>CM053791.1:554032847-556730347 GCA_028749045.1 Cupressus sempervirens
GTCTTCCTTTCTTGTTTCCCATCAAAAATTTGTCATTGCCTTAAAAAAATCACATTTACTTTATAAAATTAGCCTTCACTTTCAAACATTTGCCCTCAATTCAAAAGTGACATCATTACAATCTTTTTCTACATGTTCATGCATGCATTTTTTACATGTTTGTACGAACACACAAAAATAAAATTTTGGCCACCGATTTTTTTTGGCATGTGTGGTCACGCGTACATGTGTTCACGTGAACATGTGATTTTAAAAAAAGCTTTGCTATTTTCTTTCAAAAAAATTAATAATGTTGTTTTGACCCTCAAAACTAAGACCAAATGATCTCCTACTATTAACCAAAAAATGTCAATTTGTGTTACTTGAAGCAAGCTTTCCAATAACTATAGTTTTAATACATATTATATTCATTAAGACTTTCAAATATGAGTTTAACTCATTATAGGTTGACTAATGATTGAACATCAACTGACTTTGACACTTTAGAAACAATTGTAAATTAGGTCAATTTTTCTTTTGAAAAATCTATATGAAAAAGGTTGTTGGGATAACTTTCTATTGAAAAAATAAAATTTGATATATGATATATTGATTTCAAGTATCCTTGTCAAAATGAGTGTATGTTTGAATTACGATTGATGCAACTTCAAAACTTCATAAACTATACAATATTCAACCAAATTGAGTCAAACTAAATGCATCCTCTAGATATTGATGTTAAAAATCCAACATCGAAAGAATTGCCTCATTATCATTTCTAGAAAAAAAAAGCTATGCTTGTCAAGCGGACTGTCACTCTTTAAAAAAATTGATTTTTCATATGTACCACTTTTCGAAGGAGAAGAAAAATTTGACTTAAATTTTTTTTTTTTAATTAAAAAATATGGTTAAAAATTAGGAACAAAGTACTAGAAATCACTAGTTTACGTCGTCTTCAAATTATTCATAGTTTTAGAGATTTAGTCACACGACTAGATTTGTTTTATAAATGTTGATTTCAGTGTCAAAATTGGTTAAAATGTGTCACCCACTATTGTGGATCACCCCAAAGTATGTAACACACACACATATACATATACATACATATATATAAATATAAATATATGTATATATATATATATATATATATATATATATATATATATATATATATATATATATATATATATATATATATATATATATATATATATATATATATATATATATATGTATGTATGTATGTACATGCATATGTATGCATATATGTTTATATATGGATATGTATATGCATATGTATATGGATATGTAAGTATTTATATATACACATATATACATATACACACATACACATATATACATATGTACGTAGATATATATATACACACACACACACGCACACGCGCATGCATCTATAGAGAGATAACACACACACATACATATATACTTACACATGCATACATACATACATACATACATACATATATACACACACACATAGACATACACACATATAGATACACACACACATTGATTGTGATATATGTCTATGGTTGTGGGTTTACTTTTTACCTTATTCTCATTTGTGTACACTATACAAAATGCCTAAACCTCTATATCAATAGAGTTGTGTTGGTTGTACTCTATTATGTTTATGTGTCAATATGGGAACTAGTAAGCATATTTTTTGCATACATTTGTTATGCTTGTATGTGTGTTGAGGTTGTGTATGGAGATTCCAATTATCTATATCTAGTATGTATGTATAAATATATCTACTCATAGTTACACACACACACACACATGAATGTTTGCATACTTGTACATATATAGGTCCAAAAATATAGATAAATGGAATCCTCATACACAAGCTCACCACACATACATGGATTACTATTGAAGATTATACTTTAAATTTGAATTCATTAGACCACACTTGACTAGAAACAGATCTTATCAATTTAAAATAACATCATTGACAAACATACATTGCCAAATACCTTTAACAAATATAAAGCGTCGCTTCAATTTTTTGATGACATCTTTACAAATTGTATCAAGTGGGCATGCCAGATAGTTTCATCGCAACTATTTTCTTTGATTAGATCATTCAACTTTGATTTCGCAGGAACCTAAAAAATGCACCCTCCAAGAAATAACACATGTAATATTTAGAGATCATAGAAAGTATATTGCACACTTTAATTGTCAAGGATTGTCAAACAAGAGACAAGTACAAATTTAAAGACAAATCTATTGCCTTTTATAAGAACCTTTCTAAAAAGTCCATGGTAGATGCGAGGCTAAACAATGAAATTGTTTGGTATATGTATATTTGCATTGGGAACTATACAAAACATTTGAAGCTAGGATTGGTATTACAAATTCTAAGTTGCATACACTTTCTAAATAATAGAGTAAAAAGTGATGGTCAGTATATGTATGTTTGTATTAGGAATTATACAAAACATTTGAAGTTGGGGTTGGTACTAAAAATTCTAAGTTGCATGCGCTTTCTAAATAATATAGTAAAAATTGAAGTAGATAGTTGAGAGGCTTGCTAACTTGTTGGAATAGTTTTTGAAATATCGATGTATTCATTGGATGACATAACAACCAACCTTGATATGAAAATTAAGACATCGCAAACTTTATTTAAAATATAAACATGAAGTACAAAGTTTCAGAGACACCACTATTATCTATGCTAAATGATTGACAATTTTATCTCAAGCAAGTGCAAACATTCCAATAAATCTATTCCAGAGCAATAATTGGAACCTA
Source organism: Cupressus sempervirens (assembly GCA_028749045.1). NCBI lineage: Eukaryota > Viridiplantae > Streptophyta > Pinopsida > Cupressales > Cupressaceae > Cupressus > Cupressus sempervirens. Next base: position 554,035,611 of record CM053791.1, read on the forward strand.
GGAAGGCTATGAAAAGTTTGAAACTTTAGGAGGTTGGGAAAAATAATAAACCATCATGGCCTATACTAATTTTGAATTTTTACATAACTATTTTACTCGTTTAACTATAAGTGTTTATGTATACCCACTGCAAACCTACTCTCCTCTAAACATAGCTCGAGAATAGAAATAATGGTAAATTTTATTTTTTAAATGTTGAATTAACACCCACAAAAATCACTCTTCATACCAACTAATCATGGAACACATATGTTGCATTGAATAGTACCATTAAATGTCAATAAACACCTCTTGCCCCCACCAATCTGCTAGCATTGTAGTTTGGGTGACAAGTGTGGTGACTATCATGGTGCAACCTCATGAACACACATCTATGGTTTGAGTTCATGTCCATGTTGCCTATCTTAACATATATCATTCGAATACAAACTTAGAATCCATTTTAATAAACCTTATAATCAAACCATGAAATTTTTATAATTTCCAACATGTATATATTTTAGTTTAAAGTTCAATTTTTTCCCCTAAATCTAAGTTTTGAGCTTTCAAAAATAGATGCATTTTACTCTAACGTATTATAGAATATATAAACACACATACATATGTATATGTGTGTGTGTGTGTGTGTGTGTGTATAGATATAGTGTGTGTGTGTGTACACACAATTATACATGTTATGTATTATGTATAGATATACATATACATACATGTATATATTATATGTATACATATATGTACTTATGTATACACACACACACATACTTGCCCTTCCTACTCTTGATAATTTGACCCTAACACCCAAACCTTTCTAAAAATGGTGCCCACCCCATATATATCACCCACATTTTCCCTTACTCACCTATCACGAGGTGTTGGTTCGCCCTACTATTATTCTCATTATTGAATACACACACACACACACACAAATACATACATGTGTGTGTGTGTGTGTGTGTGTGTGTGTGTGTGTGTGTGTGGATACACACACACACACAGATACAATTTTTATTATTATATGCTAACCCCTATTTTAAATCAATATTTTATTTATGAGTTTTACATAAGAAAAAAAGAAAATTTCTAAAATTTTGAATATATATTGATGTTACATACACAGTTGTGATAATTACTACCTTGTTTGACCATTTTGTTCCCTTAAATCTTGTTTTCCATACATGCAACATTGTTATCACACTTTACAAGACTAATAGATACATATCCACACACAAAAAATGAAAAATGAAAACAAATTACCCATAGAGGAAACCTCAATACACTTTTCTTTCTTCACCATGCACTTATGATTTAATACATGCTAATATATAGCATAGTTTCTACAACTGACCATGCAAATATATCTTCGAATTATTGCTGGCATTCTTGACCATTTCAAGAAAATGTATCAACTTTCTCTATTTGTAGTTGCACGATACTTTCCTTATTTTACAAATTGTTCAAACACCTCAAATTCTTTGTACGAGAAACACATATTTAGATTTGTGCATACTTAAATATTTCAAAATATATTCTACAAATTACATTACATAAATAGTTGCTAAATTTATCCATATGAAAACTCTTTGTACTCTTTCACTCATCTATCTTATGCATAGCCATATTTCATATTTACATTGTCTCACATCTATAGCATTTAAAAGCTTTCTACAAATACCTAAACAAACCCTTTGTTTAGCAAATTGTTAGATTGCATCAACATCTAAATTTTAGTGCACTTTAGTTTTTGAAAACATATTGACTAATGAATGTTTTCCTATTGGTTATTGTTGTTTCAATTTATTTTACTTTGATATATAAACATTTAATATTCGGTATACAAGTACATAACATATTTCATTCTATTAATAATTTAAAAAATAGTTACCATTGAGAAGAGATGAAAATTTAAAACTTGATTTGCATATTGCAAACTTAAAACACACTTTTTAAAACATAATTGTTACCTTGAAAAACTTCAAATCTTTCAAATAGATATTATAAGTGTCACTTGTGTTGATTGAGTGGGTGTAATGCCCCCATATTTTTAGCATCTCAGTGGAGTTCTTAGCCTTTACATTCTCTAAAGGCTAAGTGGAGAAATAAGGATAAATTGATTAAATTAATTTCTTATAAAGTTATTAAATAAATTAAAATTAAAAGGTGACTTTATGTTTAATTAATTTAATTTTGTATAAGCACGATTAATTATTGTATAAGGGAGAAGCTTCTAGAGAGTGCATTTTCTAGAAATGCAACTAATTATTGTATTGGAAAGGGGGAAGCTTCTAGAGATTGCAATTAAATAATATTTTATTTCCTTCTAGAAGGGTGAAGGAAAATAATATATAGAGGTGAGAGCTTCATTGTTAATCATCCGATTATTGTGAATTGCATTTGATAAGAACTTGGGAGAAGAAACTAAGGTTTCTAATTTCAATCAACCATTGGAGAACATCAACTCTTTAGTGTTGCAACCATTTGAGGTGGTGAAATATCCACTAAATTTGGTATTTAGGAGAGCTTCAATTCAAGACTTCTAATTGTGCATAAATTGGAGAATACATTTTGGCTACTATAGTACACGATGCGTACATAACATCTTTCATTCTAATAATAATTTTTAAAATAGTTACCATTGAGAAGAGATCAAAATTTAAAACTTGATCTGCACATTGAAAACTTAAAATACACTTTTTAAAACATAATTGTTACCTTGAAAAACTTCAAATCTTTCAAATATATATTATAAGTGCCACTTGTGTTGATTGAGTGGGTGTAATGGGTATAATGTCCCCATCTTTTTAGCATCTTAGTGGAGTTCTTAGCCTTTACATTCTCCAAAGGCTAAGTGGAGAAATACGAAGAATTTGTTTAAATTAATTTCTTATAAAATCATTAAATAAATTAAAATTAAAAGGTGACTTTATATTTCAATAATTTAATTTTCTAGAAGCACAATTAATTATTGTATTGCAAGGGAGAAACTTCTAGAGAGTGCATTTTCTAGAAATACAACTAAGTATTGTATTGGAAAGGGGGAAGCTTCCTTCTAGGATGGTAAAGGAAAAGAATAAATAGAGATGAGAGCTTCATTGTTAATCATCCGATTATTGTGAATTGCATTTGATAAGAACTTGGGAGAAGAAACCAAGGTTTCTAATTTTAGTCAACCATTGGAGAACATCAACTCTTTAGTGTTGCAACCATTTGAGGTGGTGAAATATCCACTAAATCTGGTATTCAAGAGAGCTTCAATTTAGGAGTTCTAATTGTGCTTAGATTAGAGAATACATTTTGGCTACTACAGTACACGATGTTGTGTTACAGTATTTATGTTTGATTCATCTCCATTCTTGGGCATCACTATTACTAGGTTCCCCTTGCAACTATTAGTAGTTAGCATTGTAATTATTAGGCATATGATTTTGTTGTGATAATTCAAAATTAGATTTTGGCATTACTCTAGTCATTATTGTAAGCCCATTTGTCTTAGCAAACTCATAGCAACATTGTACATAAGAATGAATTCAACAAAGGAGATACATGTTGCATATTATTTGTTTGACAAAATATCCATCTAATAGCATATATGATCAACATAATAGTTGTATGTTAATTGTTTGTCAAAATGTTAATTGGTTGTAGGTATGCATTCCACATCTAGTCTCTATGTATATACATTGAAAATACCAAAAGAATTCCACTTGCATATTAATTTATTGTAAGAGGCATTGTAATATCATTTGCGAACATTCTAAATTTCTTAGCATTGAGAGGCAACATACAAGTGTTTGAAAATATTCCTTGAGCTAAAATTAGTCAGTTTGGGCAAGGGATATTACATTGGTATCAGAGCTAAATCCTACCATCCTGATGGTTTAGTAATCACAAGCCACCTAGTGCTAGTTCTCATAGATTTTTTCACTATCAGGCAAGCTTTGTTTGATAGGGAACAAGATTTTGACAAGCAACCAAACACCAGCAAGAGAATAGCCCACTAAGAGGCAATTGGAATGAGGATAAAAAAAAAAGAGAATTTTATCAGAGCAATGGTTATAGGACAAGAGCGGATGGCTCAGGCTTTGCAAACATTCACCACCATGGTTGAGCACATGAAGCCATAAGATAGACAGAATCAAGAACAAGGGGATAACATGAGTGTAGTGGGATCATCTAGAGCTCATATAACTCTTTTCAGAATAGTAGACAAGCCCACATGTCCTACCTTTGTTAGAGAAGAACCAGTATAGGAACCAACAAAGGAAGTTGGGGATGAGACATTTGCAGATATCCTTATAGTTACAATGATGAATGGGAATTATTGACACTGCAAGTTCAGGAGAGGATGACCTTTGAATTCTTTATAAATCAAAGGAGAGAACATTACAGGTTACTCAGATAGGATAGGAGGCCTAGGGGTTAAAATAGTGAATTGAAGAGGGCTACAGGCAAGCTTACTATGCCTACATTTGATGGGAGTGGTAAGATGATAGCTCAAGTTTGGATTCATAAGCTTGACACATTCTTGGCACTAAGGCCAATTATAGAGATTGAAGCTATCAAATATGCCACTTTGCATTTGAAGGGAGTAGCACATGATTGGTGGTACCATGGTATGGTAACACTTCAACATAATCAAGTGATAGAGAACTAGGACTTCGTGTATAGGTTGGTTGAAAGATTTTGAGAGGTTTACTTTCAAGAATTAGCACAGTTAAAAAAAACAGGCAACTTGGAGAATTTCATTGGTGAATTTCAGTGGTTGGCAGTCATGGTGCCAAACATTTCAGAGCATAGATTGATAGTTCTTTTCATTGAGGGCCTATCCGAACCACTAAGAGGTTGGATAAAGGAATTTGATCCCATTTCTTTATAGGAAGCTATGAAAAAGGCAAGAAGTATGGAACATGTAGTCCCAACAAACAAATTTCAATCCAAAGGAGCATCTTCTAGTAAGGATAACAAACCATTATTAAAAAAAAACTAGAGAGGACTGATTTTAAAAATGATTCTAAAGATAAAACTCCAACACCTTTTGGCAAGGAAACATTAAATGATTTGAGGAAGAAAAAATTATGTTTCTACTGTAAGGGACCCTATGATGCAAACCATGACTATCCTCTTAGACTAAAGGGCAAAGCTAACAGAGTTATGTGGACATACTATGAGGAATCAAAATTAGATAATTCAAACCAACAATTTGATAGAGAGAAAATAGATGGTGATAAAAAGGAAAACAAGGTTGAAAACTTGTCTAAAATGGAGTCCAAGGATGGGGAAGGAGATGGGAAACTTAGGGAAGCTCATCTCACTAGTATTAAGCAGGAAGGATCATTTCAAATGAGAGGAGTACTTGTTGGACAACGAGTTATTACTATGGTTGATACCTTTGCCATTCATAATTTCATTGATGCTAGGTTGGTGGAAAAGCGTGGCATACAAACAAAGGAGTTTGGGGGAATTAGAGTGAGGGTAGTTGATAGCTATGTCCTCAATTGTGATTGTAAGATCACTGGACTCCCATTGGAAGTTAATAATTATGCCTTTGAGGCATATTTCTATGTTGTGCCTATGGGAGATATAGATATATGGCTCTTGGGATGAGTTGGTTATACGATATTGGTGAGTTCACTCTTAATCTCAAAGAGATAAAGATGATGTTTAAAGTGAAGGGGAAGACATGGATTCTTAAGACATAGATTCTTAAGGCAATCAGTGACAATGATTTTGTAAGGAAAATTGGCAAGAAAGAATATAACCGTTTCCACATAACCCATAATAGATTTGAAATAAAAATGGAATTAAAATCCACATGCAAGAGAATAGACAACATACCCACAAAATTGTGACACAAGATGTACCCTAGGAAACTCTCATTGAGGGAAAAAACCCACCAAAAGCATCCATCACCATATATTATTTAGCAAAAATACCACTGCCATACAACCATGGAAGTCTTCATGGCCATAGCCACAACTGAGCAAACTATGTGAAAAAGCATGAATCCACACATCCCATGCCATGCTTCCAACCTTCACAAATGCTCCCTTGGCTAACCTATCAAGCCTTGTCCTACTCGACTCTTGCCTTTCTCACTCTTATTCTTCTCCTTGTCACACCAACAACTACCCTTGTGGTTTCTTATATAGTAGCAAGTCCCCAAAAACCACCAAGTGGTATTACATAAACCATGTGCTACCTAACCCACTGACCCCACATTTAATATTGGACATTTAATTCTTTTCCCCAATATTAAATAATTACATAAAATATTATCACAATGTTACAATACAACTCATCAAGAATGTTCCATGGGAATCTTTACATGTTGCACGTCCATCTAGGCACAACATTACATAATAAAATAAAATATAACAATATTATGCAATGTGTGCAACACCCATTATCTCGACAATCTCCCACTTCTTGTATACATTACATAGGGTCAATCGGTAGACACATAAATGAACAAGGGAACAATCCCTCTAAGCACAAATAACCTGATCCAAAGGTAATCACATGCATCTATAGTTGTCAAAATATCCATAGCTGAAATAGCACCCATAGCAAGTGTCAAACCCATCCAACTATCCATACCTCCAAAGGTATGCAAAGTGAATCTCATATTGTCAACATAGCCAATCTGTAACCTGCAATCACAAGCCTCAAGAGCAATACCTACCACATATATACCAAGAAGCTCCCACTGCAAAAGATAATGTCAAATATATAAACAATCCACTCACAACATCTTAAAGAAGTGAATCCATGTAGTATCAAGGACATCCACAATACATAAACTAATATTCTGCAAGAACAACTCTTGTAACAAGTCTCCAATAGTCTCTCAAATTCTCCACAACCAACAGAGGAAAGAGATAAATGAATAACCATGTCATCTCTCACATGACATACATAAGCACAAACTAGTGATCACAATCTCTAACCAATCTCAAATCCAATGTAAACAAAACTGAACATCTAGGAAGATAACCAAGACTAAGAGAAACCATGCAAATCATAACCCGTATCATGTCCTTCCACACACACCTCTAGATGTAAACTATGCAAGTATGGTCTCCTCCATTAAACCCCAACAAGAAGCCTCAACAACACCCAAACCATACCATATAACTAATCATGGATGTAAGCCTCTCACAAGAAGACCAAACTCATAAAACCCATTCCAAATCCAAGGAATATGCCCTATATAAAACCATCTCCCAAACTCAACCAGCATAACAACATATGAAAAATGGAGATAACCAATTGTAAACCATCTCTCAAATGAACCCTCCAGAACTAACTCATGTACTATAGCTCAAGATCCATATCCATGAAAGATAAATATAATACACCTGAGAAAAAACAATGGGCTATACCTCTCAAGTAGCAAACCGTCGAGTAGACCAAGAGTGGGGAATGAGAATGCTCATCAAGATACCCAAGTCTCCAACCAAGACTCATCTAAGAACAATCTCCTCTCAAGTCCATCTCAGGTGACTGCCCCTCAGACTTCCTGTTGAAACCATCAACCATCCCAACAAATACTTCTCTAATCCAAGAGAAATCAACATCACCACCATCTCTAAGTATCCATGAGCACCTATAACCAATCAATCCATGCCAAATCCAAATGCAACATAGTAATATCATGAAGTATCCAACTTATGATCAGTGTACTCAATACCAAGAAACTAAACCAAGATCAATGTCAAAGTTTCAACCATGACCTCAGGAACATAAACATGACAACATGATCTAACCATCTCAACCAAAGAGATAACATGCTTTACATGAACATACTATAACATGTCAGAACTCTAAACGCGTATCAAGGGTATACCATGACATAAAAATGAAACCATCCTCACACTAAGGATAACATGCCAAATAAAAGCATAAACCACACCTTTGCCAAGAACCATGTGAGTCATCAAGATGCAACCATCTCCACACACCATGAAGATAACCAAGAACTCCATGAGTCCTTAAGATCTAACCATCTTCACACACCATGAAGATAACAAGTGCACCATACAAATGTCAAAGACACTTTTGCAGCAATAGGATCTAAGACAAACCTCCAACATCTGCAAACACTCAATAAATATATCAATGCCAACAACTCCCACTCAACTATGGTACCAAGTCACCTATGGCATTATAAAATCCATTTCCTACATGAAGATCCAAATCAAAATCGGAAACTAATCTTGCACTGTCACCCCATCACTGTCACAAGCTCCCATTAAACCATGTATCCAAGCTATCCATGACACCATGAGGGAAAAAAAATATAAATAAATAAATAAATAAATAATAAAAAAATACATCCTCTAACCATGAGAATCAACCAAGGCATCAAACCATCAAAGAACTCAAAGTGCACATCATGAGCTCCTCAAAAGAAACCAAATAAGCATGATCCTCAACCAAGAAGATATACCACCGTAACTGAATTAGAAAATCTAAGCTAATGAACATCAAGGATGCACCTGTATAGCCAATCATGTCATGCCAAAATCCATGGCACCATGATCACATCCATGAATCGAGCATCTGACTCTCAATATGTCTAACTTGTCAGCATAAAATAGTCAACCACAATTCTCCACCATGATTGTACCTGGTAACAACAACTCATCCTTTCTACATGAAGAAAAATTAGCAAATCATGTGACTTAGGGCATAGACAACCCAAATCGAAGCCACCAATCTGAATATGCATCAATAATGAAAGATCAATGGGCAAAGACAACTCATAACCAAACTATAAATGCAACCTATAAGTATAGACTGCTTACAACACTGCACAACTTGTAGACCCAACAAGTCATCATACATATCCAAACCAAACATTGATAACCATATCATCATGAGACCAATCTGAATAATGAACTGAGTGTACAATGACATCAAATCTTAAATCTTCAATGCCATAAACTCACAATGTTACCATAGTCAAAATATATCTATAAACTATTTAGATCAATATATCACTAAATAAATCATGCCAAACCTGCACCAAATCTAAACCAATGTGTAGAGATCTCAGAAGAGCTTTTCGTTGACTACTCGAAGTCCAAAATCCGGCTCTGTATGCCAAAGTTATGCCCTAATTCATGCTCAAAATAAAAAAAATCTGACTTTAGGGCTCTTAAAACCTAACAAAATCTCAAAATCATAGAACCAAACCTACACCAAGTTATAGTGCTCTAAATTAGCTTTCCAACGCTTGTAAGAACTCTGAAATCCGATATTCTAAGAGAAATTTATGGTCGTTTTACTAAGATAGTCTTTTTACCATTTTCAGTGCGATTTTTCATTTTTATTTTTTTTTGTGACGAAAATTTTGATGGGATTAAATTTGACGGCCATCATGGGCTGAAACCAAAAAACTCTTTCATTTCTTCTGAACATGGCCAAACTAGGGCATATTATATATCAATTTCACATGCCCAAATCTTTTAACATCCCATCATAACATCAAACCCAAAACCCTTAAATCTGCAATAAATCATTCATATATCTTGCCCTTTCTTTTTATCCTCTCATGCATTCCCATGGATTCAATCTAAGGTTATAATAATAAAACCATAGCTCTGATACCACTTGTAAGGAAAATTGGCAAGAAAGAATATAACTGTTCCCACATAACCCATAATAGATTTGAAATAAAAATGGAATTAAAATTCACATGCAAGAGAATAGACAACATACCCACAAAATTGTGACACAAGATATACCCTAGGAAACCCTCATCGAGGGAAAAAACCCAGCCTCCAAAAGCATCCATCACCATATATTATTAAGCAAAAATACCACTGCCATACAACCATAGAAGTCTTCATGGCCATCTCCACAACTGAGCAAACTATGTGAACAAGCATGAATCCACACATCCCATGTCATGCTTCCAACCTTCACAAATTCTCCCTTGGCTAACTTGTCAAGCCTTGTCCCGCTCGACTCTTGCCTTTCTCACTCTTATTCTTCTCCTTGTCACACCAACAACTACCCTTGTGGCTGCTTATATAATGGCAAGTCCCACAAAACCACCAAGTGGTATTACATAAACCATGTGTTAAAACCATGTGCTACCTAACCCACTGACCCCACATTTAATATTGGACATTTAATTCTTTTCTCCAATATTAAATAATTACATAAAATATTATCACAATGTTACAATACAACTCATCAAGAATATTCTATGGGAATCTTTACATGTTGCACGTCCATCTAGGCACAACATTACGTAATAAAATAAAATATAACAATATTATGCAATGTGTGCAACACCCATTATCTCAATATATTTCATAATGGTCTCTTTCCAAAGGATAGCTAGATTGATTCGACATGATCAAGTAGAGTGGGCAGCAGAGTGCATGTTAATGCCATCACATGAGGGATAACAAAAGACTGAATATCCTCCTAATATTTAGGAGCTTAGAATTAAACACTCTAAGGTGTTCAGTGACATTCCACTAGGTAGACCACCAGACAGGGGTATTGAGCACATCATTGAGTTAGAGAAGGTAGCTAAGCCCATTACACCTTATAGGCATCTGAAAGAGGTTGAGGGATGAAATTGAAAAAACCATAAAGGAGTTACTTGCTATGGGCCACATTAGTCCAAGTAAGTCTCCTTTCGCTTCTTCAATGGTGTTGGTGAACAAGAAGGATGGGACATTGAGGATGTGCATTGATTATAGGATGCTTAATAGGAAGAAAATAAAAAATAGGTACCTTGTTCCCAGGATCAATGAGTTGATAGATGAGCTTCATGGAGCTTGCCTCTTCTCAAAAATAGATTTGAGATTAGGTTATCACCAGTCAAAGTTAGAGAGTAGGACATCGAGACAACAACTTTTATATGTCATTGTGGTCATTTTGAGTTTGTAGTTATGCCATTTGGGCTAATTAATGCACCTGCTACTTTTCAAGCAACAAGGAATAGGGTTTCTCATCCTCAGTTGAGGAATTTTGTACTTTTCTTCTTCGATGATATCTTGGTGTACAATAGATCTTGGGAGGAACACTTGGTCACGGTGTTGGATATATTGGGCATAGAGTCCTTGTATGCAAAGGAGTTGAAATGTGATCTAGGTATGACAAAGTTGTTGTATTTGGGTCACATCATCAGTGCAGAAGGCGTACACATGGATCCTGAAAAGATTCGTGCCATTGTGGAGTGGCCTTCACCAGTGAACCTTACATAGTTGAGAAGATTTCTGGGATTATGTGGTTTCTACAAGAGGTTTGTGGATGGATATTCTAGGCATGCAACACCCTTGACAAATTTGATGAGAAAGGGAGCTTTCTTGTGGATTCTTGAGACACCAAAGTGTTTTGAAAAATTTAAGGAATTGATGACTTCCTGTCTAGTGTTAGTGTTACTAGATTTTAGTAAACCTTTTGAGATACACTATGATGCTTTCAGAGAGGGCATCAGAGTGGTGCTTATATAAGAGAAGCACCCTATTGCTTATGAGATAAGGAAACTAAGAGGGCCAGAGTGGAGCTTCAATGTTTATGATAAGGAGATGTTAGCCATTATGCATGTTTTGGCTAAATTCAAGCAATATTTGGTAGGTAGCAAATTTTGTATCAAAACTGACCATAATAGCCTAAAACACTTTTTGGGGCAGTGAGATCTCAATGATAAGTAGCAAAAGTGGGTGAGTAGGTTACAGTCCTATGAATTTGATATTACATATTTAAGGGGACACAAAATGTAGTTGCTGATGCTTTATCATATAGGCCCCATTTGAGCTTATTGACAGATATATTGGAGGATTGGAGACAATTGATCCTTGTAGAGTATGCAAAGGATGCATGGAAAACTAGATTCATAGATGGAACTATTCGAGACAATAGATACACCCTTGTGAATGAGCTCATCATTTATAAAGGGCAAGTATTTTTGGCTCCAGGCTTAATAGTGAGGAGGATGGTTTCGAAATCTTTTCATGATTCAACCTATGGCAGGACATCCTAGTTTTTACAAGACATATCAACATATTGGAGAGCATTTCACATGGAAAGGGCTCAAAGTAGAGGTACTTTAGTATGTTAGGGAGTGTCCCACCTACCAGCAGAATAAGCAGGAACACTCCTATCCAACTGGTTTACTTCAACCACTTCTGATTCTTGATAGGAAGTGGGAGTGTTTATCTATGGACTTCATCATAGGACTGCCTAGAGCCCAAGGTAGGGACTGCATATATGTAGTTGTGGATCACCTTACAAAGTTTGCACATTTCTTTCCAATCACTGCTACATACATTGCTACATAGGTGGCAAAGTTGTTCTTCAAGGAGATATTCAGATTACATGGCTTATCTGGGAGCATTGTGAGTGACAGAGACAATGGGCTTATGAGTCACTTTTGGCAAGAGCTATTCAGGTTGTGTGCGACAAAGCTCACTTCGAGTACTAGCTACCACCCTTAGATAGATGGTTAGATGGAGATAGTGAATAAATGGGTGGAGGGATATCTCAGAAATTATATAGCAGGGCAACAGAAGCCATGGGTAAAGTGGATTTATCCCTGTGAGTATTGTTATGATACCATTCATCACATGTCTATTCAAATGTCACCTTTTATGGCCCTATATGGGTATGGGGCATCCAATTTTATGGATCTACTTTTGAGTGATAGTAGAGTGCCCAGTGTAGGTGATTTGTTATAGGAGAGTGAACACATTGTTAAGACTCTCGAGGATAATATAACCAAGGCACATAATTAGTAGACACAGTATGCAGACCAGAAGATGACTAAGCAAACTTTTGAGGTTGGAGATATGGTGCATCTTATGTTGCAACCTTACTGTCAATCCACTCTTAAGAAGAGTTGTGCTGAGAAACTTAAGCCACGACACTATGGTCCATTCAGGATTATCAGGAAAGTGGGAGAGGTGGCTTATGAGTTAGATTTGTTGGCAAAGAGCAAGGTGCACAACATTTTTCACGTGTCATGCCTCAAGAAGGCACTAGGACATCATATTGTTCATTCTATAGTGCTTCCACCCTTGGATGATGAGGGAAAATTGATATTGGTGCCAGAGGTTATCATTGATTTCAGGGAAAGGAACTTGAGGCGACGTACTATAAGGGAGTATTTGGTGAAATGGAAGGACCTACCAGTAGGGGATGCGACATGGGAGAATGAGGAGATTTTGTAGCATCCAGACTTGAAGTTTCTTAAGGACAAGTAATTTTAGGGAGGGCGGACTATAATGTCCCCATCTTTTTAGCATCTCAGTGGAGTTCTTAACCTTTACATTCTCTAAAGGCTAAGTGGAGAAATAAGGAGAAATTGATTAAATTAATTTCTTATAGAGTCATTGAATAAATTAAAATTAAAAGGTGACTTTATATTTAATTAATTTAATTTTTTAGAAGCACAATTAATTATTGTATTGCAAGGGAGAAGCTTCTAGAGAGTGCATTTTCCAGAAATACAACTAATAATTGTATTGGAAAGGGGGAAGCTTTCAGAGAAAGCAATTAAATAATATTTTACTTCCTTCTAGAAGGGTGAAGGAAAATAATAAATAGAGGTGAGAGCTTCATTGTTAATCATCCGATTATTATGAATTGCATTTGATAAGAACTTGGGAGAAGAAACCAAAGTTTCTAATTTTAGTCAACCATTGCAGAACGTCAACTCTTTAGTGTTGCAACCATTTGAGGTGGTGAAATATCCACTAAATTTGGTATTCAGGAGAGCTTCAATTTAGGAGTTCTAATTGTGCTTAAATTGGAGAATACATTTTGGTTGCTATAGTACATGATGTCACTCTACAGTATTTATGTTTGATTCATCTCCTTTCTTGGGCATCACTATTATCAGCTTCCCCTTGCAACTATTAGTAGTTAGCATTGTAATTTTTAGGCATATGATTTTGCTGTGATAATTAAAAATCAGATTTTGGCATTACTGTAGTCATTATTGTAAGCCCATTTGTCTTAGCAAACTCATAGCAACATAGTACATGAGAATGAATTCAACAAAGGAGATACATGTTGCATACTATTTGTTTGGCAAAATGTCCATCTAATAGCATATATGATCAACATAATAGTTGTATGTCAATTGTTTGTCAAAATGTTAGTTGGTTGTAGGTATGCATTCCACATCTAGTCTCCATGTATATACATTGAAAATACCAAAAGAAATGCACTTGCATATTAGTTCATTGTAAGAGGCATTGTAATATCATTTGTGGGCATTCTAAATTTCTTAGCATTGAGAAGTAGCATACAAGTGTTTGACAATATTCCTTGAGCTAAAATTAGTCAGTTTGGGCAAGGAATATATACTGGGTGTATAATGATGAATAATTGTTTGGAGGTGGCAAATGTCCCAAAAGAGGTCCCCTTCAAACACATCTATATTTAAACATAGACAAATCATAACTACATATCATACAATGATTGTGGATCTGAGGTGTCTTGATCCTACATATACGTGGTATGTAGGTAAACTATAAGGTGATTGAAGCCTCCATGGTGCATGCATTTGAGATATGGATTGGTTGTTTGTTGTCATATGAGCACATTTATTACCTCACCACACCCCCAAATCCCTCACATAGTACTCCTTGCAACTTTCTTGTATAACTTCAAATTCTCTACTTTCTTGTTTTCTCATAGGTTGGAAAATAATATTCAACCAAATTAAATATAACATGACACCACAACCAAAGTGCACTCTTCATTGAAATGCATCAATACTTTAAAAACTTTAGAAAGAACTCTTCACTTCATACATTTCCTTGAAAATAACAAACCATATTTTATTGAGAACTTTAATTCAAATATTAAGAGCACCTACTAATAATGCACATGTTTGTGTCATCATTCAACCTCAAATAACTTCTCCCACATAATCTTTCGAAAGGTAACAAATTTAATTTTAAATTCCAATACTTCCCTCTTATTTGCCTTCATCAACATTTCATATCTACTATATTTCCTTCTAAACAACACTATAAATATTATGAATCACTTTGTAGCAAAATCACTTGTCTAATGCTTTATAAGCATATTATTTGTTCACGTATTTAAAAAATGAAAGCTAAAAGCTATTATCTAAGAAACAAGGTTGAAAACCAATTTTCCAAACATTCTTTAAAATATCCTATTTTAAACTATATTTTCATATTGTAATTGCTATAATTTCACTTCTCAAAGACATTGTATATTTAACATTTATTTTCAATGTAGAAATCAATAATTTCTTACATTTATGTTGCTTTCATTGCTTTATATCATGTTGTGCTCATTAATATTACTATTAAAAATTACACACTCTTGCTTGCCAAATAACATGAACTCCCACTTGATAAACTAATCATTTGTCCATCTTTTAAAGGTCATGTCCTCTAATAACAGTAATTAGTATTAGGCATTGCCTACCCCAATGAGGCATGTAAAAATTCCAATGACCATTTAATATTAAGTGAAATCAGATTTCCACAATCCATGATAATGAATTCTTGTTTTTGGGTTTGATTGTGTAGCAATTTTTTACCATCCATGTTTTAGATCATACTACATGATTCATCATCACGGTGCAAGAGAACCAAGGACTTTAGCCAATAATTCCCTCCCATGAAGTGTTCGATAAGTGATATTAAATTTCCACAATCTATGAAAATGAATTCTTATTTCTAGATACGATTGTGTAGCAATTGTTTACCATCAATGTTTCAGATTATATTACATGACCCATTATCAAGATGCAAGAGAACCAATGACTTTAATCAATAATTCCCTCCCATGAAGGTTCTTGATAAGTGATATAAGATTTCCACAATCCATGATAATGAATTCTTGTTTCTGGGTTCGATTTAATATTAGCTATGAATGCAAACAACAAGATGGCTACTACTGCTACTACTGCTGAAACTGAGGTCATTCAACAATTTGTTGATGACACTTTCCTATTTAGAGAATCTTCAGTTAGGGAGGCAGAAGCTTGGAAGATGATTTTACATAATTGTGAAGAAAGTTCAGGGCAGAGAGTGAATTACCACAAGAGTAAGATCTATTTCTTTAATATTGAAGCCTCACTACAAAGGAGGATAAGAAACATTTTGGAATGCCAATCTGCTAGCCTCCTGGATACTTATCTCGAATTACCACTTACTACTAAGGAAGTGAGTAATGATTTCTGGATTACTATAGTGGAGAGAATTTAGAGGAAGCTTGCAGGGTGGAAAGGGAGGATATTAAGGAATGCTGGAAAATTACAATTGCTCTTTGCTGCTCTTTAGGGTATCCCTATTTACTTCTTATCCATTTTCAAAATCAATCAAACCATGGCGGAGAAAATTGAGAGAATACAAAGGAATTTCCTTTGGTCAGGGACAGAGGAGAAAAATAAATTGAATTTAGTAAATTGGGAGGAGGTGTGCAAACCAAAGATTAAGGGGGGGTTGGGTGTAAGAAGGCTTCGGGACCTTAACAAAGCTCTCCTTACGAAAAATGGATGGAGACTGGCTGAAGAGAATATAGATTGGGGCAATATCATGAAAGCTAAGTATTTGTCTAATACCTCCTTTGAGTGGAATCTATTTAGTAACGACCTCCCAGGAGGTTCACAAATATGGCAGAATGTTGTTAGGAATAGGAGTTTATTGAGAGAAGGTTTAAGGTGGATTGTGGGGAATGGTTTCAATATCAGATTTTGGGAAGATAGGTGGATGGGTGGGAAACCGCTGGTCTTCAGTAAATTCAAAAGATTGATGGAATTCCTTAAAGAAGACGTGGGGGGAAAAGTCAGAGACTATATTGATCAGGGGAGGAGGTGGAAGAAGCTTTGCAAGGAAGACTACTCCTAGGAGGATATTCTTCTCATCGAGGAGTTGGAAGAGTTGATAAAGGAATAGAGACTCCCCTTACTACCTCAGGTGGATACTATGGCTTGGGACTTAACTCCAGCTGGTAACTTCTCGGTCAAATCTACATACGCACTCATGTTTGTTAAGGACTGTTGCCCAACATTGTGGTAGAAGGTATGGATTACTGACCTCATTCCTAAAATTAATTTCTTTTGGTGGATGGTTCAGCATGGTAAAATCTTGACTTTGAACAACTTGAAAAGAAGGGGTTTTTATATTACAAATCACTGTTGTCTTTGTAAAGAAAAGGAAGAAAGTATCTCCCACCTTTTCTTAGAATGCTAGTATGCTTTAGGGATTTAGGCTAAGGTTTGGAAAAGATTCGGTTTGGAATGGGTTATGAAAGATAATTTAGGACAGTTTGTGGAGAATTGGTGCTGCCCCTTTGATCACCCTAGATTAGTTTTTCTATGGAAAATTGTTCCTCCATATGTTTGCTAGCACATATGGAAAGAAAGAAATAATAGATTATTCAGGGAGGAGAGTAAACTGGAGGAAGTAGTTTTTGGAATTATGGATAAATTGTTGAAGGAAAATTTAAGAGTGGCTAAATGTAAAATGCCAAAGGAAGAACCAGTTAAACATGAAGGCCTAGTTGCTGAAAAATGGGGTTGTCATGAGGATTTCTACCTATTTGATAACTCAAAGATGATGATGAGACAACAGATGAGATGAAGACCCCCCACCCCAACGCAATATAAATTGAACTTCGATGGTGCTGCTAGTGGAGGATTAGGAGTAGTGGGAGGTGTGTTGTGGGACAGGAATGGTGATGTGCTGTTGGTATATACTGGAAATGTGGGAATTGGAAGCAATAACTTGGCTGAGGCCATGGCATTGTTATGGGGACTTTAACTGGCTAGGGAAATGAAAATTAAGGAGTTAACAATTGAGGGGGACTCCAAATTAATCATTGACTTAGTTAAAGGAGTGGCTAGACTAGGCTGGAATATTCAAAATACCATTATGGATATCAAACAAGTCTTGAACGGAATGGAAAGTGTCCACCTGTAGCACATTTACAGGGAAGGCAATAAGGTGGCAGATGTGGCGGTAGCCATGGGGTTCAATGCAATGACACTCATGTGCTGGAGGAATTGGGTTGATCTCAACGAAGATATTAAGTCGTTGATAATCAAGGAAAGAGGCGGGAATAGTATATGATGTTGACTATAAATTCTAAAAGTAGGGCCAAATTTGGCAACAAGGTAATTATGTTCGCTAAATTTAACAATGGCTTTTTGGAAATAATGGAAAGACGTGGCTGTACAAATGGTAATAGGAGTGATTACGAATCAAGAAAGATGTCATTCCATAATTATGGTAACCCATGGCGAGTTTTAAATTACTTCCCAATTGGAAGTACAAAAGATATCATTAATCAAGTTGTCAGAAAACGTCGAGAGGTGAAAATTATGATTTTATACATTCACGAATCCCATCATAATCTCACATGGGATTTGGGAGTGCATCAAGCAGGGGTCTGCAAATTATATTTTGTTGTTAAAGGGTTTAAGGCGAAGAGTAGTTGTAGAAAAATTGCAATTGAGAAAGTTCAAATGCATATTACTGAAGAAGGGGAATCAGAAACTGGTGAAATTGAGATGGGAGGGGACTTGAATAGGCTGGAACCCATGAAAATTGAGAATTTTAAAGATAGGATGGTCACCTGGTTTCTTTTGAAGGAAGGGGGGTTTTTTGCCCTACATATAGTTGATGGCAGGGTACGACAAGAACTATGCGCTCTAGTTTGTTAATGGTTGGAATGATAGAAAGGTCACCATTAATGGAATCACATTCCAAGTCACTGAGGAAGTGATTGCCATGGCGAATGGCCTCTCAATGAAGGGGAAAAAATGGAGAAAGGTAACCAAAGTCACTAATGAGGCCAGTATGAATAGCTTTTGTGCGGATGATGAGGAGCCAATTCGTTATAGAGGAGGGTTTAAAAGAGACAAGCTGTCCGCCCCATTGGATGATTTGTGCCTGGTCCTTATGAGGTATCTAACGTTGGAGGGCAGGGTCAGTGTCTACTATTACTATCATTTCCCTTTGTTAAATCAATTTTGGAATAGGGATTTCATTTCTATCCCTTTTTACCTCCTGCATTCTCTTAAGGATATGGTAGCTGATGTTAGGGGAAAAAGGAGTAAAGATTTAAATTTTATCATAATTCATCAAGGTTTAATTTTTCGCCTCTATTAGTTTCACTTTACCCTATGCCCCTCGAGGGTGATGGTGGTTGATAACCAACGCCATCGCCAGAATTCACCCCCAAGCTCCAATACGGGCACCAAAATCCACACCCCCCAACCCTCCCCTGGTAGGGAAATCAAGAAAAAGAAAAAACTTGATATAACAGTGGAACAAAAAGGAAACAAGAAGTTAAAAAATTAAAATTGAAAAATCGGGTGAGGTTGATGTTGAGGTTTCAGAGGAGGAGACAGGGGGTAAGGCTAGGAGGAGATCTGGTAGGCTTACACAATCTTAGGCTAGGTGTAAACATAAGTCCATTAGAGTCCCAGTTGAGGAGGTTGAAGAAGATAGTTCTGAAAATAATAATGAAGGGAGGGAGGAGGAAGATATTTCCAACTCCAAGAAGGAGGATGGCAAGGATGAGGGGGATAAAAGTTTTAACTTGGGGTACAACTCGATGAATAATGCCTAGACCCAGGCGTGTGCTGGTAATGCTGTGAATATGGAGATCACCCATGTGATTGCTAGCTTCTCCCTTAAACCCATTACCTTTTGTGAAGAGAGCAACAGAATGGACACCTCCTCCATAACTATTTCCTCCCCCGTTAAAGATAATTATAAGGTTTCCTCTAACCCAAGGGTTTTGCAGGAGGATTTCCAAGACCAGAATGCTAAAGAGGAAGCTATAAAGGTGGAAGTGAAGACTAAAGAAGGGGCTGAGAGGTTGCATGAACGATATACCAAATTGGAAAGGAGGGTTAAAACTTTGGAGGAAGGGTTTTTTACCTTCTCCAAATTCGGCCTCAAAGTTACACATGCTACTGCCACCACCCTGTAGTTGCTGGCACAGGAAAAGGAGGACACGGGTATGGACATGGAAGACCACAAGTTGCTCTTCAAGTTCCTTGCGGATGACTGGGCACAGATTCTGCTGGATGCGAAGGGGAAAGGGAAAAAAGAAAATTAAGTTGTTTTAAGTTTAGTGGGATCCTTGGATCCAAGACTTTTTATGTTTTATTGTTGGCTAAGGTTTTGCTGGTTTACAACTGTTATTAGGACTCGGGTTGGCCGATGTTACCAATTTTGGTTATGATAAACTTTCGTAGTTTTCTAGTTTTCTCTGGTTGGTGTTAGCTTAGTGTTCTATTTCTCTGTTGGTTCTTGCAGACTACTGGTTTTTGATGTTTAGTTAGTCTTTTGTCTACTGGTGGTTCTGCTGGTAATTCGCTGGTTACCAACGTTTTGCTTGTATGGGCGAACCCCCTTGTTTTGGTCGCTTTTAATTTCAAAAACAAGATGGCCAGATGCTCCATTATGTTGTTGTTAGTCCGATAACTAATGTTCCAATTTGGGTGCCAGAATTAATTTAATAATTACAATTAGACAATTTCTAAAGTTCTCAAATTAATTAATTTCAAAATTAATTTAATCCCTCATTACTATTTTTTATTGATCAGTAGTAATTTTGCTAGGGTAAAAATAAATTTTGGATATTGAAGAATTAAATTTATGGAGTGTTCTCAAAAGCATTTGTTTTCAATGTCTGCAACCCTAATTATTTGTGCATGCATCGATTACTGTTGCCGCAGTCGGAGAATCCTTGCACTTGGGAAGCTCGGCGTGGCAGTCCATGGTAGACTTTGTTGTTGTGCAATGGAGTATGTTGTTTCACTTGATCATTGTGGGTGTTGATGCCATTTGATTTTCTTCGTATCCTAGGTTTAATTGTTATCTTACTTAAGATTTCTTTCCATTTCCATTCAACTTTCATACATCTGAATCACACAGCTTTTAACTGAGAAAATAAGATTTTAATTGGCATCTGAATAATATTTGCTGCAGGCAGGAGCTGCCTCCTTAGGGGAAAGGTTGGCATAAGTGTAGCAAAAGAGCCCAGCAGCAGGATGTCCATCGAACAAAGGTGATTTCTAAGATTTTATTCTTATGATACTACTATCTTTTTGAATGCTTTGAACTTCGTCCATTCATAGGATTTATGCACATTGCTTGACTGCCCTGTTTGCTAAATATGGACCACATTCTTAAGATGTAGAAACTCATATCAGGTTCTATAAATTCCTTTATTATTATGTGACAAACTTGGTACAGTTTTTTGGAATTACTGATCGCCTTGTAGTGATAAGGAAAATTTCCAGCTTGTTCCTACTTTTCAGAGTGTCCTCATTACTTTTAATACAATAATTTTTACAATTGACTATGAATTTGAAGTAGGCAGAGTTCCAGATTTCTGTGGATTTGTCTATGAATATGCCAGTGGTCGTGCTTAGGGAAGAGCTTTCTAAATCAATCTTCCACTAATGGTTAACATTCTTCTTCTTAGTGCACCTTTAAAAAGACACAAAGAACACAGCTATTCGCATCAAACCCCTTGAAAAAGCCCCAAAAAGCCCTAAAAAATGAAGTGTCATACTCTGATTTGGCTATGGAGTAAAACGGGTGTGCTACAGTGGTCGCCTTTACAAACAAATCATTGGTTGCCATAGGGTGCAGTCTCATGGAGGGGGCTTCCTTAAAAAATTCAGTGGGTGCTATTGAGACATTTTAGGATTATTTTAAAGTTGGAGGTCCCATGAGTTATTAAGTGGAGTCTATTCTTAAAGATTTAACCCTCCACAATTTATGGAAGCAGGTAGTCTCATGAATTATTTTATTCATCTTTGCCAATTTACATGACTAAACAATTGAATATTTTTATGGATAAGAATTAAAAAAAAAAATATAATTGACAAGTGGCAGACAAAAAGCCTAAGTTGGTGGGGCAATTTGTAGCCCCCCACATTTTCCACCTGCTCAAATTTGCACCCTAAAAAGTAGGTGCAACTATTTTTGAGGAAAAGATTCCATTTAATTACATTGCATTTTCATTTTCACTTCATGGGACCTTCCACTCCATAAAAATAGATCCCGAAGCCCCCCTCATTAGACCGCACCATTATACGTTACTCCTCACTCAAACAAACTGTCGAAGCTCTAGGGCAAGCGTAGAAACTAGCAGAAGTTTCAGGAAGGTTATCGGAGGGAGCTTAAGCAAACGGTCGTTTCTGGACTCCTTAGAGGCTCATATTTCTTCATTGCAAACAAATATGAAGCTCTCTCGACTATCTGAATTACAATCAAATCAGACAATTTGATCACTAATATTTATTAAAAAAATACATATGGTTTATAATAAAAATACGATAATAATGTAATTTTTTTTTTTTGATAGGTAACATTATGATTTTGTATTGATATTAAAGATAGGAATTACAATATTGCTATATGCAAAGTTTGGCCAAAGACCTTACTAACATATATCTACCCATCCCCAAGGCCATACATAGTTGTTTGTACAAAAAAATAGAGCATTAACACCCTATCACAAACACTATTTGCCCAAACCTACTTAATCACCCAAAAAGAAAACATACAGGTGCCCAAAGAGCTAACACTGTCCAACTCCACTAGCATCCTGTGGCTAGTCCTTGAACTAACGAGCCGCCTCCTCCCGTGTGAAAGTTGGAGTGGATCGATCGCTTGACACAGATGTTGGCCTTGGCATCCCCTGCGGAACTCAACGACACTTCCTGTTGCTATCTCCCTCCTCTTCTAACAATGAAGCATCCACCCACATGCCCTTTACCGTGGATTCACCCCCTTTCTTTTGATTCTTCCTCACAAGATGATGTTGGAGGGGTTGACTTGGAGCTAACGCGCTGTTATGCGGTGTTGCCCAGTGCCACAAAAAGTGAGGCCACATCCAAATTCGAGCGTCGCTTCCAATAGTCATCCAAGTCCTCCAAATCGTACATCTGCTGTATGCCCTCCAAGAAATTCGGATCATTGAACATGAAAATGTTCTTCAAACGCCGGACTGTAATCTTTCCTTCATAAGTTTGTGCTTGGTTCTCTGATCCTAGTGGAAAACTCGCCTCCATATCCGCCTCCCTTGTATGAAACTTTGTGTATTACCCTGTCTTTCCTCCTTATAATAACTTGCTTCGAATACTCTGGAAGCAAGCATACGCTTGGGTGCCAAAAAATGATATCACAATTTGACCCGTGCTGGAGATCGTGATCTCTACATACCATTATTTGATGAATGCCATCCAGGGATGGAGTCATAATGAAAGTTGCATTCCCCAAATGATGAGCAAGAATGTTGTATTTTTATTTTTGGCCTCTTAATAATAACTTCCTCTTCTCAATCTAAAACGAGAAGTCTAAGGTCTTCGTATATTTTATTCTGAATCCCCAAAGCTGTATTTGTGCCCATATTGGCCAGCTTGTCCGCCACCCTATTTGCGTCTCGGTAAGTATGGGAAACCTTAAAATCTTCAAATTCCATTAACAGTCCTCTGATTTGTTGAATGTATTTGTTGAGTTACCACACTTCCAACTTCCCTATTTTTATCCCATTAATGATTATCTTTGAGTCCCCTTCAAGATGGACTCTTCGAATGCCTAGTTTAGCTCCTAAAACTAGAGCCTCTTTTGCCGCACAACATTCTGCCACATTATTCGTGTCATCGCTTAGTCGTTTGGCCATGAAGGCAAGAGTGTTGCCCTTATGATCTCTCGCTACACAACCACACCCTGAGACCCCCAGATTTCCCTTGGCAGCCTCATCAAAGTTTATTTTAACCCATCCTTCCTTTGGTGGTATCCAACATACCTTTTCCCTATTTAGATTAGGATAATAATTATTTTTTATTTTTTATAATAATTAAATTAAATTTGATAACTGTTATTCAAATTTTCACTTTAGATATTTTGAAGGTTTTAAAAGCACAATTACTGAAATGATTTTTTTGAAAGGACTTTTCTAGTTTCATTTGATAATATAGGAAAATATTTATCACTATGTTCCTCGGAGTTTTCGGGACGACAATTTTTTTTGGCAATTTTGGGGACGACGGGTGGGGGTGGATGACAAATGGGGACGGCTATATATATATATACGATAATTTTAATACACTGAAAATTGCAAATATACATGTCATTCATATGAAACTAAGCACAAAGCATGTCATTTAAACATTATAGAACCTTAACATGCACCATTTGAATGCCACCTAGGAAATAATAATCGATTTCAGTACTTAATTGTCAATATGCATATCAATATGTGAACAAAAATATTTAACTATAAGTTTAGTAGTGAACAATCTCATAAAAATTTGGAAATCTAAATATGCCCAAATGCTAGAGGGCTGTCATAAAATTTCATCATGATGTTCAAGTTCAACATAGAAAACAGAATATAGAAAAATGAATTGGACTGCTGCTCAAGCTCAAGGAAGCGAAAAAATCACCTCTTCTTGCAAAACAAAAACCCCAGCCAGTTGCAACACACTCCAACATCACAGGCAAAACCATGCAAATGACAAAACTACCACAATGTGGTCTTTTTTGACCTTTTAGGGCATTTGGAGAGGCAAAGCCCACTGGATGACCAAGTAAGGACAAACAAAATAAAGCTTTTTGTTTAAATTTTTTTTTTTTAAGCTTCACAAAAAACGTCCTCCCCGATACGGTTAGGGGACTTCTGGACATCCCCTTTCTGTATCAGAGATGGCAAGCCACCCCCCTTTTTTTCCCAGAAGTCCCCTAGTGATTTGCAAATTTTGGGGATGGCTGGGGGACGTCTCCTTCCTATCCCCCAGTCTCGGAGATGTCCCCATCTAGGAAACATGGGTTTTTTGGCCAGGGACACATCCTTGAGGTACATAGATATATCATTTTTCTTAAAATATTTTTTTCAAGATTTAAAATTCTAGTTGAACCTAATTAAATTAAAGAAATTTTGCACAATCTATCTAGACTCATGAACTAAAATAATTAAAGAATATTTTTAAATTTAAAACTCTTATTATAAAATTAAAGAAATTTAATACCCCAAGATCTTTGTTTCCAAAATTTTCAACAATAAAAAAGAATTTATATACTCAATAAAAATAGAAAACAAGCCCTTTATTGGGCTTGGTAGGTTTAATTCTAATCTGAAAAGGGATAAGGTGTTTTGGACACCGCTAGAGAAAGGATGTATTAAAATAAACTTTGACGGTGTTGCCAGGGGTAATCCGGGAGTATCTGGGTGTGGTTGTGTAGCTAGAGCTCATAAAGGGCAACATTCTTGCTTTTGTGGCCAAAAGATTGAGCGATGGCATGAACAACGTGGCAAAATGTGTTGCGGCAGATGAGGCTCTAGTATTAGGGGCTAAATTGGGTATCCAAAGAATCCATATTGAAAGGGACTTGGAGATTATCACTAATGGTATAAAGAAAGGAAGGCTGGAAGCGTGACATCTTGACAAATACATTCAACAGATTAGAGGCCTGTTAATGGAGTTTGAAGACTTTTAAGTTTTCCCATGTTTATAGAGAAGCAAACAAGGTGGTGGATAAGCTGGCCAATATGGGTGCAAATGCAGCTTTTGGGATCTAGAATGAAATATTCGAAGACCTCAAGACTTCTCGAATCTGATTAAAGAGAGGAAGAAACAATGAAGAGGCTGAATCAACAAATAAAGTGTTATTGCTGATCATTTTGAGAGTACATATTTCATCATGATTCTACCCCCTTGATGGCATTCATGAGATTACGGTTCTTGAGATCACATTCTCCAGTGCGTGTTAGAGAATGAAATAATTTATTGACACCCCCACTAAAACTTGCTTCCAGATTGTTCGAAGCAAGTGAATTTAAGGAGGGAAAATAGGGTACTCCACAGAATTTTTTACAAGGAAGCTAGAAATGGAGGCAAATTTCATGCTCGGATCTGAGAACTAGACTCAAACTTATGAAGGGAAGATTACAGTCCGGCGGTTGAAGAATATCTTCATGTTCAATGATCAGAAATTCTTGGAGGGCATACAACAAATGTACGGAGTAGAGTACCTGGACTCTTACTGGAAGTGACGCTCTAATCTGGATGTGGCTTCACTTTTCATGGTGCTGACACTAGTGGTGGGTGATTCCAAGGAGGAAGTTTGCAGGGTCGTGGCAGCTTGTGTCGACCCACAGTGGCTGTAGGGGTTGGAAGAAATAGTGGAACGCATTGTGTTGGGTGTGGGATTGGAGATGGGACAAGAGCCGTGGCGTTTGATTGGGGGTGGGGAGGCTTCTTTACAATCCCTGATCATTTGGTCTTCTGCAAGCCCAAAAGGGGTGCACACCCCACAGGAAGAGAAGAATGGCGAAAAATAGTGGATTTCCTTGAGGCGAAGATTTGGGTGTCGGCTGAGGATAGGCGTGGTTTCATGAAGGCTACACCATGAAAGAGTATTTTAGCTCCAGGACAGCCCTTGCGACATCAAATAATGAGGAAGAACCATAAGGGAGGGGGAGAATCCACGGTGCAAGGCATGTGGGTGGAAGTTTCCTTGATAGAAGAGGAGGGAGCAAGTAGTAGCAAGCGTCGCCAAGTTGCCACTTTGTAGGGGAAGCCAAGGCCAAGGTCTGTGCAGGTGATTGATCCACTCCAACCTTCACACGAGAGGAGGCGGCTCGATGGTTCAAAGATTAGCTACAGGGGGTGGATGAAGGAGGACGGTGTCAATTCCTTGGGCACCAAAATGTTACTTTTTGGTGGTTTAGTGGGTTTGGGCTTTTGGTGCTTATGGCAGGGTGTTTATGCCCATTTTTTGTTCTTATTGTATGTTCAAACGCTTATTTATGGCCTGGGGGTTGGGTAGATATAAGTGTTTAAGGATTTTGGCCAAATTATGCATATGGCAATATATTGTAAATCCTCTTTTTAAAATCAATACAAAATCGTAATGTTACCTATCAAAAAAAAAAAAATTGAAAACAAACTTATAAGTCAATAAATATGAAACATAAAATATATGAAAAATTTGCATTTAAAAAATATTTAATTTAGAAAATATTAATAAAATATGACAAAAATATTAAATGCACATTATACATATAATATTTCATAAATGTTTCCATCTAATCTACCGTATCATATCAATTGCAAATGCCCATCCCATTGCTTTCCACCATACCAACCTTCATATTTTAAAATAATATCATGAAGAAAATGCAAACAAAAGAGAACTTACACATTAACAATGGCAATAGGGAGCCAAAACCTATTTGAAACATTCATGACCACAAGGAAAAATAATTTTGTTAAGTGAACTGGATATGAAACTACATGATAGGTACATAAGTTTCTGAATTTTTAAATATAAAAACTATTAAATGTTTAAAATCTATCACCCCTTTTTAACAAAGGGAGGGACTCTACTCCATCAGAACCCATGTTTATTTAGTTAGTAATTTCTTTATCCGATAATAAAACTTAAAAGAAACTTTCGTACAAGTCCGATCTTCTTCAGTGTTCATGTGATGTACAGATCTCTGCCCTCTATTCTGCACCATAGTTTTTGAAGTACGTTTAATTTTAAATTTGATCAATCTCATGACTGCCCCACTTATTTGACATTTTGGTCACTTTTGGATTTGTCATTTTGGTCACTTTGGACATATGTACTGATTTGTAATTCAATCTTCACATCAAACTTGATAGTTAAAATTTATGGTGATTTCTTTCAGTACCCACAGATGCGTTCCATTTTAAACAAGAGCTGTAGGGCAGCCAAGTTCCTGCCAAAGATAGTAGATGATGGTGTTGGTTGCTAAGCAGCCTGTCTATTGGTTAAGCGCCATGCTTATTAGGTGTATGCAGGTTTACTATCTTGTCTTGATAAAATATCATTGTAGTCAAATTTATTCGGGAAGTGAAAAATGATCAATTGCTCGAGGAAATCAACAAGAAGAGGGAAACTTACCAAGTTAAGCAAACCTGTATTAATAGATACAATATATATTGTATCAGAAGGCTAGCTGAATGCAAAACTTCTAAGAAGATCCAGCAACTTTTGAAAGAGAAATTAAGCAATAAATATAAGACATATAAAAGAAGTTGATGACTTCATCATATCCTAACACATTGTTTTTTATATTAATCAATAATAAAAACCAGGGTGATACATCATTGTTAATTGAATTTCGTGGCTTGAATATTTGGCCAATAGAGTACAAGAAACTTGATAGTTGCCCTAAATTTAGTCCTGGATTGCATATTTGACCAAAAGCAACATTGTTTATGAGTACAAGTAAAACTTCCAGACAGCTGATAATTCGTCAAGCAAACCTATAAGAGCTGCAGAACTTGCATCAGAGGCTGTGGAAGACAGAGCCCCTAATAAGCATGATATCTCACCATCTGTTATGGTTGTTGATGGTATCAATGAAATGGCTTGCTGTGCTCAGTTAGCAACTTGAATTACATATGTCTGTGTCATTGACATGAGAACAGAAATGATCTGTAAGATAAATTTATTTGCATA
Source organism: Cupressus sempervirens (assembly GCA_028749045.1). Classification (NCBI taxonomy): domain Eukaryota; kingdom Viridiplantae; phylum Streptophyta; class Pinopsida; order Cupressales; family Cupressaceae; genus Cupressus; species Cupressus sempervirens. The sequence continues at coordinate 554,064,086 of CM053791.1, forward strand.
AGAGCAGAGTCGTCAACTAATAAAAGTGCAGATAGAAGACATCCCCTATATTTAATCAGTAATATTAGGTGGTCTCAACTCAATATATTATATAGGTTACTTCTTCTAATCTAGATTTGGGAAGAGTTCCTGCCAAAGAGGCTATCAGAATTCTTGTAAGACTTGTAGCCCGAGGTAATATTACATTGTCAATGATTGAACGATATTATTTTCCACCAATTGATGTGGTCACAGCAAAAATATCATTTAAAAATGTTAATATTGAGATGCATGCATGCTTCACTGGAGAATAAAAACATCATCAGTTTTCTTCATAAGCTTTGTAACATTCAATGCCAATAAAAAATAAAAAATACCTAAGAAAGTTGAACACAAGATAGGTCCAGTGATAAGAATTAAATATAAATTCTATTCAGGCCAACCGCTATAGATACCAGACTAGGAAGGAAAACCATCTACCATGCTCCAAAACATTGAAAGGTTTAACAAATTACCAGTGCTGTATAGTAATGCCAATCATTGAACAATCAACTAATTGACAGCATGTAGTTGAGAAGAAGGATGGCCTGTGAAATAGAAATCTACAAGAAAGAATGACCTAAGCCCAATGTTTGAATCTCTAGTGTCTAGTATCACTAGAGACAATATTTACGATTTGCATCTTCCCAGACAAATTTCCTCCACACTAAGAGGATCTCTGCTTGATAATTGAAGAGTAATAAGCAAACATTTGTAAAAATGGGTGCGCTAGATTTGCATGGTTGCTGACCATTCATTTCTCTGCAGCAATCATTACCCTTGCCTCCAAGCCCTTAATTTTGACCACCAGTGACCTTAATTGATTATACACATTTGATGTAAGAATCAGTGTGAATATGCTTCCAGATAAGTTGTTGTCAGACAAATTTAAGGCAATGAAGTCAACGATTGTGTTTCAGCAGAAATACTTCCAGAAAGCCTGTTTGTCGAGAAAGGCATTCCATGCATCTGAAATTGTTATATGCAAAACAAAACTTTTTTGTCATTATCTATAAATTCTTAACGATCTACTGCAAAGAGTGACCCTGAACCTTAGATATGATTCATTTGCTAATTCAATTTTTTGTAATAAATCACAAGAAAAGCAAAAAAAAAAAAAGACATCTTGAAATTTGATCACTATCATAAAGAGAACAAGAAAATTTTAGCACAATAAGTACAACATGAGTTTAGTGTGATTATATGAAGGGAAAATAAATAAAACAAATACATAGCGACAACTTATAGGGAAGTCCACATGCAGATGGGAAGAGAAAACATATAGTATAGTAGTAACATTAGATTCCATTAATCATGATCAAAAGAAAAGAAGATAGAAGTTTGCAATGAAAATGGCAGTTTATCAATAAAGGATGTCACGAGTGGTACATAAGAAATGATAACTACCAATGTGGCACATTTGAAAGGACATAGTTTTGCTATATTCAAATTATTGAGGCAAGGACAACGATAAGTCCATTAACAGGTTCCTACTGTGAAAAAAATAAAAGAAATTAAATAAAACAATATCTGATGTGAAAAGGATGCAATAATATGTATTAGAAAGTGAATTAATGAAAAAATATTAAGATGGAGCACATTATTCAGGATATTTTCATATCCTTCAAGGTCAATTCCATTGACATAATGAAGTTTTCGCAGGTTAATAGATCATTGTCAAATGATCAAGTCAAAAAATACATGTAATAAAATGTGCAAGGGCAGAAATAAGGCAATGGCATATTAGAGCAATAAAAGACTTTTTTTTATACGTATGCCAAACAGTGACAATCCAAAGGATATAACCGTCTAAACAAAGGCTGGTAACAATACTCCCAATTTTGTTTGCACTGTAATTTTGAGATATGGAAATGGTGGCAGCCAATATCATTGAAGAGAAAATCTATTTTCAGAACAGAGGAATTGAGATTCATTGGTTCTAGTAAGGTAAAACAATCATATTATATGATCAATGATCTGAAAATATGGTGGTAAAACAAACATGTTTTTAGTCTCTTTTGTTAATACAGAGCTTGAAGATAACTAAAATACAGAGAACATGAAGATCCAACCAGAAGCATTATCTAAAAGTGATTTTGAATGCTAGTTTACAGACCAAGATAACATAATTGTAGGCTAATACTTATAATAGAAGCAAATTCAAACATAGAAGCCCACTAGATCTAAAGGGAAATAAATAGTTGTTACTATTTAAATGAAGAAAATAGGGCTGAAAATTGTTGTTGCAAGCCTTTGTAAATTTTGTCAAAGTGGTGTATAAGAGTTGCAGTAAAGCGTATCTTTAAGCAAATATTGAGGAAAATTTATTTTGTCAAAAGAAAAAAGGTATTTTTGAGCCTGAAAAGTTCTATCAATTATTACAGAAAATTTGAATAAAAGTAATCAATTTACTTGTAATGTTCTGTAAAATTTTACAGTGAACCAAAAAAAATCAACATAATATTTCCCTACGCAAGAGGAGCAATTTCCACAATGTGTTAATTAAGAAAATAAACTAGAAATTACTGCTGAACTGTCTTTATATGCATAAAGATACAAAACAAATTTGTCCAACACAAGTGGGATGATCACAACTAAAAGTCATCTCAAAAGATTGGTTCAGCAGAGAAGCATCATAAAAACAGGATTCACAAATTGGGGCAAACACCATGAGCTGCACTCTCATCGCTTCAGCTACAAAGCTGTCTATTACATACTCCAATTGCATCAATTGAAAGATTTAAGAAACTAAACAAGTTTTAATTTAATTGTTTTAATTGAGATTAAAATTAGTTGATTGAACATTTTCCATGACAGAATGTTAATGAATTTAAAATTATGAGTTACTGAGTACCTTTTATAGAAACATATTTGTAGAAAATATTCTTCTTCAGAAACATATATGTAGACAACACAACTTCTTCTGGTGAGCCCACGTCCTTCCACAGTGATTACCTGCAAAAAATGTGGTTTCAATCTTGTCAGTCCATACTTATTTGCAGCACCAGATTCGAATATCTGATATAACAGGTAAATAGAAGCTACTTACAATCTTCCAGTAAAATTCAAAAGAAAACACCTAGTGGTTTTGATAGCAATATTTGAATGCACACAGAAGGGAGACGAAAGGTATGCACAATTACAAATGAGAAACACTAGTTTTGTCCTATGAATGAAAAGACTTGGACAAAGCCATGCAAGATGCCACGCCTACAAAATATCAGTCGACTCTGAATTTTTTAATCTTGCGAGAGCATTAATTAAATGTGCAGTACCCAACATAGCAATCTTTTCGTACAGTCTGTCATGACATTCCACCTGTCTGAAAACATATGAGAAAAATAATTTTGCATCTGCCTAGTGCTCTTTTCCACCTGCAGGCCACAGCGATTCCCAAGATTGGATATTGTTTTCGAAATTAAATGATCAGACTCTGCTGCAATTCTGTGTCTTGTGATCTGAAAATCAGCATCTAAAAAGCTTTTGGCTTTGGGAAAATCACATTGTGACAGCCGTGTATAAAAAATTGTCTTGTGAATATGATTATTAGTCATTGGAATGCATTCTTTTCATAAGCACTCTCTGCAAAAACAGTGACCTCGAGACATCTATTCTGGTGCCGTTCCTCTATATCTCCGCCTTCTCTTGTATAGGAATTAGCAAACCTTCTACTTTAGCCAACCGAAATTCGCCAGCATTTATATTTTACAGGCAACCCTTAAACATCGATCATGTTTTGTTCACAAACATAGAACGAAAATGTAATAATAAGAAAAGAAGCCATGTTTATTGGTTGAAGAGGAAGAGTCTAATGGCCATTTAAGATTTAGCCAGGGCAATAGTTCTCTGCCTTGGCAGGAACTAAAAACCTCCTTTTGAATACAACTAATTTTGGCACTGCTAATTGTGATATACCCCCCAGTGTCATCTTCAACAATAAATCCAAATGTATGATATACCAATGCTTCAATAGGCATTACGAAAATATGCCCTTCATCCTAAATTTTCCTTTTGTACTCAGGAAGGGTTAACTGGGCTTTTTGTCATCCAAACTTAAAACTGTGGTCTTCAACTTTTGTTCAAACTGCTAAACTCTCTGGGAAAGCAGCAGTAGAAACCCATGCTAAAACCCCAGTGAATGTGCAATACCAGGTTTAGCAAGTGTTTTTTAAGATTATCTTTGCTATACAAAGGATTTAAACTTTACTAATGCCAGATATATTAGGCGGAATGTGTCATGTTTTATACATAAGCTGTTATCCAGGGTAATCAATAGAAGAACTTAACCTGAGCTTATAAAAAAACATTTGCTTTATAATATAACTAATGAGTTTTGATTGCTTTTAAAAAATTATCGCTATAAAGTCTTGTGATATCCATAGCTTGATGCCTCCACTTCAAACCAATCTTGCTTGCAACTATGTTAACTTTGAGCAACATTGGATTTCCAATGCAGGAGCTTGGGGAACTTTGTAAAGTGCAAGTCTTGTGATATCCATAGTTTGATGCCTCCACTTCACACCAATCTTGCTTGCAACTATGTTAACTTTGAGCAATATTGGATTTCCAACGCAGGAGCTTGGGGAACTTTGTAAAGTGCACCCAATTATATCTAGTTGTTCTTCAAATAAACTGCAAAATAAACTACAATTCAATGAGAATCTTGAGAGTCGGTAAGGCTTATGTTGTGAGAATCATAATCTGTTGTGCATCAATTTTTAATGACAATTTGTATAGAAATTCATTGTAGTTATTATTGTGTTGAATGGTTTTCGGCTAGAGAAAAATGAAGAATCCAAAACAATCAGCACCCAGGGAGATTTTAACACAAAAATAATACACAAAAGATAAAAAATAACTCTGTTGCTGAACAGAGGATGCTCAATTTTTGGGGACTGCTCAATAGGTTTTATAATTTACACAAATATCCATATCTCTCCTTTCCAAAATTTTTGAAATCTTCTGATAATTCAGAATTACACTTCTCTAATTTTATCAATTCATCTTTCAAACAATCTTTCTCACAAATCAAATTTTTTTTTCTCTTTCTTTACTTTCTTGCCTGGCTTCCCCATAGAAATAAATAGAATTTTTTTTTACCTGCAATTGTGGCTTCAATATCTCCTTTGACCTTATGAACTTCTTGACATGATTTGTCTTCTTTGGCAGGTCCAGTTTTTCTTGTAGTACCCGTGGACTATAGTAACTTTTGTACATCAATTCTTATTCCAATTGGAAAATTCATCAAATCCTTGACTATGAGAGATCTTTCAAACTATAAATTCTGTAATTTTTCCCCCATACATACGTCTTTCTCATCCTTCATGAATTGTAAACTCTTCTCTGATCCTTTTTAACACAACCTTGGCTTCCCTGCAATGAATCACCTTTTAAGCAATCTCAGCAGCAAATTTTCAACTTTTAACCAATACATGAAAATGTTAAACCTCCATTACTGACTTCTGAGATTTAAAAAATAGAAATCTTGGACACTACGATGTTTTTCTTTTTCTTAGTAAGTCTGCTCTATTTTTAATTTGCTCCGATTTTTTCTATCTCAATCTTTCGTAAAGACCATTGCCCAAATCACACATGCTCAATTTATTTTTTCATGCTCTCATCTTCTTAAAAAAGATTCAGCCCAGATAATCTCACAAACGCTCTTCACACCCCAAGATCTTCATGGGCTCTGATACCACATGTAGAATCTCAAACAGAGGCAAAACTTAATACAGAGAACACAAATAATTTTGATACAAACTATACACACAATCACTAAAAAATCTTTTTTGATCTCCAAATCTCTTACATTCTTGCAGGCTGCATACACACTATTCTGTAATTTATTGAAATAATACAATATTACTCTTTTATAAAGTTTACAGCTTTCATAGACATTCTCATGCAACATGTTTAACAGATGCATCAATCATAAAGTAGCTCTTCTTAACAAACCCAAACTGTAGCAATACCTAGGAGTTAATTACTCTTCATTGACCAAAGAATTATATGAAAATCATGCATAACAGTAATGACGCAGGCTAGCAGTGCATATCACATTTTTTAAAGTAGGCCTAGCCAAAGACTTTGAAATGATGAAAAAGTTGCTAGAAGGATTGCATATACATCCGATGAGTTGCAGGAGTGATTCAATTAGTTGCTGGGACTTGGATTGCCCTTTTGTGCTCTTTGTAAGATACTGTGGGAGCAACAGGTATATCAACAATATATAAGGAACCCACTCTAGGTTTTAAAATTATATCAAATGTACTACACCCAGTGCATTGACCATAGAACCATATGCAGATACAAACATTATCCATGGTAAAGGGTAAATATTAGTAATGTTCTTAAGTTGGGGTTAGTGTCTCTTCTGTCATTCAGCCAACAGAGAAAAGCTTTGAGAAAAAATATGTAATGCTTTACTCTGAAGGGAGGGACTATTTCAGGCAACCGCTCACATATGGACATGCTTCATCTGCTTAAGAAAATAGTCAGTTTACTTTATTAGATGGAGTAAATGTAGTTGATAAAGCCGGTTCTGAAATTTTTAAAAGCTTATTGATGGAAGGAGGACATTAAGCTAATAAAAAGAAAAACTTAGTTATTGATAGCTTTCAAGAGAAGCATTCTGCATTTGTTCAAGAATCACAAAGTTGTGAAAATTTAGAGAGGCTTGTTTTAGTGCACAAGCTGAACATTTTTTTGAAAGAGGCTTAGCTAAAAACTTTGAAAATGACTTAAGTTTCCAAAAGGATTGATTGGCAATTTGATAAGCTGCTGGAATGATTCAACTGTTTGCTGGGTCTTGGATTGCATTTTTGTGCTCTTAGTAAAATACCCTGGTTGTACCCTAATATCTAGCCAAAGTTTGCATTCACTTCAAAATAAAATTGATTTTTTTCACAGTTCTGGAAGCAACCCATTCTAGGTGATTGAATTATTTCCACTGCACTTGACTTATAGTTTGGAACATATAATTATGCTCAGATACAAACCTTATTAGTGGCCCAAGGGCAAATAATATTCTTAACTTGGAGCTTGGTATTAGTTTTGTCATTGAGCCATCAGAGAAAAGATTTGAGAAAAGATATGCAAGTCTTCACTCTAATAGGAGGAACTATTTCAAGAAATGCAAGTTTACACGAGTGTGCTTCATCTACTTCCAAAACGTGAAAGTCTGTTTTTTAATTTTTTTTTATGAAGATTAATTCAAGGCATGAGCTAGACATTCTCTTGAAAATAGGCTTAGCGAAAAACTCCGAACTGATGATGAAAGTTGTTGGGGTTACTCATACGGGCAGGGAGTTGCAAACCAGAGTTTTAGGTTTTTCTTTTATATGAACCTATCTATGTTTGATCTGGGAGAATCAGCTGAGCAAGAAAATCATCTTGCAGATGAATGGTAATTGTGATCATAGCAATGAATGGTAGAATTTGTTAGGTCCTCTTGTGTCGTGGTTATCAATGACCATGTCTATTATTTTTTTGAAAATCCAACATACATCACCAGCTGAAAGTTGCCCTTTTGACAGCTAGGTATGACTGTGTATTGGACTATTATTTTGTTGTTCATTGTGTTCTTCTATTTTTTTGTTTTTCATTGTGTTCTTTTATTTTGTTTTCAATGATATTTTTTGATCCTATGTGTGTTTGCTTTCTTATTTCAATAAAATATATCTAGGTTTTCTAGTTATATGTGTTCAAACTGTTAGTTTTGAAACTTCTTTCATGTTTAAAATGCTATTCTAGAGGCAATTTGACTTTGACTCTCAAAACATCACAAATTTGGCATAAGAATTCTGTCAATTCTTATATTTTAAGGTTCTATAATGTATATATATGTACTTTATTGATTTTTTTATGTTTGTATTTAAAATTTCCTTTCAGATTCTGAATTTTCCCTATTTTTACATAGTTTTCTTTAAATTGGTGAAAAAATTGCCATCCCAGAAAGTTGTACACTGTTGTCCCAGCTTGGAAACTTGGGGTAACCTCAGTTTATACTTATATGATTGTATGCTAATGGGAGTTTTAACTTCAACTTCTAAGTTATCTTCTGTAGTTATGTGTTATGCCCCTACTAGAGATCAGTCTTGATGAAGGAAATCTAGGTGAGGCAATTGCTTTAATAACAAATTGTTATAATTGTGATATTGCTATTAGGATTCAACTGTGTAGTTTTTCCATTTTTGTAAAATTTATGAGCCATGTCTCATGAATAGTGGTTCACACGAACCCATCTCTCATGAGATTGAATGGAACACTTAGTGCTCATTGCATCTAGGCGATGCTCACAGAGGCGATGCACACGTAACACTTCGTGAGCATGACCTAGATGCAATGAGTGCTAAGTGTTCCATTCATTCTCATCAGAGAGAGGTTCATGTGAACCACTACTCATGAAACATGGGTCAATAAGTTTGACTCAGAAAATTACACAGTTGAATCCTGATTGCAATATCACAATTTGACTTGCTGTGGAAAATATTTCCTACTTATCAAATCATTATAAAGACTACTTGTATTAAGATTAATATGACAACTAATTTAGAAGGGGTTGACTGGAATTAGAGGATTAAACAACAAATTATTTTAAACGGAAAATAGAGTAAATTAAAATTAGCTATGACTTTGAGCAACATTCAAGTATTAGTAAATTCTTTAAGGGAGCAGACTCGGTTTTATTAAGGGGTTGCACTCAGCCTTGAACGCTTGCAAAATCATCCATGAAAGGATAGAAATTGGAAGGGATGAAAGGAAAATGAGCAGAAAGAGAATTGAAATCAAAAGTGCATTAATAAGCAGCAGTACTATTTAGGGTAGACTTTCTTTCACGACATATTTTACCAGATGAAGGTAGTCACTTCTGTAGAAGATGCTCGCATAAAGAGTATTCACATTGCACCAGATAGAGGCTGTTCGGAATGAGCTATTTTCAGTAATATGCAAAGCTGCTTGAACAACAGATGAGCCTCACCATTTTTATGAGTGATCTATGTATGGATCTTGAGGCCACCATGGTAGAGAAAGAGAATCAGTTGGAGCAACAAAAGGCTGCATTGGCAGCACCAAAAATGTATTATCCATGAGTTGAAGAGGCTAGGCAGTCTTTGATGGGGGGTTGTTTAATTGTTGAAGAGGTCACGAGGGTGACAATTGGTGGTAGAGGGAGACTCCAGGACCTGAACAGAACAGGTGCAATGTCTCCAAAGATGTTCTCTACCTCCTAGGCTACATCTATCCTGATGTCCTCAACTAGCTCAGGGACATCTCCGCACCCTGATTCCCAGCGATTTCATAGTGTGCACAGTCCATATTTTATTTTCGTTGTCTAGAAGACTTCTTTTTTTGGGGGCTCATGTAGTGGACAGTCTTGCCATGTTTAGAAATAAATGTTATTTATTGGTTAGTTGGTAGAGTAATGATAGTTGCTTCCGAGTGGTTCTTTGCAGTTGTCGATGGTTGGTAAACTTAACCAACCACCAGGTACTATGTACTTATTGTTGTCTCAAAAGATAATATTGATTGATTTTACACATTACATTCTACAATAAAAGTTACATCTCTCTAGCCATATTATGTTGTTTTTGTTCATTATGTTGCATTGTTGTGTGGTGTGATTCTATTACCATTTATCCTGCATAATCAGATTAGTTCCCTTTGGGAGTAAACACTGTTTAACAATGAGATCATTGATGGATGAAATCTACAACCACCATTGAAACAATTGAGAATAATTTCTTCTGGTTATGGTTGTTAAACAACAGAGTGCAAAAATGTAATTGGACAAGTGAGATATGTTAGACGCAAGACGAGAATCATATTTATTTTACTTGCAAGATGCTCTATTGACTAAGTTAGCTTATAGGTTTGAACTTGCTTACAATTTTTCGAAGATTTAAACCTGCATGCCTTTAAATGGTTTGATCTCAGCCCAAAATGCCAATACAATCTATAACATGCCAAATCTATCTATCAAATAATGAACAATTCAGGGAAATAATTTTTCCTTTTATTCTTTATAAGAGAAGTAATTGCATCCTTTTTACATGAACATAAATAACTGAAAATTTGTTTACTAATTGAAAGAGATATAATAGTTCTTGAATAGCTAACTTCACATGAATGACAATTAAACTAACAATTTCCATTTTTCTAATGGCAAAACAAATAATTCAATAACTGATTTCACATGAAGAGTAAATTAACAAATTTCCGATTTTCTAATTACTGAAATAAAGAAAGCATTAGCTGAAATAACTGTCAAGGCATAAACCACTCTAACCTAATAAGCTTGATGTATCAGTCTTGTTTTTTTCATTACTTTGAGCTCCTGATCTCTTCAAGGGTAAAAAAAGTATCATTGTAATGCCCCGCTAGGGAACCCAAAAGAAATTAACCTATTAAGTCACTGAGTTTGCCAAACATTGTTTTTTAAAAATATTAAAAAAAGAGATAATATAGCGGAAGCAATAATTCACATACATAGAAAGCCACACATTAACAGTTACATCTCTTAAGGGTTCCATGATGTTGAATCACAGTCTAAGTTTTATTAAGATTAAATCTGATACATAACAAAATCCACATCATAGAATAACCATAAGTATGAAACAAATGAAATAATATACAAGTACATAAGATGCCACATGGCATAACCAAATGCATAATCATCCTCTGTACAAGTCACAGGGTATGAACTGCTAAAATAATACATCATGAATAAATACAACATCTCATAAGACCTCCAATCATCAAGTATAGTACAACAAAATATGACCACCAAACATGAATACAAGATTAGAATGAAAGAAACAACTGTAAAAGTACATCCAGCAACAACATCCAATTGTCGGATCTCAATGGTATAAGAAACACTACCACCTAACCTTGTGGAACCTAAATGGCCCACTCCCATTGTGCTGAGGAGATAATCTCAAGGCCCATACAGATAACAATCCAACGGTCATAATCCAAAATCTAGGTCAAGGAAATCTTGATAGCAATCTATCTCAAAGGTACCAAGACACGAGTAACATCTAATCCTAGAGGCAACAATGACACTTAGGAAATCTACTATGTAAGTGGGCGAGTATCATCACATGAGCCAAATCTAAGGTTACCTTGGCAGCCTCTCTGGACTCCGGCCCCCTAGTGACTCTATGCGGCATCAATATCCTTTCTTACAGACGAGGCATACTAACAAGGCAAGGTCGCAACCAAGCATCCTCTTTACTCCCATCCTAGCTTGTACTAACACTCGAGGCATGGGCGAGGTAATCCATTGACTCTTATTAGTTCATTTTATACCCATTTAATGAAATATTATCACTTATTAATACAACCTACAATGGGTTACTCAGGTAGCCTCTTTAGGGCTCCAACCTCCATTGCAAGCCATTTCCCAACATGCATAAAGATAACCTACCCTAAGCTCATAGCAGAAAATCTCATAAGGCCACAATGACCACATCGGCCCTACACAAGCAATTGGAAATCACAAAATAAACATTGATCCATTTCTCAAAAATCAAATCACATAACCACAACATCACATACAACATCATAAAACAAAAACTCCCAGGCCTCTTGTAAACATCCAAAACTAGTCAACGTTCTAAGTTAAAACCCAACCCCAACACAAAGTAAACCTTACATCACATCAAGTGTTTAACAAGTGTAGCTTCATAGTTCATTTGGTTTGAAATCATAAAGTTTAACTTACAAATGGGTTCAAAGTTTTGTTTTCGAAGTTTCACATTTGATACAATTCTTGGGTTCACAAGAATTTCAAAATTCCTTAGTATAAAAAAAAAACATTTCATATAAAATGAACCATTTAAACAAAATTCGAGTCATATAAAAAAATAATGAATTCCCTCATTTATAAATCGAGTCTAATTAATAAACTTCAAAACAAAATCTTTAATTAAAATATTATTAAAATTTAATAATAACTATTGAACTATTAATAATAATAATTATTAAATTATTAATAAATAATAATTATTAATTTATTGATAATAATAATCACTAATCTTAATAATAATAATAAATAATAATAAATTTTAATTTATTAAACAAAACATATTTAATAAATTAATATATTAAAAATAAATTAAAAAAACTAAATTAAAAACAAACCACCCTAACTTTTTATCTAAAGTGTGTAGGCTTGCTGGGCTGCTGTGGTTGCTCTGCTGATGCAGCAGCAGAGTACTGCCTATGGCAGTACTTGTTGCTACGGCAACACCTGCCGCTATGACAACAGAGTGATGTGCGACAGGCTTTGAAGCTCGCCAGTAGCTCATGCGATTGAAGGTGGAAAGAAAGGGGGGTGGGGAGGTGGTGGCCCTGCCTCCCTAAAAACATATTCTTATTTTTTCTGTAGTATTTTTTTTAACAAACAAAATTCCCATTACAATATAATTATTACCTAATGACGGTCTGCTCTGATACCACTAACGAAGGGCCTCACCACCCTACCAACTCATAACCAAGAATGCAACAATATGAAGACAAAGAGAGATAAAATGCTTCCCAAGAAATTTTATTAAACTTGAAAATCCTTAGCAATTACAATAACCTTTCTGCAAGATCTCTCAAGATCCAATCCAAACCCAAGCTAGCCCAGATCCACACTCTGGTAGAAACCTTTGAGATCTCAACTTGTGCTCGCAAGCCACCAAGCAACCTCCTTGTTTCTAAATTGCAGTCACTAGCTCTTCTCCAACCTAATCCAAGATCCAAGCGTAAACTGCCTCACATTCGGCGCTCTGTCTACACACTCACAAGTCCATCACAATCCTGCTGTAAACTGCCTCACATTCGGCGCTCTGTCCACAGACTCAGGAAAACTCACTCTTCACTTCCTCTTTCTCTTTCACACTTACTAGCTTTCTCACCTTGAAGCTTTTCCTTCCAAAGCTTCACCTTCCATAACTTCTACTTCTCGAGCTCCTTCTTGAGCTTCCACTTCTCAAGCTTTCACCTTGAGCTTGATTAGAAATGCTCATATGCCTTGCTTAAATAGACACTTACCACCCAATACATGACTTATCCACAACTTTCTAGAATTCTTCCACAACCTTTTACAACTTCCACAACCTTCTACAATATCCACAACTTTCTACAATATTCATAACTTTTTAGAATTCTACCCACACACCTCGATAAATGGAATGACAACCATTTATTTTTTTATTTTTCTCTATTATGCCACCTAATGCCACCTATGCACCTCGAAAACAGAAATCCCCTTTTCCTTTCTTTTCTCCTTTTTCCCCTTTTTAAATTTTTTTATTATTTCTCCTCTAATTTTCGTCACTTTCTCTCTCCTCCAGAATTTTTTTTTTTTTTTTTTTTTTCAATAATTTTCCATGCAAGATGGTACTGCATCAGACTCCCCTGGTAAATAGAAAAGTGTGTCCCACACTTTGACACCAAAAAAGAAAGATCTACCACCATCTTCATCTTCACCAAAGGTTTCCACCTCAATAGGGACAACAAAACCACCATGCAAATCCTCCACACTAGCATCTCAACCATCCAATGCTCATTCCCAGGAACAAACTGAACATAATGCTTCAACAGAAAACTCTCATCCACATCAGCAACTAGTGAATTCACACCCATAGCAACAAACCCCGCATCAACAGCCACATGTAGATCTCCATCAACACATGCCAAACTCTCAACACCAGCAACCTCATTGCTCACAACAAGATGCTCTGCAACATACAAGTCACCACCAACAAATGGATCATCCACGATCGAGTGCGCCACAATCTCCATGTCAGACTCAACCATTTGATCGTGAAAACCAACCTTTATCCCAACATCAACAAGGTTAGGAATATCCTCAACAACAACCTCTATTTGCTCTACAGGTTTTGCATCAGGCTCCACAAAATGATTAGCAAAACTATCGTCTTCCACCTTGACCTTCTGAGCTTGATCAACCAATCTAGCATCCAACCGAGCAAACATCTTAGAAAAATTCCTCTCCACTATATCATGGATTTTTGCAATCATCTTAGGGTCCAATCCTCTTGGAGCCATCTTCCAAGATCTTCGTAAACCCTCTGCAACAAATCCTTCCTACGCTCCTTGTGACAACTTCAAATTGTTTGCAAGTCAGATCGCAACCTGCCACCTTGCACAAACAATCAGGAACCACATCACAAGTTTAGGACAACGGATCTGCAATCCACAAGCTCTCTATGATCATGCCTCACAAGTTTAGTCTTCCATCTCCGCATCCATCAATCAATCTACATGTCCTCCCAAGGTCCTGGTGCAAACTGCCTCAGCTTCGGCGATCTGTTTACATGCTCAGGAACTCCCACTCTAATAAACTTCACCCAACCAAGGTCCTGGTACAAACTGCCTCACACTTCGACGATCTGCGTGTACACTCAGGAACTCCTGCTCTGATACCACTAATGACGGTCTGCTCTGATACCACTAACGAAGGGCCTCACCACCCTACCAACTCATAACCAAGAATGCAACAATATGAAGACAAAGAGAGATAAAATGCTTCTCAAGAAATTTTATTAAACTTGAAAATCCTTAGCAATTACAATAACCTTTCTGCAAGATCTCTCAAGATCCAATCCAAACCCAAGCTAGCCCAGATCCACACTCTGTGTAGAAACCTTTGAGATCTCAACTTGTGCTCGCAAGCCACCAAGCAACCTCCTTGTTTCTAAACTGCAGTCACTAGCTCTTCTCCAACCTAATCCAAGATCCAAGCGTAAACTGCCTCACATTCGGCGCTCTGTCTACACACTCACAAGTCCATCACAATCCTGCTGTAAACTGCTTCACATTCGGCGCTCTGTCCACAGACTCAGGAAAACTCACTCTTCACTTCCTCTTTCTCTTTCACACTTACTAGCTTTCTCACCTGGAAGCTTTTTCTTCCAAAGCTTCACCTTCCACAACTTCTACTTCTCGAGCTCCTTCTTGAGCTTCCACTTCTCAAGCTTTCACCTTGAGCTTGATTAGAAATGCTCATATGCCTTGCTTAAATAGGCACTTACCACCCAATACATGGCTTATCCACAACTTTCTAGAATTCCTCCACAACCTTCTACAACTTCCATAACCTTCTACAATATCCACAACTTTCTACAATATTCATAACTTTCTAGAATTCTACCCACACACCTCGATAAATGGAATGACAACCATTTATTTTTTTATTTTTCTCTATTATGCCACCTAATGCCACCTATGCACCTCGAAAACAGAAATCCCCTTTTCCTTTCTTTTCTCCTTTTTCCCCTTTTAAATTTTTTTTATTATTTCTCCTCTAATTTTCGTCACTTTCTCTCTCTTCCAGAATTTTTTTTTTTTTTTTTCAATGATTTTCCATGCAAGATGCTCCTGCATCATTACCACAGTAAATATTATTACCATGGTAATTTTTATATAACTATATAACTATATATATATATATATTTTAACTTTTGCATTATAGATCTGATAGGGAAAATAATTGCAAACAATCAAATTCGTTAAATTAAATTATGGTATTTTTCCAAACCCTTTCCCTATTTTAGTTTTGTAAAAATCCAATCTCCCAAAAGAGTTTTCAAATGATTTCTCTCACAACATTTTAATAACGAAAAACAACAATTTTTCAAACTAGGGTTTCAACTAGAATCGATCTGTGAAAACAGATCCATAAACAAACACGGAGAAGACAGGGAAAATTTGAAGCAATCTACTGTGATAATTTCAACAAAGTTCTTATTTTGATCTGATGCTAACGAGATGAACACTTGGAAGTTGCAAGAATTCCCCTCACTCGAAACCCTTTATGAAAATTTACTCCTCCAAACCTGTGTGTAGAAATGAGCTCTAATTTCTTAATAAAGAGCTTTCTCTTTTAGGTTTTCCGTTTTACAAACAGAAAACGCCTTTTCTTTTATTATTCTAATTTATATTAATTTTATGTGCAAACCTTTTATGTTTTAATTAAAATAAACTTTATTTACTTTATTCTCTCTTGCTTTTACTAAATAACAAGACATATTTAGAAGTATATTTATTCATTTAAATAATAATATTTAGAGTTTATTATAAGAATGAAATTCCTAAATTAATTATTATTAAATTAAATAAATATGATTATGCCAAATTTGGAACTTTAATTAAATCTTTTAAATTTAATACTCCTATTTAATTAATTTCTCAATTAACTAAATATAATTAAAAATTGATTTTTCTTTATAAATTTTTTGTTAAATTAAATCGTTTAATATTCTCGTAATTTGATTTAATTATAACTGAAAATCACAACAAATCCACAAATCTGAATAAGAAAACCTATTTGAAAGACACAGTACAGATTCAAATCAAGGGTCAAAATCTTGAATTCATGTCATTTTGACGAATTTGGAAGGATGAATAACTTAGATATTTGCCCTATATTCTAGGACAAGTGGCTTAGATTTAGGATTTGGACTGGAGAACTATCTCCCCTCTTTACCATTGAGATACTGCGAAAGGGTATGCACATTGTGGCAATTCAAGGAAGTCACTGTTCGGTACTTGCAATTTGCATAAAAGTCGAACATGTACATGTACATATAAATCTAAACTAAATAGGTAGTGGCGGGGAGTGGTGCATAATGTAGGTCCCGACTAACAGGTGACTACGACTTCCTCCCTTAACCACATCAAAACTATCAAACATAAAGTAAAACATACATGTACACCATACACATGCAAGTATGGGGTAAGTAACCATAAAAAATTGTATATAGATCATCCATCTAACTATCATCATGAAACAATTGAAATCATTGTATGAACATACGAAGCATCATCATCGAAAAAATAAACATGAACACATGAAATAATCGAGTATCAAGTAGCTCATCAAATATATAAACTGAGTATGAAATAATAATAAATATCCAATCAGATCAGGTAACCGAGTACCACTAAATCATTGAACATAACCATAAAGCTGGCCTAAAAGAATTCGGCAATATAACATGAAAAGTAAACTAGGGGTAGGCACTACAATCATCAATGGTTTTAACCACCCAACCATTGAACTTACAATCTCAACATAACAATTTTTTGCACAACTTGCTCACACAAATGGCCCGACCCTTCCCAAGGGAACATATATACTAGATTCAATTTCCATGCCATTTGCAAGTTGGTGCAGAACCCACAATTGTCATAACTAGTCAACCAATGGACATATTTGCCTATCAGAGTGACATTCCTAGCTAGACATTTCCCAATTGTTTCTAGTGACTAACAATTACTACCCATAGCATAGTACCACCTTGGCCAAGGTTTTATAGGTGCAAGCACTATACTTCACACTGTCATTGTCATTGCCAAACTTGTATTATTGAGTCCTCGAACTCTTTATAACCTCCACCAACATATTTAGAACTTGTTACGTACCACCTTGGCCAAGGCTTTTTAGGTTCAAGCATTATAGCTCACAGTGTCATTGTCATTGCCAAACTTGTATGATCGAGTCCTCAAACTCTTTATAGCTTCCACCAACCTATTTTGAACTTGTTGCCTATTTTGGGCAAAAATAAAAGGTCCATTAAATTGAGAGTGGTAGAACACTGACTTAAGCAGAACTTATAAGGTTTACGGTGGTTCATGACCAGTCTATGTGAAGTCCCTTCCCAATTACTATTGCTTCCACTTCCTATTTTAGAGGCTTTATTGATTAGGTATTAACCACTACATTCCACCAATTTCCAATATCTCGTGTTGTCATACAGTTGTACTTTAAAATTACTAAGGTTTACTCAACCTAGGGAATCGTCAGCACTGTCTATACAACAACGAATTTGCACTTATTTGATTTTCATAATTAAGTTTAAAATTACAATATAGTTGTTTGGTATTTTTAAATTAATTTAATAAATATAGAAGGGTGCATTTGCGTTTCTGCGTAGCCCTTTTGTTACTTTATAGGCGATACAAACAAATTATACAAACACCCTGTAGCTTTTTCTGTTTTTGGGGTTCAAGGTATGAGAGCCCATGTAACCTCCCTAACTTCTTTCATGGGACTCCTTCACATCTTTTACTTGAGAGCCCATGTGATCTTAAGAGTAACAAGTTTCCCATCTAGTGCCCTTTGAGAAGTAGTTTTTCTGAGGCAGCCATGGCAATTATGAGGTGTTGTGGCCATACCAGGAAGGGGGAAAGGCTTGTGCGTCAACACATAGACTTCCCATTGTCTCTTTGTAATAGAAAACTAATTGGTGTGTGGTGGTTTAGTGAAGATATGGTGGCTATTACAACCCGTTTTACATTTGCCAAATTTATTGATCGTTTAGTTGGCACCTGGATTTTAGTTGAATTCATTTCCTCTTTTTATAGAAAAATTTAAGAATACCAATTACAATTTAATGCAAGCCTACATGTGAATTGGCAGCTGTAAATAGATCTTCTAGGCAGCTCTTCGTGAATTGCAATATGGTGGTATCTCTAATTTTAAAGAAATCAAAAGGAGGGCAGGGTACAGGGGATGAAGGGGATTCAAACAAAAAGTGGAGGGTTTCTGAGAAATTGTGGTGGGGGGAGGAAGGAATGGAGGGGAGCAAAGAGATTTATAGTAGAGCTAGCTCCAAAAGTCTTCTTCTTGGTTCTCTTATGATTCAGATTTTGGTGTTTTCTTGGCATCTTTTGATTCAGTGTGGATGTTATTGATTCTTTTCATCTTATTGGGTACCTTCGATAAACTATCCCTTTTCTGATTTTTGTCCTTGTTCCTGCCTTAAATTCATGTTCACACCTTCTAAGCCTTGGTCTGTGCAGGTGCTTACTCATCAGTTTCCAATTGATTGCATTGGGTTCTCTCACCTCTTTTTTTCGCAGACTCGATGGACTACGATTTTTTCGTAGATTTCATGTATATGGAGTCTAGATAGATGTACTTGTATGACCACTCATTGTAGGAAACTACTGTGGTTGATGCTAGTTTCTTTTCATCTACTTTTGTTTTGTACTAGTTGGGGAGGGAAATCTCAAGAGATAAAGTTAAGTAGAATAGTGGGGAAAGAATTGTAGAAGCAGAGAAAAGTTGTAATACAAGGGATTGCGAACAAAAGACAATCCTCTTGCCCTAGTTACACCCTAATGTATGAGGGGTTTCATCCTTTGAATTTCCTAGAGCTTCCATGAGCAAACCCTTTTGCTTTGATGCACCTAAAATTAGTGGCTAGGTAGGTTGGAGAGTTCTTCAAAGGTGCGACAGAGGCTAAAATCAAAGATAAGAATACTAAACCTGATAGTGAGGGTTTTCTTTTCGGAAGGAGCTATGCAAGTAGACATGGAAAAAAATGGATTTGACATTGGCAATGGAGTGGATGAAAGAATCGAAGGGAGCTGAATGAATCCCTAATGTAGAGGATTTGAACAAAAAGAAACAACAAAAAAGAAAAATGAAACCCTAATACGTGAGATGCAACATGTCTAAATACACTGCAGCCACATTGCACAAGCCATGCCGCTATGATATGCCTAGAAACATGCACACAATTTTTTTAGAAGCATATTCTAGGGATGTAGTTGCATTCAAGAATTATTTCTCGAGTATGAAACAATTTATTGAATGTTTCTTTATTTTTTTCTTATTGTAGTTTGACGCAAACATATTGTTACAAAATAGGACACAAAACAAGTGAATTTTCATTCTCAACTCTTCCATGAATTTGTCCTGATGCCCTATCCACCTTTGGTTTCTTTGGTAAGTCAGCATGTCACTATTATGATTTCTGTTAGTTTAGTTATATAACAAGCTTTTGTTGATATCGTCAACTTATTAAATTTTAGTTGGTTAGATTGTGTTCCCTATTTTATTTAGTTTTGATTTGGCTTCCCACCCTCTTTCAAATGAAATACTCTTATCAATAAATTCCAGCTTGTTATAGATGTAGAAGATGATGGATGTTGTGATGGAAATAAGGATATCGTGCAACTAAGAATGGACTAAAAAATTGTTTTTACCACCATTTATCTTCACTTCCACTGTCATGCATCTTAGACAGTTGAAGAAAGCATCTTAATGCGATTTGTTTTTGTCTAGTTTATAATTTGTATAATGTAGTTTTAATGCAAATAAAACCTGAACTTTTCCTACGTAGTTTGAAGATAAGAGTAGGTCAGTTTCAGATAGTTCAATGCAAAGTATTCTCCAAAAAACAAATGTAACAAAGTAGCTCTTGAAAATAATACAAATTGCCTTGGATACCGATTCTTCCTGCTGCAGGCTGGAGGTGGAGGTGGAAGCTTTTGGGTGTCGATTCTGGTGCGGATGCATCCGGAAGCTAGCTGGAAGCCACTGCTGGCCAGCTTCCTACTAACATCATGACACACCATATCATTATATTATTTTTCTGTTATCCCTATTTGGGGATTTTACAATATCATATTACTTCATATTTTTATTGAGAAACAATTCTCATTTTTTTATTATAAGCTTTGGGTTGGTTGCTCAACCAAAGAAGTCATAAAAACAATATGGGATGTAATTTTTTTTTTGCTGATTTGCACTGGGATCATGAACATAGACATATTTGAATATGTATTGCTAAAGTTACTAGCTATCAAATGTTTTATTTTTGTACATTTCTTTCATTTCTTCACACACACGCGCACACACACACACACACACACAATGTCCCCAATCCGATACTTCGTAGCTGAGTTTTATTTTCCCTTCTTCCTTAATAAATGTTCATTCTAATATATCCCTTCCATACATATTTCCTTTTATTTATACTTATATAATAGGTAACATCTATCAAATGTCACATCTCTTGGCAAATGTAACATCTGGATTTCCCGGGTCTAAATTAACAACTAACGTACTCAAAGAAATACAGTTATTATTTCGTTTCATAGGAAGACAATTATATCATTCATGTTCATGTGAATAAGATTTATCGTTAAAATTAGTTAGAAAAAATTTCTTAACTAAAAACTTGAAACACCATCAAATGTAATTACTACAGAAATTGAAAACCACATACCTCGGAAACTGAGATCGAAATCAAAACTAGGGATGCTTCTGCAACCACTCGGGTTAGTCCACAAATACCACTATAACAATATCACATGATAACTATCATCTAAAAACCGCTATCTCAAAATCAAATGATGATTACAATTAAATACCACTATATTAGGGCATCACATACCACTGTATCAATTAGGGCATCACATACCACCGTATCAATTAGGGCATCGTTTACCATCAGTTCATTTAGGGCTTCTGATACCACTATGTCACTTAGGGCTTCTGATACTACTGATTCATTTAGGGCTTTCGATACCACTGATTCAAATAGGGCATCTGATACCATTGATTCAAATAGGGCTTCCGATGCCGCTGTACCATTTAGGGTTCCAACTATCACTTAATCAATTAAGGCTTCAGATTCCTTTCCTTCCAATTACTTAACTGTGACAGTAACTTAAGATTAGAAATATACTTATAAGAATATATGAAAAACAATCCATGAATCTATCTTTTGCATCTAGGTGTAGTGATGAGATAACTCAATTAATCTTACCTTCTTGCATACTAATCATAAAAGTGAAAATACTTGTTTTCGACAACCAATTGAGTGTATGACTTATCTTTGTCTGTTGCACATCCGGTAACTTATGGAGAGGTGAAACATTCTCAGGGGCTTAACCACCCAATCTCGGACCAAATCTTATCCCCACACGATCTCTAACGAGAAAGACCCTCCCTACTTGAAATAGACAGGGGTCATCATGCCATCCAATGAACATCTTGGTAATTATCACACCATACGACTTGGTAGCAAGAGATTACAATAATAGGATTAGGCATGAGCTATTATGTATTTTTCTATTATTTGGTTAACTGACTTCATTTTTGATTCTTGTAGATTATCTTCACCTCTTCTCCATTGATGGCTCCTGGCCAGTGAATCCTTGATGCTCGAGAAATTATATCCATTTCCTTTTTATTTACACCTGTTCACCTTTAATGGCATCCTTTGCCGGTGAATTTCCTTGGCGTTTGATCATTGAGACATCTTAACTAAAATATCTAGGAAAGAAGTTAACTAATATAACAAATCTTCACAAGTTGCAATACTTATAAAAATAATTGCAGGACGCATTTGTCATGCTCTTGCCAAGAATAATATTATTAAAAGAAATTACAGTTTACAAACAATAATTGTCAGGTTTCAAATGAATTTGCAAGGTGAATTTTAATTTTGAACAATAAATATGTTCATTTCTAAACTAACAAGAAAATTTTACTATATTCACAAGCTAAGAATCTACAATGGAAGACAAATGATTGTTGTTACCAGGACAACTCATGGGTTGTTGACAAATCACCCAGGTAAGGTTACATTCTCTCAACCACAGGATGTAAGACCCTATCAAATGAGAAAGGAAAAGGGACATTCCTTACCAGTCTTGTGTGTTCCTAACAAGCAAGATATGGCAGATGGATGACTGGTGATAAAAGCAATACCAAATTATAATAAAATCCCTCCAAACAGAAAATTCAAATTATATGAGCAGTTACCATTGCTTTAAAGAGACCCTCACCAAAAATTAATGTAGAAAAGGGTTCAACCTTTTGTGTAAAATGAAGATTTTAAATTCCAACAAGACCAGTAGACTAGCAATAAATTTTAGTTTTAGAAAGCAGAAACTTCTAACACTCAAAATGCCATGAATACCATTGAAAACTCTTGTCATGAACATTCCATGGTTATCATTGGTATTATATACACCAAATAGGCACCCAATATAAAATCGTATCCTTTGATTTCCCATTGCATGCGATTTTACAGGTGGAATAAAAAACTTACAATAAGACACAAAAAAATTTCGACTGCAGTAATATCATCAATACGAAAGAGGCACAAAAATGTATCAAAGACTAGATGTAACAATGTAGATAGAAAGGAAGACAGAGCAGACAGTCTATGTTATGGACTTAGCATAACTCACATGACCCAAAGCAATTCTTTCTTCCTCTCGCGGCCAGAAATGAAAAACTTCCTCGTTTTCCTTTGCTCGGTGCTTGTCGTCGGATGAATGAGAGAAGATACATAGAAAAAATTTGGAACGGAATGGTATGATTGAATTAGAGATCGTTCTGATATTTACTCTGCTGATTGAGCATCAAACGGATGTAAGAGTGAATGTAATGCAGTACCAAGAAGAGAGTTACGGGTTTGCAAATAGGAATAAGTTATCTCAAAAACGATCAATGAGATTCTATTAAATGGCTGGCCTAGGCTCTACGGCTTCCTTTGGTTATCAAGATGGCCATACGAATGCATCACAAATACAAAATATTTGAGAAAGAAATAAAGAGGGAAAAGAAAAGGAGTTGAAGAGAAGTTGGAAAGATTAAGCCAATTCGAATTGCCAAATATAAAATCAATCAATCATGCCAAGTGTTAATTGATTAAAAGCAAGAATATTAAAATAAAAAGCATGGAAAGAGAGTTAGAAGATTATAGTTCGAATATTATAATTCAAACGTTATTATATTATGAACATTATTATAGTCTTATATTTATATATACATGTAAACATCACTTTATTAAATTATTAAATTATAATGATGCCAAATCATTTTTATATTATTTGCACGTATATAAATTATTATTAAAATAATATGATGAAAGATAAATTAAAATCCTTTGAGATACATTTTATATTTTAACCCAATTATTTTCTCAATTTATTTATTTAAATAACTCATGCGGGGCCCATAGATGTATCTCGCTTCAAGTCGCTAGGTCCTCTACCCATTTGCCTAGTGATGGTGATGCCCCGCCTAATTCTTTTCTGACAATGCTTTCACCCCTTCGACATGCTTCTTGCAAGGAATTTCTCCGTAATTAAATTATAAATTATTTAATCATAAATAATCATAACGGTTAACCTTCATCTCAATTCCATGAATTCGTGATTAATGATCAACTAACATGTTATCTTCACTTGAAATCATAATGACTAACTATCATACCATTTCGCTAGATTATAACAAATTAAACTGCCAATTGGCTTCATGTGAACCTCAACGACTATATTTCAAATTAGGTCAAAAATTGGGATGTGACAACAAATGACAATTATTTATTTAAAACATATTTATAATAACCTTTAATGTTATAGGGATATTGTCATATTTAAATTTACCTCTTTTTATATTTGATATAATATTTGATATATATTTGATAATATATTTAATTTATATTGTGTAAAAAATATCAAAAAAATGATAAATATTTACTATTATATTATACATGTATTATTCTATTCTATTCTATAATATATTTATAATAATGATAATCTTTGATTATCGTTTGTTATGCTAATTTTGATTGTATCTTTGTTTATTATTTATTTGTATTTCATTATTTATTTATATATTTCACTATTATATTATGTGTATTTAATATATAATGATATAAATCATTATATCATAAATATATATATATATATATATATATATATATATATATATATGTTTTTTTTGATAAAAGGTTGAAGACCCATAAATAGATTAAATTAAAAGATAAAAAAAAGTACATATGAAAGAGGCTGCTAAAAGTTCAAGATCAACAGAAAAACCCAATACAACTCATAGAAATCTCGATCCAAAAAGAACCAGCCACATCCACACATACAAGATTCAAAATCCAAACCTCCAAAATATCTGGATGGACTCTAAGCATAGAAAAGCATGTGGAAAAAATCCAACCCCACAACTAACAAAGCAGAAACCCATGTACAGAGGATAGAAAATGTCACATCCTTCCAACATTGCTCTTCACAAACCAAACAACAAACACAGAGAGTCCCACCCAACACAGTCATCATGTGCCCATCACCAACCAATTTGGCCGAGCACCCCGAGGAAGATACCAAGTCCCAAACTCTGGAAGAATTCAACTCCAAATATCCATGATTCAAGTAGATCCAAACTTTGCAACACAGTTAGCCATACCATTCGATTCTCTATAATTACTATCAAAATAATAATTAAAATTTTGACTATGTAACTCTTTATTTATAATTAAAACCTACTTCTACGTAGGGACATCACTGTCCTCCCTTACCAAAATTGCTTGTCCTCAAGCAATGGTGATTTATACATAATTTTACTCATACAAAGCATATAATTACATGTAATGAGACACAAGATATTCATGGAGGATACATCTAAATGCATGAAAAAGTGCACGAAGACACAAATTATACACAAGATGCATAAATACACATGAATGCATGTAGACACGAAACATACACTATGTATACAGATAATTTAACTGAATCTTACATCATATGATTTGTAATGAGTTAGGGTTTAAATACTTTTTCAACAAGCTCTTGATCATGGAACTTGCAACCACAAGTGATCATTACTACATACATTTATATATATGTTTAATAGAAAAAGGGAGTCATGATAAATTAGTCCAAGCTAGTTCCATACTAAGCCCATGATCGAGACTTCGACCCTCTTGGCCTCAGTGGTAGGTGTTAGGCATACACACAAGGTGGCCTATTTAGCAGGAAGCTTGTTCCCTTCCATATTTATACTTCATCACTATCTAAGCCCAAGGGCGGGACTTTGACCCCCTTGGCCTTGATGGCAGGTGTTAGGCATCCATCAAGGTGGTCTAATTAGATAATCCTTATATCCTTCTAAGATTGGAGGAAGGACTACAATAGGGTGCCTTGTTACTTGACCATAGGCCCAAGGGTGGAGCCTCTACCCCCTTGGCCCCATATCATATGGAGTGGTTTACCTAGCGGGTCTCACAATTGCCCCTTATTGTTGTTACCTCTCTCAGATCATTACTTCCAAGATAGTGCCTTTGTATAATCTAACCTAAGTCCATTCCACTGTAGGCCTTACCTAGTACCTTTGTATGATGTAGCTCATGCCCATTCCATCGCAAGGCCTACCTAGCGCCTTTATATGATGTAGCTAACGCTCATTCTATTGCAGGCCTTACCTAGTGCCTTTGTATGATGTAGCTCATGCCCATTCCACCACAAGCCTTGTCTAGTGCCTTTGTATGATGTAGCTCATGCCCATTCCATCGCAGGTGTTATCTAGTGCCTTTGTATGATGTAGCATAGTCCATTTGACTGCAGGTCTTACCTCATCTTGTGAAGAAATGATCTAATGTAGTAAAAATACAAATACACATAATATTTTGTCCTTAAATAAAATAGAGATCATTTATTGTTTCACATAATTTACATGCATGCCATTCCTTGCTATTTCACCTTATTTTTGTAGCCAATCGCTTCTACCATATGTGGATCTATGTTCCTTACTTGAGAATGGCGATATATCCAAGCATCAAATATGATAACCTTTGATCTTTTCTCTTCTCTAGAAAAACTTCCCTTTGATTATGATGCACACATTATATCATTTGTAAAGTCTCATCCAATATTTCCCAACAAATTGGTAGCTTCCCCATGTTTGATTGCCTATTATTCATTCCCAAAAACATTATGTTTTAGGGCCCGTTTGGTTGTAGGCATAGGAATGGAGAATAGGAATGCATATTGGGAATAGAAATGGCTATTCCAATAACAACTATTTTTTGGAATGGGCATAAGTTCATTTTAGAGGCAAAATGGGAATATGTATTCCTATTCCATATTCCAATTGACATACCAAATGGAAAATAGAAAATGTATTCCTAATTTTCTATTCCTATTCCAGCAACCAAACGGGCCCTTATTGACTTCTAGTACCAAATTCTACATTACAATGTTGATTTCAACTTGTATAATCAATATTCCCTTTCTTTCTTTGTACCTTTGTCATGACCTATCATTTTAGTGGGTCTATGTTTTCCTAATTTCTTACTTGACTGATATTCAAGATGTCTAATTTCTCATGGTTTAAAATCTTGTTTTCTAAACTTTATATTCTATTCCACCTCTAGTTCACCCTCCTATGATGGGTTTAGCTATTAAGAGATGCATCCCATATCTCTTAACCCTTGTTTTTTATACATATATTATTATTGATTACTAAAATAAATCAAGATTTTGTGTATTTTCATATTTTTGTTCTCCTAATTGGCTGATCCTTATTTTACGTTGATCTATATACTAGAAATGTTCATTTTCTTAAATTATTTATTATTTTGATATTATGTATTTCCTTTGAATATTATGTTTTGATCTTCTCTTAAGTTTTTTGTTTTGACCAAATACAACATTAGTAGTTTGCATTCCATTGCTAACTTAGGTCTTTTGTTAATTCTTTTAATGTTTCACACTTATATGCCAATGATTTTCACACCCTTCTGATGCTTGACTTTTCCTTGACTGTTTTACTTTGGTCTTTTTATCATATTAAAATAAATCTTATTTTTCAGTATTATTATGGTTTATGTATTTTCATTGAATTATGTATTCTTTATCGTTCGTCACTTCTTTACTTGATTCATAGGACCAATTTACATGCAGTGATTGATTAATACCACCTGTAATTTTGCCAATCTGATACTTTACAGCTGAGTTTTATTTTCCCTTCTTCCTTAATAAATAGTCATTCTGATATATCCCTTCTGTATATATTTTCCTTTTATTTATACTTTATTACTTATATAATAGGTAACATCTATCAAAGGTCACATCTCTTGGCAAATGACAATTATTTATTTATAAACGTATTTATAATAACCTTTAATATTACGTGAGTTTAATATATAATGAATTAAATGATTATATAATAAATATATTTTTATATTATATTAGATCATAATACTTTAGTATTATTATTTATATTACTGTCAAAATAATTAAAATTTAATTCATTTCATGCATCCGCGCACCCAAATCTGCTTCCGAATCAATAACTTAGCTGAAATTGCCATAGCTTATAGTAACTGAAACAAAGATGTTAATAGTAGATAGTATCAAATTTTTTTCATGCATAGTTTTCATTAGCAATTCCTTTAAAAGGAGACTCGGTTCTGTAATTTTTCAACTCTGCAATACATTTCTGGGGTTTCCATTCTAAAAACAGAGCATAACCTTTTTTAAACTGTTGTTTGGTTAATTTCTGTTCTAAATGGCTGATAATATCAGATTTCACAATAGATCGAGCAGCCATATACATCCTAAATAAGAAGTATATAAAAGAGGATTCTATGTAAAGAGAAAAATAAATTAGGATATGCACAATTTGGAGAGTAACATTCAGTCACAAAATTCTAGAGTCACTCAATACTTCTCTGATCTGCTTGGATACACATATTTGTGTATCAGATGCCAAATATCGATCAGATATTGTGGACATAGCATGGATATAATATCCAAAAATTTCCATATGCGGGCCTATATTTGGGCTGCATCCAATTATCTTCTGCAGTGTCAAGTAAACGGTTTATAGAAAACATTCAAATTAGCAAAAAATAGAGAACATAAAAATAATGTTTGTGCACACACAACGAAGACAAAGTTAATGTAAAATTATTATATTTAAAGTATAGAACCTATAAGACGTTCAATATAGACGAAGAAGAAAATAGAGTTAAAAATCAAGCATTTCTTTAATTTGCATCTGGTGAGTCTCATGGTGTAAATTTTAACTGAATTTCTAAGCAACTGTTTAATTTGAAAATCAGCTGTGAAAAGGATTTTTAGGGAAGGATATGTAACGATGGCTAAAAATAGGTGATTTAGAATCTAGATAACTGGGGTTCATGCCTAATCACAAGAAGATTTGCCTCAACCCTGCAAAGAGTACAAGTCAAATTTCCTTAACTCTGTAATCAGCACAAGTCAAATATCCTTAATTCTGTAATTAACAAGAGGGTTCAGTCTCCTTAAATTCAATTAGACATGCTTTGTCGTTTTGTATATTTTCATTTGTGTATATTGCTTCTATGCAAATTAAATTTGAAAGTAGATATGTAAAATGATATGGGGAAATTGTCAACCTTGTTTATTCTCATCTAGCATATAATTTTTGTGAAGAGAAGTGTTCTCTCAAAGTTAAGCACATGAAACAACTCAAATAATGCCTTTTAAAGTATAGAATATTTAAAACTCAGTTTGGAACCTTTTTTAGAAGTGCTTTTGCCCTAGTCTGTTTGTTACTTGTCCTAGGTTGCAGAGGAAAGAATCTCAGTTAATAATACTAGACTTGTGCTTTTGTTGGCGGCATTTTGTGTATGAACATTAGTTCTATTTAGATGAACGTATAAGCAGATAAGTAGAGAAATGGTGAAAATGAGATCCTAGCCTAGAGATGCACTTGCACCAAAAGGAGGCGGAATTTTTAGCAGATAGTAAACTATACTGCATTGGTATGTTGATTCATATAGGTATGCAAGTTCATACCTGTTGATATAGTTATGCAAGTTCATACCTGGAATTCATATGTTAATTGATATGCAAGTTAACATTTAATATGCAGAATATATGTTAACTGAGAGTTATTTCACATATTGTGACACCCTTGAATACGTCTAGAGTGTACAAGATAGTGATAGGTTATGGTGTTATGAGAACTGAATTTAATTTAAGAGTAGATTTACTGTGTACTGTTTCATATCTGAATGCATATCTGAGATACAAATTATGGATGATATTAATACTAAGCAGATTCATATTCCAAATCAAAATTCAATCCAAGATACCACAATGTTGATGATATATGCCCCCATTATGGTGTGATGGGGTAGCCAAATAATTCCAGGGGTTCTTCCCCAGAAGAATTCCATTTATAGACACCTCAGTGAATATGTTTTTGCTGAGTGAGATCTCTATGATTTTTTTTTGACATATTCACATCTCCAATTGATTAACAACATCGTCAGATATTCATAAAGCCTCTGTTTCTCGAGGCACAAGGACATGGGAAAAGAGAGAAGAGAGGGGAAGGAAATGGCAGGTTGATGGGGGAACAAACCCATGGTGTATATCTTCTATTATAATCTCCAATTGTAATAACAACGGCAATTCTTTTCATTATTCATTCTGTCAGTCAGAGAGAAATTTGTTGGCATTGTTCATTTATACTGTCAATTTTTATCATAAAGCTAAGAAGAGCTTCTTAGAGAAAGTTGCCTGTTAACTTTTCAAAATACCTGTCATAAATTGCTTTTTTATAGCCAAGAAAAATCATCTTAGAATAAAAATAAACTCAGAATATGTTAATAATGTTTGGCATGTAATTACATTTGGCCAACCAGTTGGAATTGTTTATTATATTCACAAATGACTTTTTTATTTGTCTTAATCAGGCAATAGTTGTCCTGTGAAGGAAAGAGGAACAAGCAGCATTCCATTTTCTGACCCGCAAAGAAAATGGAAGAGGCCAAAATGATTTGCCTTAAGGATCTTTCACCAGCAGCTACAAATACAGTGAACACGAAGTTCATCATGTTGGAGAAAGGGAAACCAATGAAAGATGGAGGAGAAAGGACGTGCTTGACTTTGGTAGCTGATCAATCTGCTTCTGTTCACTTTCAACTTTGGGGGAATGAATGTGATGCTTTTCAACCTGGTGATATTATTCATCTAACCGGTGGCATTTTCTCCTATCACAAAGCTAACCTAGTTTTAAGAGCTGGAAAGAAAGGGAGGGCACAAAAAAATGGAGAATTCATTATGACCTTCGTTGAGATGCCCAATATGAGTGAGCTGCGTTGGGTGCGTGATCCTTCTGATAACAAAAAGTTAATACCTGATCCTACCATATCCGCCCCTCCCTATTCCAGAATATTCCCTCCGATTCCAAATTGACCAGCAAATGTCATTGATATTACTTATTCTTATGAACAACTGTTATTTCTGGGTTGTATAAAAAGATTTTGAAATAGGATCCCGGCATTTGAAAGTTGCCTATCACTATATTTTGTTTCAAGGAGTGAAGAGCATGTATATTTAACTGTTAAAATAATAACATTTTACATTTCACCAGTTTCTCTTATAAACTAGGTACTCACAAGTGGAGGTATATATCTAAAACATGATCAAGAAATATGTCCCTCTAGCTTATCTATATTACTTTTTTATGGCACAGTAAACTTATGTATATTTTGCTAACATCCATTTATTTGGGTGCGCTATATATCACAGCTGGATACATTACCTTTGAACTTGGATGGCATGGTATATCAAAAACTAGGTTGCATGGGTATGGGTACCCACACCCTGGGACGCGTACCCATGTACCCAAGTACCAGGTACACATACCTCAAGTACCGGGTATGCAGTGGAGAGTATCATAGCTAAGGACTTTGATTAAGATATCTGAATTTTGTTTCATTTTTTTGATTGTGTTGGCTTGTTATTTATCAAGCTTAATTAATATGTATTTACCGATTAACAATAAACTTTATCACCGTTCAAGTTAGAAGCTTATCAATTGCATTATGTCATTGTTATATTATTTATGATCTTCTTGTTCATGTTTAAAGTTTTCCTTCTCTGTTATGCATCTAAACATTTATCATATATTATTATTACAAACATATTGCAAATCTGAAACTGAAAACACAACATTACATCTGCAAACTTTCATAGTTTTTATTTCGAGAAATCATTGTCATGACTTATATTTTCAAATTTCTTTTAAATATTAAATTATATATTGAAAAAAGTTTTGACCTGCCCAAGTACCCCTGTCCCCTATTTAAAAAAATAGTTGTACCCATACCTATACCTGTACCCTAAGTACCCAAGTACTCCCTGTGCAGTCTTGAGATTCCAAAAATATGATCAGGAAATACATCACACAAAATATCAATTTTGTTTTTGGCAAAAGTGGAATTGCAATATATATTTGTATTAATAATATTAATATGGTTCAAAGAGCTCCTGGGGAAAAGAACCAGAAAGAAAACCCTCATTCATTTCTCATGTAATACAGATAACCTTAAAGTTTGAAAAAGAAGATTGGAGCTTCAATTTTGGCTTTATAAAATAGCCATTACAAACTAGCTCACAAATCATAAAGGAGTAATCTTGTAGCCTTCCAAATTACATAATATGTATGTCACTTATATTCCATTGCAAATTGAATATTTGCCACTTAGTAGCCTATCAAATCTGAGCTTGTCCAATCTTAGCCTTGCAGTTTGGGCATATGAAGCCTGCAGAGTCTGCTTGCAGATCACTGTCTAATCCATCATGTCTGAGCTCTCCATTCCACCATACACAAACAAAATGCTGATTGCTGTTTTCAATCTTGGATAGAACGCCTGCCCACTCAAATTAATCTGGGGCTCCATTTCTTGCTGCAAAATAGAAGATTTTAAACACCAAGTCCATAGGCTTATTGATAGGACTGTTTTCTCCTTGTCTTGTTTTAAGCACAGCTATCTTAAAGATTAGGATCTGCATTTTGCTCTTGCTGATTACGGTGTTCAGATACTGAAATCACAGTAGCATCATGATTGGTATTTTCTGTGTGCTTATAGTCACTGGTGTCGTGAAGATTAAAGTTTATCTTTTGCTTGCTGATTACAGCATTCAGGAATTGAAGTTACGCTACCATCAAAATTTGTGTCCTCTGTAAACTTACAACCACAGATGTCAAGAAAATTAGAATTTGCATTTTGCTTCTGCTGATCACAATCATTTGAAACTTCAGTCATGTTGGCATCAATATTAGTGCACTCAGTAAAGATATTTTCTCAGATATCATGAAGATCAGAACCTGCCTTTCCCTCCCGATTGCAATGTTTGGAAACATTATCTCCACCAGAGTCCACTGGGTTAGAAAGCACACTCCTGTTTGCATCTGACATCTGTTTTAATAGTATTAGAGGTGACATCAGTTGTTCTATCATTCTCAAATGCTGCATTCCAAATAATTGTAATCAGCTGCAGTTCTTCATTATAGTATCCTGTGAATCCCTTGGTATTTTCAGCACAAGTTTGTCTTTTGCATTAACATGTTATTCCTTCCTTCTTGTATCCTTCTTTGCTCTCAGCTGCTTTTTGGGTAATCCAAACTTTCATCCAATATAGACTTATTTCTGTCCATATCCAAAGACACTGTCATTGGTGCCTGCTGTATCTTTGCATCCGAAATAACACTAGCATCATCACAAATGTTATCTTCTTTGCTTCCAATAGGACTCTCAATTTACATTTCCTGAATGGCATTGTTACTTTCAATCAGCAGTAGGCTGTCCTCTACTTTGGGTGAGCGTATAACATTAGATTCATGATTAAGGGTGCAATTTAAAGAGGGATTACTGATACTTGCTGCATTAAGAGAAGAATTTAAGAGGGATTTTGCTGATTAATGGTCTGTTGTATAAGATGGGGCCAGACCAAGTATTGAGAAGATGTGTCATGGAGGAGGAAGTACAAAGTGTTCTTCGGGAAGCCCGCGAAGGCCCGACAGGAGGGCATATGGGACCGGACACAACAACAAGGAAAGTACTTTTGGCAGGACTATGGTGGCCTATGCTATACAATGATGCCAGAGAGTGGGTGTCAGCTATGACACTTGTTAGCACACGGGTAAACCCTTGAAATGAGACTTCATGCTGCTCAATCCATCACATGCCCAAGAGTTGTTTGAATGGTGGGGTTTAGATTTCATGGGGTCCCTCAAGCCAAGTAGGGCTCGAAGATGCCACTACGTTGTGGTAGCAAATGAGTATTTGACGAAGTGGGTGGAGGTACGAGTGTCACCCGATAGCTTGGCCATAAGCACGACAAAGTTTATTTATGAGCAGATCATCATGTATTATGGCATCCATATTTAGTTGACCAGTGAGAGGGGAGGTCACTTCGTCAATCATGTGATTTGATTGCTCTTGACTGAGTTCAAAATTTTTCACTCCCTGTCGAGCCCGTATTATCAAAGGGCCAGTGGCTAGGTGGAGGCAATGAACAAAATTCTAGTGTCGGTCATCTACAAGTCATGTGGGGTGGAGCAAGCCGATTGGGAAGAAAAGTTAACATCAACACTTTGGGCGTACCACACAATGTACAAAGTTACAATGGGACAAACACTATTCCAACTAATGTTCGAGTAAGAAGCAATAGTTCCTACAAAATTTATGGTTTCAAGCCTTCAAATAGCGATTGAAAATAGACTTGGTGATATGGAAAGTCTTTGAGAGAGGTTGTATAGGTTGAACAAGCTAGATGAATGAAGGCTACTAGCGCAATGGGCAATGGAGGTAGCACAAACTTGTTGTAAAACATGGCATGATAAACATCTGAAGCGGACAAGGTTTCAGCCTAGAGAGTTGGTGCTAATGTACAATGGGCATAATGAGATTAAACTTGGGAAGTTCAACGTGAAATGGTTAGGACCCTACAAAATATGGGAAGTTGGTGACAATGGAGCCATTAAGGTGTGGAGTCTCGATGGATGGGAGATAGTGGATCTAGTTAATGGTTCGAAATTGAAGATCTTCGCCATCAAAGGAACGGGGATCATAGAGTTAACATTGGTCGCCCAGAAGAGGGGAATACTTAGAAGGAAAAGAAAGAGAGAGCAAGCAGCAGAAGTCATTGAACGATGAAGTCAGCGTCAGCAAAAGACCACCACACACTAAATGTTTCACGATGTACAAAGCTATTCCCTCGTGATGTATTGCTTCACGTTAGAAATTGAAAATGGTAATGTATAGGGTCGAACTTGACTGAGGAAGAGGGAAGGAGGAGATGAATTAAGAGATAGAAAAATAAGCGAAGTGTGTGACAAGAATAATACATATATATTAGGTTTGGATTTGAATACCAAGCCGCACACCAATAAAAACACGAATGCATTTGCGCAGAGACATTACAACATTCACACACGGAGACATAGCTAGGGCATGGAAAAGTGAGTGCAAGCCGTGAAGAAGAAGCTGGCTGTTGGAGAAGGAACAAGTTGCATTCAAAGAAAACCGAAAAGCAAAGCCATACGACCATTGGAAGAATCAGTTATTGCATGAAACGACAAAAGCCAGATGGTTATGGATTCAGCCAGAAAGCAAATTGCTTCCTGGAAAACAAGGTTGCATACAAACTTGCTGAGTTTGTGTTCCAGGATGACCAAGAATGCTCTGATTTTGCCTTTAGGCGTAAAAGTTGCAGGTAGTATGGATAAAGGCAAGAATACAAGGAGACCGAGAGCGTCTACAACCCCGACCAAAGAGCACGTCACACCATAGATAATAATGTTTGAAGGCTTGAATGGTTTGGATTGCCAAAGGTGGTGGTTTGAGAGTGCGGCAACACTAGACAACCAAGTTATTTAAGGTAACCCGAGGCACACGTAGGTGCAATGGATGATATAGATGCTGATATTCTGCATCAAGAATTTTGAAGGCCCTCTCCAAGCAATGTTTGAGACCTTTGATAGTGTCTCTATGAAGAGCATAGTATTAGACATGGATCACTTGGTAGTAGTTTCTTTCACACCATCAGAATTTGGGCGAGTTTTTGGCTTACTAGCGAAAGGGTATAAAGTGGAGTTGAAGTCGCAAAAATTGACTTTGGAGGTGAAGGATCTCTACATCCACCTACTTTGTTGGGATGACCTCACAGAGGCCGAGAGGGAGTCGCTTAAATGGGCTTTGCAAAAAAGGGGGATAAAGAGGTCGATTATCAGAGAGGGGCATTGGAGAGGCTTGATGGACTTGGTCAAAACTCGACTAACATGCTCTAGCCATGTGTGCGACATTTAATTTCAGCAGGTCTCTATCATGAAGAACTTGTTGGGAGGAAGGGTTTATGATTGGGGCACATTATTAACCGAGCGCATGTACAAATTTATGAGCCTTCAACACAAGACGTTCTACATGTCGCACTACGTGATTAGATTGCTTATGGATGCCATGGTTAACTAGGTGTTGCATGCAATTTTGAGGAGAGAGGTCAAAGTAGTACTCGTGGTACCAGACAAACCCCCTATTATGAGATGACATTTGGACATGCCAGGTGGTCAAAAGTAGCAGGACAGAAGAGGTCCAGACAGGAGACAAAGGTCAGCTTAGGTCCCAAGGATATGGATAGCGGGCACCAGGAGATGCCCGAGGATGAGAATGACATAGAAGAGGACGAAGATGAGGAAGTGGAGGGGATTTCAGGAATCCCACTATTATTTCCACGACCTATGTTGTCTAGCACAACTCATTTGACACCCATTGCGACCAATGCCCTTATTCTGGCATTTGGTTTGGTTAGAGCAGCAATAGATATGACTCCACCAACAATGACAATGGCAAGGGTTCCAAGAGTGGCTGAGACCGCGATGATGGAGATCACTCCAGTGATAGTGTCAACCACAAAGAACACTTTAGCAATTGCTGATATGCCTCAGATAGTTGAAGCTTTGGTCAGAAATGTGACATAAGAAGTTAGAAAGATTGTAGGCAACAGATCACAAAAGCAGGTCTGGCTAGAGCTGATTGGGTCGGATGCTGTGGTGATTGCGGATGCCGCATTATTAGCTGATCCAGTAGGAGGTAGTCCTAGGGTAAGCATGAATGTGAGTATTCCAGGAAAGGAATATCATGCACCAGTGAGATAGAGTAGTTCATGGGGTCATGCGAGTGCATACTTGACACGGTGGCTACTTCTACCTATAGCACGAGGACCTTCCATTTAGTCCCCTATGAGAGAGGAGTAGGACCTCTATCCGAAGGCAATGTTGTTGGACAATGATGTCCCCGAAGACGTCGAGGCAACTTTGCTAGGAGAGATGGGAGACTACAGTAGAGTAGCACCAGGAGGGGAAGTAGTGACTATGGTGCAGGCAGAGGACGAAATACCAGCAGATCATAGGAGGGATGAGAATGTACATGCACACCTCAATGCTATTAATGAGGTAGTGGATGGAGGCAGGTTTCTTGCAGAAGAGGTGCTTGTAGCGTGACGAGAGGAGAAGGCTAGGGAAGAGGCTCAGGTAGCACTAGAGAAATCTTAGGAAGAGATAGCTACCTAACTAGCCACTCAGCAGACTGCTTGGGAAGCAGAGTGTGCAGTACTGGTTACACAGCTAGAGGAAGCCACACATGGTAAGAGTATGGTGGAACAACAGCTGGCAGCTCCAGGGACGCTTCCTCCCAACTCTTCTTAGCTTGTTTTTTCATATATGTAATCAACATTGTTCCTATTTTGTATTTGTCGTTAGGAGATGACTTTCTTTTTTGGGGGGGGATGATGTTGTCGGGAATAACTGTAAACCGTCAAGAATAGTTATTAGTTAAGTGTGTAAGTTGTCTAGTACCGAAGTAGTTGGAATGCAATAGTGGAGTCACAACCCTTTGGGTACTATATGTATATCTGCCTAAGCAGCATTAGAGATCAATTAGAAGTACATTATCTTATATTGTATTGGCATGAATATTAATGGAAGCAGTGATATAGTTCTATGAAACTCAATGTTACATTCTTTACTTTTCTATTATGCACTAAACTTGTTTACTCGTGACCGTAAACACACATCACGGATTTTACCATAAAATTCCATTAGCTAAGCCCTTAGGGGGATTGAGTATAGAAATGACACTTTATGCGTCATTGTTAACTAAATAATTGGCTTGCATTTTTTGACACCATTTTGAATTTGGTTTTGCATAAATCTGCCACACCAACTTTCCCCCAATTTCGGTTATAGCTAGATCATGAAGTCCTACCCTACTTGACACTTCTGAATTTGTCATATCCTGAAGAGAAACCAATGGGGCCTTTTCTTTCCTATGAGAGATTCTCTTTCCATAAGAAGTCTAATGAACTTCTCAATTTGATTTACAACAGCTACTGGTGCCTTAAGGACTGCAATACAGTAGTTATTAAAGGTCGATAGAACAGTCTTAATCAATAATATCCTACCAGATAATGAAAACCATCTAGTTTTCTATGCTGATACGCTATTTTTAATTCTTTCAATTATAACATACCAATAAGCACTCCTATTAGCACCCATGAAGAAAGGAATACCCAAATATGTTGAAGGCAGTTCGTCCACTGGAAATTAGAGAATAGGAATTCAAATAATTTGTTGTGCTAAGGACTTATTAATGTTAAACAAATAGACTTTTGATTTCTATGCATTTACCTTTTGTCCCAATGTTAGGCAATACATGTCTAAAGTCCACTTGATTTTAGTTTCCAATACATTTGCCTTACCAAATAATAGAATGTCATCAGCAAATAAGGAATGTGTCACCGAGATTAAAGTACCACTATTTCGAGCTGACACTTAGCAGTCCTACTAAGTGCCTCAGCCATTAAGAGGAAAAGGACTGGAGATAAAGGATCACCTTGTCGCAATCCTTTGGAAGAGGAAAAGTAACCTGCTGGGAATCCATTAATTAAAACTGAAAACTATGCACCTTCTATACATGCTCTAACCTACTCACACCATCTACTTGAAAATCCAAACTGAACAAGAACTTTGAGTAAAAAGTCCCAACACACTTTGTCATAAGCTTTCATCATATTGAGCTTAATTACAAAGTTCACTTCATGAGTGGTATTGATAGAATGGAGAACCTCATGAGCTACAAGAGCTCCTTCCGTTGTTTCTCGAGCAGGGACAGAACCTCCTTACTTTGGGGAGATAAGATTGGGGATGAGATGCTGCAATCTGACGTACATTGCTTTTGCAATTTTTTTATATAGTGTATTGCAAAGGGAGATGGTCGAAACTCTGTAAACGTTTTTGATTCTTCACCTTTGGTATAAGAGCAACATTAGTAGAGTTGAAGTCTTTTAACATTCCTCTATTCCTTCTAGATTCTCCCAATGCTGCTAGCAAATCCCAACAGAAAACATCCCAACATTTTTGATAGAATAATGCTGTGAATCCATCAGGACTCGGAGCCTTATTGGGTTCAAGGGAGAAAACCGCCTTATTTAATTCTGAGAAGGGAGCCAAGAGTTTTTCATTATCATGCTCGGTTACTAGCATAGGTATACTCCCTATTAATTCATCGAGATTTGCATTTGATGTAGGGTCTCTAATGACTTTAGGGGAATTAAATAAATTTCTAAAGAGCTTTATTCCCTCGTCTTGTATTTCTGTGGTATTTGTGACAGTATCTCCCGAATATGCAATTTGAATTCAGAAGATTGCACTTGCTGCCCTTTTTTGTTATTACTATCCATTCCACGCATGATGATGTGCTCATTTATTTTATATAAGTTTATAACTTTTTCTTAACCAACTCTTTTTGCTCAAAAACATTTTTGATGACCCTTTTCATTCCATTCCTAAATCCGATTTTTAACATGTTTGAGCTTATTACAGAATTGAAACATTTTTGTTCCCTTGGTAGGTGGAGCGCTAACCCACCATTGTCTGAGAAGTGGAAGAAAATGTGGTGGATTCCGAAACCACATACGCTCAAATTTGAAAGATGGTCTGTGTAAATCTATTCATTAATGAAGATGGCATCAACATAAGAAGAATAGGGAAGTGGTCTGAATCTGAAAAAGACAGGATCTCTGATTCAACCCTTCTGATTTCCAAAGCTGAGATGCTAAAAATCTGTCCAATCGTTCTGCAATTTTAAAAAAGTTTTCCCTTTTTTGGTCCAAGTGTAGAGTCCTGGCTTGGGAGGCACATCCCATAAAGCATTGTCATTTACAAAAGCAGCAAAATCTTGAATAACTCTTACTGGTGGACATATCCCCCCACATTTGTATGAAGGCATCAAAATGGCACTGAAGTCCCCTCCTATTAATATAATGAGATCTTCATGTGATTGAATAATTCTGGTTACATATCCCACAATCTTTTTTTATCTGAGTGGTATAAGGGCCATAGAGATTAATAAAGTAAAAGGATTTTGTCAAAATTCTTGACTTTCACAAATTGCCAATTACTTTCTTGTCTCAATGGATGAACCTGAACTGATTTAGGATTCCATGGTATTCCCAAGCCTCCTGGAGCCCCCAGCCCCTGCATGTGTATTAAGCTACACCCACACCACTTTTTAATTGTTTTCTTAAATAGGCCTGAGATAGTTTAGTTTCTTGCAACATAATAACATCCACATGAGAAGAATCAAGCTGTTGCTTGATCCTATGTCTCTTGTCAGAGGCATTAATGTCTCTGACATTCCAAGATAGAATCTTTACTTCTGACAAAGAGAACCTTCCGTTTTCCTTTTGTTCTCTTAACTGTGGAAAAATTATCATCTAAGGTTGACTGAATACCTGCTTCCACTTCCTCCTTGGTTTTGAGGGACTTTGGTTTATGACCCCTAGGCTTAGGTGTTTTTTTCCCAATTGGTGACTGTGCTGGTGTTTGAGCAATAGAGAGGGACTTACTATAATTAAAAGAATCAATGTAATTGTTATTACCTAACACCCCTTCTATATTTGGTTCAGCTAACATACCTTCTTTAATTGAGTCCTTTAACACATCCAGGCCCAAATAATCTTCTTCTTCCCTATTCGAATGCTTGAGACTATTAGCTACCAGCCCCATTTCATGATTTACTGACACTATTAAAATTGGTGAACCTAGATTAGAAGGCGGATTAGCATTTGTATCTTCAAAGTTTTCTGCCTCAAAACTATCTTCTAAAAACTTATCCTCTGAAGCTTCTATATCCATTTGTACTCTCATAGTATTTGGCCGAAAAACAAATGCTTTGGATGTATTGATGAGTTCTACTCCCTCTGACTGCATATCCATTAAATGTAGATTTTTTTCCTCTTCTAAATGTATACTTTCCTCATTAGCTATTTCATGGATCATTGAAGTTGCTACGTTGTGTAATATTTCACTAGCCAAGCCTTCTAACTTCTCCTCCGATACTCCCTTTACCTTCCCCTTTACTTTCTTACTCTCGTGATCATATTGTTAGAATTCTTTAGAATAACTGAGAGGGGGGGGGGGGGGCGGGGGGGGGTTGTGAATCAGTTATTCAAGGTCCAAATGCCCTAATAATACTTTTTCACTACTTTTAATGAATCCATACACTTTTCATCCATCCAAACTTAAATCAACCATATTAGCAAGTTACAGTAAATCAACATGCAGAGATAAAACATGCAAGATCAACACATGACACAATGATTTACGTGGAAACCCAATTTGGGAAAAACCACCAGTAACATGCTACTTGATTTTCACTCTTCTAAAGTGATGCCCTGTTAAAAGTCTGCCCTGTTAAAGGCTTACAACACACTGTTAAATGTGACCTTGTTAGAGGATTTCACCAAACTGTTAGGAATGGGCCTGGTTAAAGGACTTCTGAACATTCACTTGGAATGTCACCCTGTTAAAGGATTTATCTCATGGCTATTAAACCAACCTAAGTCCATAGGATTTAAACTAACTGTTACAATTGCTAGAGAGTAACGATAATGACTTTTTGATCTGATACAACTTACAACATACTTTGCAGATTTCAGATCACACTTTCAGTTCAATCTTTTGCTTGGCTTCAATCATTTCAGCTCTGACTGCTTGTTTTTCTCTCAAGCTTCGTCTTCTTAAGTCTTCTTACTCATCATACCAATGCATCCATATCTGAGGTCTTCTATCCAAATAGTATTTCTGTGCTTTCTTCTCCTTAGCACTTTCTTCAACAATTATGCTTTCATGCTTGACCGCCTCTCTCTTTCCTTTATGAACTTATGACTCCTTAAATAGAAATCTGATTTGCCTTTGCTGCTCGATTCTCCCTCTCCAATTTTAGGGTATCAAATGGATTAGGTAGGATACAATATATCTGCCCCATATCTTGTTCTTATCTAGAAACTTCGTCTAGGCTCCAGTTGTAACCTCAAAAACGTTCTACATGGTGTTCTGTGCCACCAGCTCATCATTCTTATCTTCCATTTAATTCACAGACTTCTAGATAACAACCTTGTTGGCTTAGATCTGGTGAATCTTCGATTTTCAAAATAATGCAGCAACTCGACATTATTGATTTACTGGTGTTCGGCATCTCTGTGTTACTCGGCATTGTTGGTTTTACTGGTGCTCGGCACCTCTGTGTTACTCGGCACTTATATCTGCTCGGCACTTGTATTTGCTCGGCACTTGATATCACTCGACACTTGATATCACTCGGCACTTGATAAACTCTGTATCACTCAGCATCTGAAGTTTAACTTGCTCGGCATCTACTAGGAATCTGTTCGGCACCTACTAGCTTTGCTCGGCTCCCTCTCTCTAATGATCTTAGTTGAGCTTTACAGATGTCTTAGCTAAAACCTTATGTCTTTGATATGTTTCAGTGTGCCCATTCTTTGTGTCTTATAGTATGTCATCAACACACTTATTTCATCAATGGTTTGACTGATCCTTGTACTTCATTACAACATCATAACTTCAATCTTTCTCTTGGTGTTCTAGTTACATCTTATTGATTGCCTCCTTGTCAATCAACTAATTGATAGTATTTGGATCACTAAAGCAATTGTCATTCCTGCAAGTAGCAAGTTTGACATCAATGACAAAACAATGATTGAGAACATTCTTTACCGGTTCCATATGATCATTCTAACAACTTTCTTCATGATCTTTTCAATCATTTCCAACAATCTCCCTCTTTGGCATTGATGGCAAACCAAACTGATCAATTAATCAACTTAGTTACCACCAAGATTGTATACGTTGTCTGCTACTTTTCTTGGCTGCTGCATCTTTACTACTGATCTCATATATCTCCCTCTTGCTTTGTATTGATCAGGTTTCTGCATATTTCTCCCTCTTTGACATAAATGCCAAAGATGTAGCATCTTTATCATGCAAAATATAAGCTTTGGCTTCTTGATGTTTTCTTCCTCTGTCACCATGCTTGTGACTGATTTGGAGTT
The DNA here is from genome assembly GCA_028749045.1 of Cupressus sempervirens. Taxonomy (NCBI): domain Eukaryota; kingdom Viridiplantae; phylum Streptophyta; class Pinopsida; order Cupressales; family Cupressaceae; genus Cupressus; species Cupressus sempervirens. Next base: position 554,106,914 of record CM053791.1, read on the forward strand.
TCTGCTCCTGCTGTCATCCTCTGCATCAATCTGTTGATATTTCAATGATTTATTGCTGGTGATGCAGGGCAGCATCCTTGTTGCTTTAAATTGCTTGAGTTAGGGGTATTACCCCCAACTTGCCTCTAAGATATTCATAAGCATCCTTGGGCAATGGTTTGGTGAAGATATCTGCAGTTTGTTCTTTTGTGTGAATGTATTCCAACTTCACTTGTTTGTCTTCTACCAATTCTCTGACATAATGATACTTGATTGCGATGTGCTTGGTTTTTGCATGCATTACTGGATTTTTGGATATGTTTATAGCACTTGTGTTATCAGAATACAATATCACAGGTTTTGTTACCTCTTCTTTCATTCCTTTCAATAGATGTGTGAGCCACACAATGTTTGTGCAATTGACTGCTGCTGCCACATATTCTGATTCTGTAGTGGACTGGGATGTGCATGTTTGTTTCTTGCTAGTCCAGGTAACTAGCCTTTTGCCTAGAAATAATGCACCTCCACTTGTGCTTTTTCTGTCATCAATGTTGCCTCCCCAATCTGCATCTGTATATGCATTGAGCTCAAACTTTCCATTCTTTTTATAGTATAGACCAAAGTTATCAGTTCCTTTAAGATATCTCATTATTCTTTTTATTGCTATGAGATGATTTTCTTTAAGATTAGCAGAGAATCTAGCCACTATTCCAACTGCTAATGCTATGTCTGGTCTACTATGTACAACATATTGTAGTTTTCCAATCATGGATCTGTACATTGTTTGATTAACTTCAGTTGATTCATTATTTTTGGATAGCTTATTTCCTGTTGCCATTGGTGTGCTGACTGGTTTGGACTCCAATCCAAACGTTTTAAGAATCTCTTTGATGTACTTTGATTGTGTCACAAATAAACCATGTTTGAGTTGATGTACTTGCAATCCAACAAAAAATTTAATTTCTCCGAACATAGACATCTCAAATTCATGTTTCATTTTGTCAGCAAAGCCTTTGCAAAGCACTTCCTTTCCACCAAACACTATGTCATCCACAAAAATTTCAGATACAATAATATCCTTACCTTTTTTTGCTTTGATGTACATATTGCTGTTATCATCAGTTCTTTCAAATCCTATTTTCACTAGATACTTGTGAAGTCTCTCATACCATGCTCTAGGTGCTTGTTTCAAACCATAGAGTGCTTTATGTAGCTTACAAACCATATCCCTGTTGTTCTCATCAACAAATCCTTCTAGTTGTTCAATGTAGACTTCTTCTTCTAGTATACCATTTAAAAAAGCAGACTTTACATCCATCTGATAGATTTTAAAATCTTTATATGCAGCATATGCAAGTAAAGTTCTTACTGCTTCCATTCTAGCAATAGGGGCGAATGTTTCCCCATAGTCTAGTCCTTCTTCTTGAGCATAACCCTTGCATACTAGTCTAGCTTTGTTTTTGGTAATCTCACCATTCTCATCTAGCTTGTTTCTGAATACCCACTTGTTGCCAATCACATTCTTGTCAACTGGTCTGGGAACCAAACTCTAGGTTTTGTTCTTCTTTATTTGATCAATCTCTTCTTCCATAGCTTTATACCAGTCATCATCTTGTAATGCACCATATACTGTCTTAGGTTCAGATTTGCTAATCAGACATGATTCATGTCTCAGTCTGTTCCTTGTCATTGGTCTTGCATCTTTGTCACCAATTATCTGTTTAGCAGGGTGATGTTTTTTTACATATTTGGATAATCTTGGTTTTGTCTTTGTTTCCATGTTTGATCTTTCTGATTCAGGGTCACTATGTACTTCATTGTCAGTATGTTCATCTCTTTCATGTGTACTGACTTGAGAATCAGATTGTGTAATTTCTTCATTCTGCAACTCGGATTTTGAATGCAACTCGACATTCACTGGTTAAGCTCGGCTGAGACTGAAATTTGTTGTTGAGTTTCAATTTGATTGACATCATCCTCATCAACAATCATTCCTTCATAAGAGTACACAAAGGTTTTGTATTCTTCCATTTTCTTTGGTTCTTGAGCTTGGACTTCTGTATGTTCATCAAAGTTTACATTTTTACTTTTCACAATTTTGTTAGTGTTAGTATTCAAACACTCGTATGCCTTACTTCTAGTGGAATAACCAAGGAATATGCCTTCATCACTTTTTGCATCAAATTTTCCATTTCTAGCGTCTTTAAGGATAAAGCATTTGCAACCAAATACTTTGAAATGTTTTACATTGGGTGAGTGACCATACCATAATTCAAAAGGTGTTGTATTTGTACCTTTCTTGACTTGTACTCGGTTCAATGTATGAACAGCTACACTTACAGCTTCTTTCCAGTATTTTAGAGCAACAGTCTTTTCCATCATTAATGTTCTGGCACAGTCAATCACAGATCTATTTCTTCTTTCAGCAATTCCATTCTATGGGGGAGTTCTAGGAGCTGACGTTTGTCTTTTGATTCTTTTATCATTACAAAATATCTCAAATTCATTTGATGTGAATTCACCACCTCTGTCTGATCTCAGACATTTCAAACTCTTTCCTCTTTCCTTTTCAACTCTAGCCACATACCACTTAAATATTTGAAAAGCATCAGATTTTTGCTTTAAGAACATAACAGTCATCAGTCAGTATGAATTAACTCAAGTACTTCTTTAGATGTATAGTTTTTGCTTTTGAAACTTGACTTTGTCATCTTTCCTAGCTGACACTGTTTGCACATGATATTATCAGGCTTCTTCAATTTTGGTAAACTTCTGACTTTCTTCATTTTATTGATATTGACCAGATTATCAAAGTTGACATGACATAGCTTTCTATGCCATAACCATTCATCATCAAATTTTGCAATAAAACAAGAAACATCATCCATATCAAGGTAAAACAGATTGCTCCTTGTTTGATCTCCTTTTCTTATTAGTTTACCATCAGTATCATAGATTTTTGCAGTTTTGTTTCCAAATTCTACTTTGCATTTTATATTGCCTAACTGTGAGACACTCAGCAAATTGTAGTTTAATCCTTCAACATAGTATGCATTATCACATGAAATTTTCTCTGTGAGCTTAATAAAACCTTTTCCTTTGATTTGACATGGAGCATGATTACCAAATCTAACACTATTTCCATCATACTGAGTAAAGTTAACAAACTTACTTTTGTCTCCTGTCATGTGATGTGAGCATCCATTGTCTATGATCCACCTGTCATTCTTATTCATACATGTTACCAGTGCTGTGGGCTCTTCTTCATCAGATTGATCCTTCATGGCTACATAAACAACTTCATTATCATTATCATCAGAATTTTCTTCAACAATATAACACTTTTTGCCTTTTTCTTTGTAATCTCTCTTGTCATCATCTCTTCTGAATTTGTTTTTATTGCCTTCCTTGTAATCCTTTTTCTGTGTACACCTGACAGCAATATGACCTACTTCATTGCAATTGAAACAAATGATAGGCATCTTACCTTTGAATTTTTCTTTGCCTCTGTGAAATCTTCTAGCAAGCAATGCTTCCAATTGTTCCACATCTTCCTCATCAGTGCTATTGTCACTGGATACATATTTCATTTTTCTTCCTTTCTTTGATTTCACCTGTTCAACATCTTTCAGTGATAGCTTGGCCTTAAAAGCAGATTCAACATTCTCAGGTCTGTAGTTGTCAAAGTTAGATAACTCAAATGCAGTGAATCTACCTATTATACCTTCAAAACTTAGATTGTTTCCTGGCACACATCTTAGTTCTTGTATTGCTGATACTCTAATAGCATAGATAGGGAGCAAGGTTCTTAAAAACTTACTATTAACAGTATCTTCATCCAATTGACCATTCAAGCATCTTATTGCACTTACCACTTCTTTTATTCTTGCGCCATACTGAGCAGCATTCTCATTTTTCTCCATTTTCATATCATCAAACTTTCCTCTGAGACTTTCTCTTTTTGCTCTCTATACATTCTGATCTCCTCCATAGATGTCTGATAGGGCTTTCCACATTTTGAATGCAGTGTCACATCCTTTGATATCATCAAATTCAGCATAGTTGAGTGCAGAAGCAATCTTCAGCATTGTCTGATTGTGTCCCTGTTTATTTTTCATATCTTCTGCAATAAGAGTACCAGTTGGATCTACATGTTCAGTGACAATTGAATTTTGGGCAAAATTTCCTATGGATCCAAGATGTAGCTTCATTAAGCTTTGCAATGCAACAAAGTTGTCTTTGTTGAGCTTGGGAACTTCTCTCTTAGGCATTTTGATCTTTTCTGCTTATAGTCCCTTTAAACTGAATCAATAGTCTTGCTCTGATACCAATTGTTAGAATTTTTAAGAATAACTAAGGGGGGGGCGGTGAATCAGTTATTCAAGGTCCAAATGCCCTAATAATACTTTTTCACTATTTTTAATGAATCTATACACTTTTCATCCATCCAAACTTAAATCAACCATATTAGCAAGTTACAGTAAATCAACATGTAGAGATAAAACATGCAAGATCAACACATGACACAATGATTTACGTGGAAACCCAATTTGGGAAAAACCACCAGTAACATGCTACTTGATTTTCACTCTTCTAAAGTGATGCCCTGTTAAAAGCCTGCCCTGTTAAAGGCTTACAACACACTGTTAAATGTGACCTTGTTAGAGGATTTCACCAAACTGTTAGGAATGGGCCTGATTAAAGGACTTCTGAACATTCACTTGGAATGTCACCTTGTTAAAGGATTTATCTCATGGCTATTAAACCAACCTAAGTCTATAGGATTTAAACTAACTGTTACAATTGCTAGAGAGTAACGATAATGACTTTTTGATCTGATACAACTTACAACATACTTTGTTGATTTCAGATCACACTTTCAGTTCAATCTTTTACTTGGCTTCAATTACTTCAGCTCTGACTGCTTGTTTTTCTCTCAAGCTTCGTCTTCTTAAGTCTTCTTACTCATCATACCAATGCATCCATATCTGAGGTCTTCTATCCAAACAATATTTCTGTGCTTTCTTCTCCTTAGCACCTTCTTCAGCAATTATGCTTTCATGCTTGATCGCCTCTCTCTTTCCTTCATGAACTTATGACTCTTTAAATAGAAATCTGATTTGCCTTTGCCGCTCGATTCTCCCTCTCCAATTTTAGGGTATCAAATGGATTAGGTAGGATACAATGTATCTACCCCATATCTTGTTCTTATCTAGAAACTTCGTCTAGGCTCCAGTTGTAACCTCAAAAACGTTCTACATGGTGTTCTGTGCCACCAGCTCATCATTCTTATCTTCCATTTAATTCACAGATTTATAGATAACAACCTTGTCGGCTTAGATCTGGCGAATTTTTGATTTGCAAAATAATGCAGCAACTCGGCATTATTGATTTACTGGTGCTCGACACCTCTGTGTTACTCGGCATTGTTGGTTTTACTGGTGCTCGGCACCTCTGTGTTACTCAACACTTATATCTGCTCGGCACTTGTATTTGCTCGGCACTTGATATCACTCGGCACTTGTATTTGCTCGGCACTTGATATCACTCGGCACTTGATAAACTCTGTATCACTCGGCATCTAAAGTTTAACTTGCTCGGCATCTACTAGGAATCTGTTCAACACCTACTAGCTTTGCTTGGCTCCCTCTCTCTAATGATCTTAATTGGGCTTTACAGATGTTTTAGCTAAAACCTTATATCTTTGATATGTTTCAGTGTGCCCATTCTCTGTGTCTTATAGTATGTCATCAACACACTTATTTCATCAATGTCTTGACTGATCCTTGTACTTCATTACAACATCATAACTTCAACCTTTCTCTTGGTGTTCTAGTTACATCTTATTGATTGCCTCCTTCTTGTCAATCAACTAATTGATAGTATTTGGATCACTAAAGCAATTGTCATTCTTGCAAGTAGCAAGTTTGACATCAATGACAAAACAATGATTGAGAACATTCTTTACCAGTTCCATATGATCATTCCAACAACTTTCCTCATGATCTTTTCAATCATTTCCAACACATATGAAAGATAAACAAGGGACTTATGAAGCATTATCCTATGTACTATAGAATCCTTCAATTTCTCATGTATTGTCTGATCATTTTGACCAGATACCTAAGGAGGAAGCATATGCATCTCTTCAGTTGGGCCTATTAATATTAATATTCTGTTCTGAGAATCTGTTTGTAGTAATGAAAGCCTCTTTGCACATACTGCAATGTCCCCATCCATTTTTAGCAGATCTATGTAGTTGATGGAGTTAGCTCATCATAGCGACCCTTGTGAGTTGATAGGGTGTTTTGGGGTCCTAGTTGAAGATTTACTATTTTTAGTACTTCTTTTTTTGGCAGTTGCTATTTTTGGTAGAGCAGTGGGTGGCTTCGACAGTTGGTCGTCACCTATAGTAAATTAAATTAATAATTGCACGAGCTCTTATTTATTCATTAATTATTAAGATGCATTATTATAATAATGTTTCTATTATTATAATAATGACATTAAGTGATATTTCTAAAACTGTGTTGGAAAGTTTCTAGTATTGAGTTCTTTTGGGAAACTTCTACAATTTCTGAAGTGGAGTGTTTTAAGAAACTTTGGGCCAACAAAATATTATAAATGAGAGCTCATTTCATGGGAAAAATCACGCTTGAATATATATTTTCTTTTTGTGCCTTTGTGGCTTTTTCCCAAGTTCTGAATTATGAGCCCTTGCTGAAGTATAAGGGTCTTTGAGTTTTTGAAGATTGTTTGAAGTCACTGCTGATGTATAGTGGTTTCATTGGTTAAATCTCCCATCTGTGATTTTCTGTGATTGGGAGATTGGATTTATAAGTTCTGAGGAATAATTTAGTGTCTTTCATTACTGTGTCACTGTTTCTTGGAGGACTGTTATTGTGAGACTTCGAGGGTTTATTTTATCTGCATATCTGGGCATTGGAAAGTTGGATAATACTCAAGGATTGAGTCTGGTAGCCTGTGATCTATCCTACAGGGCCTGTAGATAGCAGTACAGACTTGCGTTACCTGTTAGGAGGCCTGCCATTAAAAATTCAGGGCTGGCATTATTTATCTGGGTGCTATAATCAGGTCAGGGCCCCCAGTAAATGACTGTTCTGGGCTGTGATAATTACCAGCAGTGGCTGTGATCAGAATTCTGGGCCTGCGTTACACTCCAGCAGCCGAGTGGGAAGTATTTGGGAGCCACATTTCAGCACCAGCTTTGCATGCCATTCTTCTCACAGCCTTCTACATTGAAGACACAAGTGTATACGGCTGGGTGTTGGCAATAAGAAGCTAACGTGGACAGTAGGAGGGCAATTTGGTGAGACGGCCTGTCAAATATATATTACAATCCAGGTGCCATTTAATAATGTGTAATTTTGATTGATGATAATACCAAATAAGGTGCATTGTGATTTTAATTTCCAGTTACAGTCTGATTTCTCATATTGCCATTTTAAATTTTTTGAAGTTGTTGATACATTTTCTACAAAGGATTTTAAAAATTCATAAAATGTCAAAAAACATAAGTTGTGCATCAGCATTCAAACTAGAAGCCAGTTAGGGTTTTTACACATACAATAGCATCTGTGATCATATGAGATAATATGGAAATATTGTGAAATCCGGGAATACCATGCTGTACAGCTAGTTCCTTTGACACCTGAGTCGCGCCTTTAGACACTTGTCTTGACTGAGGACTTTCTTCCTTAAGTGAGCACTTGTTTGGATCTGTTACAAAGTCTCTGTAAACTAAAGTTTCTAATTGGATCTGCAATTGACACTGAGTATTGAAGTGAACCAAGCAGTTTGTGTATATCTCAACTATATTTTCCTCCTGTACACTGACTTTTTGCTCCCAATGGCCCCATTTTGCCATGAAGAAGAAATAATTTGGAAGTGGTTTGGCATAACTCACTAATTCTGATATCCCTATTTGGGTTCTCATAAGGAATATGGTCACGTTTTACAAATATCCCAAAAGCTTATTCGCAAATGTTTCTATAATTCAAGGATTTTTCGTCCTTCAAAGGCAGAGAAGGAATGAAATCCAACAAGGTGGAAAATACCATAGCACTGGATCAGGCTTAAAGTTTGGCACCCACAGCATAGTTACAAACCCCGATCGTTTACAGAACCAACCCTTGGATCTATGAACCTCATCTGTAGAGGCCTTATTATCAAACATCAAGATATAATACTTAAAAATTGAGTCCATTAACAACAAATCCTTGAAACCCTGCCATTGTTGCTTCACCCAGATGAACACTTCTGTAAATTGAAGAGAATAATTGGAAATTTACCAATTAATGCTATTTGTCGAAGCAAATCCACTTGTGGTAAGATGTCTTAGTCTAGAATATGAATCTGGACACCATTTTTGTGCACCTGTCTCAGTTTGTTATTCTCCTTGGCATACCCCTTTCTAGCCTGCTTGTTATTTGGTCCTTCCTGACTTTTACTGTGATGCTGATACTTCAAAGACCTTGATGGATTGAAGGATATTCTCTGAAACTTGTTTATGGTATCGGCATTATAAATTCTTAGCGATGAAATGATCTTCCTATGTATTGGTATATTGTTTGGAAATGATACTGAAGGTAAAGGATTCTGGTCCAAGATTGCTGCTTTTTGAGTACCTTCATATTGAATGTCATTTTGATTCAATAGTTTGACTGGAGATCCAGTTGAAGTGCCACATCAATTATCAAAGATCGGTAGCTTTTTTCTTAGGAACTTTGACTGTTTAACACCATTCCATCCTCCACCCGTGGCCTGGTGAGTACGAGGTCCTTTCGGAAGGGCATTTCTAAGGCGAGTTGCCTGTCATTGCATGTAATGAGCATCCCGTGTAAGGGGTCTTTAAAGCTTCCTGCTCAACCAATTCTGAACTCCAGTAGATGATGTAATTGGAGTTGATGTCAATGGTCTATCTGCTACCTTGTCCTTGTTTACCTTCAACTGCTTATTTGTTTTTGATGTCTACCCTGCTACAAAAACCCTTGAACCTTCCTGTGTAGAAGTAGGCCCCAGGTTTAACACATTTTCCTTGTCCCAATCCCGCTTGTTGAATATTCGTGCAACCTTCCTAAATATCTATTCTGGCCCCATTTTCTTTGTTCTTGGATTTCAGACGAGCGAATCTGTATTGGTGAATTAAAATCTGGGGTTTATAAAGAAGGCCTTTGCTGGCTGAACAATAGCTCTTCCTTTGAAGATCCTTCAAAAACATGCGAACCCGTCCAGATACGCACGAACTGACTGGTTCTTCTCCATAAATCTCACTGCCTGAAACCCATCTACGTGCGGAGCTGCTGCCATAGCTTTCTAGATGAGCTGCATGATCTTTCAAGTATAAAAAAAAGCTGAATTTCATTTTACCTTTTTTTTTCACAATTTGTTATGTACCTACAAAATATCAATACTGCTCATTGATGACATGGTAAAATCATTTCATATTCCTAATCCTAACGTCGATTTTTATCTGCTGCGCAATATGTCATAGCTGGATGCATGACATTTTGCCTTTGAACCTGAAGTATATCAAGTAAAACTACTATCCTGATGGATTAACAATGTCCCTTTCCACAATATATTGTTTCTATAGGAGGCTTGTTGAGTCTCAGGCTTGAGGCTCCTTACTGTTTTGTTTCTGTTTCTTTGTTTGAAGTAATTCCTTGTATGGTCTCTTGCTCAAGTTTCAGTGCAATGTAGCTATGATCAGATAATATGGTCAGAGGCCCCAGTAGACCTGTTACTTTATATCTGAAGAAAATAATGTTCCTTTCCACAAATAGAAGATTACATCATAAACTGTAAATACTGCACACATTTATCATTTACGATAACTTTATACATGGAATGAATGTAGACTGAAGTCTGCTTTCTTGTGGATCATTTGATTTTCTTTACATGAAATTGATTTTTTTTTCCTGAAATTATATTTCCTTATATATTGCAATAGATTTATGTAAAACACTTATTATGGTATAGAAGGAATTAAAAAAGCCCATATGTGCTATGCCTAAGTAGTTGTACAAATGCCGATTAATAAAATAGAGGATTTCAAAGACAAAAATATTTGTAATGTCTTTGTCCTTGTGCAAATATTGACCTAATAAAGCTATATATATGCGTGTTTACCATGTCTTTCTAGTTGAAAGTTCTTATTTTAACTTGACATCTTTTGTATTAACTTACATGCTGATTCTCACAAACCAGCCTAAGGCATGTGAATGATGTTTAGACCATGTAAATGTTTCACAGTGCACACCATAATTGCATCATAGTGGACATCTAGAAACCAATCAGGACCATAAGTGATTTGTTTTTCATTGATCTTAAATAGTCAAGTAAACTTAGGGGAATGCATACAATTTCAGAATTCAAGAGTTAGTTATCGTATATCATTTAAAGGAGTTCGTCACTATATAAGTTGCACATGTTGCTGTTGTCAGGGCATCTAGCTTATTTTTCTGGTCGTCCATGGTTATCAATTATAGGGGCCAAATGGCCGTCTATCCCAAGAACAAGGGAAATTGCTTTGTTGTTTATAATATCAACATTTTGCAACATTGAATATCATTTAAAAAAAAAAAATTATGCTCAAAAGGAATCTTGCAATGTTGCCATCATCTGCAAGTGTGAGCACTCGTGGACATGCATCCAATATCCTTTGCGCTCAATTCTTTCTGCAATGTATTTAATCTCAAATTAGAAATTGGAAGAGTCTCAAAGACCATGTTTGATCTTTTGTAATGGATAAAAACCTCAAAAAGTGACTTAAGTGACTTACACCTTTGCGGCTTAAGTAAGACAATGAGCAATTCAACACGTGTGGACTTTGATGCATTAATATATCTATTAATCATTTGCAATTGGGCAGTGTTTGGTTATTTGAAAGTGTTTTATTCTTGGTTCTATGGTGGAGAGTATCTAATATGGTCATTTGTTCTAATTTCTGAATTTTAAATTCCCAAAGTTATATTGGATTATTTTTTAAAATGATATAAGAGCTTAGAGCTATTGGTTCATTTTAGTCATTACAACAATCTTAAGACAAATCGTGTTATTCTATATACAATATCATAGAAGTTGTCATTTAGAGGTGTCAATCAATATTCACTCAGATATTTCAGTAAAAGTATGCTATGACAACCAAAAAAAGTTGCATAATTCTTTAAATTAGTAGCGAATATATAGCTTATGATTAAGAAAAACCATGTTTTTGAAGGGATTCGAAACAAACATCAAGATTACAAAAGATATAATATTAAAGCACCCAAACATGCATCACTAAACTCCACAACCAAATTGAGCAAGTTTCAGACTAGCACAAATGCAACAGATATGAAGTCAACTATTTATTTACTGCATAATCCTAATAAATCAAAGTAAAGCAGTGTCTTGCTTTTTGCTTCAAAATGTTATGTTAGAGATTTATATTGGCATGGACCATGTTCCTATCAACATTCTTTATAACAATTTAAACACTATTTTAGGGATTTGTGTTGTCTAATTGTCTTGTCTTCACCATTCCAACAATTGAGATAGAGACTTTTCTAGCCATTATTTCAAAAACTTCTCAATCTGGTTTTATGAGATTTTTCACAAATGACTTGTAAATTGAGTTTGACATATTTAAATGTGTATTGTTTCTATAGAGATCAGAAAAATGAAACCCTTGCTATATGGGTTCATGGAATTATTTTTGATTAAAACAATAGCAAAAAACAAGGGGTTTGATCCCTAAAAGAAATAAATCCCATCAATAGACCACCATACTATCAACGACACAATGTCAAGAGGAAAGGTTTTGACAAAAAATGAATTTATAATTTTTTATTAAATTAAAATCAGAGTTTGAAGGGACATAAAACCCTTTACATCAAGATCACAAAAGATATAGCATTAAATTACCCAGGCATCATACTAAACCCTACAAAAAAACCCAACAAAATAATAGAAAGCATAAGTGTAACAAATATATAGTTTAAGTCATAATATTTTTTATTACATAATCTAAATAAATCAAATTAAAGCATATTGTCTTGCTTTTTCTTCAAAATGATATGTTAGGAATATATATTGGCATGGACTGTGCTCCTATCAACGTTCTTTATAACATTTTAACTACTATTTTGGGGATTTGTGTTGTCTCAACGTCTTTATCTTATCATTCCTTCAATTGAGATATAAGTTTTTCCAACCATTATTTCATAGACAACTTCTTAGTGTTGTTTTATGAGATATTTTACCAATGACTTGTAAATTGAGTTAGAATATTTAAATGTCTATTACTTTCTATACAAATTAAAAAGTGAAATCCCTATTAAATACAATTTCATGAAATTATTTTTAATGAAAATAATCAAAATCAAGGGGATTGACCTTTTACAAAAACAAGCCCCCTTAACAATTTATTAGACTATAAACAACACAAAATCAACTTGAAAGGTGCAGGAAAAAAATCTATAGTTTATGGTTAAAGAAAAAATAAGTTTTGAAGGGCATGAAATCTTGTATATCAAGATTATGAAAGATATAGCATTAAAGCATCCATGCATCAGACTAAATCCCACAAAAAACCCCAACACGATAAAGAGCAACACAAATGTGATAGATATATAGTTGAAGTCCAATCATTTTTTTATTACATTATCTAAGTAAATCGAATCAAAGCATACTGTCTAATTTTTTTCTTCAAAATGTTATGTTATGGATTTATATTGGTGGCATGGGCATTGCTCCTATCATCATTCCTTATAACAATTATCTAAGTAAATCAAATTAAAGCATATTGTCTTATTTTTTTCTTCAAAATGTTATGTTAGGGATTTATATTGGTGGCATGGACGTTGCTCCTATCATAATTCCTTATAACAATTTAAATGCCATTTTAGGGATTTGTGTCGTCTCATTGTCGTTATTTTGTCATTCCTCTAGTTGAGACAGACTTTTCCAACCATTATTTCAGAGGCAACTTCCCAATCTTTTTTTTTGAGATTTCTTACAAATGTCTTGTAAATTGAGTTTGATATATTTAATCTGTATTGCTTTCTATATAAATTAGGAAATGAAACCCCTACTATACACATGTTCATGAAGTTGTTTTTGATTAAGACAACTAAAAACAAGGGCGTTGATCCTTTACAAAAAGAAGGCCCATCAAAAGATTACCAAGCTATCAACAACACAACATCAACATAAAACACTAGTACATTTTAAACCATTTTGTGATGGCTATCTGTCGCAATTGTGACGATTGTGTGGCAAATGCAACACATGGTGATGTCACAACAATTTCGTCGCAACTTGCCATAGTTGTGGTTTGTCGTTGCACTTGCAACACATTAGAGTGTTGTAGTTTGGCTATTCAACTGCTTGCACGTGCTATCACACATTTTGGTCAACATTGACCATGGCATCACAATTATCTTTCATGTATTGTAATAGTGACAATCAACTATCATAGATTTCCACAGAAGTGCCATCGTTTGCACAACACAACCGTGGGAAACATGCCCTGTAAAATTATATTGCGACAGTAATACGTGAAAGTTTTCCACGACGGTGTTGTTTGCACAACTGGACTATGGAAATTGAGCATCACAATCTAAGGATGTGTGTTACAAGTGTGACAGTTTGATGTGGAAAATTCCCACAACGGTGCATTTGTTTGCACAGAACGATCGTGGGAATCAACCTTTGCAATATAAGGTTGAGTTTTGCAATTGCGACGATGACTACATGGACTTTGATAGGGTCATTGCCTTTAAGACGTCAAGCTTGAATGTGACATAGATGACTCTTTGCCGTTAGTCTTCGATCCTCCTTGCAAATAGATGCATGAAAGGTTAGTAAATAGAGAGAAGAGGGTAGTAGAAGAAGATAAGGCAATAAGGGAAAGAATGATTAGGAAGCTTTGTAAAATTGAAAATGAGGAGCACTTTGAGAAAATAATGAAGAATATAGAGCCATTGACGAGGAACAAGACAAGTAATCTTGATCATCGGAGGCAATTATGAAGAAGTAAATAAAGAGATATAGGGAGCCATCATTAAGGTTATGACAAGTGTTTTAGAAGACTTCAGAGGAAAAAATAATGAGAACTACTTCTGAACCTAGCAAAGAAGAAGAAAGCATGAAATTAAGATGAGCAATTACTATTTCTACTCCCACTACTGTAGCTACAAGAGAGACAAATAGATGAGAGATGTACAAGGCAACAAAACAATAGAAACACCATAGATTACAATTGGTAAATACACAATAAGCATTGACAACACCAATACTACTATTGATACATTTAAAGATCCTTTCAAGGATTATGGCCCTAGTGTTGATAATTTGGTAGGTTATACAAGTTCTGATGATGAGGAAAATAACAATGGAGACAAAGAGAAAAGAGAAAAGGAGAAGATAGCTGAAGAGAAGAAAGGAGAAGATGAAAAGAAGGATGAAGATCTAGCTACCTTAGTGGATTAGCGTAAGAGAGTGGATAAGAAGCTTCAAGCTAGTTGCAACGTAATTACACAAGAAACATCTCATTTCTCACCATAGTTAAAGTACATTTCAACTGAGAAACATATATATGACAGTTAACCCCAACAATAAGAAGAAACAAAGAAAAAGAACAAAGACCAAAGAATTAGAATAGTCAATAGAAGAGGAGGAAAGGCATAACAAAGATCAAGTGGATAATTAGTATATGCAAATTCAATTAGTTACTCCTGTTAAGGCACCTAGCTCTAAGATCTCGAACACAAGCACACCAAAGACTCCAATGAAGATATTGTTAGCAAACTTGACAAGAAGTACACTTTTGACACCTACTGGAGATCCTAAAATTAATATATTTAGTTAGATAACAACACTAGCCACTAGTAGAATCATGTAAAAAACCAAAAGCATAAAGATGACACAAGAAGTTCTAAATATAGTGACAAACAAATTGCACAATATCAATCACCTAAAAGTCATGAAATTAGATCCAGAGAAGAAAGTCGAAGAGGTGATTAAGATCTTTAACAGTGAGTTCAATACATCTCCAAGGCACAGGTTAAGCATGCTGCACAATTATTTGATACCGTATGCAAAAATATAAGGAATAATCTGTAAGTCTTGACTACTACAATAAAGAGTTAAGAAGATACTTAGCTGAAGGAAAGACTCTGTATGGATAGTTCACTCTGTCATACAATTATATCAAATATTTCATTGAAGAACGTAAAGGGAAACAACTTGAGTTGTAGAATATCTTAACTAAATTACACTTACCAAATGTGTAGATTGAGAACTTGGAAAACATAATTGGAAAGGTAAGTGATGACATAAGTTTCATAGAACTAAAGAGGGAGAGGATAATTGAGAGGTTTTGACTATTAAGAGAACATGTCACTCTGAAAATCAGTCATATTTAGAAGTAGATGGATGAATGCCTTAAGGCTAAGGCATCTTACGAGAAATTTGTCCATTTAGACTTGAATGCAGTAGAAGTTGCATCTTATGGACTATGCACTCTTATCAACATATCTAAAGTAGTCCAAGACACATGGGACAAGGAGTTCAAGAATACCAAGACTAACTTTGTAGATTGCCTTTCATGCATATCAAACCAGTCAACATTAGGGAAAGAAAGATAGATCCATCATTTTGATTTTTGACTCACCTTTGTCATTGATGTGAAAAGGGGAGTATAGTATGGCAAATTGTATTTGTAATATGCAAAATGATATATAAGATAGAAGTATAATCAAAGGGGGAATAATATGATTATTGTAACTAGGAGATATAAGGATGTAAAGATGGTATAAATAGAAAATGATCCACATTTTGAAATTTTGTAATGGCCATGTGAAAAACTTCACAAATTTTGAAATTTTGATTTTTGGGACTTAGCCAATTTTCCCATATGTTGCCATCAATGCCAAAGGGGGAGATTGTCAGCAATTTGGCTAGGTATATAGTATGGAGTTGTCATTTATGCTGACATATATTTAGTATTAAGTGAGGACTTAGAAAACTGTCTAAACTATTATGAAGTTTATCAATCAACATAGACATAGTTTTGAATGACATAGTTAACATATGCAGAATCAACATGTGCAAAGTCACTTGGTGATAGTACCAAGTGTTAGGATATCGTACCTAAGTGCGTGAGTTAGTATGAGAAGTAATTAGAGTTTTGAAGGATTTATCAGTAACATGTATACATAGGTAGAACTAAACATAGTTAAGGAAGTTAATATTTTTAGTTAAGGAATTATTTTGTTTAGCAAAATAATTACTTGACTAATTAGGTATGACATCTTAAATGTTAACGCTAAGTTAGAAAAAATTAATTTTTCATTTTGGGACACATGTAATGTAATGAAGGCCAACATAACAGAAAAATATGGTATAAAAGACAGATCTTTGGATGTGAAGTTTTGTAATGTTTTTTTTTTTTGTGATGATTATGCTATTATTATGTGATGAGAGCAGTAAGAGGAAGTACATGAAAAGATTGTATAGTGAGATACAAAGGTCAAATATGATATTGAAGATATCAACATTGGCAAGAGATTTTTTTATCTATACCTTTTGTGCATTGAATATCATTATATATTGCATGTTTGGGTAATGGGCTTATCTTGCATACATTTTGTAATAGTAATAACAACTCCTACTAGGGCTAAGGCTTGTAACAAGGCCTAATCCTCTAACAAGAACCAAGACACTATACATATGTAATAGACTCCTAACAGAGTCAATATCTTTCACAAGATACTTTTAATTAGTGGATCATTTGTGGGCACCATCCCCAATGGGGTTTTCCCTTGGCTAGGGTTTCCCTAGTTAACAAATAATGATGTTATAGTTGCATTGTGTTACAATTATGTTTACGTTTCCATTTATTCACATGTGCATTTTTTAATGATTATAAGAGATATCCATACTTGGGCAAAATTTTGTGAAATACTGACCCCACTCCCATTGCCCCTCTTAGTATTTCCTATTTCTAACACTAACAAGTAACATATCATCCACATACAACATTAATATAATGTATTTTTCTTGATCATACGTCTTGATTTAGACAAAATGATTAGATTACAACATCTTAAAATCATGTTCCAACATGAATGAATTAAACTTTGTGTATCATTGGTGAGGTGCTTTTTTAAGTCCACAAAGGCTCTTCTTCAACCTACAAACCAAATTTTCCTTCCCTTTTTTTCGAATCCTTTTGGCTTCTCCATGAAAATATCTTCATCTAATTCATCATGAAGCAAGGTTGTCTTTACATCTAATTGCTCACATTCTAGATCTAGAACAATAGCAAGACCAAGAATAATTCTAATGGATGACATATTTTAACAACAGGTCAAATTTTTTTAGTAAACTGTATACCTTCTTTTTGAGAAAATTCTTTCACCACCAACCTTACTTTGTATCTTTTCTTTTCCCCATCACCCTCATGCTCGGTCTTGTACACCCATCTGTTTTCTAGATCTCTTCTTCCTTTTGGAAGCTTTACAAACTCCTCGGTTCTATTTTTTAGCAATTAATCCATTTCTTCCTCCATCATTTTATTCCATTGTTTACTATGTTCATCTTCACAAGCTTTCTTAAAATTAGTAAGCACACTTCATCAATCAACAATATATTGTTAGAATGGCTAGAGTATCTGAGAGGGTGGGGTGAGAGAAGGCTAGGGGAGGGGGGGTGGGGGGTGTCGGGGGTGAATCAATTATTGTTAGGTACAAATGTATGAATTCAATATTTAACAAAATCAAATAACTTATTCAAACTCATAAATCAACTCGGCCAACATAGAAACTCATCATCAGCTTAACTTATTCATTAATTACTTAGCTCTCTATTTAGAATATGTCAACTAACAAAAATATATCAAAGTAAAAAAAAATGAAACATAAAAATAACATTCACACATGTATGACACTAGGATTTAACGTGGAAACCAATTCGGGAAAAACCACCACTAACATGCTACCGTTGTTTCACTCTTATGAAGTGAGCTCGGTTAAGAGCCAACCCTATTAAAGGTTACAAAACAAATTGTTAGATGTGACCCTATTAAATTTTTTAATCACCTTGCTAGGAGTGGCCTTGTTAGAGGTCTTTAGATCATTCTATTAGAATGTCACCTTGATTAAAGGATTTACAAATTAATGTTAGGTCAACCTTGATTAAAGGATTTTACTGCCACAATAGTTAGAAAGTAACAACTAGGTTGATCTGATAACATATAACTCACTTTTCTTATTCAGATCTCCATTTGGCTCATTCTTGGTTCATTGACTAAACATCATCATAATCTTCATCTCTGATCTATTTGGAAACTCTTCAAGGAACCACACTTCACCAATCTTCTTACTTTTCCTTTGCAACTCCCTTCTTCACAAATTCACAATCAAACCATCCAACAATTCCAACATAAAACATCCCTTGTACCTCCTTAAATAGGCAGCTTTGATCTTTTTTTTCTTAAACATCACCGTAGATCTTAGGATTTGATCAAATTTATTGATTTTGTCCATCATTTTGTGTTTCTACTTCTTTCTTGAAACTTCTTGAAACTTCTCCTTAAATTCTCACCTTAGATTGCTTAAAAAACTCAATTCTTACATTAAATACACCAATTCATCAATCCTTATCTTTCACGTGTTTTGATCAATCCAAAATTTCAACTATATCAACCTCAAATCTTGATTCTTTCACAAACTGTTAAATTAGTGACACTTAATCATCACGATGTTCTTCTGCTCTATCATCACTGAATTGCTCAGCATTTACAATTTGTTCCATAGATTAACTTACACTGACTCACTTGGTCTTCACTATGCTTAGTCACTACTAACATTTTGCCTTTCTCTTGCTCCATCACAATTGTCACTTGGCTAATGCTGTTCTGTTGGACTTCCCCTAAAGTCCCTTAATCTTCTGCTTTAATTTCTTCATTGACCATAGTTTACTAGGTCAAACTTGTGTTTTTCTCATCTCTTCTATAATTCATACAATGAGAAAATAACATGTTATCTTGTCAAATACCAACTGATCAAGTGCTCTTTATAATTCGATCATATTTTCTCCTCTTCACTCAACAACTTCACTAGTTCATCTAGTTATCTCCCTTTTCAAATCCTCTTCATCAATCATAAGATATGACACTCTATACTATTAGTAAATGTCTTACCAGTAAGGTTTGACATCAATGAAAATATAACAATTGTTACAATTGTAGTTTCCAACAATCTCCCTCTTTAGCATTTGATGACAACACCTCTGGTTACTATACAATGAAAAATGTAATCTCATGATTTTCATTTTTGACTCCCTTTGTAATTTGAAATAGATCTTTGTTAATACCCTTAGTTTTATTTTGATTCTCATCTTCTTAGTTTCTTTCTGATTCTCATCTATGCAACCTCCAATCTACTCTCTCTTTGCTTTTGACACAAACTATAATATCAATTGTATTGGCTCCCTCTTGGATATACATCTCCTTCTTTGTTATTTCATGTTCTCCCTCTTTTACTAGATGGTAACTTAACACATACTAGCACATACTTCTTATATTGGATGGTTATAGTCATACTTCTCCCTCTTTGACAAAAATGCCAAAGACATCATCCATTATATCACTTGATCCTCAATGATCTCTACAATCATCTCTCCCTAGATATCATCTTATTCATGACTGCTTGTAGCCTCATCTGCTCATGCTTCTGTCCTTTTTTTCACATCTTTTCACACCTTTAGGAAGCTCCTAAAGTGTGACCTTCCGCATCAATTTGTAAGATATTTAGATCATAACAATTGATGCAATGTTGTGTCTTTTTTTTTTTTTTCCCCCTTCAAGTAGGGGAATGACCCCTAGCTTACCTCTTAAATACTCATATGCATTCTTAGGTAAAGCCTTTGTGTTCACATACTCTAGTCTTACTTCTTTGTCTTGTACTAGTTCTCTCAAGTAATGATTTTTGATAGCAATGTGTTTTGTCTTTGTGTGCATCACATGAATCTTTGATATGTTTATAGCACTTGTGTTCTCACAATATATGACTATAGGTTCAGTGATCTCCTCCTTCATACCTTTCAACAATTGCTTGATCCACACAATGTTTGAACAATTAAGTGCTGCAATAACATACTCAACATCTGTTCTGGATTCAGAAATACAATTTTTCTTCTTACTTTTCTATGAAATCAATATTCTACCTAGAAAGAAAGCACCTCCACTTGTACTTTTTCTATCATCGATATTTTTAGTGCCATCAATATCTGTGTATACTTTTAGCTCAAACTTGTCAATTTTCTTATATCATAAACCATAGTTTTTTGTTCCTTTCATATATCTCAATATCCTTCTCATAGCCATCATATGATTTTTCTTAGGATTAGCATAAAATCTAGCAATAATACCAATGACTAATGCAATGTCAGGTCTTTTATGTACAACATATTGCAATTTTTCAAACATTGACCTATACAATGTTTGATTTACTTCAGTGATATCATCATTCTTTAAAAATTCATGACCAATCACCATAGGCATTTCAACTAGTTTTGAATCTTCCATTCCAAAGGTCTTCAATATTTCCTTGATATACTTTGATTGTGTAATGTAAATTCATTTCTTCATTTGATAAATTTGCAAACCAACAAAGAATTTAATCTCTAAACATTGACATCTCAAATTATTTCTTCATCTCATTAGCAAATAATTTTTACATCAAATCTTGTCCTCTAAATATGATATCATCAACAAATATCTCATCTAACAATATCCAGTCCCCAAATTCACTTTTTAGATATAGATTGTTGTTGTTATTAGTTCTTGCAAAACTAATTCTCACCAAATATGCATGTAACCTTTCATACCATACCCTAGGAGCTTGTTGTTGGAAATATAAGAGGAGTAATTGAGAGGGGAGGGGTGAATTAGTTACCACAAAAATAAATCCCAAATCCCTTAGATGTCAACACAAATTAAAAAATTCTGTTAAACTGAATTCTGCTATAACTCAACAAACACACAGGCACTTGGTTTACACTAGCAAATGCTGTAACTTGGTAAGCACTGGAATATCAACTGTTACTAGGCAATAATTGAATATACAGATCTTTAAGATGTTAACTATGATTAACCTTAATTTAACTTAGTTGCATATACACATAAAGTAAATAGCATGAACACAAGTGACACCAAGATTTAACATGGAAATCCAATTTGGGAAAAACCACCAATTATAACTATTTATTATTTTTCACTCTTTTAAAGTGAGTTTTGTTAGGAGCCAACCCTGTTAAAGGTTACAAAACACATTGTTAGGTGTGACCGTGTTAGAGGATTTAATCACTCTATTAGGAGTGGCTTTGTTAGAGGTCTTCAAGACACTTCAAATAGAAATGCCACCTTGTTAGAGGATTTAAAAATAGTTGTTAAGCCAACTTTGTTAAGAGATTTAGTTCACTGCTACATTGGTTAGAGAGTAACAATGATACAACTTTATTGTTGATGCAAACTTATTTTTTCTGATTTCAAATATCAATTTTGGCTTGAATACTTGATCCTTCTTGATCGAATGTATCTTTGTAGCTCCACAAGGATATTCTACTTATCCTTCCAATTTGCTTCCTCTAAGCATCCTTTTTATCTTCACACACTTATTTTCACAACTTGACCTTATACTTATATCTAATACATTATCAAGTCAGCTTGAATACAACTTAGAATAATTAATATTCATCTCCTCAGTCGGCTAAAACCATCAAATAAAACTATTGGACTCAATATGCCAAAATAAGAAAATTTTTCATTAGCCAATCCTGATCGGTAGACACTAACCAAAATAGGTTTTCCTTTGTTAACCAAGTGAGCTCAGTTAACACTATTTTTCATGCCAACTTTATTTGTCTCTCAAGTGAACTTGGTAGACACTAACTTCTATAAATTCTCTTTGGTAATCAAGTGAGCTTGGTTAACACTCATTACCTTCTAACTTTCCTTTGTCTCTCGAGTGAACTCGGTAGACATTGTCATCTGATCTTGGCAAACATTGGAATACTTGACAGACATATATAACTATATTCATCACTTGAGTGAGCTTGGAAAACACTGACTGGCGAATGTATGACATTTTGTGTAACATCAAAGACAATATACAATTAATCAATTATTTTCAACAATCTTCCTCTTTGGAATTGATGGCAACACAACATGTCATAATACAATGAAATTTTACAACAAAATACAAGTAAGGATAATATCCTTAGTTTCATTCTAATTCTCATCCACGAGAACTCCTTCTGTTAGTGTGAACTCCCTTTGACTTTAGTTTTCTCCCTCTTTTAGCAAATTCTCCCTCTTTGATATCAGACCAAGTTTTTCGTCAAACTCTCCCTCCTTGTCATCTTTTCTGCTTTAGCAAAATTTTTGAATTTATGTGATATGACATAGTTAACTCTCCCTCTTTGACATCCTATTCCAAAGACAATAAACAATGTAGTTTTTAATGTACCTTAAGTACTTATTCATATGCAATTTGCCCTTTCAATACTGCATCAACTAGACTGATTTTCAACATGCTTTGGTTGATGCATCATTAAACTTCATTTAGTTAGTTTCAAATAAGGGAATGACCCCTAGCTTACCTCTTAGATACAAAAATGCATCCTCAGGTAATGGATTGGTGAATATGTCTGCAATCGGTTCTTTAGTATTCACATATTCCAACCTTACTTCCTTGTCTTGCACCAATTCTCTTAAGAAATGATATTTTATTGCAATGGTCTTAGTCTTGGTATGCATCATTAGATTCT
Organism: Cupressus sempervirens; assembly: GCA_028749045.1. Taxonomy (NCBI): domain Eukaryota; kingdom Viridiplantae; phylum Streptophyta; class Pinopsida; order Cupressales; family Cupressaceae; genus Cupressus; species Cupressus sempervirens. Next base: position 554,129,732 of record CM053791.1, read on the forward strand.
TTGATATGTTGATTACATTGCATTATCACAAAAGATAACCACTTGATCCTTGATATCTACCTTCATACCTGCCAAAAATTGCTTGAACCAAACAATATTGGAACAATTGACTATTCCTGCAACATATTCTACTTCTGCTATTGACTGAGAGATGCAATGCTTTTTTTTGCTTGTCCAAGATACTAGTCTTTTGCCAAGAAAAAATGCCCCACCACTAGTGCTCTTCCTATAATCAATGCTTCCTACCTAATCAACCTCAGTGAAGGCTTTTAACTCTAAGTTGCCTCCTTTTTTGTACTATAAGCCATAATCTTCAGTATCTTTTAGATACCTCATGATTCCCTTTATTTCCATCATATGATTTTCTTTAAGATTAGTTGAAAATCTTGCCACCATACCAAGTGCAAGAGCAATTTCAGGCCTTGTATGCATAACATACTATAGTTTACCAATCATTGATCTGTATGTGGTATGGTCTACCTCCTTGGAATCATCATTTTGGAAAGCTTATGTCTAGTAGACATAGGTGTTCCAACTAGTCTTGAATCCTCCATTCCAAACTTCTTCAGTATCTCCTTGATGTACTTAGATTGAGTAATGTAGATGACGTCTTTCTTCTGTTGATTTTGCAAGCTAACAAAGAATTTGATCTCTCAAAACATTAACATCTCAAATTCCTTACTCATCTCTTTAGAAAAAGATTTACATAAGTCATCATACCCAGTAAACAATATATCATCTACAAAAATATCTGCTAGTAATATCTCCTTTTGTGGTCCTTTTTTGATATACAAACTACTATTATCATTTGTCCTTTGAAAACCTATTTTCATCAAATAACTATGAAGTATTTCATACCAAGCTTTGGGAGCTTTTTTAAGACCATATAATGCTTTGTGCAGTTTAAAGACCACATCTCTTTTGTTTTTTCTTACCTTGGCCAGGTTATCAAAGTTCACATGACATAACTTTTTATGCCATAACCAACTTTCTTCTACTTGGGCAATGAAACATGAACTTTCACTGAGATCTAGGTTGAATAGGTTACCTCTTGTTTGATTACCAAACCCAACTAGATTTGCTTTTCCATCTAGCAACTTGGCCTCCCCATTCATGAATTCTACCTTGAATCCAATGTTATTCAACTATGCCACACTCAGTAGATTATGCTTCATCCCTTCAACCCAATAGGCATTGTCACATATGAGTTCATTGGTTAGTGAAATAAAAACTTTTCCTTTTATGCAACAAGGTCCATTATTACCAAATCTAACACTTCCACCATCATAGTGTTCCATATGTTCAAACTTTGATTTTTCACCAGTCATATGATGAGAATAACCACTATCAATAATACACGTATCATTCTTACTAACATGATATATAAGTGCCATCTTATCTGACTCATCATCTGATTCATCTTTTAAACTATATAGACCATTTCATCACTGTCACTGCTTCTAGATACTTTAGCCATAAAACAAGATTTCTTACCTTTTTCCTTGTAGTCCTTTTAGCTTTTGAATTCCTTCTCACATTTGAACTTACTACCTTTCTTTTCATCTTTTCCTTCTTTGTTTGAATGCCTTGCAACAATGTGACCAAATTCTTCACATGAAAAACAAATTAGAGGAATTTACCTTTGTACTTTCCTCTACCTTTAGGATATTTCCTTGCAAGTAGGGCTTTAATAATTTCAAGACCACTATCAAAACTTTCTTCTTCTTCTTCTTCTTCACTACCAGATTGTTTGGCTTTTGACTTTCCACCTTTCTTCTTGATTGAAAGCTTGACTTCAAATGCAAACACAATGCCTTTGGAACTAGGAACATAGTTATCATAGTTATCCAACTCAAAGGATGTCAATATTCCCACTAGAGTATCTAGATTTATCTTATTATTTGGATCACATCTCATCTCTTGAATAGAAGATACTTTAATTGCATAGATAGGAAGAAGGGTTTTGTGCACCTTTCTTATAATAGTTTTATCATCAATGTCTCCTCTAGAGGCTTTGATTTCACTTACACTTGCTTTGATTCACTCAACATATTTTGCAATTTTTTCATCCTCTCTCATCTTCATCTGATCAAACTGGTCTCTAAGACTTTCTGCCTTGGCTCTTCTTACATTTTCATCACCTCCATAGATATCTTTTAGTTTGGTCCACATTTCATGAGCAGTAGTACAACCTTTGACTTAATCAAATTCAACATAATTAAGAGAAGAAGCAATATCAATCATCATGGTGTTATGATTTTTCTTTTCAGCAATCTCTTCAACTGTTAATGTTCTAGTCGGAGCCTTATATTGATTATATAGATATTTTAAACCTTAATAGTTGCCAAATGTAACCTCATAAGTTCCTGCCATGCTGCAAAGTTATCTCTATTCAATTTGGGAATCTCTCTTTTGTAAGACATCTCAATTTTTAGCTTAGGTCCTTGAAACCTTCTCTACAAGCACCAAAAGCTCTAATACCAATTGTTGGAAATATAAGAGGAGTAACTAAGAGAGAAAGGGTGATTTAGTTACCACAAAAATAAATCCTAGATCTCTTAGATGTCAACACAAATCAAAAAACTCTATTAAACTAAATTCTGTTATAACTTGACAAACACACAGGCACTCAGTTTACACTAGCAAATGTTGTAACTCAGTAAGAACTGAAATATCAACTGTTACTTGGCAATAACTGAATATATAGATCTTTAAGATGTTAACTATGATTAACCTTAATGTAACTTAGTTGCATACACATAAAGTAAATAGCATGAACACAAGTGACACCAAGATTTAATGTGAAAATCCAATTTGGGAAAAACCATCAATTGCAATTAGTTACTATTTTTCACTCTTTAGAAATAAGCCTTGTTAGGAACCAACCCTGTTAAAGGTTACAAAACACACTATTAAGTGTGACCCTGTTAGAGGATTTAATCATCCTATTAGGAGTGGCCTTGTTAGAGGTCTTCAAGACACTTCAAATAGAAATACCACCTTGTTAGAGGATTTACAAATAACTGTTAAGCCAACTCTGTTAAGAGATTTAGTTCATTGCCACAATAGTTAGAGAGGAATAATGATATGACCTAAGTGCTAATGTAAACTTATCTTTGCTGATTTTAGATCTCAATTTTGGCTTGAATACTTGATCCTTCTTGATCGAATATATCTTTGTAGCTCCATAAGGATATTCTACTTATCCTTCCAATTTGCTTCCTCTAAGTATCCTTTTATCTTCACACACTTGTTTACATTCAATTTCACAACTTTGCCTTATATCTAATAAATTATCAAGTTGTCTTGAATAGAACATAGAATAATTAATATTCATCTCCTTAGTTGGTTAAAACCATCAAATAAAACTATTGAACTCAATATGCCAAAACAAGAAAACCCTTCGTTAGCCAATCTTGCTTGGTAGACACTAACCAAAATAGATTTCCTTTGTTAACCAAGTGAGCTTGGTTAACACTAGTTTTTATGCCAACTTTCTTTGTTTCTTGAGTGAACTTGGTAGACACCAACTTCTAAAAATTCTCTTTGGTAACTGAGTGACCTCAGTTAACACTTGTTACCTTCAAACTTTTCTTTGTCTCCTGAGTGAACTCGATAGATACTGTCATTTGAACTTGACAAACATTGGAATGCTTGACAAACATAGAGAAATGTGTTTAACACCCGAGTGAGCTTGGCAAACACTGACTGGTGAATGTATGACATTTTTTGTAACATCAAAGATAATATAAAATTGATCAATTATTTCAACACTTGCTTCAAACCATATAAAGCTTTGTGCATTTTACATACCATTCTCTTCTTGTTGGGATCAAAAAATTCCCTAGGTTGTTCGACATAGAGTTCTTCCTCCAAGATTCCATTCAAAAACTTTAGATTTGTCATCCATTTGATATACCTTAAATCCTTGGCAAAAAACATATGCAAGCAATGTTCTTACTCCTTTCAACCTTGCAACTAGGGAAAATGTCTCTCTATAGTCAACTCCTTGTGAATATCCCTTACAAACTAGTCTTTCTTTGTTCCTCGTGACTTCACTTTTCTCATTCAGTTTGTTTCTGAATACCTACTTGGTTCCAATCACATTCTTTTCCTTTGGTTTGGGTACCAATTTCTAGGTCTTGTTCATCTCTATTTGATCAATTTCCTCATTCATTTCCTTAATCCAATCTTCATTCTCTAGTGCATCTTTGATTGATTTAGGCTCAAACTCACATATAAAACATGTGTCATTCTCAAAATTTCATCTTTTCATGACCCCAGAATCTTTGTCTTCAATGATTTGATTAGGTAGATGGTTCCTTCTTACATTTTTTACAAGATAGGTACAGGTATTTTCTTTTCTTGTGGTAGTTCACTTGGTCCAACTTTTTCATCTTCTTCAAGTATCTCTAGCTGTATCTCGACATTGTCTGTCTGGTGTTCAGTTTATTCTATCTCATGTTTGACTTCTTCTCTTTGTGACTCAACTCCTACAACCTAATGCTCAACAGAGGTTCTCTATTGAACCTTGGCAATGCCTAGCTTCTATTTCTCAACAACCTCTTTCTCTGGTTTAGGTAATGTGCTTGATTCTCCTTCATAGATGTAGATAAATTTTCAATAATATTTAGGTTCTTTTTTTGCATTTGTTTTCATTCTTCTCTGCAAGTTCATCAACTCTAACATTTGCACTTTCCACAATTTTCTTAGTGTTAGAATTCAAACACTTATATGCCTTGCATTTAGTGGAATATCCTAAGAATATACCTTCACCATCAAGTTTTCCTTTCCTTGCATCCTTCAATATATAACACTTGCTTTCAAATACTTTAAAATAATTGACATTAGGTGCATAATCATACTAAAGTTCAAAAGGGGTTTTGTTTGTACCTTTCTTGACTTGAACTTGCTTTAGTCTATAGACAACAATACTTACAAATTCTCTCCAATACTTTGTGAAACATTCATTTTCATCATCAGTGTTCTTGCACAATCCATGATTGATCTATTTCTTCTTTTAGATCTCCCATTCTATGGTGGAGTCATTGATACACTCATTTGTCTCTTGGTTCCTTTGCCATTGCATAATGTATTGAATTTGTCTGATATGAATTCACCTCTTCTATCTAATCTCAAGAATTTTATATTCTAACCTACTTCCTTATCAACTCTAGCTAGATACCACTTAAAAATTTGAAAAGCATTAGATTTTTTATATTAAAAAACATCATCGTCACCATTCTAGAGAAATCATCAATAAAAAAATTAAGGTACTTGTCACCATAATAGCTTTGCACTCTAATAGGACCACACAAATTAGTATGAAACGACTCCAAAATATCATTAGAACAATATGCCTTGCTCTTGAAACTAGACTTCATCATTTTTTTGATTTGACATTGTTTGAACATCATTTTATCAGGTTTGGTGAATTTTGGTAACCCTCTTACTCTTTTCATCTGACTAATGCTTACATAATTATCAAAGTTTACATGACATAACATCTAATGACACAATCGAACATCCTCAAATTGTGCAAAACAACATGTATCTTTAGATAAGTCTAGATAGAACATATTACCTCTTATTTGATCTTCGCCTACAATTAGTTCACTAGTACCATCACATAATTTTTCCTTCTTATTTTGGAATTCAACTCAATAGCCTAAATTTCTCAACTATGCCACACTCAAAAAGTTATATTTTAATCCATCAACCTAGTATGCATTATCACATCTGATCTTGCCATTCAAAATAATTGATCTTTTACTTTTCGCATAACATGCTGCATCATTTCCAAACTTAACACAACTTTCATTATAACGTTCTAAATTTTCAAACTTACTTGTATTGCCACTCATATGATGTGATAAACCACTATCAACTATCCACCTATCATTCTTACTCATATGTGAGATTAAAACATTTTTCTTATCTTCATTAGATTCATCTTTCATTGCAACATAAACAAGTTCTTAATGATTTTCATCAGGATCACTATCATTACCATCTTCTTTAGCAATGTAACAAGATTTATTACCTTTTCCCTTGTAGTTTTTCTTACCTCAGTCGAAAGGATAACTTTAGTGGCTAATATTCACAAATTGGCTAATCTCACTCATCATGGACCTCAAATTTTGCTATTTTGTTTGCACTTTTGGGGTGGCCATGTCACCTGCATGTTACAAAAATTGGGTCCCATGCTTAGGCCAATCACCAATAATAATACATAAGTATTTTTATTTTAGTGATGACTTCACAGTGCAATCTATTTTTTCCATGCATTAAATTATATATTTTCGTCTACAATTTCCAATTCTTATCTTAATTGATGTTATATTAGCCAATATTTGATAAAAATTTAAATTAGGTTGTAAGTTAAGTATGTAGATTGCACATGCGTCTCTATTCCATAAAATTTCCATGAAACCTCTTATCCTTTCTCACTTTGGCCCAAAATATATTTGATTTAGAACACATCTTTACTTTTGGGACTTTCTTTAAAACTAGGAATTCTTTTAAAAGTTTGGCCTGAAATAGGATTTACGCCATTGATTAGGATCCTCCAACGATTATAAACAATAGGGATGTTGCCTCCATACTACCATTCAATAATTTGGAGCAAAACTATAATGGTATCAGTGGGATAAATTCAACCTTCAAGTTTGTTAATCAATTAGGACCCATATAATAATAATAATAATAAAATCATGGTTTCTAGGTATGTGTACTTTTGTCCATGATTTCTTTCAATAATGGAAGATTCACTAGGATTTTATAGAATTTTCATACAGTTGAAAAAAATTGTCAATAAAATTATTATTTTTCTTAATAAAAAATATTAATTTGCCAATAGAAATTAATTATTTTCACTTAAACTAATGTTTTATTCACCAAATTTTATACATTTTTCCAAAGGGGGTTTCTTAAAGTTATCCCTGCTTCATTGTCTCAGTTGTCTCTCCTTCCTAGGTATTTTTTGTCTTTTCTTTCCACATTTTCATGTCTGTGAGGACACCTTGTAGCAATATGACCAACTTTATTACATGTAAAACAGATTATAGGAAGTTTACCTTTATTTTTTCCTTTTCCTCTTGGTAGCCTTCTTTCCAATAATGCTTCAAGATCATCAAGATCATCATCTGATTCACTGTCACTCTCCATATGCTTATTCTTTTTCTTTCTTTTAGATCCATTAAGGGTTAGTTGAGACTTGAAAGAACATTCAATACTAGAAAGTGTATAGTTATAGTTTGATGATTCTAATTCAATGAGTCTACTAATTAGACTATCCAAGGTCAGATCATTACTAGGACTACATCTTAGTTCTGGAATTGTAGATGCTATAATTGACTTGATTCAACCACAATACCGTGAAATAGTTTCTTCTTCTTTAATTCTCATGTCATCTAACTTGCCTCTCACACTTTCTACCTTATCTCTTAACACATTTTCCCCCTCCGTGGATTTGTGCCAACTTATCCCACATTTTCTTTGCAGTAGTGCATTCCTTCACATCATTGAATTTAACACAACTAAGGGAAGATGCCAGATCTATCATCATTTTATTGTGCTCCCACTTCTCCTTCATTTGCTCCATTGTCATGGGTTTAGGAAATTCAATGTATTCATTATCCAAGTAGTATAGTGCATAATCTCCAACACTAGAAAGATGCAATCTCATCAAGCATTTCCATGTTGGGAAGTTCTCTTTGTTCAGCTTGCATATCGCTCTCTTATATATCTTGATCTTTGGCTTGAGTCCCTTCAAACTTTCCATACAAATACTAATGCTTTGATACTAATTGTTAGAATGATTAGAATAAATGAGGGGGGGGGGGGGGGGGGGTGTGAATATGTTTTCCTTAGGTCTAGATGTACCAATTCCATATTTAACAACTTCAAACAACTTATTCAAACTCACAAATCCACTCGGTCAAAATAAAAAATCATCAACAACTTAACTCATTCATTCATCACTTAGCTCTTTGTTTAATATATGTTTACTAACATAAATATATTATACTAAACAACATGAAACATAAAAATAATATTAACACATGTATGATACCATGATTTAATGTGGAAACCTAATTTGGGAAAAACCACCAATAACATGCTACTGCTATTTCACTCTTCTGAAGTGAGCTTGGTTAAGAGCCAACCTTGTTAAAGACTAAAACACACACTATTAGGTGTGACCCTATTAAAGGATTTAATCACCATGTTAGGAGTGGCCTTGTTAGAGGTCTTTAGATTATTCCATTAGAATGTCACCTTGATTAAAGGATTACAAATCATTGTTAGGTCAACTTTGTTTAAATTATTTTAATGACATAATGGTTAGAAAGTAACATTTAGGTTGATCTGATAACATGCAACTCACTTTACTTATTCAGATCTCCATTAGTCTCATTATTGGTTCATTGACTGAACTTGATCATAATCTTCATCTCTCATATGGTTAGAAACTCTTCAAGAAATCACACTTCACCAACCTTCTTACTTTTCCTCTGCAACTCTATTCTTCACTTGTTCTTCACAAAGTTGCAATTGAACTAACCAACAACCAACATAGAACATTCCCTGTAGGTCCTTAAATAGGTAGCTTTGATATTTGTTTTCTTCAACATCACTATAGATCTTAGGGTTTGATAAGATTAATTTTGAATATGTCCATCACTTTGTCCTTCTACTTCTTTCTTGAAACTTCTCCTTAAATCCTCACCTTAGGTCGCTTAACAAACTCAATTCTTGCATTTATGCCAACTCATCAATCTTTCATGCATTTTGACCAATCCAAAAATTTAACTATGTCAGCTTCAAATCTCAATTCTTTCACAAACTATTAATTTTCTAACACTCAATCATCATTGTGTTCTTCTACTTGGTCATCACTAAATTTCTTGGTCTTCGTAGTTCTTGCCATTTCTTGGTTTACACTGAATCGATCTATCTTCACTATGCTTGGTCACCACTAACATTTTTCCTTTCTCTTTCTCATTCACAACCATCACTTCACTAATACTATTTTTCTCAGCTTCTACTTAAGTTCCTTAATCTTCTGCTTCAACTTCTTCATTGACCACAATTTACTAGGTCAAACTTGAGTTTTGTTCATCTCTTCTTACTTCATACAATGATCAAACAAAAAATTATCTTGTCATATACCAACTGGTCAAGTGTCCATTGTAATTCCATCATATTTTCTCCTCTTCACTCAAAAAATTCACTAGTTCATCTAGTTATCTCCCTTTTCAAATCCTCTTCAACAATCATAAGGTATGACACTCTACATTGTTAGTAAATGTTTTATAAGTAAGGTTTGACATCAATGACAATATAACAACTATTCCAACTATAGTTTCCAACATATAATATGGGGGAATATGCTTTTATGAAGGCTTCTGAGGTCTAGAAGATTTGTGAACTAATTTTCATTTAGGTTGAATCTATTGTAGATTCTCCTACAAGTTTTCTAGTTGTTGTTCATCATTCTCCTTTTTTTTTTTCCATCACACTTCTGATTATTTCACCCATCTTGCAATGATGGGTTATTTTCTTGTTGCTGTTCAATCCTATTAACAAACTTTTTTACATCAATACTTTCTATAATCCTCTTGAAAATCTTTGTCTCATTAAATATAACATTCCTAATTCTAATATCTTATGCTTAACCGGATCTTATAAAATTAAAATGCTAAATTAGATGTCTTATGTAAAAATAATGCGAAAATAGCTAAATATTGGACTATTATTTTTGATTACTTGATCTCTTTATTTTATGCTTAGACTGAATGATAAGGGTAATGGGCTCCTTTGTGGATGAGTCAGACTCTTAACAAAATGATCAAGGTAGAGAGTTGATGGGTAGTCTTGAAGGTGCTTATAAGATGAAATACAAAAAGAATACAAAAGTTGTAGAATTCAACATATACTAATAAACCAAAAAGGCATGGACTAATAATCAAATGCATATTGAAGCCTCTATTGGATATCTTGTACTGATAGAAGGCACAACTATTGATGACTTAGGATGTATTGTACTATTGGTAGGAGCAAAAACCTATGATGAATCAATTGGTATATTTTTATGCATGGTAAAATATGAAAATGTAGACAAAAATGCATGAAGTAAAACATAAAATATGAATTGGAGCCCATTCTAGATCTTTTGTGTTGGTAGGAGGCACAACCACTGATGAATTAGTTTTGGTAGGGGGTACAACCTATATGGTAAGTTTACAAATATTAGCATTGTAGACATAGGTATTACAAATTTCTAAAATATATAAAAGGAATCCAAAATTTATGATAAGAGGACTTCAACTAAGAATCTACATGCATACCTCTAGCCTCTATTGTGTTCGACCCCATATTTGATGATTGTGACTCCTAAAAAGATGAAATTATAAATTATCTTTAGGAAGTTGCAAATGGAGTTGTAACAAGTAAAAGCCAATTAACAAAAGTTAATAACCCAAATTTGTTGACAATCACTCTACAATTGTAAAATACATATACTCATTTGTAAATGCATATGTTTAGCATGGATATAAAACAAATGCATATCATACCCTTAAATGGTTTTCCTATACTGTTAGGAGGAAATGCCACTAATTAGGAAGTTATGACCATTTCCTAGATTAAAAAACATAACATGTTACAATACAATGATAAAATATTTAATTGAAAGGAAATATGGAAATGTTACCTCTTCCCACTCCCGAACATTAGTGACGTTAGATGCATTTATCAACTCTATAAAATCCAATTGTGTTTGCATATATAAAACAAATAAGTTAGGCATATTCATAAAATTTGAGTACATGCATATGTTCATTTGTAATACATTTAAAAATATAAACTTAACTTGTACTTAATACCTTTTTGCATTTCGATGTGCTCATTGATTTATTTTTCTTCTTGAGTAACCTTGAGCTACATGGAGTACCCTAATATAGAAACACAAATTACATAAGAGGAATGAATATAATATAACATGAATTTAACTAAAATTGTAAACTTGAGAGCTGTACAAAATATGATATTGTAAAGCTCCCTAAACCAAAGTTAATGACATAAAGTGTAACATCATCAAATTGAGGAATATGAGCCCTCAACATGTCTTATGTAATAGTTAAGAGAATTTTAAAAACTTATAGGGAATGTTATTTGGGAAGGCTAGGGCTTGTAAGAGAAGACTTGGGAATACTTGGGAGTACCTACGCCTTGGAAGGATACTAGGATAGTCACACGGTTGACCTTGAACACTTGAAGGATACAAAGACCTATGAGGTATTGAAATATTGTACATAAGGCCATTAGTTCCCCTAGATTTTAATTTAAGACTTGAAGATTCAATATGTTCAAGTTTCCCATATGAGGCAAAAGAACCTACAAGGATCACCATGCAATTAGGTAATGATTTGTCATCTTCAAGAGATTTAATGGAGTAATATCATATAGTATGATGATTGTTTTTCATGAAATGATTTAATATGGGAATTATGGTATATGAATATTTCATCAAGTATATGAAGAATGTCATGAAGTATATACATGATGTAAGGGGAAAATGTCCTAAGGGTCATGACATAGACCCTAGGACCAAAATGAATGCAATGAGAGATAATATTTCTCAAAGGGATAGAAAATAGGATAATAAGGTCCCAGGAAAAATTAAACGGGTTTTAGAAGAATCAAATTCAAAAGTTAAATCCTAAGGGAGAAACATTCAATTTTGCAAAATACTTTTGTATGAACTGATATCAAACATGCAATAAAAATCATTATTTTCTGCAACTTTCTTGTGCATTTGCATGATTGGGCAATCAATCTGATTGAGTTTTTCGTTTGGATTATAAAAAGATAGAGATAATGTACCCTATTAACCATATGCTTGAGTACAATATCACTTATTGCATACTCTCTCAGTTTGCTATAGACATATTTTAGAAGTTTTGTATTATTACTAATAGTTTTGAGTAATTTATGGATGAATTGGTCATTCCATGAATTTATCTACCTAATTCTAATTGAATGATCCTAATTTTATATTTATCATATGATACTAACCCCTAACATGTAGAAGAAGTGAATGTTGTAGGGGATCACCATGGAAGTTGCTTAACAACCATTCGAAATTGGGTGCTAAGGTATTGTAGTAAGAGAAATATCTTAATGAGTGCATATTTTAATGATTCAAAATATTAGGATATATCATTTTAAATGTGAAACAAGTATTGTTTGGTTAGAATAGTGACTAAAAGAAAAACATTGATCACACCCTAGTTTTGTAAGGGTTGTAGGAGCAACTTGGGGCTTTTATATTTGTACAACTCACAGGACAGAATTGGTTGTAGAATCATTTGATTAGGGACTAATTAAAAATATATTCAGAGCCTCAAGGTTAGGATTTAAGTATCCAATATAGTTTATTCTTAAAATAAGGCTAGTAGGATAAAAATTTCATTAGGAAAGAAGCCTAAATCATTTTGATGCATTTCATAAAAAAAGAAAAATATATTCTAGTGGGTTGTGGTCTTTGAAAATTTTAGAGTTGTGATAAAATCCTAGGGCCTCCCTATCAATAGGGATATCCAATCTAGTTTGTAGATATTAATGGAACTATTACATGATATCGTCAATAGGTAACTTTGGTATTTATAGATTAAAAAAAGGTGTCTTTGGTGAATCAAGCTTAAAGGGAGGAATGTGTATAAAGCCTAGATTGTGTGAGAGTATTTTTCCAATGCTAGGATGGATATATATATATATATATATACCTAAGGTGCTCTCGCTTCCCCGACACATTTAGAAAAACAAGTAGTAAGTGGTGTTCTCCTAGTGCATGCTACACCTTGCATTGCATATTATTTTTGTATCAATCTAGAGTATTTTATAAATAAAAAATATTTACTTTTATGATATTTAGGTAATTAATTAATAACATGTCCAAACTAAAATAAAATCCATGTCTTCTCTCCACCAAAGACCATCATCATCAAATCATTTGTGAGGGCCACATCATCTATAATGGATACATAACATCTACTCATGAAGCATATACATGGATGGGATGTAAATGCATCCTAATCTATTAGATCTTAGTATCTACCTCATTATATATACCTTGATAGATGGGACAAATATGCTCAATGGAGTCAAATGAGTCTAATGATGCACGTGATGATATTACATGTGGTATAGGTGGGGATGACCCTAGTGCTATAGGTGACGATGATAGAGATGGTGTAGGATATGATTACCCTAATGAAACATCTAATGATGGTGGAGGTGTCATAGGTGATGCTCCATCTACTCTCTGAGCTAACTATGTGCCATGTTGAATTATGACATCAATCAATGATACATCAACATGAAGACTTTGTAAATCATCCATATACTCCTTTACAACCATTGGGACCACAACATGAGACATAGTTTGCCTTTTTGTACACCTCCTATCTTGTGGCCATACCACCCTATGGGCCCTAAACTTATCCTATGCAGAGCTTTTCCCTCTACCCTAGAACTGGTAGATGTTAAAGTTATTTGGCTTCTCACCAAGGATGAACTCATAGTATAGCTTTCTAAAAAAGTATAAAGGAACCTCACAATTATTACATGGTGGTACATCAAATATCATATACCGCCTAATCCAATTGTTTTTTTTCATCCTATTGTGAATACACCAATGAATAGGAAAATTTATTTTAGTTTCTTCTAGGGAGTTTCTAGTAGTAGTATCAATGGAAAGAGCACATGTAACACATTTACATATACCCTTATCTTTCACTTGGTTGTATGATAACCAATCCACATAAATTCACAATACTTATCCCTCCATGAACCCCAATTTCATACCTCTTTAGACACATTGTTAGCATTATCAACCAATTTTCTTTTGCATCAAGGGTTGAGTGGTGATCAAGACTAGAGGACCTTAACCTATTGACCAATTGAGCAATGTAAGAGTTTTTTGTGTAAGACAATTGATGAGGTTCTCCTATGTAGTGTTTACATGATCTAATGGGACATGCATAGGGTTTATAGGAGGCACTAATTGTTAAGAGACAACATTTTTGGGATTTTGAGGGTTTTGTGATTGTTCCACAATGAGTGGAGGGTTTTGGGTTTTTGCATGGGAAGTATCTATGGGGATTGATTGTGTTATTTGTGTAGGAGGTGGTCTTTCATCTCTCTATTGTTCTCTTGAGATCTTTGATGTATTTGATATTAAAATAAGAAAAAAATAATTAAAAACCTTGAGTTAATTAGAAATACAAATATAAATGATAAAATATTGAGAAAACACCTTTTTTAGGGGGTTTCATCATTACAAATGTTGAAAATAGGCCAAATTTTACAAAACCCAATTGGGTTAGTACTTTAAAAAATACCTTCTTTCTTCTATTTAGCACTTTGTGGAATTAGAAATTCCCAAAGCTATAGGCTAAAAAAAAGGCTTATTTAAAACCTGATCAGGTTTTATAGAACTTGGTTGGATTTTGAAAAAGAAAATGTCATTTAAAAACTTGATTGGGTTTTGATTCACATCAAAATTAGATCAAGTTTTGATTTACATCAAAATCAGATCAAGTTTTATGTTACAGAACTATTAGAAATTTTTAGAATAATTAAGAGGTAGTAGGGGGTGAATCAGTTACTCAAGGTCCACAAGTACCATTTGAACAATTAAACATATAAAACTCACTATTTTGCTTATCCTTCTATTGCTTGGTCTCTACTATACTGATAAAAAAATTAATGTCCCAAACATAACATACTATAAACTTTATCAAATGTAAAACATATAAAGAATTCAATACAAGTTTGACACAACTAGGATTTTATGTGGAAACCAAATTTGGGAAAAACCACCAAGAACATGTCACCACTTTTTCACTCTTTTGAAGTGAGCTCTATTAGGAGCCAACCCTATTAAAGGTTTACAATACACACTGTTAAATGTGACCTGGTCAAAGGATTTAATCACCTCAATAGGAGTGGCCTTGTTAGAGGACTCTGACAATTCCATTTAGAATGTCACCTTGTTAAAGGATTTACATAGGTTGTTAAGTCCTTCAAATGACTATTAGGTCAACATCTTTTAAAAGGATTTCAATACAAACTATTTACAATGATTAGAAAGAAAATAATATGGTTTTGCTTTGTATGATTACAACTCACTTTGAAAGTTCAAATCACTATTTGCTTCATGTGTTGATTCACTAATAAGCTCTCCATTGTCATCTCTATTCTTAATTATCTTGGAAAGTCTTCAAGCAATCAATATTCTCCTCACAAAAAAACTTAAGCTATCTACTTAGATTCACTTAACAATATCATCAGCTTATGTGCAAGAAATCTCCTTTAGCTTCGCATTCACTCTCACACACTCGTGTCTCTTTGATCAACCTTCTTTTATACATGCCCCCCCCTCTCTCTCTCTCTCTCTCTCTCTCTCTCTCTCTCTCTTTCTCACTCTTAATTTTGACTCTATACCTCTTTAAATAGGTGTTTCTTGCTTTTCCATTTTCCATGATCACTATAGATCTTAGGATTTATGATATTGTCCAACATGATTCATTGTATATATCCACCTTCTTGATCATCCTCTAAAAACTTCTATGGAATTTGTCTATTAAGCACTTACCTAATCCTCACCTTGAATTTAATGATCCAACTCATCAATCTTATCTTCAACATGGTTTACATCTCCCAAGAAATCAATTGAGTTAGCTAGAATTCATGATTTCCTCAAATTCATTCTCAACACTGTTACTCAAAAATCACTAAATTATGACACTTGGCCATCATTGAATCAAGTTGTAAAAATTTTGGCTCGACATTGACTATCTTGCTTAGTCGATACCTATTCTTGGTCAACACTAGATTTGCTCGACACTTACTATGACTCGGTTGACACTAGCATCACTTAACATTCCTTAATCTTTTACTCTATTGCTTGTCTTAGCTTAGCTTTCTTGATATAACAATCACTTTGCCTTATCAAAGTCTAAATAAAAATGTCCATTGTAGCTTCCTTTCCATAACTCAACCTTTCCTCTAGGTGCTATTGTTATGAGAAATTTATCAAATCCTCTTTATCAATCAAATAGATATGACATTTAGATTAGGTAACAATATGTGTTATCCATAAATTTGATATCAATGACACAAGAATAATTTTTTCAATTGTAAGTTTCCACCAATCTCCCTCTTTGGCATTGATGAAAAAATCTAAATATTAGCAACAACTCAATATCTCAATGTATCTAACTTTGTTACCATACAATCCAAAAGATTTCACTATCATTATGATTCTGTTTACTAATTTTCTACCTTTGAGTTAATAGATTTCCCTCTTTTTATATCTATCCCTCTATATATATATATATATATCTGTGCGTATCTCTTCCTTTGGTTAGATTCTCACTCTTTGACAACAATGCCAAATTCACTTAACTTTATTAGCTTCAATCTCTTCATACATCCAAATTAAGTAAATTTTGCATGTCAGGATGATTTCTATCCTCTGTCTATGACTAATCTATTATGCTATACTTGAAAATCTACCTTAGGCATTTCCCAAAGTAGAGCTATTTTGCATCAATGTGTAAGATATTCTAATTAGCACATTTAATGAAATTCACCTTGTCTCCTTAAGTTGCTTTGTTTAGGGGAATCACCTCTAATTTACCTCCAAGATATTCATGAGCATCTTTAGCTAAGGTTTTAATAAAATATGTCAACAATTTATTCTTTGGTGTGCAAATATTTTAACTTCACTTCTTTGTCTTGAATTGGTTCCCTTAAGTAGTGATACTTGATAGCAATATGCTTTATCTTAGTGTGCACCATTGGATTCTCTGAAATGTTAATAGTACTTGTGTTATCATAATAGATAACTACTGGATCTATAATTTCTTTCTTCATACCTTTCAATAATTACTTTATCCACATAATTGACATAGGAAGAAGGAAATAACTAGGGCCAAAGGCACACCCAGCTATCCAAACCAACCTACAAGAGTTAACACAACGGAAAAAATAACACAAGAACTACACCAAGGAGAGAGAAAATGAAATGTTTATATATTCATCAGATAATCATCCTACATGCCCAACTATAAGGCCTTCTAGGTTACAAATAGAACAAATACAATTCTCAGATATGTGATTAAACATCGACTCGCATTTCTAGGCACCTATCCCGCTCTTTCAAAAACTCTTAAATTTCTTCTCCCCAAAACTCTCTATCCCCAAAACTCAATCCTAGACCCCCTTAAATACTTGTACGGCCATAGGTCAACCTACCATAAACTAAAATTTACATTAAATTCATGCACAATCACAAGTTAGAGCATAATAACTACCTATATCAAAATTAAGTGCAACACAGGTTGGCCCAAACTAGAACCAGACATAGACTACTCAGTAAATGAAGACTTCACAAAATACTAGCACTCAACATTTGCACAAACTCAACATCCAAAGGAATCACTGGTAGCTACTATGAACTCAACATCCTCCAATGCTCGACAACCATAGAGATCTCGACAACCATAGAGAACTCGACAACCAAAGGATCACTCGATAATCAAATGATCACTCAACAACCAAAGGATCAATCAGAAACCAAAGGATCACTTGACAAAAACTAAGAGCTCGGCATCAACTAAATGCTCAACAATAATTGGAACTCGACAACAACTGGCAGAATGTACCAAAAGTGTAAGATTACAAGGAAACCCAGGATGCTCTTGCATCAAATAACCAGGATAGAAAGAAATAGGTCTCCTAAATCATGCAAATGTCACAACCTGAGCTAAATCTAACTCAGATTGAGAAATCCATGTAGCATCTTCAATAGGTCTATTCTTCCACTTCACCAAATATTCATAGTAATCTTTTCCTCTTGTGCTCTTACTAACTCTTTGATCCAATATCTGTCCAACTTTTTCAATCTGCTTCTTAGGATAATCATCTGATACAATGACTTCATCATCTGACTCATGATACTTATATAAATCAACAACATTGAATGTAGGAAATATATCCATGTCATCAGGTAACTTGACTTCATAAGCATTACCACTATCAAACTTCTTCAAGATTTTACAAGGTCCAAACTTCTTGATCTTTAGCTTACTGTATGTTCCAATAGGAAATCCTCCTCACCAACTTCAAAATCATGATGTCTTCTAGACTTATCAATATTCTCCTTATACTTCTGATTACTTTGTTCCAACTTTAGCTTCACTTCCTTATGCAAAGATTCTATAAAATTAGCAAATGTTTCTCTTGCAACACTTCTCTTTTCTTCACTGGCAATGTCTCTCAAATCTGATACTCCTCTAGGTTGTGTTCTTGTAACAATCTCAAAATGTGTCTTCCCTATACTCCTATTCACATAATAATTATATGCAAACTTAGCTGTGCTAATACCATTTCCCAATTACTTGGCTTATCTCCAACTAAACATCTCAGCAAATTATCGAAGCTTCTATTCACAACCTCCATCTATCCATCTGTTTGTGGAAGGAATGTAGAACTAAACTTCAACTCAATACCCATCTTCTTCCACAAAGTCTTCCAAAAGTACCCAACAAACTTACCATTTCTGTCAAAAATAATCCTTCTTGGTAATCCATGCAATCTCACATTCTCTTTGAAGAAAAGTTCAACAACATGCTTAGCATTTGATGTCTTCTTACATGGTATGAAATGAGCCATCTTAGAAAATCTATCCACTACAACAAATATAGAATTGTACCCCTTTACTGTCTTAAGCAATCCAAGAACAAAATCCATACTGATGTCACTCCAAGGTTTCTTAGGAACAATAATAGGTGTATACAGACCAATATTTTGACTTACTCCTTTTCCAACTTGACAAACTCCAAAACTCTTCACAAATTTTTGAAAATCCTTATACATATGGGGCCAATAATACTTCTCCTTCAACAAACTCAATATTTTATCATTTCCAAAATGTCCAGCCAATCCACCACTATGCTTTTCCTTAATCAAATTCAACCTCATGGAACTTCTAGGAATACACAAATGAATACCTTTAAATAATATACCTTCTTGAATAAAATATTCATCATACTTATTGATGTGATCTATTAGATTTGGTGCTCTGCACTCTCTCCATGCCTTAGAAAAATTAGGGTCAGTATCATATAACTCTTTCATTTCATCAAAACCAAGAACTTCAATCTTCATCTCAGTCATAAGAATGTCTTTTGCTCAATGCATCAACAACTCTGTTAGTAACTTCAGTCTTGAACTTCACAAGGCATTGCTCACTTACCAATATCTTATGCTCATTTTTGATCTATGAAACATGATAGGGCTTAGGATACTTTAGCCTTTGCAATTGTAGCTTTGTAACTAGCTCTTCTGATGCCAAACTTGTAGAACTTCCACTGTCAATGATCACCTTGCAACATTTTCTAGCCATATTGCATCTAGTTTTGAAAAGACTTCTCCTTAAAATAGGTTTCTCATCACTTCCTTTGTTATAGAAGGTTCTTCTCACCATTAGATTTTCACCAGCCTTAGGTCCACTTGGTGAACCCTCATCATCTCCTTGAATCACAACATTTTTGTTACCTTTCCTACTTTCAAAGAATTTACATTCAAAAGATCTATGTCCCTCTTTACCACATCTGAGACAATTACCATGAAAACTAACCCTAGAATAAGAATTACCTCTTGCTTGGTAAGAACTAGTACCTCCTCAGTAGGGATCACCACCTTTCCACTCAGTCTTTCCTTTGTCATCATTCTTTCATTCAAATTTTCCTTTATCATGCACAGAACTATCAAATCTACCAACTTCACCATAAGATCTTCCTCTACCTCTTTGGAATCTACTACCTCGACCTCTTTGTCTTTATTCATGCTTCTTTGTCAAGATCTCCTCAACTTTCAAGGCATATTGATATGCTTCCTCCACACTTTCTAATTTCACAAAACTTATTTCATCTTGAATTCTAGATCTCAACCCATTTATGTACCTTGCATTTTTCTCAACATCATCATCCAAATGTCTAGATTTGATGTCCAATCTATAGACTTCCTCATTATACTCCTTCACACTCATGTCTCTTTCTCTCAAATTTTGCATCTTTCTCAA
The DNA here is from genome assembly GCA_028749045.1 of Cupressus sempervirens. Taxonomy (NCBI): domain Eukaryota; kingdom Viridiplantae; phylum Streptophyta; class Pinopsida; order Cupressales; family Cupressaceae; genus Cupressus; species Cupressus sempervirens. The sequence goes on from CM053791.1 coordinate 554,149,890, forward strand.
CAAGCTAACTTGGTAATTAGCAGGAATGAATTTATTCTTTACCTTGTTCACCATCTTCACCCAAATTTTGATCCTCTCCTTTCCCCTCCTTTGTCTATCAATTTGAAAATACTCCCACCATAGTGAGGCATGTCCTTTCAACCTAGTAACTGCAATCTTCACCTTCCTATTATCAAGAGTGTTGTCATACTCATAAAACTCCTCCATATCCAAGATCCAATCTAACACAACATTGGTGTCCAATTTTTCATCATAAGGAACAACTTCTACAACAAGCTTTGAATTTTCCTTAGACAACACTCTCAACAACCTTGCTTCATCTTGATCTTCTTTAGTTTCTAGATTAGGGTTTGGTGCTACTAATTCATCATCACTTACATCATCAAGATGTGCTTCTCTCCTTTGGGCCTTCTCCACATCATCTAATTTGGCTGCAATTTGTCTTAATGTATCTAATATTTCATTATCAACATTTCCTTTACTACAAGCCACCTTTATAGATTAGGTTCCTACAAGATTGTAACCCTCTATAGGGAAAATTCACAAGATCTATAATCCTACAACCCAATTCGAATCAGGGTCCTACATGATCCAAAGTCCTAGTACAAAGTACCTCACACTTCGGTGATCTTCTTGCACACTTAGGAACAACTAATCTTTGATACCACTTGACATAGGAAGAAGGAAATAACTAGGGCCAAAGGCACACCCAACTATCCAAACCAACTTGCAAGAGTTGACATAGTGGAAAACAAAACACAAGAACTACCCCAAGGAGAGAGAGAACAAAATGTTTATATATTCATTAGATAATCATCATACATGCCTAGCTATAAGGCCTTCTAGGTTTTGACCAAAACAAATACAATTCTCAAATCCATGATCGAACATCAACTTACATTTCTAGGCACCTATCCCACTCTTTCAAAAACTCTTTATGTTTCTTCTCCCCAAAATTCTCTATCCCCAAAACTCAATCCTAGATCTCCTTAAATACTTGTGCAGCCATAGGTCAACCTACCAAAAACTAAACTTTACATTAAATTCATGCACAACCACAAGTCGACTTATAATAACTACCTATACCAAAATTAAATGCAACAAAGGTCAGCCCAAATTGGAACCAGATGTAGACTACTGAACAAATGAATACTTCGCAGAATATTGGCACTCAACATTTGCAAAAACTCATCATCCAAAGGAATCACTTGGTGGCTACTACGAATTTGGCATCCTCTAATGCTCGACAACCATGAAGGACTCAAAAATCACAAAGAACTCTGCAACCAAAGGATCAATCAGAAACCAAAGGATCACTTGGCAACAACTAAGAACTCAACATTAACTAAATGCTCAATAATAACTGGAACTCAGTAGAAATTAACAAAATAAACCAAAAGTGCAGGATTACAAGGAAATATAGGATGCTTTTGCATCAATAATGTTTGAATAATTTATTGCAGTTGCCACATACTTGACTTCATAAATTGATTGGGAAATGCAATTCTATTTCTTTCTTGTCTTGACACCAATCTCTTTCCTAGAAAGAATGCACCTCCACTAGTGCTTTTTATGTCATCAATATTTCTTGCCCAATCTGAGTTGGTGAATACCTTTAGTAAAAATCTATCACTTCTCTTGTAATACAATACATAGTCTTTTGTACCTTTTAGATATCTCATTATCCTTTTCACTACCATCATGTGAATCTCCTTACGATTTGTTGAAAATCTAGGAACTATCCCAACTGCTAATGCAATATCAAGTCTACTATGAACAACATATTGCAATTTTCCAATCATGGATATGTATAATATCTGATTCACATCAACAAATTCATCATTCTCAGATAGCTTATGTCTTGTAGACATAGGTGTGCTCACTGGTCTTGAATCTTCCATTCCAAAAGCCTTTAGTATCTCCTTGATTTATTTGGATTAAGTAATGAAAATACAAAACTTCATGTTACATATATACTTGTAATCCAACAAATAATTTGATTTCACCAAACATAGACATTTTAAATTCCTTTTTCATTTCATCAAGAAATGATTTGCACAATACTTCTTTTCCTCCAAATATAATGTTATTAAAAAATATTTCAGATAGCAATACTTCATTGTTCTAACCATTCTTCAAATATAGATTACTGTTATCATTTGTCCTTTCAAAACCAATCTTCACCAAATAATTATGTATTTTTTCATACCACGAACAAGGGCTTATTTCAATCCATAAAAGACTTTGTTCAATTTACATACCATGTTCTTCTTGTCTAGATCTACAAATCTTTTAGGTTGTTCAATGTACACGTCTTCCTCAAATATACCATTCAAAAATGTAGATTTGACATACATTTGATATACCTTGAAATTATTGTAGGCTGAATATTGAAGTAGAGTTATGACTCCTTCAAGTCTTGCCATAGGAGAAAAAGTTTCTCCATAATCAACTCCTTCTTCTTGAGAATATCCTTTGCATACTAGTCTTTCTTTATTTCTTGTTACTTCACCATTTTCATGGAATTTTTTTTCTAAAAAATCACTTTGTTCCAATGACATTTTTTTCTTTAGGTCTTGGCACTAAAGTCAAAGTATTTTTCTTCTCAATCTATTCAATTTCCTCCTTCACTGCTTGAATCTAATCTTCATTATCTAAAACATCTTTTACTATTTTGGGCTCAAATTCACAAAGTAAGCATGCATCATCTTTGAGTATTTTTCTTGTCATAACACTTGATTCAACATTACCAATGATTTCTTCAAGTTTGTGACGTCTTCTTAAAATTTTTTGTAGCACATGTGGTTTCCTTTTCTAATATTCTACAGGTTCATCTTGGAAAATAATCTCAAGCTCATTTGATCTTTCTTGTTCAAGTTTTGATTCATGTTTTACGTGCTCGATATTCTTTATCTGATAACTAACATTCTGTATCTGTGACAACATCTTTAGTCTATTGTTCGACACCTACTAACTGCTACTTAGAAATTTGTTGCAGTACATCATTTCCTATCTGCTAGGAAAATATAACTTGATTTTCTTGCTCATTTAGAGTGCTGGGAAAACCATCATTCATATATATGAATGTACTAATAATCACATTCTTCTTTGCATGCAATGTCACTTCTTTCTGAAAACTCATCAATTTTCACATTTTTACTTTCCATACCTTTTTTTAGTGTTAGAGTTCAAACACTTGTAAGCTTTACTTTTGGTGGAATATCCTAGGAATATACCTTCATCACTCTTTGCATCAAGTTTTCTAGTCCTATTATCTTTAAGTATATAACATCTACTTCCAAATATTTTGAAATATTTCACATTAGGATCATATCCATACCATAGTTCAAGAGGTGTAGCATTTGTATCTTTCTTAACTTGTACTCTATTCAAGGTATAGAATTTTTTTTATTGAAACTCTTTAGAATAACTAGGAGGGGGGGGGGGGGGGGGGGGGGGGCGGGTGTGACTCAGTTATCCAAGGTTCAGACGTACAAATAATTTTTTTCATAGCATAATGAACCCACAAAACATTTATCATCATGCATGTATCCATAAAATTATGCAATCCCTTAAAACTTTAGGTTATTGTCAAATTAATTTGTAGAAATTTAAACATAAAACATATCATATTCAATAACGCACTTGACACAATGATTTACATGGAAACCCAATTTGGGAAAAACCACTAGAGTAACATGCTACTCTTTCTCACTCTTCTAAAGTAATGCTCTATGAAAGGCCAACCCTATTAAAGGTTACAATGCACACTGTTAAATCTTACCTTGTTAAAGGATTTCAATCACCCTATTAGGAGTGAGCCTTGTTAGAGGATTTTAGATCATTCACTTGAAATTTTACTTGGTTAAAGGATTTACAAATGACTATTAGGTCAATCTTAATCCAAAGTATTTACCCTAGACTGATACAGTTATTAGAGAGTAACAATAAGACTTGATTTGATAACAAATTACATGTCCATTTGTAGATTACAGATCTCTATTTCACTCCTCCATTCTACTTGGCTTTCACACACTTCAACTTTCATAGCTTGTTTACCCTTCAACCATCGATACCCTTAAGCCTTCTTTCTTAACTTGCTAATGCAGAATCTTAAATTAGGTCACTAAATGAAGCAATACCCTAGACTCCTTTTCTTCCTTAGGTTCTCACACATAACTACCCTTGCTTTTGACTAGCTATCCCTATAAATATAAAATTAAGATTTTTTTTGTTCATTCGCCATCATCCAATTTAGGGTCGGGATAGATTAGGTAGGATTCAATGAATCTACCCCTCATTCCATATCATTTCTAGAAACTTCTCCTTCAATCCTCTTTAAATTCACCTCAAAATGGTTTACCATGAATTCTGTGCCACCAACTCATCAATCTTATCTTATACATGGTTCACACAATCCAAGAAAAAAAATTTGTTGGCTTAGATCTATTGAATTCATGATCTTTCTAATAATGCTAACACTCGATATTAACTTGCTTTTGATGTTCAACACACACTACATTGCTCGACATCCTTTATATAATCACTCGGCATGAACTAATGTTTGCTAGTGCTTGGCATCAACCAAAATTTACTTGGCATGAACTATCTTACTCAACATACACTAAAATAGCTCCAACTGATTTTATGCTCAGCTTGCACCAACTTTTCTCGTTACCTACTATCCATTTGGTCAAGCTTGGTAGACAAACTTTATTCAACTTGTTCTTCTGAACTTGCTTAGTGTAACCAAAATTTGCAACCTTAAGTAGATTTTTGATGCACTATGATATCACTGGCTCAACTGATTCTTGTACTCTTTTTCATATCATAACTCAACCTTTCCTCTAGGTGCTATTGTTACATCATTTGATCAAATCCTCTTCATCAATCAAATAAGTGATAGTATTTGAATCATATAAGTAGTTGTCTTACCAAAAAAATAGTAGGTTTGACATCAATAACAAAATAATGATTGAAACACAGTTATCATACTTGTATCAATCTATTTTCAAAAAATCTCCCTCTTTGGTATTGATGGCAAACCAAACCGATCAACCAAACTGACTCAGTTTAAACAGTAAGACCAACACAATACCAAAAAGAAAATAAATCCTTGTATTTAAATCACTCCCTCTATCAATAAATTTCATCTTCTTAATAGGTTACAAAATTCTTTTATGTTTCGATCAACAAATAATGAACTCATCCTTATGACTCCCTCTAAATTACTTCTTATATTTCTCTCTACATTATCTTCCTCTTACCAGGTAGATGTAATTAGTAGATACACTTTCTTTCTCAATAGTCATAATTTCTCCCTCATATTATGTTGAAGAATTTCTCCCTCTTTGTTCAGTTCCTTTATGTGATGTTAATAATGTCTATCTTTAATATCTCTTTTGATTAGTATCTCTTCTGATCCGTTACTATCTCCATTATCTCATATATATCTATCTCACTTTAGTTATATCTCCCTCTTTGAAAACAATGCCAAAAACTATGTCATCTTAATATGTAGATATGAACTTTAGTTTCTCCCTTTGTCACCTTGCTTGTGATTGATTTGTAGTTTTAGTTCTTTGATTACTTTAGGTGGCCCCTAGTGTAAGATCCACTACATCAATGCATAACACATGTCAATCAACTTGTTTGATGCAAGGAACTCCTCTTGTTTCTTAGATAGCCTTTCATAGGGGTATTGCCCCTAGTTTACCTCTTAGATACTCATGAGCATCCTTAGGTAATGCTTTTGCAAAGATATCAGCAATTTGCTCTTTTGTGTTAACACATTCCATCTTAACCTCTTTATCTTGAACTAATTCTCTTAAGTAATGATACTTGATTGCAATGTGCTTAGTATTTGTGTACATCATAGGATACTTTGATATATTTATAACACTTGTATTATCACAATAAAGTATCACTGGTTTAGTGATCTCTTTGTTCATATCTTTGAGTAGCTATTTGATCCATATAATGTTTGTACAATTCACTACAACATCAACAATAGATTGAAAAGTGCAGTTTTGTTATTTGCTAGTCCATGTAACTAGCCTTTTGCCTAAGAAAAATGCTCCTCCACTGGTGCTCTTTTTGTCATCAATGTTTCTAGCCCAATTAGCATCAGTATAGGCTCTTAATTCAAATTTCTCATTTTTTTTGTAGTATAGACCATATTCCTCTATTCCTTTAAGATATCTCTTTATTCTCTTTACAACCATTAAATGATTCTTCCTGGGATTAGTAGAGAATCTTGCAACTATCCCTACAGATAATATAAAATTAGGCCTGCTGTGTATTACATTTTATAATTTTTCAATCATAGACCTATATAATATTTGATTCATCTTAGCTAAATTATCATTCTTTGACAATTTATGTCCTGTCACCATAGGTGTACTTACTGGCTTGGAATCCTCCAATCAAAAAGTTTTTAGTATCTCCTTGACATACTTTGACTGAGTGATGTATAAATCATATTTCATCTAGTGTACTTACAAACCTACAAAGAACTTGATCTTTGCAAACATAGACATCTCAAATTCTTGCTTCATTTCATTTGCAAAAGCCTTAGATAAAGCATCTTGACCTCCAAATATGATATCATCAACAAAAAAATCAGATAACAAAATACCTTTTCTTTTCTTTGTCTTTAAGTACAGATTATTGTTATCATTAGTCCTTTCAAATCCGATCTTCACAAGATAATTATGAAGTCTCTTATACTACGCTCTTGGTGTTTGTTTCAAACCAAATAAAGCTTTGTGTAATCTACATACCATGTTTTTATTATTAACATCAACAAATCCTTCTGGTTGTTCTATATAAACTTCTTCCTCTAATATGCCATTTAGAAATACAAACTTAACATCCATTTGATAAACTTTGAAACTTTTGAATGCAGAATAAGCAAATAGAGTTCTTACTCCTTCTAATCTAGCAACATGGGAAAATATTTCTCTATAGTCAATTCCTTCTTCTTGTGCATATCCTTTGTAGTCTAATCTTTCCTTATTGCTTGTGATTTCACCATTTTCATCTAGCTTGTTTTTGTATGCCCACTTGGTGCCAATCACATTTTTGTCTTTTGGTCTAGGAACTAGAGTCCATGTTTTATTTTTCTCAATTTGTTCAATCTCTTCTTCCATGGCTTTACTCTAATCCACACCTTCTAAGGAATCTTTCACTATTTTAGGTTTTTTCATGCTCAACAAACATGTATCATTTCTCAACTTGTTCCTTGTCATTGGTCTAGCATCTTTATCTCCAATGATTTGTGTAGTAGGATGATGTCTCTGGACATATTTAGATAATCTTGGTTCAACTCTGGTTTCTTTATTTGGTCTTTCAACTTCAGAGTCACTATGTACATCTCTATTAAGTATTTCAACATTTCTTTCATGTACACTAATTTTAGAATCAGAATGTACATCAACTTCATTCTGCAACTCAACACCTGAATGTAGCTTGGTTCCTGAATGCAACTCAACATTCATAGTATGTGATTTGATAGTCACTGAAACTTGCTATTGGCTAATATGTTGATTTGCAACATCTTCTTCAATAGAAATACCTTCATAAAAGTATACAAATGATTTGTATTCTTCTAGTTCCTTGATAGGTTTAGCCTCATATACTTCTGTATATTCATCAAATTTCACATTTACACTTTCCACAACTTTTTTAGTGTTAGTATTTAAACACTTATAATCTTTGCTTCTTGTGGAATAACCTAGGAATATACCTTCTTCAATTTTTGCATCTAGTTTACCATTTCTCAAATCTTTAAGAATAAAGAATTTTCTTCCAAATATCTTAAAATATTTTACATTGGGTGGGTATCCATACCATAGTTCAAAAGGTGTTGAATGATTATCTTTCTTGACTTATACATGGTTCAAGGTATAGATAGCTATACCTACAACTTCTCTCTAGTATTTTAAAGCAACATTTTTCTCCATCATGAGTGTCCTAGCACAATCCATTACAAACTTGTTCGTCCTTTCATAAATTTCCATTTTATGGAGGGGTTCTAGGAGTAGATGCCTATCTTTTGCTTCCTTTGTCATTACAAAACATCTCAAACTTATTTGATGTAAATTCTCCTCCTCTGTCAGATCTCAAAGATTTTAGACTTTTACCTATTTCCTTCTCAACTCTTGCTAAGTACCACTTAAACATTTGGAAAGCATCAGATTTTTATTTCAAAAACATAACTATCATCATTCCAGAATAATCATCAATAAGCAACATAACGTACTTATCTCCTTTGTAGCTTTGCACTTTAATTAGTCCACACAAGTCAATATGAACAATCTCCATTATTCCTTTAGTGGTATGATTTTTACTCTTAAAACTTGACTTTATCATTTCACCTAGCTGACATTGTTTTCACATTATATTGTTAGGATTTTTCAACTTAGGCAAACCTCTAAATTTTCTCATGCCGTTGATATTGACCAAGTTATCAAAATTAACATGACACTACCTCTTGTGTCATAGCCACACATCATCAAATTTTACAACTAAACAAGTAGCATCCTCTATATCAAGATAGAATAAATTTCTCCTGGTTTGATCACCCTTTCCAATTAGTTTTCCATCACTATCATATATCTTAGCAATCTTATTTTCAAACTTAACCTTGCATCCTAAATTATTCAGTTGTGACACACTCAATAGATTACAGTTAAGTCCTTCAACATAGTAAGCATTATCACATAAAATTATTTTTGTGATTTTGATAGAACCTTTTCCTTTTATCAAACATGGTGCATCATTACCAAATCTTACACTATTTCCATCATAAAAATTCAAGGTAATGAACTTACTTTATCTCTAGTCATGTGATGTGTACACCCACTATCAATGATCCATCTGTCATTCTTGTTCACACAAGACATTAGTGCAATTGCCTCATCTTCATCAGATTCATCCTTCATTGCAACATACAACACTTCATCATCATGTTCATCAGATTCATTTTTTGTTTCCTCTTTAGAAATGCAACAAGACTTTTGGTCTTTGTCTTTGTAATCTTTGTTGACTTCATCTCTTCTACTTTTGTACTTGTTACCACCTCTTTAGTTCTTCTTCTCTGGACATCTAGTAGAAATATGACCAACCTTATTGCAATTGAAACAAATGATAGGTAGTTTACCTTTAAACTTTCCTTTACCTCTATGAAATCTCCTTTACAGTAGTGTTTCAAGTTGATCTACATCTTCCTCATTAGTATCACTATCACTGGACACATATTTTGTCTTTTTCTTCTTCACATTGGGTTCTTTCAATGAAAACTTAGCTTTGAAAGTAGATTCAATATTTTTAGGTTTGTAATTATCAAAGTTGGACATCTCAAAAGTAGTGAGTCTACCTATTATACCTTCAAGAGTTAGAACAATCCCTAGTATATGTCTTAGTTCTTGTATTGTAGAAACTCTAATATCATATATAGGCAAAAATGTTCTTAAAATTTTTCTTAGTACTGTATCATTGTCTATTGTACCAGTAGATCCTCTTATTGCATTAACAACACCTTTTATCCTTGAGCAATATTGAGCAATATTTTCACCTTCTTGCATTCTAATATCATCAAACTTACCTCTGATACTCTCAGATTTGGCTTTTAGAACATTCTTGTCTCCTCCATAGATGATGTCAAGAGCATCCCACATTTTCTTTACATTATCAAGACTTTTGATATCATCAAACTCAATGTCACTTAGGGTAGAGGCAATCTCCAACATTGCCTGGTTGTGTTCTTTCTTCTTTTTCAGATCCTTAGCAGTTAGGGCTCCAATATGATCAACATGCTCAATAGTAATGGTAAATTGTTCATAATCTTGAAGTCCTCCAAGGTGTAGCTTCATTAGACTTTTCCATGAAGAAAAGTTATCTCTATTAATATTGGGTACTTCTCTTTTTGACATCTTGATCTTTGTGCTTCTAGTACCTTCAAACTAGTCTTCTTAAGCAGATGGCTCAAATACCAATTGTTGGAATTCTTTAGAATAATGGGGGGGGTGAATCAATTATCCAAGGTCTAGATGTAAAAATAAAACTTTTCACAGCTTAGTGAACCCACAAAATATTTATCGTCATGCACTCATCTATAAGATTATGCAATCACTTAAAATTGTATGTTACTGTCAAATCAAATTGCAAAAATGTAAACATTAAACATAATATATTCAATAACACACTTGACATGATGATTTACATAGAAACCCAATTTGGAAAAAACCACCAGTAACATGCTACTCTTTCTCACTCTTCTGAAGTGATGCCCTATGAAAGGCCAACCCTACTAAAGCTTACAATGCACATTGGTCAATGTGACCCTATTAAAGGATTTCAATCACCTTGTTAGGAGTGAGCCTTGTTAGAGGACTTTAGACTATTCACTTACAATGTCACCCAATTAAAGGATTTACAAATGACTCTTAGGTCAACCTTAATCCAAATGATTTACCCTAGAATGATACAATTATTAGAGAGTAATAGTAAGGCTTGATCTGATAACAAATTATAACTCCATTTGTAGATTATAGATCTATGTTTCAATCCTCCATTCTACTTAGCTTTCACACACTTTAGCTCTCATAGCTTGTTCACCCTTCAAGCATCCATACCCTTAAGTCTTCTTTCTTAACATGCCAGTGCATACTCTTCACTTAGGTCACTGAATGCAACAATACCCTAGACTCCTTGTCTTCCTTAGGTTCTTGCATATGACAACCCTTGCTTTTGACCATCCATCCCTATAAATAGATAATTTAGATACTTTTCTATTCATTCTCCATTGTCTAATTTAGGGTGAGGATAGATTAGGTGGCATTCAATGAATCTACCCCTCATTCCATTTCATTTCTAAAAACTTCTGCTTCAATTCTCTTGGAATTTTTCTCAAAATAGTGTGCCATGAATTCTGTGCCACCAGCTCATCAATCTTATCTTTCACATGGTCCACAAAATCTAAGAAAATAAGCTTTTCAACTTAGATCCATCAAATTCATGATCTTTCTAATAATGTTGACACTCGACATTAAATTGCTTTTGATGCTTGGCACACACTGTGTTGGTTGACATCCTTTGTAAAATCACTCGACATGAACTAAAGTTTACTGGTACTCAAAATCAACTAAAATTTACTTGACATCAACTATTTTACTTGGCATGCACTAAAATAGACTTTTACTCAGCTCCAACTAATTTTCTACTCAACTTGCACTAGTTTTGCTTGACACCTACTATGCATTCGGTCAAGCTTGGCAGACAAACTTTGTTTAACTTGTTCTTTTAAACTTGCTTAGTGTAACCAACCTTTGCAACCTTAAGTAGATTATCAATGCACTATGATGTCATTGTCTCAACTAATTCTTGTACTGCTTTTCATATCATAACTCAACCTTTCCTCTAGGTGCTATTGTTACATCATTTGATCAAATCCTTTTCATCAATCAAATAAGTAATAGTACTTAAATCATATAAGAAGTTGTCTTACCAAAAAAAAAAAGGTTTGACATCAGTGACAGAATAATTATTGAAACACATTTATCATACTTGTATCAATCTATTTTCAACAAGTACCAATAACTTCTCTCCAATATTTCTTTGATACACTCTTCTCCATCATCAATGTTCTTGTATAGTCTATTATTGATCTATTTCTCCTTCCAGCTATCCCATTTTGAGGAGCAGTCCTTGGTGCTAACACCTATCTTTTAATTCCTCTATCATTGTAGAATGTATTGAACTCATTTGAAATGAATTCACCCCCTCTGTTAGATCTCAAGCACTTTAGATTCTTCTCCATTTCTTTTTCAACTCTGGCTAAATACCACTTGAATAAATGAAAAGCATCAGGTTTAGCTTTAAGGAACATCACAACCATCATTATATAGTAGTCATCAACATATAGAATAAAATACTTAATCTCCACAATAGCTTTGTACATCAATAGGTCCACATAGGCCAGTATGAACCAATTCCAAAATATCACTAGAAGTGTATGTTTTCTCTTAAAATTAGACTTGGCCATTTTTCCTAATTGACATTGTTTACACATAGCATTGTTAAGCTTCTTTAGTTTAGGCAACTGTCTTACTTTCTTCATTTTATTGATACTCACAAAATTGCCAAAATTTACATGACATAACCTTTTGTGCCATAACCAAACATCTTCTTGTTGTGCAAATAAACATGTCTCATTAGATAAATCTAGATAGAATGAGTTACCTCTTGTTTGATCACCACTTCCAATCATCTTACATCAACATCATATATCTTGGCCTTCCTATTATAGAATTCAACTCTATAACCTAACTTGTTTAGTTATGAAACACTCAACATATTATAGTTAAGTCATTCAACCCAATAAACATTATCACATTTTATTTTGTCAGTTAGTTGAATAGTACCTTTACCTTTTACAACACATGGAATATCATTACCGAATTTAACACATCCACCTTTGCATGGACCAATATCCTCAAATTTATCTTTATCACCAGTCATATGATTGTAGCATCCACTATCAATTATCCATATATCACTTTTATATACATATGAGATTAATGTAGTTTTCTCATCTTCATCAAAATCTTCTTTCATAGCAACATAGACAAATTTACCATCATTACTTTTAGATTCATTGTCAGTTTCCTCTTCAACAATATAACAAGATTTCTTACCTTTTTCATCTTTATTTCTCTTGTAGTCTTTTTCATCTCTTCTTCCTTTGTACTTTCTTTACTTCCTTCCATCCTTATCATCTCCATCAAGACACCTAGTAGCAATATGACCAACCTTGTTGTATGAGAAACAAATAATAGGACATTTACTTTTTCCTCTTACAAGTCATTTTGTAATAAGGTCTTCAAGTTCACCAATCTTATCATCAAAAATGTCATTATCACTCTTCACATTTTTTTCTTTTCTTTTGCTAAGAACCAATTGTGATTTAAAGACAAATTCAATAGTAGTAGGTGTATAGTTATCAAAGTTAGACATTTCAAAAGCAGTTAGTCTACCAATTACACCTTCCAAGGTCAAAGTGTTACCTGGTGTGCATCTCAGTTCTTGAATTATAGGCACTCTAATGACATAGATAGGAAGTAGAGTCCTTAATACCTTGCTTATCATAGTTTCATGTTTGATTTCTCTATTTGCAACACCAATAAAATTAATAACTTCTTTGACTCTTGTGTAGTATTGAAATATATTCTCACCTTCCATCAATCTTATGTCTTCAAAAATACCCCTCAGGCTCTCTGATTTGTCACTCAAGACATTTTCATCACCTCATATATGGTTTTGAATTTATCCCACATATTCTTTGCACTATCACAGTCTTTTAAGTCATCAAACTTAGTATAGCTTAGGGTTGAGGCAATCTCCAACATTGCTTAATTGTGTTCTTCCTTTTGCTTTAATTGTTTAGCTGTTATAAGAGTAGTTGTTACCTTCACATACTCATTGTCCACAAAGTTTATAGTAACAACACTAATATTGGATATATGTAACCTCGTTAAGTTCATAATCTCTCATTAAAATAACAACTCACTTTAAAATTTCAAATCATTGTTTGATTCATGTGCCAAATTCACTAATAAGCTCTCTATTTTCATCTCTATTCTTGATTCACTTAGCAAGCCTTCAAGAAATCAATCTTCTCCTCACAACAAAACTTAAGCCATCTACTCAAATTCACTTATCAATATCAGTGAGATCTGCACAAGCAATCTCTTTTAGCTTTCCATTCACTCTCACACACTTGTACATCTCTAATAAACCTTATTTTGTACACACCTCTATCTCACTCTCTCTTAAGCTTGGCTCTATACCTCCTTAAATAGGTATCCTTTCTTTTCCACTTTTCATGATCACCATAGATCTTAGGGTTTATGATCAGGTTCAACATGATTCATTGTATCTATCTAATTTCTTGATTATCCTATAGAAAATTCTTTGGAATTCATCTATTAGGTCTTTACCTAATCCTCACATTGAATTTAATGATCCAACTCATCAATCTTATCTTCAATATGGTTTACATCTCCCAAGAAATCAATTGAGTCGGCTAGAATTCATGATTTCCTCAATTTCATTCTCAAAATTGTTATTTGACAATCACTAAGTTTTGACACTCGGTCATCATTTAATCACTTGACTGCTATAAAAATTCTAGCTTGACACTGACTAATCTTGCTCAATCGATACTGATGCTTAGTCAACACTAGATTCACATGACACTTACTATGGCTTGGTTAACACTACATTACTCAACATTTCTTAACCTTTTACTTTATTTCTTGACTTAGTTTAACTTTCTTGATATAAACAATCATTTTCTTATCAAAGTCTAACTAATAAAATGTCCATTGTAGCTTCCTTTCCATAACTCAACCTTTCCTCTAGGTTTTATTGTTATGAGCAATTTCTCAAATCCTCTTCATCAATCAAATAGAAATGACATTTAGATTTGGTAGTATATCTTATCAATATATTTGACATCAATTATAAAATGAAAATTGTTCCAATTGCATGTTTCCAACAATGACATGCCACTAGGGTTGGTAACTAAGTCTAGTGAATTTTACAAATATTAATTAACTTGATCAAACTATTCATAACCCAATCAGGTTATTTGGAAATATTTTTTTGTGGAGTGTCCAGTTTTCTATACACCAACTTGAAGTACACAATTATATAGTATATATATTATTCATTTAAAATTTGAACACTCCTAAGAATGATTTATTTAATAACATCTTCATCATTCTCATTATGGATAAAATTTGCTAACGCTTTTTTGAAAAATTCTTTTCATGCATATCTATTAACATTATCGTTATTGATTACACATATTCTTCTTACATATCCTTCTCTCTACATGTCATATCCCATGATACTCACTTCCATTATTGTGTTCCTTCTCTTGTTCCCTCTATCACTTACCCATTATGGATGTCTAAAATCCTTTCAAATATCTCATTTCATTGCAATAGGGTTGATGCTTATAATTGTAGCAGAATTAGATTTTAACCTCCTAACGGAATTTATAAATATTTTTCACAACATATCTCATGCATATTTTGCAACCTCTATATTCCATGAGAAGGCATTTCTTTGAGTTTTTTTTTCCAACCTTGGTATGTCTTCTCCCTAACTTCCTTTTCACTTGTCCTGATATTTTGCTTTTCTATTATGTTTTACTTTATGATTCTAAAAATTAGGGCCCATCTATTTAGATATGGTGTGAGTATACAAGCATAAATAATAAGTTTGATTGAATCAAAAGCTTGTTAAGAATGATCTTTTAAACTATGGTTGAGGTCTTAAGGTGTACAAATGCAAGGATGCTAATGTTGGAAACTACAATTGGAACAATATGATCAAATATTTTACAACATTCAAATATCAAGTAGAAAGAGGTAATATCTCTCTTAGCTTATCCAATGCAAATATGTGACAACTAATGCATTTAGTTTTGTGATAAACATCACAGTGTGAGAAAACACAATAATTTATCATTGTTTAGAATAATATAAGTAAGCATGAATTGAAAGCAATCATTATTATTGCCAATATTTTTAATCAATGCATTGTTTAATAATCATGTTTAGGGATGAGCTTAGCAAGCCAAATTGTATAGCATGAGAAATAATCAAAATTATATTGCTAGCTTTTAACAACAACCTAATCATGTTATTTTCTAGTATATGGATACCCTATATTATATCAATGGTGTTGCTATATATTAATTTCTACCACCAATCCCAACATCTATATTAACTAGTGTGTCTAGAGTCTTCCTCCAACTGCTATCATTCTAGATGGTTCTCCCATTTTTCACATTCGCTTACTATTTTAGTTTTTAGAAATTCCCACTGTCTTCTAGAAATACAGTGAAATGAAATTGATGCATTCAAGGAGGAATTAATAATAATATTAATGTTTATTGTATATTAGCACAAATTATGAATATGTGTTTGTGTTTTCATCTGAAGTCTTGATCCATTCCATTCACCCCTTCAGATTGGTATCAAAGCAAGTAGATTTTGGGCTAGATCGTTTAGAGGTTGTGAAGAGCATATTAATAACGGTTTTTATTATTGAATAAAGAGGATTAGAGTTGAAGGTGGTTATAATCATTGGTAAAAGATAAGATTGCCATCATATTAAATGGTGAAATAAAGATATAGGGCTTACAAAAAATAAAATTAGAAAAACAATATTTCATTGTTATTACCACTAGCTCAAGGAAGGAGCTGATAGAGGCTGAAGTCACCCAATTTCCTTGTAAATCAATAAAGAGGCATCAAATTAGTCATAGATTGAAGTCTTCATTCCTCACCAAGGTTAAAAGAGATCACAATTTTCCATTAGAGGAGTGTCACCAAAAAAAAATCATGGTAAGCATTAAATTTGATGGTAAATGTTGATATTGACAAATGATGTTCAAATTTTTGTATTTCAAAATAATCAAAATCAGAAATAGAGGATTGTAGTTTAAGGGGGAGTTTGGATTGAAAGGTTATCATAGTATTTGTTAAAAGAGATTCACAGAAATAGATTATATGCAGAAATTAGTGACAATGCCTAAATAAGAAATCTAAGCTAATAAATGTGTATGAGCAATGTTAGTATGCTAATAGAAACCAAATTTAAATAAAGCTTCTACAAACTAAACAAAATTCATAAACTTCAAGATAGACTAAGATGAACTCTCAATTGAGAATATGAGCCATTAATGGACTCTCTCAATGAGAAGCTCTCTTGTTGAGTGGCTTTGTCTAAATAGATAGGATGTATGCTCAAACTTATGCTTCAAAAAGGGCTTCAAATGGAGTTGGAATTTGGGTGTGAGTGTATGGTTTTGATGTAAAATGGCTTCTCAAAATGGCATTATGACTTTACTTCATGGATTGTGTTATTTTGCAAAGGGGAAGGATCCAATTTATAGGCAAGAGGCTTGAGGGATTGAGGGCTAAGATGCAAGGATGGGAAAAAGCTTCTGGAGGGCTCAGATTGCATGAGAAGAGAGCACATGGATTGTGCTTCCTTACAGCCAATCAAAGAGTGACACATGTCACATGGTGAGAAGATGGAGGAAAGGGGAAGGATGAGTCAAAAAAGGAGGTTCAAGGGATAAAATTTTCATAAAGACCCTCATAATGACTTGTAAGAGCAATAAAAGGGCTTGTAAGAGTCATTTATGACCTAGTGGACTTCATAAAGTTTTATGGTTGAGATATTTTGAGGGTGATGAGAGCAATTTCGACTTGGACTTGATTATGAAGGTTTTAAGCTTGTTTAGGCTTGTGAAAATGATTAGAGGATGGATTAGGATGGTTTAGGATTAGCTTAGGGATAGGCAAGTGGATGGCATTTAATGAGGGTGGGTGAAGGAGGAGATATTTGTTAACTTTGGCTTGGGTTAGTAAGTTTTAACCCATGT
Organism: Cupressus sempervirens; assembly: GCA_028749045.1. Lineage (NCBI taxonomy): Eukaryota > Viridiplantae > Streptophyta > Pinopsida > Cupressales > Cupressaceae > Cupressus > Cupressus sempervirens. The sequence continues at coordinate 554,167,357 of CM053791.1, forward strand.
TTAGGGAATGTGACAAGGTTAGGAGGGGATTAGGATTAGGTTTAAAGACATCTTCTAGAAGAGTCTAGATTTTGGATGAGGATAAAGACTTTCTAGAATAGTCTAGAATTTCCTAGGATGAGGATGAAGACTTTCTAAAAGAGTCTAGAACTTCTTAGGATGAGGATAAATTAGATTTTTAGGAAATAAATAAAGTTTTATTTATTTCAAGGGTTTGGGCTGAGGAGATATTTATTAATTTTTTTTTAATAAACACGGGGATTAATATTTAATCTTAATTAAATATTTTGAGTTGGGATTAGGGGTAGGAAACGATAGGATTAGCCTTTAATCGAAATTAAAGAAGGATTAGAAGATTTTGGAAGAGGTTATTGGTCATAATAAAATTGGCCAAGTTTTGGGCAAAAAATAAATTTTTAATTTATTTTGGGTTTTTTGGTCAATTTATTAATTAAATAATTAATAAATAAAGAAATAATGTTTAAATAAGATTTAAACATTTTTGGGAGGGATTCCTTAATTAAATATTTTTAATTAAGATAAAGGGATTTAATGGCATAAAAATTAATTAATTAATTAAATAAATAATTAATTAATAAATGATGATGTCATTAGGACTTTTTCAGAAAATAAAAATACTTTATTTTCTAAAGGTTTTTAGGTGTCTACATTTTGCCCCTCTTTGATGTGATGCCGCAAGTGGCATGACATCAAAGATAAGAAAATAAGATGCCCAAGGCTAGAGCAGAAGAGGAGAGAATGGACTGCAAGATGCCCCCTCAAGAAGGCGGCGGGGAGAGAAAGCGAGGCTTGACGACTTCTTGAAAAGTACAAGAATCTGAGATGAGCAAGAAGGCGGCGGGGAGAGAAAGCGAGGCTCGACGACTTCTTGAAAAGTACAAGAATCTGAGATGAGCAAGAAGACTCAGATGGGCAAAGAGAATGGGCTAAATTAGCTCAAACTCTCACTATGGGAGAATGATAAAGGAGAATTAGATGCACAAGAGGAAGCAAGCTTAAGACTTTAGGGAAGGTGGAGGATGAAGGAGCGGAGTGCTATAAAAAAGAATCCAGGATAGGGAGATGGATGAGGGGATTATAAAGCTGATGCAATAGGATTTCAAAGAGTTAGATTGGCGGAAGATGGGTTTTGGAGATCCCTAGGACTAGTATTGTGGATCTCGAAAGATGAGGCTTGGTGGATTGATTTGGATTGGTGGATCCCTAAGACTAGGATTGTGGATCCCTAAAGCTAAGAGTGATGAGTGATTCAAAGAGATACTAATGCATCAGCTGGGGTAGGAGAGACAGATGCTGGATATGGATGGGGGATAATGGAGATGAAGGAAAACCATTGAAGCTTTTTGAGCGGGGGGATACTTCAAAGAGAAGTACCACCATGTAGTTGAGCACTAGATTTTCTATAGGACTATTGGTTAATTGCCAAGGTTACCAAGAACATCAAGGCCTTTTCACCAACCGTCCAAAGGACTGACAAATGAACTCAAAAAAAACACACAAGGACTGCCCCACCATCACACATGAATCCTAGAGGAAGCAGCATGGAAACGACACTGGAGAACCCACAAGCAGAAAAGAAAAACAAACGAAAGACCTGATCAAGACCTTACGCTCTAATTGCCCCATTCGCAGCATACCATGATATGGAAGATCGTGGCAACCTTGAGGAGGGAACAAGGAGATTTCTTGGAAAAGATACTTCAAGACCCAAAAGGGAAGATCCCAAATCAAAAGAAAGTGAAAATCCAAAAGAGAGCCATTTGCCAACGAGATGGGTAGGACAAGGTACTAACGGACCAAGATCAGACATGAGGAAAGCTATATCCTGCAAGGACCTATCGGAGAGCACCGAAGCTGGTGGATTTGGATGAGTGATGCGTCTGGCAAGCTAAACTAAGAAAGATAACACTTTGGTGACAAGAAATCTAGCTAAAGGATGCGTTGGGATAGCTAACCAAAATGTGCGATGGGTGCAAGATGCTGATCAAGGAGGAACTGACATGAAAGCTAGATAGATACAATGATACTAAGCTAAAGAGGATGTACAAGCTGACGGACCAAGATAGGTATGATACAAATGGATAAAAAGCTCAGGATGAGAGGATAGCAGGATGGTTTGATGTTGTGCAAGATGCGAACGCTAAGGATGGGGTGATAGCAAAAGATATGGATTTGGCAGGATGCATCCAATGATGATGAGAGATTTTGTGACCAAGGATAGCTAGAGGAGCAGGATGAGATGGATGGATATGATGGTAGATAGCTAGGATTATGATGGATATAAAGAGATGACATTGGGTTTGCATGAGGATAGCCTAGAGCTAGATACCAATGACAAAGGAGGATGGACAAGACAAGATCTCCAAGGAATATAGTGCCCCCAATCAGAAGATAACATGCAGAAGGAGGTCTTATGATGGATGTGATAGGATTGAAGCTAGGATGGAAAAAGCTGAAGGGGCTAGGGAGATGGATGATAGCTGGGATGGTTGGCTGAAGCTGCATGAGATAAGTGGATGGTGTGACATGGAAGATGGAGGGTGGAGGATAGGTGGATAAATTGGAAGATGGAGCTGGATGGCAAGATGTGACCAAAAGCATGAAGATGATAGGCTAAGCTGGGGATGGATGGATTACACATGACGCTTGTTTGCCAAGTTTTCATCATGGTACTTGTCCAAGGTGCTTGAATTGCCAAGTTTTCACTAGTGGACGCTTTATTTTTCTTTACTTTTTTTTTGACTTTTTGACTGTGGACTTAGTTGGAATGATTTTGGCTTTCTTTAGCTATTTTTGGCTCATAGATGTTGGTAGGATGGATGAAAAAGGATTGGATTGAACAAGTGGATAATGGATGCGAAGACATAAGGCTTGTGGGTAAATGGATGAGGAAAATGGAAAGATCATCATTGGCACACACCTTGAGAGGTGATAAAGTAGTGGGAAAGATGGTTTTGAGCGAGGTTGAGAAGAAAATGGAGGAAGAGAAAGATAAGGACTAAAAGTAGAGTTGGAAGATGGAGGATGGGAAATTTAGGATAAGAAGCATATGGACTGAAAGTGGATTGGGGGGATGAAGGTTGCTTATATGGGGATTTGGATGAAGGATGGATGGATGAGGCTTTTTGAGTAGCATGAATGGATGCCAATTGAGATTTTTCTTTGAGATGCATCTCTTTTATGAGCATCTTGGGTATCCACATGATTTTTGACTTTTTTAGCTTGGGCTTTTGTGGCCTCTTGACTTTTTCTTTGATTGGGATTAAATGTTTCTTGTTTTGAACATGTATTTTAGAAGGGACATGTTGAGACTTGGATTTTTGTGGATTTTTGGATTTATGCTTTTGTATTTTGGCATCCAATATGCTTCTATTAGCCATGGGATGGGAACAAGAGCATGGAGGAGATGGAGGGATAATTGATGGAGTGATAGGGTTTAAAGGTTGGAAGGGATTCAAGGGTGAGTGCCTTTGATGATCTAGCTGGTGGATTTGAGGGGATGGAAGGATAGATTGGAACATAGGATATGGATGGATATAATTTCCCAAAATGGATGGAGGGAAGGAAGGATATGGGCCCAAAATAGATGGAAACGGAGAAGGTGTAGGTCCCAAAATAGATGGAGGGGATAAAGGATTCATATTAGGTATGTAAGGACCCAAAATGGATGAAAAGGGTGTGGGATTTAGATAAGGGATATATGGACCCAAAATGGAGGGTTGGAGATAAGGAGTAGGATGAGGGCCCAAAATAGATGGGGAATAAGATGGATGGGAACTTTGGGGTGGAGATGGAAGGACTTGGGACCATGTAGGAATAGCGGGGATACCAACATCTAGAAATACATTTTCATTTCTTTTTTCAATATGATGTTCATTATTTGGAACAAAAGATGTGAGTCCATGACTAGCTGAAGGAGTTGGAGCTTCGGATATGATAATTAGTTTTTCTTCAATGGATCTATCATCATGGATTATGGGAGATGTATGATCATGAAGTAGAGGAGATGGGAGGATAGGATCTTGAGTTGGGTGGGATGAGGAAAAGGGATCTTGAGATGGAGTAAGTAAGATGGTAGGATTTAGATATGGAGGGGATGGTAAAAGTGGATCATGTAGGGGAATAAGTGAGATGGCAAGATCTGCTGTTCTATCAGAGGATATTTCAGCATGCTTTTGGACAAGATCTTGATAGGAATGGATGGGAGTGGATGCATGAGGTTCATTATATGGGATTTGGATAATGCTTGGAGGAGGAGATGTGGATGGGATTTGGAGCGATTCAATGGGTGGTGGGAATTTGATGCTTACATGAAGTGGAAGGATTTTAAGCAATTTGATGGATGGTATGGGGATGATAGCTATGGGAGATGGGGGTGATATTATAGATGGGGAAGCTTCATCACTGACTACTTCACATAGTTGGCTTAGATGACATGGCTTATCGACTGTTGGAGGCGACTTTTCTTGTATTTCCTCTAGGAGATTCCTTGGAGACTCATATGTCGAAGGTGGAGGTGGTGGATTGATAGGAATAGCTGGTGTGATGAGGGTGGAAGATTGGAAGCTTGGTTGATTGGGTGATGGAGGAGAAGCTAGGATATCAGATGGCATGACTAGATAGTTTGGAATAACTCTTGGATTTTGGGGGATGCTTGGGGGAATGTTTCTAAGGCTTTCAATATACCCGTCATAGTCAACAAGATTTTCATCATCATTGGAATAGGAGGTGGTGGGAGCAAGGACAATACGACCGAACACATCATGATAGGTTTGGGATTTCATGTTTTCATGATGAGTCAGATGGGGATGGGGTCTTGCATATGGATGAACACGGAAGCTCATGGTTGGATTTGGATTAAGCGTAGATTTTGGATTGGCTGATGAAGGATTTCCTAGGGAGAGTCAAAGCTGTATGATAGACCTAAGGAGGATTGGCTGAGGATTTTTGGCTTTCCTGTGGATGGAAGACTTCAAGGGCATGCTGTCAAAAAGTGAGTTTTGCTTTCCTATGCACTGGATTGGTGGAGATTTTGTCAACTTAAGGATAAACTAATGATCCTATGGGCATGACATGAGATTGACCACTTGTGGATCCCAACCTTTAGCTCAAGGTGATGAGGGATAACAAGTGACAAAGCTAGATTACCCTAGACAAAGCTCTGTCAAAGGGATAACCTTGGTCAGGCTGGTGGATTGGTCGGATTGATTGGATAGCAAATTCTAGCAGAATGACAACAACTCTCTAAAGGCTTGGGTGTGATTTTGGATTGGGTTGCTAGCTGGCTGGGGGGGATGATTTGGAGAGACTTTGGATTTGGGATTGTTCTAAAGCAAGGAATTAGATAGATTCGGTTGCAGCGGGGGAGCTTGGATGATTTTCTGATGAGGCAGTGACTATGCTAAGTATGCCTTGAGCTAGGAGATTTCTGATTTTTTGGAATTTTGACCAAAGTTGGAAAACATTCATTCAAAAGCTATGAACGAACAAGCAGACAGAATTTTGGAGCAAGCACGTCAAACACACCAACATCCTAGGAAGCTTTCTACAAGGATGAAATTTGTTATAGCTAGGGAGTCCTCGATATACGCAAGGTACGTGAGGCCCAAATCTGTAGATGAAACCAAAAAGATGTCACACAGCCGAGAGGAGCGGTAACCCACTTCTCCTCTTTCACTTCTCAAGGGTATAAAGTTCCTTGAGGCTTAGCCCGAGTGACAAAATCTTGATTCCAAGAGAGGTGTCTTTGGATTCACCTCCCAATTTTTATACTCCACCGAAATGTTGGAGTTGAGGTTGTCCAAGGGGTGATGAAATCCCCAAGCAAGCCTCCTAAAACTAAAAAACAAGGTTTTGGACCCTAGTCTTATGCACCCAAGATGGCCTGCAAAGGCGACAAGGGGAGAGAAGATTCAGATGACCTTGGGCTAAAAAGAAAAGTTTTTTTTCAATTGATGATTTAGATTTTGTAAGCTATGATTGAAGACACTCGTGATTAGGGCATACAATGTTCATTCCAACTTGACAACGTCATCAACATAATGGAAATCGAGAATTCGTCAGCGTAAAAAATGCGAGTGTCATTGAAATGCATCAAAACCATGCAATGTTCATTGATTGTTAGGCATTCAAGATTGTGTTAGAGTGTTTTAAGCCCAAAACAAAGATGTGTGAAATTTGATTGCCAAGCGCGCGCCCGGAGGCCCTCCACGTCAAGATTTGTCCAATTTTTATACCCAAATGAAGTGTGAGAGAGATTAATGCGCATTCAAAAAAATTTCTAACTTAGAAAAACCACTAAAGACCCAAGTGAGTGGAGTTTGATCTTTGTGGAGCACTTAACACCCTCTTAGGTAGACCCATCCCCATAGATGGCGCTGAGATTGCAACCAATGGTTGAATTGATGGGTGATTAAAGAGGGTGAGTCCAATTACAAACTTACTCAAAGCGTCTTTATTAGTTTTTATAACTTAGAAGATTTTAAAAATGTGGATTCTTTTTATGCCCCAAAAGATGATTATTTGATCTATGACATTCAAGATTGGATTTGTTGTTTTAATCATGCATTCATAAAAAAAAAAAAATTGATTTTAATCCATGGCACTCAAGAGTGATTTTAGCAACATGCATTCAAAGACAAGTGATTAAACATTCAAGTTTTTTCCTTTGAGCATTCAAGATTAAGATTTTGTGTGTTGTTTTAAGAACTTTGAAGTGCTTTGTTTTAACCTTAGATCATTCAAGATTGTTTTGGACTCAAAAGTGAAAATGACTCTTTGGACTTTGGTTTTCATTAAAGATTTTGTGTTGTAGTTTGCATGTTTTAAGCCCAAAAATGATATTCCTAGATTGTTTTGATGCATGAAAAACCTAAGAAACATTCAAGATTTTTGCAACAAGACATTTGTTTGGAACAAATAACAAAGCTTTTTAGGACAATTTTTGGCAACCATTTAGGACTCTTAGTTTTCATGAGATTTTTAAAAGAACTTTAAAATATTTGCAAATGAGGTTCATTTTATCCTTGATTGATGCTTTGAGTTTGATTTAGATTTTAGTATGCACTTAGTGTTGATTTTGAACCTTTTGAAATGGAAACTTGAAGTTCTTTTTAAATTCCCAAAAATGAAGTGTTCCTAACTTTGCATGAATGCATCTAAAACCTTGATGTTGCAAGGATGCAAATGATTGGATTGGTTTAGTTTCACTTGTTAAAAGATTTTTTTTTTTTGCAAATTTTTAGTTTTTTAATGGATTTAAGTATGATTTGGGGGTTCATTTTAAGCACTAAAAAGAAGTGTGTATGATTTTTCTTCCTTAAAAAAAATGGCCAAGATCTCCCACAAGAAGAAGAAGAAGAAGTAGATGGAATAAGAAGAATATAGACAAGAAGAGGAAGAAGAATTCCAAGTGCTTTGTCCACCTATAAGCTTGAAAAATCTACAAATACTATGAGATAGACTATGAGTTCCTTTGTCTTCTTCATGCTCATGTGGACCTACAAAACCAATTTATACAATCCTACCAATCACAAAAATAAGCAAAATTTTCCAAAATTAGCAAATGACATACAAAACTTGACTAAAAAAGCTAATGAAGATGACCCATGCGGGGTCCCACCGGGCGTGCCAAAATGTGTATGAGCAATGTTAGTATGCTAATAGAAACCAAATTTAAATAAAGCTTCTACAAACTAAACAAAATTCATAAATTTCAAGATAGAATAAGATGAACTCTCAATTGAGAATATGAGCCATTAATGGACTCTCTCAATGAGAAGCTCTCTTGTTGAGTGGCTTTGTCTAAATAGATAGGATGTATGCTCAAACTTATGCTTCAAAAAGGGCTTCAAATGGAGTTGGAATTTGGGTGTGAGTGTATGGTTTTGATGTAAAATGGCTTCTCAAAATGGCATTATGACTTTACTTCATGGATTGTGTTATTTTGCAAAAGGGAAGGATCCAATTTATAGGCAAGAGGCTTGAGGGATTGAGGGCTAAGATGCAAGGATGGGAAGAAGCTTATGGAGGGCTCAGATTGCATGAGAAGAGAGCACATGGATTGTGCTTCCTTACAGCCAATCAAAGAGTGACACATGTCACATGGTGAGAGGATGGAGGAAAGGGGAAGGATGAGTCAAAAAAGGAGGTTCAAGGGATAAAATTTTCATAAAGACCCTCATAATGACTTGTAAGAGCAATAAAAGGGCTTGTAAGAGTCATTTATGACCTAGTGGACTTCATAAAGTTTTATGGTTGAGATATTTTGAGGGTGATGAGAGCAATTTCGACTTGGACTTGATTATGAAGGTTTTAAGCTTGTTTAGGCTTGTGCAAATGATTAGAGGATGGATTAGGATGGTTTAGGATTAGCTTAGGGATAGGCAAGTGGATGGCATTTAATGAGGGTGGGTGAAGGAGGAGATATTTGTTAACTTTGGCTTGGGTTAGTAAGTTTTAACCCATGTTTAGGGAATGTGACAAGGTTAGGAGGGGATTAGGATTAGGTTTAAAGACATCTTCTAGAAGAGTCTAGATTTTGGATGAGGATAAAGACTTTTTAGAATAGTCTAGAATTTCCTAGGATGAGGATGAAGACTTTCTAGAAGAGTCTAGAACTTCTTAGGATGAGGATAAATTAGATTTTTAGGAAATAAATAAAGTTTTATTTATTTCAAGGGTTTGGGTTGAGGAGATATTTATTAAAACTTTTTTAATAAACATGGGAATTAATATTTAATCTTAATTAAATATTTTGAGTTGGGATTAGGGGTAGGAAACGATAAGATTAGCCTTTAATCAAAATTAAAGAAGGATTAGAAGATTTTGGAAGAGGTTATTGGTCATAAGGAAATTGGCCAAGTTTTGGGCAAAAAATAAATTTTTAATTTATTTAGGATTTTTTGGTCAATTTATTAATTAAATAATTAATAAATAAGGAAATAATGTTTAAATAAGATTTAAACATTTTTGGGAGGGATTCCTTAATTAAATATTTTTAATTAAGATAAAGGGATTTAATGGCATAAAAATTAATTAATTAATAAATGATGATGTCATCAGGACTTTTTCAGAAAATAAAAATACTTTATTTTCTAAAGGTTTTTAGGTGTCTACAATAAAAACATACACAATGAAGGATTACAAATCAAAATGGAACTTTTTACCTTTCCTTACCAATGTGCCTCCATTGTCCTCCTAGTATTGCATTTCTTAATTTTGTGAGCCCTTAGATCATGATCAACTCCCTTCTTCAAGATTCTTCAAGGTTTTGGAGATTGTAAACTTCAATATAAGATCTATCAAATGATCCTATAATGCTAAATGTAGATGGTGATGAATGGACAGAAGAATTAAGATTCTAACGGATATTGGATGGAAATATATGGAGTTGATGGATAATTTTTTGTGAATTCTCTAGTGTTAATTCAAATTGCAAAGTCAAATTATTTTACTTAAATTATAGGTGTTGATATGAGGAGATAGAGATTCCTTTTATAGAGTCTGGGAAGACCATAGCCTAGGTGGCAATATCCAATAGTGGAGAGACAATTAAGGACACATGGACATATGAGATTGACTTGGTTAGAGAGATGGAGGAAATAAAAGTGTTTAGTTGAGATGTGAGAGAAAAGTTAGGGGGGATGAAAGACACTTGGAAGACATCTCATCAAGACTTCTTGAGAGGACTCTAGCTTTGAGGAGGACTTCATGGACAAGTTTCTCATGAGTCCTTGTTGATTGCATGAGGTGGACTAACTAAATCCAAGCTAGTAGAGGAAGTGGAAGAGGAATTAGTCATCCAAGGACATGTGTTCCAGAGGTTGAGTTAATCAAGGCCACATATCCTCTTTAAGGACCATAAAATAGGACACGTGGGTGAGGATAAATATGATTTCTAATAATTAATTAAAATTAATTATTGGTGCAACTATGATGCGGCACATGACATGGACTGACTCAATGGACTAAAAGACTTAGTCATTAAGTGAGTGGATAATTAAGCAATTTAAATAAATCACTTAATATGATTATTTAGAAGACTTAGGACAATGTAACTGAATTAGGTGAATGAGTTTAATAGATTAAACAATTTATTAATACTAATAGAATAATAATATTAATTAAATATAAATATATTTAACTAATTAGAAGAAAGTGAATTAAATAAATAAATAAATAAAATGATTTATTGAAGTTAATAGAGGAAAACTTATTAATTAAATAATAAAAAATTTAATTAATTGGGTTGACAATTCTTATGTGTATAAAATTTGCTCCTCTTTGGAATAATATATGGTCAACACATAGTTTTGAGAACAACTATCATTTGACCCTGTTGTCCCTACCCCAAGATTTGGAATGATATAGATTGTACAAGATGCCCCCCTCGAAAGATTGATTAGATTTCATGATGGAGTTGGTAGTTAATTTGAGAAATCTTTTGATAAGTAATGAGAAGAAATGATCTAGGTGATAAAAATTGATTACAAGTAATGTAGTATAGTGACATTCCCAAGCAAAGGGTCCCATGGGTATAAATAGGAAAAAGATAGGGTGGATGAGTCATCATTTTTATAGTTGACGATGTTGTTCCTAATTGTAGGACATCGTTTCAAGTGAGTGTAGAGTTACTAGCGACCAGTCGACTACAGAGAGTCAGTGAGTGATCAACCCCTCTTAGTAATTTGATAGTTGTAGCTTGAAATATTGTTAGATTTGGTAGATTTTGGTAGATTGATATGATAGTTTAGATTTTTTTTGAAATTTTTAATACACATAGACAAATACATAGTATACCTCCACATTTGGAGGATGTCTACATGATATTGAGACTTCCTATTAGTGGCAAGTTGGTTCAATATGATCAACACGACGGGTTATAGGGGTGCATGGATGTATTCATAGATGAGGACCAAGATGATTATGAAATCAGCTAGGATTTTATGGTAGAGGCATATGATCCGTTGCCAATGATATTAGCTAGGATGATATCAGGTTACATTTGTCTAGATAGGAGATTGAGAGGATTCCCTATTGGATGGGGATGAACATTACCAAGGATGATGGACATCATGTGTGAGGCTTTGATGTGTTAATTGTAGATACAGGAAACATCAAAAAGAGGACATACCTTGTCATTGCTTGCCTAGAAGAATTATTATTTACACAGGTGGCATTCATTTTCCTTTTCAGATTTGAGAGTCTTTTCTACTTCTTACATATTGATTTTCAATGCTTAAAATTGTATCTACTGCATATTTGTGTAGAGCGTGATTTGGTAAGGTCTTGATTTCCCCTTTGTCTTTGTTGTTGAACTAGTTTATTATTGAGCTATTTTTTTATTATAAAAAATTCTTGTATCTTTTTGTTTGGTACTTATGGAGATATGATGAATTTAGTTTTTCAAAAATTGTATTTTCAATGCTTAGCATTTGTTTCAATGCAGGTTAGACCTATTCCATTGAAATTGTTGCTTGCAATTAAAATTTAGATTTGAAAATTGAAACTTCTTATTTTTTGTTTTTAACATTTATCTTACAATGTAATAGTAGGAACCATAGTTTTTAAAAAAAAATTCTTCTACCTTAAAGTTTTTGGTTCTCAACAATACTCAATTTTTAAAAGAGTACAATCTTAGTGGAAATCTCCTTTCTAAGGCTTCTGTCTCTAAAGAAATGGGGTAATTTTCTCTATAATATCCTTGCTCACCAATTCTCATAGACAAAATATTTTACTTTCTTCTAATAAATTGATCAAAACCCTTATCATAATTGAAAAATGGCCTAATTATATATTACATCTTTTTTTCATCTAGCAACTTTTGTAAATAAGGTAGTGGGATTAGCTTCATAGATTTAAGAAAAATAGAAAAATTCAAATCTAAAATAGTTATAAAAATGTTCAAAATTTCTACATCAATAGGAATAGAAATTTTGTCTCACTGGTATAGTTACCAGTTAAAAATAAAGAAAATAGTAAAAATGAGTCGAAATGAACTGAAAATATATGAGAAAGAGTTACAGAAGATTGTAGTAAAATAGTTTGGATAAAGATCATTTTGACTGCTTCAAGTGTTTTTGCATTTCCTTTGACAAAAGTTACTGGCTTGAACTTTCTGAGAACTGTCTGTCTAGATAGATTTCTTTTTCCTTGTAAAAAAATTTGCAGATAAAATTAAGAAATTGTAGGCAAGCATCAAAGGAAAGCTCAAATATCATGTGTGGTTTTCTTTGTCCAATTATTTTCTTTTCTATAGTTTATTCTGGGTGATACACCCATTAATGGTAGGATATCACTGCCATCAATGAAGAAAGAAAGCATAGAACTGATGGATTAAATATTATTGAGGCCAATGAATGAAGAAAAGCTCAACCATTCCCTTCGATTAGCACGTCTAGGAAAAAAGGATACACCAATTATTCATGAGTTATCTATGCTTGTGGATTAGAATAGTTGAATCAACCCAAACTCAAAATAGATGTTCTTCTTCCAAGAAGACAATCAACTACTCTCAAATATATGTATATTTTACCCAATACTTTTTGGGAAAGCCACAATAATCTTCCATGAATAAAGGCTAGTGCCATTGCAAGCAGTATGATGTCAATGTGGGTGTCAATTAAATTCAACTGTCTTTCACAATAACCCAAAGCTGAGGAAGTCATTGTTGGTGCTAATTTGCCTTTGTGGGTGAGTGTAATGTTATAATAGGCAAAGCTCTCGGTCCTGATGGCTTCCTTGTTGAATTCTTTTAGGAATTTTGGGATATTATCAACCATGACCTTTTGGATGTGGTTCAGGAGTCCTATTCCAACAATGAAATGCTTCGAGCCTTGAATGCTACTTTCTTAGTCCTTATTCAAAAAAAGGAAGAGGCTAATTAGCTAGACTTTTTAAGGCCCATTGCTTTTTATAATGTGGTCTATAAAATCATTACTAAGCTCCTATCAAAGAGGCTCAAAGTTTGGCTTCCCATGGTTATCTCTGAGGAACAAGGGGGTTTTGTGGCAGGAAAACAAATTTTGGATGGGGTGGTTATTGCTTCTAAAGCTATTCACTCTATGTGTACTTCTAGGGAACATGCTATGCTCATTAAGCTTGATATGGCTAAGGCTTATGACAGAGTCAATTGAGATTTCTTGCGGAAAGTTCTTTTGGCTTATGGCTTCAATTAGGAATGGGTTAGATGGGTTCTTAGTTGTGTTACTACTCCTTCCTTCTCGATCCTTCTTAATGGTGAGCCGATGAAGCTTTTTGGGGCATCTAGAGGTCTTTGCTAGGGAGAACCCCTCTCTCCTTATTTGTTTATCATTATGGCTGAGGGACTTGGTAGACTTATCAACTTTCATGTTTCCCAAAATTTGATTCAAGGATGGAAATGGGGAAATGGTTTGCCCACTCTTTCTCACTTCCATTTTGTTGATGATACAATCCTTGCTGGGAGAGCTTAGATTCGGGAAGCTAAAGCCTTTTGGCTCACCTTGGATACTTATTTGGCTATCTCTAGGTAGAAAATTAATGACCACAAGTCCTCTATTTTTTTCTTCAACACTCCTGAGCTGATCCAATAGAGGATTGCTAATATCCTGAGATTTAAAATTGCATCTCTCCCTTTGACTTACTTAGGGCTCCCTATTGTGGTGGGTAGATAGCCTAGGCTTTTATGGCAAAGCTTGCTTGACAAACTTTGAGAAAGAGTTAATCATTGGACTCATAGGTGGTTCTCTATTGTTGGCAGGGTGACACTTCTTCAATCTATGATTCAAGCCCTTCCCATGTATAAAGAAGCATGGTTCAGGCTGCCCCGATATATTTTCTTAAGGAATTTGATGCCCTCTCTCACCAATTTCTTTGGAGTGGCAATTTGCAAAATACCAAATGAAGCCTCATCAATTGGGATACCATTTGTAGGCCAAAAAATGAAGGAGGCCTCGACCTTCATTTTGTTATCTTGTGTAGTCAAGCTCTTGCTACCAAACTCTATTGGAACTGGTGTACTAGTTAGTCATAGCTTTGGGCTCGTATCCTGTCACACGAGTATTTCCCTGGGGTTGAACCTTCAGATATTTCTAGGTTTTCTCTTGAGGGAAGAGGCTTAATGGTGTGGAATACCCTCAAGATTTGTGCTCACCTGGTGAAGAGAAATTTATTTTGGATCTATAATAGAGGCACTGAGGCTCTATTTTGGAGTGATTCTTGGAATGGGCATCCTCCTCTCTTATCCTCTCTTCCTCTCTTGCAGTCTCTTTGTGATGCTTTCTTTTTTTTTGGATGGAATAAGGTGGCTCATTATAAGGAGGCTTTTAACCTGGGCCTTGCTGTGGGTTATAGATGGAAGAATTCTTTTGATTGGCTGCTGGGTGGCTCTTTGGGGGATTGGTGGGAACTATCTCAAATATTGGCTTCTAGCGAGTGTAGCTTGTTGCAGGAACCTAATGTTTTGGCTTAGGGAGGTGCTTCTTCTAGAAAGTATTCTATTTCTTCTGGGTACCTTGCACTAATGAAGAAAATTTTTGGTGAGGTGGAGGTCTCTTGGTGGAAGAAAGTTTGGAATAGTTTTTCGTGGCCTAAGTGTAACTTTTTTCTCTAGATTCTAGTTTACAATCGTTGTCTTACTTGGGATAATCTCTACAAGTGAGGCTTCTAGGGGCCTTTCATATGTGTTTTCTGTAGCAATAATGAAGAGATTGTATCTCACCTTTTTTTCTAGTGCTCCTTTGCCAAATAGATTTGGTACTTCTAGTGGAGTGTGTGGGGATGTACGTGTTGGCATGTTTCCTCTCTATCTAAATTCTAGGACCGTTTAGGCCATTCCCCTTCGAAGAATTCTTTTCTTCAAGTTGCTTGGACTATAAGCCCTTCCCTTATTTTATGGCATGTTTGGCTTGAGAGGAATAGGAGGATCTTCCATGATCTGCAGTTTGAGATCAGACACCTGTGGGGGAAAATTGTTAGTTCTCTTCATGAAACACTCCTAGCTAAATGTGATATTGGTGGAGGTTTGGATCCTAGAGATGTTGGTATTTACTCTCACCTCTCCTTTCCTCTTCAGGGCTATACTCCCTCTATCCTCCACACTTGCCTTGGTAATAGAGCTAAGCAACACTCTCAAAGTGTTAATTGTGAGGGATATTGGTCTCCTCCTGAGGTGGGCATTCTTAAAATCAACACTGATGGTTCTTCTTAGGGAAATCTCGGTCTAGCTGGTATTGAGGGAGTTGGGCGTGATAGTTTTGGTGATATTCAATTTTTGTTTTCTATAGACAAGGGTTACCATACTAATAACCTCATGGAAGCCTTGGCTATCTTGGTTGTACTGGAACAATGTTGTCAACATGGCTGTAAAAGAATCATCTATGAGACTGACTCACAGGTGGTTGTGAATTTATTGAATAAAATAAACCTTGTGCATGTGGATTGACATTTGGCTCTAGCTATTCAGCATATCATTCAGTTATGCAATTCTCTAGATTTTGTGTCTTTTATGCATATCCCTTGTGAGTGGAATGGTGTGGCTGATTGTTTGGCTAAATGGGCCTTTGAGCAAGGGCCGGCTTGGAATATTATTGATCATAGGATGCTTCCCCTAGATTTATCTCAAATGCTGGTTCAACTTGTGGACCAGGATAAAGCTCTGTAGTTCCCTTTGTGTCTTGTGTTGTTTTGATCTCTTTGCTATTCAATAATTTTTTTATCCCTCTTTTAGTTAAAAAGATAATTAAGCATATAATAAATGTTGTGACATCATAACATGTTTATGATATTATTATTTTTAAATTATAATGCTGGTATATTATAATACATATGATTTTGGCCAAATTTGATATCATGAAAAATAGGGTTTTTTCAATAAACATCAAAGATAAATACAAGTGTTCATGTACTATTTTTATGGTAGGTGCACATATACATTATTATTAATTTATGGAGTGGACTATAAAACTATAAGCATCAAACATTATTTAATATTATATATTTTTTAATAAAGTTACGTACAAAATATACAATTTTACTAATATATAAAGGCATTGTATTCTTTGATTTCCATCCAGCTTAGACATTCATTTTCCCCCTCCCACACTTCCCTCACCCTACTCTAGCTTCGTAGCCCTTGTTAATTCATGTTTTGGTTTGACTAATTTGATTACACTTTTTCTTTAAGTTTTGTTTTATTGGCCATGAGGCACATGAGATATTTTGAGTAATTTGATGATAATTGTTTATTAGTTTTATGTGGTTGCAAAATGATTTTTTTCTAATATGTGTCATGTATTGATAGTATTTGTTTGATTGACTTGATGATGGATACTTAGTAGTTTACTATGATTTTGTTCTAACGTGTGCTATGGAGTGATAGTTTTTGTTTACTATTTGATAATTTAATAAATATTTAATTTTTCATTGAGAAAAATAGTGCAATAAAATCATTTTTTTTGTGGTATTAGAGGGGAAGTGTTGTATGAGTTTTACATTATAATTTTGGTAATTTGGACAACACATTGTACTTGGGCTCCGCCAACTACATTGGAAGATGTGAATACTAGAATTTCAGTTTCATTAATTTTTATGTCTAAAGAAGAATTTTATTATAGACAAAATAGATAATAACCAATAATAAATTAGAAATGATTGTAGAAAAACATATTTAAAAATTAAAGTACTTTATACTTTTGACTGTCATAATCTTTTAGTTGTAAAAAATAATAGATAGGACCTACTAACATTAGTCCCCTTAGACATGGACTAAGAAAATTTAGTTTACAACAAAAAATCATGAGATTCACTAGCTAATCATTTGTAGAACTTTTGGTGAAAAGAGAATTGGTTTGTATCAAGCATATGACCATACTCTCTCCTCCTCATCAAGTTTATTCAACATTGCCCCCCAAGAAAAATAGGAGAAATACCATCATCACGACAAAATCTTTATGCCCAAATCATTTAGTTTAATAAGTGTAGAGTAAAACTCAAAACATAAAATCAATGACACTTATTGAATTGTGCTAGTGAAGGTTGATTTTTTTTTCGATTCTTTTATTTCACTTTGAGTAGGTCAATTTTTTATTTTGTAGGTCATGGTGACTTAACCCTTTTTAGTAGGGTTTTTAGACCACACACTTACCTTTTTTTTCCTTCAAAACATCTTCATCTTCTTCTATGTATATGGTAATTGAACACACATATTGTGACTTATTGTAGATCTATTTTCTTAAATGTTTTACTTTATTTTGCTGCTAAATATTTTAATGTGAAAAATGGTTGTGAAAAAGCTCTAGTAGAAGAGTTTCAAAAATCAGACAAGGCATTATTTATTAAAAATATTAAAACCATTTCATTAGAAGGAAGCCCTATTATGCTCCTTTGAATACATCATCTAATATAAAAAAATCCAAACAATGTAATAGAATCCCAAATTTCCCTACCTCGAGGGGTTCTTGAAAGCTCACCATAAAAAATCAACAAAATATTAATGATTTTGAAACTAGGGTTGTACCATAGAATTCTCTAGATCCACAACCAAAGATACATTTTAAAATTTAGGTTTCAATTTATCAATATTGTGAAGTTTCTTGGCTATATACATTGTTATTCAATACTCGAATATTGGTTTGAATTTGTAGAGGTTGATTATGGTAACAAATTAATTAGTTGTTATGACATAAGTTTTGAAATTGAACAATTTCACTTCTTAAAATTAATTCAATTTTTTTCAAACACACTTTAGAAAAATTAGAAATGTTATTTGGGAAAAAGACAAAGGTGAATTTGTTTATAGATGCAAAAAATCTATATATTTACAACTTACTTTTTCTCACTATTTTTTCATTATATCTTTCTATGAAATCTATTTTTATAGTCAGTTGTATTATTTCTAATTATTACTAATATCATTGAGATGATTTGTTTCTAAATATTTCTATGGTTGGTTTGTGAATCTTACTTAGCTAAAATGTAGTACATCTTTATTTCTCAAGCTTACAATGTAATGGTGAAATTATCTAATTTTTAGGACATGTAATTGAGTATGCTAGAAATTATTTTTCACTAAAACACTTGAGAGATTGAGGATACAGATGATGATTATTTCTAGGACTCAATCAATATGAATAAATGAGGATCACTAGTCTCCATTCCTAGACTTGATCTATTTGTCTTGAAAATATTCTTCTCTAACATGAGAATAAACATTCAATTTTCCACCTACAAATTACTTGTATTAGTAGCATACCATAATTTTCAATGCTCAATCCTTAATGTGGAAACATCCATAGAGCCATGGATAAAATAAATTGTGATTGAGTAATAAAAGAAATGAGTTTATATTGCATACTCCAAAATCGGATAGCACTTGAGGAATTTCAAAAAGAATTATAACAATCATAATTAGTATTGTTCTGGTTACAACATAGAATTTGCATATGATTTAAAAGCTATAGGGATACAATATATAGCAATAGAATAGCCTATCCCCTCCATTATTTTGAAGCAACAATGCACAGTAAGAAATATTCAATTTGTCAATTTTATTTTTAGTGAACATTATCCTATGCTTATGTTGGAAGTGAGAACACTCTTAGAGAGTTGGGTGACTATGTAGGGACCAAGCTAGTTGGGTTTGAACTTCCCTTTTTATACCCATTATACCTAGTTGGAAGTCACATGGCTTAACTTTCTTATTGTAGCTTCTAGACATATGTTGTTGATATGCTTGAAGATGATCACATGCCACTTGTTGACGTTCGTCTAACAATACTAGATCTTGAAGTTGAGATATTTTGTAGTCATCATTATTAATGAGGCCCTTCATGGAGATTCTCAAAGTGGGAATCTCAACCTTGATGGGAAGCATAGCATCCAATCCATATACTAAAGCAAAAGGCATTGACGTACCTGTTGGAGTTTTGATACTTGTTCTATAATCCCATAAAGCTGGATTAATATGAAGGTGCCAACCCCTTCCATATTTGCTAATTGTGTGATGAAGGATCTTAAGGATCACCTTATTGGATATCTTTGCTTGACCATTACCCTGGGGTAATATATAGAAGACCAATGTTGCATGATTCTGAACTTTTTGTATAACTCCTTATGATATTTATTTTTAAACTATCATCCATTGTTAATGATAATGGAGGAAGGTGTGTTTTCACTTTTATAAACAAAATTATTTGATCCTAGATTATATAAAGACTTAACATAATAATGATTAATTTATAGGAGCCATATTAATAAAATTTCAATATGAAAGGGAAAGTGATAGAGCATTTAGAATAAGACTTATAGAGCATACCACAACATAGTGATTTGTACCAAGTGGAAATCCCTCAAAACAAATTAGTTTTGTCACAGGATGGGATAAAACTCCACCCCTCTAAATTTTATTGAGAAAAAACTCTTTACATCATTCTACAACCCCAACTTCAAGGAGCACCAATCCCTCCTTTTCTTTTTTTACAACTGATACTTCATATTACATATAAATACACAAATATATTTTCAGACTTTGCATTTATGCAAATAGTTGTAATCATATAATGTTCAATTAGTGTAAGACATATCCCATATATAAGAAAGAATGGATATGTATTCAATTCTATTGTGCATCTACATTCTCCCTTATATAGGGAGTTTCAATGTTCAATATTAGTTACAATAGATAGTGACTATGATGTAGGAGGATCTTGGGTGTAAGCAAAATATTGGATCACTCAAAAAAAAAAATTCCTTTGTTTCTCTTGAATAAGGGTTGTCTCATTGTAGAGTTGTTGTTTGCAAAAGCTTTCTACTTAGTAAGTTGATTATACAAGCTTCAAATGTCCTAATGTTAGAGGTGGAGGTTCATCTTGGATAAATTAGGTTGTCATTTGAGGTTCACTACCATATCATGAGTATTTATGAACTTATTACAAATTTTTGGTGTTTAATTTTGGTATGAAAACTTTAGGCTCACTTTTGAAGGCCTTAGAGACTCTAGATGAGCTTTGAAACTCAGGTGACTTGAGATTGAGCAAGTTATGTGCTATAGATATGAAGCTAAGAATTCTAGAGTGTGGTCATAATAGCCAATTGGCTCAATGGTTTAGGTCTTCCAAATTTGGGCCACCCAAAAATACCAAAATAAAATTCATGATTATTTTGAGTTAACTTTATATGTAATTTTAGGGCTGGTTAGCCTCAAGGGTTAGGGTTTGATGTCAAAATCCTTTCCAAGGTATGTAAAATTTCCTATATAAGGAAGGCTCGTAGGTTGTAAAGGACAATTCTAGGTGATAGTTTTCAACTCTTTCTTGTAAATTATTGTAAGGAAGGCACCCATGTGGGTTTGTATATTGTATTTCAAGATTATGTAATTCCACATCTATGGAGATAATAGAAAGACCATATTTTGTTCTCACAATTTTTATTTTATAAATTATTTTTATGTGTTTTGTGGCATTAAAGGGAGCACCCTTCATCAAGTGGTATCATAGAAAGAGTTCTTGAGTATGTAGATAGATTGCTGACTATGAGGCATTTTATGCTAGGATTGTGGTTTGAGTTGAGCATGCAGATAGATCACCTATTGTGAGGTAGTTTGCACCAGGGTTTTAGCAAAAAAATGAAAATATCTCCAAGAAGGGAGCATGGTGGAAGAACCAAAGATGTTAAACCTAAGGGTTTTAGAGCCCTCCAAAGTCAACTAAAAGAATTTCAAGAAAAAGTGTGGAGAAAGATGAATCTTGTTGTTAGAGGTGAAAGTGAAGATGACAGAGAAGAAAGAGGAAGCATTAATTAGGAAGTAGAAGACAAAGATCTAGACCTAGAAGAAGAAAGGATTTTTAGAGCCATCTCCAAGATTGGAAAAAGATCAAATTTTGAGGTTTCCACATTTTTGAGAAATATTAACATAGAAGAATTGATCGATTGGATCAATGAATTAGAAGAATATTTTGAGTATGAAGATGTAGATGATCTTGATAGAGTAAAGTTTGCCAAGGCCAAACTACAGAGTCATGTGAAGATTTGGTGGAAAGAGATCTAATTGGACTGAAATAGAAGAGGAAAGGAGAAAATCAAAAGATGAGATCAAATGATAGCTAAGTTGAAGTGACAATTCATTCCCATGGATTATATGCTAAATCTATTGAAGAAATTGCAAGGGTTGAATCAAGTGGGAAGATCTTCTCAAGAGTAGAAAAAAAAGTTGTACCAAGTTCTCATCAGAATAGGGCATGGAGAAGTTGACAAGGAGAAAGTTTCCTATTACCTTAATTGGTTGAGGCCAAGCATTCAGGAAGAATTGAGTTTGGTCCAAATGAATAGTATTGAAGAGGCATACCGGTTTTCCCTAGGAGTTGAGGAAAAGCTAAAAAAAAAAGTTTCAAAACAAGCAAAGTGGAAGAGGTCATTGTGGAAGATCTAGCAGAAGGTCTTATGGAGGCCGAAATGAAGATTAGAAGAAGAAGAATAAGGCTAGAAATAAAAGTTAGAATTAGAGGGGACATAATTTCCATTCTTTCCATGATCACAAGGATAAGCCCAGAAGAGGAAGAGGGCAAGGATCAATTTTTTTATTATAATTTTTTTTGGTCCATCATTCCTTTTATATTGTGGATTATTTGGAAGGCTCAAAATAATCATGTGCTTGTAGGGGAGGAAAGGAACCTTACTGAGTATCTTCAAAGACTTATATATCTTGATGTTTCCTTATAGGTTACCACTCTAATCAAGATGAAGGAGAGAAAATCATTGCAAATCCTAAGGGAAGGAAAGTCTATAATTGATAAAAGGGATATAGCTTGTGGATACACCACAATGAAAGGGAAAAGGTGTAGAATAATCTTCTGGCTGCCTCATGTTTATGCATAAAGACTAGTTTCTTCCTTGGATGTCTAGATCAATCTTCCTGTCCATTTTGAAGTTTGATATGGATGCCTAACCCATACACTCATTAAAAAGGCTTATCTATTATAATATTACTATATATCTCCCTTTAGATTAGAAGAGTAGGGTCGTTGAATAATAAATGAATGCCCCTAGGATACCAGGAGACCCCTCTTTTCTATTATTTGGAAGTCACCAATGAATCCACCCTAAAATTATTTTCCCTCAACATTTCTTTAATAGAGAAAGCCTCCAAAGTCTCAATCTCATCCCACCACCCTACCCTACTTGACATCACTATAGTTGCCACCAACTATACCTCTCATCATGTTTTTTGGTGTGATATATTACTTATCTAAGTCCAGGGAGGAGGGAGCTCACGTGATTACCTTGGAACAGTATCCAAGCTATGCAAGAAAAACTACATTCTATCTTTGACATCTAACCGAGACTTGAAGAATGCAATAGTCAACTACAAAAGGTCGATTTCAGTCCATATGCCAAGTTGAACAAAGCTCAACCCATGGGTGAATTTGAAGGCACTCTTGCAGAATTCATACAACAACAAAAGGAGTCTAGCCAATGGAATCCTAAAGATGAGGAACCTGAATGAACAATAATCCTGGGATACAAACCTGATGAAGATTCAATAATATTTCTCCTAATTCTAATGATATAAAAATTGATCAAGGTGCACTATGTAGTCTAGAACAATGCAATTTAGATGATATTGTTTAGAATGGTGTACTACTATACATTTTAAATATTATGCTATTGTGAGACAATGATACTTTTAAAATCTCTTATATATATTTTGATTCAGTTACTCTAATGTAAAACTCTTTCATTATTAATAGATATGCAATAGAAAAAAAATGAAAGGTAATATTTTCACTTAAATTTACTGTTAATTTTCACCTTGTGTGCTGAATTAGAGTATTAAAATAATTTTAAAAACATACATACTTTATGCATCTCCCTATGAAATTATCACTTCCTAGCTATATAAACGTTCAAAGAACTCCTATATAAGTACATACCCAAAAGAAATTATTCAATACAACCAACAATACCAATTAATTAAAGACTAGAAAATATATAATCAAAACAATGATGATGGAAGAAGTATGTTATGTATCTTTGCAATAAATTGGACTACATTTTTGCAGTAATGACTCTACGCCCACTACTCTTCTAGCCCTACTACACCTAGATTTTGAACATGGAAAACACTTCAAGTTTTTTACAATATCAAAGATGGCAAGTTGCCAAAAATTTCAAAATCCTCAACCATTAGCAGAGAGAAAGAACATCATGTTTACAACAAAGGAAGCCTAAGAAGCATTGGATGCATTATGGGAAGAGAGCCCAAAGTACATAAAAGAATAACAAGAGAATGCAGATTATCAAAAGAATAAAACTAGAGTCCTAGAAACTAGTATACTATACCTATCTGAAGGACTATAGGACAGCTAGATGAGGATAGAAAAAACTCAAAAAATACCCACTGGGTAGTTGGAATAGTAACATTATCCAGAGTAAACATGTAGAGACAAAGGAGAAACTAGAAAATGCCAACCCCAGGTAGAACATTATGCTTAAATGGGTATTTGTCATGCATGTCATCGTTGTGAGCATCCATGGGACCATGAGGCAATGATCACATTGAAGAAGTAGGTGTAGGATGACGAAGATGGCAAGCACAATGAACAGGAGGAGGAAACCTATCATCGTGGGAGTGATCCACAAGAGAAAATAGTGCATTCACCTTGGACTTAATAAGCGAAGCTATTGACCTATCCAATTGGTCACCATATGAGGGCTTGATTGACAAACCTGAAGTCCCACGAATGGCATCGAAAAAAGGATCAAACATAAGACCCTTTCCAAGTTCTTCAAATGAGATAAACTCGACCCACCGATGAAGAAGACCATAACCAATATTACTTTCTTTTATTATATATATTTACTATTATTTAATACTCATTTTAACCTTTTATGATCTTGTTACTAATATTTTTTTGTTTGCATATTTATTACTAATCAATTAATATAGTATATTCATTTACTGTTCTATATATTCAACACCAACTATTTCACTAATAATTAATATTTTTCATCCTATCATCTTAATTGTTTGTCATATTGACTTTTTTATATTTTGACTATTTATTTATCTTTGTACTTCAATTTAATACATATTATTGAATCTTATTCCTCCTAAAAGAGATTATAACAGTTGCCATCAACCATCAAACCTAGGTGTTATAAAGCCTCTCTAATCATACTACCATTTAATTGGTTTGCACAATCCAATATAATTTGGATTGATAATTCTAGGAAACAGAAAAAAACATTAGCATTAATACACTTTCAACCATTCAAATCATCAACAGAAATAAACATATTTATAATAGTTTGTGTGGACAACATTAAAAACTGTAATAACAAACAATAATATAAATATCAAGTTCTAAAATTCAACCGCACGTTACCTATCATGGTCAGAGACAAACCTACTAAAAATTTGGGTACTTATTATAATACCATCACTCTCTTCTTCAATGTTAGACTGAAGAGAATACATTAAGAATTATTCTATCAATCATATCTCCCTTAGGCTTTTAATGGAGTACTTACACAACAAAATCTTACTTATTATCATGCTTAGCAGATAGGAATTTCGACAAATAGTTTGCAGGCCTTATCTGATATTTGCTCTGGTAAGGTTTTTATGTTTAGCGAATTTGAGACTTCTAATGGTTTCATCTGTCCTGTTTTATGGCTCATATCTGTCTAGGCTATGTATCTCCCCCACTGAAAATATGGTGCTATAGGACCATAGTGTATTGAGGTCATACTGATGAACTAAATAAAACAGTAGCACAAAGAATAAAAAAAAAGCTTAAAAACAGAGTAGCAAGAAGCAATCAACAGTGTCACTATCATCTACAGAAGTTGAATATATTGGTTCATCAAGAGCATCTCAAGAAGCATTATGGCTTAGGAGGTGATTTGAAGAATTGCATTATCCACAAGACTTTCCAACAACAATATTTTGTGATAATCAAAGTGCTATCAAGCTAGCAAAAAATCCAATATATCATGCAATGTCCAAGCATGTAGAAGTGTCTCATCATTTCGTTCGAGATTTAATTGAAAGTCAAGAGGTGGAGCTACAATTTTGTGAAACAGAAGATCAAATTGCTGATGTATTTACAAAAGCATTATCCATAGCCAAATTTACAAAATTTAGAGATCTATTGCAACTCAAAGATGTTTCTACTCTCTCCAAATAAATATTATGGGGGGTGTTGAAATAATGTTTATTTATTCAATGGTAGGAATGCATTTAATGCATACTCAAGAACTTTCTACTTACCTTATGAAGCTTCTTTCTTTGAACAATATCCAAATTTAAAAATATATAGAAATCTCTAGAATGCTTCATTTCTTGAAGTTTCTCAAGAAGTCTATAGAAATATGTATAAGCTCTATAAATAGAGCATTCCTCTCAGCTGTAAATGTGTGAAGAAAAATTATAATGCTTTAATAATAAAGTGTGCATATTTGATATGTTGAATCTTATTTTGCTGCTCTGTTTTATTTAGTTCAACGCATATGAATCTTTATCTCTGATGGGAACCTACCAAGATCCATATATACAGTGTAGGGACAACTACAATATGAATTTTAGTTTCAATCGAATATAATAAGAGAACATAAGTTCATCTAGAGACTCTAGCATAAACACTAAATCTGAATAATCGTCTTGACGAATCAGCTATAGACAAGGTCAGAAGTTCATATATCCCCAAGAGCATGATTTAACACAAACAAATTCTGAACTACAATAGATATAATAATTTTTATTTTTATAAAATTAAACAATAACCATAGCAGGTGAAGCTAAAATCTTGAATATGGAAGCTTTGTATTGACGAGGAGTGCAAACTTTTGTACTAAGGATCTTTAGTCTGTCATAACAATTTTCTATGTCTGATTTTTTTGATATGAATCATTCTTTAGGAGACGTATATCTCACAAAAATCTATCTCTCATGAGCCTAAATAGTCCTAATTAAATCTTCTTTTCTGATAAGTTTTTAACTTCTTTTGAACACTGAAAGAAAACCCATTTCTCACAGGTTTGCAACTACTTTGCAGGATCTAATAAAATTTGTGCTCTGATGAGAGCGCATAATAGTATTTTGACATCTCTTTTACAATAAATCTTAACAGTTCAATCTATTAAAGAAAATCTTAACAATTAAATCTATTCAAATAGAGTACAAACCTGGTGAGTCTAAATACAAAAATAAGGTTCCAAATTTATAGAATGCATGCCAACTGTGGAAGCTTCATACATCATGCTATTAAGGAAAATGCTACCTTTAAAAGGAAGCATAGTTAATGAGAAAAAAAAGTAAAAAGGAAAAATATCAGTTTAAGAGAAAATTTCACAAGGACCATTGGATACGGTTCTACACAAGTTTTAAAGAATAAATTAATTGGAAAAGGAATACTTGAAAAATTAGTCTCCCGCACTAATAATTACTTTACTTTCTTACCAAAGTTAAGAATGGTACACTGCCTTCTTCAGATCAGAAGTATTCAATAAATTATGAGGATTAGAATAGTTTATAGAGCATAAATATGTACTAGTCCTCTAAAGTTTGTGTGGGGTTATTATCTTAACTTGAGAAAAATCGGCCAGAATAAAATTCTGTTGAGAAATGTATTTTTAGATTTTCATATGAACTACAAAAAAATTTCTTTCCAGTATGAAAAACATATCATTCACACTTATTAAACGTTTGTTCATAAAAAAATAATTATAAAACCAATTTAGCGGAATTTAGAAACTTGAAATTCTTTTATTGCTACTGAAAGTTTATAATTCTTTATGGAATAGAGGAGGTATAAAAAAATATTTTACAATTGATTTAGAACACCTACTTTGAAAAAAACAACTATTAATAAAAATTACTAAAATGAAAGAAAATTCTATCGAGTGAAGCGTGTTGTTTTCTACATAATTCACCTCTTGTTCTGCAGATGGTGAAACCATGTTTTCATTAGACCACCAGAGTTGCATTTTACATTTACAGATAAACTCAATGCAGTTCTGATGATCTAATTAAAAACAGGACTTCAACACTTACAACTGTAACCTCACCTCTTTTATAATTGAAATCACAGTATAATGAAGATACAAATTCCTATACTCAGTTCCAAACGCACGCATAAACCAACTGAAAATGTTTTTGAGTGTTCCATGAATTTAGAGCCCAGATATATAGGACCATGCATGCAATTTTACTACTGAGATTTTCTCCACACGTCTTCCATAATTATCACTTTTATTCTTTCTATGTCAAGTTTCATTATGCGAATTAAAATATAGGACCATGCATGCAATTTTCCTACTGAGATACTCCTCCTCGTGGGCATCATTACCAAAAAAGGATTGAAAAATTTAACCATGGCTTATTCAAAAAAAAGTGAAGTGGTTATATTGGGGTCTCTCCACAGTCCTTAACTCTTGGTAAAAATGGAGATTATATTTCAATTCATTTATTACAGTGAAAACATTGATATAATGTTTTGGTCAAAATGAATATTAAAAGACTAAGGTGTAGCTAACAATTTTTTTTGTAATGTATTTATATAAAAACTTGTTTTAAAAAGATTTCTTATTATTTTCATTTTCATTAAATATATTGATGATTTTTTTAGCCTTTTTTTTGTATTAATCAGTTTTATACATAGTATATTGTATTTATAAATTGTTTAGTTATTAAAAATTCTTATTCATGTATATTTGTACATAAGAAAAAATAATAGATATACTTCATCATCATTTCTAAGTAATTTGCTTATTTCTTTGTAAATTTGCATTCTTTCATTTGAACTCATGAAATATGTAATTATTATATTTTATTATAATTTAGTTAAGAATTTTATCCTAATATTGGTATATAGTGATAGTTAATTTGCATGTTGTTGTCAACAATTTACTTTGGTGAAACTATCCCCTACTTATGAATTGATGAGCTAAAGGGGCTTTCTAAGGAATGGTTCATAGGGCACAACACTTGGTGAAGTTTTTGCAAATAGGGTTGCAAGTAGATTGGGTTTAACTTTGGAGGGAACTCGATAGTTAAGTGTGCTCAAGTTGGAGTAGTACTCAGATGAGTGATCTCATGGAAGTCCCTTTGCTTGTGAGCATCACCTAGATCCAATGAGTGCTAATATTCTATTTATTCTCATGAGAGATGGATTCATGTGCGAATAACTACTCGAGTTGATGAGTTTAACTCAAAAATTACATTATTTTTTTCTCAACAATTCTTATAATAATATTTCACAATCATAATATAATGATGTCGTATTATGGTAGTGTTATGCTAATATAAGTAATATTAATAAAAATATATGAAATATATAATTGATAATAAATATTAATATCGTTTATATTAAATTTATTTATTAATATTTAAATAAATTTTATTTTAATTTTTTTATCAAAGTAGTAAAACTTATTAAAAATTATAAGCCTAAAATAGTTTCAAATATTTATAATTCTAATTAAGTGTAAATTGCTATGTGTGTGTGTGTGTGTGTGTGTGTGTGTGTGTGTGTGTGTGTGTGTGTGTATAGTACATTTATTTATATACTTTAACATTCATAAATTGACATATAATAGTCTATTTGAAGCAATCAATTAAAACATAGAAAAACAATTTAGAAAAAGTATAAAGTTAAAAGTTTTTCATCTATTTTTTTAATGTAATATTTATATAAAAGAAACAAAAAAAAAAGGAATGTGATTGATATTTCAAAGTTCATTTAATAACATGTTAATTTTATGAATTCAAAACATGTCACAACAATATTTATCGACAAGTACTAATAACCAATGACATCATTTTTAAGGGGAATCATTAGAAATCTTGGAATTGTTAAGTTTATTGTTCATCCATATGGTGATCACTATGTAATGTCCCTCTTGTTAGGGTTAGCTTGGGATAAGTAGTACTTGCAAAATAAATGTTATAATTAAAAATATGAAGTCTAACTATTATATTCTACCCTGATCATAACTACAACCTTAAAGAAATCTCTCGATCAGGATTAGTAGTCCTCTTGAGGATCTTTGGGTCTTGAATGATATAATATCAATTCTAGTACAATCCTAAGTTACATCTTTATACTCTTTGGAGTGTTCCACCTAAGGTTTCTCCTAGAAGAGGAAACCTCCATGAGGATTTGTTATCACATATGTATATGTTTCCATCAACAAAATGTTATGGCCATTAAGATTGTATTTTCCTCACTCATGCCAAGTAGATGGAGAATGACCTCACATACCAAAATTAAGGAGGTGATGCCATATTAAGATGACTCTCTTCCCTAGAAAGAGATTCTCATTATTTTAAGTCATTGATCTTGTTAAATTTGGTACTTCCATTGTTGTCCCCATAATGGACTTGTACTTCACTTGTATTCTATTAGCTTTTTCTTCAAAGGATTTCATTGACCCTTAACATGTTATGGTCTCCATACTTCTTGATGTTATATATATATATGGCATATGTAGTGTTTGTTGGATACAATTGTTCAATTGTGTGTTGTCTTTGATGTTACACAAATGTCATATCAGTTATCTATTCGAGTCTATTGAGCTCAGTTGGTCAGCAAGGCAAAAGATAAAGTCTACCGAGCTCAAAAGGTTAGCAAAGTGAATTACAGAGTTTGCTGAGCATTTCTAGAGTTTACACTATGAAGACAGTTTCTACCGAGCTCACTTGGGCGCTGAAGGCTTTTGTGGCAAAGATCAGTTTCTACCGAGCTAGCAACGTCAGCAAAGGGAAGTTAGTTCTTATGGAGTTTACTTGGTCTCCAAAGGATTTTATAGAGTTTTTAGTGTTTATCAAGCTTCACTTGGTTAACACTAGAAATTATTTTCTAGAGCATTGTTTATCGAGTAGGGTTGGCCAATGAAGGATTTTATTGTTTTGGAAAATAAATTTTATTTGTATAATGTAATGATTGTAGCCGACTAATGTATGGTTTATTGAAAAATGTAACTTGTAAATGAGCCGACTTGACGATTTGTAATGTATAAATAAAAGGTCAAGTTGTGGATTCTAATTGTATTTTTGAATGAGTATGCAAATGAGTTGATTATGTGAAAAGGAAATGTAAGTAAATTTTGAAGAAGGATCAGATATCCTTGAGGAGAAGCAGAGTTTTATTCGATTAGTGGGGATCTATTGAAGCAGAGCAGAGATCTGTATCAGCAAAGTTCAATTACATCTCTTTTAGGTCACTTATTGTTAATTTCTCACTATTGTAACAATATTTCCAAAATCTCTTAATAGAGTTGGTCTAACAACCATTTTGTAAATCCTCTAACAAGGTGGACAGTTCTACTGAATTATTCTAAATTCCTCTAGCAAGGCCACTCCTAGTAGGGTGATTAAATCCTCTAACAAGGTCACACCTAACAGTGCATTTTGTAACCTTTAACAGGTTTGTCTCCTAACAAGGCTTACTTCAGCAGAGTGAAAATTGGTAGCTAGCTACTTGGAGGTTTTTCCCATATTGGATTTCTAAGTTAAATTTGGTGTCTCTTGTGTCCATGTTATTTACTTTTGCATGCATGTTAATAATTGTGAATGCTTAAAGTTCAATAAAAAGTTAATCTACTGAGTTACAAAATTTCTTTGTGTGGCTACTTAGTGACAGTAGTAACTAGTTATTTAAGACATTTAAGGGATCTGTGGATTTGTTTTTGTGGTAACTGATTCACCCCCCCTCTCAGTTACTCCATTTATATTTCCAACAATTGGTATCAGAGCTTTTGGTGCTTGTAAGAAGGATTTCAAGGATCTAAGCTAAAGATTAGGATATCTTACAAGAGGAAAATTCCAAGGCTTAACAAGGATAACTTTTCAGCATGGCAAGGTCTCATGAGACTCCATCTGGCTTCCATTGGAGATACAAGACTGAAATATCTAGATGAAGCATATGTAACTCCTACTAGCACATTATCTACAAATGACATTGCTGAGAAGAAGACTCATAACACCATGATGATAGATATTGCATCTATCCTAAGCTATGAAGAATTTGATGATATCAAGGATTGTAAAACTACCTTTGAAATGTGGACTAAGTTGAAAGATATCAATGGAGGTGATGATAATGTGAGAAGAGCCAGAGCAAAAAGTTTGAGAGGTCAATTTGATCAAATAAGGATGAAAACATTACAAAATATGTTGAAAGAGTCAAAGCAAGTGTTAGTGCAATCAAAGCTTCTAGAGGAGATATCAAAGAGGAAACAGTTATAAGTAAAGTTCTTAGAACATTACTTCCCATTTATGCAATCAATTTTTTTGTAATTCAAAAAAGAAGATGTGAAGCAAATCATAAGATAAATCTAGAAGCCATAATTGGAAGATTGACTACATTTGAGCTAGATAACTATGATAACTATGTTCCAGCTACCAAGAACATTGAATCAACATTTGAAGCCAAGCTTTCATTCAAGGAGAAAGGCAGGAAGATAAAAGATTCTTAGTTAGAAAGTGAAGAAGAATCATAATAGAGTTCTGACAGTGATCTTGAGGTGGTTGAAGCTCTACTAGCAAGAAAATATTCAAGAGGCAAAGGAAAATACAAAGTTAAAGTTCCTCTAATCTATTTTTCTTGTGAAGAAATTGGACATATTGCTACTAGGTGTCCAAATAAGTAGAACAAGGATGAGAAGAAAGGTCACAAGTGTAATAGCAAGAAAGACTTCAAATCATTCAAGGACAAAGGTAAGAAAACATGTTTCATGGCTAAGAATTCTAATGATTCTAATGATGACGAAGAAGATGAAATTATTTACATTGCTGTGAAAGATGAGTTTGATAATGATGAAGAAATGACACTTATTTCTCATGTGAGCAACAATGATACATGGATCATAGATAGTGGTTGTTCTCATCATATGATTGGTGATAAAATTAAGTTTGAACATTTTGAAGACTATGATGGTGGTAGTGTGAGGTTTGGTAGTAATGAACCTTGTTGCATAAAAGGAAGAGGAAGAATCTCACTAACCAAAGAGCTTGTATGTGATAATGCATATTGGATAGAAGGACTAAAACACAATCTATTGAGTGTGGCATAGCTACTTAATAATGAATTCAAAGTGAAATTCATGCATGGAAAAGCAAGACTGCTGGATGACAAAGGAAAGCTGATTGGATCAGGCACTCAAACAAAAGGTTACTTGTTTTATCTTGAACTTGGTGAATGTCCATGCTTTATTGCTCAAGTTGAAAAAAGTTGGTTATGGCATAGGAGGTTGTGTCATGTGAACTTTGATAACTTGGTAAAAATAAGTAAATTCAGGAAAGTAAGAGGCATTCCTAACATAAAGAAACCTAAGGTTGGTCTATGCAAGAATTGTCAAATTGGCAAGACGAGAAAGACTAGCTTTAAAACTAAGAATTATCAGTTTGATAAATTTTTAGAAATTGTGCATACTGATTTGTGTGGACCTATTAGAATTGAAAGCTATACTGGTGAAAAGTTCTTCATTCTTTTTGTTGATGATTACTCAAGAATGATGACTGTCATGTACTTGAGAGAGAAATCAGAAGCATTTGAGAAGTTCATATGGTATTTGGCCAGACTTGAGAAAGAAACAAGCAAAAGATTGAAATGTTTGAGATCAGACAGAGGTGGTGAATTCATCTCCCACGAATTCAATAACTTTTGCATTGAAAGGGGAATCAAAAGAAAAGTATCAACCTTTGGAACTTTCGAGCAAAATGGAATAGCTGAAAGAAGGAACATATCTATCATCAATTGTGCAAGAACCCTAATGATTGAAAAGAGCATTGCTATCAAATACTGGAAGAAAGCTATTAGCACTGTAGTTCATACTTTGAACCAAGTACAGCTAAAGAAGGACTCATTCAAAACCCCCTATGAGTTATGGTATGGCTACAAACCCAATGTAAGTTACCTAAAAGTATCTAGAAGCAAATGTTACATTTTGAAAGTATCTAGAAAAGGAAAATTTGATGTGAAGGGTGATGAAGGAATATTTTTGGGATATTCTTGCAAAGTAAAGCATATAGACATTTGAATTTGTCTACTCACAAAGTCATAGAAAGTGCACATGTGAAAGTTGACAAATTTACAGAAAGAACTAAAGAAGAAAGCAAAAGGGAACTAGAAGACTACATGAGGTTTGTTTTCATTGAACCTAGTACAGTGCTAGATACACCTATCAATCAAGAATCTTCTACTCCCAAGTCTTCAATAACCGAGCTATAGGAACTCGAGTCACATTCTTATGCTACCGAGATAATGCTTACTGAGTTTGAAGGACCCAAGTAGTAGATAGAATAGCCATAACACAAAGTTGAAGTACAAGAGGATGAAAATGCAAAGTGTTCCAAAGGCAAGGAACCTGTATGAGCTAAGTATGTTAGGAGACATCATGCACTAGATCAGATCATTGGAGATAAATTTGAAGGAACTATGACAAGAAGTAAGTTGAAAGGTACTTGTTTACTTGCTGAATTTGAACCTAGAAGTGTCAAAGATGCATTAGAAAATAAAAGTTGGATTGAGGCTATGAATGAAGAGATAGAGAAGATAGAGAAAAATAAAACATGGACTCTTATACCCAGGCCTAAAGACAAAAATGTGATTAGAACAATGTGGGTATTTAGAAATAAGTTGAATGAAGATGGTAAGGTGTCAAGGAACAAAGCTAGACTAGTATGCAAATGGAGAGATTTTTGCTCTTATTGCAAGATTGGAAGGTGTCGGGACCTTACTTGCATACACTACATACAAAGGATTTAAGTTTTATCAGATGGATGTCAAGTCAACATTTTTCAATGGTATATTGGATGAGGAGGTGTACATTGAGCAGCTTGAAGGTTTTGTTGATCTAGACAAGAAGGAGATGGTTTGCAAATTATACAAAGCAATATATGGTCTGAAACAAGCTCCTAGAGTATGGTATGAAAGATTGTATAACTACCTTATTCAAATTGGTTTTCAAAGAACTAATGATAACAATAGCTTGTATATCAAGGAAGGACTAGATAATAAGATTGTTTTGGCAGAAATATTTGTGGATGATACTTTGTTCACAAGAAATGATGATATTTGTAAAGAATTTTTAGAGAAAATGAACAAGGAATTTGAAATGTCAATGTTTGGTGAGATCAAATTCTTTTTTGGTCTTCAAATTTAGTAGAGTAAGAATGACATCTACATCACTCAATCTAAATACACCAAGGAGATACTGAAAAAGTTTGGTATGGAAGACTGCAAACTAGTTGGGACTCCTATGTGTACTGGATTGAAACTTACCAAGGATGCTGAATCAAAGGAGGTAGATCAGACATTGTATAGATCTATGATTGGAAAGTTGCAGTAGTAGTGCATACTAGGCTAGATATTGCCCTTGCAGTTGGTATTGTAGAAAGATTTTTAGCAAAACCAATAGAAAATCACATGATGCAAATCAAAAGAATCATGAAATATTTGAAAGGCATTGAAGATTATGGATTATGGTACAAATTTGGAGGTAATCTAGATTTGAAAGTGTTTACTAATGCAAATTGGATAGAAAACATTGATGTTAGAAAGAGTACAATTGGAGGAGCTTTCTTTCTTGGAAAGAGGTTGGTTTCTTGGACAAGTAAAAAGAAAAATTATACATCCCAATCCACAACAGAAGTAGAGTATGTTGTAGAAGCAATAAATTGTTCTAATATTGTTTGGTTCAAATAGTTATTGGAAGGTATGAAAGAAGAAATCAAAGAACTTGTTGTTATGTTTTGTGACAATACAAGTGTAATTAACATATCCAAAAATCTGGTGATGCATTCAAAAACCAAGCATATTGCAATAAAGTATCACTTTGTCAGAGAATTGGTGCAAGACAAGGAGATCAGATTGGAATATATCTATACTAAGGAACAAATTGCTGACATATTCACAAAGCCTTTATCTAAGGATGCATTTTTGTATCTAAGAGGTAAGTTAGGGGTCATTCCCCTATCTAAAGCTCACTAAAATGAAGTTTTAGTGATGCATCAATAGGTATCGAGTTGGAGATCTTTTCAGTTGATGTAGAATAAACATGAAAATATTGCATACTAATTACTACATAAGGTACATTGTTATTCATTTGATTTGTGTTGTCTTTGGCATGTGTTTTCAAAGAGGGAGAGTATACTATCATATCTTTCTGAAATTTGAATTTGTTTATGAAGAGTTTGATGTTTGTATAGAAGCTATGTAATTCCTTCACAAAGGGAGATTATAGTATTTGAGGACTTTGTGGAATGAAATGTAAGAGGGAGAAGCATTCTATCAGAAAAAGACTTGTTTTCAAATTTCATCCTTCTATGACATGTTGTGTTGCCATCAATGCCAAAGAGGCAAATTGTTGGATACAATTGTTCAATTGTGTGTTATCTTTGATGTTACACAAATGTCATATCAGTTATCAGTCAGAGTCTACCAAGCTCAGTTGGTTAACAAGGCAAAAGACAGAGTCTACCAAGCTCAAAAGGTTAGCAAAGTGAACTACAGAGTCTACCGAGCATTTCTAGAGGTTACACTATGAAGACAGTTTCTACCGAGCTCACTTGGGCACTGAAGGCTTCTATGATAGAGATCAATTTCTACCAAGCTAGCAAGGTCAAAAAAGGAAAGTTAGGTCTTACCGAGTTGACTCGATCTCCAAAGAATTTTACAGAGTTTGTAGTGTTCACCGAGCTTCACTTGGTTAACACTAAAAATCATTTTTTGGAGTAGTGTTTACCGAGTAGGGTCGGCCAATGAATGATTTCATTGTTTTGGAAAATAAAGTTTATTTGTATAATGTAATGATTGTAACTGATTGATGTATGATTTATTGGTAAATGTAACTTGTAAATGAGACAACTTGACAATTTCTAATGTATAAATAAAAGGTCAAGTTGTGGATTCTAATTGTATTTTTGAACGAGTATGCAAATAAGTTGATTATGTGAAGAAGAAGTGTAAGAAATTTTTGAAGAAGGATCAAATATCCTTGAGGAGAAGCAAAGTTGTATTTGATAAGTGAGGATATATTGGAGTAGAGCATAGATCTGTATTAGCAAAGTTTAGTTGCATCTCTTTCAAGTCACTTATTGTTACTTTCTCACCATTGTAGCAATATTTCCAAAATCTCTTAACAGAGTTGGTCTAACAACCATTTTGTAAATCCTCTAACAAGGTGGATAGTTCTACTAAATTGTTCTAAAGTCCTCTAGCAAGGCCACTCCTAGTAGGGTGATTAAATCCTCTAACAAGGTCACACCTAATAGTGTATTTTTTAACCTTTATCAGGGTTGGCTCCTAACACAACTCATTTCATAAGAGTGAAAATTAGTAGCTAGTTACTTGGTGGTTTTTCCCATATTGGGTTTCCACATTAAATCTGGTGTCTCTTGTCTTCATGTTATTTAATTTTGCATGCATGTTAATAATTGTGAATGCTTAAAGTTCAGTAACAAGTTAATCTACCGAGTTACAACATTTCTCTGTGTGGCTATCGAGTGATAGCAGTAACTAGTTATTTAAGACATCTAAGGGATCTATGGATTTTTTTTTGTGGTAATTGATTCACCCCCCCTCTCAGTTACTCCATTTATATTTCCAACAGTGTTATAAGTCCTCATTTAATAATATTGAATTCCCCTTGTCTTATCACGTGAATGATGGGTTATGAACTTTTTCTTCAATGACCTCTTCTGTTCCTAAAGAGAGATGGTAATACTTATGTTTGTATCAGTGGTGGTTACCTTACTTTATAAAAAACCATGTGAATATTATATTATGAGTCATTAATCTTATATTTGTTCTTCTTAACATTTACTATATTGTAGAGCATCATCATGCGTAACCATTGAGATCAAATCTAATTTTTAATATATTGTTTATCCAATCCTTGAGATTTTATTATGTGTAATGATTGGGATCAAGTCTAATTTTAATATACTCTCTATCTATCCTTGAAATTTTTAGTCAATTTTGGCCTATATAAATAAAACTAATATTAATTTTATTCACATCAGTCTAAATAATCTTGAGAGGTGATATTTGATTTCAATATCTAATATGAGGTATTTCACTCATTTTCTTTGTTTTCATCCATCCTAGTGTTTGTAAGATTTCTAGTGATATTTTTAAGTGTAGTGGCTTATTTTTTAGGTGTTTGTTGATGCCTCATTTGAGAAAAAATCTTGCGAGATTGTGTACAAGGTGAAATGTGAAGCTCTTGGAATAGGTCTCAATTACTTCACATTTTAGGGGTTTGACAACCTTGTACCTCAAAGGGAGGTTAAGGAAATTGATTGTTTCAATTCCAACTCTAAGATAACTAGATCTAGGAATATTAGTACCAACCAAGTGATAAAGGATCACTAACTAAAACAAAGATCTAATTGTTGTAGGGTTGGAGAAAGAATGCGAAAGTCCTTAAAATCCTAGTGTAGCAAGAGTTATGAAGAATAATTAAGTAGATATTTAATGTAAGAGTTTAATGTAAGGAAATAGAAATGTATATTAAATGTAATATATATGAGGTAATATATATTATGAAAATTTTTGATGCAAATTTGTGAACATTAGAGAAGATTTTTGTGTTGAGGACATTTTGTGGGCTTCAAAGGAATTGTATTGGAAAGATAAGTTGTTGTTTCAGTCAATTCATTTTTTTGGATGGCTATCCCAAATTGTTTAGTGAAAATAGTTATTAAAAAATTTGGTCAAGGACCTTAACTAACTTCTTATCAACTCCTAATACAGTTGGCACAACTCCTAATAGGGTTGGAATCTCCTAAAAGGGATTCAAAGTATCCTAGCAAGGACTCATATGTATTGATTGTATTTCATTTGACTCCTAATAGGATCACACTCTTTTAAAAGAAACTATCTATATTAGTATATTATCTTGTAGGAATCATTCCCACTAGGGTTTTGTCTCTCATCAATGGTTTCTATAGTTTACATATATTATGCCACTTTTCATGGTTATTATCTAATGGTTGTTGCATCTATTGATAACATGTTTTAGTTTTGTTAAAATTAACAAAAGTGGTTTAAAGCATATAACTAATTCATCCCCCTCTCAATTATATTAGTGAAATTTACTTTCTAACAATTTGTTACCACTCAAGACTCTTTTTACAATAAGCACAAATTGTACATTTTATGAATTAGTTTATAAATTGACAATAGAGAGAAAACAAAGATTTTTATTTATTTAAATAGTAACCAGTAGAGATAGAAGTTTTATTTATAGAAATAACAAATCTTCATATGGATTACAAACATGATTTAAATATTTATTTATGCTAAGTTGGACTCAAAGACAAATTGAGATCTTATTTTTTGGTGGGTGGTCATTTATCAATCCAATGCTGAAAATTTATATGAGAGAGGTAATTTTCAAGCATAGAGATAAAATTATATTCCATCTATATATTTAATAAATATGGTTGGTGCATTCAGTCATTAAGTTCATTCCTCATGATGTCCCTCACAAGAACATGTGTTTCCTCCATTCATTGATAGGTCTAATGAACCAATTATATAGTGCTGAGATTCACTTGTAGATGGTCATTTAATTGGAAAGTATGTAAATTAATCCTAAAACAAATTGATATGTTTGAAATTGATGAAATGGTTATAAAGAAAATTGGCGGCTTCAGGAAACATATTTTATGGATACATTGGTCTTGTATTATTGAAGTGAACAATTTTTCTATGGTGGTTTTATAGGAATGTAGGCCCAACATTGTTTTGTTATTTGAATTTATCATTTTTAGAGGATGATGTTTAAGTTGTGGGGAAGAAAGTTTGTTTAAATATGGAAAAGTTTTTGCAACTTCAGATATAAATGTTTAGTGTGATGTTTGATATCACAAATTTTTTTGTATCAATATAGTGAGAGTTTTAATTTTGTATTAAGTGTTATGATGTCATAAGATGGTTATCTTCATGTGATATGAAGATGTTTGTAGTTTTCATGGTGGACTCTTGATAATAGATTAGAGTGTTGGCATGAAATGAGTTCTCCTAACAGGTTGTGCTTTTTGGACCATATGGTCTTTGTTTGTGGAGATGTTAGATTATGCTATCATTTTATGTCCCAAGATTCTAGACATGCAGTGAGTTTTTTTTTATAGCAGTATTGAGTACATTGATCATTGTGTTCGAAAGCTTCATGATGGCACACCTTTGATTTTGAAGATTAGTATGGATTGATGATAGCAGTTTGAGTGAGGCTATAATTCTCTTTGATTAGAGAACATTTGTTGAGATAGTTTCTTTTGGAGGTTTTAACTTGAAGTTCAAGGAGCCTAAACCTGTGGATGGATACAAGTTCATTATGGACCTAGTGGAGATTGATCTTGGAGAAAAGTCATTGAGACTTGGTGCATCCTAGAGGAGCATTCTCATTCCCCATGCTTGGTATATACAAAAAAATTATCTCCTTATGCATATGAGTTTAGGAGATGGTTTAAGATGGTTCCTATTTTTGGAATGTGTAGAGTTTGATCTTCTTATATGGGCTTTCATCTATGGTATTTGAATGTTGTAAATGCTCTCATATGGAGAGGTAAAGGAGATCATGCTTGACATAATTAAGCACTTAATGGTGTTGGTAGAAGGATGAGTTATGGTTTGCATGTGTGTTCTTTCCAACAAAAAGCTAAAATGAGGAAAGACAACTAAACTTAACTTATTTAGCTAGCTGGACTAGCTCCCATGCCAATTTGTGACTTCTTTAGCCTCCTTTCCCAAATTCTTCTCCTTCATAGTGAAGTCTGCATCCTTGGTCTTCTATAGCCTGCTCTTACCAATGATATTATGGCCTTTATCATCCTTGTTCTACACATTAACCTTAATTCAATGGTAGGATATCACAAATGTTATTCCTCACAAGGTTTCACTAGTATTATTATTTAGAAAGTGAATTTACTAATTTTATTTAAAGGTAACATGAAGCTTAATTCTTGTAACAAAACTCACAAGCTCCATTGTAAGGGATGCTATAATTGTCTTGGGATAACAAAGCAATGATAATAAAATTATTCAAAAGCTCATTGTAATTAATGTTGGAATTCTAGTAGTAAAACTATTTTAGAGACAATTTTATAATTAGGAGGAAGATTGCTTTTCAAGTCTAGATTTGTTAAAGGAGTAATTGAACATACAATTTTATATATTTTTAAAATATTTGGAAAATAATTAAGAATAGGAAAAATTGTATGATTTAGAAATAAAATCTTAGAATCTATATAAAACATTTGTTGCAGATTAAATTTCTATCCATACATTAACTGTCTAACCTGCACATTGACAGGTTGCCCTAAAAAACTTAGATTTTTTCTTTTTGATAGTGGTTTCTTAATGGTGGATTTTATTCACGAAATATCTTAAGGACAAAATTTTGGAACCCTTATGTAGCTCTTTCCTGATTATTGTACTTGCCATAGGCAAATACTATTGCAATCAGTTCTCTAGAATTAGTAATTAGTTCTAAATGAGTCAACCAATAAAAATAAATAATTTTTCTATTTAATTTTTTTTTCTAAAGTTTATTTTATTATTTATAATTAAAAAAAAGTATAAAATATTTTTATCCCAATTATGATTCATTAATTTGATTTGGTGTTATATGAGCCCTTTTCTCGGAGGCTTCCTCATATTACTTTTTTTTTTCCACCATAGGTCTACAATTTATTAAAGTGCACTTTACATTTTAAGGTTACAAAAATATTAGCTTTAAATTTTGATTTGTTACATATTTCTTTAATTATTTGTAAGTTGAGTTTTTAATAGGAAATTGATATATGTATTATATTATTATTAATATAGTATAAATAATTTTTCAATGGTATATTATGATATATATAAATGATATACTAAAATGTCCAATTAAAATATATATATATTTTTAATTTATAATATATGTTTATGCTTTCAAATTTTTAATACAAATATTTAATTTTTTATATAATGTTGAATGTTTTAATTTTAGTGTGTAATTAGTTAATTAATATTATACTTCATTATTTTTTTATTTTGATATTTATTTGTGCATAATGCAAATTTTATTCTAAATATTTCTATACTTATATTAATCATTATTAAGAGCTATTATACTTTTCCTTTACATTAAATATTAACTCCTTAACTATTAGTGCAAGTACATGCCACTACGTGGCACTTGTTAACTATTTCAAATATGTAAATGAAATTTATTCACTTCTATTATATCATATTGAACATCAACATAGAGGTTTTATTCCATCCAATCTAAACAATACAAAAAATAGAACAATTGACTTAACAAAATTTCTAAAACCATAAAACAATTAGAAACAACACATGCAAACTGATTGATTTGTATGACTAGCTATATATTTATTATACAATACATAATATATATAAAGAAAGTCAAGGCTTTAATTTTTAAATATGTTTAAAAAAAAAAGTAATTTGAAGCCTCAATATCTCTAGTTTCTCTTTATATATATATTGTATATTATAAAAAAAAGAAAAGCTAGTAGCATCTGCAAGAGCAAGTTCTAAGAATAAAATCATACTTTAGTGTTTAAATTATAGGAATATGTAGGGTTTTAGATTAAATTGCTAGTTTGATTTATGGGATATGGTTGAATATGGGATAGTATTCAATAAGGGTTAGGATTAATGTTCAATTGACCTCATCTACTCTCTCTCTCTCTCTCTCACACACTCCCATCACCTACTTATCCTCTATATCTACCTTATATCTCTCACCCTTTCATTCTCTTCATTCCCTTGCATAATGAATCATTATCTCATAGGCATGTATCCCTTGCAATTATCATCTCTCTCTCTCTCTCTCTCTCTCTCTCTCTCTCTCTCTCTCTCTCTCTCTCTCTCTCTCTCTCTCTGCCTCCCTCCCTCCCTCTTTCTCTTTCCCTCTCCCTTCCTCTCTCTCTCTCTCTCACACACACACACACACACACACACACACATCTCTCTCACCTTCTCTCTCTCTCTGATTATTTTATAGACCTCATATCACTCCTCTTCCCCCTTATCTCTCTACCTCATCTCTCTTTGTCCCATTCTATCTATATCTTCCCATTGATTAACATAGATTTTTAATTTCTCTCACTATCTATCTCTTTATCACATATCTCTCCTCTCTTGAATATTACCATTTGCTCTCTCTCTCTCTCTCTCTCTCTCTCTCTCTCTCTCTCTCTCTCTCTCTCTCTCTCTCTCTCTCTCTCTCTCTCTCTCTCTCTCCCCACTCCCTCCCCCCCCCCCCCCCCCCTCTCTCCCCCCTCGCTCATCTCTCTTTATTAATTCTCTCTTTATTAATTCTAGCTATATCTCTCTCACACGTCCCTTTGTAACTACAAACTTTCTCTCTACTTCACTATTAAAATCATCACTATATCTATCTCTTTTGAGTGTTAGAATTATATTTATTCTTGAACTCTATCTCATCTCTCCACCCTACCCCCTTCTCTCTCTAAGTATTATCTCATCCACTTTCCCTTATCCATTTTTCCAAACCTCCCTCTCTCACCATATCTTCTCTATGATTACCATCTATCTCTACCTCATGTCTCCCAACCTCTCCACCTTGTTACTATAATGTGCATATCTCTCCTCAATTTCACCACTCTTCCCCTTCCTCCCTATATCACTTTTCCTAGTTATCCTCTTAAAATCCACACACACACACACACACAAAGACACATCCCATTCCTTCATCACCATCTCTATCTATTTTGGTTTCTATTTAGCTTCCCTCTTGAGCTCTATCTAATCTCTCCCCTTCCCTCTTCTCTCTCTTTTTGTACTCTCTCTCTC
The DNA here is from genome assembly GCA_028749045.1 of Cupressus sempervirens. Classification (NCBI taxonomy): domain Eukaryota; kingdom Viridiplantae; phylum Streptophyta; class Pinopsida; order Cupressales; family Cupressaceae; genus Cupressus; species Cupressus sempervirens. The sequence continues at coordinate 554,210,190 of CM053791.1, forward strand.
TCTCTCACACACACGTGTGCACGTGCACGCACACACACACACACACACACACACACACACACACACACACACACACACACACACACACACACACACACACACACACACACACACACACACACACACACACACACACACACACACACACACACACACACACACACACACACAAACACACACACACACACACACACACACACACACACACATGCATGCACGCAGAAAGACACATCCCATTCCTTCATTGCCATCTCTATCTATTTTGGGTTCTATTAGCTTCCTTCTTGAGCTCTATCTGATCTCTCCCCTTCCCTCTTCTCTCTCTTTTTGTTCCCCCCCCCCCCTCTCTCTCTCTCTCTCTCTCTCGTGTGCTCGCGCACCTCTTTGATTGTTTCATCTCCCTCATTTTACCATCTTTAACTCTTTATTTATCCTTAATCTTCACCTCATCTCTCTTCCCCCATCCCTTCTCTATTTAACTGATTTCTCCAAATTACATATAAAATAAATACAATTATTTGAAATGATTATTCATTATTAAATGCATCTTCCTCTTAAAGTACATTTTATTTACGTGCATGTAATTTGTATTTCTTTAACAAATTTCAAGGAGATAAGAATTTTCTATATTAAATTAAACTATATTAATTATTTTATATTAATTTAAATTTAATATATCATTTTTTAATGTATCTTAAACTTATTAGATACTCTATTTTAATTTTATAATACAATAAATTATATTTATTATGTATTAAGCTTGAGTAGAATTGAATCCAAGACCTTCGAGATAAGAGACTCACAATGTACTATTGTGTTGTAGGCTCTTGCCTAACAAAAAAATTAGGTTTTATATTTTAACTATTTTAATTTTATAACACAATAAATTAGATTTTATATTTTATATTTTAAATATACAATATAAAATATAATTTATTGTTTTATAAAATTAAAATAGAGTATCTAATAAATTGGATACATTAAAAAATGATATATTAAATCTAAAATAATTAAAATAATTAATATAATATAATTTAATATAGAAGTATATAAATAAAATAAAATATATAGAGGAAGCCAAGCTATATATATTTATATATATTCTATTATTTTTGTATCTAATTGGTTGGTTAATTCGCTATTCTTGCTTGCCTTAGTGTGGAGGATGTGGTACGAATGTAGACTCCTACTCCGTCATCTCTCTAAAATAAATACAATTATTTGAAATGATTATTCATTATTAAATGCATCTTCCTCTTAAAGCACATTTTATATACAAGCACCTAATTTTTATTAATTATTTTAAATTAATTTAAATTTAATATTTAAATACAATTATTTGAAATGATTATTCATTATTAAATGCATCTTCCTCTTAAAGCACATTTTATATACAAGCACCTAATTTGTATTAATTATTTTAAATTAATTTAATTTAATATTTAATTTTTAGATACTCTATTTTAATTTTGAAATATAATAAATTATATTTATTATGTATTAAGCTTGAGTAGAATCGAACCCAAGACCTTTGAGATAAGAGATTCACAATGTACCATTGTGTTGTAGGCTCTCACCTAACAAAAAATTAGATTTTATATTTTAGCTATTTTAATTTTATAACATAATAAATTAGATTTTATATTTCATATTTTAAATATATAATATAAAATATAATTTATTGTATTATAAAATTAAAATAGAGTATCTAATAAATTTAAGATACATTGAATTATGATATATTAAATTTAAATTAATTAAAATAATTAATATAATTTAACTTAATATAGAACTATATAAATAAAATAAAATATATAGAGGAAGCCAAGCTATATATATATATATATATATATATATTCTTGGTGTATCTAATTGGTTGGTTAATTTGCTATCCTTGCTTGCCTTAGTGCAAAGGACGTGGTATGAATGCATACTCACTCACTGTACTCCAAAAATGATATACTATTGCAATCACCAATATTTAACTAGTGATTAATCCTTTCAATGAGAACCAACCAGATGTAAGTATTATTTTTTTAAAAATTAAAATTTTGATTTTTGTAATATTTATTTGTGAAATTTTTAATTTAACCAACTAGATGTAAGTATTATTTTAAAAAAAATTTAAATTTTGATTTTTGTAATATTTATTTGTGAAATTTTTAATTTTTATTAAAAAAAAAAAATTTAATTAAACTTGATTGGCTCATATAATTGGAGTCTTATAAGGGCAGATTTTAAGCAACCATTACCCAATATTTTAGTGTGCTTCTTTAATAAATAAAAATAACATTGTATGGTATTTTTGAGTTGTATATATTTTAGTATACAATAGTATTAACTTTGATAATTCTTTTTACTATAAGCTATTTATATATAAACAAATAAGTGGGTGACTATAGTATAGTTAAAATGTAGCAACTATTTTATATTAGCAAGGATGGATCACAATGTAGTGCTTGCCCTAATTCACATTTTTTCTATCATTGTTGAACACTTTTAGGGCTAGTTTTATGTTGATGATTATTAGTAACATTATTTTGAGATTATTAGATATTGTTTTAATAGATTCGTTTATTATATGATGAGATCATTTGGTACTCTATATTTTATGTATGTGTGATGATTATTCAAGTGATTTCAGTTATTGATGATGATTAGATAGACGATTTATTTTGTGTGTTTTCTTATGGATACTTTCCCCATACTTGCATGTGTATGGTGTGCGTGTTTGGTTTCTTTTTGTATGGCATTTCTGATGTGGTTAAGGAAGGGACTCGTAGTCACCTGCTAGTTAGGATCTACATGATGCACCACTTCCTGCCATTGCCTGTTTAGCTTAGTATATATTGTGCTTGTACATGCATGGATTTTATGTAGGTTATAGGTACTGGGTATCGACTTCCTTGAATTGCCAGGATGAGCATACCCTATCGCATTATCTCAATGGTAAGAGAAGGGAGATAAATTCTCAACTCCAAATCCCAACCCTTTAAGCCATTTGTCCTAGTTGAAAATTAGGACAAGTATTTGAGTCAAGTACCCTCTAAATGTGTTAGATGACATAATTCGTGATATCAACCCTTGGTTTAATTTTGTATGTGTTTTCATATTTTACTTTGTGAGTCTTTGGTGTATTTTCTATTAATTAAGTCTAATTAAAAGATTTAATTAATGATTTAATTTAATGGAAAATTATTATGATATTTTAATATTTAATTTTTCTCTGATACCATGTAGGAGTTGATGAAATCCAACTCCACAGTCACCAAGGTCACCTACATGCAAAATAACTTGTCGAAGGGAAACCAAGAAGGAAGAGGTGGAGCTTGGAAAAACCCTAAATGGACATGAGAGAGAACATATTGCAAAACAATGAAATTGTATTTACAATGAGAATGGAATGGAATGTTTTGTGTTTACAATGAGAGAGAGACCGCTTATAAAGGCCTCAAGGAAGCTTGTAGAACAAGCTGGAAAGTGGTAGAAGATAAGGTTGACAACTAAGCACTCTTCCACAAAAAAATGGAACATGCTAGAAGGGAATAAACTCTCGCGTTGTCAACAACTCATCACTACATGCATTAAATACTAAATATTAAATAAATGCATTAACCTAAGTAAGCTTAAGTAAATAGAATAAATAATTAATAAATAAATAATTATTTACTCTAACACCCCCCCTTAAGTGCAACTTAGGGGAATGTCTTAAGCTCACAAAACTAAGATGAAAATGTAGAATGGGTCCTAGAAATGAGGCCATGTTAGGTACCCATGTACAATGCAAAGAGATGCAACCTCTGTAAACAGGAAAGAGAGAAAACCACGTGGGAAAAACTCTCCCCCAAAAAGAGGTAAACCTAGTGAAGAACTAAAGAAGCCTCCAACTAGGGGAATGTCCCCTAAAATAGGAACAAAGAGAGATCATGAAGAGCATCACTGCAGCATGAAGAAGACACAAAATCTGCCATTAGAAAGAAAATTGCTGATCTAAAGAACCTCCATGGAAGAAGAAGGCACGAACCGAGCATGTCTTTATGGTAGATGATCCATCTCATTGAAATGCATAGGTAACTAGCCACTACAATTGCCTTGTATATAGGATCAACCACTGAATACATAGTTCACACTATTGAACCATCGAACCATAGATGTATTAGAACAATAGCATAACCCCCCCTTAATGTAGATGAGGTGAGATGACATGCAACTAAGCAGGTGGGGCAAAAATCTCTTGTAGAAAAACCAAGAATGACGAGAGAGGAAGAGGTAAAAACACCTATAAAGACATAGTCACAATAACGTTGCATGGGGCTAATGTCATGGAAGGGACACTCACTTGAGAAAGGGAGAAGGCCTAAAACAAAAAACAACTATCCCCCCATGGTGATTTATAAAAAGAGTGCAAGTACAACTATCTCAAAATGATGTTCATGAACCCAAAATGCAAAAGTGACACTCTATCTTAGTGCATACACAAAAGAGCTTACAACTACAATGACCAAAACAAGAAAAAAATTGACACAAAAGATAAGACAACCCAAAACAAAAGAAACCATGCCTGGAAAATGATCCTCAGACCTAAAACACCCAAGATATCCACCATAAAGAAAAAATGACAAAAATATGATAGAAAGAGCATGGGCCAGAATCTAAGGAAAAATACCACATTTCTGAAAAGGTGACAAAACCAGCTTTCCAAAAATATAACATTTTTAAAAAATTGACATGGGATGCAAAAGATATACATGTCAGAGTCAAAAACAAAACTTTGGACTTCAACTAAAAAAATGGGTAACAAAACTACCCGTAGTTGCCAAGATCACTTGTAGTGCAAATAGCTTGCAAAGAGAAACCTAAGGAGCAAGAACTTGGAGCAAATAATGGAAGAGAAAATATTTCACAATAGAGAAAAATTGACTGGATGAATTTACAATGAGAGAGAGACCACTTATAAAGGCCTCAAGGAAGACAAGTTGGAAGGAGGTAAAAGATAAGGTTGACAACTAAGCACTCTTCCACAAAAAAGTGGAACATGCTAGAAAGGAACAAACTCTCGCGTTGTCAACAACTCATCACTACAACTAATAACTACTAAATATTAAATAAATGCATTAACCTAAGTAAGCTTAAGTAAATAGAATAATTAATTAATAATTAATTAATTATTTACTCTAACACCCCCCCTTAAGCGCAACTTAGGGGAATGCCTTAAGCTCCCAAAACTAAGATGAAAATGTAGAATGGGTCCCGAAAATAAGGCCATGTTAGGTACCCATGCACAATATAAAAAAATGCAACTGTGCTAGTACAGACTAGGATGGGAGTAGAGAGAACGCTTGGTTGCGACCTTGTATTCCGTAGTATGCCTCGTCAATATGAGAGGATACTAGTGGCCGCATATAGGGATCAGTAGGGGGCTGGGGTCTATTGAGAGACTACTAGGGTAACTCTAGCATGATTCATGCGATGACACTTTATCACTTGCATAGTAGATTTTCTACATGTCTTTGTTGTGCCTTTGGGTATAGATGTCAGTCTATGTTGGAACCCTTGTACTTTTAGGATTCTAGGACTTAAAGAGTATTTGAGTTATGTGATTAGATATCATGTTTGAGACTTGAGACTATCTCCTCCAACGCATTCTTTGTTTGCATGTACCTTCATCCTATTCATGGATCTTATGATGGATGTTATTTACTGACATGTTTCTTTATATTGATGATTAGCACATGATAGATGATGTTATCTACTTGTAGGATCATCTTCTTTTGGATCCCTTGGCAGTGCGTTACACACAACAACATTTTAAATTTGATAATAATTAATGTTATTATTAACTATTGTACACATAAACAATTGAAGAGCTAAAAAGAATTAGTTATTAGTTAAAATAAACAATTGAAAAGGTAAAAATAATTAGTTATTAGTTAAAAATTATCAAGTCACTATAGTATGCTTAAATGATTATATTTTTAAAAGAGTAATATTGCATGTAAAAAATTATTTCTACACAAATTAATTATAAATATTTTTATATTAAAATATATTAATTTAAAATATTAAAATATTTAAAATAGAATTATAATTTCTTAATCTTTCTAAATTATAAATTAAAATGAATATTATTTCCTTTAAAAATATTTTGTCATCACATAAGTTAATTATATTTTTAAATACTTATATATTTAAAATTGAATGATTTCTTTCAAAATTAAAAATTAGATTTATTATTTTGTAAAAGCTCCATCTAAAAGTGTTAAAAAGTAATCAAATATTAACATATTAATAAATTTATTTAATATATTATATATTTTAACTCTATTGATTAAACTATAGTTTACCGCAAATACAAGCCACTACGTGGCATTTATTCATGATTGGGTATTTATCAAATGGGAATTTTCAAAACTTGATATCTTACATATAGAGTAATTATCAATATTGTTGCCTAAATATTTTCTATAGGATTTATATATGCATGTGTAGTTATGCTAGCTAGAGAAATCTTAATGGCCTAGAAAACTTGTGTAGTTTGATATATGCAAGATTATTAAAAAAGTGTTTTCCATCCACCCAATAGGTGAAATCTATGTTATTCATTTAATAGGTTTAGTTAGTATTTGATATCAACGGCATCTCACATTTGCAGTGATTTGTAGATAATATTATATATTTTAATATCTATTTTTTTAATGTTATATCTTATATTGAATAACAATAAATATAATATAATATATTATACATACATATATACATAAACTACAAGATCAGAGGAATTGGAGACATGGAGATACATCAGGCTTATGACAAATTATGTGAAAATGGGGTGTTGAAGGAAGAATTCAAAATTGTGGAGAGAAAGGGTTTAACCTGTGCCCTAGAATTCCCTACATTATTTAAGACAAAGTAGATTAAAATAGTCACAAGCAATGGTTAGAGGGTGGACCCATCAAAATCACAAACAAAATCATGCATAGGGTTACTGGTTACCCAACCCTAGATCAACCAAATACCCTAAGGAGTGATTCTAAAGAGGTGATTGAGAAAAAAATAGGGGCTAAATGGAACAAGCGTGAAATGACCATTGACACCATCACAAACCATCTTCTTGACTTTTCCATTAGGGTCATTTCACATAAATTCTATTAGTCAAGCAATCTGAATAGTGTTCCATGCATAGTAGTTGATGTGGGCTATAAGATTGTTAAGAAAGATCATACCTATGATCTTGCATAACTTCAAATGCAATAGATAATGGAGAACCTAGGAGCAATAAGGAAATCTAAAAGTGCTTAGTGCAAGTTTGATTCAATACTGGTATGTATACTCTTCTATGTACAAAATGAGTTCCCATCTTTTGGAAAATTAGGATGGAAGACCAATAGGTCTGTTGTTGTTCAAATAAATGGGTATATTGAACAAATGGGAGACAATTTTGAGTTAGTAATGACTAGTTATTTTGAAGATTTCAAGAAATATATGAAATAGAGGTTGAGAATTCTTGTTTCCCTAGTAGAACAACACTACAATGACATTTATTTCCTTGTAGATATTAACTACACTTACATTCAAGCTATAGTGCCTAGAGTTAGATGGTTAAGGCCTTTAGGATATGAAATCAACATTGATGAAGCTGCAGCTGCTATCACTACACTTCTTGCAGAGGAAATAGACAAGACTACCAATTTTTTTGGTAATTATGATGTTGTGAAGTCTAAGGTTGAAATTGAATTGAAAAAAACCTCAACCTTGAAAAAGAAAGATAAAATGGTAAGGAAGCTAAAGGCTAAGATTGGAGAAGGTGCAGGAGACAATGATGAAAATGATGATGAATAAGATGAAGAGGAAGAAGAGGCACAAGGTTAAGAACCTCTTGCTTTAACCCAAGGTACGGGAGAAGATCAGGAAGAAGAAGGTGTAGAGGAAGAACAAGTTAAGGAAGCACCAACCAAACCATAACCAAAAGAGAGGAAAGCCAAGACATAGCCTGTTGCACAACCAAAGGCAAAGAAAACTACAAAACCAAGCACAACAAAGCCTACAACTCCAACAACTAGAGCTAGTACAAGGGCAACCACTCAAAAATCCAAAGAGTAGGCAAAGGAGAAGAAAAAGGGTACTGAACAAAAAGGTCTTATGTAGAAAAAACCAAGAAGAAAATACATAACACAACCAGAGACAGATGATGAGAAGACGGAGTTAGAGGACACAAGTCAGTTCAGGGTAGTAAGTCGTGCTCCCAAATCTGATCTTGAAAACATTTGTGAAAATGTTAGGGGTAATGCATATTTGATAGGATTGAAAAATATTGAATTTGGTAAACTTGGTAGAGAAGACTAGAACATGTTAGAAGAGTCAGTGTATGTTATGATGGAAAAATTCAAGAACACTCCTCTTGAATTAAATAACACAATGCTTAAAGAATTGTATGCCATTGTTGAGAATAAATGGCATCATTGCCTAAATGTTGAACAACAAATAAGAGAAACAACACTAGCACAAGTGATGCTAGGGTTAACTAGGGGGAAAATTACTAAAGAAAATAAGAAACATGGTAGCAAATTTGCACCCAAATATAGAGCTTTTAGCATTTTGTAGAATAACATTGAGGATGTTGTCAAAAAATCCACTCAAATGTGGAAGTTAATATATGAATTGACAACTATAAAAAGGAGAAGAAGATCACTTTGAGGGAAGAAATAATGGAGAAGAAGAGGATGATGACAAGGAATAAGAAATGGAAAAGGACAAGGAAGATAACACTATGGAGGAGGCATAACAGAAGAAAGATGAAATGGCAACAACTGATGAACAACAAATATAACATAGTGCCCAAGATACACAACTACAAGCATTAAGCTCTCCACATGATACAAATACACCTATAGAGTCCATAACAATAAAATATGTTTTTGATAGCTCAACTCAGAACATCAATCCATTAACTATAGAGGATCTAAAGAAGATCCTTGACCAATCCACATTACAAGCTAAATTGTGTGATAATCCTATATTGGTTAGTGTGGATGAGCTACAAAAAGTAGTAGCTGACATAACTAGGGATAAGCTAAACACAAAAGAACCACCTTTTGCCATCCCTTTAGCTACTAGTAGTCAATCTTCAGTGCAAAAATTAGATGATACATCTATAAAGGTTGACACTATAGTTAAAATTGTCATGTTTGAACAATAGACTTAGACTGCAGAGGTAAGAGAGCCTAAAAATGATCAAGAAGGATAGATAGAAGTATCTGTGCCTAACATAGAAACTTAAGGTGCAATACAAATAATTATGATTGATCAAGGTAGATTAGATGAAGACAAGGACATCCCAAAGAATAAGGAGCAAGAAGCCATACAGACATTGGTAGAGCTATCAACAACTGGTACTCCTACCAAAGTCCTTCAAAAGCCGAGCACTAATGCAATGCCACTTTAGATTTCTACACTAGGCTCAATCTCAACAAAGGTTGCAAAGGTACTTCACTATGGTGACCCAACTCTAGATGAAGAGATAGTGATACCTACATTTGATTATGTAGCCATAACATTAGAGCAAATATGCTTAATGCAAGAAGCCTTGGAAAGAAAGAAACAATAAGAGGTACTCAAAAAAGAGTACAAACAAAGGCAAGCACTACATGAGATCAAAGACATCTTTTTAGATGCCTTTAGCTTGCAAACACCTGATGAATCCAAGCCCATGCTAGAACAATTGTCAAAAATTGTGGAATAGGTGACTAATAAAGACTAGGATACAAATGCTAAACTCATAGAATGGTCTGAAAAGAAATTTCAAGGAAAAGTTAATGAGAAAATATCAAGTGAAATAGCACTATCACAAGTTAATTGGCTAAAAAGATTGAAAAAGTGAAGAAAGTACTTGAGAATATATTCTCATTGTACACAAAATTGTGTGATCCCACATTCTTCACACGAGAAATGAGCCAAAGGATTCTAAGTCTGGAAAGAAACTTGAAAATATCAAGTATGCAATTACCCCAAAGTCTAGCTCTAAGAAGCATTTTCATATACTACTTCATACACAAAAGGAACTAGCTGTGTTAATAGTAGAAGAGGCTAGCCTAAGAGCCAAATTAGTCAATATTCAAGCTTCCCTTACCCCTCACATGGAAATACTCCAAAAAGAACTAGCATATGCAGAAACAGTGCTAAAGAAAGATCATAATCTTTCAACTTTGAATGGACTAGTTCACCTTGTAGCAGAGACAACCATCCAAATCAAATATTTAGATGTTGTAATAGATAATTGGGATGCTGCTTTGAAGATTGTAATGAAAGTCAACAATAATTTCTTGGACAAATATACAATCAATGTATAGACCCTTTGACATAAGTGTCAAAAAGGGGGAGATAAAAATGTAAGGAGGAGATAAATATGAAAGGGGAGATAAGAGAGAAAATAACTCAAAAGGGGGAGAGCAAACAAAGGAGGAGAAAAAAATAGAAGAACATAACTATAAAGCATATATTATATAAAGAGTATTAGAATTTTTGAAGACAAAGAGTATTAGCAAGAAGAAAATCTACTCAGAGAAGAGATTTTTGATATAGAAAAGGCATATTAACTCAGGGGGAGTTATGAAATTTTGAGGTATATAGTCTATTATAGAATTTTGAAACATTTTGAAAGTTTTGTATATATGCCAAACTATAAATATATTATACTTGAGAATATTAAATTTTTTATGTACAGTTAGGTGTTTTTGATACTCATGTCAAAAGGGGAGATTGTTGATCTTATATTGGTTTTGACAATTGAGTGTCAAAACACTTAAGATATTTACTAAGTTCATGCCAAGCTAGTAATATATACTGAGTATAATATGTATAGATGCTGAGTCACAATGGGTGCCGAGTCACTCATATGTCGAGTCAATCAAGTGTCGAGCAAATAGATAGTGCTGAGTGAATAGTTGATGTTGAGCAAGTTCAAGTGCCGAGCATCAATATTATCAAGTGGCGAGTAACATAGAGTGGACCTAGTTGTTTGTGATGGCACAATCAACTATGTAAACCATTTTTATGTTGAATTATGGATAGATCTCGAAGCTTTGATGATAAGGATGAATCTATTTTGGATTCCCTATACAATCAAGATGCAACCAATCATAAAATTGGAATGGTTAAGAGGAAAAAATGATGAATCTTTGCTATAGATTCATACCTAACTGTAAGTCACAAAAATCTTTATAAGGAAGACAAAGCCCCATAATTTAGTATGCATACGAATGAAGAATATAAGGAAGGAAAGGGGTGAATTGATCAGAAGGCATTCAAGGTGACTTAATAGAGTAAAAGAATTGTAGAATTAGTTTGTAGAATAGAGGATCGAGGATACAACACTTTCATATCAGATCAAGAGGATCAAGATGGATAGAATTGAGATCTAAAATCAGCAATACCAGATTGTAAGTTATTAGATCAAAACATTCTACTATTACTTTCTAACAACTATATCAGCAGGGTGAAATCCTTTGGACTAAGGTTGACTTAATAGTCATTGAGAAATCCTTTAATAGGGTGACATTCCAAGTGAATGTTCAGAAATCCTTTAAATAGGTACACTTCTAGTAGGGTGTGAAATCCTTTAACAAGGTGGGATTTAATAGTCTCTTTTAGGACTTTAAAAGGGTAGATCATGTTTCATGGTCAAACTCTGTAACCTTAACAAGTTACGCTTTATTGTTGTAGTAGTGAAGTTGTGGGTGTCATCCCCACCCCAGTTTTACCTTCTCGTTTGGAGGGTTTTTGGGTAATCATTTCTGATGTTAAGTGTTTGTGTGGATGCATTTACTTTACATGTTCTTTCAACATGTTTATGCATGTATTATTTGAAGTCAAAAGTTTTATTAGTTAAAGTTTAGTTGAAGTCAAAAGTTATATTAGTTAAAGTGGAATATCTTTGTAGAAAACAATACATTTAGAGTCTAAATAGGGTGAAATATTTGAATATAAAATGACAACAACATTGAACTAAAGTAGACAAATTAAAATTTAAAACTAAACTTTAAAAATAATTTTACGCATCTTGAAATTTCTAAAATATTGTCTGATATTCAGAAATATGCTTCTAAACACCCAAATATATGAGCGAATCAATTTGCAATAAAATAACTTTATTGATTAAATTTTTTTAAAAAATTACATATGTATAATAGCTAACAAAATCAAAACTAATAATAATTTTTTTTTAAAAATTGTATTTAATTGGTTGAAATAAAAATATTAATGACTCCTATACATTATTGCAATAGTATAGCCTACCGCAAATACAATAATAATCATCATTAAAAATATTATGAAATAATTTATTTAAAAAAAGATTTGTGTGATATGAAATATGTCATGTTATCAATTTAACGTTATGTAATTTTTTAAAACTTATTCATGATTGGGCATTTTTCAAATGCAAAGTTTCAAAACTTGATATCTTATATAAGGAGCAATTATCAACATTGTTGCCTAAATATTTTTTTATAGGATTTATATTCATGTGCAGTTTTGCTAGCTAGATGCATCTTAATGGCCTAGGAAACTTGTGTAGTTTGGTATATGTAAGATTATGAAAACAATATTTTCCATCCACGCAATAAGCGAAATTTATGTTATTTTCTTAATAGGTTTAGTTAGTATTTGATATCAAAGACATCTCACATCTGTAGTGATCTATAGATAATATTATATAGTTTAATATGTAATTTTTTAATGTTATATTTGATATTGAATAAAAATAAAAATAATATAATAAATTATACATACATATATTCATAAATACATATGTGCACATCATATACTTATATATATGTATGTATGTATGTCTGTATGTATGTACATATATACATACATACATCTATATATATATATGTATATGTACATGTATATATGTATATATATATATATATTGATAGATACATATATATAAATACATATACATACATATATACATATATACATGTATATATACATATATATACACTCACATATATATGTATATATATGTGTATGTATATATGTATATGCATATATACATATAAATATATACATATATGTATATATCTACACACACATACACATACATACGTACATACATACATACATACATATATATGTATGTATATATATATGTATATATAGATATGTATATGTATGTATGTATATATATGTATATATGTATATATGTATATGAACATATGTATTTATATATGTATATGTATGTATGTGTTGGAAATATAAAAGGAGTAATTGAGAGAGGAAGGATGAATCATTTATCACTAAAATAAATACTATATCCCTTACATGTCAACATAGAATATAAACTTGACTAAAAATTTTGATTCTTCGCAAACACACAGGCACTCAGTTTACACTAGAAAAGGTTGTAACTCAATAAACACTAAAACAACAACTACAAGTTGGCAAATGCAAATTTTAAGATATTATTTGTGATTAACCTTACTTAACTTAATTACATATAGATAAAAGAAATAGCATAAACACAAGTGACACCAAAATTTAATGTGGAAACTCAATTTGGGAAAAACCACCAATTCCTACTAGTTACTAATTTTCACTCTTTTGAAGTGAGCCCTATTAAAGGTTATACAACACATTGTTAGGTGTAACCCTATTAGAGGATCTAATCACCATGTTAGGAGTGGCCTTGTTAGAGGTCTTTAGACATTTCAATTTAAAAATACCATCTTTTAAGAGGATTTGCAAATAACAGTTAAGCCAACTGTATTAAGAGATTTGGATCACTGCTACAATGTTTAGAGAGTAACAATGAGATTACCTAATTTCTGATGCAACTAAATTGCTAATTATAGATCTCAATTATGGATTGTATACTTGATCCTTTCTAATCAAATGTATCTTTGTAGCTCCACAAGGATATTATACTTATCCTTCTAATTAGCTTACTCTAAGCATCTTCTATTCTTTCACTTACTTCCACGCATTCAATTCTCAACTTGACCTTATATTTATACCTTACACATTGTCAAGCTGGCTTGAATATAACTTAGAATAATTAATATTCATCTCCTCAACCCACTAGAACCAACATATAAATCTATTGAACTCAATATGCCAAAACAAGAAAATCCTTCATTAGCCAACCCTAATCAATAGATACTAACTTAGAAACAATTTTTGTGTGTTAATCAAGTGAACTCAGTTAACACTACATTTTCACAGAGTTCCTTTGGTAACCAGGTGAGCTCAGTTAACACTAGTTCCATCTAACTTTTCCTTCATTAGCTGAGTGAGCTCGGTTAACACTCAACTTTTGAGAACTTCTCTTTGTCTCTCAAGTGAACTCAGTTGACACTATCTTCTAAACTTGGAAACCTCTAGAATGCTTGACAGACACAAGAAATTATCTTCATCACCCGAGTGAGCTTGGTATACATTAACTGGTAAAGATATGACATTTTGTGCAACATCAATAACAATACACAATTAACCAATTGTATTCAATAGTATGTGTATATAGACATATATACATACATATTTACTTACACATACATACATATATACATATATATATGTCTATATGTATATATGTGTGTGTGTGTGTGTGTGTGTGTGTGTGTGTGTGTGTGTGTACACACACACACACATAGTTTCAACATGGGGTCATAGCTCTAATAAACAATTCTCTAGGCATTCAGTATCGGATATGAATTTTAATATAGAATATGTGAGACTATATATCAAAGAAACCAAATGTTTTGGTTCATTTAACCTTTGGAATATGCTAAAAAGTAATTTTTAATATATGATATAATACACAATCCAAGGATGGTGATTTTTTTCACAAATCCATAACTAGTAATACATTAATTGTGGAGATTTATATTTATTTGATTATTTTAATTTGATTTTCTTCTTTTTGATAAGAATTGCTTTTTAATTTTATTTAACCTTTATATATAGACATATATTCATATATACATACATAACATACATACATACATATATATATATATATATATATATATATATATATATATATATATATATATATATATATATATATATATATATATGTATGTATATATATATATATATATATATATATATATATATGTATGTATATATATAGATATATATATATATGTATATATATGTATATATATATATATATATATATATATACATACATATATATATCTATATCTATATATATACATATATATATATCTATATCTATATCTATATATATACATTTACATATACATACATATATATATATATACATATATACATATATATATATATACATATATACATAGATATATATATATATACATACATATATACATATATATATATACATACATATATACATATATATATATACATATATATACATATATACACATATATATATATATACATATATATATGTGCATATATATACATGCATATATATGTGCATATATATATATGTGTATATATATGCATATATATGTATATATACATATATATATATATATACATGCATATATATGCATATATATACATGCATTTATATACATACATACATACATACATATATATATATGCATATATATGTATATATATATATATGCATATATACATATATATGCATATATACATACATGTATGGATATATGCATATAATGCATATACATACATGTATGGATATATGCATATAATGCATATATATATATGCATATATACATACATGTATGTATATATATATATATATATATGTATATGTATATATATATATATATATATATATATATATATATATATATATATATATATATATATATATATATATATATATATATATATATATATATATATATATAGTTTCAATATGGGGTCATAGCTTTAACAAATAATTTCCTAGGCATTCAGTATTAGATATGAATTTTAATATAGAATATGTGAGACTATATATCAAAGAAACCAAATTTTGTGGTTCATTTAACTTTTGGAATATGCCAAAAAGTAATTTTTAATATTTTATATAATATACAATTTGAGGATGGTGATTTTTTTCACAAATCCATAACTAGTAATGCATTAATTGTGGAGATTTATATTTATTTGAATTTTTAAATTTTATTTTCTTCTTTTTGGTAAGAATTGCTTTTGTTTTTTATTTAAAAATCCATTTTTTAATCTTCATTTTATTTATATGAATTTCCACTTTATCAAGTATGTTAGACAAAAATGATAATCCTATGTCTTGAAACTCCTTTCCCTCCAAATTACCCTCAAGTCATAAACCCTTAACCTTTAGAAGATTATCAAGCTAATTATTTGAATCAATCGAGGGGTGTAATGCTACACTAAGCATAAGCAATAATTTGAAACAAAGAACAAGTACAATGAATGTAATAATATTTTTTTATACAACTTAATACAAGTACAAGTACAACGATTGAGCCACTCTCAATCCAAAAACCTCAAAATAAAAGAAAATATCATCCAAATACATTTCCATTAAGATACTAATACATATTGAGTTCAGTACAATAATGAAGTACGATATCATTCTTAAATGCCTATATCTAACCTATGGATCCTAGAAGTAACAAATTCTATTTCTAGAAGTAACTTCAACAGTCATCCTTAGCTACTTGTTAATCAACTTGAAGCACCTGAAAACACATAGAAAATTCAACACAACACAAAGAGGGCTCAGTACACACTGAGTTGAAAAGCGTAATCCACCTGCATACATGTTAGAATAAACATACACATATTCATAATGCAGATATATGATCCACTTAATATAGTGCAATTCTAAAATTAATATGCAAGAAGTATACATCTACTTAACAATGCAAAATTAAACTCGCACTAAGAATATCCAGTAAATGAATCATATATATACTGAGGTGTCATTGTTATGGCACTAAGATTCTGCATCCATGTATGGTATGCTCATAGTCAACACATAACAAAATTCTCTATTATACTCGTCAATGATAGAATAGAGGTTTGCCTTGTTCTTCGTACTTAACCCTTTAGGTTTAAGTCATAGGTAAAGCCAATTATCTTTTAGTATGTAATTAACCCACCTAGTTCATTTTAACATTTTCACTGAATTAAATAACTGAATAGGATTAACCAAATTCAGCCACCTTGATATATGTTCATCATAGTTATTCTCAAGATACACATCAAATAGATTTACAAAAGAATGTACATGCAATAGATATAAAATTAGTATACAACGTGATACTACATTCTTCATCTATTTGCAACTTATCTTCTGCTACCAATTTTGAAAGTAACTTAGGTTACTATAACAACAAGAGAAAAACTATAATATTAATATCACATAAATATAATTAAACTGACATATCACTTTAATGAAATTTCCAATAATATAGTTAAACTAACATATCACTTTAATGATATTTACCAATCTTAATACTATACCATTGGACCCTGCTGTCATAATAAACTAAATTAATCTTTCAAAATGACTAAGATAATAGAATTAAAGTAAATATGATATTCTTGTTCAATATAAATTTCTTATCAAACATATATCATTAGTCCATCTTTTCCATTGAAAACAAATTTCCAATTCGATAATGGATAGAAAAACATCATTAGAAAAATAATTCCAATTCACATACATATGATTTCCATATGATTGATATCTCAATCCCATTCAGTTCCAGTATATAATGACATTTATTTCAACCTCTGCTAACTATAATTCACTATTTAAAATATCACATACTATACCATATAATAGTTTCCTACAACATTCAATTGAACAACTGTTCAATCATTATAAATGTTTTTATACAAATAAAACTTGATCAATAATGCTAAATATTCATTTATCTTATTTCCAAATTCCAAAATAGCATAAGATAACTAAAATCTCAACAACATACGAAACTCCAAAATGTAATCAAATCATAATACCCGTTCACACAGGTTATACGCTATTCCACTGGTATCTTTCAATCTGTCGATAATTATAATAAACTATGTTGACAAAAAGGAAATTCAACTATGTTTAAGGTTGCAAACAAACTGTTCAACATAATGTCCATATTGATATTAAGTAATCATCAGCTATCTAATTTTTTAACAATCACATAATACTTATACAATTATGAATGAAACCAGATCACATGCACAATTCAATAAAACATCAGCTAATATAACTTGATACCTTTCTACAATTTCCATAACATATTAAGTAATTTATGCTATCACAATGATATTTCTACTTGTTTCAAGCTCCCTCTTCATTGTTTGACATAATGTCATTACCATTAGTTGTCTTATACTATTCACTATGTTATCTACGTCTTCATTTAACAATGGTTCAGTATCTTAGCTGAATCCCTGGTTTTCAACAAAGTGTTTTTAATATGATGACCAGGCATTAGTTTTCAAATGCATTATTCAATATAATGACTTAACCCTTGGTCATGTGAAATGTTTAATAGAGTGACTGTGCCCTTGATCAATCATGAGTCTGCAATCCAATGCGAGCTCGTGTCTTGTGGCCGAGCCACACAAACCCATGGATGCTGAGATATGGGTTCTCTTAGAGCTCAACTCTGAGGAAGCTGAATACCCATTTGTTGTATACAATCACATGCATGCTTACTGTTGCAAGCATGTGTTTTTGACCGGGTTCAACTCGGTGGGAACCACATGTTTGGGACAAAGCCCAAAATATATGCATACAGCAAATCCCAAAATATTTCACCATACTTCACATTCAAGTATGGATATGTGCAGGCCTGTGCTATACACAGTGCCCAACTTTGCATATATCCATGCTTGAGTGTCAAATATTCATCATTTAAAACTAATACGTACATATCAAAATACAAATGCAAATATAAATAGAGAGAGAGAGAGATAGAATAGGGTAAGAAATTACCCCTACTTGAAATTAGTAGAGGGTAAATGCTCAGCATGAAACACTTCAACAACCCACTGTCAGAGCCAAAAACCCAACTCAAACCCGCACTTCCAAAATGCCAAAACAAATAAAATTGCTTGACACAGAGGATAAAGTATTCAACAGAAGAAACTGAATGCAATGCAAGAGAATGATTGGTAGTGAGAAACTTAATAATGCTTAGCCTCATAAGAATGAATGTTCTTTCAACAAATTCCTCCATGATGCCGATTCCTTAGCAACACACATCACAGGTGTTTAACAAAACAGAGCAATGCGGCCAAGTTTTCGGCCCGATCTCAGCAAGAAACCAACTTATGAAAAGAAATGGCCAACCAAAACCAAAATGCAATAATACCCTCATTAACTTGCATTAATTCAACTGTGACACTTCACAATGCCATGCATATGGCAGTCTCAAAGCCACCTCCATGTTTGGCTTTCAAAAACAATGAATATATTACCTTTTACATAGCATTCGAAACCCAATCAACATGCAATTATATATATGCCAGTTTTAAAATCATAAAATCCTAAGTAACCTTCAATGCTAATAAAATAGTTTTGAATAGAAAATAGGTTCAGCATAAGTCTCGTGTTCCAAAGGACAATAATATGACCAAATTCTACAGAAATAAAAATAGAACATCTAAAAGGAACTTATAACAACAAAGTCCTAATATGTAGAAAAACTGAAGTAGTGGTCAGGCATGACAAGGGGTAGCATAAATATGTATAATAGCATCCCTATATTAACCTTAATGTTTAGTATAGTCTATTCTATAATATACTTAATGGAGACCCCAAGCACATAGAATAATGATATAGTTTGATAGAGGGATGTCATGCATGTTGAGTTTCATGATAGGTTGAAGGCCCTTATAATCATTAAAAAAAACATGAACTCTCTATTTGTGATTCTCCATATTGATGTTCAAATTCCTAATAGTGAAAGAGAGTTATCCAGGAAAAGTTGCATACATGTTTCTATACATGAAATTTTTTGGGATAATTTATTGACCATTTTTGAAAAATCTGCAATACCAAAATATGAATTCCCATTTTGATTATGCTAAGTTTTTGTTGGCTTATCATGTGAAATATTGGAGCATAAAATTTTAAATTGGAAGAACTTCTATATGACAATTCAACCTCTCGTTAGTGTGTTTACATTACACATTTGCACTTAAACAACACTCACTTTCTCTCTATTTCTCTCTATAAGAAAAAATGCACTAGAACCTAATGCATTGTCATTAATTTTCCATATTCCTCCTATGAAAATATTGAGGTAGGATATAATTTATAGGTGTCCTCCTCTTTCTTTGCATTTTTTCCTTTTCATATATTAATTTATTGATTTGTGAAGTAGTTATTCCTAGAGCTTTATAAGTTTGGGATCCTATAACCATTCCCTAAGATATGTGCCTCTAATGTATTTCTCAATTTAAGTTGACCTATACCTTGAGATCGTGATTTCAAACCTTGGTCCTACTTTAAATTTTAGGGTTCCCACATATTGCAGTCGACTCCTACATAAGTATCCTACAAAAATTAGTATTAGAATGCACCATCTACCTCTTTTAGAAACTTTAATGAGCATAATTTGATGATGTTAGAATGCATGAAAATTCCAATATGACATATAGAAATTTTAAGGTAAAGATGAAGGACATCAATTCATCCATTAAGTGCCAAAGGTTGCTTATCATCTACATTCTCAAAACCAGAATTCAAACAACAATACAAATATACCATAGAGTTGCAAAGGGATTATGAATATGGTTAGAGTAACCTTGGGGGCTTGGTCTAATTTCTATCATATGTTTAGATTTTTTTTTTCCTATCTCGTTATATATATTTATGCATGTGCACATTTACATGCTAGAGTATCACTCATAAAGTTAAATCCATATCATTTTTTACAGATCTCTTTACATTCTAGTTTTGTAGTCTAGGATTCATGAGCAGCACAGTCATGATTTTTTTTTTATTAAAAAATATCCATGGTGACATAAATCACTAAATTAAAGGGTAATCAATGGGAAACCCTTATATATCCATCTACACATAGACATAATTTTCAAACTTGTAGGTTTTAAAAATAGGATTCACAAATAGAGTTGAGTACCCTTTTTGCAAAAAATTTAGGATCCACAAAATTTTTCTGCTCATGTGTGTAGGAGTTGATAAAATCCAACTCCACAGTACACCAAGATCACCTACATGCAAATAGCTTGTTGAAGAGAAAATGAAGGAGCAAGAGATTGAAGCAAACAATGCAAGAGAAAATATTTCACAATAGGAAATGAAATTACTTTGTGAATGAATTTACAATGTGTTGAGAAAATACAATGAGAGATCCTAAACATAAAGGCCTCATTGAAGCTTGTAGAACAAACTGGAAAGTGGCAGAAGATAAGCTTGACAACTAAGTAGACATCCACAAAAAGGTGGAACATGCTAGAAGGGAACAAACTCCCATGTTGTCAACAACTCGTCACTACAACTATTACCTACATGAATTAACCTAAGTAAGCTTAAGTAAAAGAATAATTAATTAATTAATTATTTACTCTAACAATGTGTACAATAACTGATGTTTATGTATACATCCAAGCTAATGTGTACCCTCCTTTGAAATATATATTTCAATATATGTTAATGTGTACCTAGGACATATCACTTTGTAGGTTTTTTTCACTTTGACTTCCTAACTATAATTATTAATCTATTTCTATTTTTGGATATAGTTTGCTTCTCAAACTCTAGTTTTGATCATGTTCACTCTTCAAGCCTTTGAGGTAGAGTTTTTATCATTCTTTTTCATTTATAAATTCATATATGTTATTTTCATGCTTTCAATTTCATATATTAAACCTAGATTTTGACATTCTATAGTGAACCTAAATCAATTGACATTGCATGGAAGAGGACTTGCATTTTTCCTTAATCTAGTTTGGATTTTGCATTAGCATCCCTTTATCTCACTAGGATTTTTTTCTTATTAAAATTGAGTTATATTTAAAGTTATGTTGGAAGGTCTTATTTCTATTATATTTAATATTTAAATGTGGATTAATAAACTCAACCTCCCTTGTGTACATTAACTAATCAAATGATTCTATTTCCCCGCTAAGCATTTTGGTGAACCCGATGCGAACCCTCCTTTGGTTGGATCAAAAACCTACCTTTCTTATATTTCCATCTCATTTTTATTCAAATAAAATACAAAAATAACATTTCCATTTGGTGTGTGGTGGTTGATTTCCTTTCAATACCTATGATTTATTTCATTAGTATTTTGATGATGCATTCATTAATGAATCTAATGAGGTTATTAGTGTTGAAAATGTGGTTATGATGAATAAGATCCTCAATGATCCTATTTCTCTATCATCTTTCACTATATCACCTCAATTTTTTTTTTTATAACAAATTTCTCTATCACCTTCCTTTGTGTGATATTGTTTGTCACATTGAGTCATCAATGCTCATTCAAGTTTCTTACCCTCTTATAGCCCTCAAAGGATTTCTTTCTCAATAAATTAATAAACCTCTTGCTACTCTTAAATTTTTTCATCTAATAATTCTTAAAGACCATGATGTTATACAAAATTCTTATCAAACATAAAGTAATCATTAAGTAACTATTATGATTGTTTTTAAAAATTCTTTACCTCCTCAACCCATGCTTCCTCAAACACCTCATTTTCCTAACTCCCTTGAAAAAGAGTATGATATGGTTGAACAATTACACTCTACTCAAGATCAAATTTCCTTAAAGGAACCTTTTCAAAATTTTCCTGCTTATCATGAAGCTTTACATTAGGTTGTATCTACTCTTCCTATTTTTTCTAACTATGACAACTTAATTCCTTCTTGGAATGTATGCAATTCATTCCTATTCCACCTTAGATTATTTTCATTGAAGATTGATTTACCATCCAAAGAGGTGCATGAGAAATATGATGATCTTATGCTTGTCATTCTTATTGAGTTGAACCTATTCAAAAATATTTAATTGATAATGGATTTGTCTTAAATTTTTGTAGCCTAGATATGTTAAAATTAAGTAAAGTCAATACTAATACTCTTCAAAATGATAAAATTCCTATTCATGTCTTTGGTAACATTACTAAGAATGTGTCAGGTCGATGAGGTGGCATTTTCTATCTGATAATGAAATACATAACTTTGGGATGGAGTAACATAGTAATTTACTATTTCTACTTCCATATACTTAATCATTTTTGTTATCATCACAATATTTGTCTCCCTTTCTTCATGTTAATGGATTTAGAAGCCTCAGTTATGGATGTAAGGAAATGTATGGCCAAGGGAAAAAATTAACATCCTCCACCAGGGATTAATTTTTAGATTTTATAACTTCTATAAAGCTATGTGTCCTCCTAGTCATTATCTTATCCAACTCGATGCACCTAACACTTCCCTAGTGGCTATCTTTACTTTCATACCCAATTCACTTATTGTATCTTAAGATTCTTCTCCTTCTAGCAAAGGGAAAGATAAGAGCCCTCCTACAATATCTGTGTCTAAGCCTAACACAAAGATAAAGGTGGACCTAGGAGATATTAGTATTAAGTCAACAAGGGGTAGTAGGATATCCAAGTGATTGGTTTCTAACCCTAGTAAGAAGAAAAATGTGAGAAAACAAAAAATCTCAAAGGAGGTCAACTTGCATTTTGATTACAAAGAGAGTGAGGAAAAGTGAAATATTCCTGCCCTAAACAAAATGGAATAAAAATTCACTATATCAAGGAGATTGTTGATGATCTAGTTAAGCATCTTGCTAATATAGAAGAAGCCTAATCAAGAACCTTCACATGTATCTACTAATTTTAGTATGGGTACCATGGATCTGGATTCTAGGAAGGTTATTATGGAATCCTCTGTGATTTCTACCTTCCCTTTGAGGAAATAGAAGAAAGACCCCCATGTTAATCTTGACCTCCTGCTTGTCTCCCTAATTCCACCCCCATCCCTTTGAATGTTCCCCCAACCCATCCCTGTGTCAAGGATTCCCACCCCCTAGTCTACATAGAATTATTTTATTATAGGTGGAAGTGGACTTGGAAACATTGTATAATGCGTTGGAGAAGTAGAAGGATAGACTATTTGAGCTAGAGTCTCATTTCATGACCTTGGCTGATTTTGGGTCAAGATTATGCATGTTGTAGTAATAACCCTCCAACTCTTGTAGAAGGAGAAGGATAAGGGAGACCACAAAGAGGAGAAGGATGCACAATGAATCTACATACAAACTCTTGATGACTATTGGATGGATGTGTTTTTATCTAAGTCCAAGCAAGAGGACAAAAAATAATGAAGGCATTCCTCCATTCCATGCTTTGAATTTTATTTTTGTTATGATATTTTTCTTATTTTAAAATTTCAAGCCCCATGTGGCTAGACTTGGAACATTTACACTATGATTTTTATTGGTTTTTATGATGAACATCCTTGATACTATGATTAGTCTAGATGATGGTATAGTATGGATGGTTTTCAATTTTTCTTTCTATAGGACTTGATTTGATAGTAGGTTGTTTGTCCACTACTATGTTTTATATATTAATTATGGGTGAATAGTCTACTGACTATGGGTCTATGAGTTGTGTTTTTTCTACTAGTGACTTTGTCACTAAGTCTTCTTATTCTAGGTTAATTAGTCATATACTAATAGCTTTTTAATTATCAAAAACATCACTAAGAAGAATTTAAGAATTATAACTTTTCCTATCAAAGCTAGTTCAATTATCTTAGATGCTCCTATCTATGTAATTATTAGACCTCTCAATTAAAACCTTCTTTTAGGAATACCTTTGTTACACAATATGCATGTTATTCCCTCAACACTCCATCACAAGGTAAAATTTATATATAAAAGAAAAATACATATTCTTCATGCAGATGATGAAACTAGTAGCTTCTTGAAGATGAAATTTCTAAGGTCATTGGAAATTTTGGTAAGGAACTTTGTTAGAGTTTTTGTTTGTGGAAACATATAGCTTTTATAGAAGGAAAAATATAATACGAAGTTTTTCATAGTAAGAATTAGAGAATTGTCAAAGTACAACTCAGTAGAACAATACACATCCATCTTATTTTGTTTAGGGAATCCCACTAGAGGCACTCTATCATGTGCACTTTTAGGTACAAATAGTATGGATATTAAAGAACGCATGGGTAAGAAAACTTAAGTTTTTTAGTTGTATGAGTAGAGTTAGAACCTGGTTACTAAGTATAAGAATGAACATATAAAATGAAGGTAAAGGTAGAGTAATGGTATTTTGGTTTACCAAAAAAATGACTTAACAATGTTGGCATAAAATTTAAGATGTTTTTGATTGTAAAATAAGATTTACAGGGATCCTGAAACCCAAAAGTTGTTACATATCAGAGGGCTATAAAAAGAACATCAAAAGCCCAGAAATGGAACTATAGCCAATAGAAAGGCCAGATTGAAAGACAGGCAAAAATCCAAATAGAAAACCTAAAGAAACCAAATAAAAAACAAAAGAAAAATAAAGAAAATCCTTTTCTTACTCCTTTTCCTTCCTTTCAAGGTCTTGCATTGTTTCTACTGCTTCATAGGCTTTCTAAATCTCCTCAGTCATTTGCTCCTACTTCCTCAAATAGGTCCAATCCAACTGGCTCTTGGTAGTGTCCATAATGGTTTCCTCATTCATCCTATCTTTAGCTTTGTCCTTTTCCCCTTTATCCTCCACAAAACCCTTGGTTTTTAGCTTTCTAGCAAGAGTAACGATGTTATCATTGAGGGAGTTCAGGATAGAGATCATCTAGTTAGCCAAATTATGGTTGTAATTCTCCAAAATTTTAATCATTTTTCCCACCAACCTGATACCATCCTCCTGACTTGTCAAATTCCCTTTCTCACATTGGCTTTCCAACTATCCCATTCTTTCTTTAACCTCCTCCAATTCATGAAACAACCATTTAATAGATCTAAAATTGTCTATCATACTGTTTCTAGCATTGTTAAGTAGGTTCATTCCCACTTCCCTTGCATTATCTATGATGGCCATTAGATCTAGATCAATAAGTTCCTCCATATGGATCTTTCCCTCTTTTTCTTCAAGGACTTTGGGATTCATGACTTCTCTCACAATCCCCATCTTTGATGTTCTGACATTAAATTTTTTCCAAGCCAAACATCTATCTTTTATAACCACCTCACCACTTCCTTCCTCCATTTTCTCCTTTTCATGCTCCTATAAGGGACTTGGAGAGGGGGGAAACCTAGATATATCTGGACCAAAATCAATTTTCCATTCTAAGGGTATGTCCTCCTCTTTCATCCTCCTCTACTTCTTTTTGGGGTTATTAATTGGTTCCTCTCTTTTTTCACCTTCCTCTCCCTTATTGTCCTCATTTGTTTCCATGCCATCCCCTTCCTCCTGATATTCTTCTTCCCCCTAACTTGTAGATTTAGGCCCAAGTCCCCTAGGGATTTTTCTACATAGAGCTTTAGATGAAGTAGGAGTTTCCTTTTGCTTTTCCCTAGCCTTTTTTCTTGATGAGAGATACTCTTCCTCCTTCGAGCTTATACTCTAAACATCTTCCATATCTAAGGAAAAGTTAGAGCTCCCCATCTCCTTATAGCTACTATATAAGATAGGGCTTTCCTCCTTGATTGAGCCTTAAAATGCTCATAGGTCAAAAGAAGAAAACCCTCATGTAGGGCCAAATTAGAGGTAGGTTTTTTCTTATACCCAGAAATGATCTTGTGCATGAAAGAATACAAATAGAATGTAAAGGATACCTTAATCCCATAATGAAAATGATTAATCAAAACAAAATGATGGCTTCTAACCCTATCAAATCTAGTATTCAGAGAAATGTATTCAATAATGGCCCTCAGCACATACCTCCACAACTTCTTTATCAAGTCCATCTCATAGTAGGTCTTGCTCTTCACCAATTCCTTTTTCTTTTTCGTATTCTTAGTGAAATCCTTCACCACATTGGTTGACACCTTTTTATCTCTATAAAACTTTAATCTCTCATCTAGAATTTCAATGACATGGGATATGGCCTCCAAAATAACTTGATACAACACCCTATCCACTTTGACCCTTCTATCCTTCCATGAATTTACCATAAGATTGGTAATCACTAGGTCAAAACCATGAAGCTTGGCAATATAATTTACTATTCCACCCTTTTCAAGTTTCTCCCAAACTTTAGTCCTTTGCTTCCATTTGTCTGCCTCACCTATAGGTTCTTTCCTACTCCACTCACCCACCATCTCTGTAGCCTGAATGTTTTCTATTCTCATAAAAGCTGTCCTTATTTCCCTTCCAAACTACTTTCTCTTTCACCTCTTTGTCTTTCAATTCCATAAAAATGGTAAAGGAAATAGACAACCCATAAAATGTGTTGATTTGACATGGAAACCATTATCCACCTATTTTGTTTATATTTCCCATAATTACAATGGCTTGCACCCATACTTGCATTAATTTCCACTATTAACTTTGGATTTCACTCATACTACCCTAGATACTCTCTTAATTGATTAGGTTTTTGTGTCTACAAAAATATTCCATTTCATCATCATGTATTTCTTAACTGCTTCATTAGAAAATGAATTTTCCACCAAATTAGCCTCCCTATACTCATGAATTACATGAATATATTCAAATTTTCCAAGTGTTTTTTAGATTTCTTAAATAATATTTGCAATTGTCTAGGTAGGATGGAGAACCCCTTTGATACATCTAATAATATTATTTGGGTCCCCCTCCAGCCATAACTTTTTCACTCCCACATCCAGGGCTAATTTAATAGTATGGAGAGTAGCACTAGCTTTAGCATAATGATTTGTCTCATTCCCCAAGGGTTAGGATAGAGCAGCAATTCCTCCACCATGACAGTTTCTAATTATGACTCCACATCTAGAAGGACTAGGATTCCCTTTAGCTACTCCATCGAAGTTGGCTTTATGCCAACCCTTATGTGGGAGTTTCCATTTTACCTCCTGTCTTTTAGATCTCATGTCCTTTTCCTTTTCCCTATTTATACCTCCATCTTCAATATCTCCCCCCTTTCTTATCTGGAAGTTTTCCTTCATATTATAGTTGATTTTATTTGCAAGAACATAAGAAAGTTCCTCCTTGTCCCTAAAAAATTGATTGTTTCTCTCCTTCCAAACTCCCCAATAGAAGTGAGCCAAAGTCCAGGAGCTTATAGCATGCAAATTTGTGCCTTTACACATATTATCCCATAGAAAAAAGAAATCCAAGACATTACCTAACTTGCACCAAATAACCCCATATTTCTTAGTGAACAAATCCCAAACCTCTGTGGAGTAAGGATAATTGACAATCATATGATTAACCAACTCCAATTGATGCTTACAAAGAATACATCTATTTGGGATATACCAGCCTTTCTTTTCTAGGTTGTCCAAAGTAAGAATTTTATCTTGTAACATCGACCAAAAGAATATATTAATCCTAGAGGTAAGGCCAGGTAACCAGGCCTTAGCCCAAGGAGGATTCTCTTTTAGACTCCAAAGAGAATTATAGCTTGATGCCATTGAGTAGCAACCATTAGGATTATCCTAGCGAATCAATTCATCCCTCTTATTATTCAAGATCATTGAATTTAACATCACCATTATTGGCTTGAGATCATTTGAGATGAGAGATAGGTCTCTCCATCCTTGGTCTATTTTGTAATCTCTAACTTTAAAACCAAGAAGCCTAATACAAGTAATTGTCTAGTTGTCAAAAATAGGATTGTTAATGAGAGGACCCTAAAACAACTAGTTATCATGCCAAAAGAGGATGTCTTCACCACTTCCCACTTTTAACTTGGTCTTTGAATTATCCAAGTCTCTTGTCTTAAGAATAGCATCCCAAATGACCAAACCACTAAGAATATCAGGATGATTGAGAAAAATCCTTAGAGAAGGCCTTCTAATATATTTCTCCACTAAAATGTCTCTCCATTCCCCCATACTATTAAAAATGTGCCAGATCTTCTTTGTTAGAAGAGCCTTATTTAGGTGTCTTAGTTTCCTTATTCTAGGACCTCCATAGCTCTTGGGGAGACAAACATTATTCCAAGCCACTAGAGGATATCTTTTATGTTCCTCAAGACCAAACTATAGAGAATATGTTTGGATCTTTTCCATTTTATCAATATATTTGGCTGGTATCCCAAAGAGACTTGGGGCATAAATTGGAAGATTCTGAAGAATGGATTTCACCAAAAGATATTTTCTAGCTTGGCTTAGAGTGGTACCTTTTCAACCTACCAAATTCTTACTACACCTATCAATAATCCCATTCTAGAAAGTATCTAACAGCTTAGTACCAAATGGGAGACCAAGGTAGGTACTAGGAAGGTTGCCAACCCCACACCCAAGAACTCTAGCAATCTTTCTTCATCTTTCAATAGGAGTATTAATAAAAAAAATTGAACTTTTTGCCCAATTAATGAGCTGACCTAATCCCCTAATATACACACGTAGTAATTTCTTCATCTCTTTAGCCTCCAAAACTTGAATCTTCTAGTCCCATGATAGTGTCATCCACAAACTATTTGTGGGTAAAAGAGACCTATCCTGAAGAAGGGTTGACTCATCTTAATAACTCATCCTCTCTTTTTCTTTGAAGTATCCTACCAACATACTTAGCAATGATAATAAACATGATAGGAGATAGGGGATCTCCTTCTCTTAAGCCTCTTTAAGGTTTAAAGAAATCAAAAGAAGCCCCATTAATCAATATGGCAAACAAAGAAGTAGAAATAAGTTGAGAGATGAGCTTACACACCTCATGATCAAAACCAAAAGCCTAGAGAATGGAGCCAAGGAAAGTCCAATCCAAATAACCATAGGCTTTGGAGAGATCCAATTTAAGTACAATTCCTTCTCTTTTACTTGCTTCCAATGAATGAATGACTTCATGAACCATCATGATAGAATCCAAAATCTGTCTTCTAGGGATGAAACCCATCTGTTGCTGAGATATAATCAAAGGAAGAACATTAAGGATTTTAGATGTCAACACCTTCAACATGATCTTTTAGAAATAATTAAAAAGACTAATAGGCCTAAATTGGTCCATTAAATCTACCCTTGGGACTTTAGGAATCAGAACCAATAAAGTAGAGTTAAGTTCTTTAAGAAGACTCCTAGCTCCAAAAAATTCATACACCACCTTCAATATCCTCCATAACCACCTCCCGATAGAACTAAAAGAAGAACTTAGGAAAACAATCCAGCCTTGGGGATTTATCTGGTGGAAGAGAGAATAAATCTTGTTTAACTTCCAAGGTCCTTCACACAAAATGTTTGATAGGTCTTCAGTGCACAAAGATTTAGAAGACAAGAAACATTTGGCCATCACAATTATAGTGACTTGTCCCTTAAGGTTCCATTTCTTCTACATAAAAAATCCAACAATATCTATGTTCAACCTTTGCCCAATAAACTTTCCTACCAGGGTGGAGGCCATAGATGCAATGCTATGATCTACAATCTCATCTAGAATTTTGATCACACATGAACCCTTTTCTAACCTTGTTAGTATTTTAACAGGTGGAAAAGATGACTTACTAGTTGGTTTGACTCCAAATAGAGAAGAGCATTTTGTATAATGTGCCCCAGATAGACCTTTCTTGGAGGACAAAAAGAACTTGTTTGGATCCTTGGCATGAGCAGGTGGGTCCCTATTTCCATTCGCTGCTGATTCTCCGATCTTTGAGTTCTCCTAACAATCTCCCTCCCTTCCCTACAATGCTCACCCTAGACCATGATTCCTATCTTTCCCAACCAGAGGAATCTCACCTAGGATAGGGTTTGAATTTTGACAAGCCACATTTCCCTGTCCACTACCTCATCTGCTTCCCATATCGCTCTGCTTTCCATCTACACTATGAAATTCTAGATGTTATCCAACACATGGAAAAAGATAATTCGAGAGATTTAGCAAAGTTTCAATTACCAAGATCAACATGATGAAACAATTTGGTATAAAGAAAGAACTTTTTGATTAGTGAATTGTGGCATTGTAACATGTCATGTTTAAATATTTGAATGTGCACTATTTATTATCATTTTTGATGTGAATTTTATGTTTGTAAAGAGTTGAATAGTTGCATGATCAATTTTGAAGATAGAGCTACAAGGACATATTATATATTGAAGATAATAACACTTTGTAAAAGGTTTTTGTATCTATATTTTTATATAATTGTAAATATATTATTGCTTGTTTGAGAAACAAGCTCTTCTAGCATACTTTTGTATGGTAATACCAACTCATAACAAGGTCTAGGCTTCTACAAGGCCTAGTCCTCTAACAAGGACAAAATAGACTATACAGATGTAATAAACTTCTAATTGTGTCAATATATTTGACTAGATATTTTTTAACTAGTGGATTGTTTTGTGGGTACCATCCCCACCAAGCTGTTCCCTTGGCCAAGGTTTATGTAGTTAACAAATAATGGTATTATGAGTTGCATTGTATTATGGTTATGTTGACTTTTTAGTTTTGTCTTATATGAAACTTTAAAGTTTTTTAATGATATCCATAGTTGGAAAAAAAATTGTGGAACACTAATTCACCCCCCCTCCCCCTCATCTAATTGTTTCTTATTTTCAATAAGTGGTATCAAAGCATGGTTACTTAGAGGAGGCCTAACAACTTGAGAAAGATCTCTATGGATATGGATCAATTATAAAAAAATTTATTGAGGAAGCTCTTGAAGAACATGATATAGTTACTGAAGATAGAAATAAACTCAAGACAAAAATTAGAGATGCACAAGACTTTGTTGAGAAATTGAAAGAGAAGATTGAATCATCTAAGTCTAAGAAGAAAGAAACACATAATCAAATCAAGAAATCTAATGTACTTTCTAATATTAATAAGGAGAATGAAATTCTAAAGAATGAACTTGAGATCAAAAACTTGAAGATGACCATGATGGAAGATGAAAAGAAAATTCAATCATATTGAAGATCTAAGAATATATATATTGTATTCAAACTTACTAAGTGTTCATGGGGGAAAAACATCAATGAAAATATTGCAAAAAAGACTAGGCAAGTTAAACACTTTTCCCCTAAGCCATTCAATACAAGATAAAGTGGGGATTTTGAGCATAATTATTAGAAAGAACCTTGAAAAGGATAAAGAGATGCCAATAGAAAATCTAGAAACTTATCAAGGAAGTACACTAACAAGTTCTCTTTCATGTAATGCAAATATAAGATATGACAAAGATAGATTTGGAAAACACACAAATAACCAAATAGAGATTTAATAGTAAATGTATGATAAGAGGGAAAATAAAAGATGAGATACTTATCTAGAAATACATAGTGGAAGATATAATTTTTCTTTAGAACTTACAGATCTAAAGTATTTTTGAACTTTTGACTACAGATCTCAAAATAAAATGGCAAAATGAATAAAACCTAGAAATCTCTTTAGAATCTAAGATTGGAGGACTAGGTCAACTTGAAAAGATGTCCTACAACTAGCTTGACATAGCCTGTGACTCCAAAATCGATGACTCCAAAAAGGTTCCAAATCTGTAATCCTTTTTGCTCCCAACTTGCAAATCTATAAGAATTTTGTGTGTATGTGTGTGTGTGTGTGTGGGTGGCTATAAAGGGGTTTTCCTTAGTCAACCTCCCACTTTAGTGATTTCCACCTCCACAAATATTTGTTAGGGAAAATGTCATTTGTGTGTGTGAATGTACAATATCCTAGATGTGTAGATACATAATATAGAGATGCTAAATGTTAAGAATCTACTATGTGACTAAAACCTTAGCATGTAAGTGCATGCATGTATCTAAATGTATATGGATGCATGAACATGTAAAGAATAAAATATGAATAATGATGTAGAAATCATGCCAAGATCCCAAAAATAAAGTACTCTAACCATCTTCAAGATCCCTTTGCAACTCCATGTTTGATATATTCAACTTTGAATACTTGATTAAAGAATGAGAGCCTCACTTGCAATGAAAAATAAGAAACTACCCTTTGTTTCCACATTTTAATTACTCTAAGTTAGAGTGGGGTGTCCATAATTTCTTGCTCCTTTTTCCTCTCATACTAGGATTGAATGCCTTTTATAGTATATTTTCCAAATAATCACAAAATTACATTGTTGGGGTCAACTACACAAGCAAGATTTTAACAGGAGTAAAAACTACAAACCCAAAATAAATGGAAGCAACAAGAATAGGTCAACTTGGGTCAATCTAATCTAGACAAGGTCAAACTAGGATGACCTAGTTTGGAAGGTTGTCTTCAGGGTCTTCCTATAGTGCCTGCCCTCGTTTGCATTTTTTTGGACACATTGTTGCTATTATGGTCGAACTCTGTTAGACTAGTTTTGTGTTGATGGTTAGTAGCATTGTTTTGAGACTTTCAGATATTGCGTTATGGATTCAGTTGATATGTGATGAGAATACTCAGACTCTACATTTCATGTATGCATGATGATTATTACATTATTTCTAGTTATTGATGATGATTAGTTAGATGGTTTATTATCACATGTGCTTTCTTATGGATACTTACCCCATACTTGCATGTGTATGGTGTGCATGTTTGTTCTCCTATTTGTATGGTGTTTCTGATGTTGTTAAGGAAGGGAGTCATAGTCACCTGCTAGTCGGGATCTACATGATGCACCACTTCCTGCCATTTCCTGTTTAGCTTAGCATATGCATATATATATATATATATATATATATATATATATATATATATATATATATATATATATATATATATATATATATATATATATATATATATATATATATATATATATATATATATGGTATGTACATACATGTGCCGAGTATCGACTTCCCTGAATTGCCAGGATGAGCATACCCTATCGCATTGTCTCGATGGTAAGAGAGTGATGGGGACACAACCCAAGAATAGAATGGAAACAACAGAGAAGGGAAATTATATTAACTGAGAAAATAAGCTAGTACAAATAGTACAGGAAAAATGAACTTCAAAACATGCCCTAAGGGCTTACAATAGCATAAATCTGGAGATAATTTCTCCTTATGGTACCTCCTCTCAAACTCCACTCCGAACTGCCTTTTACAATGCCAAAAATCTCCTTAAATAGACCCCGAAGGGTTAAGGACTAGGAGTACATTCTAGAAAGTGCTAGTAGGCATCCACCGACCAAATAGAAGGTTCTGAAAGCTGCGTTAGAAGTCGGTGCAAATCTAGAAGAATCCAAAAACGGTAACCGAACTTTCGAGAGGCATAACTTTTGAACTGTAGCTCCGATTGACGAACCGTTTACATTTTTGGAAAGCTCTCGAAGTGCTCTATGGCCCTATGGACCAGATTTTCTTGTCCCCCATTTTTCGGCCCTTTTCAAGGTCATTTAATGCCCCTAACTTGACTTCAAAGCATTCTTAGGAGGTCTGCAAAACCCAAAAAATTGCAATAAGTTTCAAACCGTGGGGCCTTTTGACCTGATTCTTTTTTTGGAATGCTCTAAATCATGATTAAATTCATCTGGACAATTCACACCTTCTAGTTTACCGAAATGATGGCCCAAATACATGCTCCTATTTTTTTGAGATTTTCAAACGCACTGATAGTTGAACTATGAGAGTTGGAACCTTTATTTGACCCAAATGGGTATCCAAAAATGTAAAGACATGAAACAGAAACTAAGTCTAAGTAAATTTTTTTTTGGGTGACATAGGATTGCCCTTATACCTTTGGATGCTCCTGCATCAGAGAGGGGAGACAAATTCTCAAGTCTAAATCCTAAACCCTTAAACCATTTGTCCTAGAAAGGTAGGACAAGTATCCAAGATATTTTACCTTTTGAATGTGTTGGATGCCATAATTCGTGATTTTTAACCCTTTAGACTGATTTTGTATGGATTGTTTTATGATGGGTTTTCATATTTTAATCTTGGAGGTCTATGGTGAATTTTCTATTAATTAAGTCTTAAATAAATAGATTTAATTAATAAATTAATTATTTGGAAAAAAATTAATATAATATCATGACCTTTACATATTTTGATTATAATTAATTAAATGGAGAATTAATTGAGAAAAAGAATTAAATAAAAGAAATTAAAATTATTAATAATAATAAATAATAAATTAAAAAATAATAAAAAATAAAATAAAAAATAAAAGAATTAAAATTGATGCAGGAGCATCCAGAGGTATCAAGGCAATCCTGTGTCACCCAAAAAATGTACTTAGACTTAGTTTCTGTTTCATGTCTTTACATTTTTGGATACCCATTTGGGTCAAATAAAGGTTCCAACTCTCACAATTCCACTATCAGTGTGTTTGAAAATTCCAAAAAAAAGGAGAAGGCAATTTGGCCATCATTTTGGTGACCTAGAAGGTGTGAATTGGCCAGATGAATGTAATTGTGATTTAGAGCATTCCAAAAAAAGAATCAGGTCAAAAGGCCCCACGGTTTGAAAGTTATTGCAGTTTTTTGGGTTTTGGAGACCTCCTAAGAATGCTTCAAAGTTAGGTTAGGGGAATTAAATGACCTCAAAAAGGGCTGAAAAATAGGGGACGAGTGAAGCTGGTCCATACGGCTATAGAGCACTTTGAGAGCTTTTCAAAAATGTAAACGGTTCGTCAATCGGAGCTACGATTCAAAAGTTATGCCTCCTGAAAGTTCGATTACCGTTTCTGGATTCTTCTAGATTCGCACCAACTTCTAACGATGCTTTTGGAACCTTCTATTTGGTCGGTGGATGCCTACTAGCACTTTCTAGAATGTACTCCTAGTCCTTAACCCTCCGGGGTCTATTTAAGGAGATTTTTGGCATTGTAAAAGGCAGTTCGGAGTGGAGATTGAGAGGAGGTGCTAAAAGGAGAAATGATCTCTAGATTTATGCTATTGTAAGCCCTTAGGGCATGTTCTGAAGTTTATTTTCTCTGTACTATTTGTAATAGCTTATTTTCTCATTTAATATAATTTCCCTTTTTTGTTGTGTCCATTCTGTTTGTGGGTTGTGTCCCCATCAAGTGGTATCAGAGCTGGTTTTCTTGAGTGTGTAGATAGAGTGCCGACTGTGAGGCAGTTTGCACTAGGACTGTGTGGTTGTGGGTTCGAGTTAGAAGATGCCTCCACGAAGAGAGCATGGTGGAAGGGCCAGAGCTATTAATCCTGAGGAGTTTAGAGCCCTCCAAAGGCAGGTGCAGGCATTGCAAGAGGAGCTTTGTAGAGGAGAAAATATTGCTGTAGGTGACAACAGTGAGGATGACAATGAAGAAGAAGTAATGGGACCAGAAGAGGAAGTTGACGAGGAAGTTCTAAATCCTATAGAGGAAAGGCTTTTTAGGGCCATTACTAAGTTTGGGAAAATACCTACAATTGAAGTGCGTGTATTTTCAGGAAATCTGAAACCAGATGAGTTGATCGATTGGATCAATGAACTGGAAGAATACTTTGAGTATGAGGATATCAGGGACCCAGATAGGGTTAAGTTTGCAAAGGCCAAACTGAAAGGCCATGCAAAAATCTGGTGGCAAGAGGTTCAATTGGAAAGAAATAGAAGAGGAAAGGAGAAGATCACAAGATGGGATCGCATGGTGGACAAATTGAAGAAGCAGTTCATTCCTGTGGACTACGAGCTAGATCTGTTTAAGAAGATGCATGCGTTAAAGCAAGCAAGAAGATTAGTCCAAGACTATACAGAGGAGTTTTACTGAGTCTTGATTAGAGTAGGGCATGTAGAAGAAAATAAGGAGAAGGTTGCTCGTTATATCAGTGGGTTGCGACCAAGCATCCAGGAGGAATTAAGTCTAGTAAGAATGACCAGCGTTGAAGAGGCATACCAGTTTGCCCTACGAGTTGAAGAGAAGCTGAATAAAAGGTTTGAAGGAAGACAAAGAGGGCATGGTCAAGGAGGAAGGGGAAGCAGTAGATCATCTGGAGGTCGCAATGAAACTCAAAAGAAAAATGAAGATGAGGGTACTAGCAGGAACCAAAGGAATGAGGGTTTCAACTGCTTCTGTGACCAAGACTTTGGAAATCAGAGAGGAAGAGGTAGAGGACATGGACAAGGAAGAGGAGGCTTCCATGGTACCTGTTTCCATTGCAATGAAGAAGGTTATCGTGCCTTTGAATGCCCTCAACAACAAGGAAGGACAGATAGGAGAGCTGAGGGCCAAGCTAGGGTTGCTCATATGGATGAGGATGCACAATCATCACATTCAGAGGATGCAGAAAGAGGAGAGACCTTGGTAAATGAAAGAGTCCCACTAAGTGGTGAGACTGAACCAGGACAACGGAGGAGTTTGTTCCGTACTAG
Source organism: Cupressus sempervirens (assembly GCA_028749045.1). Lineage (NCBI taxonomy): Eukaryota > Viridiplantae > Streptophyta > Pinopsida > Cupressales > Cupressaceae > Cupressus > Cupressus sempervirens. The sequence goes on from CM053791.1 coordinate 554,247,509, forward strand.
ATGCAAGTGTGAGGATAAATATTGTGACTTGATCATTGATGATGGTAGCACTGATAACTTGGTATCAGAAGAGATGGTCTCTAAGCTGAAGCTCAAGAGGGAGAAACATTCCCAGCCCTATTGGATTTCTTGGGTAAAAGATGATCATAAGGTCCTGGTAAGTGAACAATGTTTAGTGAAATTCAAAATTGGGAGTTACCATGATGAAGTTCTCTATGATATTATTTCGATGGATGTTTGCCATCTATTGTTGGGTAGACCATGGCAGTTTGATAGACATGCAGTGCATGATGGACATGCAAACACATACTCTTCGACAAAGGATGGAGTTCACCACAAATTGAAGCCCATGAAAAAGGAAGGTGAAAAGGTATGTAGCAGTGCTAGGATTTGTCTTGTTGATGGAAGGAAGTTTTTAGATGGCATGAAACATCAACATATATGCTATGCTTCGATTCCTAGGAAAGATAAGGAAGGTAGTAGTGAAATACCATTTGAAATTTCAGATTTACTAGGGGAATTTGGAGATATTATCTCTGATAATGTTCCAGATGGATTGCCACCAGTAAGGCAAATCAGTCATCAGATAGATCTAATTCTAGGAGCTAGTTTGCCTAACAAGGCTTCTCACAGGATGACTCCTACTGAAACAGAGGAGCTAAATAGACAAGTTCAGGAGCTGTTGAGGAAGGGCTTGATTCAAGAGAGCCTAAGTCCATGTGAAGTACTTGCAGTAATCGCACCAAAGAAGGATGGAGAGTGGAGGATGTGTATAGATTCCCGAGCTATAAATAGGATAACCATCAAGTACCGATTTCCTTTGCCAAGGATGGATGATCTTATGGACTGCTTGAGTGGAGCTCAGTACTTCACAAAGATAGATCTGAAGAGTGGCTATCATCAGATACAAATTTGAGAAGGAGATGAGTGGAAAATAGCCTTCAAGACCAAGGAGGGTCTTTATGAGTGGTTAGTCATGCCCTTTGGATTGACGAACGCCCCAAGCACCTTCATGCGGCTCATGAATGAGGTACTTAAGAAGTTCTTGGAAAAATTTGTTATTGTCTATTTGGATGATATTTAAATTTTTAGCAAGACTTTGGAAGAACATTTACTGCATATTCGTAGTGTCCTTGAAAGGCTAAGGGAAGAGAAATTGTTAATTAATCTAAAGAAGTGTGTCTTTGCAAAAAGGGAATTAGTCTATTTGGGGTTTGTTATATCACCTGAAGGTCTCAAAATGGATCCAGAGAAGGTAAAAGCCATCTTGGAATGGCCTACTCCAAGGTCTGCTACTGAGGTAAGATCATTTCATGGTCTGGTTAGTTTTTACATGAAGTTTATTAAGAATTTCAGTGGCATATGTGCACCCTTAACTGATACAATAAGAGGGGATAGAAAAGAGTTCAAATGGACTGCAACAGCTGCGAGAAGTTTTGAATTGCTAAAGAAGAAGGTGATAGAACAGCCTGTGTTCGCACTTCCAGATTTTAGAAAAGTGTTCTAGGTGGATTGTGATGCTTGTGGCAGTGCTATTGGGGCTGTATTAAGCCAAGAAGGTAAGCCTATTGCATATTTTAGTGAAAAATTGAATGATGCAAAGAAGAAGTATTCTATTTATGATCAAGAGTTCAGGCCTTAAAGAAATGGAGGCACTATTTATTGCCAAAGGAATTTGTTTTGTATATTGATCATCAGGCATTACAGTACCTAAATAGCCAAGGTAAATTGAATCAGAGGCATATGAAGTGGGTAGAATTCTTGCAGAGTTATACATTTGTGTTAAAGCATAGAAGTGGAAAATCTAACAGGGTTACAGATGCACTAAGTAGGAGATAGTCACTGCTTACAGTAATGCAAGTTGAAGTAGTTGGGTTTGATGAACTCAAGAATTTGTACCCTGAGGATCCTGATTTTGCTGAAGCATGGAAAGCTTGTAAAGAGCCTATTGCTGTAGATAGAACCAAGTGGTTAGATTATTTGATTCAGGATGGCATGTTCTTCAAAGGTAGTCAATTGTGCATTCCAAGGAGTTCCATGAGGGAAAATTTGATTAAGGAGAAACACAGTGGAGGGATGGCAGGACATTTTGGTCGGGATAAGACCATTGCCATTCTTAGAGAAAATTATTTTTGGCCTCAAATTTCATAGGATGTGAAGAAGTTCGTACAAAGTTGCCAGGTTTGTCAAGTTGCCAAGGGGTTTAGTCACAATACTGGTCTATATCAGCCATTGCCTATTCCATCAAGGCCATGGGAGGACATAAGTATGGATTTTGTTCTTGGATTTCCAAGGACACAAAGGGGTAATGAATCAGTATTTGTGGTGGTTGATAGGTTCTCCAAAATGGCACATTTCATTCCATGCCACAAAACTCATGATGCTGTCCATATTGCAAACTTGTTTATCAAAGAGGTGGTAAGACTACATGGTCTTCCAAGGAGTATAGTTTCTAACCGAGATACTAAATTTGTGGGGTATTTTTGGAGGACATTGTGGAAAAAGTTGAGAATAGACTTGAAATTCAGTTCCATACATCACTCGCAGACTAATGGCCAAACAGAAGTCTAGGAAATTTGCTGAGATGTTTAGTTGGGGATAAGCCCAAGGGATGGGATTTGATTCTACCACAGGCAGAATTTGCTTATAATAACTCTATAAATAGGAGTACTATAAAATCACCATTCCAAATTGTATATGGGAATAGCCCAAGGATTGCACCAGAGTTGAGGAAGATAGAACAAGGGGAGAGGACAAGTGCTGAAGCTGAGAAATTTGCTGAACATATCAAGCGTCTACATGAGGAGGTTCAGCACACATAACCAAGATGAATCAAGAGTATAAAGCTAGGGCTGATCAAAGGAGAAGACAAGGAATTCCAAGTAGGAGATTTAGTCATGGTACACTTACGAAAAGAAAGATTTCCAGCCGATACTTACAAGCTGAAAATGAAGAAATTTGGCCCCTGCAAAATTTTGAAGAAACATGATTCAGGAAATGCATATGAAGTGGAGCTGCCAGATGGTATTCAGATTTCTCCCATTTTCAACATTGCAGATTTAACAGAGTATCATGATGAGGGTGCAGATGAGGAGCTGGTGTTAGAGCCATGTCCAATTCCTGCTTCTAAGAAGGAGGAGATAGAAGACATTCTAGATCATCGTGTGGGTAGGAGTACCAGAAACAGGCAGTATGAAGAATATTTGGTCAAATGGAAAGGACGACCAATCGAGGACTCAACTTGGATTTTAGCAACTGAGGTTTCCCATTTGGGATTTCCTCTACCATCCATAAAGTGACAGGGTCACTTTTCAATCTACCCTGGGTGTCTGATGCAGGAGCATCCAGAGGTATCAGGGCAATCCTGTGTCACCCAAAAAATGTACTTAGACTTAGTTTCTGTTTCATGTCTTTACATTTTTGGATACCCATTTGAGTCAAATAAAGGTTCCAAGTCTCACAATTCCACTATCAGTGTGTTTGAAAATCCTGAAAAATAGGAGCATGCAATTTGGCCATCATTTTGGTGACCTAGAAGGTGTGAATTGGCCAGATGAATGTAACTATGATTTAGAGCATTCCAGAAAAAGAATCAGGTCAAAATGCCCCACAGTTTGAAAGTTATTGCAGTTTTTCGAGTTTTGGAGACCTCTTAAGAATGCTTCAAAGTCAGTTTAGGGGCATTAAATGACCTAAAAAAGGGAAAAAAAATTGGGGAAGATTGAAGCTGGTCCATAGGGCTATAGAGTGCTTCGAGAGCTTTCCAAAAATGTAAACGGTTCGTCAATCGGAGCTACGGTTCAAAAGTTATGCCTCCCGAAAGTTTGGTTACCGTTTCTGGATTCTTCTAGATTTGCACCGACTTCTAATGATGCTTCTAGAACCTTCTATTTGGTTGGTGGATGCCTACTAGCACTTTCTAGAATGTACTCCTAGTCCTTAACCCTCCAGGGTCTATTTAAGGAGATTTTTGGCATTGTAAAAGGTAGTTCGGAGTGGAGATTGAGAGGAGGTGCTAAAAACAAAAATTATCTCTAGATTTATGCTATTGTAAGCCCTTAGGGCATGTTTTGAAGTTTATTTTCTCTGTACTATTTGTACTAGCTTATTTTCTCAGTTAATATAATTTCCCTTTTCTGTTGTGTCCATTCTGTTTGTGACTTGTGTCCCCATCAAAAATAAAAGTTGTAAGCTTACTTAGGAGTAAACACACCTCTTGATTGCACATATGTCTACAACATAGGAGTTAGTGCACAAATTAAGCACATGGTGTTTACAACCTTATGACTCATCTAGAAGGTTGGAAAAAGCTCGTGCTTAGTTGTCAATGCTTATCCCAACTTCTAGTTGTTTCTAGAGACATTCTAGGTGCTTCCTGAGAGTTCTTTATATTCAGGCACTCCTATAAGCTTAGAGAGTGTTTGGAGAGTGTGTTTGGAGCACTCGGGAACATTGGAGAAGGAAGGAGCTTGCTCTGCAGATTCTGAGGAGAAGGGAATTAGCATCAATGTCCAGGTAGACACTTGTGAATTTTTCAAATGATATTTCGCTTCTGCACTTCCTATCTTCTTCGTGTTTTCTGAATGCTTTTTGAGAATTTCATGTGTTGAAAATCTTGGTTGTATGAATTCTTGTTATGGGTAGTTAAATTTTATATGAAAAAATTTCTTATGCGTAGATCTGAGGAAACTATGGAGCTAGGGTTTTCAGATGCGTATGAACAAACCTAGTTAAAAGGAAAAATGGGTAATTTTAGAGAGCAATTATTTTAAAAAGAAATTCTTTAGAATTAGAAAGCCCCTTTGTTTTAAAAACTATGTATTTATTCTCTTTTTAAATTATGCAAATTTGCATACATATATATAAATATATAAATATATAAATAAATAAATAAATATATATATGTATATGTGTATATATATATGTATACATGTAAATTATTATCAAGTATTACAGCATATATATATGTATATATGTATACATATATATATGTATATATGTATATATATAGATATATATGTATATATATACATATATATATATGTATGTATATACATACATACATACATATGTATGTATGTACATACATATGTATGTATGTACATACATACATACATGTATGTATGTATGTACATACATACATATGTATGTATGTATGTACATACATACATATGTATGTATGTATGTACATACATACATATGTATGTATGTATGTACATACATACATATATATATATATGTATATATATACATATATATCTATATATACATATATACATATATATATCTATATATGTATATATATACATATATATATATATATACATACATATATATACATACATATATATATACATACATATATATATACATATATATGTATATATATATGTTTGTACACGCTGTTAATTAAATCGCAGTCGAAAACTTTATTATAAAAAATGGATCACATATAACAAATGTTTTAGAAAACGTTATTAAAAAAAAATGTTTATTAAAAAAATTAAAAAATAATAAAAAATGTATTGGGGGGCAGGGGTTTCACCCCACCCCTTTTCCTTGCATGCACCGACTACAGTCTGTTGACATAGCCGTACCTGTGACTGCAGTTGTAGGGCCAACTGCGGCAACAGCTGTCAGTGCACGACCCTATTGTACTCGATGGTGGTAGCAGCTTTAAAGCCAGTGCCATACTTTAAAATTGCAGTACATTGTTTTATTAATATATCATTTAACAATATGATTTATATGCAATTCGGCTATCAATGGTATTTGTAATAATTATTATATTATAAAGTTTTATATTGTGAATTTATTAATAATTATACACACACACACACATGCACACACACACACACACACACACACACACACACACACACACACACACACACACACACACACACATTCAGTAATTGACTTAACATTTGTTACTTTATAGATGTTATGTGTTGATAATTGTTTGAGATATTAAATTCATTAAAAATAATGAATCTAGTATTGTGGATCTATTGATAAATTTGTTTTAAAAGAACTCTAATGTTATATCATTTATTGATAATTGATATATCATTTAACTTTTATATTATTATTAATTAGTATTTAAATTAATAGTATTGTTAATGAGAATTATCTTCATTGTTGTTTAATTAATATTTAAAGACGTAATGGTAAGGATAAAATGATAGTTAGCGCCATGGGTAAACGATAATTCTTGATGGTGGTTACATGTAGTTATCATCGATATTTGGTCATTATGTTAGAATTGCAATAAAAGACAATTATCCATGCAATTCATTTGTCAACACATGTAAATATAGTTTTATATTTAGAATTTAATAATTAACTTAATTAGAATTACTTTGTTAAGGTTGATTGTTATTAACCACTTATTGTGGGGATATTATTATAAGCAATTAGTTGATAAGCATCAATTAATATAATTTAAAATTAGTTTAATTAAATTTAATTGATGATGTATTCGGTAAAAAATAAAATTGTAGATTCATTAATATGGTTAGTTAATATTGATTAATATGACTTAATTAAGATTAGTTAATATGAGAAGTGGCTTAATTGAAGCCTTAAAATTATTAAATTATTAATAAATGTTATTTCTTTGGTATATTTTGGGAAAGTTGATCCAACGTATAATGAGGGTAGTTTTATTTGATAGATGGTTAATTTTCCTTTGATTATTTTTGGAGAAATTGAATTAAATATTAAGGGGGTTGTATTCAATTATTAGTAACATTGATTTTAGTAAAATAGTGGGATTGATTTTATTAAAAGACAATAGGAACTAGTTCATTGATTGAATTAAGCAAACAAGTATCTTTTGATTATTTTAGAAAATTAGAGATAATTCTATATCATAATCAAGGGGATAGATGGGTTGACTTGTAGATTAATGAAGAACCTTATACACTTGAAATATATATTTGAAAACAAAAATTGAGACCTCCAAACTTAGTAATTTAAACAAAACCCAACATGTTCTTGCATTGTGTTTTCTCTATGCTTCTTGTTTTGGGGTTTTGGGTTGACTAGTTGTTGACTAGTTATAGGACATCTACCAGATGCTTGGGAGTTATGCGAATGTGATGGCATGTTGATATTATTTGGTTTCGATCTTTTTAAAAACCAAACCATGGTAATGTGATGGTATGCTCTATGAGATGTTTGTATTTACTGATTGTTATTTCTTTTTAGTCTTCTTGTGTGAAGCTGAGGTGTATGTATCTGAGACACTTGACTTAAGCATTTTTGAGTCATCGATCAATTATTATTGGATTATTTTCTAGTCGCCATGATGAGACTGAAGTGTTGATTTATTTCTTGATGATGTCATGTTGTGGCATGTTTTGACTCAACCAATTTGGAGTCTTTGATCAGTATTACTTGAGATACTCTTTGGTTGCTTATTAAGAACCAATGATTATTGTGATTATTAGGGATACCTTCAGTTTCCAATAGAGAACTATTGTGGTCATAATTATCTATGGATGCTTTTTAGTTGACTCATGGAGATTTGATGTCTATATTGTGGATGATCTTTTGTGATTTTGTGATTTATGATTCTATGAGCTTAGGGTAGGTTATCTACTTGTAGTGTCGAGAAGTGGCTTTCGATGGGGGTCAAGGTCCTAAGAGGCTACCAGGGTAACTCATTTAAGTTATCTTAATAAGTAAAAAAATTCACACCTAATATTGACTTAATGAACCTAAAAAGATAATTGTTTTGTTCTTGCCCATGCCTCGAGTGCTAGTACAAACTAGGATGGGAGTAGAGAGAATGCTTGGTTGTGATCTTGCATTCTGTAGTATGCCTTATCTATATGAGAGGATACTAGTGGATGCATAGGGATCACTAGGGGGCCAAGGTCTATTGGGAGACTACCAAGGTAACTCTAGCATGATCCGTGTGATGATACTTTCCCACTTGCATAGTAGGTTTCCTACATGTCTTTGTGTGCCTCTAGGATTAGATGTCAGTTTGTGATTGGAACCTTTGAGTTAGTGTACTTTTAGAATTCCTGGACTTAGAGAGTATTTGTGCTATGAGATTGGTTAGCCTATTTGGGACTTGAGATTATCTCCTCAGCATGGTGGGAGTGGACCACTTAGGTTTCATGCGGTCGGGTGGTAGTGCATTATCACTCTTACCATTTGAGTTCTGTCTGAGACACCGTGGCTGATGCATTCTTTGATTATGATGGTGGACACGTATCCTTAAAATAATGATTTGCATATGTTAGATGATGTTATCTTATGCTTTATTTTGCATGTTAGATTTCTTTTCTGCATATGATGTAGTATGTTTTAGGAGTGGCATTTCTACTATGTTAATACTGATGATCTCTTCGATGATTTGGAATGTTACGCACGGAGGGATGGCTAGGGCCCACGATGGTCTAATGATGCTATTTATAGTTGGGAGGAACCATGCACTTAGATAATTATGTTTGTGATAAATGGTTATCTTTTATGATGGATGTTTATATCTTCTATGATTATGTATCATGTATGTTAATTGGTTCCATTTACTTTGTTGCATCATGGATTAGAATTAGGATGATGATGTACTTTATTTTCACATATGTATATTCTTTTAAGCCTTTCATACCCTGTGGCATGTACAACAGATGATTGAGTATTCAGAAATGTAATGTATGAACATTGGACTTTTCATTATTATTTCATGTGGATATAATATTAGATGGAATCATTAATATTAGTTGAATTAGATGTGACTCAATGTTAAAGGATCCTTAAATAATGTAACTTGTTATGTATGTTATGTATACTTCAGTTGAATTTTTTTTATTGCTCTCACTACAATGTTATGAATGGTTTTACTTTCATGTTTAAAAAAAATAAAAAAATTGCTACCAAACCTAGTGAAACTTTAGGATAATTCTTTGGATCCCTTGGCGAGGCGTTACACTTCCTGTCTAGATTCCAGACTAGTAGAGGTTCAATGATGGAATATGTGTCTCGTATTATCACCTTGAGATCCAATCTAGGGTTTTGGGGTCCTAGGAAGAGAGGATACTCATAATTCAATGTTTGAGGGAAATCTTGGAGGATTAGTTAGGTCCTACCTTAGTTCCACCTAAGAGAATTAAAAGAAAATATGTGAGTTGTGTTTTAAAGATTTGAGCATGAAATGCAAAATACACTAAAGAGGAGCTAAAATGTCTTAAATTAAAGTGCATCCAATTTAAGAAATTACACCAAGGCAAAATTTGAACTTGAGGCTACAAAACTATAATATATGGAAATTAAGAAGAAAAAAACTATTGTGTAAGGAGAATTTACACAAACAAAGCAACATCTTGAGAAGTTATATTAAAGAACTGATAAGATTGATGGGTAGATTGTGGCACAAATATGTATTGGAGACAAAATTGGGTATATTGAAGGAGAATCATCTAAAGGGTCTAAAGTTAGTAAGGAACAAGATATAGTGAGCCAACAACCTAATCAACAAGAAGATCTAAACAAAGAATTGCCTAACCAATTTCAGCAATATGAAGAAGTAAAGAAATAATTTAATGGAAGATTCTTTGCATGTAATAATCTTGTACAGATGAATCAGGAATATAAAGATAAGTATACCAAACTTATTTTTATAATTTCTTTTCTTATGGACATAAATCTGGTGTGTCTAAGAAACATAGATATAATAGCGATAATAGATTATATGGAAGTACTAACCCTACAACTAGTAGACCATTACAAGAAACAAATATCATAATAAATAAAATTGCATGTTACAAAAGAATTTTTTTTTGGACATATTGTTAGGGATTATAGATTATAGACTAATCAATCTAGATCTAGATATGAAAAAAATGTTATAGCATGTAAGATTTATGATAATTTAGGACATACAACAAGGTTTTGTAGAATGAAAAACATGACAATGCCTATTACAAGATCATCAAATATCAATTTTAGAAGGAATGTGAAAAATAATTCAAGCAGGAATGAGAATGTGAAAAGAAAGGAAGTTGAAAGTTTTGAAAAATTATTTTTTAGAGCAAGAACACCTCCAAGCACTCAAATATCAATAGAGAAATTACAATAGCCAAAAAACCCTTATCAACTTAAGAAACCATATTTAAGAGGGAAATAGGGGTAATATACCATAAATTCATCAAATCCTTAAAATGGTAACATAAAGTTTTGTGCACTTGGTGGAAGCTTGGAAATAGTGACTAGAAGCTATGTTTAAGAGTGCATAAAGAACTAAGATCATGTGTGAGCATGAGAATGTAATTTGAGTTACTAGATACAATATCAAATTTTTGAGTAATATGTACATGAAAAATTAATGTGAGTAAGTTTTGTAGCATTGGAGTGTAAAGATCATTCAATTTCAACACCATTTGATCACTTGGAGAAAAGAGAAACATCTGAGAGAAAGTTAAAGACTATTTGACGTAGTTTAGAAGTGAGTTCAAGAAGATTTCCATCAAGTCATAATTCTATGATAACAAGGTATTTAACATATCATTGAGGAGAGTTTCTATAGTAAATGTGAAGTTAAGAATGGAGCCTTCACTATGGCATGATATTGTAGAGAAACTTAGGTATAAATTCAAAAGAAACCTTATTGAAAATTTGGAACATGAACTTGCTAGGGCATTTTCACAAATTCCACACGGAGTATTAGTAATGGAAGACTATATAGGGAATACATAAATTGCAAGTTTGAAACAATAGGCCACTCTAACATTATGAGTGAGTTTGACAAAACATATAAACAAGATATATCATCGAAGAAATGTTTTAAGCATCTAGAGAAACTCAAGGTTGCACAACTTATATTTCATCATGAGTTTCAAAATGAAGAGTGGACTATGATTATTATAAGAAAATTTGATGATAGAAAATAATGAATTGGTAGTGAACGTAAATATCTAAAGTGACCTAATTGACAAAGTTACTAGTTTGAGAAACAATGGCATAATTCTCATTGATGAGAAGAATGTAAAGAAAATTGTACAACAAAACATTGAAAATGGGTGGAATGGAAGATGAATGATGCTAAGAAAAATAAAAAAAGATGATGTGAGGTTTATTAGTAAGATTTTGGCATACAAAATGAACTCTAGTTCTAAGGAAGATGAAGTATTGGCTGAATTTATTTGAAACATATAAGATGTGTGTAGAAAGGAAACAGGTTAATCTTAATGAGATTCTAAGACAAAAATTGGTTGAAAATCTACAAAGGAATAAGAAAATAAATATGGTACCTTCATATTTGAGTCACCAAATACCTATCTATTCTTTCATGTTTTGAAAAGATATCCTAACATGACTCAGTCTAAATGAAAATATAATAAGTGCACAATAGAGCTAATGAGCCATTATTATAGAAAAACATTTGAGGACTACATGATCAACATCATAACCAAAATGATGAAAAAAATCAGTCAAAAATGAGGAAAATAATGTGGATAGGTAAGACTATGGTAAAAAAGTATAATGAAGGCATGCTTTATGATGGATACAGATAAAGCTTGCATTGAAGTAGTTGAACCAAGAGTAATGTTTGTAGATCCTTTGAGTTATGAAGTAACAAAAATAATGATAGATAAATATGTAAAAGAAATATTGGAACCCTATATGGATGAAAAAAATGAAAGATGGGGAATAGAAGAAGAGAAACTAGTAGAAACACAACAATTACAGATTTGAAAGGTAGCAAAGAATAAATTTGAAAGTGTCATTAAGAAAATTCTCAAGGATACTAACATGACCAAGGAAGAGTATATTGAAGCCAAGAAAAGAGTGGCTGAAATAAAATCAAGTTGTCAAAGAAAAATTCTCTTAGTATAGCCATTGTTAGTAGCACCATTAGAACCCACCCCAACACCACCCTCACCTTTGAGTGCTATACCAATCACAATAGAAGCACAACCTACACCAGTAGAAGAAGAGTATGTAGTGCCTGCCCCTGGTTCACATTTTGTTATCATTGCTGAACTTTTTTAGAACTAGTTTTATGTTGTTGGTTAGCAGCATTCTTTTGAGATTATCAGATATTGTGCTATGGATTCAGTTTATTATGTGATGAGATTACTTAGACTCTACATTTCATGTATGTATGATGATTATTTTTAGTGTTCACAACTATTGATGATGATTATTACATTGCTTTCAATTATTAATGATGATTAGTAAGATGATTTATTATTATATGTGCTTTCTTATGGATACTTACCCCATACTTGCATGTGTATGGTGTGCGTGTTTGCCTTGCGTGTTTGCTTTTGTATGGCGTGTCTGATGTGGTTAAAGAAGAGAGTCGTAGTCGATTGCTAGTCGGGATCTACACGATGCACCACTTCCTACCATTGTCTGTTTAGTTTAGTATATATTGTGTTTGTACATGCATGGTTTTTATGCAGGTTGCACGTACTGGGTATCGAATTCCCTGAATTGCCAGGATGAGCGTACCCTATCACATTATCTCAATGATAAGAGAGGGGAGATAAATTCTCAAGTCCAAATCCCAACCCTTTGAGCTATTTGTCCTAATTGGAAAATTAGGACAAGTATCTGAGTTGAATACCCACCGAATGTGTTGGATGACATATTTCATGATTTTTAACCTTTTAGATTTATTTTGTATGATTTGTTCTATGATGGGTTTTCATATTTTATCTTAGAGGTCTATGGTGAATTTTCCATTAATTAAGTCTTAATAAATAGATTTAATTAATAAATTATTTATTTGAAAAAATTAATAAAATATCATGATCTTTGATATTTTGATTGTAATTAATTAAATGTGAATTATTGGGGAAAAGGAATTAAATAAAAGAAAACTAGAAATTAAAATTAATAATAATTATAAAATAATAATAAAGTAATAAATAAAATAATATTAATAAAAGTTATACAAATTAAAATGAAAGTTATAAAATTTAAATAGAGATTATTTAAAAAGTAATTTAGAGTTATAAGCTTGCATGGGAATTAACATGTGTCAACAACATGGGGGTTAGTGCATCAATTAAGCACAAGGTGTCTACAACTCTATGACTCATCAAAAAGCTTGGAAAAGACCCATGCTTAGTTGGTGACACCTTTCAGCGGTTTCAAGAAGCAATCCAAAGGTTTCTTGAGAGCTCTTTATATTCAGGCATTCATAGAAGCTTAGAGAGGGGGTGGAGAGCAATTGGAGCATTTGGAGGACTCAAGAACTCTGAAGAAGGGAGCTTGCTCTGCGGGTTTTATGAGGAAGAGCGAATTAACATCAGAATTCGGGTAGATTCTTGTATTTTTTCTTATGCTATTTCCGCATCATGCATTCCTATCTTCTTCATGTCATCCATGTCTTCTAATAAATTTCATATTTTTATTGTATGCATTTTCAATTTGGGCAATTAAAATTATTTGAGAATTTTATATGCATGAATTTAAAAAAAAAGAGAAAACGGGTTTGGGTTCGAATTATAATCAAATTGAAATAGATTTGAAAATGGTTTCAAGATTTATGGCCAAATCCATTAGTAAAATTATTGGATAAATTTTGAGAACAATTACCTTTTAAGAAGAAATTTTTAATTGTCCTGTCGCTGCCCCTTGGATAGACCCAAACTCAGTTATTCATAACTTTTTATTGTGATCGAATTTATTTGATTGCTCCAATCAGAATTGGTGCAACTTGGCCCTCTCCAACATATTTCAATTTTAGCTCGATCCAACAGTTCATTAGGGAGATATGACCATCGTACTGAGACTGTTTTATTCAAGGATAGATATTTCTCTATTTCCCATAACCAAGAGTTCTTTATGCTTAAACTTCACAAAAATAATATATCAAAGCATGGAATGAATTAAAGATATTATTGTAATCTTTCCTTATTAAAATCTTATTAATATGCATTAGTTTTATATGGTTTATTATCTAATCTAATTAAATCAAATTTAATTAAGATTACTTAATAGTATAAGAGGTGTAATTAATTATTAGTCAATTTAAGTAAATAGATTTTTAAGTGAGGAAAAATTAAAAGAAAAGAGATATTAATGATTTAGTTGTTATTAATTGATTGGTTCGAATATCAATCATTATAATTGAATATTGAAATTATTAGTGAATTATTATTTATTAATAAGTGTTAAGTTTAACAAATTATTAATGAAAGATAGTATAGATAAGTTTATATATAGATTCAATTAAGTTCAATCTATTGAGATTACTTAATAATTGAAGTATAATATTAAGAATTTAGTTGAGATCAAATTAAGAGGGGGGGAAAATACAATAGAAATGAATTTATGTTATCATGAATGAAATTGTGATTAATGAAGTTGGTGATCATTATACTTAGAGTCATCAAAGATTATTTTGGACAAATGATTACCTATTGATTATTGGTAAATCTTATCCAGAGAATGATTCTTAAGGTAGTTATATTTAATTTACTAGTGACATCGTTGTTAGCAAAAATAATAAAGAATCTATTATTGTAGATTTATTTTAACTTGTTATTAGTTATTAAACTATTACTAATCCTAATGTTAATGAAATGGAATATAGTTGGTTGATAATTAGTTGAATCAAATGGGGTTTAACTGTGTGAGGCCTCGCCCCGACCCATCGTAGCATAGTGATACATTACCCTTATTTTGTTATTCACGACTCAAGATGTCGAGACATTATCTGATGCTTAGAACATATTTTATTATTTCATGTTGTGTGACATTATTTTCAGATATATTTTATGATTGTCATTTAATGTTTCATGTATATGTATGTTGATGAAATCAGTAAAGGTAGGATCGAGACTTTGATTTAAGATATTTTAAATGGTTAAGAATTAAGTAGGATAAAGTAACCCTTATTGATGTATGTTTTAATTTAGGTGAATTTATAAATACGTATACATTTATGTACATGTGATTTTACGGGACTACTGATGTGTGCAATGAGTGTGCAGATATTTTAGCTGAGAAACCTTACGGAGGAACAAAACTAATCTCTATGTGCTAAATTTGAAAACCTTGTTGTTCGTAATTCACATTTTTGTATTGTGAGAAGTATGTATGCATCTTCCTTGTTCAGTGGATGTTAATATTCATAAATATTTTATTTCAGTGTCACTTGACACTCGTAAGATGTTTATGTGTGTCAGTGTGCTGTTAGGGTTAATTGTTTAACCTTTGGACCAAGTTGGTTTAAGTTAGAATAGTAAGTTGGACCTATTTTATTCCTAGATTTTATTTGACTCTAAACCTCTTCTTAAGACTTTAAAACTTGTTTTTTTTCTAACCATAGGGTATGGGTATGGGTTAGGGGTCTTTTCCAACCCCTAAGCCCCTTGCTTTGACTTTTGAGGTCACTCAAAAAGTCCCTTTTTGCCTTTGTGCGAAAATTGATCATGGGTATCTTGAGTTACCTCACCTCATCTCCACTTGGGGTTTAACCATAGTGTAGGTTGAGTTTGGAGTTTCTAGGGTGGCTCGTGGGTGGAAATAGTTATTTCTCCTTTTGGGTGGTTGAGTTGGAGGCTTATTTGGAGGCCTTCCTTGGACTAGTGGGGGGTTACCCAATCTCTACTTTTAGAGAAGATTTTTTTGAAGCTTGAAGGAGGAAAGGGATACTCTACTCAAACTGGTTCATTGCCATTACTTCTTTGTGAAGGTAGGAAATTCTCATCTCCCTTATTTAGATTTTATGTTTGGTTTCATGTTCATGTTATCTTGTTGTTGTGTCACTGTTGTATGGTTGTGGGTATGTGGGAAGATTTGAAAACCATGTCTTTTTGGTTGTTTTCCTTCCTTGTTTATGTTTGCATTTTTTTTTGAGTTTTCCTTACATGGGTGTTTTGGTATTACTCACCCTTGGAGAGGGCAGAAGTGACCAATTTTGGGAAAGGTTTTTTTAGTTGGACTCCAACCTGTATAGAGTCTCTTCTCAGGATGAGAAGAGGGATAAAGAGTAGGGTGTTATGGGCCCTTACCCGTCAGCACAAACCTGGTATGAGTATGGCAAGTTTAAATGGAAGAACGGAAGTTCTTGGTTATTAGCCTCGATTGGGCATCTGAATGGGTGTTGTGCTTGACTTCTCCTGTTGGAAGAATCCACCTTTCCCTAGTCTTGATTCATTGTGAATCTTATTGTGTAAACCATGTATGATTATGCATGCTTGATGTTCTTTTGGTTCTGCTTGGTTGTCACCTGATCAGATATTGGTTTCCTCCATGGTTCTTGAAATGAGATTCAGAAAATATTACAAACTCCTTGATTATGATCATGAAGAAAATCTGATAAAATTATTGAAAATTGGGATTGAGATCCTACTGTAAATTGTATTTTTTAAACCTTATTGTATATGGCAACGAAGCTGAGTTTTCTTCCTGATTCTTTCCCGGCTGAGCCTTTGAATCAGGTTAGCAAATAAAGTAATGGTTGAGTGTATTTGGTTCTCATAATATTTGATCATAATGTTCAGTTGTATGAGTGCTCATCAAAATAGAATAAATAAATTTGCATATATATATAGATGGGAGAATAGAATCATAGATAATGTCTTGATTTATGAATGTTCAAGTTTTAATTATGATAATGAAGAGTTGAATTGATATAGTGAGTTTCAATTATGATGTATAAGTATTATGATGAGATCAATCAAGAGCAAACCCTATATTATGAAATCAAAGATATTTCATTTCTTGATAAATTTCATGGTGGTTATAATCAAATTTGAATGAGAATAATCCACCACCCTTTTTTTTTAATTATGGGTATAATATCATTCACCTCCTAAGTTCTTCAAATATGATCAATTGGACTGAGAGGTTGCATTCTTGAAACCAATAAGAATAATAATCAGAATTTAGAACTCATACCATGTCCTTGAAGAATCAATATAAAACATACATGTTTAAACAAGAGATTGAGAGACTATACCTAATGTACTCCTTTGCATTGGAATACTTGTATTAAGGAAGAATGTTAATAATAGATTTATTCTAATCCTTAGTAACATTAATGAAATGCATAAATTGTCATGACCATGCCTTGTTAAAATTTTGTTTCAAAAAAAATATGCACTCCCAGGAGTAAAAACTCTCTGGAAAATACATGAGGAGAAATTTCTTTCCTTCCAAGACCACAGAGCATATTCTTGCTCAGATTCCTTTCTAAATGAAATAAGAGACAAATAAATATTATGTTAATCTCATGGGTGCATATTTTCGAATATATAAATATGTATATTTAAAAAAAAAAAAAGCTAACATCATAATATCTTTTCTTTCACCTATAAAACTTTATGCAATAACTACTATTGTTTAAACATCCCATCTTAGCTTTCCTTCTCCTCTTTCTTCATGCACGTCAACTTGAAAGCTTCTCTTGCATGCTAGTAGGATGACATCACCCTATCACATCTCCAAATTCGCAGGCCTTGGTAAAGTTTAAGGAAGATTGTGTTAAAAGTTTTGTTTTTACTCTTCCCACCAACCGGTTTGGGCGCCACCTTTTTGTGTGGGCCTGCGCTTGCCCCCATATTTGGGTAGAGCGCTGTACGTATGCAACGCTTGTTTTGCGCAGGGGTTTGGGGAAAGGAGAGGCCAATGTGACCTATGGGAGTTGGGAATAGAGTAGGGTTTAGGTGTTGGTTAGGGTATTAAATTTTGTTCTTTTTAAAATTTAAGTTTGGTTAGTAATTTTAGTTTTAGTGAGTTTTTTTTATTAATATTAAATTTAGATTTGAATTAGATATTTTGTTTGTTTATTATGAGTAGTGTTAAGTTGATTAGTAAGTTAAATGTAACCTAATTTAATTTAGTATATTAGTTATAGTAATTTTATTACATTTATTTTTTGGTATTAAGCTTTGATAGTAGTTTTGTTATTAAAGGTTAGTTGGTCATGAATTTAATTGAATTTCGATTTAGATAGTATAGTTTTAATTAATTTAGTTGTTTATACTAACTTAGTTAGTTTTAATTTAAATATAATCTAATTGTTTTATTTTTACCATTAAGTAAATTAAATTTATCGATTAACTAGCTATTTAAATAAGTTTTAATGTAGGTTTGATTCATTTGATATTGCAAGTAATTTGAGATCCGAATTCATGCACATTGTTATCTATGTAAGTTTTATTGCATATCATTATAAGTTAATATAATATCATAATTTTATTGAGATTAATCTAATAACGAAAGTTTTAAAATTTTAATGATGTTATCATCCTCATGTTTAAAACCTTAGGATTGTAATGTAAAGAACCTGTACTAAAGCTTCTATCTCAATCATATCAAACTTTGAGCATGTTGAATTTTAAATCAAAAAAAAAAAAATTGTTGTGTTCTTGCCCTCATAGTTTGGGCATGAAAAACTGAACGATTATCAATAATAAGGGTTTGTCAAGGAAAAGTTAGTTTTCATTGATAGAATGGCGAAGGTGGTCATTATAGATTTATTAATAAGATTTCCAACATAGCTTGTTATTAACAAATTATTGAACTATTAATATGAATATTTGGATTGTAGATGACTTTTTACGCACAAACTATTGTTAGTTATTAGTCAATTGAATTTGTAATTATTAATTGAATTAATTAGATTTAATTAATAATTATGTTATATAATAGAAGATTTAATTGATATAATTCTTTTAATGAGATTGTAAAAGTAATGATATCAAGTTGATAGGTCTTATTCTTATGACTTGAATAACGGCTTTAGATATTTTAATGGTGAAGATTTAGTAATATATAATTGAGAATTATTAGAATGATAAAAGGTCAAAGATTGTGAACCGATATTAATTGATCATTCTAGTGAAGTTATAATCTCTTATTCGAAGATTGATAATTGGCTCTCTTATAATATAATGAATAATGATCAGAAAAAAGTTGAAAGGTTAATCAATTAGAATATGGATCATGGTTAATTATAAAGAACAATTTAATTAAAAGTCAATAATGATCAGTTTAGTGAATATTTATGTTTAAGTTATTCATAGAATGTAATTCTTAATAATGGAAGGATAATGCTATCCGAGAATAATTGGGTTGACTTGTAGGTCAAATGATGAAACTTAAGACACTTGAAGCATATTTGAAATGAAAACTGGAAACCTTTACACTTGATTCAACTATGAGATTTTAGCAAAACCAAAACATGTGTTTGCATCGTGTATTCTCTATGCTTCTTGTTTTGGGTTTTGGGTTGACTAGTGTTGACTAGTCCTAGGTTGTTACCAGAGGCTCGGGGGTTATGAGATATGATGACATGTTGATCTTATTTGGTCTCGATCTTTATAAGCTCAACCATGGTAATGTGATCGTATGCTCTATGAAATGTTTGTATTTACTAATTGTTATTGTTCATCAGTCTTCATGTGTGAAACTGAGAGGTATGTGTATGAGACACTTGAGCTAATCATTTTTGAGTCATCAATCAGTTATCCTTGGATTATTTTTTAGTCGCCATGATGGGACTGAAATATGAATTTATTTCTTGATGATGTCATGTTGTGACATGTTTGACTCAACCATTTTGGAGTCTTCGATCAGTATGATTTTGAGATATTCTTGGTTGCTTGTTGAGAACCATTTATCTTGAGATATATTTTGGTTATTGAGAACCAATTAATACTTATGATTATCAGTGATGCCTTCAGTTTCCAATAGAGAACTGTTGAGGTCATGATTTTCTATGGATGCTTTTTCAGATGCTTATAGAGATTTGATGATTCTTATTATGGATATTTGATGCTTTTATGCATATTTGATGATTTTATTATGGATTATCTTTTATCATTTTGAGATTTATGATTCCATGAGGGTAATCTACTTGTAGTGTCGGGAAGTGGTTTGCAATGGGGGCTAGGGCCCTAAGTGGCTGCCAGGGTAACTCATTGTAAGTTTGGTTAATAAATGATAACATTTACACACTAAATGAGGATTAAATGAACTTAAAAAGATAATTGTTGATGTTCTGCCCATGCCTTGAGTGCTTGTACATGCTAGGATGAGAGTAGTGAGAATGCATAGTTGCGACCGTGCATTCCATAGTATGCCTCGTCAGTATGAGAGGATACTAGTGGCCGCATGAGATCAGTATGGACCTGTAGAGTTTAGCTAACTACCATGGTAACTTGTACGTGATAAATGCGATGACACTTTCTCGCTTGCAGAGTAGGTTTCCTACATGTCATTGTGTGCCTCTGGGAATTAGATGTCGATTTTGTGTGTGTTGGAACCTTTGAGTTAGTATATTTTTAGGATTCCTGGACTTATAGAGATTTGTGCTTCATGAATTGATATCCTATTTGGGACTTGAGATTATCTCCTTAGCACGGTGGGAGTGGACTACTTCGATTCCACGCGGTCGGGTGGTAGTGTATTTTCACTCTTATCATTTGAGATCCGTCTGAGACACCGTGGCTGGAGTATCCTTCGTTGGCATTTATTCTTCATTATGTTCTTGGAGCATTATGATAGATAATATACCTTATGATGGATGTATTTACTGGTATGTTTCTTATATTGATGATTTGCTTTACTTTGCATATGTTAGTTGATGATTTATTATGCTTTACTTTGCATGTTAGTAGGATGTTTTAGGAGTGACATTCCTACTATGTTAATATCGATGATCTCTTCGATACTTTGGAATGTTATGCACAGAGGGATGGTTAGGATCCATGATGGTCTAATGATGCTATTTACGGTTGGGAGAAACCGTGCACTTAGTTATTTATGTTTGTGATATATGATTATCTTTTGTGATGGATGTTTATATCTTTTGTGATGATGTATCATGTATGATATGTGGTTTCATTTATGTTATTGCATCATGAATTAATATTAGATGATGATGATGTACTTTATTTACTTGGATGTTTATTCTTTTAAGCTTTTCATACCCTGTGATATGTACAGTGGATGATTGAGCTAAACAAAAATATAATTATAAAAGGACACTTGTATATTGTTTAAGTACATTGATGTATCATTGTTATTTCATAAGGATGGGATGTTAGATGAATAGTTAATTTAGATGTGATACAACGTTAAGAGATCTTTAAAGAATGTAGTCTGTTATGTATATATGTTATGTTTATTTTCATTTGAATTGTTGCTATTGCTTCCGCAAATGTTATAAATAGTTTTATCTTTCATATTTAAAAATAAATAAAAAATTATTTGGCAAACTTAGTAAAATTCTTTGGATCCCTTGGCGGGGCATTACATTTGGTATCAGAGCCCGAGTTTCAACATTGGGAGCTCTGAGTATATTGGAATGCTACTAGTTATTAACTAATTGAACAAAATGAAAACTTAAAACTAACATGTGTATCTTTTTCAAACTGAAAACTTGAAACTAGGTGAACTGAAACATAACTTAAAACTGTTACTTGCATATTTTTTTATATTTCAACACTTAGCTTTCAAAACTGAAAATTCTACTTAAACCTAAATGAAGACAAAACTAAAAATTGAAACTCATTCTAGTTGCAAAACATGTATCATTCTATCTATGTTTTAAGGTAGTATGCCTTTGATTATTTTTGTGCGCATTAAGTTGCTCTTGTTTAGAATGTATTAAGGGATCTATTTTAGTAGTTGTTAAAAGAACGGATGTTAGATCGATATGATTTTTGGTTTACCATTAAACCATAATCATATTGCTCTAAGGGTGTTATAATATCTTCAGTGGAATCATGTCTCCCTATAGAGGAAAAGGGATCAATGGGACCCACATAGTGAGTATCTTAGTTTTTCATTCCTGTAAGCTTCCAGGAGTAAGCCTAATCCTGGGGGGGTGGATGTAGTGCCTGCCCCTGGTTCACATTTTGTTATCATTGCTGAACTCTTTTAGAACTAGTTTTATGTTGTTGGTTAGCAACATTCTTTTGAGATTATCAGATATTGTGCTATGGATTCAGTTTATTATGTGATGAGATTACTTAGACTCTACATTTCATGTATGTATGATGATTATTTTTAGTGTTCACAATTATTAATGATGATTATTACATTGCTTTCAATTATTAATGATGATTAGTAAGATGATTTATTATCATATGCGCTTTCTTATGGATACTTACCCCATACTTGCATGTGTATGGTGTGTGTGTTTGCTTGCATGTTTGCTTTTGTATGGCGTGTCTGATGTGGTTAAGGAAGGGAGTCGTTGTCACCTGCTAGTCAGAATCTACACGATGCACCACTTTCTACTATTGTCTTTTTAGTTTAGTATATATTGTGTTTGTACATGCATGATTTTTATGCAGGTTGCAGGTACCGGGTATCGACTTCTCTGAATTGTCAGGATGAGCGTACCCTATCACATTATCTCAATGATAAGAGAGGAGAGATAAATTCTCAAGTCCAAATCCCAACCCTTTGAGCTATTTGTCCTAATTGAAAAATTAGGACAAGTATCTGAGTTGAATACCCACCGAATGTGTCGGATGACATATTTCATGATTTTTAACCCTTTAGATTTATTTTGTATGATTTGTTCTATGATGGGTTTTCATATTTTATCTTGGAGGTCTATGGTGAATTTTCCATTAATTAAGTCTTAATAAATAGATTTAATTAATAAATTATTTACTTGAGAAAATTAATAAAATATCATGATCTTTGATATTTTGATTGTAATTAATTAAATGTGAATTATTGGAGAAAAGGAATTAAATAAAAGAAAACTAGAAATTAAAATTAATAATAATTATAAAATAATAATAAAGTAATAAATAAAATAATAATAATAAAAGTTATAAAAATTAATATGAAAGTTATAAAATTTAAATAGAGATTATTTAAAAAGTAAATTGGAGTTATAAGCTTGCATGAGAATTAACATGTGTCAACAACACGGGGGTTAGTGCATCAATTAAGCACAAGGTGTCTACAACTCTATGACTCATCAAAAAGGTTGGAAAAGACTCATGCTTAGTTGGTGACACCTTTCAGCGGTTTTAAAAAGCAATCCAAAGGTTTCTTGAGAGCTCTTTATATTCAAGCATTCATAGAAGCTTAGAGAGGGGGTGGAGAGCAATTGGAGCATTTGAAGGACTTAAGAACCCTGAAGAAGGGAGCTTGCTTTGCGGATTTTCTGAAAAAGAGCGAATTAGCATCAGAATCCGGGTAGATTCTTGTGTCTTCCATATGTCTTCTGAGGAATTTCTTATTTTTATTGTATGCAGTTTCAATTTGGGCAATTAAATTTATTTGAGAATTTTATATGCATGGATTTAAAAAAAAGAGAAAACGGGTTTGGGTTCGAATTAGAATCAAATTGAAATAGATTTGAAAATGGTTTCAAAATTTATGGCCAAATCCATTAGTGAAATTATTGGATAAATTTAGAGAATAATTACCTTTTAAGAAGAAATTTTTAATTGTCCTGTCGCTACCCCTTGGATAGACCTGAACTCAGATATTCATAACTTTTTATTGTGATCAAATTTATTCGATCGCTCTGATTAGAATTGGCGCAACTTGGCCCTCTCCAACATATTTCAATTTCAGCTCGATCCAACGGTTCATTAGGGAGATATGGCCGTCGTACTGAGACTATTTTATTCAAAGACAGATATTTCTCCATTTTCCATAACCAAGAGTTCTTTATGCTTAAACTTCACAAAAATAATATATCAAAGCATGGAATGAATTAAAGTTATTATTGTAATCTTTTCTTATTAGAATCTTATTAATATGCATTAGTTTTATATGGTTTATTAGCTAATCTAATTAAATCAAATTTAATTAAGATTAGTTAATAGTAGAAGAGGTGTAATTAATTATTAGTCAATTTAAGTAAATGGATTTTTAAGTGAGGAAAAATTAAAAGAAAAGAGATATTAATGATTTAGTTGTTATTCATTGATTGGTTCGAATATCAATCATTATAATTGAATATTAAAATTATTAGTGAGTTATTATTTATTAATAATTGTGAAGTTTAACAAATTATTAATGAAAGATAGTATAGATAAGTTTATATATAGATTCAATTAAGTTCAATCTATTGAGATTAGTTAATAATTGAAGTATAGTATTAAGAATTTAGTTGAGATCAAATTAAGGGGGGGGGGCGGGGGGGAAAATACAATAGAAATGAATTCATGTTATCATGAATGAAATTGTGATTAATGAAGTTGGTGATCATTATACTTAGAGTCATCAAAGATTATTTTGGACAAATGATTACCTATTGATTATTGGTAAATCTTATCCGAGGAACGATTCTTAAGGTAGTTATATTTAATTTACTAGTGACATCGTTGTTAGCAAAAATAATAAAGAATCTATTATCATAGATTTAATTTAACTTGTTATTAGTTATTAAACTATTACTAATCCTAATGTTAATGAAATAAAATATAGTTGGTTGATAATTAGTTGAATCAAATGGGGTTTAACTGAATGATTATCAATAATAAGGGTTTGTCAAGAAAAAATTAGTTTTCATTGATAGAATGACGAAGGTGGTCATTATAGATTTATTAATAAGATTTCCGACATAGCTTGTTATTAACAAATTATTAAACTATTAATATGAATATTTGGATTGTAGATGACTTTTTACGCACAAACTATTGTTAGTTATTAGTCAACTAAATTTGTAATTATTAATTGAATTAATTAGAGTTAATTAGATTTAATTAATAATTATGTTATATAATAGAAGATTTAATTGATATAATTCTTTTAATGAGATTGTAGAAGTAATGATATCAAGTTGATAGGTCTTATTCTTATGACTTGAATAACGACTTTAGATATTTTAATGGTGAAGACTTAGTAATATATAATTGAGAATTATTAGAATGATAAAAGGTCAAGGATTGTGAACCGATATTAATTGATCATTCTAATGAAGTTATAATCTCTTATTCGAAGATTGATCATTGGCTCTCTTATAATATAACGAATAATGATCCTATAAAAGTTGAAAGGTTAATCAATTAGAATATGGATCATGGTCAAATATAGAGAACAATTTAATTAAAGGTCAATAATGATCAGTTTAGTGAATATTTATCCTTAAGTTATTCATAGAATGTAATTCTTAATAATGGAAGGATAATGCTATCGGAGAACAATTGGGTTGACTTGTAAGTCAAATGATGAAACTTAAGACACTTGAAGCATACTTGAAATGAAAACTAGAAACCTCTACACTTGATTCAACTATGGAATTTTAGCAAAACCAAAACATGTGTTTGCATCGTGTATTCTCTATGCTTCTTGTTTTGAGTTTTGGGTTGACTAGTGTTGACCAGTCCTAGGTTGTTACCAGAGGCTCGGGGGTTATGAGATATGATGACATGTTGATCTTATTTGGTCTCGATCTTTATAAGCCCAACCATGGTAATGTGATTGTATGCTCTATGAAATGTTTGTATTTACTGATTGTTATTGTTCATCAGTCTTCATGTGTGAAGCTGAGAGGTATGTGTATGAGACACTTGAGCTAATCATTTTTGAGTCATCGATCAGTTATCCTTGGATTATTTTCTAGTCGCCATGATGGGACAGAAATATGGATTTCTTTCTTGATGATGTCATGTTGTGACATGTTTGACTCAACCATTTTGGAGTCTTCGATCAGTATGATTTTGAGATATTCTTGGTTGCTTGTTGAGAACCATTTATCTTGAGATATATTTTGGTTATTGAGAACCAATTGATACTTATGATTATCAGTGATGCCTTCAGTTGCCAATAGAGAACTGTTGTGGTCATGATTTTCTATGGATGCTTTTTCAGATGCTCATGGAGATTTGATGATTCTTATCTTGGAGATTTGATGATTCTTATTATGGATATTTGATGCTTTTATGCATATTTGATGATTTTATTATAGATTATCTTTTATGATTTTGAGATTTATGATTCCATGAGCTTAGGGTAGGTAATCTACTTGTAGTGTCGGGAAGTGGCTTGCAATGGGGGCCAGGGCCCTAAGTGGCTACCAAGGTAACTCATTGTAAGTTTGGTTAATAAGTGAGAACATTTACACATTAAATGGAGATTAAATGAACCTAAACAGATAATTGTTGATGTTTTCACCCATGCCTTAAGTGCTTTTACAGGCTAGGATGGGAGTAGTGAGAATGCATGGTTGCGACCGTGCATTCCATAGTATGCCTCGTCAATATGAGAGGATACTAGTGGCTGCATGAGATTAGTGTGGACCTGTGGAGTTTAGCTAACTACCAAGGTAACTTGTACGTGATAAATGCGATGACACTTTCCCGCTTGTAGAGTAGGTTTCCTACATGTCATTGTGTGCCTCTGGGAATTAGATGTCGATTTTGTGTGTGTTGGAACCTTTGAGTTAGTATACTTTTAGGATTCCTGGACTTATAGAGATTTGTGCTTCATGAATTAATATCCTGTTTGGGACTTGAGATTATCTACTCAGCATGGTGGGAGTGGACCACTTAGGTTTCACACGGTCAGGTGGTAGTGTATTTTCACTCTTATCATTTGAGATCCGTCCGAAACACCGTGGTTGGAGTATCCTTCGTTGGTATTTATTCTTCATTATGTTCTTGGAGCATTATGATAGATAATATACCTTATGATGAATGTATTTACTAGTATGTTTCTTATATTGATGATTTTCTTTACTTTGCATATGTTAGTTGATGATTTATTATGCTTTACTTTGCATGCTAGTAGGATGTTTTAGGAGTGACATTCCTACTATGTTAATACTGATGATCTCTTCGGTGCTTTGGAATATTACACACAGAGGGATGGCTAGGATCCACGATGGTCTAATGATGCTATTTACGATTGGGAGGAACCGTGCACTTAGTTATTTATGTTTGTGATATATGGTTATCTTTTGTGATGGATGCTTATATCTTTTGTGATGATGTATCATGTATGATATGTGGTTTCATTTATGTTATTGCATCATGGATTAATATTAGATGATGATGATGTACTTTATTTACTTGGATGTTTATTCTTTTAAGCTTTTCATACCCTGTGATATGTACAGTGGATGATTGAGCTAAACTAAAATATAATTACAAAAGGACACTTGTATATTGTTTAAGTACATTGATGTATCATTGTTATTTCATAAGGATGGGATGTTAGATGAATAGTTAATTTAGATGTGATACAATGTTAAAGGATCTTTAAAGAATGTAGCCTGTTATGTATATATGTTATGTTTATTTTCATTTGAATTGTTGCTATTGCTTCTGAAAATGTTATGAATGGTTTTATCTTTCATGTTTAAAAAAAAAAAAAAAAAAATTGTTTGGCAAACTTAGTAAAATTCTTTGGATCCCTTGGCGGGGCATTACAGAGTAAGTAACAATGATTAAAAAACCTACATGTTCTACTAGGAAGTCTTCAAGGACTTAATTTTTATTATTTTCATAACCTTAATTTAGCAAGAGGAGGTAACTCTTAAAATGTAAAAGAAAATTAAAGAGACAACTAGTGGCTGTAAAACCTAGAGTATTAAAAACCTATGTTGGTAAAAAGACATAAGAAGAGGAAGAGAAAGAAACACCCACAAAGAAAATAAGAGGATAGATCCCACCACCGTTAGTAGAACCTCAAGTCAAATAATAATAAGAAAAATAGAGTGGCATCATGAAAAGGAAATAGAAAGTAGAGATATGAAAACTAAACAAAACAATTATGACAAGTGAAAAAGTAGAAAAATTGAAGCAATTCTATGAAAAATATGATGTAAACCAAATAAGAGACTTGGATATATCAATGATAAAGTACATGATAAATTTCAACACACCCCTCATCAGTTTGCATGGAGAAATACTAGAGGAAATGTAAGAGAGATTACTAAAGAAAATGAATTGAGTGAAGTATGTATTTAGAAATGTTGCATATTAGATAATAATGAGAAAATGGAGGAAATCAAATAAAATTTGAATCCCTTTTTGAGAGGTATCAAAATCATGAGAGGTTTATATGATGAGGTAAGATGAGAAACAAAAAAAGTAATATATCATGTACTTAATAAGTCTAAAACTAAGCAAAGACTAGTACCACTAGTAGTACCAATAGAGGAAGATCTAAAAGACAACATAGTTTTTTATATCAAAATTAATGATAAACCTCATGAACAAGATAAAAAAATGATCACAAGGGGACAAAGAAGCTATTAACACTAATGAGGACCCATTTTCTAGCTCATCTAATAATTCATTTGTAAATCAACACTTGACTTTGATAATGGGAATTTGGTTAGTGAAAACATTATTGATTACTCTAGCTAAGAAGAAGAAGATAACAAAGTGAAGAATCTAGATTATATCATTGTACATAGTAAGGAATCACCTAAAGTGATGTCCATGGCACCTACATTTGTGAGCACATAATTTGATTTTTAATTGTATTGGTAGGACATAGTAAAGGAGAGCAAAAAAAAACCATTTCAGTAAAAAAAGTTGACACAAAAATAAAATTAAAAAGAGGACCAACAAAAGCATGATTAGATGGATACTCAACCATCTAAGACTACAAATGAATAGAGACCTCAATAGGAGGATGGAAGAAATAAAGAAAAGAAGATAACATTATTTAAAAACCCTTCTAGGGTAGTATAATCTACACTTGTGAGTACTTCAAACTCACTTTTTGAAGAACTTCTTACAAGATTACCACAATATATGACAATATTTGTTGAAGGAAGTGAAAAAATGCATATATATATATATATATATATATATATATATATATATATATATATATATATATATATATATATATATATATATATATATATATATATATATATATATATATATATATATATATATATATATATATATATATATATATATATATATATATTCATCTCTTAGCATTCTAAATTGGAAAAATTGTTGAATTTAATTAAAAAACTAAGAAAGAATGGATAGAAGCTACTTCGACATACAGTTGAAAAGCTCCAAAGTACCTTACCCTTCCAAGTAAAAATTGATGAACAAAATGTTGAGGAGAGAGTTGAGAATATATTGACTAAAATTTGATAGTCATTATTCCACTTTAGAAGAGGAAATAAATGTAAATTTCAAACTAAGCATGATGCAAGATTATTCGACATAATTTTTAACAATATCAGAGGTGACATAATAGTATTAGATGCATTCATTAAAGAGATGAGAAGGTGCATTGAAGAAGGGAAACATTTATATATAGGTTGTTCCCTTGCACATAAAAATGCATGAGTTATCAAGGAAATAGAAAACAAAGAAAATGATATTGAAAGAATGATCGATGAGTTCAAGACTCAAGACATGAAGCTAATTGGGTTTAATAAAAAATTTGATAGGCCAAATGATAAATTTAAATGGTTGAAGCATGACAATAAAAAGATTCACATTGCTAAAAGACCATCTCTTTCTAAAATTGGATATAGTTCAAAAGTAATTGTATACACTTCCATAGCTCAAGATATCATATCCAGTGTTTTATTATACCAATTGGAATGTAGTAGAGTTATAAGCCTATAGATTATGTAGAATAATTAGCATAACAGATTCATTAAAGGGTTTATGAGATGTAGACTTTCAAAACCTAGAGAATTTTTTTTTTTTATGGTATGCAACTATTCAGAACCTAGTTAGCATCAAGAAGATAAGTGGAACCAAAAATTTGACATGTATATAAGTTTTGACTAACCTTTGTTGTTGATGTCAAAGGGGGAGTGTTGGACAGAAAAGTTGTAAGCATATTTTATTCTCAAAATAGGTATATGGAAGGAGTTATAAGTATAATAAAAGGAAGAGTATAGTATATAAGATATTTTATTTTTTAAAGATGATCCATGGACTTTTGAAAATTTCACAAGGCACAAATTTTGAAGATTTTAATGCTTAGCCAACTTTTTTCCATATGTTATCATCAATGCCAAAGATGGAGATTGTTTGCAATTTGGATAATGAGGATTATTACGGTTATATTTATGGAAAAATATAGATTGTATAAAGAGGGAAAAATACAATATGAAGTTTTTCATATTAAGACTTAGAAAATTGTCTAAGTATAGATCAGTAGAATAGTACACATTCATCCTATTTTGTTTAGTGCAGTTCACTATAGGCACTTGAGAATGTACAATCCTATTTATAGATAGTTAAAATATCAAAGAACATGTGGGTGATATCACTTAAGCTTTGGATTTGTATAGAAAGAGTTATAGTCAATTTACTAGGTATAGAGCTGAACAGACGAAATAGAGGTAATGGTAGAGAAAATGAATTTTGGTTAATAGATTTTTCTTTTTTACAAAATAAATGAATTAAAAATGTTGGGATGACATAATAGATGTTAACCCACATGTGGAAAAAGATAATCCAAGAAATTTAGCAAAGTATCAAGCAACAAGTCCTCTTGGATAAAATATTTTGGTATAAAGGAAGAACTTTTGGATTAGAAAAGTGTCAAATTGCAATGCAATGTTATAATGTTTAAATATTCACTATGCATGATCAATATTGATTTAAAATTGATGCCAATATAGAGTTTTACACTCACATGATCAGTTTTGAAGACAGGGCTACAATATCAGATCATATATTGAAGATATTAACACTATGTAAAAGGTTTTTGTATCTATCTTTTTTATAGCATTGTAAAGATAGTATTTATTTTTTGAGTATTGGGCTCTTCTAGAATACTTTTGTATTATACTACCACCTCCTAACGGGTTTGAGACTTCTAAAAAGGCCCAATCCTCTAACAAAGACAAATACACTATATGGATGTAAAAAACTCCTTACAAGGTCAAAAACTTTCACAAGATACTTTTGATTAGTGGATTATTTGGTGGGTACCATCCTCACCAAGGCTTTCACTTGGCTAGGGTTTCCCTAGTTAAAACATAATGGTGTTATGAGTTGTATTGAGTTATGGTTATGTTTACTTTTTAGTTTGATCTTATATGCAAGTTTAAAGTTTGTTAATGATAACCATAATTGGGAAAAATTTAGTAGAACACTAATTCACCCCCTCCCACCCTCTCAATATTCCCTATTTATCACTAAGTCTCCTCAACCTAGTCAATAAAAATAAGATATGAATCAAATGCTATGGATTACTTAGAAAAATAAACTCTATATTATGTTTTTTATGATGATTGGGGAACCCTCTATTTCACTCCTACATTTATTGAAGAGTATAGAGTTTTAGATCTTTCATTTGTGAGACCAAAAAATAAAACTAAGACTAAAACCTTCAGCCCTACTCTTCTCTATCTAGTCAAACTATTAAAAATATTAAGATTGACTATTATGACACATTGACCCATGAAAATCCTTAAGTCTTTTAGATATGACTTCTCTCTATGGGACCATAGCTATCACATAATTTCTAAACATGGATTTAATGGTGAAGGTTATTAAAAATTTGGTCAAAGAATTCATGTTCCCTTAGTAAATAATACACATGAGTGTAATTAAGGTTTGGGGTTCAATCCTTACAAGAAACCTGCATCTTTCTAAAGTTTAATCATATCTTTATTGGACCTCTTAAGCTCTTGAATGGATAGCTTATACATCACAGACTAAGGCTTAATTCTTAGGCTAAAAGTGATAAATAGTCAAAGTTGAGTTATTTTTCTAAGCTTAATTTCTCCCTTACCGTGTGATGTTTATGGATGTTCACTCTTGAATACACATCTTATCAAATTTGACCAAGAGCCCTCTATGAATATCTCGCCTTCTATTAATTTTGTAGCTTTTTTGGGGCATATGATAATATCCCTTCTTCTCATCACAACATGAGAAAACTTTATTATTTAAGAACTAAAGAATATATTAGAGAAGAATTCTTTCTAAAATAGCATTCTTATATACCTTTTCTATAGAAGACTCCCAAAGGATTAATATTTTAATCATTGATAAATTATTACTGATTATAGGTCCCAATGACCTTGAAAAGGTTATCAAAATAGGAAAATGTTTGAAGAAATATGAACATAAAGAACTTACTGATCTTCTTATTAAATTTTCCAATATTTTTTCTTGGGTCTATTCAATCATGTATAGTATTTATCCTAAGATCATTACATATAACATTATTATTGAACCCAATGATGAACCTATTAAACAAAATATTCATAAAATGAATCCCAATATTTCTCTTCTTGTTAAGGCCAAAATAGAAAAACTATTGGATGCTAGTTTTATATGTCCTATTGACTATTCCCCTTAGATTTCAAGAGTATTAATTTCAGTGAGTTAAACAAAGGTTTCCTAAATAATGGTTTTCCTCTTCTAAGCATAGATATTGCTATCCTTCATAAATGGCTTTTTGGGATATGATCAAATATTTGTTCCTAGACTTAGTATCAATACATGACTACTTGCATGAGACTATGAAGAAGGTTTCTTGGTTTTTTATGCCTTGTGGGTTAAGGTACACAAGTATTTCATATCAATGTGCTAAACCCTCAAATGTGTGAATTTTAGGTTAATATTGGAAAGCTTCTTGGTTTCATCATTTTTAAAAGAGGCATTGAGGTAGATACTAAAGAATTTTGATGTTATTTTTAACATGCCTCCATAAAATATTTCACAACTTTAGACTTTACAAGGAAAATATGCACTAGTACATTTTGGCAAATATGTGACTATGTGACTAAAACTTTTAGTCACACCACTAAAATATTTAGTCATGTGACTAAAACTAATCACATTCCACTATTTATTTGTAGTTTACAACTATAGATGACTAAATAAGTGACCAATTTGATCACTAGGTAAATTCACAAGATTAACCAAATATAAGTGACTAAATATACTATTAAATAAATTAAAAAATAAGTGTTTGGATAATTAGTAACTAATCATTAATCACCTAACACAAGCAACTAAATGAATTACCAAATAAATGATTAAATAAGTGATTTGATAATTAGTCACTAATAATTATTCATTTGTACTTCATCCAAGGTTTATGTATTAATGGATTAGGTTGATTTTATTTTCTATAACTCATTCATGGCCCTTAGACCTTCTTTTTCTCATACTAGTTGTGGTTTCACTTTGCATCATCTAGGATACATGATGATTTATTAAATAATTTAGGTAATTATATTCATCATTTTGGGCTCTTTGATCAATATTCCAAACTGATTTAGTTTTCCTCTAAGAGGTATATCAATAAATGGGTGGATTAATAAATTTTTCTTACATTGGTTTTATTCTATTTATATTAGTTATTTGGATTCTCAATTGTTTATTCCAATATTCATAATTAAGAAAATTAATAATTTATAACTAGTATTTAAATCTATAGTAAAAACTATTGATAATTTACTAGTAATTAAAATATATTTAACAACATGTAGAGACACAAAGAGATAGAGGGAGAGGTGAAAAGAGTTACATAGAAAGGGATGGCTAGAGAGACATACAATTATGAATCTATATTATATCTACATTATTGACACATTCTCTCTTTTTCTTATTATCTCTCTCCATTTACAAATTTGGGAACAATGTAATTGGTTTTTTAATTCTTTTTGTGGCCACCTTCTTTAGATCTTATATTTCTAATCCTACATTTTGTTTGACATTCCTTTTGAAACACCTAGGAACAATTTTGGACATGTTAGGTAGGTGGCCTTACACATTACACCCTATGGGTGTGGTACCTATTTCTTTGAGATCCTTGTCGTCTCAAACAATTGAGGATATTTTTCTTCTATAGATTTGTAGGGTGGGCTTTTAGTTCTCACATTTATTTTATTCCACTACTTATACCTAAGAACACCATTTAAGACATTTTTCAAAGAACAATAATATTTCATCTTAAACTTTTAGTTATTATAAATTTTAAATTAAATTTATATTACTTATCTTAAATTAAAAATATTAAGACAATTGAAATTACGGGAGGTGATCTTTCAGAATGTAAAACCTTACCAAAAATGGAAAAAAATGGTGGATAAGAAATTTTTGGCCTCTTGGTGCTAACATGCTTTTTTGAAAAGAGATATCAAAACATCCACGCCATAGTACACCCATAGTACACTATCAATACTTGAATCCCTTATACTTTGGTTTTAATAATGCCAAATATATATTCCTATCAGCATACCCACTGCACTTATTTTGTACAAGTACTAATTAATATTTTTAACTATGATTTGCAACCAATTTGATTTCCAATTTATATCACTATTACTACATTAATTTAAAAAAGAAGAAGAATCAATATTATATTATTTTTAAATTATTTTAGGTGAAAATAAAATATTTTAATTATCATACATAAAAAATTAAAATTAATTTAAAAGACAAATTGCATGCATTCTAAAAAAGAAGACAAAACTCTAATGGCGGGAGGTTAATCAGAACTTGGTAAAGCAAAAATCCTACTTTAAAGTGAAAATGACCACTCACCACATAGTACACTTTTACTATTTTCAGAAAATTATTTCTCTACCATTTGCACCAGATAGTTTAGTCGAACAACGACCTAGCATCAAGCCACTGCAAATGAGATCAATTATTGGAGAAACAATTAGTAATTTTGTGGTGAACTCTGTATGAAGTTCAAATGTGCGAAAGAGCTATGAAATGCACAACCTTCATATGTAATATACCTCATTTTCATTGAATTAGGTATATTTTACTTTTTTTTGCATTTATATTGCCATTGTCTGCATATTTTCTTTACCCATTCAGAGAAAAATCAATGTAGAGGGCTTCACAGTTAACAATTGAGAGTCTCAGACTTATTCTTTTCTTTTTCTAATATAAAGTTTTCTAATTCCAATGCAAGTACCTCTCTTGATAGAATGAATTATGTCATGGACATTGAAAAGGGTTCTATTGTGTGTAAATGTGCTTCTAGAAATTGTGGGGCAGTTATCATTTGTTTGGAAAAAAATTGCATTGAAAAGAAATTTTTGATAAGTGCTACAAATTCCCCAAAACCCATTTTCTCACAATTTTATAGGAATAAATTTCACTTGAAGGGATTATATTTAACTCTTGAAAGCACCACAAAGAAACAATATGTGTGTGTGTGTGTATTATTTATAACAAATATTATGTGATGTAGAAAATGCCCATATGGGGATGCAGTGGTAAACACATTCCCCATTGTTTACTTTGATGGGTAAACATACCTTTTTATAGGGATTAGTGGGATTGGAAAAATAGATGTTTATGAAGGCTAAATTGGGCACCAAATATGTTAAAATTCATTATTAGTATGGGATAGTGAAGATATAATGAGACAAAACTTGAATGTGACATTAGTCTAAACATCTATTACAAAAAGAGTCAATCTAGCAACTAGGGGTCTAGTTTAATACTTATACGCTTCTTAGTAGCTACTTGAATCCTGGCTAGAGGAAGGAGTGATCAGTTTCTTTAAAAAAATCACCCTTGGGAATAGTTGGTAGGGTAAATAGATTTAATGCATTCATACATCTATTGTGGCATGAAAAATAGGGTATCCTTGTAAAGAGCAGACTTCTAGTTATACAAATCTAATTAAGATGCTTTCTATACAGGGACTAAGTCAACTAATACAAATGCCTCTAGATTTTAAGATTATATTTCCTTACAACTACCTAGTCAATGTATTAAGGTAACTAACCATAAAGAAAAACTAACTACTTGGTCAATGTATTAACATAATTGACCATTAAATTAAAAACTACTATATGAATAATGTATTAAGGTACTTTGATCTTAGAAATGAGTCTCTAAGACTAGGCAAGCAACCTAAAAGCATAAAAAAAGAATTTTGAGGGACAAAGAAATGAACAAGGACAATTAACAACCTAAAGATACCTTGTCAAAGTCTGTATATCTTGACCCACACCCTTCATACAAACACTAAAGAAATTTTATTTTGAAGCATGTTTTGTCATGTCATATAGCACCAATTCCTTCTAAACTTTTTAGAGAGCCTTTAAGACAAGCTCTCACCTCATTTCTTATGTAGCAACAGCAAGGGGAAGAGTTCCTAAAAGGATTCCATATTCTAGGAGAATGATGCATAATTTAGGTGGCTTGGGTATGGACAATTTCCTATGAAATGATTCAAGGTGTAATCTTGGATTAACTTCCTAGAAAGTCATAATAAATTACCTTTAAGGGGTGAAAATAAAAATTTCCTTTAAGAGATGAAAATAACCAAACATGATCTTTAGTTATTGTCTAGCTTATAAACATACCTCGAAAAGATTCATCTTTGCCTTCAGCTTAGTCAACAAGGTAATATTGTCTCTTAAAACTCAAAAGGATAAAGCTTGCACAATACTAGCAACAACTCTTAGGCAGTAAATGAAAAAAGAAGAAAAAAAGTTGCTTCAGATTTTCTAGGACAAATATTGAGAATTAATTATTTAAAGAGGAAAAAGAGTGAAGAAGATCTTTTGAAGCAATTTGATACCTAGCTCATTAATATTGATCAATAGTTAGTAGACAAAGAACTAGAAAGAAAGCATAATGTTATCTTTGAATGTTTGAAGAAATGAAAAAATGATATTAAATCCATTCAAATAGAGACCAACGTGGAAAATGTTCAAAATTTTTTTAATAATACAGTTGAGGATAAAGAATATACCAATATGGCATCAATGTTGTTCTAGGAGAATATCTTTTTGTAGAAGATGAAGAAGATACCATCATGGATGAGAGATAACATCATGTTGATTTGGTGTAATTTTTTAGTTTAAATTTGTAGTACCCTCCTCTTGCTCCAGAGATAACATCATGGATGAGAGAAGGACTAATTGTAAGTGTGTCAGGGATGCCTGCAACAATTACTCATTTGGCTACTCAAATTGGGCAGAGACCTAGTGCTTTTACTAGAATCTGTAAGCACCATGTTTGGGAAGCTACTAGAGGCTCCTTCACAACTCCATATTATCTATATGAATTTTTTTAGGATAAGAGATAGGTGTGAACCAAGTTGATTGGTTATATATTTCATATTTTAGTTTGATATTTCTTTAGAGATGATCATATTATGTATGATTCATTGGAAGGTATACTTGTCTTTTGAATATGGATAACTACCTTATTTGTATATTATACATTTAATATTGAACTTGTACAATGTGTGGTCTCCCTTGTTAGTGTATTTGAGGTACATGCATATCCTAGTCATTTTATTCACAAAATATTCAACCAAACTTGTCAATTTGGTGTCTATTATTATTTAGTTCTAGTTTACATTGCAATTTGAAGAATGCACAATTAGCCAAAAGGAAAGCAATAATTTGATAGAGTTTAGTGATACATATGCTGATATTGCTACCTTTTTGTTATGTTGAAGGAAGTGGTAAAAGAATGCTTTATTCCCATTGACAATATTATATTTTTCATTACAATGATTGTTCTATTCTTATCCATGTAACTATGCTATTTTAGTTTTATGATTCTTAAAGGGAGAGCTTGTCCTGTTATATGCTATAGTTTCCTAGAATTTTTCCTACCTTTACCCTTGTCATGAAGGAAGTGGGGGTTCAATGGATGTTTCTTTGGTAGAAGCACCAACCGTTAAGAAGGTTCTAGGAGGTGCACCAACAAATGTTGTTGTAGGGGTTGACAGGCTTGGAGGTCATGCAACATTCATTGGCAAGGTTAGTGACGATGAATTTGGGCATATGTTGGATGTCATTTTAAAGGAAAATAGTGTAAATGATAAGATTTTTCTATTTGATAGCCATCCTAGAACAACACTTGCATTTGTAACATTGCAAAATGATGGTTAACGAGAGTTCATGTTCTATCATAATCCAAGTGCCAATATGCTCTTGATTAAGGCTGAGCTTGATAAAGATCTGATCCAATAGGCCAAGATTTTTCATTATGGATCCATAAGTTTGATAACATAGCCATGTATAAAAACTCATTTTGCAGCCATGAAATTGGCAAAAGAGGCAAATGCTCTCTTATCATATGATCCTAATGTGATAATACCATTATGGTCATCTCTTTCAAATGCTTGAGAAGCCATTTTAGTGTATGGGATGCGAATGATGTGATTAAGGTTAGTGATGGAGAAGTAGCATTCCTTATAGAAGGAGGAGACTATCAAAAAGATGAAGTAATTGAGACCCTATTACACCCTGAACTTAAGTTACTACTTGTGAATGAGGGAGAAAAAGGTTGCATATATTACATCAAGGACTTTTAGGGGAAAATAAATGGGTTTTTAGTAGAGACAGTTGATACAACTAGTGTTGGTGATGCATATGTTGGAGCATTATTATAGAATTGGTCAAGGATTTTTCATTTCTTGAGGAAGAGAACAATTTGAGGGATGTACTGCTACTTACAAATGGTGCCCGTGCCATAGCCACAATATAAAAGGGTGCAATCCCATCACTTCTAGATAAAGTTGTTATTGTCATCCTACTGAAGAATCATGTTTAACAGTTCCATTTGAAGAGATTTATATTTAACCTTATTTATATTCATTATAATAGACAAACTATGAGTTTAACTATATGGATTATTACAAAGAAATATAGATTTTTGTCCTCCTGTAGTAATGTCCTTTTAAGATTTTTGATTATAAACTAATAATATTGTCTTGTTTCTTGTATGTTTAATAAGTTGGAGGCCTATTTTAATTTTAAAAAAAATCATTTTATTCCATATTTGGAAAACTTACACTCAACAAATACTCATCAAGACTATAAAATGTGTCTCCGCAAAAAAATCAGCTTAAAACTTGCCAACTTAAAACTTTTCTTTTGTTTCATGAGAAGTGTATTGTTTTTGAAGAAACCAATGAGGAGATACATCCAATGAGTCAATAAATTATCACATTAAAGAAACAAATTGAGTATACTTATATTAGTGCATTTTAAATGCAAACTAGGTACAAAATGGCATACTCATGTGGAATCTTGATGTTTGATAATTTGAAAAAAATAAATTAAAAATTAAAAATATTTTTGCAAAACTAAATGTAAATACATCAAATCAATTTATATATTTCTCTTCCCATCTATTAAAAAATAGGGGACTTGGATAACTTAAAGGTCTAGTCCTAGAAGTCCACTATGGCTGCACCCACTCGATTGGCATGACAGGTTGTAGCTTGACCTCCATATTCAATGTAGATACTACTAGCATTGTCAATAAATCATTATCCTCAACATCCTCATCCTTGTTAGTTTTATCCAATGTGAATTATCCTTATCCATGTTATATCATAATGTAACTAATTTGTTGGTCACTGGTCATTGAAGGATTCTAGTTGCCCTTATTAACATTTGGTTGAAGTGTGTCGGGCTTTTGTTGACTTTTCTATTTCATCTTCTTGACTCTAACTGCTCCTTTTTGGATTTTCCATCTTAGGCCTTTTCACACTCATGTAATTAAGTAAGTTAAATGAAATCTTGAAAGGTTGAGATTGCTAACCTAAATGGGTATTCTTAAAAACAAAATAGATCAACATGCATACAATTTATGATGTTATACATGAATGAAAATCTATTATATTATCTTTTGAATTGATCTCTAAATATGTGTAGAGTTTATTTTTTTGTACTATTATATTATGTTGTAAAAGTTGAATTTACTGATCTATTTGAATTGGCAAGTGACAAGCTATATAGGAAGCATATATGCTAGAAGTGTGCATATCAAGATTGTTTTCTTGGGGAATCTAATAACTTTTGATTTTTTAATAATGTTATAGAGAACCAAGCTCTTGCACACCTAGACTTCATGTTTTTTAT
This sequence comes from Cupressus sempervirens, assembly GCA_028749045.1. Classification (NCBI taxonomy): domain Eukaryota; kingdom Viridiplantae; phylum Streptophyta; class Pinopsida; order Cupressales; family Cupressaceae; genus Cupressus; species Cupressus sempervirens. Next base: position 554,287,233 of record CM053791.1, read on the forward strand.
TTTACATCTGTTCTTGTCTTCTAGGGGATGTTGCATGCAATGACTGATTGTGGAATATGTTTGAGGATGCATGTGTTCAATTGATTATACTTGTTTTTTAGTTTTTCTAATAAATGTTATTGTCATTCACTTCTTTTTTTCAATGTTATATTTGTAGCATTCTTACAAAATGTATTTAAGTTACATTTCAATCCACAATTCAATTACTGCCATTTATTTATGTATGGAATGTGTAATTTCACTCTAAATTTTCTTTATTACAATATTTTCCATCCTTCATTTGCTTATTAGCCTATTTAATTTGGGATCCTCAACTGGGACCCTATTCTGGTGTCAGATACATATATATTAATTGAAATTTTTGTCTAATTTTTTTGCCTCTGGTTAAGGTGGATAGTAAGATTGTTTAGGAGATCAACAGAGAACTACTTGCACTAACACCTCTATCTAATGCTTCACCCCTGATCATTTTTAGTGAAGGGCACCTTGAGTTTTAGGGTTTCATTCTATTTATTTTAGTAGTAAACTTGAGTGGTTATGGATCTCACCAATTCCTTTGATCTCCTGCAGGTTCATATCAATTCACTAAATCAACTATGCTTACCAATGTTAGGGTTCTATGGAGATAAGAACATGATCATAAATATTTTTTGCAAGGAAAGTCTAGTGGATGACTCTATTCTTGATAAGATGCATAAAAATCTATTTCAACTTGGATTATTTTTTAGTTTTCTCCTCCTTTGCAGCAATCCTTCTCTTTGAGAGCATGCACATCCAATTTAAAGACAATTTATTTCAATACAAGAGAATGCAGATTATTTGATGTGGAACAACTTGGGGTGTAAACTATGGTCTTCAGATCACAATTTTAGTTTTAAATATAGCCTTGAAAATGCTCTTGGTTTCATCTTTTCCTATGTTTTTAAAGCCGCTTTGACAAGGAAAGTTGTGTAGTTGTAACAAGTAGATCAGAAATAAGCTCCTGAAAGGTGAAAAAAATTGTTGGGCATGCCCCTATTTAGGCTACATCTATCATATTTTTGAAAAGTTTTCAACAATTCCTAAGTTGTTCCCAAGTGCTAAGAAATGCATCAAATTCAAAGTAGTACTTGAAATTAGTAAATCAAATCCTTGCAATGGTAATGGATGTCTTAAATATTTAGAACATATCAGCCAACATAAGGCTGGAAAATATAAATAATTTTTAGGTATGGATATTGAATTTGAAGTAAATATTATGGAGAATTGCACAATTTCAATTATAGTAGGGCAATAGAAACATGTAAAAATGGTAAGTTGGGTTAGGAAGCTTCTTTGCCTTGTTTCGATCAAAATAGTCCATGCATAAAAAATTAGAATGGTAGCTCCTAAGGATGGACTTCAACTACTACCCAATGTTAGTTACCTAGATAGGGTACCATTTGCTAACTCTATAAACTTTGTATTTTTTGATGCAATTCTTAGAAGTTGGAAAGGTCAAATTAGGTGATACCTTCCATGGGAAAGTAGAGTAGGAAAAAATAATACTTGTTGAATCATCTATTAGGGTCAGCTCTTGATGTTTCAGGTGGTAGATGTATAGATGGAGTGTTAATGACAATCGTAGTAGGCAAAGATGTAGATGAAAAAAGGGAAACTAGATGTCTCTATGTGCTCTTAGACTTATAGGGGCTTGGTAACTCTAAGAAAAGTGAACAAGAGGATATGCTTCTTTTCATCATCAATGTTGTGGTTAGCAACAATATAGTTTTCAACAAAAAGGTATGTCCTTTCTCTCGACAACATTGTTTTTTCACTATTTTTATTGAAATACATAACATAAATGACACTTTTTTTTTTATAGTAAATGTTCTTCTGGTATTACAGTATTTTCACTTAGATAAGGAGATAGAATCTACTTTCAGTTAGTTCTAGAGTGGCATCAATCTTGTCAAGCAAGACAAAAGGTTATGTAAAGGTCTATTTTATATCACCATCATGGATGTGGATGAATCTAACCTAAAAGATCTCATATAGCAGTTTTATGAGAAGCTTTCTATAATATGTAGCAAATCACAAGAGAATTTCATTTCTAAAATGTATGGTAGAAAGGTCAAGATTGATTCTATGGATTCTTATAGTAGATATGAGTATTATATAGAGAGCTTCAGTGAGCTAGAAGAAACTATGCAAAAAAAGAGTCAATTTATTCTATGAAAGTGGATCCACCTTCTTGAGGGATTAGAAGAATTTTATAGCTCAAATTGCAGCCAAATACTAGAGTTGTATTGAGAAAAAGTGAGTTGTTGTGGAAGTTGATATTCTAATGAGAGATATTATGTGGGTCTGGAATGGAATGTAATGTATTTATGAGACATGGGAAACAAATGCAATTTCTATCTTTTTATCTCAGAATATTAATGTCTTAATTAATTTTATTTAATGCATTTATTTGGTAGAATGTGGAATCAAGATAGCTCAATCTATGTATGGTGTTCTTGGAATAGGCTATCAAGGCCATGAAAAATCAAAAGGACAAAGGTGCTACATTAAAAACTTCATCAATATTGTCAAATATTGCAATAATTTCTTCATGAATCTATGTGGTAATCAATGTTATTACCTTCTGCAATTGTATTTGAAGATTTATGTTCTCTTGTTTTCTCATTTGGATGTTATTGTATTTGAACCAATTCTCCTATCTTGTGGTCAGAAATGTTTAATATAACACTATATTGTGTAGAAATTAAATGACCATTTTGATGAGATTTGATTGAAAAGATCATTGCTGAAAGATATTGTTGAAAGAGGGAGATTGTTGAAGTAGAAAATGTGTTTCAATCATTGTTTTGTCACTGATGTCAAACCTACTATTTGCTAGTAAAGACAATTACTTATAAGATTCAATTACTATAACTTAGTTGATTAATGAAGATGCTTTGATCAATAAGATGTAATGATAACACCTAGAGGAAAGGTTGAGTTATGATTAAGTAATGAAGTACATGGATCAGTTAAGACAATGATGACATGATGTATTGATTATCTACTTGAGGTTACAAAGGATGATTACACTTAGAAACTTTAGAAGAACAAGTTACATAAAGACTATCTACCAAGCTTGACCGAGTTGGTAGTAGGTGCCAAGAAAAGTTAGTACAAGCTGAGCAATAAACTTAGTTAGACTTGAGAAACACAGTATGTGTCAAGTATCAGTAAACTTTAGTTGATGCCAAGGATTACATAGTTGATGTCAAGCAATGGAGTATGTGTCAAGCATTAGAATATTGATAATGCTGAGCTGCTTCATTATTTAAAAGATCAAAGATTAGCCAAATCTGAGTTGACAAGTTTGTTTTCATGAAGTTTGTGAACTAGGTGGAAGATAAGATTGATGAGGTAGTGGCACAAAATTTGAGGTAAATTGTTTCTAGGTGAATTCAAATGAATTCAGATAGGAGAAGTGTCTATAAGAAAGATGGAATATGAGGTAGATACATTGTATCCTAGATAAGCCATCCAAACCCTAAAATGGATGATGAAAAATGGAAAAATTATCTTAATTTCCTATTTATAGGAATGTCTAGTCATGAAGTAAAGAATAAGAGAGGGTCAGAGAAGACAAGGAAACAATAGAGAAAAGAAGGAAGATAGGAAGTCAAGGACTCTACTTCATCAAGTGACCTAAAAGGTGACTACATTGGTGTGCTAAGCAAGAAGGATTAAGGAGATATATGCTTGTAGGGTAAACAAGCTGAATATGTGAAAATGCGGGCTATGCTAACAAACACACTTCAACATGGTCCTTATTTGCAGATTCATCCCAGAATGAACATTGGATTGTTCATCCGAAAATTAGCCGACAAAGTGACCTGTTGCCTTCTATCTAAAGGGAATTGCTTGTTATATATCCTCAGATTTGAGGTGTTAAGCAACTAGACCCTCTAAGAATGAAGGATTTAAATGCGATTAATCTATATGATATGCAAGTAATCTAGATGAAGTGTAAGCAATTAATCTAGGAAATAGAAGGCATTAATCTATATGTATGCATTGTTATTTTAAATGAGAATTTAAATGCAATAACAATATGAAAGTTAGAGATTTGAGTACTCAATTTGATAGCAATTCAATACTATTCAAATTCCCAATCTCTATAATGAAGAAATGAGGGTCTCTTAAATAGACTTTCCTAGAATCCATCAACGGTTGAGATCGATTTCAATCAATGGTCAGGATTGAAGATGAAGTTCAGTCATAAAGGAAGATTCTCAAATCAAAGGGAGTTAACTGGCTCAGATCTGAGTGTAAGAGTCAGTCAACTCAGATAGACTTCAGTGTAAAAGCAAGTGATCTAGGTCACTTCTAATTTGATCAGCAGTGAACTAGAAATTTCCTTTTTGAATTGAAGAGAGATTTTGGAGAGATATTTAATTTAATAAAATGAGATATGCTCTCATAATTACCTTTTTTATTTAATTAAATAATTCTATTTAATTAATTAGAGATACTTTTCTTATTTAATTAATTAGGAATGACTTCCCATTTAATTAAATAATTTTGTTTAATTAATTAGAAGTAAGTTCTCCATTTAATTAAATAATTTTATTTATTTAATTAAAATAGGCATATTTATTAAATTAAATAAATTTAATTCCATAGTACATTAGCCTTAGGATATAATTTAATTTAATTAAAGTATAAATACTTAATAATTAAATTAAATATTAATAAATAGGTTTAATGTGACTAATATGAGTAAATACTATAGGAATTAAATAATAAGCAAGATGAATACAGATTAGGGTTTTCTGCATCTGACAATTAAGTCAAGTAGTGAGTACCAGAATAAGAATTTTCCTAATGACATAGGACTTAAGATTGATCAGAAATAGACCAGAATTAGTATCATGGCAATGAGCCAATTTTGGGGTATTACATTTTGCCCCTCTTTGAATGAATGTGCGAGCAACACATTCAATTCAAAGAAAAATTAGAAAGCATGATGCGAAGATGAGATTGGTTTCGAAGTTGATGACACGGAGACCAATTGATAAGCTTTTAAGGACCATCTTTGGAACAGAGCTTAATCCTAAGGGATCCAAGTAGAGCACTTAGATACCTTAGATTGATAGAATTTAAAAGACTATCTCCAGAACGAAGCGTAATCTTTAAGGATCCAGACAGAATGTCTAGATACCTGAAATTGATAAGCATTTAAAAGGTTTCTTTAGAACAAAGTTTGACCTTTAAGGATCTAGATAGAACATCTAGATACCTAAAATTGATAAGCATTTAAAAGGTTTCTTCAGAAAAAACACCTAGATACCTAAAATTGATAAGCATTTAGAAGATTATCTCCAGAACGGAGCATAATCTTCAAGGATCCAGATAGAACACCTAGATACCTGAGATTGAAAATAGATTGAAAGCATTTAGAAGATTATCTCTAGAATGGAGCTTAATCTTCAAGGATCCAGATAGAATGCCTAGATACCTGAGATTGAAAACAGATTGAAAGCATTTAGAAGATTATCTCTAGAACGGAGCATAACCTTCAAGGATCTAGGTAGAACACCTAGATACCTGAGATTGAAAGCATTTAGAAGATTATCTCCAGAATGAAGCTTAACCTTCAAGGATCCAGGTAGAACACCTAGATACTTGAGATTGAAAGAAGATAGAGAGTTCAAATTATAAGTCATAGAACCATCCCCCGAACGAGGCTTGATCATCAGGAATTGGGGTTTAGATTGTCCCGATACTTGTAATGAAAATTGATGACAAAGATGCCAAAAAAAAAAAGGGAACCAATATGCCCCTAGTGGTGAGATGCCCTGAATGATGAGAACATAAGATGAGAACGAGATGCCTCGAGCAATAAGTATTCAATGATGTAATCATCCTGCCCCCTCTGGAACAAAATTGAAAGATGACACACCAGAAATAGATGTGAAGCAGTATAGCAATAGATACAAAAGAAATCTAAGATGTAGTAGAATGTAGAAGAGATCAGAATGATCTGAAGAAAAGAGAAGAGATCAGAACAATCCAAAGAAAATATGAAGAGATCAGAATGATCTAAAAAAATATGAAGAGAGTAGAATGATTACAAGAAATATAAAGAGATCAAAATGATCAGAAGAAATATAAAGAGATCAGAATGATTTGAAGAAATATGAAGAGATCAGAATGATCAGAAGAAAATATGAAGAGATCAGAATGATCTGAAGAAATTGGAAGTCAATCCAAAGTGATTTCAAAGTCCAAAAGACCAAGTTTGACTAAAGGTTGACCAAATTTAGCCACAGTTGACTTGAGTTGACCTTTTCCAAAATGAGTTGTGAAAACATGAAGAATGTAAAGCTAAAAGGATTCCAAGAATCACAGAGTATCAGAAAGATTTGGGCTGCACAAGCATTCAATCGCATTGGTCCCCAAAATTTTAAAATACATTTTTGAGGCTCTTACGTGTCTCAAATTTTGAATTTGATCCCAAAAATAGATTCAGAATGGTCAAATTAGCCAGGGGTGTGATTTTTGCACAAATTTGAGCACTTTGAAAAATTTGGTCAACAGCTATATAAGGGCCCCAGGGGTCATTTTCAATTCATTTGTGCTTTTTGTCTTCTATTGATTTGAGCTTTGAGAGAGACATGGTAGTGAGCATGAGATATTGATTTGATCACTCTAGATGACATAGTCGGCCAATAGACTACAAACCACTGGTGAGTCATCAATTCCCTCCCTTTGTACTTTCACTTTCAAGTATTTCGATGTCATTTATTGCACTTTTTAGCATGTTTTAGGATTGTTCAATCGATCTTCGCATGAGAGCTATCTCTTTTCACATGAAGATCTTCTTTCTTCATGTGAAGAAATAAGGTGCACTGTCTCTTTGCGCGTGGTGGGAGGATCTTCGCGTGGGAAGCATTAGGCTTTGTGGGAGAATGAGATTCTTCGTGCGAGGCAATTTGTTTCTCGTGTGAACAACTATTTTCTCATGCAAATAGCTCTTTTCTCGCACGATGATGTGATTCTTCACGCGAAGAAAGAATGTTTTCGTGAGAAACTGAGAGAACTTCACGTGAGATTTCATGAATTTTGCGTGAAATCCTATGATAGTCATGTTTAGAATTTTTATTTTTCGTGCTCAAAAATTGCATTTTAATTTGTTTTGATGCATCATTTCGACTTGATACTAATTTTTTGTTTGTTGCTTCTTGTGGTACTTGCAGGAGGTCTTTGGTGACATTGCATTTAGATCACATTACCCACCATATGGGGAGTTATTGCAGAGTCTTGATGACACTGATCAGGCACACATTGCACAATTGGGTTTGTCTTCACTATGCCAGATTCCAGCCGTGATGGTGAATCACAGTCTTCTCACTGCATTGGTAGAGTGTTTCCATTGGGAGACGAACACATTTTATTTGTCGATGGGTGAGATGACAATTACCCCAAAGGATATATGGAGGATCCTAAGGATCCCATTTCATAGTGCTCGGGTCATCTATGATACAGTGCCTCGAGCAGGGATAGAGGCACTATATATTTTTTTTGAGAGAGAGCTACCGAGGGGCAGGGCCATTAGCTGGGATGAGCTGATGCACACTTATGGACCAATGCACAGGCTAGCATCTATGCTAGCTATATTTCTTAGCTATTTCTTATGTCCTGACATAGGACATCATGGTTTGGAGTGTGGGTGGGGAGTCATGCTCCATAGGATGTTGGAGGCACCTGAGATCTTTGGGTGGGGTCAGTGCATGCTAGCCCATATGTTCCACGAGATGCACGAGGTCATCTTCCACGAGAAGAAGACTATGGCAGCTGGAGTATATGTGTTGCAGATCTGGGCCTAGGAGCATCTTCCTATATGCAGGCCAATTTTTGAGGATGCTAGAGAGCCCATGGAGCCATGTATATGCATATATCAAGGGCACATTACCCAGGTCCACCTGGGTAAGACCGAGCAATGGTAGACACATCTTGATGACCTTGTGTCTATTGTATGGTGACCCTAGAGAGAGATAGAGGACTGGGATGATGCCTCCAGAGAGCTACCATGGATGTTCAGTTCTTGCCCTCTGGCATGCAAGACTACATCAGTTATTGAGAGATTTGTGATATCATGAGTGTGGCGGCAGTATGGCTGACCCAAGGAAATTTTTGCTGAGTACTACACCTATGCTAGGTTTTAGAAGGACATTGAGTGAGGATGGCCAACATAGATGGACCCAAGGTGGTCCATGATAGATATCTGTAGCCTAGCTGTAGTTCAGTGGGAGTACCTGCTAGAGGTAGTAGATTCCGGGATGATGCTTGCATATCAAGCATTTTTTATCAGCCATCCATTCCCACATTTTATAGATCCACTAGGTATAGTAGGGCAGGCATAGAGGTAGGTGCCCCAAAAGCAGTAGGCACAACCACAACCACCAAGTTAGCCATAATAGAAACAAGCACAACCATAGTAGCAGTCATGAGTCTGGCACTAGGTACAAAAGATGCAGATTCCCCCACGTTAGATGGGATCAGACCCAAGTGCTAGAGGTAGTGGGACAAGACACAGTCGGCGGTAGAGATAGAGGACAGAGAAGCAGGCCCCTCAACAGGAGGCTCTGCAGTAGCAGGTGCCACCATAGTAGGAGGCGACACCACAACGACAGGCACCAAAGATGCTAGATGAGGATATGCCAGATCAGCCGGCAAGTGGGGTGCAAGATGTAGTACAAGGGTATCGAGAGTGGATTCATGTGGCCTCCTAACAGTTGGGAGAGTTACAAATTTTAGTGGTAGTCTGAGATATGCAGTTGGTGGAGAGACAATGAGAGGTAGACCAATTGAGAGAGCGTGCAGAGACTACAGAGCAGAGATTAGAGCTGCGCAGGATGAGGTGTGCTTCTAGTCAGCTCAAGCAACATACTATTATGCTGCATATATGAGTGTAGTACTTGATGAGACACTTTAGGTTCAACTCTTTTCTCAGTATGCTCGAGATTCTGGAGGTGCATGACCTCCTATCAGACTAGATATGCCACCATCGCCTCTGCCACCTGCAGCTCCTACTCCTCCTGGAGGTGAGGGTGTAGGACAGAGTTAGATGCTCTGTGCCTAATCTCTGATTTTGATCCTTGGCTATGTATTGACTAGTGTGCCAGCACCACATGTATCATTTTTTATCAATTGCACTTGAGTAGTGCCCATTTTTTGTACTGATCCATTCTTTTGATATATATATATATATATGTATATATATACATAAATATATATACATATATATATATATACATAAATATATATACATATATATATACATAAATATATATACATATATATATACATAAATATATATACATATAGATATATATATACATAAATATATAGACATATAGATATATATATACATAAATATATATACATATAGATATATATATACATATATATATATACATATACATATATATATACATATATATATACATACATATATATATATATATATGTATGTATATATATATATATGTATGTATATATATATATATATGTATGTATATATATATATGTATGTATGTATATATATATATATGTATGTATATATATATATATATATATATGTATGTATATATGTATGTATATATATATATATATCTATATATATATATACACATATATATGTATATATATACATACATATATACATATGTATGTATATATATATATATATATATATATATATGTATATATATATATATATAGATATATATATATATATATATATACATACATATATACATACATATATATATATATATATATATATATATGAGATCTTGAGTTGAGTATTCCTGTGTACATGTCATTGTCTGTTTTTGCTTTACTTTGATGTTCATTAGATGTATGTTGTACTTGGATAGAATGCATATGTATAGACTGACATCTCATATAGTGTTGCATGTTTTTGCTTGACAATGATAGGTATTCCATTGAGGAGCGCGAATCAACAAAAAAAACACTTGTGCAGCCATGGAGGAACCTGATATATGTGGAGATGCCCCCAATCCTTCATCACAAAGGGTAGGAATAGAATGACCATTGAATTTCATGCTTATGAAAGTGAAGAATGTAATGCAAGATTATGTTAAATGTAACCCTAGGTCTGGTTACCAAGCCTCAATATTTAATCATCACCAGATATAGAACAAAGCTTGTAGGTCATACAATTCTCACTGACATTGCAATCATGTAAATATGAATATAACATACGTTATTGGTTTGTCAGGATTGAATGTAAGCATTCAAGGCACAAGAAGCCAGAATGACCAAAACATTTATCCCTTTTAATATAGCAAGTTAAGATAAGCATCAGAGCATAAACACTAGGATGACCTAAATGTTGCTTACACGACAGGCACAACAAACACATGGGAGATCTCTCTTAAGCTAAGTATTTAGTATATATTCTATCCACAATGACCCTTGCATTCGTAACCGGAGACAAAAGTGTGCTAGATATACTCACAGTGGCCCGTACGTTCACTTAGCAAGATGAGTATGAGTATTTATTGTAGCATGAAAAGTTCACTCCAAAAAACAAGGAGAAGAACCAATGTTATTGGCATATTCATATAAAAGGAGTCAAGGTACACACAACCATCCAATAAAAGATGGAGGCTCTTATAGTGGACACCCCTTTTACAAGAATATATCAACTTATTGGAACTAAACCACAGACAGAAAGCAAAGAAAAGATCATGCCCCCAGTCATTACTTCTCTAGTCAAAGATGACATCATCGAGTTGCTCGAGGGGATATGATAAAGAAAAACAAAGCAAAAAAAGAAAATGCTTAGCATATCCAAACAAGTATATCATTTTTGAGTTCAATGTTTTGGGATTGATGTCAAGTGTCAGTGTTTGGAACATGTTTGAAAGAAATCTCTTCAGTAGGGTGACGACAGTAGGCAGACACAGTCAGAATGATTGGTGACTGAGGTCAAAGAGGAAACTTTACGATGAAGAACCTAAAGAGGACTAAGCGATAGTAGACAGACATAGCTAGGATGACTAGTGACTGATGTGAGAGAGATCTTCCATAAAGGAATCTGGAGACATGACCTTAGCAATAGTAGGCAGACATAGCTAAAACAATTGGTGACTATTGTGAAAGAGATTCTATGAGGAGAATCTTGAAAAGAGTGACACTAGTGATAGTAGGCAGACATAGTGAGGACCACTGGTGACTATCATGAAGGAGATTCTATGAGGAGAATCTCTAAAATAGTGACACTAACAACAGTAGGCAGATGTAGTGAGGACCACTGGTGACTGTCGCGAAGGAGATTCTATGAGGAGAATCTAAAAAATAGTGACACTAGCAATAGTAGGAAGATGCACTGAGGACCACTGGTGACTATCATAAAGGAGATTCTACGAGGAGAATCTCAAAAAGAGTGACACTAAGGGGGAATGCCCCTGAGCTGTGACAAGACTCAATCCATGGATACATGAGCAGAAAGAAAGAAAAGTAGGGAAGGGAAAGCATGGAAGCGACTATATAGAATAGCCAAAAGATGCACTGCAAGATGGAGCATTGGGGAACAAGAGGCACCTATTTACCAAGTTTTCACTTCTTGGCAGGATTTCCTTTTTTGGCTACCATGATGCCTGTTTCTAGGTTTTCACCAATGGCACTTTTTTTTGTTTTTTCAATTTTTTTGTATTTTTCTTTTTTTTGATTTTTTTGGTGTTACCAATGCACCTATTGCTAGGTCTTCACCAGGGTAACAATTTTTTTAGGACTTTTTCTGATTTTTAGATTTTTTTCAGGACATATAGATATGTACAGAGAGCTTGCTGAGATTAAATCAACTATAAAACCATTTCAGGTGGAGAGTGTTGACAGGTTTTTTAAGCACGTCTCCTTTGGTTGTGGAAAGCTAATAGGCGTCAGATCCATATACTGTAGTAATGATGTATGGATCGAGCCAGTTTGGTTCAAACTTTCCTTTTTGTACTTGCTGTTGTTGATTCTTGGGGTTCTCTCTCAAAATGAGATCACCCAGCTGGAAGTTATGTGGCTTGACCCTCCGATTGTAGCTTCTTGCCATTCATTGTTGATATGCTCGCAAATGATCACATGCCACTTGTCATCATTCATCCAATAACACAAGCTCTTGAAGCTGAGCTATCTTGTAGTCATCATCAGTGATAAGGCCTTTCATAGAGATTCTCAAGGTAAGAATCTCGACCTCTATTGGAAGCACAACATCCACCCCATACACCAATGCAAAGGGAGTTGTGCCCATTGGAGTTCTAATGCTTGTCCTATATGCCCATAGAGTTGGATTGATCTGCAGATGTTAGTCTCTCCCTGATTTGCTAATTGTGCGATGAAGAATTTTGAGGATTGCCTTATTGGATGCCTCAGCTTGGCCATTACCCTGGGGGTAATAAATGGAAGACCAATGTTTTGTGATTCTAAATTTCTTGCATAGTTCCTTGAGGTCTTTATTCTTGAACTATCCTCCATTGTTAGTAATGATTGAGGATGGTACACCATATCTATAGATGATGTAGTTTGTGATAAAAAGTGCTACAGTTTTTCCATCAGCAACTATGAGATAGACTGCCTCTACCATTTCGTGAAATAATTTGTAGCTGTGATAATGAACTTATGTCCATTAGAAGAAGTTGGGTGAATCTGCACCACCAAGTCAAAGGCCCACTGTTGAAATTTCCATGTTGTAGTAGAGGGAATTAGCTCTATGGCTAGCATGTGAATGAGATTCCTATGTAGCTGACACTGCTTGTAGGACCTAGCATACTTCATAACTTCTTGCTCCATTTTAAGCTAGTAGTAACCAGCATGAAGGAGTTTGTGAGCTAGTGTCAGGCCATTGGAATGAGATCTACAAATGCCCTCGTGAACATCAATTAGTGCACATTTGGACTTGTTGGGTTCTAAACACCTAAGGAGTGTTTCGTCGAGACCTCTCCTATATAGATCGTCAGCAATAATGATATAATGTGAAGCATTACAGATTAGGTAACGTTTCTCATTCTGGGTTAGACCTTTCAAAATTTTTTGATTATGAAGGTAGGAATAGATGTGATGGTAGTAGGATGATTCTTGTCCTATAATAGAACAAATCATCCTAGAATCAGGGGTGTCATAGGCTGGGTAGCGTAATGCTTCCACCAAGAACTCATGTTAGAGGTCATTTTCTGACATTTGTAGTAGGGAGGCTAGAGTGGCCATGGCATCAGCCACTTTATTATCTACTCGTGGAACATTCTGGAAGGTTATGTGTGCAAAATACTTCTTCAAGTCATCAACCATGTGCTTGTAAGGAATTAGTTTCTCATCCTTTATTTGTTACGCATCATTTACTTGGTTGATAACAAGCTGAGAGTCACCAAAGATGTCTAATTGATCCACTCTCCATTTAGCAACAATTTTCATGCCATTGATCAAAGCCTCATATTTAGCAATGTTATTTGTACAAGGAAACAAAATGTTGTATGCTTTGGGCAATGAGTATCTCTGTGGTGTAATAAAGAGTAATCCAACACCTGATCCTTGTTGTGTGAAGGACCCATCAAAGAACATAACCCATGTGTGGTGCGTGAGTGTCACAATTGACTCATCTAGGAAATCAATGTTCATTGGTAAAAGATTCTGTATGGGTGCCTCAGCCAGCTGATATGCAATTTCCTATCCCTTTATAGCCTTGCGTTCAACATATTGGATGTCAAACTCACTAAGTATCATAACCCATTTAGCCAATCTTCCTGTGAGAGCTGCCTTACTGAGCAAGTATTTTAGTGGATCTATTTTAGCCATGAGCCGTGTAGTGTGGGAAAGCATGTAGTGTCTCAACTTCTGGGAAGTGAAGACAACTACCAGGCAAGCTTTCTCAATAATGTTGTAGTTCTTCTCATAAGAGACCAGTGTTTGGCTCAAGTAGTAAATAGCTCTTTCTTTGTTGTCTTTATCTTCTTGAGCCAACAAGATTCCCAAAGATGTTTCAGTGGCTAAAATGTATAAAATCAAAGGCTTCCCATGAATAGGAGGCATCAGGATTGGTGGATTGACAAGATATTATTTAATTTGTGTTAAGCTTTGCTCACAATCTTGGCTCCAATTAAATTTCAAACCCTTATGTAAGGTCTTTTTGAAGGGTTGTGATCTATTTGCCAATTGTGAAATAAACCTATGAATAGATTGAAGCCTTCCATGTAGTCCTCTCATTTGATTGATGTTTTGAGGTGGTGGCGTGTCCATTATTGCTTGTAGTTTCTCTAGATCTACTTCAATTCCTTTTGCAGAGATGATGTATCCTAGCAACTTTCTTGATGTGACACCAAATGTGCATTTCTTAGGATTGAGCTGAAGACTGAATTTTTCCATATGATCTAGGATGGGTCCCAAATCTTGAAGATTAGTATTGAGTTTAACACTTTTGACCAAGATATCATCAACATAGTCCTCCATGGTTCTATGCATCATGCCATGGAAAATTGTAGTAACAACTCGTTGATATGTAGCACCAACATTCTTCAAACCAAATGGCATCACATTCTAACAAAAGGTTCCCCATGCACATGTGAAATCCATTTTCTCTTGATCTTCTGGTGCAATTTTTATCTGATTGTATCTAGAAAAACCATCCATAAGTGAGTACATCTCATAGCCAGCCATCGTGTCCATGATCATATCAATATTAGGGAGTGGAAAGTCATCTTTAGGACATGCCAAGTTAAGATCACGGAAGTCTATACAAACCCTGATAGATTTATCGTGCTTGAAAAGAAGAACAATATTGGATATCCATTCAGCATAATCAATTGCATAGATGAAACTAGCCTTTAGAAGTTTCTCCAATTCTGCTTTGACAAGCAATGCAACGTGAGGGTGCATTTTTTGAAGCTTTTGTTTAACCAGTTTGATGCCTGGTGCTATGGATAAATGATGCATGATAAGATCAAGATCCAATCCTGGCATGCTAGAGTATGTCCAAGCAAAATTTATTTTCTTTTCTTTGAAAAAGGCAATGAATTGTTCCTTCTCTTAAGGTGACAGTGATTGTGCCAGATGTATCATATGAGGATGTTCTTCTGTGCCTAGGTTAGTTGGTTGCGTCAGCTCTATCAACATTGATGATCTCTCCTAAAAGTGACTGGGAAGGACATCAAATATCTCATTTTTGGGTGCCTCAGAGAGGTTTTCACCCTTGGATACGTCTTTTGTTTTTACTTTTTTGGGTTCCAACACAGCCACAATGTGGTTTTCACCATCAGACCTTTTGCATTTTTTCTTTTTAATTGTATGACTAAGATATTTGATGTCGGCCTTAGTTATGTTGATACTCTGCTCATTGGTGGAAGATGTTATAGGTTCAATAGCATTTAGGTAATAGGTGAGAGCATAGTCATTCTAGAATGTGGAGACTTTGCTAGATGTATTAGGGTTCTATTCTATAAGCTCAGGATGTGTGAGTGAGAGAGTAGTGGCTAGTTCAATTGCGTTCATAGTATAGTCATTAAGTGCATGGACCAGAAATTCAAGACTTACAGAGACTTCATCCATAGGTGTGTTCAAATTCCTCAAAGTATGAACGTTAGTAATTGACGACTCTAGGACACTAGTTGGATCAAACCCCCATGACCTAAGTCTAGCCATTTCACCCACTTAGATTTGGTTTTCATAGACATGCATTTGGTCAATGTCTTTATCAGTAGTAGCTTCTAAAAGAGAGTCAAATTCATATTCAGGAGAATTGGTGCTACATGGTGAGAGACTATAGAACTTCCCAATAGTGATAGGAACATACTCTCCTTCAGCCTCTGGGTTCTTACACAAATACTCAATACAACATGAGTGACTAGATTCTTCCTTTTCTGAATGATATTTGAGTTGTTCAGTATCATCCTCAGAAGAGTCACTAGTATCATCCATAGTGCTAACATGTGGCACAAAGTCATCTAGCTCAGAAAAGAATTTAGCAAGATCATAAGGAATAGGATGAAGGTAGGAATCCTCATCATTAGATTCTTCCTCTTGAGTATCTGACTCAGCTTGTGACTTGTTTTCAGATGAACTCTTAGGTACAGGTATGAATTTGTTTGATCCCAAATGGAAAGGGACCTTCTTAAACCCTAGGCCGATTGTATCACTGTTGCTTTGAGCTTTTGCTTTGATAGGATCAATTAGGCCATTGTTATTGAACCCAATAGGGCCGGTTCCCTTGTAACCAAAACGCTTCATAAGCCTAAGGCCAGGCCCATATTTCTTAGGAGTAATTTCTTGAGCTTGTTCTATTAGGTCCACTAGAGCCTCTTCTCTGTAAAGCCATGCAGCAATGGCTCTATTTTCACTTTCATCTTCTAAGGGAACTGTAGCTTTGAAAAAAGTGCCATTATACTTGGTTTGAGGTGTTAGCACAAACGACTTCTTTGCCTCTAAGGGTCTCCCATAATGTCAAGGAGACTCTGGGAGAGATGTTAATGACAACATTGGTTCAATGTGAAACTCTCCCATGCCAATTTCTTTCAATTTAAATGATGGCTCAATTTGTTTTAGCTTATTTTTGTGATAATTAGTGGACTCATGGTTAGTAGGGATGAAAGTTTCAGTAGCTTTGAGCATATTGTAGGTGTAGCTAGTAGTGGCAGGGCTAGTAACTCCAGAGCCATGAAATGGGAACTTGATGCATTGGTGATATGTGGATGGTATAGCACACATCTCATGTATCCATGGTTGTCCCAACAAAATGTTGTAAGCCAAGGGAATGTCAAGCACCTAACAAGTGACATCCCTCTCTACAGGATCGACACAAATAGATAAAACCACAAGGCCTGGAGACTTTTGTTCCACTTCATCATACGCTTTGATAGTGATCTTTTGTCGAGGATCAATAGAGTCCTTAGAATAATTCAATTGTCTAAGAAGAGCAATAGAGACAATATTTAGGCCAGCACCATTGTCAATGAGTACCCAATGAACACATGTCTGGTGGATCATAACCTGAATGTGTAGAGGCTGATTGTGTGGGTGACTCAGCGAGTTGTCATCTTCCTTAGAAAAAGTCATAAGATATGGTGAGGTCAGGTGACCTACCATAGATTGAAATCACTCAAGATCAATATCTTGAGGAACATTTGCCTCAGCGAGGGCTTTGTCCAAAATCTACCTGTGAGCAGGTGAGATTTTAAGCAGCTCAAAGATGGAAATCTAAGCATTAGTTCATTTTAGCTAATCAAGAACACTATAACTAGTTGCAGTCAAGTTCATTGTGGGTTTTGCACCTTTATCGGATGGACCAGCAAGGACTTTGTCTTTGTGTTGTTCAGGATTTGAAGTAGGAGACGCAGGGCCTTTGAGCACCAACTTGGCACGAGAATGAGTGAGAACATTAGCACAGTGTTGCAAAGGTGCATTATCCATTGCATTGGAAGTAGGATCCCTCAAGACAAATGGTGTCTTGGGTTTGTCATTATCTTGCTTGCCCTTAATGGTAATAATGTCATAGTATTCAGAATCCACAGGTTCAACCATGTGAATGACATTGTCATCATTAGAATATGTATAGTTGACCTTATTGTAGGGTTTTGGTTTCGAAGTCTCTCCTTTTTCATAAGCCAGGAAAGGTTCTTTGAATGCCTTGTGGTCCAATTTTTTGTTATGTCCATCTACCACAAGATCACTAGCATCAATCATGTCTTGGACTTTATGGTGCAAGTTTATACAGTTGTTAGTTTTGTGTCCCTTATTTTGGTGATACTCATAGAATGAGGTCCCATTCCACCATGGTGGACGTGGTTGTGGATCATAGGGATGAGGGTTATGCATTGGTGAAATAAGCTTGTGTTGTATCAATGTTTTGTAAACCACATCCAGGGGTTCTCCTAAAGGCGTGTATTCTTGCTTGGGGCATGTTTCCTAAGAGTTTCTCAGTTTCTTCCCAAATGTCTTATTGTCAGGGGGAGGTTTCATAGATTTTTTGGCCGCTTTGAGGTAGTCTAAAAGATTAAATGACACTTTAGCCAGTTTGGGTGTGACATTGTCAACAACTCCATCATATACAATTTCTTGGTTCTTGTTGACATTTTTGGTTTTATCCTTGTTGGAAGTGGAACCTTGTTTTATGTCTCTTTGAAGAGTGAGTTCACCTTTCTTGACCATTAATTCTTTGATACAGATAGCCTGTGTAATCATGTCTTCAAAGGTACATGGACCTTGTAGTTGGACTCTATACCCAAAATTAGGTAAGAGGTTATCAGTGAAAATGTCAAGCTTCTCTATTTCTAGGTTTTTGCGAGAGTACTTAGTGTATAATTGTCTCCACCATTGGAGGAATGTGAGAAAAGGCTCACCAACTTTCTGTTTAAGGTTGCATAGATCTCGAATATTGACAGGGTGTTGTATGTTATGAGAATATTGCTGAACAAATAGATTAGCAATTTTGTCAAATGTCTTGATACCAGGAGGTAAATGTGAGAACCACTCCAAAGCCTGACCACCTAGGCTTCTAGGGAATAAATGCATGAGGGAAGTTTGATAATGTATAAACTCCATAGACAAAGCACCAAATTCCTGTAAGTGATCTTGGGGATCAGTAGTACCAAAGTACTTGTCATATTTGGGTAATTATACGCCTCATGGGAAAGGCAACATGTTTATGCTTTTGTCAAATGGAAATGGACAAAGAGCATCCAATGTGTATGTCTTTGTGGGTTTCTCTTTCTCATGCATCATCTGAGCCAATTGGTCTTGCATAATTTTCAATTGTTTTTGGAGTTTAGAAGTCTCAGTTTCTTCTTCAGGTGTGATAATGATTTTCACATTGAAATGAGAGGGTAGTTTAGCTCCCTCTTGGGCAAGTTTGAGAAAGTATTTTTCTTTCTCTTCGTGAAGTAGGATTCCCATGCCCTTTTGAAAGCTTTTGTCTCTGTTACATTTTGCTATGTGTTCAGGGAGGATTTCTAATTCTTCCTGTTCCTCATCAGTGTCATGGTCTTTCTCTTTCTCTTTGTCATTCCTTGGTGGTTCTTGATGTCGACTATAACTACTATGTTCAGGTTCACAATTAGTCATTATAGGAACGTGTTCAATTTCAGTGTGTTGTGTTTCAAAAGATCTTCTGAAAAAAGGATCAGACATCGTGTTTGCTAATAAAAGACCTCTTCCTATCTCAGTATCCACTTGGTACAAAGGATTCCTAACTTGTTGTAGGTTTATGGAAAATGTTTGCTGAGTTCGAGGTGACCTGGCAAGTGAGGGGGATTGTGAAGATGCCTCACTAGTCAAACTAGATACAGATTATGTAATGAAAGGTAAGCAACCTCTACCATGATTACGACCCCTGGCACGACCATGTCTAAGTCTAAGAGGATAAAACATGTTGCCGCTTCTGGTTGTGACAGTCATAGACAAAGACAAGAAGCTAGAACCTGGACAAGGACTGCACTAAGAATGAGTCTCAAAAAGGACAAGACAATAACAAGAATGCTATACACTAAGGCACAAATGGTCTGATTTAAAGGCTAGAACAACCAGAGATTATGACCAATGTGACACAAAGTGTGACAACCATTAAGAAACGAAGACAAAAGATAACTTAAGAGACAAGACCAGTCAAAGTAAAAGACACAAGTCTTCATCTAAGCGAAGTGTCACTATTTTATGACTATTTGTAGATAGAGAGCAATAAAAGGACACAGAAAAAGATAGCATGTAGGCTATAGATAGCTAAAACAAACCCAAATTGGTAATGTTGACACAAATTCTTGCGCGAGAAAGTTCACAGGGTCACACGAAGACTCATGAGAGAAGTTTAATTTCGCACAAGGACAAAATGATTTTGCATGAGGACCAGATGATTTTGCACGAGACCAAAAAAAATTCTGTGCAAGACAGTAGACCAGTTTTACAACAGCGACTGAATTTGACAAGGTTTTTGGACTTTTTAGATAGATTGGGCAGATTTGATTGGATGGACAACAAGGTTGACCTAGTAAGATTTTTGGACAATGTTTTGAGTTTGCAATTTCAGGCAAAGTGTTCAAAGAAGACAGTGGGAAGCAAGCAGTAGTCAAAAACAGTCCTGCTGAGGACAAGGCAACTCGATAGGATAGGGGAGTCTTGACTTTTATTTGTTGTAGAATAGTTTGGGACTTGTTTAAGACTCAATAAAAAACATGCTTTTATCCCTAGAAAGAAAATTGGTAGAGAAGGAAAAACCTTTGTCCCACATCTTATGCACATGCGTGTACCTCACATAGCCATGTCACCCCCTAGATGGCACCCATATTTTTGGTATATTTAAAGGACTCAATAGTATACGCTAAACAAGCACCCTTGTGGCAGGGGACAAGCACGTATACCACCTTCAAACATCTAGTAGCATGCCAATGGTGAGTTCTACAGGAGAGATTCTTCCCCCTCCTTGCACAAAGATTATGCCTCCTTTCAGAGGTGAACCGGGTAGCTTCTAACTAAGAGGTTTTTACTTGGCTTCCATTCAAATTAATCCCTAATGGCTCTGCAAGTGGATTTGAGGCCAACAACCCACACTAGCATCTGAAAGTGTACACTACTTGCTTAACAAGCTAGGGGCTGGCACCGACTAGTGCACAGATAGAGCCTCCCCTTGATATGCAATATCAAGAATCAAGGGGAAGAAATTAATCCAGATTTGGAGTCTTTCACTCTATAAAGCATCTTGATTATAGTGAGTTGGAATCTCTGATGAAAGGAGTGTGCTCACTTGGGTCATTCCCAAAGGTTGGATCACTTCGACAGGCCCTCTAAAGAATAGAGACAAACTGGTGGTTTAGATCTAAGGGTTTAAGTTTTTGATTTCCCTCAAGGGGAAAGAGCATAATCCTCTACCTTATTTCGTCGCCCAAACATGCAAGAAAAGTTAATTACCAACTTGGCTTAATCAATCCAAACTCATTCTTCCTTAAAGATTTTGATTCCTTAAAAGGAAACCATTATCTTATCATAGAAGAGAATAAGCGTTGGAGAACCACCAAGCTGCTTCCCTCCCTCAAAATGCTATCTTTCGGAAGCATCTAGGTTTCTGATTCACTCTCGATCATGAACTCCGAGAAGTGAAGAGCATATTCCTCTATTCTTCCGTCTTGCATCCTAAGAAGTTAACAAACCTTAGTTAATCTAATTTTGAAAGCGAGAAAAGGAAGACACACATTGTTTTGTGGGTTTGAAAATATTGATCTTTGACAAGCGTATCTTTGACAGTGTCCTGCAAGCAAACTGTCAATCTATTTTTGAGTGGGTTTTAAAAGGAATCCTCGACAATACATCTTGCAAACAACAGTTAAGCTGCAAGAAATCTAGAGAAATAGATCAAGACAAGCATGTTAGTGAAATTAGATAAGCTGAAGATCGAAAAATGCTAAAAAAATAAAGTCGCTATTACAAGATCTCGCGCGAGATCTCTAACAGAGCCATGCAAAATTATTTTAGGCTCACGCAAAATTCTGTTACAACCCGTGAGAAGAAAATAGGTGTTGCGCAAAGTTTCACACACTCAGGCACTTTCTTGTGCAATACGCAAAGAATCTTTGCGTGAAGATTCAAAATCCTTGCACAAAAATAAATAGTCTCGCGCAAAGATTCTCGATTCTATACGTAATCGTACAAAAAGAGCTTAAAATTTGATTTAAAAAATGTAGAGAAGCCCTAAGAAATTGATTTTCTCAGGCCCCACGGTAGGCGCCAGAAATGTATATGTGAAAATGCGGGCTATGCTAACACACACACTTCAACATGGTCCTTATTTGCGGATTCATCTCGAAATGAACATTGGATTGTTCATCCAAAAATTAGCTGGCAAAGCGACCTGTTGCCTTCTATCTAAAGGGAATTGCTTGTTAGATATCCTTAGATTTGAGGTGTTAAGCAACCAGACCCTCTAAGAATGAAGGATTTAAATGCGATTAATCTATATGATATGCAAGTAATCTAGATGAAGTGCAAGCAATTAATCTAGAAAATAGAAGGCATTAATATAAATGTATGCATTGTTATTTTAAATGAGAATTTAAATGCAATAACAATATGAAAGCTAGAAAGTTGAGTACTCAATTCAACAACAATTCAATACTATTCAAATTCCCAACCTCTGTAATGAGGAAATGAGGGTCTCTTAAATAAATTTTTCTGGAATCCATCAACGGTTGAGATCGATTTCAATCAATGGTCAGGATTGAAGATGAAGTTAAGTCATAAAGGAAGATTCCCAAATCAAAGGGAGTTAACTGGCTCAGATTTGAGTGTAAAAGTCAGTCAACTCAGATATACTTTAGTGTAAAAGAAAGTGATCTGGGTCACTTCTACTTTGATTAGCAGTGAACTGGGAATTTCCTTTTTGAACTAAAGAGAGATTTTGGAGAGATATTTAATTTAATAAAATGAGATATGCTCTTATAATTACCTTTTTTATTTAATTAAATAATTCTATTTAATTAATTAGAGGCACTTTTCTTATTTAATTAAATAGCTTCATTTAATTAATTAGGAATGACTTCCCATTTAATTAAATAATTTTGTTTAATTAATTAGAAGTAAGTTCTCCATTTAATTAAATAATTTTATTTAATTAATTAAAATAGGCATATTTATTAAATTAAATAAATTTAATTCCATAGTACATTAGCCTTAGGATATAATTTAATTTAATTAAAGTATAAATACTTAATAATTAAATTAAATATTAATCAACAGGTTTAATGTGACTAATATGAGTAAATACTATAGGAATTAAATAATAAGAATGATGAATGTAGATTAGGATTTTTTGCATCTGACAATTAAGTCAAGTAGCGAGTAGCTGAATAAGAATTTACCTAATGACATAGGACTTAAGATTGATTAGAAATAGACCAGAATTGGTATCATGGCAATGAGCCAATTTTGGGGTATTACATAAGCTATCAAAAATGAAAAGTATGAAATCCAAGAAGAATTGAGGATTGAATAGTGATTTGTAATCTACAAGAGAAGTTGTAAGTCATATCAGATCAAAGCTCTACTGTTACTCTGTAACAATTGTATCAGTTTAGGGTAAATCCTTTGGATTAAGGTTGACCTAATAGTCATTTGAAAATCCTTTAACTAGGTGGCATTCCAAGTGAATGGCCTTAAGTCCTCTAACAAGGTCACTTCTAACAAGGTGATTGAAATGCCTTAACTAGGTCACATTTAATAGTGTATATTGTAAACTTTAACAGGGTTGGCCTTTCATAGGGCATCACTTCAAAAGAGTGAAAAAGAGTAGCATGTTACTGGTGGTTTTTTCCAAATTGGGTTTTTATGTTAAATCATTGTGTCAAGTGTGCTTATGAATCTCTTATGTTTCATGTTTACATTTCTACAAGTTGATTTAATAGTAACCAACAAGTTTTAGTGCTTGCATGGATGCATGCACATATATGAATATTTTATGGGTTCACTAAGTTAAGAGAAAAGGTTTATTTGTATATCTGGACCTTGAATAACTAATTCATCCCACCCCTTAGTTTTTCTAAAGAATTCCACCAATTGGTATCATATCCATCTAATAAAGAGGACTAGTTTGAAGGTACAAGA
The DNA here is from genome assembly GCA_028749045.1 of Cupressus sempervirens. Lineage (NCBI taxonomy): Eukaryota > Viridiplantae > Streptophyta > Pinopsida > Cupressales > Cupressaceae > Cupressus > Cupressus sempervirens. Next base: position 554,310,837 of record CM053791.1, read on the forward strand.
AGCACATAGATCAAGATGTCAAAAAAAAATGTACCCAAGCTTAATAGAGACAACTTTCCTACATGGAAAAGTTTCATGAAGCTACATCTTGGAGTACTAGGAGATCATGCAAAATCTATCATCACAGTGGAAACTGTTGATCCTACTGGAGTTCCAACTACTAAAGATATGAAGAAGAAGAAGAAAGAAAAAAATCAAGCAATGTTGGAGATTGCCTCTACCCTAAGCTATGTAGAATTTGATGATATCAAAGGCTATAACACTACAAAGAAAATGTGGGATGTCTTGCACACTATCTATGGAGGAGAAAAAAATGTTCAAAGAGCCAAATCTGAGAGTCTCAGAGGTAAGTTTGATGATATGAGAATGAAAGAAGGTCAGAATATTTCTCAATATGTTGCTAGGAAAAAAGTAGTTGTTAGTGCAATAAGAGGAGCTACTGGTCATATAGATGAGATACTATTTTAAGAAAAGTCCTAAGAACACTACTACCTATTTATGCTATTGGATATTCTATAATCTAAGAATTGAGATGTATTCTAGGAAATAATCTAACTCTTGAAGGTCTGGTAGGTAGACTCACTACTTTTGAGCTATCTAACTTTGATAATTAAAAACCAAAGATTCTTGAATCTTCTTTCAAGGCTAAATTGTTATTGAAAGATTCTAATGAGAAGAAGCAGAAGAAGAAAAGAAAGATAAAACATGTGTCTAGTGATAGTTAGATAGATGAAGAAGATGTTGAACAACTAGAAGCACTACTGGCAAGAAGAATCCATAGAGGAAAAGGCAAGTTCAAAGGTAAGTTATCTATCATTTGTTTCAATTGTAATGAGATTGGTCATATTATTGCTAGATGTCTAGAGAAGAAAAGCTACAAAGGTAGTGATAAATATAAAGATAGAGGAAATGAAGATAGTAAGGATTACTATAAGACCCACACTAGTACCCTATTATATATCTTGATGAAATAAATATGATTATGAGTTAATTAGGTTATGATTGACATTTTCATTATTAATAATGATTTATGAGACCCTATTAGCGAGTGATGCAGATTTTGATTACTATAAGTCTAATACCTGTTCAACAACATTAGGTTGAATAGATTAGACCACAAGAAAATGAGACTCAATATGTTCTAGCTAAGAACGTAGTCATGAGATTCAAGGTATCATCCACAAGGCAATTAGGAAAGATAAATTAGCATTCTCTAGTGACAATGAATGTAGGTTTTAATGACAACCAGACATATAATTACATTTGGAAGTTGGTTTTAAATTATTATGAAATGACTATAGAAACATTCTAACTTGATTAATTAACCCTAGAAAACTCACACACAACCCCCTCACAATGTGATAAAGGGATACTGCTAGGAATGTTGCTATGTTTGACTTGATTGAAAGGATATTAGTTAACAAGTTTGCATATTAGTGATTTTCACTTAGGACATATATGCTAAGATCCATTTTATATGTTTTCATGATTTAGTAAAGAGAACCTTAGAGTTTCATTGTTATTTTGAAAAGAGTTTTCATAATATTTAGAATGATAATCAGCTATGTTAAGAAAGATAATTATTGATACACATATTTGATACTTCAATGTTATGAATATCTTATGAAAATGATTAGATGAAAGTTAATTGTACGTGTTAATGAAAATTATGAGATATTGGATCATTCTGCACTTATTTGTATGTATTTCTATATTATTTCATTGGGTTACTGATGTTTAAGTCAGGAAAGTTGAACCATGGAAATTATTTGGGGAAACAAGGTTCAAACCTATGTGAACAGAATAAAGCCAAGGTGAATCTTTGGAAGATTCAAACCTTGTTGTATTGTATTAATTTTATAATGTGATTGTGCATGGGTGTTATAAATTTAAAGATAATGAGTAATTAGAGACATGTCATCGTGATGTGTAAGTATTTTAATGTGTGTGTGTGTGTGTGTGTGTGTGTGTGTGTGTGATTTGACATCTGTGTTGTCTATGTGTAAATGACATGTCATATAGGGTTTCTAGGCATGAAGTCACTTAGCCAAAATTTAATCCCCATTATGAAATTAAGTTAAATCACCTTGGAGAGTGTAAGGATGAGTCACCTTCATGATGAAATTAAAATTAAAATTGAAATTGAAAGGAACTTTAGAGAGCCTAAAAGTGGTTCCCTAGTGTTATTTTGGTGAAAATAAGTCACTTACATGGTAGTAGTATAGGTTGGGGGACTAGATATAACCATAAGTTGTCCTAGGGGACCTAGGAGACCCTCTAAACTAGTCATTTTCAAGCTAATTCGAAAATTCAAGTGTCACATGACTTCTTTCCTCATCCCACCACCTGATTAAGTTTTTTTTGGTAGAAAGTTACAAGGGGGTAAGAGGGGTAGGTGGGGATGGAAGTGGATTTATTTTTAAGGAGCTTATGCCAAACTTAGTGGTTGTTCACCCACTCTCTAATTGGGTTTTGGGAGAGGAAGCTTGGAAGCCAAGGAAGGAATGATCCTGATCACCATTTGATAACCATAGCTTGGAAGGAGGTTAGTGCTTCATGCCATGTGTTTCTTCATCTCATGGAGTTGAAGTTGGAAATTGAAGAGAGCTTCTTGTAGGATCTATGTGTGTGATATGGAATCATGTATTGTTATTGAAATCTTGTGTGTTGTGATTGTGTATATTGTTTCATGAAATTTCTTGGGGTTTCTTCTTTGATTTCCTTGTTTTGTTTGAATGTTGAAATTTGTTCATGGGTGTGAAGGCTTCACTCACCCTTGGGAGGGAAGAGAAGCCTTGGGTGAAGGGGTTAGTTGGTCTTGCAATATAGTTGAGAACCTTGGAGTACAGGCTCCATTGTATGCCATATTTTTTCAAAACTTGCTTTTGGGTGATAAGGAAAATGATGGTGTAGAAAGAAAGTTTATGGGGTATGGGTTTTCAAGGGTGCTATAATTTCTGGTAGTATGTTTAGAGGATGTTTGTGAAAGCCCTGAAAGGGCATGGAATTTGTTGATTTGTGAAAGCTCTGAAAGCGCATGAAAATTGTTGTTGCAGATATGGTATGATATGGCAAGTCTCCTAATTGAAAGCCCACCTTCACCCAATGTTTATGATTCCATTTGTGAATCATTGTGAAAATCTTGGTTGGGGTTGTAAATGTGTTGCAAAATGTTGTGAACATGTTAGTTCTTGTTGTTGTGATGTTGTTTGAATGTATCTCGGTTGAGCCATATTTCCCCAGGTGTGGGGGTGGCCTCCTTGAGGCCTAGGTTGGGAGGTGAACCTTCATGGTTCATTATTTTTATCTTTCATTTGCAAGTCCTTATCAGTTGATCTTAAAAATTGGAGCTCCTATTGTCTTTTCATGTGCATAGAAGGTGAAGACATTCTTGTTGTATTTGAGTTTAGCCTGTGAGCATAATCCATCTTGTTGTTTTCATTTAAAAGTATTGCAAGAGTAATGTTTTTCTTCTCATTGACGAGGAGACTTTGTGAGATACCTATGTTTAGTGAATTACATTTCCATTGTGTTAACATATAATGATAATATCACCACCTTTTTGTGTATTTTAAGAATTATTGGAGGAAGCAAGTATTGTGTGTAGGAAGATGAGTTAGATTGTTTCTTTAAGTTATTGTGCTCCTTCACTTCTCTATAGTTTGCAAGAAAGAATCCAAATATCATAGAAGAATTGTAATATTAGGAAGATTAAATTCATGGAATGATATTATTATTTCAACTGTCTTGAGTAGTAATTGAACATGCATCATTGAATTGGATCCTTACATGTGAGTATAATGTCAGATCTTGAGCAAACGGTTTACCAAATTTTTATTACTCATAGATAAGAATAATCAGTTTGTCTTCATATAAGAACTCTGTCATGTTTACTAAATGTGCTTTTGTATTGAGTTTATTGTTCAAATGAATCAATAAGTTCATTAATTTAGAATTTCATAATATATTTAATAACCCTAATGCATCATTGCATTAATCATACCATGAGTACCCTAAACTATAAAGTTGATAATTCTATAGAAGAAATAAAACATATAAGAGCATAAGAAATGACTTGCTGTAGGTGCCCATCCAACTCTTTGGAAATTGTATGGAGAAACAAATTAAGTCTCTCCTCAAATATAGAGCATTTTAAAACTAGAAAAATAAATATAGAACATATCCTATAATTCATGTGACCCTTATGTCACCTTTGAAGTACTTCATAAAAAAATAAAATAAATAAATAAATAAATATATATATATATATAAGTATTAAATACATTGATAAATAAATGCTTAAACTAGGACTATGTCAGATGTAGGAATCATAGAAGTCTACACCTAATAATACAACTAGGAAGTACTAAATAGGGAATCCCCCTCCCAAAATATAAACTATTCAATATAAAACTTAAATTCACTTGACCAACCCAATGTAAAATGTATAGGAACGAATTCTAAACCTTGCTGAATTTATACATACCTCTTTGCAGCAAGTTCAATGCATTTAAAATGGAAATGGGGTTGTAAAATTGACCTTGCCTTGATATATGTAAAAAGGGGTTAATGATAGTACTTTATGACATGGGTGTCATTTCTCCCTAGGCACCTAGTAGAATGGTATTAGTTGCAAGATAAACATCAATAAAAATCAAAGAAAACTCTAGCTTTTATTGCTTTTTCCCCACGCTTGGAAGAAGGCTAGGCATTGAAAACTTTGATGGGCCACTGACATGAAGTCAGGGCTGCCCATCTAGAAGCCTCTACCTTGGGGAAATACACTTGCATTGGAAGTTAGGGAGAAAAAGAATGTAGACTTTAATTGTTAAGAATAAATTTGTATGCTAGCAAGTTTAGTGTTAGTATTGTAAACAGTGTGGTATTAGGGTGTAATTAGATATCAGAATTGCTAGGATTAAAATATGTAAATACTAGTGTAGTTAGTATAAGACATAAATATATATGCTTTATTTAAGGTCTTATACAAAGCAACAAAAAGAATAAACATATATACATATCGATTATTATTTACTATATATATTAAAAATAAATAAATAAGTAAATGTACACACACACACACACACACACACACACACACACACACACACACATATATATAATAAAGTATGTAAATAATATATAAAGCCTAGATAGCTAATAGAACATGGGTTAAATTTGTAGAAGGAAGTGGTAAGGATCATGAGATATAAGTAGGCCTAGTTTAGTACTTTAGGGGGTTACTACATTCAATATTAAATATTGCTTAAAGAAATCTTTAAAATAAAAAAATAAAAAAAAAAATGAAATAAACTAAAAATAAAAATAAAAATAAAAATAATATTATTTAAATAAATAATTGATAATAGATAGATTTAAGTAAATATGCATATATGTGTATATAAAATGCAATTTAGTTAATGACCCATCTGAGAGGATAAGGATGGGATAAGGGTGAAATTTAGAAAATAGATGATTAATTTTGGTTACCTAGCTGAAGTTGGAAAAATTAGTGAGTTAGTAGAATGATTGTCTATGTACCCCATTGTCATGATCGTATTCAATGTAAAAATTAGAGTATTTAGTGATGTATCAACAAGTTCATTGCACCTAGATTGATACAAATGATGATTGTGATTCTTGGAAGGCGGTCAATCAATGACTAGAGAGTCTTTGAATTTGTTATCTGCACTCTTAGTCAAAATTGTCAAACTTATAGAAAAACCTTAACCTATTGCCAGTATTAACTCCCTAACTGATTATCATTGTTATTGGAAAATCTCTATGGTATAATTTAACGTTGTCAAAAAAGTTTTTTGTTGTAAGTTTGTGGGCATGACATTCTAGTATCAGAGCCTAGTTTATGCAACATTGGGCATTAATGAGTCCACAAATGAATGTACTATTGTAAGTTATCGTAATACCATATTGCAAATAGGAAATAGGCCTCCTAGGAAATTGGTTCATAATTGTGTTATTACTAATTGGCAATTGAGTTGAACACCCTAAAAATGATAACAGTAATTGACCATGGTATTAATTTAGAACTACTAAGGATTAAGATATGATAAGATGTTGACCTCAATCTTGTGGAAATTCAATTTTTTTAAGGATCTCCATGTAATCCCCTCTTAATAGCTGTGAGACTTAATGATTATAGACCTCGGCACACGTGAAAATATTCCTTTAAAAACCATACCAACATTCAAATTTGAATGGGTGATAGCTTATCTCAATGATGTATAGGTATTGGTAAGAACTTGAAACCCCTTTTGAAATGTAGACCCTAGTCCTGCGTGAAAGAATACTCTTGAATAGGGTAAACGAGAATGAAAGAAAGATAGTTTATAAAATTGTGGCTAGAAAATGCCCACTTGTGGTATAGTGATGCAATGATTAATATGTTATACAATAAAGGGTAATATTATATGCCATGACTATCTTGATTTAGACTCCATAGTGAGGTGGAAGTAACCACACATGAATGATCCCTTTGGAAGTGATATTGATAAGATAAGCCTCCTACTTGATAGACAAGGGATAATTATAGACAACATGCAAATAACAAAAGAATCACACACACAAAAGAAAGTAACACTGGATATAACCTGGTTTATCGATTTCATTTACAATATATACTTTCCACTCAAAGAGGACTCTTCACCCTTGTGACACCATCATATCAGGATGGGCAACATGACTATATATACTTACCAGCTGTGGTAACTTGGAAAGGATTAAGGTTTTTCAACAATGACCAATGAAACTTGCAAGCCAAGTGTCTGCTCAAAATGTTGTCATTACTCAACAACACCTTGCAACCTAGTGAAAAACTATCACTCGGTTATCACTATCTTTCCTAGATAGCACTATAGCTCAAAAGATACAAAAGCTCAACAAGATTGAATAGTCCTCATCATATCAGCAATACCTAAAGGAATTTTAGGCTAACATGAGATTGAATGATAGAACCATTTTAAAAAGTATCGATACACCCAAACAATGCTCGAAAGAATGTGTGACAGAGGTATAAGAGATAATCCCATCGATCTTTCTTATAGCAACTTGTTATATTATATTTTTAGGTAAGGGGCACCAATCATAATCTTACTCTTGTATAAAGGGTCACCAGTGTAATTTGGGTAGAAACCTTGGCCCTAGACTACATCTGACAATTCTTGATAGTAATGGGTAGGTAGGTAAGGAAACATAAGAAATTAAGGAACTAAATTTCTAAGACTCGACAATTCCTTAAGCAACAAGGGTGTGGATAACTCTCTTGACCTATTCTTAGGAAGACTAGAAATACAAGGGAATCATTTTTCATACTTTTGATTTACCATGTAATTATAGGACAACCCTTCCTCTTCTTTCCACTAGTAAGGCCTTGGTATGACCGCAATGCTTTTGAGAATTTGAATCGCTATGAATTGTTGTCATTTTTAATTTTTGCATATTTTGATAATTTCATGGAACATTAATTTAAGATGATTTCTTGGTATCATCCCTTTTACCTCAAGACATGACTGGTTTTAGTGAAAGATTTACCATTGTGGCCACACTTATGTTTAATTGGTGATTTTATTTTGTTTTAAGTTATTTTATGAGACATTTTTTTCTCTCTAAGTGTGTTATATATAAGTCAGTCATATCAGGGAGAATTTTGGACAACCATCATGAGGAAATTTGGATATCACCCTTTTCTTGATCATAAGATACGATTGCATTCAACCCTACAGACATAGAAATACCTTAACCCTCAAACGAATAGACCTCAATTCCATACCATGCTAAGACCTTAAGTAAAGGTAGTGGAAGTTATAAGACTATTAGGGCTAAATACTAAAGGATACACAATGCTAATTTGACCTAATATCTAATAAGAATACCCAACCAATAGTGTAATGGCTAGATTTCTCAAATTATATGTAACCAAAAGAACACTGTAACCATCGAGTGCTTACAATTGAAGACTTGTGAGTGGATCTTGATGTTAAACTGAAACCAATGAATTCTTGGAGGTTTTATGAAAGATATCAACCCTTCATCAATAAGTTGATCTTGGACTATCATCATAGACCTTATCAGTGCTAAGGTGAGTGAGTGACTCAAAAACTATTAAGGAGTAAGATAGTTAGTAAGAACTAATGAAAAATATGATGACATTGGTGAATGAATAGCTACCCAAACAAGACATAGTATATAAGATCATAAGCTAAAAACACAAAAAGAAACCCTTAAAAAAAAAGAATCACTAAGAAAATTGGAGGAAATCAAGTGAGTATTCCAACTAAAGTACAATATAGGAGGAGATAGGTAGATAAGTAACACCGATCTGCAAATGGAAATGACACCGATTCAACAAGTTGACAAAGGTAATGAGACTATGCCATGAAAAGGATTAACCTATCAACCAAAAGAGGTAAAATTATAGAAATAACTAATGAATACATTATTCAAGATAAATCATTCATAACTGCTAAGAGATTAGGAATGTTGCAATGAGCCTAAATATTCTTGATATAAATGATAGTCACCCTATCCATCTAGAAAGAAATTAGCACAAATATATTATACTAAGTATTGGTAGTTACCTAACTTGGGAGGATACCAAAACAAATCAATGGTGATTTAATAAATTTTAAGAAGAAGAATCCCTGTATGAGCTATTGAACAATATTTTTATAGTAGATATAGTTAAATCTCAAATATATGTAAAATGGTTAGGAATGAGAGATGATCTTAGGGCAATGCCCCTAAGTGGGACACTTATGTTGAATCAAGGTAAATCCTCCATATGAGTGTTGTGTCCCTAACTGCAGAAGACTTCTAGGAGGAAGTCTATAGCTAGGGGGGGAGGATGTAAGGCCCACATTAGCACCCTATTATATATCTTGATGAAATAAATACGATTATGAGTTAATTAGGTTATGATTGACATTTTCATTATTAATAATGATTTATGAGACCCTATTAGTGAGTGATGCAAATTTTGATTATTATAAGTCTAATACCCATCTAACAACATTAGGTTGAATAGATTAGACCATAAGAAAATGAGACTCAATATGTTCTAGCTAAGAACTTAGTCACGAGATTCAAGGTATCATCCACAAGGCAATTAGAAAAGATAAATTAACATTCTCTAGTGACAATGAATGTGCATTTGAATGACAACTAGACATATAATTGCATTCAAAAATTGGTTTTAAATTATTATGACATGACTATAGAAACATTCTAACAACCTAAGTAATTCACCCTAGAAAAATCACACACAACCCCCTCATAATGTGATAAAGGGATACTGCTAGGAAGGTTGCTATGTTTAACTTGATTGAAAGGATACTAGTTAACAAGTTTGCATATTAGTGATTTTCGCTTAGGACATATATGCTAAGATCCATTTTATATGTTTTCATGATTTAGTAAAGAGGACCTTAGAGTTTCATTGTTATTTTGAAAAAAGTTGTCATAATATTTAGAATGATAATCGATTATGTTAAGAAAGATAATTGTTGATACACATATTTGATATTTCAATGTTATGAATATTCTATGGAAATGATTAGATGAAAGTTAATTATATGTGTTAATGCAAATTATGTGATATTGGATCATTCTGCACTTATTTGTATGTATTTCTATATTATTTCATTGGGCTATTGATGTTTAAGTTGAGTGTGCAGGAAAGTTGAACCATGGAAATTATTTGGGGAAACAAGGTTCAAACCTATGTGAACATGATAAAGCAAAGATGAATATTTGGAAGATTCAAACCTCATTGTATTGTGTTTATTTCATAATATTATTGTGCATGGGTGTTATAAATTTAAAGATCATGAGTAATTAGAGACATGTCATCATGATGTGTAAGTATTTTAATGTGTGTGTGTGTGTGTGTGTGTGTGTGTGTGTGATTTGACACCTATGTTGTCTATGTGTAAATGACATGTCATATAGGGTTTCTAGGCATGAAGTCACTTAACCTAAATTTAATCCTCATTATGAAATTAAGTTAACTCACCTTGGAGAGTGTTAGGATGAGTCACCTTCATGATGAAATTAAAATTAAAATTGAAAGGAACTTTAGAGAGCCTAAAAGTTGTTCCCTAGTGTTATTTTGGTGAAAATAAGTCACTTACATGGTAGTAGTATAGGTTGGGGGACTAGATATAACCATAAGTTGGCCTAGGGGACCTAGGAGACCCTCTAAACTAGTCAATTTCAAGCCAATTCGAAAATTCAAGTGTCACATGACTTCTTTCCTCATCCCACGACCTTATTAAGTTTTTGTTGGTAGAATGGTACAAGGGGGTAAGAGGGGTAGGTGGGGATAGAAGTGGATGTCTTTTTAAGGAGTTTATGCCAAACTTAGTGGTTGTTCACCCACTCTCTAATTGGGTTTTGGGAGAGGAAGCTTGGAAGCCAAGGAAGGAATGATCTTGATCACGACCATTTGATAACCATAGCTTGGAAGGAGGTTAGTGCTTCATGCCATGTTTTTATTCATCTCATGGAGTTGAAGTTAGAAATTGAAGAGATCTTCTTGTAGGATCTATGTGTGTGATATGGAATCATGTATTGTTATTGAAATCTTGTGTGTTGTATTGTGTTGTGATTGTGTCTATTGTTTCATGAAATTTCTTGGGGTTTCTTCTTTGATTTCCTTGTTTTGTTTGAATGTTGAAATTTGTTCATGGGTGTGAAGGCTTCACTCACCCTTGGGAGGGAAGGGAAGCCTTGGGGGAAGGGGTTAGTTGGGCTTGGAATATAGTTGAGAAACTTGGAGTATGGGCTTCATTGTATGCCATATTTTTTCAAAACTTGCTTTGGGGTGATAAGGAAAATGATGCTATAGAAAGAAAGTTTATGGAGTATGGATTTTCAAGGATTGTATAGTTGCTGGTAGTGTGTTTGGAGGATGTTTATGAAAGCCCTAAAAGGGCATGAAATTTGTTGATTTGTGAAATCTTGAAAGGGCATGAAAATTGTTGTTGCAAATATGGTATGATATGGCAAGTCTCCTAATTGAAAACCCACCTTCACCCAATGTTTATGATTCCATTTGTGAATCCTTGAAGGTTAAGCTCCATTCTGGAGATAATCTTCTAAATGCTATCAATCTCAGGTATCTAGGTGTTCTATCTAGATCCTTGAAGGTTAAGCTCCGTTATGGAGATAATCTTCTAAATGCTTTCAATCGCAGGTATCTAGGTGTTCTATCTGGATCCTTGAAGGTTAAGCTCCATTATGGAGATAATCTTCTAAATGCTTTCAATCTCAGGTATCTAGGTGTTCTATCTGGATCCTTAAAGGTCAAACTTTGTTTTGAAGAATCCTTTTAAATGCTTATCAATTTTAGGTATCTAGGCATTCTGCTTAGATTCCTTGAGATTAAGATTTGTTCTAGAGATAGTCCTTAAAAGCTTATCAATTGGTCATCGTATCATCAACTTCGGAACCAATCTTATTTCTTGATCCCTGCATCATGCTTTCTGATTTTCTTTGAATTGAATTTTCTGCTCACACATTCATTCAAAGAGGGAAAAAATGTAATACCCCAAAATTGGCTTATTGCCATGATTACCAATTATGGTCTATTTCTAATCAATCCTAATACCTATTCTAATAGGCAATTCTTATTATGCTACTCACTACTTGACTTAATTGTCAAATGCAGAAAACCCTAATCTGCATTAATCATGCTATTCATTTAAATCTTAAAGTATTGACTCATATTAGTCACATTAAAATTATTGATTAGACTTAATTTAATTTAAAGTATTTATACTTAAATTAAATTAAATTAAATCCTAAGGCTAATGTACTAAGGGAATTAAATTATTTAATTTAATAACTGTGCCCATTTTAATTAATTGAATATGATTGTTCAATTAAATGGAAAAGGCATTTATGAGGTCATATCTCACTTTATTAAATTAAATAATATCTTCAAAATCTTCTCTTCAGTTCTAAATGGAAACTCTGAGTGAACTCTCTCTCGAATTGGAAACAATCTAGTTAACTTACTCTCTCACTCATGAAAAGCTCAGTTAACTCTCCTTTCTTAAGGAAGTTTCCATTTTGACTGAATCTTTGCTTCAATCTTGACCATCGATCCCAATTGATCTTGACCATTGATGGTCTCCAAGAAATATATTTAAGAGACCCTGATCTCTTCATTTTTAGAGGATGAATTAAGTTTCTATCGAAGTGCTATTGAAATTCATGCTCACATTTGCTCACATTTGCTCACATTTTTGCATACACCTTGCATTCTTAATTCAAATTCATCTAGCTTAATTATGCATATGTTAATCCAGTTTTGTTTCAATTGTTCTTAGATTAGAATGCATTTCTCATTTTAGAATAACTTGCACATTCATTTAGATTAGCTTCATTTTATCAAATCCTTCATTCTTAGAGGATCTGGTTGCCTGCACCTCGATTCTGAGGATATTAATAGGAAAAATCCCTTTAGATAGAAGGCGACAGGTTGACTCGCAGAGCTAATCTTGGGTGAACAACCTCATGTTCATTCCAGGATGAATCCACATATAATGACCATGTTGAAGTGTTTGTGAGGTTCAGAGGCCCACAATTCACAGGTACATTTTTGGCGCCCATTGTGGGGCCAAGAAAATCAATTTCTCTGGCCTCATCTACACTTTTTTTTTTAATAAAAAACTTTCTATCCGTACTGTTCCGTACAAAACCTCAAATCTTCATGCAAGACATTCCATTTTCACGTGAAGATTTGAAGTTCTTTCACAAAGTTTTAAACCATATTGTGCAAAAAAGTGCCCCATTGCGCAAGTCTTCCCGCGACACATCATTTTCTTGCACAACTTAGTAAAAGATTTTGTGCGACCCTATGCAAAATTTTGCGTGACAGTGAAAGATTTTGTGTGATCTTGTGCAAGATTTTGCATGAGATGGTGGAAGACTTCACACAAACCTGTGAATGATTTTGCGTGGGTTTGTGCATGACTTCGCATGAAATTTTGCAACAACAATACAAAAGACAATGTTTTCTAATTTTTCAGATAAAATAATGTAAAAAAAAAGGGTATAAAACAAATTTTTACTTTTGATGTTTTCATATGTTTTGTCATTTTCTAAGCTATTTTATGGGTATAAAAAGAACAAAAAAAGTTAATTTTTGATTTTCCCATAGTTAAGCTTTAGTTTTCACTAACATGTTTTCTCTGAAGCATCTTTATTTCCATTTTTATCATTTTTTGCAGCCTAACAATTGTTTGCAAGATGTTTGACAAAGAATCCTTATAAAAAACTCTCAAACATGAACTGACTGTTTGTTTGCAGGACGATTGGACACAAAGATACGTTTGATGAAGACTACTCTTAAAACCCACAAAATAGTGTGTCTTCTTTCTTGCTTTCTAAACATAGTCTAATTAGGGCTTGTGAAATTCTTAGGATGCAAGATGGAAGAATAGGAGAATATGCTCTTCACTTCTCGGAGGTCATGACTAAGAGTGAATCAGAAACCTAGACGCTTTTGAAAGATGACATTTCGAGGGAGGCAAGTAGCTTGGTGGTTCTCCAAAGCTTGTTCTCTTCTATGATAAGACAATGATTTTCTTTAAGGGAATTAGAATCTTTAAGGAAGAATGAGTTTGGATTGCTTAAGCCAAGTCGGTAAGTAACTTGTTTGGCATGTTTGGGTGAGAAACTATGATAGAGGAGTATGCTCTTTCCCCTTGGGGGAAATTAGAAAATTTGACCCTTGTGATCAAACCACTAGTCCAAGTTGATCCTTTAGAGGGCCTTTCAGAGTGATCCAACATCCAGGAACGACCCAAGTGAGCACACTCCTTTCGCCGGAGATTCCAACTCACTATAATCAAGATGCTTTGTAGAGTGAAAGACTCCAAAGCCGAATTAATTTCTTCCCCTTGATTCTTGATATTGCATATCAAGGGGAAGCTCTATTTGTGCACTGGTTGACACCGGCCCCAGGCTTGCTAAGCAAGTAGTGTGCACTTTCAGATGCTGGTGTGGGCTGTTGGTCTCAACTATGCTTGCAGAGCCACCAAGAATTAATATGAACAGAAGCCAAGTAAAAACCTTGTAGTTAGAAGCCACCCCATTCACCTCTGAAAGGAGGCATAATCTTTGTGCAAGGAGGGGGAATAATCTATCCTATAGAACTCACCATAGGAATTCTACTGGATGTTTGAAGGTGGTATACATGCTCCTCTTCTACCGCAAGGGTGCTCGTTCAGTGTATACTATTGAGTCCTTTGAATATACCAAAAACACGGGTGCCCTCTAGGGGGTGACATGGCTGTGTGAGGTACATGGATGCACATAAGATGTGGGACAAATGTTTTTCCTTCTCTACCATTTTTGGTTATAGGGAGCATGTTTTTTATCGAGTCCTAAACATGTCCAAACTTGCTCAAACAAACTAAAAGTCAAGACTTCCCTATCCCTGAGAGTTGCTTTGTCCTTAGTTGGATTGTATTTGACTACTGCTTTCTTCTTGTGTCTTGTTGAAAACACTTGCCTTGTTCAAAACCAAATGTTGTTTAAACACTTGAAAATAAACCTTGCTATCTATCTAAAATCTACCAAACAAAACAACAAAAAATCTCTCCAGAATAGTCTGAAACCTTCAAAATCTAGTTCAGTTGTCAATTTGGTCTCTGATTTCACACCTAGTCTTCAAGATTTCACGTGGATTCTTTTTTGCCTCACACTTTCTTGCATGACTCTATTAGAGTCCTTACGTGATCCCACAAGTCTTTGTGCAATCTTGAAAGAATTTGTGTGAAATGTGTCCTTTTTGTGTCAAAATCCTACTATCTTTTTAGTTTAGCACTTTCTTGCGTAGCCCTGTACAAGTCTTTGCACGAGAAATCTAGTCTAAAATTATTATTTTGGGTCTTCTCCTAGTTCTATGTACTCTCTTTCATGCCTCCAAGAGGATCTTTGTGTGGGATGCTGAGTCAAAACTATCAAATCAACCTATTCAAGCTATCTGTGCTTTGTGTCTAGTGTATTTTTTGCAACATTGTACCTCTTTTCTGTCTACAAACAGTCCCAAAATAGTGGCATTTTTCATGGCTGAAGATTCGTGACCTATACTTTGACTAGTCTCATCTTTTAGTTGTCTTGATTCTTGTTCTTTAGTGCTTGTCATACTTTGCATTATGATAGTTATAATCTTTGGTTGTTCTAGCCTTCAAATTAGACTATTCGTGCCTTAGTATACAACACTCTTATCCTATCCCATTGAGACTATGTTCTAGTGTAGTCCTTGTCTAAGCTTTTGCTTTTTGTCATTGTCTATGACTATGGAAACTTGACCTATGTTATAAAACTTGGCTGTCACTACTTGAAACATAGTACATCAAAATGGTTAACAACAAATGTGCTAAATCTAATATTCCTAGTGAGGAAGAAAAGCTACTTATTGCAAACA
This sequence comes from Cupressus sempervirens, assembly GCA_028749045.1. Lineage (NCBI taxonomy): Eukaryota > Viridiplantae > Streptophyta > Pinopsida > Cupressales > Cupressaceae > Cupressus > Cupressus sempervirens. The sequence goes on from CM053791.1 coordinate 554,326,291, forward strand.
TGAAGCAACAAATCCAATCAATGAGTGTTCAACTTAAAAGATTGAAAGAGGAAGATGCAACATCATCGAACAAATTCTCCTTGAGAGAAAATTTCCCTTCCTCCTATGACAACCAAAAACCACATTCTTGTGATCTTGAATCCAAGATATCTGAGAACACTGTACAAACACCCAAGAAATCTAGAAATATCTTTGAAGAAAAACCTTGGGAACCTAAACCAAAGTGTGATTTCACCCCTTTGGAAAGATCTTATGAAACAACCTTAGAAGAACTTCTTGAAGAAAAAATCATTATTTTACCAAAGGTCACTTTTGTGGGAGTTTCCTTTATGAGTAACTATTGTGCCTATTATAGACATAATTTACATAAAACTTCACATTGTAAGGAGCTGAAAAACAAGATCCAAGATCTTTTTGATAATGGCATAATTTAAAAATCTAAGCTCTTAGCTACTAAAGATTCTACTCTCAAGAAGGATCAACCTCATGAAACCATGTCTAGTAATGGTTCAAATGCAACTTCTACTTCTTCCAACATACAACCACCTTCTAAATTATCCAATCTTTCCAAAACATATACATCAAAAGAAGAACTTGCTACTCCCATTCTTGAGTATGTGTACCCTCAAAAGCTGCCTCTAAAGGGAACTCAAGCTAATCTTGACTTAGCTACAAACCTCTCCCGTATTACTCAAACCAAAGATCCAAAACCTCCATGTGCTGCTACTCCTATTATCCCCACTCCAACTATCCCTCCATTGTCTATTCAAGAGCCTATTATGAAAACTCCAAAAATATATTTGAATATAGATTTAGATACTTCCTCATCCTCAAAATTGGTTTCATGTCAAGAGGACTACTTACATGATGAAGAAATAAGTGTTGATCAAGACCAAGATTCATTCATCCCCTTTCAAACCTTACAAGATCTCATGCCTCCATCTCAAGAGTCACATAGTCCTTAATCTCCCATGTCATGCACCTTTACTAAGCAAGATCAAGATATTCCTTCCACCATCCCTAAGGAGACTATTAATGACCAAGAGAAGGATACTTTTCCTATGTTACCCAAAATTCCTTTTGAAGAGAAAAGTGTTCCCTCACTCTCTTATTCTACCTTGCTACATTTACTTCCAAACTATGCTCAAGCTTTAAATACTCCTGTCAAAGGTATTGCTCCTATAACAGTTACTCATAAATCTATTGATGGCTTTGGTCATATTACTCACTCTAAAGATGCTAATATCCATACTCATGGTCCATTCACATCTTCTAAATCTATCCTTGGTCCCTACCCATCTAAGCTAAAACCTTAAAGTCTTCCATCCATATTGGGACCTTATGTTCCTCTATCTCTTGCTTCCACTCTTATCTCATTACACATTCCTCCTACCCTATCCCAAGATCAACAAAGACGCACATACTTGAACTCTTCACACCCACCTTTCCATCTAAACTAGTCATATTGGCCTCATTCATCCACAAGTCCCAAGTCCTTTGGAAGCAATTTGGATGATCAACTCAAACACAAATGCATGAATCCATCCTCAAAAGTTTACTATGTCTCCTTAAATCGACATGTGAATGTCAAGAAGGAAAATATGCAAAAGAGACTGCAAAGGTCCACTATTCAAAGAGCTCAACCAAAGAAAATGTGGGTTCTTAAATTTGTTATTGAAGAAATGCATTCCAAAGCATCTAATGAAAAATCAAAAGCTATATGGATTCCCAAGTCTCTTTTGAAGGACTTGAATATCAAAAACAAATCAAAGTTGACATTCAAGCTTCCAAAGGCTTCCACTCCATCTTCTTCCCAACATCTTCCTAAAAAGGTTTCAAAACCTTCTACACCACCTCTCTCCAAAATGGCTCTGCCACCTCATATATCTAAGCCTCAAGTTGTTTCATCCATGATTTCCCCATTATTCCATCACCCTTCAAGGTGCATTTCAATGTTGATCTTGCCCACTTTTTCTTCTCCCCTTGTGCATCCCTTTCAATATCATATCCACTCCACCTTCTATCCTCCATCGTTTATCCTTCCATCCCATTTTACTCATCCATAGCCTAAACCTTGTCCTCCATATATCTTTTCAACTATCTCCCTCCATTACCTTATCAACATCTTTGAGCGTACCTTGCTATGGCCCTGGCTTATCATAACTTACATTATGGGAGTGCTACCTAACTTGAGAAAGGCTTGAATTCTTTCCAAAAACTCTAAAAGTCCAAAAAGAAAAAGAAAAAATGAAAAAGTGCCTTGGTGAAAACCACTTCTTGTGGCACCTTGGATAAGTACCATGATGAAAACCTGGTAAACATGCGTCATGCATAATTCTTCAATCCATTAAATCCTATCATGATCTTGCTTATCATTAAGATGTCCTCATCTCAAGTCATTCACTCATAACCTCCATAACAAACTTTGCTATCCTATTTAGTTAACCCTTTGGTCTTGATCAATGAAAGAAAGAAGAAAACTCAGTTCTTAGCAATCTCTTGACATGGTCATTTTCTTGGATTACTTATGTGACACCCTTCACTACACCAAGAGCTTACACTGTTATGTCTTTTTCCCTAGCTTGGGTAATCTTGTGAAGACTTTCCTTGAGGGTAACATTCACTGCTTCATACTCCTTTCCTATCCATCTCCACTTACCCACCAACTTGCTACTACATCTTGTCCTACACCTTGCTAGATGCTGGAACAAAATCAAGGTAATCCTTCTTGAGAGTTGCTAATCTCTGAAAAAATCTAAAAATTGCAAAAGGTCTTGAAAAAATTGTTACACTAGTAAAAACCTTGCAATAGGTGCCTTGGTAACACCAAAAAAAATCAAAAATTCCAAAAAAATACAAAAAAAAAAATCAAAAATTGAAAAAATACAAAAAAATTCAAAAAAAAAGAAAAATACCAAAAAAATTGAAAAACAAGAAAAGTGCCATTGGTGAATACTTGGAAACAAGCATCATGGTAGCAAAAAAAAGAATCCTTCCAAGAAGGTGAGAACTTGGTAAATAGGGGTCTCTTGTTCCCATCACTTCATCTTGTAGCACATCTTCTGGCTCTTTGTACAGTTGCTTCACTGCTTTCCCTACTTTTAGCTCATGTATTCATGGATTGAGTCTTGTCATAGCTCGGGGCATTCCCCCTTAGTGTCACTCTTTTTGAGATTCTCCTCATAGAATCTCCTTTGTGACAGTCACCAGTGATCCTCACTGCATCTACCTACTATTGCTAGTGTCACTCTTTCAGGATTCTCCTCATAGAATCTTCTTTACGACAGTCACTAGTGGTCCTCACTGTGTCTTCCTACTGTCACCAGTATCACTCTTTCGAGATTCTCCTCATAGAATCTCTTTCGCAATAGTCACCAATTGTTTCAACAATGTTTGCCTACTATTTCCTGGGTCATGACTCCAGGTTCCTTTATGGAAGATCTCTCTTGCGTTAGTCACCAGTCATCCTAGCTATGTCTATCTACTGTCGCTCAGTCCTTCTTAGGTTCTTCATCTTGAAGTTTCCTCTTTGACCTTAGTCACTAGTCATTCTGACTATGTCTACCTACTGTTGTCACCCTACTAAAGAGATTTCTTTCAAACATGTTCTAGATACTAACACTTGATATCAATCCTATAACACAAAAATGAACTCAAAATGACATACTTGTTTGGATATACTGAGCTCTTTCTTTGTTTTTTTTTTTTTTGCTTTATCATGTCCCTTCAAGCAACTCGATGATGTCATTTTTGACTAGAGAAGTCATGAATAGGGGCATGATCTTTTATTTGCTTTCTATATGTGGTTTAGTTCCAATTAGTTGATATATTCCTATAAAAGGGGTGTCCACTATAAGAGCCTCCATCTCGTATTGGATGGCCGTGTGTACTTCGACTCCTTTTATATGAATATGTCAATAACATTGGTTCTTCTCCTTGTTTTTTGGAGTGAATTCTTCATGCTACAGTAAATACTAATACTCATCCTGCTAAGTGAACGTTTGGGTCATTGTGAGTATATCTAGCACACTTCTATCTTAGGTTATGAATGCAAGGGTCATTATGGACATAATACTTACTGAATACATAGCATAAGATGGATCTCTTGTGTGTTTGGTGTGCCTGTCATGCAAGCAACACTTAGGTCATCCTAGTGTTTATGCTTTGATGCTTATGCTAACTTGCTATATTAAAAAGGGACAAATATTCTGGTCATTCTAGCTTCTTGTGCCTCAAATGCTTACATTTAATCCTAACAAACCTATACCGTATGTTCTATTCATATTCCTATGATTGCAATGTCAGTGGAAATTGTATAACATACAAGCTTTGTTCTATATCCAGTGATGATAAATTGTCAAGGCTCGATAACTAGACCTAGATTTGCATCTAGTTTTAGGTTACATCTAGCATAGGTTTGCATTTCATACTTCACTTGCATAAGAACATGAATCAATTGCAAATCTGATTCCATCCTTCGTGATGAGGAATTGTTGACTTCTTCAAAGTATCACATTCTTCATGATTGCAAAAATGATCGATTAATAACTCTGTTTGCTACTTTGGCTACTCTAAACACATTTATTGGGATTGAATTCAAAATTTGACACACCTAAGTGCCTCAAAAATACATTTTAAAATTTTGAGACCAACGTGATCGAACGCTTGTGCAGTCCAAATCTTTCTGATACTTTGCAACTCTTGGAATCTTTTCAACTCAAACTTGGACTTTTGGACCTCAAAATCACTTCGGATTGACTTTCATATTTCTTCAGATTGTTCTAATCTTCTCTATATTTCTTCAAATTGTTCTGATCTCTTCATATTTCTTTAGATCATTCTAATCTTTTCTATATTTCTTCAGATCATTTTGATCTCTTCATATTTTCTTATGATCATTTTGATCTCTTCTATCTTCTATTGAATCTTAGATTTCTTCTACATATCTTTATCTACTGCTTTACATCATATTTTTGGTGTGTCATCTTTCAATTTCACTTCCAAGGGGGCAAGATGATTACATCATTGAATCTCAAAACAATCCGAATCTTCATCACTCGGGGCATCTTGTTCCCATCCTATGTCTTCATCACTCGAGGCATCTTGTTCTCATCTTATGTCTTTATCACTTAGGGAATCTTGTCCTCCTTCTATCCGACATCTTTGCTATCTATATTATCTTTTCATCAACTAATCAATCTTATAACAACTCTTCTCAGAGTTTGATGGACAAGTATTGGGATAGTCTAAACCCCGACTCCTGAGGATCTAGCCTTATTCTGGGGATGATTCTATGACTCATGATTGGATCTTATTATGTTTTATCCATCTTAGGTATCTAGGTGTTCTATCTAGATCCTTGAAGGTTAAGCTTCGTTCTAGAGATAATCTTCTAAATGCTTTCAATCTCAAGTATCTAGGTGTTCTATCTAGATCCTTGAAGGTTAAGCTCCATTCTGGAGATAATCTTCTAAATGCTATCAATCTCAGGTATCTAGATGTTCTATCTAGATACTTGAAGGTTAAGCTCCATCTGGAGATAATCTTCTAAATTCTATCAATCTTAGGTATCTAGATCCTTGAAGGTTAAGCTCCATTCTGGAGGTAATCTTCTAAATGCTATCAATCTCAAGTATTTAGGTGTTCTATCTAGATCCTTGAAGGTTAAGCTCTATTTTGGAGATAATCTTATAAATGCTTTCAATCTTAGGTACTTAGATGTTCTATCTGGATCCTTGAAGGTTAAGCTCTATTCTGAAGATAATCTTATAAATGCTTTCAATCTCAGGTACCTAGATGTTCTATCTGGATCCTTGAAGGTTAAGCTCCATTTTGGAGATAATCTTCTAAATAATATCAATCTCAGGTATCTAGATGTTCTATCTGGATCCTTGAAGGTTAAGCTCCATTTTGGAGATAATCTTCTAAATACTATCAATCTCAGGTATCTAGGTGTTCTATCTGGATCCTTGAAGGTTAAGCTCCATTTTGGAGATAACCTTCTAAATGCTTTCAATTTCAAGTATCTAGGTGCTCTATCTGGATCCTTGAAGATTAAGCTCCGTTCTAGAGATAATCTTCTAAATTCTTTCAATCTTAGGTATCTAGGTGTTCTATCTGGATCCTTAAAGGTCAAACTTTGTTTTGAAGAAACCTTTTAAATGCTTATCAATTTTAGGTATCTAGGTATTCTGCTTGGATTCCTTGGGATTAAGCTCTGTTCTAGAGATAGTCCTTAAAAGCTTATCAATTGGTCATCGTATCATCAACTTTGGAACCAATCTTATTTCTTGATCCTCACATCATGCTTTCTAATTTTCTTTGAATTGAATGTGCTGCTTGCACATTCATTCAAAGAGGGGCAAAATGTAATACCCCAAAATTGGCTTATTTCCATGATTACCAATTATGGTCTATTTATGATCAATCCTAAGACCTATTCTAATAGGTAATTCTTATTTTGCTACTCGCTACTTGACTTAATTGTCAAATGCAAAAAACCCTAATCTGCATTAATCATGCTATTCATTTAATTCCTAAAGTATTGACTCATATTAGCTGCATTAAACCTATTGATTAGAATTAATTTAATTTAAAGTATTTATACTTAAATTAAATTAAATTAAATCCTAAGGCTAATGTACTAAGGGAATTAAATTATTTAATTTAATAATTGTGCCCATTTTAATTAATTGAATATGATTGTTCAATTAAATGGAAAAGGCATTTATGACGTCATATCTCACTTTATTAAATTAAATAATATCTTCAATATATTCTCTTTAGTTCTAAATGGAAAATCTGAGTGAACTCTCTCTCAAATTGGAAACAATCTAGTTAACTTACTCTCTCACTCATGAAAAGCTCAGTTAACTCTCCTTTCTTAAGGAAGTTTCCATTTTGACTGAATCTTTGCTTCAATCTTGACCGTTGATCCCAATTGATCTTGATCGTTGATGGATTCCAAGAAATCTATCTAAGAGACCCTCATCTCTTCATTTTTAGAGGATGAATTAATTTTCTATCGAAGTGATGTTGAAATTCATGCTCACATTTTCTCACATTTGCTCATGTTTTTGCATACACCTTGCATTCTTAATTCAAATTCATCTAGTTTAATTATGCATATGTTAATCTAGTTTTGTTTCAATTGTTCTTAGATTAGAATGTATTTCTCATTTTAGAATAACTTGCACATTCATTTAGATTAGCTTCATTTTATCAAATCCTTCGTTCTTAGAAGGTCTGGTTGCCTGCACCTCGATTCTGAGGATATTAATAGGCAAAATCCCTTTAGATAGAAGGCGATAGGTCAACTTGCAGGGCTAATCTTGGTTGAACATCCTCATGTTCATTCCAGGATGAATCCACGTATAATGACCATGTTGAAGTGTCTGTGAGGTTCAGAGGCCCACAATTCAAAGGTACACATATATGTGTACATAACATGCAATTTAGTTAATGACCCATCTGAGAGGATAAGGATGGGATAAGGGTGAAATTTAGAAAATAGATGATTAATTTTTGTTACGTAGCTGAAGTTGGCAATTAGTGAGTTATTAGAATGACTGTCTATGTAAAAAAAGAGAAAAAAACTATCCTCTCTACAAATAAATTTGAAGAAAGCACACGAGACTTACCCCATTGTCATGATCGTATTCAATGTAAAATTTAGATTATTCAGTGATGTATCGACAAGTTCCTTGCACCTAGATTGATACAAATGATGATTTTGATTCTCAGAAGGCGGTTAATCAATGACTAAAGATTCTTTGAATTCATTATCGACACTCTTAGTTGAAACTGTCAGACTTATAGGAAAACCTTAACCTATTTCTAGTATTAATTCCCTAACTAATTATCATTGTTATTGGAAAATCTCTATGGTATAATTTAACATTGTCAAATTTTTTTTTTGTTGTAAGTTTGTGTGCATGACAATTACAAAGACAAAGGCAAGAAGTGCTACATTGCCAAAGAGGATGATGAACATGATGACGAAGTGGTTTATGTTGCAATGAAGGATGAATCTAATGAAGATGAGGCAATTTAACTTGTGACTTGTGTGAGAAAAAATGATAGATGGATCATTGATAGGGGATGCTCACATCACATGATAGGAGAAAAAAGTAAGTTTGTTACCTTGAATTGTTATAATGGAAATAGTGTAAGATTTGGTAATGATGAACCATGTTCATAAAAGGAAAGGGTTCTATCAAACTGATAGATAAGATCTCATGTGACAATGCTTATTATGTTGAAGGACTAAACTATAATCTATTGAGTGTGTCACAACTGAACAATTTAGGATGCAAAGTTGAATTTTAAAATAAGACTACTAAGATATATGACAAAAATGGGAAACTAATGGGAAGAGGTGATCAAACTAGATGTAATCTATTTTATCTTGATATAGAGGATGCTACTTTTCTTGTTGTGAAATTTGATGATGTATGGCTATGGCATAAAAGGTTATGTCATGTTAACTTTGATAACTTGGTTAGTATCAGTAACATGAAGAAAGTTAGAGGTTTTCCTAAGTTGAAAAAGCCTAATAATATGGTATGCAAACAATGTCAACTAGGAAAAATGACAAAGTCAAGCTTTAAGAGAAAAACTTATACCTCTAAAGAGATACTAGAGATTGTTCATACTAACTTGTGTGGACCAATTGACATGCACAGCTACAAGGGAGACAAGTACACAATGTTATTTGTAGATGATTATTCTAGAATGATGTCAGTCGTGTTTCTAAAATAGAAATTTGATGCTTTTCAAATGTTTAAATGGTTCTTGGAAAGAGTTGAGAAAGAAATAGGTAAAAGTTTGAAATGTTTGAGATTAGACAAAGGAGAATTCACATCAATTGAGTTTGAAATGTTCTATAATGATAGAAGAATCAAAAGATAGACATCTACACCTAGAATCCCTCCAAAAAAATAAATTGTTGAAAGAAGAAATAGGTCAATAATGGACTATGCTAGAACACTCATGATGGAAAAGAATGTTTCTCTAAAATATTGGAGAGAAGCTATAAGAACAACTGTCTATACCCTAAACTGTGTGCAAATCAAGAAAGGTACTCATTCAACACTTTTTGAACTATGGTATGGATACTCACCCAATGTAAAATATTTTAAGGTATTTGAAAGAAAATGTTACATTCTTAAAGATGTTAGGAATGGTAATCTTGATGAAAAAAGTGAATAAGGTATATTCCTTGGCTACTCCACAAGAAGTAAAGCATACAAGTGTTTAAATACTAACACTAACAAAATTGTGGAAAGTGCATATGCAAATTTTGATGATACAGAAGTACATGATGCTAAACTTATGAAAAAGCCAAAAGAATACAAATCATTTATCTACTTTTATGAAGGAATGCCTACTGAAGAAGATGTTGCAAATCAAGTTGGAAACCAACAACAATTTTTAGTGACTGTTGAATCATGTCTTGTGAATGCCGAGTTGAATTTAGGAACTGAGCTACATTTAGATGCCAAGATACAAAATGAAGGAGTTGCACATTCTAATTCTAAAATCAATATAGATGAAAGAGATGTTGAAATACCTGACAAAGACATACATAGTGACTTTGAAGCTAAAAAACAAAACGAAGAAACAAGAGCTAAGCTAATATTGTCCAAATATGTCAAAATACATTATCCTACTAATCAAATCATTAGAAACAAAAATGTGAGACCAATGACATGAAATAGATTGAGAAGTGAATCATGTTTGTTGAGCATGAAGGAACCCAAGATAGTAAAAGATGCATTAGAATATTTTGACTGGTGTAAATCCATGGAAGAAGAGATTGAACAAATATAAAAGAAAAAAACATGGAGTCTAGTTCCTAGACCAAAAGACAAAAATGTGATTAACACCAAGTGTGTATTTAGAAACAAGCTAGATGAAAATGGTAAAATCACAAGGAACAAAGAAAGTCTAGTTCATAAAGGATATGTACAAGAAGAATGAATTGACTATGGAGAGACATTTTCCTTGTTGCAAGATTGGAAGGAGTAAGAACTCTACTTGCTTATGCTACATACAAAGGATTCAAAGTCGTGATGGATGTTAAATCTACATTGTTGAATGGCATATTAGAAGAAGAAGTTTACATAGAATAGCTAGAAGGATTTGTTGATGATAACAATAAGAATATGGTATGTAGACTACACAATGATCTATATGGTTTGAAACAAGCACCAAGAGCATGGTATAAGAGACTTTATAAGTATCTTGTGAAGATTGGATTTGAGAGAATTGATGATAACAACAATCTATACATAAAGATAGAAAAAGTAAAGGTATTCTATTATCTGAAATTTTTCTTGATGATATAATATTTGGAGGTCAAGATGCTTTGTGTAAGTATTTTGCAAATAAGATGAATCATGAATTTGAAATGTTAATGTTTGGAGAGATCAAATTCTTTGTAGGATTGCAAGTATATAAGATGAAATATGGTATATATATATCACTCAGTCAAAGTACATCAAGGAAATATTGAAAACTTTGAGACTAGAGGATTCAAAACTGGTAAGTACACCTATGGTGATAGGACACAAACTATTAAAGAATGATGATTCTACTGAAGTGAATCAAACACTATATATATGATTGGCAAGTTGCAATATGTTGTACATAGCAGACCTAATATTGCATTATCTATAGGGATAGTTACAAGATTCTTTGCAAATCCTACGGAGAATCATTTAATGGCTTTGAAAAGAATAATGAGAGACATGAAAGGAATAGAAGAGTTTGGCCTCTACTATAAGAAGAATGAAAAGTTTGACTTGAGAGCCTACACTAATGCTTACTAGGATGGAAACATAGATGATAGAAATATAACCAATGTAGGAGCACTTTTATTAGGTAAGAGACTAGTTACATGGACTAGTAAGAAACAAAGTTGTACCTCATAGTCTACTGTTGAAGTTGAATATGTTGCTGCTTCTATAAACTGCACAAACATTGTATGGATCAAGAAGCTACTCAAAGGAATGAAGGAAGAGATCACAGAACTAGTGATACTTTATTGCGATAATATAAGTTCTATCAGTAGATCAAAGAATCTAGTGATGCACACAAAGATAATGCACATTGAAATTAAGTATCATTACTTGAGAGAGCTAGTTGAAGATAAAGAGGTGAAGATGGAATATGTTAACACAAAGGAAAAAAATGTTGATATCTTCACAAAACCATTACCTAAGGATGCTCATGAATATCTAAGAGGTAAAATAGGGGTGATACCCCTATCAAAGGCTATCTAAGTAAAAAGAGGACTACCCTGCATCAAACAAGTTAACTTCCAAATGTTACAAATTGATGTAGAGGATCTTACTTTAGGAGCTACCTGAAGTAATCAAAATGTCGAAACTCCAAAACTATCACAAGCAAGGTGACAAAGGGAGAAACTGCAAAAGTCTATATCTCCATGTTAAGATGAAAAGATGATATGTCTTTGGCATTTTTGTCAAAGAGGGAGAAAGAGCATTAAATTGATCTTTATCGGATGGATTTACAAGAGATATTATACTAATCATAAGGGAGAAAGTATATCAGAGGAAGATATCTAGAGGTATCAAGATATTTTTATCTTTAAGGGAGTTAATTGCTATTGTTGTTGATCAAAGGAAAACACATGTATGAAGAGGAAGATATAGAATAATGAAGAGGGAGAACTCTTAATCTACCTAGTAAGAGGTAGTTACAAGAATAAACTTAGAGAGAGTCATAAGGAATAATTTTGTAACATAATCAGAAGATGGAAGTTGCTAATAGAGGGAGAAATTTTGACACACCTTTTCTTTTTGGTATTGTCTTTCTGTTTTAACTTAGTTAGTTTTGTTGACCAAAGTGTCTTACCATTTAGGTGACTTGGTTGATTATTTTGGTTTGCCATCAATGCCAAAGATGGAGATTGTTGAGATATAATTGAAAAGATCATTGCTGAAAGAGATTATTGAAAGAGGGAGATTGTTGAAAAAAAAAAGTGTTTCAATCATTATTTTTTCATTGATGTCAAACTTGTTATTTGTTGGTAAAGAAAATTGCTTATAAGATTCAAGTACTATCACTTTGTTGATTGATGAAGATGATTTGATCAATATGATGTAACAATAGCACCTAGAGGAAAGGTTAAATTATGATTATGTAATGAAGTACAAGGATTAGTTAAGACAATGATGACATGATGTATTTATATTCTACTTGAGGTTACAAAGGATGGTTACACTTAGAAACTTTAGAAGAATAAGTTACACAAAGTCTGTCTACCAATCTTGACTGAGTTGCTAGTAGGTGTCGAGAAAAGTTAGTGCAAGTTGAGCAGGAAATCAGTTGGAGCTAAGTAAAAGAAAATTCTAGTGTATACCAAGTAAAACAATTGATGTCAACTAATTTCATAATTGATGCCAAGCAATGCAGTATGTGCTGAGCATCAGTAAAATCTAGTTGATGTTGAGTGATTATGCAGTTGATGTCGAGCAATGTAGTATGTGTTGAGCATCAAAAGATTGATAATGCTGAGATACTACATTATTTAAAAGATCAAAGATTAGCTAAATCTAAGCTAACAAGTTTGTATTCTTGAAGTTTTTGAACTAGGTGGAAGATAAGGTTGATGAGTTGGTGGCAAAGAATTTGAGCTAAACCTTTTCTAGGAAAATTGAAATGGATTCTAGGAGAAGTGTTTAGAAGAAAGATAGAATATGAGGTAGATACATTGTATCCTACCTAATCCATCCAAACCTTAAAATGGACGATGGAAAATGACAAGGCATCTTAATTTCCTATTTATAGGAATGTCTGGTCATGAAGCAAAGAAGAAGAGAGGGTTAGAGAAGACAAGGAAAGAATAGAGAAAAGAATGAAGATAGGAAGTCAAGGACTCTACTTCATCAAGTGACCTAAAAGGTGACTACATTAGTGTGCTAAGAAAGAAGGCTTAAAGAGATATATGCTTATACGGTGAACAAGCTATCAAAACTATAAATTCTAAAAGCCAACTGCCAAGTAGAATTGAGGAATAAATAATGATCTATAATGTGCAATAGAAGTTGTAAGTCATATTAGATCAAAGCTCTACTATTACTCTCTAAAAACTGTATTAGTTTAGGGTAAATTCTTTGGATTAAGGTTGACCTTACAGTCATTTGAAAATCCTTCAACTAGGTAGCATTCCAAGTGAATGGCCTAAAGTCCTCTAACAAGGCTCACTTCTAATAGGGTGATTGAAATCCATTAACTAGGTCACATTTAATAGTGTCTGTTGTAACCTTTAATAGGGTTGGCCTTTCAAAGGGCATCACTTTAGAAGAGTGAAAAAGAGTGGCATGTTATTGGTGGTTTTTCCCAAATTGCATTTCCACATTAAATCATTGTGTCAAGTGTGTTGATGACTCTTTTAAGTTTCATGTTTAAATTTCTACAAGTTGATTTAATAGTAACCTACAAGTTTTAGTGATTGCATGGATGCATGCAAAAATACAAATGTTTTATGGGTTCACTAAGCTATGAGAAATGTTTTATTTGTACATCTGGACCTTGAATAAATGATTCAAACCCCCCCTCTTTTTTATTTTAAATAATTCAAACATAATTATATTCAATTCATTATAGAGGATGAGAAATAAATGAGAAAGCCCAGATTTCTATATGGGGAGTCAATGGGAGGTGTATTTATGTTTCTTCTAGATAGGAAAGAACCCATGTTTTGGAATGAATTTGTTCTTGTTGATCCCATGTGCAATGTATGAATTATGCAAGACCATTTTCATTAAACTTTCATAGGCTCAATGCTCTACTGATATGAATATTTTTTGGCCTTTAAGATAAAGCCTCATCCTCTGGTGGTTAATAAACTTCCCTACTTGGAAGTGTTTATCCCCACATGGATAATTATTCCCATGAAAAAAGCCATAAATTCAGCTTTCAAGAATTAAATCAAAAGAGTAATGTTGGAAATGATTATTCAATTTATTTTACATTGCATGATCTATTTTCTTGAATGATTTAGAGTTTGCTAGGTTATATGAATTGTAGCAAGTGCTTGATATAATAGGTCAACAATTGACATAACCCTCGAGCCTACTAGGTACAAGTACTAGTGATATAGTTATTGATTTTGTATACATTGATTATTTCAAAAAATTGGCCCAACCATCTTTATTAGTGCCTATGGATAACCAAATCACTTTGGCTGATTTAGAAATAGAGAAAGCCATCAACAAAGGAAGTGGTGGAATTATTTAATATAAGTGGATTGGTAACGTATTGACACTAATGCTAAGCAAGTATTTATCATGCAAACAAGGCTTCTTATTTAGTATTATTAATGTAGTCTTCTTGACAATAATAACCTTTCAACATGTTTTATGGATATTCAAAAATTAATGAGTACTCTATAGAAAAGATATGCTAAGAAAGGGTTGTTATATGTTAATAGAGATCATGTGCACATAGGTAATACCATTAATCTTCAAACACAAATTCTAATTCTCTCTCTTTTTTTTTGCAAGGGCATCCTCCATATTGGAAAATATTTGTTTGCAATCATTGCATTGGTGGTATTTAACTCCACTAATAGGTTTATTAAAGACAATAATGCTAGTAATGTAACAACAACCCTGGTGGCATGTCTTGCACTAAATACTAAGGTATCCATAAATTTACTCCATTTAAATACTCTACAATGATCAATGATCTAATTTTTGTCATCTAAATTTGTTTGTAATGTTTTAAATTTTTGTTTATCCACAAGCATAGGAAGGCTATCATTGTCAAAAATTTTCCCTCTACTAGGTGCTATGATGTTGGTCAAAGAGTTGGAAATTCCATAAAACATGGCTAGCACAACCCACACAAGTGAGAGGTAAGAATTTTTTTCATAAATCATTGCTGGGAAAATGAATATTGTTTGTGTCCAAACAAATCTATGACATTTCCACTAATTATTCATGTCATGTGGCTACCATAACTAATTTTTCAATACAACTCATTGATGTTATTAATATTGTATTCTATGTAATAATTTGATGTTAAATTAGTAATACCTAATCAATTCAAACTTAATGTCATAAGTCATATATGATCATGTTACACTTTTATGAAGCGTATGACTAATATATCCAATAATAACTTATCTGATGCCACGTTCACATACACATATACTTCCAAAACTTGAGGATAATTAGTCTTCTTTGGAGCTTTGATATCAAATACATTGTAAGTGCCACCATAGATCTCCTTACTAGATTGGCTTTTGATAGAAATCATTACTTTTGTAAAAAATTCAAGAAAAACTTAGATCTAATCCCTATGTTGGGTGCTACCACCTAAATGAGTTAGCATGATGCTTGGACTGGGTTCCTTAAGAAGAGAAACCCCAGTAGCTATAGTATCCCCATGATTAGGTAGGAGAACTATGAGCATCATCCTAAATAAAAAACTAGTTTATGTTGTCTCCATGAATGATTTGATCATTGTTTATAATCATCAAACTCCAATCAGCCATTTGCCAAAATAGTTCTAGCTTATTGATGAGCTACTAAAAAATAGATTAACAAATGTTCAACTTCCAAATTTGCAGCTATTTTAAACTCCCAATCAAATATTGGTGGGGCTTTTATGCATGCTAATTATTTTATGAAAATTCTACATAAATAAAATATAGCCAAGAAATCATGTGGTTGATGATGACAAACTAGAAGCACTAGGACAAAAATTATTGCCAAGTATCAAAATGAGTTGATTATGCTAGCTTAAACAAGATGGTGGAATTATGTACAACTTGTCTACAAATATTCTCTAAAGTTATTGTAACTATAAGCATAGCAAGGAGTTTGTTGCTGCTAGCATAATCAGCTAGAATGATCACTTCACTTCCACGACTTGTCTGCTCTTAACACATAATCTTCTTAGCCATGTCTATTCTATTGTTTCTAATGATGCAAGATTGCTTTCCTACATCACAATGAAAAGATTCAAGATAATTTTTTTGCAAGGGCCTTCTATGGTGTAGCTATGGTCAAGAGATGAAATTCTCGTGGGCTTGCATATGGTTGTGAACTTGTGGGTTTATCAAGAGAAACTATTGTGAACTTTTGGATCTATCAAGTGGTTTTCATTCTTTTGTTAAAAGATTGACCTATTGAATGTTTGTTGTAAGTTATAGAAGATTAGTTCTTTCATATATCAGAGGTCCACACTATTTTATGCAACCCTAGACCCCCAAAACATCTCTATTGGGTATTTGGTGGCTCATTTTTTCCTACTACAACCCTAAACCTCATTCAAGTTACTCTTTTCTTGTATCATTCATGTATACTATTACTTTGATGAAGCATAAAAAATCCTTTTTGGGTCCCTAGGAAATTTTAATAGCTTAAATAACCTCCTCTTCTATTTTAACATTAGTAGTCCAACATTTCCCTTTACCATTATAAATGGCATCCACTAGACAAGTGTAGTTCCAGTTATTTATGATATTATATCATATAACCTCCATTATTGATAAACATATGATACTTCTCTAGCTAGATTGAACCATGGTGGGAATATCCTAGGATGTGACCTAAAAGCTTGCATCACCAATGTAGCTAGTAGATCTCTTATTTGGAGTGGGTTGAGCATATCCTAGTATATCTCCAATAGACCAACCAATTGATCCATACTACATCTGGAGATTATACCCGCATTTCTCTAGGATTTTGAGCTTCTAGAAATTGAACCAAGAGTCACTAGTTTTTGCAATGATAGTTGTCTCATTCAATAGCATGGCCCAAATCTATTCTAATAATACATTGACTCTAAGAGCCTTGTTTAGAGAACCTTTTAATGGAACACCGTGAGCTGGCAAGATAAACTAATAATTATAGAAGCCTTTTGTATTGTTCTTCACCTTATTGGCATTTATTATTTGCTTGCTCAGTCGCTTCACAACCCAACGCCTCCATCCACTTCTCATGAGTGACTGATCTAAAGTGTGAAGAGTTAATTCCTAAAAATAATCTTACACATTTGAAACTTCTTTCAATTAAAAAATTTGTAATAGAAGTATGAAAATTATAAAAAAATGGTGATGAGCCAATGTTGGTGTATCAAAAAATGCTATTACTCTACCAAATGTAATGCTTCATACATATCTTCTTGCTTAACCTTGTCTAAATCTACCTTTTACTATTTTTTTATATTCTTTCTAGAACAAAATTGTAGACAAGTTTAGTAAGAAGATGGTAGGTTGGAAAGGTACCACCCTTAGACAAGCTAGTAAATGTCTTCTAGTGAAGTCCACTCTTCAGAATCTTCCAACATATGCCTTGAGTCTCTTTGGGATTTGGGTCAAATATGTTAACAAAATGGAAAAGATCTAGAAATATTTTTTGTGGTTTCATCTAAAGGAACATAAAAGATACACTCTTGTGGATTGGGATAATGTATGTCTTCCAAAGTGCTATGGAGGTCTGGGAATTAGAAAACTTAGGCATCTCAATAATGCTCTTCTAGTAAATAAAGTATGGCACATATTTAATAGTATGGGTGAATGGAGGGACATTTTGGTGAAGTATATTAGGCGGCCTTCTCTAAGGTATTTTCTCAATGACCCTAACATCCTAAATGGCTTGGTTATGTAGAATGGGATTTTAAAGCAAAGAAACCTGGCTAAATCTAAGGCCAAATGGAAAGTGGGAAATGGAGAGAACATTCTCTTTTGGAATGATAATTGGCTAATTCAGGGTCCTCTCATCGATAATCCTACATATGATAATTGGGCCAATATCTATATTACACTTTTCAAAATGAAAGTAAGAGACTATAGAACACACCAAGAGACTATAGAACACACTAGGGATGGAGAGACCTGTCTTTGATTTTGAATGATCTTAAATCAATAATTGTAATGCTGAATTCTTTGATTTTGAATAATAATAAGGATGAGCTGATATGGGAGGGTAATCCTAATGGATGCTACTTAGTGGCCTCGAGGTACAACTCCTTTTGGAGCCTAAAGGAGAAACCTCTTTGGGCTAATGTTTGGTTGTGCTTTAACATTTTCTTTTGGCTGATGCTTCAAGATAAAATTCTCACTTTAGATAATATGGAAAAAAGACATTAGTATATCCCTAATAGATGTATTCTTTTCAAGAATCATTTTGAGATGGTTAATCACATCTTCATTGATTGCCCTTATTCCATGGAAGTTTGGGAATTTCTCACCAAGAACATTGGGGTTAGTTGGTGCAAGCCAGGAAATGTTTTGAACTTCTTTTGTTAGTGGGATAGCATGTACAAAGGCACAAATTTTCATAGTATAAGCATATGGACTTTGCCTCACTTTTGCTGAGGAGTATAGAAGAAGAGAAATAATCAAATTGTTAGAGATATCAAGGTTTCTACTTATGTGCTTGCAGATAAAATCAAAAACAATATGAGACAAAATTTTCTTATAAGGAAGGGGGGAGATCTTGATGTAGGAGGTAATAGTAAGGAAAGGGAAAAGGACATGAGAATGAAAAGACATGAGGTGAAGTGAAAACTCCCCCCCGAAGGTTGGCATATAGCCAACTTTGATGGAGTGACTAAAGGTAACCCTGGTCATTCAGGATGTAGGGGAATAATTAGAAATAGCCATGTGTGGGTTTTGCTACTCTTTCCTACCCCTTGGGAATCTAGAAAAATCACTATGTTGAAGATAATGCTACTCTCCACACTGCTAAGCTGGCTCCAGAAGTGGGAGTTAAATATTTATGGCTAGAGGGAGACTTAAACAATATCATTAGATGTATAAAAGGTGTTCTCCAATATACCTAGACCATTGCAAACATAGTGGAAGAAATCCATACAACACTTGGAAAATTTGAGAGTGTTCATGTTAGCAATGAGTATAGGGAGTCTAACTCAGTGGCTTATTGGTTTGTCAACAAGGCAATTAAGAAAGAAATGTTGATGATATGGAACACTAGAAGGAATATTCCATCAGTTGCAAAAGGCCTAATTGATTAGGAGAGTATCCAAGGAGGTATGGGTGAAATCCCTTGTTAATTATGGAAACTAAAGCTAATATGTGTGAAAGCCAATGCATTTATGGAAAATATGGGAGGAACTAGTGGATGAAATATTTAGTTTCTAATTACAATGCTTTATGGGTTATTTCTTTTCTTTGCCAATTCATTGGAATTGAAAGAAAAAGTTGTTTTGGATAGAGCAGACGAAGGTAAAAGAAAGGTGAAGAAAGGACTGTGTTTAAGTGAAAGGATACCACTTAGTTTATCAGGATGGTGGGAGAATAGAGTAGCAAAGAACTAGTTGGAGAGGCAAAGAAATGGAAATAGAGAACCAATGTCTAGGAGAAACTTGAAAAGGGAGGTATAAAAAACTATATTGCCAAGCTTCATGGGTATGACTCAATGATTACCAATCTCACGGTAAATTATTGGAAGGATGGTAGAGTTAAGATTGATGAGGTGTCACATAATGTTAATGTTGAGGTCATTGCCCATGTAATTGAAATCCTTGATGAGGCTTTACAAATCTATAGAGACAAAATAGTTTCTATGAATGCAGTAAATGATTTTTCCAAGAGCATGAACAAGAAGAAGGAGACGGTGAAAAGTGATACTTACTAGGAGATGGACTCAATTAAGAAGCTCTAGAGGTATGTGTTGAGGGCCATCACTGAGTTTATTTCTTTGGACATAAGGTTTGATAGGGTTAGAACCCATTATTTTGTTTTTCTCAATCATTTCTATTATGGGGCTAAGGTTTCCTTTCCTTTTTATTTGTATTCTTCCATGAACACGAATATTTTTGGGTATAAGAAAAAACCTAGTGCTAACCCTGCCTTGCATGAGGGTTAACCTCTTTTTCTCTATGAATATTTTAAAGCTCAATCTAGGAGCAAATCCATCTCACATGCTGTGGTTTCTTCTGAGGAGACATGGAGCTCAAATTTCTCCTCAAACACAAAGGAAATTTAGAGCTTAAGCTTGGAGGAGGAGGAAGAATATCATTCATCAGGAAATAAGACTAGGGGAAGAGAAAAGAATACTCCTACTCCAAGTAAAGTTCTGTGTAGGAAAATACCTAGGGGTCATGTGCCCAAAATGTCTGGTCAGGGGGAAGAAGAGTATAATGAGGAAGGAGAAGACATGGACATGGATGAGGAGAATAAGGGGGAGGATGTTGAGACTAAAGAGGAGCAGGATCACAACCCCAAAAATAAGTAGAGGAGGAATAAAGAGGAGAACATGCCTCTAGAGGGGAAAAATGACTTGGGTTCAGAGATCTCTATGCTCCCTCTCCTTCCCATTCCTTTGCAAGAGCAAGAAAAGGAGAAATTAGAGGAAGGATGTAGTGAGGTGGTTATAAAAGATAGGAATATGTCTATAGGTTTCTTTATTTTTAGCTTTTTGCCTATTTTTTGTTCTAGCCTTTATGTTGGCCATTGTTATGTTGTTGGTCTTATTTTTTTAATTTACAACCCTTTGTTATGTAAGAACTTTTGAGTTTTAGGATCCTTATAAAACCTAATTTTCTTAATCATTTAAAAATAATAATAATAATTACACATCATTGCTTTAATTATGTCAATGCTAAGAGTCCTTAATCAAGGAGAAACCTTGATTCTTGGGTGATTTTGTATATATTATTACTGATAAACAAGTTCTTCTTGCATAATTCTTACTATTTATATATATCTTATATTAATAATACATATTTTTGCTCCACACTGATTATTCACCATAAGTTAATTCAATTAATCTAAAAATTGTTCATTCCTTCATGTTTCACTATCATGCTCATAATTATATCTAAATTAGATACTAATCTTCTACTTGGCCAAACATAACTACTACCACTGGTTAATGCCTTTAAGACTAATTGACTTCCTCTAGTAATCATCATAGTTTCAAAGTTGTTGATTCTTCAAACGACAATCACATTATCTAGAATCACAATTTAATCATTACTAGATTAGTAGCAACACCAATACCAAAATAATCCATCTCTAAAATTGTGGCTCATATAAATGCCTTATTACTTGTTCACTGAATGATTTGTATGATTTGATGACTGACTCCTTCCCAAGCCCATATAGATGGGCATGCACTGGTGGAAATGACAATTAGCTATGGCTTTAGCTAAAGGTTTTGTTGTTGTTCTTGACCTTCGAAGACCCCTATGATGGTGAAATATCAACCAAACCCCTTCCATTATCTTCATTGAGTAACAAGAGAATTGATCCATCTATGTAAAATGCTTAATATGTATGCATTGCTAATGTTATTTCCTATAATGGTTGAACCCATGGTCTCTGGTGGCAATCACTCTTCCTCAATATGAAGTAATTTATCATATTTCCTACATAAATCTATTTGACTACTACTTTCTCAATTTGTAGTCTCCTTTAATCTCATAGATAATCATTTTTTTGAGTGGTATTGGGTAGCACATCAACTAGACATGTGATGCCAATTTACATCTCTCTTCTTGGATTCAAGTATGAGACTATACACTAGTTTATAGGATGGTTTGAGTCTTCTGCAAATATCTCTATGTGGATACTTTGGTTCTCCAATCATTCCATAATTAATTCTATTATTGTATGAGACCCTTGGTACTTAGTCCTAAGCTACTTTCTAATATTCCTTCAACTAAAATCTATAATATGATGAGTGTGTTTCTCTTATCCCCAACCGACAAATCTCAATCAATGTTGTAGTGCCTGCCCCTAGTTCACATTTCTATTATCATTATCAGACTCTTCTAGGCTAGTTTTATGCTTATGATTAGTAGCATTACTTTGAGTTTATTAGATATTGTTTTAAATTCAGTTGATTATATGGTGAGATTACTTGATACTCTATATTTAATGCATGTATGATGATTATCACAGTTTTTACAGTTGTTGATGATGCTTAGTTAGATGGTTATTGTACATGTTTTCTTATGAATACTTACCCCATACTTGCATGTGTATGGTGTGCTTGTTTGTTTTCTTTATGTATGGTGTTTTTGATGTGGTTAAGGAAGGGAGTCGTAGTCACCTACTAGTCAGGATCTACACGATGCACCACTTCCTACCATTGCTTGTTTAGCTTAGAATATTGTGTCTGTACATGCGTGGAATTTATGCAGGTTGCAGGTACCGGGTATCGACTTCCCTGAATTGCCAGGATGAACGTACCCTATCGCATTATCTCAATGGTAAGAGAGGGGAGATAAATTCTTAAGTCCAAATCCCAACCCTTTAATCATTTGTCCTAATTGACAATTAGGACAAGTATCTAAGTTGAGTACCCTTCGAATGCATCGAATGACGTTAATTCATGATTATAACCCTTTGTTTGATTTAGTATGTGTTTTGCTATGATGAGTTTTTGTATGTTGTCTTTATGAGTCTTTGGCATATTTTCCATTATTTATGTCTAATTAAAAGATTAATTAATGATTTAATTTAATGAAAAATTATTATGATATTTTAATATTTAATTATATTTAATTAATTGAGAAATTAATTAAATAAAAAGAATTAAATTTGGAGATAAAATTTTAACGATAAATTTAGAACGTGATAATATTTATTTAATTGAATGATAATATATTTAGATTTCATTTTTAAATAAATGCTAAATAATATTATTATTTAAGTTAATAAATATTTTATCAATTAAGTTTCTAAAATAAATTAAAAGTGAAAAGATATTAAATTATTAAAAAGATTCTACATTGCATGATGCGTGTATGAGTTTAAAATAAAAGA
The DNA here is from genome assembly GCA_028749045.1 of Cupressus sempervirens. NCBI lineage: Eukaryota > Viridiplantae > Streptophyta > Pinopsida > Cupressales > Cupressaceae > Cupressus > Cupressus sempervirens. The sequence continues at coordinate 554,349,068 of CM053791.1, forward strand.
AATTAATTAAAAAGATAAAGCGTGTGAACTTAATAAAGATATTTAATTGCATAAAAGTGCGCATGGGATTAAAAGTAATAAAGATTAAAAATAGAAGTCAAGTGAAAATTAAATAAAGTTAATTAATAATTCACTTAATGTGCATAAAAATATAAAAGATAGATCAATAAAAGTTAATTTTGAGTTTGAGTCTTGTGAGAAAGGAGTCCTCTCGGGTGAACGCACAATTAGTGCCTCGATTTGAGGAGAAAACTCCTTATCACAAATTGGAGGTTCATTTTTTCAGGGGACCATGAATTTTGGAGACATGAATTTTGGGAGACAAATTTGGAAGCGTAATTCAAAAGGAGAATTCTAGGAAAGATTTTTAGAGAAAGGTTCTTGAAGAGCAAATTCTTTCACAGGTTTTCATGGATTGCGTATTAGCATCAGGATTAGGTAGGGTCTTGTGTTTTTGATCGCTGATTAGCTACGCAATTTTCCTTTCCTGTCTTCTTTGTGTTTGTGGACTACAAATCCAATTTCTCTATGATGAAGGTTTAAATATTTCAATTTTGAAAATTATTAGATGCTTGTTAATTAACTTCTGTATATGTAGGGATTAAAAAAGAATTCGAATAACTTTTGTTTTCTAAATCAAAGAACACAAGATTTAATAGGAAGGAGTCGAATCTAAAGATGAAATTCTAAAATTGGATGGTTAATAATGTTTTCTCCATCAGAGAGTATAGATGAAATCAAATTTTTTTTTTTTTAAAATAATAATAATAAATAAATAAATAAAATATATGTAAAATTAATGAGAGTGTTGATAGGAGTTGATAAAAATGAATATAATATAATACATGTTTGTGAAATATTGTTTTTAAAAAATAAAATTTTAAAAAATAAAATAATATATAATACATTAAAAAAAACCATATGCCGACTTACTTTCTTATTTTCTGACAGCGACTGACTGCTGTACATAGTCATATGTCGGCTGCAGCGATTTATAATCGCTTGGGAATTTGTTTTAAATTTTTAATTTATATATATAATGTTTTTTTTTATAAAGTTTTAAGTTATGTAAATTTTAGATTATATAAAATATAAATGGGGGACAGATTACCACCCATACTCCACCTCACCCGTGAGAAGCGGCTTGGAAGCACATTAAATCTAAAATCGGGTTATTAATATTATACATGCAAAACAAAGAGCTAATATTAAATGACAACTCCTCTTTTATAAAAAGTTAAACAAGAAAGGGAAGAGAGGTGGGAGCCACGTGCCCACCTCCTTGCTTTGGCTTAAAAGTCAACATAATTACATTTTGGAGTTTCCTAAATAATCTTTCTAACTTATGTAAAGGAGTTTTTTTAGCATATTGAATTTGAGATCCGTCCATTGCTACTGTGGCTGGAGCTTTTTGGGATGCTTGTTTATCATGATTAGGTGATGTTATTTACTGGTGTATTTCCTTATATTGATGATTGGCATGTTAGATTTCTTTATGCATATGTTGTAGAATGTTTAGGTGTGACATCCCTATTATGATAGTACCGATGATCTCTTCGATGACTTGGGATGTTACACGTGGGGGATGGCTAGGACCCATGATGGTCTAATGATGCTATTAATGGTTGGGAGGAACCACACACTTAGATTAGTTGTGTTTTATGATGTTATATCTTTATGATTGATAGATGTATCATGTATGTTATTAGTTTCATTTATTTTATTGTACTTGTATGATGGATCCGAGGAGGATATTGTATTTTATATTTCTTCATATGTATATTCTTTTAAGCCTTTCATACCCTGTGACATGTATAGTGGATGATTGAGCATTCCAAATTAATTTGCCAAAAGGCATTCGGAACAAATGTATATTAAATGGATATTGAACTTTCTTATTATTCTTTCATGTGGATGTGGTAGACGTTAGACTTAGAATTAATTAAATTTAAATGTGACTCAACATCTTGGGATCCTTAAGGAATGTAACCTGTCATGTATGTTTGTTGATGATTACATGTTATTGCTTCCACTACTATTGTGTTGATGTGTACATTATACTTTCTTACTTAAAAAAATTTTTTTTTTAGCAAACTTAGTAAAACTTTAGGTTAATTCTTTTGGATCCCTTGGCGGGGTGTTACAAATGTACTAGATGTCTTATTAGTCCTTGCCTTTCTGTAAGGTAGGGAACTAATGTTTTTTTTTGACCCCCCCTATTTATTTTTTCTTGGTAACTACCCACCATATTGCAAATTTATAGAAGTAGTTTAAAAAAACATAATTATTATATGCCAATTTCAAATTTGTGATTGGCTAACACTATTTTAGCTAGTTTTTTATTTTTTATTTTTATGAATATTAATGTTGGGCAAAAATCACAATCTGTAGGCATAGCTATTGAGATTTTAAGTTCATTTATTTCATGAAAGTTAGTGGCAAATAGGTGTAGTTAATGTTGTTGCAGCATGACCATTGACATAATAACAATGGAAGAAGGGCCATTCTAAACCACTAGGTAGGATTTTCCCCCCAAATCTTCTCTCCCTATTTTGACTAATCCAACTTAAACAAGCAAGAATCCAATTTCCAATGTTAAAGAAATTGAATATAAATTTTTTTGAAGCCCTCACAATTGTTAAATCATTTATTGTTTACCTAAGATTTACAAGTATTCAAATTTTCATGAAACTTAGGGAGAAGATCACACTGAGTGAATGGCTTCTAGGCTTGTCATCCATTGTTACTTCATTTTGAAATTGTGTATTAATTGATGGTTTTTTTAAAATCTATTGGGAGGAGGACTTGGGGCCAATCTAGGTATAAATGTGCAAATAATAGGAAAATATTCTTTTTTTATGGATGTTATGGGGCTCATTTCAACTTTTAAATCATAATGAACTTGTTGTCTATTATTTTTGGATATGTAATGCCCTGCCAAGGGATCCAAAGAATTAACCTAGAATTTCACTAAGTTTGGTAGCATTTTTTATTTTTTTTTCTAAAATGAAAGTAAATACCACATATAACTTATGCACAATAACGGAAGCAATAGTAATGTCCATCTGAAATTAAACATAACATACATATTAGATTACATTGTTTAAGATCCCTTAATGTTGGATTACATCTAGAAACATTTAACATACATGAATCTATCTGGTACAACATCCACATGAAATAATAATGATAAGTCCAATGTTTATACATTAAATTTCAAATGCTCAATCATCCACTGTACATGTCATAGGGTATGACAAGCTCAAAGATTATACATACATAGAATAAGGTACATCATCCTATTCTAATCCATGATTCATCAAAGTAAAAATAATTACATGATACACATGATACATCATCATAGAATACATATACATCCATCATAAAGATCAAACATAATAAACTAAGTGCACGGTTCCTCCCAACCGTTAATAGCATCATTAGACCATCGTGGATCCTAGCCATCCCTCTATGCGTAACATTCCAAATCACCAAAGAGATCATCGGTACTAACATAGTAGGAATGTCACTCCTAACATATACAACATCATATGTAGAAAGTAATCTAACATGCAAATGTAAGCATAAGATAACATCATCTAACATATGCTAATCATCAATGAAAGGATAGATATCTACCATATGAAGGATGCATCAGCCACGATGTCTCAAAAAATCTCAAATGATAAGAGTGGAAAGTACACTACCACCCGACCGCGTAGTACCTAAGTGGTCCACTCCCACTGTGCTTAGGAGATAATCTCAAGTCCCAAATAGGCTAACAAAATCACATAGCACAAATCTCTATAAGTCCAAGAATCCTAAAAGTATACGAACTCAAAGGTTACAAACACAACATCGACATCTAATTCCCAGAGGCACACAATGACATGTAGGAACCTACTATGCAAGCGAGAAAGTGTCATCGCATTTATCACGTACAAGTTACCCTTGCAGTTAGCTAAACTCCACGGGTCCATATTGATCTCATGCGACCACTAGTACCCTCTCATACTGACGAGGCATACTACAGAATGCAAGGTCGCAACCATGTGTTCTCACTACTCCCATCCTAGCTTGTACAAGAACTCAAGGCATGGGCGAGAACAAAACACTTATCTTTTTAGGTTCATTCAGTTAGTATTAGGTGTGAATGTTATCACTTATTAATCCAACTTACAATGAGTTACCCTGGCAGCCTCTTAGGGCCCCAACCCCCATTGCAAGCCACTTCCCGTCACTACATGCATATGTCCTACCCTAAGCTCATGGAATCATAAATCTCAAAATCACAAAAGATAATCCATAATAAAATCATCAAATATGCATAAAAGCATCAAATCTCCATGAGAAAACATCCATAGAAAATCATGAACACAACAACTCTCTATTGGCAACTGAAGTATCACTGATAATCAAAGTATCCAATGGTTCTCAATAACCAAAATATATCTCAATCATACTGATCGAAGACTCCAAAAATGGTTGAGTCAAACATGTCACAACATGACATCATCAAGAATAAATCCACATTTCAGTCCCATCATGGCGACTAGAAAATAAACAACGATAACTGATCGATGACCAAAAATAATGGTTAAGTCAAGTGTCTCATACATAAGAATCTCAACTATAACAATCAGTAATCACATCCAATACATAGAGCATTCCATCACATAACTATGGTTGGGTTTATAAAGATCAAGATTAAAACATCATCATGACATCATAATCACATAACCCCCAAGCCTCTGGTAGACATCCTATAACTAGTCAACACTAGTCAACCCAAAACCCAAAACAATAGCATAAAGAATACACAATATAAACACATGTTTTGGTTTTGCTTTATTTACAAACTTGAATGCAAAAGTCTCGATTTATGTTTCCCAATTTAAATATCGAATGGAGAAATTTCACGTTTTAACCTAACCCATGTTTTTGTATTGGTAGATAAAAGTTTCTCCCTCCAACTCTAACAACTCAATCTTTGTAAGTGTTCTAGAATTCACACGCTATTCTCCATTTACTATTGGAACTAAAATGTTAAATGACTTAAACTTCATAATTTTCGTCTAACCTTAATTAGATCAAATTTTAATTAAGAAACATTATTTATTGAAATCTTAAATATTTAAAATTTCATTAACTAATAATTAAATATATATAACAATTATATATATATATACATATATATATATACACATATATACATATATATGTATATATATATATGTATATGTATATATATATATATATATATACATATACATATATATATATACATATATATATACATATACATATATATATATATATACATATATATATTAAACTAACAACAAATAACATTATTTACAAATGTTTTAAAAATAACATTATAAAATCGAATGCAATGTTTTATATATGCAAACGTTGCAACGCACAATATGTAAGCCGTGGCACGCACACAGGTACCCTGCAGTTGCAGGGCCTACGACAGCAACGAGTATGTGGTACCTGTTGATGTCGTAGTTCTTACGACCGCAAGTACCCCACCGTGAACAAGCGTGGGTGCACGGGTATTCGTCCCCACTGCACATTAATAAATACGTTTTTCTTTAATAACATTTTTTCATAAAAATGTTTCCACACGATATGGCATTTTATTAATATGAAACTCTATCATGATTTGACATTCGATTATTAAATAAATAAATAAATAAATGTATATATATATATAAGGATATATATTTGTATATATATATGTGTATGTGCGTGTGTGTGTGTGTGTGTGTGTGTGTGTGTGTGTGTGTGTGTATACACGCAGAGTTTACCAATATCACAAAACATGAACATGTATACATATATATATATATATATATATATATGTATGTATGTATATGTGTATGCAGATTCAAAAATATAAACAGTTTATTTAGAAATTCTAATTTTCAGAATTTTCCTATAAACTTTTGATCTCAAATTTATCCAATAAATAATCTAATGGGTTTGGCTATGAATTTAAACCCTAGCCCTGTGTTCTTTTCAGATCTATGCATATAGAATCCTCAAATAAATTAAACTACCCATATAGAGAATACATACAATAAAAATATAAAATTCCTCAGAAGACATATGGAAGACACGAAGAAGACAGGGAATGCATGATGCGAAAATAGCATAAGTAAAATGACAAGAATCGCTCTTCCTCAGAAAACCCATAGAGCAAGCTCCTCCCTTCTTTAGAATTCTTGAGTCCTCCAATGCTCCAATTGCACTCCAAACGCTATCTCTAAGCCTCTAGGAATGCCTGAATATAAAGAGCTCTCAAGAAACACCTAGAATGCTTCTAGAAATAGTTAAAAGGTGTCACCAACTAAGCATGGGTCTTTTCCAACCTTCAAGATGAGCCATAGGGTTGTAGACACCATGTGCTTAATTGATGCACTAACCCCCGTGTTGTTGACACATGAGAAATAGAAAAGTGTGTTAATTCCCATGCAAGCTTATAACTCCAATTCACTTTTTATATAATTTCTATTTAAATATTTATAACTTTTATTTTAATTTTTATAACTTTTATTATTATTATTTATTTATTACTTTATTATTATTATTAATTCTAATTTTATAATTTTCTTTTATTTAATTATTTTTCCTCAATTAATTCTCATTTAATTAATTATAATCAAAATATCAAATAACATGATATTTTATATTAATTTTCTTAGATAATTAATTTATTAATTAAATCTATTTATTAAGACTTAATTAATAGAAAATTCACCATAGACCTCCAAGATAAAATATGAAAACCCATCATAGAGAAAATCACACAAACTTAGTCTAAAGGGTTAAAAATCACAAATTATGTCATCTGACACATTCGATGGGTAAAATATCTAGATACTTGTCCTACCTCATTAGGAAAATTGGCTTAAAGGTTTGGGATTTGGACTTGAGAATTTATCTCCCTTCTCTTATCATTGAGATAGTATAATAGGGTACGCTCATCCTGGTAATTCAGGGAAGTCGATACCTTATACCTGCAACCTGCAGAAAAACCATGCATGTACATACAATATATATAATGCTAAGCTAAACAGACAATGGCAGGAAGTGGTGCATCATGTAGATCTCGACTAAGTAGGTGACTACGACTCCCTTCCTTAACCACATCAGAAATGCCATACAATAAGAAAACATGCACACCATACACATGCAAGTATGGGGTAAGTATCCATAATAAAACACATGAGACAATAAACCATCCAACTAGTCATCAACAATAACTGAAAACAATAGAATGATCATCATGTATGCATGAAATGTAAAGTCTAAATGATCTCATCACATAACCACTGAATCCATAACATAATGTCTGATAGTGTCAAAACAATACCACTAATCCATCAACATAAAACTAGTCCATCATAGTCTGATAATAATAGCAACAATATGTCCAGAAAAGATGTGAACGAGGGTAGGCACTACAAGATATCTTGGTCATTTGAAGTAGTCATATTATCTGTGGCATTATTCCACATCTCCTTGATTTCAATAGTCCTCTTGTTGGAATAAAACAACACGAGTCCAGAATACTCCCAATTTTTCATTCAATATGGATCTCCAATAAATCTATGGCTCGATACTCCAAAACCTCCATCTATTCAAAATCTTTAAACTGGGCTTCTTAACCACAACATGTCTTGAATCCTATGCAAAAAAAAAATTTAGATACACCTTCTATCTATTTGCTTAAAAAATATACAGAATGACATTGTTTGTAATTGTGCTTGAGATAATATTTTCCTACACAACTCTTAATGGAATGTGAATGTTGTACAAACATATTTCATTGTGTTGGCAATATATGTTTTTAATTTATAGATCTATATTGCTGAAATTCCAAGATGTAAACTTGTACTCATATTGTCAAGAGAACACCTATTTAAATATCTAGATTGCTAATTTTCTTTCTATGATATTTGGTGCTGAATAATGCAGTGCAAACGTTTAATACCTTTTTTTGCCTTTGCTAAATCTAACTACTTTTAATAAAACAAATTAATAAAACCAAATCTATTTAATGCTATGAACTTTGATATCTATTTTAAACTTTTTAAAATTTGATTAGAGAGTTTCTTAAAGAAATTAATTTTAAATATAAGAGCTTTTTAAATTTGACTAGAACTTACAAAAATATAAACAATGATTGAGCTTTTGCAGTGCAGAGTTTCTTCTCTAAAAACAATACTAGATCAAAGAGGAAAACTATGTTAATGCATTTCACTATCAACAATAGTGTATTTCACTAGTTTCTCTAAATTTTCCCCTTAAATCTTTAAAAAATTCACTGTCAAACACATATTTTTGATAGACCATTGAGAATTTATATGAAAAATCATGCAAAATCTCATTGTATTTGCTAGCTAAATATAGACATTACAATTACTATGCTTAGTTGCTCATATGTTGTTCATTTGCATTGCTTCTTTTTCCATTTTTTGGTCGAAGTCATTTTACAACAATATTGAAAAATATAAATTATGTTGGCGATTTCTAAATCTTTTTCTTCTGAAAACTTATTCAAAAAATAAATAAATAAAATGACTATTTTAATTTTTTTTACAAAACTTATAGCAATGCACATAAAATGAATGCATAGCACTAGAGCACTAATGTATTGGTCAATAATTTTTATTATATTTAAATTTACACTTTTGTATAGTTTTTGCTTTTGATAAAGGAAATCTTAAAAACAAAACTCCAACCTCATACCCAAAAGGCAAGGACTACAGCTCGCAAAGAGCTCTTCTTATATCTTTGGCTAAATCATTAATTCATTTTCCAAGGGACTTATCCCATGACTACACAAAATTTGATGTCATTAACTCATCCTTTGTTAATCTTGCAATTAGTGATATGACTATTATGGTGATTGCATACTTTCACCATTGATATCTTGACCATGTGTCCAATGTTTTAACACTTCCATAATGTTTTAATCATAATATATATTATTATATGTATTCATTAATATAATAAATCTCACTCATTACACTCATATGAATTCATGTCACATATATACATACATACACAACTAGTATTCTCAATAAAAATAATTATTACAACCCTTTGAGGATGAATCTATCACCCTTATATCCAAAGCAAAACTCTATGCAAGATCAAGTATACAATAATTTGTATTATCAAATTCTCTATATAAAATTATTCTTTCTTGGTAAAGATTGTGAAATGATCTTATTAGTTTATCAGATAGATCAAGTAATGATTAGACATGTCAATGATAAGCGTGCTTGAGGATTGAGCAAATGATCTTTCTAAGGAACATGTAAATCAGTGACTTGACGTAAATATTGTTTTGTTAAGTATTAAAAAAATCCAATTAGTATAAGATTAATAATTGCTTATATGAATAGTTGTGTCATGAGTGGACATGAGACATGTCTTCTCATGACATGCCTTTTGATCCCATGTATTTTTGAAGAAACAATTATACCCACCCAAAAAACCAAGAGAGGCATTAAAATCAATAAATACAAAGCAAGATCTAGAGAATAATATATAGTTCACTCATTGAAGCATTTCTTATCTTTGACATAACAATACATATATAAAGTTCTGGAGTGTTTTAGAGACATAGACATTGAACTTTGAATCTACAATATATCAATAATTAAAATAGTAAGATTTTGAAATTAAAAACATATGCATTCTCTAAATCTAAAATAAACTTGATAAACATTTACATGGTATCAGAGCTGCAGGTTCCTTACTAGGCCTATGAGTTTTAAAATATTGCATGAGTGATAAAAAAAAGATAGAAATTGATTTGAAATAACATCAAAATATATAGAATATTTTTAAGTGAAATAATTCAAAATATATTCCAGTGTTCGTATGAGTTGTAGCAATCACTACTGATACCATACCAGATGTGATTCATTGCAAAAGTTAGAATACATCTGAGCAAAGGATAAAAGACATAGAAAAACTTGATAGAATTGTGAGCCACAAATAAGAGATGTGATAACTAGGACAAATAATCAGAACACCTCAAGAATATTGTGTCTCTATAGTGAACACTCAAGGAATACAAGTTCTCCTAGATAATGATAATGTCATGATATGCATGTAAGTGGGAAAGCCTGAGAAAATTTGTGCACAAATATTTTAGGGAAATATCTTGGGCCTTTGATCCACATATTCCTTACTTCTCCATTGCCACCTATGTTGGACACCAACACTAAATTGAAATAGGAATGCCCCTTTATGAGTTGTCCCTGGTCAACAAATCTATTTGTGTATCAATGCAATCATCATGAAGGTGTTCTATTAAACCATTTAGCTACATTGCATCCACTTGCAACTTCTTGATGCATTTGTTCAAAAAATTGGTACATTGTTTATGATTCAATATCATCCATGTAAGTCCATGATAGTTATGTCGATGCTAGATAATTGTGGCTAACAAAGATCCCAATTCCCATGCACTCTAATAGATGTCTGTGTAGGAATTGAACATCATCAACAAGTAAAATATGAAGGCCATAAAAATGGAAAATAGAGGAAACTTTGTTTCATAAAAACTAAACACATAATTTTACACAACAATATCTTATAATTAGAGAGTAGATTTTTATTGAACAGTTATCAAAAAAGGTTTTCAAACATATCTTATTTATTAGTCTACAATCATTGTATTTTGATAAGGCTACTAAAATATTTTGATTTCTTGTTGTAGCATAATATTTTTGCTTTGTATCCTTTCATAATCTTATGTTAATATCATGACTTCTTCACTTTAGTTGCTACATATAAAATCATTGTGATACTCTAAAACACAACAATTATGTAATATTTGAGCCGTATTCAGAAATTAGAAAAAGTTGCATTTAGAAAATAGTAGATATCTTTTGTATCCTTCACATTATGAGAATTTTTCTTGCAAAGGACATAAATAACCTTCTTATGGACATAACTAGAAAGAATTTTCCTTGATTCATCCTCATTTGTCTAGAAATAAACACCCAAGATGACTATTTCTTGATGTTGTACCTTATGTTGGGAGTTTGAATTTACTAATTGGCTCATGTAGTAGACTTACAAACTTTTCAGCTATAAGCATTTAATTGATTCTAATGCTTGCCCCCTTTTCTTATTTAGTCTTGAACATGTTTTGTAGCCCTTAAAACTCATTAAAATCTCTTATGAACAAGAACTAAATATATAAATAAGGAAGAATACCTCATGTAGCTCAATTGGAAATTGTATCCTTATATGATAATCTGAACTTGTTGAAGCTTTATGCTCACTTGTAGTCATTTATACATGGTGAATCCCTTTATGTGTGAAATCTAAAATCCTTCTCAACATTTTCTAAAATTTAGAATATGGTATGTTAAAAGGTTTCATAGCTATAATACTAAGTCCCTTCAACAAAAAATGAACAATATAGCCTTCATTTTAAAATAAATAAATAACTCAACCATAAAATCCCAACTTGTGCATTTCCCCTCAATAATCTCTTCAAAATCATCAATCTTTGCCCCTTCATGATTTAACTAGAAGGTTACACACTTGTAATTCATCTGTGCCCCTTCAATAGTCTCCTCACCTCTTGGATCTTGGCCTCTACAACTCTTAGATAGAAGGCTTCATGTATGTAACTTAAATGTGATCCTTCAACAACCTCAAGTCTTCATACTTGTACCTACACACTCAAGAACTAGTTAGAGTAAAAATTGAATCTTTTTTGCACCTTGATTATTGTTCCTTTATTTTTTTATCTTCATCTGATGTGTAGGAATAGTTCAAGTTTGCATTCCTAAGCTTAGTCATTCATAAGACTGGCCCATTTTTCTCTTTAATATTTCCATAGGTGGATGAAAAGACAATTCAAGGACTCAAGTACTTCATTGATCCCTTAAAATTAGCCTATTGCAATTACACAATGACAGAAAACACTCTAACCCATTTCTTATTTGGGTTTTCATATATGAACAATGTATGTGTTCTTTTTTAATCTTTGAACATTTTGAAAATGTTATAAGAGAAATCCAAAGTATTTCTATTTTGAAAGCGGCTACAACTTGTGTGGATTTTATGCATTGTAAATGGTATATATGAAATTTAAACACCTTGTAGCTCTATAAAACAATTTTGAATAGCAGTGATCAGATTTTCATAATTTATGGACTTTGTAGTTCACTTTTTTGCATACAGATAACTCTAAAAAGTATAACATCAACAAATTAAAACATGTATCAAATTTAGGACTTAGCAATTTATATGTAGGCTAAATTGGTAATAGTGATATTAGAGACATAGTGGTTGGATGTTGCACTTTTGCCCCTATTTTAAGAAATACTAGGCCATAACCTTTTCAGGTGCTATATTGAGAATGAAAAGAAAAAAAATAAGATTTATTATGTATTCTTTAAAGGGTTCTAGCTCAATGGAAGAGCACCTATTTTACAAGCATAGGGATGGTGGTTCGATTCCATTGTGCCCTATTGTGACCAAATACACTGCAAAAGATGTGACTAAATATGCTACTAAATATTCTACTAAATATGTGACCAAATATATGATTAAATAGGATACTAAATATACAACAAAATGTATGACTAAATCAACTATAAAATATATGATTAAATATGTACTACTAAAGATACAATAAAATATGTGATTAAATAGACTACTAAATATACAATTAAATATGTGACTAAATCAATGATCAAAATCAGTGATCAAAATTAGTGATCAAATAAGTGACTAAGATTGTTTAGTAGTAAATTAGTACCATTTTAAATGATTGGATATTAACTATTATTAGTCACGTGACTAGGTTTAGTCACTTATATAAAAAATTTAGTGGTTTTTTTAGTCACATATTGTTGGTTTTGTACTAGTGATAGGTTATACACAAGTTTTTTCAACACCTAGTTGGTCTTACAATTCTCTTCACTTCATTACTTTAGAAAGAAAACACTTTCTCATGGAATGATAAATTTAAACATTTATTTGAGGAATTAAAAAATATCTTTCTAATCATCCTAGTTGTAACCTACCCAACCAAATAAACTATTCTTATTTAGACATCAAATTCATCCAAGGTATTGCACATTATTTAGGTCCAAAATGATAATAATGGAAAGAAGTGTTAGGTATATTATACAAGATGTATATTAATTCAATAAGAGACTCAATACACTACAATTGAAAAAAAAAAGTCTTTCTTTACATATTTTATCAAAAATTGACATATCAACATGCCTTGCAAAATGGATCATGCTCTTTCAAGAGTTTGATTTAAAATTTATTTTTCAAAATAATATTCATGGAAAAGCCTTAATTAATCATTTAGTTAAGGCTCACTCATCTACTTGTATAAAAAATATTATTATCTTTCCTAATGAGTTTATCTTACCAATCGAAAGTAATGACACATAAGAATTATATTTGTTATGGGTCTGGATGATTAATGGATTTTGGTGTTAGTTTTATTCTCAATCCTCCATAAAAGAAAGTTATTCCTTTATCATATTATATATATATATATATATATATATATATATATATATATTCCTATGCTACTATATAGTGGAATATGAAGCCCATATTATTGGATTGAATGCAACTTTGTCTCTTCAAATCAAGAAAATCAAGATATTTGGTGATTCATGATTAACTGTGCAATAAATTGATGGTGTGTGTCAAGATAGAAATAAATAACTATATAAGTATCATCAAATTTCTATGATTTTAGCAAAAAATTCCTTCTCCTCTTTTTCACCATTACCTAGATTGGATAATAGACATGTTGATGCTATGGAAAGTGTGAGATTTCTTATTTATTTAAAAGATTTAATGCGACACATTTTTAAACTATTATATGAAATCTCTCAAACTCCACTATTTCTGATGATGCTACATTAGATGCTTATTTCCATAACATGTATTTAGATGAATTTTATTCACATATAATTCATTATCTAAAAGATGACACCTTCACTAAATCACCAACAAGGAATTATCAAAATATAATTTTGAAACTTGCAACTTGATATATTTTACATGTATAAATTCTTTGCAAGCATTCTTATGATGGCCTTTTGCTTAGACTCCTACAAAGAAAAGAGAATTTTGTGGTTTTACAAGAAGATCATGTTGAATCTTATAGGGGGCATTTTGGTGAAAATTCATTGCTTAATAACATTCTTCATATGTGATACTATTGGAAAATTATAGTGCAAGACTCTTTTATGTTCATTAAAAAGTCTCCCCAATGTCAGCACCATAACAATCTTATTCATTCTCCTTTATATGGGCTACATTCACAAGTACCTCCATGGCCCTTTAGTATATGGGGTTTGGTTCTTATTAGTAAAATATCACCTCTTTCTTCTCAAGGACAAATCTATATTCTTATAGCTACTAAATAATTTACTAAATGGTTTGAAGTTGTTTCCCTTAATTCTACTATACATGAATTAATTTTTTATTTCATTCTTAAAAACACAATCACCTGATTTGATATTTCTAGTAATGACGATTCTAGATAATGGAACCCAATATAACAAGGAAGTAAAGAGATCTTGGAAAAATAACATATTCACCAATATTTTTGTAGTCCTTATTTTCCTCATTTCAATAGTCAAGTTGAAAATTCTAATAAGAGCCTATAGAATGAACTTTTACACTACAACAAGAACATAGCCGTACAATCTAGTCTATGGATCAGATGTGATTGTGGCTTTAGAATAAGAGATTATTTATTTAAAAACCTTGTTTAAGGGCATGATTGATAAAGATATTTATAAGGAACACTGATTACATGAACATAAAACTCTAGATGAACAATGTGTTAATTCTTTGGAACACATTATGGATAATCATAAATCTAATGATAAAAGATAGAATGCTAAAGTCACTAAAATTACCTTTTTGGTTGGAGGTTTCATTATGTATGAAAAGAAGAGAAATATGAACTCCTTACTTAGAGAAATGGGAAATTTTAGTTGTACTTGGATAGGTCCTAACATTTTCATATAATTTTATGTCTATTGTTCTTATAATTTTTTTTGATATGAATGCCATGTCTCATAAGGAACCTATTAATATTATACATTTGCAATGGTATTATGCTAAGATTTTACCTTTCTCTTCTCTTTTCTTTATGTACTTGCATCTTCATTTTTTAGTACTATGTATATTTTCTCAAAACATTGTGTGTGATGTTTTGATTCCCATGATTAAGAGATTATACTTTTAAAAGTTAGTACTTTTTTTTTCTTTATCTACTTCATAATCATCATTTTGATCTTCTTGTTATTTATTGTGCAAAATCAATCATAGAGACATTAGAAAAGATAATAAGCATAAAATTATATTCCCTACAACCATAAACTTAATGGGCTTGATTGATCATAGTAGGTTAATAAACTGAAGGAGAGGAGGTATTTTCCCTTTCTCAAGGGAAACCAAGGGAACAAAAGAAAAAACATGAATCCCTAACCTAAATAAAAATAGGGCTTAACAATTTTAGTAAGTTAGATACATCCTTAATGTAGGGGTAATATTAAAATGCTTCAAGGATGTCAAATAAATGGTCTTCCTACCACACTCGGAGTTATGGACTTTCAATTCAGGGGAAGCAGTATGAGATAAGTTTACAAAATTCATTAGACACCTCCTAATTTTTTTTCAATGTCAATAGGGATGAGCACTTCTCTTTTGAATTGAGATCCTTAGGTGCAAGAGCTTAAAACTCTATAACGGTGTGGTAATGGATAGAACACATCTAATTATAGAGGAAATTATTTTCACAGAATAACACTTGAGTTCAATTGCCCTATTATGATTGTAAGAAAATAAAAATTAGGATATATTCGTTATTAGAATAATTCTCAAAAAATGACAAAAAACTAAATATCTTAGCAAGAGTGATGGTAGACACAATCAAATACTACACAAAAGAGTCCCTAATGTAATGAAAGATTTACAATTCATCCAAGAAATCAAGAAGGAGGCTAGGACTACAAACACAAATTGGGGCCATCTTATTAAGCTTTCTAGAGTGGTCCAAACCGACTTTTCATTTATCCAAGATAAGGGAATGCTTTCCATAATCCCAAGCACTAGAGAGAGGAAAAAATGAGGCTTTTATCTAAGGTAAATTAGAATATGAAAAGACCCCCTAAAATAGAAGATATTCTAAGGCTAACCTTACTATTGTATCTATTAATATCTCACTTTCAAAATATATCAATAGCGGGACTAAAAGAAAAACAACGTCCAACTAGAGAAAATACATTTTTGAGACAATCTTATCCATCAAAATATTTGGGATATAATGTTGAGTATCCACACCTTGTGGAGAAAGGATTCAATGGAGTTGAAAGAATTAGCATGCTTAAAAGTAAGGCAGCCCTTCCAATCCATCTTGGGGGGCCTAGTGGTTGTATAATCATGATTGATGTCATAGGTCAAGTTCCCAGGACCATTGATATTAATTATTATCATTTTAGAAATCTTAGAAGATTTTACCCTAAATGAGGCTTCAATAAACACCTAAAAAATAAGACACTACACTATAAAATATCACAACAAATCTTACAAAAAGTGGGATGATGAAAAAGGAAAAAAGAATGAAATATCTCTTACTCTATTGGAATAAAATATCAATACACTTAGGAGTAATGCTCTATTGGAATCAAATATCAATACAGTCACTAGTATTTAGAGTGATATGAATGAACTCTATATTAGAGTTATTTGAAGATGGAAAATTTGACTAAAAATCTCAAGGATTGGATAGAGAATGTATTAAAAATTAGAATTGATCCTAATGGTTAAACTTGATCACATCATAAGTATTGGATAGAAAATATATAAAAAATTAGATTTGATCCCAATGGTTACACTTGGTGATGCTCTATAATATTCTGTGTGTTCAAATTCAACAAATATAAAATTAATATTAATAAATTAAGGGATAGGTCCAAAAAATGTATTAAGTGGTAGGTTTATGATTAGCTTATATATTTGGTCTTAAATGCAATTTAGAAAATTTATCACAACCAATTTAGATACCCACCACCATATTAGAAGAACATTTTGTGAGATAGATCAACCCTTAAATTAATCGCCTAAAAGGAGAAAAAGTTTAGTGGGAAAACAAATTTTTTCACCTAATGAAAGTATATAAGAAAATATTTTCCAACAAGCAATTCAAATTATATGTCATTTAGAGAATACATTACTTTTGAAATGAAGATGATTTAGTTCAAGGAATAATAAAATGATAAATGAATCTAATCAAAGAGAACTTGTAGAAATGATATATAAGACTATAATAGACATGTATTTTAAAAACATGTAAATACCTTCTACAATATTATATACACTTTTTGAAAACTAATAGAAATAAACAAAAACTAATATTATGAAAAATAATTTATGAATCTTCCACAATATTTTGTATATCTTCTATAATATTATGTATACTATTTGAAGAAATGATGAAAATTATGTGCTCTAATATATTTCAAGACTAACCTTCATTTTAGAAAAATCTAATCATATAAGATATAAATTTAATTTTTTTTTTAATGGAATATTTTGATTACTATATTGAGTATACTTGTAATATTACTCAATAAAATCCTAAAATTATTAATTTATTTGAGTTAAGTTTTACCAATACAACAAATTCGGTGGAAGAAACATAGAAAATTAATATATGAATTCAAATTTCTATAGATCTAACATATTTGTTTTGTTAAAGAAGCAAGACATCTGTAGAATCACCGTACTAAGAAATTGTGTTAAAGAAGCAAAACATTGTAGATCCACCATGCTAAAAACTAGGTTTGAAACTTATAATCTTTAGAATGAATTTTATATACCTCTTCCATAACCTTTGTATCCTTGTCTCAATAAATATTGTTGATTATAGACTAAAACTAGTGTAGATATCTTAAATAAATCTATCTAAAGAAATGCCAATAGATATCCACTACAAAATAATTATAATTTATTTTAGTACATCTAAAATTATTTATATTTTCTTTATCTCCATTTATTTAGGGTTTTACTAACTTAAGCTTTCAATTTTCATTTTTAAAAAAAGAATGATTTTTATCTCTAAATATTATAATTTAAATAAATATTTTATGTGGAATTTATTAAATTATTTTTAAAAGTATATTCTATTTATAATAAGATTTAAACTTTTGATATGTAGATGGTTGTCAAATTTAACCTAGAAGAATAAAAGTTAATATTAACATGCTCACACCATTCCACTCCACTCATTATGCCATTGTAGAATGCCTATCAACATTAATAATACAAAGTTAATAAGAGTAGAGACAAATATATTTTTTAATTTAGGCGAGATTAGATTTTTTAAAAAGTTTTTTATTTTTTCTTTGTAAAATATCATAATGAAATTGTGAAAACTAAATTTTAGTTTCTTATATCTCAATTTATAAATTTATAAATTATATATATTTATAGAAAATAAATTTTATAATGGTTACATTTTTGTGAGTAATTGGTCGCATGAATTTAATATCTTCACACAAAACTCATTTAAGACTAATTCTAGACTAGAACATATTTTCATTTTGATTTGTTAGTTTATCATCTCATAGAAATTTGAAAAAGTTTAGTAAAATGAAATATATCTAATAAATTAAATAAATTATTTTGATAATTTATTTTTTACCATCTCATTAGTATATAATAGAATAAATTTATGAAGTAAACAAAGTATCAAAATAATAATTTTATTTGTACATAATTATTTCAAAGAAATTACTGGAAAAGTAAATTCATAATATTCTAAATTTATCAAATAAAGAAATAGTTGATGTGCTATGAAAATGTATGTTTACTAACCACTCAATAAATATTTTGAGTCTATTAAATACATTGATAATCTTACCTCTTGTGAATCAAGACTTAGTTACAAGTTATTATACCTTTAATTAATTATCATAATCATTTATGTTTGGCCATCTCACTAGTATATAATAGTTAACTTTATAAAGTAAGCACTCAATTTCAATAGTGATTTCATTTGTGCATAATTGTTTCAAAATCAAGTCAATAAAAAAATAAACAAATGATATTCTCAAAACTATCTAATAAAATAAATAATTGATGAATTTTTAAAATGCCTAATAACTCATCAATGAATGAAATTATGAATCTATGAAATACAATAATTATCTTATCTATATTTATCATATTATTTTTGAATTAAAAGTAGCCAAAACTAGGGGGCTGGCCCATTATAAAAAAATTGGTCAACTACTAACTTGGAAGACCATCAAAACTAAACTAACCCCTATTGCTGCTTGAAACAAAAACAAAATTCAAAACCATAATTAAGAAAGTATCAGCAAGTTTAAACAAAATGCCTGTTATCAAACTTAAGAAACTATAGTAAAATATTAACAAAGGCATAATAACCTTGCAACCTATTAAGTCTAGTAACTAGTAGATTAACAACATACAAAGAAAAAGGAGGGAACCCTTAATATTTCTTGGCCTCCTTCGTCCATAGGAGGATGTTTGCCTAGTCTTCTACCAAGAAGTCAAAGAGCATCTTAGAGTCCTCCTTAGACAGGTCCGCTTTAGTGTCCTTAAGCAAGCTCAGTGTGGTGGTAGCTGCATGTGTGACTTTATCGTGAACTTGGTCTGTAGGTGCATTCTCTCCTCTAGTGCATGGATTCTCTCCCACACCTCATTACCAGCCTTTTGCAACTCACCCAAATGGCCATCAGTACCAGCCTTTGTAGTATCCTGCACAATCAGGGGGTTAATAACATTTTTAGAAACAACCTTAATAGGGGAGGAGATTGTTATTGGGGAGGGCGCCCTATCCACCATATCGAGGAACTAATCCCTTGTTAGGTCCGCACACCTTAGATCAACTATCACCAAAACATGCAACACCTCCCTATTCCCCTTTCCTTATCCCAAATCTAACCTAGAGGAGTCTGATATCTCCTCTTCCACCTCCTCCAAACCTCCCACCCAAAAGTTTACCATTTTTTCTTTCATCCTCCATTTGGGGCAGCTCAAATCCTTTGAATCTAAGGCCTCCTCCTTCAAATTCCTCTTAGCATTAGATTTTGCTAACCTCCCCAACCTCCTCCTACCCACTCTCCCCTCTTCCTCCAACTCCACCAACTCATTCATCTTCCCTTTATCCTCTCTCCCTCTTTTCCCCATGGGGGAGGGATTCACCCAGGACCCACTTGGTGAAGGCTGTGGGGTAGGGGCTCTAAGACCTATGATCCTAAGGGGAACCATTTGGGGTTGGGGGTTTAGATGGACTAAAATGTCAATTTCCACAATCTTAGGGGGGACCAGGGTGAGGTGGAATTGATATAGCCTAAAAATTAAACCTTGGTGGAAAAAAAAAAATCAACCCCCTTTTTCATTTTTTCTTTCACATCAATGACAATATCCTCTAATTCATGCAGTAAGAAGAAAGGAAGCAAAATAAAATCCTGATGGTGAAAATGATTAAGGAGAGGAAAGTGATAGTAGTAGCAGACCCTATACCTTCCTTCTAGGGTAAGATATTTCATCAAAACTGAATAAACCTTGTTCCATGGGTTTGGAAGCTACTCTTGCATAAACCACCTCTATATTGAATCAATTCCTCTCCATTCACAAAAACACTTTGTAGGATCACATCATCTATCACCCTGATCACCTTCTACCATTTCCTACCCTTCATGGCCAAGCCCGTCACAAGAGCAATCACCTCCTCTGAATTATGAAATGAGATACCATTTATCATAACTTTTTTTTCCTCCTAGGGGTTAACAAATTGCATAGAGAAATTTCCATCATGCCCATTAAGTGTCTCCATGAATGAGACAAAACTGCCTTCCTTCAGTAAGTATCACACCAAGGGCTTCCTCATATTTTCATCAATCACATCTAGTTAAATGCCCATCAAATCACCACCCATCTTTGCAATTTTTCCCTCTCTCTTTTTCTTTAGAACCCAGACATAGTTTCTAAAAAGGACTTCACACTTAGGCAGAAAAACCCAAAAGTGAAGATGATAATCACAATTAATTATAATAATGGAAACAACCAAAATAGCAAGAAAGATCATGTGTCAGCTGCCACGATCTATCCCCCAATCATTTCCATCATTCCCAACGCATATCAACCCTTTAAAAAATAATTATTTTCTCTACACGATATAAGATGACACATATAGGGAAATAAATAAATAAATCCCCCATTTCAAACTTCCAATTTTTGGGCCATGTGTATTTATTATCACCCATACCTGATCCTTTACTCCTTGCCACTTGTGCATCAAGGACATGTCCTCTCCACTAGCTCAACAACATAATACAAAATAACTAGCTAGGACTCATCATTTTTCACTTCATGGCTCACTAACTCCCTTACCAACTTTGGCAATGTGTTCAAATTCTGCCAAGATCAAAGCTCCTTCACCTTTAAGCCAATCGCCACCATTCCATCAACCACACTATTTCCCTCCTAAAATATATGATTCAAATTAAACCAATTAAGTTTGGTTAATAGGTACTTGATATCATCAATCACACCTTTGATAGTCCATCCCTCCCTCATATTACCTTTGATAGTCTCAATAATTATTTTTAAATCTCCTTCAATTTGCACATTCCTCCATCCCACACTTATAACCATTTTAAAGCCCCAATATAGAGCCATCACCTTCATAGTATTATTTGAAACTTTCCCTAATTGACCACTATATGCCAACAACATCCATCCCTTGCCGTCCTTGACTATCCCTCCACCTGCCAAACCCTTCTTTTTAGTAGCAGCATCAAAATTAAGTTTGACCCAATTAGAAAGTGGGGGTTCCCATTGGTTTCTTTTTCTAGCCATAAGATTAGAATTATCAATCTCCATAATCCATTCCACCAATGACTAGTACTTGGCCATTCTGACCTCCAAGGTGGAAGGGGGGAATGCTAGTTTTCTCCACTTGTTGCATCTGATATTCTTGACTATCAATTTGTAGATCCTTTCCACCATGACATTCTCCTCTTGTTATTTAGCTCTTTCCAAACACCCCAACAAACATAGGGGGAAATGATCTTCCATAGACTAATAAGGAGGGGGTGGGTAAAGGGGCCCTATAAGTTCATCATAAATTGCCCCATATCCACATTAAACACCTAGTTCAACTCCAAGCTTTTGAAGAATTCTCCCCCACACCTTAGATACAAAACTATAATGCAAGAATAAGTGGTTGATGCTTTCTTCCTCCATCTTACACATATAGCATCTATTTGGTATTTGAAACCCCCAATTCATCAAGTTGTCTATAGTGAGATTTTTCCCATGAATGGTGGTTCACTTGAAAATATTGATCTTTGGGATTAAGTGATCAAACCAAACATTCCCCCATTCATTAGGTTCAAGAGTTTTTTCAAACATTAATTTGTAGGCAAATTTAATCGAGAATTCCCTAGTCAAGGTAACCTTCCAAATGAACTCATCATTCATGTACCTTCTCAAGATTTTGTACTCGTCTAGTATAGAATTAAGCTCATCAATCAGCTCCCTTCCAACTATATCATTTTGTTGTAGCTTCATCTTTTTGTACTTTCTTCTAGAGCAAATAAAATCACCTACCATTCCACCCCCTTATCCTATAGGTAATACTGAAGAGACCCACACTTTGTTTTTATTAAAGGTTTATCCATAAGCCATAGATCCTCCTAGAAATTAATCTAGTTACCATTCCCCACAAGCCACCTAATACCCTACTTCAAAAGGGTTCTTTTCTCACAATATTTCCCCAAATTTTAGAGCCCATAGGAAGATCATTTCTCCAAGTGCAGTGAGAGAACATTAGATTTCCAAGGTACTTAGCTCACATAATATTACACCAATTAGATTCTCCCTTCATCAGGTTCCACCCCATCTTAGTAAGAAGCACATTGTTTAGATTAATTATCACGGACTAACTTCCAAATCTCCTCTGTACTTAGGTTTACAAACCATTTCCCAGCTAACCAAACTTATTCTAATCTTTTCACTTCCTCTAGACCAAATAAAGTTATATTGAATTTTCTCCAATTTATTAGCCATACACTGAGTAATCTTAAATAAGGATAGGAAGTATACTAGTAATTCTTGAAGGGAGGAAATCATTAGTTGCAGCTTGCCCCCACTACTCAAAGTTTTATCTTTCCATCTAATCAAATTTTTCTCCGTTCTTTCCAAAATACCATTCCAAAAGTTGTTACTCACATATTTCATGGTCAATATCCTGTAACTCAGCAATGTTGTAGGCTAAAATATTAATAATCTTTCATTGTTGGTCGAGGAGGTGTTAAATAATAACACTTTTCTTTTATCAAAATTAATCTTTTGACCCACATTCATTGCATATATCTCTAGCACCAACTTCCAAGCTCTAGATTCACCCATTGAGGACTCCCCACTAAGAAAGGTGTCATCCACAAACTACTGAATCACTTCGAGAGGAAGTGTGGAAGCAGGTTTAATGCTTTTGATTATCCCACCCTTTAACTTTCTCATGAATGCTACTCCCATGACTTAAAAAACCATAATAAATAGGTAGGGAGAGATAGGATCACCCTACCTAAGTCCTTTCTCCCCTCCATAATTTCCCCAAGATGACCCATTAACCATCACAGAATAACTGATAGTTTCCACCATTGACTTCACCATTCTAATAACCTTTTGACTAAAGCCTATCCTTTCCATAACTTTATACAAGAAAATCTAATTAATCTTGTCATAAGCTTTAGAGATGTTGAGTTTTAAGGCCATACCAAGATGACCACTTTTCTCCATAGAGCGCAAGACTTCATGCATCATTATAGCAACATCCAAGATTTGTCACCTAGGACAAACCCACTCTAGGTTTTCCCTATGAACTTATGTAGTAGCAACTTCAATCTATTCACCCTAATTTTTCAGAAAATCTTGTAAGTAGTGTTACATAGATTGATTGGCCTGAATTTAGAAAGGACCTCTGGGTCTGTCTCCTTAGGGATCAGTGCAATTAAAGTTTTATTGATTTGTTTAAGAAGTTTCCTAGTTCTAAAAAAATCAAGGGCTACCTGAAGGAGATCCAACTTGATAATCTCCCAAAACTACTGAAAGAACACAGGTAGGAAACGATTAGGTCCTACAGATTTATAAGCTTTCATAGAGAGCACAACTTTGTGGACTTCCTCCTTAGTCACCATTTGAACTAACTCCTTATTCTCTTCAATTGAGATCATCATGGGCATAGAATCAATCATCCATTGCCTATCCTCCTCTCTAAAGTCTCTTTTCTCTTCTAGATAAGAGTTTCTAAAATAAGCCATCGCCCAGTTCCCTATCTCTTCAGGTTTATTTAGCTTCATATTATTGTCATCTTTGATGTTATCAATAGTGTTTCTCTATTTATGAATTGAGGTAGATCTATGAAAAAAAAGTAGTATTCCTATCACCCACTTTGAGCCATAACACCCTAGATCTCTGCTTCTAGTAAGTCTCCTCTCTGAGCATCATTTCCTTCCACACTTTTTGATATTTATCCTCTTCCTAGATAATGTTATCCATGGTCATGCCTTCCCCCATCACTTTTTGGATCTTGACTAACTTCCCTTCCACCTCTACCCTAGTCTTGAAGATATCACCAAAATATATTTTCTTCTAGGGAAACACATTTCTTCTAACATTCTTCAGCTTAATAGAGTCTATACATCAATGTCCCTTCAATCCTAATCCCCCACCACTCAACCAACCTAGAGTTGAAGTTAGGATGGGATTTCCACATTATTTCATATCTAAAAGTTCTTGGGCCCACCAAGGAATCATCCTTATCATTAAAAAGGATAGGGGTGTGATCTGAGACCATCTTGGGTACTCCCATGAGAGAGGAGGAAGTTAATTCTTCCCAACCTACAAAGACCAAAAGTCTATCTAGTTTGACTTGAATAAGGTCAACACCTTTCTTATTATTCAACCATGTGAACTTCACTCCATGCATCTCCATACCCATTAAAGCATTATTATTTATAAAATTAGCTAGATCCTCCATACTATTAAAATCAATCATTTGTCCAATTTTCTTCAAAGGGTATAGAGGGAAGGTAAAATATCCCATACAAAAGATGTTCTTATTTTGAGAGAAAAACAAACAATTCCTCCCACAAGCTATGTCTTCCATTTCTAGTATTAGAAGCATACACATTAACAATATTCCATATCTTATTGGCCATCCTATGTTTAGTTATAAGATAGAATTTAGAACTATAAATTAAACTTCCATTACTAGCATCTGGGTTCTAGAAGGTAGCCACTCCTCTTGACGCACCTTTTGCTTCACTGCAACAAAATTTTTCCCCTGGCCAAAGAAAACTTGTAATATTCTTCAAGTTAATCATAGTCATTTTAACCTCCTTGATGAGCAAGATATCAATTTTCTAGTTTAACAGCAACTATTTGAGGGAAAGCTGCTTATGAGGGTTGTTTAACCCCCTCATGTTCCATGATAGAATAATCATTTTCTACCTTTTGTTAGGGATTCCAAAGTGGCTTTCCTGCCACTTGCCACCTCCCTTGCCATCTGCCTCACTCTCTTACTTTGTTTTCCTAACTTCCCTACATCCAACTTCAATTCCACTACCATCTTAGGTTTCCTTGATATCCTTGTCTATCTTCTCCGAGTTTTCCACTTCCCTTCCTTATCATCTAGCTAGGTGAGGGGATCCACCATCTTATTTGGTAGTTCATCATCATTCTAGCAAAGGACTCTAGTGACCTCCACCTCCTTCAAGTCATTTAGCTTGCCTTCCTCCAAGGTCTTTTCTATGTCCCCTCTAAAAACCTCCTCAATCACTAGGTTCCTCGAAGGGGTACTGAGGAACTCCTCAATGCCTTGCAAAAGCTCCTCAATGCCTTGTAGAAAGGGAAACGAATCAATTTCTCCTTCCTCTAATCCTCCCCACTCCCCTCCTTGTGTGTAAAGTTTCTTCGGGTCCCAAACCAAACTAGAATTCCCCTCCAACTCTTCCATCATAACCTCCCCATTATAGCTTGAGGGTTCTCTTCTTGCTCCTTCCTAGGAAGGGAAGTCAACCCCTTCCCAATTTTTGCTTGAGAATTCTTAACTTCTAGCTCTTTCCTAAGATGGGGAGTCACCACCTTGCCATCACAATTTCTCTCAAGAGACCCAACTCCCTTTGTCCCTGAATTTGGAGGAGAAGGCCCCCCTTCTATTTCTTTGTGATATCCCCATTTCAACATATAAATTAAAATACATAAAATATAATATTAATAATCAATAATTTATATAAAATATTATTATACTAAGATACAAATATAAATTGTTATATATATATATATGTATATAATATTATATTTATATATAATTAGATATTTATATTGCATAAATAATTAATATATATATCTATAAGAAATTAGTATATGATATTATATCTTTTATATATATTAAAATAATATAATTAAGTCATATATTATAATATATAATCATATATAATTAATATTAATATATATTATTAATATATGATATTAAATCATATATATTTAATATACTAATATATAATATAACTTTTTATTAATATAATTTATAAAAAAAGGACATGACTCTTACTATATATATATGGAATGAAAATGTTGGTAAGGGATTGTTAGAATTCTTTAGAATAACTGAGAGGGGGGGTGAATCAGTTATCCAAGGTCCAAATGCCCTAATAATACTTTTTCACAAATTATAGTGAGCCCATAAACTTTTCATCTATCCAAATTAAAATCAATCATCTTAGCAAGTTACAACAAATCAACATGTAGAGATAAAACATGTAAGATCAATACAAGACACAGTGATTTATGTGGAAACCCAATTTGGGAAAAACCACCAGTAACATGCTACTTAATTCTCACTCTTCTAAAGTGATGCCTATTAAAAGCCTGCCCTATTAAAGGCTTACAACACACTGCTAAATGTGACCTTGTTAGAGGATTTCACCATATTGTTAGGAATGGGCCTGGTCAAAGGACTTTAGAAAATTCACTTGGAATGTCACCCTGTTAAAGGATTTACAACATGGCTATTAAACCAACCTAAGTCCATAGGATATAAACTATCTATTACAATTGCTAGAGAGTAACAATAATGGCTTGTTGATCTGATACAACTTACAACATATCTTGCAAATTTTAGATCACATTTCAGTTCAGTCCTTTTGCTTGGCTTTAATCACTTTAGTTCTGACAGCTTGTCATCTCAAGCTTCGTCTCCTTGAGTCTTGTTACTCATCATACCAATACAACCATATCTGTGGTCATTTGTTGAAGCATAGTAACTGTGCTTTCTTACTCCTTAGCACCTCCTTCAGCACTTTATGCTTTCATGCTTGACCTCTCCTCTCTTTTGCTTTGTGACCTTGATACTCCTTAAATAGAGATCTGGATTGCCTTTACCGCTCGATTCTCCCTCTCCACTTTTAGGTTTTCTAAGGGATTAGGTAGGATACAATGTATCTACCCCATATCTTGCTCTTATCTAGAAACTTCATCTAGAGTCCAGTTGTATTCTCCAAAAATGTTCTACATGGTGTTCTGTGCCACCAGCTCATCACTCTTATCTTTTATTTAATTCACAAAATTCTAGATAACAACCTTGTTGGCTTAGATCTAACGAATCTTTGATTTTATAAATAATGCAGCAACTTGGCATTATTGGTTTACTGATGCTCGACACCTCTGTGTTACTCGACACTTGTATCCTGTTTGGCACTTGATTCTTGCTCAGCATCTATATCTTGCTCGACATCTGTATCTTGCTCGACATCTGTATCTTGCTTGGCATCTGTATCTTGCTCGACACTTGTATCTTGCTCGGCACTTGAAGTTTACTTGGCATCTAAACTTCACTCAACACTTACTGAAGTTGAACTTGCTTAGCTTCAACTAGAGATATATTCGGCACTAACTAGCTTGCTTAGCTCCCTCTCTAATAGACTTAGTTAAGCTTTACAAATGACTTAGCTAAAACCTTACATCTTTGATATGTTTTAGTGTGCCCATTCTCCGTGTCTTAGAGTATGTCATCAATACACTTTTTTATCAATGGCTTAGCTGATCCTTGTACTTCATTACAACATCATAACTTCAACCTTTCTCTAGGTGTACTAGTTACATCTTATTGATTGCCTCCTCCTTGTCAATCAACCAATTGATAGCATTTGGATCACTAAAGCAATTGTTATTCCTGCAAGTAGCAAGTTTGACATCAATGAAAAAACAATGATTGAGAACATTCTTTACCAGTTCCATTACTTTTTATGTATTATCTCTTCAATCATTTCCAAAAATCTCCCTTATGATCTTTTCAATAATTTCAATCATTTCCAACAAGGATCATTAGGGATAATAACTTGAAAATATATGTGCAATTAGGCTTTAAAATCTAATGCCATAAATCAAGACATTACAAGTGGTATCAGAGCTGTGTGTCATGCCTGACCACTATTGTTTTTCTGCTTCTAGGACTTAGTGGATATTAAGTTTCTTTCAGTTTGAAATGTTGATTTATTTGTTAGAACTCAGTTTTATTCTGTTTAGCAAAACATGAAAATTTTGTTGGATATGTTTTTAGTATCAGTAATACTTTATTTAGTTTAACAGATGACTTATGATTTTAATTTATTATTACTATCAAGGTATAATATTTTTGATAGTTATTATAATTATGATTAATTTAGTGGTTTCATAAAACTGACATTACTGGTTGCAGTAATTAGATGTCATAGAAGGATTTAGTGATTAAAAGTTCTTAATTTAAGAATTAAGGTTTGAAATTTTCATATGAAAATGCATGATATTAAGGTATCAAATGCCTTCATGAGGTTGAATTGTCTTTGTATATATTTTTAAATTGTTAAAAGATCAATTACTTTCTTTAAGGTGAATTTGGCATATGGTGTATGCAAATGTTTTAAAAGGGGTTTAATATTTCTAGTTTTATCTTACCCTAAGTTTTGTTTCATGGCTTTAATTCACTTGTGTGTAAAGGGTTGATTAAATATTGTTTTGCTTAATTGATGGGTTTCAAAATGCTTAAAAAGAGGTATAATTGCATTGTTTTAAAACTAATATGGTAGTGGCAATAAGATTTTCGTATACATGGCTCTGTGACCTGGGTTATGTATTCAATGCATGTTTATCATTTAATAGTGAAATGAGGGTTTTTGACTGGCCATTACATTGCGAATTCAGTTCTGCAGTAGCTATGCTGAGAATTGGCCTCTTTGCACTGTTTGGTAGAACACTTGTGTTCTATTGCTAAAGAATCAACATTATGAAAGGGTTTAGTTGGAAGGAAGTACTTTCCAATGAGGATAAATGCAGTTATGAAGCTTAGATCAAGATATTCTGCTTCATTTTTTTATCCAGTTCATTTGTTCTGAGGTTACATGTGAGTTTTCTAGTTATAGCATTTCGAAAGTGTGGTTTTGATTTTGCGTCTGGGGCTTTGGCATCAAGTTTCATTACAGAGCTTTGTGTTGAGCATATTTGTCTACTGAATCTCACGTAGGGGCATTTCTAACCCTACTCACTTATTGCTGTTTATACTACATTTGATTTTGTAGCATATGAATGATATAGTTGTTCAGATCTAAGGGTTCATATCGATACCTGAGAATGGAAGTATGCAAGGTTGGCATGTATGCTGTCGAATTTTGTATATTCCCATGCTTGAGTATGGGTATGGAGTCGTGGCTTTAAAAATAAAGTTTGCATTTGGGTTTATTGTTTCATACTATGGAAATATGTATCAAAATATGCTGTTATTGATTTCTATTGTGATGTGTTTAGTGAATACCATACCTCTGTATTCATTATTGTGTGATATTTTGTCAAACGGTATGCTTGATGTCTGCAGGCACAAACATAATTTCCTATTGTCATGTGAATTGGGAAAAATGTTATTTCTTTCAGAATAAATGGAACTTAGTCATGATTGTTGTGTTAAATCATTGTTTTAAAAATTAAAATTAGTCATGGTGTTAAACACGTATATGAGGAAATTGTGACTCAAGCATTTTGTCAAACAGTTTGCGAGTAACTCTGCACAAAAGCTTAAAGGAAAATCTGAATCTGAGTTGGAAAAACAAATACATTTAGGTGTAGAGTAACGAATTATCATTTTGAAATTTAGAGATCTGATCTTAACATAAAGTTTTTATTTATTTAGAAAGATTAGCATACAGAGTATTGAACTATTGATTGGAGTCTGCAACTCGATCAAGGTCATAGCGACATTTTAAGTTTTTAAATATACCTAGGAAATTTAGGAAAGTATATATGTGGAAATAGTTGACGCCAATTGATTTATAACATGGCTCAATCGATCAATAATAGTATCGATTTTATTTGGTTATGTGGAAATATTCGAATTGCTGTTATTCAATACTAATGATATTTTGTTATATAAGTTTTATGTGAAACCATTATTGAAGTTATACTTATCTGATATCAATCGATTCTCTATTGAAATGAATACTATTATATATATGATCTTCTATTGAATCTTTGATTGAACTTAGAAATAAGGAAATCATTCTATTATGATAGATTTTGCTGAGAATATTTCAATAGCATTCTTCTTATGATGATTTTGAAATAAAGATAACAAGAAATAGATTTCTTTCATTATTATGATGCGTTCTGTTATTTTTATCAATTCAAATTTGTATCAAATGGGAGAAGAGTTACTTATGATATATAAATGATGAAACTTCATTCTAGGTAAACATATCATATGCATTTGAATTTTGTAATCTTAGTCATTCTGGAAGTTAAATCTGGTTGATTAAAGCAGTTGGAAATTGATTTTATAGTATTAAGATATGTAATTATTATTAAGTTGATACAACAGTTTAATTATATTTATGTAAACTTAATATTATAGATTCCATTCCTGTTGCTATAATGACCTAGAATTTACTTTTGAAATTGGCAGAATAAGATGAGTTACAGTTGGATAAGGAATGGATTATTATGTTGTTAATTGGTTTGTTATCCTTTGTATATACATTCTTAGAATATTTGTTTGATGTGATTTGTAAGAATAGCTGTGATGAACATATATCGGGGTGGCTGAATTTGGTTAATCCTATTGAGTTATTTAATACAGTGAAAACACTAAAATAAACCGGGTGGGTTAAATACATAAGTAAAGTTAAAAGGCCTTACCTATGACTTGAACCTAGATGGTTGAGTATAGAGAACAGGGCAAAACTCTATTACATCATTTGATGAGTATAAAGAGATTTCCGCTTTGAGTTGACTATGAGCATACCAATTTTGGATGCAAAACCTTAGCACCATAGTGATGACACCTCAGTATATATATGAATCATTTATAGGTTATTCTTAGTGCGAGTTTAATTATGCATTGTTTAGAAAATGTTTACTTCTTGCATATTAGATTTTGAGTTGCACTATGTTAAATGGAACATATATCTGCATTATGGTTATGTGAATGTTTATCCTAACATTTATGTAGGTGGATTACATTTTTTTTAACTCAGTGTATACTGAGCCCTCTTTATGTTGTGTTGCAATGCTGTGTGTTTTCAGGTGCTTCAAGGTGATTAGCTAATAGCTAAAAGATTACTGTTGAAGTTGTATCTTGAAACCGAATCTATTCTTATAGGGTCCATATGTTGGACATAGATGTTAAGAAGGCTATCATTCTCCGTTATTGTATTGTACTCTATATGTATAAGAGTCATGATGAAAATTTTATGGATGATATCATCATTTGTTATGAGATTTATGAATTGAAAGTGAATTATTCATTTATCTTGTACTTGGTTTAAGTGGTATTGTATAAAAAAAAATTAAAAAATTGTTCTTTGTTTCTTTATTTATTTCTTATGTCTTGTGTGGCATTACACTATGTATCCTAAGCCTATGATGTTTCATAAGAATTAGGAAAAGAAGATATTTGTAGTTGTGGAAAATCTTATGTTTGAAGACACAGAGAAAATTTGATTTAATGGTTTGATCTACACAGACCAGGAAAATATACATCAGTTGGAAATGTAAATAAGAATAGGTCAGCATATTACTTTGCATATTGAGAAAAACACAAGCTAGATGGGTTTGAATTAGTGAATAATCGATATGATGAATATTTAAATTCCAAGATATAAATGAAAATGAGCAGTTGTGCTAAGATTGGATTGGGTTTTGAATTTGAAATCATCTCCCAAAACTAGTCCATCCTATTATGGTAAAGACAAATAAAATCAATGAAATAAAATGTCTCAGATTCACCCACATGAATTTTTCCTCTTCAATGCAACACAATGATTTCCAAAATGTGTACAATATGAATTTATTGTTTTGAATGGTAGATCTGTGAGGAGTACTTTGGGGGAGAGATTTAGGAAGAGACTCCTGTATAATTGGGCATAGTGCAAAGACATATATCCTATGAAAATTAATTTCCCTCCATATATTGTCTTTGTTAGTAATGATAAGTTATTGGTTGGTGTTCATCATTAACTGTATGTGGATACAAATAGTGAGTTTGAATTGTTTCTTATTGGCCTTCCAAAAGTTTTATAGAAGTGACATTTATTCTTTGAGAAGTCTGTGATGGAAGTGGAAGATCATTTCTAGGTTATTTTGTCCATAGCTTCATAGTTTCTCATCTTGTGGGTCATGGATTGTCATTTGGAGGAAGTCATAAATCATTATTGTTTATATCTCAGTCACTTCCTTTTAACATTGAACTTGGAGATTATTTTATAGTGTGTGGATGGGATAATTTAGATTCCTATGATGAATTTGTTCAAGAAAAGAATGTTCAAAGGATGTCATGGGACTTTACAAATCTTTGAATAGGTTATAGGTGATAGACTATCTATTGTGCAACTAGCTTCTTGTGGATGATGAACTTGGTGCACTATATGACCTATTGATTGATGAGTTTCCACTCATTTTTTTCTCTATGGGAGAATTAGTACATGATCATTTGATTTTTTAGAAATATAGCACCTCTTACTCTATGCCTAAAGGGATGAGCAATGATGCATCTGAAGTCCAAATAGGGAGGCTGTTGCAAATATTGATGGAATTTTCCACGAATCCAATTCTTAGTGACTATGTCATTGATACTGTGTGGGAAGATATGAAGGCAATGAAAGTACATTATGAATTTTGTAGCACATTAATGTATTTGCAAGATTGAAGGCAATGTAAATAGAACAAGAAGAAAAAGGGATTTTCTCCATAAGATTTGCTAAATGAGATAGCAAGTATATACTTCTATTCAATCCAAATTTTACAAGTTTAATAATTTGGCTTTCTACTATTCATGAGTTTTGGCATTAAAAAGCATGGGATGAAGTATTAGACATATGCACTATTCTCCATCAGGTTTTGTGTGAAGATCCACACCAAACATCATCACGATTATTGACATTAAGGCATGGAAAGCAGGATTAACATTGAAATCTCCATTGGGTTTCACATTAAGGTATAGATTGTGGTACATTAGGTGGCAGCCACTATACGTTTTAAGGTATGAATAATATATATTCCATTTTCATTAAAGTGTACATTTATCCACTTTAATATTTAAGGGATAAATGAAATTAATATTAGTTTCTTACTAAAGGAATATATTAAGATGATAATTGAAAAAGAGAGAATTAATATTAATTTCTAAACTAAAGAAATATATTAGGATGATGATTGAATAAAAGGAAACAGTATCAATTTCTCAGCTAAAAGAATATATTAAGACAATAATTGATATTAATCTCTCTACTAGAGGAATGTATTAGAATAAGTAATTAATGAAACTTAAATTTAATAAGATCATAATTCTCCAAGATGAGATAAGACCTACAGTGGAATGGGCTGGGTGACACCACTTGAAGGTACTGGGTAAAGCCTATGAGTACTAGGTAAGGCTTATGATAGAGCAAATACCCCAAGGTACATCATACAAGGGAACCATCTTGGGAATGATGATTGAAAGGAAAAAGATGAGATAATGCCTACGGTGGAATGGGTTGGGTGACACCACTCGAAGGTACTAGGTTAAGCCTACGGGTACTAGGTAAGGCCTACAATGGAGCGAATACCCCAGGCTACATCATATTAGGGCACCATATTGGGAATGATGATCATAGAGAAATAAAAATAATGAGGGAGAATGGTGAGGCCCATGATTGGGTAACAGGACACCCTATTATAGTTTTTTCCTCTTGTACTTAGAAAATGATGAGTTAATAAATGAACTATACTTTTGATTGACAAGTCACTAAATTGAGACCATAAAATTCCTTATTAGGGGATTGATATAAGGAAATCCTAAAAAGAAAATTTTATATCTAAATGTGTACTAATAATATTTTGTGGTTGCAAGTTCACAATTAAGGAATTGCATAATATGTGTCTTCATCTATCTGTATCATGTTTGCTTCATGTCTTCATTTGTTTGCATCATGTTTGCTTCGTGTCTTCATCTGTTTACACCATGTTTTCATTTATTAAGATACATATTTCATAAACCTTTTAGGACTTTTGCATGCAAATATGTTTTGTATCTATGAAGGAGTTTTTGTATGAATGATTTTGCTTGAGGACAAGCAAATTCAAGAGGGGAGGACTATGATATCCCCATTTCGGCATATAAATTAAAATATATAAAGTATAATATTAATAATCAATAATTTATATAAAATATTATTATACTAAGATGCAAATATAAATTGTTATACATTATAAAATTATAAATATTAATATATATATGTATATTATATTATATTTATATATAATTAGATATTTATATGTCATAGATAATTAATATATATCTGTAAGAAATTAGTATATGATATTATATCTTTTATATATATTAAAATAATATAATATATAATCATATATAATTAATATTAATATATAATATAATTCTTTTATTAATATAATTAATATTAATGAAAGAACATGACTCTTACCATATATATATATATATATATATATATATATATATATGGAATGAAAATATTGGTAATGGATCATCAAGGATAAAAATTAGAAAATATATGTGTAGTTAGGCTTTAAAATCTAATGCCCTAAATCGAGACATTACATTCTCCCTTTATTTTCTCCTCAGCCATCCTATCTGGCTTCTTACTATCTATAATCAAATGCCCAAATGATGAGCATTTATGGAAAAATAACTCCATATTCTCATAAATTATGGGTTGAATCTTCTTACCCCACTTTGAGCTTAGTGTAATAGACTCAGGTAAAGAAGTTCTGACCGCCAGATTAACACTAAACCTTGCAAAGACTAGCTGAGACCTCTACAAACTTACCATATCCATAGCTACAAAGTGCTCAAGGAATCCCCAATGGATCTCAAGATCCTCTCATCCCAAAACTCAAGTGGAAGGGCCAATAACCTAACCTAGACCAGAGCCATCTTATTCAATTCTTTCACTAGATCTAACACCGGATGCCACTTAGCCACCACTAGGCTATGCTTTTCGTATGACCAAAAACCAACCATCAACATTACCATATCTTCAACTGCTTTAAAATTGAAGCAAAACAAGCCTCTCGACATGGCTGAAACCATCACATTCCCCTTCAACTTCCATCTCTGACTTACCCACTTCTTGTGCATCTTGATTGATGGGTGAAAGGAAACAAATCTACCTATGAGGCAAAGCTTAAGATTAGCTAACACACTATTAACCAAGTTGTCCTATATAACTATTTCCACCCCCTCCTCACTGCTGATCATACTATGAGCTTCCAACAGGATGTTAGCTACCTTCTCTCCAAGAACCACTTCCTTCCAACCTAGAGCCCTTGTATGAATCGTTTGAATCTCCTAACCCACCAACAAAGCCCTTATATGAATCATTTGAATCTTCTAGCCCACCAATAGAGTCATTGACTCCATTGACACTCCCCAGTAGCATGAATGACATCGACATTCCTCTAGATAACCTTAGTTGTAGTTACAACAAGATGTAGGTCCAAGTAGGGATCTGAGACTAGGCCTAGCTCCTTGAGGACATCCACACTCATCCAAATTCAAAATGTCAATCGAGCGAGAAGTGAAAAGTTAAGAACAATAGTTTATCAAAATTCAACTCCATAACTTTGAGTCCAATATGTTTATATAATGAAGCACTGTAAGAAAAAAAATCATGAATAATATATTATGTACAAAAATTACATATTAATAGTAAAAATATTTGATGCTTCAAATTGTTATAAATATTGAGAATCAAACTCCTAATCTATATTGAATGAATAACCCCACCCTACATTCCTCGTAAATCTAAATATTATAATACCAAATCATAAATCCTATTACCTATGGCTCCAATATGCCTGTCACAAAAGTTATGTCTCACAAAATTTTGCCAATTTTTCCACAAGTGCATCCAGAAAATAGTTTTTCTAACATTGGTAACAAGACGCCAATTCAAAATCGATATTTTTACAAATGATTTCAAAATGAAATTGAACGAGAGTGTGGATGCGTTGAAATGCAAATTGATTAAAAAAAACATATTTGTCTAAACTACTTGGAAAAATAATAAATTTCATTTTTGAGATATTAAAATCATCTCACACTGAATCATTTTACCCAAATTGTTTTGTGCTCTTTAAAGACCAAATCGTCATGCCTGCTAATTACATGAGGGCTCTATCTCTAAAGAGCAAAAAAAAATTATTTTTTCAAATAGATCCAAACAAATAAAATCTACCATTTAGAATTATGATAAATTATAGTAATTCTTCTAACTCACTTTAATATATAGAGTTTTATTGTAATCTGTATAATCAATATAAAACGATAAGATTTGGAGTTCTATATTGTAACCTGCACAATCAAATACAAAAAAGATAACATTTAATATACAATTGCATTACAATTATAGAAGTTGCAATTTTAAAAAATATTAGCTTGCATTAAGTGAAGGAAACTTCTAAAATAGAAAAAAAATGCTAATGAAAGTTATTAAACACCTTACAAACAACACAAGCAAAGCAAATCTCGCTAATTTGTATTATTTAGCAATAGATTGCTTTTTTTTTTTTTTTTTATGTTTCTTTCAAAATTGACAAAATGGAATTAGCATACCAGATTTCCAATTTTGTCTCAAAACTAGGTTTCCAACTTCCTACTAGCAACTAGAATTGAAATGTCATGTCCCCTTTTCAAATAATTAAAAAATAATAATCTTTGCTAAGACAGGCAGGCCCAAGAAAGTGAAGTTTCGGAAAAAGGGAGTTAATCTTTGGAAACCGTTGGACTAATAAATGATAATTATTATTAAAATATGTTTCATTAACCTCTCTTGGACATGAGTTATAGTTATGCCCTTTTTAAAGAGTTTTGGAGGCATTTTGGGGGGGATTCCAGACTTGATTTTCGCTCATTCTTTGTTATTCTTCAGAGGCTGCCAAACCTGTGGAGAAGGAGACCCAAGAACGGGAGTTTGCAGGTTTCCAGGGAGACCCAAGAATGGGAGTTTGCAGGTTTCCAGGAAGGCTAAGGACGGGAGTTTGAAGCCATTCCATGTGCATGCTCATACAGAGTTTTCCTTTGTGCTGAACAGTGTAGATTTATGGGTTTTTGGGTGTGTTTTTTGCATGAGTTTGGTGTTTTCAGTTGAGCATTTCATATCAGTTTTGGTTGCTGCTGTATTTCAGACTTTAAGCTATTAAAATAGAGCTTAATATATGTATTGGGACGTGATTAAACTTCTGAGATAGTTTATTAGTGTTTTTGTGGTGTTTCCGGGCATTTTGTGTTAATTTCGGGAGCCCAATGAGCATAGTTTTTGTCCTACATTTGTGAGCTGTTGTGTAAAGGCTATATAGATCTGGAAACATCATTTTGTAGGCTGTTATGCTGCTGAAATTTCTGTAAAAATTTCCACTTTCAGATTTATTAATAACAGGTGAAGCTGTGAAGCTTTTTGGCACTATTTTCGGCATACCCGATTTGGGGTTTCTTGAGAAATTTGGTGGATCTTTGTGATAGCAATTGTTTGATTTTGAAAATCTGATTAGAGGTGTGAAATACCATATCAAATCAGAAAAGGGGACATTTCAGAAAATCAAACATTGGTTATGCTTTTTAAGGAAGGTAAAAACAATGGATTGGACTACATTTTGAAATTTGCCTATAGTCCTCACACACATCTTCATAAGTAAAATCTCAAAAATCAGAATGAAGATTTGCAAAACCTTGATTTAGCTAAACCAAGGTTTGTAGAAATCCTAATTTTTTAAATTCCACAAACCAAATAGACCCTTAGTTCTTGCATTTGTCGCCAATATAATAATTTAATTAGATAGTGTAGTAATATTAAAAATTAGATAACATTTAATATAATATAATTAATATTTTAATATATGATTATATATATAATATTAATGTAATAAGTGCATGTATTTGTTTTTAAAATTTAAACATTATTTACCAAAGCGAGCACAAATGTAAATCCAAGAATGAGAACATGTCGAAATAGATTCTCTATCAATAAAAAGAAATGGGAGTGGTTACACTAATTTAATTAAACAGGATTTTATAAATACATTTTGTTTTTCCATAGTCAAATGACACCTTATAAAGTAATAAAACAAAAAATTATTCTCAAAATAATAAGGTACTATATGGCCATCCCAAAATAATAGGGTGACACATGGTCATCCTAAAATAATAGGCCCCAAAATAATATGGTGACAAATGAGCGTACAAAAATAAAAAGGTCAAATAATAGGACCCCAAATTTTTTAAAAAAAATAAAAAACAACAATCAACTTAGAAATAAATTTAAAAATAAAATATTCTTAATTATTAAAAATACTACATAAAAATAATTGTTATAATATAATATATATCATTCAATGACACTATTATTCATAATATATGTAATATAGAATTTTAGTGGGATATATATAGATTTTTATCAAAGATTGAATGGAAATTAAACATAATTTTTCTATAATATTTAGAAAGTAAGATTTTTTTTGTTTAATTAGAAAAAACTAGAATGTTTTGTATGCAAAATATAAAACAAGAAAATTTTCATAAAATATTTAGAAAAAAATATAAAAACATTCCATTGAAATCTAGACTTTAGTTTTAAATTTATTTTTAAAGATTTTGATGATTCATTCAAATATTTTAAAATTTAGAATTTTATTTAATGAGATAATGTTATTTGATTTGCATTAGTAAAAATGTTTAAATGATTAATTAATTTTTTTTTTTTATAAATATAAATTCTACTTTTAAATGAAGCAATAATTAATTTTAGAATAAATTTAAAACTATTTCTAGTAACAACTACATAATATAAGTTTATCTTAAATTAAGAATAAGAAGCCAAATAGAGGCCAAAATAATAGGGCCTGAAAAAATAGGGCCAAAAAAATAGGACCTAAAAAATATGCCCAAAAAAATAGACCTAAAATTTTGGAGTAGATTAAAGTTTTGGAGTAATTTCTTTTTGCATAGGTGAGATTTCTATTTCTATTTTTAATTTTTAATTTAGTTTTGCATTTAAATTTAGATTTAGTTATGTATTTAGATTTAGACGTAGATTTAGTTTCAAATTTTGTTATAATATTATACTTTGATTTAGATTTTATTTTCAATTAGTTTCATCTCTAGCTCTTAAACTAACACTAACACTAACACTTACACTACCTCTAATTTTAACTCTAACTCTAATTGAACCCTAAGCCTAATGCTAACCCTTATTCTAATTAGAACCCTAACTCTAACCTTAGTTCCTAACTATAACCTAAACTCTAACTCTAACCCTTATTCCATCTCTAATTCTAACTCTAACTCTAACCTTAACTCTAATTCTAACCCTAACACTAACCCTAATTGTATTTGTAATCCTAATTATAACACTAACCCTATTTCTTACCCTTACCCTAGCCCTATCCCTAACTCTAACTCTTTCTAACTTGAACCCTAACTCTTACTCCAATTCTAACCCTAACCCTAACCCTTGCCCCAACACTAACACTAACACTAACACTAACACTAACACTATAATTATAACCCTAACCCTAATGCTAATCCTAACTCTAACCATAACCCTTACTCTAACCCTAACTCTATTTCTAACTCTAACCCTAACTCTAACTCTAACTCTATCTCAAATCCTAACTCTAATTCTAACCCTAACCCTAACCCTAATTCTAACCCTAACTATATTTGTAACTATAATTTCTACCCTTACCCTAACCCTAACCTAATTATAACCCTAACTATAACTCTAATCCTATCTCTAACCCTAACTCTAACTCCAATTCTAGCCCTAACCCTAACTGTAACATTAATTCTAACCCTAACTCTAGCTCTAATGCTAATTATAACCCTAACTCTGACTCTAATCCTAAACCTAACTCCATCTCTAACTCTAACTCCAACTCTAACTCTATCTCTATCTCTAATTTTAACCCTAACTCTAACCCTAACTCTAACTCTAACTGTAACTCTACTTGTAACCCTGACCCTAACACTAATCCTAATCCTAAGTCTAAGCCTAACCCTAACCCTAACACTATATATAACTCTTACTCTAACCCTAATCTAAATTCTAATCCTAACCCTAACTCTTACTCTAACCCTAACTATAACCCTAACCCTAAATCTAACGCTGACCCCAACTCTATCTCTAACCTTAACTCTAACTCTAACTTGAACCCTAACTTGAACTCTAATTCTAACCCTAACCCTAATCCTAACCCTATCCCCAACTCTTACTCTAACTCTAACTCTAACTCTTAAACTAACACTAACACTAACACTAACACTTATGCTAACACTAGCACTACCTCTAATTTTAACTCTAACTCTAATTGTAACCCTAACCATAATGCTAACCCTAATTCTAATTATAACCCTAACACTAACCCTAACACTAACCCTAACTCTAACCTCAATTCTAACCCTAACTATAACCTTAACTCCAAACCTAACTCTAACCCTTATTCAACTCTAATTCTAGCTATAATTCTAACTAACCCAAACCCTAACTCTAATTCTAAGCCTAACCCTAACTCTAACTCTAACCCTAATTCTAACCCTAACCCTAGAACTTACTCTAACTATGATTCTAAACCTAACTCTAACCCTAATTATAACTCTAGTTGTAACTCTAACTTGATCCTAACTCTAGCTCTAATTGTAACCCTAACCCTAACAATAACCCTAACCTTAACCCTAACTCTAATTCAAACCCTACCCCTACCTTATCCATAACCCTAATTTTAATGCTAATGCTAACCCTAACTCTAACTCTTACCCTAACCCTAACCTTAACACTAACCCTAACCATAACTCAACTCTTGAATGTAACATTATATGTAACATTATACTTAAAATAAAAACAAATTAAAGTCATGTAAATTAAACACCATATATAAAAATTAAAAATAAAATGTTGAAGAATAATTTTATAGTAAGTTTATACAATTTTATAGTAACTCTACACAACTATATTTAAAAATAATTAAATAATTTGATACTAACCTTATCAAAAATAGAAAAATTAAAAAATATTTTTCTTGTTGCATCATGCCTAAATATATATAAGCTAGTTATTATATTTAGGCATGCTTGCTGAAAATTTGATTAAGATCATTAAATTACACATGCTAAAATATCGCCTTGTAGTGATTCCTAGAAAATCCACTACTATAAACCTCATATATATGAGTTAATCATATTCAAGTAGAATATTTAAATTGATTTTATAAAAAACTCAAAAATACATTATAATAGTTAAATAGCAAAATTCAAAACAAAAATTCATAGATGTAATTGGTTGAAATTAGAAAAAACAATCACTCCTAGAAGTGAATGCAAAGTATCATAAGTGATAGTTTAAAATTAGATAAAGTAATATACTAATTTTAATAATTATAATATAGAATCAATTAATTTGATTGGAATCATACTATTTAATATAGATTAATTAATATTCTAATATTTTTCATAAAAATCTAGTTTTGAATTTATGCCAAAGGATCATTGTTATACACAAAAAGATCAATCCCATAGAGACTATTCGGGCCCTAATAACTCCTAGTGTTCATTGCTGGGGAATTATTTTTTTTGTTATGGCTTTTCCCAATTTAGGGTTTTTTCCTCTTATTTTGCTAAAAACTTTATGTTGTTTTTGACCCATCTTTTCTCTAAATGGGATAATCATCAAGATAAGCATATAAGTCTAGATCAATCTCTTTTTACATCATCGACATCTTCTAAACTTGCAATTACATATCTGGCTACCAATGAAGAAGATGTTACTTATCCCTCTCATATATATGAGTGAATCATATTCAAGTAAAATATTTAAATTACTTTTATAAAAAACCTCACATATACATTATAACAGTTAAATATCAAAATTAAAAACAAAAATACATAGATGTAATTGGTTAAAACTAAAAAATTAATCATTATTAGAACTGAATGCAAAGTGTCATAAGTGGTAGTTTAATTAGATAAAGTAATATACTTATTTTTATAATTATAATATAGAATCAATTAATTTGATTGGAATCATAATATTTAATATAGATTAATTAATATTTTAATATTTTTTTAATAAAATATCTAGTTTTGAATTTATACCAAAGGATCATTGTTATACACAAAAAGATCAATCCCACAGAGACTATTTAGGCTCTAATAACTCCTAGTGTTCATTGCTAGGGAATTCTTTTTCTCTTATGGCTTTTTCCAATTTAGGGTTTTTCCCTCTTATTTTGCTAAAAACTTTATGTTTTTTTTGACATAGTTTTTCTCTAAATGGGATACTCATTGAGATAAGCATATAAGTCTATATCCATCTCTTTTTATGTCATCAACATCTTCTAAACTTGTAATTACATATCTAGCTACCAATGAAGAAGATGTTACTTATCCTTCTCAAATGGATGATTTTGTTAATGAGCTCTTTTTTAATGATCAACCTCTTTCTTTCTTGTCTAGAGTAGAAGTTGTGTTAGTTTCCCAAGGACATTCATTGTCTTCTAAATATGCCCAAATTTTAGCAATAGAGTGTAGTATACCATTTCCTCCCAAATTCTTTGATGAAGATAACATGCTCCATGACCTACCCAAGGATAATGTACACTTTAAATTGGATCCCCCTTCACCTAGAATGGAGGGATTTAAGAATTTTTTAGATCTTGGCTTGGCAATCAAAAAGTCTCCTACTCAAATAGATAGTTCTGGTTAGACTAGGTCCCACTTTGTTGATCCAGTACTTCTTGCTAATGTTAG
Organism: Cupressus sempervirens; assembly: GCA_028749045.1. Taxonomy (NCBI): domain Eukaryota; kingdom Viridiplantae; phylum Streptophyta; class Pinopsida; order Cupressales; family Cupressaceae; genus Cupressus; species Cupressus sempervirens. The sequence goes on from CM053791.1 coordinate 554,392,479, forward strand.
TTTTGATTTCTCCTAGAAATTGTAAATGTTGCAAATCCCCCTCTCATCATCTCCTATAACTAAGACATCTTCTAAGCCTAAGGGTAGGTCATCGAAAGCATCAAAAGCTAAAAAACAAGTTGATGTAGGGATCCAGTCAACTTTGGACTATAATTTTCCTACCTCTAAATGATCAATAAGGAGTGCCAAGATTGCTCCTTGTTAGTTATAAAGATCCTCTCATGGAATGTCAGGGGCATTAATGTCCTTGACAAATGTAATAGGATCAAGTAATGTCTTGATTCTATCCATTGTGAGCTAGTCTTGCTTTAGGAGACTAAGCTGTCAACAAATAAATTTCAGAAATCTATTGGATGTTGGTGAACATGGAATTCCTCACACATTCCTAGCTTAGGTTCTTCTAGGGGCCTTGCTATATTGGGGAATTCTAAGACTATTAAGACTCAACATCTTCATCAAGGAACTAAATGGAAAATGTTATCCTTTCAACACTATGAACTTTCATTCCATTTGATTAATGTTAATGGCCCTACCCCTACATTAGATAAACAAAGTTTATAGCTTACTCTTATAGGTTTTATCGAGCAAGTAGTAGGTGCCACAATTATTATTATCGATGACTTTAATGCTATTCTTCATCTCATGGATAAATATGGAGGTATTATTCCCCCTCCGAGAGCTACCCAGGACTTTAATGCCATTGCTAACAATAATGCTCTATTTTATGTTCCCCCACAAGTTGGATCTTTCACTTGGACTAATAGAAGAGTTGGGTTCCACCAGATTGCAGTTGGATTGGATAGTTTTTTGTGTTCACAATGTTGGAAATTGGTGAATTATACTATCCAATAAAATATGCTACCATATTCAAAATCTAACCTTTTCCCTATTTTTTCCATTCTTCCATCAAATTCTTCTCTTAGTAGTTTTTCTAGACCATCTTTTAAGTTTGAAAGTGTATCATATCATCATCCCCACTTTGATGGCCACTTAAAACAATGGTGGAAGGATGCTCCACTAGAGCTAGGAACCAAAACGTTTTAGTTTCACAAGAAAATGCAATATGTCAAATTACTTATCAAGATTTGGAATAAACATGCTTTTAAAAATATTTTTGAGAAGAAAAAGGTGGTAGAAGAAAAACTAGCTAAGATTAATGAACATATTTTTCTCCATGGTTTAAATGCTGATATGCATTCAAGATAGAAGAATTTGCAAGATAAGTGATCTAAGTTGTGTAAGCGAGAAGAAGAGTATTGGAGATTAAAGTCTAGAGAATTGTGGCTTCAACAAGGGGACTAGAATACTAAGTTTTTTCATGCATCTACCAAAAAAAAGAAGGCTAATGACACAATCTTGACAATCCATGATCATCTAGGAAATTTGATTTCTGATGCTAAGAGCATTCAAACTAAGAGTGAAAGGTTTTTCTCTAATCTACTTTCCCTTCCACCATAGGATGCCTCCTCTTCTCATCTTGTGGATGGGATCTTGGATTCCATTCCTTCTTTGATCACACAACAAGAAAATCTAATTCTTATGACCCCATTTACTCTTTCTAAGATTCATGTTCTAGTCTTTTCTATGCCTGCTCATAAGGTTCCAGGCCTTGAAGGATTCACTGCATTATTTTTTATAAAAATTTGGGATGTCATTTGTTTTGAATTGCTTGAGGTTCTTGAAGAATCCAAGAAAAATGTTTCCATTTTGAAGAACTTTAATATGACTAATGTTGTGGTCATCTCAAAGGTTAATGATCCCTATTCTTTTCCTAATTTCCATCCTATTTCTTTATGTAACACTATCTATAAGATTATCACAAATGCTATTTATTTGTGACTTAAGCCCATTGTTCTAAAAATTGAATCAACAGAACAAGGAGGTTTTTTGCCTAGTTGAGAAATAGTTGAGGGAGCTATAATAGCCCATGAGACCCTTCATTCCATCAAAGAACATAATATTTCAGCCTTTGTTGCCAATTAGATATGATGAAGGCTTACGATAAACTAAATTCTTCTTTTCTTCTTTTATTCCTTCATCGATTTGGTTTTTCTTCTAGGTGGTGTATATGGATTAAAGCTTGCATTTTAGGTGCACATTTTTCTACTCTCATTAATGGTACACTAGTAGGTTTCTTTACCTCTTCTAAAGAAGTTTGTCAAGGTGACTCTCTTTCTCCAATGTTGTTTATTATTATGGCAGAGGCCTTTAGTAGACTTATTAACTCTTTTAATCAAAAAGGGTTATGGAAAGGTCTCAATATTGTAGGTACATATTTGTCCATAATCCATTCTCTTTGCTGATGATACTTTAATTTTTAGATCATCTACATATCAAGAAGCACAAAGTATGAAGAAAGACATCAACCTATATATAAAAGTTTTAGCTTAATGTATCAATGCAACTAAATCTAAAATTTATGCTTTTAATGTATCCCAATTGATTACTAAAAGAATAATCCATCTTCTTGGCTTTTCCTGTGATCGTTTTCCTTCTACTTATCTTAGTGTTCCTTTTTTTATGGGATTAAACAAACCTTCATATTGGAAATTTGTGATTGATTGTATCAATAGTAGAATTGGTGCTTAGAAGGTTCACTAGTTATCTGAATTAGTTATTCAAGGTCCAAATGTCCTATTCAAACTTTTCACTAAGTATAGTGAACCCATTCATTCATTCCTTCATTCAAGCTTCAATTATTCTAACCAAAAAGTTACTATAAATGAACACATAACACAATGATTTAAGTGAAAACCCAATTTGGGAAAAATCACTAGTAACATGCTACTCAATTATCACTCTTCTGAAGTGATGCCCTGTGAAAGGCCTACCCTGTTAAAGGCTTAGAACACAGTGTTAAATGTGACCTTGTTAGAGGATTTATCCACCCTGATAGAAGTGGGTCTGGTTAAAGGACTTTAAAACATTCGCTTGGAATGCCACCCTATTAAAGGATTTACAAATGGTTATTAAACCAACCTAAGTCCATAGGATTTTCATATCTAATACAATTGCTAGAGAGTATTAGAAAATCTTTGACCTGACTACAACATACAACTTAACTTGTAGATCTTAGATCACTTCTCATCTCATACCATTGCCTAGCCTTTAATCATTGCAACTTTGAAAGCTTTCCCTCCTTTCAAGCTTAGTCTCCTTGAGTCTCCATTCTTAATGTACTAGTGCAACCATCTCTTCATGACCACTTGTAGATGTAGAGCCTTTGTGCTCTTCCTTCTCCTAGATGTTTTCTCCTTGACACCCTTTCAATCACTTCATAGATTTGGCTCTTTAGTAGCAACAATACTAGTAGCATTTGCTTCTTGGTTTATGACTCCTTAAATAGAAGTCTTGAAGTTCCTTTTTTTGCTCAATTCTTCCATTCTTTAATTTTAATTCGTATGGATTAGGTAGGATTCAATGCATCTAACCCATATTTTTTTTCCTCTGGAAACTTCTTGAATAATCCTCTTGAATTCGCTCAAAAATAGTTTACATAGAATTTTGCACCACTAGCTTATCATCCTTATCTTCCAACTCATTCAAAAAATTCAAGGTAATCACTTTGTTAGCTTAGATTTGGAAAATCTTTTTCATTTGAAATAATATAGTAGCTTGGCACTATTGAAATACTGGTGCTTAGCACATACTGTGTTACTCGACATTAATTGTGCTTTTCTTGATGCTCGACACCTAAAGATCACTTGGCACAAACTAGGATTTTCTAATGCTTAGCACCTAATCTTCACTTGACACCTGAAGATCAGTCGGCACACACTATAATTTTATGTTACTCAGCTCCAACTAAGAATTTTCTCGACTTCAACTAACGTGCTCAACACCCACTAATAATCTTAGCTTAAGCTTTGTAGTCAACCTTGTTACAATTTTTTCTTCAAATGTTTCTAAGTGTGACCAACCTTTTTATCTTTGAGTATGTTATCAATACATCATTTAGCCATTGTCTTAACTGATCCTTGCACTTCATTACAACATCATAACTCAACTTTTACCTTAGGTATTCTTGTTAAATTTTGTTGATCAAATCCTCTTCATCAATCAACTAAGTGATAGTACTTGGATCTTATAAGAAAATGTCATTCCTAAAAATAACAAGTTTGACATCAATGACAAAACAATAATTGAAAACAAAAATCTTCCTTCTTTGCAACAATCTCTTTCTGTGATCTTCAACAATGAGCTTTTCAATTAGATTTTCAACAATCTCCCTCTTTGGCATTTATGGCAAACCAAACTGATCAACCGTCAGACTAACTATTTAACCAAATGCTAACTAGGTTAGAACAGTAAGTCAAATGGCAAAAATTAATTGTATTACTATTAGTTTTCACATCTTCTTCTATTTTTCTAATTGCTTCAATACTGCTTCTCCCTCTTAGCTGTTGCATACTTGTTCTTTTCTTTCTCCCTCTATATTGCTCATCTTCTATTGATCTGATCAACTTTTGATTATTTCTATCAACTTCTCCCTCTATCTGCTTTTGATCAATATCTCCCTCATACTTTTGATTGCCAAATCATCAACATGTGATTAGTTCCTCACATCTTCTCTCATTGATCAATTTATCATATCTTCTCCCTCTTTGACAACAATGCCAAAGATATATTATCATCTTAATATGCAAGTGTAACTTTTGTAGGTTCATTCAATTTCTCCCTCTATCACCTTACTTGTGACTAAATTGGAACTTTAGCACTTCAATTACTTTAGGCATGAATCCTAAAGTAAGCATCCTTTGCATCAATGTGTAAAATCTTTAACAATCAACTCATTTGATGTAGGGAAATCTTGCTTTTGTTTTAAGTAGCCTAGGCTAGGGGTATCACCCCTAACTTACCTCTAAGATACTCAAAAGCATCTTTAGGTAGTGCTTTTTTGAAGATGTCAGCAATTTGTTCCTTTGAGCTAACATATTCCATCTTCGCTTGTTTGTCTTCCACCAACTCTCTTACATAGTGATACTTGATTGCAATGTGCTTGGTTTTAGCATGCATTACAAGATTCTTTGATATGTTGATAGCACTTGTAGTATCACAATAAAGTATTATAGGCTTAGTTACCTCTTCCTTCATACCTTGTAGCAAATGTTTTATCCATACAGTATTGGTACAATTTATAACAGCTGCAACATATTCAACTTCAATAGTGGACTATGAGGTATAGCTTTGTTTTTTTCTAGTCCATGTAATCAACCTTTTTCCCAAGAAAAAATGCTCCTTTTTTGGTGCTTTTTCTATCATCAATGTTGCCTCCCCAATTTGCATCAGTGTAGGCTTCCAGTTCAAACTTTTCACTCCTCTTGTAGTACAAGCCAAAGTCATCAGTTCCTTTTAGGTACCTCAGTATTCTCTTTACTGCCATTAAGTGATTTTCTCTTGGATTTGTAGAGAATCTTGCCACTATTTCAAAAGCTAATACAATATTTGGCCTACTATGTACAACATATTGCATCTTTCTAATCATTGATCTGTACAATTTTTGATTCACTTTAATAGACTCATCGTTCTTAGATAGCTTATGTCTAGTTGCCATTAGTGTGCTGACTAGTTTTGAGTCTTCTAACCCAAATGCCTTAAGTATCTCCTTGATGTATTTGGATTGGGTCACAAATATGCCATGCTTCAATTGATGTAGTTGTAATCCAATGAAGAATTTGATTTCTTCAAACATTGACATCTCAAATTCATGCTTCATTTGATCAGCAAAATCTTTGCAAAGAGCATCTTTTTCTCCAAATGTTATATCATCAAGAAAGATTTTTGATATCAAAATGTCTTTACCTTTTTCAGCTTTGATGTACAAGTTTCTGTTGTCATCTATTCTCTCAAATCCTATCTTCACAAGATATTTGTGCAGTCTCTCATACCATGCTCTAGGTGCTTGCTTCAATCCATAAAGTGCTTTGTGTAGTTTGTAGACCATGTCCTTATTCTTATCATCTACAAACCCCTCTGGTTGTTCTATGTAGATTTCCTCTTCTAGTATACCATTTACAAATGTAGACTTCACATCCATTTGATACACTTTGAAACCTTTGTATGTAGCATATGCAAGTAATGTTCTTACTCCTTCCATTCTTGCAACAGGGGCAAATGTTTCCCCATAATCCAGTCCTTCTTCTTGTGCATAGCCTTTGTAGAATAGTTTGGCTTTGTTTCTTGTTATCTCACCATTCGCATCAAGTTTATTTCTAAACAGCCATTTGGTACCAATCACATTCTTATTAGCTAGTCTAGGAACTAGAGTCCATGTTTTGTTCTTTTCAATCTGATCTATCTCCTCTTCCATGGCTTTATACCAATCATCATCTTGTAGTGCATCTTTCACTATCTTAGGTTTGACCTTTCTTGACAGACATGATTCATTCCGTAGTCTCTTCCTTGTCATTTGTCTAGCATCCTTATCACCAATGATTTGATCTGTAGGGTGATGTCTTCTCACATACTTGGCTAATCTTGGTTCTGTCCTTCTTTCCATGTTTGATCCTTCAACTTCAAAGTCATTTTATTCTTCTTCATTTGGTATTTCATCATTGCTTTCATGTATACTATTTTCAAAACTAGAATGTGCATTTTCTACATTTTGCAGCTCAACTTTTGAATGCAGCTTGGCATTCACTGGCTGAGACTAAACAGATACTAAAATTCGTTGCTAACTCCCAACTTGATTTGTAGGATTGTCTTCAATAGTCATTCCTTCATAGAAGTATATAAAGGATCTATAATCCTCCAATTGCTTGGACTCATCAACTTGAAATTTTGCATGTTCATCAAAATTTACATTTGCACTTTTCACAATCTTGTTACTATTAGTGTTCAAACAATTATATGCTTTGCTTCTAGTGGAGTATCCAAGGACTATGCCTTTTTCACTTTTTACATCAAACTTTCCATTTCTAGTATCCTTAAGAATATAGCATTTAGAACCAAATACTTTGAAATGTTTAATATTAGGTGAGTGACCATACCATGATTCAAAAAGTGTTGCATTTGTACCTTTTTTGACTTGAACTCTATTCAATGTGTAGACTGCAATACTTATAGCTTCTCTCTAGTACTTTAGTGCAACATTTTTCTCCATCATCAAGGTTCTAACAAAGTCAATCACTGACCTATTTCTTCTTTCAACAATACCATTTTTTAGTGGAGTTCTTGGTGCTGATATTTGCCTTTCGATACCTTTGTCATTGTGGAACATTTCAAACTCTTTTGATGTGAACTCCCCTCCTCTATTTGATCTTAGGCATTTTAGATTCTTTCCTATTTCCTTCTCAACTCTAGCCAAATACCACTTAAACATTTGAAATGCATCAAATTTTTTCTTTAAAAACATAGCAATCATCATCCTAGAATAATCATCTACAAATAACATTATGTATCTGTCTCCTAGTTAGCTTTGCACTTCTATTGGACCACATAAGTCTGTATGGACTACCTCTAGTACTTCTTTAAAAGTGTATGTTTTTCTTTTGAAACTAGACTTAGTCATATTCCCTAGTTGACATTGTTTGCACATTGGGTTTTCAAGTTTTCTCAATTTTGGTAATCCTCTGTCTTTGTTCTTCTTGCTAATGCTAATCAAATTATCAAAGTTAACATGACATAGCCTTTTATGCCACAACCACACATCATCAAGTCTAACAACAAGACATATTGCATCTTCCATATCTAGGTAAAATAGATTACTCCTAGTTTGTTCACCTTTTCCTATCAGATTTCCATCAGTGTCATATATCTTGGCAGTTTTGTTTCCAAACTCTACTTTGCAACCTACACTGCCTAACTGTGATACACTCAACACGTTGTTGTTCAATCCTTCAACATAGTATGCATTATCACATGAAATTTTCTCTGTGAGCTTAATAGAACCTTTTCCTTTGATTTGACATGGAGCGTCATTACCAAATCTAACACTATTTCCATCAGATTGAATAAAGGTAATGAACTTACTTTTATCTCCTGTCATGTGATGTAACCAATGTTTTTTCTTCATCTTCATCTTTATCTGATTCATCCTTCATGGCCACATAGACTACTTCATCATCATTCTCATCAAAATCTTCTTCAACAATGTAGCATCTCTTGCCTTTTTCTTTGTAGTCTTTGCTATGATCTTCTCTCTTGTTCTTGTACTTGTTTCCTTCTTTGTAGTTCTTCTTCTATGTGCATCTTGTATAAATATGACCTACTTCATTTTAATTGAAGCATATGATACGGAGCTTACCTTTGAATTTAACTGTGCCTCTATGGAATCTCCTAGCCAGTAGTGCTTCTAACTATTTCACATCTTCCTCATCTCTGCTGCTATCACTGGATGCATGTTTTCCTTTTCTTCTCTTCTTTCTTGATGCCTCCTCCTCAATGTATTTTATTATTATCTTGGCTTTGAAAGTAGATTCAAGGTTCTCAAGTCTATAGTTATCAAAATTGGACAATTCAAATGTAGTAAGTCTTCCCACTATTCCTTTAAAGGTAAGTGTGTTTCCTTGTACACACCTTAGCTCTTGAATGGCTGAAACTCTAATAGCATAGATAGGGAGAAGAGTTCTTAATTATTTACTAATGATAATTTCTTCTTCCAATTGACCACTTAGACTTCTTATTGCACTTACCACTTCTTTCATTCTTGCAACATATTGAACAACATTTTCACCTTCTTTCATTTTCATGTCATCAAACTTTCCTCTCTGAACATTCTAATCTCCTCCATAGATATTTGATAAGGCTTTCCATATCTTGAATTTAATGTCACAATCTTTGATGTCATCATATTTTTCATAATTATGTGTAGAGGCAATTTCTAGCATTGCTTGATTGTGCTCCTTCTTTTTATTCAAATAATCTATAGTAAGAGGTCTTGCTAGATTTACATGTTCTATTCCAATTGAGGTTTGTGCATAGTCACCTATTGATCCAAGGTACAATTTCATCAAACTCTACCATGTAGCAAAGTTGTCTTTGTTAAGCTTTGGGAACTTCTCTTTTGGACATCTTGATCTTCTTGCTTCTAGTACCTTGAAACTAAATCAATAGATGGCTCTAATGCCAATTGTTAGAAATATTTTTGAATAACTGGGGGGGGAGGTGTGAATCAGTTATTCAAGGTCCAAATGTCCTATTCAAACTTTTCACTAATTATAGTGAACTTGTTCATTCATTCCTTCATTCAAGCTTCAACTATTCTAACCAGCAAGTTACTATAAATAAACATACAAGCATAACACATAAGAAATCAACACATAAAAAAATAATTTACATGAAAATCCAATTTGTGAAAAACCACCAGTAACATGCTACTCAATCTCACACTTCTAAAGTGATGCCCTATGAAAGGTTTGCCCTGTTAAAGGCTTACAACACAATATTAAATGTGACCTTGTTAGAGGATTTATGCACCCTATTAGAAGTGGGCCTAGTTAGAGGACTTTAGAACATTCACTTGGAATGCCACCCTATTAAAAGATTTAAAAATGGCTATTAAACTAACCCAAGTCCATAGAATTTTCATATCTAATACAATTGCTAGAGAGTATTAGAAAATCTTTGACCTAACTACAACATACAACTTAACTTGTAGATCTTAGATCACTTCTTAGCTCATACCATTGCCTAACCTTCAATCATTGCAACTCTGATAGCTTGCCCTCCTTTCAAGCTTAGTCTCCTTGAGTTTCCATGCTCAATGTACCAGTGCAACTATCTCTTCATGACCACTTGTAGAAGTAGAGCCTCTATGCTCTTCCTTCTCCTAGATGTCTTCTCCTTGACACCCTTTCAATCACTTCATAGATTTGGCTTTTTAGCAACAACAATATCAACAACATTTGCTTCTTGGTTTATGACTCCTTAAATAGAAGTCTTGGAGTTCCTTTTTCCACTCAATTCTTCCTTTCTTTAATTTCAATTCATTTGGGTTAGGTAGGATTCATTACATCTAAACCATATTTTGTTTCCTCTAGAAACTTCTTGAATAATCCTCTTGAATTCACTCAAAAACAATTTACATAGAATTCTATGCCACCAACTCATCATCCTTATCTTCCAAATCATTCACAAAATTTAAGGTAACCAATTTGTCAGTTCAAATTTGGTGAATCTTCATCATTTGAAATAATACAGTAGCTTGGCACTATTGAAATATTAGTGCTCAACACATACTATGTTACTCAGTATCAACTGTGTTGTTCTTGATGCTTGGCACCTAAAGATCACTCGGCACACACTAGAATTTCTTGTTACTCGACTCCAACTGATAATTTTTTTGGCTTCAATTAACTTTCTTGGCACCCACTAATGATCTTAGTTCAAGCTTTGTAGTCAACCTTGTTACAACTTTTTCTTCCAATGTTTCTAAGTGTGACCAACCTTTGTATCTTTGAGTATGTTATCAATACATCATTTAACCATTGTCTTAACTAATCCTTGTACTTTATTACAACATGATAACTCAACCTTTCCCTTAGGTATTTTTTTTACATCTTGTTGATCAAATCCTCTTCATCAATCAACTAAGTGATAGTACTTGGATCTTATAAGAAAATGTCATTCCTACAAATAAAAGGTTTGACATCAATGACAAAAAATGATTGAAAACAACAATCTTCATTCTTTGCAACAATCTCCCTCTTTGATCTTCAACAATGAGCTTTTCAATCAGATTTCCAAAAAATATGAATGCTTAGAAGAAAATACACCTAATTTCTATTCATGCCATGTTAACCTCTTATAGAAGAGGAAATGTAAGACTTCCCAACCTTACAAATAGGAATAGAGATTTTGGTGCTAAACTTGTTTGGAAAATGTATGAAAAATCCTCTACCAAATGGTGTCACCTTTTACAAGAGAAATATTTAGATAACATGGAACCTTCCAGAGTTCTTACTATGCAAGAATCACTAAAGGGGTCTATCATTAGGATTTCATGATGGCTTCTCTAGAAGTTATTACTTCATTCATGTCATGGCAAGTGAACAAATAGTTTCAATTTTTAGTTTGATTCATGGAATGCAAACCCCCCCCCCCCCCCAACCTTACCACTATTAATTCTCTAAAGGATCTTTCAAACATAGTGATTAAAGCTTGGGGGACATCTTTTTCTACTTATGTCTTAGATATTCATAGATTCATAGGGCTAGTCATTTAGCAAGACCCCTCAATTCTTGCTATATCCCACAATTAAATTGCTTCTTTCAAACAAGTACTAGCTGAAGAGAATGTTTTTATGTCTAATAAACCAAATTGCCTCTTTTGGGTTGTAGCTAAAGATGGTAAATACTCTATTAAACTAGGATACTTGGCTCTTCAACACAACTAGTTTAATTAGACCACATATTGTGCTTCTGAATTATGCTAGAATAGCTCAATTCTGCCAAAAGCATGATGCTTTGCATGGCTTGCACTAAAGAACAAAATTTTAACTAGTGATCATCTTCGTAGATTAAACATTTTTGATCACTTTAACTGTGTGCTCTATTTGCAAGTTATAGAAACAACAAATCACCTCCTCTTAAATTGCCCTTTTGCCCAAGATTGTTGGCATTTTGTCCTTAATAAGCTTAATTTCTATATTTCATTACCTAATTGTCTATGGGATTTATTCCAAGCACGACCAATCTTATATAATCTAAATCAATGTTTTCATGTCTTTGGAAGTGCATCTAGAGTATGGGCAATTTGGTGGGAAAGAAATAAGAGAATTTTTAAATAGACGTCATCTCTAATCCATTAATTTTTGGATGGATTAGAGAGATCAATTGTTGAGCTTGTTAATGTTTTAGCAAGTAAATATAAGGGTAAACATGATTTTTCTCCTTAGGATGACTATGTTATTCATCACTACAAGGGTTTACTTTTTTGTTATCTTCCTGCTCCACTATGTCCATCCAAAATTCCTTTTATTTGAGCACAAACCAAGTGGATTCCTTCAAGCGAGGGTTATTTCAAACTCAATTTTGATGGGGCATCTGGAGGAAATCTAGGCAATTTCAGCTATGGCATAGTCATTAGAAATTTTAAAGGTCATGTGATTATAGAAAAATCATCTTCTCTCCCTCAGTGTACTAATAACAAAGCTGAGGCCTTGGCCTTGCTTTTTGGTTTGGAACTTACAAAATCACATTCTATATCTAAGTTACATGTTGAAGGGGATTCATCCACTATTATTAATGTATGGATTAAACATCATGTATATAATTGGTCCATGCAGTATATATCACATCAAGTATAGTCACTTCTTGATTCAATCTCTAAAAGTTACATCATGCATACTTATAGAGAAGATGATCTTTTAGCTGATTATCTGGCTAATTTGGGTACTAATGGGGTTTATATTAACTCTTTACTTTCCCTAGTTAACCTCCTTGATCTCCCCAACTTGTTTAATATTATGACAAAGTAATATGTTTAAAATAAGGTTGAGTCCTCATATTTTATTTGATAGTAAATCACGACTTCCCTATGATTTCACATGTTTTTTCTTTTATGGATCTCACTTGTTCTTTTGAGATATTGTATGCAAGTCAAGGTCTTGGATTGCACTCGCATCAAATGGCTCTCTAATATCATGGTCTCAATTGGAGTTTTGGATGTAGATCAGTGATGGTAATCTTTATGAAATTTTTGGTTGGGCTCTTGATCTTGTTTTTTGGCACCAAGCAATGAATTGTATTCATATGAGTTTTGGGCTCTTTGTAATCACTATATTCTTGATTTGGGAATCTCTAGGACAAGATTCATTAGTGTCAATAGATACTTTCTCTTGATGCAGTATTTCTTCTTCTGCATCCTTTTTTGTATCACCCAATGATTGAAGTTTTTCTTTTCTAGTTCTTTTCTGTGGGAGCCTTTTTGAACCAGTTATTATTAATATAAATATAATGTTTTTGCAAAAAAAAGATTAAAGCAATTATCAATCTAATTTTTTAAATTATTCTATATTGAAATATTGTAAAAATAATAGACTTTTAGTATACAAAATATTTATAGTTAAAAATAATATCTAATTTACCTTAAAGATTGTAAAGTTATTATAGGCTGATTATATTTATGCATTAATATTTCTATTTTATTTTAATGAAAAGTTCTTATATTTATATTATATGGTTCTTACTTATGTATCAAAGAATATTGTCTCATTATAGGGATAGTGATTTCTAGAAATTTGCCATGCCAAATAATTAGCCAATCAAATAATAAGAAAACCAATAAGAAGCCTAATGAAGGTTATTATATTTGAATGTACTCGAATAAAAATAAATAATTTTATTCCAATATGAAATATACTATAATGAAACCTCCCAACCCCACCCTAAAATAGTTAAAAGTTAAAATTAAAATTAAAATTTTACACACACACACACACACACACACACACACACACACACACACACACACACACACACACACACACACAATTTTATGCTAATATGAAACATACTATAATGAAACCCCCAACCCCATCCTAAAGAATAAAAATAAAAAATTATATATATGATATATCAAATTAAATGTTTTTGTATCCAAAAATTTTATCAACATATCATCAACAATACTACTTTTTGGCCTTGTGTGTTAAATTAGGAGTCGTAAACAACAAAATTCAAAAATTAGCCCTAATTTATTTTTAATAATTTTTAAAAGGTTATGTTAGGTATTTGGATAGTCCTTAATTACTCATTGAAATTGATATTTTATTTTATTTGACTTTTTATTATGAAGAAATTAATATGATGTTTTAAGAGAGTTGAATATTAATAAAAACATATATTGCATTTGTATATATTCAAAATTTATTATCAACTAATTAAACATGTTCTTTTTAATATATTTTTTATAATAAAAAAATATTTTGTTATGAAAATTATGTTTCTTGTTCTTAAATTATTTTTAACTGTCATTTTGAAGGATTTGTAGAAATTTAAGAAGCAAAAAACTAAACAAAAAATACCAAAATGCGATGCTTCCAAAATCTAATTTTGTTTTGCCCAAATAGGGGATGCATAGAGATTTTTTCTCTCTATCCAACCACATGATAGAATCAAATCAAATGGAGACAAAAAACAACAAGTGTTGGAGTATGCAAGATATCTTTCTTTTTATATACTTTAATATCAAACTAATACAATTGGTAAACTTAAGAGAAAAAATGTTAGCATTGGAAGGTTGTAAATGACCTATTTATGCCTCAAGAAATCACTTTCTATAGGGAAATACAATAAAAAGCTTAATGATAAATCATCTCTATGGAAATAGAGTATAAAAGAGACCAATTTAAGCTACAGGTACTCTAAGAACCATGTCCTATTCAACTTTTCCACATCATCTAATTGTGGAAAATGCAGAAGAGAACCAATCAAAACATTGCGAAAAGTCAAACTAATTAACCATTAACAAGTATTTTAATAACATAACATAAACATTATGATGCTAATAAGAAGTTTCACATCTATACATTATTCGAAGAATGTTCAAAAATTACATAATGATGGTGATGATAACTCATCAATGATACAACTAAACTACACTAGACCTAATTGCTGGTCCAACATACATCATTTGCAGTAATTAATCATTTACATTAGTTTTCCAAAATTCACATTGCTTTCATATGCAATTTACAAAGTTTAGTTCATCTCAAGGATGAAACAATACAATGATCTTTAAGGTAACCTCTCTTGTTGTGTTCTTTAGTGTAACCTATCTCCAAAGCCATAGGACATCATCCATCACTATCTGAGATAGGTGTGTGGCCAAACACTTTTACCTTGCCAACCATAGAGTGATTACTCACCTGAGATTCTTCCTAACATGAAGAATACCTCAATGCTGGCATGAGAAGCCTAGCTTCCTAGAACAAGATGGATTAGATGGATCTGGTGTGGCCATGAAACACACTACATGCAACCATGTGCCTAGTAGTTTAATCATGGAATGTAGCTAGGAATAAAATAAACTACACATCTACACATATGTAGTAAAACAAAATAAGAATAGCCACATACACATATATGCATTATCTAGGAAATCAAATGGCTTGGCCAAGCACTTATAAAGCTAGATTTAATGGTAGAAGAAACAAGAACAACATGTATCCATTCTAAAAAATTGGTAGATAGAAGAAACTAAACATGAAGAATATATTCTATCTTTTTCAATATTGCTACATTACACCCAAGCATAAAGGAAAATACACACCTATACACTAACTACAACAAGATGTTCGACTAAATTCTAATCATGGTGATGTTGGAAAGAATACTTCTGCATAAGAAAACACCTGACATGTATGTCTATTTTGTTCTTATGGTTTAGCCAACACATAAATGCTGAAAGTATGCTCTTGCATCTAAAAATAAACATAAATGTATATCCATTCTACTATTATGGTTTATCCAACATTTAAATGCATATAGTTGTTTTTAATTTTTGAAGGTACAATCAACCATAATATTGCTGAAATGCATATTATAATAGCCTCAAACAACCACTAATTGTTCCATCAAACATTTGATTATAAATGCTGAAATACATACTGAAAGCCTCACATTCATTTTTAGATATTAAATGAAAGAAAAGTACCCACAAACCATGTAAGCTTAACATACACTAGATTTTCTAATAGTAGATCATTCTAAAAGTTGGAAATCATTTGGAATAAATAACAACCTCCTAAGGTTTGTTTCTCATTGTTGGTTACTACCATATCCAATCTTATCATGGCTCCACAATCACATTTTCCACATTTCATCTCAAAAAAAGTAAAAGTAAAAAGTGTATACACTAATCTAATGTGCTAGAAATACTAATTCAATGAAAGCATTTACACATTAAACTAACATAACATATAAGAGAGACAAAGAGAAGACAAACTCAAATGAGAATGTGAGCCATGGATAGGCTCTCTCAATAAGCTTGTTCTCTTGTTTTTGAGATGTATCTATGTATAGATTGGGGATGAATGCTCAAATGATCAAAATGGCTTCAATGGAGATGGGTAATGGCAAATTGGTAGCTTTGTGAGCTCTCAATTTGGCATTATAAGGTTAAGATTTGATGACTTGGGTTCTCAAAATAGCATGGTAACTTTAACTCAAAGATTGTTGTTGAAATGGCTTGGGAGGGGATTCAATTTATAGGCTAAGGGCTTGAGGGATGGAGGGCTAAGATGCAAGGAGAGATGAAGGCTTAAGGAGGGCTAGGATGCACTCAAAGGAGAGCACATGGATTGTGCTTGTTTAGCACCAATGGGAAGGTGACACTTGTCACAAGGAGAATGAGTGTGAGAGGGTAGGGTAAGGGGTTGGTTAAAGGCATGATGAGTGGGGTTGAGTATATAAGAGAGATGTAAGAGGAATGAGTGTGGAAGAGGGAAGAGTGTGAAAGATGGATGTAAGAGTCATGAGTGGGCTTGTAAGAGTCTTTTATGTTTTGTAAGAGCACTCATGACTTGGTGGTTGGGATTTTTGAGGGGAGACTTTGGTTTGGTTTAGGAAAGTCTTAAACTTATTTAGGGAATGTGACAACATTAGGGGGTGGATTAGGCTTGGGTTTAGGATTAGATTAAGGATGTTAGAGATGTGCAAGTGGATGGCATTAATGAGGGTGGGTGAGTTAGTGGCTAAGCTTGGTTAGTATGGGTGGATGGGGTGGATTAGGCTAAATGGAGGATTAGGGATAGGTTAGGGGTTTTTAGATTTGAGGATTTTATTTATCAAATAGAATTATTTAATAAATGGGGATTTTTGGAATTAGATAGAAGAAAAGGATTTAATTGATAAATAATAGGTTATTTGATTTATCAATTAGGACTATAGATGATTAATTAAATTAATCAACTAGGGATGGCAAAGGATTAATTAAATAATAATTTAATTAATGATGCCTTTAGAGATAACTAAATAGGATTACCAAAGTGGTGTAATAAAATTTAGGTGTCTACAAAAAGTACCATTCATATAGAAGCTAAGTTTTTTAAATGTGATTTGGTAGTTTGATCTCAAGAATTTATTGTGTGTCTTCTCATTGTTGGTAGGTTTATAAGGTAAAGATTGGAAATAACTTCATTAGTTTCATATTAAGTCCTCAACTCAATTCAATGCACGAAAAATTCCTATTTCTAAGAGAATATGAATCTCAGTGCCTAAAATTTGCTATCAATACCAACAAAAATGACATTGTGATAGGAAGAGAATGTGGATTTTACCCAGATTCAATGAATAGAGCCATACCTATGGCTCTCTCTCTCTCTCTCTCTCTCTCTCTCTCTCTCTCTCTCTCTCTCTCTCTCTCTCTCTCTCCATTTAAAATAAAAAGACATTTTTCAATGTTGGAGCCCAGACCTTAATCAGAAATCCATTTATGTGGTCTGTGTGTACCATGCCAGACTGGATGGAGTGGAGGCAAAAAATGGGCAACTAGATAAGAAAAGACCATGATTGTAGCCATGATAATGGTGAGAAGCATTTTCTAGTTGAAAACATGTATTTTTTTTCCTATCTTAGGGTTAGGGTAGAGAGTAGTTGTTCAACAAGTAAGATTCAATTGCAGACTTAACATTCCATTCAACAAGGGTTCGTAACTTCAAAATTTTCAACCAAAAGAAAAAATTAAATCAAGCTACATAATAACCAACAAGATTGTGTAATGGAACAATGATTCAAATACAAGAAGATTGTTGCAAGGAAAAAGATGGGAACCTGTGAATGCTCCACACTTGACCCAACTCGCTATTATCTCTAGTCCACAACTATCCTCTCTTGCTTTCCCCAACTTCCCACTTAAAACAACATTTCCCCCCAAAAAAAAGAAAAGTATTTGACCTAATTCCATGTGGCTTCTGCTTGAATATTATTATTAATTTTTGTTTTGTTGTTAAGAAAGTTAAAGTGAAAGAATTAAAACACACATTTTTTTTTTAAACAAGTTTTTGTTTTAATAAACACACATATTATTTAATGAACACATATATCTATATATATATATATTTTTTTAAATTTATAAAATGAAATACTTCAAAGTTCCTATTCAAATAAGAAGAAGAAGAACTTTTTATTTATATATCCTAATAAATACAAGAACTCATCCATTAGTAGTTTATTATATTAACAATCAATCTTAACATCTTTCATTAAACCAATCAAATGATATATCTAAATTTCATTCTGAACTTCAAGGTTAGCTTTAAGAATGTAATGAAAAATATCAACAATCACATGAGATTCTTCATGATGTGTGTGTGTGGTAGCATGACATCTGATGTATCCCCTTTTGAGAGGCTAGCCCTCTCTACCTCAACCACACTCTTGTGTTGATGATCCCTACATCCACTCAGACACTTGCAACTAAAAGTGAGTTAGTATCTAGCATAATCAATGTATCACAACTTAATTATATCATCATTAAGAAATAAAAAATTAACTTAATCACTTATTAAATCACGATATTTAAGAATACATCTGATGGCAACATTATCTTAACGTAACAAATCATATATTTCCATATTAAAATAATTCATTTAATTTTGGTAAGTCCAAAATGTTAACTTTCATTATCTTAAATTATAATTAAACCATCTTTGACCAAGTCAACATGAAAAAAAAATGATCCTAAGGTAAGATGTGATAGGTACAATATGTTGTTGTCTTGTTTCATCATGCTTTGTTCAGAGCTATTTCTTGAATGTGTTTTCTTGCACCTTCTCTCACTCTACTAATAGAAATCATTCTTCCTATTTATAAATCTAGAAACTTAACTACTAATTGATTAGTGGTCTGCTTGGAAAATTCACCTTTAGACAACTATAGGAAGAATCTAAAATATAAATGGCTTGTTGAGAGAAGATTCAATCAAATTAATAGAGGCTTCAAATAATAAGATTTAAGTCATAAATTCCAACATTCCCCCTTTTCTGAGCCAATAAAACAAAAATCACATGATCATTCTTGATCATCTAGACCTAAAATCTTCATTAGCCACTTAAAATTTTCAATACTTAAAGGCTTGGTGAAGATGTTTGCTAGCTGTTGCTCATACCTAGAAAACCCCATATGTATTTTACCATTTCCAATGTATCCACAAATAAAATGATAGCTTATTTCTATATGCTTTCTTCCACCATAAAAAATATGACTTTTTTCTAAAGTAATGGGGGAAATATTATCACAAAATATGGTGGTTTCTTCCACTTGTTCTTCCTTCAAATCAGTCAAGACCCCTCTTAGCCAAACTAATTGACACAGTACTTCATTTTTCTATATACTCAGCCTCTAGTTTAGGTTGGGAAACTATGGGTTTCTTCTTAGAAGACCAAGAAATCACACTAGAATCCATATGAAAAACATAACTAAAAGTACTCTTTCTATCATTTAGACTTCTAGCCCAATCACTATCCATATAACCAACCAACCTAGACTCATTTTTAGTAGAATAGAAAATATCATATCCTTTGGTGGCTTTCACATACCTTGGGATTCTCTTACCCACTTTCCAATGAGTATCCTTTGGTGTTTCCATAAACCTTAGAATCAAACTCAATGCATACATAATGTCAGACCTAATTTTTGTTAAATACATTAAACTTCCAACCAAACTCTTAAACATAGTTGGATTTACATTGTTGCTGCAATCTTCTTGACTCAACTTAAGACCTATGCTTATTGGTTTTGGAGATTCCTTGCTATTGAACTTCTAAATGTTTCTAAAATCTAATTTGCAAACTTCTCTTGAGAAATGAAAATTCCGTCATTCAATTGTTTAACTTCTAAACCTAAAAAGTATCTCAATATTCCTAAACATGTCATTTCAAACTCATCCTACATCACTTTTTTGTAATTAGCAATAAGGTAATCATCATCCTTGGTCAAAATTAGATCAAAATATAAGACAACATTTAAAATCTTACCATCTATTATCTTAATTTAAAGAGTAGCCTCATCATCAGATTTTCTAAAACTATTGCTTACAAAATATGACTCAATCTCGTTGTACCATGATCTTGGTGGTTGTCTAATCCTATAAAGATCTATCTTTAGCCTATACATTTATCTTCTTCCAAAACTTCATAACCAAGTGTTTGATCTATGTAAAATTCTTCTTTCAACACACAATTAAGGAAGGTAGACTTCACATCTATTTCAAACACCTTTGACTTGTGTTGGGCCGCAATAGTTATGAAAATACACAATATTTCCATCCTTGCAATAGGTGCAAATGTCTCATCATAATCTCTACCAAACTAGTGATTATATCCCTTGACCACCAAAAGTTCTTTATCATTAGCTATTTTTCCTTCAATATTACACTCGGTCTTATACACCCATTTTACACTAATAAATTTCTTGTTGAAAAATTAGTTTGCTCCTGTAGTGCGTATGTAAATGGAAACACTCAATCTCTCTCTGTCCTTATTCTAGGCTACTAAATGTAATCGAAGACCTCAAATCAACACATAGACGCATAATCCACCTCCTTTTTCCATTCAAATTCAAGCTCCATTACAACAGCAAACTGAACCAATACCATTGAATCTTGGGGCTGCGTCCACAAATTATCAAGACCGAACACTCGATCATTGCAAAAGGAGATGTTCTTATTTCTTTTTTCTGTTATACTGACTCATTAATGAGATGAATCACAGAATCGTTTTATCACTAGTTATTCTCTTCCACACATATGGTGTAACCACCATTTAGCCATTAGTCTCTGGTCTCGACTTTCACATATCATTGGGCTATCACTCTTCCTTATCGAATGAGGTTCAAGATATCATCACCCCTACCATCCAATGACCATTGTCACAATTCTTTGGGTTGGACTTGATAAAAGCTACCACCTGTTTGATATCAAATACCAATTTCGATAACTCATACATTGCAGGTTATCAGGTCCTTCCTCTTGTTCATAGATTCATCACCTTTCATTATGACCATGATTGACAGCTCACTGTGCAATCAGTTTGAACAAACAAATTGCCACGATGTCTTCCTTTGGTGGATATCGGGTTTCTCCTTCCAGAATGTTGTCACCTTTGACATGTATTGAGATCATGCTTTGTTATCAGGTTTCCAATATAGTCCTGAGCTACTATAAAAACTGCCACCTTTCTTTTATTATCATGCATCACGACATCCATTGATGAATGCTCCTCTTCACAAATAAACTGTGGTTCCACCCAATACAGAGGATTTGGTTTCTCATGTTTTTATGCATGCGAAATGGTGGATCTAATGCAACAAGGATTACTATCGAGTTCCATAACCGATTCAGTTAAATGCAACATTCAGACACATACACAATTTTGTCTTCCAAACCGAGATCAATATAATGAAAAAAGGCAAGAATCAAGGAATCAAAAACTAATCAAGAATATCAGTCAGCACACTGATCAAGAATCAATAAGGAGAGCAAAGCTGAGACTTTATTGACAAAAACACAGATTTCTATTACATGCTATAGACTAAAAAAGTATGGCTCTCTGGCTGCCGCCAGAGAGCCATGTGAATTCCTTTTTAATTCACTCCCTCTTTTCCACTATCCTCTCAATCCCTTATTCATCTGATGGGAGTTGCTAGGATAGACTAGCTTGTCTATGCTCCTGACCCTTACTTAGGATCTTAGTGTTCCTCAACACCAGTATAGATCTATAGGATTCCTTATTCTTCTAAGGACTTCCCCTGACCTGTATAACCTCCCCACCAAGTTTCACACCCTCATTCATCAATCTTCTTGCTTTGCATGCTAGCAACTAGGCATCCACATAGGCTAAAAAGGGTCTTTCAATTCCCGCTGCTGTCACGTATTCCAAGAAAGAGATCTAATAGGATCCAATGTATCTTTAGGACATTATACACCTACTTATCACCTTTGTGCAATAGGGTTTTCACCCGATTTGATAGTTTCTTTGGAAACTAGGCTACAAGACTAAGCCTAATTAGCCCTCCACCCAGATTTGTAGGGAGATTTCTGATTAATGCTTAAAGATTCAGCACTGCTGGTGAACATAACATCTTCTTAGATTAGTCCCCTCTAAAATATTCTTGAGGTTTCAAGTACTCAAAAGGCCGTACAGTATACTTGGCCAATAATGAGGTTTTTTTTTTTTTGAGGGTTTTATGGACTCTCCAAACTCTCGGTCTTCTCCAAAACTTTCCAGCACTTACCCAGCCTTCTCCTCCAGGATTTAGGATGGCTACACCTCCCTTGTGACTTCCCTAAGAGGGCAGGTCGTGACTCTTTACCAGTCACCTGCTGTAGCACATTTTTGTGCTGTCCCAACCTAGCCGAGTATAGTTATATTCGCCTAGGCTTTGTCAAACAGCTGTTTGCTTGCATCTTCAAGGGCCCTGCACTTGTAGCAATGTACATTGGGGTCTGTACCTTCAATATCCATGTTCTCATGGCAATCCCACGGTGAATAAGAAAGTTACAGCCCCATTTTCAAGAAACACTCCAAAGCTGGCAGAATACTAACACACAGAGTTGTATATACAAAATATGCCACACAAAATGTAAAAGGGAATTAAACTAAATTTCACACACAAAGTATAAACACTAAAAACAAATAAAACCTTCAATACTTCCACAAAACACTCTTTATATTCACAAAATCACAAAATCACAGTCATAACAGTGACTGCTGCATTTCTCAGAATAAAACCAGTCTGCTACAGCACAACTTTTCAAAAACTCTGACAACACAACAACCCGTACATTAGGGTTTTCAAAGCATTAAATAGGATGGTTTAGGAGTGAGTATTAGGGTCTTAGGGTGTGACAAGCCACTTTGGCCCTTTTTCCATTACAAGGCAATATTTGCTAGCAGCTTTTTTTTATATTCACATTAATTTGCTTGAGTTAATGGATAAAACACATTCATAAAGTTTAGCAGACCTCTAGGACTATCACCTATCCTAGTCACAACCAAAACTTGAGTTAAACATCATGAAGAAGGACTCTTATTGCTATTTACATTCACAACACACACCAAAACTATAAAAGGGGAGGGCCCTCATAAAGGTGCTCCTGCACCAAGTGCCTGCCCCTGGTTTGCATTTTGTTATTATTGCTGAACTCTTTTAGAGCTAGTTTTATGATTGTTGGTTAGCAGCATTCTTTTGAGATTATCAGATATTGTGCTATGGATTCAATTTATTATGTGATGAGATTACTTAGATTTTACATTTCATATATGCATGATGATTATTACAGTGTTTGCAATTATTGATGATGATTAGTAAGATGATTTACCATATGTGTTTTCTTATGGATACTTACCCCATACTTGCATGTGTATGGTGTGTGTGTTTGCTTTGCGTGTTTGCTTTTGTATGGTGTGTCTGATGTGGTTAAAGAAGGGATTCATAGTCACCTGCTAGTCGAGATCTACACGACGCACCACTTCCTGCCATTGCCTGTTTAGTTTAGTATATATTGTGCTTGTACATGCATGGTTTTTATGCAAGTTGCAGGTATCGGGTATCGACTTCCTTGAATTGTCAAGATGAGCGTACCCTATCACATCATCTCAATGATAAGAGAGGGGAGATAAATTCTTAAGTCCAAATCCCAACCCTTTAATCCATTTGTTCTAATTGGAAAATTAGGACAAGTATCCGAGTTGAGTACCCTCCGAATGCGTCAGATGACGTAATTTGTGATTTAAACCTTTGGTTTGATTTTGTATGTATTTTGGCTATGATGAATTTTCATATTTTTACCTTATGAGTTTTTGATGTATTTTCTATTAATTAAGCTTAATCAAAAGATTTAATTAATGGTTTATTTTAATAGAAAATTAATATGGTATTTTAATATTTATTTTATTTAATTAATTGGAAAATTAATTAAATAAAATAATTAAATTTGAAAATAAAAAGTTAAAAGTTTAAATTTAGAATGTGACAATATTTATTTTAATAATAATATATTTGGAGTTCATTTTTAAATAAATGACTAAATAATAATATTATTAAAGTTAATAAATATTTTATCAATAAAGTTTTGAAAAATAAAATTTAAAAGTGGAAAATATATTAAAATTATTAAAAGATTCTAAATCTCATGTGATTAAAATATAAATATATTAAGATTGAAAAGTGGAATTATCAAAGTTAGTGCATGAGACTTAATAAATAAATAAATTAAATTTGAAAGAGTAAAGTAAATATTATATTAATGATTGTGCATTATTTTAATATTTTCTCACATAGGAGTTTGTGAATTCTCGAGAGTTGTCATGTAGACAACACAAGAGTTTGCACTCTAAGAATGCACTAGTTGTCTACACTTAGGAGTTAGCATTTTATTTGAGCACATGGTGTCTACAACCTTAAGACT
This sequence comes from Cupressus sempervirens, assembly GCA_028749045.1. Classification (NCBI taxonomy): domain Eukaryota; kingdom Viridiplantae; phylum Streptophyta; class Pinopsida; order Cupressales; family Cupressaceae; genus Cupressus; species Cupressus sempervirens. The sequence continues at coordinate 554,416,830 of CM053791.1, forward strand.
CATCTAGAAGGTTGGAGAAGACCCATGCTTGGTTGTCGTGCTTATCTTCTAGTTGTTTCTAGAGACACTGTAGATGCATCTTAGAGGCCTTTAAATAGAGGCTCTCCTAATGTGTTTGGACAAGCTTAATGGAAGCTACAAGCTACAAGCTTAAATGAAAGCTTCAAAGCTTACATGCATTGGAGAAGCTCATATGCTCATATGTTTCTACATGCTTCTATGCTTCTTCTAGCACTTCTAGTCACTTGGAGGATTTGGTTGGCTTGGATCTTGGAGGAATTGCAAATGTTGGAGAAGGAAGGGATTCTCTATGGACTTCTGAGGCATGAAAAATTAGCATCAGTGTCTAGGTGCACTCGTGATAATCACATAATTTATTTGCACTCTTTCTCTTCTTGTCTTCATCGTGTCTGCTATATGCATCTGAATATTTTTTGTGATTGGATTTGCAATTTTGAAATTGAAATCTAAATATGCTATTTGGTTGAGAAGAAAACAATAGAAAAACACTAGATCCAATTAAGGAGAAATAATTAGATATGAATCGGGTTTGGGTTCGAACTTATATTAAATTAGAAAGACAAGATTTCGAATTAAAATAGAAATTTTATGTTGAAAATTTGAATGATTAGATGTAATCTTTCTATCAATTATATTTTTAGATGCGTATGAACAAAACTTTTTATGGTTAGATTTAGAGAACAATTATTTTAAGAGAAAATTCTTAATTCATCATAAATTGTCTTGTCGCTGCCCTTGGATAGACCTGAACTCAGTTATTCATAACTTTTTATTGTAATCAAATTTATTCGATCACTCCAGTCAGAATGGCGCAACTTGGTCCTCTCCAACATATTTCAATTTCAGCCTAATCCAACGGTTCATTAGGGAGATATAGCCGTCGTACTAAGACTATTTTATTCAAAGACAAATATTTCTCCATTTCTCATAACCAAGAGTTCTTTATGCTTAAACTTCACAAAAATAATATATTAAAGCATGGAATAAATTAAAGATATTATTGCAATCTTCCCTTATTAGAAACTTATTAATATGCATTAGTTTTATATGGTTTATTATCTAATATAATTAAATCAAATTTAATTAAGATTAGTTAATAGTAGAAGAAGTGTAATTAATTATTAGTCAATCTAAGTAAATGGATTTTTAAATGAGAGAAAATTTAAAAGAAAAGAAATTTTAATATAGTTTATATAGTGGACTTTTTATAATGTATATTAAATACTATTTAATATATATTAAATAATTTAGAGATGGTAATTTTATATTACATTTTTAAATGAAGAGACTTTAATGATAATGGATTAAGATTTAATTGACATGGAGTCACTGTTATAACATTGTTATAATTTGAATTACTATGGTATTATTAATACATTATATATTATTATTGATATACCTTAATGGTATTAAGAGTTAACTAATAAAATTTATGGAGGGATTCTCTAGATCGATTATTTATAGTTTTGATGAGTTTATTATTTATTAATGTTTGTTGGGTCAAACAAACTATTAATAAATAATGGTTTAAATAGTTATCAATAAATTTGATTAGAGTTAATCTAGTGGAGATTATTTAATGATTGAAATTTTGGATTTGGAGTATAGTTGATTTTTAATGGATATTCATTGAGTTGATGATATAACTATGTTATCAATAATGAAGTTGTGCGATATAGTTTTAATTGAAATGATTAATACGGGTTTGTTAAGAAAACATTAGTATTCATAAAAAAAATGACGAAGGTGGTCATTATAAATTTGTTAATAAGACTCCCAATATAGCTTGTTATTAAATATTAACATGTTATTATTATTGAACTATGAGTATGAATATTTGTGTATTGGATTATGGTTGACCTTTAACTTACACATTATAGCTAGTTATTCATTAGGTCATTGCTATGGTTATGCAATTATTAATTAAATCAATTAATGAGAGTTAATTAGATTTAATTAATAATTAAGTTATGTAATAGAGATTTATTTGATATAATTCTTTTAACGAGATTGTAGATTATCTATATTAAAGTTGATAAGTCTTATGACTTGAATTATGACCTTAGATATTATATGGTTATCAACGATGATAACGATTAAATTAAAAGACTCAAACTTTAGTAATACTTAATTAAGTTTCTAACTGAGAACTATTAGAATGTTGAAAGGTCATGGATTGTGCACCTATGAGAATTGATTGATTAAATTGATCATTTTAATAAAGTTATAATCTTCTTATTTGAAGACTAGTAATTGGCTCTCTTATAATTTAGACGAATAATGATCCTTGATTTATGTTAAAAGTTGAAGTATTATTAAAAAAGAGTTAATCAATTAGAATATGGATCACGGTTAAAAATAGAGAACAATTTAATTAAAGGTCAATGATGGTCAGTTTAGTGAATGTTTATCCTTAAGTTATTCTTAGAATGTAATTCTTAATAATGGAAGGATAATGCTATCGGGGAACAATTTGGGTTGACTTGTAGGTCAAATGATGAAACTTAAGACACTTGAAAGTATACTTGCAAACAGAAAAACTAGAAAAAACCCTACACTTGATTCAACTATGAGATTTTAGCAAAACCAAAACATGTGTTTGCATCATGTATTCTCTATGCTTCTTGTTTTGGGTTTTGGGTTGACTAGTGTTGACCAGTCTTAGGTTGTTACTAGAGGCTCGGGGGTTATGAGATGTGTTGGCATGTTGATCTTATTTGGTCTCGATCTTTATAAGCCAAACCATGGTAATGTGATCATATGCTCTATGAAATGTTTGTATTTACTGATTGTTATTGTTCATCAGTCTTCATGTGTGAAGTTGAGATGTATGTGTATGAGACACTTGAGCTAATCATTTTTGAGTCATCAATCAGTTATCCTTGGATTATTTTCTAGTCGCCATGATGGGACTGAAATGTGAATTTATTTCTTGATGATGTCATGTTGTGACATGTTTGACTCAACCATTTTGGAGTCTTCGATCAGTATGATTTTGAGATATTCTTGGTTGCTTGTTGAGAACCAATGGATATTATGATTTATTTTGAGATATATTTTAGTTATTGAAAACCAATGGATACTTATGATTATCAGTGATTCTTTTAGTTGCCAATAGAGAACTGTTGTGGTCATGATTTTTTATAGATGTTTTTCCAGATGCTCATGGAGATTTGATGATTCTTATCTTGAAGATTTGATGATTCTTATCATGGATATTTGATGATTATACTATGGATATTTGATGATTCTTTTTATGGATTATCTTTTGGATTTTTTTTTTATAGTCGCTTGTACAAGACTGTGGTGATTTATGATTCCATGAGCTTAGGGTAGGTAATCTACTTGTAGTGTTGGGAAGAGGCTTGCAATGGGGGCCGGGGCCCTAAGTGGCTGCCAGGGTAACTCATTGTAAGTTTTGTTAATAAGTGATAACATTTACACACTAAATGGGAATTAAATGAACTTAAAAAGATAATTGTTTTGATGTTCTCGCCCATGCCTTGAGCGCTTGTACAAGCTAAGATGGGAGTAGTGAGAATGCATGGTTGCGACCTTGCATTCTGTAGTATGCCTCGTCAGTATGAGAGGATACTAGTGGCCGCATGAGATCAGTATGGACCCGTGGAGTTCAGCTAACTGCCAAGGTAACTTGTATGTGATAAATATGATGACACTTTCCCACTTGCATAGTAGGTTTCCTACATGTCATTGTTGTGCCTCTAGGAATTAGATGTCAGTTTTTGTGTGATGGAACCTTTGAGTTAGTATACTTTTAGGATTCCTAGACTTAGAGAGTATTTATGCTATGTGATTTTGATATCCTGTTTGGGACTTGAGATTATCTCCTTAGCAAGGTGGGAGTGGACCACTTAGGTTCCACGTGGTCGGGTGGTAGTGTTTTATCACTCTCATCATTTGAGATCTGTCTGAGACACCGTAGCTGGAGTATTCTTAGTTGGTATTTATCTTCATTATGTTCTTGGAGCATTATGATAGATGATATACTTTATGATGGATGTATTTACTGGTATGTTTCTTATATTGATGATTTGCATATGTTAGATGATGTTATCTTATGCTTTACTTTGCATGTTAGTAGGATGTTTTAGGAGTGACATTCCTACTATGTTAATATCGATGATCTCTTTGGTGCTTTGGAATGTTACGCAAGGAGGGATGGCTAGGATCCACGATGGTCTAATGATGCTATTTACGGTTGGGAGGAACCGTGCACTTAGTTTATTATGTTTGATGACTTATGGTTATCTTTTATGATGGATGTTGATATCTTCTATGATGATGTATCATGTATTTTTTATGGTTTCATTTACTTTAATTGCATCATGGATTAATATTGGATGATGATGTACTTTATTTATATGGATGTTTATTCTTTTATGATTTTCATACCCTGTGATATGTATGGTGAATGATTGAGCAATCTAAAAATATAATTTATGAACATTGGATGTATCATTGTTATTTCATAAGGATGTGATGTTAGATGAATAAGTTATGATTAGATGTGTTTCAACGTTAAGGGACCTTTAAAGAATGTAATCTGTTATGTATGTTATGTTTACTTTCATTTGAATTGTTACTATTGCTTCCGTAAATATTATGTATGGTTTTACTTTCATGTTTAAAAAAAAATTGCTTGGTAAACTTAGTGAAATTCTTTGGATCCCTTGGCGGGGCATTACAGCTCCCAAGTTTCATTGCTTTCTATAGCATCTATTTCCTCATCAACAACCTCACATCATTTTTCTTCTTTCAAAACTTCTTCAAAATAAACTTAGATCATTATGAAAAAATAATGCAAAATAAACATTCTTATCAAAATCATTATATCTTTCATCTTGATATACCTCCCTTAGAGTTTTAGTCTTTCTTGGTAGAAGGGAGTTGAAAGTAGGATCTAAACTCTCACTACTACTATTGTGTTGTATAGGTTCAATCTAGAACTATCTAGAACTATCAAAAACTTTATGTGAATTATTATCTCTAGTTGCTTCCTTTTCTTCATGTTTCTACTAGTAACAATCTTGAACTCTCTAGCACCATTGGGTTTTAATACTGATTCATCTTGTTGATCTTTATACTCATCATCTTCATCAATAATAGGCACTTTATTTGATGTGTTAGATGATACATCTACTAAGCCATTCCATGACTCATTCTCTAAACACTCAACATCTCTCTAAATGATGATCTTCTTAGTGATAGTGTTATACAATATATATGCCTTATATTTTAAGTTATAATCTATGAAGATACACTTCTCACCTTTCTCATTAAACTTTTATCTTTTCTCCTTTGGTACATGTGCATATGCTACACTCTCAAACACTCTCAAGTGTTCAACTATCCATCTATGCTTTGCCCATACCTCAAGAGTTATCTTATCACAAAGTACCTTTGTAGAACTTTAATTAATCAAGGAAATAGTTATTTCTACAAACTCTCTCTAATATTTAGCCAGGATACCTTTTTCTTTCATCATACTTCTCGCTATCTCAATAATAGTTCTATTATTTCTTTTAGCCACTCCATTTTTGTGTGCAGTATAACTAATTGTTAGCTCCTTTCTTATACCATTCTACCTACAAAATTTCACAAATCTTGGAGGTATACTCTCATCCTCTATGTGACCTTAAGACTTTAATGCAATGTTCACTTTCCTTTCCAGCTTAAGCTTTAAACTCCAAAAACTTATAAAAAACATAAGATTTATTTGTCAAGAAATACACCTATGTTTTATGGCTGAAATAATAAATAAAAGGTGATAAAATAAGCACTCTATCTTGGTTTGCAATAGTTAGGGGAAGAGTGGCTTTTAAAAATTTGAATCTTTCTTTGGGCAGGATTCCTCTAGTAGTTTAGGATCAGAATCATGGCCTGGTCCATGGATTGATGGGAGGTGATGAAGATTGTAAGGGGAATACACAGATTGAAAAATTCTTAGAGAATGGAGATGGGGACTCATGTACTTTTTGCAAGGATCCAAACAAGCCTCCTTTAGCCTCCAAGGTGGGACTTCCTAGGGCAGAGATCACCAAATGGTCCTCTCTATTTAGAGTTAAACCATTAGGCAAGTCCTCTTTTCCAGCTGTTAAAGTGCTCCCCAGGTCTAAAAAAGGAACTTTTCCAATTGCTATCCTAGACGAGCTTGTCGACCACAACATTCCTTCTATGGATTTTTCCCTAGTGGGTAAGTTTATTAGGCAAAGGCCAAATATAAACATCATTAGATCTTTCATTAAGAAGAAATGAAACCTGAAAGGTTAAGTCACAATCATTGTGATGGTCAAAGGTTTTTTGTCTTTTGAATTTTCCTGCATTGAGGATCTCTCAAACGTCCTCTATGAGGGGCTTAGGGTTATTAGTCACTAAAGACTAGTTCTCTAGAAGTGGTCCTCGATGCTAAACTTGAATGATTCTTTCTTTGTTCAAGCACTAGTTTGGGTTAGACTCCCAAAGCTTCCTCTAGAATTCTAGAATGAGGATATTTTCATGGGAGTGGCCAAATCCATTGGAGAGATTCTATAAATAGATTTGGTACTAGCATCAAGAAGAATATTAAGCTATGCCTCTATTTGCATTTGAGTTGGGGAGGGGGTGGATATGCTAGAGGAAGTAAGCTTCCATTCCAAACTCAGAACCCATGTTTAGAAGCTGGTCTATGACAGTGTGCCTTTTTCTTGCTTTCATTGTTTAAAAAAGGGCCGCAAGGCTAAACAATTCTCGAAGGCTAAGGAGGAAAATAATATGAAAAGGGAAACCCCCAAGCCCAAAACTCAAAAGGAAGGGAATAAGATTTGGAAATAAAAGAACAACATGGGCCCTGAGACTAGTTGCCCTGAGAATCAAGAGGTGGTTGTGGAAATCCCTGTAAGAGAAGTGAATGTTTCTATTTTGATTTACCCATAGATGAAAGCTATAGAGGGAGGACCAATCAGTGGAGAAAAAGGACCCAATAATGAGAGTTTCCTACATCCCTTGAAGGGGAGGGTGGTCATTGCGAAACTTCCCTTGAAGAACAACACATGGTTTCTTCCCTAAAGGGGATGAGTGAGGAGTGAAGAAAGAAAAATAAAGAGGTGAATAATGTGTCAGTGTGTGGGAAACTCAAGGGCCCCAGGGAGCCAAGGAGGCCATCCCCTCACCCTTTGGGGATCATCTAGCTTCCCCTAATTTAGGAACTAGTTTTCTATAACTGGTAAGAAAATCTTCCTCTAGATAACTTTCTAGAATGGAGGCTTGGCTTGAGAACTGTGTAGATGACAACAAAGAGACTTGGACCATTGTTAGAAGGAAGAAGAGTAGAGATCCTTCCCTAGTTTCACCAACAACATTTAGGAGCAAATAAAATTTTTATGTTGGAGATAAAATTAAGACTCTGGGTAGAAAGAGTTTAAGATAATCCATTTAGGAGGAGGCTAGAAGGAATATGGTAGATGGGAGCCAAAGGACCATCAAGGAGGTATGCTCTATTAAAAAGAAATAAAAATAATATCCTAGAATATAAGGGGGCTAAATAGAGCCAATAAATAGGAGGTAATTAGGAATATGATTAGAGACCACAAACCTAATTTTATGTTGATCAAAGAAACCAAAATGAAGAAAGACCTAGTGGATAAGATTTATTTTAGTAGCTATATGGATGGAGAGGCCACCAATGTAGAGAAAACCTCTAAGGGTCTACTCACTCTCTTCAACCATAAGCAATTCCAAGTCACTACCATTCATAATGAAGGTAACATCCTATTGTGTAAAGTTTTGCATATTTATATCAAAGACTCCTAGTTTCTTTTGAATGTGTATGCCCCCAACTCTAAGCTAGAGAGGAAGGTTTATTGGTCCAATCTCAACTCCCTCAATCAAAACTACAACCTAGATAAGGTTATCATTATGGGAGATTTTAATACTCCCCTCTCTAAAGAGGAAAAATTTGGGGGTTTGGCCCCAAACTTGGAAAGAAAAATGGATCTTTCTTTCTTCATAAATAGTATGGCTCTCCTAGATGTTGACCTCTCAAGTGGGATCTTCACTTGGTCCAATTAGCATTTAGGGAGTGAATGTATCCAGGTCCACCTCAATTGGTCCCTCATTTCACCTGGATGGTTGAACCTCTTCTCTAGCTAGCTCTCCCTTATTCCTAGAGTTGGGTCTAATCATTCCCCCATCTCCCTTTCTTTAGTCCCTCTCTCATTGAAGTGGAACTTCCCTTTTCATTTTGAGTTGTGGATCTCCCACTTTCACCTATTTTCTAGAATCTCCTCTTGGTGGAACATTGATGTGGAAGGGATAGCTATGTTCAAGGTTGCTAAGAAATTGAAAAATGTTGAAAGCAATATCAAAATATGGAAAAAGTCTAATTTTGGTCATATATTCTAGGACAAGGATGTGGCATCTGATCAACTTCTTACCATTTAAGACACCATTCAAAAGGGAGGATATAATGAACACCTTAGAATTATTGATATGTTTGTCCTCTTTGACCTCCACAACATCATTAGTAGAGAAGAGAACTTCTAGAAACAAAGGTCCATAATTGATTGGCTCAAAAAGGGAGATCAAAATACTAAGTTCTTCCACCTGTACACCCTAAAGCATAAAGCAAGCAACTAGAATTTAGTAATTAAGAAGGGTCAATTCCTTTTAACTGATGAAAAGGACATTTCTACTAAGGCTGCTGATTTTTTCTTTATGCTACTTTCCTGGGACTCCTCTTTGTCTATGGAAGACTAGAAGGAAAGTGTTTCCTCTCTTCCCCAGCTAATTCAGCCTCACCATAACACAATGATGTGGGTTATACCTAATAGTATGGAAGTGAAGAAAGCTTTGTTCTCTCTCCTAGTAGATAAAGCCCTTAGGCTAGATGGTTTTCCATTTTTTTTTTCTAGGTTTATTGGAAGGTGGTAAAGATGGATGTTGTGAAGGTAGTATAGGAATTCTTTTGGGCCGGAATCTGCTGAAAGAGATCAACTCTACCTTTCTAGTTCTTATCCCTAAAACCCTTGCGATAGATTCTATGGATCAATTCAGGCTCATTAGTCTTTATAATTCATTTTACAAGATCATATTAAAAGTTCTAACAATTTGAATTCTCAAGGTCCTCCCTTTGATCATTTCCCCACAATAGATGAGTTTCATCCCTGGTAGACAAATCCTTAACTCTTCTATCCATCGAGAGGCTTAAGGCAAGGAGATCCTCTTTCTCCCATCTTCTTCATCATCATGGCTAAGTGTATTGGTAGATTGATTTAGAGTAAAGATAAGAAGGGTCCTTGAGAGGAATCAAACCTTCTTTAGGGTAGTTTTCATTCACTCACCAACAATTTGTAAATGACATTGTTATGGGAGGAGAAGCTTTAGTTTTGGAGGCCAAATCAATCACGAGCCTTCTAGATATGTACACTAGGGTAACTAGCTAGCTTATTAATTTGGAAATTTTTTTGGCTTTCTTTATCAATACCCCTATAGAAAGACAAAGAAAGATTGCAAGCATTCTAGGTTGTGGGGTTTGGAGCCTGCCTGCCAACTATCTTGGTCTCCCATTGGGGACAAAAATATCAAATTCTTTTTGGAAGGGGCTTATATATAGGTTTAATAAGAAGTTGGAAAGATGGAAAGGAAACACTCTCATCCAAGATAGAAAATACCTTCTGGTGAGGGTCAGTCTTTAGTACCTTCCCACATACACCTTGAGTCTCTTTGGGATTTTGATCAAATATGCTGAGATAATGGAAAAGATCCAAAGAGATTGTCTATGGTCTTGTATGGAAGATCGTAAGAGATAGCCTCTTGTGGCTTGGGATTATATTTTCCTTCCCAATTGTTATGGGTTCCTGGGAATTAGAAAACTTAAGCATCTCAATAGAACCCTCCAAGCTAAGCAAGCTTGGAAAATATTTAATAGCACTAGAGAATGGAGAGATATTCTAGTGGATAAGTATATAAGGAGACTCTCTATAAGATATCTTCTTAATGTATCTAACATCCTGACTAGCTCAATTATATAGAATGGGATCTTAAAGGAAAGAACCCTAGTTAAGTCCAAGGCCAAATGGAAAGTGGGAAATGGAGAGAACATCCTCTTCTAGCAAGATAATTCACTTATTCAGGGCCCTCTCATCAATAACCCCATCTATGATAACTGGGCCAACACTTGTATAAGGTTGTTTAGATTAAAAGTTAGTGATTATAGAATAGACTAGGGATGGAGAGACCTATCCTTGATATCAAATGAGCTTAAGCCAATAAGGGTGATGCCAAACTCTTTGATTCTGAGCAATAACAAGGATGAATTGATATCTAAAGGCAATAGTATGGTTCCTACTTAGTGGCCTTAGGGTACAACTCCTTTTAACTAAAGGAGAAACCTCCTTGGGCTAAGGCCTAGATGCCTAGCCTCACCCCTAAAATCAACATTTTCTTTTGGTTGATACTTCAAGATAAAATTCTCACTCTAGATAACTTGGCAACAAGAGGTTAGTATATCCCTAATAGATGTATTCTTTGCAAGCATCAATTGGAGATGGTCAACCACATCTTCATTCATTGCCCTTATTCCATGGAGGTCTAAGAAAATCTCACTAGGAACTATGGTGTTAGTCAGTGCAAGCTAGGGAATATCTTGGACTTCTTCTACCAGTGGGACATCATGTTCAAAGGGACAAATTTTCAAAGTATAAGCATATAAACTTTTCCCCATTTTTGTTCGAGAGTATGGAAAGAGAGAAACAATCAAATCTTTAGAGATAGAGAGGTTCCTACTAATGTGCTTGTAGACAAAATCAACAACATCTTGAGAGAAAATTTTCTTATCAGGAAGGTTGGCTTTCCTAATGAAGGGGTTAATAGTAAGGACAAAGAGAAGGACAATAGCATGAAAAGAAAGGTGGTCAAGTGGAAACTCCCTCCTTAAGGATGGCACAAATCTAGCTTTGATGGAGTGGCCAAAGACAATCTTGGTCTTGCTAGATGTGGGGATGTCATTAGAAATTTCCATGGGGTTGGAATTGCTACTTTCTCCCACCCCTTAGGAAACTAGACAAATCACTATGCTAAAGCCAACACTTCCCTCTACACCACCAAACTGGCACTGGAAGTGGGAGTCAAAAACCTATGGCTAGAGGGAGAATCAAAAATTATAATCAGGTGCATAAAAGGTGACCATTTGAAAGTGTACATGTTAGCCATGAGTATAGGGAATCTAACTCAGTGGCTGATTGGTTTAGCAATGAGGCAGCCAAGTATGAGATGATGAGGATATGGACCACTAGAGGGAATATTCCATTAGCCGTGAAAGATCTAATTGATCAAGAGAGGATCTAGGGAAGTGCGGGTGAAATCACATCAGAATCTCATTGAAATCACTATTTAATTATGGAAATTAATGCAAAAATGTCTACAAGCCACTACAATTATGGAAAGTACAAGGTGAATTGGAGGATGATGTATTTCATGTCTATTCACCATGCTTTATGGGTTACTTATTTTCTTCTCCAATTTTTTGGAATTCAAAAAAGGCAGTCTTGAATAGAGTAAATAGAGGACTGGCAAAGGAGCAAAAGGAACTATGTTTATGTGACAAGAAACTTCCTAGTTGAACAAGATGTTGGGAGAATGGAGTAGAAGGGAACTAGTTGGAGAGGTAGAGAAATGGAAATAGAGAACCGAGGTTTGGGAAGCTCTTGAGGTATGTGTTGTGGGCTATCATTGAGTTTATTTCTCTAGCTACAAGGTTTGATAGGGTTAGAACTCACCACTTTGTTTCGCTTAATCACTTCCATTATGGTTTTCAAGTCTATTTTCCTTTTTACTTTTTTTCTTCTATGAACGAGAATATTTTAGGGTATAAGAAAAAAATCAGTGTTAATCTTGCCCTACATGAGGGTTTACTTCTTCTACTTTTTGAATATTTTAAAGACCAATCTAGGAGTAAGCCCTTGCATCATTCTTTGGCTACTTTTGAGGAGATAGGGAATTCTAATTTATCCTTAGAAATAGAGGGAAACCTAAGTGTAATCTCAGAGGAGGAGGAAGCCTATCAATCTTCAGGAAGAAGAGCAAGGGGAAAGTCAAGGGTGCTCCCTCTCCTAGAAAATCTTCTTGTAGGAAAAGCCTTAGGGGCCATATGTCCAAAATGTCTGGTGAAGCAAACAATGAGTATAATGAGGAAGGTGATGACATGGATACAAACAAGGAGACCAAGGGTGTGGATGATGAGACTAGAGTGGAGTTGGCTACTATTACCAAAAAGAAGTAGAGGAAGATTAGGGAGTAGGATATGCTATTAGAGGGGAAAAATGTTAGAGGGTTAGTGCTATCTACTTCTCCTCCCCTTCCCAAGCCCCCATAGGAGAAAAATGAGAAAATGGAGAAGGGGAACACAAGTGGTGTGGTAGAAATAAAAGATAGGTGAATGGTCTGGAAGAAATTCAATGCAAAAACCTCCAAAATGAGGATAGTCTGGGAGGTTATGAACCCTCGAATCCTTGAAGAAAAAGAGGGGAAAAGCCAACTAGATCAACTCATTGATTTGATGATGGTATCCATTAATGACAATGTGAGGGAGGTGGGTATGAACTTTCTCAACAATGCAAAAAAAAAACATGGTTGACAACTTTTGATCTATAAAATGGTTTCCTCATGAGCTAGAGGAAGTTAAAGATAGGCTAGGGTAGATGGAAAGCTAGGTGAAGAAGAATGAGAAAAGGAACTAGACCAATCTTGGGGATCCAATTAAGATGGTTGAAGATAGGATGAAGAATATGGAGAACTTCAACTTTAGCATGGCTAACTAGATGCTCAATATCCTTAAATCTCTTAATAAAAATATTGTCAATCTTAGTGGTAAGATGAAAGCCAGGGGGCTTGTTGCAAGGGAGGATGAAAGAGGGCCCCATAATGGACATAACTCAAAGCCACTTGAATTAGAGCTGTGAGAAGGACAAGGAACACTTGGAGGAAGAGCTTTAGAGAATCAAGGATGTAGTTGAGACCATCCAAGACCTTGAGCATCTGGCTGTTTCTATTTTTGCTAGTTTTTTCTTGTTGTCTTTTTGTTAGCCCTGTTTTCGTTGCAGGGCATTTTAACTTTCTTTCCTTTTTCATGTAAGAAATTTTTTGTTTTAGGAGCCCTATAAAACCTCTTTTTCTTAATAAAAAAAAGCACTCCCTCCTATGGAAGTAACTTTCATAGGGCCAACCACATCAATATGCACCGACTCTAATGGTTCTCTAGCTCTTTTGGAATTACCAAAATTAAAGGGAAGCCTATGTTTCTTACTCAAGATGCAAGCCTCACACTTGCTACTAAATTCCTTAACACTTGGCAAACCATCCACCATTCTTTTATTTGATAAAAAATTCAAACTAGCATATCCAAGACTTTGATACCTTAAATGCCATAACTTGGAGGGGTCTTCAATCATGCTTTTAAAAGCTAATTGTTTTTTGTATGGTTGTACATACTTTCTTGGAAGATGTAACAAAAAATTAAGAGATGAAACATGTCTCAATCTTTAATGGAAACATTAGGTTCTTTGTCATTTGGGTTGCTGCAACAACTTTTTTTCTCCCATCTTTCTCATGAATGACACATTTTTTCATTTTCCAATAGCACTTTGTATCCATTCTAAGTGAGTTGTCCACCACTCATTAGATTATGCTTAATACTCTATGGGAAAAATAAACATTATGAATTCATTTCTTCTCACCTTTCTTGGTGTAGATCATAACATATCATTTACCCACACTAGGAATAGTTCCATTGTCGCCCATCTTAATGTGAGACAAATACTTTTTATCAATGAAACAAAATAGACTTTCATTACCAGTCATGTGGTTACTACTACCCTTGTTTGAATACCAAACTTTAGGGCTGCCTTTTTCACCATTATTGCACATGATGAAGGTTGTATTATTGTTTCTTTCTCCAACATTTGCATAAGCTACATTAGCACTTTGTTGCGGCTGATAGCTATATTTCTTCTAGCATTGGTTTGCATAATGCCCAAATGTGTGGCAATGATAGCATTCAACATTACTCTTATTATAGATGTTATTTCTTCTTCCTGATTAGGGGATTTTCTAAGAGAACACTTTCTCCTTCATGGCCAACTCCTCCAACATTTTATGTTTAAAGATGCCATGTCATCATCCTCTAGATCCATATCTAGAGTTATTTCTTCTTCTCCCACTTCCTCTTTCACTTTCTTGAACTCTAAAAGTGAGGTCTTGAAAATAATTTGATGCTCTATTAATATGATGCTCATGAGTATGTAAAGAACCCATCAAGATTTTCTCCTCTACTCTTTTTTCTTCAATCACTTCTCCGTTAGCTTTCAACTAATTTATCAAACTAGAGACTTTAGAGCAAAACTTTGATTTTCATAAGAAGAGATTCAAAAATCCCTTCAAAGCATCTAAAACTTCACAACATGAACTTGACTAGTTCCTTTGAATGTACTTTCAAGAATATCCCAAGATTCTTTGGAATAACTAGTTGTTGTTATTCTTAGAAACAAAGCCTATGTCAAGGTTGCTTCAGTTAGGCTCATTGACTTAGCATCTTTTCTTCTTGTCTCTCTTAGCTTAGTCATCTAATTATTTGTCAGGGCAATGGACTAAACAATGTCTATGGAATCTATGAAACCATTCCTCACAATATCCCATTAGTCATTTTCTATCATGATGGTCTTCATTTTTCTTTCCCCAACATAATAGTTTTGTTCATTAAACGATGGTGCTTCCTGCCAAACTTTTCTCTCATCTCTAGCCATGTCTCATACAAAATAACTTCAAGAACCCAATGAGCACAAATAATCAAACTCACTAGTGTTAAGGACTTAATGGCTCTAATACCATGTGGAGATTTTAGAAGAAAAAAATTGAACAAATACCAAAATCCATAGAGATTGCATTTTTGTATCCAACCACACAACAAAAAAAAATCAAATGGAGACAACAACAACAAGTGTTGGAGTATGCAAGAAATCTTTATTTCTATTTTATACTTCAATAAAAACTATTACAACTAGAAAATTTAAACAAAACAAAAACTTCAACATTGCAGTGTGAATAATCTATTCTTTCCTAGAGCAATCACTTCTCTATAGAGCAATACAATAACATGGTTAAAGATAAATCCTCTCTTTAGAAATAGAGTACAATGGAGACCAATTTAAGCTATAGGTAATTTTTTTTCCCTATTTTAGCGTGCTCTATTCTAAGCTATTTATTGGATGCATTTTCTTGCACCTTCTCTCACTTTGCTAACTAAAATCATTCTCCTTATAATTTATAAATCTGGAAACTTAACTATTAAGTAATTAGTGACCTGCTTGGAAACTTCACCACTAAGTCATTGGAAGGAAGAGGGATTAGATTAGATTTGAGGAGCTATAAAGCTTGAATTTCTGATAGCTATAGGAAACATCATAGATATAAATGACCTAGTAAGAAAAGATAAAATCAAAGTGATGGATGCTTCAAACAATAAGATTTAATTCATAAATTCTAAATTGATTGAATTGGGTATTTTTAGTTTAAACAAAAGTAGTATTAGATTTTTTGGGGAGGGGTTGTTATGGATTTTAATTATTCTAGCATGGCAACAAACATTAGGAATGCTAACTTCCCAAACCCTATAGTTGATTTCCCACACATGAAAGATACAAGTGGAAAATATCGTAAATGTGCTTTTGGAATTCACAGCGCTACAAAGGGAAAGGTATCTTCTTGCAAATCAATTGATTGATCGAGATTATAAATGTTCGTATCTTACAGTAAAGAGAATTATTTATAATTTTAAAGAGGAATCATGTGTTTTGGTATGATTGTCTACTTACTACCACATATACGTATTTGTATAAAATGTCCAATGTTAAGTATGAAAGCAGTTCTACAAATTTAGCTTCTAAAAAAATATGAAATTAGTTTGTTTTGCATGTCATTCAAGGTATGGAAATTGATGCTTATTTTGGAAATTTAAATGATAATAAGATGTGAAAGTATTGTGATGATGAATCCATTCATATTTCTTTCTTAACTTAATTTTATTTCCATTTATATTTCTTGGAGTTGAAATTTCTTATTAGCAAACATGGAAAATATTTTTCCATTTTCCCCATGCCTAGGTGGGAAACGTTTATTGTCATAGTCTACAAGTGCTTCTCATTTTTATGAAATAAAAACAATAGTCAAATGACATGATGTTATTAAGTTTATCTTACTCATCCCTATGTTAATTTAATCACAATTTTATCTTTCAGATTTCTAGTTTTAAGGAATTAAATATAATTATTATTAATGTTTATTATTTACCATCATACACAATTTTTATCGATTATAAAAAGCATGTCGCTTATATTGGCTTATTGGTGCATGTAAAAATATGTACAAATACTACTAATATTTTTTGTGTGGTATGTTGGTTAAGTGTTTATTGTGTTTTTGTATACACTAAGGTTCAAGGGTTGATCCTTGTGAATGAGATTAACAAATGGTCCTTCCCTTAGAAAAAGGTTGTATAACTCCTCATTTCTCTGGCAGATATTCTTTAGAATTTTTTTGATGATACCTTCCTTTTTGGAGGTTCACATTAGGTCAATGTATAAACTACCAAAAAAATAGAGTTCTATTTTTACAACATTTTAGCTCACTTACAAAAAAAATTTAGTGTGATCCTTGGATGTGATAGTGCTAACCTTTTAAATACTTAACTTGGTATCCCACTTATGGTTAAAGAGCCCTCCCCTCTTTCTAGAATGGTATCATGGAAAAGATCTAGAAAAATTATCTTGGTGGAAAGGAAAACTTCCAAGTAACATAAAAAAACTCCAATTACATGTGGTTTTCTTACAAGATATCGCAGTATACTTAATTTCTATTTTTGAAAGTTTTTAGAACTATGGTTGAAAAATTGAGATAATCATGAAAATGTTTCTTTGGATTGCAATGAAGGAAAAATTAAGGTGGACACTTGTTAGTTGGGACACTGTCTACCACTCCAAATCTCAAGGTGGGCTCAATTGGTATAAGAAATAATTTCAACCTAAAAAAAACTCTATTGACCAATATGGGACAAAATCTTACAATAGGAAATGCTAATTGGTACAAAATTATGCAGGATAAATACCTTGAACAACTCTAATCCCATCAGTTCCTATGGTCTAGTGGTCTCCCAACTAGATCTAAAATACAGAATTGAATCATTAACTGTCATTCCTTGCCAAGGGCTAGCCAAAAATTGGATCATAAAAAATGGTATAACCATAAGGCTTTAAGATAGAAAATGGATGGGAAGAAAACCTCTAGTAAAAAAAACCATGTTCCCTCTAATGATCCTTTCCAAGAAGGTGGTGGACCCCTTTTTTTCCAATTAGTCACTCATAGGAAAGGATGGATCAATCTCCATTGGGAGAAATGTGAAGTAAGGAAGTAAACAAAATTTCATCACATAACCTAATACCTCAAAATGGGAATCAAGAAAATTGATCCTTTTAATTCCAATTCTAAGATAACTAGATCTAATAAGACTAGTACTAACTAAGTGATAAAGAAGAACTAATGCAAGAAAAGATCTAATGATTAGAAAATTAGAGAAAGAATAAATGAGACATTATAAGCCTACTATAGAAAAAGATATGAAAGACAATAGATAAATTTAGTATGCTAAAATAAATAAAGTAATATGTGAATTAATCTAAAAATGAAGTAGAAGTTAGATCTAATTTTCTAATGTTTGTGCAACTCCAATTAGTTAATAATCCAATTCCCAAGCTTGAAATTGTGAGATCTTTGAAACCCAAAAATTTCTTAGTTTTTTGGCAAAGTCAATAGGGTTGATTTTTGTTAGAAAGGATAAAGTTTCACTCTTATTGGCGATCTCCAAAACTATTACATTTGAGGTCAATTTTTTAGCTTTAATTTCAACCAAGGTTAATTTTTGGCTTGAGTAAATTCTTATATTTTGTTTATGAGCCCAATTTGGTCAAAATTTTGACCAAATTGGGTTCATAAACAAAACCTCATAATCTAAAGCTTTCATTGGCAACAGATAGTATTAATCAATTTGGAGATACGGGATTTGTTTAATTAGTGTGGCCTATTTTTGTTATTAACAATAACATTCCTCCTTGAATGTCCATAAAGAGGGAGCACATAATGTTTTCATATTGTCTTAGAATGGAAGCACTTGCATGTTAAGAGTGTTGATCTCTCTGAGTAAGTGGTCTAGGGTCATGTCAAGTGCCTTGAATAGGTCTTTGCATGGATCTAACTATTTTTACCTTGTTCTACTTCTCTATCTATTTCCAACCTATTTCTAAAACTCTCTCTATGAAATTAAGGACTTTGACTTCTAGGTCAAGGTCAACCTCGTCCTTGACCCAAGTCTAGTTTTAAGTTCTAGGAGTTTCAAGATATCAGGCTTCAAAAAGTTTCATTTTCCTACTTCTAGGTCAGTTGTTTCAAGTTTTGGAATGGTACACTCTTAAATTTAATTTAATCTAGGTCCATTTCTAGGGATTAAGGTTAGTTGGGATTTAATTCTCTAGTATCGACCTTCTCTATAATTTTTCACCCTAGATCTCTATGTAAGGAAGCCTTCTTCCCTCATTTTGACATCTACAAACTATGAGCAAATTTATGAGAAACTACCTAATTTTGATAAGGATATATTATGAAGCATTCTATCATTCAAACATTCAAGTTTTCAATTCAAGATCAAGGATTGATGCATTCAAGCCTCTGAAGGGATTTGGTTCAAGCATTCAAGATTTATCATTTAAACCCTAGATCTAACCATCATGGTAGTTTTTTCTTCCTTCAAGATCCTTTGTTCATCTTCAAGATCAAATTATTATTCTATCAATATGGATTCCAAGCATAAAATCATGGAGGTTTTAATTTATATTTTCTAATGTTATGTTCAAGCTTTCATATCAATATACTTGTTTACATTTCAAATACAATTGCATATTTATTGAGTAGCATAGCTTAAATTTTAAATTTACTTCCACTACTTGCTAAAATTATCTATTTCAATTATGTTATTAAGGCTAATTCCAAACTAAGGTTTGACCAAGGAAAACCCCTCACCCAAACAAAAAAATTCCATTTTACTTATAGATATAGGTGTGGAACAACAGATTAAAGTGCAAATTTGGATACCCTTTTCATTGAACTTGCAAGATCTACAAATAAAAATTTTGTCAAAGTAGTACAGGTCAAGGTCAAAATTTTTGGGCACAATTATGCCCCAAGATAAGATTATGCCCCTTTATCTGGGTCAAGGTTGACTTGCCTTCAGAAGGATAAATTTTTTTGGGTTTTCTCTATTTTGACATTTCTAATTTGAAACAGGTTATAGAATTCTTTGAAACTATATGTAGACATCAGAAATCAACATTTTCTAGATTTAGCCCACTTTAAGGTGAGTTTTTTTCTTATATTAATTTTTAGATTTCAAGTACTTACTTTTCCATATAAAATTTATAAGATCTCTTCCTTTCTTCATATTCTCCATTGCTTGATCCATTTGTGCATTGATCACTTCCTCATGGTTAATCAATTTGGATCATTCCTTTTGGGAATTCAAGTTGAAGATAGGTCCTATTTGTTTCTATTCAGTTGTCAATGATTATACCAGGTATTTTTTTCATTTAATAGGTTATCTAAATCAATTTATAAACACCACATCAAAATGTTCATAATAATTATGTAATATTTATGTTCATTCAACCAGATAAGTACCAAGTTTATAAAGATATGAATATGTATATTGAGTCCATTATTAATGAGTTGTTGAAGTTATGGAATGGGGTCACTATGTATGACATCCCTAGACCAATAAGACAAAGAAAAATTCAATTCCATGCAATGCTTGTATGAACAATACATGATACCGCTGGGCTAACTCATTTTTGCAATATATTATATTGTTAAGGTTACATATTTTTGGTATGTTATAGTGCTTACACATTATTTTGTATTCTTAAGTTGTGCATGCTAATTGTACATGCTCTCTTAGGTCTTCAAGAAAAGGGAAAATTCACATGTCCAAATTTGTGGTCCGAAGATGAAATCTCATCATTCAAGAATCATAAGTATTGAACTATTAAAAAATATCTTTTTAATGGGAAAGAAGAGACAAAATCAAGGCTATGAAGAATGATACCTCATTTGTAGAAGTTTGAATACAATAGACTAAATCATCAAGGTAATTTCATTCCATTTGATAATTTTTGTTTGAAATTTATATGTTGATATTGTTTTTTATTCAGCAATGAGGTGATTAATGCTTGTGAAGGTCATCAAGGCATCAATGTCCAACTTCCTAGAGGAATAAAAAATTATCCTACTCAACTTAGTAGGTTTTTGTACTACAAGGATCTCCCAATCATGCATTTGTTTGATGCTATGTATATTGGAAAGAATGTAATAGAAACACTATGAAAAATATTGGATGGAAGGTGTGACAAAGAATTTTTCAAAATTTGTAATGTCATTCATGAATCCAACTATGCATTAAAAATTTTCATTGAATAAAAATAAAATGAAAGTACATAAATATTAGTGCCCTTCCTTGGTTATTAATAGAGTAGCAAAGTGATGCATTAAAAGAAATCCTAAAAAATAAAAATTCTCCACAAGATTTTTTGGAAGTATAAGTAGTTTTGTATCAAATAAAGATGATTTTGAGCTAGGGTTGAAAACACACGACTAACATACCTTCATCAAGGTAAGTCATGTTGTCTATTTATAATATATTTATAAAATTGTATATACTTTTTATTGTATTATTTTATAATATATTGAAAAGATAGATTTTTAATTATTACAATACATCCTACCTCTATCCCTCCCACACCATTTTGACAACAGTGTTAAAAAAAGTTATAAATGATCTTGTAAAATACATGAGGTTAGAAGTGTTATTTTTTAGATTTGTTATACATATATTATATTTAAGACTTTCTTTACATTTTATGTAATTTATTGTATACTTTTTTTGCTAAAATTTTATTTATATGTTCTTGCATGTTGAATCTCTTTTAGGTAGTTATCATCTAAAGAAAATGATAAAAAGGAAAAAAAATATTTTAAGAGAAAAATTCTCCAACTTATGTGTGAAATGAAAAAGTGTCTACCTTCAATTTTTTTCAATGTTCAAGAACACTACCTCATACATCAAGTTGAGGAGATTGAATTGTGTGGGCCTATACAAACTAGGTCAATGTGGATGGTTGAGAGGAACTTGAAATTTATGAAGGGCTTGATTCAACAAAGAGCATATCCTAAGGGTTATATGGTGGAGGGATGTATGGTAAAGTAGACCATGGTGTAAATTAGTGAATATCTTTCCAAATTTGTAGCAAATATCCATGTAGATCACATTCAGGATCCCAACTCTATTAACAAATTTGAAGGGGAGTACTTGATGGGGAAAGGTAGATTGAACAAAGTGACAAGTAATTATAAGATGTTATTGAAGTTTATTAATTCTTATAAATCTTCAATATAAGTTGTTTCTAGGTGGTCTATTTATTTTCTTTAGAGTTGGTCATGAGTGGGATGCACTACATTTGTATATTACAAACAATCTTGATTAGATGATGGCATGGATTCAACAATCTCAAGAAAATGGTTGCTCAATAACATGGGATGGTGTTTCATTATTGGTTGAAGAAGATCATTGTAATGGAGATCCCAATTTTATGCCAATGGTATTTGATCTAGCATATGGTTTAGGAGGTAGAAAGGTATATATAAGACTACTAATCATAACCCATAAGTCTAATATCAACTCATAGATCGATGCAAATAATCTTGACATGTTTGAATCATTGAAAATCAAACACCACAAAGATATGTACTACCATGGCAATAAATTTTGTATAAAAATGTTGGACAAAATGAAGAAAACTTGTGATTTTGCGATAAGTGCAATCTTCGAGGTCACTAATATTTCATCTAGAAATGACATACATCTCGATCAATCTAAAAATTGATACTATAAAAGTTTGGATGATATATTCAACTGCAAATTTAACTAATTCAAATTATAATGTATTGAAATCTAATTTCATGGAGTATATACAATAATTTTACATATGTACCACACATAAAGTAGATGTATTGAATTAAAAAATATACAATGATTTTGATGAATGCATTATGTAATTTTTGTCTTCTTTGAGATTTGGTAGCATACATATCATGTAATTTTTGGCTAACTTAAGATAAATGATTTATATATGAAAGAAATTTTATACCTTTGACTAGGATCATGCACAGTGACATGGATTGACAAGTATAAGTCAATAGACGCTATAGATAAAATTTATTATTTTTGTGTTGACTCTTTAAGATCCACATCAAGTTTAGTCCTACTATGTCTCTACTTTGATGAATTGTAGATATCACCAAATAAGTTTTTGTCTAATCTATCTTCCTCAAGTGATGAAAATGAAGAAATCAAAGACAAAAGTGAGACATCTAGTAGGTCTAAAATAGGGAGATCAACTAGAGGTCAAAAGATTAGATGAAAATTCAATAAATGAATGCAATTTTTCCTTGTTGAAGAGGTGTCATGTTTTTATGATAATGAGAACAAAGGCAACAGGAAGGTTCCCTTAAGGTACACACATCTTTAGAAAGAATGGATATCCAAGGAACTACCTCCAGTTAACCCTAATTATTTTGTTAATGAAAGGATATAACAAATAGCTCCATCTTCATTAAATGGTTTGGGCTTACTTTCCATGGATGACATAAAGGTCAGCTATAATAAAGTTTTTGAATTAATTGAGTATGCATGACCTTGTTACAATTACAATAATTGGATGAAAATTGTGCATTATCAAAAAAGTATGTGTAGGTATGCATTTTCAATAAATTATATACAATGTCAAGAAAATGATCAAAGTAAAAGGTTCACTATGTATATTGATGGAAGGCCAAAATAAACAGGAAATATTGCTAGTTTTATAAATAGTTCTTGACCTGTGTCAACTAATAAGTGGCGGAATTGTATATTTGATGCATGTGAGGGAAATTGTGTTTTGTATGTGTGATAAAATCAATAAGTGTAGGGGAAGAGCTTTTGATAGATTACAATTCGAGTTGTTTAGATACAAAAAAAATGTTATCATGGGATTGGTAAGTACAACATATTTTAGACCAATTGCCTCCAATTAATATTGATTCCAATATATAATCTACTATTTTATTAATATTTTTTTTGGTAACTCTATTACTTTTATTTCACTTCTGATTGCTAAGAATTACTAATCTTTTTCACAATGCGATATGGATCCACCACAAGGCATGAGTGAGGATGTATGTTAGACACCTTCTTTAGCAAAGGTAAACCATAATTAGTGTAATTACATAAAAATTATATAGAAAAAATGTCATATTTTTATGTTCTTTTATTTATGGATTTGGAGTTATTTTGATAGAATTTTATTGATATTGATATCACAACTTGATACTTATTGATAGGGAAAAGAAAAAATAACAACATATCAAATGTGATCTGAAATTGAGGCAACATTTTTAGATGACATCACATGTAGTGTTGATCCTAGCTTCATGGCTAATCAGATGATAAATAAATATCTAGTAAAGAAATTCTTACCCTTGTCCTGGAACAAAACATAATTGAGGAGACAAAAGAACTCAAATATGAATTGATATGTAAAGTCAATTGTATGTACATAAGTAGTAATTAATCTTAAGTAATAATAAAAGTTCAATAGATATTTATATTTTATACTATCTTATGGATCGTGATCTAAAATATGATTTGTTCTTCTTACATTAATTTTTGACACTTGTGAAACGTGGTCAACATGGTGAGGGTTGTAGAAGATAGCCTTCATGTAAATAACCCTTAAACCTTTAACAATTCATTTAACATTTTCATGCACTATTGACTCAACTTATGTTTGGGATGCTTCTAGCACTCCATTTTATCTTTATCAATTGCAAATGTCTTTGATAACAATATATTCTTCATCTCATGATGTAGTATGAATGCCTCCTTCAATCACCACTATGATATTTCTGTCTACAATGTTAGCAAAAAGAAGCCTACAAACATCTTCATATATACAAATAAAACTAGTAAAACCTTATTTTGCTATTTTTTTTTTGTGGTAATCATGCATTGATATGTTTTTGTGAGGTGCATTTTATACTCATGGACTTATTTTATGCACTAATATATACACCTATAGCCAATACAAGAACAAAGACCACTACTACTAAAGTTGAACCATTTCTTGGATCAGCTCATGTTACTAGTACTAGTTTGTTTTTGGGGTCATTGTTGTTAAACAAGAAACTATGTTTCCATTAAAAGTACCAAAGCTTTCATGTGTTTTATAATTGTACTAATTTACATAGTAATTGTAGTTTACTTATATATGACTTGTTTTGGACAGATAATCCCGTGATGTTATTATAGCAAATTTTTTAAATAATTTTTATGATACTCTTTTTGAAATGATATTGAAGCTATTTGGGCCCACCATACATAAAATACACATAGCTTCATGATCATTGGTACACTATTTTTCTTTTCTTCCATTTATGGTACTATATTAAAGTTATGTATCTAACAATTTTTCTTTTGGGTGGAATGAATGGTCCTGAATTAAAAATTTAGCTCATTACATCTTTAGAGGACCTCTTTAGAATTTTTTTTTTTTATAGTGCCATACTTCTTAAAAGAGCATCCAAACATATAAAGACTATGAAGGACCAATATAGAAGGGCTCTAAAGGATAACCCAAGTTATGAGAGTCCTCCTATGATTCCACTAATGGAGTGGAATGAAATAATGGAAGATGCAAAAGAGAAAAGCCTATAGGATAAGGAATTGAACTAGAAGAGGGAAAAAGAAGGTATGTCATGATAGTATTAAGTAGAATGTAATCATGCACTAATTAGTGATCTTTTTAAATATATAATCTAACATGTTGAAAATTTTCATAACCAACAAGACACATCAAAAGCTATAGAAGTGAGTGTACAAAAGGTTGGCTAGAACAAACATAGCTTCGGTGGCTATATGAAACTTCACTCTCAACTTGTAAGTAGAAGTAATGGAATTTCATATCAATTTTTTTAATATAATGTTGCAAACGATTTTGTTTAATCAAATCATACATGAAAAACTTACAATAGTAAGAAAAAAAATATAGGGCACATAATTCAATGTAGAGCCCATAGATGAAAACAAAAAAATTGCCTCGAAGGAAGGCTATAAAGTTGTGGCTGGACACGTACGCCAAGAATCTGAAAGCCATACTGAAGAATCTGGTGCACCAGATGAGACATAGATAAAGTAGTCAAATGAAAATTAAATAAAATTGAATAGTTGAGAAATTTCATGTTTGGTGTTAATTTCCAACATAAATTGACTATTTATGGTTTATATATCAAATAATGATAACAATGTGCATGACATTTTACTATAGCCTTCAAATCCTATCACATAACTTGTATGCCAAAAATGCCATGATGTGCATCATAGTAGTGGAGGTATTAAATTTCTATTGAAAATAGATTATGTAATTATTAATAGAATTAAACATCTTCAATTGTACTTAGCCATATGTGTAAGCTTTTTTTGAATATTTTAGAGCATGTTCAAAGTGTTCAACATGTTGAGGTGGTGGCCAATCAAAATGTTAATATACATGATGTGGCATTGTCAAGTAAATAAAAATGCATGTTATGTTGTACTAGTTAATGAAATACCTATAATGATACAAAAAAAAAGTATGAAAATTTAACCCATTTACTTATTATTGCAGGAGACCCCCCTTTAGTGCAGTAGCCTCGTGCTCCTTAAAGAAGGAGGAAGCATCATAATTTGACATTACAACTAGAAGAGGAGGAGAATGAGGAAGATATTGATGCTCCTATTAGACTTTTCCTTAAGAAATCTAATATTTTTAAATTTTTTTTTACAAATGGTCTTTGATAAACATTGTTTGATAAATTAATGATTTTTACTTGACACTTTAATGGCGAGTGCAAGAAGAGGCAAGGGAGGGATTCAAAATTTGAATTAAAAAAAGGGTGAAATTCCTCTGGATTGTCAAAATTGGAACCTTGGTTTGGAGCATGGGCCGCAGAAGGGGGACAGTCAGGGGTCTTTTACAGGGGATCAGTTAGAGAATGCACATGGGGACCCAAATGCTCCCCCCAAGGAAGTGGTCAAGATTCCTTTGGTTCCCAAAGTGGGTCAATCAGCCAAATGGTCATCTCTTTTTGGGATCAAGCCCTTAGGTAAGTCATCTTTCCCACTTGTTAAGATTCTCCCTGAGACAAAGAAAGGTTCTTGCACCATTGCCATTCCGAATGAAATTGTGGATCAAAGCATTCGATCCATGGCTTCTACCTTGATTGGTAAATTTTTGGGGCCTAGAACTAATATAGATGATGTGAGGTCTTTTATTAAGAAGAAATGGGCTCTTAAAGGCCAAGTTTCAATCATGGTGATGGCTAAGGGTTTTCTGTCTTTTGAATTAACTTGCATGGAAGACCTCTCTAACATTCTTTATGAAGGTTGGTGGGATATTATTCCACTCTATTCCTCCAGAAGTGGTCTTCTAAGTTGAACTTGAATGACTCTTTTTTTTTTCAAACCCCTGTATGGGTTAGACTACCCAAACTGCCATTAGAATTTTGGAATGAAGATGTTTTGTGGGGCTAGCTAGATCTTTTGGAGAACTTTTATCTATTGATTTGATCATAGCCTCTAAAAGATGCCTCAACTATGCTCACATCTACATAGGGGTTAGGGAAGGCACATATATGCTAGAAACTATGGCATTTCACTCCAAACTTGGAGTGCATGTTCAAAAATTGATCTATGAAATAGTGCCTTTTGCCTGTTTCCTTTGTCTAAAGGCCGGACACAAGGAAAATTAGTGCCCAAGGGCTGTGAAGAAAAAAATTAAGGCTTCTATTTCCTCTACTAAAGAAAAGAAGAAATCCAAGCCCACTTGCACCTCTATCAAGGGAAAGAAGAAATTGATTTGGAAATGCAAACTTGCTAAGAAACCCAAGAACTAGGATGGTAGGGAGGTTAAGAAGAATTCCATCAGGTAGGATGGAGTTCAAGCTGATGAAAGTGGTAATGGACCTACCCCAAAATAGGACAAAGTCCATAGTAGTGATTTAGTGCCAAAGGAGCCTACAATGAAGGGCCCAACTATTGATGCCACAACTGTGGTAGGAGATAATGTGCTGATTGAGATAGAGTAGAATGTAGGAAGGTAGGTGACCCCCTAGTTAGAGAATACAAGGATCTTTGACCCAAAACCCCCAAATAATGGTGTTGCTGATCTCCCAAGGGTGGTGGATCACAATCAAAATGATGGATTCATTGATGATGGGTCTAGTCAAGTGGGAAGTCTTGTTGCTCCTTTGATGAATTTGCCAGCCTCCAAAGGTTTGGGGACAAAAGTCTTAGAGCTTATTAATAGTTCTTCTCCAGATCAGATCTCACAATGGGAAGATTGGATTAACAGCTAGTCTCAAGATAGTATTCATGGCTAGAGTTTGGTTAGAAAAAAGAAGAAGAATCATGACCACCCTCCACTATCACCAGCGATAACTAGAAGTAGGGTTAAGGCTGATGTTAGGGTTAAACCTAAGACTTTAGGAAGGAAAAATACGAATCAGTTATTACAGAAGAGACCATAAAAAAATTGGTAGATGGGAGCTAGAGAACCATCAAGGAATACTCTAGAAGTAAGAAATGAAGATCATATCTTGGAATATAAGGGACCTAAATGGGGCTCACAAATAGGAGATAGTTAGGAATATGATCAGAGATTAAAGACTAGATTTTTTATTGATTCAAGAAACCAAAATGAGAAAATATGTGGTAGGCAAGCTCTTTTTCAACAAAAGCATGAGTAGTGAGGCCACAAACTCAGAGGGAGCTATTGGAGGGGTGTTGATTCTCTATAATAACAAGGCTTATCAAATATCTATTATCTATAATTTAGGTAATGCCCTCCTATGCAAGGTTTCCCATATTCATAGTAATGATTCTCGGTTCATCTTAAATCTTTATGCTCCCAGTTCTAAAAGGGAGAGAAATGTCTTTTGGGCTAAGATTCTAGAGATTATTAGCATTAATAACATAAAAAAAGGGATTATAGTGGGGGATTTCAATTCCCCCCTCTCTGATGATGATAAATGTGGAGGGTTTGCCCCAGATTAGGAAAGTAAGTTAGATCTTTCAAACTTCATTAAAAAATTGGCTTTTACAGATGTTGATCTTCCCAGGGGCAGATTCACTTGGTCTAATAGGAGAGTTGGGGGGGAGTGCATCCAAGTCCATCTTGATAGAGCCCTTATTTCCCCTATTTGGTTGAAAACTCACTCTTGCAGACTCTCCCTTCTCCCTAGAGTGGGATTAGACCACTCCCCCCTATCACTCTCTATTTTCCCTTTAATGATCAAAAGGACTTTCCCTTTTCATTTGAAGAAAATGTGGATTTCCCACTCGGCCTTGGAAACCAAGATTTCTTCATGGTGGAACAATTAGGACGAAGGTACTACAATATTCAGGGTAGCCCAAAAATTGAAGAATGTGAAAAGAAATATTAAAGTCTAGAACAAGTTAGACTTTGGCCACATTTTCTAAGAAAAGGATGAGAAGACCAGTCAACTCCATATAGTTCAGGAAGATTTTAGCAAGATAGATATAATGATCAAAATTGGCTAGAGGAAAGATCTATTCTCTCTGGCTTCCACAACATCATATCTAGGGAAGAACATTTTTGGAAACAGGGATCAAGTCTTAGTTAGCTTAAAGAAGGGGACTAGAACACTAGGTTCTTCCACTTATCTACTTTAAAACATCGGGCCAACAATAGGATTTCTAGCATCAAGAAATGATAGACTTTTTTATCTAAGGATGATGAGATAGTGAGTGAAGCAGTACCATTTTTCTCTTCTCTTCTCACTAAGGATCCTTCTTTGTCAGCACCTGATTAAGAGGAAATTTTGTCTACTATTCCTTCACTATTGTAAGCCCGCCATAACTCTATGTTGAAAGCTATCCCATCCCTGGAGGAATTTTTTCAAGCTCTCAATTCCCTTTGAGGTGATAAGGCCCCTGGTTCGGATGGTTTCCTAATTTTTTTTTTAGGTCTATTGGGAGGTGGTCAAAGGGGATGTTGTGAAGGTTGTGCAAGAATTCTTTGGGGCCAGAAATCTTTTGAAAGAACTCAATGCCACTTTTTTGGTTCTCATAAAAAAAATCCCAGCAGCAGACTCAATGGAAAAGTTTAGGCCCATCAGTCTTTACAACTCTTTCTACAAAATCTTATCCAAAGTCCTAACCACCTAACCACTAGGCTCCTCAATGTTCTTCACCTACTTATCTCCACATAGAAAACTAGTTTTGTCCCAAGGAGATGGATTCTAGAATATATTATCATGGTACATGAGGTGATTCACTCTCTTGATGCTGGTAAGAAGGAAGGTTTTTTGCTCAAGCTAGATATGTCTAAAGCTTATGACACGGTGGATTGGAATTGCTTGATGGTTTTCCTCCAGGTTTTTGGTTTTGATTCCCAGGTTTGTAAACTTATTCTTTAGCTTGTCTCTTCCCCTTGTTTTTTTGTTTTGATTAATGGCTTCCCCTCAAATTTCTTTTTCCCATCGAGAGTGCTAAGATGGTGTGATCACCTTTCCCCTATTCTCTTCATCATTTTGGCTGAATGCTTGGGAAGGCTAATTATGAGAAAATGATAGGACTAGAGTCTGTAAGGTCTCAAGCCTTCATCTAGTCATTTTTATTTCACCCATTAGCACTTTTTGGATGATACTCTTTTGGGGGGGTGATGCTACAATCTAGGAGGCTAGAGTGTTTAAGGTTTTTCTAAATACTTATGCTAGGGGCTTTGGCTAGGATATTAATTAGGATAAGAGCTCAACTACTTCATCAATACTCTACTAGAGAGGTAGAGGAAAATTGCTTGTATCCTAGAAAGTGGTATTGGGACCTTTCCAGCAAGTTATCTTGGTTTGCCTTTGGGGTCCAAACCCTTGGAATCTTTTTGGAAAAACATCATTAATAGATTCAATAAGAAATTAGCTGGCTAGAAAGGTGCTACCCTTAACCAGACAGAAAAATGCAGTTTGGTGAAATCTATATTCCAAAATCTCCCCACTTATGCCTTAAGTCTCTTTGGGATTTCAGCTAAGCAAGCTGATAGAATGGAGAAGATTCAGAGGAACTTTCTCTAAATAGGGGTTGAAGAGCACAAGAGATATCATCTTGTTTCTTGGGACCATGTTTGCCTTCCCAAATCTTATGGGGGCCTTGGCATTGGAAAAATTAGACACCTTACTAATGCCCTTTTAGCCAAATAGATCTAGCACATATTTTAGTGCACTGGAGAATGGAGGGAAATCATGATTGAGAAATACTTGCGAAGGCAGTCTCTTAGCCTTTTGCTTCATGAGACTGAGATTCCTCAAGGATCTTACATATGGAATAGGATCCTAAAGGGAAAATTCCTAGCTAAGTCCAAGGCTAAATGGAAAGTTGGAAAAGGTGAAAATATCTTATTTTGGTCGGACAACTAGATGAGCTAGGGACCTCTTATTGACCACCCTAATTATGGAAGATGGGCAGAGCCATACATAAGAAGATATGGTCTGAAAGTCAGTGATTATAGAACTAGAAATGGATGGAAAGAACTATCTTTGATATCCCTGAACCTTAAGTCTTTGATGATTAGCCTGAATGCTATATTCATTAATAACAAGAGGAATGAAGTCATTTGGGGAGATAACTCAAATGGGTAATACTATGTCACCTTTGGGTATTTTTTGTTGTGGGTTAGAATGGAGAAACCCATCTGAGCCAAGGCCTAGACTCCTAGCCTTACCCCAAAAATTAACATCTTCTTCTGGCTTCTGCTCCAAGAAAAAATCCTTAGTTTGGATAATTTAGCTAAGATAGGTTAGATTATCCCCAATAGGTGTAGTTTATGTAAGCATGACCTGGAGTCAGTCAATCACTTATTTATACGTTGCCCCTATTGCTCCAAAGATTTGAACCTTCTAACTAGGGACTTTGGGGTCAGCTAGTATCCCTTGGCTAACATCCAAGAATTCTTCAGCTGATGGAGGATTTCACACTTTTGTATGATAACCTAGTTAATTTTCTCTTGGTCCCCTCTGTACTTTTGCTAGGGTATTTGGAAAGAGAAAAATAACCAAATTTTTAGAGATAGGGAATCCTCTAAGTTTGTTATTGCTGAGAAAATTGAAGGATTAATAAAGGTGAACTTTTCCATCACAAAGAAAGGAAACATTGAAGAAGGTGGGAATAGTAGAGAAAGGAAAAAGGACAGGGACAAGAAAATATAGGAGGCCGGGTGGCTCTTCCCCCCTAAAAATTGGTACAAATCCAATTTTGACAGGGCTGCTAAAGGGAACCTTGGCCCTACTGGCAGTGGAGGCATCATTAGAAATAGCCATGGAGGAGGTGTTTTGACTTTTTCCTACCCTCTTTGACATTAGATGAGTCACTTTGCAGAAGCTAGTGTGGCTAGTCACATTGTCAAACTAGCCCCGACTTCTAGGATTGAGAACCTCTAGCTAGATGGGGATTCTTTAAATATCATAAATTGTCTAAATGGTCACTTTGTGCCTTCTTAGACCATTGTGAATGTGATTGAGGAGTTAAAGTCTAACCTAGGTAAATTCAATAAGACCCATATTAGCCACATGTATAGGGAAGTCAATTTAGTTGCTGACTAGTTCACAAATGAAGCAGTCACCAAAAATTTGGTGATGACATGGCATGTCGGCGACAAATTTTTGGTGGCAAAAAATGATTTAATTTTTCTGGACCACATCCATGGAAGTACTAAAACAATCCAAAATTAATTATGGGATGATTTGGAAAATTGCATGTTGAATTTAGAGTTAATGAAAATCATGCGAAGCTCTTTTCAAATCATGATAGTGTGTACGTACGACATGCTTTATGGGTTGTCTTGTATACAACCATTAAAATTCAAAAATTCAAAAACATTTTTGAGTTTTGTATTTTGGAGGAGGCTGAAGTCTATAAGTGAATTGTGAGAAGGTGGGGGCTTATTGAACTTGAGGAAATCATGGTAAGGGAGAGAAATAAGAGGGAGCCATCGGGGGAGGTGGAGAACTGGAAGAAGAAACTAAAGGTTTGGCATAAGTTGGAAAAGGGTAGTATCACAAGATTCTTGGAGAAGCTCCATGAATTTGATGTGGGAATCACCAAGATTATGTTGGATTCCTAGAAAAATGGGAGAGTCAAAATGGATGGGGTCACCCACCATATCAATGTGAAGTTGATAGCCTAGGTTATGGAGATCCCTCTAGAATGGAGTAACTTCTTTAGAGACAAGAAATTGTGAACTAATGCTATCAAAGTTTTCATGAAGAATGAAGTGGAGAGGAAAAATCTCATCAAGGAAGAGACGTATTACAAGATAGGGTCAAGTAAAAAGCTTTGGAGGTATGTCTTAAGGATTATCATTGAATATATTTCTCTAGATCCCAAATTTGATAGGATTAGAACACATCATTTTGTTCTACTTAATCACTTTAGGCATGGAATCAAAATATCTTTTCCTTTTCATATTTTTTCCTCCATGAGCAAGGGTATCAAGGGTTTTAAGAGGAAACCTAATACTAAGCCAGCCCTTCACAAGGGATTACTCCTTATGGTCTATGAGTATTTGAAGACTCAAACTAGGGGAAAATCCCCCAGTGATACTGGGTGTGCATCTGAGGAAACTTGGAGTTTAGATTTAGAGGATGTGCATAGCATAAAATTGGAAGAAGAGGAAAATGCTTCCTCTAAAGCTAAAACCCCTAAGGAAAAAAGGAAAGTCACTCCTTCTACCTGCAATCATTGCATAAAGAACCAGAATCAAAGGAAGAGAACAAGGGGGAGGATGATGAGAAGGAGGAGGAGAAGGGGAGGGAAAGTGAAAAGGAGGAGGAGGATTTAGCTGACATGTCAGGGAGCCCCAAGAAAAGAAAAGTAGATGAGGCTTTGTCACTAGAAACCAATGACTAGATTCCTGAGACTCTTGACCCTAGCCCCTCTATTTCTCTATCTACGGGGACGATAGAAATTCTAGGGAAAGAGAGTGGGGAGGTGATAAAAAAAAATAGGATGAGGTCT
Source organism: Cupressus sempervirens (assembly GCA_028749045.1). Lineage (NCBI taxonomy): Eukaryota > Viridiplantae > Streptophyta > Pinopsida > Cupressales > Cupressaceae > Cupressus > Cupressus sempervirens. Next base: position 554,450,095 of record CM053791.1, read on the forward strand.
TGGAGGAATTTTAACACAAATACTATGAAATTGGGGATAGCTAGGGAGTTGATGAACCTCCAAGTGATGGAAGATAATGATGGAAAAGCTCATTTTGATGAACTCATTGACCCTACATTGGTTGTTATCTCTAATAATGTGAGGGAAATTGGGGTTAATCTTTTGAACAATGCCAAGAATAGCATGATAGATAATTTTTGGTCTATCAAATGGTTGTTCCATGAAATTGAAGACCTTAAGGGGAAAAGAAGCCAAGAAGGAAGATAGAGAATCAGAAGTGATTAAGGGTACAACAAAGAGAAGAAAAGCCAGGATGGAAGCCAATGACACTGCAATGTTCAGGGACACAATGCTAACCGGGAGGATAGAATTACCAAGGTTGAACACAAAGTCCAAAGGATGAAGTTCTCCCATCAAAACCTGGCTAATCAAGTGATTGCTACATTGAATGCCTTGAATGAGAATATTAATAGTCTGGGTGAATCACTGATGAGCACTAGATTTGGTAGGGAAAAGATGGAGAAGGCTAGCTTGGACATTGAGCAAGTTGAGGATGACTTGAAAGAATCTAGGTATCCAATAGATGCTCAGAACCAAGACTAGGAGGATGCAGACAACCAAAAGACCAATGAAGCTACAAAGACCCTGTAGGTTCTTGATATCGAGAACTAATAGTTAGTGCTTTCTTTTTGTCTCATCTTTTTTTGGTGTAGCTAGTTTTTCTTTTTCTAGTGTAGCTAGTTTTTTGTATACTAGTTGTGGACCTATCATTTGGGTTTGGCTTTTGATAAGAAAATAAATTGTAGCTAGACTTTAGTTTTTATTTCTATTTCAAATATGTTGTAAAAAATTTTGGGTTTCAAGATCTCTATAAAACCCATTTTACTTAATCAAAAACATTATTTGATCAATTTTGTTGCATAATGAAATAACATTGTTTTAAGTAATTATCTATGAATGGTGCATAATAATATTGAATTTTATATCATTTTAATGAATTAAGTGTTAATGAATTCTTGATTAGTGTTTAGTATTAATCAATTCTATATCATATTAATGAATGTTATACGATTATATTGATTGAATGTTATAGTTCATAAATGGATGAATGAATGAATGAAGTATGTAATTAGATGTTAATGGGGACTTTAGATTGATGTTAGGGGGATGGAGGGTAAGGCCAGATGAGCTTCCACCTTCACATAGTTTTCCTTGTTAAGTAGAGAATATTAAAGTATTCTCAAAACCAAGTGAAGCTCCAACTAACATACCTTCATTATTTAATCAAATTTCATTCTGTAGTGCCTCTCCCATTTGACTTTTGTAAGTCATCCTGATGGATGCAACCTTGCTGATCTTTTGTTGTGATGGATCATGATTGTGACCCTGAGTGGTCTACATCGTTGAGGTGTTTGGATTTATGTTTCTTTATCAGTTGCGTTGATTATGCTTTTGACTGATCTTTGAGATTATGATGTGATTTTTGGTTCACTGAGGTTTGTGCCAGTGGTTACCAGGATCAATGTGGTATCATGAGGTTGTTCCGTGATTACCCTGAGATGTGTGCAGAGATTGCACTATGTTCTTTTACCATGCTACACTGGACTGGGTTCTTGTAGCAGTGGTTAGTCATGTTTATGACCGTGTTCGCTTATGTGTTTTAAGTGCCTTATTAAATGGATTAATGATTAGAATGAATTATTCTTGTTGGATTCTTTGGTTATGTACTATGGACATTTACCTTGTTACATTTTTGATTAGAGAGATATTTGTTACTCATGTTATGTTTACATTTGAGAGGACCCGAGGGTCAGATGTTACTCTTTGATTCCAGTATCATAGATATTAGACTACTATGCTGTTCAGTTAATCATATTGCATTATGATGCCATTTTGAGATGATGTGTGTTTTATGATGATATCTGGTTATCTAGTTATCTGGTATTTGGACATACCTCTAATTTTGTTATGTGATGGATTTAATGCTATGGTTATTTACTTCATTCCTGCATTTCTATGCCTTTTGCGAACGTGAGTGATGTAAATAGATTATTTTAATATAATTAAATAAATGGTTAAATTAGGTGATTTAACACATTATTTCTTCGGCTATGTTATTATATGCAATTGCACTTGATCATGTTGTTTAGTGTGCAGGATTATATCCCTGGCAGTGGCACATGGAGTTAGTAATTTAGCCTTTCATATTTTACCAATGTCGTCCTTGTATGGTCGATGTATCCTTTATTAAAATGTTTAAATTAAGCCTTTTGGTGATTATTAAATCTGAACTCATTTGCATTATGTGATTAGACCAGTAAGGGTGTCTGTGCATTTAGAGGTTCGCATTGTCGCAAAAATTGTTTAAGGAGATTTATGTGTTTTTTGGTTTTTCGGGCTTTTTAATTGATTTATTTTAATTTTTGGCAGCTTTGCCATAGATTAATTCCTATTTATAGGAATAGCCTATTTTCGTTTGGGTCGATTCGGGGTTTAACTAGATTGGCTGGTTAAATGCCCTAATCGATTATTCACCCGAAAAGTGAATAAGTATCCAAAAAGGAATTTAATTCCTCACTGCTCACTTTCAAATTGGAAAGTTGGAGAGTAAAACCCAAAATCCTCTTCATGAGGATTTACTGTTTTGTTCGTTGTGGGAGCTACGGGTGTGGGATCATCGCGAGGTTGGGCTCGTTGGCTCCAGCTCAGGGAAACCTTGGATTGCCGCGATTTTCAACTACTTCTGCGAGATATTTATTTTATGGTTCAGATTCCTGTTTTGCCCTTTTGGCTGTGAGGTAGGGCTTTCCCGTTTTATTGTTTCTGCTTTGTTTCAGCTTCTATTTTTGGTAGCCGTTTGTTTAGAGGCTGAGAACTAGTGTTCCCCTCCGTTTCTATATGCTAGTTCTACCCGGTTGGGCGGGTATGAACATTTCTCTATTTTTTGAGATGAGGGTTTGGGATTTTACGCCGTTATGCTGGCCATTTTTGTATACGGTGTCCGATTTTAGTTATTTTTGGATTTTTGGGGTTTTTGAACCCAAAGGCCAAATGGGTTTTAATTTTGAAGTTTTTCAAATTTTTGGAGTTTTTACCTTGTTTTGCGTGCTGCCCTATTTTCTCAAGTTTTCTTGGCACAATGTGGGTCGTGGACCTTGATGATCCGTTTGGATATCAGTTAGACCACTTTTGCACTTTTATGTTGCATTGGGATGCGTGTTGCATCCGTACTCTCGACGTTGTGTTCGGTTGAGTGATTTTATACTTGTTGTTATTGTTTCTTTTAGACCTTTTCTTTTGTTTTGTGAATGCTAGGATTCGTGTAGAATCCATACTCTCAGATTGAGGCTGATTGAGTGAGTTCATGATGTTTGGTCTTGTTACATCATTGGGATTCGTGTAGAATCCATACTCTCGGATTGAGGCCGGTTGAGTGATTTCATGATGTATGATTTTGTTGGCTTTGGGATTCGTGTAGAATCCATCCTTCCCGTGTTGCTTTCAGTTGGGTGTTTTCTTTGCATTGTGTTCTCATTCCTGTCCTTGTGTTATGATCTTCATGATAGTGGTGCGCCCCACACGAGTACGTACGCGTACATTTGTTGGGTGACTTGCGAGGCCCGATCTTCCGTGGATTTGCTGGAAGTTATGATCATTGGGGTTGGGATGGGAGTATGCATGCCCACGGGCACTTGTCGTAGGATGAGTATGGGTAGGGTAGGGTAGCATATGGAGGGGGCTTCTATCTCGCAACTTGGCGATCATGACGCCACGAGTATGGCTGAGAGGAGCTTGAATAAGTGATAACTAAATAAAATGTGTGACTGGTAATAAAAATTCAGATAATAAAATGGTACTTTTGTGTATTGGCCTTCCGTTGAGGGAGTTGAGCTACACGGTGTATTGGCCTTCCTTTGAGGGAGTTGAGCTACATAGATCCGAGCTTGGGCTTGTCGATGCCAAGCGACTCTCCATGATGTCAGCCCCTACTTAGTAGCCTTTTGAGTGTCTGACCAGGACCTTTACTCCTTGCATTGTCTTAGGTTCTTGGTTCAGCCATCAAACTGTCTGGCGTGAGTGTTAGCCTTGGTTGTTGTGCTTTTGTGTGTTTGTGGTTGGATCATTATCTCCATCAGCACGACGGGTGTGGACCTACGGGTGCCATGTGGTTGGGAGGCGTAGCTACCTTCACCACTGCTAGGGATCGGTGTACAGAGACAATCTTTTGTCCTAGTGCAACCGTTGCTGGATGTCTTCACTTGGTACTTCGGGTTCCATAGTATGCTTTCTTGTGATTTATGCTTTCATTGGGATGCTTGTATATCATGTTTAGATGATGTTATTTTATTTGGCGCATTCCCTTATTATGATGTTTAGCATATGATCAGATGCTGTGAATTATTGTATTAAGCATATCTATTGCTTATTGTTGTTTAGCATGTGATAGGTGATGTTATCTACTGTAGGATTATCTTATTCTTTACTACTAGCATGTTAGATTTCCTTATGCTTATATTGTTGCATGTTTTTAGTAGTGACATCCCTATTACGACAGTACCGACAATTTGGTCGGTGGCTTGGGATGTTACACGCGGGGGATGGCTAGGACCCACGATGGTCTTATGATGCTATTGACGGTTGGGAGAAACCATGCATTTATTTGGCTATTTAGTTCTTAAATGTATTTTGTTCATTGCAATGTTTATTTCAGTATGTGATTTGCTTTTATGTTTTAGATGGTTAGATGTTTCTCTTTCCTTGCTGTTAGTGCTCTCGAGTGTTCATTCCTCGATTTAAGTGGATCCGGTACTCCCCGGTGTGGAGGTTTCCTTGTTTGTTTAGCTTTTTTTTTGTGTTTTGTGTCACGCTGATTTGTTTCCTCGCGCGAGATTGTATTTTCCTTGCGCGAGACTATTTCTTCCTTGCGCGAGACTATTTATTCCTCGTGCGAAACTGTTTCTTCCTCGTGCGAAAGAATACACTTCCTGCGCGAGAATGTAAATCTTCGCACGACGCATAGGAATCCTCGTGTGAGAATGTGACTCCTCGCACGAAGCTCAATAGTCCTCGTGCAAATTGCACACTTTCTCGCGTGAAGCGGTGAAAGATCTCACACGAAACTCTAGACCAGTTTTCTTTCTTGCACGAGAAACAGGGGCTATCTAGGCTTGTCGGATGAAAGTTCAAAAGTTGGTTTTGGGAACCCTTTTGGTTTTTACACCTTCCTGGCTCAAAAAAAATTTCCTAAGGGTTTAAAATATATCGTTTAAGTATAAGTTGAAAAATTGTTTGAGATAGGTTTCAGACCTCTCAGAGATAATTTATGGATTCTAGGAAATTTTAGGGCTTCAGAAATCCAGACTTAGCCAATTTTTAGGGCTTCAAGATTTCAAGCTTAGCCAAATTTCGAGATTCTACATATTACCCCAGTTTGGTGTTTTGTTGATGAGTGGTCTTTTCTTGTGCCCTCATCTTGTTGTGGTGGTTATTGGCTTTTTTTTGGGTGTGTCAGTTGGGTAGTGGCATTCGAAGATTCATTGGTTGTCAAGATTGTGTTGAAGTCTTCCATTGCGATCTTTGTGATCCCTGTATGATGTTTTCTTGTGCATTCATACTTGTAAAAAAAAAAAATCTTGGCTTGATTTGAATCCTTGTTTCCAAGGATCTCCGAGCGGGGCATTACACATTCATTCTACACCTTTTCTTAAAAATGCATTTTGAATGTGTCATTGTCAAGAAATTATCCAATAACAAACTAGAATGGCCAATAATCAACTTTTTTGACATTATTTGGCTTCATTTTGTGTAAGTATTATCTTCTTGAATGTGTCACATTTGCACTTTTTATGAACTATTTTAGATCTTATTAGTCTATTTCATTTTTATAAACTCCCTTTACTTCTAGAAAACTAACATTAATATCATATTCTATTCCATATACAAATAAATTAGTATATGGACACATTGTCAAGGCTTACATATAGGGGTACTCTATGCTTTATATATGGGATTTTGGTCAATTAGTAGGGATGCTCCTTGTTTTCTGCACACTATTTGGTGTTGCTAAAGGTGTAGTCGTGCACTATATGAACACCACAATTTCAAGGTAAGACTTCAAGAAAATCACTTTATAGAATTAATTCAATTCCTTTTCATTATCATTTTAATGTTGTCTTCATCATATAGTATTAAAGCACTTTTACCCATGGTATTCAGTCAAAGTGTCTTTCCTCTTCATTTTCACTATTAAATAGTAGATGCTCAAGATAAATTCAATATGTTGACCCTTTTCTTGTTATTCAAGGTGGTTTCCTAGTACAGAATGGGCTACAATAGTAGGCCTCTCAATGGCTGAATTTCATCTAGATAATGTGATAATGTTACTTGCTTCTACAACATCAAAATTAGAATTTTTTCTTCTTCATGATGGAATTGAGTATTCTCCAATGTCTACTAAAAAGTCCATGGTCTAGACTACACAAAGAATGCCTCATTTTCTTCTACCATTTTCTAAGTTACCAACATGGGTGATAATAGTTGCAAATGTTACAAATAATTGGGTAAGATGTATATAAAAGGATATCTTTACTTGAACATCACAAGTCCATCTTTTTTATGTCTCATGTTTTTTTCTTCTATTGTATTTAGGGTTATTTTATTCACCTCTCTTTGATGCCACTATATTTCAAAACTATAACCTTTATTCTAATCACAATGTGTACTCTTTTTTTAAATGATTTTAGTCAAGGAATATGTCAAACCAAAATCACAAGAGTCATGAATACAATTTTAGTTCATTCATATTGAAATTTTCACTACATTTGAATTCAAGTATAGATATGATAAAGCCATTTCCATCTTTGCATATAGGTATTCATGTTAGAAATTATTTAGAATAACTAAGAGGTGGGGTGAATTAGTTATTCAAGGTCTAGATGTCCCAATAAAACTTTTCCCCAACCTAGTGAACTAATTTAAATATTCATGTATCCAAGCTAAACATTCTAACTAGCAAGTTATTGATAAATAGACATGCAACAACAAGACATGAAAGATCAACACACATAACACAGTAATTTACATGGAAACCCAATTTGGAAAAAACTATTAGTAACATGCTACCTCTTTCTCACTCTTTTGAAGTGATGCCCTATGAAAGGCCAACCCTATTAAAGGTTACAACACACATTGTTAAGTGTGACCCAGTTAAGGGATTTCAATCACCCTATTAGAAGTGATCCTAGTTAAAGGACTTTAGATCATTCACATGGAATGCCACCCTATTAAAGGATTTTCTAATGACTGTTAAGTTAACCTTAGTCCAAAGGATTTTTCCCTAACTCATACAATTGTTAGAGAGTAACAATAAGGGCTTTTGATCTAATACAACTTAGAACATATCTTGTAGATTTTAGATCTCAATTCAACTCATCATGCTGCTTGACATTTGGTCTCTATAGCTTTGACAACTTGTTCCCCCTTCAAGCTTCTATCTCCTTTAGTCTTCTTTCTAGTTGTACCAATACAGTCACTCCTATGGTCACTTGATGAAGTAGAGCCTCTGTGCTCTATTCTCTCTTCTCAATGCCTTCTCCTTGATACCACACACTCTAGCCAACCACCTTGCTTCATGACCTGTAACTCCTTAAGTAGGAATTTAGAATAATTTTCCTACTTTATTTTCCCTTTTCTAAATTAGGGTTTGAATGGATTAGGTAGGATATAATGTACCTGTCCCTTATCTTGTTTCTTCTAGAAACTCCATGTAGAATCCACTTGTAATTGCCTAAAAAAGGTTTGTTGGTGTAAATAAGTATTTACTATTTACACTTACTTAAGTTTACTTAGGTTAATGCATTATTTTATTATTTTATTTTGTGAGACACTTAGGAGTTTGTGCACCTTTTTGAGTTGTCATGTTGACAACATAGAAGTACGCAACTCTAATTCAGCACATGGTGTCTACAACACTAGAGTTTCCATCATTCATTGAGTTTTCATGTAGACAACATAGTTATTTGCACTCCTAATTTAGCACATGTTGTCTACACTACTGATTTTCATGCTACATCATTGTAATCTTATCCTCACATCATTGCACTTACTTCCATACCTAATGGAGGATAACCCATATCTAGTGGACATGCCTAGTTGTATGACTTATCATAATGCTCACTTCTATGCATTCTAGAAGCTCTCTAGAGGCTTTTATATATAGGCACTCCTAGTGTACTCTTGATATGGCATATATGGAATATTTAATGAATATATCATCATTCTGCTCATACTCTCTCTCTTTGGTCTACTGTTGTGCTTGCGTTTGACTTCCTTGGTCTTGGGTGAATTTTGGTCTAAGTCAAATTCTTACATGGTATCAGAGCTCAAGGAGATTCTCAACACATAATTGTTCAAGACCATTCACGCTTTAGCACCTCAACCCAAATCTAGAGAATCTACAGAAATTGGGAGTGTCTAGAGCCAAATCTGACCTTGTCATTGTGTCCAAAAGTCAATTCGGTGAAGATTGACTATAAATTTGCCTATGTTGGGCAAAAATTAATCATGAGGAAATTGTTTTTTACAAATCAAAACCCAAAGGCCCCAATTTGAAGTTCAGGTATGATTGTTTAATTGATCTAATTATTTATTTTTAGATTTGAATTTAACTTTTCCTCTATAATTATTATTTCAATTTTTTATTTTCAAATTTTAGTTGGCTAGTTGAAGAAATTTTTATTTTTTTTGCAAAATCGGATAGTCACATCCCTGCTCTACAATTTTAGAGGTTTATTTATATTTATTGCAGGGAGCATTATAATTTTGTGAGCATCTATATAAATCAGCCACACTATATTCTTCTGGCATGCAACATAGGTATCTAGCTTGATGAATAGCCCATCAGATTGGTCACACACCAACCTTCCAGTAAGCAGCCCACAACTCCCATCGTGGGTTGCCTTGTTTTATTTTACATTGCAACCAAAACCTATTTAAACACTCAATGAGTGTTCCACCCACACAATGTGGGATTTAACATTATAAATCTGGCGGTTGCAAACATTAAATCCCAACCCATAATTTGGTGCAGCATTGATGGATTCTAGTGACAATTTGGCATATGTCAGTGATGACCACCACTCTAGCTAGCAAGTGTTTCCTAGGTAGTGTTCCATGTATCAGTGGCAGTCAAACCCATTTTCTAGTGTGAAATATTCTCCACCATTTTCTGTTTATTTGAAAAATCTGGTCGAATGCCCACAACACCATTCAGGGACACACGGTGTTATTTAGACTACACCACTTGACATAAATTAAACCACATAAATACCTCCTTTGGTGTCCTATCCACATCATTGTAGGAAAATAGTCACCATGCCACATTTGCAAATATCCACATGGCTATACACATCATCAATACATGTAAGAAAATAGGAGGTAGTCCACCTTAGCACCATACCAGCCCAATCATCACACAATTAGCATACCATACAATATAGTTTTTTGTGATGTCACCCATTCATACCATGTTGACATCATCATGATATCATGCTAATGTCATCATAGGCTAGGAGGACAATGATGTCATCTTTTTATGTGCATTTATTTGATGACTATTTGACCATTATTCCTGACCAAATTTGAACTACTATGATGGTCATATGATAGTCAAATTTAACCTCATATTTTGTTGATGCAACCCCTCTCCAAATTGATTCTTGATTTTGGAGTCCTACTTTGGGAGGCCATATCTCAGTCATTTAGACTCCAAATCAAGTGTAATTTTTTTTGAAATTGAGTAGAATTTCCTAAATTTTTAATTGGTGTAGCTCTTTTCTAGTTTTGTGCACAGATTTGTCAAAAATTACATTTTTTGGCTACTATACCTACATAATCCTACATTTTGCAACTTCAAATGCTCTGTACAGGCACATCTCTAGTTGAAAATAGGTTCTTTTTTTTGAAAGTGCATTATTTTTCATCTACTTTCTAGATCTATAGTAAAATTGTAGGGTTGTGTGGACAAAGTGTCACTTTCAACAATAGGGCCTTTTCTTGCTTTGTAATGCTTCAGAATTGTAGCACATTGTAAAGTTCCAGACTTGTGATCTTTTAAAAGGTTGTAATAAACAAAATCAAAAGCCCATGAAGGCCAATATTAGCAAGTGGCCATTGTAATTGCACTACTGATAAAGTACCAAAAGCATCTTCTTCTTCTTTTTTTTGGGGGGGGGGGTTTCTTGATTTAGTGAAAAGGGGGGGTGTTCTTGGTGTTGTGTTGTCTCTTTTTTGTAATTTTCTTTGATTTTTTGCATTTTAGAAAATTCTAAGTTTCCAAAATTAACTCCACATATCTATGCTACATGGTCCATCAAAATGTGGTATCACTTAATGCCTAATGGAGTTTCTCAATATGTAGATGGTACTCTTCCTAAACCAACAGGTGATAATGTATCAACAAGTGATATTTTAGCTTGAGTGGCAATGGATAGGAAAGCCCTTGGTGATATATGTTTGGGGGTTGATGATAAGATCATGTATCAAATTAAGAAGTGTTCTACATCTAAGGAAGCTTGGGATACCCTCTAAAACCTATATGGTAAAGTGTATGAAGAGGATGTTTTCAAAATTGAAGATGAGCTTGTCTCCTTAGATCCTAAGACATATGATTCCATATAAGATTTCATCATTAAGGTGATTGAACTAAGGACAAAGCTTATTGATTGTGGGAGTTTTATCAAAGATGATAGATTGATCTATCTCATACATAACAAATTTCCATTGGAGTATTCCACATTTGTATCTTCTTTTAACACATCAAAGACTACTTTAGGGTCTACCTACAAGAAAGTCACTTTTCATCAATATGTTGATCTGTTGGATACTGAAGAAAAAGAAGTTAAAATCAATGGGGATTCTCAATTCACCTAAGTCAAAAGCATTGGTGGCCAACAATGAGGGTTCTCAAAATTTGGTTGGACAATCTTCAAATAAAGGAAAGGGTGAGAAGAAATGTAAGAACAAATTAGAGGATGCAGAAAAGACAACACCATAGTCCAATCAACAAGGCAAGTCCTCAAATTCCAAGAAGAAGGGGGACAACAATAAGGAGAAGAAAAAGTGTGCCTATTGCAAGAAAATGGGTCATGAAGAACATGAGTGTTATCTTACGAAGATTGATGAGTTGACCAACATCATGAAGAAACATAATGTTCCATTGCCTAATGCTTCTAAGGATAAAGGGTCTTCTTTAGATTCAAAGGGCAAAGGGAAAGCATTCATGGCAAATACAAATTCTTCAAAGGAATGGATCCTTGACTCAAGTACCTCGTATCACATGGGTTCTTCAAAGGAAAATTTTTCTTCAATGAAGTAGTCAAAGGTACCACACATCTTTATGGGAGATGATACAAAACTAGAAGTTGCAGGCAAAGGAAATGTAAAAATGAAAAATGGAGAGTTTTAAGATGTTCTCTATGTTCCAAACCTAAGTTCCAATCTCCTATTAATCTACCAAATCACTCACCTTGGAGATGGACATAGAGTTGAGTTCCTTCCAAACTCACAAAAGGTGCATAGTCTTAAAGATGACTCATTGGTTGTAGTGGGGAAAGTGAATCATGACATAAGGTTGTACTCTTTCTACTATTTTGTGCCCAAGTCTCCTTCAAAGGCCTTGTTATCTCAATCAAATTCAACAATGCAATTATGGCATCAGTGGTATGGTCATCTTGACTTCTACTACCTTCATCAACTTTACACAAATAGAATGGTCAAAGATCTACCCCAAATCAACCTTTCCCACGGTGAATGTTCAACAAATTTAGTGGATATGCATCTAGAAGGGAAGTTACAGAAAGGAAATTCTTCAAGAGCACCAAATGTTCTCCAGATGGTTCACATGGTATTAGCAGGTCCTTTTGCAGTCAACCAGGGTCGCTACATACTGACATTCATTGATGACTTTTCAAGATACACTTGGGTCTATTTTCTTCATAATAAGAATGAAGTGTTGGACACACTTCTAGCCTTCAAGACTCATGTTGAACATAAATCATAGAAAGACATCAAGGTTCTAAGAATGGATAATGGAAGTAGATACATGAATAGAAGACTTACATACTTTTGTAGGCTTGAGGGAATTGATCTTTAGACTCTACTGGCATTCAGTTTGCATAAGATAGTTGTTACAGCTTTGAGGATCTGAACTCTCAAGTCTATGGTAAGTTTCATGATACAAGCCAAGTCTTTAGATCCATCACTTGAAGTCGATGCAATTAGTAATGCCACTCACATTCTTAATAGGTCTCCCCATCCAGCCTTAGATAGCAAGACTCCTTTTGAGGCATGGTGTGGTAGAAAACCTATTGTGACACACTTCAAAGTCTTTGGTTATCTTGCTTGGGAAAAGATATCTTCCAAGGGATGTAAGGCACAGTCACCTTAGCCTTATACTTTCATTGGTTATGAAGATGGTGTGAAGGTATACAAACATTGGATCTAGAGAAACATCAGATCTTTGTGGAGAAGGATGTACACTTTGAGGAAAGTTCACCAAGCTTGTCCTCTAATCCTCTCTACACATCATTCCATGTGGAAACTGATAGTGACATGAGTGATAGTGCTTCAACAAATTCAAACATGTGGGGTTCTATCAATAGTTGCAGTGAGAGATCACAACATTAGTTTAATCCACATGCATATATCACAACAGTGATAGGTCCAGCATAGCAAGGTACATCCAGTCTTCTAGGCCAAGCTTTAGAGATAGATTTGGGAGACAATATTGATTATCTACCTTTTCTTCTTGATGCAGAAAAACCTTCTTTAGTTGTCACAAGGGCTCCATCTAACCATCTTGTTCATTCTCTACATGATCAATCATTACAGGTTGAAGTGATTGTGGATACTTATGACCAATAGTTGTAGAAGAGTTCTTCATTAGCTAAGGAGAAAGACAATTCTTTGAGATAGGTTCTTTAGCCAATTGAGCAAGTTTCAGAGACATCACGTATCCATGGGATTCTTTCCACGCACAACAAAAGTGTCTCATTTGTACCCTTGGCCTTGTTTCTTCCTAAGGGGAGGAACACCATTCTGCACTCTTGGATTAGCTTCTTCATTAGATAAATCTTCTTTGGTGGGGGGCCTATCATGTCTCTCTTCCTCTTCTCATCATTCTCTTATGTATATACCAGATCTATGTACATGGCCTAGTAGTCAGGATCCATCATGCATTGCATCCTAGTTTTCGTAAGCTTAAGGGCATTCCCCTAAGTTGCACTTAAGGGGGGGGGGTGTGGGGTGTTGGTGTAAATAAGTATTTACTATTTACACTTGCTTTAGTTTACTTAGGTTAATGCATTATTTTATTATTTTATTTTGTCTGACACTTAGGATTTTGCATACCTTTTTGAGTTGTCATGTTGATAACACAGAGGTACACAACTCTAATTCAGCACATAGTGTCTACAACACTGGAGTTTGCATCATTCACTGAGTTTTCATGTAGACAACATAGTTATTCACACTCCTAATTTAGCACATGTTGTCTACACCATTGATTTTCATGCTACACCATTACAGGATTATCCTCACATCATCACACTTACTTCTATGCTTAATGGAGGATAACCCATATCTAGTGGACATGTGCCTGGTTATATGACTTATCATGATGCTGATTTCTATGCATTCTAGAAGCTCTCCAAAGGCCTTTATATATGGGCACTCCTAGTGTACTCTTGATATGGCATATGTGGCATATTGAATGAATATATCATCATTCTGATCATACTCTCTCTCTTTGGTCTACTATTGTGCTTGTGTTTGAGTTCCTTGGTCTTGGGTGAATTCTGGCCTAAGCCAAATTCTTACATGGTTAGCCTCAAATTCTTTACCACAAGCTCATCATCCTTATCTTCCACCTAGCTCAAAAAATTCAAGATAACAAGCTTGTTGGTTTAGATATGGTGAATCTTTGACTTTTCAAATAATGCAATAGCTCAACACTATTAACCTTCTGATGCTCAATTGATACTATATTGTTTGGCACCTATTACATTTTCACTCATCATCAAGTACATTTTACTAATGCTTGGCACCTATTGCATTTTTCTTAGCACCAACTATGCTACTTGGCACACATAGAATTTTCTTTTACTTGACACTAACTCATATTCTACTCAACATGAACTAACTTTTCTTACCACCCACTATCAACTTTGGTCAAGCTTTGTAGATAGTCTAAGTATAACTTGTTCTTTTGAAGTTTCTAAGTGTAGCCAACCCTTGTATCTTCAAGTATATTATCAATACATTATTTCACCATTGTCTTAATTGATCCTTGTACTTCATTACATAATCATAACTCAACCTTTCCCTTAGGTGTTGTTGTTACATCTTATCAATTAAATCTTCCACATTAATCAAGTAATTGATACTACCCAGATCTTATAAGCAATTATCTCTCCAAAAAATAGCAAGTTTGACATCAGTGAAAAATAATGATTGAAAACATTCTTCTTCAACAATCTCTCTTTCTCAACAATGATATTTTTCAATCAGATTTCAACAATCTCCCTCTTTGACATTGATGGAAAGCCAAGTTGATCAACCAAGTCCCCTATAGAATTATGTGTAATCAACGCTAGATAAGTTAAAATAGTAAGGCAAATGCCAAAAAGAAATCTTATATCCAAGATTATTCCTTCTATCAACATCTTCCAAATTCTTATGACTCTCTCTAAGTTTTTCTAATATCTCTCTCTTTCAAAGTATTAGGGTAATCATCTTCTTTGCTAATACACTATCTACTCTTTCTATTCCTCCCTCTTTTCTTTTGATCCTATAGATTTGATCAATTTCTACTATTTCTCCCTCTTTGACAACAATGTCAAACACATATCATCTCAGCATCTTATCATGCAAATATAGAATTTGTAGTAGCTCTAGTTTCTCCCTTTGTCACATTGCTTGTGACTAATTTGGAATTTCAGTACTTTGATTACTTCAAGAAAAACCTAAAGAAAGAATCCTCTACATCAATTTGTATTATTTCAACAATCTTCCTATTTGATGTAGGGTAGTTTTTTAATTTCTAAAACAACGTTAGATAGGGGTATCACCCCTAGCTTACCTCTTAGATATTCAAATGCATCCTTAGGTAATGGTTTTGTGAAGATGTTAGCAATTTGTTCCTTTTAATTGACATATTCTATCTTCACCTCTTTGTCTTCCACTAGCTCTCTCACATAATGATACTTAATTACAATGTGCTTTGCTTTGTTTTGGCATGCATCATAGGATTCTTTGATATGTTGATGGTATTGGTATTATCAAAATAATGTATCACAACTTCATTATATCCTCCTTTATAACTTTTAATAGATGCTTGATCCATACAATAGTGGTATAGTTTATGTTAGCAACAACATATTCAATTTCAGCTATAGACTATGAGGTACAACTTTTCTTTTTACTAGTCCAACTAAATAGTCTTCTGCCTAAAAAGAGTGCTCCTCCATTAATGCTTTTCTTGTAATCTATATTTCCTCCCTAATTAGCATAAATATAGGCTCTTAATTCAAAAATTTCATTTCTCTTATAGTATAAGCCAAAGTCATATGTTCCTTTTAGGTAACTCATTATTCTCTTTGCTGCCATAAGATGATTTTCTCTTGGGTTTGTAGAAAATCTTACAACTATTCCAATAGACAATGCAATATCAGGCCTGCTATGTACAACATATTGTAACTTACCAATCATTGACCTAAATAGTGTTTGATTCACTTTAGTTGATTCATCACTCTTTGATAACTTATGTAATGTTATCATAGGTGTACTCATAAGTTTTGAGTCTTCTAGTTCAAATGTTTTTAGTATCTCCTTGATGTACTTTGACTGCATAAGAAATATGCCATACTTTAGTTGATAGACTTGTAGGCCAACAAAGAACTTAATTTCACCAAATATTGATATCTCAAACTCATGCTTCATCTAATTAGAAAAATCTTTGCATAGAGCATCTTTTCCTCCAAATATTATGTCATCAACAAAGATTTCAGATAACAGCATGTCCTTACCTTTTTTTTTTTTATGTATAGGTTACTCTTGTCATTAGTCCTCTCAAATTTAATCTTCACAAGATACTTGTGAAGCCTTTCATACCATGCTCTTGGCACTTGTTTCAACCCATAGAGTGCTTGATGTAGTTTACATACCATATCCTTGTTGTTGTCATCCACAAATCCTTATGGCTATTCTATGTAGACTTCTTTTTCCAATATACAATTCAAAAATGTAGATTTGATACCCATTTGGTAGACTTTGTATCCTTTGTAGTAAAAAATATGCAAGTAATGTTCTTACTCCTTCCATCTTTGCAACACAGGAAAAAGTTTCCCCATAATCTATTCCTTCTTCTTGGGCATATCCTTTACAAACTTATTTGGCTATGTTTCTTGTGATCTCACCATTTTCATCTAGCTTATTCCTAAACACCCACTTGGTACCAATCACATTTTTATCAACTAGTATTGGAACTAAGCTCCAAGTTTTATTCTTTTCTATTTTCTTAATTTCCTCCTCCATAGCTTTGCACCAATCATCATCTTTTAGTGCATCTCTTATTGTTTTGGGTTATGTCTGGCCTAGCAAGCATGATTCATTCCTTAGTTTGTTCCTTGTCATTGGTCAAGCATCCTTATTTCCAATGATTTTCTTAGTAGGCAAATGTCTTCTAACATACTTGGATAGTCTTGGTTCTATCCTTGTTTCTATGTTTTTTCTTTTAGCTTTAGAGTCACTATGCACAACTCTTTTAGGTAACTCAATATCCCTTTCATGTGTACTAACTTTAGAATAAGAATGTGCATTTTTGTCATTTTGCAACTCAACATCTGAATCCAACTTGGCATTTGTTGGCCATGAGTTGTCAGTTAATTAAACTTGTTGTTCGATCTACATTTGATTATCAACATTTTCTTGAGTATGCATTACTTCATAGAAGTATACAAATGATTTGTATTCTTTTGGTCCTTTGATGGGTTGATCATCATGAATTTCTATGTATTCATCAAAATTTACATTTGCACTTTCCACAATTTTGTTAGTATTAGTATTTAAACAATTATATGCTTTACTTCTTGTGGAGTAGCCAAGGAATATACCTTCATCACTTTTTGCATCAAATTTACCATTTCTAGTATCCTTAAGAATATAGTATTTTCTACCAAATACTATGAAATGTTTGACATTAGGTGAGTGACCATACCATTGTTCAAAAGGTGTTGGATTTTTACCTTTCTTAATTTGTACTTGGTTTAGGGTGTAGACAACTATACTCACAACTTTTCTCTGGTACTTTAGAGCAACATTTTTCTCCATCATGAGTGTTCTGGCATAATCCATCACTGATCTATTTCTCCTTTCAACAATCCCATTCTGTGGAGGGGTTCTTAGTGTAGATGTTTGTCTCTTGATTCCTTTTTCATTACAAAACATCACAAATTCTTTTGATGTGAACTCTCCTCCTCTGTTTGATCTCAAGTATTTTAGATTATTTCTTGTTTCCTTTTCAACCCTTGCCAAATACCACTTAAACATTTGAAAGGCATCATACTTTTTCTTTGAAAACATAACAATCATCATCTTAGAGTAATCATGTACAAACAACATTATATATCTGTCTCCTTTGTAACTTTGTACTTCTATAGGTCCACATAAGCCAGTGTGAATAATCTCTAACACTTCCTTAGAAGTATAGATTTTATTTTTGAAACTTGACTTTATCATCTTACCTTGTTGACATTGTTAAGAAAACTTCTCAGTTTCTTCATATTGTTGATACTGATTAGGTTATCAAAGTTGACATTACATAGCCTTTTATGCCATAGCCACACATCATCAAATTTAACAATGAGACAAGTGGCATCCTCAATATCTAAGTAAAGTAGGTTACTTCTAGTTTGGTCTCCTTTTCCTATTAGATTTCTATTAGTGTCATATATCTTGGTAGTTTTGTTTCCAAACTCTTCTTTGCAACCTACTTTGCTTAATTGTGACACACTCAACAAGTTGTAATTCAATCCTTAAACATAGTATGCATTATCAAATGAAATATTTAGTATAAGCTTAATAGAACCTTTTATTTTTATTAGACATGGAGCATCATTTCCAAATCTAACACTATTTCCATCATATTGAGTTAAGGTGACAAACATACTTTTGTCTCCTATCATGTGATGTGAGCATCCACTGTCAATGATCCATTTTTTATTCTTTTTTACACAGGTGACCAATGTTGTTGCCTCATCTTCATCTGACTCATCCTTCATTGCAACATAGACTACTTCATCATCATTTTCATCCAAGTCATCTTCTTCTACAATGTAACACATTTTTTCCTTGTCTTTGTACTATTTGTTGTCTTCAATTCTTCTACCTTTGTATTTTCCATTTCCTTTGTAATTTTTCTTTTCTGGGCACCTAGCAGCAATATGTCTAGCTTCATTGCAATTAAAATAGATGATAGGAATATTACCTTAAAAATTTCCTTTTCCTCTATGAAATCTTCTCACCAACACTGCTTCTCATTGATTGACATCCTCTTCATTAGTGTCATTGTCACTAGACACATGTTTTATCCTCCTCTTCTTCCTTTGCTTCTTCTCATTAGAATCTTTGAGCAACATCTTGGCCTTGAAAGTAGATTCAAGACTTTCTTGCTTGTAGTTGCCAAAAATGGATAGCTCAAATCTAGTGAGTCTTCCAATTAGTCCTTCAAGAGTTAGATTGTTCTGTAGAATGCATCTCAATTCATATGTAGAAGATACTTTGATGGCATAGATAGGTAATAATGTTCTTAAGACTTTTCTTAGAATATTGTCATCTTCAATATGACCAGCTACACCTTTTATAACACTCACTACTTCTTTTATTCTAGCAACATACTAAGAAATGTTCTCACCTTCCTCTATTTTCATGTTGTCAAACTTTCCTTTAAGGCTTTCTGACTTAGCTCTTTGTACATTCTTATCTCCTTCATAGATGGTCTCTAGGCTTTCCTAGATCTTGTAAGTAGTTTTGCATCCCTTGATGTCATCAAGTTTAGCATAGTTGAGAGCAGAGGCAATCTCCAACATTGTTTGATTGTGCTCCTCCCTTTTCTTCATATTTTTAGCAATAGGCACACCAACTATATCAACATGTTCCACTATAATTGAAGTTTGTGCATGGTCACCTAATCCTCCAAGATGCAATCTAGTTAGACTTTTCCATGTAGGGAAGTTGTCTCTGTTGAGCTTAGGCACTTCTCTGTTAGACATCTTGATCTTTATGCTTCTAGTACCTTCAAACTAGTTCAATTAGTAGATGTCTTTGATACCAATTTTAAGAAATTATTTAGAATAACTAAGAGTGGGGTGAATCAGTTATTCAAGGTGTAGACGTCCCAATAAAACTTTTCACTCAACCTAGTGAACCCATTTAACTATTCATGTATCCAAGCTAAACATTCTAACTAGCAAGTTATTGATAAATCAACATGCAACAATAAGACATGAAAGATCAACATACATAACATAGTAATTTACATGGAAACCCAATTTGGGAAAACCACTAGTAACATGCTACCTTTTTCTCACTCTTTTGAAGTGATGCCCTGTGAAAGGCTAACCCTATTAAAGGTTACAACGCATACTGTTAAGTGTGACCTACTTAAGGGATTTCAATCACCTTATTAGAAGTGAACCTAGTTAAAGGGCTTTAGGTCTTCCACATGGAATGCCACCCTGTTAAATGATTTTCTAATGAATGTTAAGTCAACTTTAGTCCAAAGGATTTTTTCTTGACTGATATAATTATTAGAGAGTAACAATAAGGGCTTTTGATCTAATACAACTTACAACATATCTTGTAGATTTAGAATCTCAATTCAATTCATCATTCTACTTGGTTTTTGGTCTCTACAACTTTGAAAACTTGTTCTCCCTTTAGGCTTCTATCTCCTTAAGTCTTCTTGCTTGTTGTGCCAATGCAATCACTCTTGTGGTCACTTGACAAAGTAGAGTCTCTATGCTCTATTCTCTCTTCTCAATGTCTTCTCCTTGACACCACACACTCTAGCAAACCACCTTGCTTCATTACCTATAACTCCTTAAGTAGGAATTTGGAACTGCTCTATTTATCCTCATCTAAATTAGGGTTTGAATGGATTAGGTAGGATACAATGTATCTATCCCTTATCTTGTTTCTACTAGAAACTTCATGTAGAATCCACTTGTAATCCCCTAAAAATGTTTAACCTCAAAATCTATACCATGAGCTCATCATCCTTATCTTCCATTTGGTTCACAAAATTCAAGATAGTGGCTCAGATTTGGAAAATATTTGACTTTTCAAATAATGCATCAACTCGGCACTATTAACCTTCTGATCCTAAGGAATTATTATTTTGCTTGACACCTATTACACTTTCAGTTAGCATTAACTACATTTTACTGATGCTTGGCACCTATTGCATTTTTCTCGACACCAACTATGTTACTTGGAACACACTAGAATTTGTTTTTCTCAGCACTAACTAATATTCTACTTGACATGAACTAACTTTTCTCAACACCCACTATCAACTTTGGTCAAGTTTTGTTGATAGTCTTAGAATAACTTTTTCTTTTGAGGTTTCTAACTATAGCCAACCTTTGTGTCTTCAAGCATATTATCAATACATTATTTCACCATTGTCTTAACTGATCCTTTTACTTCATTACATAATCATAACTCAACCTTTCTCTTAGGTGTTGTTGTTACATCTTATTGATTAAATCTTCCTCATTAATCAACTAAGTGATAGTACTTGGATCTAATAAGCAATTGTCTCTACAAAAAAAAGTAAGTTTGATATAAGTGACAAAACAATGATTGAAAACATTCTTCTTCAACTATCTCTCTTTCTCAACAATGATCTTTTTCAATTAGATTTCAATGATCTCCCTCTTTGGCATTGATGGAAAACCAAACTAATAAACCAAGTCACCTATAGCATAATGTGTAATCAAGGTTGACTAGGTTAAAATAGTAAGGAAATTTCCAAAAAGAAATCTTGTATCCAAAATTATTCCTTCTATCAGCATCTTCCAAATTCTTATGACTCCCTCTGAGTTTTTCTAATATCTCCCTGTTTCAAAGTATTAGGGTAATCATATCCTTTGCTGATACATTGTCTCCTCTTTTTGGTTTTTCTCCCTCTTTGATCTTGTCATCCTAATTAATTTTTGTTTGTGCTATTTTCTCCCTCTTAGTTGCTATTTCCTCCCTTCTTCCTTTCTACTATTCCTCCCTCTTTTCTTTTGATCCCATAGATTTGATCAGTTTATGCTATTTCTCCCTCTTTGACAACAATGCCAAACACATATCATCTTAGCATCTTATCATGCAGATATAGAATTTGTAGTAGCTCTAGTTTCTCCCTCTACCACCTTGCTTGTGACTAATTTTTAATTTCAACACTTTAATTCCTTTAGGAAAAACCTAAAGTAAGAATCCTTAGCATCAATTTGTATTATTTTAACAATCTACCTATATAATGTAGGGTAGTTCTGTTATTTCTCAAACAACCTTAAATAGAGGTATCACCCCTAACTTACCTCTTAGATATTCAAATGCATCCTTAGGTAATTTTTTATGAAGATGTCAGAAACTTTTCCCTTTGAATTGACATATTCCATCTTCACCTCTTTATCTTTCACTATTTCTCTCACATAATGATACTTAATTCCAATGTGCTTTGTTTTGGCATACATCAATATAGGATTCTTTGATATGTTGATGGCACTAGTATTATCACAATAAAGTATCATATGTTCAATTATCTCCTCCTTCATACCTTTTAATAGATGCTTTATCCATACAATAGTGGTATAGTTTATTTTAGCAGCAACATATTCAACTTCAGCTATGGACTGTGAGGTACAACTTTTATTTTTACCAGTCCAAGTAACTAGTCTTCTACCTGAAAAGAGTGCTCCTGCACTAGTGATTTTCCTATCATCTATATTTCCTCCCCAATCAGCATTAGGGTAGGCTCTTAATTCAAAATTTTCATTTCTCTTATAGTATAAGCCAAAGTCATTTGTTCCTTTTAGGTACGTCATTATTCTCTTTATTGCCATAAGATGATCTTCTCTTCGATTTGCAAAAAATCTTACAACTATTCTAATAGACAATGCAATATTAGGTTTGTTGTGTACAACATATTGTAACTTACCAATCATTAACCTATACAGTGTTTGATGCACTTCAGCTCATTCATCATTCTTTGATAACTTATGTCATATTATGATAGGTGTACTCCATGGTTTTGAGTCTTTCAGTCCAAATGTTTTTAATATCTCCTTGATGTACTTTGTTTGGGTAACAAATATGTCATACTTCAATTGATAGACTTGTAGGCCAACAAAGATTTTTATTTCACCAAATATTGACATCTCAAACTCATGCTTCATCTGATGAGAAAAATCCTTGCATAGAGCATCTTTTCCTCCAAATATTATGTCATCAACAAAGATTTCAGTTAACAATATGTCCTTACTCTTTTTTTTTTTGATATACAAGTTACTATTGTCATCAGTCCTCTCAAATCCAATCTTCACAAGATACTTGTGAAGCCTTTCATACCATGCTCTTGGCACTTGTTTCACCCCATAGAGTGGTTTATGCATTTTACATACCATATCCTTGTTGTTGTCATCCACAAATCCTTTTGGATGTTCTATGTAGACTTGACATCCATTTCATAGACTTTGTATCCTTTTTAGGTAGCATATGCAAGTAATATTCTTCCTCCTTCCATCTTTGCAACAAGGTCAAAAGTTTCACCATAATCTATTCCTTCTTCTTGGGCATATCCTTTACAAACTAGTCTGGCTTCGTTTATTGTGATCTCACCATTTTCATCTAGCTTGTTCCTAAACACCCACTTGGTACCAATCACATTTTTATTAGCTAGTCTTGGAACTAAGTTCCAAGTTTTGTTCTTGTCTATCTGCTCAATTTTCTCCTCCATAGTTTTGCACCAATCATCATCTTCTAGTGCATCTATTACTATTTTGGGTTCTATCTGGCTTAGTAAGCATGATTCATTCCTTAGTCTATTCTTTGTCATTGGTCTGGCATCCTTATTTCCAAATATTTGTTCAATAGGGTGATGTCTTTTGACATACCTGGATAGTCTTGGTTTTGTCCTTGTTTCCATGTTTGGTCTTTTAGCTTTAGAGTCACTATGCACATCTCTTTGAAGTAACTCAACATATTTTTCATGTGTACTAACTTCTGAATCAAAATGTGCATTTTCTTGATTCTACAACTCAACATCTAAATGCTGCTCGACATTCATTGGCTGTGACTTGGTAGTTACTGAAACTTTTTACTTGATCTCCATTTGATTAGCAACATTTTCCTTAGTAGGCATTCCTTCATAGAATTATGCAAATGATTTGTATTCTTCTGGTCCTTTGATGGGTTCATCATCATGAACTTCTATCTATTCATCAAAATTTATATTTGCACTTTCCACAATTTTATTTGTGTTAGACGTATTTAAAAAATTATATGATTTACTTCTTGTGGAGTAGCCAAGAAATATACCTTCATCACTTTTTGCATCAAATTTACCATTCTAGTATCCTTAAGAATATAGAATTTGCTACCAAATACTCTAAAATGTTTGACATTAGGTGAGTGACCATACCATAATTCAAAAGGTGTTGCATTTGTACCTTTCTTGATTTGTACTTAGTTTAGGGTGTAGATAGCTATACTCATAGCTTCTCTCTAGTACTTTAGAGCAACATTCTTCTCCATCATGAGTGTTTTGGCACAATCCATCACTAATCTATTTCTCCTTTCAGCAATCCCATTTTGTGGAGGGGTTCTTGGTGTAGATGTCTATCTCTTGATTCCTTTACCATTACAAAACATCTCAAATTCTTTTGATGTGAACTCTCCTCCTTTCTTGATCTCAAGCATTTTAGATTTTTTCTTGTTTCTTTTTCAACCCTTTCCCAATACCACTTAAACATTTGAAAGGCATCAAATT
This sequence comes from Cupressus sempervirens, assembly GCA_028749045.1. Taxonomy (NCBI): domain Eukaryota; kingdom Viridiplantae; phylum Streptophyta; class Pinopsida; order Cupressales; family Cupressaceae; genus Cupressus; species Cupressus sempervirens. The sequence continues at coordinate 554,474,189 of CM053791.1, forward strand.
TTTTCTTTAAAAACATGATAGTCATCCTCTTAAGTAATTATGTACAAACAACATTATATATCTATCTCCTTTGTAACTTTGTAATTCTATAGGTCCACACAAGTCAGTATGAACAATCTCTAACACTTCCTTAGAAGTATAGGTTGTACTTTTGAAACTTGACTCGGTCATCTTGCCTAGTTGATATTGTTTGCACATTACATTGTCAGGCTTGTTCAATTTAGGCAAACCTCTCACTTTCTTCATATTTTTAATACTGATTAGGTTGTCAAGGTTGATAAGACAAGTGGCATCCTGAATATCTAGGTAAAAAAGGTTGCTTCTAGCTTGGTCTCCTTTTCCTATTAAATTTCCATTGGTGTCATATATCTTGGCAGCTTTGTTTCCAAACTCTACTTTGCAACCTACATTGCTTAACTATGACACACTCAACAAGTTATAATTCAATCCTTCAACATAGCATGCATTATCACTTGAAATCTTTTCTACAAGCTTAATAGAACCTTTTCCTTTTATTATACATGGGACATCATTTCCAAATCTAACATTGTTTCTATCATATTGAGTTAAGATGAAAAACTTACTTTTGTCTCTTGTCATGTGATGTGAGCATCCACTGTCAATGATTCATTTGTCATTCTTTTTTACACAGGTTACAAGTGTTGTTGCCTCATCTTCATCTAACTCATCCTTTATTACAACATAGACTACCTCATCATCATTTTCATCCAAATCATCTTCTTTTGCAATGTGACACTTTTTTCCTTTTTCTTTTTACTCTTTGCTATCTTCATTTCTTCTACCTTTGTATTTGTCATTTCCTTTTTATTTTCTCTTTTTTGGATACCTAGCAACAATATGTCCAACTTCATTGCAATTAAAATAGATGATAGGCAGCTTACCTTTAAATTTTCACTTTCCTCAGTGAAATCTTTTTGCTAGCAATGCTTCTAGTTGATTGATGTCCTCTTCATTAGTGTCACTATCACTAGACACATGTTTTATCCTCCTCTTCTTTATTTGCTTCTTCTCATTAGAATCTTTGAGTAGCAACTTGGCCTTGAAAGCAGATTCAAGACTTTTTGGCTTGTAGTTGTCAAAATTAGATAGCTCAAATGTAGTGAGTCTTCCATCTAGTCCTTCAAGAGTTAGATTTTTCCCTGGAATGCATCTCAATTCATGTATAGCAAATACTCTAATGAAATAGATAGGTAATAATGTTCTTAAGAATTTTCTTAGAATAGTTTCATCTTCAGTATGAATAGTTGCACCTTTTATAGCACTCACTACTTCTTTTATTTTGCAACATACTGAGCAATGTTCTCACCTTCCTCCATTTTCATGTCATCAAACTTTCCTCTAAGGCTTTTTGACTTGGCTCTTTGTACATTCTGATCTCCTCTATAGATGGTCTATAGGCTCTTCCACATCTTGTAAGTAGTTTTTCATCCCTTGATGTCATCAAATTTGACATAGCTGAGAGCAAAGGCAATCTCCAACATTTTCTAATCGTGCTCCTTCTTTTTCTTCATATCTTCAGTAGTAGTCACACAAACTAGATCAACATGTTCCACTATAATTGAAGTTTGTGCATGGTCACCTATTCCTCCAAGATGCAATCTAATTAGACTTTTCCATGCAAGGAAGTTGTCTTTGTTGAGCTTGGGTACTTCTCTCTTAGACATCTTGATCTTTATGTTTTTAGTAGCTTCAAATTAGTTCAATCAGTAGATGGCTCTGATACTAATTCTTAGAAATTCTTTAAAATAACTAAGAGGGGGGGTGAATTAGTTAGTCAAGGTCCAAATGTCCCAATAAAACTTTTCACTCAACCTAGTGAACCCATTTATCTGTTCATGTATCCAAGCTAAACATTATAACTAGCAAGTTATTGATAAATCAACATGCAACAATAAGACATGAAAGATCAACACACATAACATAGTGATTTACATGGAAACCCAATTTGGGAAAAACCACTAGTAACATGATACCTCTTTCTCACTCTTTTGAAGTGATGCCCTATAAAAGGTCAATCCCGTTAAAGGTTACAACACACACTGTTAAGTGTGACCCGGTTAAGGAATTTCAATCACCCTATTAGAAGTGAGCCTAGTAAAAGAATTTTTGGTGATTCACATGGAATTCCACCTTGTTAAAGGATTTTCTAATGAATGTTAAGTCAGCCTTAGTCCAAAATATTTTTCCCTAATTGATACAATTGTTAGAAAGTAATAACAAGGGCTTTTGATCTGATACAACTTACAACATATCATGCAGATTTCATGTCTCAATTTAGTTCATCATTATACTTGGCTTTGAGTCTCTACAGCTCTGACAACTTGTTCTACCTTCAAGCTTTTGTCTCCTTAAGTCTTGTTCGAAATCCCATTTAGTCTTACTATTTGTTCCATATAAATACGTGTTATAGATGCAGCATTATATGAAGATCTCACTAGAATAAAATGTGCAACTTTGGTTAACTTGTCCACTACAACCATGATTGAATCATGCCACCTAACTGATAAAGGTAATCCCACGATAAAATCAATGGAGATGGTATCCCATTTCCCTCCAGACACACTGTGAGATAGAAGTAAACCAACAGGATGCTGAAAAGCTTCTTCACACTTATCCGACCAGACAAATTTCTTACCTTTTCTCTGAAGAGAAGTGATAGAATGTGCTATTTTTGAGAAATTAGCCACAAACCTTCGGTAGTAACTGGCTAAACCCATAAAACTTCTTACTTCCAACACGTTTGTAGGTGCTAGCCACTTTACAATAGCTCTAATTTTAGCTGGATCCACAGCTATTCCATCTCCTATAATAATGTATCCAAGGTAACTTATTTTTTATTTGAGAAATTCACACTTATCACGATTAGCATACAGCTTATTCCTTTGGAGACATTCAAAAACTTGTCTCAAATGTTGTTCATGCTCCTCCAAGGAGTTAGAATAAACTAGTATGTCATCCAGAAAAACAACTACAAACCTATCAAGGAAGGTTCTAAAAACTCCCTACATGAGACTCATAAGTACTAATGGTGCATTTGTTAAACCAAAAGGTACAACAATAAATTCATAATGCACATACCTAGTTTGAAATGTTGTCTTATGAATATCAACTTCTTGAATTCTTAGCTAATGGTACCTAGATTTAAGATCAATTTTAGAGAATACTTTAGCACCCTTAACTTGATCAAATAAATCATCAATTCTACACAACTGATACCTATTCTTGATAGTAACTTTATTTAACTACCTGTAATCAATACACAGTCTAAGCAATCCATCTTTCTTCTTAATGAAGATAATAGGTGCACCCCAAGGAGAGACACTTGGCCTAATTAGTCCTTTCCCAAGAAGTTCTTCAAGTTGAACTTTGAGCTCTACCAATTCTTGTGCTGTCATACACTAAGGAGTTTTAGAAACAGGTTCAATTCCAGGCACAAGGTCAATCCTAAAGTCTATTTCTCTCTTGGGTGGAATACCCAGAATCTCTGTTATGAAGAAATCTAAAAATTCCTTCAGTAATGGATGGTCTAAACTAGTTTGATTAACCAAAGGTTCAAAAAAATCATTTACCAAAACAACAAACAGCTTGCATCCTTTCCCTAAACACCTTTGAAGTTGTTTAGTGAAAATAGTTCTAATAGAAATAGGTCTCTGAATTCCTGTACCTTGATAAGTACCTTTAGCCTCAATCCCTGTGTTCTGATGTTCTACTTGATTATGATCCATAGTAGAAAAAATATGGTGGTTCCTTCCAAAATCTCCAACAGTAGCCTGAGAACTCGATGCTCTTGACCTACCCTGATTATTGCCTTTAAGAGGAAAATTCCATTGTAAATGACCCAACTACCCACAATGCCAACATTCTGCTCCTCTTTTAGTGCTCTTATCTTGTGAGGAATTTGCTTGTGGTGGTGCAAAACTTTGTTTCATACTTTTAGCATTCTTAATGGATTTAGGTAGTTCAAGGACCTTAAACCCCTTGTTTGATTTGGTAAATTTGTTGAATTTCTGCTTTAGATTTACTACCATAGCCACTAGATACTACCTTAGAATCATCCCTAAAGGATTTCTGACATTTACTACTACTTAGAACAGGTGGGTTGACAACACTCTTGGTTGAAAAACTAGTTTTCATTTCAGCAAGCTTAGCCTGATTAGCAGCTTCCTTAACTATTTTAGGTTTGGAAGTTCTTACTTCCTCACCAATCCTAGGATTTAAACCCCTGATAAAGTGTTGCACTAAAGGTTTATCACCTTCATTCCAACCAGAATACTTCTTAAATTGAAAGAATTTTCTTTCGTACATTTCCATTGTTAAATTACCTTGAAAAATGTTAAAGAATTCCTCAGATCTGGTTTGCTGTCAATACTCAGACATGAATCTTTCCCAGAACCTCTCTAAGAACAATTCCCAAGTGACTTGAGAAATATGAAGTCCAAGGTGTTCTAATTCCATTTCCCACCAAATAGATGCAAAAGACCTTAACTGCATTGTAGTCCATCTAACCTTCACATTAGTGTGATAATCACGCAGAATAAAACATCTTTCGATGTTTAGAAGCCAGGCTTCAGCTTCATTACCAGATTCGGTTCCATTAAAATATGGACCTTTGAGCTTAGATATGTCTTTTAGCCGAGTCCTGATAATAGGATCTACTACTACAGCTTGATTGGCATTGGGAATCTGTATACCCTAAGCATTTGCTCCCCAACCAAGAATATTATTCCTAGCTTCAATCCCATCCAAATGTCCAAGAATCTGCTGAATAATTTCAGCTTGAAATCCCCCTTGCTCCTCAACATGAGGTATTTCGTCATCAAGCATTCCTTGATGATCTTGACCCCTACCTAGGCCACGACCTCTACCTTGGCCTCGACCGCAGCCTCTACGTCCACCTTTGCCTCTACTTGCATTGGCATCAACATTAGGGATACCTCGTCCCCATACTCCTTGTGTAACAGGAGGCATACTAGAATTCCTATAAAAGAGATTTAATTAAAATCTTGTAGGAAGCATAATGAAACCCCTAATAAACTTATCGAGTCCTGAGTGTTTAAACCTCGGGCTCTGATACCAAATGTAATACCCTAACCATCACAAAAAAACCATACAACCATAATCCATACATAAAAGAGATTATAAGCCCAAACAATTTTTTTTTTCATAATAAAACTCCATTACAAAATTATCCTTTACACAACAAGTATAGTAAAGTACTCTTAATCAGCAATATATTACAACAGAGTATATAACATATTTATACTCTTTTATTAGAATTACAACAACTTTAAATACATTTGAATTAATATTGAATTCTAAATATAAACAATCATTTCTTCTAGATCCATAGCCAACCCTTTTTCGATCTTGTAAACCAAAAAAACACAACCACAACACACAAAATAGGGCTTAGTAACACTAATTAAATTGATAAAACCTCTAGCAAACCTGCACATTAGATTTTATAACAAAACTATATTCATTTAAACCAGATAACAGATGTACTAAAAATATAATTTTTTTCTAACCACATTCAATTATAAAGAAAGTACAAAATTTCTTACACGTAGATATGCAGAAATAAACTCACACAACATATGACAAGGTACTGATCCAGTAGTCCATGGGTGTCAACAAAAGAATCTATGTTCAGCCACTCATAGAACTCAATATGTCAGGTGCAACCATAATGTTCTTATCTTTTTATATGATTCCCAACCCATGAAATTTTAAATATTACCACTTGATTAACTAATTGTCATAAACTTTCCCATAAGGATCTAGACTAGTGTCAGAGGGCATCCGGCAACATATTTCTATCACCACAAGTTACTTGCTTTGTGACAGCCACCCAATCTAAAGGATCACACTTGCATAATCTAACATACACATAATTGGAAGAAAACATAGATTAATTTTCCAATTCCAACTAATACATTTATTTCATTTGCTTCAATTTAACAATTGAGTCAGCAACAGAAATATCATATGAAACCAAATGAAACCATTTTGTATCCTTTCATATACTTTACAATTCATATTACCAAAATAGCCCTTTTAATTTTCACAAGAAACCAAGCCTTTCAAATTACAAATCAATGATATTCTAATTAAATAGTAAAAAAATTGACTTTTCCAAGATTCACTAAATATACATTTCATTTTAAAATACCAATAATAAAACTATCCACGTATACTATTACTAACTAACATCAGAATGTAAACATTAATCAATTTCCATTTCCGAAACAAGTAATCACAATAATCTCAAAATTACATACCTATGATAATTCTAACAATTCAATTTGTAAGGAAATACATATATGTTGATACATATATATATATATATATATATATGAAATTATTTATATATATACATATACGTACTCACATATACCAAAACATATATAAAACCTTAATAATTTAAAGTCAGAATTAAAATAGATGCATAATCTTTTCCATTATTAGTTTTATAATTTGTTGTTACCAAATAATTACAAAATCTAATTTCAATGAAAAAAAACAACACCTTACTATTTAAAACTGCAACCCACACAGTGCCCCTAATTCCAATTTAACAACATGCCTCTTCCATCCCAGATATCAGCATATCTAAGGTTTACAAATATCGAATAAAACTTTATGCTATTATTTCTGAACTCAAAACATCAAACACTTTCGAAAAAAAATCAACTCTTATAACAATAAGAATAAAAGGCAATCCTCAGATTTTTAACACATCGAAAACCTGTTAAGAACAAAGACACATCTCTTCCTATTCATTGAAGATTGGTTGTGCACTGCAAAATTCAAAACCCCATAATCATGCCAATGATCGACACCAATCTTTTGCACATGGTTACACATGTTTTGTTTGACTTAATGACTATGTCTTGGTTCACAAGCATAGCATAGTAAAATTATTGTTGAATACATAATGGTTATTAAACATCTTGTCCATAACCCTCAACCATAATTGAGAACGAAACCAAACCCAAACTCAGGTTGGTGTCTTTAGTCATGTCTCAAATATCTCTGCAAACTCGTGGACGTGGCCGAGTCACACAAACCTGTGAACTTGAGAAATGGGTTCTCTCAGAACTTGGCTCTAAGGAAGCCATATTCCCTCAAGTTTTACACATGTACATACATGTTCACTACTTCAAGTATATGCTTCTCACTGGTTCAACTCGGAGGAGAATGCATGGTTGGGTAGAACCCAAATACTTAAATAACAAACCAAAATTAATATCTCCCTACTACACATGCAAGTATGGGTTTATGCAAAGTTCAGAAACACACAATGTCGAATCCAACATATATCCATGCTTGGATGTCTATAGACAATAATCAACATTGATAACCATTTGAAAATATGCTAACCAAATTTACAATGCAATAATAAACCAAGAGAGAGAGTAGGGTGAGAAATTGCCCCTAAATATTTATCATAAACCCAATTGCAACACACAGAACAGAGTATTTCATTCACACACCTGATTCTGGGTTTTTTCCACATAACAAATTTTGACATTCAATATTCACAAATCTAAATGAAACATAATAATGGCTATAGAAAATATTTAAGGAAAAGCCCCCTGCCTGTGAAAGTGCAGAATGATGCTCAAGAAATGTTGCCCGAAGAGTCCTCTAACTCAAACTCGAAACCCAAGTTCCCAAACGTTCGATGCTGTTTTTTTTTTTTTTTCTCAATACCAAAAATTGAAAAATACAACCATGCAATGACAGAAGAATGAGGAATATGAATTTTTGAGAATTTATAGAGCTGGAGTGAGTCAAAATCTCCTTCATGGCTAACCATTTCCAAAAATTTGCGCCGAGAAACCTATTCAATAGAGGTTTCATGTTGCCTCTATTGGAATCCAACAATGGAAGACTGATCAAATTACAACTATCTCCCAACAAAACTAGTTTAGACATGCAAAGAGATGCTCATTACTGTGAGATTATCCCAAAACCCCACTTCCTGAGCTTCCTTCAACACTTGGCAATAGGAGTATGAGCTCGTTGCTCGATAAACTTGCCAGCATTAAAACCCACTAACTTGGCTGCCAATGCCCAGTCCAATATTACCAAATTCAAACTTTGTATTGATAAACTTAGGCTACGTTTCCAGTTTAGGTTTAGACATAGTTTAAACCATGCAATAGGTTAGTTTAGGCACTTAGTTAACAATAGATATGTATTAATATTAACATTAATACTAGATACTATTAATTCCACTGACATAATAAACGTTGTTAATTGATAAGTGTGTATATATATATATATATATATATATATATATATACAAGCACACTAATATAAAAATAACTACATTTACATATACATATATAAATATAACTAATATATATATATAATTATTTTATACTAATACACTTATATTTATATATTTATATATTTATATATTTATATATATATATATACATATACTTAAATCTGGCAATAACAGATACAAGGCGCTGATAAAATTTTAATGCCACCTCTATATAAGTTTGAAAGTACAAATCAGACAAAAGTAAATTTGAAACCATACTAACATTAATTCATTATTTAGAATTTCATTCTTGAATCGAAATTGATATAGATAATAAAATTTTGCATAAAACACAATACTGAAAGTATTAAAACATCTGTTTTGAGAATCAGATTTTAGTAACGTCTGAATTCTCATTATGATAAACATAATGATGCCTAAATCACAATAACTTCAACAAGTACAAAATTACCAGAAAAGTAAACTATCCTCAGAATCCAAGGTATCTGATGTAGAACTATCAGGGCCATGAAAATTTTCCCTCATCTAAATTAGGGTTTGAATGGATTAGGTAGGATACAATGTATCTATCCTTTTTCTTGTTTCTTCTAGAAACTTCATGTAGAATCCACTTGTAATCACCTAAAAATAGTTAACCTCAAATTTTGTACCACCAGTTCGTCATCATTATCTTCCACCTAGTTCACAAAATTTAAGATAACAAACTTGTCAGCTCACATTTGGTGAACATTTGACTTTTAAATAATGCACTAGCTCGACACTATCAACCTTCTGATGCTCAACACATACTATGTTGCTTAGCATCTATTACATTTTCACTTGGCATCAACTACATTTTACTAATGCTTGACACCTATTGCATTTTTCTCGACACCAACTATGTTACTTGATACACATTAGAATTTACTTTTACTCAGGACTAACTAATATTATGCTCGGCATGGACTAACTTTTCTTAGCATGCACTATCAACTTTGGTCAAGCTTTGTAGAATATCTTAGTATAATTTGTTGTTCTAAAGTTTCTAAGTGTAGCCAACCTTTGTGTCTTAAAGTATATTATCAATACATTATTTCACCATTGTCTAAACTAATCCTTATACTTCATTACATAATCATAACTCAACCTTTCCCTTAGGTGTTGTTGTTACATCTTATTGATTAAATCCTCCTCATTAATCAACTAAGTGATAGTACTTGGATTTTATAAGCAATTTTCTCTCCAACAAATAGCAAGTTTGACATCAATGACAAACAATGATTGAAAACATTCTTCTTCAACAATCTCTCTTTCTCAACAATGATCTTTTTCAATCAAATTTCAACAATTTAATGTAAATTTGAAGCAAGCTGCATGGTTTAGTGCTATTCCATGGAGTGCAATGGCAGTTGTAGGCTATGGTGTTGGTTTTTTTTAATAGACATTTTGGTTCAATTGGGCTATTCAATCACTTCAGTGCACAAAATCATGTATATCGGTTAAAGCTTATTCTAGTTAGAGCTAAATTGCATAGTCATAATATTTTCAAGTAAAAACCTTGAATTGTGACAATTTTAAATAATTCTTTTATTGCCAAATTTTTCCTCAACTCCCAATATTGTATTTATCATCAGTCTATCACTTTTGCAATGGGTTTATGTTAAAATGTAAAGGATCTTTGCTAATGTGTTTGCACTGCTAAAGATAATGAATGTTTCAATCACAAAATTGTTATTGTTCTCTAGATATTGCTTTGTATTTATTGATTTCAATACTTGAGAGAATGAATTCATTTGATATAAATAATATATGATAGGGTGTGTGGGTGAATTATCATGACCATTCACCTTTATATCTTAACATAGATTAGTTAACACAAATTCACTTTTGCTTGGCAGATTTCCCAATGCATAGTGGAGAGGCAACATCAATTTCACAATTTTATAGAAGCAAGAAAGACACTTTTTGAAATAATTTTTTTTTCTATTTCATAAAGGCAAGAAGATAAGACTTTCGAAATAGTGCAATTTTCTATTTTGAAAAGACCATGAAAATGTTTCTCCAAAACAACAAAAATGGTTAACACAAAATGTAAACCCTGAAAAGGCACGTGTTAACATGTAACTTAGTCAAAGAAGAAAGTGAGTTTAGTTGGGAGAAGAGTAAACCAAACTAACTTGGTTAATGAAGAACCTGAGCCAATTAGTGAAAGAAGGAACCAGATAACACGAGATGTTAGCCACCAATTTTCATAAAACTTTTGACCAATTTTATTTGAAACCTAACAAAGTTTGTCAAACTTTTGACCAATTTTAGTTGAACATTCAACTAGGCATAGTGTAACTTCCAACCAAGTCATTGACAAGGGCACCATTGTGGGTTTGACATCATGGTCAAATGGGCCAATCTTTTTGACTAGCATTGGTCAAAGTTTTTACAACCATGATGACCAAATGGTGGTGCCAATTTTGTCAAGGATGTGTGTCAAATGTTCAATGTGAGAAAGGATTCATCAAAATTTTGATGAGAAAAATATTGACAAAGCCATTGGTGGATCATTCAACCAATTTGGGTGGAAAATTTGACCAATTATGCTTCAAAAAAAGATGCAATTTCTACTTGTACAAGCATAAAATAGTTTTTAAATTTCAAATGTTTGATGAAAAGGGAATCCAAATTTGAAACCTATTTTTATTCCAATATCTACAACTTGCAATAAAAATATTTTTTTGTTAGTGGGGAATTTTATTTGGTCAAACCCAAGTTTAGGAATTAACTTTGAAATTTAAACAATTAAAATGTTGGGAATGTAACGTAAATGCAAGACCTTACAATAGTAGTGTTTCTTAAATTGTATTTAATAAACTCAATTTACCAACTAAATTGGTTTGAGAAGATGATAATGTAGAAGAATTATGAATATAGAATTCATCCCTTGATGACAAGCTCAACTATCATCAATGAAGGACGATTGATCTTTAAGGGTTACAGTGTGAATATGGAAGATAAGTGATGAAGCCACAAAATAAACTCCTTCAAGCTCCTTGAAAGAACCTTGAATACAAGACATATCCTCTCTAATTTCTTAAAAATGATCTCCTTGAATGCAATTAAAAAGGACTCAAATACTAGAACACTTGAATGCTTGAAGACTTGAAGGTTTGAGTGCTTGAGCATGAATATTTGATATGAAAACCTAATTTCTTGTTCATGTTGATGATGGATGATTAGATGAAGAATAAGGAAAATGGATGCGTTCATAAAAAGGCTTGGAATGAATTTTCTTTTGTTAGACAATTGGGCATTAAAGTTAACACCTTGGATCAACCCAAGATATAGAACCTAAGAAGAGGACCCAAGTAGGGGCAAACTTCAGCCCTAATTGAGAAAGGTCAAACTATAGCCCTAACAATTAGGTCCATAAATTTTTAGGAATCCTTTGATGTCTCAAAATAAGTCTCAATTTATAGAAATTGGGTATAGATTTTGAAAAATTCTAGTTTTCATGTGGAAAAGAGATTATGAGTAATGTGAAAGAGAAAATGGAGGACCCAAGTTGATAGGTCCTACATCAAGCTTTGTGTCATGAAAAAATAAAATCAAGGAGGATTTATTAGATCCTACCTAATTCAATCTAGGATAAATAAAAAGAGATGGAAAAATGGAAGAATTGCAAATTAAATGCAAGTTTAGCATTAAATCTCACTAAATAGGAGCTAAATCATCATTATATTGAAGTAATTCCAATTTAAGATGGTATATGTATCCCCCACTATAGAGAGATTATGAACTCAATCCAAACTCTTGGTAAAGTAGAGCACAAGACATTAGATATTATTATGACTATCAACAAGACAAATAATGTGTTTAGGCCCCCAAGGGGTTGAGTCTTTGCTAACTCCAAGATCATAATAAGAGAGAAAAAAATTGACTAAGAGAAGGAGAGAAAGGATGGGTGTGATTAATTCATCAATAAAAAATGTATATCTCATTGCGAATCACACAAAAAAACAAAATTTGGTACCCATGTATGGGATTTAAAATATTCTTGAATGTGTTACTTATGTATGAGATTTAGAAAATTCTTATACGTGACCCATGTATAATATTTAGTATATATGTCTATATGCATTACCCATATATGATAGTTAGCATATAATTATGCAAAATAAAGAGAGACCCAATATTAAGGATGTTGACTTCCTAATTTAAAGGTACAAAAAGTCTATTCTATAGGACTACACATAATCCATAAAGGGATTCACAAGATGTGTGTGAAAAAGGATATTTAAGTAGCAATGCATATATTTGAGGATAAAAAATAAAGCATACCAAGCCTCAAAGCCTAAATTACTCTGAGCCATACTCAGAATCCATATTTTCTATTCCATGCTTACAAGCAAAGATGTGAGCAAAGTGCATGCTCCCACATTAAAGTCTTTAGTAAGACTTTAATAGGAGTAATGGATTTAAAATAGTATACATACATCCACTTAGAGATGTTTCCACTGTGAAATTCCCCCAAGAGAAGACAAATCAAGGCAAATAATCACCTAACATATAGTGACCATATGAAGGATCTGCTAACTTTAGATTCACTATGATAATATGTAAATATTATATCAAGTATGAAATTTCATCATTTCCCAAGGGAAGTGGAACTACAAAACAATGGAAGAAGTGAATGTAAGAGCTATGAAGAAGAGTATTTTTGGACTACCATCATTATGGATCACTTTTTAAGGTGTCAAAAGTAGAAATAATATTGATATTATGATTTTCTTAAATAAGCCAAACATTTATCTTGTCAATTTTAGTAGAAATATTTTGAACATGTTTGCGAGGAACTATTAAAGCCTAATATTCATCATGAGATGAATGAGAAGATTCATTCTCCATTTAAGGATTAAGATCATGGGAAACAATAGGGTCACTTAGTTTTGTAAAGAGAGGATAAGAAGATTCTTGATCAATTGAAGCCATCAGTCTACAAATTCTCCTAATGGGAATGCTATGGATAGGGAATAAGATAATGATGCCCATACATTGAGAAAGGAAAGAAAAAAATCTTAATTTCCTTAAGATATGAAATAGATCACAAAGAAAGTAATGAAAAAGTAAACAATAGATATGTTTGTCAAGCTATATGGTTGTATGCAACAACTCAACTCAAAGGAATCAAAATCCAACAAGAAAGGGGACACAAGTCATGTTCATCAAATATGTGTAGAGGGAAATGTGAAGAAAGGAAGTAAATCTAAGTTCATTGCATAAGCTAACACTTCAAAATAAGAATCAAGGAAATTGATCCTTTTGATTCCAATTATAAGGTAACTAGATCTATTAGGGTTAGTGCTTACCAAGTGATAAAGGAGCACTAATTCAAGAAAAGGTCTAATGATTATAGAACTAGAAAAAGAATGTAAAGGTTGTTAAAACCCTAGTATAGTAAGAGCTATGAAAGGCAATAGAAAAAACAAGTATAATAAAATAAAGAAACTCAAATTAGCTTGTTAACTTTGAAAATAAAGAGGGATCTTAGATCTAATTTTCTAATGTCTATATAGCTCCAAGCAACAAATAATTTGAGCCCCAAACTTGAAACAATGACATATCTAAAACCCAAAAATAATTTGGCTATTTAGAAGATTTTAATTTTGTTAGTAGGGTCAACTTTTGGTAGTAGGGATGAAGTTTGATTCTACTGAGCAATCTCTAACTACAAAAAGTTTCCAAATCTCTAAAGTTTGATGAGAAGAGTATCTAGATCTGCAACCTAATTCTCCTTCTGATATTGTCATCCTCCAATTAAAAATGGTTTTGTTTTGTTGATGGGAGGTTAGCCTTGGTCAAACCCTATTTTAAGAATTAACGTTAAAATTGAAATAATTGAAATGTAAAGTAAATATAAAAATTTACCTTACAATAGTAGGATTTCTTAAATAAAATTTAATGAACTCACTCTATCAATTGAATTGGATCAAGAGGATGAGATTGTAGAAGTATGAATGTAGAAGCTCTCCCTTGATGGAAAGATCCACTATCATCAATGAAGGAAGCTAGATCTTGAAGGGTTTTACCATGAATATCAAAGATTGGTGATGAGGCTTCCAAATGAACTCCTTGGAGCTCCTTGTAAGAACCTTGCATACATGAGATATCCTCTCTAGTGGCTTGCAAAGGATATCCAATGGGCATGATGTTTCTATTGAGGAAGGTTTTCAAAGAAGAATACTCTAGGGACAATAGTTATTTTTTTGTGCTTACTGAAATATGGTTGTGAATCCCTTGGGCAAGTGAAATATCTAAGCTTCTCCTTTTAGGCCATAATATAACCATGCAACCATTTATGTTGGGCCTAAACATTGGGAAGCCAAAGCACTATAGGAAATGAGCATTGATTTCTAGGGATTTTTAGTATGATTTTTTTGATAAATTCACATAGTTAATCCTTTCTCAATAATTTTGTTTGGATGGAGGATAAAATCATTGGCATTTTCGAGACATTCTTTGTATTTTTTTAAACTATTATTTCAATCATAACTCTAACTTTAGCACTAGTAAAAAATATAATTAAAAAAGTAATGAAAATTTTGCAAGTTCATTTCAATTTGTGTCTTATGGATAAAAAATGATTCTTAGACTTCTTAAATGTTTTGGGTGGGTTTAAGTGATATCTATGATCTATCTATGTATCTATAAATTTCAAAATTACCAATGAAAAATCTACTACTTTGGGAAATGCAATATGTTTCTTTTTTTAAATGTAAAACAATAAATTTCATTTCTTTGTTTTCCATTTTCCATAATCAATTCACCCAAATTATGCATCATATATTTTGGCAAGAAATGAATTTGCACAAAATAGATCAAATAATTATATCAAATTTTCAATAAAAAATGAGTGAAATAAGTAAACCTAATCTAACACATATGAGATAAGGGTTTAGTATTTGCCATAGGCATATACTATTGTAATCACTTGTGGTTATCTAGTGATTATTCAACCAATAACCAATTGAATTTTTCTTTTTAAATTTCTTTTCCAAATTTTTGTATAGTATACATGTTAATTTTTTACTTTTAAAATTATAAAAATTATTTTTATGAACCATGATTGGTTGAATTTTTTAGGGTCTTATTAGTCAATTTGGGGGAACTGTCATGCCCAAACTATGTGGCAAAGACACACAATATTTTTTAAAAATAATTAAAACACTCTAAGTTGATAAGTTTACGTTCAAAGTTAAAGTAAAGGTTCTCTATGCTTTACCTTAAGTTTATAAACTCTAGAGGACGAAAACATCACAAAGATTTTGAAACTTTTGTTATTAGATTGATATCGATCATTAGATTCGTTATTACATTGCTTATACAATCATTATATTTAAATTTATTGAAAACCATCTAAATGAATACGGGTCAATTAAATTGAATATTTAAATCAAGAACTAATTAAGGTAGAAGTCACATCACGAGTTTTATTTAAATCACTTTATTCAAAACTTGAGTCTTATTTAAATCCATGAACATTTTTTTTAAAAAATCAACATTCCTAGTTAAATAATAAATTTAAAACTTAAATTCCACTTAACGTTAAAGAAAACAATTTAACCTTTCTTATTAGTCTCACATAAATTTACAACTAATATTAATTTACAACTTTTTAACTAATAACTCAATAAGCCATTCTCAAAATACCATTTAAACAATATTAATAAATCTAATTTTAAAACTAACTAAAATAAATAAAAATTTAATACTGATAAATAAACTAAAATAAATAAATAATTAAATAACTTATACTAACTTAAATTATAATATAACATCTAACTAACTAAAAACTTTAATAAAATAAAATAACATAAAAAAAAAACATCCTAACTATCCTAACATAATTACTAACCTAAGTTAACATAACATAACATAAACTAACTTATACTAACCTATACTAACCTATACTAACCCTTCCCCATACTCCCCCCCTACACCCTACCTAACCTAGGCTGAGCGCTTCCCAAGGCCAAGCGCTTCCCAAGTGCTGGCTAAGGATAGCACTCTGCCCAAGTCTGAAACCATGCACAGACCCCATCTAATAAAGGTAAAGATAATAAAGGTGAAGACCAAAACAAGCAAGGGGGGGTAAGGTCTTAACAATATTATTTCCCCTTTTTCCATTGCAAGTCAGATTTAGGGTTATGCAAATTTCATGAAGGGGACAAGGTGATGTCACCCTTATAAACAATTTGACTTTTAAAAAAAAACTTTGTAATAAAACCCTTTTAAAAATGCATTTTTAGAAGTGACGCCCAAGGGAGAAAGTTAAGCAATAAAGACAATAAGTTTTATAGGTAAAACTAGGATATTTAGAATATTAGGTATTGCAATAATGTTTCTTTAGTTATTCATATTCATTTTATTGATTATTTATTTTGAATCTAAATTTGAAACCATGAATCAATAGAGAATATTCTCTGTTCCACAAATAAATTAATTTCCTTCCTCCATGCAAAATCCAAAGTGTTAGGATAAACCACGAACACAAATTAAAACTACATGCAAATATAACCAATAATAGAAAATAATAGAACATATAGAAATGAACACAAGGCACCAAGATTTAACGTGGTTCGCCCAATCCCTGGGCTACGTCCACCAAACAGCAAGTCCGATCTTATTACAATCCAGTGATTACAACCTGATTACAATCTGTAATCCCTTACAGCTCAATACTGCCGCAAGAACCAATTTCGTATCACCACATTATGAAAAAATACCCAACCCTAAGCCCTTTTATACAAGTATTAAACCACTTTAGGGTTATAACATGTCGGCCATATGTCGGCCATAATATGTCGGCTACCATGTACAGTACTTTCCTGATAAGTCACCACAATCTAACAATCTCCCACTTGGGGACTGATCAGGGTCCACACTAAACAACAATCTCCCACTTGGAGACTGATCCTGTAGCAATACCACTACCACATGGGGCTCCCACTGGATCAAACCACCTTGGACCCTACTATTTATGAAGTATGTATAGTACTTTCCTGATCAGTCACCACAATGTAACACAAAGAGCATTTTGCTCTTGGGGAAATTTTTTTTTGTTTTTGAAGCTTTATTTTTCTAAGTATAGATTACAAGGTGATGTATATATATATTTTTTAATTTTCACAAGAAGTATATTAATTGAATGGAATTATAACATAGATTTTATAATTGTGCCACAATAAAACATGATTAATTGATCTCCTAAACAAAATTGAAATTAAAATATACCAACCATATCCATTTTTCTTTTCTTAACATAATTTTCATATTTAACATATAAGGAAAACTTGAAAAATTTTCTTAATTAATCCATCAACATTTCATCCTATTTTTGATGTGCATCCATAGAATTAAAAAAAAAAAAACAATTAAATCTCATGATAAGCAATATTACTCAGTCACCATTTTTATTGGCAAACCTGATTCAAAGGCTCAGTCGGGAAAGAACCAGGAAGGAAACCCGGCGTTGTTGCCATTACAACAGGGTTTTGAAATGTAAATTACATAGGATTCCAATTCCAAATTTACAAAAATTAAATAAATTTCCTTCAAGTCCCTTATCAAGGGATCAACATCATTTTCTGCAACACATTTCTAAGAACTGAGGAGGAAACAAAATCTAATCAGGAGTCAAACAAGCATGACCAAGAGACAAAATCAGACATGCATATTCATACTAGGTTCTCACAATAGGATTCACAATGAATCAAGATTAGGGAAAGGTGGATTTTTCCAACAGGAGACGTCAGACACAACACCAAACTAGGTGCCCAATCAGGGCTATAAATCAAGAACTTTCGTTCTTCCATTCTTACATACCAAAACTCATATGTGGTTTGTGTTGACAGGTAGGGGCCCATAACACCCTACCCTCTCTCCCTCTTCTCGTCCTGAGAAGAGACTCTACACTATTGGAATCCAACTAAACTACCCTTTCCCAAAATTGGCCACTTCTGCCCTCTCCAAGGGTGAGTAATGCCCAAACACCCATGCAAGAACATCTCAAAAATTCAAACAAAAATATGAAAGGAAATCATTCAAAATAACATGGTTTGCAAAGCTTCCCAACATACCCACAAACATACAAATATTCAAACAACAACAAGGTAGCATAAGCATGAAACAACATGAAAATCTAAACAAGGGAGATAAGAATTCCTACCTGCACAAATAGGTAATGGAAAAAGAACAAGTTTGAGTAGAGCTTTTCCCTTCCTTGCTTCAATCTTCCAAGACTCCTCTCTAAATGTATAGATTGGGTAACAACCTCAACTAGTCCAAGAAGGGCCTCTAAATAAGCCTCAAACTCAACCACCAAAGGGATCAATAACTATTCCCACCCACCTACAAATCTAGAAGCTCCTAACTCAACCCATACTATGGTTAACCACTAAGTGGAGGTGAGGTGAGACAACTCATGGTAGCCATAGTCAATTTTCGGACAAAAGCAAAAAGAGACTTTTTGAGTGGCCTCAAAAGTCAATAAAAGGGGCTTAGGAGTTGGAAAAGACCCCCAACCCATACCCATACCCCTTGGGTATAAATATTTCATGTTTTAAAGCATTAGGAATAGGTTTAGAGACAAACAAAAGCTAGGAAATAATTAGGACCAACTAACAACTCTAAAATGCAGATTAAGCACTAATCTAGATTAGGGTGACTAAACTCCATTAAGAACCAAATTAGCAAACTGACAGTGACTAAATCTGACCTAGGTCCAAAGGTTACACAACTAACCCTAATCAGCACACTGAAGAACATAAACAATTCACGAGTGTCAAGCAACACTAAAAGTACATAGTTGGGCATATGCACCGAGTTGTGGTGCCAAAAAGGTGACAACAAATTTTTTTTTTCCTATTTTAAATAGTGCGCACGCGCTTTCTAAAAAATAAAAAGTATGTATGATGGGCTGCAAACCCACAGCCCATCATTTTCATTACCATTTTCTTTTACTCCTACAGCGAGCAACGCGTACGCAAGTTGAAGACTCAACATTTGCACCACCATTTGCCAAAATGCCCCCTCGTCGACGAAATCCAAGACCACAAGCGCACCCACGACGATGCCGTAAGTGATATAAACCTAAATTTTCATTGTTTGATATATTTTTCATATTGTTTTGTAAGTTTTTTATATTCTTTTGTAGGGTTTTTACAAATTTCATTTAAATTTGTTTATTTATTTGAATTTCAATTGATTTTTTTATCAGGAAATGTTCATAATCAACCAGAAAATCCACAAGAACATCAAAACCCTCAAGAACCCCAAAACCAAAACCCTCCTCAAGAAGAAGAACAAATTCCACAACCCGAACCAATTGCAAGACCTCCACCAGGCACACAAGAAAATTTAAGAAATGAAATAGAGAGAGGCAAAACTGAATTAGAAGGAATCATTGCTCGGTTGAAAGAATCTGGACAAACCAATCCAATGAGGGCTCAATTGGCATCATCTCTCGAATCCATTAACACTCAGATAGCCTCAGTTAGTGGTCAGTTAGATATTTGGTGGGCTAAGAGGGATGAACAAAAAAGATTTTATGCAAATAAATTGTCATATGAAGATGTTAAAAAAAGGGAAATACCAAAAGGTAGTATATGTGCATTATTTAGAAAACCTGGTGAGAAAAATATTGTTAGAGAGGGTACTAAATGATTTCCCATCCATTGGTGCATACATGATGCTATTAGAAATAATTTTTGGGATAGATGGTGGATGGTTTTTGATGCCCCTCCTTGCAACAATCACGAGGTCCCCATGTATCTTTTGAAGAAATTATTTTGTGAGTTTGTCCTTGGGGAGATCCCCAATTATTTTGATATGTTAGACTCCCAGGGTAGAGGTGGGGGGTCATCATTTGAGAGGCCCAGAGCATGTCGTGACCCTAATGTAGTTAGGGCATCCGTGGTCCATCCACAGCGTGAGCATGTGATTATTCCTTCAGTTGTGAAGGAAAATGTAGAGGCCAGCACTCTAGAGACCATTAATGCTTTGACACAGCCCTCATCCATTCCATGAGCCCATTAGTTGAGGGGGAGCCTTCTATACATCATGGTCACATGTGCACTTCATGCGGATCCCTATGCACATTTGGCACTCATGTCAGAGATGGTGCAGATGATGGGCTTGTCACCAATCAGTTCCTGAATGAGACATTTGGCATTGACACACAAGTAAATTACTAATTTGATCACATTTCATACGTATAGTGAATGATTAATTAATTAGGATTTATTGACATTGTTCAAAATTTAGGGTCAAAGTGTTCCTGGGCCTAGCAGTGATCCTCTAGGCCCATTTTTTGTCCCTTCGACGAGTCCTGAGGTATGTATCAATTTAATCATTTTAATTAATACATATATTTATTACGTAATCATATTAAGGATTGACCAAAAAAAATATGCCTTTTCATCAGTTCTCCACAGGACCCTCAACCTTTACCACAGACGCAGAGCAGAGACATCATACGAGCTTCACAAAGGTACAGTTGCTTCATGTTAATTTAATTCATTTGATTATATTTATTCCATGTTTCATGTTAGATATAATGTGTATTGTATGACGTGCAGCTCATGATGTCGGACACACCTCCTCATCTATGACAGTCTATTGATAATGGAGTGGTCGTAGCTATGGCTAGCTCACAGCCACTGACGGAGGTATGAAAGAATTTTCTTCATTTTAGTTGTTTTTTATAATAGTTAATCTCAAAATTTCTAATGTTATTTATAAGTGATTATATTTATTGAATTTTTGTAGGGTCTTGTCATGCCTGATCATCCACGAGCATTTGAGGTGGACTTATAAAGTGACTATTTGTTGGCGGTAAGAAAATAATTGATTTTGTGAGTACATATATTTGATTTCAACGTATAATAAATATTGATTCATATCTGCTTTCTTTGTATTAGTTTGACCTGGAGAAGAGCCTCAACAAGAGGTCAAGTGAGCATGTCAAGAAGGCCTCGTCATCTCCACTATCTCCCTCCACACGACGGCAGAGGGCGTCAAGAGACTTGTTTCCTTCCCCTCGTGGGAAGGAAAAGATGCAGTTGAGATATTTGATACATATATATAGAGACGTTTTTCCTTCCCCATGTATATATATAGGCATCTGAGAGACATATTCGATACACATTTGATGTACATATGACATTCTATATTTGATGTATGACATTATTGGTTAATATATGATATGTTTGTTCATATACGACATTATTGGTTATCATAATATATTATGTGTTTGTTAATGTATATGACATTATTGGTTATCATTTTATATTATATGTTTGTTCATGTATGACGTTAAATTAGATATGTTTGTGTATGACATTAAATTAGATATGTGCATGTATGAAATTAAATTCAATTGCTAGAGAGTTGCCATTATGTCTACCAACTAGTAGATGTTCTTTTTTGCTTTATTAGTATTTCTCAAAAACTGCAAAGAAGCTGTTTCTGGTAGTATCTACTATAGTCCTACTCAAATATGTTTTCAAAAATACTTAGTATGGCAAAGAAATGTCTATGGAAAGCTTGTCAAATAGGATATTAAAGAACTAAATGTGGATAGTCATTAGTACCCATTAATAAGAACACAGACATCTTTCTCAAGCAAGCCATATGACATTAGCAAGTAATTTATAAATTTCCTTTGCAAATAACTAGAAGATGCTATGAATCTTAATACAGAGTTAATCATGAACTCATTATTCCATCCAAGAAGCATATATCACCCTAAGCCAATTAACCGACAGGATAAAAATTAATTCAATTTCAAAAAAAATTTGAGTATAACAAGCATCTGAGGGATTCTTACAAGAATTAACACGATGTTCACAAGAGCATTACAAGTTCTTGTAATGCTATTTCACATATTGTAATCATATTCAATTTTGAATGGCCATTTGTGTTACAAGCATAAATGTTCTTTAAGGTCTTTTAATTCTAGACATGAATTTTATTATGAAGCTTTTTTATGACAACCCACTCAATGCATATATTGTTGTTCCACATTATGCTAATTTGACTTTCATTGGTTGATTTGGGTCTAGACATGACGTTATTCACTCTCTGGCCTGAATGAATGTATTAATCATCAAAGTTGTGAACCTTGGTCGAGATCCTTACAAATATATTTTCAAATTGGACCTCAAATAGTTTTCTCAGTCACCCCCTGTACACAGATACTGAAATTGTAGTTAATTACAAAATTAATACTGAATTAACACAAGTTTAACTGAGAAGTATTATGTACCTCAATAGGCTAGATTATTATTGACCAGGAAGATTTATCTTAGAGGAGTTGGTTTCCTAAATCTTTAGCACAATGCCAATCTTATGGAATGTGGAATTAGGTCTGCTAGCTAAGGAACATTCTTTAAAAGGTAGAGGAAACTCAAGACTCACATGTTTCCGATCAATATAAATGTTTAAATCGCTTCTCTAATTTTTTCTATTTATGATCTTCTTCAAACTTAACTTTCTAAATGCATTGATGGGGAAATAAAGATCTTCTAGGAACTAAAGGCTAATCATGTTTAATACTTACAATTCTCTGTTTTTATCTAATAATTTAAAAAAGATTGTACAAGTATTTTCAAAGAGCAACACTTGTCACTAACATCATAAGAAGGAATATCCAAGGAGTCTTACCACTGATCCCCCACCACCAAATTCAAGAGAAAACAAAATTCCACTACTAAAGAGATAGTAACAATGATCATCCCTAGTCTCTCCCTTATCACAAAATGATTACCATCAAAATTTGCATTTCCAATTGCATCATGTGCGTTGAAGTGATAGTAACATTTTCACTCTCTTACCTAATGTCTCCCATTTTTGAAACTCCTGGGGAAGGGCAAGGCCATCTTCTCAGTACTTCAAAATACAACGAGTTCCATTTTTTCACATATTGATAATCGTTGACTTAAAGTATAGTTGAAGTATTGATAGCCCATAGATATGCCCTGTCAAAGATCGCAGCCCTATGGCATTTAGTGACCCTTAGGGACATTCTGGTTCAGCGTACTTGAGAACATTTGAGCACTGAAGGGGACAGGAAGAGGTTGGGGATAGAGTTTACCCAACCACCCAGAGCTAATGGAGCAGACAATTTGATCCCATGATGAAAGATGAGAGGGATTTGGCAGTTGGCAACTTTGTACTGGCCAACACTACAAGTTTTAGCATCACCCGAGATGGAATTGTAGAATGAAAATGGAATGTGATCTCCAAAAAAGAGAGAGAGGTTATTGTAGGTCTCTGCAACACAGTCCTGTAGGAATTGGAATCTCATCCATATCTTGCACGAGCTCTGAGATATGCCCATCAAAGATTGCATCCCTGTGGCATTTAGTGACCCTTAGGGACATTCTGGTTTGGCGTGCCTAAGAACATTCAAGCATTGAAGGGTAAAAGACAAGGTTGGGGATAGGGTTTACTCGGCCACTCAGAGCTAATGGAGCAGACAGTTTGATCCCACGATGAAAAATGAGAGAGATTTGGTAGTTGACAACTTTGTATTGGCCAACACTACAAGTTTCAGCATCACCCGAGATGGTGTTGTAAAATGAAAACAGAATGTGATCTCCAAAAAGAGAGATAGGTTATTGTAGGTCTCTGCAACACGGTCCTGTAGGAACTAGAATCGCATCCATACCTCGCACAAGCTCCGAGATATGCCCCGTCAAAGATCGCAGCCCTATGGCATTTAGTGACCCTTGGGGACATTCCGAATTGGCGTGCCTGAGAACGTTCAAGCACTAAAGGGGATAGGATGAGGTTGGGGATAGGGTTTACCTAGCCACTCGGAGCTAACAGAGTAGACAGTTTGATCCCACGACGAAAGGTGAGAGATTTGGCAGTTGGTAACTTTGTACTGGCCCACACTGCAAGTTTCAGCATCACTCGAGATGGCATTGTAAAACAAAAATGAAGTGTGATCTCCAAAAAGTGAGAGAGGTTATTGTAGGTCTCCGCAACACGGTCTTGTAGGAACTAGAATTGCATCCATACCTCACACGAGCTCCAAGATATGCCCCACCAAAGATTGCAGCCCTGTGGCATTTAGTGACCCTTAGGGACATTCTGGTTCAACATGCCTGAGAACGTTCGAGCATTGAAGGGGATAGGAAGAGGTTGGGGATAAGGTTTACTCGGCCACTTAGAGCTAATGGAGCAGATAGTTTGATCCCACGACGAAAGATGAGAGAGATTTGGCAGTTGGCAACTTTATACTGGCCAACACTACAAGTTTCAGCATCACCCGAGATGGCATTGTAGAATGAAAATAGAATGTTATCTCCAAAAAGAGAGAGAGGTTATTGTAGGTCTCTGCAACACAGTCCTGTAGGAATTGGAATCTCATCCATATCTTGCACGAGCTCCGAGATATGCCCCGTCAAAGATTGCAGCCCTGTGGCATTTAGTGACCCTTAGGGACATTCTGGTTCGGCGTGCCTAAGAACATTCAAGCATTGAAGGGGACAAGACAAGGTTGGGGATAGGTTTTACCCGGCCACCTGGAGCTAATAGAGCAGACAATTTTATCCCATGACGAAAGATGAGAGAGATTTGGCAGTTGGCAACTTTGTACTGGCCAACACTACAAGTTTCAGCATCACCCGAGATGGCATTGTAGAATGAAAATGGAATGTGATCTCCAAAAAGTGAGAGAGTTTATTGTAGGTCTCTGCAACACAGTCCTGTAGGAATTGGAATCTCATCCATATCTTGCACGAGCTCCGAGATATGCCCCGTCAAAGATCGCAGCCCTGTGGCATTTAGTGACCCTTAGGGACATTCTGGTTCGGCATGCTTGAGAACATTCAAGCATTGAAGGGGACAAGACAAGGTTGGGGATATGTTTTACCCAGCCACCCGGAGCTAATGGAGCAGACAGTTTGATCCCATGACGAAAGATGAGAGAGATTTGGCAGTTGGCAACTTTGTACTGGCCAACACTACAAGTTTCAGCATCACCCGAGATGGTGTTGTAAAATGAAAATATAATGTGATCTCCAAAAAGAGAGAGAGGTTATTGTAGGTCTCTACAACATGGTCTTGTAGGAACTAGAATCACATCCATACCTTGCACGAGCTCCGAGATATACCCCGTCAAAGATCGCAGCCCTATGGCATTTAGTGACCCTTGGGGACATTCCAGATTGGCGTACCTGAGAACGTTTGAGCACTAAAGGGAATAGGATGAGGTTGGGGATAGGGTTTACCTAGCCACTCAAAGCTAACGGATCAGACAGTTCGATCCCACGACGAAAGGTGAGAGAGATTTGGCAGTTGGCAACTTTGTACTGGCCCACACTGCAAGTTTCAGCATCACCCGAGATGGCATTGTAAAAAAAAAATGGAGTGTGATCTCCAAAAAGTGAGAGAGGTTATTGTAGGTCTCCGCAACATGGTCCTGTAGGAACTAGAATTACATCCATATCTTGCACGAGCTTCGAGATATGCCCCGTCAAAGATCGCAGCCCTATGGCATTTAGTAACCCTTAGGGATATTCTGGTTCAGCATGCTTGAGAATGTTTGAGCACTAAAGGGGACAGGAAGAGGTTGGGGATAAGGTTTACCTGGCCACCCGGAGCTAATGGAGGAGACAGTTTGATCCCACGACGAAAGATGAGAGAGATTTGGCAGTTGGCAACTTTGTACTGGCCAACACTACAAGTTTCATCATCACCCGAGATGGCATTGTAAAATGAAAATTGAATGTGATCTCCAAAAAGTGAGAGAGTTTATTGTAGGTCTTCACAACACGGTGCTGTAGGAACTAGAATCCCATCCATACCTCACACGAGCTCCGAGATATGCCCCGTCAAAGCTCGCAGCCCTATGGCATTTAGTGACCCTTGGGGACATTTCGGATTGGCATGCCTGAGAACATTCAAGCACTGAAGGGGATAGGACGAGGTTGGGGATAGGGTTTACCCAGCCACCCAGAGCTAACGGAGTAGACAGTTCGATCCCACGACGAAAGGTGAGAGAGATTTGGCAGTTGGCAACTTTGAACTGGCCCACACTGCAAGTTTCAGCATCACCCGAGATGGCATTGTAAAACTAAAATGGAGTGTGATCTCCAAAAAGTGAGAGAGGTTATTGTAGGTCTTCACAACATAGTCTTTTAGGAACTAGAATCGCATCCATACCTTGCATGAGCTTTGAGATATGCCCCGTCAAAGATCGCAGCCCTATGGCATTTAGTGACCCTTGGGGACATTCTGGTTTGGCGTGCCTGAGAACGTTCGAGCACTGAAGGGGATAGGATGAGGTTGGGGATAGGGTTTACCTAACCACACGGAGCTAACGGAGTAGACAGTTCGATCCCACGAGGAAAGGTGAGAGAGATTTGGCAGTTGGCAACTTTGTACTAGCCAACATTGCAAGTTTCAGCATCACCCAAGATGGCATCGTAAAATGAAAACGGAGTGTGATCTCCAAAAAGTGAGAGAGGTTATTGTAGGTCTCTAATAAGAGTGTTTAAAAATGAAAAAAGAGTGGGGGTTCCTTTGTATGGTTTGGGAGTTTGACCATTACAACTAGAAATTGTCCTAGTAGTAAGTGCTGGTAATAGTTTTGAAATCTGATTGTTGAGTGTTGAGAAACCTCAAGTTTGGGATTTTCTTGTTGGTTTGAGTCTATAATAACCATTTCCATCTATAAAGTTGAGTGTTGAAACCATTTAAGAAGTATTTGCATAGTTTTCCCTAAAATTTGAGTGCATAAAAAGGGGTATGTGATTGCTCCCAAGGTGGATTTAGTGTTTTCTCCAAACAAGAGTTGCATTTTATGTTTGAAGTCATCTAATATAACCAAAGTGAAGGTGGTTGAACCATTTTTGGGTTCTAGAGACGTTGCAAAGTAAGAGTTCTAGAAAGCCCTAGGGTAAAGGGGCTAGAAAGGAGGGTTTTGTAAAAACCATTGTAAAGTTGATCATGAGACCAAAACAATAAAAGAATCCTTGCATTTGAGTCGTGTCTTAAGACTTTTTTGGGTCATGGGAGTTCCAAAATTCAAGGGATTGTGAGTTGCTTTGTAAATGGCCTCAAATTAGGCCTAGTTGGCAGACTGAAATAGCCAGTTTTGAGTGATATTTTACAAAACAAGTGTAGTTGGTTTTGGAGTATATTTTAGAGTGACAAAAATGGTATTTTAGTCACCCAATAGTTTAGGACTGGCAAGGGCTAGCTGGAACAAGCCTAGAAGAGGCAAAATTGAGAAAGTGTAAGAGATGAGTTGCAAGAAACAACTACTGTAGATGATGCAAATATTGATGAGTTGTAAATCAAGGGGGAGGAAATCACTATTGAATCCTTCCTAAAAATCAATGGCTTATTAGATGAACCAATTAACACTTTGTTGAGGAGTTATGGACAAAATATGAAGGGACTAGGTACAATTGCACCTAAAAATACCCAACCAGAAAACCTGAACCAGCCAGTGGACTATTATAGGAGATAAAACCTTGAGCATACAACAAACATTGATATTAGATTAAGCTTGCTAATGCAAGATTCACAACTAGATTGGTTGTAGGAGGTTGCCACAAACCTTGGGTAACCAAATACTTGTGGGGATGAAAATGTTTCCCTTTTAATTCCATCCCCACCACATGTTGACCCCAAGGACATCATCTAATGCTTTGAAAATGGTGGCAACCATGATGAAATAAATAGTTAACAATTTTTTGATACCTAGGCCCAAAATGACTATGATGGAGATGATGATTTTATACGTTACATGCCACTAGACAAAAAACAACATAGTGGTTTACCCAATAGATTCCTATAGCTACCAAAGAAAAGGATACAAAATTCTAAGGAACAAGAGAGACTAAGAAGTTATTTGAGGCTAATGCACTTTACATGAAGGAGAAGATCAGGGATAGGAAAGATGGGAGAGAGGAAAAGATTGCAAGAAATGAGATCTTATATGCTATAGAGAGGGGAAAATGAGTTGCGGAGAAGGTTGCACTAAAGGAATAGAAGAGGAAAGAAAGAGAGGATAATCTAAATGTTTGAAAGAGATATAGACCAAATATTGGAGGTGCACCTTCAACAACTATAGAAATTATATTTACAACACTAGTGGACAGGAGGATGTTGGGATTGGGAGCATAGCACCTATTCCCTTTCCCAGTTTTATGGACAATTGATGGGAACTCAAGTAGATGGGAGAAATTCAATTTTTTTTGAAGCGATAAAGTTTTGTGATGTATTTAGAATATCTAAGATAGACTTATTTTTTATGTGAACTAAACCATTCTTACATTACTATTTAAATGTATTTGTATTGTTATAATAGTTTGATTGTTGGTCATGGCGTAAAATATGTAAAGTTTAGAAATATAAATAGTTCATCATAGAGATATTATAGAATTAATTTATTTTAAATAATAGAAATAATCATAAAAAATAGATAGAAATAAAAAATAATAATTTTATACAAAAAGTTTTAATTTATTTTAAATAATTAAATAATATAAACATCGTAGAATTAATAATTCAGTATAATTATAACAAATAGACACTAAACAATCCCAAATTCAAACATACGAAGGTCCAACTAGAATAATGACTTTAAATAACCAAATACCAAAGCCAAACAAAGGAAATGAGACTTTTACCTTAAATGAATAAATTACATGAAGAAGGGTGGCTGGCTGTTTGGAAATCTACTTATTTTTCTTCTCTCCCTCCTGTCATCCAAGAGAACATGCAATGAAAGAAAAATATTGTCACAATAAGAAAATATGAAAAATATTGTTCTAGCTTTAAAAAAATTGGAGACATCAAAACATAAAATCTAGATTCTAAACAAATCAAAACACAAAATCTATGATTTAAACTAAATCTCATCACTTACGCATCATAACAATACGGTCCACCTTATTCATGTGGAGAGTCTTGGGGAAGAGTTTGCAACAATGTATTTGGATCCAGTTGATCACTCTTTCTCTCTCTCCCTCTCTCTATATTCAATCTAATGAGCCAACTGGATCTGCTCGATATTTTAATGTCTCAAGTATTGCCTCATGGTCTGACTCGCGAACTCTCCAAAGATTCTTATTATGTGGTTTTCCACCATATTTTATCAAGTGGACATTTGATGTGACAACAAGATTTAAATAATGAAGAATCTTCCTCTCTGTTTGCCAATCCTCGAATAACCACAAGTTAGGGTTCTTCATAGAATATCATCTAAGCCATGTGCCGGTTACAACCACCGCACCGACATGGTACTCTAAACCTTCACCATCTATAACCGAGTGATCCAATTTTTGTTTGGCTTGAACACAATGACACAAATAATAATCTATCCCTTCTTCATTGTCTTCAGGTGCAATAATAGCAAAAACATGGCCTGCAATGACAAATGTACAAAATGCGGTCATTAATTCAGAAAATACTTGCGTAAAAGTTATAAAGTTACATATTGAAATTACAAAGATATATAAATATATATATTACCAGGTTGCATTAGATCAGACAAGCGGTCAAAGTCAATAGACGATTCCATCTGTACCATTTCTAGTGCTTGTGGGGGACGATAGGTGTCAATTGAGTCTAAAACTCGTATATCCCATTTGTCCACCCATTCAGTCGACTCACAGTCATCCCAATTTTCCTCTGCACATGATGGACAATAGCATGCCATTTTTTCGTGTGTGGATACTCCATGAACTTGCATCAGAGCTTCTAAAAGAGTGCAACTCACTGGATCCTGTTAGTGTGCAACAATCCTGATATGGTGCAATGTTAGTATTATCTATCAACCAAAAAAATCTACGAACCGTAGACTCACCTTCCTTACCTGGACTCATTGTAGCGTTACACCACTGGATGATGGATTTTGCATTTGTCAATATTGCTCTATCTTTGTACTTTAGTTCTTCAATATTGCTCTATCTTTGTACTTTAGTTCTTCACGAGCTAAGGCTCTTTTGATGCATGCACTTGCACCATCGTGCTCTCCCTTTCCATGACCAGCCTTTGTGAAATTCCACATGTATTGAATTCTACACAACTTGTGCATCCTGCTCAACCAATAGAACATCTGTGCATTCTTGAATTGAGATGCACAATTGTCTGACCAAATAATGTGCTGACGATATGTGATGCCCCTGTTAGCAGAATCTCCATAAAATAGTTGAAAACAACCATGTACGAACTCCGTAGAATGTGATCGATCATCGTTGATGTAAAAATGGTACTCCCTCAAAATCTTCCTGTCATCCTTTGTACTTGTAGGTGAATGCATGAATGTTATGTGAACAAATATGGAAACCTGTTGAGAAGTATAATACTTTGCTTGCACCTCATTTTGTGGTTGTAGTGTGTAGTTCTCTACAAAATCTACAACTGAAACAACGGTATCCAGTGGAAACGTATCCTTGCACAACTTGAATTGCAAATCTAGCCATCGAGCTCTATGGGTATGCCTTGCATACTCGTAAATAATGTTTTCACAAAAAATCTTCATGAACTCATAATCTGGAATCTTTTCAATGACTAAATCACATCTTTTACCATGTTTCCCATCTTTTAGAGCATATGTCACTATCTTTTAGAGATTATGTTGGATATGAATTCCCTTGAAGATCTTGGTGACTCATTTATGTCACAATCTTGCAAAACAAACTGAGAATGCAAAATTATGCATATATGCCTAAAAACATCAAAATGGTTAGAAAATTCAATATGTATCCTACAACAACAAGTTGTGCGTGTGTGATTTATCTTCACATAAAAAGGTTTACCCATCTCAAAAAATCTTTGACTTATTCGAATTTGAGGATACATACCAATAAATTTTGCAAAAAATTGTGTCTGAGTTGTGTCCAAAAAATGTTTTGCATGTGGCTCGCGATTTTGGCTACCAATCCTCCTTCTTACAACATCTCTTTGATTAGGGGAAACACGTGTGTTATTTTTCCAAAAATCTTCGATCAATGATTTCAAGGCTTCACTAATTTCTTTATCCTTTCGCGGTAGTCTACCGCTAAATGTCCATAACTCATTTTTTGTTGGATCTTCCAATCTCTCACGCCTTAGCATGGCTCTCCTTAGAGTACCTCTACCAATTTTTAATGTTTTGCTTGTCTTTCTCATGAGTCAAGCTTTCTTCATTTGGCTACTTACTATTGTCGATGTAAGTACTCATTTTGTGATATTACTATCTTTGGTGCATGATTTAGAACCCACTTTGTCATAAGCATTCATTAGATTCTTTACAATGTTTTTTTCATTTGAATCATCCATCGTTCTTAGCCCAAGAATCTTCATGATAGGCCTAAATTTTAAATTTCTCATCATTTCAACAAATAATTGGCATTGACCTGTAATATTTAATTCATCAAAAAATAATCTCCACATATGATTAACTTTTCTTTGACAAGTACGCTTGCTAATCTTGTCAGGCATTGATTTCAAAATGTTACTATCACTATCAATCAAATATTTTGGTCTTCTAAAATGAATTCTAGAAGGTGTTATAATCTCTTCAATTCTCTCAACATTTTGAACATCAACATAAGGTTGAGTGTATTGCGTACCTTGAATCGAAGATGATGTGCCTTGGCAATAAGATGCAAAAGATGGAATATCACCTACTTGATGTGTTGATGTTGTGCCTTCAACATGACATGATGGAGTGTGTATATCGTCGGATCTACAAATTGGTGTCTCTTCAACATGAGAGGACAATATGACTTCAACATTGGAAGATGGTGTAGTGGACGATATGACTCCAACATTAGAAGATGGTGTAGCTTCACAATTGAATTGTCTTCTTGAGTGTAACAGTCTCATTCGTTCTCTTTGTCTGTCCAATTCTTCCTCTTTGTTTCTTGGTACCAGTGGTTCTTGATCCTCTTCGAAAGTCAATTCTTCATTATTTCTTTTCAATTTTCTTTGCTCACGTAGTAATTTCATTTTATCTCTTTTAATTGCCAAATCTCTCTCCCTATCTTCATTTGTTTGATTTTTTGGTTTCTTCCTTGGCATAATGATGATTTCTACATGTCAAATTATTCAAACATTTGAATTACTTAAAATGTGTAAATTACAAATTATTCAAATACATATAAAAATTATAATTATTTGAATGAATACACAATATATATATAAAATGACTTGTCAAATTTCTAAGCATTTCGAAATAACATTTCATTGAAACATACAAATTTCAATGAATTCACTATATATTAAACAACATGTCAAATTATAATCAAATTTGTATCTATATATCAACAAACAATATTTAAAATAGATTGCATTAACCTTTTCTATACAAGGAATATTCAAAAAGTCTTCAAATCATGTATCCAATGATTGAATTTGGTGTTTGTTAGCTTCCAAAAGTGTTTGCCACCTTGAAATAGTGTTTGTTAGCTTGAAATAGTGTTTTCCACTTTGAAAGAATGTTTGTTGTGTTGAAACCCGCGATTTTTGTTGGGATAAACAGAGTGCAGAATAGAACAAAAGCAGAGAATGAATGAAACGGGCCCCAAAGTTGCTTTTTGACCACTTTTAGGTGATTTCACATAGTGCATACGCGCTATAGCGTGTACGCACTATAGCACGTATGCACTATATTAGAACACATCACTCTCCACCCTCCCTACTATCTCTCTCTCCCTACTCTCTCTCTCTTCCTACTCTCTCTCCCCTCTCCCATCCCCTACACTCTCTCTCTCTCCCTTCTCCCATCCTTTACTCTTTAGATCTCTCACACACACTCCCATCCTCCCTCTCCCACTTCTTACTCTCTCTCTCTCTCTGCCACCTCCTACTCTCTCTCACACTCTCTCCCATCCCCTACTCTCTCTTACACACACTCCCATCTGCTACTCTCTCCCCTCTCCCATCCCCTAAACTCTCTCTTTTGCAGATACACACTCCCATCCCCCTCTCTCTCTCCCCTCTCCCATCCCTTACTCTCTAGATCGTTCACACGCACTCTCATCCCTCTCTCTCCTCCTCTCCCACTCCCTCTCCCACCACCTACTATCTCTCTCTCTCTCAAGTTCTCTCTCTCCCTCTCTACTCTCTCTCTCTCTCTCCCATCCCCTACTCTTACTCTCTCTCTCTCTCCAATCCCCAACTCTCTCTCACACTCTCTCCCATCCCCTACTCTCTCTAACACTCTCTCTCATCCTTTCACTCTATCTCTCTCATCTCGTACTCTCTCTCTTTGTCACCTCCTACTCTCTCTCACACTCTTTCCCATCCTTTCACTTTGTCTCTCCCATCTCGTACTCTCTCTTTGCCACCCCCTACTCTCTCACACTCTCACACTCTCTCCTATCCCCTACTCTCTCTTTCCCAAACACACACTCACACTCACACTCCCATCCCCCCTCTCTCTTCTCTCCCATCCCCTACTCTCTAGAATTGTCACACGCACTCCCATCCCTCTCTCTCCTCCTCTCCCACTCCCTCTCCCAGGTCACCTACTATTTCTCTCTCTCAAGTTCTCTCTCTCCCTCTCTACTCTCTCTCCTATCCCCTACTCTTACTCTCTCTCTCTCCCATTCCCAACTCTCTCTCACACTCTCTCCCATCCCCTACTCTCTCTCACACTCTCTCCCATCCTTTCACTCTGTCTCTCCCATCTCGTACTCTCTCTTTGTCACCCCCTACTCTCTCTCACACTCTCACACTCTCTCCTATCCCCTACTCTCTCTCTTTCACAGACACACACACACACTCACACTCCCATCCCCCCTCTCTCTTCTCTCCCATCCCCTACTCTCTAGATTTTTCACACACACTCCCATCCCTCTCTCTCCTCCTCTCCCACTCCCTCTCCCAGGTCACCTACTATTTCTCTCTCTCAAGTTCTCTCTCTCTCCCTCTCTACTCTCTCTCTCCCATCCCCTACTCTTACTCTCTCTCTCTCCCATTCCCAACTCTCTCTCACACTCTCTCCCATCCCCTACTCTCTCTCACACTCTCTCCCATCCTTTCACTCTGTCTCTCCCATCTCGTACTCTCTCTTTGCCACCCCCTACTCTCTCTCACACTCTCACACTCTCTCCTATCCCCTGCTCTCTCTCTTTCATAGACACACACACACACACTCACACTCCCATACCCCCTCTCTATTCTCTCCCATCCCCTACTCTCTAGATTTGTCACACGCACTCCCATCCCTCTCTCTCCTCCTCTCCCACTCCCTCTCCTAGGTCACCTACTATTTCTCTCTCTCAAGTTCTCTCTCTCCCTCTCTACTCTCTCTCCCATCCCCTACTCTTACTCTCTCTCTCTCTCTCCCATTCCCAACTCTCTCTCACACTCTCTCTCATCCCCTACTCTCTCTCACACTCTCTCCCATCCTTTCACTTTGTCTCTCCCATCCCGTACTCTCTCTCTCTCTACCGCCCCCTACTCTCTCTCACTCTCTCCCATCCTTTCACTCTATCTCTCCCATCCTTTCACTCTGTCTCTCCCATCTCGTACTCTCTCTCTGCCACCCCCTACTCTCTCTCACACTCTCACACTCTCTCCCATCCCCTACTCTCTCTCTTTCATAGACACACACACTCTTATCCCCCCACTCTCTTCTCTCCCATCCCCTACTCTCTACATTGTCACGCACACTCCCATCCCCCCATCTCTCTCCCTCTCCCTCTCCTACCGCCTACTAGATCTCTCTCTCTCAAGTTCTCTCTCTCCCTCTCTACTCTCTCTCTCTCTCCCATCCCATCCCTTACTCTCACTCTCTCTCTCTCTCTCCCATCCCCTACTCTCTCTCACACTCCCATCCCCTAATCTCACTCTCTCTCTCTCCCATCCCATACGAGCTCTCTCTGCCACCACCTACTCTCTCTCACACTCTCACACTCTCTCCCATCCCCTACTTTGTCTCTCTTACACACATTCTCATTCCCCCCCTCTCTCTCTCTCCCTCTCCCACTCCCTCTCCCCCATCCTCTACTCTCTCTCTCCCCTCTCCCATCCCCTACTCTCTCTCTTTCATAGACACGCACTCCCATCCCCCCCTCTCTCTCTCCTCTCCCATCCCCCCTCTCTCTCCCTCTCCCACTCCCTCTTGCACCACCTACTATCTCTCTCTCTCTCTCAAGTACTCTCTTTCCCTCTTTATTTTCTCTCTCCCATCCCCTACTCTCACTCTCTCTCTTCCATCCCCTACTCTCTCTCATACTCTCTCTCTCTCTCTCTCTCACCCCCATCCTGTACAAGCTCTCTCTACCACCCCCTACTCTCTCTCAAACTCTCACACTCTCTCCCATCCCCTACTCTATCTCTCTTATACACATTCCCATTCACCCCCCTCTCTCTCTCTCACTCCCTCTCCCATTGCCTACTCTCTCCCATCCCCAACTCTATCTCTCTTAGACACTTCCATTCCCCCTCTCCCTCTCCCTCCCACTCCCTCTCCCATCGCCTACTATCTCTCTCTCTCTCTCCCTCTCTCTCCCATCCCCTACTCTCACTCTCTCTCTTTGCCACCCCTACTCTCTCTCAAACTCTCTCCCATCCCCTACTTTCTCTCTTACACACACTTCCATCCCCCCTCTCTCTCCCTCTCCCACTCCCTCTACCATTTCCTAATCTCTTTCTCCTCCATCCACCCTCTCTCTCCCTCTCCCACTCCCTCTGCCATTTCCTACTCTCTTTCTATCCCATCCCCTACTCTCTCTATCTCTCTCTCCCCTCTCTCATTCCCTACTCTCTCTCTTTCACACACACCCATCCCTCCTCTCTCCTCTCCCATCCTCTACTTTTTCTCTCACTCGCTCTCCCTCTCCCACTGCCTACTCTCACTCTCTCTCTCTCTCTCTCTCTCTCTCACTCTCTCCCTCTCTACTCTCTCTCTGCTACCCCCTACCCTCTCTCACATTTTCATACTCTCTCTCTTTCTCTCTTACACACATTTCCATCCCCCCTCTCTCTCTCCCTCTCCCACTCCCTCTCCCATCGCCTACTCTCTCTTCCATCCCCTACTCTCTCTTCCATCACCTACTCTCTCTCAAGCTACTCTATCTTCCCCCTCTCCCATTCCCTACTCTCTCTCTCTTTCAAACACATGCACTCCCATCCTCCTCTCTCTCGCTCTTCCTCTCCCACTCTGTCTCCCACCACCTACTCTCTCTCTCCCCCATCCCCTACTCTCAATCTCTCTCTCCCAA
Organism: Cupressus sempervirens; assembly: GCA_028749045.1. NCBI lineage: Eukaryota > Viridiplantae > Streptophyta > Pinopsida > Cupressales > Cupressaceae > Cupressus > Cupressus sempervirens. The sequence continues at coordinate 554,510,720 of CM053791.1, forward strand.
CTTGTACTCTCTCTCACACTTCCTCTCTCTCCCATCCCCTACTTTCAATCTCTCTCCCCCATCCCATACTCTCTCTTTGCCACCTCTACTCTCTCTCTCACACTTCCTCTCTCTTGCATCTTGTACTCTCTTTGCCACCCCTACTCTCTCACATTTCCTCTATCTCCTATCCTATACTCTCTCTACCACCCCTACTTTTTCTCACTTCCTCTCTCCCCTCTCCCATCCCCTACTTTCTCTCTATCTCTCTCACACACACAAATAGCCATTCCCTCGCCCCACCCCCCAGCTCTCTCTTGGTTTTGGTTTTCAATTTAGGTCTCAATAGTGCGTGCACACTATAGCACGTGCGCACTACCTCAAATTCAATAGCATTTTAATAGGGCGTGCGCGCTATAGGGTGCACGCGCTATTCAAAGCTTTGCATTAAAACCAATCCTAAGGCTTGGTTTTGCCTTGGAGATCCAAACCAAAGGTTTGGAGTTTATAAATAGGTCTGGGACATGTTTTCCAGAAAAGATACAAAAAATAATTAATTTTTCTTGTGTGCTCCCCTTCAAGATTCTTCGTGGTTGGGTATCGATAAGATCAGGTTACATAACATTATAGGTCTCTGTGTTAGCTATCTAACCATATAATTTATTTTTAATTTGAACTATTTTAAGTCTTTCATCTATAATTTCTTTTGAATGTATGTTCATTTTTTTTCAAAAACCACCATGTACTAATTGGGCTGTAGATTTTAGCTCATTCATCGAATTTTGTAACAACTTAGTTTTTTAGAAACTAGACTCCATTCTACACACTTTGAAAAAAAGAAGTTTTGATTTTAGATTAGTTTTCAATCATTTCTAGGGGGAGCACATAGATATTTCACATTTTTGGGATGAGTCTAATTTAAAAACTCATTAAAAAAAAAATATACATTATAAAATTACCCGAAAAATCTAGGATAAACTACATAGTGTTAGGTAACTTTTGACCAGAGCGATTAAAGAATTTCAAAAAAAAAGTTAAAATTTTAGGGGGGGCACACTTTGTACTATGTTATATTTTTTTGGAATAAATAGTACCACTTTTTGTGGCCCCCTTTTTTGAGGACCTAAAACTAAACCATTTTGAAAAAAAATTAGTGGTTTAGAAACTAGATTCAAAGGACTACGACTTTTGTTTTTGTCATATCTTTAAATTTTTAGCATAACTATCTTCAAATTCTTGTTGAAGTCCAAAATTTGCTGATTTCAGGAAAAAGGTGTCCACTTATACCCCCCTTTTGGCACCACAACTTTGTGCACTTACCCAATTATGAACATTAACATTCACTGAACACAGAAAGAAAATACATACATACATCTCACAATACAATACTTGAATTATGAACAACAAGGTTTCCAAAATTAGCACATAGGGATCAGTTCTGTTCCTTCATCGATTTCCTCGACTAAAATATATGCACACTCATTGCACACATTAGTAGTCCCAAAAATCACATGTACATATGTATATATACATATCAGGAATCACATAAATTAAAACATCCATCTATAACAAAAATCAGTGTTCCTCTCATCCTATTCAATTCTTAACCATTTAAAATCTCTTAAATCAAAGTATTAATTCTACATTTATTGATTTCATCAACATACATATACATGAAACATTAAATGAAAAACATCAAATATATCTGAAAGTAACACAATCATGAAATAATATAGTATGTTCTAAGCATCAGATAATGTCTCGACATTTTGAGTTGTGAGTATCAAAATAATAGTAATGTATCACTATGCTATGATGGGTCGAGGTGAGGCCTCACATCCTCCCCCACTAGCCTTTGACTTCCTCCTGGAAGTCACACAACCAAAATGTTCATGCTATGCTAGACCTTGTCTAGACTTATTTCAAGATTTACTCTCACTAAAAGAACAAATAGTACTCCACATACATACATAGGGATGATAACCTATTTGCCTGATTACCATTGTTAAAAGAGAAGTTCAATCCAAAACTCTGATGTGGTTACATTTTCTAGGGTCAATTATTCCTTAAAACGTGTTAGTCATATATAAACAACATTCTAATCTCTTATAAAATACTTATAAAGTCTTCAATAATAATCAACAAAGTAAGGTATTCCGAAAATCCATGTACCCACTCATAGAGTAATAGTTGTACGAGACTCCCTCAAATGAGGTTTCATATTAAGCAACTTGTCCCTTAATGAAGGGTTAATCATTTTATTTTTTTTATATTAGAATTTCCATGACATACAGATTCTTGATAGGATACTCAACGAGTCCATCACTACACATGCACCTTTCCATCTAGCAGTCCTTTCGGTTAACCCATAATCTTAACCAAATTTGGTTGGGGTGCAATTTTCATTACTCATAACATCTAACAGATATTACTAGTCCAAATCTCATAGTCCTGGGAGAGGTTGGGGCACGAATACTCCCACTAAAACCCCCAAACCCTAAAGTTGTGAATCCACGTGATTGTCGGAAATCCCTTTGGTAGGCTCATCATATGTCACTCCAATAAAATTCAAAAGAAATTGCCTCAAAAAAGAAATTTAAATTCAACACCAAAGATGAAACAACCAATGCAAAAGTTTAGAAATAAGAGAAATAGAGTGGCCACAATAGTAAAATTTTAATCAAGGAATAAAGATATTACCAAGAGGCAAAATAGAATCATCAATAATACAGTTGGCTAAATAGCCCCACATCACATTGTTGCCAAAAAAGAAGAACATTAAGAGTGAAATTTGAAATCAGACACATAAGGACATAAATCCAATTACTTACAAAATTTACATTACTGACAAAATGCGGCCATACCAGGGTCACTGAGGAAAATAAGGGATCTTAGGTCTTCCCAATACATTGCAGGGATCTTGAATTGATTTTTAGATGGTGGTCAAATGACCATGTCGGTCAAACTCTAATTGATTCCACTTACTAACTACATACTTATCTCCATTTAATTTCACTTTTAGCACCATATATTTTAGATAGATTCATTCCCTGCTATGAATAGTGAAATTTAAATGTCCAATGGACCCATTATTGCCCAAGTGTTACGAAACTAGGGCATGACAGGAACACTATGCCTTATGAGTCTATTTTTAGGATATAGTGTAGGTTTTAATTTTATTTTTTGAACTTAAGTGAATTAATGCATAAATATCTTTCTTTGATATTTTTTTAACATAATATTTCAATGATTTTTTAAATATTTATATATTTCTATTTATACATATAAAATCCCTTTTAACACTTTATAAAATCTATTTTTTTCTATTTCAACATATAAATCACTTTTAATGCTTCAAATTCTTTCATACTCTACTAGTATGTAATTTATTATTTCATTACTCACATTTTTAAAACTTCACAATTTTTTCATTTATATTCCCTTTCATTCTAAAATATAATTTCCAAAGTATAATAATGCATCTTAATTTTAATCATTGAAAAAATTTCTCACAATTAAATTGGATTATATTAATGAATATAGAATTACTTTAAATATTTTAGAATAACTATGTTTATATTCTATTAGATAACTATATTGTAATCTTTTATAATCATTCAAGAATTAAAAGTACAATGATCATTTAAAATTTTAAAATTATTTACAAAGTTACAATCCTTCCAACATTTTATAAAATTTATCTGATGTATAAACATTTAGTTAAAAAAAGAATTATTTGTTGGAATAAAAATTGTAACAAAGGAGATTCATTTTCTAATTCTTCCATTCATATAACAAAAAAAAATGATTATTGCTTATTCTAATAAATATAACAAGTTAGAAAGTTGTATATTGAATAGTTATACAAATATGGAGACCAATTATATGAGAAATTTGTATATCTTTCAAATGATCATTTCAAAATGTCTCTTAAATGTTTAACATTAATGATTTTTTAAAAGAAAAAAATTAATCATTTCTTACAATTTTTTTTCAAAAAACACATAAGAAAAGATTTCACAACTTTTAGGTTGATTTAAATGCCACAATAGATAAGATGTTTTATAGACATAATATATTTTTACTAATTATACTTGATATCTCACCTAATTTCTAAATAGTATATTGACAAGTATTTAAGAATTTCATTCCTCCCAACCATCTTTGTTTCTTTCTATCCAAAAGAGACATGTAGTCCTTATCATTGTCCATTTAACAAGTGAATATTTTACATTTTTTAAAGTTATGATTCAATATAGATTTTCAATTTCATGACAGTAATTATGTAGCTCTTTTCAAAAAGTTATATTCAACATATAAATATTAATTTTTACCTTTTATGAAAAACATTCTTATTATACACTAACTTTATTATTAGTAGCCAACATGACACTTGTAATTGTCGTAGGCAATGTACTATTGCATTCAACCAATCACAAATAACTATTTTTAGATCATTCAAATATATATATATATATATATATATTTATTTATTACTTTTATAAATATGCAAATTATATGATTGGATGATTTCATTTTGTGTTATAGGAGCCCTTTTGGGCTCTCCATATTGTGTTTTTCTTTGTTACAAATAAAAAATGAACTTAATCTTATTTGCATTATAAAAATTAATAAAATGTCTATGTTTCTAAGTGTAATCTTTAAATATTAATTATGTCATAACTTAAAATAATTATCTTCCATTACATAACTCTTTATTACAATTAAAAAACATATCACACCTCAAATAAAATTTAGATTTTAAAATTATAAAATTTATAATTCAAATAGAATCTAATTAATATAATTATATTAAAAATCATACATTATTCTTGATTCAATGAATAAATAGACATAATGCAATAAGAATGGTTTGATTTAAATATATGAATAAAGTTTTTTAAATTTATTTTTCAATTACTTTTGTAATTTTTTTGGTAATCTATGTTATTGTTAGTCCAATCTATATAGCACAAGACTTATGTTTTCACCTCAATTCCTACTCTTAGCTTCTCTCAATTTTAGAAATATTAAATTATATTTGTAATGTTCCACAATTATCTTATTTTAATTTTTAATTTTTTATAACTTTTTTTTTTCTAATTGGTTCTTCTTAATTTTTTAATTATTTTTTCTATTTTTTATGTTCACAAATTGAAAATATTTCCTCCCCAGTCATTTTATTAATTTTTCTCCATCTAGAAATATTAATTACAGTTATCTTATTTTATTTTTTTATTTTTGAAAGACTATTTCTTTTTTGTAATTGCTTCCTCCTATTTTTGCTTGATTTTTTTAAAATATTCAAAATATTTCTTGCACCATCAATCAAAAGAAAACAAAATGAAATATTTCTACACTTCTTTTAATTTTTTTTTAACATTGGATATAATTATTTTTTAAAAGTGAATATACATGCCCTTAACAAATTGATATGCATTAGTATGATTAAGAATGGTAAAACTTTTTTTTTTAACTTATGAAAAAACTTGTTACATGACACATTTTTTCGAAGTTATTAGCACATTTTCTTTTGCTATTAATTTTTATTTATTTTTCATTAAACAGGACTCATGTGTGTCACAACTCTTGTTTTTATTGAGCATTGGTAAGTTTTTTAATTATATGATTGATCTTTCAAACAAATCATATTTTTTTGGAAAGAAAACACTTATGATAATTTAGTTATTATATAGCTTAATTAATAAATTGAAAATATTAAATTTAAAGAAATAATAAATCAAATAAAAATATTATATTTTATTTTCTTGTGAAGATTAACTATTTGTTATTTTGTTTTATTAATTTTTTAAAGAAAAATACATATGACTTTATTTAATCTCACCATTTTAAAAGAATTTTTCTAATCCTTCTTTTAAAATGATAATATTTTATGTTTTAAAATTAATTGAAATTAATATAAAATCAATGAAATGAAATTAAAAAAATTAACTAACTTTAAAAAATGATTTCAAAATTGTTTTTGGTAACATTACTCTTATACAATACAATACATTAGATTCTATGATTTGTGTAGTAACTCTTCAATAGTCTACTATTTTTTTTTCTATTACAATTTTATATAAAAAAAGGCAAGTACACTCCCCTAGCACTTGTTATATTAATTATCATATTAATGAATAGACATGTCTTATGAGGGGTCTCTTCATAAGCTTTGCTCATTATAAATTAGAGGTTGCTATCATTTGAAACACACATACAATAGAAACAATGTTGCAACTAGATGAAATGATAACATTGCCTCAACCTCAAAGAAATGTGCTATTATGAAATATATGATCAGTGGAGACAAGCCTGCAAAATTCAAAATCATCACCTCATCAAAAATATTACCAAGTCTCAAAATGATATGAAATTCTTGAGAGAATATCAATAGATTAAGTGATTTAGTAGCTTATATAAGGCTAGTGTGATTGTCGGTGAATGATTAAATTGTAGTGTCATAAATGGAAGTCTCAATTCTAGCTGCAGGCTATATTATAGGGATCAACAAAAGCATCTTCCTCTTGTGGTAAATTATTATATTGTTCTTTGAAATATATGATGGAGGTTGGGCAAAGCCTTCAAGTTTACAAATAGTCATCAACGCTTGCATTGATTTGGTAGGTAGAGAAGTGAAACACGCCTCTCATTTTATGGTAAAGTTGTAGAAGAAAAATTTGATTGTGAGGGCTATTGAAGCAGAGAAGATATTAGATTTGTCCCTCAAAGCCATGCTAATATAAAAACCTTTTGGATTGAATTTGGATCTATCCTAATGACCCCCCAAGAAAAAAAAGTAAATAAGACCAGGAAAATAAAAAGAAATCACAATCATGAAGAAGGGTTCTATAACCAACAAACATATAGAAATTCAAACACGTCATGTTTTGTCCTAGAATCATTTTCTTTTTTCATGCTTATGTGGCAAATAGACAAAAGTTGACTAGTCAAAAATGGCTTAATCTTAATATAAGCTAATGGAAGTTAACATTTTGAAATTACCAAAATGAGGTGAATTATTTAAATATGGAAATATGTGATTTGTTATGTTAAGATGTAATTGAGATGTAAATTTGATTATGATGGATACTGACTCATTTTTTGTTGCGAGTGGATGCAAGGGTCATCACAACTAGAGTGTGGTTGAGGTAGACAGGGCTAGCCTCTTGGAAGGAGATGTGTCAGAGCTCATGCTACCACACATACACATCACATAGAATTTATGATTGTTGTCTTTTATTTTCGTTACATTTACTAAAGTTAACTTTGAAAGTTGAAATGAAATTTAGATGTTTTATTTGATTGATTAATGAAAGATGTTTGGATAGATTATTTAATAAAAATAAGTCACTAATGGATGATTTATGAGCTTTGATGATTTATTATGATGTATAGATAAAAAGTCTCTTTTCTATTTTATTTAATAAGAACTTAAAACCATAAGTGCCATGGTTATTATTATTTTAAAATTCTTTTAATTTCATAAAAGCATAAGATAAATTACAAAGATGAAACCATTGTATGAGAAAAAGGCAAATTAGGTCAGTTATTAGTTTGATTGTATTAAAGAAGGGTTTTGATTTTGGTAACCATAATGGTAGATGGAAGGTAGTGAAGGCTGTAAGGTATTTTGTGTAGTTTGTGGTATCACCCTCCCTCAACAATATTTTAACACAAAAAATAGAGGTAGGCATCGTGCATATGCCTTTACAATTCTGCTACCATTACTTTTCTTGCAATATTTCTACCCTATCTGCTAAATCTTGGCGCTGAATGGCATGTTTATTTTCCTTAGTATTGGAAGGATTGTTACATTAAGTCTTGTATCTTACTTTTCTTTGTTGACAGCCAAAAACATAGGGTTTTAGATGTGAGATTGGGCTAGAAATGCTATACATTCCTTCTCCTCTAATTGTTCTGGATTTCAATTCTTTTTGATAGGAAGTAATGTTCTTGTTTGAAAGAAATCTGGCATATGGAAATTTATAACTATGAAGGAAACTTTCTAAGTGCTCTTTTTATCAGACTAAGATCCACTACTTGGGACACATTTTGTTAGCAAAAGGTATAGCAGTGGACCCTACAAAGATCAAAGTCATCCTTGAATGGCCAAGTTTGAAAAATGTAAGTGAAGTTAGGAGCTTCATGGGTCTTGTTGGGTATTATAGGAAATTTGTTTAGGGACTTTCCTATATAGTAGCTCTGATTGCATCCCTTTAGCGCAAGGGTAAAAAGTTTGTGTGGATGGAAGAGTGTGAGAAAGCCTTCTAATTACTTAACAAAAATATTACTACAGCTCCTATATTGATTATACCAAACCTAAATGGACATTTTGTTGTCACCACAAATGCTTTTGAAGATGGTCTTGGGGGTGTTTTGATGTAGGATAGTAAGGTTGTTGCCTACAAGTCTAGGAAACTCAAATCACATGAAGTAAATTATCCTCCTCATGATTTAGAGTTGGTTGTGATAGTACATTGCTTGCAAAAATGGTGACATTACTTATTGGGGAAGCCATTTGAGCTCAAGATTGATCATATAGGATTGAGGTACATTTTTACTCAACTTAACTTGAATACCCAATCGAGATAGTGGCTCGAGTTCCTTAGTGAATATGATTTCACATAGAGTATAATAAAGAAAAAGAGAATGGAGTAGCAGATGCACTAAGTCACATGAGACATATTGCTGCTATTTCATCACCTTGAACTCATATGAGAGAGTATATCCTTTAGTACCTTCCTAGAGATGCCCATTATGAATGGGTGAAGTTAGTATTGGATACTAATGCTTTTGACACACAGTTTGATGATTATTCTTTTTATGAAGATGATCTGCTTAAATACTAGAATAGGATTTATGGTCCCAACTATGAAGGATTATAGAAAGTTATACTTGAGGAGATGCATTACACTCCATTTCTAGGGCATCTAGGGGTAAACAAAATGATCATTGATTTGAGGCCTTTATACTTCTGGTCAAGACTCAAGTGAGATGTGATAGAATATGTAGCCTAGTGTTTGGAATGTCAATGTGTCAAGGTTAAGCATGCCCATTTGATAGGTCTTCTATACCCCAATGAGATTCCACAGTATAAATGGTAGGTTATCAACATGGATTTTGTACAAGGTTTACCCATGACTCAAGGTAGACATGATGTCATCTTGGTCATAGTCAACAAGTTAACCAAAGTTGCCCACTTTATTCCTAGTAGTCTGAAGGATGGATCTCCAATGTTAGCAAGGAAGTTTATTTAGGAGATTTTTTGACTACATGGTAATCTAGAGTCTATTATTTCTCACAAGGACACCCATATGACTTCAAGGTTTGGGACAACCTTGAATGTTGCTTAGGGTACATGCTTAAATTTCAATACAACATATGACCATGAGACTGATGGAAAGATAGAGTGAGTGAATTAGGTACTAGAAGATTTGTTATGCATGTACTGCATGGATCAATAGTAAAAATGAGAAGAGTATCTTCCATTGGTGGAGTTTTCCTATAATGGCTTCTATTATTTTTCCTTGGGTATGACTCCATTTGGGGCTCTTTATGGATAAAGATGTCAGACTCCTATTAGTTGGGATAGGGTTGATGATAGGGTTATTGTGGTCCTAACATGTTAAAAGAAATAGAAGAATAGGTGATCTTAATCCATATTCAGTTGAAGGAGGCAACAAATCAATAGAAGAGTTATGCGAACAAGAAACACATTTTCCACTAGTTCCAAACTAGGGATAAAGTGTTTCTAAGGGTTGGGCCACAAAAGAGTTCAATCTCATTTGGCAAGAGTTCGAAGCTTGCTTTGAGATTTGTTGGCCCATTTGAGGTCTTAGAAGTTATCAAACTAGTACTACATGGATCAATAGTACAAATGGGAAGAGTATCTTCCATTGGCGGAGTTTTCCTATAATAACTCCTATCATTTTTCCTTAGGTATGACTCCATTTGGGGCTCTCTATTGATGATGATGTTAGACTCCTATTAGTTGGGATAGGGTTGATGATAGGGTTATTATGGTCCTAAGATGTTAAGAGAAATGGAAGAATAGGTGATCTTAATCTATAGCCAGCTAAAGGAGGTAACAGATTGATAGAAGAGTTATGCTAACAAGAAACACACTTTTTGCTAGTTCCAAACTAGGGATGAAGTGTTTCTAAGGGTTAGGCTACAAAGAGTTCAATCTCATTTGGCAAGAGTTTAAAGCTTGCTCCAAGATTTGTTGGCCCATTTGAGGTCTTAAAAGTTATCAGCCCAGTTGCTTATAGGCTTGTTCTGCCACCTTCTTTAGCCTAAATTCATAATGTCTTCTATGTGTCTTTGCTTAAACCCTATCATCCTGAGATATCTCATGTTCTTGACTAGCGTGCATTGGAGGTTCAAGACAAAAAGGTGATGGCAGTTCAGCCCACCTAAATCATTGATCAGTGTACCCTCAAGGTATGAGATAGGGATGTGCTTCAGTATAAGGTCCAATGGGACCAATTTAGCATAGATAGTGCCACTTGGGAAGATGCATAGGATTTATAGAAATATTTTTCCCATCATTTTGTATAGCTACTTTACTTTAGTTGGATAACAGTTCTGGTATGTGTATACTAAATTTTGTTGTGAAATACATAGGGACAATGCTTTTTCCTAGTGGGGAAAGATGTCACATCTTACTCAAGAATCATTTTCTTTTTTCATGCTTATGTAGAAAATAGACAAAAGTTGACTAGTCAAACATGGCTTAAATCTTAATATAAGCCAATGGAAGTTAACATTTTGAAATTACCAAAATGACATGAATTATTTATAATATGGAAATATATGATTTGTTATGTTAAGATGACATTTTCGTAAGATGTATGCTTAAATGTCATGCTTTAATATGTGATTAAGTTAATGTTTTATTTCTTAACGATGATGTACTTAAGATGTGGTATTTTGATTATGATGGATACTGACTCATTTTTGGTTGTGAGTGTTTGAGTGAATGCAAGGATCATCATGATGAGAGTGTGGTTGAGGTACAGAGGGCTAGCCTTTCAAAAGAGGATGTGTTGGATGTCATGTTTCCAAACACACACACATCACATAAAATTCATGATTGTTATCCTTTATTTTCATTACATTTAGTAAAATTAACTTTGAAAGTTGAAATGAAATTTAGATCTTTTATTTGATTGATTAATGAAACATGTTTAGATAGATTATTAATAATAATAAAAGTCACTAACGAATTATTTATGCATTTTGATGATTTATTATGATGTATAGATAAAAGTCTCTTTTTTATTTTATTTTATAAGAATATAGAACCACAAGTTCCATGGTTACTATTATTTTAAATTGCTTTTAATTTCATAAAAACATAACAAATTACAAAGATGAAACCATTGTATTGAAAAAAAAGGCAAATTAGGTTAGTTATTAGTTTTATTGTATTAAGGAAGGGTTTGGGAGAAAATGTGGGGAAATGACAGATTGGGAGAAGATCAACAAGTGGAAGGAGAAGGGTTTTTATATTGGTAACCATAGTGGTAGATGGAAGGCAGTGAGGGTTGTGAGGTGTTTTGTGCAGTCTATGGTATCACCCTCCCTTGCCAAGGTTTTTACACCAAAAATAGAGGTAGGCATCATGTGTGTTCCTACAATTCTACTACCATTACTTTTCTTGCAATATTTCTACCCAATCTGCTAAATCTTGGCACTAAATGCCATGTTTCTTTTCCTTAGTATTGGAAAGATTGTTACATTAAGTCTTGTATCTTACTTTTCTTTCCCAGAAACCATAAACATAGGGTTCCAGATGTGAGATTGGTCTAGAAATGCTATATGTTCCTTCTCCTTTAAATGTTTTTGGATTTTGATTATTGCTGATAGGAAGTAATGTTCTTGTTTGAAAGAAATCAAGTGGATGGAAATTTATAACTTTGGTCTCAAATGTTTACTAAAACATATTACTGAACATTAGATTTCTTTTCATTAATTGAATAGACCCTTTTACACCATTGTTTGAAGCTATAAGGATTGTATTCATTCTTCTCAAATAAAACTCTTGCTTAGCCATAGGTTGCCAAATGGGAGAATGTTGATTGAACTACAAAACATAAAATTATTGACATTGTTGTGTAGAATAGGAGAACTACAGGATTTTAATTATTTTTAATTGTAATGTATTCTTGCTAGGTTCCATGGCACCCACTTCTTAAAATAGAAACTAAATAGACCATGTCTGTGAGAATATTTGGGAATGACCCTAAATTTTATATTTTATTGTTGTAAATTTTAAACATTTAAATTTAAATTCTTGACAACCGTAGAAGAGAATAGGATATTTTAGCTTGAATGGATAGAAAACCCTAGGAGAATGAAAACTAGAACCAATGTGCACAACATTGAGGACCATAACAAGGATACTAATCAAAGTAAATACAAGTATTTGGTTAGGACTAGAGAACGAGGTCTCTTACCTTTGAGATGTTTGTTTGTTCTTCATGATGTCACATGTTGATAATTCTTGGCATAGATAATTGGTTTGATATAAAGACTAAAGATAGAGTTTAATTGAAAGAAAGGAATATTGTAATCAATATTGAGACTATCCAAGTTAGTTTTATTTTCCTATTGCAGAAATATCTTTTAAATTCCAGTAGAGAGTAAATACATTTAGTGAATTGAATTTAACTTTAGTTGTAATACTGAGTAACTGCTAATTGTTTTTGAATAATTTCAATTTTAGCATGATAGAGTTTTAGAGTATGTAATGGATGATAAAATTGTGGTTCTTTCATTAATTTTCTTTCACTCTAAAAGTAATTAGATTGTTGTTAGTTTTATTAAGTTTTAAAGCATTAAATGTAGCAATGATGAGTTGGATGTTTCTTACGAACAAAATCATCATGAATATGATTAAAACAATTGCAAGGTATTAATATAAGCATTTAAGTGTGTGACTGTACTATAGGAACAATACCAAACCTATTTGTGTTTACATCAGTTGCATAAGTATTTTATCAATATTTAAGTGCTTTATTGTACCATAGGGAAGAACAATGATATATGTGTTAAATCAATTTCAAGATATTCAAAAAACTTTTGATATGATGATTATACCCTACATTAAATGGATAATAAAAAATGCTATCTTTGAATGACATAAGACTAGTTGGAATGTCTTGTAGTTGGAATGTCCTATTGTGGTCAACATATAGAGATGTTTAATTTCCTTCATAGCTAGGTGTAATGTAGCAATTATGGAAAAGATAGATAAATACTTCATGTTTAGTTTCTCTATCTACTCGTTCTGTAGAATGACTACATGTTGTTCTTGTTTCTTCTACTATTAATTCTAACTTTTAAAGTGCTTGGCCAAGCCATTTGTTTTCTAGAAAGCTAGGCTTCTCGTGCCAAGGTTGCAATATTCTTCATGTCAAGAAGAATCCTGGGGGAGTAATTCCATCCATGGTTTGCAAAGTTAAAGCACCTAGGCCACAGTCTCATCTCAAATAGCAAGAGGATGACATCCTATTGCTCTAGAGACAGGATACTCTAAAGAACACAATAGGAAAGGTTATCTCAGTTTGATTTGTATTGTTCATCATTGAGATGTACCTATATATGTAATTTGTAACTCAAAATTTATGTAAAGCTGGAAACTGATGTAAAGAATTGTAAATTATTTGTAATCACTGTAATTTTTGTATGTTGAATCAGCAATCTGGTTAATGTTACTTGATAAATAATGAGATTTGATGAGTGATTAGTTATCATCCTTATTGATGTAACATTGAATTTTTTTGAATATGCATAAAAGTGGAGTTTTTGATCAGCATTTTAATATTTTTGTTATGCGCATAAACTATTTGTTGATGATTAAATAGTTTGACTATTCCACCAAGGTTGTGATTGGTTGTCTTCCACATTTTCTGTATTTGATGATATGGAAAATTTAATTAGACATGGTTCTTACAGAACATCTTCTCAAGTGCATTTGTGGGAGTTTGTATAATAGAACATACCATTAGTTGAGAAATGTTATTGGGGGAGGAATTTACTCAACTACAAATAAAATTTCATCAGAGGAAAAAGATTGATCCAAAAATATTAGGGTCATCGGTCCTATCAATAGGTCTAATAATATTTATTCTCAAGAGTCATATAAATGGTTGAAACCTTGCAAACGGTATTGGAATGTTGTGTTGTGAATAGTCTCATTTGAACATGAATATTTCCTTTCTATTAGCATCAAAGTAAGAAATATAGTTGCTAAAATATGGATTATGCAAACACAAGTCACGGTGTATTATCATTGGTTATTTTTCTTCAAGTACATATCTTTCTTATATAAATATGTTGGGAATGAAATTGAAGAGGCAACACAAATATAATTCCTTTTGAGTATTCGGTTATTACAAAAAGAAGAGAAAATGTAGTTCGATGATTTTTTGGGTATCGTTGGTGTGGTTGCCAACCAAATATAGAACAACAAAATCATGTGCAAACCAAAAAAATATTGTTTATTCCTCTAATTCCTATAGTGTAAGTTTGGAAAATTGGTTTTAACAATGATAAGGATAAATTAAAGACAAATCATTCAAGTTTAAACTAGATGTGTGGGACACCTTGAACCACAACCTCAATTCTATGCATTTTGATAACTTCCAAATTTTTTTAATCTCTTTAGTGCCTCACTTAGTTTTATATGGAGGGATGCTATCTTTCTATTTTGTTTGAAATGGATTTGAAGAACGATAAAGTTATCCCCGACAAACTATGTTAGGGCCCATTTGGCAACAAGAATACAAGTGGAATAGGCATGCATATATTCTTAAAATTTTGAATTCTCTGTTCGGATGCTCCAAATCAGAATTTGAATAGGAATAAAATTGGAATACATATTCCAATTTTGGCCCAAAAATGAGATTTGCTATTCTACCTAAATAGGTAAAATAGGAATATGTATTCCTATTCCAATTTCTTTTATTTTAGAAAACATAAATCTTAGAGTTTGTGTATTTTGCATCAAATTCTAAGTGAACCAAACAAGAATAGGAATACGTAACCCCATTTTCTATTCAAGAATAAGTATTCTAGAATAGGTATTCCTATTCCCATTTTTATACTCCCACAGCCAAATGGACCCTTAAGGAATATGAATATGTGGGGACATTTATTACATCATTTACATGATCATTATGAATGTGAGTTTAAATCAATAAAACCATGGAAAACCTCTACAATTGGGAGATAATTCCCTTGACAAATTATAAAACTATATTATCACTAAAAGGACATAGACTAAGATAAGTATTAAGAATGTTTTAATTTATGAGATAAGTATTTATTATTACTGAGTATTAATCTTTTATATATTTTAGTTATTTATGTTAATCTTTGCTAAAGAATAGGAAAAGGAGGACTAATATCAGATTTAGAGGGAGTTTGACACATCTATATGAAGGCGTGGATATAGGATATGCTTCAACTAATCATTGAAGATCTTTGATCATATTATAATTAGAGGGAGTTTTGACTTCCTATAAACTTTTAGTATCATGTGTGTGACAACATGATTTAATGGGCCTACCCCTCGTCTACATCATTAGAAGGTCAGAGATAACTTTAAGAAATCCCCCTTTTGAAAAATATATAAATTTTTTACAAATCAAACTTTAGTTGAGGGGGAAAAAACTAGTTTCTCTTAGTGAATTGTTTCTATAAAGTAGTTTTTAAAAAAAAATTATTGGCAATTTTTTTGAATTGTATGAAGATTATATAAAATATTGGTGAATCTTATATTATTTAAAAAAATCATGGATAGAAGTGCACATGCCTAGAAACCATGATTTTATTATTATTATATAGAGTCAAATTAATTACAATACTTGAAGGTTAAATTTAGCCCACTATTTTCATTATAATTTTCTTCCAAATTATTGAATAGTGGTTTGGGGACAATACCCCTGTTATTTTCAATTGTTGGATGATCCTAAATCAATGGCCTATATCCTATTTTGGGCCAAACTTTTAAAAGAATACCAACTTTTAAAGAAAACTCACAAAATAAAGACAAGTGTCTCTAATCAAATCTATTTTGGGCCAAAGTGAGAAATGATAAAAAAGTATCAAGGAAAGTCTCTAGTAGAGACACTGACACAGTGCAATGGAAGAGAATTCCCAAAGGAGATCTCCTAGCCCCAAGTAAATAAGCACATAGCAAAAACAAAACAACAATGCAAGATCTTATTCCAATTCACAACACTTTATTCATAAAATAATCATTTAAATTCAATGTGTCAAACTATAAGGCCTTTCTGGTTACAACCGAATTACAAAATTAATTACAATAATAGTTCTACAAGATGCCTCAAGATCCAACCCAAATTGTAGCTAGTTCAGATCCACACTCTGGTAGAGACCTCTAAAGAAGACTTAAACTTGTGCTCACAAACCCACCAAGCAATCTTCTTATTTCCCAAGCCTTATCTACTAGCACTTCTCAAACCTTATCCAAGATCCAAGTGTAAACTACCTCAGATTTGGCACTCTATCCACACACTCTCAAAAAATTCACTTACTTAGCTACTCTATCTTCCATTCTGTTCTCCAAGATGGATCCCACACTCTCTATGACTCACTCCACTGAATGAATGCTTAAAAGACTCCATAAGACCCCCTACTTATACCCAACTAAAGTTGGCCTAACTCATTACAAATTAAAATAAACCCTTGCATTAAATATATGCATAAGCCACAAGTCAGCCTTGTAAGGTAGAATAAATAAACCCTCACATTGAATAAACTCTCAAGCCATAAGTTAGATTTAGTAATACCACCTATTAAATATTTTTTTCCTTCTTTTCTCCATATTTATTTATTTTCTTCTAATTTTTTTCAATTTCTCTCTCCACATTTTTTTTCAAAATTTTAAAATTATGTCCCCAAGATGCTCCTACACTAAACTCCCAAAGTAGATAGAAAAGTGTGTCCCACACTTTGATGCCAAACGAAATCTTCATCTTCACCAAAGACTTCCAATCCATCAAGGGTAAGCGAAAAAAATATGTACACCAACCATCTATGCTTAATTTACTCAAAAATTAGAATCAAATGAATCTTAGTAACTCAATCAACATGCTCATTCCTAAGAACAAATTGAATATAATGCTTCATAGGTAAATTATCATCTATGTCAACCATGAGAAAATTAGGAGCATACATATCTATAGTATGATGTAGATCCTCAACCACATCAAGAACCAGTGAAACTGCACCAACAAAATCAAACTCCACATCCTCATCAACTTGATTATCCACAACCAAGTTCTCTACAATGTCCATGTTAGACATAACAAACTGGTCATGAAAACAAGACTTCATCCCAGCATCAACAATGTCAGGAATATCCTCAGCAATAACCTCAAGTTTCTCTACAAGTTTTGTATTAGATTCTACAAACTAGTAAACAAAACCAGCCTCTTCCACCTTGACCTTGTTATGCCATCTTCTCTCTCGAACAAGTCTCTTAACTAGCCAAATAACTCTCTTCTATATCGGTAGATTCCAACTCCACTAGCATATAATTTTCTTCTTCAGTTCTTCAACTCTTGTAGAAAAAGAAGCATCCACAACATCATCCACCCAAACTATTGTCTCATTAATCCTCCTCTCCACTATATCATGGAGATTCATAATCATCTCAAGATCCAATCCTCTTGAAGCCATCTTCCAATATCTTCACAAACCCTCTGTAAAAAATCATGAACAGATCAATCTTCCCGAACAAGATCAACCTTCCATATTCACAAACATGGATCCATCTGCATGTCCTCCCAAGATCCTATCCAAACTACCTCAACTTGGCACTTGGTCTATACACTCAGGAACAACCTTCACTTTGATTCTACTTGACACAATGCAAGGTAGGAGAATCTCCAAAGGAGATGTCATAGCCCCAAGAAAATGACCATGTAGTGAAAACACAATAATAATACAAGATTTGATACCAATTCACAACACTTTATTCATAAAATATTTTTTACATGTAATGTGTTAGGATATAAGGCCTTCCTGGTTATGACCAAAATACAAAAGTAATTACAATAACAGTTCTGCAAGATCCCTCAAGATCCAACCCAAACCCTAGCTAGTCCAAATTGACACTTTGGTAGAAACCTCCAAGAAAGATCTAAATGTATGCTCGCAAGCCCAACAAGCAATCTCCTTATTTCCCAAGCCTTAGCTACTAGCCCTTCTCAAACTTTATCCAAAATCCAAGTGTAAATTGCCTCACATTGGGCACTCTATCCACACACTCTAGAAAACTTTGATCACTTAGCTACTTCATCTTCCATGCTCTTCTCCAAGTTGGATCCCACCCTCTCTATGAGTCACTCCATCGAATGAGAGCTTAAAAGACTCCACAAGACCCCCTACTTATACTCATCCAAGTCACAAGTTTGCCTAGCCCATTACAAATTAAAATAAACCCTTACACTAAATGTATGCATAAGCCACAAGTTAGCCTGGCAAGTTACATTAAATAAACCCCCAAGCAACGAGTTACATTTAATAATGCCACTTATTATATATCTTTTTCCTTTTTTCTCCATTTTTATTTAATTATTTATTTATTTTCTTTTAATTTTTTCACTTTCTCTCTCCTCCATAATTTTTTTTTCAAAAATTTAAAATTATGCCCAAAGATGCTCCTACATCAAACTTAACCTACTAATTAACCTAATTAACCTATAACCTAACTTAAATTCTTACCAAATATTGGTGAATATGAACATTGATTAAGATAATTTTTGGAAATTATAGGCAAAAATATTTAATTTATTGTGTGGAAAAATTATATTCCATTAGTGAAGTCGTCACTAAAAAAAAAAAATTGTATTATTATTGGTGATTGATCTAATCATGGGACACAATTTTCATAAAGTGAATGCAACATGGCCAACCCAAAAGTAAAAATAAATAAATATATAGCCAAATCTGGGGTGACTAATGAGTGAGCTTTGCCATGGTGAATATTAGCCATGAAATTTATCATTGGAGGAGTTGACGACTTCCAAATTATCATCACATGTATTTGAAGAAGTTATTGAAAGATTAAAATCTCACAATAACTTAATTTTCTATTGTGATGAATATCTTATGATTTCTATGCAAATCATGAGAGATTATACTTTGCATGACATGTCTAATGAGAATGCATATTCAAATACCATATAAAAATTTTGAGTACATGGTGAATGTTATATAAATTGATGTTTAGAGAGACCATTAAATAGAGTACTTGGTGAATATCTTGCATCTTGAAATTGTAGAAGACCAATAGTCAATATATCAAAGGTGATATCAAAACTTATTTGAGTACTTGGTGAATATCAAATGTTGATATTCTGGGAGACCAAAACTTGTGATATCAGATGTTGTACCTATGAATTGTTGGCCTCTAAATCTCACAGACACTTCAACATGGTCATTGTATGCGGATTCATCCTTGAATGAACATGAGATTGTTCACCCAAGATTAGCCTTGCGAACTGACCTATTGCCTTCTATCTAAAGGAATTTTTCTTATTATATATCCTTAGACTTGAGGTGTAAGCAACCAAACCCTCTAAGAATGAAGGATTTAAAGAAATGCAGCTAGTCTAGATGAATGTACAAAGTATTCTAAATGTGTTACATAATTAAGCTAAGAACAAAATAAAGTAAACTAGATTAAAATATGCATAGTTAAGCTAAATGAAATTAAACTAAGAATGCAAGTGTATGAAAACTTTGAGCAAATGTGAGTATGAATTTTGACAAAACTTCGATAGCAATTCAATTCATCCTCCAAAATGAAGAAATGAGGGTCTCTTAAATAGATTTTCCTAAAATACTCCAACAATTGAGATCGATTTCAATCAATGGTCAGGATTGAAGATGAGGTTTAGTTAAGGTGGAAGATTCCCACATTAGAGAGAGTTAACTGGCTTAGATATGAGTGTAAGAGTCAGTCAGCTCAGATAAACTTTAGTGTGAGAGTAAGTGATCTAGGTCACTTCTAATTTGATCAGCAGTGAACTAGGAATTTCCATTTTTGAACTAATTAAAGAGAAAATTAAGAGAGATATTTAATTTAATAAAATGAGATATACTCTCATAAATATGTTTTCTATTTAATTAAATAATTTGATTTAATTAATTAGAGACACTTTTCTGTTTAATCAAATAACTTTATTTAATTAATTAGAAATAACTTCCTATTTAACTGAATAACCTTGCTTAATTAATTAGAAGTAGCTTCTCCATTTAATTAAATGATTTCATTTAATTAATTACTAATACCTTCCTCATTTAATTAAATAATTCCTTTTAATTAATTGAGATGGGCATATTTATTGAATTAAATAAATTTAATTCCTTAGTACATTAGCCTTAGGTGACGATTTAATTTAATTAAAGTATAAATAGTTAATAATTAAATTAAATCTTAATCAATAGGTTTAATGTGACAAATATGAGTCAATACTATAGGAATTAAATAAAGAGTCTGATTAATGTAGATTAGGGTTTCAAGCATTTGAAAATTAGGTCAAGTAGCAAGTAGTAGAATAAGAATTACCTATTAGAATAAGTCTTAGGATTGGTTAGAATAGACCATAATTGGTATCATGGCAAATGAGCCAATTTTGGGCTATTACATTTTGCCCCTCTTTGAATGAATGTGTGAGTAGCACGTTCAATTCAAAGAAAATAAGAAAGCATGATGTGAGGATCAAGAAATGGGATTGGTTCCGAAATTGATGATACAAAGACCAATTGATAAGCTTTTAAGGACTATCTCTAGAACAGAGCTTAATCCCAAGGAATCCAAGTAGAATACCTAGATACCCAAAATCAATAAGCATTTTAAAGGTTTCCTTCAGAATAAAGTTTAACCTTTAAGGATCCAAACAAAACGTCTAGATACTCGAGGTTGATAACATTTAAAAGATCATCTCCAGAGTGAAGCTTAACATTTAAGGATCTAGATAGAACACCTAGATACCTGAATTGAAAGCATTTAAAAGACTATCTCCAAAATGGAGCTTAATCTTTAAGGATCCAGATAGAACACCTAGATACTTGAGATTGAAAGCATTTAAAAGATCATCTCCAGAACGGAGCTTAATCTTTAAGGATCCAGATAGAACACCTAGATACCTAAATTGAAAGCATTTAAAAGACTATCTCTAGAATGAAACTTAATCTTTAAGGATCCAAATAGAACACCTAGATACATGAATTGAAAGCATTTAAAAGACTATTTCTAGAACAAAGCTTAATCTTTAAGGATCCAGATAGAGCACCTAGATACCTAACTTGAAAGACTTTAAAAGACTATCTCTAGAATGGAACTTAATCTTTAAGGATCCAGATAGAACACCTAGATACCTGAGATTGAAAAGAGATAGCAAGATCAAATTATGAGTCATAGAATCATCCCGAGAATGAGGCTTGATCCTAAGGAGTCAAGGTTTAGATTGTCCTGATACCTATAATCAAATGTTGTCAAAATGAAAAAGATACCAGAAAGAGGGAAACAAGATGCCCCTAGTGGTGAGATGCCCTGAATGATGAGGACATAAGATGGGAATGAGATGCCCTGAGCAATAAGTACTCAATGATGTAATCATCCTGTCCCCTTGGGAGTGAAATCGAAAGATGACACACTAGAAATGTGACATAAAGCAGTAGAAGAAATGTGAGATGCAACAGAATGTTTGAAGAAATCAGAAGAAGATTTAGAGTTAATTTGCAATGATTTTGAGGTCCCGAAGACCAAGTTTGACCAAAAGTTGATATGATTGGACCATAGTTGACTTGAGTTGACTATTTCCAATATGAGTTTTGAAAACATGAAGAATGTAGAGTTGAAAGGATTCCAAGAATCGTGAAGTATCAGAAAAATTTGGACTACACAAGCGTTCAATCGTGTCGATCCCCAAATTTTAAAATGCATTTTTCAGGCACTTAAGTGTGTCAGATTTCAAATTTGATCCTGAAAATGGATTTAGAATAGTCAAAATAGCCAGGGGTGATTTTTGCGCAAATAAGAGCACTTTGAAAAATTAGGTCAACAACTATATAAGGGCCCAAGGGGTCATTTTCAAATCATTTGTGCTTTTTGTCCTTTAGTGAATTGAGCTCTAAGAGAGACATGGTAGTGAATGTGAGATATCATCATTTTGAGCACTCCAGACGACATAGCTGGCTAGCAGACTACGAACCACCGGTGAGTCATCAATTTCCCACCTTTGTACTTTCACTTTTATGTAGTTTGAGGTCATTTATTGCATGTTTTAGCACAGTTTAGGGTTCTCCAATCTATGTTCATGTGAGATTGTCCTTTCTCACACAAAGATGTTCTCTTCTTGCATGAAGAAACATGGTGCACTATTTCTTTGTGTGTGTTGATGAGGTTTCTCGTGTAGGAGATACCCACATCTTGTGTGAAGAATGAGATTCTTCGTGCATGATAACTTCATTTCTCACGTGATAACTTCATTTCTTGTGCGATGAAGATATTCTTTGTTAAAAGGAGAGAAACTTCGCATGAGATCTAGAGAACTTCATGCAAGATTTGAAGATCTTCGTGTGAGAACCCGTGATAGAAAAGTTTAAAATTTACAATTTTGTATGTAAAATTTGTATTTTTATTAGCTTTGTTCTGCCATTTCATTTTGGTACTGATCATTTTCTTTTTGTTGTTGGTTATGTATGCAGGAGGTCTTTGGTGATGTGTTGTTTAGGTCACACTACCCACCTTACGAAGATTTGTTATAGAGCTTTGGTGATGTTGACTTGGCACACATCGAGCGATTGGGCCTGTCCTCTCTATGCTAGATCCCAATCGTGATGGTGAATCATAGCCTACTCATAGCTTTGGTGGACTCTTTCCATTTAGAGATGAACACCTTCCATCTACCAATGGGGGAGATGATGATCACCCCGAAGGACATCTAGAGGATATTACAAATCCCCTTTCATGGAGCATGAGTTGTGTATGATATGGTGCCCTAAGCAGGTACAGAGGCACTTTCTATTGTGTTCGAGAGGGAGCTGCAGAGAGGTTGAGCCATTAGTTGGGATGAGCTGATGCACACATATGGATATATGCACATACTAACATCTATGCTAGTGATCTTTCTAAGTTTTTTTTCTACTGTCTAACAAAGGACAGCATGGGCTAGAGTGTGGGTGGGGAGTTATGCTTCATCAGATGGTAGAGGCACCTAAGATTTTTGGGTGAGGTTAGTGTATGCTAGCCCACCTATTCCATGAGATTCATGAGATAGTCTTCCATGAGAAGAAGACTATGGCTGCTAGTGTTTATGTATTGCAGATCAGGGCATGGGAGCATCTTCTCATATGTAGGCCAATTCATGAGGATGCTCGAGAGCCGATGGAGCCATATATTTGAAAATATTAGGGGCATATTAACTAGGTCTTCCTGGGTTAGACAGAGCATTGGAGGACACATCTTGATGACCTGGTCTTCGTTGTATGCCAGCCTTGGTTAGAGATGGAGGATTGGGATGATGCCCAGAGAGAGTTTCCCTGGATGTCAAGCTCACGGCCATTGTTGGGTAGGACTATGCAGATCATAGAGCAGTTTGTGATTTCATGGGTGTGGTGGTAGTATAGCTAACCATAGCATATCTCGCATGATTATTACGCCTACACTCAACTACAAAGGGCCGTAGAGTGAGAGTGGCTTCCATGTATGGATCCAGGCTGATCCATGATAGACATGTGTAGTCTGGTTGCAATTCAGTGGGACTACCTCATGGAGGTAGTAGGTGTAGGGATGATGCCTGCCTATTAGGCTAATTTGATTAGCCATCCATTCATGCAATTTACTAATCCACTGGGGATGGTAGGTTAGGCACAGAGATAGGTGCCTCAATAGTAGTAGGCAGAGCCATAGCTACAGGTGCAGCCATAACAGTAGCCATAGATTCGGCATAGGGTACAGTAGGTGCAGATTCCTACATGATAGATGGGATCAAACTTAGGTGCTAAGGGTAGTGGGATAGGACAGCATTGGCACCGAAGGAAGAGGATGAAGGAGTAGGCCCCACAGTAGGAGGCTCTATAGCAGTAGGTGCCACAATAGTAGGCACCTCAACAATAGGCACCATAGTAGTAGGCACCTAAGCTGATTGATGAGGATATGCTAGATCAACCTATAGTTGGGGTGTAGGACATTGTGTGACAATACAGAGAGAGGATTTTTGTGGCGTCCTGTTAGCTAGGAGAGTTGCAGATATAGGTTATAGTCTGCAATGCACAGCTTATGGAGTGACAGCAAGAGATCAATAGATGGAGAGAGTGTGCCGAGACTACTAAGAAGAGAGCAGAGACACCACAAGATGAGGTCCAGTTACAGTCAGCCCAAGCAGCATACTATTTTTTTGCATGTTCGATAGCGGTCCTGATGAGGCTTTGTAGGTGCAGTGGTTTTCATAGTATGCACAAGAGTCAAGAGGTGCATGACCTCCTACTAGACCTGACATTCCACCACCTCCTCCTCCACCTATAGCTCCTACTCCTGCTCCTCCTGGAGATGAGAGTACAGGATAGAGTTAGATTCTATGTGCTTGGCTCTTGATTTTTGATCTTTGGCTATGTATTGATTGGTGTGCCAGCACCATTTTATATCATTTTGGTCGATAGCACTTGAGTAGTGCCCATTTTTGTACTGACCCATTTTTTGATAGATATATATATATAAATTTTTTGAGCTGAGTATCAGTGTACATGTCATTGCCTATATCTGCCTCACTTTGATGTACATGAGATATCAATATGATGATTATGAGATGTGTATTTTCCTTTGATATGAATGCATACATATTTTAATGTGATCTGATGTGATTATGAGCATGTAGAGTAGATATTATGAGTATATGGATGCAATGCATATGGAAATAGACTGACATCTCATGTAATGTTGCATGTTTTTCTTGACAGTGATAGGTTTTCATGTCCCCTTTTCAAATAATTAAAAATAATAATCTTTTCTAAGGCAGGCAAGCCCAAAAAGGTGAAGTTTTGGAAAAAGGGGATAATCTTTGGAAGCTAATGGACTAATAAATGAAGATTATTATTAAAATATGTTTTATTAACCCCTCTTGGACGTGAGTTAGGGTTATTCCCTCTTTTTAAAGGTTTGGAGGCATTCTGGGCTCATTCCAGAACTTGATTTTTGCTCATTCTTTGTTATTCTTCAGAGGCTGCCAAACCTGTGGAGAAGGAGACCCAAGAACGGGAGTTTGCAGGTTTCTAGGGAGACCCAAGAATGGGAGTTTTTAGGTTTCCAAGAAGGCTAAGGATGGACATTTGAATCCATTCCATGTGCATGCTCATACAGAGTTTGCCTTTGTGCTCAACAATGCAGATTTGTGGGTTTTCGGGTGTGTTTTTTGTATGAGTTTGGTGTTTTCAGTTGAATATTTCATATTAGTTTTGGTTTCTTCTGTATTTCAGACTTTAAGGTGTTAAAATAGAGCTCAATATATGTATTTGGACATGATTAAACTTCTGAGATAGATTATTAGTGTTTTTGTGGTGTTTTCGGGCATTTTTGTGTTAATTTTGGGAGCTCAATTAGCATAGTTTTTGTCCTACATTTGTGAACTGTTGTGTAAAGGCTATATGGATCTGGAAATATCATTTTATAGGCTGTTATGCTGCTGAAATTTCTGTAAAAATGTCCATTTTCAAATTTATTAATAATTTGTGAAGTTGTGAAGCTTTTGGCACTATTTTTGGCATACCCGATTTGGGGTTTCTTGAGAAATTTGGTGGATCTTTGTGATATTAGTTGTTTGATCTTGAAGATCTGATTAGAGGCCTAAAATATCATATAAAATCAGAAAAGGGACATTTTAGTGGTATCAGAGCCATGATCTTGCTAGCCTGAGGGTTTGTAGAAGTTTGCATGTCAGTTTTGACAACTACCCAGATCTTGCATGTCAGTTTTGACAACTACCTAGATCTTGCATGTCAGCTTTGACAACTACCCAGATCTTGCATGTCATAATTTATGGTTGCATGTTGCTTCTAATCAACTACATTTCAAAATCTATGGTTGCATGCTACTTCTAATCATTTTCATGTTAGTTCTTGGTGTTTGAAGAAGTTATAACCTATTGGGGTTACACTCTACTTTATCCAAAATGGATAGGTATAGTACAAAGTCTTAGAGGACACGATCTTGGACAATTGATATCCAGAGTCAGAACAGTAGAAAGGATGGTTATTTAGACATTCGAGATAAACTTAGGAAAATAAGCCATGACATGTCTGAATAGTTGGTTGAGCACCACCGTATAATGAATGACATGTTGTCCGACCTAGATAAGGTGGATAAGTTGACTAGATTTCTATTTGGCAAATTTTCTCATAGGGTAGATGACACAATTACCAAGAACTTGCATGAGGAGTTTGAGAAACTAGCTTATAGCCAAGAAGAGGTCTCAGATTCTACTACGCCATAGGAGGTAGTGAGAAAGGATATTATGCAGATTGATAGTAATGGTCAATTTGATACTCAAACTGAGACAATTGTATACAGGTCATTAAAGGGTGATATCACAGGTATTCAAGATGGTATAGTTACAACAGGTAGTGACTACATCGTAGTGGGTTCAGATGATGATTATGAGGATGTTGTTGTGCATGATGGTGAGATACCTGGTAGAGATGAGCAAAAATTGAGCATTCATGACTTTCCTAAGAAAGAGTACTAGGCACAGTTAGATGCTTCATCACATGAGGTTGAGGCAGGTAGTACTTCACATGATTTGTCCAGCTAGCTAAAGGTGAACAAAGACAGTATTGTGACTTCATTATATCATCATGACAGGTATGTGGAGTTAGTTGGTATTGGTCATATTACTCAGGTGAGGAGTTTTTTTGAGTTACCAACTGATTCTAGTTTATAGATATGGACTCAAGATTTTTATATTGGCATTTGGGATTCAGTTGACTAGAGATCTTTAACACTTTTTGGTAGCAGTGTTTTTTTCGGTGCTATCATGGATTTGATTAGCAGATTGCATGGTGTTGTCTTTTCTTGTGCCAAGAGCTTATCCAATGTTGGTATTAGTTTTTATACACCTGTGCTGGGCTTTGTTCATATATCCAGTCAACCATACTTGCTAGAATGTATTGATGATCTTTCATATTTGGCAGTGTGTATAGATGAGTCCCAGGATCATATTGGCATTGATGACATGCAGGAGGATGCAGTGGGCAGTTGTGAAGACTTAGTTTCCTTGGGTACAAAGGAGTTGGACAGTAGTGCTATAGTTTTTGATACTTTGTATGTTGATATGAGCTTTAGAGTTGATTCATAGGACATGGATGGTAATACTCTAGAGAAAAGTAACTTTGAGGATACTCCTTTAGACAGTGCATCAGAGGAGGTTTGTAGGAGACAGTCAAGCCAGTGCCATCATGTGTCTAATCAGTTGAGAGTTAGTGACCAAGACATTGCTATCACTTGCCAGCATTTCGATGCTGCTCGTCAGTTGTTAGCAGTTTATGGATGGGGTTCTCCTACTAGTGATGAGCAGGAAGGCAGTTATCTTTCCTTAATAGAGTTCCACTCTTTATGGGAGGCTATTCGAATTTTGAGACAGGATTATATGCAATTGGTAGCTGATAGAGATTATCTTATGGAGTGGGGTAGTACAACATACGATTCATTTTTGGCCAAGGAAGATGAGGTGAGTGAGCTTGCTCAGCAGCTTGAGGTGACTTTTGATATTCTTGAGAGTACACAGTTGGCTTTCAAGGAGTCACAATTTCATTTGGCTAAGGTGACCATGGAGTTAGAGTGACTACAGTCTTTACCTAATTCTATATAGTCACAAGCTGTGGTGTTTGGTGATCCGAGGATGTCCATGGCCGAGATTGTTAGAGACAGTGGAGATGGGGATGCATCCATCCTTGATACTAACATTGGCATATCAGGTTCATTCCCACTAGAGTCAGGTTCAGTTGAGTTGGGTGTTGTAGAAAATTGTTGTATGCCTTACATGGTGGTGGCCTCTAGTACTAATGGCATGAAGACTAGAGATGTATCAAAGATCATGTGTGATGTTGGTGAGTTAGTAGTTGGCATGGTTCCTGCTAGTAATAGTACTCCCTTGGTGATATCTTCGAAGGTAATAGTCAGTTCCAACATGGTTAATGATCAATTGCAGTTAGTTTCATCTAGATTACAGTATGAGCCACTGACTGAGATTGGCACATTCTATCGGCATTACACTGTGAGGTACACTCATCAATTTACCTTTGATGACCATGTTGATGAGATGATGATACAGAGATGTACTTTGGTTCCTAGTGCTTATCATTAGTTATGGGATAGTTTGATGCCTTTGGATGAGAGTTGTGATGGGAACGACATGGAAATAGGTCCTGCAGTTGATAGCTTGATAATACATGACTTAGAGCAGGAGTATTGGAGTGATGCTTTAGTGGGTGTTGTTATTTATTCTACTCCTTTGGCTATGACATCTCCTAACTTAGCTGGTGAACAATCACAGTGGGTTGTATCACTTGTTCATGGTGAGCTATTGACTAAGGTTGGTTTTTTTTATCAATGTTATATTGTAGGGTATGTACATCCGTTAGAATTTGATCCTTGTGCTGAGGAGTTGATGGTAGACAAACTTGGTTTGGGTTCCATTTCTTACTCTTTATCTTGCAATGTCTTTTCACCATCAGCAGTGCATGGGAGTTATCATTATGAGATAGTGGCTGGTGATTTGCAGAGTTGTGTTGATTGCAGGAGTTGTATAGTGTGTGGATTCTCCATACTTGGTACAATTTCATTCGAGAGCGTTCACCATTGTTGCAGAGTTGGATTGTACATTCCGTATAGGCCAGTGGGATGCGTTGATGGTATTTACTGTGTTGGTAGTTTGATTTGTCCACTTTACTTGGATTTTGATGTTCTAAGAGTTTGTGTCTCATGGGTTTCTAACTGTGGTAGTGGTGATTTTGGAGTTCAGTTGAGTTGTAATTGTCAGTTTGACTATGGATTCCTCTTGGTCATATTGCAGAGGATATTGCAGGAGCCTGTGTTAATTGGTAGTAGTATAGTTCATGACTACATTTGGGATCCAGGTGGATTGATTTCTTTATTGTTCAGCCATTGCTTGAGGACAAGAAATATTTGGGAGGGGAGGACTTGTCATGTCCTCTTTTCAAATAATTAAAAATAATAATCTTTTCTAAGGAAGGCAGGCCCAAAAAGGTGAAGTTTTGGGAAAAGGGGATAATCTTTGGAAGCTAATGGACTAATAAATGAAAATTATTATTAAAATATGTTTTATTAACCCCTCTTGGATGTGAGTTATGGTTATGCCCTCTTTTAAGGGGTTTGGAGGCATTCTGGGCTCATTCTAGAACTTGATTTTTGCTCATTCTTTGTTACTCTTTAGAGGCTGCCAAACCTGTGGAGAAGGAGACCCAAGAACGAGAGTTTGCAGGTTTCCAGGGAGACCCAAGAACAGGAGTTTTCCAGGAAGGCTAAGGATAGGAGTTTGAAGCCATTCCATGTGCATGCTCATATAGAGTTTTCCTTTGTGCTAAACAGTGCAGATTTATGGGTTTTCAGGTGTGTTTTTTGTATGAGTTTGGTGTTTTCAGTTGAATATTTCATATCAGTTTGGGTTTCTGCTATATTTCAGATTTTAAGGTGTTAAAATAGAGCTGAATATATGTATTGGGATGTGATTAAACTTATGAGATAGATTATTAGTATTTTTATGGTATTTTCGGGCATTTTTGTGTTAATTTCAGGAGCCCGATGAGCATAGTTTTTGTCCTACATTTGTGAACTATTGTGTAAAGGCTATACAGATCTGGAAATGTCACTTTTTAGGCTTTTATGCTGCTGAAATTTTTGTAAAAATGTCCATTTTCAGATTTATTAATAATTTGTGAAGTTGTGAAGCTTTTGGCACTATTTTTGGCATACCCGATTTGGGGTTTCTTGAGAAATTTGGTGGATGTTTGTGATATTAGTTGTTTGATCTTGAAGATCTAATTAGAGGCCTGAAATATCATATAAAATCAAAAAAGGGACATTTCATAGGTATTCCATCGAGGAGTGCGAATCAATGAACCAAACACTTGTGTAGCTGTGGAGAAACTTGATATGTATGAAGATGCCCCCAATCCTTCCTCACACAAGGAAGAAATAGAATTAGAACTGAATTGCATGCTTATACAAGTGAAGCATGTAATGCAAAACTTATGTTAAATGCAACCCTAGGTCTAGTTACCAAGCCTCGACAATTTATCATCACTAGATATAGAACAAAGCTCATATGTTATACAATTCCCACTAACATTGCAATCGTGGGAATATGAATAGAACATACATTATAGGTTTGTCAGGATTAAATATAAGCTTTCGAGGGGAAAGAAGCTAGAATAACCAGAACATTTTCCCCTTTTAATGTAGCAAGTTAACATAAGCATCATAGCATAAATGCTAGGATGACCTAAATGTTGCTTGCATGACAGACACACCAAACACATGAGAGATCCATCTTATGCTAAGTATTCAGTATTTATTCTATCCGCAACAACCCTTGCATTCATAACCTAAGATAGAAGTGTGCTAGATATACTCGTAGTGACCCATACATTCACTTAGCAGGATGAGTGTCGGTATTTACTGTAGCATGAAGAGTTCACTCCAACAAACAAGGAGAAGAACCAACGTTATTGATGTATTCATATAAAAGGTTTTGAGGTACACACAGCCATCCAATATGAGATGGAGGCTCTTATAGTGGACACCCCTCTTATAGGAATTTGTCAACTAAGTGGAACTAAATTACAAACACAAAGAAAAGAAAAGATCATGCCCCCAATCATTACTTCTCTAGTTGAAGATGACATCATTGAGTTCCTTGAGGAGATACGATAAAGAAAAACAAAGCAAACAAAGAAAATGCTCAACATATCCAAACAAGTGTATCATTTTTGAGTTCAATGTTTGTGGGATTGATGTCAAGTGCCAATGTCCAGAACATGTTTGAAAGGAATCTCTTCAGTAGGGTGACAATAGTAGGTAGACATAGTTAGAACAATTAGTGACTGAGGTCAAAGGGAAATCTTCATGATGAAGAACCTAAGAAGGATTGAGCAACAGTAGACAAACACAGTCAAGATGATTGGTGACTAATGCAAGAGAGATCTATCTTCCATAAAGAAATTTGGAGACATGACCCAAGAAAAAGTAGGTAGAAATAGCTAAAACAACTGGTGACTATTGCAAAAGAGATTCTATGAGGAGAATCTAGAAAAGAGTGACACTAGTGATAGTAGGCAGATGCAGTGAGGACCACTGGTGACTATCGCAAAGGAGATTCTATGAGGAGAAGCTCAAAAAGAGTGACACTAGAAATAATAGGTAGATGCGGTGAGGATCACTGGTGACTATCGCAAAGGAGATTCTATGAGGAGAATCTCAAAAAGAGTGACAGTAAAGGGGAATGCCCCTGAGCTGCGAGAAGACTCAATCCATAGGTACATGAGCAAAAGCAAAAAACTGAAATAGGAAAGTGGGAAAGCAACTGTACAAAAAGCTAGAAGGTGCACTATAAGATGGAGCATTGGAAATAAGAGGCACATGTTTGCCAGATTTTCACCTTCTTGGTAGGATTTCCTTTTTTTTCTACCATGATGCTTGTTTCTAGGTTTTCATCAATGGCAATTTTTTTGTTTTTCAATTTTTTTGGTTTTATTTATTTATTTATTTATTTTTTTTTGTATTTTTGGATTTTTCATTTTATTTTTTTATGTTACCAAGGTGCCTATTGCTAGGTTTTCACCAGGGTAACAATTTTTTTCAACACTTTTTCAAATTTTTAGGATTTTTTTCAGGACATATAGATATGTACAAAGAGCTTACTGATATTAGATCAACTATAAAACCACTTCAAGTGGAGAGTGTTGATAGGTTCTTTTAGCACTTCTCCTTTGGTTGTGGAAACTTGATAGGTTGTAGATCCATATATTGCAATAATGATGTAAGGACCAAGCTAGTTTGGTTCAAACTTTCCCTTTTGGACCTATTGTTGTTGATTCTTAGGGTTCTCTCTTAGGACAAGGCCACCCAGCTAGAAGTCACATGGCTTGAACCTCCAATTGTAGCTTCTTGCCATTCATTGTTGATATACCCTCAAATGGTCACATGCCACTTGTTGACATTCATCCAATAACAGAAGCTCTTGAAGCTGAGCTATCCTATAGTCATCATCAGTGATAAGGACCTTCATGGAGATTCTCAAGGTAGGAATCTCAACCTCTATTGGAAGCACAACATCCACCCCATACACCAATGCAAAAGGAGTCATGCCAGTTGGAGTTTTGATGCTTTTCCTATATGCCCATAGGGCTAAGTTGATCTAGAGATGCCAGTCTCTCCCTGACTTGCTAACTGTGCAATAAAGAATTTTGAGGATCGCCTTATTGGATGCCTCAGCTTGGCCATTACCTTGGGGGTAATAAATGAAAGACCAATGTTGTGTTATTTTGAATTTCTTGCATAGTTCCTTGAGGTCTTTGTTCTTGAATTGTCCTCCATTGTTAGTAATGATTAAGAATGGTACACCATATTTGCAGATGATTTAGTTTGTGATAAAAAGTGCTATAGTTTTTCCATTGACAACTGTGAGAGGTATTTCCTCTACCCATTTCATGAAGTAATCTATAGCTATGATAATGAACTTATGTCCATTAGAGGAGGTTGGGTGGATCTGTCCCACCAAGTTGAAGGCCCATTGTTGAAATGGCCATGTTGTAGTAGAAGGAATTAGCTCTCTGGCTAGAGTGTAAATCAAATTCCCATGTAGCTGACACTACTTGCAAGACCTAGCATACTTGATAGCTTCTTGCTCCATTTTAGGCCAGTAATAACTAGCACGAAGGAGTTTGCAAGCTAGTGTCAAGCCATTGGAATGAGATCCACAAATTCCCTCGTGAACATCAATTAGTGCACGTTTGGAATCTTCAAGTTCTAAACACCTAAGGAGTGTTCTGTCGAGACCTCTCCTATACAAATCATCAGCAATAATGACATAATGCAAAGCATTATGGATTAGGTAACATTTCTCATTCTGGGTTAGAGCTTCTAGAATGGTTTGATTGCAAAGATAGGAATAAATGTGATGGTAGCAAGATGATTCATGTCCAATAATTTAACAAATCATTCTAGAATTAGGGGTGTCGTAGGCTAGGTAGTGTAACACTTCCACCAAGAAATCATGTCAGAGATCATTTTTAGGCATTTGAAGCAAGCAGGCTAGAGTGGCCATGGCATTAGCTACTTTATTATCTACTCGTGGAACTTGTTGGAAGGTGATGTGTGCAAAATACTTCTTTAAGTCATCAACCATGCACTTGTAAGGAATTAGTTTCTCATCCTTTCTTTCGTACACATCATTAACCTAGTTGATGACAAGTTGAGAGTCACCAAAGATGTCTAACTGGTCCACTCTCCATTCAGCTGCAATTTTCATGCCATTGATCAAAGCCTTGTATTCAACAATGTTGTTTGTACAAGGAAATAGAATCTTGTACGCTTTGGGCAATGAGTATCTCTATGGTGTAATAAAGTCTAATCCATCACCTGATCCTTGTTGTGTGAAGGACCCATCAAAGAACATAACCCATGTGTGGTGCATGAGTGTCAGAATTGATTCATCTAGGAAATCAATGTTCATTGGTAGAAGACTTTGTATGGGGTGCATCAGCTAGCTGATCTACAATTGCTTGTCCCTTGATAGCCTTGCATTCAACATATTGGATGTCAAACTCACTGAGTATCATAACCCATTTAGCAAATCTTTCTATGAGAGCTGTCTTACTGATCAAGTACTTTAGTGGGTCTATTTTAGCCACGAGCCTTGTAGTGTGGGCAAGCATTTAGTGTCTCAACTTCTAGCAAGCAAAGACAATTTCCAAGCAAGCTTTCTCAATAATGCTATAGTTTTTCTCATAAGAGATCAGTGTTCAGCTCAAGTAATAAATAGCCCTTTCTTTTTTGTCATTGTCTTCCTGAGCCAAAAGGATTCCCAAAGACATTTTAGTTACCGAGATGTACAAAAGAAAAGGCTTCCCATGGATGGGAGGCATCAGGATTGGTGGATTGACAAGATATTGTTTGATCTGTGTTAAGCTTTGCTCACAATCCTGGCTCCAATTGCATTTCACACCCTTATGTAAGGTCTTTGTGAATGGTTGTGATATATCTATCAATTGTGAGATAAACTTACAAATAGACTAGAGCCTTCCCTGTAGTCCTCTCATCTGACTGATGTTCTAAGGTGGTGGAATTTCCATTATTGCTTGTACTTGCTCCAGATCTACCTCAATTCCTTTTGCAGAAATAATGTATCCCAACAACTTTCCTGATGTGACACCAAATGGGCATTTCTTAGGATTGAGTTGAAGACTAATTTTTTCCATATGATCTAGGATGGGTCCCAAATCTTGTAGATGAGTATTGCATTTAGCACTTTTGACCAAGGTATCATCAACGTAGTCTTCCATGGTCTTATGCATCATATCATGGAAAATTGTAGTAATAGCCCGCTGATATGTAGCACCAACATTCTTCAAGCCAAATGGCATCACATTCCAACAAAAGGTTCCCCATGCACATGTGAAAGTCATTTTATCCTAGTCTTCTAGTGCAATTTTTATTTGATTGTGTCCAGAAAAACCATCCATAAGTGAGTACATCTAATAGCTAGCCATCATGTCCACGATCATATCAATATTAGGGAGAAGAAAGTCATCTTTAGGACATGCCAAGTTAAGATCACGAAAGTCTTTACAAACCCTGATAGATTTATCATGCTTAGAAACTGGAACAATATTGGATATCCATTCAGCATAATCAATTGCGCGGATGAAACCAGCTTTTAGAAGTTTCTCCAATTTCGCTTTGACGAGAAATGTAGTGTGAGGATGCATTTTTTGAAGCTTCTATTTAACTAGTTTGATGCCTAGTGCTATGGACAAGTGATGCATGATAAGATCAAGATCCAGTCCTAGCATGTCAGAGTATGTCTAGGAAAAAATTCTTTTCTTTTCTTTGAAAAAGGCAATGAATTCTTCCATTTCTTCTAGTGATAATGACTATGCCAGATGTATCATATGAGGATGTTCTTCCGTGCCTAGGTCAATTGGCTATGTTGGCTCTATCAACACTGATGATCTCTCTTGAAAGTGATAGGGAAGTGCATCAAATATCTCATTTGCAGGTGCCTCAGAGAGGTTTTCACCCTTGGATACGTCTTTTGTTTTTACTTTTTTGGGTTTTGACACTGCCACAATGTGGTTTTCACCATTGGACCTTTTGTTTTTTTTCTTTTTAATTTTATGAATCAGATATTTTATGTCAGCCTCAGTCATGTTGACACTCTACTCATTGGTGGAAGACGTTACAAGTTTGATAGTGTTTAGGTAATAGGTGAGAGCATAATCATTCTAGAACATGGGGACTTCGCTAGGTGCATTAGGGTTCCAATCTATAAGCTTGAGATGTGTGAGTGAGAGTGTAGTGGCTAGTTCAATTACATTCATAGTATAGTCATTAAGTGCTTGGACTAGTAATTCAAGACCTATGGTGACCTTGTCCATAGGTGTGTTCAAATGTCTCAAAGTATGAACATCAGTAATTGACAATTCTAGGACACTAGTTGGATTAGACCCATGTGACCTAACCCTAGACATTTGACCCACTTCAATTTTTTTTCATAGACATGCACTTGGTCAATGTCTTTATTAGTAGTCACTTTTGAAAGAGAGTCAAACTCATATTCCTTACAATCAGTGTTGCATGTTGAGAGGCTATAAAACTCCCCAACAGTGATAGGAACATACCCATCTTCATCCTCTGGGTTCTTACACAAAAACTCAATATAGAATGACTGAGTAGATTCTCCCTTTTCTGAATGATATTTGAGTTGCTCAGCATTGTCCTCGAAAGAGTCACTAGTATCATCCATAGTGCTAACATGTGGCACAAATTCATATGGCTCAGCAAATAATTTAGCAAGGTCATGAGAAATAGGATGAGGATAGGAATCCTCATCATTAGATTCTTCCTCTCAAGTATCTGACTCAGTTTATGACTCGTTTCTAGATGAACTCTAGGATTTGGTATAAATTTATTTGGTCCCAAATGAAAAGGAACCTTCTTAAATCCTAGGCTAGTTGTATCACTATTACTTTGATGGGATTAATTAGGCCATTGTTATTGCACCCAATAGGGCTAGTTCCCTTGTAACCAAAAAGTTTCATAAGCCTAAGACGAGGCCCATATTTTTTAGGATTGATTTCTTGAGCTTTCTCTATTAGGTCCACTAGAGCCTCTTCAAAATAAAGCCATGCTGCAATGGCTCTATTTTCACTTGCATCTTCTAAGGGCATTGTAGCCTTAAAAAATGTGCCATTATACTTGGTCTAGGGTGTCAGCACAAATGGCTTCTTTGCCTCTGAGGGTCTCTTGTAATGATGAGGAGATTCTATAAGAGATGTCAATGACAATACTAGTTCAATGTGATACTCTCCCATGCTAGTTTCTTTTAGTTTGAATGATTTCTCAATTTGTTTTAGCTTATTGTCATGATAATCAGTGGCCTCATGGTTAGTAGGGATGAAAGTTTCAATAGCTTTAAGCATATTGCAAGTATAGCTAGTAGTGGTAGGAATAGTAACTTTAGATCCATGAAATAGGAACTTGGTGCATTGGTGGTATGTGGATGGTACAATGCGCATCTTATGTATCCATGGCCATCCTAACAGAATGCTGTAAGCTAAGGGAATGTCAAGCACCTAATAGGTGACATCCCTTTCTATAGGACTGGCATGAATGGGTAAAACCACAAGGCCTAGAGACTTTCATTCCACTTCATCATATGCTTTGATGGTGATCTTACATCGAGGATTGATAGAGTCCTTAGAATAATTCAATTGCCTAAGGAGAGTAGTAGAGACAATATTTAGGCTAGTGTCATTGTCGATGAGTACCCAATGAACACGTATCTGATGGATCATAACCTTGATGTGTAGAGGTTGATTATGTGGGTGACTCAGCGAGTTATCATACTCCTTAGAGAAGGTCATAAGATAAGGTGAGGTCAAGTGACCTACCATGGATTGGAATAGCTCAAGATCAAGGTCTTGAAGAACATTTTCCTTAGCGAGGGCTTTGTCTAGAATCTTCCTATGAGCAAGTGAGATTTTAAGTAGCTCAAAGATGGAAATCTAAGCATTAGTTCATTTCAATTGATTGAGAACAATATAACTAGTTGCCATCAAGTTCGTTATGGGTTTTGCACCTTTGCTAGATGGACCAGTAAGGGCTTTGTCTTTGTGTTGTTCAAGATCAAAAGTAGAAGGTGCAGGGCCTTTTAGCACCAACTTGGTGCAAGAGTGAGTGACAACATTAGCACAGTGTTGCAAGGGCATATTATCTATTACATTGGGAGTAGGGCCTCTCAAGAAAAATGGTGTCTTAGGCTTGTTGTTATCTTGTTTTCACTTAATGGTAATAACATCGTAGTATTCAGAATCCATAGGTTCAACCATGTTGATGACATTATCATGATTGGAATATGCATAGTTGACCTTGTTGTTGGATTGTGGTTTTGAAGTCTCTCCTTTTTCATAAGCTGGTAAAGGCTCTTTGAATGCCTTGTGGTCTAAGTTTTTGTTATGTCCATCTACCACAAGATCACCAACATCAATCATGTCCTGGACTTTATGGCAACAGTTTATGCAGTTGCTAGTTTTGTGTCCCTTATTTTGGTGATACTCATAGAATGAGGTTTCATTCCACCATGGTGGACATGGTTGTGGATCATAGGGATGAGGATTTTCCATTGGTGAAATAAGCTTATGTTGTAGCAATGTTTTGTAAGCCACATCCAAAGGTTCTCCCAAGGGTTTATACTCTCACTTGGGGCATGTTGCCTGTGAGTTTCTTGATTTGTTCCAAAATGTCTTATTGTCAAGAGGAGGTTTCTTAGCATTTTTGGCCACTTTGATGCCATCTATGAGATTAAATGCCACTTTAGCAGGTTTGGGTGTGACATTGTCAATGACTCCATCATGTACAATTTCTTGATTCTTGTTGACATGTTTGGTTTTATCCCTGTTGGAAGTGGAACCTATTTTTATGTCTCTCTGAAGAGTGAGTTCACCTTTCTTGACCATAAATTGCTCGATATGGATAGCCTATGTGATCATGTCTTCAAAGGTACATGGACCTTGAAGTTGGACTCTATATCTAAAATCAAGTAGGAGGTTATCAATGAAAATATCAAGCTTCTCCATTTCTGGAATTTTGTGGGAATACTTAGTGTACAGTTGTCTCCACCATTGGAGAAATGTGAGAAAAGGTTCTCTAACTTTCTATTTAAGGTTGCATAAATCTTGAATGTTGATAGGATGTTGATTGTTATGAGAATACTGTTGGACAAATAGATTGGCAATTTTGTCAAACATCTTGATACTAGGAGGTAAATGTGAGAACCACTCCAAAGCCTAACCACCTAGGCTTCTAGGGAATAAATGCATGAGGTATGTTTTATCATGTATAAGTTCCATAGAAAAAGCACCAAATTCTCGCAAGTGATCTTGGGGATTAGTGGTACCAAAGTACTTGTCGTATTTGGGTAGCTCTACGCCTCGTGGGAAAGGTGGCATGCTAATGCTTTTGTCAAATGGGAATGGGAAAAGAGCATCCAATGTGAATGTTTTCATGGGTTTCTCTTTCTCATGCATCATTTGAGCCAATTTTTCTTGCATAATTTTCAATTGATTTTAGAGTTTAGAAGTCTCAGTTTCTTCTTTAGAAATTATAATGGTTTCCACATTGAAATGAGAGGGCGACTTAGCTCCATCTTGGGAAAGTTTGAGAAAGTACTTTTCTTTTTCCTTGTTGAGTAGGATTCCCATGACCTTTTGAAAGTTTTTGTCTTTGTAACATTTTACTATGTGTTCAAGGAGTATTTCCATGTCTTCCTATTCCTCATCAATGTTGTGATCTTTCTTTTTCTCTGTCATTCCTGGGTGGTTCTTGATGTTAACTATAACTACCATGTTTAGGTTCATGATTAGTCATTCTAGGAATGTGTTCAATTTCAGTGTGTTGTGTTTTGAAAGGTCCTTTGAAAAAGGACTTAGACATCATGTTTGGTGATATAGGACCTCTACCCATCTCAGTGTCCTCTTAGTACAAAGGATTCCTAATTTGTTGCAAGTTTATGGAAAATGTTTGTTGAATTCAAGGTGACCTGGCAGATGAGGGAGATCATGAAGATGTCTCACTAGCCGAATTAGATACAGATTGTGTAAAAAAAGGTGAGCAACCTCTGCCATTATTACAACCCCTGGCATGACCTCACCTGAGTCTAAGAAGGTAAAACACGTTGCTACTTCTGGTTGTGATAGTCATAGACAAGGACAAGAAGCAAGAACCTAGACAAGGACTACACTAAGACTAAGTCTCAATAAGATAAGACAGGTATGTTGTATACTAAGGTAGGAGTAATATGATTTGAAGGTTAGAATAGCCAAATTTTATGACTATCATAACATGGAGTATGAAAAGCATTAAGGAACAAGAATCCAGAGAAGTAAAAGATAAGACTAGTCAAAATGTGGATCACAAATATTTGGTTAAGCTAAATGCCAATGTTAAAGCATTCATATAGATAGAAAATGACAACTCAATCCAAGAAACTGATTGGATGAAGATTGTTGATTGGTCAAACTGACTAATTTGACAAATTTTAGAGCAGGATCTCATGCAAAAACTTTTTTTGAGCCGCACAAAGAAGTTCACCAGGTCATGTGAAGACTTATGATAGTTGTTTAGTTTTGTGTGAAGACC
The DNA here is from genome assembly GCA_028749045.1 of Cupressus sempervirens. Lineage (NCBI taxonomy): Eukaryota > Viridiplantae > Streptophyta > Pinopsida > Cupressales > Cupressaceae > Cupressus > Cupressus sempervirens. The sequence goes on from CM053791.1 coordinate 554,550,678, forward strand.
TTTTTTGTCTCATGTGAAGAAATGATAGGACAACTAGAACAAAGGCAAGATCTTGCATGAGTATACGTGAACCAACTCACGTGAAAAGATGAATTCTCGTGTGAAAAAGTACAAGTCTGCATAAAAATTAGGACCAGATTAACAATAACGTTGGATTTTGAAGAGATTTTCAGAGTATTTGGACAAATTGGACAAATTTATTAGACAAATTAGATTGGACAAACAATGAGGTTAACTTAGTAAGACATTTAGATAATATTTTAGGATTCAATCAAGGAAATGAGTGCAAATAAGACAGTGGGAAGCAAACAGTAGTAAAAAATAGTGTTGTCGAGGGCAAAGAAACTCGATAGGAAAGGGGAGTCTTGACCTTTGTTTGTTGTAGATAGTTTTAGACTTGTTTATGACTTGAGAAAAAATAGATTTTTATCCCTAAAATGAAAAACTGGTAGAGAAGGAAAAACCTTTGTCCCACATCTTATGCGCATGCGTGTACCTCACAAAGCCATGTCACCCCCTAGAGGGCGCTTATTATTTTGGTATATTCAAAGGACTCAATAGTATATGTTGAATGAGCATCCTTATGAAAGGGGATGAGCACATATACCACCTTCAAATGTTCAGTAGCATGCCTATGGTAAGTACTATAGGAGAGATTCTTCCCCCTCCTTGTACAAATATTATGCCTCCTTTCAGAGGTGAACTGGGTGGCTTCTAACTAAGAGGTTTTTACTTGGCTTCCATTCGTATTAATTCTTGGTGACTCTGCAAGTGGAGTTGAGACTAGTAGCCCACACTAGCATCTAAAAGTGCACATAGTTGCTTAGCAAGACTGGGGCCAGCACCAACCAGTGCAACAAATAGAGCTTCCCCTTGATATGCGATATCAAGAATCAAGGGAAAGAAATTAATCTGGCTTTGGAGTCTTTCACTCTACAAAGCATCTTGATTATAGTGAGTTGGAATCTTCGGTGAAAGGAGTGTGGTCACTTAGGTCATTCTCAGAGGTTGGATCACTCTGGTAGGCCCTCTAAAGGATTGACTTGGACTGGTGGTTTGATCGCAAGGGTCAAAGTTTTTGATTTCCCCCAAGGGGAAAGAGCATACTCCTCTACCTTACTTTCTTTCCAAAAAAAGAAAAAAAAGTTAATTTACTAACTTAGCTTAATCAATCTAGACTTATCCTTCATCAAGATTCTAATTTCCTAAAAGGAAATCATCATCTCTTCATAGAAAAGGACCGTACTAGAGAACCACTAAGTTGCGTGCCTTCTTCGAAATGCCATCTTTTAGAAGCATCTAGGTTTTTGATTCACTCTTGGTCATGAACTCCAAGTGATGAAGAGTATAATCCTCTATTCTTTTGTCTTACACCCTAAGAAGTTCATAAACCCCTAATTAATCTAGTTTGGAAAGCAAGAAAATAAGACATAATGTTTTGTGGGTTTGAAATTTGGTCTTTGTCAAACGTATCTTTGACAATCATCCTACAGGAAAATCATTAGTTCATGTTTGATCTATAAACTAGGATTTACAAATTTTTTATAACTTAATCCAAATTAGAGATTTGATTCCCGATCTAGGTAGTAATTGCATGGTTATGTTTCTTAAATCGTTGAAATTACAGAGAAGAAGTGTTACACTTTAAACACTTAAATCAATTGTGTTTAGCAACATAAAAGAAAGAACATAACTAAAAATGAAATGAAAGAATAGGAAAGAGATAGAAGATATGCAAACAATTTGATAACGAAGTTCCTCTGATTAGGACTACGTCTCCAGGTCCGCTTCTCAATTCGAGGACCACTTTATTAATGTTGCCAGGCAAAACACACCTTCTTACAACATCCAAGATTTAACCTTTATAGTCTCTCTCTCTTTTTCACTTGAAGATAATAACTTCGTGCTTACAATAATCTCTCACCCACAAACTCTCTCAAGAATTACAAAATTTTCCCCAAGAGAAAATTTTCGTTCCAAGCTAATTGTTCATCTCTTCTAAATTCCCCTCTTTTTATACATGAAATTTAGCCAAAAATGGGCTAAAACAATTAACCAACATAATCCCCTATTTTGGTTACATAAATTCGAATCTACCCTTTTACCATTTCATGGTTGTAAGTTTACTCCATTAATAGGGGTTTGTTTTAACAAATAACCTTATTTAAATAAGGTTGGGCAGATTTGTTATGGATACATAACAACTCTTCCTCTAATATTACATATGCCATAAATAACCTATTGGTTGACCTTAACTTTAGGAGGGTAATGGTTGGGAGTTCAAATCCCATTATCCCTTTTCTTAAATTCGAATTAAATACCTATTTAAATTTGAATTTGAACTTTTTCCCTCTCTTTGAGATTTTATGATATCATGCTGACATCATCAAAATCCACATTTCTATCTAAACTTCAAACTGTTATAATTTTCACATTTGATCTTCATTTTTGATGAAATGAACGTCATTGGAAAGCTCTCATCGGGCTCTTCATTTTGAAATCCATTGTTAACCACTTTTTGAGATGGTCTGATTTCACCCTTTATCTAGCCCTCTAGTTTGCTTGTTGACCTGAACTTTGACCGAGCGTAACTTTTTCATACAAGCTCCTTTTTCACCCGTTCAAGTTGCATCAGGTTCTATTCTCTGAGCTCTTTGTAGTGATACTAAATTTTAGAGATTATGAGACTGCTGAATTTTTGGCCTTTTGGATCCACCTGGATCATTCCTCCCCACTGAGAAGCTTTTGTACCTCCAAAAGTCTATTTTTATGTACATTTTGAATAAGGGCAATGTTGCCCCACTTGCCCAGTATCATCTATATGTCCTACTGGAATTCTAAACATCTGACCCACCACAAATATAAAGACATATGTGATAGCACTATTGACACAATTAACCATAAATCCACCAGTTTCCACTATTACATCCATCACCCACATAGCACCAACTAGTAGAACTAGAAGTAACAAAACTGAACTAACTGATGAAATGGAAAGATTATCAAAATTTTGAACCTCTTGTACAGAAACATTATTAGAAAATGAGCCTTTCAAATCATCTTTTACCATTATTGGCTGAAGATGCATTTCTTCTTGCACCTGATCCTCACTAGCTGCTGCAGACATGAGAGTCAGTTTACTGCTTGCATTTACAATCATTTTCAAATTTCCTATATTTACAATTGATCCTCCATTCTTCATGCGATGAGCTCTTATAATGTATTCAATCCCATTTTTAAACAAATGATACTTGTTATGTTCCTTGTAGAAGATAGCTTTCCTATCATATAAGTATGGGCTACCCAACACAATCCCACAGATATCAAGTGGAACCACATCAAATTCAACTTCATCTATGAACTTAGATGTTATTGCAAATCTTAACTTACATTGCTTAGTAACTCGCAATCTATTATCATTGCACACCCAGCCTAATGGATAAGGTCTCCTATGTGGCTTAGTTTCCAATCCCAATTGTTTAATAATTTCTTCTGAAATCATATTAACTTGGGACCCACTATCTATCAATGTGTTAATTTTAGTGTTCTTTGAAATCACCCTTATATGAAAAAGTTCACACCTTTTACTATCTTCAGGAACAAAATGACTTTTTGAAGTGGAAGCATATGAAACATCAGTTGTAGAATAAAAAAAAGTTTTACCTTTCAAACCCATAGCTGATATTGTTGCTTCATCACTAGAATCTGATCCAAGATCCTAAACAACAACCGTAGACTTTTGCTTACCCTTATGATCCTTAAACCACTTTGGTTTCAATTTTGGATGCAATTTCCAACACTTCTCTTCTACATGTCCTTTCTTCTGACAATGGGAACATGTAGGTTTGTTACCTTCCTCTTTCTTTACTATGGCTACCTTCTTTCCTTTCTTGATGCTGTCAAGGGGAGAAAATTCTTTCTTTGAACTGAAACTTACATTTCCTCCACCTGCTTCAATATGAGTCGCTTGAACGCATACTTCATCAAAGTTAGAAGGACTAAACATCAATATTGTATGCTTCAAATATGAATGCATTCCATCTATATACTTTAATAAAGTATCTTGGGTATAAAGAGGAATTCCAAGAGTTAATGCCTTCTTCCTAAACACCTGTGTATACTCTTGCACAGACTGCCCTTTACCTTGCCTGAGATTTTGCCAATCCATAATGGCTTGTTGTATATAACCCAATGGATAAAATTTTTTCTTCAAAGCAAAAGTAAATTCATACCAAGATGAAATGATTTTACCATGTGTAAGAAGATCATCCTGGATCTTTGTCTCCCACCAGACCAATGCAGTGCCTCCCATTCTGAGAGTAGCTAGCTGAATTTTGGAAGAATCATCCAAAATATTTTGAACCCTGCAATACACTTCAATCTGCTTAAGCCAATTATCCAATTTTTCAGCATCCAATTAACCATTATATATAGGCAAATCAAACTTTACATCAAGCTTTAACAAGGGTGTCTTCACAGAATGTTTCTTTTTAGAAGAATTAGATAGAGAAGAAGAAGATGAAGAAGAAGATGAAGAGGATGGAGATGAAGGTTTAGGAGGGTCACTACCACCTCCTACTATTGGAATATTCAAATATGGAAAGAGTACTTATGAGAGGGGGGGGTGAATCATAAGTATCAAACTTTATCCAATAAAACTTTTAACTGAAAGTAAGTTGCATGCATGTAAATACATCAAATAAACATGTAACAAAACTCATGCATCAATAACTCTTAACACCAAAATTTTGGTAACCCAAAAACCCTCCAAGAATAAGAAGGTAAAACTGGGGTGGGGATGATACCCACAAAAATTGACTGCAGCAATATTGTTCAACCACTTCTGATGGTTTGCCTTGTTAAAGGCTTTACACTGTATTAATAGTGACCTAGTTAGAGGATTTACAAACACTTAACATGAAGTGTCACCTGGTTAAAAGATTTTAATCACCTAATCAAAAGGATCTTACAAAATAGTTGTAAAGCTAACCTATCACCATAGGATTTTCATTCTAATACAATTGCTAGAGAGTATTAGATACAATAAACCTGATAGATTACAATCCTTGATTGCTGAATGCAAGCTCCTTTTTCGCCTTCTCCTGATCTTGATCCTTTGTGATCTGATAACCCTTGCTTCTGAAAACAAATTTTCTTATGCATACTTGTATGTCCTTCCATATATGTACAATGAAATTCTATCTTCCTTATAAAGACTTCAAAGACTTAGGGTTTGATTTGGATCTACGATCCATATTGAATCTCAATTTCTCGCTCAATACTTGTTTTACTTACTGATTGGTTGCATGCCTTTATTATTTTTCTTATTGGCTGCATGTGAGTTGCACGAAAAAAATAAAAGATTTGATTATATCATTAAATCCCTTGAAGTTTACCTTCTGTCGGCTGCAAAAATTGTTTGCATCATAGTTTGTGCAATTTCAAACTTTTATGCTGATCTACTGAGTTACTCGGCTCCTGAAGTATTTCTGATACTCGGCACATGTTGTTTCCTAGATAGCTCGGCACCTAAACAAAACTGTATCACTTGGCACATGTTGTACTCGGCACTTGTTAACACTCGACACTTATTATCACTCAGCACTTGTTATCACTCAGCACTTGTTATCACTCGGCACTTGTTATCACTCGGCACTTGTTATCACTCGACACTTACTTTTGATCTTGGTTAAGTGTATTGACACTCAGTTGTCAAATTTATTCTTTAAGCTAACAATCTCCCCCTTTGACATGAGTGGCAAAAACACTTAATTAAGATCCATGTGACTCAGTAATTTATCCTTCATTCAAAATTTGCTCTCAAAGTTTGCTATCTTAAAATTTTCTATCTCCCCCTTTTATCATACTTATCATTTCATTCCTGTACTTAACTCCCCCTTAATCACTTCTTATTACTCTCTTATTACTTATTCTCCCCCTTTTTGACACTTATGTCAAGGGTCTTTACAATGAAATGTTATACTTGGCCAAAAATGTGCTATTTACTTCAAGGAGTACCTTCAGAGCTGCATCCCAATTTGCTAATGCAGCATCCAATGTCTTATGTTGGATGGCAATCTCTGCTGCTAGGTGTACAAGTCCATCAGATGAAGAAAGATTGGGGTCTTTCCTGAGGACTGTCTCTACATTTATCTACTCCTTGTGAAGTAGTTCCAAATGAGGAGTTATTGATGATTGAATTTGTATCAATTTGGCTTTTGTGGTTGCCTCCTCTGCTGCTAAGATAGCTAACTCTCTTTGTGTGTGAAGCAATTGGACAAAATACTTCTCACTCTGAGCTAGATCTATGGGGAGTTGCATGCTAGAAATTTTTAGATTTTTTTCCATGCTCAGTATTTTCTGGCTAGTGTCTTGTGTGAATGTGGAAAAATCACACAACTTGTTGTACAGGGAAAAGATGTTTCCTAGTACAATTTTAACTGTTATAACTTTCTTTACCAGTTCTTCTTGTGACAGTGCTATATCATCGGATATTTTACTATTTACTTTACCTTGGAACTTCTTTTCTGACCATTCAAGCAATCTGACATTTGTTTCCTGGTCTTCATTAGTCACCTAGTCAACTATATCAGATAGTTGTTCCATAATTGGTCTTGACTCATCTAGAGATTGTAAGCAAAAGGCTTCCGTGAATATATGTTTAATTTCATTCAAGGTAAGCTTATGCTTGTATTTTTTTCTTAGTGCTTCTTGTCTCCTTCTTTTGTCCAATGCACTCTGAATTTCATTAATCTTTTCTTTATTAAGAGTGCTAGATTCATAATATGGGATCTTTATTTCTTCATCAAGCTCAGGAACTCCATAGTGAACTCTCCTGAGTGCCTTTGATGAGCTCGAGCCTGGTGTTTTGATTTTCAGCTGTAATCCATCTGTGCTCGGCTACTAAAGAGTTTGTGTAGGAGTACCAAATTTTGGTAATGCAACCAGTGTTTGTATTGCAGTCTCCTCCTTTTTCTTTGTCTCATCTTTTTCTTCAGCTTGAATATCCCTTTTATGATTGCTAGGTGGGGTTGAACTTGTTGGTTGTTCAGATGTTTATTTTATTTCCCCTGCTGCTATACTCGGCATTTGGAGTGTATAAGTGACTGTACTTGGTGGAGGTGGTGGTGGAAGGAATAGAATACCAATAGTTTGTATGGTCAAAGGTGGCACTTGTGCTTTTACCTTGACTTCTGGATTCTGTAATTCATCAACACTAACTAATACAAGATTTGAACTTAATTTTGCTACTAGTGATGATTGGTCAAGGATTTCCAAATCCTCTATAGTTAATGGATTGATGTTTAGATTTGAAGTATCTGTAACATCCTTTATTTTTATGATATCTGCGGGTGTGATGGTGGCATGAGGAGGACTAGGAGTAGATACTTGTATGTCTTGCATACTTTGATCTTGTGGCTCAGTTGTATCTTTCTCTTCCTCTTTCTCCTCATTATGTGCCTCTTCTTCCTTTTCTTCTTTACTCTTCTCCACTAGTTCCTTCTCTTTTTTTTTGGTTTCTGATACTTTCTTTTCCTTTGTCTTGGCAATTGCCTCTGCCTTATATTCTTCATTATATACATCTTCAATTCTCTTGTAAACTATTTTCCACAATCTTGTGGATTTAGTAACTACCTCTTCAATTTTAATTTGCAATATGCTGAATGCTCTATACTTGGGAGTGAATATGTTATTATGCCTTTTTACAGCATTTATTATTTGATCTTTAGTCAAATCAGGCAACAATCTTGTTAATGTTGACTCCCTTATTTCTTTTTCCATTTGTAAACAAAAATTCCATTTATCCTCTACAATTTTATACAATTATCTTGGCATAGATTCATCTAATTCTAGAGGTGTGTGCTTATACTCAGCCATCATAGCATATACAAATTCCTCTAATTTATTTTGCTCTTCTTTGGTAAGCTTAGAAAAATTCAGGTTCTTTAGACCTTTTAAATCATTATTTCTAATTTTTGAACATAATTTATCAACAACAGTCTGGGGTTTGTGTCTTACCACTTGAAATTGACTATTTTCCTCTGACTCTATTTTCTCCTCATCTATTTTAGGCTGGAGAATAAATTTCCTTTTCTTTGACTCAGCAGTAGTCTTCTTTCCTTTTGCCTCCTCTTGGGCTTTTTGTGTTGCAGCCCTTGTGGTCAGTCTCTTAGGTGCAGGGGCAGCTTCTTTCCTCCCCTTGGATTTAGGAGCAGAAGGAGTTGTGGTCTTTCTCTTAACTGGTGCTTCCTTGGCTTCTTCTACCTCAGCACTTTCCTCTTTGTCTTCTCCTAACCCTTGAGTCTGACCTTGAAGTTTATCTCCTTCTTCTTTAATGTCTTCTCCTTCTTCTTCTGATGTTCCTTCTTCTTCTTCCACGCCAAATTTTCTTTTGATTTGTCTCACCATTTTCTCTTTCTTCTTTACTGCTAAAGTAGTCTTCAAATCTATTATTACCTTTGATTTGACAACATCATAGGTTCCAAAAGAATTTGCATTTTTATCAGCTTCTTCTGCAAGTAAAGCTATTATTACTACAGAGGCTTGATCAACATCAAGTTCATAACCTAGTGGCCTAAGCCATCCTACTCTAGGTATAACTACTTGTATGTAGGTATAATCTATATCTACAAGAAAACAAATATCTTTTTCATATTTCTCAGTCAATGAGACTGGAATTATCATTCTTTGTTTCATGGACTTTTTGAAGTCCTCAAAATAACCAATCATTTGGGCATCAAAATGTTCACCCATCTGTTCAATGTATCCATTAATTTGTTCAACAATTGTTTTATCTGGATTCCATTTTACTTTACCCATAGAAGGAAATTCTTTCATCGGATAGAAAAACATACACATCAAAACTGATCCAAATTTGCATTGAGCTCCCTTGCTCTTCCTTATAGCTCCCAGATTTTCATTAATCTGTTGAACATGAGCTTTGCCAGATCATAAGTGTGATCTCTTTTGATTATCTTGTATGCAACATCAACTGCTATACAAGGTACACTATTCAACCTGCTTGATTGATAGAATTTATGTGAAATGATTCTCATAGCAAAATCTAGTAGGGGATCTGTGACTATGTCGATATTCATTCCTCTATTGTTCCATTTGGCACCTGTATTTTTCTCTATTACTTCCCTTTTGTCACTTCGCAGGGTCTTTGGCCGATCTAGGGTTGGAATACCAGTAACCCTATGAACAATTTTCTTGGTGAATTTTACTGGCCCTGACTCTAACCAAAAAGCTTTGTCATGTATTCGGCTCAAAACTATCCGTACCCATTCAATTTTGAAAACAGTCAGAAATGCTAGGGTTTTGGTCAATCCTTTTCTTTCTATTATTGAAAACTCATTTTTTAGTACTTTGTTTTCACATAGTTTATCATATGCATTATGAATTTCTAAGTCTCCTATGGCACCTATTTTGCAATTATAACATCTGCGAACATCTCGGACCATAACAACTTTATCCAGAATAATTGGTAATGCACCTGCAGGATCATTCTTGTATGCTACTTCTGGAATGGGCTTAAATTCAGGTTGTTTAACTTCGTTGCTGACCAACTGAACTTCATGACTCTCTATACCCTTAGTGGTTCCTGACCCAGATGCCATTGTTTACCAAACTAGGGTTTATAGTTTAAACAAGTTTATAAGTCCTACATAGCTCGACACTTAAGTAAAATACCTTAAATTGATGAAATTTGTCTTGAATCGTTGTTGAAATCTTCACAAATGGCTTCTGAGCTGATCTTGATCTTCTCCGCTCTTTTTCGGCTTTGCTTCTTGTTCGAATGGTGGGAAAATGATCAAAAATTGGATTTATGTACCCTTCAAAATAGAGTAATAAATGCTTAGTACACTGCTAACTGTCTACTCGGCACTTAAAAAGTTTCGTCATGACTTGGCTTCCATTATGTTTTACTTTACTCGGCTCTTATTGATATTTCATAGCTCGGCATCAACTATCAACTCGGTCGTTGTTAGCAACTCGGCTCCTGAAGGAAACTTTGACATATCTTCAAAAAGTTCTCAATTTTGTCTTAGCATCTTTGTTTATGCTGATTTCATTTTTGCAGTTCTTATATGTCTTGGGACTGATCTATGATGTAACTTGGTTTATCAATCCGTCACACTTGTTCTTTGCTTAATTTGATGAAGTGTGATCACTTGACCTATTAGGTGAAGTGATATCTATACTTGATGTGCTAGAATCATCTTTCTTCCTCCTTGTCTTATTCATTTCACTTCTGATATGTCCACATCTATCTTTGCCTTTCCATTGCTAAACTCAGAACTTGATGCCTTTGACCTTGTTGGGCAATTCCTGCTGACATGACCAGTTTTTAAGCAACTAAAACATGTGGTTTGACTCAAACATATTTTGTAGTTCCCTCTAAAATGTGTTCTTATGCAGTTTTGTGGGATATTTCCATATTCTTGACAAAAGTGACAGCTGTACCTGGTGTTGTAATCCCAAAATTCATGGTTTGATGTCTTTGCTGGTTGATTTACTGTCCACATAGGTTTTGATCTACATTCAAATGCTCTATGTCCCTACTTTTTGAAATTATAACAATTTCCATCAAATCTTTGAGTCCTTGTGACATTGGATTCACAATTTTGTGTCATATGTCCTTGCATGTTGCACTTGTGACAGAAACTTTTGGGTATGCTTGATTGATTGAATCTTCTACTCCTGCACACATTAGTTGTATGTCCCTTCTTATTACAGAAATGACAAGTGGGTTTTGAATTCTTACCTTTATCACTTCTTTGTTCAACACTCTTTGAAGATTCTCCAACTTCAGTGCTATTGTATCCTAGTCCTGATGTATCATGAGCAGATTTTGGTGATTTCAACAACTGTTCAAAATACTTGATTGCTTCACTTGATTTGTTGAGGTTCTCTGCTACCTCTTTTTCTCTGTTCAATTCATTCTACATTTGTTAATTTTTCATCTTCAAGCTAGAGATCTCAATATATTTCATATTGAGTTCATGATGAAGATTCATCATCTGGGCAAGTGTATCCATCTGCATGATTGAGATCCTTGTCAGTTCAGTACATTTTTCTTCAAGTTTGTTTGCAAGATTCCTTTTGTCATTTTCTATCATGACCTTATCATCAACTACTCTTTTCTTTTGTTCAGTAATTTCACATATCATTATAGCTTGTGATTCATGTTCCATCTTGAGAGTTCTTATCTCATCTGCTTGAATTTTATTTTTCTCCATCAGTTCTACTATTGCTACATCAAACTCTTTAGTGTCTCCACTGGAAAATATGTTGGTGGTATCAATCTCCTTGTAGTGTATATCATTTTCAGCTATGGCTAGATCCTTCCTCTTTTTTAATGAGTTTCTCAATTTGTTTCTGAATTCCTCCAAGCTATGCAGAGCAAGTTGCACATCTATCACCTGATTTTCAATGATCTTTCCAAGTTTGAAAGCTTCCATCTTTAGATCTTTTCCTCCAAGCTGTTAGGCTTTTCCTTGTGAGAACTTGGCTAGCTCTGATACCAATTGTTGGAATATTCAAATATGGAAAGAGTACTTATGAGAGGGGGGGGTGAATCATAAGTATCAAACTTTATCCAATAAAACTTTTAACTGAAAGTAAGTTGCATGCATGTAAATACATCAAATAAACATGTAAGAAAACTCATCCATCAATAACTAATAACACCAAAATTTTGGTAACCTAGAAACCCTCCAGGAATAAGAAGGTAAAACTAGGGTGGGGATGATACCCACAAAAATTTACTGCAGCAATATTGTTCAACCACTTCTGATGGTTTGCCCTGTTAAAGGCCTGCCCTATTAAAGGCTTTACACTATATTAATAGTGACCTGGTTAGAGGATTTACAAACACTTAACATGAAGTGTCACCCAGTTAAAGGATTTTAATCACCTAATCAAAAGGATCTTACAAAATAGCTGTAAAGCTAACCTATCACCATAGGATTTTCATTATAATACAATTTCTAGAGAGTATTAGATACAATAAACTTGATAGATTACAATCCTTGATTGCTGAATGTAGGCTCCTTTTTCGCCTTCTCCTAATCTTGATCCTTTGTGATCTGATAACCCTTGCTTCTAAAAATAGATTTTCTTATGCACCCTTTTATGTCCTTCCATATATGTACAATGAAATTTCGTCTTCCTTATAAAGACTTCAAAGACTTAGGGTTTGATTTGGATCTACGATCCATATTGAATCTCAATTTCCCACTCAATACTTGTTTTATTTACTGATTGGTTGCATGTCTTTATTATTTTTCTTATTGGTTACATGTGAGTTGCATGGGAAAAATAAAAGATTCAATTATATCATTAAATCCATCGAAGTTTACCTTCTGTTGGCTGCAAAAATTATTTGCATCATAGTTTGTGCAATTTCAAACTTTTATGCTGATCTACTGAGTTACTCATCTCCTGAAGTATTTTTGATACTCGGCACATGCTGTTTCCTAGATAGCTCGGCACCTAAACAAAATTGTATCACTCGGCACATGTTGTACTCGGCACTTGTTAACACTCGGCACTTGTTATCACTCAGCACTTGTTATCACTCGGCACTTACTTTTGATCTTGGTTAAGTGTATTGACACTCAGTTGTCAAATTTATTCTTTAAGCTAACACCTACTCCTTTATCTTTGTCATCTTTTGATGAAGATTTAGCTTCTTCCTTCTTCCTAGCCTTGTCTGCCTTTCTCAACTGTCGTTCATGTCTCTCTTGGAGAAGAATGTTGACCAAAGCCTTTAATTCCATGAAAGATCTTTGGAATGCTTTTGCATCAAACTCAAGAATATGTTGTTCAGATTCCATCTCTGATCGAGGAAAAATCCTTCTTTTTCCAATTTCTAGATTGAACTCTTCAAGTTCACCTTCTCCTTGCTTCAACTTCAACCTAGTTAACATTCACCACCTGCAATTTCTCTACAAGAATAGGCTCTGATACCAAACTTGATCTATAAACTAGGATTTACAAATTTTTTATAACTTAATCCAAATTATAGATTTGATTCCCAATCCAGGCAGTAATTGCATGGTTATGTTTCTTAAAGCGTTGAAATTACAGAGAAGAAGTGTTACACTGTAAACACTTAAATCAGTTGTATTTAGCAACATAAAAGAAAGAACATAACTAAAAATGAAATGAAAGAATAGGAAAGAGATAGAAGAGATGCAAACAATTTGATAACGGAGTTCCTCCAATTAGGACTACGTCTCTAGGTCTGCTTCTCAATTCGAGGACCACTTTATTAATGTTGCCAGGCAAAACACACCTTCTTACAACATCCAAGCTTTAACCTTTATAGTCTCTCTCTCTTTTGCACTTGAAGATAATAACTTCGTGCTTACAATAATCTCTCACCCACAAAATCTCTCAAGAATTACAAAATTTTCCCCAAGAGAAAATTTTCCTTCAAAGCTAATTGTTCATCTCTTCTAAATTCCCCTCTTTTTATACATGAAATTTAGCCAAAAATGGGCTAAAACAATTAACCAACATAATCCCCTATTTTGGTTACATAAATTCGAATCTACCCTTTTACCATTTTATGGTTGTGAGTTTACTCCATTAATAGGGGTTTGTTTTAACAAATAACCTTATTTAAATAAGGTTGGGCGGATTTGTTATGGATACATAACAACTCTTCCTCTAATATTACATATGCCATAAAAAACCTATTGGTTGAACTTAATTTTAGGAGGGTAATGGTTGGGAGTTCAAATACCATTATCCCGTTTCTTAAATTTGAATTAAATACCTATTTAAATTTGAATTTGAACTTTTTCCCTCTCTTTAAGATTTTATGATGTCATGCTGACATCATCAAAATCCACATTTCTATCTAAACTTCAAACTGTTATAATTTTCACATTTGATCTTCATTTTTGATGAAATGAACGTCATTGGAAAGCTCTCATCGGGCTCTTCATTTTGAAATCCATTGTTGACCACTTTTTGAGATGGTCCAATTTCACCCTTTATCTAGCCCTCTAGTTTTCCTGTTGACCTAAACTTTGATCGAGCGTAACTTTTGCATACGAGCTCCTTTTTCACCCATTCAAGATGCATCAGGTTCTATTCTCTGAGCTCTTTGTAGTGATACTAAATTTGAGAGATTACGAGACTGTTAAATTTTTGGCCTTTTGGATCCACCTGGATCAATGTTTGAGTGGGCTGTATGAGGAATCTTCAAAAAGTTGTCCTGCAAACAACAGTTAAGCTACAAAAGATCAGAGAAACAAAGCAAAATAGATTCCAAGAAAAGTACAGTAAGGAAATTAAGTAAATTGCAAAGTGAAAATGCTTGAAATAGAGGTTGCTGTTACAAGATCTCACACAAAATCTCTAGTAGATTCGTGTGAAGTCTCTTTATGGCCCATGCAAAGAAACAAGGTGCCATGGGAAGATTTGCACGCTCAAGCACTTTCTCGCATGAACTAAAAAGAATCATTGCGCGAAGATTCAAAATCCTCGCGTGAAAATTAATTGTCTTGCGCAAAGATTTTTGAATATGTATAGAACTGTATGGATAGAGAGCTTGAAAACTAATTCAAAAAATGCAGAAAGGCTTGAGAAATTGATTTTTTTGGCCCCACGGTGGGTGCCAAAAATGTACCTATGAATTGTGGGCCTCTGAACCTCACAGACACTTCAAAACGGTTATTGTACGCGGATTCATCCTGGAATGAGCATGAGATTGTTCACCCAAGATTAGCCCTGCGAGCTGACCTGTTGCCTTCTATCTAAAGGGATTTGACTTATTAGATATCCTCAAACTTGAGGTGTAAGCAACCAAACCCTCTAAGAATCAAGGATTTAAAGAAATGCAACTAGTCTAGATGAATGTGCAAAGTATTCTAAATGTGTTACATAATTAAGCTAAGAACAAAATAAAGCAAACTAGATTAACATATGCATAGTTAAGCTAAATGAAATTAAACTAAGAATGCAAGTATATGAAAAATGTGAGCAAATGTGAGTATGAATTTCAACAGCACTTCGATAGCAATTCAATTCATCCTCCAAAATGAAGAAATGAGGGTCTCTTAAATAGATTTTCCTGAAATACTCCAACTGTTGAGATTGATCTCAATCAATGGTTAGGATTGAAGATGAGGTTCAGTTAAGGTGGAAGATTGTCAAATTAGAGGGAGTTAACTAGCTTAGATCTGAGTGTAAGAGTCAGTTAGCTCAGATAAACTTTAGTGTGAGAGTAAGTGATCTGGGTCACTTTAATTTGATCAACAGTGAACGAGGAATTTCCATTTTTGAACTAAAGAGAAAATTAAGAGAGATATTTAATTTAATAAAATGAGATATGCTCTCATAAATATATTTTCTATTTAATTAAATGATTTGATTTAATTAATTAGAGACACTTTTATGTTTAATCAAATAACTTTATTTAATTAATTAGGAATAACTTCCTATTTAATTAAATAACTTTGCTTAATTAATTAGAGGTAGCTTCTCCATTTAATTAAATAATTTTGTTTAATTAATTAGAATTACCTTCCCCATTTAATTAAATAATTCCTTTTAATTAATTGAGATAGGTGTATTTATTAAATTAAATAAATTTAATTCCTTAGTGTATTAGCCTTAGGTGATGATTTAACTTAATTAAAGTATAAATATTTAATAATTAAATTCAATCTTAATCAATAGGTTTAATGTGACTAATATGAGTCAATACTATAGGAATTAAATAAAGAGTCTGATTAATGCAGATTAGGGTTTCAAGCATTTGACAATTAAGTCAAGTAGCAAGTAGCAGAATAAGAATTGCCTATTAGAATAAGTCTTAGGATTGGTCAGACTAGACCAAAATTGGTATCATGGCAAATGAGACAATTTTGGGGTATTATAGATGTGATATCAAAACATTTTTAGTATTTGGTGAATATTGAATGCCAATATTCTAGGAGACCAATACTCATGAAATTCAAATGTGACATAATTTAATAAAAAAATTACATTTAATTCTCACCTATCCTCTAAAATGGGATCTAGGTAGGACCTAATAATTTCTCCTAAGTATTCCTTTTATATGACATGAAACTCGAGGTAGGATCTATTCATCTTGGTCCTATTTCCTCTCTCTTAAATCAACATAAATCCTTTGTGTATCGAAACAAGATTTCCTTGGAATCTAGACCTAATTTCTTGATTTTAGGACCTATTTTGGAGTCTTGAGACAATCCCATGGAATTTTGCATCTGATTATCAAAGGCATGGTGCATCCCTAATGATTCCTTTAGGGGTGTAGTGTTCCCCTAATTACGTCCCATTTTGGGTCCTAGTAGTTGGAAACTTCTCAAGCTTTTAATTATCCTGAATTAGGTAATTGAGCTCGGTCAACCTATTAGAGGAAATTAATCTAAATTCTATATAAACACCCTCAATTGCTTCATTTGGCATAACATAACATCATATGTATATGGACTATCAAGCAATAAAGAAAGCAAACTTACAAGATCAAGCAATAATTTCTCATGTGGATAAGCCATTGTGGACATCCCAAATTATCTTAGGACATTTGCAAGGTGGAAACAAAGAGAATTGGAAATATCCTTTGAAGTAAGAGAGTTTTCCATTCTTCCTCTAAACATTTATTTCAAGCATTCAGGTTCCAATCATAGAGTACTAAATATAAATCATGAGTATGGCCTAGAGTATTTTATCCTTTGGAGATTGGTATGTTTTCTATGTAATCCTTGGATCTATGAATTATCATTTCATCCACATTCAAGTGCAATATTTCATGCTAGGATTTTAGATCTAAGGACGTGTATCCTTCCATTTGTATAGTCAAATATTATATATGATCATCACAAACATTTCATTTTAGATTATTTATCCATGGAGGTGTAAATCACCAATACAGGGGGTTGACTATGGAAAACCCCTACATATTGACCCAACATCCACAATTTAGATATAAGTAGATCATAGAAAGGAAAAGTAGTCATAAATCAGATTATCCTTTTTTTTTTGTTAGAATAAATGTGAAATCAAAATTAACATCACACATTTAATTAGGGTTGCACTACATATCTAATGCACTAGTTTTCCCCTGATAGATCACCCAAATATTTTTGGGTTTTGTCTGTCTCTTAGTTATAGGCCTTGATCCTACTCTATTCACCTATAGAAGCATCTCAACACATAGAAATCAAGGTTAAAAATCTTGAGATAAGTACATTTATCCCTCTTTTTCAATTAAACATTTTATTTAAGTAGTTTTTTAATTTACATTTCATATCATGCTTAGATTTAGAGTTAATTTGGTTAAATATCAAGGGAAAGTGGAATTCTTTTCCTCTATTAATAATTATTAGATCTTAGCTTGAGTTGATGATCCTTTATACCCTTGGTTTTCATTAACCTACTAAGATTTGGCACCTTTCACATTTGGTTTGAATGAACCTGTTTCTCTAGACTCAATTCTTTTGAGCTGTGTGTGGTTGTGTGATGATCTTAGGGTTAGTTTCCTTGATTGGTATCCCCCTCTACACATTTTTTTTGAATCAAAACTATGACATTCAGCTTGTAATATTGGTTGTAGATCTCATATTGCATATCTTTATTTTAAAAATATAAAAAGAATTGAATTGCATTACATATAGTTTTATTTGTTTCATGATTGCTTTGATGATAGATTTAGAAATTATCCAAATTGTAAGGAGGATGTTTTTGATGTGGCATTGCATGCTCTATCTAATCACTCTTTCACACCTTTTATTGGCACTTTTTATGAGAAGTTTCTTTCATATTTTCTTTTCTCTACGACTATCTATTCTATTGATGCACCTCCCATATTCTATGAGAAGACTTTGATGACTAATAAGGGCTATTTTAAACATATAGTTAAGCATAAACCTATGAATCCTTTGAACTATTTCATTAATCAAGATTGTGTGGCTCACACTTATCATACTCAAAATAGTTTTAAACATATTGATCTAGCTTCTTTAGTACTTTCTTAAACTATGCTTCCTAGAGCACCTTGATTACCAAATACCTATTTTAAAGAGTATGATCTAGTATAGCAATTTTGTGCAATTCCTACTAATATTTCTCTCTAGGAATCGTTCCAATCTTCACCTACTTACCATGAAGCTTTACAAAAGGCTTTATTTACTCTTTCAGTTTCATCATCTAATCCATATGTCATTACTTCCTTTTTGGATTGTATCTATATTGTTCCATTTGATCCTTCTATTATCTTCATTGAAGCTAATATTCCTTCAGTTGAGGTTTGAAATAGTGTTGATGCTCATATAGTTGCGATGTCCATTAATCAAAATACTATACGTTGCACCTTAATTGATAATGTTTTAGGTTTGAATGTTTGTAGCATAGACATTGTAAAAGATATAAAAGTTGTCATTTCAACAATTCAATTTGATTATGTGCATATTAATAGATTTAATCAAATTTCTAAATATACTTTTGGGATTATAATACTACTCATTAAGGTTGGTCATGTAATCCTAGAGAACTCTATGCATGTCATGCCTAGTCCCTTGAATTATAACTTGCTCTTAGGAAGACCTTGGATGTACAATATGCATGTTTTTCCTTCCACACTTCATCTTGGGTACATTTTGTCCACAAAAATCTCATGTATACCTATTATGTGGATGGTGAACCTAATCCTTTCTTAAACACTAAATATTCTCAAATGTATTCTACTTAATATTTTTTGAAAATAAAAACTAAGGAAGAACTGTCTAAAACTAAAAACCCTTCTTCTTCTATGCCTAAGGATGATTGGAGAAATTTGGATTTTAATTCTACATTCATTAAAGAATATAAGGTATTGTATTTATCCTTAATGAAAAAACAAGATGACCTTGAAAAGAAGAAATTTTCTCTCCTTATAGGTGAATTGAAAAACACATTTATGTGCAATTCTATTGAAGAAACTATGGAAACTATTAAGCTTGAATGTTATGACATACAAACTTATGAAGCACCATTAACTCCAAATAATATGGCTGATTGTTATAGTATTGGATATACTTTACTAAAGAAATATGGATTTAATGGAAAATTTGTGGAAATTTTGAATAAGGAATACAAGTCCCTAGTGATAGTGGTGTTCTCAAACATACATATGTATTGGGATTCAATCCTTATAAGAAGCCTTCACTATTCCCTTCTTATGTTAATCATATTTGTAGTGGATCTCTTAAGTTGATTAACCTTGATCTTTTAGATTTTGAGAAAAAGACTAAAATTGATCTATTTCCTAACAATGAAGCTCTAATGGATTTTCTAGGAATCCATGATAACCTTTAGTCTTTTCATCATCAAAAGTGGATGCCATATTTCTTGAACACTGATGGTTATTTTTAGGAACAAAATAATTATGAGATGCATATGATGAAAACTTTCCTCTTAAGGATCCTATGAAAAGTAATTTTTTGATAACAGAAAATGTTGATCTTCAAATGGATTCTATGGATTCTGAAAAAATGATTAAATTTGGACAGTTCTTGACTCATGATGAACAAAAAGAACTAAGTGGCTTAATGAATGAATTTAAAGATACTTTTGCATGATATTATGTGGATATTCCATGCATTGATCCTAAGATTATGACCTTTAATCTAATGCTAAACCTATAAAATAGAAATTTCAAAAAATGAATCCAAGTATTGCTCTTTTAGTCAAAGTAGAGATTGAAAAATTACTAGATGTTGATTTCATTTTCTCTATTCATTATTCTCCTTGGATATCTGACATTTTTGTTATCTCTAAAGGAGGAAATAAGATTTTTATGTACACTGACTTTCAAGATTAAAAAAAGCTTCTTTGAAAGATGATTTTCCTTTTCCTAACAATGACATGATAGTGGAATCAATTGCTCAGCATACTTTATTATCTTGTATGGATGGATTTTCTAGAACTATAATCAGATTTTTATACCTCTCAAAGATCAATACAAGAGTGCATTGTTAAAACCTTGAGGAACATTTTGTTAGTTTATGATACCTTTTGCATTGAATAATGTGGGTACAACCTATCAACATGTTGTGACTCAAATATTTAATGATTACATACATAAGATCCTTGAAGAATATTATGTTGATGAAATTGTTGCTAAATCAGTATAGTGAAGTGAACATGTGGTTATCCTATGAGTTTTTAAAAATTGATAATAAGTTATAATATGTGATTGAATCCTTATAACTATTCCTTTGGGGTTGACACTAGAAGATTATTAGGATTCATTATCTCTAATAGTGATATTCAAGTTGATAGTGGAAAGATAGAGGTCATTTTTAATATGAATCTATAAAAGAACATATTAGAGCTTCACAACTTACAAAGGAAAGATACAAGCTATTCAAAGATTTATTTCAAATCTCATTGATAGGACTATTTCATTCATAGTTTAAGGATTATCTTACTAATACCCCTATAATAAAGCTTGCACAACGTAATATATCTTTCTATCTGTATCTTCTTCGAATGCATTGAGTGTGATTCTTATTCAACATGATGATCTTGGTAAAAAAATGTAAGATTTATTATACTAGGTGTACCTTCATTGATTTTGAGACAAGATATACATAAATTGAGAAATAATGTCTAGCTTTAGCTTTTTCATGTCAAAAACTTTGATTTGTCTTCTTAATATAGAAGTCAATGTGATGGTTAGATTTGATCATTTCAAGCATATTTTTTCCAAGACAAACTTATATGGGTGATTAACGAGTTTTATATGAATTTCATATCTCATAAATCTACAAAAGAGGAAGCCTTAACCAATCATTTAGTTGAGGCTCCTTATTTACATATAGTTATGACTCTGATTGAGTTTCCTAATGTAGAAATATTATCTATTGATAGGAATAAAGCTTGGTAAATGCATTTTTATGGTACTAGATGTAAAAATGGTGTTGGAATAGGTGTGATACTTGTTTCCCTTCTAAAAAATCAATTCCTCTTTTTTATAAGCTAACATTTTCATGCACAAACAAAATTGAAGAATAAGAAGTCCTTATTACAGGACTACAAGTGACTTTATCACTTCAAATTATAAAATTGAATAGCTCTGGTGATTCTCAATCGATTGTGCAACAAATAAATAATTTATATCAAGCTAAGAATGACAACATCATAAAATATAGGGAACTAGCTTTGGATTTACTAAATAGATTCTCATCTAATGATATCTGGCTAGTTCCTCAAAAGGGTAATAAGCATGGAGGTGTTATGGCTAGTGCAACATCTCTCTTATGTCTTGATAACAACAAAGATTTCTAATTTAATATTAACACTCTCTTGGAACCTCATATTTCTAAATGTGATTCTATGGTAAAAAAGTGTTGTACCTTGAGTTATGATTAATGGTTTGCTAATATCTTCATGTATTTGAAAGATGGAACATTTCCTAAATCTTCTTCTCAAAATTATGATGCTTGTATTTGAAAATTTATCATGCGATATATTATATTGGATGATACTTTATACAAAAGAGATTATTATAGGAATTTGCTAAGATGTCTATGACATGTTGAAATATAGGTTTCTTTATAAGAACCTCATGCTAGATCTTGAGATGGACATTTTGGTTGAAAGTCATCGGTTAAAAAATTACTATGAATGGGATATTGTTTAATTACGATGGAACAAGATTATTTTTCTTTTCTCAAGAAATGCTGACAGTTTCAACAACATGGTGTACCATGGTAAATTGGAAGAATTCCAATTTAATTGATGACATGAAGAAATAGATGTCTTTTTGATCCATCTTAAGAACATTTGTTTATAACATGTTGAACTTTGTTATCCTGTAAGTATAATATTTTATACTTTTTGATGTATAAGTTATGAACATATGGCATAAAATTGATAATTAGAATTATGTCTCAAAAGGTTTATTTTGTTGATAAAAATATTTCTTCATGAATGTTTGGCATTGGTAGATCTTCCTGTAGTCAAAGAGATTGCAAAGACTATTAATTGAATAGTAATGTTTTTTCTTTATAAATTAATAAATATAAATAAATGTTTGTAGGAAGTCTTGTGTGCATTGAATGATGACCACAGGTATCCAAGACAAGTCAAAATTAGTTAAAATAGCTTAAGTGAAGGTCTAGTATTGTGGAATCACAAGTACCAAAGGAGGTGCATTATGCCGCCATTACAGCTAGAAACTTAGTAGCAAAACAAGAGGGGACCTATTCAGAAAAATTATAGGGGACCTATTTAGTGGCATAGAAAGGGGACCTATTCCAACAGAATAAAAGGAACCTGATGAGGTGATTGTATGGGAGAGCAAGTCAATAGAGTGATCAATTAGTTAAACATGCATTCTTAATAAGGAACTATTGCACGATACCTTAATTCATAGAAATCATTAAAGTCATGTAGCAGAGTAGATCTACATCCACTATGCTCCATATTTACAGGAACTTAAGGAGATACCTAATGTTTCTTATCATGTTTCATCTTTGATCAAATCTTGAGCTATAACAAACTATCCTTTATGAGGAAGTCATGATTGTAGGAATCTGTTATTTCCTTTCTTTTAAATAACACCTTGTTTTTAACTCAAAGGTCAAGTAGTGAATGAATGAATAGAGTTTGATTAGAGTTATCAGTTATATTCTGTTATTTTTCAAGCAAGTGTAATAATGCTTATTGAATGAATCTATGAGTTTATTGAGTTTCTACACTTTAGTCTGAGTTAATATTTTATTCACTCTTATGTGGGGGCCCATGTAGAAGGTGAAGTTTCCTTTAGCAATTAGGAGTTAGATTTAGTTTTCTAAGTCAAGTTTAGAACTATTGTTCCTGCAACCACTTGAAATAGAACTAGTCATTGTTCCTGCAGTAGTAGGTGCATAGATGTATGGTTAAGTAATTATCTAAGTTTCCTTCCAATCATAAGATAGTTGTCTTTCTTTTTGATAAAATATATTTCCATAATGGTTATTTTATTTAAGGTAGTAGTGACATTTAGTAGAGGCTAAAGCATATACTTTATAGACATCATCTCAAGTTCATGCTCCTAGATTGATATTTAATGAAGACCAACATAGTACTTTGGTAGTAAAGGATGTCCAATCCTTCAACTAAAAAGGTGTTATATTGGCTTGACATTTTTGGTGCTGTTGATGGGATGGTGTCAATCTAGAGTTCACTATCGAGTCACCTAGTTAGCTTCATTCTTTAGTATTTTTCATGCATAGGAGAAGAGACCACCTTGCAATATTTCTTTCCACCTTCAATCAAGAAGGTCCCTTTTATACTGATCCTAAAGCAAAAGAATAAGATTTGGAGAAGCACCTAATCAATTACAAGCACCAGCCACATCTAAAGAATCCTTTCATTTAAAAGATATTTTTTCTGAGCCAAACTATCAAGATAATCCATTAGTTTTAGTCGTTTACCAACCACCACCACTAGGAAAACTAAAAATGGTAGCTGCTTTTCCTACCTTTCCCTTTCCACTTCCCACTTAGTAGGGTAATCAAAATCTTAAAAAAATACCCTTAGCTACCCTTCTAAAGTTCTATGGCCTCATTACTAAAGACCCAGAAACCTTTCTCTTTGAGTTTGACATTCTTTGCCAAAGTTCTGATTACACCACTGATGCTCATAAATTGAAGTTGTTTCCATCAACTCTAAAATAGGTATCCTTAAGATGGTTTATGAGTCTAGGTGCTAATGTTGTGGTAGATTGGCCAATTATGAGTACCTTGTTCCTTACTAAATATAAGGAATATTGTAGGGGCCATTACTTAAAAGGGGATGACATTTTCAAAATGTTACAGGAGTATGAAATCTTGGAGGACTATGTTACACGATTCATGTTCAACTTGCAGCATAATACGCAGAATCAATTGAACAAGGCATCCCAAAAGCATCTATTCTTAAAAGAAGTGCATGATAGGAGTATGGAAGCCTTAGACTTAATGGTTGGAGGTGAAATTACATAGATGATGTGGGCTGAAATTTGGAGCATTTTCTTGAACTATTCTAGAGCAACAATAAAAAAAAGGATGAGGCTTGATGAACTTACTCTAAAAATCTCTTGGTGCACGAGTATCCAAGAAAAAGCTATTAAACCTCTTATCAAATTTCAAGCAAGACATCATTAATGATGTCACTACACAATTGGACACCATGCAAGAATGGAGTAAAAAGGAGGATGTTGACATTATGTTAGTAGAATATTGCCCTCACTATGGAGAAAAGAAACGTAACTACCGATGCAAGCCTATTTCCAGTCTAGAGTCATAGCACATGCCTACTAGATTCAAGGCAATTGATGAAGATAAAGAAGCCCTCTATGTTGCTCAATGAAGGCCTTGGGCTCCAAGATCAAGTATTCTCTAGGACCCACTTCATAGTTATAGTGGTAATAGTCAATAGAAACAATAGAAACATGGTATTTATAATAATTATAATAATTGGCAACAACCTTACCAAGGTTGGCAATAGCCTAACTAGGTTTGGCAACAACCTTAGCAAGGTTGGCAGTAGCCTAACCGAGGTTGGTAGTTTCCTAAATAGGGTTCTTAGTAACCTAACCAGGATTGGCAACAACCCCAACAAGGTTGGCAGCAACCTCAACAAGGTTGGCACCAATCCCAAGGCTGGCAGTAGCAGTAGCACCAACAAGCTGATGCAGCCTCATTAACAATAAATATTAATGCCTCCTACAACCAATACAACCCCTCCAAAATAGCCACAGTTTCCTGCACAACCTAAACCTAATCCCAATAATGCAAAGCCTTCAACTTAGCAAAAAAGCTATTCCATCACCTTAAATGACATTCATTTACGATCTAGGATGACACTTGCATCACCTAAGTAACACATTATAATAGAAGTTGATGATACCTTTACTGAGTTAGTTCAAGAGCCTACAACCACTATTTCTACAACAAAAAAGAAACCACCATTTCTTGGTAGGTTAACAAAACAAGTGCCACCAGTTGAAAATCAAGCCACACTAGATTTGCTTGAACAACTCAAGCAAATGACAATACAAATTTCATTGCTAGATGCAATCACGGAAGTACTCATATATATAAAAGCTATCAAAGAAGCTTGTACTAAAAATCTAGGTAGGAAAAAGAAGGACCCAAAGACTATCCATGTCCTTAGCTAACTTTCTGATCTTATGCTAGATAATCTTAAGATACCCAAGTATGTAGACCCTGGAAGTCCAATAGTAACACTTGCCATTCAAGGAATACAAGTATAAAATGCCCTAGTAGACTTAGGAGCATCCATCAATGTAATGACCAAGGAAGTCATTCCCAAATTACATATCATTGGTCTTAGAGAAATGCCAACAATTTTGCAATTAGCAGATAGTTCAACCATCATTCCTGATGGTATGTTATAAGATGTCACTGTTACACTACATTTATGGGATTACCTAGTTGATTTTGTGGTACTCTCTCCAAAAACAAGTACTGGAAGATATCTTGTCATTCTAAGGTGACCATGGCTAGCCACATTAGATGCTTATATTACATGTCAATTAGAGAAAATGACCATTTTAGATGGTATGGACACTAAAACATTTACCTTGTATTCTCTTGCTTAGCCTTTGCTGCAGGATGATCAAGTTGTCTGGTCAAATTTAGGTGATTCTGATATGGACATAAATTCAATTAAACAATTGATGATGATCTCAAGAGACTCATTTGTAAGCACTAAAGAGGATGATGATGTCATTTATTCTATCATATTGAATAAGTACAAAATGCCACCTAAGATATCTTCCAAAAAGGGTTATATTTTAGAAAATATTCTACCATTACCATGTGAACTCCACTATTCTAAGTCTATGTAGTTTCTACATTCACTCCTGCAACATGAAATAGACTCACCACCAATTACTTAGATTTCAATGGCTGAAAAAGTAGTTAAAATAGCAATTACCCCAGGGAGGAAAAGTAAACTTAAGAAAATCCTTACCTTAGGCACAACATAATGATATTCTGTAGTTGTTACAAAAACACCAAGATACTTTTGCTTGGGATTATACAGATATGAAAGGTTTGGACCCAACACTTTGTACTCATAGGATCTATATAAGTTTCAATTGCAAACTTGTAAGATAACCTCAATGTAGGATAAACAAAACATTACAAGATATTGTCAAAAATGAACTCCAAAAGTTACTTGATGTTGGATTTATATATCCTATTTTAGATAGTCAATGGGTTTCACCATTGGTTATTTTTCTAAAAAAGGGGGGGAAATGGTGAGTCTATATAGATTATAGAGAACTCAACTCAGCTACCAAGAAGGACCATTTCTCACTACCATTTGTAGATCAGGTTCTTGATAATCTTGTAGGATAGAAGTACTTTTCCTTCTTGGATGGATTTAGTGGCTACAATCAAATATAGATAGCACTGGAGGATCAGGACAAGACCACATTCACGTGACCATGGGGAACATTTTCTTATTTAGTCCTACCATTCGGTTTGTGCAATGCACCTACAACTTTCTAAAGAGCTATTATTAGTATTTTTTCTGGCATATCTATAGACTATTTGGAGATATATATAGACAACTTCACCACATATGGGTAGACCTTTGAAGAATCTTGAGAAAACTTGGAAAAGGTTTTACAAAGATGTATAGACTATAACCTATCCTTAAACATTAAAAACTATTTCATGATGATGTATGAAGGTGTGGTGTTGGGACACTTTATTTCCCCCAAAGGAATTGAAGTAGATCTAGCTAAGATAGAGGTTATATGCACATTGTCCATACTAGCTAAATTGAAAGATGTCAGGAGTTCTCTAGGATATGTAGGGTACTATTGGCATTTTATCAAGGATTTCAGTCAAATTGTAGCTCCTTTATACAGTTTTCTTTGAAAAGATGTAGAATTTTTATGGAGTTCTGATTGCACAAAAGCCTTCCTATAACTTAAAGAAGTCTTCTCAATAGCACTAGTTCTTCGAAGACCAAATTGGGAGCTACCTTTTCACATACATATTGATGCCTCAACTCACAAAATTGTAGCAGTGTTTTTCCAAAAAATGGTTTCAGTGGAACATGCAATTTACTATATCAGTAAAAATCTTCAAGGAACTGAGTATAATTACACTATAATTGAGAAAGAATTACTCACTATAATTTATGCTCTAAATAAATTTAGACATTATGTTATAGGATACTAGATATTTGTATAGACAAATCACTCTACCATTAAATATTTGATGAATAAACTAACAATCTCTAGACATTTGGCTGGGTGGTTACTATTAATACAATAATTTGACATTACCATTATTGACAAGCCAGGTAAGGTGAATTTTGTAGCTGATTTCTTATCTCGTATTCAAAAACCTAATAATCCTATAGCCATAGAAGATAGCTTTCCCAATGAGAATCTCTTTCTTTTGCTAGCACAAAACTCTTGGTATGCTGACATTGCCAACTACCTAACAACTGGTAAGAGACCTTCACATTTCTCTACAAAGGAAAGATAGTTGTTGGCAGAGAAGAGTTTCAACTTTTCATGGATCTTTGGGTCCATGTTTTATATGAGTTTCAATCTCCAAAGCATGTAATCAATACTCCCAAACATGAAAATGTTCTTGAGAAAGCTTCTCCAAAGCCAAATAGCCTTGATTTTAGCTTTATCAATATTGATAGTGACATAGACTCTTAAGAGGAAATGATGTCTAGTTTTGAACAAAAAGCACAAGAGGCAAAAAATCTACCACTAGAAGAATACCCATCATTTAAAGAGGAAACAGTTCAAGAAAATTTTGAGAAATTTCAAACCAATAAGGCTATGGTACCCAATCCTATTGCTGTTGTGCCTTTATAAAAAGATGATAGCCCTGTTGCTCATCACCACACACCACTGGACATTTATACACAATTAAAAACTAATCTTATTTTGTAACAATAGTTTCTATGGGAAAAGCCAAACTAGGACCTAGAGAGAAAACAATTGCTCAAAACTATAAAAGTATAGGCACACTAAATTGAAGAAAAAGATAGTGAAATCACGGTCCTATAGCAACATGTCACAAAGTTGAAAAAGCTCAATCTAGAGCTTATGAACTATAGATCACCATCTCTAGTTTACACACTATTCTTAAATGAACAAATGATTAATTTTCAATAGTCTCAAATTGCTTGGCGGTTAAATACCTCTCTACAAACTCCCCATGATTTTGAAGTAGCATTCCAATCATTCCTAATGGCTCTATAGAATCTCCTCTATGAGCAATATGTCTATAACCTTACTATTTTATATAATAGGGATTGGAATTTATTGTTGCATGTTGGGGATGTATAGTTTAGAGCAATCATGTCATGGATGTAAAATGAGATTAGCTGAGAGAATCAAGTCACCCCTTATAGGGAAAAAGACATGTTAGAACAACTATACATTTATCCTAAGGCACAAAATACTCATAGGATGTTTTATGATTGGCTCTTTGTTACTAATAATGCAAGTGGTTCTTCTAAGATTTACCCTATCTGAGAATAGGCATTTCTAGATTGGGAACAACATTGTTCCAAAATTGCTCTTGATGCCATAAGGGCTTCTACTCAAAAAGGTGTCTAATTGTCACAAGATCTAAAAATAAGGGAATTACACTCTTCAAAATTTGGAGATGGTCATTAGTAGGATGCCTAGGTATTTGATGCTAGGCAGAAGTCAAAAGAATTATTGGGTTCCTCTTCATTTCCAACCACCAATACTCTTGCATCCTATGCTTGGAAAGCATGATTCTTTTGCTGATTATAATATGTCCATTGAAGATCAAAAATGGGAAAGGTTAAAATAGAATTATGAATACTTTAACTATAGGGCTAATAAATTAGGTGAAAAGATTGCCAATGATCTTAGACTATGGATGAGAATTAAAAATTTATAAGTGCTAAAGGGACTAGCATCAGATATGTTGGAGGAAAAATGATGACATGAAGAAATAGATGTCTTTTTTATCCTTTTTATGAACATTTTTTTATAACATGTTGAACTTTGTTATCCTTTAAGTATAATATTTTGTACTTTTTGATTATGAACATATGGCATAAAAGTGATAATCAAAATTATTTTTGGTCTTAGATTGGTTTTGAAAAATGAGTATCAACACACTTAACCCAATTCTTAGTTGATGCCAAGTATAATACATATATTAAGCTATAGTGTGTTCCAAGTCAGAGACTCAATAGGTGTCGAGTAAACTTTAGGTGCTGAGTAAACTTCAAGTGCCAAGAAAAGTTCAAGTGCTAAGTGATAAGTGATGCCAAGTCCTTATAGATGCTAAGAAAAATAGAATTACCATAGATGCCGAGTGAAATAGATTTCCTATATGTGCCAAGCATTAGGAATTAGTAAGTGTTGAGTAACATAGAATCAACATATGAGTTTGTATCTTCACAAACTTAGATGTAAACCTTTCTTTGAGTTGACATACAATGAATCTTGAAGGATCTTGAATATAAGATTGAATCTTTTGAATTACCTATGTAATCAACATGTATCCAATAAGAAAAATGGAGAAGGCATGCAACCAATAATAAAATTGCAAGAAATGAGTGGGAAATGAAGAATGAATATTGATCATAGATTCATACCTAACCCTAAGTCTTTGAAGCCTTTAAAATGAGGACCAACCCCCATTGTATGAGTGTGGATGTGAGTTTATGGATGAATTATAGAAAATTTCAAAGGGGTGTTTAAAGACTTAGAAGAGCAAAACATCATTGCATAATTCAGTTGATCAAGAATAGAGTATTAGAGTTTTAAGGAGAGACATATCAGATGAAGCAAGCATCAGAGTAGATAGAGTAGAACAAGGATCTGGAATCAACAATTGAGGATTGCAAGTCATCAGATCAAGACTCTCTAATACTCTCTAGCAATTGTATTAGGAGTGAAAATCCTATTATGATAGATTGATCTAGTAGCCATATTAGTTTAATAGCCACATTGTAGATCCTTAACATGATTGTAAATCCTTTAATAGGGTAACATTCCAAGTGAATGTTTGTAAATCTTTTAACTTGGTCACTTTTAATAAGGTGAAAAGTCTTTAATAGGAAAGATCTTTCATAGGGAAAACCATTGGAAGTGGTCAAACTTTGTAACCTTGAATAGTTACATATTGTTGCAGTGATACTTTGTGGGTTTTATCCCCACCCTAGTTTTACCTTCTCATTTTGGAGGGTTTCTGGGTTACCAAATTCTTGTGTTATCTATTTTCATGCATGTCTTTACTTTCATGTTTATTAGATGGATGTGAATGATTTCAGCTAAAAGATTTTGAAAAGGTTAAAGTTAGTTACTTCTAATTCACCCCCATCTCAAAAGTAAATCTTCCCACTTGTAAATTCCAACAATTGGTATCAGAGCCAAGTTCTCAAAAGGAGGAGCCTTATATCTTGGAGAAAATTTTTGGAAATGGAAGTCTAAAAACTTGGAAAGATCATAGAGAATCAGGCAATTGATATACAACTTGCTCTACATACTTTGGAAGAAGCCAAGGAGGAACTAAGAAAATCATTAAAGAGAAGAAGAGACATTGCCATAGCTAAGAATGATACACAATACAAGGAGATTGACAACTCAAAATTGTTTGGAAATGGAGATTCCAAAGACTTTGATGTAGCAATAGCATACCTAATGGAAAAGAATAGAGCCCAAGTAGAAGAAATCAGAACACTCAATATTGAACAAGAATCACAAGCCATGATGCTCTCTGAAGTGGTTCAATAGAAGAAAAGAGCCATTCAAGACAAGGCTCTACTAGAAGAAGATAAGAGAAGTCTTACCAATAAACTAGAAGAAAAGTCAATTAAACTTGCAGAATTTACATGTAGCTAGACACCCTAATTCAGATGATGAATGCACATCATGAACTGAATGTCAAGGACATTGAGATCTCTACACTTAAAATGCAAAATGAACAATAGAAAAATGACTTGAAAAGAGAGAAGGAGATTGTAGAAAGCTTCAACAAACCCAATGAAGCCATCAAGTACTTTAAGTAGCTACTAAAATCACCAAGGGCTAGCAATGATACTTCAGGATTAGGATACACCAGTACTAAACAAGGAGAGTCATCCAAGACTGTAGAAGAAAGAAATAACAAAGGTAAGAACACTAAACCTACTTGTCATTTCTATGGTAAAAAGGGACATACCTCTAATGTATGTAGGAGCAAGAATACCCATCAACATGACAAACCTAAGAATGTGGGTTACTGTCATAACTACAAAAAGAAAGAACATCAAGTACATGACTATAGGACTAGGACTATTAGAACATCAAGATTTGAAGGTCACTACTACAATTGCAAGAATTATGGACATAGAGCTTTTGAGTGTAGATCAAGATCAAAGCCTATGTAAACACCTAATTAGCCAACAAGAGGAAATAACCATGGACATAATTACAATTGGGACTACAACACTAGGTACAACTATCATTACTGTCAATAATATGGACACATTCCTAAAAATTTCATAAGAACACATTTTAAAGGAAACTATAGTAGATGGCTAAGTCAAATCACATGTTTCAATTGTTTGAAGACTAGTCATATCAACAAGAATTACCCAACAAGGTAAAAGGAACCCAACTCAAAGAACAAAAAAGGTAAGGAGAAGGTAGATGTTGAACATATCAGAGGAGAAATGAATAAGACATTGAAGAAGAAAGATGGGAGGAACACATCAAATGAAGGGATCACTTCACCTAAAAGTTCAAGTGGTCACACTTCATCAAACTAAGAAAAGAAAAGGCATGAGGAACTAATTTACAAAGTTTTATCATACATCAGTTCCTAAATAAGCAAGTACTAAAAGGAAGAGATCAACATGATTAAATATGCAAAGTTAAAATTTCAAGATTTTACAAGTGTTGCCGAGTTGCCCTTAGATGCCAAGTAAAATTTCAAGACATGCTAAGTTGACTGTCAAAATTAACAGAAGTTGAACGATTAGTGGCAACCAAGTTGGTAGTGGAAGCTGAGTAAAGAGAAGATTCAATAGAAGTCAAGTGAAGGACACTTCTATGGATGCCAAGTGATGAAAATTTGATGGAAGTCAAGTAATGTAGAAATCTTAAGAAGCTAAGTGGATAGTTGTAAACACACTAAGCATTAAATACAATGGAAATTGGGTACATTATCATGTTTTGGGTACAAATTTCAAGATTTTACAAGTGTTGCCGAGTTGCCCTTAGATGCCAAGTAAAATTTCAAGACATGCTAAGTTGACTGTCAAAATTAGCAGAAGTTGAACGATTAGTGGCAACCAAGTTGGTAGTGGAAGCTGAGTAAAGAGAAGATTCAATAGAAGTCAAGTGAAGGACACTTCTATGGATGCCAAGTGATGAAAATTTGATGGAAGTCAACTAATGTAGAAATCTTAAGAAGCTAAGTGGATAGTTGTGAACACACTAGGCATTAAATACAATGGAAATTGGGTACATTATCATTTTGCTTCATCGCAAACATAGAGAAAAGATGAAAAAGAGTGCAAAATGACTTCATAATAGAGAATCTAGTGTTTAAGAAAATTTCAACAACAATTCAACATGATTTCATCAAATTCAAGGTATTTACATTTGTAGTGAGTTACGCAATTTCATATTTTCTTCGTCATCAAATCCTAGATTGCACAAATGACTTCTAGCTTTAGGAAAACATAGAAGAAGGAACCATTTGAAGTCCAACTAGTGTGCAATGCAGTAAAACAACCAGATTTTCAGCGAATTCCTAAAGTGGCATATAAAAATTATCGAGCCAAAGCCCTATCTATCATACGCCCTAAGGTAGTTATGGTTCAGGATGTTAGAAGATGTTACAACTATAAAATTGGAGCCATAGGTGACATGGAGATGAGGGAAGCCTATGAAAGATTGTGTAAAAATGGAGTGTTGAAAGAAGAATACAAAATTGTTGAAAAGAAGGGTTTGACATGTGCCTTGGAAGTCTCTATAGTTTTCAAGACTAAATGGATCAGGCTAGTGCTTAGCAGGATACATGATGGAAGATTATGGTTGGAGGATGGCCTAGTAAAAATTACAAAGAGATTGTACATAGACTAATAGGGTACTTAACCCTAGATCAACCAAAGACACTTAGGAGTGATTCTAAGGAAGTAATTGAGAAGAATATCGATGCCAAGTGGAACAAAAGAGGAATGACAATTAACACCATTTAGAACCCTCTAGTTAATTTTTCTGTTAGGGTTATTGCACAAAAATTCCATCAATCCAGCAGACTTAACAATGTGCCTTGCATTGCAGTGGATATGGGTTACAAATCGGTGAAAAAGGATCATACTAATGATCTCGTAGAATTGCAACTACAAAAAATCAATTAGAATTTAGCAGCAATAAGGAGAACCAAGGGAGCCCAATGCAAGTTTGGTGCTATTTTGATTTGCATTTTCTTCTATGTTCAGAATGAATTTTATTCTTTTGGTAATGTATTTTGGAAAGCAAATAGGTCTATCATAGCTCAAGTTAATGAATATATAGAACAAATGGGAGCTAATTTTGAGACCCTAATGACTAGCTATTTTGAAAACTTCATAAAGACTATGAAGAAAAGGCTAATAATACCAATTTCCTTAGTAGAGAAGCATGTAAATGATGTATGCTTTCTTGTAGATATTAACTAGACTTATATACAAGTTTCCATACCAAGAGTTAGATGGCTAAGACCTCTTGGCTATGAAATAAATACAGATGAGGCATCGACAGTTATAACTATACTAGTAGTTGAGGATGTGGACAAGAGTGCACCACATTTTGGAACCTATGATGTTGTCATGTCAAAGGTGGATATGGAGTTGAAGACTATCTCCACACTGAAGAAGAAAGATAAACTTGTGAAGAAACTTAAGGCCAAATTTGGTGAAGGCACAGTAGAAGAAGAAGAAGAAGGTGAAGAAGACGAGGATGATGAAGAAGAATGAGGAAAAGAAATGCTTGAATTAACCAAGGCATGGGGGAGGATGTTGAAGAAGAAGAAGGTGATGAGCAAGAAGCATGAAAGCTAGAGCCAATGAAAAGAAAGGCACAAAAATAACTAGTTGCATAGTCCAAGGGAAAGAAGACATAGTGGAAGAAACTATCTACACTATGATGGTTAAGTTCAAGAATACCCCACTTGAACTAGACAATTCAATGCCTAAAGAGCTAAGCTCATTAGTTGAAAATAAATGACATTACTACCTTAATATGGAAAAGGAAATAATGGAGTCAACATTGTCTCATGTGATGCCAGACCTAACTAAAGGTCAAATAACTAAGGCTAGTAAGAAAGATGGGAATAAATTTGCACCCAAATATAGAGCCTTTGGTATTCTGCAAGATCAAATTGAGGATGTTGTGCAAAAATCCACACAAATGTGGAAAATAATTTATGGGTTGAAAATAGTAAAAGAAGGGTAGGAAGATCCCTTTGAGGGAAGGAATAATGAGGAGGAAGAGGAAATTGAAAAATATGAAGATGGAGAGAAAGAGAAAGAAAAGGCAACAGTGGAGAAGACACAACAAGGTGAAGAGGAAATAGTTGAGCAACAATAGTAAGAACAAAGTGTCCAAGACACCCAAATGCCACCACCAAGTATTCCACATATAGCACATATAGAAACTGTTATTATCAAGGATATTTCTAACACCTTAGGTTAGAACATCAATCCACTGACTATAGAGGATCTCAAAAAGATCCTTCACCAAACCAAATTGTAATCACAAATGTGCACAAATCCTATTTTCATGAGTGTGGAAGAACTAAAAAAGGCTATAGCAGAGATCACTAGGGAGAAGGTGAACACATAAGAACCACCTTCACAACCTCCCATAGCTATAGTAGGTCAACCAAAAGAGCAAGAAGCACAAGATAAAACTATTAAGGTTGATCATACAGTCAAAGTAACAACAAATACTAAGGAGCCAACAAAGGAGTAGATAGGACAAGATTTTCCTACATCAAAAAACTAAGGTACACATCCTCAAATCATCATTATTGATCAAGGCAATAGAGAAGAAGAGAAGGAATAGGAGAAAACCCCCAAAGAAAAAGAGCAAGAGGCAATACAAACACTGGTGAACTTGAATACTATGGAAACTCCTACCAAGCAGTCGAGCACTGATGCACTACCATTATAGATTTTAGCACCGCGCTCAAGATCCACCAAGGTAGCAAGGGTACTTCACTATGGAGACCCTGCACTTGATGAAGAAATAGTCATACCAAGTTACAACTCCAAGACAATGAAACTAGCATAGATAAATGAAGTGCAAGAGGTACTCGAGAGAATTAAGAAATAGGAGATACTCAAAATTGAGTATATACAAAAGCAAGCACTTGTGGAAATTAAAGATATATTCCTTGATGCGTTCATCTTGCCAGTACCTAATGAAACCAAGCCCATCATGGAGCAATTGTCCAACATAGTGGACAAGGTACAAAACAAAGACTTTGAAACAAATGCTAAGTCATTAGAGTGGTCTAAAAAGAAGTTTCAAATGAAAGTTAATGAGAAAATATCAATTGAAATAGTAGTTTCACAAGTAGAACTGGCTAAGAAAGTTTAAAAGTGAAAACAATACTTGGGAATGTATTCTCATTATAATCCAAGTTGTGTGATTCATCATATTTCACACAAGAAACCAACCAAAGAATACTGAGCTTGGAACAAGATCTTAAGATTTCTAGCACACAACTACCCAAAGATCCAACTCAAAGTGAGGAGCATTTTGCAGCAATGCTTCACACCCAAAAGGAGTTAGCTATACTAGCAATAGAAGAGGCCAATATTAAGGCCAAATTAATACAGATTCAATCTTCTATTAATCCACATCTAGAAGTCCTACATAAGGAACATGCCTATGCAAATTTTTTTTTGAAGAAAGACCCAAATCTTTCTACTTTAGAAAGCCTATTACATCTTGTAGCAGAGACAACCATCTAGCACAAGTCACTGGAAATTGCCTTAGACAACTAGGATGCTTCTCTAAAGATGATAATGTAGGTAAACAAAACATTTTTGGCTAAATACTCTATTCATTCTTAGGACCCTTTGACATAGGTGTCAAAAAGGGGGAGATAAGCATAAATAAAAGGGGGAGAAATTACATTTTTGGAGATATAATAAGAATGAGGGAGATAATAAATTCTTCGATGGAGGTAATAAAGGATATCCAAAGGGGGAGATATTCAACTTTTGAGAAAGCCCAAAGGACAATAGAAATTGCAAGAATATGTAAAAGGGGAGTAGAAAAAAAGTAGATACAGAGTACAAAGAAATAGATACAAAGTATAGACATGGAAAAGAGTATTAGACACATTAGCATGAGACAAATTTAGCACAAGAGACCTTGGTTGGAGGAATGAAATTTTGGTTATAGAATTGGAACATCAGCTCAGGGGGAGTTACAAAATTTTTAGGTATACAAAATTTTGAATAAGTTTTTGAAGTTGTGTACATATGCCGAATAGAATGTGAAGTACACTCATAAAGATCAAATTTACAATGCCTAGTTAAGTGTTTTTTCCACTCATGTCAAAGGTGGAGGTTGTTGGTCTTAGATTGGTTTTGACAAATGAGTGTCAACACACTTAACCCAATCCTTAGTTGATGCCAAGTATAATACATATGTTAAGCTAAAGTGTGTGCTGAGTCAAAGATTCAATAGGTGCCGAATGAACTTCAGGTGCTAAGTGAAGTTCAAGTGCTAAGTGATAAGTGATGTTGAGTCACTATAGATACTGAGAAAAGTATAGATGCTGAGAAAAATAGAATTACCAAAGATGTGAGTGAAACAAAATTCCTATATGTGTCAAGCATCAGCAATTAGTAAGTGTCAAGTAACACAGAATCAGAATACAAGTTTGTATCTTCACAAAATCAAATATAAACCATTTTTTGAGCTAACATAGGATGAATCTTGAAGGATCTTGAAGATACGATCGAATATTTTGCATTACCTATGTAATCAGCATGTAACCAATAAGAAAAATGGAGAAAGCATGCAACTATAGACACCTAAAATCTTTTAGAAAATAAAGTATTTTTATTTTCTGAAAAAATTCCTGATGACATCATCATTAATTAATTAATTAATTATTTAATTAATTTATTTATTTTTATGCCATTAAATCCCTTTATCTTAATTAAAAATATTTAATTAAGGAATCCCTCCCAAAAATGTTTAAATCTTATTTAAACATTATTTCCTTATTTATTAATTATTTAATTAATAAATTGACCAAAAAACCCAAAACAAATAAATAAATTATTTTTTGCCCAAAACTTGACCAATTTCCTTAAGACCACTAACCTCTTCCAAAATCTTCTAATCCTTCTTTAATTTTGATTAAAGGCTAATCCCATCATTTCCTACCCCTAATCCCAACTAAAAATATTTAATTAAGATTAAATATTAATCCTCATGTTTATTAAAAAAGTTTTAATAAATATCTCCTCAACCAAAACCCTTGAAATAAATAAAACTTTATTTATTTCCTAAAAATTTAATTTATCCTCATCCTAAGAAGTTCTAGACTCTTCTAGAAAGTCTTCATCCTCATTCTAGGAAGTTCTAGACTATTCTAGAAAGTCTTTATCCTCATCCAAAGTCTAGACTCTTCTAGAAGATGTCTTTAAACCTAATCCTAATCCCATCCTAACCTTGTCACATTCCCTAAACATGGGTTAAGACTTACTAACCCAAGCCAAAGTTAACAAATATCTCCTCCTTCACCCACCCTCATTAAATGCCATCCACTTGCCTATCCCTAAGCTAATCCTAAACCATCCTAATCCATCCTCTAATCATTTGCACAAGCCTAAGAAAGCTTAAAACCTTCCTAATCAAGCCCAAGTCGAAATTCCTCTCATCTCCCTCAAAATATCCCAATCATAAAACTTTATGAAGGCCACTAGGCCATAAATGACTCTTCCAAAGCCCTTTTATTGCTCTTACAAGCCATTATGAGGGTCTTTATGAAGATTTTATCCCTTGAGCCTCCTTTGTTGACTCATCCTTCCCCTTTCCTCCATCCTCTCACCCTA
Organism: Cupressus sempervirens; assembly: GCA_028749045.1. NCBI lineage: Eukaryota > Viridiplantae > Streptophyta > Pinopsida > Cupressales > Cupressaceae > Cupressus > Cupressus sempervirens. The sequence goes on from CM053791.1 coordinate 554,588,775, forward strand.
TGACATGTGTCACTCCCTGATTGGCTGTAAGGAAGCAAAATCCATGTGCTCTCCTCTCATGCAATCTGAGCCCTCCATGAGCTTTTCCCCATCCTTGCATCTTAGCCCTCAAACCCTCAAGCCTCTTGCCTATAAATTGGATCCTTCCCCTTTGAAAAACAACACAATCCATGAAGTAAAGTCATAATGCCATTTTAAGAAGCCATTTTATATCAAAACCATACACTCACACCCAAATTCCAACTCCATTTGAAGCCCTTTTTGAAGCATAAGCTTGAGCATGCATCCTATCTATTTAGACAAAGCTACTCAACAAGAGAGCTTCTCATTGAGAGAGCCCATTAATGGATCATATTCTCAATTAAGAGCTCATCTTAGTCTATCTTGAAGTTTATGAATTTTGTTTAGTTTGTAGAAGCTTTATTTAAATTTGGTTTCTATTAGCATACTAACATTGCTCATATATAGAAACCAATAAGAAAAGTGCAAGAATTGAGCAAGAAATGAAGAATAAATATTGATTGTAGATTCAAACCTAACCCTAAGTCTTCAAAGCCTTTAAAAGAAGGACAATGACCCATTGTATGCATGTGGATGTGAAAGTATATGGATGAATTATAGCAAAGTTAGAGGGGTATTTAAAGACTTAGAAGAATAGAACAACATTGTAGAATTTAGTTGATCAAGAACAAAGTATCAGAGTTTGAAGGAGGGACACATTAGGTAAAGCAAGGATCAGAGTAGACAGAGCATAATAAGGATCTAGAATCAGCAATTAAGGATTACAAGTCATCAAGTTAAGACTTTCTAATACTCTCTAGTAGTTGTATTAGGAGTGAAAATTCCATGATTATAGGCTAGTCTAGTAGCCATATTGGTTTAATAGCCACATTTTAGATCCTTAACAAGATTGTAAATCCTTTAATAGGGTAATATTCCAAGTAAATGTTTGTAAATGCTTTAACTAGGTCACTTTTAACAAGGTGAAAAGTCTATAATAGGATAGGCCTTTCATAGGGCAGACCATTGGAAGTGGTCAAACTTTGTAACCTTGAATAGTTACATATTGCTATAGTGATACTTTGTAGGTATCATCCCTACCCCATTTTTACCTTAGAATTTTGGAGGGTTTTTGGGTTGCTAAATTCTTGTGTTATATGTTTTCATGCATGTCTTTACTTTCATGTTTATTAGATGGATTAGATGCATGTGAACAATTTCAGCTAAAAGGTTTTGAAAAGGTTAAGTTAGTTACATCTACTTCACCCCCCTCCCCCTCCTTAGAAGTAAATCTTCTCACTTGTAAATTCCAAAAATTATGTCTCCAAAGGTTCATTATGTTGATAAAAATCTTTCTTCATGAATGTTTGGCATGGGTAGATCATCCTAAAGCCAAAGAGATTGCAAAGACTATTAATTGAATACTAATGCTTTTTCTTTATAAATTAATAAATATAAATAAATGTTTCTAGGAAGTCTTGTGTGCATTTAATGATGACCACAAGTATCCAAGCTAAGTTAGAATTAGTTAAAATAGCTTAAGCAAAGATCTAGCATTGTGGAATTGCAAGTACTAAAGGAGGTGAGTTATGGCACCATTACAATTGAAAACTTAGTAGCAAAACAAAAGGGGACCTATTCAATGAAATAATAAGGGACCTATTTAGTGGCATAGAAAGGGAACTTGTTCCAACATAATAAAAGGGACCTAATGAGGCAATTGTATGGGAGAGAAAGTTAACAGGGTGATCAATTATTTAAACATGCATTCTTAATAAGGAACTATTGGATGGTACCTAATCTCCTAGAAATCATTAAAGTTATATAGTAGAGTAGATCTAGCATCCACTATGCTTTGTATTTATGGGAACTTAACAAGATACCCAATGTTTCTTATCATGTTTCATGTTTGATCAAATCTTGAGCTATAACAAACTATCCTTTATGAGGAAGTAATGATTGTAGGAATCTATTATTTCATTTCCTTTAAATAAGACCTTGTCTATAACTCAAAGGTCAAGTAGTGAATGAATGAATAGAGTTTGATGATACATATTAGTTATATTCTATTGTTTTTAAAGAAAGTGAAATATTTCTTATTGAATAAATTTATGAGTTTACTGAGTTTCTACACTTCAGTTTGAGCTAATCTTTTCTTCACTCTTTCATGCCGGCACACATGAAAGGTGGAGTTTCTTTTAGCAATTAGGAGTTAGATTTAGTTTTCTAAGTCAAGTTTAGAATTGTAGCCACTATAAATAGAACCAATTACTATTCTTATAGTAGTAGGTGCATAGATGTATGATTAAGTCATTATCTAAGTTTCCTTCCAATCATAAGATAGTTGTCTTTCTTTTTGATAAAATAGATTTCCATAATGGTTATTTTATTTAAAGTAGTAGTGATTTTTAGTAGAGGCTAGAGCATATACTTTGTAGACATCATCTCAAGTTCACAATCCCAAATTGATATCTAATGAAGACTAGCATAGTACTTTGGTAGTAAAGGATGTCCAATACTTCAACTAAAATGGTGTTATATTGGCCTGACATTAATGAAGGTTTAACACCTATTTAATTTAAGATCAATATTTGTTTCTCTTTCATCTCTTCTTCCCATTTTTATCCTTTCTTGTGGGTAAAATTGGGGTATAATCTAATAGATCCTCTTCAAAGCTCCTATTTTCATGGTGTTAATCTCAAGGCAGGATTGATTTCTCCTAGGTTTCTCCTTTTCATGCTTCGATCCACTTGGAATCTAATTCTCACACCAAAACAAGATTTTCATAAAATTTGGACTTGATTTTGGGGTTTGTTTGGAGCCCTGAGATAGTCTCAAGGATTTTTTCACTTGATCATCAGAGAAAAAATTCACCCTTGATCAATTAGGGGAAAATTTCACCCTTGATGGCCAAACATGGGTGAATTTTTCCCCTGATAAGGCCCTATTTTGGCTCCTTTCTTTGGGTACCATGTTCTAGAATGTTAAGGTGTTACCTCCTAGTTTGGTCAACCTATAGGAGTTAGTTAATTCCAATCTCTATATAAACCCTTCTATTTTCTCAATTTTACATATTATATCCATAGTATAGAAAGATAATATCTAAGAATTCAAGCATTGAATCTCTCAAGCATTTAAGCATTCAAGTCTTCAAGCCGTCATTCAAGTATTCTATTGGAAATCAAGGATTCAAGTGTTCATGAAATTGAAGGAATTTATCTTCAATATTTTCATCAATCCATTCAAGATACTTTTTTTTGTCTTCATCTTCTTGATCCAAATACATTGCTAATGTCAAGTACAATGTATTTGATTCAAAAGATCTTGCTTTGCAAGTTGAATTCCTACATTTAATTTACATTCATGTTATTTCAATTTGAGGTTAATCCCTAAAGTGGGGTTTGACTAAGGAAAACCCTCCATCAACACCAAAAATCCCTTTGCAACATTTTGTAGAACTATAAAACTAGAATAAACATCAAACACCATTAACCAAGGTCAAACTTCACCCTTGATGATTTATTTTTCTCTTCACACTTTATTTCACCTTTGATAGATTACTCAAATATTTTTGAGTTTCTTTCATTGTGCAGTTTTAGGCCCAAACCAAGATTTCCCCTCATTTTGATCAATATAGCAAGCAAAAAATATATTTCAAAGGTCTATTTATTTACATTCTTTTTCTTTCAATATATATGCTTAGATCTACTTTCTTTCAGACACACATGTAGAAAAATCAAGGAAACACATATCTTTTCCCTTATTCTTTTTATATCTAGTTTGTATTAGTGTTTTTTGTTCATTGGCCAACACTAATCTTTCTAGACCTAGTTCTCTATAATTGGGAGTAAAAGGATTCTTTTCCTTATATTTTCTCCCCCTACATGCATATGTTTGTGTAGGATATGTAATGTTCTTAGGGTTGTATCCTTGATTCACATTTCCTACCACACATTTATTGGTGAACCCGACTATTTCCATTTCCTCTTTTAGTTTGGAGTTATATCCTTATATTATATTGTGTAGATCAACCTCTTTCTTTTTTGGTGTTGGATTCTCTTTTCATACTTTACATTATATTAGTTTGGATTTCATATCATATGCTTAGATCTCTTTGTGTTTTCTTTCCTTTTTTGGTGTATGATCTTTACTACTATTAGTCCTACTTATAGCATTCTTTTTACGAGAATTTGTAGACTCATGACTCTTTTTTATCCTGATTCCTCTTCTCCTTGCCTTGGAAACTTGGGTGATCTTATAGTTTCTCATGACCCTAATATTTCTATGGATCATGACTCTTCTCACTCATCTCCTAATGAGGATAAAGTTTGATGAGTTCCTCATGAACAAGTTGATACAATTTCTACTGAGATTGATAAAATGCATGATTAGAATTTACAAGAAAATCACAATATTGAGACTACTATTTCTTTTGATTCTCTTAAAAAAATGATCTATGATAATGAACATGGTTTTAATCTATTTCATGGTTTTACTCATCTTTTCCATACTAACATTAATCCTTTAACTTAGGTTGCTTCTAAACTCTCTTGTTTCTATTCTTGAGCTTCTTGTGCCTATTTATGTGTCCATGTATAAAATTTCCACTTATGTTCCTATTATTATCACTATTTTTATTCAAGTGCCTAATCCTCTTTTCTTGTGATTATTCTACTAGCTTCATTTTTATCTTCACAACCTTCATATAATAGTGTTCCTTTCCTTTATCCTAATCCTCCTCCTATTTTTTCTAGCATTCCACCTATAATTTCTTCCATTCCACCTAATATTTTCACCATTCCTAGTGTTTCAAATGTACCTATTTAATTTTTTCCCTTCTAATGATTATAATATCCTTAGTCTTTCTGAAGCAGTGTCATCTATGCAAGAACAACTTGTTTGTTCCACTTCATCTAAGTTCAATGTTCCTACATGCGATATAGTTACTCTTTCATCTTTTGATATTATCTATATTTTTCTTTTTCTTGACATTTTTTATAGTAAAGGCAGTTCTATGATGCATCTTTAGAATTTCCAAGTTCTATGTAGTGACTATAGTCATGACCATAGGATTTTAGCTAAGTTTTTTACTCACAATTTCTATGACAAATCTTTGCAATGGTATTTCTCTTTTCCACCATATTCTATTTATTATTTTCATAAACTTTTTAATGCTTTCATATAATGGTTTTCAAATAATAGTGGTCATTTTGTTTCTTTGACTAATTTGATGCATTGTAAACAAGGTCCTAAAGAGAAAGTAATAGAATTTACTAGTATACTTAACCATTGACATGCTCAAATTTCTTATCATATTCTTGATATTAATATTTAGTGTATGTTTATTGAAAATTTACAAAAATATATTAGAGATAAGATTATGCTATGAGTTTACCTCTTCTTTACAACATTGTGTAGTGCTTCATCATTATCAATTACAATTGAGTCAATTTGAGAGCACTATTCCAATGGCTCTTATGCCTATTGATAAGAGTGATGTATGAATAAATGAATCCATGAATAAAGTACGTGATCAAGTAGCTACTACAATTCAAAGTGACACTACTTCTTCCTTTGTATATCAGATAAACCATAAGTTTACTCCTCTCTCTGAATCTTTACTTTCACAAATGACTAGGTTTGTTAGTGCTACTATGATTACACTTCCTCCTATAAAACTACTTTTCCTTCTACAACATCAAGTACTCACTTTAATCCTTAATTTTTTTGTCAATTTTATTGCTATCCATAACATGATATCGAGGATTATTATTCTTTGAAACATAAGATTTAGGATTTGATTAATGCTACTACTTTATCTATTGAAGGTCATGATATTAAAAAAAAATTGTGGCACCACCTAATCAAAATATGAAAATCTACACTAATCCTTTACCTTAGTACACTACTACTATTATTCAACATTATTCTTCTTCTACTCCTCATAAAGTGAATGTTGCTTATAATACCTTACAGCAATATAATGGTAATATTGTTAATGTCATAGAACATGTAGCTAAACTTGTGCCTCTACCTAGGAAAGGAATTACCTCTACATCTAATGATCAACCTAAATCTAAAACAAATTATAAGCATACTAGAGCCCTTACTATCACACTCACAAATGCCAAAAGGTTTAAGGATCTAGATGGTCCTCTTTATATTTCTACTCAAATTGATAAATATCATTCATTTGGGGGTCTTGTTGATCCTACTTCTATGGTTAATGTCATAACTGGGGAACATCTTTATAATAATATTAAACATCATGAATTCTATTACTCAACTAATACTTGGATTTAGACTTGTAATGGCTTCTTTTATCCTCCACATGTTTCCATCTCTTTTACAATTGATATAAGTTGTAAAGTGGTGAAGATTACCTTCTTTGTTATTCCTAATTCTAATCAATTTCAAGTGAATCTTTCTTTACCTTGGTTGACTTTCATGCAAGCTATTACTTCTCCTATTCATCAATGTATTAAATTTCCTTATGACAGTGAGATTCAAATGATCAATCATAGTATTTATTATCCTCATAGACCTCAATATTGTGCTACTCTTGATTTTGTTTGATCTTCTCTTCTTACTAGTACTCCTACTTGTCTAACATTTATCTTTCATTCATATCAAGAATATAAATGCCAAAATATTATTGAGATAAGTATGCTCATGGTCTTTCTCCTTCAACTTCAACACCTATCTTTTCTGATTCTTCTATTTCTAATGGTCAACCACTTCTTTCATCTCTCAATCCTCTTAGTGTGGTTCCTTCTACTAGTATGGACTCTCTTCCTAGTAAAGCTTCTCCTAGTGTGGTTCCCCCTCCTACATCTCATCCTTTTGTTGTTCCTCCTCATGGATCATCTAAAGTTAAGTAACCTATTATTGTTAAACAACTTCCTTCATCTTCTCAATAGGTTTCTAATAATACTAAGTGTAGCTGACATGCTCAAGAACATCAAAATAACTATTAAGCTCATACTAGAGCTCATTGAATGCTTCTCACCAACCCATGTATATTGTGGAAGTTAATGCTATGTGTATTTTTGTTTTGAATTATTTTGCTATTAATTTAGATGAGGAAGATACTTTAGATGATGATGAGCATGAGATTATTCACATTGATGTCAATTTACCTAACATGTGTTCGACATAGCTTATGCTTACATCTATACCTGAGCATAGTATCTTTCCTAAGACTCCTTATTTGTATTTAGCTATTAGTCCTACTAGGTTGGACATATCTCCTCTTGCAAGTTATCCACCTTCTCTTATTACTAGTGACTAAGATAGGGGAGGAGGGAAATATGCTTGAAGTAGGTGATCTATCTTATTAGCTTTTTATATGTTCTCTTTTAATTATCTACTTCCCCCTGTATCTTGTTTCCTAAATGTATGATAATATTTCTTGTTGCTTCATTGGAACAAGGTGATAAAGAAGTAACCACATGATAAAATTCTTTTATTTTTATCTTACTTCTTTTGTCTATTGTTTTATGTTATGTTGTACATGTTTGTTGTTCGCACTTGTATTTAGGTGTCATCCTCTTGGATTTGCAACATGGTAGCATTAATTAATTTGTATCTCCATGATGGTGATCCAAAAAGACTATTATTTGTAATTCTTACATATATTTTTTCCATTATTTTGTGGTTCTACTTCCTTTGGGGGATGATGACATTTCATACTTGATGTAATACTTACATATTATCATATGATCATCTTGACCCCAAAGTTAATAGATCCCTTTGTGATTTGCATGTTGTGTGATGGAATTACAAATGGGAAATATATACTTTGAGAGAGGGGGGTGTATCAGAAGTTCAAACTTCAACAATTAAAACTTTAACCATTCATTAGATGCAAGTAGTATATGAACTGAAAATAACATGTAAAGTAAATGAATCAAAATATGTAAGCATATACACACTTGACACCTAATATGATTACCTAGAAACCATCCAAATGAGAAGGTGAAATTGGGGTGGGGATGACACCCACAAATCTGTACTCTTGTAGCAATAAAGTGTAGCCAATTAAGATTACTATAAGTTGAATGTGAAACATGATCTACCCTAGGAAAGGCTTGCCCTATTAAGAGCTTACAACAATTGTTAAGTCCCACCTTTTTAGACAATTGTAACACCCTATTAGAAGTGTGCCTATTTAAAGGGATTTAGAACATTCACTTTGAATGTCACCTTATTAGAGGATTTGATAATGACTACTAAATCAACCTTAGTCCAAAGGATTTTACCCTAACTGATACAATTTTTAGATAGTAATAGTAGAGCACTTGATCTGTTACAACTTACAACTTTATCTTGATAATTTTGGATCATAGTTCTATCCTTCTTGATCCTCTTTGATTTGATATAACATTGGTGTTTCCTCAATCCTCTATTCTATAAACTAATTTTCAATTATTTTACTCTACTAAGTCACCTTAAATGCTCTCTAAATTATTTAGTCATTCACCCCTTGATATCTTCCTTCTATCACTACTCTCTCAATTGTCTATAATGTTGGGGCATCATCTTCCTTATAAAGATTTTGGTGGCTTAGGGTTAGGTATGAATCTATGATTGAGATTCATCCATTTTTTTGTTTAACTCATCCTATTTTATAATTGGCTACATGTGATTACATAGGGAATTCAAATAGATTTCTTGTTATCTTTAAAAGCTTGAGATCTATCCATAATATGGAATAAAATTGGTTTACATGGTTGTTTGTGCTACCACAAATAACTATGTCCAATCTAGATGTTACTTGAGACCTGATGTTGTTGATGCTTGGCACATACTATAATTTTGTTTCTGGCTCAACACCTGAACTGCTTAACATCAACTATCTTGCTTGACACCTGAATCACTTGGCATGGTCTATCTACTCAACACTTGAGTGACTCGGCACATGAGTGAATCAACACTCATTGTAATTTGGTATAGTCTAACTTTACATATTATACTTAGCATGCATTACTAGTTCAACATGAATTTAGTGAATGTCTTAAGTGTTTTGACACTCAATTGTCAAAACCAATATGAGATCAATAATCTCCCCCTTTGACATGAGTGTCAAAAACACTTAACTTGTGCAAGATCATCTAATTTTCTCGAGTATAATATATTTACAACTCGTCTTATATACAAAACTTCAAAATTTTCAAAATTTTGTAATACACTATATACCTCAAAAATTTTGTAACTCCTCATGAGTTAATGTGCCTATTTTGTATTCAAAATTTGTTCTCCATTCTGAGTAGATATTTTCTTGCTGATACTCTTTGACTTTAAATGTGCTGATACTCTTTAACTGATATGCTCTTTTTTTTTTGTTTTATTCTATTTGCTCCCCCTTTCATTATTCTCCTTAGTCTCCCTTGTTTCTTCTTATTTTCTTTATCTCCCCTTTTTCTTTATTTATACCCCCCTTTTCATTATTCTTTATTTCTTTTTAAAAAAAAATCTCCCCCTTGCTTATTTATCTCCCCCTTTTTGACACTTATGTCAAAGGGTTTATACACTTATGGTGTGTTTTTCCAAAAATGATCTATGTATTTCCATTATTATTTTTAGAACAACATCCTAGCTATCACATGCAACATTGAATGACTTTATTTGGATTGCTATCTTTATTGCAAGGTGAACTAGTCCATCTAATGTAGAAAGATTAGGATCTTTCTTCAACAAAGTTTTTGCATATCCTAGTTCTTTATGAAGTATCTCCATAAGTGGGGTAATGGAGGCTTTGATATTGGTCAACTTGGATCTTAGATTAGCCTCTTCTACTATTAACATAGCTAGTTGACTCTGTGACTAAAGCAATGAGTGAAAATGCTTCTCACTCTAAGCTGGGTTATGAGGAAATTGCATACCTAATACTTTTAAGTTCCTCTCTAGATTTGAAATTATGTGGCTTGTGTCTTGAGTGAAGAGTGTGGGATCATATAGTTTTGTGTATAATGAGAATATATTCTTAAGAACTTTCTTTAGTTTCTCACTTTTTATTGCTAATTCAACTTGTGTCAGTGCTATGTCACCAGATAACTTTTCATTGACTTTCCCTTGAAATTTTCTTTCAAACCATTCCAAAAGTTTGGCATTTGTATCTTGGTCTTCATTGCTCACCTATTCCACAATGTTTGATAACTATTCCAATAGTGGTTTTGATTCTTTAGGTGTTGGCAAGCTAAATGCATTTAAGAAGATGTCTTTGATTTCTTGTTTTCATTATTCTTATTTATTCTAATGTTCTGGTTGCATTATCATACTTAGGTATCACTATTTCTTCATGTAGACTTATGTCTCCATAATGAATTACCTTAGCAACCTTGGAGGAACTTGAGCATGGTGCTGAGATCTACAATGGAATAGCTTTAGTACTTAGCTTCTGAAGGACTTTTGTAGGAGTACCAGATCTTGGTACAGTTACCAATTCTTTAATGTACTCTTTATCCTTCTCCGTTGGTATGTCCTTAGTTTCTTTAGATCTACCTTGGTCAATCACCATGATCTGACTTGCACCTCATCTTTGTGCATGAGGTTGAACATTAGTTGATTATTTCTCTTCTATTATAGTCTATTGTTATTCAACCAAATCAATTCTAATAGTTGTGTCAACCTTTGTGGTTGTGTCTACTAATATTTGTATTAAAGGTTAAGCACAATTAGATGAAGGGATGGTAGAAGGTGGTTCTTGTGTATTCACCTTATCCCTTGTAATGTTAGCTACTGCCTTTTGAAGTTTGTCAATGCTAACCAATACTAGATTTTCACACAATCTAGCTTGTAGTGTGGATTGGTCAAGAATATTCTTCAGGTCTTCTACAGTTAAAAGATTGATGTTATGAGTAGAGACATCAGATTCATCCTTAATAGTTATAGTTTCTACAGGCATACTTGTGTCATGTGGAGGACTCATCCTTGGCATTTGTGTGTCTTTCACACTTTTCTCTTCCTACTGCTCTTCAGTTGTAGCCATGTCATCTTTTCCCTTTTGTGTTTCCTCCATAACAATATTATCTTTTTCAATTTCTTCCTCATCCTCATCTTCATCTCCATTATTTTTTCCTTCAAATAGATCTTCTTCTCCTATCTTTAATAGTTGTAAATCCATAGATTAATTTCCAAATTTGAGTGGATTTCTTGACAACATCTTCAATATTTTCCTAAATAATGCTAAATGCATTGTATTTTGTTGCAAATTGTCCATCATATTTCTTATTTTCTTTGACAATTTGTCCTTTTGTCAAATTTGACATCACCTAGGCTAGTGTGGATTCTCTAATTTGTTTCTCCAAGTTTAAACAATAACATCACTTATTTTCAACAATAGTATACAAATCTTTAGGCATTATATTAGATAATTCAAGTGGAGTGTTATTAAATTTGGACATCATTGCATATATTGACTCTTCAATCAAATTTTGTTCTTCTCTACCATGTTTTCCAAAATCAATATTTATCAAGCTTGTTAAATCTACAGTACTCTTAACATTCTCATAGATATTTTCAAGAGAAAATTTTTGTGTGTGAGTTACCACTCTAAATTGGCTTGTATCCTCAGATTCTATCCTTTCATCATTAGTCTCTAGTTGTGCAATGTATTTTCTCTTTTGTTTCTACTAGATCAAACCCTTTTTTTCAATAGCTTTTGTCTTCTCTTTGGCTTTATCTTTGGCCTTTTGTGTATTGGCCCTTGTACTTACCCTAGTTGTTGGTTTTTTTGGCTTTGTTGTGTTGGGCTTAGCAGTCTTCTTTGCCTTTGTTTTTACCATAGGCTCTCCCTTGGCCTTTCTTTTCTTAGGTTCAACTTATATTGGTGCTTCTTTCATTTGCTATCCCTTGACACCTTCTTCTTCTTCAATGTCCTCACCTATGCCTTGGTTCAAAGTCCTTGGGCTGGTTCCTATTCTTCCTTTTCATCCTCTTCATCATCTTCTTCTTCATATTCACCTATACATTCTCTAGATTTGGCCTTTAAATTCCTCACCATTTATTCTCTCTTTTCTTGTGTGGAGGTTGTCTTTAACTTCATTTCAAATTTTGAATTCATAACATCATAATTACCAAATATCTTTGAAACTTATCAATCTCCTCTGTTAGGAGTGCAATGATGGTAGTTAAGGCTTCATCAACATTGATCTCATATCCTAAGGGTCTTAGCCATCTTACCCTAGGTACAACAACCTATATGTATTTATAATCAATATCTACAATAAAATATATGTCATTGTAGTATTTTTCAACTAAAGAGATAGGTATCCTCATCCTCTACTTCATAGACTTCTTAAAGTCTTCAAAATAGCTTGTCATAACTATTTCAAAGTTCTCATCCATTTGGTCAACACACTCATTGATTTGTATAGCCACTGATCTATTTGTTTTCATCCTATTTTACCAAAAGATGCAAATTTATTCTATGCATAGAAAAATATGCACACAAGTATTGATCCAAAATTACATTGTGCACTCTTGGTTTTTCTAATTGATCCAAGATTTTCTATCAACTATTGTAATTGAAGCTCAGGAATATCATAAGTGTGATCTTTTTTGACAATTTTATAGCCAACATCAACTGCAACGTAGGTACACTATTTAACCTTCTTGACTGATAAAACTTATGAGGAATAACCCTAATTACAAAGTCAAGTAGTGGGTCTATGATGGAATCTATTGTCATTTCATGCTTATTCCATTTTGTACCTGTGTTCTTCTCAATTACCTCTTTTGATTCACTTTGCAGGGTCTTTGGTTGATGTAGGGTTGGAAAACTAGTCACCCTATGAACAATTCTTTTTAAAATCTTGATTGGTCCTCCTTCCAACCATAGACATCCATCGTGTATCCTACTTAACACTATATTGATCCATTCTATTTTGAACACTATGGGGAAGTCTAGGGCACTGGTCAAACCCTTTCTCTCAACAATCTCAAATTCTTCCTTTGAAAATATTCTTTCACACAACCTATCATAAGCTTGCATTATTTCCCTATCACTTATGCCTCCCACCTTATAGTTGTAAGATTTTCTTACATCTTGCACCATTATTACCTTAGGTGGAATCATGGATAACACACTTGATATGTCTTTCTTATAAGAAATTTCTAGGATAGCCTTAAAATTTAGTTGTTTGACCTCATTACTGACTAATTGGACATCAAAAACTTCTTTCCCCTTCACATTTTTTGAACTAGAAGCCATTTTTTCAAACTAGGGTTTAACAAATTTTAAACTGCGTAACTCAACTTATGAAGAATACCTCAAAAATTTGATGAACTAATGCTTTATCATTGCTAAGATCTTTGTAAATAATTTGAATTGGATTATGAATCACCTCTTCACTCTACTTGCTCTTGGTTGAATTTGTAATGATGAAAAAATAGGTGAAAATTGACCATATACCCTTCAAAACTTCACATTTAATGCTTGGTGCTTCTACAACTGTAAACTCGACATCGACACAATTTTTGTTCCACTTGACATATATAGAGATTTCTCTCATTCAGCAGCTACTACGAACTCGACTCTAACTATCTTTGAGTGGTAGCTTGGCACTCACTAGTATTTACTCAACATCTATTAAAATATTTTCATGCTTGAAAACAAGACAAAAAAATTTAAGATTTAACCTTGAACTTTTCACAACATCTTGCATCATTATTCATGGTAGTGTAACCTTTTCAGCACTAACTTCTTTAGAAACAAATATATGATATAACACTTTTTAGTATTAGTCCCACATACCTCCTTTTTCTTAGTTTGATGAGATGTGACCACTTGACCTATTAGGTGAAGTGATCCTTTCTCCATTTGATGTGTTGAATCCATATCTCTTTCTCCAAGTCTTTTTCATCTCTCCTCTAATGTGTTCTACATTAGTCTTTCCTTTTCCTTTTTCAAACTCAAAATTGGGTGCCTTTGGCCTTGTTGGACAATGCTTACTAATGTGACCAGTCTTTAAATAGCTAAAACATGTCGTTTGACTCAACCATCTATTGTAGTTACCATTGAAGTGTGTTCTAATACAATTCTTAGGGATGTGTCCATATTCTTGACAATAATGACAACTTTTTTTTGTGTTGTAATATCAATTATAGAAGTGTCCATGACTTCTTACTTTTGCTGACTTGTTTGGTGACCACATGGATTTGGATTTGCATTCAAAGTCTATATGTCCATATTTCTAACAATTGTAGTAGTAACCTTCAAATCTTGGTGCATGCATGGTTCTAGTTCTAAATTTATGTGCCTAATGACCTTGCTTTTTGTACTTATGATAGTGAGTCATGTTCTTTGGTTTGCCATGCTAATTTGCACTCTTGCTCCTATACATAGTAGCAGTATGTCCTTTCTTACCACAATAATGACAAGTGGGCTTGGAGTGCTTACCTTTATCATTCCTTTCTTTAGTAGTTTTGGACTATTCTCCTTCTTTAGTGCTTGTGTAGCCTAATCTTGATATATCATTGTTGGATCTAGGGGATTTTAGTAATTTCTCAAAGTACTTAATGGCTTCATTTGGCTTGTTGAAAATTTTAGCAACCTCTCTTTCTCTTCTTAGGTAATTTTGTAGTTGTTCATTTTGAAACTTTAATATAGTTATCTCAATGTCTTTTAGATTCAACTCATGGTGAGAATTCATCATCTAGCTTAGGGTATCCAATTGCATATTGAAGATTTTGTTAAGCTTAATTGACTTCTCTTCCAGTTAGTTTGCTAGAGTTCTCTTGTCTTCTTCAATCATTGCCTTATCTTCTATAGCTCTCTTCTTTTGTTTAGTTACCTCACATAGCATCATGGCTTGGGATTCTTTCTCTATCTCAATATTTTTGATCTCTTTAGCTTGTACTCTATTCTTTTCCATCAGATCTACAATTGCTACATCAAATTTATATGAGTCTCCATTTGCAAATAACTTGGTGGTGTCAATATCTTTGTATTGTGTGTCATTCTTTGCAATTTCTAACTATTTCCTTCTTTTTATGAATTTCCTTAACTCCTCTCTAGCATCATCTAGTGAATGCAAAATGAGCTAGATCTCAATTTCTTGGTTCTTAAGAGTCTTTCCCAGTTCGTAGACTTCCATTTCAAGATCTTTTCTCTAAGTTGCAATGCTTCTTCTTCTGAGAACTTATCTCTAATACCAATTGTTGGAATTACAAATGGGAAACATATACTTCTAAGGGTGTAGGGGAGGGGGGTGAATTAAAAGTTAAAACTTTAGCAATTAAAACTTTAACCATTCATTAGATGCATGCAATATATGAACTGAAAATAACATATAAAGTAAATGCATCAAAACATGTAAGCACATACACACCTGACACTAGATATGATTACCCAGAACCTTCCGAATGAGAAGGTAAAACTAGGGTGGGGTTGACACCTATAAATCTTTACTCCTACAGAAATAAAGTGTAGCCAACTAAGGTTACAATAAGTTGACCATGAAACATGATCTTCCCTATGAAAGCTCTACCCTATTAAAGACTTACAAGGATTGTTAAGTCCCACCTTGTTAAAGGATTTTAACACCCTATTAGAAGTGTGCCTATTTAAAGGACCTTAGAACATTCACTTGGAATGTCACCCTGTTAGAGAATTTGATAATGACTCTAAAATCAACCTTAGTCGAAAGGATTTTACCCTAACTAATACAATTGTTAGAGAGTAATAGTAGAGAATTTGATTTGATATAGCTTACAACTTTATCTTGATGATTTTAGATCATAGTTCTATCCTTCTTGATTGTCTTTGATCTAATATAACAATGTTGTTTCCTCAATCCTTTGTTCTGTAAATTGATTTGCAATTCTTTCACACTACTAAGTCACCTTAAATGCTCTTTGAATTATTCATTCATTCACCCTTTGATATATTCCTTCTATCACTGCTCTCTTGATCATCTATAATGTTGGGGCATTTTCTTCCTTAAAAATATTTTGGTGGCTTAGGGTTAGGTATGAATCTACAATTGAGATTCATCCATTTTTTCACTTAACTCTTCCTATTTTCTAATTGACTACATGTGATTGCATAGGGAATTCAAATAGATTTTTCCTTATCTTTAAAATCTCGAGATCTATCCATAAGTTGACATAAAAATGGTTTACATAATTGTTTGTGCCATCACAAATAATTATGTCCAATCTGTGTTACTTGGCACCTGATGTTGTTGATGCTTGACACATGCTATAATTCTATTTCTGGCTTAGCATCTAAATGTTTCAACATCAACTACCTTTCTCAACACCTAAATCACTTGGCATGGTCTATCTACTCAGCACTTGAGTGATTCAACACTCATTGAAACTCAACATAGTCTATATTTACATATTATACTTGGCATGCATGACTAGTTAAGCATGATCATAGTGAATGTCTTAAGTGTGTTAACACTCAATTGTCAAAACCAATTTGAGATCAATAGTTATGTTCTCATTTCACTTCATTTTTCTTCTTATAGGGGAATCTCATAGTGGAAATTTTTTTCCAATTCTTATGTGTATTATTCATTAAATCAATTGCTCCCTTTAAAGTGTTAGCAATGACTTTAATGTGGGCGCATACACTCTGCTCATTTTTGCATTCCAAGAATGGGGTAGTGAATATAGATTCTAAGTCTAGCTTGGGGTACTTTAGCTCTAGTTACTTACTATACTTCCTAAGTTAGCATCAAATCCATGCATTACTACTCCATCCACTCTCTTTCAATGCACATATGTTATGAATCCCTTTATGGATTATGATCTATCCTAAAGAATAGATCTTGTGTACACACATTCAATCTAGGAGCATGCATCCTTGACATTTCGGGCTCTCTTTCCTTTACATGCACATATGTTAAATCTCATTTATTGGCTACACATAATAATCTGATAAAGCCTCATATATGGTAACACATCCTTACCAAGCCTTAGTGTGGTGATACAAATGAATTTGATCTATGGTTGGGCCTTCTAATAGGTTTACTAGTAGGTTATTACCTTGTTTGACTATTTCAAGGTCATCCTTTGTAGTAGCTCTTCCGTTGATTTATTGTAGGGTGAGTACTCTATTGAGTGAGATAATCATTCTTTGCATTTTAGTTAGTAATCTCTCTCTCATTATAATTTGTGAGCTATAAATGTTTTCAAAACCCTTGCAGACTTGATTCTTCATCTCCTAGATCTTAATAAGAGAATCATATGCCTCATGCTCTACTTTACCAAGAGTTTGGATCAACTCCATAATCTCACTAAAGTGGGGGCTAAATGTATTCTCTTAAATTGGAAGCACTAAAATTTAATGAAGATTTTAGCACCTATTTAATGTGATATCATCAATCTTTCTCTCTCTTTCATCTCTTCTTCCCTTTTATATCCAAGTTCTCCTAGGTGGAATTGGGTAAAACCTAACAATCCTCTTTAAAGCTCCTATTTTCATGGTTTCAATCTCAAGGTAGCATCTATTTCCACTAGATCCCTTCTTTACATGAATCTATCCACTTTGAATCTACTTCTCACATCGAAATAGGATTTTCTTAGAATTTGGACTTGATTTTGAGATTCCAAGACCTATTTTGGATTCCTGAGATCGCCCCAAGGGTTTTTGGAAATGATCATTAGGGGAAAAAATTTCCCTTCATTAATCAAGGGTTAACTTCACCTATTATGGGCAAATTAGTGGTGAATATTTCCCTTGATGAGGCCCTATTCTGGATCCTCTCTTTGGGTCCCATGTTCTAAGATGTTTAGGTGTTAAATCCTAGGTTGGTTAGCCTACACGAGTTTTTATTTATTTTGAGATCTATATAAACTATTCCATTTGCTACATTTTTCATATCACATCCATAACATAGAAAGACAATATCTAATCATTCAAGCATTCAAGCTCTCAAGCATTCAAACCTTCAAGTCTTTAAGCACCCATTCAAGCATTCATTTTGAGATCAAGAGTCAAGTGTTCAAGCAATCGAAGAAGTTTATGTTCAAGATCTTATTCAATCCATCCAATATCCACTATTTTATCTTCTACATCCATTCATCTTCACCTTCTTAATTTGAATATATTTCTAAAGTTAAGTACATTGCATTCAATTGTAGAGAATTTACTTTGTATAGTGAATTTATACAATTTTTTTACATTCATGCTATTTCAATTTAAGGTCAATTCTTAAATTGGGGTTTAACTATCTAAACCCCCTTGCCCACCCCCATCAACAAAAATTAACCCTTTTGACTGCAAGTTTCAAATTTCAAATCAATGAACAAGTTGCAAATTAGAGTACCCTTTTTTTCATTTAGTAGAATTGTAAAATCAAAATCAAGATTAATCAGTGTGAAACTTTACCCCTAATGATTTATTTTTCCCTTTAAGCTTTATTTCACCCTTGATAGATTTCTAAAAGATTTTTGGGTTTCATTTTTTGCATAGTGGCAAGCCTAAACCTAAACATTTTCCCTTATTTTCATCAATACAAAAAACATAAAATAGGCTTCAAAGGTGTGTTTCTTTACCTTCTTTGTTCTTTCAATATATCTACTCAAATCTACTTTCTTTCACACAAACATATGGAAAACACTTAAGGAATTGGATATCTTTTCCCCTATTCTTTTTAGATCTAGTTTACATTAGTGATCCTTGTTAATTTGACTAGTGCTAATCTTTCTAGACCTATTTCTCTAGAGTTGGGAGTAGAAGCATTGTTTTCCTTATGTGTGTCTCTCCGTAGATGAATATGTATGTGTAGGTTATGTAATGTGTTTATGGTCTTCTCCTTGATTCACATTTCCTACCATAGACACTATAATGTTATTCATGCTCCTACTAGTAATCTTGATACTCAATTAGCATCTTGGTCTTCTAGTGTTTTGGGACTTGATCTCATTAGAATGATATCTCATACTTCTTCACAAGGACATACCTAAATCTTAGCAACTAGGAAACAGATGAGTAGGAGATAATTTCCACAACAAGTCAAATTGTGATATTGCTATCAAGATTTAACTGTGTGATTTTTGAGTCAAACTCATTGACCCATATTTCATGAGTAGTGATTCAACACGAATCCATCTCTCATGAGAATAAATGGAACATTTAGCACTCATTGGAAATACTTTACTAAATGGGTTGAAGCTATTCCTCTTTGATATACTACAATAGAAGTTATCTATGATTTCACTCTTCAAAAAATTATTTCTCAACTTGGTGTTCCCTCTATTATTATTTCTGATAATGGAACCTCATTTTAAAATAAGGATTTTACAGAGAGTTTATAGATGATAGTGGTTGTCAAGAAGACAAACATTTTTTGGATTTTATGGTTTTAGAAGATCTTGCATTTCTTATGGTTGTGGAGGATGGTTTTTGAGGATTTTGAAGATATGGAGGAGCTTGTTAAGGATCAATTTTGCATGTACATTAGGATGTCTTTGTTTTCTATTTTAATTGTGGTGACTATTTTTAAAATTATACATAAAAATAACAAAAATAAAATCTTAAAACACTCAAAAAAACCTACTTCAAAATGCAAAAAAAAAAATTAGACACATTGGGGTGTCATCATTAAATTATTTTGAATGCTAAGAAACAAAAAAAAAAAAAAAAGAGAAAAAATATTTATTCTCCAAGTCTTTTAGCTTATTTGGGTTGTTGTTACACCATTTGTGGTGTCACAAATGGCACAAAACTATGAACTATCTGAGAATATTAAGTTTCTCATAACTTGTATAGGTTATGATGAACTTTTTGTTCCTTTAAACCTACACAAGTTTTGAAAAACTATTTATATTTCTAAATATTTTTTACTATTCTTGGTTTTATAAAGCCTAATGCAATTTTCAAGTTTATGAAACTCACTTAGGTTATGATCCTTTTTCCATGTAGCCACTATTTGGAGCAACATTTTGGTGCACTTACTGTAGTATAACTATCAAGATTTCACTTCCACCACTTGCCAAATTTTTCATGAAACAAATTTGTTCTACATTTCAAGTTCTCTAATACCAAGTATTAATTTTCATAAAATTGGTCTAATGTACATACTATTTAACATTAGTTAATATGGAATCCTATACTATAGAAAAAATTGAAATGTTGCAGAAGAGTATAATGGAGGTGGCTCAATGTGAGCACTCAATGTTTGGAATGATTTTATTCTTTCTTATTTCTTAAAATTGTTGGGATAGACGGGGTTGTCAATCCTTCTCATCCTACCCAGAGGGGCCCATATTCTATTGTAGCAAGGTCATCAAGTTTTGTATATTATCAATAGAAATACATATTTGAGGAGAAGACTCTAGAAGAGAAAGGATGATATTTAGTTGTAAAAAGTAAGAAAGGTAAACGTATTCAAATTCAAGACCATTCTCTTGATAAGAATCTTTGTAAGATGGCCTCCTCCCTATTTGTAATGTTTGGGGGTACAAGGCCAAGTACTATTTTTGTCCACAAATGTGTCCTTTCCTCTTGGTCCCTCAAAGGTTTTGTAGTGGTGTCATGTCTACCTGAGGGATTCCTCTATTTTTCCTTAAGGATTATAGCTTTGGGTTCATGGTTTTGGGAAAGTATCCCCTCCAACTATGTAAATGGAGGTCATATTTTGATCTTGATTCTCACCTTTCTAGATCACTCTCCACCTGGGTCTACCTTTCAAGGTTTCCTTTGGAATTTTAAGATGAATAAGTTGTACTAGTTATTTCCAACTCCTTTAGAAAGTTCCTTGTTATAGACATCATTACTTGTGATCATACTCAATTTATCTAGGCTTAATTTTATATTTTGGTGGTTTGGAGAGCTATTATTCCTATCTTAGTGGTACTTTTAATTCAAGTTGGGCTCTATGGTTCAATTTATGGAGTATGGAAATGTTACTATATTTAGTCAAAATTGTTCCTCTATTGGTCACATGATTTTAGAGTTCCCTAAAATCTATAATTCTACTATTCTTGGTTCAAGGTCTATTTGTGGGAAAGGTTTATTAGGTGCAAGTCTTGGGTCTTCCCTTTTTCTTGTAATCCTTATAGCTTCCCTGGAGGTTGGTTTTGAATTGGCTTTATTTTTGGATTTTCTTTGTCCTTTCCCTAGTGCTCAAGTGGTCTCTCTAGAGCCTTTGTCTTCTCTTGTTCCTTCTAATGGGTTTCCCTCTATGCTTTAGGCTTGTGCAGTGTTCCCTTTTCCTTCTTCTCTTTAGCCTCCCCTCCTTCCTTCTCCTATGTCCTTCATTCCCCTTCCCCCCTTTCCCTATCCTCTTCCTATTCCTACCTCCCCTATTTTTTCTCCCATTCCCATCCTTAGTATTTCCCTATCCCACTTTCTTGTAATTCTATGGTGTTGGAATTCTTCCAAAGCTTGGAAGGAATTTAGATCATGATCAGAGATAAAAGGTGACAGGAAACAAATTTCTAATGGGAGAAAGAGAACTCTTAAGAAATTATTCTCAATATTCTCTCCCCAATGATTATTGTGCCTTAGATCATAATGCAAGACACAAAATTTCACCCAATCTTTGAGCTACATCTACCAAAAATGAGTCCAATATTCTTATTATTTGGTGATTACAACTTGATTACAATCTATAGTACCTTCAATCTCAATACCACCATGAGAAGCTACAATCTCATTATACATCATAAGATCCCTAACCCTAAGCCATTTTATACAATCTTTTTTCCACTTACAAAATTAGTGCTAGATAATTTGACAAGTTAACCTAAAACACTTGATGATTCAACCTTAGGAAATGGTTCATGAGGTAACTAGAAAACCCTTTATGAACTAAGAAAAAAATGTACAATAATTTCCTAATAAGTCACCACATATCAATAATATCTCACTTGGGGGTTGATTTGGCTCCATAGTAAACAAAAATCTTTCACTTGGATATTGATCCTATAGAAATACCACTACCACATGAGACTCCCACTAGATTGTACCACCCTAGACTTAATTATTCTTTTATTCTATTTGTTCTAGAAGATTAACTAAAGCTAAAGAGGAGTTTAGCTTTTCTCTTGTCACTACCTTTCTAAACATAGCTGGTGGATTATCCTTTGTATGTATCTTTTCTAGTTATAACATTCCATCATCCAAAATGAATTAAATGAAATGATATGGCAATCATATCTACTTTTTCTTTGAATTTAGAGAAGAATTCTTTGCAAGATGAATGGTACTCTAGTTTTCTCTAAATAAAATAAATAATTGTCCATCTATGGGTGCCCTAACTCTTCCATGAAGAATTGAAGCCATATCATCTCCTTAGCAATCTATGTAGTCACAATATACTCTACCTCTGTAGTGGATAAATCATTCACCTTATGTAATCAAGAAACCCATACATTGTTGTCCCACCAATAGTAAATACATAACCTATAGTACTCCACTTGGTATCTATATCCCCTACCAAATCTAAGTCAACAAAGCTTTATAAATTAGTATTAGTTCTCCCAAAATGTAAAAATTTACTTTATGTTCTTCTAAAATATCCAAGAACTTATTTAACTAAATTCCAATTCTCAATTCTAGGATGACCCATATACCTACTAACAACTCCCACTCCATGTGCAATATATCTTTCCTTATAAAGACCATGGTGTACATTAAGCTCCCTAATGTTGAAGAATAAGGTTCCTTGCATGTCTTATCCTCCTCTTCTTGTGCCTTTGGTCACATCTCCTTGGTTAATTTTAAATTAATAGGCAAAGGTGTGCTGACAACTTTGACATTCTTCATAAAAAAATGATATAACATCTTCTCAATATTACCTTTCTGAGATAATGTCAATTTTATATTCTTCCTATCTATGAAAATTTGCATACCAAGGATTTTTTTTTTACCCCCAAATGCTTCATAAAAAATGAATGTGCTAACTAGTTTTGTAACCCCTTAATGTGATCCTTGTTAGACCCAGCTACAAGCATAGCACCAACATATACACTAAAAATAATATAAATGTCATCATCCAACCTCTTAAAATAAACACATTGATTTGAATAATACCTAGTGTATGTATGCTCATGCATAAAACCATTAAATTTAAGACACTATTACTAAAGTTCTTACGTCAAGCGATATAAAATTTTCTTCAATCTTCACACTAAATTCTCTTTACCATTGACATCAAATTCATGTGGTTGTGCCATATAAATTTCTTCATCCAAATCACCATGAAGAAAAGTTTCTTTAACATCAAGATACTCAAAATGCAAATCTTTAGTAGCCACAATACTTAAAATAGTTATTGAAGTCATTAAAACAATGTGAGAAAATATCTCATCAAAATCAATGCCCTTTTTTTGTGCAAATCCTTTTACAACTAACATGGATTTAAATTTTTTCTTACCACCACCCTCTTATTTTAGCCTATATATCCATTTACTTTGTAAAACTCTTTTACCCATAGGAAACTAACATAAAACTCATTTTTTATTTTTCAGCAAGGAGTCCATTGCATGTGTCATTGTAGACTCCCATTGAAGGTTTGTATCCACTTGCACAAGTTTGTCATAACATTCAGGTACACTAGTGTTTGTTAATAAAATAGAATACAAAGAGGGAGAAAATCTTTCAGGAAGTCTAATGAACCTTGTTGGTTGTATATTATTCACTAGGGTTTGTGGTATTCATTTTTGTTGTTTTTTTTGTTATTGTTGTTGTTGTTGTAGAGCATTAGGGATTTCCAAAATATTATCCATTTTAGTATCATCTAGCACTACATTATCATTTTCTTTCTTCTCATGTTGTTGCAATAGATCTTTTTACAACAATTTCTCATCGAATATTACATCCTTGCTTCTTATAATTTTATGATTTCCAAAATCCCAAAGCCTATAACCAAATTCATCAATGGCATATCTAACAGATACACATTTCTTTGACTTAGATTCTAGCTTGGTTCTATTTTCATAATCTATATGTGCAATTGCTTCACAACCAAAGGTTTTGAGAAAAGAATAACTCACCTTCTTACTAGTCTAGGATTCATATAGAATACCATAGCCCAAAGGAGTAGAGGTACCTCTATTGATAAAGGATACAATAGTATTGACAACCTCTACCCACTTTTTTCGGGGCAACTCAACATGCAATCTCATGCTCCTTGCACGCTCAAATATTGTCCTACTCATTTGTTTAACCATTTTATTTTCTTGTGGAGTCCTTTGAATATCATTTTAACTAAGAATACCATAATTTGAACAATAATATTAAAATTCACTACTATAATGCTCACCACCAATATTAGATCTAAGATATTTTAGCCTTTTACCAGTCTCATTATCAACTAAGATTTTCTATTTCTTAAAAGTTACAAATACATCATTTTTTTGTCTAAGGAATCAAACCCATGTACTTCTATATTTGCATCATCAATAAATTTAATATAATAATGCAAGCCACCAAATGAAGATACTTGATATGTCCCTCATACATATATATGCACAATCTCTAATTTCTCTTTTTTCTTATCCTTCTCACTCTTCACAAAACTCACTCTCTTTTGATTTCTATAAACATAACTTTCATAGAAAATCATATTAAAACATTTTAGACCTAGTAAAACTTTATTTGAATAAAGGAATTTTATACCTCTCTCAATATGTTCCCAAGTCTATTGTGCCCTAGTGTTTTTTAAGAATTTGTAACAACTATTTATTCTCCCTACTTAACTGCAACAATTGTTCCTCAACATTCATTTGTCTCTAAAATAATTAAAGTAGAAGGAACAATATAACCTATACAAAGATATAAGGTGATTACTTTAATACCTTTTTCTACTACTACGGAACCTTTTGAGCCTTCTATTTTTTTTATCATTAAATGTAATTGTGAAACCAACATCATCCAGTTTCCCTATTGGTGTTAAATTCCTACTCAACCTTGGAACATGTCTTACCTCATGTAGTGGCCAATGATTACCATTGATCAACTTCATATTAATTTTTCCATTTCCAATAATCTGACAAGGGTCATTACCTCCCAAATAAACTAGTCCAAAATTCCCTTGGATATAATCAAGAAAATAAACTCTATGGGGAGTACTATGAAATGAATCCCCCAAATCTAAAACCCATGAATCATCAACATTTTCTAATGAAAGAAGTAATGGATCTTCTTTGGATTTATTACATATCATATTGGCCTCCTTGTTTCCTTCTTATTTGGCTCCATCATTATTTTTCCAAGTCCAACAATATTTTTTCTTATGCCCTAGTTTTCCATAGTACTAGAAATCTCTTGGTCCTCTAGATTGAGACATCTTCATTTCCAGAAACATTTTCTCTCTCATTTGTTCTACATTTTTTTATTTGAAATACTTCCTTATGTAGATCAACCTTAAATTTTCCCATAAGCTTCTTCACTCAGAATAACACCAATTACATCATGAAATTTTAGGGTATTAGACCAAGGAAAAAAATTACTTGCAGCCATTACCAAGTCATTCCATCTTTTTGGAAAAAAACACAAAATCAAGAGAGTCCTAATTTTGTCATTAATATTAATAGAAGATAATTGATAGGTAATTTTATTAAACTCATTTAAATATCCAACAATTGATCCACCTTATACCATCTTCATATTGAATAAATGCTTCATGAGAAATACCTTGCTTGAAGTAGAGGGATTTTCATACAAATTTTCTCAGGTTTGCATCAACTTGGAATTCATCTTTTATTTGTTAAAATTAAATTCCACCAATTATGGCACACATTAATGAATACTTCCAAGTGTCTTTCTATCCAAAATATCTCAGTCCTCATCTATCATAGCTTCAAGTTTCTTGGATTTTCCTTGCAATGACTTACATAAATACTTCTAATAAAGGTAGTCCTCCATTTTCATTTTATATAGCTAGAATTTCTGGCCAAAAAAATTCCCAACCTTCACCTTACCCTCATTTTTCATCACTCTCACTCAATCGTGAGACCTTCCTACAGAGGATAACTGAAACAACCTCTATTTGATACCACTTTCTAGGATTAGAGAGACATAAATAACAATTACATGCAGATAGAACCAATATTAGAAAATAATAAATTGCATAGAAGATAACACAAGCCACAAAGATTTAATGTGGTTCACCTAATCCTTGGTCTAAACCCACAAACAATGAGTCTAATATTCTTATTATCTAGTGATTACAACTTAATTAATTACAATCTACAATCCCTTGCAACTCAAAACCACCACAGGAAGCTACAATCTCATCATACATCATAAGATCCTATGATATTGTGTCATGGGACTTCCTTATGGCTAATCTCCAAAGAGTTGAGTCTCAGGGAAATATTCTTAAAATATTGGAAGTATGCTTCAAAAATCCTAAATTTTTGGTGCTTAGCAATGCCTCTCCAAAAGGATATTTTGAGGTTTCTAGAGGATTAAAGAATGATGATCATCTCTCCCATTATCTTTTTATTGTTTTAGTTGATTTTCTCAGTATAAGTCATTGTAGTCAGTCTCTATTGGTGTTGACCAAGGTGTTAGAAAATCTTTAATTGCTACTATCATATCTTGTCAACAATTTGTTGATGATACCTTATTTTCTAGGGAAGCTACTAGTTTGGAAGATAATATTTGGAAGGACCTTCTTAATGATTTTTCCTTACTCTTTGGTCAATGGCTTGATCTTCAAATTTTTTCTTATTTTATTTGCAATACTCTTATTATATTTTAGAATCATATTATTTTCTTTTTAGCGTGTCAAGTTGGTTTCTGTCCTTTTATTTAGGAATGTTGTTTTCAATAAGTAAAAATGATAATTCCATCTAGTCAACTTTCCTTGAGACAATTCAATAAAAGTTGGCAACTTGGAATGGTTCTTTTCTTAGCAATGTTAAAAAGGTCAAATTTCTCACTAATATTGTTCAAAGCACTTTACAATACATTATGACCTTGTTCTGTATGCCAATTTCTTAGGATAAAAAGATGGATGTTATATAATGTAGGTTTTTAAATGGGCTAGTGTGGATTAGAAAAAAACCTCTATCCTTGGTTAATTGATAGTTTTTTCTCCTCCAAGGATTAGAGAGACATTAATGTAGGAGATATTCATCTTCTTAATATTGTTTTTCTTACTAAGCTTATCTTGCATATTAAGAATTCTTGAGTTGATTGGGTTAGCATCATGAGGGAAAAATATTTGACCAAACACAAGGGTACTATACTTATGAAAGCTTCTCTACCAAATGGTTCCATCATCTTCAAAAACTATTTTTCATTTGACCCAGAACTAATTCTAGAAAATAATTAACAGTTGCAATATGGATTTCTAGTTGGATCCTTAAGTCAGTTAACCTCCGGATGAATTCCACCTATTGTTCGCAATATACAAAAATGTGATACTTCAATTGTTTCCTTGAGGTAGAAGATTGACAATAATTGGTTTGAGAATGGTCTTAAAGGGATTTATTTATAGCTTATACATTCCCCAAAAGGATATAGCTTAGATCAAAATGATGTTATGATTTGGAGGAATTCCACTTATAGAGATTACATAGTGAATTTAGGATTTGATATCTTCTACCCCAAATGACCTCAAGAGTTTGAATAGAGCTCAAAATTTAAATTTGAAGATCTTTCCTAAAATCTTTTTTTGGGGATAGTTTGTCATTTAAAAATCCTAGCCTTGGATAATCTTCAAAAGAGAGGAATTCAGTTAGTCAATAGATGTGTTTTATGTGAATTTAAGGTAGAAAATATATCATATGTTATTTCTTGTGTCCTTGTGCTTTGGAAATAAATTAATGAATTCTATAGCCCTTTTTAATTTTTTATGATATTTGAGTAATAAACCCTTGGAGGTGGCTAATTCTTAGGACCTTCTCTCTAACTATAACTTTTCAAAATAAATCTAGTGGAAGTTACTTCTTTATAGGAGCTAGTCAATATGGAAAGGAAAAACCATATACTAAGAGAAAAAAGGGAAGATGATGATTCATTGTTGGATATTTTAATTCATAATATCAAAGAGAATATGATTATCATTCATCCTTCTAAACATAATTCCCCTCAAAAGATCTATGGATTGAGACATTTCTAGAAGTTGGAACTTTATTGACTATTTAATAAGATACAATTCTCCTAAGGTTGGTTTTCAAAAAAAGAATCAAATTGACCCCCTTCCCCTACCCTAACACTCAATGGTTAAAATTGAATTTTGATTTTTTATCTCTTAGAAATGTGCATCAGGTAGGAGGGGTTATCCTCATTAAGAACTCTAGAGGTAATGTGCTAATTGTGTATGATATTAATATAGGCATCTTGATGTTGTATATGGTAGAGATGTTATCCCTTTTTCATAGTGCCAAAATTGTGCATGAAAAAGATTACAAAAAAATTGTAGTGGAATGAAATGCCCTCAATGTATTAAAAATTTGAATCAAAAAGTTAATGTGGGCTAGCATGAAAGGGACTTTATTAGTAAGACTTTTTGGTTATTTGATATAGTGTATGAAGTTTCCTATTTGCACATCTATTAGGAAGGTAAGAATACTATGGACAAGCTAACATCTTTTGGAAGTACACCAAGTACTTAAAGATTTAAGAAGACATGCATTTGATTCCTGTGGAGGGTCCTATAGTAAAAATTCATGATATTTCCCTTCTGTGTAATAATTATAATGTAATCAATAATAGTTAAAGGGATCATATTTTTACATTATTTCATAGTTTTTGTTTTGGCTTTCCTTTCACATTTCCCTCTCTGACTTTTTATTCCTTGGTTTATGGTTTTTCCTTCTTGACTACAACTTTGTATTTCCTCATGTTGAAGATGATGGAATATCAACCCCACAGCTCCCAAGAATCACTAGCATGAAAACACTTATCATAGAAGAGAGAAGCAAAAGCTATGGAGGTTGGAATTCTAAAATCCATAGATGAGATATTCTTGATGAGAAAAAAGAGAGATTTCTATAATCAAGAGTGAATGAAAAACTTACAAAGAGATCTATTAGAAACAATAGTCCACCAAGATAACCGGGGGGGTCAATCAATTATCTAACAATTAAAATATTTATCTTCTTTAAACAAACTTAACCATTCAACCAAAGTAAACAACAAAAATACAAAGATGCACATAAATAATTACACTAGATATGTTGACTAGGGAAACCTTTCATCAGAGAGAAAGCCCTAGTGGGAATGATGCCCACAAGATAATGTACTAATACAAATATACCTTGTTAGAGGATGGACCCTGTTAGGAGTCTATTATAGTGTTTAGTACAATGAGTCCCTATTAGGAGACTTTAGATCCCTATTAGGAGATTTCAACCCTATTTGGAGTTATGGTATAATGTATGCAAGAAGAGCCCACTACCCAAATGTGAAATTTCAACTACAAGAAGAGCTCACTACTCAAACAAGTAATTTACTATTATTAGTCTTCCTTGCTTATTTTTTACTTTGTCCTATCAACCAAACCAATCACTATAAAACCTTGTAGACTATGTCACAAACCTTGAATCCAAATACCAAACCATAGATCACTCAACTAAACCTCAGCAATGAAGTTTCCTTCACTTCTGCATGGCTTTGCTCAACTTTGCATTATGCACACTCCGTTGCTTTCCAAACATTCATAATTCACATATATCCATACTATGATAAAGGAAAATATCCTTCCCTTATACCAAGTCCATAAAAAAATTCCTTGAGCTGGCTATTAGTCATTCTCAATTAATTATTATAGGCCCACATCAACAACACATTACACTTAGTGGTAACACAAATCTTCCACCTTACAACTTGAATAACTTTGCATACACATAGTATTATGATGATCGAGCTTAGCTACATCATGCTTAGGTTTTGGGTTGGCTTTCCTTTCACATTTCCCTCTATGATTTTTCTATTCCTTGGTTTATGGTGTTGTCTTCTTGACTACAACTTTGTATTGCCTCATGTTGAAGTTGATGGAAGATCAACCCCACAGCTCCGAAGAATCACTAACATGTAAACAACTATAATAGAAGAGAGAAGAAAAAGCTATGGAGGTTGGAATTCTCTGATCCATAGATGAGATATTCTTAATGATAAAAAAAAAGTGATTTTTGTAATCAAGAGTGAATAAAAAAATTACAAATAGATCTATTAGAAACAATAGTCCACCAAGATAACTGAGAGGGTGGAGGGGTGTTTGAATAAGTTATCTAAAAATTAAAACATTTATCTTCTTTTTAAAATAAACTTAACCATTTAACCAAAGTAAATAGAAACCATACAAAAATGCAGATAAACAATTGCACTAGATATGATGCCTAGGGAAACCCTTTTTCAGAGGGAAAACCCCAATGGGAATGATGCTCAAAAGCTGATGTACTAATATAAATATTCCTTGTTAGAGGATGGACTCTATTAGGAGTCGATTACAACATTTAGTATAATGAGTTCCTCTTAGGAGGCTTTGAATACCTATTAGGAGATTACAACCCTATTAGGAGTTGTGGTATAATGTA
Source organism: Cupressus sempervirens (assembly GCA_028749045.1). Lineage (NCBI taxonomy): Eukaryota > Viridiplantae > Streptophyta > Pinopsida > Cupressales > Cupressaceae > Cupressus > Cupressus sempervirens. The sequence goes on from CM053791.1 coordinate 554,619,228, forward strand.
TGCAAGAAGATCCCACTGCCCAAACATGCAACTTCAAGTACAAGAAGAGATCACTACTTAAGTAAATAATTTACTATTATTTTTCTTCCTTGCTTGTTATTTCCTCTATCAGTTCAACTAGACCAATCACTGTTAGAGCTTACAGACTATTTCATGAACCTTAAATCAAAATACCAAACTTTGGATCACTCAGCAAAACCTTGACAATGAAGTTTCCTTCACTTTCACATGGCTCTGCTCAACTTTGCACTCCACACTCTCTACATGTTTTCTAAAAATTCATAATTCACATATATCCATACCATGATAAAGGAAAATATCCTTACTTTATACCAAGTCCATAAAAAAATTCCTTGAGTCAGTTGTTAGTCCCTCTTGATTAATTATTATAGGACCGCACTAATAGCATGTTACACTTAGTGATAACACAAATTTTTTGCCTTCCAACTTGAATAAATTTGCATACACATAGTACTATGATGAGTGAACTTAGCCATGTCATCCCTAACATGTCTTCTCTATGTCCTTAACCTCAATCTTGAAGATATCAACTTTGCTAATAGATATAACAAGTTTACTAGAATGTGCCTCTATAAACTCTATCTAAAAAATAGACATTACCAGAACTTACATAACTTCTTCTAGACTTATCCTTTCTAATTCTGACATTAACTACATATGCCAGATATTTGAGAGTATCTCTCGTAACCTTGGTTGGTTATCATGCTCAACTAGTCATCCTTATCAACTTGATCTTTCCATTGTTCTTCTGTCAGATACCACAAAAGACATAACACATGCTATGTTGATATCAATGACAAACTTAGACATGAATGTAACATATCATCATCAAACCAATCTTCCAACAATCTCTCCAATCTTCTAACAAGATCAATCCTTATAAAAGGATATCAAAACCCTAATAGATAACTAACCTAGGTTGCATGTGTTAGAAATCTTTAGAATAATTGAGAGCGGGGGTGTGAATTAGTTATTCAAGGTCTAGATGTAAAAATAAAACTTTTCACTTAGCTTAGTGAACCCATTAAAAATTCACTTCTATGTATGCATCCAAGCTTATCACCAAAACTTGAAGGTTGCTATAAAATCAACTTGCAATAGTATAAACATGAAACTTAAAGATTCATCAACAAACTTGACACAGTGATTTAACTTGGAAATCCAATTTGGGAAAAACCACCAGTAACATGCTACTCCTTTTTCACTTTCTGAAGTGATGCCCTATGAAAGGCTGTCATGCCCAAACTACGAGGGCAAGAACACAATTTTTTTTTTTAAAGAATCAGAATGCTCTAATTTTGAAATGATTCTAATAATAGTTTAAGTAAAGGTTCTCTACATTACATCTTAAGTTTATAATCGTGTGTTAAGATTTGAACTTTCGTTATTAAAATGATATCTACATTGTTACGTTACTACATACTTATACTTAATCTAAATTGCTTTAATTAAAATCTAATTTTAACAATTACTAACCAATTCTTGATTAAAACTAACAAAATTACATTTAAATAAATATATAGGATACTAACTAAAACATAAACTATCTTTATAAAACAAAAAATACAAAAATTTAAAACAACTTTAATAAAATACTTGCTAACTAATACTACTCTAAAAGATATCAACTAAATCTTATTAAACTTAAATTCAATCATCACTAAATTAAAACTATACTAAAATATATATATTAAAAAAAAAAAATACTAACTAATTTAAAATCTCAAAACTATATTACATTTAAAAGTAACTTAATACTAAGCTAACTTAATTTGCAACTAACTTTAAAACAAAAACTTTAAAATAACACAAAAACTAACCTAAACATGTAACTCACATTCTAACTTAATTTTAAAACTAACTAAATTCAAAATAATCTATCTACAAGAATATAAACTAACCACCCACTAATCTAAACTTAAATTTAATTCTATTTTAATTTTTTTAATAGAAAATGAAACTAAATTTAAACTTTAAATACTAACTAAAATTAAATCTAAACTAAACTAATCCATATTTTAAATTACTAACTACAATGAATCTAAATTTAATTTAATTTAATACTACTCACATCAAACTAAACTAAATTTAACAATATAGAAAAAAATTAGACTAACCCCAACCCTACACCACTTACCCTTAACCACCCCCAAACTTCCCTTTGTGCTTCCCAACGCCTAGCACGCAACCATAAACCACTGATGTTGCATCTGTACTGACTCCCCAAGGAAGGAAATATAGGTCTAATTAAAAGACATTACATGCCCTAAGTTGTAAGCCCTCCATAAAGAAAAGGTGAGCGCTCAAAGGAATGAAGGAAATGGGGTGATGGGATAGGGGGGATAGGTGACATCACCCTCCCATCAACAACCACAAATCACAAAATAACACTTCTACCATGCATTCCCCAATACATGCGTCCAATGTGGATAGCAAGTGGAAGAAAAGAAAGATTAAATTACTTGCTAACTTTGTTTTAAACACAAAACTTTAATGCCTTCCCTCCAAGTTGAGCACCCATTATAGGAGGAAGATGGGGATGGGACATGGGTGATGTCATCACATGTGATGACAGTTTGACTTACACAAAGATTTATTTTATAAAGTTTTATAGGTAGCAAAATAGATATTTTAGGGTATTTTTAAAATGTTAAAAATCTATTTTAATTTTTTTTTACATCTATTTATAAATTGATTAAATTATATTGATATTTTCAAATAGAATATAAAAAGAATCTTTAAAAGATTCTCTATTACTAAAGGCATTTAATTGCTTCTCCCATACAAAAGACAGAGAGTTTTTACTCTCTTAAAACACTTTTTTTTTTTGAAAATTTTCTAAGTATAGATATACAAGGCAATGTATTTTTTTTTAAGGTGAATTTTTTTTTTGAATAGATTTAAACATTGATACAATAGTTTGTGTCACATGAACATCAAATTTATTTAATCTCCTATACAACTTGAATTGAAACATATCAACCTTAGCCATTATTTTCTTTCCTTAACATAATTTTCATTTTGGACATATAAGGAAACTAGAAAATTTTGCTCAATTAAACCATCATCAAAACATCTTATTTTGATGTGCATCCATCCAATTTAAAATTGCAATTAAATCACATGATAAATAATTATACTCAAACTCCAATTTTATTGGTAAACCTCATTCAAGGGCTCAGCCGGGAAAGAACCAGGAAGAAAACTCGGCTTCGTCGCCATTACAACAAAGTTTGAAATAAAAATTACATAGGATATCAATCCCAAATTTCAAAAATTTACTTGAATTTTCTTCATGACCCTCATCAAGGGATTCATAAAAATTTTTGCAACATATTTCTAGAACCATGGAGGGAACAAAATCTGATCAGGTGACCACAAGCATGACCAAGAACAACTCAAACATGCATAATCATACAAGGTTTTCACAATAGGATTCACAATGAATCAAAACTAGGGAAAGGTGGATTTTTCCAACAGGAGATGTCTGACACAACACCAAACCAGGTGCCCAATTGGGGCTATAAATCAAGAACTTCTATTCTTCCATTCTTATATGCCAAAACTCATAAGTGGTTTGTGCTAACAGGTAGGGGCCCATAACACTCTACCCTCTCTCCCTCTTCTCGTCCTGAGAAGAGACTCTACACTATTGGAGTCCAACTAAAATGCCCTTTCTCAAAATTGGCCATTTCTGCCCTCTCCAAGGGTGAGTAATGCAAAAACACCCATGCAAGAACATCTCAAAATTCAACAAAAAACATGAAAGGAAATCATTCAAAATAACATGGTTTTCAAAGCTTCCCAACATACCCACAAACATACAAACATTCAAACAACAACAAGGTAGCATAAGCATGAAACAAACATGAAATATGAACAAGAGAGATGAGAATTCCTACCTTCACAAAGAGGTAATGGAAAATGAACAAGTTTGAGTAGAGCTTTTCCCTTCCTTGCTTCAATCTTCCAAGAATCCTCTCTAAATGTAGAGATTGGGTAACAACCTCAACTAGTCTAAGAAGGGCCTCTAAATAAGCCTCAAACTCAACCACCAAAGGGATCATAACTTCTCCCACCCACCTACAAATCTATAAGCTCCTAACTCAACCCATACTATGGTTAACCACTAAGTGGAGGTGGGGTAAGACAACTCATGGTAGCCATAGTCAATTTTCGCACAAAAGAAAAAAGAGACTTTTTGAGTGGCCTCAAAAGTCAATAAAAGGGGCTTAGGGGTTGGAAAAGACCCCCAACCCATACCCATACCCCTTGGGTCTAAATATTTCATGTTTTAAAGCCTTAGGAATAGGTTTAGAGCCAAACAAAAGCTAGGAATAAAATAGGACCATCTAACAACTCTAACAATGCAGATTAAGCACTAATCTGGATTAGGGATGACTAAATTTGATTAAGAACCAAATTAGCAAAAGACACTAACTTAATCTAACTTAGGTCCAAAAGTTACACAGCTAACCTTAACTAGCACGTTGAAGAACATAAACAATTCACGAGTGTCAAGCGACACTAAAAGAACACAGTTTATGAACATTAACATTTACTGATCACAGAAAGATACATACATACATCTCACAATATAATACTTGAATTACGAACAACAAGGTTTCCAAAATTAGCACATAGAGATCAGTTTTGTTCCTCCATCAGTTTTCCTGGCTAAAATATCTGCACACTCATTGCACACATCAGTAGTCCCATGAAATCACATGTGCATATATATATATGTATACATATATATATATATGTATACATATATATATATATATGTATACATATATATATATGTATACATATATATATATATGTATACATATATATATATATGTATACATATACATATATGTATACATATACATATATGTATACATATATATATATATGTATACATATATGTATATGTATACATATATATATATGTATACATATATATATATATGTATATATATATATATGTATATATATATACATATGTATACATATATATGTATGTATACATATATATATATATACATATATATATATATATATATATATATATATATATACGTATCAGAAATTCACATAAATTGAAACATACATCAATCAGGGTTTCTTTCATCCTACTTAATTCTTAACCATTTAAAATCTCTTAAATCAAAGTAACAATCCTACATTTATTGATTTCATCAATGTACATATACATAAAACATTAAATGACAAACATCAAATATTTGAAAATAACATCACACAGCATGAAATAATATAATATGTTTCAAGCATCAGATAATGTCTCGACATCTCGAGTTGTGAGTATCAAAATGATAAGTAACAACTAAGGCTAGGTTGGGGCGAGGCCTCACAAAGTCCAACCTTGTTAAAGGTTACAACACACAATATTAAATGTGACCTGATTAAGGGATTTCAATCACCCTATTAGAAGTGAGCCTTGTTAGAGGGCTTTAGGCCATTCACTTGGAATGTCACCTTGTTAAAGGATTTCTTAATGACTATTAAGTCAACCTTAGTCCAAAATATTTTACCCTAACTAATACAATTGTTAGAGAGTAATAGTAGTGCTTTGATCCGATACAACTTACAACTTATTTGTATATTTTAGATCAAAATTTAGTCCTAAATTATTCTTGAATTTCATTCTTTGCAGCTCTAATAGCTTGTTTACCCTTCAAGCATATATCTCATTAAGCCTTCTTGCTTGGTATGTCAATGCAATCACCTATTGGTAACTTGATGAAGTAGAGTCCTTGACTCTCTGTCTCTATTCTTCCTTGATCTTCTATGACCTTCTTAATATATTCTCCCCCTTAGATATTTTTCTTCATGACCAGACATTCCTTAAATAGGAAATTAGAATACTTTGTCATTTTTTTCTCCATTGTCCATTTTAGGGTTTAGATGGATTAGGTAGGATACAATGTATGTACCCCATATCTTGTCTCTTCTAGAAACTTCTCATAGAATCCTTTTGAATTCACCTAGAAATGGTATACCTAAAATTTTGTGCCACCAGCTCATCAACCTTATCTTCTACCTAGTTCACAGACTTCACGAAAACAAACTTGTCAGCTTAGATTTGGTGAATCTTTGACTTTTCTAATAATGTAGCAGCTTGACATTATCAATCTTATGATGCTAGGAACATACTATGTTGCTCAACATCAACTGTGAGTTCACTTCCAATCAACTAGATTTTACTAATGCTCGGCACATATTGTGTTGCTTAGCATTAGCTATTTTACTTAACACATACTAGAACTTTCTTTTGTTTGGCTCCAACTAAATTCTTGCTCAGCTTGAACTAACTTTACTTGGCACCTACTAACAACTTGATCAAGCTTGGTAGAAAATCTTTGTGTAACTTGTTCTTCTAAAGTTTCTAAGTGTAGCCAACCTTTGTAACCTTAAGTAGATTATCAATACATCATTTCACCATTGTCTTAATTGATCATTGTACTTCATTGCATATTCATAACTCAACCTTTCCTCTAGGTGCTATTGTTACATCTTATTGATCAAATCCTCTTCATCAATCAACTACGTGATATTATGTGAATCTTATAAGTAATTTTCTTACTAAAAAAATAGTAGGTTTGACATCAGTGATGAAACAATAATTGAAACATATTTTCTGCTTCAATAATCTCCCTCTTTGGCATTGATGGCAAACCAATCTGATCAATCAAGTCACCTGAGTGGTAAAGGACTTTGTCAAGCTGACTGGGTTAAAATAGTAAGACAATACCAGAAAGAAAACATGCATCAAAATTTCTCCCTCTATCAGCAACTTCCATTAGGTTACGAAATCTTTCTTATGACTCCCTCTAAGATAGAAATCTCTTGATATCTTCTTAGGTGAATATTAGTTTATGATATTTCTCCCTCTTTTCTCTTTCTCCCTAATCTATTTTTGAATTTCCCTCTAATGATGATCAGTGCAATTCTTTCTCTTACTTTGTCTAATTCTTTATCTCTTTCTTAGGTTCTCATCAGCATCTGCTATTTTCCCTCTTTGACAACAATGTCAAAGTCATATCATCATTTCATCTTAACATGTAGATATAGAATTTTATAGTATCTCTAGTTTCTCCCTCTGTCACCTTACTTGTGCCTATTTTTGAATTTTAGAAATTTGATTACTTCAAGTAGCACCTAAAGTAGGATCCTCTGCATCAATTTGTGACATTTTGGCAATCAACTTATTTGATATAGGGTAGTCCTCATGTTACTTAGATAAACTTTGGTAGGGGTAATGCCCCTAGTTTACCTCTTAGATATTCATGTGCAATGATTTTATGAAGATATCAATAATTTGTTCCTTTGAGTTGACATACTCCATCTTCATCTCTTTATCTTCAACTAGCTCTCTCAAGTAATGATACTTGATTTCAATGTGCTTTGTCTTGGTGTTCATGACTAGATTTTTTGATATATTAATAGCACTAGTGTTATCACAATAAAGTATCATAAGTTCTATTATTTCTTCGCTCATTCCTTTGAGTAGATGCTTGATCCATACAATGTTATTGCAATTTATAGTAGTAGCAACATATTTATTTTCAGTTTTAGACTGTGAGGTACAACTCTATTTCTTACTAGTCCATGTAACTAGTCCCTTGACTAAGAAAAGTGCTCCTCTACTTGTGCTATTTTTGTCATCTATATTTCCACCCTAGTTAGCATCTATGTAGGCTCTCAAATCAAACTTTTCATTCTTCTTGTAGTATAGGCCAAACTATTATGTTACTTTCAAGTATCTCATTATTCTCTTCACTACTATTAAATGATTCTCCTTGGGATTTGTAGAGAATCGTGCAACTATCCCTACAAGTTATGCAATATCAGGTCTGCTATGTATAAAATATTGCATGTTGTCAATTATAGACATGTATAGTGTTTGATTCACTTTAGTAGAATCATCATTCTTTTATAGTTTGTGTCCTATTGTCATGGGTGTACTTACTGGTTCTAAATCTTCTTGTCCAAATGTTTTCAATATTTCTTTAATGTAGTTTGACTAGGTGATAAATATGCCATACTCCAACTGATAAACTTACAATCCCACAAAGAATTTGATCTCACCAAACATTGACATTTTAAGTTAATGTTTTGTCTGATTAGGAAAATCCTTGCATAAAGCATCTTGTCCTCCAAATATTATATCATCAAAAAAAAAAAAAAGATAATAGAATGTCTTTACCTTTTTCTATCTTTTTGTATATATTGTCATTATCATTAGTTCTTTCAAATCCAATCCTCACAAGATACTTCTGAATTCTTTCATATCATGCTCTTGGTGCTTGTTTCAAACCATAAAGAGCTTTGCATAGTTTACACCCCATATTCTTATTATTTTTATCAACAAATCCTTTTGGTTGTTCTATGTAAACTTCTTCTTCTAGTATGCTATTTAAAAATGAAGATTTAACATCCATCTGATAAACTTTGAATCCTTTGTATGCAGCATAAGCAAGTAGATTTCTTACTCCTTCCAATCTTGCAATAGGGGTTAATGTCTCCCCATTGTCAATTCCTTCCTCTTGTGCACATCCTTCGCAAACTAGTCTTTCTTTATTCCTTGTGATTTCACCATTCTCATATAACTTATTCCTAAATACACACTTGGTGCCAATCACTTTTTTTTTTTGAGAATGAGACTCCAAGTTTTGTTTTTCTCTATTTACTTAATTTCTTCTTCCATGGCTTTGCACTAGTCAACATCTTCTAATGCATCTTTTACTGTCTTGGGTTCTTTCATGCTTAGTAAGGATGATTCACTTTTCAATCTATTTCTTTCCATTGGTCTAGCATCTTTGTTTTCAATGATTTGATTAGCACGATGATGTCTTTTAACATATTTGGACAATCTTGGCTCAATTCTTGTTTCTTCATTTTGTCTTTCAGCTTTAGAGTCACTTTGTGTATTTATGTTAGGTATCTCAACATCTCTTGCATGTATACTAACCTCATAATCAGAATGTGTATTTCCTTCATTCTATAACTCATAATCTAAATGCAGATTAGTTCTTGAATTCAATTTAACATTTACAGGTGGTGACTCGACAATTACTAAAACTTTCTATTGGTTTCCAACTTGATTTGAATCTTCTTCTTTAGTAGGCATTCCTCCATAGAAGTACACAAGTGATTTGTATTCTTCTAGCCTTTCGATGGCTTCAGCATCATGAAGTTCTATATATTCATCAAAATTCACATTTGCACTTTTCACACTTTTGTTAGTGTTAGTATTTAAACATTTGTATGCTTTACTTCTTGTGGAGTAGCCAAGGAATTACCTTCTTCACTTTTTGCACCAAACTTACCATTTCTAGCATCTTTAAGAATGTAACATTTTCTCCCAAATACCTTGAAGTATTTTACATTGGGTGAGTATCCATACCATAATTCAAAAGGTATTGAATGAGTAACTCTCTTGATTTACACTCGATTCATGGTATAGACAATTGTGCTTATAGCTTTTCTTTAGTATTTTAGAGTAACATTCTTCTCCATCATAAGTGTCCTGGAATGGTCCATTATTGACCTATTTCTTCTCTCGGCAATTCCATTTTGTGGAAGCATCCTAGGTGCAAATTTCTATCTTTTGATTCCTCTATCATTAAAGAACATTTCAAACTCTTTTGCTGTGAATTCTCCTCCTCTGTCTAATCTCAAAATTTTAGACTTTTACTTGTTTCTTTCTCAACTCTTGTCAAAAACCACTTAAACATTTGAAAACCATCAGATTTTAGCTTTAGAAACATGACAATCATCGTTCTAGAATAATCATCTACAAACAACATTATGTACTTGTCTCCCTTGTAACTTTGCATTTCTATTGGTCCACACAAGTCAGCATGAACAATCCCTAGTATCTCTTTAGAGGTATAAGTTTTACTTTTGAAACTTGATTTAGTTATTTTTTGTAGTTGACATTGTTTCCATATCACATTATCAAGCTTTTGCAGCTTGGGCAACCCTCTAAATTCTTTATGTTACTAATACTAATCAAGTTGCCAAAGTTAACATGACATAACCTTTTATCCCCTACCCACACATCATCAATTTCACAAAAATACAAGTAGCATCCTCTATATCAAGGTAAAATAGATTACTTCTAGTTTGATTTCCTTTTCCTATCAATTTCCCATGTGTATCGTATATCTTGGCAGTCATGTTTCAAAATTCAAATTTACATCACAAATTGCTTAGTTGTGAGACACTCAATAGATTATGATTTAGTCTTTAAACATAGTAAGCATTGTCACATGAGATCTTATCTATAAGTTTGATAGAACCTTTTCTTTTTATTAGACATGGAGCATCATTACCAAATCTAACACTATTTCCATCATAATAGTTTAAGGTAACAAACTTACTTTTATCTCCTATCATGTGATGTAAACAACCACTATTAATGATCCATCTATCATTTTTGTTCACACAAGTCATAAGAGAAGTTGACTCATCTTCATATGATTCATCCTTTGTTGCAACATAAACTACTTCGTCATCATTTTCATTAGAATCATCCTCCTCAACAATGTAGCACTTCTTGCCTTTGTCTTTGTAATCCTTGATGTCTTCATTTATTCTACCTTTACATTTGTCACTTTCTCTGTAGTTTTTATTTTCTAGACATCTAACAACAATATGACCAATTTCATTGCAATTAAAACAAATAATTGGTAACTTACCTTTGAACTTGCATTTTCCTCTGTGGGATCTTCTTGCCAGTAATTCTTCCAATTGTTCAACATCTTCTTCATTAGTATCACTATCACTAGACACATGTTTTATCTTTATTTTATTCTTCTACTTCTTCTCATTAGAATATTTTAATAGAAACTTAGCCTTGAAAGTAGATTCAAGACTCTCAAGTTTGTAATTGTCAAAGTTAGATAGCTCAAAAGTAGTGAGTCTACCTCCTAGACCTTCAAGACTTAGATTGTTTCCTAGAATACATCTCAATTCTTGGATTGTTGAAACTCTAATAGCATAAATAGGTAGTAATGTTTCTCAAAACAATATCATCTTCTATATGAGTAGTAGCTCACACTAACAACTTCTTATATTATAGCAACATATTGAGCAATGTTCTCACCTTCTTCCATTTTCATGTCATCAAATTTACCTCTAAGGCTCTCAAATTTTGTTCTTTGAACAATTTTGTCTCCTCTATAGATGGTTTTCAATACATCCCACATCTTCTTTGTAGTGTCACATCCATTGACGTCATTGAATTTTGCATAGCTTAGGGTAGAGGTAATTTCCAACATTGACTGATTGCATTCTTTCTTCTTCTTCATATCTTCAATAGTAGGAGCTCTAGTAGAATCAACATGTTCAACTGAGATGGTAGATTATGTATAATCTCCTATTCCTCCAAGATGCAGCTTCTTTAAAGTTTTCCATGCAAGGAAGTTGTCTCTGTTAAGCTTGGGTAATTCTCTTTTGGACATCTTGATCTTTATGCTTCTAGTACCTTCAAACTAGTCTTGTTAGTATATGGCTTTGATACCAATTGTTAGAATTCTTTAGAATAACTGAGAGGGGGGGTGAATCAGTTATTTAAGGTCTAGATGTACAAATAAAACTTTTCACTTAACTTAGTGAGCCCATTAAACATTCATATCTGTGTATGCATCCAAGCTTATCACCAAAACTTGTAGGTTACTATAAAATCAACATGCAACAATATAAACATGAAACATAAATATTCATCAATACACTTTACATAGTGATTTAATGTGGAAACCCCATTTGGGAAAAACCACTAGTAACATGCTACTCCTTTAAACTCTTCTAAAGTGATGCCCTGTAAAAGGCCAACCCTATCAAAGGTTACAACACACACTGTAAAATGTGACTTGGTTAAGGGATTTCAATCACCTTGTTAGAAGTGATCCTTGATAGAGGACTTTAGGCCATTCACTTGGAATTCCACCCTATTAAAGGATTTCCTAATAACTGTTAAGTCAACCTTAGTACAAAGGATTTTACTCTAATTGATACAATTTTTAGAGAGTAATAGTAGAGCTTTGATCTAATACAACTTACAACTTATCTTGCAAATTTTAGATCAAAATTTAGTCCTCAATTCTACTTGGCTTTCATTCTTTGTAGCTCTAACAACTTGTTCACCCTTGAAGCATATATCTCCTTAAGCCTCTTTTCTTGGTACACCAATGTAGCCAATGTAGTCACCTATTGGTCACTTGATGAAGTAGAGTCCTTGACTCTCTATGTCTATTCTTCCTTGGTCTTCTCTGACCTTCTCAATATCTTCTCCCCCTTAAACATTTTGTTTTATGACTAGACATTCCCTAAATAGGAAATTAGAATACTTTGCCATTTGGTTCTCCATTGTCCATTTTAGGGTTTAGATGGATTAGGTAGGATACAATGTATCTACTCCATATCTTGTCTCTTCTAGAAACTTCTCCTAGAATCCATTTGAATTCACCTAGAAATAGTTCACCTCAAATTTTGTGCCACTAGCTCATAAACCTTATCTTCCACCTAGTTCATAAACTTCAAGAAAACAAACTTGTCAACTCAGATTTGGAAAATCTTTGACTTTTGTAATAATGTAGCAACTTGACATTATCACTCTTCTGATGCTTGACACATACTATGTTTTTTGTCATCAACTATGAGTTCATTCAGTATCAACTAGATTTTATTGATGCTTGACACATACTATGTTTCTCAGCATCAACTATTTTACTTGGCACATACTAGAATTTTCTTTTGCTCATCTTGAACTAACTTTACTTGGCACCTACTAACAACTTGATCAAGCTCAGGAGAAAATCTTTTTGTAACTTGTTCTTCTAAAGTTTCTAAGTGTAGCCAGCTTTTGTAACCTCAAGTAGATTATCAATACATCATTTCACCATTTTCTTAACTGATCCTTGTATTTCATTACATATCCATAACTCAACCTTTCCTCTAGGTGCTATTGTTACATCTTATTGATCAAATCCTCTTCATCAATCAACTAAGTGATAGTACTTGAATCTTATAAGCAATTGTCTTATCAAAAAAAAGTAGGTTTGACATCAGTGAAAAAATAATGATTGAAACACATTTTCTACTTCAATAATCTCCCTCTTTCAAGAATTTCTTTCAGTAATCATCTTTTCAATCAAATCTTAACAACATGATAATAATTAATAAAAGATGTAACTATTATATGCCCAAAGTGTAGCTTAAGTAAACTAGAGATAATAAGTGACTTAATAATTAAATTAGTATGATCTTTTTAATAATACAAATCTTTATTACTCTAACACTCTCACTTAAGATTTAAGGAGTAGGTAAAAACCTAGAAACTATTACTGAAAGTAAATTTGGGTCTCAACAACAAGGCTTGATGACATACCCAAGCACAACCAAATATTTGAAAATAGAAGAAATAGAGAATAACACATGGGAAAATTCCTTCTTCGAAGAGAAATGGAAATAATAGTTAAAATAACTAGTGAAGAACTAAAGAAGTCTCCAAATTAGGGAATGTCCCAGAGATAGGAACAAAAGATGATCATGAAGAACACCATTAAAGCATGAACTTGCAAACACTACCAAACTACTAAACTAAAGAATTGCTAAAATATAGAACATGACCAGGTAGAGAAGACTAAGTCTAAAGATCTTATCAATCAAAGATGGAAGGTATCTTTATGGCCTCCAGAAATAGGAATGAAAAAAAGAATGTCTATATCGTAAATGATCCATCTCATTGAAATGCATAGGTATCCATCCACTGCAATCACCTAGTACATAGGATCAAATACTAAATATATAGCTCACTCTATGAAACCAAGATATAAATAGGACCAACTTAACCCCCTTATAATGCTGAGAGGTAAGACATGAATATTGAAACCAAATGCAATATCTCCTACAGAAAGAAAAACTATGAGTATTGAGAGTGAAAAAGTAGTACAAATACCTCTAATGGAATGTGTCATTGATACGTCATGAGGCTAATGTCATGGATCACTCACTTGACAAAGTAAGATAGTGAATATGGACAACATGAAACACGCCAAGGTACTTTATAATATAGTGTGAGTAAAACAAAACACAAAGATGTGCAAGATCCTAAAATACAATAGAGTGTACATATATTATCTCAGTGCATTTGTCAAAAATACTACAAAATGATGTCAAAAAAGATCAAAAGAGACTTAAGGCTGATATAAGAGAGAGTACAACCCATCAAAAATAATTTGGAGCAACAAAATCAATCTCTAGAACTTAAACAACCAAGATATCCACCAGAATGCAAACAACCAAAAAACTTAATGGAATGTACCTATAGAAGACTCTAGAAAATAGAATGTCTCAAGGTATGTATCCCAGAGTGAAAAATAGATTATCTAAATTTGACTGTACAAAATGACAAAAAAAAAAATCAAAAGTGCAAATAAACTACACAATCATGACAATCTAAAAATCAACTTTTTGACAATATCTCATTTATGAAAGATCGAGTCCAAATGAACAAGTTACGACAAAAAAATCACATGTAAGTGGAAAAAGAATTGGAATGGCAAAAAAAATCACTACCTTGGAATATGTTCAAAAATGTCTCAGGAAGTGTACTTGCCAATACATAAATTACCTTGGGAAGCATGCTAATTTCAAACCCCAAACTATCTTGGGAAGTGTACAAATTCTATACCAAACATCATCTTAGGACATGTGTTAGTTTTGTATCAAAATTGCATTGGGGAGCATGTTAATTATATACCAAAAATCATCTCAATTTTTTTTTTTTTTTTTTTTGGCAAAAGTGTGCTAGCCACTAAATATATTTATTAATAAAACTGGTTCAGAGAGCTCAACCATGAAAGAACTAGAAAGAAAACCTGGAATCATTGCTTATATACAAATCTACATAAAGATATTTGTCGATATTTACAATAGATATTATATCATCTCAATTTTAATGCCAAGAAATCTCAATTTTTGTACAAAAAACCTCAATTTCTAGGATAAAAAATCATAAAATTGCTGCCTGAGGAAACATGCCCAATTTGGGAGCAATTTGTTTTGCCTCATATTCAAATTGTGTCCAAATCAAACAAATTAGATATGAAAATAGGTGTTTTTGGGTGCTCTAAGCTCAATGGTGAGGTGTGTTTGTGCTCAAAGTTCACCAAAAAAGGTGACTCCCTAGATCTAAAGAAAAAAAACTATAAAAGAAGAAACCCTCTGAAAGAAAAATAAAAAAATATAGATTTGAAAGCCAAGACAAACCTCTCATAAATAAAATATGGGCATGAAGATCTAGAGCTCTAATACTATGTTGAAGTTGATGGAAGATCAACCCCACAACTCCCAAGAATTACCTACATGTAAACACCTACAACAAAAAGAGAGAAGTAAAAGCTATGGAGGTTGGAATTCCCAAATCCACAAATGAGATATTCTTGATGAGAAAAAATAGAGATTGTTATAATCAAAATTCAATGAATAAATTACAAATAGATCAATCCTTATAAAAGGATATCAAAACCCTAACAGGTAACCAACCAAGGTTGCATGATAATAATTAATAAAAGAATTAATTATTATATGCCCAAAGTTTTACCTTAAGTAAACTAGATATAGCAAGTGGCTTAATAATTAAATCAATATGATTTAATTAATAAGAAAAAACTTTATTAATTTAACACCTAGTTTAGTTGTGTATTAAATGTTTTCTAAGTTTTTTCCTTTGCATTCTCCGAGAAAGGAAGTTTATAGGTTACAATGGGAGGAGAAGTATCAAATTAAACCTAATAGTTGTAAAGGGTTTAAAGGTAACTCTAATATCTAGTAGATTATTAAAGAGAGAAAATAATGAATTATGTGGAAGGAATGAAGCAGTTTAATCTAGAGTTGTCTCCAAAAATTGTTGAAACTTAGGATGGTGGTAAGGTCACACTTGGGGGTGTTTCATTTTTTGTGATGTTGAAATCTATTCCAATAGTTACAGATTTTTTTATGGAGGCTTCAAAAATCCCTAGGAAAACCAAAGTTTCCTTCAAAGAATATTTCTAGTTATTCTTGGATAGGGGAGAAAATTTTGAAATTGCAAAGTGGTTTCAACAATATATAGCTACCAGGTGACTAGAAAGTGGTGACTAGAATTCTCATCAAGTTTATCACTTTTGAAGGAAGGTAAGAGTATCAACATTCCTAGATTTTTCCCATGCTTGATTACTTTAGAAAGAATTGTGAAATTTTTTTCTCTTACTAGATTTTCTCATCTCTATGACTTTATATTTATACTTGGCTAAGGTTATTGGTGGAGCCCTTATTCACAAAAGATTTATTTCTAAGATTTATGAGTTTCACTATGTTTTGACCCCTCTAGTTAGTCCTACCCATACTCTATCTAGTGAGCTCAATATTTTTGTATTTACACTTGTTTCTTCCTTAGCCATATAATTGCAAGCTCCTTGAGGCCTATAAAATATGTGTTTTGTTTTGGGTACTAAGGTTAATATGGGTTGTAAAGCTATGCATAGGAATGTCACTTAATAAGAGAAATAACATGGCATTATGGAAATATTAGATGAATCAACCTTAGGCTCTTTATGTTATATGGATTTAGCTTTGACTCTAGATAACTCCCCTCTTTATTATGTACCCAATATGTCTTTCACCTCATTTTTCCCTCTCTCCAAATAAAATATACTCAATTATCCTAAGGATCCTCAAATCCTTCAGTCTACTTGCCCTACCCTAATACCTAAAGCTATTGATGGAGGTATTAATCATGAATTCATAGCCCTTAAGTTAGATAAGTGGTGCATGTGCCATAAAAAACTCAAATTTGTTACCAAGTGGCTTATCTTTCAACTATGAAATTGAGAAAAAAGATAAACAAATTTGTGCTCCTCTAGAAGATAAATGTAAGATGGAGGACTAGACCAAAGGAAAGAGGGATGAGGAATTCTAGCAAGTGGGCAGATATTTTGAGGAGAAATTGCACAATTAGGAAATGTTGGGAGAGAACATTTTAGAAAGTCATGTCATAATGCCTTCAGAGGAAGAGAATATTGAGATCCTCATTGCTCTAGTGTCTATGAAGGAGTCATAGTTTTAGTTGGGGGATTAAATAAAGGACTTAGATACACATTAGAGAGCTTCCTTGGATAAAATGGAAAAAGCCATTATAGGATTCAATGCTAGCTGGAGGAAGGGGAATAAAAGGGAGGGACGATACTCATGGTAAAGAGGAGGGTCTTTATATTGTCAATAAGTAGGAGGCTATCCTAGTGGATGTGGCTTCCTCTCATTCTTCTAACAAACATTTCTTCATGTAGAAGCTCAAGGAGTTGAGAAAATAAAGATCTTGTGATGGGTATGGTTGTGGTAATGGAGCTTGGTTTTGGTATGTGTTTGTAGGTTTTTGGTTCATGCTAGGTGTTGGATTTTTAGTTGGTTCATCTCAATTGGTTTAGTAGTTAAGTTTTTTGTTTCTTTTCTATTTGGAATTGGTCTGAGTTTAGTTTTTGTGTAGGTCATCATGTCAGTTTTTGCTAGTCTCACTTCTTGTGAACCTCTAAATTCCTGTCTACAAGACTTGGTGTTATTTTTTATAAATGGGTTCATGGCCTAACTCCTTTTAACTAATACAAACATTACTTAGTATGGATAGAGTGGTTCATTTAGTCATAAACATAATGATCAATATTCAATTTCTACCACTTTTCAAACTTGTGTAATAAATTCAAGTTGTGTATTTAAAGCTATGGAAAAAAAAATTCAAATGAGTTCATGAGTTTGTTTTGATGGAGATAATTTGAGCACTATTTAATATAGATTAGTTCATTTTAGTCATTAACTTAACTATCAAGATTCCACTTCTACTACTTGTCAAACTTAATGCTAAAAAAAGTCTAGTTGTATATATAAGGTTATCAAATACCAAGTTTCTTGAACAAATTCATGAATTTGAATAAATGGATATTATTTGAGCATTATTTAGTATGGATAGAGTAGTTAATTTTAGTCATTAACAAAACCATCATGATTAAACTTTTACCAATATTCAAACTTGTGGTGTAACAAAATCAAGTATTTTGAAGGATGTGAAATACCCAAATTTCAAATGTGTTAATAAATTTGAATTGATGAAAACTATTTGAACATTTTTATTATGGATAAAGTTGTTTATTTTAGTCACTAGAGTATCCATCAACACTCCACTTAGACCATCTTTTAGACTTGTCGTGTATTCAAGTCAATTTGAGTATGTAAAGTTGCCAAACACCAAGTTTATAATGAATTCATAAAGTTAATTTCATATGTACTATTTGAGAATTATCTAGTATGAATATACTAGTTCATTTTAGTCATGAACATAACCATCAAGATTCAAATTCTACCCTTGATCAAACTTGGGGTGTAACAAAGTCATGTATTTAAAGCTACCAAATATCAAATTTTAAATGAATTCATAAGTTAGATTTGATGGAAATTATTTAAAAATTACTTAGTATGGATGAAGTTTTCCATTTTAGTCACTAGCATATTTAGGGGTCATTTACAACCTAATTTTTTTACGACGGGCCAATTTGGCTTGTCAAATTCTTTTTTTAAAAAAATATGATCCTAGTAAGGTCAAAATTTTGACTACAATTATGTTTATCATTGAAATTTTGATGACTGCTAAGCTTATAGTCAAAATTTTGATGTTGCCAAGGATATTAAAAAAGAAAAAGAAAAAGTGAAACTTAATTTATTCACACAACAAAGTAAGGGTGGGAGGCTTCAAGAAAGGTTTCATGGATTAAATTTTATTCTTTCAATATTCTTTTTGGAACTTGCTTTCAAGGTAAGGGTTCATGGATTAACTTTCATTCTCATCCTCTTCTACTTGGAACTTTCTTTCAACATAAGGGTTCATAGATTAACTTTCATTTCTGCTACATACATTAACATAATCATCTTTTTGGCACTTGCTTTCAGTCTAATAGGAGGAAAGGGAAGTTGCCCAGCTAAAAATAGCCCAACAGAGAATTCCTCTACTCTATTATCTTTTTAACAACAATTGCACTAATCTACATTGCAAACATTAGGATCCTCTGGTTTTGACCCAAAGCTCTATGTCAATTTGCCTCTCTTTTATGCTTTGTCCATCACTACACAGGCTTTCTTAGCCTTGCCTCATCCCATATCAATAAAAACCCTCTCTAATTCTCTTACAAAGTATTTTGGACAAGAAAGAGATGATGTGGGTGTTCATTCTCTACCAGATTTTGTCACAGAAGTCAAAAGATTTTTAATAGGCATTAAAACCTTTGGAATTTACTAAACAAGAAAATTAATAAAAGTGTGGGTGAAGAGCCTGATGTCTGTACCCTTCTATCATTATCGGAGGCTCTCATTATCCATGACTCATGCCTTAGAGAAGTTTATTACTGGGATAGTTACTAGATAATAATGTATTTTTGAGATTTCTATGCTTTTATCTCCTATGATGTATAAGAGTTAATATTATATCTATAAATTGATAATCATTCATGGCCATAATTTTCTTAAAATAGTTTCTTGAAAATCCCTGTGATTCACTATTTTCTTTCATTCAATTAGTTTTTAGACTATCGTGCACCCATGAATATCTTTTATTTAGTAAATTAATAAAACTGAACACCCTCAATGAATTGGCAAGTTGATTAATCTTTACTTTCACAACTAACCATTAAGTTGATAAATGATTTCAACCATAATTCTTTAATTATTAGTCACAACAAGAACCTTTCCATCCTAAAAATTTTATACAATAAAATTGGATATATTGTTAAAAACCAAACCATTGGAAGTGTAGTAGCAAGCTTAGAACATTGTTAAGGCCATGAAGCTTTTTAGCTATTTGTCTAGGGCTTGCTATTATGTCATAACTCCATCTTACTAACTAAATATGGTCTACTAGACTAGTAGGTGGCTAGTAAATTGATAATTGCCAAATATGGTCTACTACACTAGTAGGTGGTTAGAAAATCAGTAATTAGGAATGGCACACAATTTTATGTAATTATAAAAATTTGGAGTTATTTTAGAAGAAAAAGGTTTCTGTAAACAAGTTCAACGTATATTGTGTCAAAATAACCACCAACTAAAATATGTTCAATGGAAGATCTTCTAGCTAAGTTGTTAGTCCTTATATGGTTTTTTTACATGTGTAGTGATATTGTATGGTGGTTCACGAATGGTCTTTTCCTATGCTCCATAGGACTTGGTCATGGATGTACAAATATTTATAACGATTCTAGACACGTAAACAAAAATAATCATAACATGCACTAAATAAACAAATTCAACCACAAAATAGTACCAAAGGATGGCAATCTGATGTTATGAGCCAAAATATTAAAATGGTTTATAAAGTTATATCTTCCAGTAAATATATGATAATAGACAGTAGGTTAATAAAGGAAAATTAGTCACACTAATTATTCATCTCCATATACAAAAATAGCTAACCCTCATAGCCTTAAAAACAAATAAAGAAATTGTGGCTAGTTATGATAAGTATCACTCCCTTCCTCACAAGATACAAGACATGCTTTCATTCACATAATTTTTGGGTATCAAATCAAATGTAAAAATTAAAAAAACAAAATCTAAATATAGCAATGAATCATTGGGAGAAGTGTAGAATTAATTGTGAAGGAACAAGGAAAGGAAAAGGGTCACTTGTTTGCAAATTTTGAACTACAACTCATCAAAATAAATGTAAGAGTCAATCATCATGTGGCATCCCTAAAGAAGAAGAAAAATAATGGATCAAGAGGAGGCACATAGTACACCATTTAGACTTCATATTGATCGCAAAATAGATCAAATTACAATCATGGCCTATCCCATTACAAATGTTGAAAAAATGTAACCAAGGTATGACATTTATTCTAATTTTTGTAAAAATAATTTTGATCATGAGGTAGCATCTATTTCACATGAACTCAATAACATGGTTGAGTCTTCTTATATTCACACTAAAGTTGATAGTGGTTCACATGAGATATATAGTGTGGACTCAAGGCATAAAGGTCATTATTTTGTTCATCATACTATCAAAGATGTTAAAAGGACATAAGATATGTGTATGGGTGGTCACAAAAAGATGAGAAGGCCAAACTATTTATTGCCCAAGAAAAACAACACTTACAAGAGGTCTAAGAAAGCTGATTTTACATGTTTTTATTTATGAATGTTATATAAGTAATCTATCATTGTAACTAATGGGTTTTTCAATTCATCCTTTCATAATAATTTTTACTATAGGGAACTATATGTCTTCACAAGGTGGCATCTTAAAACATCATAGGTGGCTTCATCTCTTATACTATCTCTACTTACATTCCCTTGAATTAGATACTCCAAGTAGGTGGGTGTTCTAAAAATACAAATTAAAACATTCATCTCCATCCTATACCCATTCTACACAACAAAATTAAGGGTTTTCCACCATGGGGATTAGGAAGGAGACTCCATTTAAATGAAAACCTAAAGTATAGATTAGGGTAACTAGCAAATAAAACAAAAAAACAAAAGTACTTCAAGCTTAACCTACACACCTCAAACTAATTATCACCATTTCTAGGAAGCAAAAACACAAATTTTCATAATATAAGCATATACCTACTCTAAAATTGCAAGGAGATCTTAAAATTGTACTTGTGGTTTGCACATATTTGCCCACCAAAATTTCTCTCTTATTGATTCAAATATGTACATATCAACTTCAACCCATTCCTAGGTTGAAGAACATTCATTTATAGGATATACCTCTTGACCTTACATATTCATTCCTACTTGTTCAATCAAAACAAAAATTTGACTGTTCACCTTCCAAATTCGTGAAAAAAGTTGCTCTACAAAAATATTTGTTGCATGCCAACTTTTTGTCAAATTTTGCAACTTTTCTATATTTCTAATCAAATGCCTTCCAAGGTGATAAAATTGTATACATAGATGTATGTATGTATGTATGTATAGAGAGATATCTTGTGAATTATGGAGATTAGTGGAGATCTAGGGTTTCATTATCATGCCCTTGTGATCTCTATGTATATATGTATGTGTGTATGTATATATAGATACACACACACACACACACACACACACACACACACACACACACACACACACACACACATGTATATGTGTATATGTATGTATATAAATAGAGAGATCAAGCCATGTGAGAGCATTTGTGTTCTGAACATAAAATTGGGAATGATTTATGTCATGTTTTTTCCTTCTTAAAAAAAATCTAAAATCAACTTAAAATTGTATACGTAGATGTATGTATGTATGTATGTATTGTATATATGTATGTATGTATATATAGCGAGAGATCTTGTGAATTGTGGAGATTAGTGGAGATCCAAGGTTTCATTGGCATGCCCTTGTAATCTCTATGTATATATGTATGTGTGTATGTACACACACACACACACACACACACACACACACACACACACACACACACACACACACACACACACACACATCCACACACACACATGTATATGTGTATATGTATGTATATAAATAGAGAGATTAAGCCATGTGAGAGTATTTGAGTTGCAATATAAAATTGGAAATGATTTATGTCATGTTTTCTTCCTTCTTAAAAAAAATCTAAAATCAACCTCACAATGACATTACCTCTAATCCAAATAATAAAACAATAAAACTCACTCAACCTATGCTAAGTGAAAATCCATAACCTAGTTCAATTGGTCTAGTTTCAAATTAATTGGGTTGATTATAAATTCCTATAGAATTCTCATCATATTGGGTACAATAAAATGAACAATTGGTTGTTCCCAGCTAGCATTAACTTGATTGCTCTATTTAGACCCATTGATTATTGTCACAAGCTTTTAAACATAACTTTATCAGGAGTGATTTAGGAAGTATATAGGTTAACCTTACATTAACTATAAACTACAACACAAATGTTGCATTGGGGCATTATAGGATTATAATTATAGAAAACCGCTTGATTGACCCAAGTGGTTGTATGATGGAAAATAGTTGTATTAGGTGAGTAAATCTCACCAATAGTTATAAGAATATAACTACATCAAAACAATTAGAAACCAGAATTATATATTTGTTAGAGTGAGTAGTTCAAGGGTCTTGATACTATGTATAAGGGTATATAGGCAACTTGGTAGATGGGGTATGCCTCCAATGCGTAGACACCTTTGACATAGTTAGGTAGCACTTAATCATGTATGTATGTATGCATGTAAATATAACTATAATTTTCAAATAGTACAAATTACAATATTTTCTTACAATTATATGGTTCTCTTTGTAAGTGTATCGAATTGAAGTTGTGAGGTCTCGCCCTGACCCATCATAGCATAGTCGATAGATTATTATTTTGATACTCATGACTCAATATGTCAAGACACTATTAAATACACTAAACATTATTATGTTATCTTATTTTATGTGATGTTTTACTTTTAGATATTTGATTTTGTCATTTAATGCTTTATGAACATATACTAATGAAGTAAGTGAATGCGGAATTAACACTTTGATTATACAATTTTAATGATTGAGAATATGAGTAGAATGAGATAAATAACTGATTATTTGAAAGATGGATGTTTTAATTTATGTGATCTCCCTGATATGTTATATACATATATGCATGTGATTTTCTTGAGCTACTGATGTGTGCAACGAGTGTATAGGATATTTTAGCCAAGAAATCTAATGGAGGAATGAAACTAAACCCTATGTACCATTTGTGGAAACTAGGGTTAAATCTGATGAAAGATGCAAACCTCATTGTTCATTTTTTACTGGTATATTTGTGAGTTGAATGAATGTATCATTCTGTAATTAGTAAATATTAATGTTTTGTAATAGTTATTTTTTAGTGTCACTTGACACTCGTGAATTGCATATGCATTCCAGCATGATAGTGACAATGAACCGAGTAACCTAAAGATCTAAGTCAGACTAGGTTAGTGACCTTTTTGCTAATCAGTTAGTAATTGAGGTTAATTACCCTAATTACCCATACCCATACCCCCCTAGCCCCTTTTGTTGACTTTTATGGTCACTCAAAAACCCCATTTTTACTTTATTACGAAAATTGAATGATTTCATCATGGGTTGGACAACTTTAACTCCACCTTGAGGTCACCCTTATGTCTAGTTCAGTTAGAAGCCTCTAAAAATTTAGGCAATTGGGGGAGTTATTTATTTTTGGGGTGGTTGAGTTTAGGATCTTATTTAGAGGCAATTTTGAGAGGGTTTTGGTTGTTCACCCAAACTCTTGTTTTAGAGTGAAAATCAGGATTGAAGGAGAAGGAGAAGGAAGGGAATGCTCATCTCAAACTTGTTCAATTGCCATAACCCAATTTTTAAGGTAGCAATACTTCACCTCATTTTGTTCATGATGTGCTTCATGTTTCAATTTTATTGCATATGTATGTTCGTGTGTGTGTTGAGTATGTTGGGAGGGATTGAGACAAATTTTCTTTAATGTTTTTCCTTTGTGTTTTTCTTGCTTAAATTTCAAAAGTATTATATGGGTGTATTGGCATTCCTCACCCTCGGATAAGATAGAAGTGACCATGTACGGGGGAAGGTCTTTAGTTGGAATCCATCAATGTAGAGTCTCTTCTTAGGATGAGAAGAGGGAGAGAGGGTAGGGTGTTATGGGGCCCTATTCGTCAGCTCAAACCATGTGTATGAGTTTTGGAAATTAAGAAATGGAAGAATAAAATTTCTTGAGTTTTTAGCCCCGAAAGGGCACCTATTTTGGTGTTGAGTTTGATTTCACCTATTGGAAAAAATCCACCTTCTCTGTAGTCTGGTTCAATGTCAAAACTATTGTGTAAATCCAGGATGGGAGTGAATGTCTAATTTTGTCTTCATGATCAATTTTTTGTTCTCTTCTTGATCAACGTGATGTATTGTAGAATTTGTAATGGGTCCCTTGTTAAGGGCTAGGAAGGAAATTCAGAATTGTATTGAATTTCAATTATGTTGGGAGTTTTCCCTCAGGATAATATCCTGTGTAAAAATGTTACTTTTAAGCTTATTGTTGAAGTGGCAATGATGTCAAGTTTTCATATTGGTTCTTTCCTAGCAAAGCCTTTGAATCAAGTGGTTTAATAGAAAATGAGATTGAGTATTATTCTTGCATTTGAGTTTTATAGTATTTTAGTTTATGCGTGTGTGTATTGAAAAATAGATAAAATGGTGACATGCAATTCATGTAATTTTGAGTTCAATTATGTTAAGGAAAAATTTATGTCATGGTTGGAACTCCAGTTTAATTTCATAATTTCTCATAATTATGAGGAAGTTAAAAAAAGAGAGATAGCTATTTGAATTTTATGGATTTACATTAAACTATATGTTATAAATCTATAAAAACATTAAATAAATAAATAGTCCCCTTGCTATGATAAAATGATTGTTTTCAAATTAACTCTTAGAAAAACAAAATATAGGACACAAAAAAATATTCCTCTTGGAAAATCATACAAGTTAGAAAATCTCCACACTTAGAAAAAAAATTTGCATCCTAGAGCAAAAATCTCACTAGATTTTGTATGGGGAACAAATTAGTTGTCTTCTTACAATAGAGAATAACTTGAAGATTCCTCTAAATATTCCTCTTTTTGATATTTTGTTATATTATTTAATTCAATAAAAAAAAAAGAATAATAATAATAAATATAAATCTATATACAAATATCTAATTTTCTAATATCCTAAGCCAACCTAAATCTTACCAATAAAATTTATGTGATAACTAACTCCTCCATCCTAGGAAAATTTGCTGGAGTAAGGTACTTGCACATGGCCCTATGCTAAGTCTAACATGGAATTAAATCAGCAAATGAAATTAAAGTGAGTGTAGATTTGATATGGCCAGTTTGTTTTAAAGTTCCCAAACTTTATCTCTCCTTACCTTACTGTCTCCACCTTGGTCTACGCACCCTCTGCCCTTGGAAGCATGTATGCTATCCTTTTAACTTGAGATAGTGTGAGGGGAATAATTATGGGGCCTTGAGACCACGTGGCCATGAATAAACTGTCAAAGTGCTGGCAAATGGAAGTTGAGGGGGGGTCGGGGCGCGCAAGTTTTAACTTTATGCAAGTTATTTAAAAAAATTGTTCTTATTACTCCTCGGGCTACGTACTCCACCATCTTCCTTTTAACCTATGCTTGGGAATACGCTCCATGCTTGGGATAGTTTGGTGTCCATGTGGGTGGGAGAAGAATGTGGGTGGCTAGGGATAAGGATTATTAAAGTTTTGGGGTTAGGGAATGTGGTTGGGTTAGGGTAGTTTGTAGTTTTAATAAAGTTTTTTTTAATTTAAGTTAGTTTAAGTTTTAAATAGAATTAGTAATTAATAAAGTGTGTTAGTATATGTTCATATTAGATATTTATCTAATTGATAGTTGAATGTAGTTAGTTATTAATATATGTGTTTTAAATATTGGTTGTAGTTTTAAGATATTAATTAGTTTTAATTTATTTTTATTTGTAATAAAATTGATATTTTTAAAATTTTAGTCATTAATTTTTATTCTTAAATGTTAGAATTTATTTTAGTATTAGATAAAGATAGTTAGTATTGTGTTACAATTAGATGTTAGTATATTTGAATTTAAATATTATTAATTGTTATTAAAATAAAGATTTAATTAAGTTTGTTTAATTGTATGATAGACATTATTTTAATCAGCAAGTTTGTTCTATCCAACGTTCTGAATAATTAGATTTATATTCTTAAATGGTCATTTGAATCAATGAATTGTATTGCTAATTGATATTTTTGCTTGAAAGATATTTTATTGATTAATGTTAATAGGAATTAAATTAATTGTAAATTATGTTACTACTAAGCTTAGGTACTATTGTTCCATGGTGTAATATTCTAAGGGAAATTAAAAGTAATAATGAGCTAAATCCTTTAATTAATTTAATTTGGATTGTTTAGATTAATTAATCGATTAAACAATGAAAGTTTAAATTTAACAATTTATTCCTACTTATGATTATAAACCGAAATGATATGTCAAGGTGTTGATTTAGGAACCTATTTTCTATCTACATTGTACCTACCACTTAAACTTATGGAAACAATCATATAAGCTTAGTGGAATTAACTTTAAAGAAAAAAACTATTATGTGTGTTTTTGTCCTTGTATTTTGGGCATGACATTTTGGTATCGGAGCTTTTATTTCAACACTAGGAACCTAAAACCATTATGTTTTTGAAACCTAATCTAAACTTTAAACTGTGTAGGATGCCTCCTATCACATGAAACAACCAACGAGGCAAAGGACATAGGGCAAGAGGTGGTAGAGCATAATAGAAGGATGGACCACCACCTCCACCACCACCACCACCAAACCCAAACTAGGACATTTTGGATGCCCTTCAGAAATTGATTGGTGTAGTCCAATAGAGACTACCACGTATAGTACAACTAGGGTAGCAAATTCCCAAACTGAAAGTAGAGGGACTCGAAGGAGGTAGGGCATAAGGTAGAGAGAGGAGTAGGAGTCCCCCACCGAGGCAAGTAGAGGAATAGGGTGAGCATGAGGGTGAGTCAATACATAAGAGAAGACCACCACTTGATTTACCTCCTAGAAATATAGGAGATGATATCAAGGAGTTGATATGACTCAGGCCACCATTCAATGTTGGTTCCATATATGGAATAGTAGTAGAGGCCTAGTTACAAAGTCTACATCAATGCTTTGGATTGCATCCTTATGAGAGTAATCTGAAGGCATGTCTAGTAGTCCATCAACTGAGGGAAGATGCCTCCAATTAATGGCATTAGGAGGAGACTATAGGAGGAGTGATGATGGATACCCTCACATGGGAGTCATTCTTGGAGAGATTCTAAGAGAGGTACTTGTTTGAGCACTTCAGACAGAAGCAGATAGAGAAATTTCATTCTCTATATTAGAGGGGTCTCATAGTAGCTCAGTATGAGAGTAGGTTTCTCGAGCTCCATCCATATGTTGAACACATGAAGGATGATAAACTACAGGTACATCACTTCATCATGGGACTGAATTTCTAACTCTAGGGTCTAATTTGTTTGGCCTTCCCTACCACCTTCAGACAGATAGTTGAGATAGCACTAGTTGCTGAGGATACTTGGAGTAGACAAGAGTCATGGGATCAATCTCAGAACTAAAACTTTACCCAGCAAAAAACCCCTTGGAAAGGGAATTAGAACTTTATAGTAGGGTCCTCTAAGGGCCAATAATCTTAGTAGCAAAAACCATAGTAGCAACAATATTAGAAACCCTCACAAGGTTATCAGGGCTCCAAGCCCAAGCAATGGCAGTTATAGGGTCCCAAATAGGATCAGAAGGTATAGGCCCCATAATCACAATTAGTGAAGACTTAGTAGTTTTCTAGGGGTGGATACAATGGATCTAGTAGGTCAAGAGGCCTACAACAGTTTGGGTCACACGGCGTATGATCTTATACCAAGGACCATGCTACACTTGTGGTGGCATGGGTCACATAGCTAGAGAGTGTCCATAAGGATAGTCATTTGGTGGTGAGAGAGGGGCTTTTTCAGAGCTGACACTTGGTGACATGGGAAGATCCAATAGAGTTTTTATAGTGGTTGACAACTACCAGGCTAAGCATTAGGCCATAGTTATCAAGGCTACAAGTATAATACAGGGTCATATGGTTGTTGTTAAATTTGATTCTAGAGCTACTGACTCTTTTATATCTCCATATGTAGTGGAGCATTATGGGCTAGTAGTAGTTAGACAACATGTCAGTTGGGAAGTAGAGTTAGCCTAAGGAGCCAAAGTGTTAATTAGTTCCATGGTGCATAATTGCCCAATTTAGATTAAAAAGATGTCTATGATGTCTGATCTATGCATTACCCCTCTAGGTTCTTTTGATGTTGTTCTTGGCATGGATTGGCTTTATGCCCATAACACCAAGATGGATTGTCAACAATAGAGGGTAGAATGTGTGGATGAGTTTGGAATCTCTAGATTGATCTTCGGTGTAGAGAGACCAATATCCCTTCGTATGATGTTTGCTATGTAGCTTAGATGGTGCATGTAAAATGGATGTTAGTTGTTCGCTATCACCATTAGTGACAGAGAGGAAGATTCAAAGGGAGAGCCATCCCTCGACTATTTTCCAATCCTATAGGAGTTTGTAGATGTGTTTCCTTCAGAGTTCCTTGGTATTCCTCCACCTAGAATAGTGGATTTTCATATTGATCTTGTGTCAGGAGTTGAGCTAGTATCGAGAGAACCATATAGGATGACTACTCATGAGCTTAGTGAACTAAAGACTCAGTTGGAGGAACTCTTAGAGAAGGGGCATATTTGACCTAGTGTATCACCTTGGGGTGCACTAGTGATCTTCATAAAGAAGAAAGATAGATCATTAAGGTTGTGTATTGATTATCAGTAGTTGAATAAAGTAACCATCAAGAACCAATATCCTCTTTCAAGAATTGATGATCTCTTCAATTAGTTACAGGGTGCCCAAGTATTTTCAAACATTGATATGAAGTTAGGTTATCATTAGTTGAGGATTGTGGATAGTGATGTCCCCAAGACTACATTCTGTACTAGGTATGGTCACTACAAGTTCACCGTGATACCATTTGGCCTCACGAATGCTCCAGTTGTATTCATGAGCCTCATGAATGAAGTATTCTATACCTTTTTGGATAAGTTTGTGGTTTTTTTCCTTGATGAAATTCTAATATATTCTCATGATGAGAAGGAGCATGAAGAGCACTTGAGATAAGTATTGTAGAAGTTGAGAGAGAATCAGTTGTATGGTATGCATTCTATAGACCTAAGATACATTATTTGGGTCATGTCATATTAGGCGATGGTTTCTTAGTAGACCCATTGAAGATTAGGGCCATCATGGATTGGCCAGCACCCACCAGTGTCACTGAGGTGAGGAGCTTTATGAGACTAGCAAGATACTATCGACAGTTCATTGTAGGATTCTCTAGATTGGCACACCCAATCACATCTCTTCAGAAGAAGGGGAAGACGTATGAGTGGATAAAAAAGTGTGATAGAGCTTTTCAAGAGCTCAAGAAAGCCCTCATGAGTGCACCAATTCTTGTAGTACCATCCTTCTACAAATTTTGTGGTGTGCACTAATGCATCTTTGGATGGTATAGGGGCAGTCCTTATGTAGGATGGATGACCTATTTCCTTTGATTCTAGAAAGTTGAAGACTCATGAACTCAAATACCCTACTCATGACTGAGAGCTCGCAGTAGTGGTTCATGTTTTAGTGAGGTGGTGACACTTCCTTCTAGGTCATAAATTCAAGTTTCATTCTAACCACTAGAGCTTGCAATACATATTTACTCAGCTGAACCTTAATGCTAGGAAAAGAAAGTGGATGGAGTTCCTTTTTTAGTATGATTTTGATGTTCATTACATCAAGGGAAAGGAGAATGTGGTTGCAGATGCCTTAAGTAGAAGGCATCATGAGCTATCATCTATGACTACTTGCACTAACTTGAGAGAGCAGATCCTACAACACTTGTCGGGGGATGAGCTTTATGTAGAAGTTAGTTAGATGGTGCACTCTCAAACACCCTTGGAAGGGAAGTATTTAGAGTATTCCTTGGAGTCTGATGGACTTTTGTGTCATAGAGGATGTATGTATGTGTATGTATGTACCTTCCATTGGGGGTTTGCATGAGCTCATTGTACTTGAGGCTCACAAAGTATGTTATGTAGTACACCTCTATGTTAAGAAGTTATATGTAGATCTAAGATAGTTATATCACTAGCTAGGCATGAGAGTGCAGATTGCTAATATATTTGCAAGATGCCTTGAGTGTCAGAGGGTGAAGACAAAGCACCATCATCCCAGTGGGCTCCTTCAGCCTCATGAGATTTCAAAGTAGAAGTGGGATGCTATATCTATGGATTTTATTATTGGTCTCCCCATGTCATCTTGCCATCATGATGCCATTTTGGTGACAATTGACACGTTGACCAAGATTTCCCATTTCTCACCTATGCATACTACATACACAGTGTGAGACATAGCTTAGGTGTTTTTGTGGGACATTGTAAAACTTCATGGCATTCCCTATAAGATCATCTCTGATAGAGACTCACTGTTCACTTCATCTTTTGGGAGAGAGTTGCAAGGAGCATTGGGCACTAGGCTCAATTTTGATACAACGTACCATTCTCAAACTGATGGTCAGACTAAGCGAGTGAATTAGGTTTTGGAGGAAATGTTACATATGTATGTGATGGACCATCAAGTCAAATGGGAGGAATACTTATATCTTGTCAAGTTTTCCCATAACAATGGACACCATTCCTCCATAGATATGCTACCTTATGAGGCCTTGTATGGAAGACCATTCAAAATTCCCTTGAGTTGGGACAAGATTGAGGATCTAGTATCTATTGGTCCTCAATTAGTAAAGGAGATGGAGTAGCAAGTGACAATTATTAGACACCACCTAAGAGAGGCATAGTATAGGCAGAAGAAGTATGCTAATGCAAAGAGGATAGATTGGGAGTATTAGGTTAGAGATAGAGCTTTCTTGAGGATGCAACCAAACAAGAGTCTAATTCAATTTAGAAAGGGCTCTAAGTTGGCACCTTGGTTCGTTGGACCATTCAAGATCCTAGAGAGGATAGGACCAGTTACATATTGTCTAGCTTTGCCACCTAGCTTGTCACACATCCATGATGTGTCTCACATTTTAGTACTTAGAGGATACATTTATGATGAGTCTCATATTATAGATTGGGATTCTTTGCAAGTAGAATTGGATGGGAAATTAGTGCTAGAGCCTATCTGTATTATTGCCTAACAAACCCTAGCTCTTTGAGGCCAAGAGCTAGACCAGGTTAGGGTCCAGTGGGATTATTATGATGAGGTCATGGATTCATGGGAGGATGTAGCATGGATGCGATCTCAATAACATTATCCTTTTGATGAACTCTAGGAGGAAGTTCATGCCTAGTGGGGGAGGATGTGAGGCCTCGCCCCAACCCATTGTAGCATAGTTGATACATTATTATTTTGATACTCATGACTTGATATGTTGAGACACCATTAGATACACTAAACATCATTATGTTATCTTATGTTTTGTGATGTTTTACTTTTAGATATTTGATTTCATCATTTAATTCTTTATGAACATGTATACTAATGAAGTAAGTGAATGCAAAATTAACACTTTCATTATTCAATTCTAATGATTGAGAATATGAGTAGAATGAGATAAACAACTGATTATTTCAAAGATGGATATTTTAATTTATGTGATTTCCCTGATACATTATATACATAGATGCATGTGATTTTCTTGAGCTACTGATGTGTGCAATGAGTGTGCATGATATTTTAGCCAGAAAATCTAATAGAGGAATGAAACTAAACCCTATGTACCATTTGTGGAAACTAGGGTTAAATTTGATGAAAGATGCAAACCTCGTTGTTCATATTTTATTGGTATTGTGAGTTGAATGAATGTATCATTCTGTAATCAAAAAATGTTAATGTTTTGTAATAGTAATTTTTTAGTGTCGCTTGACACTTGTGAATTGTATATGCATTCCAGTATGATAGTTCGGGTTAATTGAGTAACCTAAAGATCTAAGTCAGACTAGGTTAGTGACCTTTTTACTAATCAGTTAGTAATCAAGGTTAATTACCCTAATCAAGATTAGTGAGTAATCTACATTTTTGAAGGTTGTTAGAAAGTCCTAAAAATTTCTAGCTTTTGATAGGCCCCTAATGAATCCTAAAGGCCTAAAATCATGAAATCTAAGTACCCAAGGGGTATGGGTATGGGTTGGGGGCATTTTTCAACCCCCTAGCCCCTTTTGTTGACTTTTATGGTCACTCAAAAACCCCATTTTTACTTTATTACGAAAACTAAATGATTTCATCATGGGTTGGATGACTTTAACTCCACCTTGAGGTCAACCTTATGTCTACTTGAGTTAGAAGCCTCTAGAACTTTAGGCAAGTGGGGGAGTTATTGCATTTTGGGGTGGTTGAGTTTAGGATCTTATTTAGAAGCAATTTTGAGAGGGTTTTGGTTGTTCACCCAACCTTTAGTTTGAGAGTGAAAATAAGGATTGAAGGAGAAGGAGAGGGAAGGGAATGCTTGTCTCAAACTTGTTCAATTTTCATAACCCAAATTTGAAGGTAGGAATACTTCACCTCATTTTGTTCATGTTTTAGTATTGTTGCTTATGTATGTTCATGTGTGTGTTGAGAATGTTGGGAGGGATTGAAATAGATTTTCTTTAATGTTTTTCCTTTGTATTTTTTTTCTTAAATTTTGAAGGGATTATATGGGTGTATTGGCATTACCCACCCTCAGATAGGGTAGAAGAAGCCATGTATGGGGGAAGATCTTTAGTTGGACTCTGATAGTGTAGAGTCTCTTCTCAAGACGAGAAGAGGGGGAGAGGATAGGGTGTTATGGGGCCCTACTCGTCAGCTCAAACCATGTGTATGAGTTTTGGAAATGAAGAAATGGAAGAATGGAAGTTCTTGAGTTTTTAGCCCCAAAAGGGCACCTATTTTCATGTTAAGTTTGATGTCTCCTATTGGAAAAAATCTACCTTCTCCGTAGTCTGGTTCAATGTCAAACCTGTTGTGTAAACCTAGGATGGGAATGAATGTCTGATTTTTTCTTCATGTTATGATTGGTTGTCTCTGGGTTAGTTTTTTGTTCTCTCCTTGATCACTGTGATGTATTGTAGAATTTGTAATGGGTCCCTTGTTAAGGGCTAGGAAGGAAATTCATAATAGTATTCAATTTCAATTATGTTGGGAGTTTTCCCTTGGGCTAATATCCTATATAAAAATGTTACTCTTAAGCTTATTGTTGAAGTGGCAATGATGTCGAGTTTTCTTACTGGTTATTTCCTAGCAGAGCCTTTGAATCAATTGGTTTAATAGAAAAAGAGATTGAGTATTAGTCTTGCATTTGAGTCTTATAGAATTTTAGTTTATGTGTGTGTGTGTGTGTATTGAAAAATAGATTAAATGGTGGCACACAATTCATGCAATTTTGAGTTCAATTATGTTAAGGAAAAATTTATGTCAAGGTTGGAATTTCAGTTTCATTTTGTAATTTCTCATAATTATGAGGAAGTTAAAAAAGAAAGAGAGAGCTATTTGAATTTTATGGGTTTACATTAAACTTATGTTATAAACCTATAAAATAATAATAATAATAATAATAAATAGTCCCCGTGCTATGATAAAATGATTGTTTTCAAATTAACTCTTTATATATATATAGGACACAAAAAAATATTCCTCTTGGAAAATTATACAAGTTTGAAAATTTCCACACTTAGCAAAAAAATTTGCATCATAGAGCAAAAAGCTCATTGGATTTTGTATGGGGAACAAATTAGTTGTCTTCTTACAATAGAGAATAACTTGAAGATTCCTCTAAATATTCCTATTTTTGATATTTTGTTATATTCTTTAATTCAATAAAAAAAGAATATTAATAATAAATATAAATCTATATATAAATATCTAATTTTCTAATATCCTAAGCCAACCTAAGTCTTACCAAATAAACTTTATGCAATAACTAACCCCTCCGTCCTAGGCAAATTTACTGGAGTAAGGTACTTGCACATGGCCCTATGCTAAGCCTGACATGAAATCAAATCAACAAATGAAATCAAAGTGAGGGAAAATTTGATATGCCAAGCTTGTTTTAAAGTTCCCAAACTTTATCTCTCCTTACCTTACTAGCTCCACCTTGGTCTACACAACCTCTTCCCTTGGAAGCCTTTATGTTGCATTTCTTTTTAACCTAGGACAGCGTGAGGGGAATAATTATGGGGCCTTGAGACCACGTGCGCATGACCAAACCGTCAAAGTGTTGGCAAATGGAAATTGGGGGGGGGTGGAGGGGCATGGGGGCAAGTTTTAACTTTATGTAGGTTGTTTAAAAAGTTTGTTCTTATTACTCCTTGGGCCATGTACTCCACCATCTTCCTTTAAACTTGTGCTTGGGAATATGCTCCATGCTTGGGATAGTTTGGTGCCCACATGGGTGGGAGAAGAATGTGGGTGGCTAGGGATAAGGATTATTAAAGTTTTGGGGTTAGGTAATGTGGTTGAGTTAGGGTAGTTCATAGTTTTAATAATTTAAGTTAGTTTAAGTTTTAAATAGAATTAGTAATTTATAAAGTTTGTTAGTATATGTTGATATTATATTTTTATTTAATTGATAGTTGAATGTAGTTAGTTATTAATATATGTGTTTTAAATATTAGTTGTAGTTTTTAGATATTAATTAGTTTTAATTTATTTTTATTTGTAATAAAATTGATATGTTTTAAACTTTAGTCATTAAATTTTTTTTTTTTATTGTTAGAATTTATTTTAGTATTAGATATAGGTAGTTAGTGTATATGAGCAATGTTAGTATGCTAATAGAAACCAAATTTAAATAAAGCTTCTACAAACTAAACAAAATTCATAAACTTCAAAATAGACTAAGATGAACTCTCAATTGAGAATATGAGCCATTAATGGACTCTCTCAATGAGAAGCTCTCTTGTTGAGTGGCTTTGTCTAAATAGATAGGATGTATGCTCAAACTTATGTTTCAAAAAGGGCTTCAAATGCAATTGGAATTTGGGTGTGAGTCTATAGTTTTGATGTAAAATGGCATTATGACTTTACTTCATGGACTGTGTTATTTTGCAAAGGGGAAGGATCAAATTTATAGGCAACAGGCTTGAGGGATTGAGGGCTAAGATGCAAGGATGGGAAAAAGCTCATGGAGGGCTCAGATTGCATGAGAGGAGAGCACATGGATTGTGCTTCCTTACAGCCAATCAGAGAGTGACACATGTCATAGGGTGAGAGGATGGAGGAAAGGGGAAGGATGAGTCAACAAAGGAGGCTCAATGGATACAAATCTTCATAAAGACCCTCATAATGGCTTGTAAGAGCAATAAAAGGGCTTGGAAGAGTCATTTATGGCCTAGTCGGCTTCATAAAGTTTTATGGTTGAGATATTTTGAGGGAGATGAGAGCAATTTCGACTTGGGATTGATTAGGAGGGTTTTAAGCTTGCTTAGGATTGTGGAAATGATTAGAGGATGGATTAGGATGGTTTAGGATTAGCTTAGGGATAGGCAAGTGGATGACATTTAATGAGGGTGGGTGAAGGAGGAGATATTTGTTAACTTTGGCTTGGGTTAGTAAGTCTTAACCCATGTTTAGAGAATGTGACAAGGTTAGGAGGGGATTAGGATTAGGTTTAAAGAAATCTTCTAGAAGAGTCTAGACTTTGGATGAGGATAAAGACTTTCTAGAATAGTCTAGAATTTTCTAGGATGAGGACGAAGACTTTCTAGAAGAGTCTAGAACTTCTTAGGATGAGGATAAATTAGATTTTTAAGAAATAAATAAAGTTTTATTTATTTCAAGGGTTTGGGTTGAGGAGATATTTATTAAAACTTTTTAATAAACATGAGGATTAATATTTAATCTTAATTAAATATTTTGAGTTGGGATTAGGGGTAGGAAATGATGGGATTAGCCTTTAATCAAAATTAAGGAAGGATTATAAGATTTTGGAAGAGGTTTGTGGTCTTAAGGAAATTGGCCAAGTTTTGGGCAAAAAATAAATTTTTTATTTATTTTGGGTT
This sequence comes from Cupressus sempervirens, assembly GCA_028749045.1. Classification (NCBI taxonomy): domain Eukaryota; kingdom Viridiplantae; phylum Streptophyta; class Pinopsida; order Cupressales; family Cupressaceae; genus Cupressus; species Cupressus sempervirens. Next base: position 554,655,983 of record CM053791.1, read on the forward strand.
TTTTGGTCAATTTATTAATTAAATAATTAATAAGGAAATAATGTTTAAATAAGATTTAAACATTTTTGGGAGGGATTCCTTAATTAAATATTTTTAATTAAGATAAAGGGATTTAATGGCATAAAAATAAATAAATAAATTAAATAATTAATTAATTAATAAATGATGATGTCATCAGGAATTTTTCAGAAAATAAAAATACTTTATTTTCTAAAGGTTTTTAGGTGTCTACATTTTGCCCCTCTTTGATGTGATTCCGCAAGTAGCATGGCATCAAAGATAAGAAAATAAGATGCCCAAGGCTAGAGCAGAAGAGGAGAGAATGGACTGTGAGATGCCCCCTCAAGAAGGCGGCGGGGAGAGAAAGCGAGGCTCGATGTCTTCTTGAAAAGTACAAGAATCTCGGATGAGCAAGGAAACTCAGATTGGCAAAGAGAAGGGGCTGAATTAGCTCAAAATCTCACTATGGGAGAATGATAAAGGAGAATCAGATGCATAAGAGGAAGCAACCTTAAGACTTTAGGGAAGGTGGAGGATGAAGGAGCAGAGTGCTATAAAAAGGAATCCAGGATAGGGAGATGGACGAGGGGATTATAAAGCTGATGTAATAGGATTTCAAAGAGTCAGATTGGCGGAAGATGGGTTTCGGAGATCCCTAGGACTAGGATTGTGGATCCCTAAAGCTAAAGGTGAGGAGTGATTCAAAGAGATACTGATGCATAAGCTGGGGTAGGAGAGATGGATGTTGGATATGGATGGGGGATAATGGAGATGAAGGAAAACCATTGAAGCTTTTTGAGCGGGGGGATACTTCAAAGAGAAGTACCACCATGTAGTTGAGCACTAGATTTGCTATAGGACTTTTGGTTAATTGCCAAGGTTACCAAGAACATCAAGGCCATGTCACCAACCATCTAGAGGACTGACAGATTGACTCAAAACAAACACACAAGGATTGCCCCAATATCACACATGAATCCCAGAGGAAGCAGTGTGGAAATGACACTGGGTAACCCACAAGCAGAAAAGAAAACAAGAAAAAGACATGATCAAGACCTTATGCTCTGATTGCCTCATTCACAGTATACCATGATATGGAAGATCGTGGCAACCTTGAGGAGGGAACAAGGAGATTTTTTGGAAAAGATATTTCAAGACCGCACAAGGAAGAGTCCAAATCAAAAGAAAGAGAAAATCCAAAAGAGAACCTTTTGCCAATGAGATGGGTAGGACGAGGTACTAACGGACCAAGATCAGACATAAGGAAAGCTATATCCTGCAAGGACCTATTGGAGAGAACCTAAGCTTTTATTTGGATGAGTGATGCGTCTGGCAAGCTGAACTAAGAAAGATAACACTTTGGTGACAGGAAATCTAGCTAAAGGATGCATTGGAATAGCTAACCAAGATGTACGATGTGTGCAAGATGTTGATCAAGGAGGAACTGACACAAAAGCTGGATAGATAGAATGGTACTAAGCTAAAGAGGATGTACAAGCTGACGGACCAAGATATTTACAAGCTAAAGCTGACCAAGACAGTTACAAGCAGGAAAAAGCTCAGGATGATAGGATAGTGGGATGGTTCGATGTTGTGCAAGATGCAAAAGCTAAGGGTGGGGTGATAGTGAAAGATATGGATTTGGCAGGATGCATCCAATGATGATGAGAGATTTTGTGACCAAGGATAGCTAGAGGAGCAGGATGAGATGGTTGGATAGGATGGTAGATAGCTAGGATTATGATGGATATAAAGAGATGACATTGGGTTTGCATGAGGATAGCCTAGAGCTAGATACCAATGATAAGGGAGGATGGACAAGACAAGATCTCCAAGGAATATAGTACCCCCAATCAGAAGATAACATGCGAAAGGAGGTCTTATGATGGATGTGATAGGATTGAAGCTAGGATGGAAAAAGTTGAAGGGGCTAGGGAGATGGATGATAGCTGGGATGGTTGGCTGAAGCTGTAGGAGATAAGTGGATGGTGTGAGATAGAAGATGGAGGGTGGAGGATAGGTGGATAGATTGGAAGATGGAGTTGGATGTCAAGAGATGACCAAAAGCATGAGGGTGATAGGCTAAGCTGGGGATGGCGGGATTACGCATGATGCTTATTTGCCAAGTTTTCATCATGGTACTTGTCCAAGGCGCTTGAATTGCAAATTTTTCACTAGTGGACGCTTTATTTTTCTTTATTTTTTTTGACTTTTTGACTTTGGACTTAGCTGCAATGATTTTGGCTTTCTTAAGCTATTTTGGTTTTTTTTTGGGATTTTTCACTGGTTGTTGGAATGTTCAATTTTGTTGCTAGCTGTTGGTACACTGGATGTGTGATTTATGCAATAGATTGGATTAGATGGGATTGATGGTAGGAGATGGAGGGATGAAAAGGTTGGAAAGGAGCATGAGATGGGGATGCTTGCAAGAGCAACATTGGTACCTATTGGAACAAGTGTGAAAAGAGCATGTGGGGGATAGATGGTAGATGCGGGTGTGATGGAGGATTTGTGGAAGCATGCTTGGGGATGTAGGCACCCAAGATGGAGTTAGGAGATGGGGGACATGACTCACTAGATGGGGGATTAGCAATGGTGGATGCCTTTATGCATTGGGTTTCAACTTTTTTCTTTGGGATCCACATGGTTTTGATTTTTCTTTTCATAGGTGTTTGCATTATTTTGCATTCTTTGATTGGATTTTTTCTTTTTGGAGTATGTCTTTTAGAATAGACATATGATTGCCTAGGATGTGGATTTTTAGCTTTATGCATTTTGAAGTTGGCATTTACATTGATGTGGTAAGCTTTGGGAAGATGGTTAGGAGAAGCTTTGTGAGATGGAGAGGACATGGGAGAGTGTGTAGGGGGATGATGATGGATGATGTGCCTTGATATGTGCCTTTTCTGATCTTGCATAGGAATGGAGGGAATAGGATTTGAATAATGGCTAATAGGAGGATGGAGGATGGTAGATTTTGGGACATAGGGACCCAAAATGGATTTAGCGGATGAAGGGGGGATATGGTAGGTTTTTTTGGTTTGCAAAGATGGTGGAGGGTGGATGACATAAGATTTATTGAAGGAGTGATGGGAGGCTGGCATGGGGGGTTTGGAGATAGGCTTGGTTTGGGGGTGTGGTGTACCAACACCTTTAGATGGTGAGCCTTTGGATACATATCCAAGACCATGAAATCTTAGATTTTTTTGTACAATAATAGGCTTTTTGATTCCTTTCTCTTGTGGTCCTAAACCTTGACCTTGATAATACCATCGATTGAGCATTTGAACCAGCTGAGGATACTTTTTTCTTGCAGAAAATGGTGGAAGTACTTTATCAGATGTACTGCAATAGGGAGATACTATTCTTAACTTTTCTGCTGAGAGGAGGCCACTATGGATGAATGTAAGTGAACCAAGAGAGTATATTATAGATGGTGAAATAGCTTGGATAGGTGGTAAGATGGAAGCATGGAGTGGAGGAGATGGTAGGATAGGATCTTGATTTAGCTGATGGGATGAAAAGATATCCTACAGTAGAGGAGGTATGGCTTGAGGTTTTGGAGATGGAGGGTATTGTGACTGCACTATGGATGGAAGAGATGGTACGATGATATCTTCATTTATGCTTTGGGGGATGTCAACATCTTTTGGGCAGGATCTTGATAGGATTGGTTTGGAGTGGATGGTGTGATAGGAGGTGAAGGGATGGACTCTTCAAAGGCAGTGGATGGATAGATGGGATATTCAGTAGTGGAGATGGGTGAGTAGAAGATGGATGCATAAGGGTCATTACGGGAGATTTGGGAAATGCTTAGAGGTGATGTGGATAGGATTTGGAGGGATTTGATAGGTAGTGGGATTTTGATGCTTGCGAAAAGTGGAAGGATTTTAAGCAATTTGATGAATGGTATGGGGATGATAGCTATGGGAGATGGAGGTAATATTATAGATGGGGAAGCTTCATTACTGACTACTTCACATGGTTGGATTAGATGACATGGCTTATCGACTACTGGAGGCAGCTTTTCTTGTATTTCATCTAGGAGATTCCTTGGAGACTCGTGTGTCAAAGGTGGAGGTGGATTGACAGGAATAGCTAATGTAATGGGGGTGGAAGATTGGAAGCTTGGTTGATTGGGTGATGGAGGAGAAGCTGAGATATCAGATGGCATGACTACATAGTTTAGAATAACTCTTGGATTTTGGGGGATGGTTGGTGGAGTGTTTCTAAGGCTCTCAAGATACCCTTCATAGTCAACAAGATTTTCATCATCATTGGAATAGGAGGTGGCAGGAGCAAGGACAATACGACCAAACACATCATGATAGGATTGATACTTCATGCTTTGACGATGATTTTGATGGGGATGGGGTCTTGCATATGGATGAACACGGAAGGCCATGGTCAGATTTGGATTAAGCTCAGATTTTGGATTGGCTGATGAAATATTTCTTAGGGAGAGTCAAAGCTGTATGATAGACCTAAGGAGGATTGGCTGGAGATTTTTGGCTTTCTTGTGGATGGAAGACTTCAAGGGCATGCTATTAAAAGGTAAGAGTTTTGCTTTCCTATGTGCAGGATTGGTGGAGATTGTGTCAACTTAAGGATAGACTAATGATCCTATGGGCATGACATAAGATTTTCTAAAATATGTAGTCCATATTGTGGTTCTAGGTTTTTTATGGATCCTAATGATGATGTTGAAGATGATGTTCAAGTTCAAGGAGCCATTGTTAGGAGGTTGAAGGTCATGCACTTGCTTGTTGTTTTGCTTGCAACCCTTGCTATGTACATAGTGGCATCTTACGAAGAAGGTAGAAGAAAAGGGTGTAAGCGAAGAAGAGCTGCATGTCCTTTTTATTAGCATATTATCCATTCTAATCACACAAATTGCCATGACCAAATATGCATGTCTAAAGTAGCCTTCTTTCGCTTGGTTGAAATTCTAAGAGTAAAAGGGAGCATTCAAAATACAATAAACATAACATTAGAAGAACAACTTGTGATGTTCTTGCATACACTTGGCCACAATTTAAGGAATCGTAAGATTGGCCATAACTTTGGTCACTCGGGAGAGACAATGAGTCAAAACTTCCACAAGGTCTTGAAGGCTATCTTAGCATTACATAAAGAGTATCTGTTAGCACCTGCTCCAACCACTCCTCTGGCAATCGCTGGGAAGGACCATTTTGATCCTTTCTTCAAGGTAAACATCGTAATGACATGTATTTCTTTGCTATAAAATCAATAATATTAATATGTATTTGATAATGCTATTTATTTTTACAAGATTGTATTGGTGCACTTAATGGAACCCATGTGCCAGTTACCGTTAAAGTGGAAAACCAAGAAAAATATTGCAATAGAAAAGGCAACTTGTCGCAGAATGTTTTAGGTGTTTTTTCATTTGACTATAAGTTTCAATATGTTCTTGCTGGTTGGGAAGGGTCTGTTGCAGATAGTCGGGTGCTTGTTTCAGCTCTTTCTAGAGCAGATCCACTTGTGGTTCCTCCTAGTATATTAATTCATATTTTAGCTCAAGGTGATGAGGGATAACAAATGACAAAGCTAGATTACCCTAGACAAAGCTTTGTCAAAGGGATAACCTTGGTGAGGCTGGTGGATTGGTTGGATTGATCGGATAGCAAATTCTAGCAGAATGACAACAACTCTCTAGAGGCTCGGGTGTGATTTTGTATTGGGTTGCTAGCTGGCTAGGGGGGATGATTTGGAGAGACTTTGAATTTGGGATTTTTATAAAGCAAGGAACTAGATAGATTCGATTGCAGCGGGGGAGCTTGGATGATTTTCTGATGAGGTAGTGACTACGCTAAGTATGCCTTGAGTTGGGAGATTTCTTCTTTTTTGGGATTTTGACCAAAGTTGGAAAACATTCATTCAAAAGCTATGAACAAAAAAGCAGACAAAATTTTGGAGCAAGCACATCAAACACACCAACATCCTAGGAAGCTTTCTACAAGGATGAAATTTGTTATAGCTAGGGAGTCCTCGATATACGCAAGGTACGTGAGGCCCAAATATGTAGATGAAACCAAAGAGATGTCACATAGCCGAGAGGAGAGGTAACCCACTTCTCCTCTTTCACTTCTCAAGGGTATAATGTTTCTTGAGGCTTAGCCCGAGTGACAAAATTTTGATTCCAAAAGAGGTGTCTTTGGATTCACCTCCCAATTTTTATACTCCGTCGGAACGCTGGAGTTGAGGTCGTCCCAAGGGATGATGAAATCCCCAAGAAGGCCTCCTAAAAAGTGTAAAACAAGACCACATACATGATCTTGGGCTTTAAAAGACACGTGTTCATTCCAATTGATGATTTAGATTTTGTAAGCTATGATCGAAGACACTTGTGATTATGGCATACAATGTTCATTCCAATTTGACTGCATCGTTAGCATAATGGAAGTCGAGAGATCGTCAACATAAGAAATGTGAGCGTTATTGAAAATGTGTCAAAACCATGCAATGTTCATTGATTGTTAGGCATTCAAGATTGAGTGTGAGTTTTTTTTAAGCCCAAAACAAAGATATGTGAAACTCGATTTGTCAAGCGCGCGCCCGGAGGCCCTCCACATCAAGAGTTGTTCAATTTTTATGCCCAAATGAAGTGTTAGCGAGACTAATGTGCATTCAAAGAATTTTCTAACTTAGAAAAACCACTAAAAACCCAAGTGAGTGGAGTTTGATTTGCATGGAGCACTTAACACCCTCTTAGGTAGACCCATCCCCATAGATGGCGTTGAGATTGCAACCAATGGTTAAATTGATGGGTGATTAAAGAGGGTGAGTCCAACTACAAACTTATTCAAAGCGTCTTTATTAGTTTTTATAACTTAGAAGATTTCAAAAATGTGGTTTCTTTTTATGCCCCAAAAGATGATTATTTGATCTATGGAATTCAAGATTGGATTTGTTGTTTTGATCATGCATTCATAAAAAAACAAACTTGATTTTAATCCATAGCACTCAAGAGTGATTTTAGCAACATGCATTCAAAGACAAGTGATTAAACATTCAAGTTTTTTCCTTTGAGCATTAAAGATTGAGATTTTGTGTGTTGTTTTAAGAAATTTGAAGTGCTTTGTTTTAACCTTAGATCATTCAAGATTGTTTTGGACTCAAAAGTGAAAATGACTCTTTGGACTTTGATTTTCATTCAATATTTTGTGTTCTAGTTTGCATATTTTAAGCCCAAAAATGATATTCCTAGATTGTTTTGATGCAAGATTTTGCAACAAGACATTTGTTTGGAACAAATAACAAAGCTTTTAGGACAATTTTTGGCAACCATTTAGGACTCTTAGTTTTCATGAGATTTTTAAAAGAACTTTAAAATATTTGCAAACGAGGTTCATTTTATCCTTGATTGATGCTTTGAGTTTGATTTAGATTTTAGTGTGCACTTAGTGTTGATTTTGAACCTTTTGAAATGGAAACTTGAAGTTCTTTTTAAATTTCTAAAAATGAAGTGTTCCTAACTTTGCATGAATGCATCTAAAACCTTGATGTTGCAAGGATGCAAATGATTGGATTGGTTTAGTTTCACTTGTTAAAAGATTTTTTTTTGTTTTGCAAATTTTTAATTTTTTAATGGATTTAAGTATGATTTGGGGGTTCATTTTAAGCACTAAAAAGAAGTGTGTATGATTTTGCTTCCTTAAAAAAAAATGGCCAAGATCTTCCACAAGAAGAAGAAGAAGAAGTAGATGGAATAAGAAGAATATAGACAAGAAGAGGAAGAAGAATTCCAAGTGCTTTGTCCACCTATAAGCTTGAAAAATCTGCAAATACTATGAGATAGACTATGAGTTCCTTTGTCTTCTTCATGCTCATGTGGACCTACAAAACCAATTTATACAATCCTACCAATCACAAAAACAAGCAAAATTAGCCAAAATTAGCAAATGACATACAAAACTTGACTAAAAAAGCTAATGAAGATGACCCATGCGGGGTCCCACCGGGCGTGCCAAAATGTATATGAGCAATGTTAGTATGCTAATAGACACCAAATTTAAATAAAGCTTCTACAAACTAAACAAAATTTATAAACTTCAAGATAGACTAAGATGAACTCTCAATTGAGAATAGGAACCATTAATTGACTCTCTCAATGAGAAGCTCTCTTGTTGAGTGGCTTTGTCTAAATAGATAGGATGTATGCTCAAACTTATGCTTCAAAAAGGGCTTCAAATGGAGTTGGAATTTGGGTGTGAGTGTATGGTTTTGATGTAAAATGGCTTCTCAAAATGGCATTATGACTTTACTTCATGGATTGTGTTATTTTGCAAAGGGGAAGGATCCAATTTATAGGCAAGAGGCTTGAGGGATTGAGGGCTAAGATGCAAGGATGGGAAAAAGCTCATGGAGGGCTCAGATTGCATGAGAGGAGAGCACATGGATTGTGCTTCTTTACAGCCAATCAGGAAGTGACACATGTCATAGGGTGAGAGGATGGAGGAAAGGGGAAGGATGAGTCAACAAAGGAGGCTCAATGGATAAAAATATTCATAAAGACCCTCATAATGGCTTGTAAGAGCAATAAAAGGGCTTGGAAGAGTCATTTGTGGCCTAGTGGGCTTCATAAAGTTTTATGGTTGAGATGTTTTGAGGGAGATGAGAGAAATTTCGACTTGGGCTTGATTAGGAGGGTTTTAAGCTTGCTTAGGATTGTGCAAATGATTAGAGGATGGATTAGGATGGTTTAGGATTAGCTTAGGGATAGGCAAGTGGATGGCATTTAATGAGAGTGGGTGAAGGAGGAGATATTTGTTAACTTTGGCTTGGGTTAGTAAGTCTTAACCCATGTTTAGAGAATGTGACAAGGTTAGGAGGGGATTAGGATTAGGTTTAAAGACATCTTCTAGAAGAGTCTAGACTTTGGATGAGGATAAAGACTTTCTAGAATAATCTAGAATTTCCTAGGATGAGGATGAAGACTTTCTAGAAGAGTCTAGAACTTCTTAGGATGAGGATAAATTAGATTTTTAAGAAATAAATAAAGTTTTATTTATTTCAAGGGTTTGGGTTGAGGAGATATTTATTAAAACTTTTTTAATAAACATGAGGATTAATATTTAATCTTAATTAAATATTTTGAGTTGGGATTAGGGGTAGGAAATGATGGGATTAGCCTTTAATCAAAATTAAAGAAGGATTAGAAGATTTTGGAAGAGGTTAGTGGTCTTAAGGAAATTGGCCAAGTTTTGAGCAAAAACTAAATTTTTTATTTATTTTGGGTTTTTTGGTCAATTTATTAATTAAATAATTAATAAATAAGGAAATAATGTTTAAATAAGATTTAAACATTTTTGGGAGGGATTCCTTAATTAAATATTTTTAATTAAGATAAAGGGATTTAATGGCATAAAAATAAATTAATTAATTAAATAATTAATTAATTAATAAATGATGATGTCACCAGAAATTTTTTAGAAAATAAAAATGCTTTATTTTCTAAAGATTTTTAGGTGTCTACAGTTAGTATTGTGTTACAATTAGATGTTAGTATATTTGAATTTAAATATTGTTAATTGTTATTAGAATAGAGATTTAATTAAGTTTGTTTAATTGTATGATAGACATTATTTTAATTAGCAAGTTCATTCTATCCAACGTTCTGAATAATTAGAAATATATTCTTAAATGGTCATTTGAATCAATGAATTGTATTGTTAATTGATATTTTTGCTTGAAAGATATTTTATTGATTAATGTTAATAGGATTTAAATTAATTGTAAATTATGTTACTACTAGGCTTAGATACTATTGTTCTATGGTGTAATATTCTAAGGGCAATTAAAAGTAATAATGAGCTAAATCCTTTAATTAATTTAATTTGGATTGTTTAAATTAATTAGTCAATTAAACAATGAAAGTTTAAATTTAACCATTTATTCCTACTTATGATTATAAACCTAAATGGTATGTCAAGGTGTTGATTTAGGAACTTGTTTTCTGTCTACATTGTACCTACCACTTAAACTTATGGAAACAATCATATCAGCTTAGTGGAATTATCTTCTTCTTTTTTAAATTATTGCGTGTGGTTTTGCCCTTGTATTTTGGGCATGATAGAAGTTTAAAAATTAATTGCATTTATGTACATCTTTTTCAAGTTTGTTATTTATCTTTTTCCTAACTCACGATCCAAGAATAATTTTTAAAAACACATACTGACTAGTTGGAGAATGAGACAAAAATTCTAAAAATGATTGTGTCAAAAGAGCTTAAAAAAATGATTGGTGCATTATAATCTTCCTTTCATACTCTTTTTGGCATAGTGGAACAAAATGGTAAACTAATTAGGTAGATGATCCAAAACTAAATCATAATTGGTTGGGGCATGTTCAAATACCTTATTTCACATGTTATTGAATGTTATGTGTTTATGTTCTATTGTAAATAAATGTTTAAGGATGAACATTCTAGGATGTTGTACCAGTTCTTTAGCCCAAAATAGATAAATCATGATTTGAAATGAAAACTTGGGTGCTTAACTTAATGAATTAACACATTGAGTAAAAGACCTTGTGTGATGAAGGATTATATAATTTTCTACATATTTCACCACATAGCAGTGCATTGTAGGTTCACATACATTCTTAAGTTGACATGTGTGAGCTCTAGGTGTATGAATGCTCCATGCAAAAACATGTAGAAGTAAAAAAGGTCATGATGAAAATTTTTGATGACATGTTTACCAGGAGCATGCACAAGTTCCTCAAGATGACTTCACATTATTAAATTTTCATTTTTATAAACCCCACTGCTCTTTGTCCATATCCTGCACAGATAAAAAATGTTGCCTCCAACATTGCAACCATATGATAAATGGGAATAACACATGCCCAAGCCATAACCTACTTAAATTGATCTAGTTGTTGATTAGCTAGGTTGATTACAAATTCCTATAGAATTATCATCAGATTAGGTACAATAAAATAAACAATCAGTTGTTCCCAACTTGTAAGATCAAAAACAATTTTTCAAGGTGATGAAATTGCATATGCAGATGCATCACTTGATCGACTAATTATATTAAGGATGCATCATTAGAATATTGGAATTAAAAAAAATATAGTCAAAGGAATGAAGTTGCAGAGATAACCCCCATGCAAGAAGAGGTTCAAGATGATAAGAAGATGGTGATGGGTCAATGCAAGACCACAAATACTATAGAATTGGAGTCTCTTAATGTAGAGGCAATGAGTTATTCATGGACAATAAACACAATTGAAGTGTAGAAAGATGAAGTGAAAAAAATAAGGTTAAAGTTGTTGAATTGGATGAAGCCATCATTTTTTGAAATTGGTATGTTGAAAAGTCAAAGTATTGTATTTACGTTTTGAGTCATGATAAATTAGTGAAATAGTTATTTCAATTCATGTAACTAGCACTTGCACCAAGGTAGGGTGCAAGTGTATCTAGCCAATAGATTTGGTCCTTTTTGAACATTTGACTCTACCATGAAGTCCTATTTGATTAATGGACCACTTCAATCATTCATTTATAATCATGTGCTTTGAAAGATAAATAAAAGAGCATGCCCATGTATTGAAGTAGTGGAATCACTACAAATATTTTTAAAGTTGTGTAACATTTTGAATGCCTATCTTCAATCTTTGATTTGTAAATTTAGGTCATCATACCAAATAGGCAGTGCCAAAATACATGCCATTGGACATAAAAGATACTTCTTCATCTAGTTTCTTAATTGTCGTCTTTCTTTATCATAGAATACAAACCTTCAAGTGTTGTTGTATTTCTTCTCAACAAATAGTGGAAAAAATGTTTCTCTATTTATACCAAATAGAAAAAGAATCAATTGTGACTTAATCTGGCAAATTTTCTATTAAAGAGACTAGTATTTTGTAATAACAATTCTCTAAAATGTTCACAAGATGAAAGTATGTTACAAATAGGTCAATCTAAACATTTTGACCCAAACACATTTAAAAGATAATACATAATGAATAATATAGATAATACACATGATAAGAACAAGTTTAGCAAATCAAGACCAACAATGTTGTCAAAATAATAAATTTAAATTATTAAAGACATCCATTTTTTGCCTCATGGCTCAAGATGCACTGTCTAAGTAACAAGTATGAAATATGTTTAACAAAAAAAACACTAATAGTGTTGTATACATGCCAATCCTAGAAGCATCTCTTGCAATCACAACCAATGTCAAATATTTTCAAACTTGGTAGTAGTTTCTCCAAACCAGCATCTTCTAAAAGAAAGTATTAGATGTACCAATAAAAGAAAAATTGGAACCTCAATTAAAGGTCCAATAGTTATAGCAAGGGCTTCCTCAGAATCTATACCAAAACTTGAAATTGCAACAACTATTGCTAGTTCAAATTTGTTACTTGATGTAGTGAAAGATTGTGTGATATGTTAGGGATATGGAATTTTCTTTAAAATGCATATAAGTTTCAGACAAGCTAGTCCATGTCAATGTCATTAGTCAAAACCCACAGGTGGCATAAAGGATAGACCAATTGTGGGATTTAGAGATCTAGGCATTCATCATGTTCTTCAATAAGGACTACACAAATCTTTGGACTGGAAAGTAGAAAATATATGCAAAATGTTGAGGAATGAACCAGATTGAAAGTGTTCCTATTTATTCTCCAACATTTTGACAGTCCAAGGATCTTTAAGATTGGGTTTGCAAATATATACATTGGGAAGAAGAATTAATCTATGCTCTTTGCATATATAATCCTAACATGTTATATTGTCTTACCACATAGGGTTTCCAGGGCACTTGCGATGCCTAAAATCCTCATTCCTTTATATCCAAAACTAAGATTTACCATTAAGAATTGGAACAATATTGACATAATAAATGGTCTGAAAGAATCTATCTATTTCATCTATTCTTGGGAAATAAGATACCAAATGACTTAAATGAACTATTTATTGGACAATATAAACATCAAAAAGAAAGGAATAAGAATGAATAATTGAAGTTAAAATTGTTATGTCAAGAATTAGATGATTACAACTATTGATTCACAGAATGACCAATACACATGGTGTGCCACGAGTAAAGTAAAATGGAAGAGGATAAGATTTTACATTTAGATTCATATACTTTCAAAGAGTCCTAAATTGAATCCCAAAATGACAATAACAACAATGGTAGCCAATTCTAATTCTAATGAGATTGGAGGTTAATTACTTTAAACAATAATGAAACCCTCATTTAGGAAAGGTTTTGAATGATTAGTTATCTCCTCAATGGATAGGAGCCCAAAAGTTGGAAGTTTGAAAGCTCTTGATAAGGTAAATGTGTAGTTAAGTTCATTTTTTTACGTTCTTTGAGGGTTTTGTGAGTTTTAAATTTGAGTGCACGTGTTTTAGACCTATTAGCCTAAACTAGGGCCTGTAGTTTGAATTTCTTAATAAATAGTTAAAACCCTAAGACTTGGAATTTTAGTAGAGCTCAGTAGTTGGAATTTGAATCATCATTTAGTTTCAGTGGGTGTTTTGAAAGATTTTTATTTCTTTCTTTAAACCTCAAGATAACACTACAAGGAAGAGCCCTTATTAGGTCAGTTTGTTAGGTTGGTGTTTGGAGCCCACTAAGGTGAATGGAACCTTATGAATGTTTGAAATCACATTGTTTGGGAGTAGTTAAGTCATTGGAAACATTTGGGGCGTGGAGAGTGTGAAAGGGGATGGTGTAAGGGAGTGGAGGTGTTCTTGCCAAGAGGGGTAGTTGGTTTTGTTGTGAAGACATAAGTAGAGACACTAGGAAGAATCAAATAAATTTTTGTGGTCAACATTGATCGCAGGGGTATATAACCAAGGAGAGTAGGGTTTTCTTTGTAAAGAAAGCAATTAGGCCTACTAGGGCATTATTAATGAGGGTTTTGTGGTTTTTTATTAAATAGGAAGACACTAAATGCAAAAGTTTGGAATATGAGAGTTTAGGAAAAAGGTATCCAAAAGTGTAACTTTTTAACATTTGGAGAGATTTCCAAAATACCTTATTATGAGGCATAATTCCTAGTAGGTCTCTAACTAGGCCAATCTGTGCAAGATAATGAATATGGAGTTAGGACTAGAAATAATGATTCTAGAGGAATTGATTGAAGTGTAGGAAGGTGAAGGAAAAAGGTTTTAAGTCTTGGTATTGTAGTCAAGGGAATATCCTATATGATATGAATGCATATGGAACTAAAGCCCAAAATATCTTCCTACAAATGAAATTGGAAGGGGGTTTAATCTAATAAGAAAAGAAAGTCCACTCTTACATCATTAAAATGGACTATGAATCAAATATTCTTTTAGAAAGTACTCTCGTAACTATGTATGGAAAATGTGATCTTCACCTTTTTGGATAATGTAGGAAAAGTAAGTGGTACCAAAAATGACTTTTTCAAATTATATGAAGAATATCCATTCTAAGGCCATGAAAGGATCAATTAAAGCTACCGTAGAATACATCAAAACTAGTAGTGGGGTTTCCCATCCATTGTTACCATCACTACCTCTCATCATTCCATACACAAGAAATGTCTACACAAATGCCCAACTCAATTTTATAGTCGCTGCCATAACCAGAACAATCTTGGTCTTCTCCCCTACATAGATAGAAGCCAGTGAGTTGAATATTGTTTCCCTATCAAGTAATTAGAATGTGAACACAACAAAAAAAGAAAACAAGAATGAAATTTATGTGCTTTGGGAGCTTCTAATATTTGACATAGGTATGGTGCCAATTAGGAAATCCAACCACCTAAGAACAAGCCTAAATATGTACTGGGTGTGGGAAAAGAGGGTGTGACAAACAAGAATTTTAGTAGAAATAGGAGAGAAAAAATAGTGTAATCTTTATCAATACACAAATTCTACACCAAAATTATTGCAGATGTCTCGTGCATTAGTTTTGATGCATACTCTATCACATTTCTAAAATGATTTATACCTTGCACCTATTCTTGGGGCAAGCACTAGTTAACCAGTTATTAGCCTGATATATAATGAGACTATTTCATTTTTTTTTTAAACTCTAGATGTCATCAAAATTTTGATGTGGTTTATCATCGATGGTATGACAAAATCATCAAATCATCTCTAGCTGGTGTTAATAGTTTGACAAGGTTTGTCATCAATGGTATAACACACCCATCAAATCATCTCTAGTTAGCATCCATAGTTTGACATTTTGAATTAGTTGTCTGGTATTGACATGTGACATAGATGGGGATGATTTTTTATAGAATTTCCTATCCATAAATTGACGGTAATGGAGTGCATCAAACTTTCAATGCAATTCTAGTAACATTGACTTTTGACTTTTAAGAGTCAAAATTTTGACCACAAACACGTCGAAAAATAGGTCTAGATTTACTAGGGAATTAGTAACGTATCCTTCGATATTCAACTTCCACCACTTTTCAATCTTGTTATGTATAAAAGTCAAGTTGTTTATTAAAGTTCCTAAATACTAGATTTCAAATCAATTCATAATTTTGATGTGAAAGATACTATTTGAGCATTATTTAGTATGGATGGAGTAGTTAACTCATTTTATTCATTAACATAACTATCAAGATTCAGCTTCTACCATTTGTCAAGCCAAGCCTGTGGTGTAACAAAACTCATTCATTCAAAGTATGAAATTGTAAATTTCAAATGAATTCATAAATTTGATTTAATACAAGTTATTTGAACATTATTCAATCTAGATTAAGTTGTTCATTTTAATAATCAACATTTACATCAATGTTCCACTTTAACCATTTGTCAAATTTATTTTGTTAAATAAAATCAAGTTCTCCAAATAAAGCATATTTTTAGAATGTTGACTAGTGGAGAACTATGAACACTATACAATATGATATCTTTCTACATGACCACACATTTAACCAATTTTGTGTCAATAGAAAAGCTCAAAGAATATTGACATATTGTAGGCATGGCTTCATCTTCATGTCACATATTGCATGAATTTGTTAATGCCTAATTCTTTTTTTCAATCTAAAATTCTGTCAACATTTGCAATCAAAATACTTGAAAAATAAGTGATTAGATTTGAGCATGTAGGTGAAGACAAAACAACTACAACAAATCTCTGGTGTACCTTTTCTGAGCCATTAGGGCTTCCATTTTTTTCCATATATGTCAATACAAGAGCACATTAAGGTTTGAATGCGACTTGATAAATTTATTGGCTATATGTTCTTTAGACTTGACACTAGCTCAGGGACAATGTGCTAGTTTTTTTGGTAGATCATTTATTGGATTTGTAGGGTAGATTGGTGTACAGAGATGAGCTTGTTGAATGTGTGAATAGGGTATGGTCTTTTGATACTCCATTGACTACCTAGCAGATTTTGGTCAAGCTGAAACCAAACTATATCATGAGCCATGGAGGAATTCTTCCTACATTTTGAGAAGTCCCAAGCAAGGTGTGTCTATGGCTTAGTTGCTAAGAGTAGACATATGCTTAGCATATACATGTTTAAGATTCATGCTTTCTTCTTTAATTATTGAATATTCCATTATATCACATGTCTGCTAGAACATTCCTATGTGTAGAAAACTTAGTTATGAGGGTTATTAGGCATCATTATCTATAGCAGGAAATACAATAGAATGGCTAGGAGAGACATTCTAAAATTATTATGCCTTTCTCAATGGAGATTCAAATAGTAGTTTATAGGTGATGGGTATGTGCAGGATCATGGTGTACCAAAAAGTGGCGATGTGAAAAAAAAGAGTTTGAAGATGCCTAAAAGCGCTTCAAAATCCGCTCTAACTTTTTTTTACCTATCCAGGAACCAAACCTAGAAGGTTAAGTCGAGCCTTATTGGATATCCGATATCATATCGGATATTCAATATCATATCAGATATCTGATTTTAAATCCAATATCCGACTAATAATTAAAATCATATAATAGTATGATATATTATTTAATATTATTATTATTGATATAAAATAATAGTAATATTATTAAATAATATATCATACTATTATATTATAATAATATTATTATTATTTAATATTATTATTATAATAATTATTATACTATAATAATAATATTATAATAACATATTATATTATAATAATATAATATAATATTTCATATATTATAATATATAGTAATGTAATATAATATATATATATAATATAATATAATAATAAAAAGTAATATCTTATAATATAATATATAATAAAAAAGTATAATATATTATAAATTATAATAATACAGTATAATAATAATATTTTATATTATAATATATAGTAAATTAATATAATAAATATAAAATATAATATAAAAATATATAAAATGTAATATATATGTTATATTATATATATTATAATATCGGATATCCGATACCTATGCATGGATTAAACACAAAATCACAGACCCATGGCCCTTATTTTCACGCGAATTTGGGCCAGTCAGATCGGATATCAGATAATAAATCGGATATCAGATAGCAAATCGGATATCAGATATCAGGTATGTTCCCCCCCTGACTCATTTTTAACCTAAATTTAATAGATTTTAATAAGATTTTGTTTGTTTTAGTTGAATCTAGGGTTTTTTTGACAAAAATGGTTAAAATTTAGATTTTTTTTTAATATATATTACATTTTGCAATTCAATAGGAATGGCTGATCAAAATGATGACACTGAGGCAGGGAATAATATTCCTCGCAACCCACCACCAAATGATCTAGTATCCCCACAAAACTGTCCACCAAATGATCCTCTACCTCCTCAAAACCCTCCTCGAATCGAGGATTTGAAAAATGAAAATCTCACTGAGTTGAGAGGTTTGCATAGAACATACAATAATGTACCTGCACTGGCTCCTATGTTATCCACGTTAAACACCATAGTGGATAACATTGAAACTCTTACAAACCAACAAAATGCCGCTCTTCGTTGGCGTGATGAAATGCACCAGATGTTTGATGATGGTTTGGATTATGATGAGGTCGCGGCCCTCAACATAACCAAAGACGATTTGGCAAGCCTTTTTGCTAACCCAAAAACGGGTATACCAGTTGACCCAAAAAAAACCAAACTATCGATTAAATGGTGCACAAATGATGCCATACGTGCAAATTTTTGGGACCGTTGGTGGATGGTCTTTGATATCCCTCCACATGGCAATTTAGACATACCATTTTATTTCGTTAAAAAATTATATGCAGAATTTGTGTTGAAACTTAAAGTGAACTATTGGAGCATGAAGCCCAACATGGGCTTAGGACTAGGAGCTCCTCAGGATAGACCCTCTTCCCAGTGGAAGAAACTTGGCACTTTTGTCCCCCCCCCCCCCGATATCTCCCCCCCTCCTCAAGTGCAACATCCAGATATTATGGCAGAGGCTAGCTCTAAGACCATCAGAGCCATTCATAGGCTGAGTAGCCTAATGATATCTCAGGCTAGGTCAGTCTTGCCTCCTCGTGTTGATGATGTTGGTGCCATTTCATCATCGGCTAGCTCATCACACGTTTGTGTTCCTCACACTTGCATTACATGCAAGAATATTTTCCTGGGTCCCATAGGTGATCTTCCTTAGTATCATTTTGTATTAAACGAGGATACACCAGATGCACGTGCAGAGGCTACAGACCCTGATGCGAGAGAGGAGGGGAATGTAGAGGCATGGACTCCTTCGGTGTCAGTACGTGTATACATTTTTTTGTTATGACATATGTGATTTAAAGTTAATTTTTATAATAGAGTAATTTTAATTTTTAAGCCATACTGACTTTTACATGTATGTGATCTTCATTCATGTTTAGTTGATGACCGAGGAGGAGCTCAGACAGATAGATGATGCTACACTCTCGGCCATTTCATTTGGCCTTGAGACATCTACGGTACATTATGTTGTGTTCACATTTCTTTTTTCTATTTGATATTGTAGCATATATGGTTGCTAATCTTTCTTTTATCTTGCAGATACCACCTACCCCGGGGGGACAAAGTGCAGGGGGTGAGCCAGCATGCATTGACAAAGGAAAGGTAATTAGATGTTTTCTAATTGATTAAATATTGATGCATTCTTGTAAAATGTTTGTGGTAATCTCATTTAATTACATTATTTATTGTATATAGGGTGTGGCTACTGGCGATGAGCCTGTACAGATTCGGCGTCCTAGATCATCAGGGATTTTCATTCGCACAGAGAGCCCCATTGTATGTATAAGTATCATTTATTTTTTATTTTTTTAATTGATGGAGAGGAAAGTATGATTGTTGTTCTATACAATTTCTATGATTTTTTTCGTACCAATAATGATTCATGTCTTGCATATGTTCATTACAACTTAAATAGGCTTATATGCACCTGTCCAACTGACCAAGTTGGTTACAAAGGTTTATTTAATCAAACAAATACCAAATTACTACTTTCCCTTCAAAACTAATATGACCGTTTGAATTTGAAATTCAAATTTCAAACTATAGTTTTTATGCATTCCCTAACTTTCTAAACTATTCCATTGACTCAAAATTGGTCATATGGATTTATTAAATGCAACTAAGTAAATTTCCAGAAAATTGAAGTTTTTATTATTTTTTCTCCAAACCACCGTACACTCTGATCTCCCCCTTTCAACTGAGATCACATATGACATATATAAAGGTCTACATGACCGTTGGAACAACCATATATGCATTCCCAACCATAAAACAAACAAACAACCACTTTTTGCTAATATTGTTTAGACTCTAAATACCCTATTCTAAGGCCTTTTGGTCCCATGGAGTCACTTGGTTTATAACCACACCAAAATGCTTGTGGGCCTTACATGTGCCTTTATTACAAAACATAGACCAACTCATAAAATATGGACCAAACCTTTATTCCAACTTCCTAATCTACTTGAATCCTCGCTTTCATGGAGTGGCAAGGTGTCCGGCAATAGAGATACTTGTTCCCCCCTGCCACATAGGTTAGGTTCCCTACACCACCTTTCCTCTCTCTCATTCTGAACACTAGTCCACCAAGTGAGTGATGTTCCTCTTAGTCTTGTTGTTGCTACTTTTACCTTCTTATTTGCCTCTATGTCTTCAAGATCAAAGTAGTTCTCAAGGGCCTCTATCCACCCTAGCACTTCTTCACTATCCATTTAACCCTGGTGTATTAGAAAATCAATATGGTTCTTCCCACCATTACCTTGTACTGCCTTAATGATTCTCATAAATCTCCTTTCTTCAGGATCATCTGTTGTCTCATGCTCTTGCCTTGCATTACCAACCTCTTCTTCTTCATGGTTCTCTCCATGATTTCTTCCTCTAACCTCTTCTCCTCTAGGTTCTTGCCTTTCATTTTCTAAGGATTCTATCCTTGCAATAAGCTTCAGCCTCTCTCTTCTCATCTGTCTTTCTTCCCTCACTCTAGATGCTTCAAGTTCTCTCCTCTCTCTTTTCTCTTTTGCCAACTCTTCTCTCAATTCTTCAAGTTCTCTAGCCATTTGATTTTTAGGAGGCATTTTCACAACAAGTTTTCTTCCTTCCCAAGGGCCAACTCACTGATTCTCTTTCTTTCCTCACCAAGAAATCTCTGGACACCACTTATGTACCTTTCAACTCTGGGACACACAAGGAGGAATTAGACACACCAAGGCTTCAACAAAGGGACCAACACACTAAGGATTTTCAAGATTATAGGTCTTGGTCACACTCCTAAACACCCAAACTTCAAAACCCTCCTTAAAATGGCTTAAAAACTAGGGCCTGCTTGTTCAAACCCCAAAACTTAATTCTAGAACGTTTTGACTTGTCTAATGACAAGATATGATCATGACAACCTACATGAACCTATCAAATGACACATCTACCATATGAAATCCTAAAATCCTATCTCATGCCCAATTACAATTTTCTTCCACATATGAGTCCAACATTATAACTTTGTATGCTTCTATGAGCCATAATTGGTGCAAGGATTGCCCAATTGACTTCAAGAGATGTTCCATGACCTCTGTAATGCCTTGGATCTTCAATGTTCCCCTGATGAGCATCACTTATCTTCATCAATAAGTGATGAAGAATGCTCTTGCATCACTTATCTTCATAAATAAATTCAAAACTAATTTCTGTGATATTAACAACTACTATTTTGTATCTCATAGGAGACTCCTAGTGCACATGAGGTTCGACGGGACAGTTATGTAGATTTGATGATGCGGCCACTCACTCCTGATGAGGAGCCTACAATAGTAAGTTGTAGTTTGAATTCATGATTAAATATGTTATAAATTTAGCATGCTATGAATTATAATGTTATAGTTTAAATTGTAGATTCATCTGACAAAGGTATTTAAACATATACAGCCCACAATCACAGAGGTACCAACATTGCCGAGGGCATACGAGAGGACTCCTAACCGGCGTAGGAGGTCAACGAGAGAGGTATTTATTATGAAATTTTGATAGTATTAATCTCCAATACGGAAAAGATCATTATGCATTTGAGTAATTCAATGTTAGATACGTAGAATCATATAAATTTAGTAGTCTAACTTTGGGTTTTCCTTTTTTGTTTATGTAGGAGGCATCCGATCCACCTAGTGCAGCAAAGAGGCTGCATTTTGATCATCCACCAGCACCCTAGGATAGTATAGTTTTTGTAGGATGCATCATGAGACATTTTGAGATGGCATATGCCACATTGTATATAGAAACATTGATATTATACACATTCTGATGGCAGGATCAGCCACATTTTGTATATGGTCTATGTATTTTGATATATATATATTTGAGTACTTTGTCTATGGATACATGATCTTTGATATATATTTGTGTAAAATTTTGTCTATGGATACATGTATTTTGATATATATTTTTATCATTTACGTGCACAATGATATACATATTAATTTAGTATCTAGTATTGTTCAATTTATCGTGGATCATGTGTCATGCCCTAAATTTTACTAGTAAAAACACAACAATTTTTTTTTTTTTTTTAGCTTATGAAGTCACATAAGAAATTACATATTGTAAAACAAGGTTATCATTGAATAGGAGTTCAAGACTCATGTGAATAGTGTGAAGGTGTTAACATTTTAGTCACAGGTGGTTTTCAAATAGATTGGATGATAGTCTAGTTCAAGTTACCATCACGAGTCAAACGAGCAAGTTCAAGATACAACACTCATAAATTAGTGAGGTAATTCATATCCTAACAAGCCTCTGATACTAATATTCTATTAGGGTCTGTCAGTTGTATCATATGGACTAGGTCGTGATTCTAGCATGTAAGGGAAGGGGATCAAAATTACTTATTATCCTCATTACCAATGTACACACATTCATTAATCATTACAATATATATTAATGTGACAATTAGTATATTACTATATCCTCATTATCTATCAACATTGCTTCCTCACCAAATTATTGAGTGCACAACAAGATTGTAAGCAATCTACTAAGTTTTAAATTTATACAATCAATGGTATCACATAACATCTATGGATTGTTATTATCAACTAGTCATTTACAATACCACAAGGAGAAAACTTTCTTTCACATTTTCAAATGATAACAATGATGTCAAAGAAAATCTGTGACTCGTACCAATGCTTTCATAACAATATAAACTCCAAATGAAACATGCATATACAACCTTATCAATATTTTCTTCTACACGTACATTAGGTAACAATGATACAATCTCCTTCCATCACAATGGGGCAACATAAGGGACTTTTCAAAATCATAAGGAACATGGACATTGAAAGATATGGACAATGAGTAGCATGAACATTGTCCAACATGATCGTTGAGAACATGAACAAGCTAGTGAATC
Organism: Cupressus sempervirens; assembly: GCA_028749045.1. Taxonomy (NCBI): domain Eukaryota; kingdom Viridiplantae; phylum Streptophyta; class Pinopsida; order Cupressales; family Cupressaceae; genus Cupressus; species Cupressus sempervirens. The sequence continues at coordinate 554,678,822 of CM053791.1, forward strand.
CTCCTTCACAAATGAGGGCACAATGTCAAGTTTTCTCATCCAACATCAATCTGCAAGATGATCATTCCAAGCCATTTCCATTGCTCCCTTGGACACAAATCTGCATATGCAACACAACAAAATAACAAGGACCATGGGTGCTTTCCACCCAACCATAGGCCTCAAAGAGACCAACCCCGTGCTAGGGAACAAGGCTCAAACTGGGATACACATACAATCTTTCAATGCATAAACATTACATTTCAAACTTGAACAATTTCCATCCAAGACTATTTCACAATGGCTTCACAGATGGAGCCATAAACATAGGGTGAAGGTGTGTTCTAAAATGGAGACTTGCCATACCAAACCATATTTGCAATAAACAATTTTCATGCCCTCTCAGGGCTATCATAATTCACCAAATTTCATGCCCTCTCGGGGCTATCATAAATGAACCATTTAATGCCCTCTCAGGGCCTCCACATTTCCTCCTCCAAACCCACTACCATCATCTGTAACTCCTCGAACTTCCTTTCTACACCATACTTTCCTTATCACCCCCAGCAAGATATGAAATGTTATGGCATACAATGGAGCCCATACTCCAAGGTTCTCAATACATTTTTTGAACCCAACTTAAGCCCTTCACCCTGGACTTCTCTTCCCTTCCCACAAGGGTGAGTGTAAGTCCCAATCCCATAACAATACTCAAGCACAAAACAAGAAAACAAAACCAAGTAGAAATAAAACAAGAAATTTTGGCAAACACCCCACTAGTTTGGCCAAGACCCTCTAATAAAGCCTTCCCACTAACTTATTTTAGCAAAAACACTAAGCCACTCCATCCTTACAAACTTGTCTCCTCTAACGGTTCATCGGTAGCCCTCACGAGCTCTGAGTTATGACCCTCGAAGGATCGACCTCAAAATGCACTTAGAGCACCTTGAAGACTCCTCGGTACGAGGTGGCCGCAAATGATGGATGGTCTTCATGGCTAGAACAAAGGTGTGACTAGGGTTCACCCGCTCATCTGGAGCTAATGGGACTGACGATTCGATGCCAAGATTAGAGGTTTCAAAGTTACGCTGTGGTGCACCTATGAACTGAGGCACACTGCGAGTTTTGGCATCGAGCGAGATCGTTGTGCTGAATCCAAATGGAATGTGATCTCTCAAAAATGAGATAGGTTATTTTAGACCTCAGGATCACCATCCTGTAGCATTTGACAGTTCATCGATAGCCCTCACGAGCTCTGAGTTATGACCCTTGAAGGATCGACCTCAAAATGCACTTAGAGCACCTTGAAGACTCCTCGGTACGGGGTGGCCACAAATGATGGATGGTCTTCATGGCCAGAACAAGAGTGTAACTAGGGTTCAACTGCCCATCCAGAGCTAATGGCACTGACGATTTGATGCCAAGATCAGCGGTTTCAGAGTTATCCTGTGGTGCACCTATGAACTGAGGCACACTGCGAGTTTTGGCATCGAGCGAGATCGCTGTGCTGAATCCAAACAGAATGTGATCTCTCGAAAATGAGATAGGTTATTTTAGGCCTCAGGATCACCATCTTGTAGCATTTGACAGTTCATCGATAGCCCTCACGAGCTCTGAGTTATGACCCTCAAAAGATTGACCTCAAAATGCACTTAGAGCACCTTGGAGACTCCTCGGTACGGGGTGGCCGCAAATGATGGATGGTCTTCGTGGATAGAACAAGGGTGTGACTAGGGTTCACCCACCCATCCGGAGCTAATGGCACTGACGATTTGATGCCAAGATCAGCAGTTTCAAGTTACGCTGTGGTGCACCTATGAACTGAGGCACACTGCGAGTTTTGGCATCGAGCGAGATCGCTGTGCTGAATCCAAACGGAATGTGATCTCTCAAAAATGAGATAGGTTATTTTAGGCCTCAGGATCATCATCCTATAGCATTTGACAATTCATCAATAGCCCTCACGAGCTCTGAGTTATGACCCTCGAAAGATCGACCTCCAAATGCACTTAGAGCACCTTGGAGACTCCTCGGTACGGGGTGGCCGCAAATGATGGATGATTGTTTGAAGACTACTCCGTGTGTCACTATCTTTCTTGGAAAAAAAATTGCTTTTGAACATCAAGCTTGCAATATTATCAATTATTGTCAAACTTTTTCAACCAAGTCAAAATGTCAAATGCAAATATTTGTTTGCATTTTTGGCTAAGGGGAGTTTCATAAATTGACTTTGATTTTCTATGTCTCTAGTGCTTGAACATACTTAAAATGGCTCTTTGGCCTTAGAGCTATTGGTATTTTCTAACTTCATGGTCTATGATATGCATACTAAGAATTTCTTTCACTAAATGGTTTCCTTGATCTATTGACTACACTTAAATTTGTTCACTTGTCATCTCTCTTTCTATATGTTCAATACAAAGAGCTAGAAGAGACAAATAATCTTTCTTACCTTCATCTCTCTAAGCACATGATAGAAATCAATTCTAAACTTGAGAAAAGGTTAGAGGAGAATATTGCATTCTTAAATTAATCTCTCTTAAGAGCTTTACATACACACGGGGCATTCTTAAATTAATCTCCATGGAAGAAAATTTCATAAAACTAAAGATTCCATAGTGTTGAAACATAAAATCCAAGATCTCATTTATGATGGGATTGTTGATACCTCTAATGACTCATCCACTCATAGCCTTCATATCCAACTTCATATCATGTCAGTATGCATGTGCTATCTTGCTTATTGGCTTTAATTGCTTATCCTACATGTTATCTTCTTTCATGGATTTTATGGCTTATCCCAAATGTGCTTCATACAAATTTTCAATATGAAAGTCTTTCAAAAAATTATACAATATTATGACTCTTTATGCTTTCAAATGCTATGATTGGTTGTAAAATGGAAGAAATCAAGTATTCTAATTGTTCATCCGTACTTTATGGATTTTTCTTATTTGATTAGTTTGATCAAAATAGTTTTAATAATCATAATGTCATATTTATGTCAAATAAGGAAAAAACCAAATTTGTAATAAGATATCCGCATGCAATTATCTTTCATATAGTTATAAATGCTCTTAAAATTGTCGTTATAGCCTTGTATCACATGCAAATATGATTTGGAAGAACTTGTTCAATATCTTCCTCTTATAATTCCTTACAAAGAATCTACCAAAATACAAAAACCATATACAAAAACTACACATTTTACATCATAATACATCATAAATTTTAGAAATTCTCCCCAATACCATACAAAAATTAGTAACTTATTGTATTAAACAAGATAATCATCAACTCATTAAATCATTATGAAGAAAATAACATAAGAAGTATATATACCTAGTCAAGTATTCCAATAGGGTCCTCTCTCTGCTTTAGGGTCTCCAACAAGGCTTCATGATCAGCATTAGAAATAGTAAAAAGTTCTTTTACTTCTGGTCTTCCTTGATGCTTCAATAACTTTACATTTGTTGCTATAATAAGATGCGAATATATGAGAATTACTTTGTGCTTCTGATAGTCTTCGAATGTAGGAATTCCATTCCTTCTAAGCATGTATGTCCGCAGCCATGTTCCAGCAACAACCACTGAACCAGTAGGATACGTGAATCCGTCATCATCTGTGATCGGTTGTGCAAGTTTTTGTTTTCCTCTTACACAACGTGCTAACCAATAATCGTATTTCTCATCATTCCCCTGTGGTGCAACCAATGCAAAGACATGTCCTGGCTGAAGTAGATCTGATAGATGATTATGCTCAAGCGAACTTTCCATGTCATCATTTTTGATAGAGGGTATGATAGAAAATGGAGTAAGATAATGTGGAGCCCATGTGTCCACCCACTCACTTGACTCACAGTGATCCCAATCACATTGAAAACAAGTACGACAAAAACAAGCTAGTTGTCGTGTCCAAATGGTCCATGTACTAGAATTAGAGCTCTGAAATGAATGCATTTTTGATGAGTCTGTCACTGTAGCACAATCTGATCTATCACCTATGGACCCTTCCTCAACCAACCAAAAGAACCTGCGTACCACTGAATTAAGAGTCCCCCCCTATGATAATGCTAAACTACACCAATCAACAATGCTACGAGCATCAAGAAGCTCTGTTGTTGAAATCTTCAGTTGCTCCTTAACTAGAGCTCTCTTCACACATGCCCCTGCTCCATCATGTTCCCCTTTCCCATGGCCGGACTCAAAAAAACTCCAAATATGAGGCACCCCTCTCTCTACGTGCATCCTACACAACCAATAAAACATGCGAGCATTCTTGAATTGACCTGTACAGTTATCTGACCAAATGATATGTCTATCCATAGCAATTGCATGCTCATGTAAGAAATAAAAAAAATTCTCGAAACAATGTTGCACAAACTCGTGAGAGTGAGATCTATCATCACTCATATAAAAATGATACTCTCTAATAATCTTTCGATTATCTTCCGCACTATCAGGGGCATGTCTATATGTTATGTGAACAAAAATTGCAATCTGAATAGAGTTGTAATACTGAGATTGTGTCTCATTTTCAGGTTGCAATGTGTAGTTCTCAGCAAAATCAACAACTGATATAATAGTGCCAATGGGAAAAGTCTCCTTGCACGTTCTAAATTGTTGATCCAACCACTGAGACCTGTGACTATGTCTTGCATACTTGTAAAAAATATTTGCCTTGAAATTTGAAATAAAATTAGCCATATTGATATCTTTTCCAACCAATTCACATCTAGAGCTCTCACTCCCACTCTTCAATGTGTATTTCACCATTTCATAGACCCTTTTTTTCACTATTTTCTTTCCAAGATCTTGTTCACACCCCTCATGGAAACATGTGTCAAACTTGGATAAGCCACTACATTCTGAACACTTCTCATTTAAGCAAGCATTTTTATAAAAGGAACAACCATCAACTCTACGACATAAGAGTTCATCTAACAAGTATCTTGATGATTTTGGAAGCCCACTAGCCCCACAATCCTCCAACATTTCTTTACTATGCAAAGTAGAACAGATGGAGCATAATAGTTCATGGTGCATAGAAAACTCAACATGATATTTGCAACAACATGTATTTCAAATTTTGAGTGGCACACAATAAAATGGCTTCAAAGATTCAAAAGCCCTTTGTGATATATGACCCCCTTTGACCCATATGAATGATTCGAATATGTCCCTAGGGGTCTGAGGACCCCTAGGGACATATGTCGTCGTTTAATGGGTCAAAGAGGGTCATATATCACAATTTGAATATGTCCTTAGGAGTCCAAAGACCATTACAGAAATATGTCATCGTTTAATGAGTCAGAGAGGGTTATAGGTCACCCTGTGACCCCCTTTGACCCATATTACCTATTTGAATATGTCCCTAGGGGTCCTAAGACCCCTAGAGACATATATTGTCGTTTAATGGGTCAAAGACCTATGACCCCCTTTGACCCATATGAACGATTGGAATATGTCCCTAGGGGTCCTAGGACCCTTAGGGACATATGTCGTCGTTTAATGGGTCAAAGAGGGTCATAGGTCAACCTATGACCCCCTTTGACCCATATTACCTATTTGAATATGTCCCTAGAGGTCCTAGGACCCCTAGGGACATATGTCATCGTTTAATGGGTCAAAGGGGGTCATAGGTCACCCTATGACCCCCTTTTACCCATATGAATGATTCGACTATGTCCCTGGGGGTCCTAGGACCCCCAGGGACATATGTCATCATTTAATGGGTCAAAGGGGGTCATAGGTCACCCTATGACCCCCTTTGACCCATATGAATGATTCGACTATGTCCCTAGGGGTCTTAGGACCCCTAGGGACATATGTCATCATTTAATAGGTCAAAGAGGGTCATAGGTCACCCTATACCCCCTTTGACCCATAATACCCATTCGAATATGTCCCTAGGGGTCCTAGGACCCCTAGAGACATATGTCATCGTTTAATGGGTCAAAGGGTGACCTATGACCCCCTTTGACCGATATGAACGATTTGGCTATGTCCCTGGAGGTCCTAGGGACATATGTCATCATTTAATTGGTCAAAGGGACCCACTTTGACCCATTAAAGGATGACATATGTCCCTAGGGGTCCTAGGACCCATAGAGACATATATCGTCGTTTAATGGGTCAAAGAGGGTTATAGGTCACCCTATGACCCCCTTTGACTCTTATATATTAATAATATACATATATATTAATAATATACATATATATTAATAATATACATATCGATATAATAATATATATATATATATATATACATATTACATTATTATATTTAATGAAAATATTACGTTATTATATAAATATATTAATAACATACATATTAATATAATAATATATAATACGTATTTTATATATATATAAATTACGTTATTATATTTAGTAAAAATAATAATAATATATATTATATATTACTAGATTATATCTTGTATGTTTACATTACGTTATTATATATATATAATATATTAAAATATGCCCTTACATATTAATATAAGTGAAATAATTTAAAAATAAAAAACTAGAACGTTTAAATCAAATTTGCCTCCAAAATTTAAAATTTTTTGGAATTTGACTACCGAGCCATATCGAATAGCCCGGTCAACCCCAAAGATGTGTTTATAGAGAGTTTTAGTGATACTCAGACTTCGGGTAGCTGTCTGACAATGTTATTTTGATCGAAATTGAATGAAACGAAATGGGTTTTTTAATATCGCTCTCTGGATTCCATCAATATAATTTTTGTCAAATTCTGAGTTCGATAATTATTTATTAGTTAATTATGAATGAAGATTATTGTAAAGTGTTGATTGACATACTGAATGAAAAATAGCTATAACTTTCAAACGGTATAACATTTTTTAAATCTAAAAGTTGCATCACATTCTATACTTCGCCTAGTATAAGAAAAAAATTTAAAAAAAAAAATTTGATCAAATTTTCTATTAGTTAGGGTGGTCAGACACGGGACTTTTTTTAATCCAAAAAAGTTTTGGTAGAAAATTCATATTTAATTATTTATTTGCAATAAAATTATCAAAAAATATGTGTCACATTCGGGCATGAGTCTAGTTTTCATATCTATAATTATATTAAAAAAAATATTATGATTTGATTTTGATTAAGGTGGTCAGACATACACCTACTTTTTATTTTTGCCCTGAAATTTTCTTAGTACTGCATTAAAATTCAAACTTTTGACCAATCAATTATTTTTTTCTCCTGATAAGGCCTAGTAGTTTAGAAACTACATTCAATTTTCTACAAATTATTTTCTTACAACTTTTTGATATAAAGTCCATAACCACTTCAAAATTATGTGTCAAGTTGACATAAACCTGATTTGCTGATTTTTCACTGCCACTTAAGGCCATAGTTTGGTACACCATGATCTTGCACATACCCTAACATCGAATTCGATTGAAACAAAGTAACATATGAAAATTGATTAAGATTTCATTTATATCAAATGTTAAAAGAACTTTTAAACAAGCATATATACGTGACCCGCAGATCGCAGGGTACACTATGGTCGCAGGTACACTGCAGATCGTAGGTACTCTATAGTACCATAGTCCGTTTGGCATTCCCGTCGGCAGGGGTGGGAAAAAAATCACGTCCCCTCCGCCCATTCACATTTTAAATTATATTTTTAAATGTTGCATTTTATTAAAACGCCTTCCTCGATCGCGATGCGTCATTCGCTCGCTGTGAAATATGTGACATTCGGATTTTTAATGAAATATATATATTAATTTCAGTTCTCAGAATTTTCCTATAAGCTTTTAAATCACAAAATTATCCAAATATTAATCTAATGGATTTGGCCACAATTTAAACCCTAGCCCCATCTTCTTTTCATATCTATGCAAATAAAATTCTCAAATAAATTTAATTGCCCATATTGAAAATGCATAAAAATATGAAATTCCTTAGAAGACATATGGAAGACATGAAGAAGACAGGGAAAGCAAGATGCGAAAATAGCATAAGTAAAATTACAAGAATCTACTCGGATTCTGATGCTAAATCGCTCTTCCTCAGAAAACCCATAGAGCAAGCTCCCTTCTTCAAGACTCTCGAATCCTCGAATGCTCCAATTGCACTCCAAACGCTATGTCTAAGCTTCTAGAGATGCCTAAATATAAAGAGCTCTCAGGAAACCTCTAGAATGCTTCTAGAAACAGCTAGAAGGTGTCACCAACTAAGCATGGGTCTTTTCTAACCTTTTTGATGAGCCATAGGGTTGTAGACACCATGTACTTAATTGATGCACTAACCCCTGTGTTGTTGACACAAGAGAAATAGAAAATGCGTTAATTCCCATGCAAGCTTATAACTCCAATTTACTTTTTAAAATAATATCTATTTAAATTTTATAACTTTCATTTTAATTTTTATAACTTTTATTATTATTATTTTATTTATTACTTTATTATTATTTTATAATTATTATTAATTTTAATTTACTAATTTTTTTAAATTTAATTCTTTTTCCACAATTTAATTCTCATTTAATTAATTATAATCACAATATCAAAAATCATGATATTTTATTAGTTTTCTCAAATAATTAATTTATTAATTAAATCTATTTATTAAAACTTAATTAATAGAAAATTCACCATAGACCTCCAAGATAAAATATGAAAACCCATCATAGAACAAATCATACAAAATCAGTCTAAAGGGTTAAAAATCATGAATTATGTCATCCGACACATTCGGTGGGTACTCAACTCTGATACTTGTCCTAACTCACTAGGACAAATGGTTTTAGGGTTTGGGATTTGGACTTGAGAATTTATCTCCCTTCTCTTATCATTGAGATAGTATAATAGGGTACGCTCATCCTGGCAATTTAGGAAAGTCGATACCCGGTACCTGCAACCTGCAGAAAAACCATGCATGTACATACAATATATAATGCTAAGCTAAACAGACAATGACAAGAAGTGGTGCATTGTGTAGATCCCGACTAAGCAGGTGACTACGACTCCCTTCCTTAACCACATCAAAAATGCCATACAATAAGAAAACACGCACACCATACACATGCAAGTATGGGGTAAGTATCCGTAATAAAACACATGAGATAATAAACCATCTAACTAATCATCATTAATAACTGAAAATAATATAATGATCATCGTGTATGCATGAAATGTAAAGTCTAAATGTTCACATCATATAACCACTGAATTCATAACATAATGTCTGATAGTCTCAAAACAATACCACTAATCCATCAACATAATACTAGTCCATCAAAGTCTGATAATAATAGCAACAATGAGTCTAGAAAAGATGTGAATGAGGGTAGGCACTACACTAGAAGTTATCATCAAGTTCCAGTGTTAATCGAGCTTTAGTATTAACCAAGTTGTGTTAACCAAGTTTCAATGTTAACCAAGTAGTCTTAACTGAGTTCTAGTGTTAACCAAGTGTTCCTTCTTGTGCTCAGTGAACTTGATGTTTACTAATACTTGGTAGTGGTTTTTAATGCTCAATCATGTCTTGGTTCTAGATTTTTCTAAGTTCTTTGTGTTCAGTTTCTACTGTGAGCCAACCTTTGCATTTAATTTCTATTGGAAGTTGACTTATGGCTTTAATGTACCTTTAATGCAAGGATTTATTTTATTTGTAACATACTAGGTCAACCTATGGCTTAGTTGGGTACAAGTAAGGGGTCTTATGGAGTCTTAAGTAATAATGATCCATCTTGGAGAAGGATGAAGCAAAGGAGAAAAGTTTGAGAAGAGCTCCTAGCTGTGGCTTTGGAAATAAGGAGATTGCTTGGTAGCTTGTGAGCACAAGTTTAGATTTTCCTTGGAGGTTTCTACTATAGTGTGGATCTAGAATAGATAGGGTTTGATTTGGATCTTGAGGATCTTGAAAAATGATTACTTTCTTTGTATTTCACTTTAACCAAGAAGGCCTTACAACCTAACACATTGCATGCAATCAGTTATCTTAGGAATAAAGAGTTGTGTTTAGTATATGATCTTATTTCTTGTGTTGTGTTTCAACTATGTGGTTATTTGTTGGGGGATAGGACATCTCCTTTAGGGATTATCCTACCTTGGTCTACATTAGGACCAAGTTCCAGTGTTAACTGAGTTTAAGTGTTAATGAAGTAGTGTTAATCGAGTTTAAGTGTTAACCAAGTAATGTTAAATGAGTTTGCAGTTTTATTCAAGTTCATGTGTTAACCAAGATCCAATGTTAATCGAGTGTACCTTTGTGTGCTAAGTGAACTTAATATTTGCTAATACTCGACAATCATTTTTTGGTGTGTGGTCATGTCTTGGTTTTGACTTTGCCTAAGTTGTCTATGTTCAATTTATTGTGTGAGATGAGCTTGGCATTTAATTTGGTTGTATGTATTTGATTTCTATTTTAAGTTGACTTATCGATTAAATGTGCATCTATTGCAAGTATTTATTTAATTTATAACATACTAGACCGACTTGTGGCTTAGTTGGGTATAAGTGGGGATTTTGTGTAGTCTTAAGTAATAATGATCTAGCTTGGAGAAGGATGAAATAGAGGAGCAAAGTTTGAAAAGAGCTAGTAATTGTAGCTTGGGAAAAAAGGAGGTTGCTTGGTGGCTTGTGAGCACAAGTTTAGATTTTCCTTGGAGGTTTCTACTGCATTATGGATCTGGACTAGTTAGGGTTTGGATTTTATCTTGTGGATCTTGTAGAATTATTACTTTATATTTGGTCATAACTGGGGAGGCCTTACAACCCAACACACACACACACACACACACGCACACACACACACACACATTGTAATATTAAAATTAATTTATGTTTTCTTTTTTCCTTCCTATCCACTTATCCTTGCACCTTCTAGTACTATTCTTACTAGTATAAAAAATAATGATCAAATATACTAAACAAATCTATTAAAATATAATAAAATTAGTATAAAATTTAATTTAATTTGTCAAACTAGTGTGAAATAAAATTGTCTTACTACCATTATATTGAGCTAAGCAACCACTTCATCACAGTAAGAATACATCAATGTGCTTTGCATTGGCAAATTTGATTTTTGGATTGGTAGCTTATTAGGTTTGAATGAAAAGCTTTCATTAGCACTACGATCAAAAAATTATTTCTACCCGCCTAAACACAATACATGACCTAAATGAATCAATAATTTTTTTGCCCCTAATGTGTCACATAAATTAAAAAAACTCCAACCAGGATTTTAGTATTGCATTTAATGTAAGAGTGAAGATTTTGAATGTTGTTAAGAACTTGACCGACTAAAGAAATAAATGAATAACATTTTAATTTATAATAATAATTCTTATACAACATATCTCTTGTATTCGTTAATTTTTTTTATATATAATTATTTTAATGAATAAATGCATCAATTTCATTATTTAAAAAATATTACTTGCAATTTTGGGTGTGGAGCAAAGAAAAGCCCTTAGATTAGAAATGCAGAACTAAAAATTCAGAGAATGTGTTCTTGATTGAAAAAAAAATCACTAAACAATAGACCTATATTTTGTTATGAAAGTCAATTGTCAGAATGGTTAGGTTTTAACAATAAACAATGTAGACACCATATACATGATAAAAAAGATGGGAACACAAATGTACAAAATCAAACGCTTAAAAATAGTAAAGCTAATATAGCCAAAAATGGGATTAGTAAATTTTAGGTTGGCTTTACATTGATTTACACCTACTATTTTAGTAAAAGGAAATTAAGTCTAATAAGGTTTTCTGCCTAGTTTGGGCTTGGTTGAAGAAAGTACAAATTTTAAGAAATTCATTGGAAAAGTGGATTTTCACAAGTTTAAGAAGATCATTATAGACCAGTCATCAAATTGATCACTTTACGCTATTATTTCAAGTTCTCTATGAATTCTTTTTTGCATTTGAAATATATTTTTACAAACAAATTTTTTTTTTTTTAGAGGATGTAGTTTGTAGTTTGAGAGGGTGGAGTTTGTAGTTTTCTTAAGATTTCAATTCATTCACTTGTTGCCAATATGTTTGGTGACCATTCAAATGTTTGTTTTTAATGGGCATTACTTTAACCATAAGTTGTTATGGGGGATTCCTTTTAGGATGCCTTTTTTTTTCTTTGTTTCACTTGAAAAGTTGATAGCTTAATATTAACAATTAATATAAAAATTTCAATTTCTTAGTTATAGATCAAGTCCTCTTCAAGGTATTTTTTAGTGGCTAATATTCATAAATTGGCTAATAATTTGATTTAACACAACCTAAATCGCGATACTTTTTTAAATTTTACCTTTAAAATATTTAAAATCACTCAATAATTTATTCTATTAAATAATTTATTCTCAAAGACTCGCCATACTATTTGATATATGATTAGATTTGATTCACATAAATATTATAGCTTATTAGACAAATTAGAATTAATTCATCAATAATTATCATAATTATTAGTTGCTTAAGGGATATATCACCAACATTTAGTTTTCACTATTGATATAAAATATAATGTAATGATCCTCATAATAATCCATCAGTTAAAAATATTAAATTTTCATTTGTAATATTCTATAGTGACTAATAATTTTATTATTATTATTGAGATTCATCAATATTTTCTATACAAAAATTATGATTCCAATATTATCACCAATATAAATAATATTTAAAATAGAAAATTTGAAAGATTTGTAAATAGGAAAAAAATCAAAATAATGAAAGATTCGCCAATATTTCATATCTTTTTTTGGAGATGGTTTCTTAAAGATTACCCTAGTCCTCTTATATGTGTATATATAGTACTTTACATAGATGATTTTATTATTTATAATTATAATTGAATGACATATTTTTTTGTGAAGTAGTAAAAAAAATTGAATAAACTATTAAAATAGTAAAGATTTGTATGAAGTTTCATTTAGGTATTATAATATAAGACATTTGAGGATGCTTGGCATTTTATTTTTAGTGTTGTACAAAGGAGGTTGAGATTAGTTTAAATAATATTTGTGTATAATAACATGTAAAAAGATATTGATATTATATATTTTGATATTTTATTTGTATTTTGTTTTAGTTTGTCAAATAAATAGTAATATAAACTTTATTTATAGTAGAAAATATTAATAAATTCTTTATTTTTAATAATTGTTCATTTAAATTTCTTATTATTTATTTATTTGATCTATTTGTAAAATTATCCGGTCTTTGAATGTTGATGCATACAAATTCTTCTAAAATTACTTTGAAGGGAATATTCTTATGGTTGTTCTCTCACTACACATCTTATCTTATCACATTTAATTGGGACCAATGTGTTAATGGTGCATTGAAAATAAAAATGTTTTTCTTAATAATTTTTTTAGATTTGTTTTTTTTATTATATCTCCATTTCATCTATTGGTTCATTATTGACTTACAATTGATGTTATAACTCAACTATATATCTATGATTCTTAGAGAAACTTTGGTCTATCATTATAGTTGAGTTAGGTCTAGAGTTAGGTCCATTAGATTATAGTTGGTATTCTAAGATTGAAAATAATGTTAGAGATAAGATGAGGGTTAAGGTTTTATTAATAATAGAGTTAAAATTATTATAATGGTTAAATTTTATGATTTTTAATATTTTTCTTAGTTATATAAATGAATTAGATTTTAATACAAATAAGTGGCTATCGAGATCTACAATATGTTAAATATTCAACATTGGTTTGTAAGTAACCATACATCAATAAGTATGAGGATTGGAAGTTGAGAACTTGGAAAAAAGGTTAACCCATCTAGAAAAAAAATACACAAATCCATTTTAATAACATATGATAGGATCTCATATTTATATTGTATTATTAATTTGTTTATTTTTTAAAGTTATAATTAAAATATTATTTTTATTATATTGAAGTTTTGTGAAAATGACAATTAGCTTGTCAATATGACTTTTGGGGATAAAATTTGGTTGTGGCATCTTAAGTATGGCCATTTTAATTTCAATAGTTTGAAGCTTCTTGTTAAATTTCCAAGGATGTGCTACAAATGTATTAACACTACCATTGCATTTGATATGTATTTTCCAAATGGAAATGTTCTTGTATTTGTATGAGGAATCAACCAAGAGAATAGACATGACCCTTCATGGGACATGTCTATTCATCAATATGATTAATATAATAAAAGACTTAATTATAGTTGTGTGTGTGTGTGTGAATCATTGTAATCATATTAATTTCTCTTTGATCTCATAGGTTTATCCTACTAAAGCTACCAAACATCAACTCCCCCTCTTGTCTTAGAAGGATAACTACATAATAAATATTACTTCAACGTAATATTACAAATAACAATTTTAAGGATGTCTCATTTAATATATCAGAAGATTTTGAACTTTTGATATCACATTCGATATCATGAGTATTGGTCTTTTAAAATATCAACACATTATATTCACCAAGTAATCAAAAATATTTTGATATCACATATGATATCAAGAGTATTGGTCTCCTAGAATATCAATGATATTCACCAAATTCTCAAAATAATGTTTGATATCACATCTGATATCAAGAGTATTAACCTCCCAAAATATCAATGATATTCACCAAATAGAGAGATCATATTTCGACAATTCATTGAAATTATTGGTATGATTTATGGATTAGATTATTTTCAATTTTTTACCATCAACATTTTCTAATTCGATACAAAAAGGAAGGACTTTGACAATAACAATTTTATGGGAAAGGTGTTAGGGTAAGAAGATACAATTGATCCTTCTCCTCAGCTTGAAGATTTTTGGGAGGATTTCTCAAATGAATTAGAAGTTCAAAAGAGAGAAGACTCCAAAATGTTAATATCTTAGATCAACTCCTTTTAGCTAAAGATCGATGTAAAGGGAGCCCAAGATGATGATTTAAAACTGATTGAACCATTGTTTTTGGCACAACAGATACCAAAGTTTCCTATCCTTGGGTCATCAAAAGAGGAGGAAGATGACATAATTTAAAGGACTAATCATGCTATTGAATGAACCAAATATTGGGTCCTGAGAAAGAAACAAGAAGGAAAAAATCAAGTGTAGACATCATCTAGTCTAGACCTCATATACATCACCCTTCCCCTACTAATACTATTCTTTCTCTTGGTTATGTAGGAAAGTTTGTAGAAAAATCCATCTTAGTCATAGTGGATATCCAACCAAAGATCTAGAGAACCAAGTTAAGGACCTAATACAAAAAGGAGGAAATGACATTGCAAGAAATGGTTGATGTGGACTCTCAAAATTATAAAGAGAAAGAAGTGGAATCTAGTGGTGAGGAACCTTAGATTCAAGGGGTCTTAGACATTCTTCTACAAGTGGTTCAATATTTTGAGACTCCTACGAGAGAAGGGGAAATGGTGAGTTCTTCACCTATTGTACCTAATTGGCTTACAAAATTAGTGAGTAAGAAAAGGATCTTCACACCACTTGTTATGCCAACCAAAGATGTGATCATTAAATACACAGTTAAAAATCCTAACAAAATGAAGGCTAAGAATGTTGTTCACATGACCACTAACCCAAAAATAGGGGAAGTAACAACTGAAGTGGCCCCATTCAAATAAAAGGAAGAACTAGGTTATTTGAGCATTGGTGATTTTCATGTCACCAAAATATATCTAGTTATATTGAACCATGAGTCCAAGGAATATATGTTGGAACATTCCACCCAACATATGCTCATGCAATCTTAAAAGGATGGAAATGAAAAGAACGAATTGAAGTAGATTATTATTGTGATGGTCAAATACATTGAATCCCTAGGTGGTAAATAAATCCTACAAGTAATTCAATCTTCTCAAAGCTTTGACCCCACTTCTTCTGATAGAAAGAAGTTAATGAACTGATTTCAGAAAGGAAAATCACTATTACTAGAAATGAATAAATGGGTTGAAGATATTATTAGAAAGGGAAGGAAGTTCATCTCTAAGTCAAGTGTAATATTCAACAAGTTTGAGACCCTATTGAGTAAAGTTTAGATGTGGTTACTTGATTGCAAAGTGGAAGAAGGAAAGTGGCTTGTCATCGTAATGTAGATTAGTGAAGTTGATAAGTATGGAATCACTAAGTTCCTATCTAAAAACCCATTGAAATCAATGGACACTTATGAAATCTATGTCCATAAAAAGAACCTAAATTGGAGAGTTTGTATCACCAAGTCTATTGTACTTAAAGCTCAGTGTATCAAAGGAGAAAAAAGGAAGTGTATAGTGGGATTCTAGAAGATATGAAGATCATATGCTTGACCTATATGTAATAGGGTGAAGACCAAACCTATATTTTGAGTTATTGTTAGAGGATTTTGAGGAGAATATTCAAGAAATTAAAGAATTAGAAACCCCTTTGACAATGGATTTCACTGCACTCACCCATATTGAATTGATGCTAACTCTCTGCATTATGCAACACATCTTGAAAGAATGAAGTGGGATAAAGAGGTTTGGCACATAAGGTTTTTGAGGCTGAAGAACCCAAGATCAAATTCTATGCAGGAATTCATAAATGTCTCTAGGCCAAGGAAGATTGTGTGAGTCTCCACCAACAATGAAGAACTTGCCATGTAATCTAGGCGTAGAGCTTCCACCTAAGCTCACATTTCATTATTTTCTTTCTTTGTGTATTTTAAAAACTTTGAGGACATATGTCTTCTTTTGACACATTTATTTTTATTAAAAATTTCATTGAAACTACTCAAGGGTTGAGTTTTTAGGAAGATCCTTGAGCTAACAAAACAATATATTTGGAACTTGATGAGGAGTTAGGGGTTAGAAAAAATAGGAAGGGATAAAATAGTTGTGTTAATTACTCTATTTTTGAAAGTTTCATTTTGAACTTATCATATTTTTGAATATATTGTATATGATACTAATTTTACGTCTAGTAACTATGAATGAAAGACGATAATAGTCATTTCATGAATTAGGCATTTTTAAACTTTGTGTCAACTTGCTGACAATTATAGTATTGTGTTGACTATGTTAATTTTTATGGTTGATCAGTTTGTAGTAGTTTAGATAGTTAGCTAGGAGTCACATTACTTAGTGAATGTGCTCTTTGATAAATAATTGATTTGTTAATGATATATCTCTTTGATAAGTTCATGTGTGACTTGAGATTCTTTTAATTACGGATTCATGAAAGTTGTACATTTTTTTGGAATCCATTCTCAATTCATTAAATTTAATCTAAAGCTATCTCCTAGCCCCTTGCCTAAGTCTAGTAAGGTTTTCTTTAGTGCTTTTGGGTAACAAGAAATTTGTATAGTAATCTAGGAGATTCATTGTAAATCTTTAAAAGGGAGTTGTACCTTAAATTCAAAGGGAGGTCATCTACCAGACCTACCCAACTATTGTGAATCATTTTGTCTTTTGAGGGGGAAATGGAGTAGTCCAAAGGGAAACAAGATTAAAGAAAAAATGGTTCACCAGCACTAGCCTTTGGTCCAATAAGATTCATCTTTACTACATTTGGAGGGTTTTCCATGTCTTGAAAAATTACTACACGGTTGGTCTTAGATTGGTTTTGACAATTGAGTGTCAACACACTTAAGAAATTTCTAAGTTGATGCCAAGTATAATATAGATGCCAAGCTATAGTATGTGCTAAGCCAAAAATGCAATAGGTGTTGAGTCATTCAGATGTTGAGTAGACAGACAGTACTGAGCAAGTTTCAAGTGCAGAGTAACAATAGATGCTGAGTCACTATATGTATTGAGTGAAGTATAGGTGTCGAGAAAGATAGAAATCCTATATGTGTCGAGCACCAGTAATCAACATGTGTTGAGCATCAAAAAATAGTAAGTGTCGAGTGACACTGTATTGTCATATGAGTTTGTGCCCTCACAAAATTAGATGCAGATCATGTTGCATGATAGCTAAGAGATAGATTTCAAATTCTAAAAGATAAGATCAAATATTTTTTATACTGCATGCAACCAATAGAAAAAGTGTAATGGTAAAAAGGAAAAATAAATGAATCTCAGCCATAGATTCATAACAAACCCTAAGTCACAAAACCTTTTAAAGAAGTAAAAACATCTTAATTTAGTTGTTGAATCTAGAAGAGAGAAGAGTGGAATTGATTGAATAGCAGATGGGTAAAAGGTGACTTAGTAAAATAGGGGAATTGATAGAATAGTTAGAGCAGAACAAAGCATCAATACTTCAAATAGAGAGATATCAGATCAAGAAGGATTAGATCAAAAGGGATAGAACATCGAACTAAAATCAGCAACAAGAGGTTATAAGTAATCAGGTCAAACATTCTAATAGACTTTCTAACCATTGTATTAGGAGAATGAAAATCCTATGGAGATAAGTTGGTTTAAAAACCATTTTGTAAATCCTTTAATAGGGTGACATTCCAAGTGAATGTTTGTAAAATCCTTTAGATGGGTGCACTTTTAATAGGGTGTTGAGCCTTTAATAGGGTAGGCCTCTCATAGGGTAGACAATTGATGATGGTCAAAACATTGTAACATTAATCAGTTACATATTGCTGTAGTGATAAGTTCTGGGTGTCATCCCCACCACAGTTTTACCTTCTCATTTTGGAGGGTTTTTGGGTGATCAAATCTTGTGTTATGTGTTTTCATGCATGTCTTTACTTTCATGCTAATTAGATGTTCTATATGCATGTGATTGATTTAAGTTAAAAGTCTGTTACTTTTGATTCACCCCACCCCCCCCCTCTCAGAAGTATTCTTCCAACTTGTGACTTTCAACATGCACATGTGCATCTCCAAATCAAATGCACTTTATGCATTTCCTTCTATATCTGAATATTTTGAAAAGTTAAAGCTCTCTCTCCCAATTTTCTCAACCTTGAATCTAGAAACCACACACACTCCTCTTGGAAACCCTAACCTCAAATGAATCAGGACAAATTATAGATCAATTCTCATAGATAGATATAGAACAGAATCCAGCTTCTTCAACATTCTAATCACATCCTAGGTGGTGTTCTAATTCACATTTCAATTTTCAACATGTAATGCCCAGGTAGGGAACCCAAAAGAAATTAACATAAGCTTCACTAAGTTTGCTAGACATTTTTTTTGAAAGATTAACAAAAACTAGAGATAATATAGTGAAATCAATACTTAAATACATACAAAAAATACATTAACAGTTACATCTCTTAAGGATCCCATGACATTGAATCACATATTAAGTTTTTTAAATACTAAATCTGATACATAAAAAATCCACATCATAGAATAATTACAGCTACAAATCCAATAAGATGCCACTTGGCATAACCAGAATGCATAATCATCCAATGTACAAGACACAGGGTATGAAAATCTCAAAGAATATACATCATGAATAAAATGCAACATCCTATAAGATTTCTAATAAACAAGTACAATACAAAAACATATAACCATTTAACATAAACAAGATGAAAGGAACAATCACACAAGTACATCTAGCAATGCCATCCAGTCATCAAATCTTAATGGTATAAGCAACACTACCACTTGACCTCATGGAGCCTAAATTTCCCACTCCCATAGTGTTGAGGAGATAATCTCAAGTCCAAAACAAAAAACAATCCACAAGTCATAACCAACATCTAAGTCAAGGAAATCCTGATAGAAATCCATCTCAAAGGTACCAAGACACAAGTAACATCTACTCCCATAGGAAAAGAGACAAATAGGAAATCTACTATGTAAGTGTGCAATTCTTATCAAATGAGTGAACGCTAAGGTTACCCTAGTAGCCTTTCTAGACTCTATCCCCCTAGTGACTCTATGGGGCATCAATATCCTCTCATACAGACAAGGCATACCAATGAGACAATGTTGCAACCAGGCATCCTCTCTACTCCCATCCTAGTTTATACTAGCACTTGAGGCATGGGCAGGGAAAAAATTTGACTCTTATCAATTCATTTTAAACCCATTTAATGAAATGTTATCACTTTTTATTTAAACAAATTACAATGGGTTACCTGGGAAACCTCTTTAGGGCTACGACCTCCATTGCAAGACACTTGCCAACATAGACATAGATTACCTATCCTAAATTCAAAATAGTAGAAATTATCATAAGATCACAATAACACAAATCAGTTCTTATACAAGAAACTAGAAAGCATCAAAATATAACTGATGGAAACTCGTAGGTTTCACCAATAAAATCACCATATAACCACTAATTCGTAACTCTAAGGTCACATCACAAAAGCATGACATCACATAATCATCATAAAACAACATTCCTAGGCCTTTGGTAAACATCCAAAACTAGCAATACACCAAGTCAACCCCAAACCCAACACAAAGTAAAATGTACATCACAATAAGTGTAGCTTCATTATTTTTTTGGTTTTCAAAACATAAGGTTTTGATTTAGAAACATGATTCAAGTTTTCATTGTTTCAAGTATCAGATTTGCTAAGGTTTTTGAGTCCACAAGAACCTCAAAATGCTCAATAAATTCCTTCAAATCATCTAAATATAAGAACCCAATTTATTTTTATAAAAATGAACTATTGTATAATAAAATCCAAACTTCATCAAAATAATTTCTTCAATTTTAAAAAATAACACGACTTACTAATTACTATAAAACTAATTATTTTAATAAATATTATCAAAATAATATTAATGAATATTATTAAAATAATAATTATTATTATAGTAATTATTATTAAATTATTAATAAAATAATATTAATTATTTCTTTAAAATGAAAAACATTGCAAGCTCCAAGAGTCATTTCACATTTTGAAAAATCCATTGAAGTAGCTCCAAATGTCCTTCCTTTGTAGCAATGTGAAGAACAATATTTCTTTCAAAGGCTTTTGCATTTGTCTAGAGATCTCTTAAAGGGTTCAAATTTGGATGGTGACAAGAAGCACGATAGACTCATTTGTTTTATTTTTTCAATAGTTAGAGTGCAAAACTTAGATTGAGGAATATGATCTATGCAATATCCTTTGATCTGTTGGTTCTGGTGCATGATTTAGAGAACCAAAGAAGATATTGAGAATTTGACAAAGTTTTACGGCAGGTTTGACAAAGATATAATAGAGTACCCATTCCTCCTCTGAAAAATTACAAAAGAACACTTTGTGGTGTTGTAGATTGATGCTCTTGTTGAGGCCATGGGTAGTGAATATTGTGTCGGTCCTTTTTAGAAACATAGATTGAAGCAAAGAACAATATTGCCTTCAAAGTGTGTTGGGAGAATAAAGATTTTGCACCTCCATTGCCTGAGTTTTAGCAGCTATAAGAAGACTATATTCAGAATTCTAGGAAAATAAAATTCATTTCATTTGGAGGAACAAAGGTAAGCTTTGGAGGAGACTAACATGCTTGAAGAACCACAATTCTATTTTCTCTAACTATCAAGGAATAGATTTGGAGCAGCAAACTCCACCTGTAGCAAAGGAAAGTGAATGGATTTGGAGCAATGAACTCTAGTAGTGGCAATGAACTCCATCAATAACAAGGATTTTCAACAGAATGCCTCCAATTCATTTCCAATTCACCATGACCTCCATTTACAACAATACATGATTTAGAAGTAGGTTTTAGAAAGGATTCAATAGGTTTTCATAGTTCAAGATTGGGAAGTGGAATGGAGGTGCAAAATTAACATTGATTTCAGTGAGATAAAATTACAACCAGATCAAACCATTTGTTGCACTGGATATCAACTTTTGAAAAGTTGCATCAGAAAGTTAGGTTGGATCAAGGAAAGTTAGAATAAAATTTACAACCCAGGATACCAAATTATGACTTCCATCAATCATTAATTTGGTACTATATTTACATGAGAGGAAATCAGGACTTGTGACCTTCAACAAATCCAAATTTGCAATTTTGTATATATTTAGTAAGGTTTGTAATTGAATTTTAAAACAAAAATATGGCACAGAGTGGTAAAAGGACCAGAAAGGTCAAGTGGTTTGATTCGTAAAAGGGTTATGGATTCATTACTCCTGATGATGGAAACAAAGATATTTTCATTCACAAGACATCGATTTCCTATAATGGATTTATATCTCTAGAAAAAGGGGAAAGTAGTTGAGTTTTCTATTAACCATGAGCAAGGTGGAAGGACTTGAGCTCTTGATGTGCATGGGAGGTTTTTCGAACCAAGCTCATCTTCCTCTTCTTTGTCATCAATGTGGAAAAGTATCTATGTAATGGATTTCAACATATCATATGGCTCTAGCCATAGTGGAAACGGTGCAAAGATGAAAAAACATGGTCTCAAGGCTAACAAACCCTAGATCCAACTGATTTTTAACATTTGTCGTGGGCCACTTCAACGGTCCATAGTGATTTTTTCTAAAATTGGTGAGGATATTGGACATTTCAACTACCAAATCTCTTCTTATATGTTATGGCCAAATAATGTCTCCATTATTGATCCAAAATTTTTGTCTTATCACAATAATATTTCACTTGGAGGTAAAAAATTTGTGGGAAATCAGCCTTCCAAAGTTTGGAATTGGGGTCTACATCTTCAGTAAGATCAACTGGTCCCAATAATAATCTAGATAGTTCAAATGCCACACTCATAGATGGTGATGCCTACCTTCTTATGATTGAAGATGGACTTCTTAAACCACAGATCTCTTACATGCCCGATACAAAAATCATCAGTAAGATTTGGTCCTTCCTCCTAGTTACAGATCTTCTTTCTTGGGAAAAGCATTACTGGTATGGTATTAATGATTTATTCTACATTGATCCTAAGTTTTCCTTTTTCATTGCTATATTTGATTCTAAGCTTTCTCGGGATAATGTTCTTTGAATTAATAGTTGGTTTTGTAAAGGGTTTGGAATATATACCAACACTTGGTCTCCAAACTTTAAACCTATTCATACAACACATGATTTTATGCCATTTTGGATTGATCTTCCTTCTTTACCAATGGAATATACAGATCTAAAAATTATTGAATTAATAGAAAATAAAATTGGGATATTCATCTGACCTTATCTACTTCCTTTTGATGAACCATCTCTTTCTATATGGTTTTGTGCCTTGCTAAATCTAAATAAACCATTACCTTCTTCCTTAATTATGTCATCTAACTATGGACGTTGGAACCAAACAATTATCCAACATCCATATTTAGATGACATAATTAAGGAAGAAGGTAATGGTTTATTTAGACTTAGCAAGGCACAAAACCTTATAGAAATAGATGGTTCATCAAAAGGCATTAGATAAGGTCAGATGAATACCCCAATTTTATTTTCTATTAATTCAATAATTTTTAGATCTCTATATTCCATTGGTAAAGCAGGAAGCTCAATCGAAAATGGTATAAAATGATAGGTTGTATGACTAGGTTTAAAGTTTGGAGACCAAGTGTTGGTATATATTCCCAACCCTTTACAAAAAATACTCTTAATTCAAAGAACATTATCTCAAGCAAGCTTAGAATCAAATATAGCAATAAAAAAGAAAATGATTGTTTTACAATTCTAGAAGATAGGAATGAATCTATATTGAGAATCCCTATGTAGTACATGCAACCAATAAGATTAAGGGATGTTCTAAGTGGTACAATGAGTGAATCATGGTCATTGATTCCTATCTTACCTTAGGTCACCTAAGTCTTTTTAAGGAGGGAAAATCCTAAAAGAGTTTGTGTGTGAAGAGAGAGGTTTGAATGCATAGCTAGAGGATTCATGGTGAGTATGGACTTGTGAGAAAGATATGAATTAAAAAATCAGTTAGAGAGAATAGAGGAAAGTAGAGAGAGGACAAAAGTCATACATCTAATCAGGAGGATCAAGTATACATTAGGAAATAGGTGATCTGATATCTAGTAGAGAGGTTCTAACTAAAGGATCAAGGCTGAAAGATTCTAACAGGAAAATCAGTAAAAATCTCTAACTAAGTAGTCCTAATAGGCTTTCTAAATCCTTTAATAGGGTTCTTACTTTATTTTAATTTGAAGTCCTCTAACTAGGCACAATTTTAGTAGGGTGTTGAAATCCTTTATAATAGGGAAAGACCTAATTGTTGGAAATAATCAAGACTAGCTAGGTTATTGAGAGGGGAGGGGTGAATTAGTAACCTCAAAACTTTTTGACAAATTCAGCACTTAATAACATAATCCATTCACCATTAATAGATCTAATTTATTGCATGCATGAGAAACTGAAAAACACAAAACACTTGAACACAATATTTGGTTACCCAGAAACCTTCCAAATAGAAAGTAAAACTAGGGCGGGGATGATACCCACAAAACTTTAATCAATAGTATAAAGTTGGCCTGTTAAGGCTTACAATGATCACTTTTGATGATCTTCCCTATTAGGAGCAATTAGGACTACTAGGTCCACCTTGTTAGAGGTTTTACAAACATAAAATGAAGTATGCACTTGGTAAAGAGATTTAAGAAAAGATTTTTAAGTCTACCCTATTAAAGGATTTGTAGCTGACTCACTTGTTAGGATGAAATAGTAGATCTGACTTACAACTAAATTGCTGATTTTGATCCTTGAAATTCTAATCACCTCTTTGTGATAGATAAAACTTGACTACTCTTGAATTGAACTTGCTAAATACTTTACTCTGCTATTGATTCACATTCAAATGCCGACCATCACATTTTCTTTTCACTCTTCTCAAAACATTAATTCTTACACAATTGAGTATGATACAATAAATTACATATATATCAACCCAATTCTCATAATTACAAGGTCAGCCAAAACATAAGATAACACCAAAGTCATCCCAAATGTAGAAAATTAGGTTTTGTAAGTTGACTTGGTGAATTTTTGATAGTCAACATCCACTACATTACTTGACATCGTGATGCATTCGGTAGAAGTAGAGGCTTAGTCCATACTAATCACTCAACGTAGCTTCAAACTTGGTGAACACTAGAGACTCAGTAGATATAGTGTCACTCGATAGAAACTGAATACCATGTTTACCATGCTTGCACTCTGTAAACACTACTCATCCCATCACTTGGTTACCATTGGCTTCACATCACAAGAGTTGATGACTCGATAGACACTGAGAAGCTCGGTAACCATTGACTACTCTGTAAGAATTGCTGATCTTCACATTACGTTGAATCACTCGATAACCTTTGGAATGCTCAGTGTGAACTGTGAAACTTGGTAATCAATGAATTTCTCGACAAACACTAGAGACTAAATGAAGAACTTAGTAACCATACAGAATATGAATAAGTGTTGTCATTAATAACAAACAAAAATTAATACCAACAATCTCCCCCTTTGGTGTTAGTGAATAAAACACTTATCAACCCAAACTTATGTACAATGACATGTTGATTTTAATTTTTTTGATTTTTCAAAATTTGTCTTTGTAATTCTATTGTATATATATTTGCACATATCTCCCCCATAGATTGTACATATCATATCCCGCATAATATCATATTGAGTATATATGCAAATGTCTTTCCTTCTTATATATATGTCTCTCTCATGTCTCTCCCCCTTTTTGACAATAATACCAAAGAATTATACACAACATACTTATATAGAGACACCAAAATGTGAGAGAAACTCAAAGTGTACCTTAAGAATAAGAGCTAATGTCTTGTCCCAGTTTTCTTGCAAAATTTTGTAGGTTTGAAGTGCAACTTGGACTTCTACTGAGAGTTCAATCATATGATATGCAATTGAAAAATTATTATCATGGATCAATGTTTTAGAGTAAGCAATGTGCTTCTACATTGTATCCATGATAGGAAGGATCATGTTCTAGATGTCTATGAGTGCAGACTTGATCCTTGCTTCCTCTCTCAATAACTCTGCCTACATATTTGATAGAAATTTGATCCTCATGTGATGTGCAAAGCTTGAACTGGGGTCAAGCTATAAATTTTGAGCACTGGCCTTTAGATCCTCATCAACCTTACTCAATTTGCATTTTATTTCCTTTGTATGCTCAGTAACATCACAAAGCTTAGAAAAAAGAGATGTTACATTTGTGAAGGCATTTTCAAGATTTGCAAAAATTGAAGAAAGTTCTTCCTAATTGATGACAATATGTTGAGCAATGTTCTCAACCACTTTATTGTGAAACTTTTTCTCTATTTTTTCTATAAGCTTATCCTAGCTCGTAGAATCCTCATTGAATTTATTTACTACCTCTTCTAATTGCAAGAAAATATGTTGAGCTAAATCAAAATCAACACCTATAGCCTCTTTTTAGATATTCTTGGCACTCTCAATGATTTTGAATTCCCTATCTCTTTCTTCTCTAAGCTGCTTCTATTTAGCCTTCTGTTCAAGAAGCTGGCTGACCAATCTCATTTTTTCAACAGTAGCATTATCAAAATCTAACTTTGGAATTTCAATTTTCTTGTCCAAATCTATATCTTCCTCAAATTATTTTCCACTAATCAAAATTTTAAGTGGTGTCTTTGGTTCAACTTCTGATACAAATGCTTTGGATTTTTAAATAGAAATAATGGTAGAAATAGTAGGGCTTGCAGTAAAAACTTGTATAGTTCCTATTGATGGAATCTTAACTGGAGCACTAAAAGAATCCAAAATTGATGTAATTAAAGGTGGAATGCTGATGGAAGTATTTACAATACGAGCACTTACTAGAATATGCAAAATTGAAGTAGACAAAACTGTAGAACTAGATGCTACACTTATTGTTGATGATCCTGGCTCATGAGATGAAGAAGAGGAGGGTTGTAGCTTAGTGGATGAAGTGGTAGAAACTTCCATTAGTGATACCTAGAGGTGAGAAGAAGAAAAGAGTGATTATAAAGATGATGTATCTATTGTGGTCACAATCACACTTGCTGAAGCTGTCTCCATGCCTAATGATGTTGTAGTTTTTGGTGGAGAGTGAGTAAGGGAGGCCATAACTTCTATAGCTATCCTAATTAGATCACTTTCTTCTTAATATTTCCTATCTTCCTCCTTAGCTTCATCCTCTTTCTCTTCTTCATCATCCTTCATCAATTCTTGATAATCTTTAGCATCAATAATGACACAAGGTGTATTATCTTCTTCATTATCTTTATCCTTGTCACTATCACCATCATCATCATTGATTTCTACTGGATTATCACTTGGTTTGTGCAGATGATAAACATTTTTCTACATAGATGTAGCATCCTTGACTACATTCTCAATATCTTTTACCAAAATCAAACAAGTATGAAATTTGATGGTCATCTTGTTTTCATTCTTCTTCATAGCTTCCTTTACCTCATCATTGGTAAGGCTCAGTAGCAACTATCTCATAGATTGTTCATTTATGTCCTTTGTAGTTTGCATAGCTGATTCTCATCTGGGCTTTAACCTTGCTAATAACTCATTAAAAATTTGAGGGGAAATTTGATTAGGGGAATATTTCCATTTTCCCATCTTTTTCAACACTAACTCCTCAATCTACATCTTCTCTGCATCAATTTTGGTTTTATACTTTAAAGCTTTGAAATTTGTTATACATGCACCTTCTTCTAATTTCTTAAGTCTTACCTTGAAGTTGATAGGGGGCTTACTAAACACAACTTCACTACCCCCTTTCTTCATGGATCTTTTGGTGAATAGAGCTGTGGAGGGCTTGGGTGGCTTGGTGATAATCACCTTGCCTTTCTTTCTCATAGGCTCTTCCTCCTTTTCTAATTCTTCTTCTTCATTCTCAAATTTTTCTTCATCTTCACCTTTTCCCTTGATAAGAATAAGAGGGGCACTTTCTATTTTCAATTTGGATATCCTCCTCTTACCTTTATTTGCTACCCGAGGAAGCTTAATTTCAAGTTCTATTCTAACTTTTGCTTCATCAAAAGTTCCAAAGATAGGTACCTTTGGATCTAGATGATCATTCACCAGGGTTTCAATTATCTCCTTTGTTTCATCAATATTAACCTCATAAGGAAGAGATTTCACCCATACTATTCTAGGCCTTACTACCTAAATGTATACTCTATCTTAGTCAACCATAAAATAGACACAATCATTGTAGTCTTCAACCAATTTTTGGGGAATCATGAACCTTTTATTCATCTTTTCCTTAAATGATTCAAAATAGTTGTCCATTATACTATCAAAATTCTCACCCATCTTTGCAATAAACTCATTAATCTAGTACAAATTTGGTGTGTCCTTTCTCCATACCATTGAGCCTTTGGAAGGGAAAAACTTTTGAACATAAAAGAACAAACAAGTCAACAGAGAACCAAATTTGCATAGATTATTCTTTGATTTCATAATGCTTTCCATGTTCTGATTCAACTATTTCAACATTAAATCTGTTAAATCATACTTCAAATTCTTCTTAACAACCTTGTATGCTAGGTCCATAGGCTCACATGACATACTATTCAGTCAACTAGAGCTGTATATCTTATGAGCAATAATATGAATGCCAAATCTGAGTTCCACTTTAGATACATTTCTAATTTTCAATCCTCTACCATCCCACTTAGCTAGGGTTTTATTTTGAAGCTCATCCTAACCTAGGGTTTTCGTAACTTTGACCTTGGCAAGCATAGGGAGACTAGTAATTCTATGTATCATCTTTTTCGTAATCAAAATTGGCTGCTCTAACCATAATTGATCATTATGGACTTGTCTCAAGATATATCTAATCCATTTGATTTGAAAATTTCTTGGCAGGTGTAGAATGTGGATTAAGCCTTTCTCCTCTAGATGCTTATGCTCGGGCTTAAGCATTCCATCCATACAAATTTCACCTAGGGTACTATCCATTTCTAGGGTTCCTATCTCTTGTAAAACACATTTGAAATGAGTATCAATATCATTGATAAGGAGTACCTTTCATGGAATTTGCAACTGAGCTCCATGGGTTTGAGGGATTCTGCAATCGCTAGTACCAATTTGAAATTTGAGGCTTTCCATTCAACGCCTTGCACCAACATCTCTGATCCTTTCTTTACGTTGCTACTACTATTGGTGGATGCCATATTGCTCAGTAGACTAAGAAAATTCCTCAAAAAAATTTGTGCAAACTCTGCTCAAGATCTATTGAATGCTCTGCAAATCGCTCTACCCTGGATTTACTAAAATCATAGTGGAAATGAAATCGAATTCCTACCTTTTGATGAAAATTTCCCATTAATTCTCAATATTATGGGAGCCATAATGACATAGTGCATGATAGGCTATCATCCACTATCTATGTAGATTACTTAGTAAAAGCCTATAACTTTGCAATCAAACAAAACTTTGTCACTTCTGACCTTTCTCGGTATGACCTAACATTGCTCGGTGAATACTGATGTTGAACTCTTGTGATCCTTGTATATCTAGAATAATGATTTGGATCTTTTTCTTCCTTTCATTGGAACTATTTAAGATGTGACCTTGAAAATATACTTCCAGTCCTTCCTTAGGAACTTAATTGGAAATGGTGGAGTCACCCACTTCTTGAGTGACTGGACCATCATCACTTGAACTAGCTTGCTTAGTAGATTTAGGAATCCACTACTGTCTCATTTTCTTCTTAATATTATTAGCTTTTCCTTTCTTTTCATCTTCAACTCTACCTATATATTCATGCAATTGTTAGCTATATGACCAAGTTTAGTGCATTTGTAACATCTTATTGTAGTATCTTTTCTTCTCAAGTGATGCCTAGCACAGTTTATGCCAATGTGTCCATATTCACCACAGTAATGACATCTACACCAAGTATTGTACTCCCAAGAAAATATTGCCTTTACAAATTGTTCAGCTGGATTGAATGGTTTAGATTTGCATTCAGATGCCTTGTGACCTTGTTTCTTGCATTTGTGACATTTGCCTTCAAACTTTGGTTTCTCCTTGCATTCATTAGCTTTATGACTAGACTGACTGTAATTGTAGCATTTTCCATTGAATTTTTCCTTTCCATTACTCCAACATTTATTTGATGTATGATCTATCTTACCATAGTGATTGCAAGTAGGTCTTTGATTCCTTTGAGCACCTTGTTTGGAGGATTCACCTTCTTCTTTGTATCCAAGTCCTGCTTTGCCCTTTTGCCTATAAAGATTCTGCTCATTTTGCTAATTCAATTGATCCATGTTTACTTGGGATTTCATTATTCTTTGATTGAGTTTCTTTTTAGAATTTAGATCAACTTTCAACCTTTCATTGATTTGTCTTTTAGTGCTTAAATCATTCCTTAACCTTTCATTTTCAGATCTCAGACTCATGATTTCCTCATTTGCATTGGAGAGCTAATTGATAATACTTTCTTACTAAAGGGATTAATTTTGAGTTTCATTTCTCCTTGCCTCCAAGTCTTCATTTGCCTTATTTCTCTATTCCAAAATTTCACACAATCTTATTGTCTAAATTTCTTGTTCTCTTTTCAATTTTCTTACCTCTTCTTGCAGGGAGCCATTCTTTTCTAGGAGTTCTTTGTTTGTATCATTTGCTTCATTTGAACTACTTGAAGGGAAAAAATCTTCAATCTTCTCTTCAACATACTGGTGATCATTCATCTATTTTTCAAGTTCCTTCCTTCTTTTTAGAGATTGGGAAAGATGCTCTTTTGCTTCCTCGAGTTGAGTTATGGCCATCTCTAGATCTAGCTTCTCATTGTCAATAGCTTTGTCAAGTTTGAATATCTCCATTATCCTTAATCTTTGCTCAAGCTGTCAAACTTTATCCTGAGAACCATAAGCTATGATACCAATTGTTGGAAATAATCAAGACTAGCTAGGTTACTAAGAGGGAAGGGGTGAATCAGTAACCTCAAATTTTTTTGACAAATTCAGCACTTGATAACATAATCCATTCACCATTAATAGATCTAATTTATTGCATGCATGAGAAACTGAAAAACACAAAACACTTGAACACAATATTTGGTGACCCAGAAACCTTCCAAATAGAAATTAAAATTGGGGTGGGGATGATACCCACAAAATTTGAATACAATAGTATAAATTTGGCCTATTAAGGCTTACAATAATCACTTCTAATGATCTACCCTATTAGGAGCAATTAGGATTTCTAGGTCCACCTTGTTATAGGTTTTACAAACATACAATGAAGTATGCACTCGGTAAAGAGATTTAAGAAAAGATTGTTACGTCTACCCTTTTAAAAAAATTGAAGTTGATTCACCTATTAGGATGAAATAATAGATCTAACTTACAATTGAATTGATGATTTAGATCTTTGAAATGCTGATCACCTCTTTATGATAGATAAAACTTGACTACTCCTGAATTCATCTTGCTAAACACTTTACTCTACTGCTCATTCACATTCGTGTGCTGACCATCACATTTTCTTTTCACTCTTCTCAAAACATTACTTCTTGCACCATTGAGTATGATACAATACATTACATATATATCAATCTAGATCTCATAATTACAAGGTCAGCTAAAACAACAGATAACACCAATATTACTAAGTTGGCCCAAATGTAGAAACTCAAGTTCTCTAAGCTGACTTGGTGAATTTGTGATACTTGACATCCACTACATTACTCAGCAGCATCATGCATTTGGTAGAAGTAGAGGCTCAGTCCATACTAATAGTTCAACATAGCTTCAAACTCAGTGAACACTAGAGACTCGGTAGATATAGTGTCCCTCGATAGAAATTGAATACCATGTTCACCTTGCTTGCATTTGATAAACACTACTCATCCCATCACTCGGTTAACACTAGCTTCACATCACAAGAACTGATGACTTGGTAGACACTGTGAAGCTTAGTAACCACTGACTTCTTGGTAAGAATTGCTGATCTTCACACTACCTTGAATCACTTGGTAACCTCTAGAATGCTTGGTATGAATTGTGAAACTTGGTAATCATTGAATTTCTCGGCAAACACTGGAGACTAAAAAAAGAGCTTGGTAACCATATAGAATCTAAATAAGTTTTTTCACTAATAAAAAACAAGACTTAATGCCAACACTAATAGTCTTTTTAAGCCTTTAACATGGCATACCTTTCATAAGGTAGATCATAGTTTATGATAAAATAATTGTAACCTTCATTGGATACACTTTATAATTGTAGTAGTGAAGATTTGTGGGTGTCATCCCCTCCCCAATTTAACCTTCTCATTGGAGGGTTTCTAGGTAACCAAATATCTTGTGTCATATGTAATATTTTTGTCATGCTATGGATGAATATGTTTAGTTTGGTATTTTAGTTTTCATGAAAACTATGAGATGTATGTGTGGTGAATGTTTAATGGTTAAATTTTTGAAGTACTGATTCACTCCCGACTCTCAGAGTTTACTTTCCCTAATATTATTTCCAAAAATTGGTATGAGAGCTAAGTTCTTTGGAAAGGAAAGCTTTTCATCTTTGAGGAAAGATTTGAATATGGAAGTCTACGCATTGGGAAAGACTATTGTGAACTAGAAGATTGAAATTGAGCTTGCCCTACATCAATTGAATGAAGCAAGAGATGAGTTGAAGTGCTCATTAAAGAGAATGAAAGATATATATATTGAGGAGAATGACACACACTACCAAGCTAAAGACACTACTAAATTATTTGCAGATGGAAACTCAAGTGATTTTGATGTAGCAGTTGCAAATCCAATGGAAAAGAATGGTGTCCTAACTAAAGAAGATAGAAATATTAAGACAGAATAAGAAGTCCAATTAGTATTTCTATGTGAGGTTATTGAGCAAAAAAATAAATTTGAGGAAGAAAAAGTCATGATTGAAGATGACAAAAGTTTACTAACCAACATAATGGAAGAGAAGACATCAGAGGTACAAATGATTTCTAGCATGCAATTGCATACAATGAATCAACTAATGATTGCTAATCATGAATTGAATGTAAAGGATATTGAGATTATAAATTTGAAGTTACAAAATGAACTAAGTAGATAAAAGGAATTTTCTAAAAGTTTCAACCCCTAGATCTAACAATGATACTATTAGATTGTGATACACCAGTATTGAGGAAGGACAATCATCTGAAAGTGGTGAAAAAAGAAGCAACAAAATTAAGAACTACTAATCCACTTGTCATAATTGTGGAAAGTTAGGTCATACAAAAAATGTTTTCAAGAGTAACATTGCCAATCAGCTACCTAAGTAGAAATTCATGGGTTACTATCATAAGTGCAACAAGCAAGGACATCAAGCACACAAAGATTTGAAGGATATTCCTACCATTCTCATAAGTATGGACACAAAGAATATGAATTTAGATCCAATGCCAAGTGGACATCAAACAAGTAGACAAAGGGAAAACATAATGGAAAATCCTAAAATTGGGATTACAATACAAGGTATAGTTTTCACTATTGTTAAGAGTATGGAAATGTTACTAAGAATTGCATAAAAACACATTTCAGAAGTGATTACAGTAGATGGTTGAGTCAAACTACATGTTTTAGTTGATTGAAGACTAGACATATCATCAAAAACTATCCAACAAGGTCAAAATCACCAAGAAGTGAATTCAATAAAGGAAAAGAGAAGATTGATGTTGCAAAAGTCAAGGTGTAGATGGATAAAAAATAGAAGAAAAAGAAAGATTGCAGCACATCAAGTTCAAATGAGGTCACTTCCTCTAATGGATTAACTGATCACATCACCCCCAACTAGGAAATCAAAGCGTACATGGGACTGATATTTCAATGATATATTTTACATCAGTTCCAAGAATCTAATTTCTAAAAAGATCATATATGAATGTATTGAGATGTAATGTATTGGTTATAAACTAGAATAAATCTACAAGTTTTGTTAGTTTTCATGTTGCTCTCAAGCATGAAAAGTTTCATAGTTTCCGTTGAGTAAAAATGAAATTTCAATTGATACCAAGCTATTAAGGGTGATAGTATTGGCTGAGATCATTGTGGTTTCCAAGCATGGTAGAAATTATGTGTAAGCTGAGTGAGTTGAAATTGCTATGATAGTCAATCTTATAGTTGTGTAAGCATTGAGAATTTATTGCCTAGTTTTAAGGCTTATATGGTCAATTTTTAACTCATTTGCATTCATTCAAGATATTTGATAGAATAAAGAGCATAAGGTCGACTGAGAAGAAGGATTCAAGTGTTTATGAACTAGATTCAACTACTACTCATCACCAATCATCAGATTCATAAGGTATCTATCATATGTCAAGCTATGATTTCTAAATTATCGCAAACCCTATTTATTTAAAATGGCATCTAGCTCTTTTATTTTTGTTAGAAAGGAAGGACAATAGGTTTTAAATTTTTAATTAATAAGTAACGAGACTAAAAATTAACCCTTCTAAGAAATTCTTGAGATAGCATACTAGGGAGATCCTACTAGTGTGTTATTGATGATACCACCACAGGTTTTGATGATACAAGATGTTAGATGTTGCTACACTTGTAAGGTTGGTAGTATGGGAGACATGGAAATCAGAGATTTATATGTCAAACTATGTGTAGATGGAGTATTGAAGGAGGAAAATAAAGTTGTACAAAGAAAAGGGTTAACTCGTACCCTAGATTTTCCAAATGTATTCAAAATGTAGTGGCTTAAGATTGTACCTAGCAAAATACATGATCACTCTATATGGTTGGAAAATGGCCCTGCCAAGATCACAAAAAGGATAATTCAATGAGTAATAGTATCTCCTACCCTAGATAGGCCTAAGACCATGTGAAGTGATGCTAAGGAGGTAATTGAGAAGAATATAGGGGCTATATGGAACAAAAGAGCACTGACCATAGACATAATTACTAATCCCCTAATTACAATTGTAGTGAGAATAATTGGTCACAAATTCTTTCAATCTAGAAAATTGAACAACGTGTCTTGCATGGTTCTCGATTTAGGCTACAAGATAGTGTAGAAGGACCACTCTTATGACCTTGCCAAGTTACAACTTCAATAGTTATTACAAAAATTGGGAGCCATAAGAAAGAAAAAGAGTGCATAGTGAAAATTTGTCTCTTTACTTGTTTACATATTTTTCTATGTTCAAAATACATTTCCTTCATTTAGAAACGTTTCTTGGAAGACCAATAGGTCTATTACAGTTCATATTGGAGAACTCATAGAGAAACTTGGGGACAACTTTGAGTCATTAATGACAAGCTATAGAGATTGAGATAGAGGATTTTAAGAAGTCTACGAGATAGAGATTGAGGATACCAATGTCACTAGTGGAGAAGTATTATAATGATGTTTGTTTTCTAGTTGATGTTGATCATACATATGTACAAGCAACTATTCCACGGGTCAGATGGCTCAGGCCATTTCCCTATGAAATAAATATGGATGAGGCACCAATAGAATCTCAAGGAAATATTTGGTGAAAGGGGAGAAAGAGAAAAAGAAGAAGAAGAAGAAGAAGAAGAAGAAGAAGATGATGATGATGATGATGAAGGTGCCAAGGAAGAAGAAGCCAATGAAGCACCTAAACCTATAGAAAAGAAGAAGAGAAAACCTAAGGAGCCAGTAGTGAATAAACCAAATTTTTTTGTAAAACTTGCACAATAAAAACCAACAGTACTTATTACCAGGGCTAGCACAAGGGAAACTACAAAGAAGACATGGGAAGCTAACAAACCAAAAGAAAAAAAGAACTATTGCTACTGCAGAGTAGATTCAACAAGATAAACCAAAAAGGAGAACCTATGTAGCTCTAGTTGAGTCAAATGAGTAGATATAGAATCAGATGACAAAAATCAATTCCAAGTGGTAAGCCACATTCCCTCTTCTGATTTAGACAACTTGTGTGACAATATTAAGAATAATGTAGATTTATTAGGGTTCACACATGTTGAGTTTGATAAACTTGGAAAGTTAGAATGAATAAGGTTGAAGATTTTGTATATAAGATGTTGGCCACATTTAAGAACACACAAATTGATATTTCCAACTCATTACGCAAAAGTCTATATGAGAAAGTTGAGCAGAGGTGGCAATATAGTTTAAACAACTGAAAGAAATATAAGGGAGACTACTCTGGTGAGAGTAATGCCAGATATGGAAAATTCATCAATGAATAAGGCCATAAACAAGTAGAAGTGGAGATTTTCTCCCAAATACAAAGCCTTTAATATTTTGTAAAATAGAATTGAAGATGTCTTCAAATAGAGCAACTAGATATGAAAAGTCATCTATGGGTTGACAATAGAAAAGGCAATTGAGAAAGAACTTGAATAGGTTTGTGAAGAAAAATATGAACAAGAGGTAGTAGAGACTATAAGGATGAATCTATCAAAGATGGACATGAGGAAGGAACATAGAAGGAAGTAGATGACGAGGCTATACATGAAGAAAAGTAGCAACAAGATCATAATGTACCATAGGTACATATGTTGAGTGCCAGTCACCCTCATGTGGACCAAGAAAGTTAGCAGGATACAATAAAGATAAAGGATGTTTTTGATAACAAAGTGAAACAAATCAATCCTTTGACAGAGGATGATTTGAAAGGGATATTACAGGATTCTACTTTAGCTACTAAATTATGCACTAATCCTATATTAGTCTGTATAGATGAGATTGATAAAGCATTAGTAGGGGAGAAGAACACTAACACATCTAATGTGCCCCCTAATTCTATAGAGATAAAAGGTATAGAATGACTACAGGGTGTCACCGGTGACACACATGTTTCAATGCCCATTGTAGTATATCAAGTGAAGGATACAGTGACATTAGATATCAGCACATTAGTATTGAATGCTTTAATGCAAGCAATATTGACAGTTGAGTAGGATGGGACACAAGTTCATATAAGGTAGGAAGTCAATCCTGAACCTATCTCATAGGAACAATGTAAATTTTTGATAGAAGAGAAGGAAGCTAATATGAATGAAGAGTTAGTTTTGACTACAAAACAAGAGGAATACATAGCAATTTAGATATTGATTACCCTACCAATCTCTACATCTCCTATTCGTAGTCAAACTCTTCATAAGCCAAGTGTAGATGCTACACCATTACAATCATCAAGGTCTAGTCTTGATACATCTAAGGTTGAAAAAGTCACATATTATGGAGATTTCAACTTAGGTGAGGTGATTGAACTTCCAAAGTTTGATGTTACAACAATCATCATAAAAGAAATGAGCATATTGCAAGAAGCTCTAGCAAGAAAGAAGCACCAATGGTTTCTTAGAAGGGAGCATAAGCAAAGACAAGTTCTCTATGACATTAAAGAAATATTTCTTGATGCATTCAGTCTCGTAGCACCACATGAAGAAAAACCTATTATTGAGCAACTAGTAAATATAGTTGATAAGATCAGTGATGTAGACCTAGATACAAATACTAAACTTCTAGAATGGTCTAAGAAAAGGTTTCAAACAAAGGTAGATGAAAATATTTCTAGTGCCATAGCACTACAACAAGTTGACTTAGCAACCAAGATCGAGAGTGTAAAGAAGGTGTTAGAGAATATCTTTTCTCTATACACAAAGCTTTGTGATGTGAACTTATTCACACGAGAAGTACATAGAGCTATTGAATAGGTACAAGGAGATCTAAAGATTATAGGTAATATTCTTAATTTGTCTCTTGGTCAAAGTCAAACTCATTTTCAAAGATTTTTATCCACTCAAGGTCAGCTAGTTACATTACATGCAAAAAATACAAATATTTGGGCTACCTTGATAAGTATCCAAGCCATGTTGACCCCACACATGGAGGTGTTTCACAAGGAACTAGCCTTCGCTGAAACATTGATGAAGAAATATTCTCATATTTCTACTTATGATGGCCTAGTAGACCTTGCTGCAAAGCTAGATATTCATTTTCAATCTCTCAAGGTAGCATACAATAATTGGGATGCAACACTCAAGATTATAATGGAGGTCCATAATTCTTTTTGGACAAACACAGTATTTGTGTACTACCCATGACATTAGCATAAAAAAAGGGGGATATTGTAGAACAAGAGAGAGGATATTGAAGAAAAGGAGAGAATGCATAAAAGGGGAGTAAATACAAAAATAGAGGAAGATAACAACTCAAAAAATTTACTCAATAGGAGTATCAGATTCAGATACAACAAAGAACAATAAACTCAGAGGGAGTTATGAAGTTTAGAGGTATGACTGATAAGTCATTGGTTTTGCAAAATTTTGAGATTTTTAAATTTTGTATGTGAGCCAAGTAAAGAATATAGTTTATCTATTTTATGCTCATAAGTTAAGGTTATATATGGATGAAAAAGTGTTTTTGCAACTCATGTCAAAGGGGGATATTATTGATCTCATTTTGGTTTTGACATATGAGTGACAATACACTTAAAGTCATTACTTAACAATACTTGGTGCATGTTAAGAAAGTAGTGTATGTCGAGCATAATATATCAAATAATGCATGATGAACATAATGTACAGTATGTGCCAAGAAGATAGTTAGTGCCAATTCAATCCAATGATGAGAAAGTTAATACATGGCAAGTGATTTAGATGTTGAGTGAATAGTGGATGCCGAGTCATTCAAAGTTCATGTTATAGCATTGAAGATATAGTGGATGTTGAGCATCAGAGGCTCTAGGTGCCTAGTAAATAGTTTTGGACATAGTTGTTTGTAATGACACAAAATCCTATGTAAACCATTTTACTTAAGGATTGTTTTACGATACTAGAAGATAAGAATGAATCTATATTGAGAATCCCTATGCGATACATGCAACCAATCAGATTAAGTGATGTTCTAAGATGAAAAATGGGTGACTCATAGTCATTGATTCCTACCTAACCTTAGGTCACCTAAGTCTTCTTAAGGAGGGAAAATCCTAAAAGATTTTGTGTGTGAAGAGAGAGGTTTGTATGTGCAAATAGGGCATTCATGGTGACTAAGGACTTGTAAGAAAGATTTGAATTGCAGAATCAGATAGAGAGAATAGAGGAAAGTAGAGAGAGAATATAAGTGATACATCTAATTAGGAGGATCAAGTATACATCAAGAGATAGGTGATCTGATATCTAGCAGAGAGGTGCTAACTGAAGGATCAATGCTGAAACATTCTAATAGGTGAATCAATAAAAATATCTTAACCAAGTACTAGTCCTAGCAGGATTTTGTAAATCCTTTAATATGGTTCTTACTTTATTATAAGTTGAAGTCCTATAACTAGGCACACTTTTAGTAGGGTGTTAAAATCCTTTAATAGGGTAAGACCTAATAGTCTTTGTAAGCCGTTAACAAGGCATGCCTTTCACAAGATAGATCATAGTTTATGATCAAACAATTGTAACCTTCATTAGATACACTTTACAACTATAGTAGTGAGGATTTTTTGGTGTCATCCCCACCCTAGTTTTACCTTCTCATTGGAGGGTTTTTGGGTAACCAAAAATCTTGTGTCATATGTGTTATTTGTCTCATGCTATAGATGAATATGTTTAGTTTGGTATTTTAGTTTACATGTAAATTATGAGGTGGATGTATGGTGAATGTTTTAATGGTTAAATTTACTAATTCACCCTCCTCCCTCTTTGAGTTTAATTTCCCTATTGTTATTTTCCAACAAGTCTTCTGAATGAAGAAAGGTAAAACTCTTGGACTTGATGGTTTTACTATTGAGTTTTATCAAGAATCTTGGGACATAGTCAAAATAGATCTGTTGGATGTAGTATCAGTGTTTCAAATAAATAAGCATATATTGGAAGCCATGAGTACCACTTTCCTATCCCTTAATCTAAAAATTTAAGGAACCAATTCTTTAAATCTCTTTAAATTGATGACTCTTTGTAATGTTGTTTACAAAATATGATGAAGCTAATTCTAGAAAGATTCAAGCATTTTATCAAATATTTAATTTTAGAAGTACAAGGGGGATTTTTTGGATGGAAAAAAAATTCTAGATGGAGATGTGGTTTCTAATTAAGCAATTCATTATATGGGCTCTTTTCAAATAAAAATCTATGTTTATCAAGTAGACATGCCTAAGGCATATGATTGAAGTGGAATTATTTGCAATTTTTCTTTAAATCCTTCAAGGTTCAAAAGTGAGTGGATTAACTAGGTTATAAACCTTTCAAATCTTCTCAGGGTCTATGACAAGGGGACCCTATGTTTCCTTTGTTGGAATTGTAGATGGAGTAACTGAGGGGGGGGTGTGAATCAGTTATCCAAAAATTTAAAACAATTCCAAAAATCTCTTAGATGTCTATAATGCTTACTTACTACTGATACTCGGTAAACAGTGCAGGAATACTGTAACTCGGTAGATTAACCAGTTACTGATCATCTAGCATTCATAGTTATTAATATGCATGCAAAGGTTAAATAAATGAACACAAGAGACACCAAATTTAACGTGGAAACCCAATATAGGAAAAACCACCAAGTAACTAGTCACCAATTTTTCACTCTTCTAAAGTGAGCCCTATTAGGAGCCAACCCTGTTAAAGGTTACAATACACACTGTTAGGTGTGACTTTGTTAGAGGATTTAATCACCCTGTTAGGAGTGGCCTTGCTAGAGGTCTTTTAGATCAATTCAACTGAACTGTCACCTTGTTAGAGAATTTACAAAATGGTTGTTAAACCAACTCTATTAAGAGATTTGGAATCACTACTACAATGGTTAGAAAGCAGAAATGAATTGACCTAAATAAGATGCAACTGAACTTGTTGGATACAGGTCTCTATTTAGCATCATTAGATCCTCCTTGATCGAATATGGCTCTGCTACTCCTTAGTGATCTCTAATCATCTTTCAAATTCGCTTCCACAACAATCAGTCTTCATATCATATTAACTTCTCATACCTCCACACATACATCTTTGAATTTGCAACTTGACTTCTTACTTATACCATTCAGATTGTCAAGTCGGCTCATTTAAATGTTACATTTACCAATAAACCATTCATCACTCGGCTACAAATATTATTCTTAAAAAAATAAAACATCTTTTACTGCCCGACCCTGCTCGATAAATACTGCTTCCAGGAATTTCCAGAGTTAACCTTCCTGGCTAGTTAACATTACAATATCTTAAAATCTTTTGGTTGCTTTTACCAAATTACCTTTGTTGACTGAGTGAACTCAGTAAGAACTATTTTTGTCATGTTTTCTTCATTTATCGAGCGAGCTTGGTAAGAACTAAATTTCTTTGATTACCTTGAAGGCTCGATAACCAACTGTCTACTTGGTTGACAATGCAAGCTATCTTTACAGCCTTTTGGGCTCGGTAGACACTCTCTATTGCCTAGCTGACCTTCTGAGCTCAGTAGACACTGTCTATTGCCTTGCTAACCTTTTGAGTTCGGTAGACACTGTCCTCTGCCTTGCTGACCTTCTAAGATTGGTAGACACTATCTGATGATTGATATGACATTTGTGTGACATCAAAGACAACACACAATTGAACAATTGTATCCAACAATCTCCCTCTTTGGTATTAATGGAAACACAACATGTCATAGCAGAATAAAATTTGAAAACAAGTCTTTTAATGACTTCCTCTTTCATAATAATCTCTCCCTCTTATACAAATTCTTATTATGCAAATTTTAGAGAGATATGACATTAAATTCTCCCTGTTTGAAAAAACATGCCAAAGAAAACTTAAAACAACTAGATAGTATTGTACCTGATGTACTGATTCATATGAAATGTCTTCATTGATTATATGCATCAACTGATAGATCTTCAATTATATTCCTGTTGATGCATCACTAAAACTGTATTTTAGTGAGCTTCAGATAGGGGAATAACCCCTAACTTACCTCTGAGATACAAGAAATCATCCTTAGATAAAGGCTTTGTGAATATATCAGCAATTTGTTCCTTTGTATGCAAATATTCCAATCTTATTTCTTTTTCTTGGACCAATTCTCTAACAAAGTGATAATTTATGGCAATGTGCTTGGTTTTAGAATGCATCACTGGATTCTTGGAGTTGTTAATTTCACTTGTGTTATCACAAAACATAACAAATGGTTCTATTATTTCCTACTTCATACCTTTCAATAATTGTTTAAACCACACAATGTTTGAACAATTCACCGCTACTACAACATATTCAGCTTCTGTTGTGGATTGAGATGTACAATTCTGCTTTTTGCTTGTCCAAGAAACCAACCTTTTTCTGAGAAAGAAAGCTCCCCCACTTGTGCTCTTTCTATCATTAATATTTCCTGCACAATCTACATCAGTGAACACCTTTAAATCCAATTTTTCTCCAATTTTATACCATAATACATATTCTTCAGTTCCTTTTAAGTATCTCATGATTCTTTTGATTTCCATCATGTGATTTTCTTTTGGTTTTGCTAAGAATCTTGCTACAATTCCTACTACAAGAGCAATGTCTAGTCTTGTGTGCACTACATATTGAAACTTTCCAATCATAGATCTATACAATGTTTGATCCACTTCCTTTGATTCATCATCCTTGGTGAGTTTTAATCCAGTACACATAGGAGATCCAACTAGTTTGCAGTCTTCCATACCAAACTTTTTCAGTATCTCCTTGATGTATTTAGATTGAGTGATGTAGATGCCATTCTTGTTTTCTTGAATTTGAAGACCAAAAAAGAATTTGATCTCACCAAACATTGACATTTCAAATTCCTTGTTCATTTTTTCAGAAAATTCTTTGCAAAGATCATCATTTCCTATGAACAAAGTATCATCTACAAATATTTATGCCAAAACAATCTTGTTATCTGGTCCTTCCTTATGTACAAACTGTTGTTGTCATTAGCTCTTTGAAAACCAATCCAAATAAGATAGTTATGCAATCTTTCATACCATGCTCTAGGGGCTTGTTTTAGACCATATAATGCTTTATGCAACTTGCAAACCATTTCCTTCTTGTCTGGATCAACAAAACCTTCAGGCTACTCAATGTAAACCTCTTCCTCCAATATGCCATTGAGAAATGCTGACTTGACATCCATCTGATAAACTTTGTATCATATGCAAGTAAGGTTCTAATACCTTCCA
This sequence comes from Cupressus sempervirens, assembly GCA_028749045.1. Taxonomy (NCBI): domain Eukaryota; kingdom Viridiplantae; phylum Streptophyta; class Pinopsida; order Cupressales; family Cupressaceae; genus Cupressus; species Cupressus sempervirens. The sequence goes on from CM053791.1 coordinate 554,721,679, forward strand.
ATCTTGGAACATGAGAAAAAGTTTCTCCATAGTCTACACCTTCTTCTTGAGAGTATCCTTTGCATACTAGTCTAACTTTGTTCCTTGATACCTTACCATCTTCATTTAGTTTATTTATGAATACCCACTTTGTTCCAATCACATTTTTGTCTTTGGGTCTAGGTACAAGAGTCCATGTTTTGTTTTTCTGTATCTATTCTATCTCTTCATTCATAGCCTCAATCCGAATTTCATTTTTTAATGCATCTTTGACATTTCTAGGTTCAAAATAAGCAAGTAAAAAAGTGCCTTTCAACTTACTTCTTGTCATTGTTCCTTCTGATTTATCACCAATGATCTGATCTGGTGCATGATGCTTTCTGGCATATCTGGCTAACACGGGCTCCTTCCTTTTTGAATGACTTCCATTATTGTCACTCTGCATCTCAACTTCTAGATCTAGTTGCTCAAGCTTGATAGATGTTGATTTGGTAGCCTCTGTTTGCAACTTGAGTTCTTGCAACTCGGGTTCTTGCAACTCGAAAGGCATTAGCTCGGTTTGAACTTCTTGTGACTCAGTAATTGAAGACTCTGGGGTTGAGGATTCTTGATTAACCGGTATACTTGGTACTGTATCTAGTTCAATGTAAACAAATCTCCTGTAGTCTTTAGGTACCCTTTTGCTTTCTTCTTCAATTTTTTCTACAAACTCATCAACTTTCACATGTGCACTTTCTATGACTTTGTGAGTAGACAGATTCAAACATCTATATGCTTTACTTTTGCAAGAGTATCCCAACAATATTTCTTCATCACCCTTTACATCAACTTTACTTTTTCTAGATTCTTTCAAAATGTAACATTTTCTTCCAAATACTTTTAGGTAACTTAGATTGGGTTGGTAGCCATACCATAATTCATAGGGTGTCTTGAATGAGTCCTTTTTCAGCTATACTCGGTTCAAGGTATGAATTGCAGTGCTGATTGCTTCCTTCCAGTATTTGATAGCAATGCTCTTTTCAATCATTAGGGTTCTTGCACAATCCATTATAGATCTATTCCTTCTTTCAGCTATTCCATTTTGTTCAGGAGTTCCTGGTGCTGAAACCTATCTTTTGATTCCCCTTTCAATGCAAAATTTGTTAAATTCATGTGAAATGAATTCACCGCCTCTGTCAAACCTTAAGCATTTTAGTCTTTTGCCTGTTTCTTTTTCAACTCTGGCCAAATACCCTTTGAATTTTTTGAGTGCCTCTGATTTCTCTCTTAGGTACATGACAGTCACCATTCTTGAATAATCATCAACAAAAAGAATGAAATATTTTTCACGAGTATAACTTTCAATGCCAATAGGTCCACACAAATTAGTATGCACAATTTCTACAACTTCTTCAGACTGATAGTTCTTGCTTTTGAAACTTGTTTTTCTCATTTTTCCAGTTTGACAATTTTTGCATAGACCAACCTTAGGTTTCTTGATGTTAGGAATGCCTCTTACTTTCTTGAATTTACTTATCTTTACCAAGTTGTCAAAGTTTTCATGACACAACATTCTATGCCATAACCAACTTTCTTCAACTTGAGCAATGAAACATGAACATTCACCAAGTTCAAGATAAAATAAGTTACCTTTAGTTTGAGTGCCTGATCCAATCAGTTTTCCTTTACCATCCAACAATCTTGCTTTTCCATGCATGAATTCTACCTTGAATCCATTATTGAGGAATTGTGCCACACTCAACAAATTGTGCTTTAGTCCTTCTACCCAATATGCATTATCACAATCAAGTTCCTTGGTTAGAGAGATTCTTCCTTTTCCTCTTATACAACAAGGTTCATTGTTACCAAATCATACACTGCCACCATCATAGTCTTCAAAGTGTTCAAACTTAGTTTTATCACTAGTCATGTGATGAGAACAACCACTATCTATTATCCATGTATCATTTCTGCTCATATGGGAAATTAGTCCCATTTCCTCATCATTATCAAACTCATCTTTCACAGCAATGTAAACAATTTCATCTACTTCTTTATCATCAGAATCATTAGAATCTTTAGCTATAAAACATGTTTTCTTACCTTTGCCCTTGAGTGATTTGAAGTCTCTTTTTCCATTGTACTTGTTACCTTTATTTTCATCCTTATTCTACTTATTTGGGCACATAGCAGCAATATGTCCAATTTCTTCACAAGAAAAATAGATTAGAGGAACCTTACCTTTGTATTTTCCTTTGCCTCTAGAATATTTCCTTGCTAGCAGAGCCTCAACCACTTCAAGATCACTATCTAAACTCTATTCAAATTCTTCATCATTGTATGATTGTAGATCCTTGATCTTTTTCCCTTTTTCTTTGAGTGAAAGCTTGACTTCAAATGCTGATTCAACATTTTTGGTAGCTAGCACATAATTATCAAAGTTGTCTAGCTCAAATGCAGTCAATCTTCCAACTATGGCTTCTAGATTTAGCTTATGATTTGCTTCACGTCTTCTTTCTTGAATTGCAGAAACTCTGATTACATAAATGGGAAGTAGAGTTCTAAGAACTTTACTTATAACTGTCTCCTCCTTGATATCTCCTCTAGATGCTTTGATTGCACTAACACATGCTTTGACTCTTTCAACATATTTTGCAATGTTTTCATCCTCTCTCATCCTCATCTGATCAAATTATCCTCTCAGACTTTTTGCTTTGGCTCTTCTTACATTATCATCTCCTCCATAGATTTCTTTTAGCTTTTACCACATTTCAAAAGCAGATTTGCAGTCCTTAATGTCATCAAATTCTTCATAACTCAGAGCAAATGCTATATCTATCATCATAATGTTGTAGGTCTTCTTTTCAGCAATATCATTGACAAATAGTGTACCAGCTGATTCTGCATATTTTTCATCAAGGTATTTTAGTCTTGTATCTCCAATAGAAGCTAGATGAAGTCTCATCAATCCTTGCCATGTTGAGAAGTTGTCCCTATTAAGTCTTGGAATTTCCCTCTTATAAGACATCTTGATCTTTGGCTTAGATCTTTGAAATCTTATCCTACAAGCACCAAAAGATCTGATACCAATTTTTGGAATTATAGATGGAGTAACTAAGAGGGAGAGGGGGGAGGGTGAATCAGTTATCCAAAAATTTAAAACAATTCCAAAAATACCATAGATGTCTATAATGCTTACTTACTGTTGATACTGGGTAAATAGTGCAGGAACACTGTAACTTAGTAGATTAACTAGTTACTAATCATCTAGCATTCATAGTTATTAATATGCATGCAAAAGTTAAATTAATGAATACAAGAGACACCAAATTTAATGTGGAAACCCAATATGGGAAAAACCCCCAAGTAACTAGCCACCAATTTTTCACTCTTCTAAAATGAGCCCTATTATGAGCCAACCCTATTAAAGGTTACAATACACACTATTAGGTGTGACCTTGTTAGAGGATTTAATCACCCTATTAGGAGTAGCCTTGCTAGAGGTCTTTTAGAACAATTCAACTGAACTGTCACCTTGTTAGAGGATTTACAAAATGGCTATTAAACCAACTCTATTAAGAGATTTGGAATCACTGCTACAATGGTTAGAAAGAAAAAATGAATTGACCTGAACAAGATGCAACTAAACTTGCTGGATACAGGTCTCTGTTCAGCATCATTAGATCCTCCTTGATTGAATATGGCTCTGCTGCTCCTTAATGATCTCTGATCATCTTTCAAATTCACTTCCACAATAATCAGTCTTCATATCATATTAACTTCTCATACCTCTATACATACATCTTTGAATTTGCAACTTGACTTCTTACTTATACCATTTAGACTGTCAAGTCGGCTCATTTACATGTTACATTTACCAATAAACCATTCATCAGTTGGCTACAGATATTATTCTTAAACAAATAAAATGTCTTTTACTGCCCGACCCTGCTCGATAAATACTACTTCTAGGAATTTCTAGAGTTAACCTTCCTGGCTCAGTTAACATTACAATATCTTAAAATCTTTTGGTTTCTTTTACCAAATTACCTTTGTTGACCGAGTGAACTCAGTAAGAACTGTTTCTATCATATTTTCTCCGTTTACCGAGTGAGCTCGGTAAGAACTAAATTTCTTTGATTACCTTGAAGGATCGGTAACCAACTATCTACTTGGTTGACAATGCAAGCTATCTTTACTAGCCTTTTGGGTTTGATAGACACTTTCTATTGCCTTGCTAACCTTCTGAGCTTGGTAGACATTGTCTATTGCCTTGCTAACCTTTTGAGCTCGGTAGACACTATCCTCTGCCTTGCTGACCTTCTGAGCTCGGTAGACATGGTCTGATGACTGATATGATATTTGTGTGACATAAAAGACAACACACAATTGAACAATTATACCCACACCCTTATCTATTTTTTATAATGGTTGAAGACTCGGGTAGATTTATTAAGGCTTGTGTGAGTCAATGGTTGATTCAAGTTGCAGCTATGAAAATAGAATCCTTCATCACTCTCAATTATAATTTATTGATGGAACTAATATAATAGGTCTAGAAAGAGCTGTTGAGGAAAAAAAATCAAAATATCCTTAGACATTTATACGGAAGCTACTAGGAAGAGAATCGATGTATACAAATACCCTATCTTCTTTTTTTACACTCCTAAAACTATCTAGCATAAGATTACTAGAATTTTGAAATTCTCAATTTGATATCTTCCTCTTGTCTATCTTGACATTCTTATTGTAGTTGGCTCACTCCTACAAATATTATGGAAAAACATATTGAACATCTTTCTCAAAAAAAATCTCATTAGACTCACAAGTTCTTATCTTAGGTTGGGAGAGCTAGTCATTTGAATTTGGTAATTTGGGCCCTTGCTCTTTATAGGTAATTTCTTCTTTATCATCCCTCATTCAAAAATTTGATTCCATGTCTTCTCAATTCTTATGGGTTGGTATTTTTCTTTCAAGGAAATATAATTTATCTAAGTGGGATTTAGTGCATAAAACTAAACTTGAGGTCTTAGACAAACTAAAATAAATGATCAATCTTTGGCAACTAAACTTTATTAGAAGTGGTATTAATTCCAAGATCAATATTGAGCTAAAATCATCACTAAAAAGAACTTAGGTGATGTATAACATAATGAGTTTCCTTGATATAACTTGGAAGGGGAAATATCTATGATTTAGAGTGGCCTTAAAAGAGGTGTCAAGATAATCAAGCAAAGATTATTTTGGATTTGCAATATAAGATTTAAGGCTTTAATTTGGTATTTAAGTAACATTTTCCTTGATGGTGAATGGACTTAGGTGGAGGACTACAAAGATTCTCAAGTTTTAGGACATTATAATGTTTTCATATGGAAAGATACACATGAATGGTCTCCTAGGGGCTATGAGGAGGATTACAAACTTCTTGTAAGGATTCTTTCTAGGAGGATTTGTATCTCTTTAGAGGAGAGGGACAAGTTGGCTTTGGGTCCTAGTATAAAAATTAAATTATATATTTCATTAGTATATCAAGAGTTAGTTAGGAAACATTTTGGAGATACTCAAGTTACCTAGTGGTAACAAGTTTGGAATAGCTTTTCATGGCCTAAATGTAACTTTTTTACATGGTTGGTGGTCTAAAATAGTTACCTCACTCACAATAATTTATGTAAACAAGGATTTGAGGGCCCCTCCATGTATGTCTAATGCAAGGGCACAAAAGATACATTCTTACTTATTTTCTTCTTATACTCATATTCGAAAGAAATTTTATATTATCGATGAGGAATTTGGAGCATAACTTGTTTTCATGTGTCTTACTTGGTAGAGTTTTAGGAGAAGTTGGGATCCTTTTTGTCGTTACTTTTTTCTTCTTCAAAAACTACATGGAATATTGATCCTATCTTTCTTTTGAGGTAAATTTAGTTGGATAGGAACAAGAAGATTTTTCAAGACAAAAAAATTATGAGTTATCAGTTATGGATGAAAATTATTATTTAGGAGCATGCAAGATATCCTCTTAAAAAAAATTATTTTTGTAGTAGGGTGTATCATCGAGACTTTCATATTTTTCAAAAGCTCAGTTTGGAAGGGTGTCATTCCCAATAACCCTCATCTTTTGTGGTTTTCCATAGGAGAATTTTTGTTCTATGATATGGTTGTTGCAAGCCTCTCGCTAATGAGGTTTTCAAGATTATTATAGATGGATCCTCTAGAGGAAGTCCTATACATGTTGGGATAAGAGAAGTACACAAAAATTCTTCTAGAGTGGTTAAATTTTTATTTTGTTAGCATAAGGGTCACCACACTAATAATTTAATGGAAGTCACTGATTAACTATTATGTTCTCTTTCAAGACTTGTTAGATACCTTGGGATGGTAGAAGATCATTTATAAATTTAATTAACATTCATTATTGATATGTTGACTCAATAAGGCACAATGTAAGAACTCTCAATTATCTTGTGTTGTTAACTATATTATTAGGCTAAGAATATTATTGGATAGTGTTACCTTTTTTCATATCCCTTGAGAATGGAATAAAGTTGCAATTTGTTTAAAAAAATAGGATTCTGAGCACATTAAGACATGAGATGGTAAATATTGAAGTGAGCTATCTTTTGAGCACTCTAGTTCACTAGAAAATTTTGTTACATAAGATATGGGAGAATATCTAGGCAGTCTATGGAATAATTGATTTTTTTTTGGAACTGGATGATTACTTTTTTGTTTTGAGTTTCTTTGTAGTTCTCTTTGAGTGATTTAATAAAATTTCACCCCAAACTATTCTTTATTTTTTTGGATAATTGACACAAAATAGATTTAATAATTTTATGATTATTTACGTGTATGGATAAAATTAAGAGGAAGATGATGATGCATTTAAAATTTGAGACTTTAAGAATGGTGTGAAGGAGTCTTGGGATAAGAATGATGAGGAGAGGTGCATTGATATTTAGTTTGAGGCATATTGTAAAATATTTGGAGTACATTTTAAGATGTAAACATTCTATTAGTGGATTTAGATGTGGGCTCATCTATGAGAAAGAACCTTTTTTTACAAATTTTGGGTTGGTTTTTATTGATCCGTGCTCTTCAACTAGCATTTATTTCTAGTCAAGATTGAAATGTAACTAACTTTTATTGATAATAGGGTGCTTGAGTATCTCCGTTTAAGTAGTCCTTGGGTTTTTTTGGTGGGGATTAATTTTTAGTAGTTAATTTATTTAGTTCATACATTATTTTAGGTGCCATATCTTCCTACACCTCTTACTTGCATATGATCCATGGTGGTGATGTTCCTCCTTTTTTGTGCTTTTGTGTATTTTATAAGTTCAAGAAATTAAAGTGTTGTATTTGGATAACTTATTTGTAATTTATGGCATTATTGTTGATCAAGTCTTAGAGGGGGTATGGATTGGTTTCTAAAATGGCTTATGATTTATGGTTTGATGTTCTTTTATATGTAGGTGTGGTACTGGGTTGATGTTTTTGAAGGTTTGGACATCTCAACCCTTACTTAGGTATTTTTATTCTTGTAAGCTTCTTTCTCCCTAAATTGGCTAGCCAATCTTCCACCAGGCAAAGAGAACTGAGATCTAACATCAGCGTTGGATGTATTTAATGTTTTGACAAGGGTTTTGTGGGGTATATTTTGAACCTTTCATGCCCCTTCTTCATTACTACAAAGAGAGGGTGTTAAAGATTTTTTAAAAAAAGACAAATTTTAAATAAATTGTCTTCATCTGAGACAAAAAAAAGTTGTGTATCCTCTCACAAATGTCTTTAAATGAGTGTCTTAGTATATTGTCTTAGTCGATTGTCTTTATAAAATAATATGAAAGAAAAGTATATATGTCTTATTGAGATAATTTTCTAAGGCAATATATTAAGAGACTTAGTTAACAACATATCTGAGATAATACACAACTTTTGTCTTGGATGAAGATAATTTATTAAGAATTTATTTCAAAATTTATCTTTCACATGTAAACTGTTACATTCCACTTTCTCACATTATTTCTAGATTCTTGTTCTACAAATAAAGACTACAATTGAGTAAATTCTATAAATAAGAAAATAATGACACATAACTAGATTGGATGTAACCACAAAGACTTCTATACCTATCCACTGAAAAACCCAAAAAAATGGGAATTGAATTAGAGGGCTTTAACTTATCTCAACAAATATTCATGGAAGCTACTTCATCCTTCTTCCTAAAATATAACATATATGAATCACTTGGAAATGCTCCTACATGAGAGAACATGTAAGATCATTAGGAAAAGGTTGAGTATACACATCTCCATATATCTCCTAAGTTTTAAATAACATGAAAACTCAAGGAACTTGAATTGAAGAATCATGTGATATAATTATTACAACTTATAAGTCAAACACAATTATTCAAAGAATGTCAATTTTCATGTGCCTTTAGAAATGGATCCATTGAAGACTCAATTGAGATAAATAATAGGTTAGTTGAGTATTTTTTTAGTATGCACATTTTATTTATGTAAAAATGAATGAAATCTTTGATTTCCTAAAATATTTTAGTTGTTATAGAGAATTAAATGTATATTATCATTGCCCACTATGTTACAAAAATTAGTTTTTTTTACCATCATCAAAAGTTTTTTCAAGTCTTTATGAAATAGTGAATCAAATAAATGTTGAACATAAAGGAAATCATAGTATTGTTAGTTAGAGAAGAACACTTTTTCATTTATTAGGAAACGTTGGTTGGTCATCACAGCGACTGAGCTACAATATAGGCTAAGCTCTATCAAGTAAGAAGAAGTGAATAAGTTCAATATTTGTTGAGACAGTTATAGTTGTCGAGTGTACATAAGTGTCATTGAGCATTTTAGTAGTTGCCAAGGGATCCAGGAGGCAACAAGCACTGAAATATCTAGAATGAAGATTTAGTTATAGTCAAGTCAAGTTTATGTCGAGGGATAACATGATAGAACAAGTAGAGTTGAGTGTCAAAGTTTATATGATCCAAGTAACAAAACTTGTTGAATTTGAGTTTGGAATAACAAAAACTCATAGGTAAACCATTTTGATAACTAATTATAGACCAATAATCCCTTTGTTGTGTAATTATCCAGTCAAAAAAAAAGAAAGGTCAAGTGAAAAAAAATGAACTCTAATCATTGATCAAAATCTAGAAGCTTCATTAGATGGCAATTTGAGAAGGTTTTAAGACCTAATTTCATGTTGTTGAAATTATTAGATAGAAGATTGCATAGTTGAAGGTGAATAAGAGGTTGAAGGACTAAGGCAATCAAATAGTGTAGAGAGGAGATAAAGTATATATTTTGTATAGAGGTGATTGAATACATGAAAGAGAATATCTATCATTAGAAATTAAGTGTAAACTGAAGGATCATGGTACTGAATACATTCTAACCATTATATCAAGTGAATCTTTTGAGTGGTCCTAACAAGCCTATTATAAATCTCCTAATAGAGTACTCACTTTATTGTCATGTAAAAATCTTTTAATCAAGGTAGACTTAATAGTCTTGCAATCTCTTAATAGAGTAGAAACCTAAAAGGGTAGATCATCAAAAGTGATGAAGTGATAAAACATTGTAGCCCTAACATACACACTTTATTATTGTAGTAGTGAATATTTTGTGGGTGTCATACCCACTACAATTTTACCTTCACCTTGGAGGGTTTTTGCATTACCATATATAGTGTCATGTGTTGATCTATTTCTTATATGTGTTATTCATATTGTTAAATTTTTAGATCTGATATTACATGTTGATATATGATGTTGTATGTTAAGGTTTAAGGTTAAGGATGAGATTTTTGGTGAATCAAGTGTGAATATGATCCATTTTTGAAGTGGTAAATTTTTATAGATCATAATTCACATGCCCCCCACCCACTTTCAACATCTTACTTTCCCTATTAGATGTCCAACAATTGGTATTAGAGCCAAGTTCTCTAAGCAATAAGTCTAACAACTTGAGAGTCAAAGATCTTGGAGATAAAAGACAACAAGCTAGGAAAGTTGATTAAGAATCAAAAGATTAATTATAGCTTTCATTTGAGAAAGTCAAGGCTTTAGAGGAGGAGCTGAAGAAATCCTTGAAGAGAAGGAAGGAGATAGAAATTCAACAAAATGACACAAAATACAAGGAAGAAAGCAATAAAGACTAATGTGATGAAGGAAGGTCCACTGAAACTGATGCAATAATAGATCTATTGGAGAATAACAATATCCTAAATGAAGAAATAAGAGAATTGAAAAGAGAACATGAAATCTAGCAAGTAAGGCTATGTGAAGTGACTAAAAAAAAGAAAAATATTGAAGAAGACAAGGTAATGGATGACAAAGATAAAAGTTGAATGGCCATAAGTCTTGATGAGAGGATCAATGAAGTAAAAATGTTGACTCATAATCAATTTGACATGCTCAACCATATATTAGGTACGAATCATGAGATTTATAGGAAGGTGAAAGAGATTACAAATACGATATTTTAGAACAATCAAGTGAAAGCTAAGTTAAGAGTTGAAAAAAATTACAAAAAGAATGAATAGATTAGGAGAGGATATGAGACAACTTGATGAACAATTAAAAGAAAAAATAAGACCTCATGACACTACTAGGATAGGCTATACTGAGTTCATATGATCTACTGAGAAAGGAGAGTCATCAAAGCATGGATAACAAAGGAATGCTAAGAACAAGAAGTCTACATACTATCACTAGAGAAAACTAGGCCATACAACAAACATTTGGAGGAGCAAAACTAGTAAGTCAAATCCTAAGCCTAAATTCAATCGTAATTCTTTCAATAATAACAAGCATGGACATGAAGAATATGAATGTAGATCAAAGACCAATGAGACACAAGTTACATCTAGATTTGAAGGTTATTGTAGCACATATCATGAGTATGGTCATAAAGGACAAGATTATAGATCTAATGCAAAGAAAAGTTGGAATCCTAAAGGTCAAGGCAACGAAACTAGGCAAGGTAGCACTATAAATTATGATTACAATACTTTGGTCAATCATCAATTATGTGAAAAGAATGGACATATTACAGAAAATTGTGCAAGGATACATCTTAGAAGAAGATCAGGAAACTAGAGGAATTTTGGTCTAGTATATTTTAACTATCAGAAGGTCAGTCACCAAAGAAGAGATTGTATGAACCAAGCATCAACATACAATAATAAATAGAACAATAGAAATACAAAGTCAATGTTGAAGAAGTATGACCTAGATGAATCAATCTTGGTAAAAGAAAATTGAAGGAGAAAGCAATACAAATGGTGAAGTTGTGATCACTGAATCCAATTGATTAGGTGATTCCTCCACCTCAAAGTAAATAAAGAGGTATGTAAGGAACTATATTTTAAATTTGTTAAATCATACATGAGTTCCTAATATTTAAAGTGCAAAAGTCCAAATTAGCATATTGTTAGATACATAAATAAAATTTGAATTTTGAACCAACTAGTGTATATAAACTGAGTTGAAAAGTCAATAATTGTTAAGTATCAGTATTGAAGGTTTAAAGTGTTAAGCAGTCAAGTGAGATTAATAGTATTGATCGAGTTGTGGTACTAGTTGAGTTGAAGAAGTCTGAAGTATGTATAACAAGTATCATAGAGAAGGCTAGGACAACTATAATACACCCACTCTATCTATGCAAAATTTATAAGGCCCTAAGATTATTTTTTTGAGCCTTATACAGAAATTTTTCAATAATTACAAATACCTTGGACTTGATATTTTAGAGAAGAATACTTAGAAATTTTCTAGAGTGAAGCTCAAAAACTTGAGGGAAGACCTTATAGAGTGTCATCAGAGATTGAAAGACATTTGAAGGCAGTGTTGATACCAAAAAAAGAAGAGTTCAAAATTGAAACCCTAAACACAAAATGGAATCAAGTTCAACTATTGAGAAGGGAAAAGTAGCAAAGGTTAGTGATGTACAATTGATTCATAATGAAGTTGTAAAACCCCCAAATTTCAAGGCATATCCTAAGATTGCAATGAAGGGTGATGCATCTGGTGCCTTTCATGAATCCTTCCTAGGGTTAGAATAATTCATGATTTTACCTCATGTTATATGTGATAAATTGGTGAAATAGGACATTTTGAGGTGAGAAATGCATATTATGGGAACCTGAAAGAAGAACACAAGCACATTGGTTACATTCCCTATGTTGCATGGAAAATTGTAAAGAAAGGACATTCATATGACCTAGCTAACCTACAACTACAATACTTGGATGAGAACATGAAAATTATTTGAAATGTGAATAATACAATGTGTAAGCTTGGTTCTTTGTTAGTTTTCATATTATTTAATGTGAAAAATCCTTTTCCTATTAAAGGTAACCTTACATGGAGTAAGAAGAAGTTAGTCACCCAACAAATCAATGATTTTAATAATCAGTTGGGAGATAACTTTGAGATTTTTTTGGATGGTAATTTTTATGAATTCAAGAAGAAAATGAAGAATAGGTCTAGAATTCCTAAGTCAATAGTTGAAAAATGCTATGAAAGCAATTTTTTCTAGTAGATATAGACAAGACCTACATCAAGGATGTCATACCCAAAATCAGATGGTTGAAGCCACTAGATTATGAGACTAACATTGATGAAGTAGTTTAAAAAATAATGACATTGTTGAATGAACCCATAGACAAGGAAGTCAACCCATTTGGCACATATGAAATTGCTAAAATAAAGATCATGATGGAGAATAAGGTTCTTAAGATGGATAGGAAGAGAAAATGGATGATAAAGAATCTAGAGAGAGTTCTAGGTGAAGGTATCGAGCATGAGGCGCCCCTTTAAATAACAAAAGGAAAAGGTGAAGACCTATCAAAGGATAGATGTTGAGAATGGATTGAAGAAGTTAATCAAAGAGGGAGATTATAAAGAGAGATTGTTGAGAACATACAAGTATGCTTCAATCATTTTTTTGTCATTGGTGTCAAACCTATTTTTTTTTGTAAGATAACTACTTATATGATTTAAGTACTATCACTTAGTTGATTGATGAAGAGGATTTGATCAAAAGATGCAACAATAGAACCTAGAGGAAAGGTTGAGTTATAATTATGTAATGAAGTATAAGATTCAATTAAGATAGTGATGACATGATGCATTAGTAATCTACTTAGGGTTACAAAGGTTGGTTACACTAAGAAATTTTAGAAGAACAAGTTGCATAAAGATTGTCTTCCAAGCTTGACTGAGTGGATAGTAGGTGTCGAGCAATATTAGTGCAATCCAAGTAGAAAATTAGTTGGTGTCGAGTAAAATTTCATTCTAGTGTATGCCAAGTAGAATAGTGGATGCCAAGTAAAGTTTAGTTGATGCTAAGCACCAGTAAACTTTAGTTTGTACCAAGTAAATTCACAATGGATGTTGAGCAATGCAGTATGTGTAGAGCTTCAGAAGCAAGATAATGTCAAGCTAATGCATTATTTAAAAGATCATGAATTTGATGAATAGATCATAAATTGACAAGTTTGTTTTCTTGGATTATGTGAACTAGGTGGAAGATAAGGATGATGAGCTAGTGGCATAGAATTCAAGGTAAACTATTTTTAGGCAAATTCAAAGAGGATTATAGGAGAAGTTTCTAGAAGAGAGATGGAATCTAGGATAGATTCATTTTATCCTACCTAATTTTTCCTAACCCTAAATTAGATGATGGAGAATGAGCGGGAAAAGATCTTAATTTCCTATTTATAGGAATGGTTGGTTAGAAGAAAAGAAGGTTAGGTGTGAGAACCTAAGGAAGACAAGGAGTCAAGGGATTTTCTTCATCAAGTGACCTAAGAGAAGAGTCTACGTTGACATGCTAAGCAAGGAGGCTTAAGGAGATGAATGATTAGAGGGTGAACAAGCTATGAGAGCTGCAAAGTATGAAGGCCAAGTAGTATTGAGGACTAAATAGTGATTTGTAAACTATAAATGAAGTTGTAAGTTGTATCAAATCAAGCCTTACTATTACTCTCTAACAATTATACCAGTCTAGGGTAAATATTTTGGATTAAGGTTGATCTAATAGTCATTTATAAATCATTTAATAGGGTGACATTCCAAGTGAATGGTCTAAAGTCCTCTAACAAGGCTCACTCCTAATAGGGTGATTGAAATCCTTTATTAGGGTCACATTTAATAGTGTGTATTGTAACCTTTAATAGGGTATCACTTCAAAAAAGTGAATTAGGAGTAGCATGTTACTGGTGGTTTTTCCCAAATTGGGTTTCCACGTAAATCATTGTGTCAAGTGTGCTAATGAATCTATTATGTTTCATATTTACATTTATGTAAGTTGATTTGATAATAATCTACAAAGTTTTAAGTGATTACATAATTGTATGAATGCATGCATGATAAAGATAGATGTTTTATGGGTTCACTGATCTATGAAAAATTTTAGTTATACATCTAGACCTTGGATAACTAATTCACCCACCTTCCCCCTCTTAGTTATTCTAAAATTATTCCAACAATTGCTATCAAATCCATCTACTTAAAGAAGACTAGTTTGAAGGTACTAGAAGCACAAAGATCAAGATATCAAAAAGAGAAGTACCAAAGCTCAATAGAGATGACTTTCCTGCACATAAAAGTTTGATAAAGCTACACCTTAGAGGACTTGGCGATCATGCACAATATACCATTACCATTGAGCATGTGGACCCTGTTGGTGCTCCAGCCACTAAGGATGTGAGAAAGAAAAAGGAACACAACCAGGCAATGATGTTGGAGATTGCCTTTGCCCTAAGTTATGCTGAATTTGATGATATCAAAGGTCTTGAAAGTGCAAAGAAAATGTGGGATGCCCTAGTTTCCATCTATGGAGGAGACACCAATGTTCCTAGAACCAAAGTTGAAAGTCTTAGAGGTGAGTTTGATGAAATGATAATGGAAGAAGGTGAAAATATTGCTCAATATGTTGTAAGGATAAAAGAAGTAGTTAATGCAATAAGAGGAGCCAATGGAAAACTAGATGATGATACCATGTTAAGCAAAGTTTTAAGAACATTGCTACTTGTTTATGCTATTAGAGTCTCTACAATTCAAGAACTAAGATGCATACCAAGGAATGATCTATCACTTGAAATATTGGTAGGTATACTTATTGCTTTTGAGCTATCTAACTTTATTAATTACAAACATGAGAGTATTGAATTCTCTTTCAAATCCAAAGTGTCATTGAAGGAACTTGATGAGAATAAGAAGAAAAATATATAATATGTATCTAGTGACAGTGATACAAATGAAGAGGTTGTTGAACAACTTGAACCACTACTAGCAAGAAGATTCAACAAAGGTAAAGGTAAGTTCAAAGGTAAATTACCTATCATCTATTTTAATTACAATGAAATTGGTCATATTGCTTCTAGATATCTAGAAAAGAAAAATTATAAAGGTGGTGACAAATACAAGAGTAGAAGAGATGAAGACAACAAGGACTACAAAGACAACGGAAAAAATTCATGCTACATTGTTGAATAAGAAACATCTGATGAACATGATGATGAAGTAGTATATGTTGTAATGAAGGACAAATTTGATGAAGATGAGGCAACTGCACTTGTAACTTATGTGAAAAAGAATGATAGATGGATCATTGATAGTGGATATTCACATCACATGACTAGAGACAGAAGTAAGCTCATTACCTTGAATTGTTGTGATAGAACTAGTGTAAGATTTGGTAATGATGCACCATGTTTGATAAAAGGAAAAGGTTCTATTAAACTCACAGACAAGATTTTATGTGACAATGCTTACTATGTTGAAGGACTTAACTATAATTTGTTGAGTGTGTCATAATTGAATAATTTGGGATGTAAGGTTGAGTTTGAAAACAAGGTTGATAAGATATATGACACAAATGGAAGACTAATTGGAAAAGGTGATCAGAGTAGAAGTAATGTATAATATCTTGACATAGAGAGTGCTACTTGTCTTGTTGTAAAGTTTGATGTTGTATGACTATGACACAAGAGGTTATGTCATGGTAACTTTGATAACTCTGTTAGTATCAGTAACATGAAGAAAATTAGAGGTTTACCTAAGTTGAAGAGGCCTGATAATGTAATGTGCAAATAATGTTAGTTAGGTCAAATGACAAAGTCAAGTTTTAAGAGGAAAACTTACACCTCTAAAGAAATATTAGAGATTGTTGATACTGGCTTGTGTGGACCAATTGAAGTGGAAAGATACAAAGGAGATAAGTATATTATGCTATTTGTTGATAATTATTCTAGAATGATGACATCTATGTTCTGAAAAAGAAATTTGATGCCTTAAAAATGTTTAAATGTACCTGGTAGGAGTTGAAAATGAAAAAGGTAAAAATATGAAGTGTTTAAGATCTAACAAAGGAGGAGAAATCACATCAAATAAATTTCAAATGTTATGTAATAACAAAGGAACCAAAAGATAGACATCTACCACTAGAACACCTCTACAAAATGGAACTGCTAAAAGGAGGAATAGATCTATAATGGACTATTCTAGAACACTCATGATGGAGAAGAATGTTGCTTTGAAATACTAGAGAGAAGCTGTAAGTATAGCTGTCTATACCTTGAACCATGTATACGTCAAGAAAGGTACTCATTTAACACCTTTTGAATTATGGTATGGATACTCACCCACTATAAAATATTTTAAGGTATTTAGAAGAAAATATTACATTCTTAAGGATTTTAGGAATGGTAAACTTGATGCAAAAAGTGAAGAAGGTATATTCTTAGGTTATTCCACAAGAAGTAAATCTTATAAGTGTTTGAATACTAACACTAACAAAGTTCTGAAAAGTGCAAATGTAAACTTGATGAATACATAGAAGTATAAGACGTTGAAACTATGAAAGAACCTTAAGAATACAAATTATTTGTATACTCTTATGAAGGTATGCCTACTGAAGAAGATGTTGCAAATCAAGCTACAAATCAACAACAATTTTTACTGACTGTTGAGTCACATATTATGAATGTTGAGTTGCATTTAGGAACCAAAACACATTCAGATGTTGAGTTACAGAATGAAATTGAAGCACATTGTTTGGTGGAAATGCTGAATTGCCTGACAGAGATGCACAGAATGATTTTGAAGCTAAAAGACGAACTGAAGAAACTAGAGCTGAACCAAGATTGTCCAAATATGTGAAGAGACATCATCCTATTGCACAAATCATTGGAGATAAAGATGCTCGACCAATGAAAAGAAATAGATTGAGCAATGATACATGTTTACTAAGCATGAAGGTGCCCAAAGTAGTAAAAGATGCATTAGAAGATGATGACTAGAGTAAAGCCATGGAAGAAGAGATTGAACAAATTGAGAAAAAGAAAACATGGAGTCTAGTTCCTAGACCAGAAAAAAAAAATGATTGGCAATAAATGAGTATTTAGAAATAAGCTATATAAAAATGGTGAAGTCACAAGAAAAAAAGCACTATTAGTCTTCAATGGATATGCACAAGAAGAAGGAATTGACTACGGAGAGAGATTTACCTCTGTTGCTAGATTGGAAGGAGTAAGAACTCCACTTTTTATTTTGCATACAAAGGTTTCAAAGTTTATCAAATGAATGTTAAATCTACATTTCTGAGTGGCATATTAGAGGAAGAAGTTTACATAGAATAGCCATAAGCTTTTTTTGATATTAGTTCATTAAGAAAATGGTATGCAATTACATAAAGCTCTATATGGTTTGAAAGAAGCACCAAGAGCATGGTCTGAGAGACTTCATAAGTATCTTGTGGATTGATGATAACAATAATCTATACATAAAGATAGAGAAAGGAAAAGGTATTTTGTTATCTAAAATTTTTGATGGTCATATCATATTTGGAGGTTAAGATAATTTATGTAAAGATTTTGCAAATTATGTGAAGCTAGAATTTGAAATTTCTATGTTTGGAGAAATCAAATTCTTTGTAGGATTGTAAGTATATCAGATGGAATATGCTATATCCATCACTCAATCAAGGTATGTCAAGGAAATATTTATTTATTTTGGATTGGAGGATTCAAAACCAGTAAGAACACCTATGGCGATATGACTTAAGTTGTCAAAGAATGATGATTCTACTGAAGTAAATCCAATAATGTACAGGTCTATGATTGGAAAACTACAATATGTGGTACATAGCAAACCTGACATTGCATTATCTATAGAAATAGTTGCAAGCTTCTCTACAAATCCCAGTGAGAATCATTTAATGGCTTGAAGAGAATAATGGGATATCTGAAAGGAACAAAAGAGTTTGGTCTATACTATAAGAAGAATGATAAATTTGAATTAAGAGCCTATACTAATGTTGATTAGGCTAGAAACATTGATGACAAAAAAAGAACTAGTGGAGGAGCATTTTTCTTAGGCAAGAGCCTAGTTACATGGACTAGTAAGAAACAAAACTACACCTCACAATCTAGTTTTGAAGCTAAATATGTTTCTACTATTATAAATTGCACAAACATATATGGATCAAACAACTACTCAAAGGAATAAAGGAAGAAATCACATAATCAGTGACATTTTATTGTGATAATACAAGTGCTATCAATATATCAAAGAATCATGTGATGCACACAAAGACTAAGCACATTGCAATCAAGTATCATTACTTGAGAGAGTTAGTTCAAGATAAAGAGATGAAGATGGAATATGTCAACACAAAGGAAAAAATTGTTAACATCTTCACAAAAGTATTATCTAAGGATGCTCATGAGTATCTAAGAGGTAAACTAGGGGTGATACCCCTATTAAAGGTTATCCAAGTAATAAGAGGAGTGCCCTGCATCAAAGAAGTTGATTTTCATATGTTACAACTTGATGCAGAGGATATTACTTTAGGAGCTGCCTAAAGTAATCAAAAGTAAA
Source organism: Cupressus sempervirens (assembly GCA_028749045.1). Taxonomy (NCBI): domain Eukaryota; kingdom Viridiplantae; phylum Streptophyta; class Pinopsida; order Cupressales; family Cupressaceae; genus Cupressus; species Cupressus sempervirens. The sequence continues at coordinate 554,740,547 of CM053791.1, forward strand.
AACTTCAAATCAATCACAAGCAAGGTGATAGAGGGAGAAACTGAAGAGACTGAAAAGCTTATATCTTCATGTTAAGATGACAAGTCTTTTGCATTATTGTCAAAGAGGGAGATAATATTGCTGATCAATAGTTATGATTGCTGATATTGTTGATAAGAGGAAAACATAGTATGATGAGAGAGATAGAGAGATTCAAAAGAGGGAGAATTCCTAATATCTACCTAGTAAGAGGGAGATATACTAAAAGAGAGATATAAGATGAAACTCAAAGGGAGTTATAAAGAGTTTTCTAACCTATTCAGAAGATGGAAGTTTCTGATTGAGGGAGAGATCTCAATACAAGGAATTATTTTCTTTTTGGTATTGTCTTACTGTTTTAACCTAGTTAGTTTGGTTGAACAAGGTGTTTAGCATTTGGTTGATTTAGTTGATTGTTTTGGTTTGCCATCAATGCCAAAGAGGGAGATTGTTGTGAATGTATTGAAGAAGTAAATCAAAGAGGGAGATTATAAAGAGAAATTGTTGAGAATATACAAGTATGCTTCAATCATTGTTTTGTCACTGATGTTCAAACCTACTATTTTCTAATAAGACAAATGCTTATATGATTTAAGTACTATCACTTAGTTGATCAATGAAGATGATTTGATCAAAAGATATAACAATAGAACCTAGAGGAAAGGTTGAGTTATGATTATGTAATGAAGTATAAGAATCAAATAAGATAGTGATGACATGATGTATTGATAATCTAAGTAAGGTTGCATAGGTTGGTTACACTAAGAAAGTTTAGAAGAACAAGTTAGACAAATATTTTCTTCCAAGCTTAATTGAGTGGATAATAGGTTCCAAGAAAAGTTAGTGCAAGCCAAAAAAAGAATTAGTTGGTGCCAAGTAAAAGTTCATTCTAGTGTATGTTGAGTAGAACAATGGATGTTGAGTAAAGTTTAGTTGATGTTGAGCACTAGTAAACTTTAGTTCAGACTGAGTAAATTCACAATGGATGCTGAGCAACGTAGTATATGTTGTGCATCAGAGCAAGATAGTGTCAAGCTACTACATCATTTAAAAGATCATGAATTCAATGAATCTAAGCCATTTGTTTTCTTGGATTATGTGAACTAGGTAGAAGATAAGGATGATGAGTTGGTGGAACAAAATTCAATGTAAACCATTTTCTTGTGAATCGAAAGAGGATTCTAGGGGAAGTTTCTAGAAGATAAATGGAATGTGGGATAGATTCATTGTATCCTACCTAATCTATCCTAACCCTAAATTAGATGATGGAGAATGAGTAGGAACATATCTTAATTTCCTATTTATAGGAATGGTTGGTCAAAAGAAAAGAAGGTTAGGTGAGAGAACCTAAGGAAGACAAGGAGTCAAGGGCTCTGCTTCATCAAGTGACCTAAGAGAAGAGTCTGTATTGGCATGCTAAGAAAGGAGGCCTAAGGAGATAAATGCTTGAAGGGTGAACAAGTTATCAAAGCTACAAAGTATGAAGGCCAAGTAGTATTAAGGACTAAATAGTAATTTTTAATCTACAAATGAAGTTGTAAGTTGTATTAGATCAAGCCTTACTATTACTCTCTAAAAATTGTATTAGTCTAGGGTAAATCCTTTGGATTAAGGTTGACCTAACAGTCATTTGTAAATCCTTTAACTAGGTGACATTCCAAGTGAATGGTCTAAAGTCCTCTAACAAGGCTCACTCCTAATAGGGTGATTGAAATGCTTTAGTAGGGTCAGATTTAACAGTGTCTATTGTAACCTTTAATAGGGTTGACCTTTCATAAGGCATCACTTCAAAAAAGTGAAAAAGGAGTAGCATGTTACTGGTGGTTTTACCCAAATTGGGTTTCCATGTAAATCATTGTGTCAAGTGTGTTGATTAATCAATTATGTTTCATGTTTACATTTCTACAAGTTGATTTGATAGTAATCTATAAATTTTTAAGTGACTGCATAATCTTATGGATGCATGCATGATAAAGATAAATATTTTATGGGTTCACTAATCTGTGAAAAGTTTTAGTTATACATCTATACCTTGGATAACTAATTCACTGCCCCCCCCCCCCCCCCCCCCTCTCAGTTATTCTAAAAGTATTCCAACAATGGAGAGGAAGAGGAAGGATGTGAAGAAGAAAAAAATAATGATGAAGAAGGTTATGAAGAAGAATAAGAAGAGGCCAAAGGAATGGGTAAAGAGATAGTTTTGGCCAAGCCATATACTAGTAAAGGTAAGAGGAAATATTCAATGCGTACCCTTGACATATAGAGAGTGACTAGGAGGAGAAACAAGGTAGCTACTATAGTAGTCGCTGAGCCAAAAAAGAAAGGAGCAGTGATAGTAACAAGACTAGCTCAAGGAAAGAATGCAACAAGGAGGAAAAGGATCTCTAAACAATGCCAAGTTGTGAAAAATAGTGAAGAAGTTGAGGAGAACGCTTATAGTTGCAAAGGAAGATGATGATAGGATAGAATTGAATTGAGGATACAAGACAATTCAAAGTTCTTTTGCACAAGAAGCTTGAGACAATAGAAGAGGTATGTGAAAATATTAGGGGAAGTGTAGGATTATTATGATTCCATTTTATTAAGTTTAATAAATTGACAAAGGGGGAGAAGAAAAAAGTAGAAGAAGCATTGTTAGACATAATGACTAACTTTAAATATATACCATTCGAGTTCGGGAATATGATATCCAACAAGCTCTATGATAGAGTAGATGCAAAGTAGAAGTATGGATTGATAACTAAAATTAAAATTAGTGAGGGCACACTTTCCCAATTTGTGCCTAAATTAAACAAGAAAAAAATTTGCAAATCAATGAAAGAGTTCAATAATAGATTATTCCTAAGAGGAGGGATTTCCTAATCTTGAAAAATTAAATGAAAATTTAGTTGAGAAGAGAAAATTGATATGGAAGAAGATATATGGATTAATACCTGATGATGAACAAAAGGATGAGGAAAGAGAAGATGAACAATAACATGTGGAACTAGATAATATTGAAGATATTTATGAGGGAACAAATAAACTTGTTGATAAATTTCATAATTAGGTGCAACAAAGTGAAGGGTAGAAATAAATAGTGGTCATTGATGAAGAACCAAAAAAGAGGCTAGAAAGAAATTTGTTTAGTGAAGAAAATATCACATTAGAGCCAGAGAAGCTAAATGAACATCAGGTATAGACCAAGTTAGTATAGATGTAAACTCATGATAAAATGATGGACCTTAATCCTCTGATGGTGCAAGTGAAGGGATATCCCAAGATTGATGAACATTAGTTCACACAACATGTATAATCTACACCTACTACTCTTACTATACTAGTTGACACAATCTAGAAAAGATCAAGGACAAGGAGATATAAGTGAGATTCATACCAAGCAATACAATGTGTCAACTATTGAAGAGTAAAATGTAAAAGTGTTGGGTTAGTAGAATAGTCCCATTAAGGGAAATGTAAATGAGAATACTAAAGAGGAGAAGAATTAAAAGAGTCAAAATGATCCATTGTATCAGTCCACTATAGTTGAAAGACCAAGTGCCTTAGGACCTTAGAGTGAGGGATCAAAGGAGGGTGTGCAACCAAGTTCCACAAGTGAACTCACTACTACTCTTGAGATAAAAGAGGAGAATTCACCTAAACAATATGTGACCACTAATGAAGAGAAAAAAAAATTGTGGAGCATACTTAGATTGAGAATACACATAGACTAGGCATAAGTGTACAAACTAAAGGTCTATAGATGACAATGCCAAGCTCCAACACCCCAGAATTGAAGGGGAAGAGAAAAAAAAATTAACTATGCAATGGGAATTTAAGATAAGCATGTTACCTTAGATGAAGTGATTGTGATTTTTTAATTGAGACAAAAATAATTGGACTTATGACCAGATGAAGACATTGAGTAAAATGTTAGCAAGGAAGGCCAAATGAGAGGATATGAGAAGAGAACATCAATAGAAGAAAATATTGCATGGATATATTTCTTGAAACTATTAATCTTGAGAACTTGAATGAGCAGGCCCCAATAATTGAACACTTAGTTCAAATTGTGGAGAAGTTGAATAACCATGATATAGGCACAAGAGAAAATATTATGAAAAGGCCAAAGAAAAAAATTGAGAATAAGGTGATGGAGAAATTTGTGACAAAAATTGCACTCAAACAGATTGAACTTTCTACCCTTGAAAATAATTTTTTGAATATTGTCCAAAATATAACTATATTATTTGTGAAGCTATTTTATATCCCATCATTTGAAAAAAGAAATGAGAGATGAAATGGATAATATTGATTTTGATTTGAAGTAAAGTGGAGGCACATTGACCTTGGATGCAAGTTCAAGCTCAGTACATTTTTCAAAATTGAGATTATTGTAAGGCAAGCAATATGAGTGGTTACAAGAAGAGAGGAAAACAAAGACAAATATTATCATAGTTCAAGCTTTCCTAACACCTCATTTGGAGGTCTTGCAATGAAATTTGTAGAAGGCCAAAGATCTAATTGAGAGTAATCATGATGTATCAATTGCAGATAATATAGTAGACTTGGCTACCAGAATTGCAATTGAATGCCATATTCTTGAGACACTTAAGACTAATTGGGATACTACAATGGACCTAAATTTACAATGGTACAAATAATTTTTGAATAAGTATGGTGTACTTCCTAGTCCCTAGCTTACTATTAAAAGAAAAGCATGAAAAAAATAAGGGAGAAATGTCCAATGAATAGATATCAAAAGAAGGGATAATTTTGTATACCAAGGAGTAGAACATTTTATATAGTTATTGAGTGAAGGTATGTAGTATACCCAAAGGGGAAGATCTAGTTTTAAAGTTTTTTGTGAACATTCTTGATAATGGTAAGTGTTTTTACAAGTAATTCCAAAGGTGGAGACTGTTGACCTTAAAGCAAATCATAGTAATGCCATTTAGTGGAAAACACCTAGTTATTTATTAGACAATGTTGGTTGGTCATCATTAAGACTGAGCCACTATATAGGCCAAGATATCAAGTAAAGAAGAAGTGAAGAAGTTCAATATGTGCCAAGGTAGTTATAGTTGTCAAGTGTACATAAGTGTCATTGAGCATTTCAGTAGTTTTTGAGTGATTCGGGAGAAAACAATGTTTGCAATGTAGAATAGGCTAGGTGACTAGGGGGAGGTGAATCAGGAACCAATTTTTTCTACATGAATTCACCAAATAATCCTTTATAAGATAATCTGATCTAATTGCATCCATGAAAGACTAAAAGTAATAAAACATTCATAACACTTGACACAATATTTGGCAACCCAGAAACCTTCCAAATTGAAAGTAAAAGTGGGGTGGGGATGATACGCACAAGCTTTAGTACTATAGTATAAAGTTGTCCTCTTAAGGCTTATAATTGATCACTTCTAGTAATCTACCTTATTAGGAGAAATAAGGAATATTAGGTCCACCTTGTGAAAGGAATTATACAATACAATGAAGTATGCACTTGGTTAGGAGATTCTATATAAGACTGTTAAGCCCACCTTGTTAGAGAATTTGACTAATGCACCTGTTAGGATGAGCTAGTAGTTGATCTCTTCTCTATAACTTAGCTTTTTGTTTGAGATTCCTTGATGTGGAATGATAACCTCAATGTGATGTATGAGATTCTACTTTATTTATACTGCTTGTAGCCTTCAGTCATTTGATTCACATTCATACTTATGATCCTTACATATTACTTTCTCATTTGGATATGACAAGATATCTTACATTTATACCAATCCAAATAATTACCATATGAAGTCAGCTACAATACCGTATTCAACAATCTTTACCAAGTCAGCTCACTACTAAGACTCAAGTTCAGAAGTCCACTCAGGTGATATAATGATACTCAACAACATAGTGAACTCAGAAAACTCTAGCACTTGGTTGACACTAGTTCATGGTCCACATTAATCATTCAGGAGTAGGTGTGAACTCAGTTGACAATGATGGTTCAACAAACATTGTAGAGCTCAATTGACACTGCAACAACTCAGTTACTATTGCAAATTGGTCAACACTACTTTCTAATTTTATTGGATAACATGAATTTTTTCTTAGTTTACATTCCATTCTACTCTACTCGGTTAACGTTAATTTCTACTTGGTTGATACTGCAATAGCTCAATTTACACTATATGTACAGTTTACTCTGTGATGCTTGAAAATAATGTAACCAACCAAATGACTAAGTTTTTGTGTACTAATTGACAAATAGTATCACCATAATGTCAACAATCTCCCTCTTTTGCATTAATGATAAAAATAATTATTATTCCAAAAATTTTGAATACTCAAAATGATGAGTCAAAACTCCCCCTATCAAAGTACTTTAGGTTTGTATCTCAATTTTTCCTACTATGCTAATACTTGATTGACACTAACTCTATTTTTTATTTTTCAAAATTGTTTTTGTAGCTTTGGTACTTTTCTATACACATATATTCCTCTTGTATGACTATATTCCTCCTTTAACTTCTCACATGTTGTACATATTTCCCCCTTAATTAACTTCTCGCATGTTATGTTGTACTATATTTCCTCCTTGTTTTTGACACAAATCCCAAAAATGCATATTTACATGGTAACACCAAAATGTGAGAGGAAATCACTATTTGCTTTCAAAATTAGAGAAATTGTTTTGTCCCAATTTTCTTGCAAAACTTTTGAAGTATGAAAAGCTATTTGAACTTTAACTAATAACTCCATCATATGATCAACAATAGAACAGTCGTTATCATGGATTAATGTCTTTGCATGAAAAATGTGTTTCTACATTATATCAATGTTTGGAATTATCAAACTCTAAATTTTTGATAGTGCAGCCCTGCTTCTTGTTTCTTCCCTCAATAACTCTACTTGCAAGTTAGTCAGATACCTAATCTTGACAAAATGTGTTGAGCTAGTACTTGGGTCAAGTGACAACTAGTTTTCACTTTCCTTCATATCAATATCAATCTTTGACAACTTGTCTTTGATTTCCTTGGTAAAGTTTGTAGTATCACTTAATTTTACAAACAAGAAAATTACATTATTTACAATCCTCTTAAAATAAATAAGAATAGTGGACAATTCCACTTGATCTATGGAAATATTTTGTGCCACCTTTTTCAAAACTTTATTATCAAATTTTCTCTCTAACCTCTATATTAGTTTCTCTTGACCATTCAAATCTTCATTGAATTTGTGAACTATGTAAACAAGTTGGTTCAAAATAGATTTCTTTCCATTGATTTCAATACTTAGTGCATCAATAAATATACCTTGCATATCTTCGAACACTTGATTTATTTTCTTCTTCTCTACTCCTAGTTTCTATTGTTTGGCCCTTTTCTTCCAAAGTTCTACAAGAGTATCCATCTGAGCAAGAGTAAGATTGGAGGGATCCCAATCTAGAATTACTATGTCTTCATCCAAATCAACTTCATCAATGGAAAATTCTATCTATTTTCCCTTAGCCTTTAGAATAGGTGAAAGCATGATTTCCTTACCTTTACTCAAATCCTTAGTGCTTGGTTGAGGATTAACTTCAATTGTCATTGCACTTATCATGGAATCACTTGCAATAGAAACAACATGACTGATTTGAGAAATAACAACAATTGCAGAAGTACTTATAGTCCCTTACTGTAACTTGGTCTGGCTTGATCATGTGATTAGTGGATCATGTAGCTTAGTACATGAATTAGTGGTAACAGTACTCATCTCTAAACTTGGTAAGTCAAATCCAATAACCAATTGAGTGTTTGGTTGTTCAACCCAATGGTCTAAGACATGATTGCAACCTTCTTTGAGCTAGATGTCACTAAGGCTTTGCTTGGAGAGTTAGGGAAGGAGACCATTACTTCTATTGTAATATTTTTAGGATTTGAATCTTGAATATTCTGAATCTTAGGTAGATCCTCATTGATTGCTTAATCAACCTTTTCTTCTTCATCATTGTCCACTTCATCTACTCGAACAACTTCCTTAGTGTCCTTTACAACATGCAATCCATAAATGTTGTTCCATGAATTTTTATTGGATTGTAAAATCAATTCAATATCATTTCAAAGAACCAATAATGCATTGAACTTAGGAGTTAATTTATGTTCATGCTTTATCAATGCTTCCTTCACTTCCTTATCAGATAGGTTGGGCATTACCTTCCTCAAGGTTTGATCACACATATTCTTGGAAACCATTACTGCATTGTCCCAATGATGTGCTACTACCTTAAGTAGAATATCTGGAACTTGACTATTTAATTCACTTGGAGATTATTTCCATTTTTGCCCATTTTTCCACTAAGGCTTCTTCTATTTTTGTTTGCTCTTCCTTATTTCTTGTTTCATTCTTAAGAAATTTAAAATCTACCATACCTCCACCTTCTTTGAGTCTTTTTAGTATTTCTTCAAATGTTGGAGTAGACCTTTTGAATGATATATATTTCTCTTCTTCTTTATCTTAATGTTTGACATCTTTAATTTGGTGGGTTTCCTGGTGGTAAAAGCAGGTGAGAACCTTGTAGCTCTCCTTGTTATTGTTTTCCCCTTTTTCTTAGCTAGTTCTTCTTTTGCTTCTTCTTCTTCTTCATGTTCCTTTGTTTCTTCTTCTTCTTCATATTCCTGGGTTAAAGCACAAACCTGTGTCACCCTTTTGTGAAGGAAAAGGCTAGCAAAAGTACAATTATTCACCTTCAATGATATAAAACTAGTATTATTATTTAGAATTTGAAAATGAAGTAAACTTATGAAATGTGTATAAATTGTTCAAGTTTAGGATTATAATTTTTAACAATTATTTGGATTAAGAATTGATATATTTTCATAATTTTTATAGATAATTTTTTAGTTGCTGAAAAATGCTAAAAATTAGGGGTCTAGTTCCCACCACAAAACTATATGGAAATAAACTTGTTTTCCTTTGATCTCAAACTATGTTATAGATAGTATATATATGTAGATCATTCAAAAATAAAAATTGCCTTTAAACTTATATTTTCATTTTTATAATCATTCAAAGTTCAACTCACCTAAAATCGATAGTTTTTATCTCCCACCACATTTTTCAAAACAAATCTATTCTAACCAGAATAAAAATTATACATTCTAAAAGAGGTCTCTCTCCTCTAGAACGTCACATCAATTTAAAATTTTTATGATATGATTTACTATTTTTTTATTTCTCAAAATTGACATCTTTTTGAGTGTTAAAACATGTGCTTGTAGAATTTTTTAATTGTAATATACTGAATCTAATTAAAATAATATAAACTCTATATGAAAATATTCTTCACTTTGGGCTCTATAAAATGGTGTTTACAAATTATTAAAAACATATCATAAAAATTTGCAAGATTTATTTAAACATTAGTTTTTTGAAATAATTATATTTCTTTAGTAATTGGATACAAACTAGTATAAAACATTAATTTAATAGACATTTCCAATTGGAAAAGTGTGATACCATATATAACTTAGCTGGAATAAATTTATTTGAATCATATCTTTGAAAAAAATTAATTTTTAAATAGAAATACTCAAATTTAGTCATTTATTCGTCGGTCTAAAAGGTGACACAACTTTGTACTTTTACCCTCCTTTATTTCTTCTTTATCTTGAATGTCGTCACCCCTACCTTCTATGAGAAGAAGAGGGGAATCATATTTCTTATTCTGCTTTTGAATATTTTCTACCTCCTTCCTTCCTCTCTTTAGAATCTAAGGAATCTTGATTTCAAGAGAATTCCTAGTTTTTTATTCTTCATAGGTTCCAAAATAAGGTGCTTTAAGGTCCACAAGCTCATTGACAAGTGCCTCAATGAATGCCATATGTACAATAAAGAAAATAAGAGTCATGTGACCCCCCCTGGTGAAAAATCCCACACCCCTAAGAGATCTCTGAAATGAAGATACTTGACCTTAGTGAAGGGCTTGGTGAAGATGTTGGCAATCTGCTACTCTATAGGGCAATACTGCAATGCAATGACCTACTCATGAATCATCTCTCTCATGTAGTGCATATGAAACTCAATGTGTTTGGTGTGTTGATGCTACACTAGATTTTTTGAGATTTCAATGGAACTCTAATTATCACAATGTCTGACTGTGGGTCTGGAAATGTCAAAACCAAACTCCTTCAGAATCTATTGTAACCAAATAGCCTCTATAGCTGCATTGATAGCTCCTTGATACTCAGCCTCAATCGATGAAAGAGCAATAGTGATCCACTTTTTACTCTACCAACAAATGGGGCCAGAACCAAGATGAAACATATATCCAGAAGTGCATTTATGAGAATCAATATCCCTTGCAAAGTCTGAGTCAGTGTAACCCACTAACTGTGAACAATATCAGTTGCATAGCATATATCATATGTATATGTACCCTAGATATAGTGTAGGATGTGTTTGGCTACCTTCTAGTGAAGTTCATATGGCTCTTGCATGAAGAAAGAAACCATGCCAACTACAAATTGGATGTCAAGGTGTGTATGTGTTAGGTAGATGAGGCTTCCAACCAACTATCTATATAAAGTAGCATCAACAAGTGGAGTGGAACACTTTTCTTCTAACTTAAAACCTAGAAGAAATGTAGTAGATGCAGCCTTGTAGTCACTCATGTGAAATTGAAAAAGTAGATGAAGAGCATACTTGGGTTGTGATAATGTGATCCCTAATGAAGACTCATGTATCTCAATACCAAGAAAATAATGAAGTAGACCCAAGTTTGTCATTGAAAACCTGTCCTGCAAAGTAGCCTTGATACTATCAATGATGGATGTTGTACTTCATGTAATGATCAAGTCATCAACATAAAGCACAAGTAGCAAGTAAGAATAATCCTACTCAAGAATGCATACATTTGGATTAGAATGACATCTAGTGAACCCTACTTAGAGAAGGAAATAATCCATCTTGGCATACAAAGCTCTTGGAACTTGTGAAGTTCCATAGATAGACTTCTTCAATTTACAAACCAAGGTAAAATCTTGAATGAACCCCTGTGGCTACTCCATATAAATCTTCTCATAAAGATCACCATTCAAGAATGCACTCTTCACATCCATCTGATGAACAACCCATTTCTGAGCTGCAACTATAGCTAGTGTCAAATGAATGGAGTTCATTTTTGCAACTAGTGCAAAGGTCTCAATGTAGTTAATGCCAGGTACCTAAGAGAAACCTTTTGCAACAAGTCTAGCCTTATGCTTATCTACACTTCCATCCACTGCAAACTTGGTCCAATAGATCAACTTACAGCAAACCAATTTTCTTCCCTTAGGAAGAGAGACTAAGTCCCATCTATAATTTCTCATAAGAGAATTATATTATTCCTCCATTACTCTATCTCATTCTGGAATACCTAAAGCTTCTTTGAATGATTGGGGATCATAAGCGACTACAATATAAGCTTGAGGGAGTGGTTTGTATTGTGATCTTGTCCTACTAGTATCTGAAGGATTCCCCACCAATGATCCTACCACATCTAATGTATACTTAGCCCATCTAGGTCTAGTGGAAGAAGATATAGAATGGATATCCTCAACCTCATCTAGATGATGCCTATGTTTGTGTTGTGGATGAACATCTTCCAAGTCACTGTCATCACTGTCACTCTCTTCAATGAAGGAGGATTTGAAGAGGTAAAGCTTGGACAACTTTCTTCAAAGTGTATTCTCCTCTCATAGAAAATTTCATGTGTCTCTGGATCCATTAACTTGTAGGCTTTATGAGAGTCCACATAACCAACAAAGATGCAAGGTTTACATTGAGGTTCTAATGCCTTGCATTTCTATGGAGGTATTCATGCCCATGATTGACAACCAAAGACTCTAAAGGGACTTATAGAAGGTTTCCTTCTAGTCCAAGCTTCAAAAGGAGTTACACCATCCAAAGCTTTATAAGGACTCCTATTTTGGATGTAGTTAGCAAAATTCATTGCTTCTGCCCAAAAGACTTGATCTAGAGACTTATGTAGTAGCACGCAAGTGGTCATCTCCTTTAGGGTTCTATTCTTCTTTTTGGCAACACCATTCTATTGTGGTGTGTATGGTACTAAATGTTGAAGGTCAATTCCCTTTTGAGTACAAAAGTCTATAAGTCTTGAGTTCACATACTCCTCTCCATTATCTGTTCAAAGGACTTTGATGGCTTTCTCTAAATGCTTTTCTACTTTACCCTTTAAGCTGAGAAATCATTCGAACACTTCACTCCTATGAGCTATTAAGAATACCCAAGTATAGTGAGAGTAGTCATCAATGAAGGTGAGTGAATAGCAAGACTTTCTAAATGATGGCACTGGAAATAGGCCCACCACATCACTATGAACCACTTCAATAGAACATTGTGCTCTCTAAGACTTCCCTTGTCAAACATTTTTTCTAGAGGCTTCCCAAGTGAGAAACTTGAACAAACACCTTCTAAAAATTGGACTTGAGGTAGACCATGAACCATGTTCTTGCTGCTAAGCTATTGAAGATACCTATATCTGAGATGTCTAAACCTGTCATGGCATAGTTTTCTTTCTGTATCTAAATGCATTAACAAGGCTTGTGCATTAGACTTAGGCACAAAGGAAGAGAAAGTGTAATGCCTTAAATCATGATTAGCTTCAACTATTGCAACCATAGAGTCATATTTGATGCATTTCACTACCACTATATCTAGAAGAAATTCAACTTTGTTTCCACCTCCATAGTGAGTGATTTGGTAGATTGAAAGAAGGTTGGAGGTAAGATTAGGAACATAGAGAACATCTTTGAATGCTCTATTTTCCATCTCAACTTTACCTTTTCCTTCAACTTCCACTTTAGTATCATCCCGTCCAAAGATGTGAGGTACCTTTGAAGGTGTAATGGAAGAAAAAACTCTCTTTGAAGCACCCATGTGATGTGTGGCACCTGAGTCTATAATCCACTCTCCCTAACTAATAGTGTTTATGAGTAAATATTGCCCTTTGCTCTTAGAATCTAAAGATGAAGACCCTTTTTCCTTATAAGAATTAGGAAATGGAACATTGTGTTTCTCCATGATGTTCCTTACTTCATCAATCTGCTTGTAATAACACTAATGTTCATCATGACCACTCTTTTTAAAATAGGCACACTTCTTTTTTGAATTACTATCCCCCTTTTTGTTGGTATTAGGAGAAGACTTACCTTGTTGTTGATTTGATGTTGGTGATGAGCTATTTGTGTTCCCTAGTTTGTTATATTTCCACTTCTTCTTTTTGCCCTTTCCTTTGTTTGAACTTTCACTAGTTGAATTTTTAGAACTCTCATTATTAGCCACCAATGCCTTAGACTTTGAAGACTTGATAATCCCCATTATTATCAACTTAGCTTGTTCATCCTCTAAAAATTGAGCATAGTCATCAAAAGTAATTTTCTTATAGGAAGCCCCTAAGGTAGTCTTTGTGGTGTTGAAAGAAGAGACAAATGTGGAGTAGTCAGATGGTAGCTTATTATGTATTAGATAAATCAACTTGTCATCTTTGATGGGATTACCACAATCATTAAGTTTTTTTCTCGACTCATTCACCTTAATAATAAAATCTTGGATAGAATCAAGCTCTTAGGATCTAGGGAGATAGGCTCATCTTCAATCTTGTAGACATCTACCTTAGTCACTTTCCCATATAATTTTTTAAGGGCATCCCAAGTTTCCTTGGATGTATTATATTTTATTATCTGATAAAGGATCTTGTCATCAACCTCTAACCTAATAAGTCCTAGGGATTTCCTATCTACTATTTCCCAAGCATTGATATCACTTTGAGATACTTGATCACCTGTTGGTTTAGGAAAATATCCATCTGCATATTGGGAAACTTCTTTATTCATCAATTCACACCATTTTTTAACTGACCATGGGGCATAGTTATGTGGTGTTAACTTTAGAATCTTAAGTTTTTCCATAATGCAAGAAAAGAAAGATAACAACAAGAAAAGAGGAACACAACACCAAGACACACCCCCCTTTTCACTCAATCAAACCACCCACCCCCCTCCAAATGAATGATTTTGGCACTTTATACTCAATGTATTTACAATAGCTACTTGCCAATTTAGCTGTAAGTGGGCTTCTAGTTTTGTTGTTTACAAGCTCCTCTTCGAGTTCAAATTTGGTACTTAGCAATGTAGCTCAAATGTATAATAATTTTCAAGTTTGATCAAAACATTACAATAAATAAAAGGACCTATTTTTGAGAGTGGTATTTCTATCCACACAAGCCTATAATGTGATTGCAAATCTGGAAAGTAGACTAAAAATTATGCACTTTCAAAAAAAATTGGAACCTGAAAAATGTGTCCAGATGAGCCCATATAGAGCATTTGAAGTTGCAAAATGCATGATTGGATAGGTACAATCACCAAAAACTAATTTTTCTAACAAATCCATGCACCAAAACTAGAAAATAATAGCACCAGTAAAAAATTCAAGAAATTCTAGCCAAAATAAAAAATATTGCACCTGAGTTGGTGTTCAAATGATTGAGATACGGCCTCCTGAATTTGGATTGTAAAATCAAAACTACACCTGGTGAGGGGTCTTCTTAGGAAATTGCTATGTTAAATTTGACCTCCAAATGACCATCATAGTAGTGCAATATGGCCTGCTTGTGATGGTCAAACAATCATCAAATTTAGGCTAGTGAAATGATGATGTCAGCAAAAAAGCCCCCCTATTGACATGGCAATTCATAAGATGACATGGTAGTCATACAATGAGGTGGAAAATACATACTATATGCACAATGGTGACTATATACTAGTTAAGTTGGCACCAGAGGTCTGCATGGAGGTCTTTGTGGAGGTTACAGAGAATGCCGTGTGGAGGCCGCAAAGGATGATGTGTGGAGGAGGACTATAGTCATCAGAGCTGAATGTCATTGGGGCTCAAACATCGATCAATGGCCAAAGCCAAAGTGGTTGACAGAGATGTTGAAATTGGTGAGAGGTGGTCTCACTAGTAGTTGGTGGGCTGGTGGTGGGTTTAATCCTATGTGCACCAAGAGTTGGTGCCAAAGTTGTTTAAAAACAACAAGCCATGTAAGGTAAAGTGGATTGGAATCCACCAAGTTATGAAGCCTGCTATGATTTTCACCAATTGGGTTGTGCCCCAGGGTGAGGAATATTCTAGTTTGGATGAACAATGGTAATATGTTGCTTGGTCACTTGCAGTCTGTGAAAATTGATGCAAGCCGGATCTGTAGAGAATTAATGCTAATTGCGAGTCGTTGAAATTTTATCACCTAGTTTGCCTACAATAAATGCTCCTCTATAGGCCTAATAGGCCAAAAATTTTACAAAAAAAATAGTAGATATGGAAAAAATTTGCATATATACTAATATAAAAAATGTAGATATGAAAATAAATTGCACAAATATAAAAGATCATACCATTTTTACAAATTAGGCCTTCGAGTTCTGATTTGCAAACAAAAATGGCCTCAATTTTGACTATGGCCTAGGATAGGCAAATTTATAGTCAAAATTCACCGAATCGATGCTCTAGATGCAATGGTGAGGTCCGCTTTGGCTCTAAACAATCCCAATAGCTATTGATACATGGATTTGAATCATGGTCCTCCAAGAGGTGAAACAAAAATAGTCTCCAATGGCAATGAAATGAAGCTCCCTCAGCTTTGATACCATGTAATAATTTTCCTTAGGGAAAAAATGACACCAAGATCAAGAAGCTCAAGAACAAAGCACAATATGGACCAAATGATGTATGATCATATTAACAATATAAGAATCAATACTGTACATACACACTAGAAGTGCCTGTATATAAAGGCCTCTAGAATGACTAGGAGTTAGTGAAGAGATAAGCTCAACAACTAAGCACACATCCACCAGAAGTGGATTATCCTCCATTGTGCATGAATGTTTGCACAATGTTCAATGAGAGGATAAGCATGAAAAGGTGTATCTTGTATAGAGATTTTGTGACACCATGTGCTTAAATTAGTTGCTAACTCCTATGTTGTCAACAAGACAACTCATATGACAATGCATACTCCTAGGTGTCTAGATAATGCATTAAACTAAGTAAACTTAAGTAAAGTGTAAATAGTAATTAATTATTTACACTAATACCAATTAATTAGTCATTCACTATACATATGAAATGTGATCAAATTATATTATAATTGTAATTTACCAGTGTGTCAATGCCAAACGTGTCACTCAAGAATTCATCTGTGACTAGGCTATATCCATAGTGTCTCTAACATAACAATCAAATGTTAATAAGGATCCACATGATGTGCATATGTACTCATGATGCAAAGAAGACTCCTCAACTAATGGACTGGTGCAATGAATGAGGGTCTATGTCAAAGCATTAATAGTCCCTAGAGTATTGGTTTCTACATTTCCATTCACAATTGAAGGAATAATCACATGCTTACCTTGTGGCTTGACAATAGGCACCCTAACTGCATTAGAGTCATGATGTGCCCCTGATCTCTCAAATGATGACCCCCCACCTCTACCCTAAGAATTTAACATACCAAAATAATTGGAGATCTCCCCAAGGAAAAAATCACAATACAATTTTTTTAAAAAATACATGGGAACCTCATGATTATTGCAAGGACGGGCATCAAAGACCATCCACCATCTATCCTAAAAGTTCTTTCTAATATCACCATGTATGCACCAATGGATGGGGAACATTTTAGTGGTATATTTAACAATGTCTTTTCCTCCAAGCTTTTTCAACAATGCACATATATTGGTACATTTTTATATGTCCTTTTTCCTTACATGTTTATAGGATAATTTTTTTGCATAATATCTTCTTTGTTCTTCTCTCTTAACATGCCAAGTATCCAATTGACAACTAATAGAAGCTACATGGTTGATACTGGACTCGAGGGAGGACGCCAATTGTGCTCTCAAAGGATTAGTTTTCCTGCAAGCTTTCAACCTACCAATGATGGCTTCTAATTCAATTTTCTCTCTTTCTATTTCATTCATTATATTGTCTTGGGTGCCAGGAGGAGGTCTTTCAATTGGTGGGGGTTGCAAAATTTCTTGCTCTTCTTGTAGAGAGTTTTCATTTTTATTTTGTTGATCAGGTTAGGAATTTGGTGGTTGATTATTCACATTTCATAATAAGAAATCAATTGCATTTTAAATAAATAAACAAATTTGAAGAAAAACTAGAAAAACATACAAAACAATGCAAAAAGCATACAAAGCAATGAAAAAAGAAGAGTAGAAAACATACTTAACGATCCCGATCTTGAACTTTGGCAAAAAGGAGGCATTTTGAGGAGGAGAGTGAGAAAAATTTTCAACTTTCACAAATTGTGTGCATGCTGTTGAGGAGAAAGAAGAAACTGACACAAAGAAATAAGGGAAAATGGAATGGGTTGCAGGTTTGAAGCCCATTTATAGAGTTTTTAAAAAGTGCACATGCTTTTAAAAAATTAAATTTTTAGTTGTGTGTCATATTTTTGGCATCACAACTCGGTGCATTTTCCTAAGAATATCAATTAAGAAACAATATTTCAAAGCCAATGTATTATTGTACTTTTAATAATATTTAAAAAACTTTACCTCGGGTGTTCTTGCTCCTAGCCTCACAACTCTAATAGAGAAAGTACTATGTGGTATTCTCGTACCGCTTGATGCACCCTACATTACATATTGTTTGAGCATATCAATCTAAAGTTCTCCATAAAATTTTAAAATAAATATTTTTATGATATTTAGGTGATTAAATAAAATCATGTCAATACTCATGAGGTTCATTAGATGAGATTTGGGTAATGCTAGGAGCAATAGATGTGGTTAGGAATTGGATGGATTTGATGAACGGGAGGGTTACAATGATGGTAGGATATGGAAGAGGATCTATAAGTGGGTGTTTAGTATCATACCAATTAAGAAATAATATTTTTAAGCTAATTTATTATTGTAATTTTAAAAATATTTTAAAACCTTTACCTCGAGTGATCTTGCTCCTAGCCTCGCACTTCTAGTAGAACAAGTACTTTGTGGTGTTCTGGTACTACTTGTTGCACCTTGCATTGCATATTTTTCACATATCAATCTAGAGTGATCTATAAATAATTGTTTTTACTTTTATGATATTTAGGTGATTAAATAATGTCACATCAAAACTCAAAAAAGAAACCTATGTCCCCTGTCCATTGAAGACTATTGCCATCAAATCATTTTTGAGTGTGAAATTTGCACCTCTGTATCAATAACAAGTATTCCCACAATGTACACATGGACGAGATGACACTCCATCCTTAGATACCTTCATATGCATCTTATCACACATGTGCTAACTGCTAAAACACAAATTTTGATTAGGCCCCAAAGACTATAATGATGCACGTGATGACAATGCAGATGGTACAAGTGAGGATGACACTAGTGGTGTAGGTGACACAAGTGGAGATGATAGTAGTGGTGTAGGTGACACAAGTCAAGATGACACTAGTGGTGTAGGTGATGCTGATGGAGTTGTTGTAGGTTGTGATGACCTAGGTGCAATAAGTAATGATGATGGAGTTGTCACATACTATGATGACCTTGGTGCCATAGGTGAAGATGATGGGGTTCTTGCATGCTGTGATGACCCTAAAGGCCCCTAAAGGTGCATTTGATGATGGTTGAGGTGTCATAGGTGAAGGAAAATCATCTAACTCTGAGCCATGTTGAATGATAACATCTGTCAATGATGCAACTGCATGAAGAGTCTGTAATTGAATAGAATCCTTTACAATTGATGGGAGCACAACATTAGGCACGGTTTTTTATGATCTATGTCTCCTCTCATGTTGTGGTACCACTCTATGGGCCCTAGGTCTATCCTATGTAGAGCCTCTCTCTCTAGCCTAGAATTGATGGATGCCAATGTAGTTTGGCTTCATGCCAAGGATGAACTCACAATATAGCTTTCTCAAAAAATATAGAGGCACATCATAATTATTACATGGTGGTATGTCAAAAACCATATACTACCTATCCCAAAAACATGATCTCATCCTAGTATAAGTGCACCAATAAATAGGATAAGTTTTGGTTGTGTGCAATAGGGAGTTGCCAAATATACAATCAATGAAAAGAGAACATATAGTACCTTTCTTTATGTCTTTATCTGTCACTTGCTGATATGATAACCCATTGGCATAAAATTCATGAAACCTATCCTTCCATGTATCCCATTTTGTAACCTCCCTAGACACCTCATTTTCATTGTGGGCTATTTTTTCAAGTGTATTTGCTAGGGTTGAGTGGTGAAAAAGTGTAGATGACTGCAACCTATTGACCATTTAGCTAATGTTAGCACTATTTTGCGAGTGACAGTTTATGAGATCCTCTTATGTAGTAGTTAAATTATGTAATTGTATGCATGGAGGCTTTATAGGAGGTGGTGATTATTGAATTAGAACATTGCGTGGAGTGTTTTGTAGTTGCGTGACCACTGGTGGAGGGTTTTGTGGTTGTGTCACAATGGGTGGATTTTTTTGTGGTTGTGTCATGATGGGTGGAAGGTTTGATGGTGTAGGAGGTGGTCTTTTATCTCTCCCTCATTTTCTTGGATTCCTTGATGCATCAATATTTTTTAAAAAAAATAATAATTACAAAACTTATAAACTATAAAGACCAAATTACAAAATTACAAAATTTGATAAAAAAATATATGGGTAAGTGCAAGAAGTTGGGTGTCACTTTTGGGCAAAAAGTGGAAGTGGTTTTCCTATTTTTGAAATTTCTTGTCAATTGATGTCAAAATTTGATGCATTTAGAAATTATGTATAAAAATACTTTAAAATTAAAAATTTTAGTGTTCAAAATCTACTTTTTGAATATGTAATTTATTTGTGTACCCATATGATAGAGTTTGTTTTTCGTATGGAACTTTAAAAATAACTTTTTCAAAATGCTTGTTTTAGGACCATACCACATTCATGTGCGAACACCATAATTCGACACAAATAAATGAATTTTTGTATTTATCCTTTTTTAAAAAGTTACCTAACACACCAAATATTGATGATAATTTTTTTTCTTAATTTTTCATCGAATAATTTTTTTATTATTAATTTTTAATTGGCTATAAAGGTAAATTTTAAAACCTATCATGTATGGACACCATAATTTGATCAAAATTTTACCTTTTTCTATTTTTTTAAAACTTCAAAAGAATTGTATTTAAATTGATAACATATAAATTAATTTAGGAAAAATCATAAAATTAAAAAGTTATTAACATGTTAGTGAACCTCACTATTTTACATTTAGGTACCACCTTTGATTAAAAAATAATGTAAAAATAGTATATTAAATCATAACACTATAAAATTTATATTTTTGAAATAAGGACAATAAGAGCTCTAAAAGGTTTTTGTTTCATTAAAAAAATTGATCAAGAAGACCATTTAAACATTATGGCAAGGCATGAATTTATCAATTCAATGCCTTAGCCAAATCTTGAGAGATGAAGGCATAGGCTTCGTCCTGAACCAATATCCAAGGCATGAAGAAAAATTCTACACATTTTGAAAACTTAAAAGTCACATTTAAAATGCATTGAAAATCCCCCCAAAAATAAAAAATTCAAACTTTTTTCATTTTTTCAAAAATGGGTACCCATTTTTCAAAAATAAAAAAGGCATCCAATTTTTTAAAAAATGGGTGCCCATTTTTTAAATTTAGGATTGGTCACCTGAACCTAATAGAGGTGCCCATTTTTTTAAAAATAGGTACCCATTTCTAAAAGAGCATGATCTCAATCTACAAACTTCTACAAAATTGAGACCCAACTTCTTGCTTCTACCCATATAAATGATGAATAGAATGAAGACCTACCTCATTTGCAGGGTGCCATGGATGGAAATGCAACAAAAAATCATTTTTAATGCTAAACCCAATAGGGTTTTGATGTTCTCCTCTGCACTCCATGTTGCTATTGTCGTTTGAGCGTATAAAAGTGCCCTCAAATGTGGAAAACAAAAAAAAAGTTTACAAAACATGATCAGGTTATTTAAAGTATAATGGCTAAGCTTGGATACCAAGCTTGGCCAACATTTCACTTTTAAATAACTTGATCAAGCTATTGAAATTTTTGGTTTTTTTTTGGGGGGTGGGGTGTCCACTTTTTTTTACACCAACTTGGTTCTCGCACCCCTTTGTTGTATGGGGACTTCCAAATCATTATTTTTCCTATGTTCCTTTTCATCTACATGTGGGGCTACAGAGTGGGGCGATGTGGGCATGTGGACCCTTGTGAATGAATTTTTTGATCCTCTATCTTTTCACACAATTTTTTTTGTCAGCTCCTTTATCTTCTTACATGGAGAAAATTATAGTTAATACATTCCATTATGTTTTTACTGCTGCAATCTATAATAGTAAATCATTAGAGTCCTTATTCTATGACATGCCAAAGGCTTCTAGATTATGAACAACTTTAATCCCCTAGTTCTCTCTGGCCTCCTTGTGCTCTATAATTCTCACACTACTTAGATCTTCAATTCCCAAACTTTTGTAATTCCTAAAATAGTGTTTCTTCAAAAAACTCCCACTTTTGTTTAAAGTTGTCTTTTTCAATATTCATTATGAGACACAACCTCCAACTTATAGCACATACAAAACAATTGTTTTGTGAGTGAGTAGGAAATTCTCTTCCTTCATCCTCCTCTTCGTCCTTGACTTCATCCTAGCTTGCTTCAATATCTTCTTTCTTAATAGAATCCAAATTTTTAAGAACATCATTTTCCTCCATCTATGCTCAATCTTACCAAACCTTGATACCAATTATAAGTTATTAAACAAGAATATTAAAATTAATATTTTTTTTGAAAAAATACAAAGTACAAGTACACAAATTTATCAAGGTTCACCACAACTTGTGGCTATGTCCACATTTGAGCAGGGAACTATTATGTTAATCAATAATCAATCTAATATAGTGCATGACTAGAAACATCTATTTATACATTCACAACAACCAATATAACTATTAGGTTTCATATGTCACCAAAAATAAAAAATAAATATAATAAATAAATAACCATAAATTAGAAAAAATGAACATAAGGGTGTGGTCCTATGAGGATTTGTGTTGTGGATGGTCCTATGAAGCCAAAAAAAGAAGTTTTCTATGAGATTAATTAGATTCTTCTCTTAAAAAATAGGTGCCTATACTTTTTAGGGTGCAGATGGGGGGCTAGAAATTGCCACACCAACTTAGGCTTTTACTTTTCAATCATATACCAATTTTCAATTTTTATCAATAAATATTTTAAATATATTATTTATTTAGTAAGTGAATTGAATATGTTAAAAACTAATTAAAACTCATGAGATCACCCAATTCCATAAATTATGGAACTTAAACTTTTTAAGAATGACTCCCCTACAAAATTCATGGGAACTATACTTTAAAATAATCCAAATCTTTTTAAAGAAATCCCAATCAAACCCCACCCTAAATAATGATAACTTGAAATTATAAAATTTATTTTAAAAATCCTTACAATATTGACTATTTTAATTGCTCCATACCTAAGAAAATAGTTCGATGGAAGATAAATGATACAACAAATAGAAAATAAGACAATCTACATAAACTGAGCATACAAAAAAAAAAAAAAAAAAGTTCAAAGGAAAAATAATATAAATGTGATAGATGAAAGAAGATGGACAATGGAAAAATTAGAGAACTAGGGTTTGTGAGAAATTACAAGAAATAACAATGTTTCAAATTGTGCAAAGATATGCCAACAAAATTTATGGAGGAATTTTAGGTTGATCCTCATATTAAAAGTGTTATTTTAAATAGATTTTAATTCTAACATTCAAAATGTTATAGGATAACCAACAAAACCTCCTATTCTTCATTTCTATTATCTAGAATTGGCTAGTTTTGTGACGCAAGTGAACACCAACTACACACAATTCCAATTCAACATCAATTTTTTCTAGCAAATTATTGAAAATCAAATTCAATTAAACACAATTCAATAGCTTTATTAGCCAATAGGCTATCTCCTAGGGGATCCTCTGTAAGGAAACTTGGAAATAAAGAATATAACCATTTCCACATAACCCATAATAGATCTGAAATAAATATAGAATTAAAATCCACATGCAAGAGAATAGACAACATACCCACAAAATTGTGACACAAGATATACCCTAAGAAATCCTCATTGAGGGAAAAAACTAGCCTCCAAAAGCATCAATATCCATGTATTATTCAGCAAAAAAAAATCCTTTGAAATACAACCATGGAAGCCTTCAAAGCCATAGCCACCACCAAGAAATCCATGTGAACAAGCATGAATCCACACATCATGTGCCATGCTTCCAACCTTCACAAATGCTCCCTTGGCTAACCTATGAAGCCTTGTCTTGCTTGACTCTTTCCTTTCTCACTCACCAATAACTACCCTTATGGCTGCATATATAGTAGTAAGTCCCACAAAACGACCAAGTGTTATTACATAAACCATGTGCTACCTAACCCATTGACCCCACATTTAATATTGGGCATTTAATTATTTTCCCCAATATTAAATAATTACATAAAATATTATCACAATGTTACAATACAACTCATCAAGTATATACCAAGGGAATCTTTACATGTTGCATGTCCATCTAGGTGTTCCTAGATACAACATTACATGATATAATAAAATAATAAAATTTAAGCAATATTATGCAATGTGTGCAACACCCATTATCTCAACAATCTCCCACTTGTTGTATACATTACATAGGGTCAATCTGTAGCCACATAAATGTACAAGGGAACAATCCCTCCCAGCACAACCAACATCATGGATCAAAGTACACCAAATACTCTATTCTAGTACCTACAACAAAATCAAAGTATCCAGCATCTCAAACATGAATGATCTCACCTCCTATTATGTGACTACCACTGGACATACATAGAAGTCATCCAAAGAGAAAGCCACCCAACCTATCACATTAGAAGATCATAAAATCCTATACCAACTGAAATGCCAAACACAAAATCCTAATCTTAAGGTAATCACATGTATCCATAGTTTTCAAAATATCCATAGTTAAAATAGCACCCACAACAAGTTCCAAAGCCATCCAACTATCCATTCCTCCAAAAGAATACCAAGTGAGTCTCACATCATGAACATATCCAATCTATAACTTACAATCACAAGCCTCAAGAGTAATACCTACCACATATATACCAAGAAGCTCCCACTGCAAAAGATAATGTCAAATCTATAACCAATCCACTCACAACATCTCAAAGAAGTGAATCCATGTAGTATCAAGGACATCCACAATACATAAACTGATATCTTGCAAGAAGAACTCTCATAACAAGTATCCAATAGTCTCCCAAATTCTCCATAACCAACAAAGGAAAGAGATAAAGGAATAACCATGTCATCTCTCACATGACATACATTAGCACAAACCAATGATCACAATCTCTAACCAATCTCAAATCCAATGTAAGTGAAACTGAACATCTAGGAAGATAACCAAGACCAGAGAAACCATACAAATCATAACCTATATCATGTCCTTCTACACACACCTCTAGATGTAAACTGTGCAAGTATGATCTCCTCAAACCCCAACAAGAAGCCACAACAACACCCAAACCATACCATATAACTAATCATGGATGTAAGCCTCTCACAAGAATATCAAACTCATAAACCATTCCTAATCCAAGGAATATGCCCAATATAAAACCATCTCCCAAACTCAACCATCATAACAACATATGCACATGGAGATAACTAATGCTAAACCATCTCTCAAATGAACCCTCCAGAACTAACTCATGTACCATAGCTCAAGATCCATATCCATGAAAGACAAGCATAAATATAATGCACCTAAGAAAAGCAATGGGCTATACCTCTCAAGTAGACCTCCAAGTAGACCAAGAGTGGGGAATAAGAATGCTTATCAAGATACCCAAGTCTCCAACCAAGACTCATCTAAGAACAATCTCCTTTTAGGTCCATATTAGGTGACAACCCCTCAGACTTCCTGCTAAAACCATCAACTATCCCAACAAATACTTCTCTAATCCAAGAGAAATCAGCATCACCATCGTTTCTAGGTATCCATGAGCACTTGTAACTAATCAATCCATGCCAACTCCAAATGCAACATAGAAATACCATGAAGTATCCAAATTATGATCAGTGTACTCAATACCAAGAAACTAAACCAAGATCAATGTCAAAGTTCCAACCATTGCCTTAGAAACATAAAATGACAACATGATCTTATCATCTCAACCAAAAAAATAGCATGCTCCATATGAACATACCATAACATGTCACAACTCTAAATGAATATCAAGAGTATACCATGACATAATAATGAAACCATCCTCACACCAAGGATAATATGCCAAATGACAACATAAACCATGCCTTTACCAAGAACCTTATGAGTCCTCAAGATGAAACCATCTCCACACACCATGAAGATAACCAAGAACTCAATGAGTCCTTAAGATCTAACCATCTTCACACACCATGAAGATAACCAAGTGCACCATGCAAATGTCAAAGGCACTTCTGTAGCAATAGGATCTAAGACAAACCTCCAACATCTGCAAACACTCAATAAATATATCAATGCCCAAAAACTCCCACTAAACTATGGTTCCAAGTCACCTATGGCATCATAAAATCCATCTCCTACATGAAGATCCAAACCAAACTAGGAACTAGTCTTGCATTGTCACCTCATCACTGTCACAAGTTCCTACTAAACTATGTATCCAAGCTATCCATGACACATGATGAAAAATAATCATCTAAGCATGAGAATCAACCAAGGCATTAAACCATCAAAGAACTCAAAGTGCACATCATGAGCTCCTCAAAAGAAACCAAATAACCATGATCCTCAACCAAGAAGATATACCACCATAATTGAATCATAAATCCAAGCTAATGAACATCAAGGATGTACCTGTATATCCAATCATGTCATGCCAAAATCTATGATACCATGATCGCATCCATGAATCGAGAAACTAACACTCAATGTGTCCAACCTGTCAGCATAAAATAGTCAACCACAATTCTCTATCGTGATTGTACCTGGTAACAACATCTCATCCCTTCTACATGAAGAAAAAAAATAACAAATCATGTGACTTAGGGCATAGACAACCCAAATCCAAGTAACCAATCTGAATATGCATCAATAATGAAAGATCAATGGGCAAAGACAACCCATAACCAAGCCATAAATGCAACCTGTAAGTATAGACCACTTACAACACTACACAATTTGTAGATCCAACAAGTCATCATACATATCCAAACCAAACACTAATAATCATATCATCATGAGACCAATCTGAATAATAAACTGAGTATAAAATGACATCAAATTTTAAATCTCCAAACATACAATGTCATAAACTCACAATGTTACCATAGTCAAAATATATACCATAAACTTATCAAATCAATATATCACTAAATAAACCATGCCAAACTTGCACCAAATCTGAACCAATATGTAGAGCTCTCCAAGAGCTTTCCATTGACTACTTGAAGTCCACAATCTAACTCCATATGCCCAAGTTATGCCCTAATCTGTGCTCAAAATAAACAACATATGAATTTAGGGCTTTTAAAACCTAACAAAATATCAAATTCACAAAACCAAACCTACACTATGTTGTAGTGCTTTGAATTAGCTTTCCAACGCTTGTAAGAACTCTAAAATTCGATATTTTGAGAGAGTTATGGCTGTTTTACTAAGATAGTCTTTTTACCATTTTCACTAAGATGTTTCAATTTTATTTTTATTTTTTTGTAACGAAAAATTTCGATGGGATTTAATTTGATGGCCATCATGGACTAAAACCAAAAAAACTCTTTCATTTCCTCTAACCATGGTCAAACTAGAGCATATTATATATCAAAATTTATGGAAATGTCAACTCGGATCCAATGGTGAGGTTTGTTTTTACCCAAGAGGTCATTTTTTGAAAGCTACCCCCTAAAACCCTAATTTAAATGAAACATCCAAAAAATCCTTTTGTTCAAAAAATTTCACATGCCCAAATGTTTTAACATCCCATCATAATAGCAAACCCAAAACCCTCAGATCTACAATAAATCACTCATATAGCTTGCCCTTTTCTTTTATCCTCTCATGCATTCCCATGGATTCAATCTAGGGTTACAATTATAAAACCATAGCTCTGATACCACTTGTAAGGAAACTTGGCAATAAAGAATATAACCATTTCCACATAACCCATAATAGATTTGAAATAAATATAGAATTAAAATCCATATGTAAGAGAATAGACAACATACCCACAAAATTGTGACACAAGATATACCCTGGGAAACCCTCATTGAGGGAAAAATCTAGCCTCCAAAAGCATCCATCACCATGTATTATTTAGTAAAAAAAATCTTTTGCAATACAACCATGGAAGCCTTCAAAGCCATAGCCACCACCAAGCAATCCATGTGAATAAGCATGAATCCACACATCCCATGTCATGCTTCCAACCTTCACAAATGCTCCCTTGGCTAACTTGTGAAGCCTTGTCCTACTCGACTCTTTCCTTTCTCACTCACCAACAACTACCCTTGTGGCTGCATATATAGTAGCAAGTCCCACAAAACCACCAAGTGGTATTACATAAACCATGTGCTACCTAACTCATTAACCCCACATTTAATATTGGGCATTTAATTATTTTCCCCAATATTAAATAATTACATAAAATATTATCACAATGTTATAATACAACTCATCAAGTATATCCCAAGGGAATCTTTACATGTTGCATGTCCATCTAGGTGTTCCTAGATACAACATTACATAATAAAATAAAATAATAAAATTTAAGCAATATTATGCAATGTATGCAACACCCCTTGTCTCAACATCCTCCTCTCACAATTGTTCTATTCAGATGGAAAAAATACTCTATGCTAAAATATACTTTCAGTTGCTAGTAAAATAAAATAATGGAATTTTTGTTAGTAAAATTAAACTAAGTCAGCTTTGACTATTTAACACTTTTAGTACTAAAATAATGATAGTGTATGATATTTAAGTCATTTTCTATATTGTTTCAATTTGAAAACTTTGTTTTCCAACCCCCTAAAACAATTTTATAGTAATTTGTTTGGTTAATTTAACTACAAAGATGTAAGCTAAACTCTCTTGCATAAATGAAGAGACAACCCGTAGGGAAAAGATCTTTCTCATTATTTCAATTCATATCTTAAGGTTTCAATCGTAAGTTATCTTGAGTTAATTTTTGGCCATAGAAATTCATATTGTCTTATCATAATTTTCTTTTACACTTCAAGAAATTCCCTAATTGTAGTGTGTGAACTTGAAGAGAAAAAGGCATTCAAATATATTATTTAGCTAACAAAGGCTAGTCACATATATCTCAGACTTTTTGGAGCTCTTAAGTCAACAAAGCTTGTTAAAACTCTAAAAAATGCCTCACTAGTCTGGCAGGAATCCATATGAACTAGCGCTTGCACCTTTGAAGGGTGCAAGGGTTAAGCCAATTGTCTTGTATACTTTTGATTATATTTTACATAGTTATTAATAAACTCTCCTTGTCTATTAACACTCCTTTCTCCCTCATGATCTTTGTTTTATCATACCCCTCTTGACACTTCACTCCTATGTATCTATATCCTATTTTCTTTATTTCTCATTGATTTATTCTATATATCCATCTATCACGTCAGTTATTTGTATCATTATCTCTTTTTGTCTCCCTCCTCTTCTCTTCCTATTTATTTTTCCATCATCCATCTATTTATACATTGTCGCTCCCTAAGTTTCCATATCTATCTTTATCCCTATCAATATTTTACGTCTGCACCCCTTTTTTTCTTTATATTATTTATCCTACTCACTCTCTCCACCCCCACATACTCTCTCATTGTCTCTCATTATAACTATATATCCCTATAACTCTCATTTTCTATACAGAAGAATAAACAATTAATCTATTCAAAATCAACAATTTAAAATCAATCTTTATCCCATTATCTCTATTTCTACTTTTCTCATCCATGTGTCCTTTCCATCTCCATCTCCATCTCCTATTCCACATTCTTCCCATTAATTTATTTTTATAATAATAATTTTCTACCACTTATTTCACGATCAGGCTACTATACTATCTTCCAGAATGCATTTAATTAATGTGAAAATAGGGGATCCTGAAATGATTCCTGAAAAAATGGGTGATGGGATAGATGACCTTTCCAGGCGTTTGGTTTTACAACAATTTTGGCATTTCATGGCATCTGACACCACTGAAGTGTCATAACATTCTAACTGCAAGTCTCGCAATGATAAGCCCATTAACTTAATTGTAAAGAATTGGTTGAAATTAGTGGCTAATAAAAGAACTATTTGAAAATACATTATAACACTAATAGATCATTTTCAAGATCTACACTTCTCAAATTCTCTTTAAAAATATGACAGATTTGTGTTAAAAAATTATGACAAGCTTCTTGATTTTGTAGTATGACTATTCAAATGGGACAAATCACTACACCAAAAGAATGACTTTTCAATGTCCAATACAACCACTAGATTTATAGAACACAGGAGGCAGTTAAGCCATGCCACGAATCTTGAAGGGGAATGTTGGTGGTTAGTCCAAAAATTCCCCCCTCATCATCACTCGAGGAGACTCAAACCTATGACCAACCTCTAATACCACTTGTTACAAGCTAGAGTTGCCATTGCACCAAAAGATTGACCTATCAATGCCCAATACAAACACTAGATTTATAGAACACAGGAAATGGTTAAGCTATGTCATGAATCCCGAAGAGGAATGTTGGCAGTTAGTCCAACAAAATTTGAAGCATAAATTGCATTAAGTTGATGGATTTTAGATAAACACAGATTCTGAAATAAATACACAACTCTATTAAATTAAATGGTACAATACAATTTTTCATTAATTAACTTAATAATTTATATTACATAAAATGCTACAACATTCTTCTTCCATTCATGATTCACATTAATCAACAAGTGCCACATAGTGGTGTGTAATTGTCGTTACTCACAATATTATATAATTATTTTTAAAAAATTGTAATATATTAATTTTATGAAGTATATATAAAAATTGATTAAAGTATAATTATCTTAAATAAATTATAGTCATGAAAAATAAAAAAGATAGTTGTAATAAGGAGCTATGTAATTTAAAATAGTCCCACATAGTTAATGTAGTTGAATTTAGATTTTGAAATTTTACTTTCTAATTTCATTTTTTAAATTAAAAAATGCCTTTATATTTCTAATTTTTATAATACATCTAAATTTTAAAATCTAAATTCTACATTAATTATCTCATAGGAACTATTTTAAATTACATAGTTCCTGATTACAATTAATAAAAAATTATTGTTGCCATCTAACTCCACCAAAGAAAAATTGAATTTGAAGATAGTAGAAAGATTAACTCTAATTTTATAATTCTATATATGTTTTACAATCATCAATCATATATAAAAATAATTATAAGTAACAAATAAAAATTATAAACTAATGTTTAATCCAAAAAGATAATAAGTTGAGGAAACCTCCGAGAAAAGGGGTCTATAACACCAAATCAAATCATCCAATCAATTATAAAAAAAATAATTTGTATAATAAAAAAAAATATAAAACTTTCTAATATTTAGATGGCAAAAAAATAGGTAACTTTCATTGGTGGAAATTAATTAACAATCACACAAGCAAACTAAATGTAATAGTATATTGCCTATTGTAATTACAAAACTATTTGATAACCAAGACAATGCAACTAATCTACAAACTACATAATAGAAATATCTACAGAATTACTATAATATCCTACAAAACAAATAAATTATTCATCAAAATAAGAAAATTCAGAAATATAGTGGAAACTACCTCTTTAAATATTGTCCCTATAAACATAGAGATGAAAACTACTTACGAACATCTAGAAAATATTCATCAAAACAAGAAGATTCTAGAATATAATAGAAAATTTATATTAATCTTTAATATGTATGAATTAAAAATTAAATTAAGATGTTTCAGATTTAATATATCTTTATAATTACTTTAATCCGAAACCATACAATTTGTTAACTCATTAAACTTGTTAATTGAGATTAATCTGAAGGCATGTCTTTTAAATTCTGCTGCTCTTCTATCACTAGTGATGTGATTTAGGAGAGGGAATATATAAGCTGAAAAGAACATTAAGGTGAAATGTATAAGTTGAAAGGAACATTAAGAATTAAGTGAATTAATGAACTGTGAAGATCAGGGTAGTTTTTCGGGTATTTTCCTAAGACTAAATTAATATAGATAATATATTACAATCTTGTCTAGAAATTAAAAAAACTTCTAATCAGTATAAAAGGCTTTTCTGATATATGTTATAAATATTAATAGATAATTTTCTAGAATTTTCTATATGTCCATGTTAGACTATGTAGAGTATAAGTAAAAATGAACAAAAATAAAGAAGTTGGCACTAATATAAAAATATAATTGGTTTATATGTCATTTATCAATAATTTTAAAAAAGACATTTTTTTTCTATAAGAATTTCTAAATTAGACTTTATAGAGGATAGGAAAAATGGATAAAATTGCAGACTTAAACAAGTTTAGATCTACAGTTTTCTTAATAAGCATGATTCTCAACATTTCTAATTGTTTAGATTTAAAACCAAGTTCCTTGTATCAAGATTTCTAATCTAAGAAAATAGATTTCCACAATCTGTGATAATCATCTGTTCTCTTATTCATTTTTCCTTGTGTTCCCTTTGTAGACACCTAAAAACCTTTAGAAAATAAAGTATTTTTATTTTCTGAAAAAGTCCTGATGACATCATCATTTATTAATTAATTAATTAATTAATTAATTAATTAATTTTTATGCCATTAAATCCCTTTATCTTAATTAAAAATATTTAATTAAGGAATCCCTCCCAAAAATGTTTAAATCTTATTTAAACATTATTTCCTTATTTATTAATTATTTAATTAATAAATTGACCAAAAATTCTAAAATAAATAAAAAATTTATTTTTTGCCCAAAACTTGGCCAATTTCCTTAAGACCACTAACCTCTTCCAAAATTTTCTAATCCTTCTTTAATTTTAATTAAAGGCTAATCCCATCATTTCCTACCCCTAATCCCAACTCAAAATATTTAATTAAGATTAAATATTAATCCTCATGTTTATTAAAAAATTTTTAATAAATATCTCCTCAACCCAAACCCTTGAAATAAATAAAACTTTATTTATTTCCTAAAAATATAATTTATCCTCACCCTAAGAAGTTCTAGACTCTTCTAGAAAGTCTTCATCCTCACCCAAAGAAGTTCTAGACTCTTCTAGAAAGTCTTCATCCTCATCCTAGGAAATTCTAGACTATTCTAGAAAGTCTTTATCCTCATCCAAAGTCTAGACTCTTCTAGAAGATGTCTTTAAACCTAATCCTAATCCCCTACTAACCTTGTCACATTCCCTAAACATGAGTTAAAACTTCCTAACCCAAGCCAAAGTTAACAAATATCTCCTCCTTCACCGACCCTCATTAAATGCCATCCACTTGCCTATCCTTAAGCTATTCCTAAACCATCCTAATCCATCCTCTAATCATTTGCACAAGCCTAAGCAAGCTTAGAACCTTCCTAATCAAGCCCAAGTCGAAATTGCTCTCATCACCCTCAAAATATCTCAACCATAAAACTTTATGAAGTCCACTAGGTCATAAATGACTCTTACAAGCCCTTTTATTGCTCTTACAAGTCATTATGAGGGTCTTTATGAAGATTTTATCCCTTGAGCCTCCTTTGTTGACTCATCCTTCCCCTTTCCTCCATCCTCTCACCATGTGACATGTGTCACTCCTTGATTGGCTATAAAGAAGCACAATCCATGTGCTCTCCTCTCATGCAATCTGAGCCCTCCATAAGCTTTTTCCCATCCTTGCATCTTAGCCCTCAATCCCTCAAGCCTCTTGCCTATAAATTGGATCCTTCCCCTTTGCAAAATAACACAATCCATGAAGTAAAGTTATAATGCTATTTTGAGAGCCAAATCCATACTAAAGCCATATATCCACACCAAAAATCCACAATCATCCATTGAAGCCTTTGGAAGCATATTGAACATACATCCTATCCATTTAGATAAAGCCACTCAACAAGAGAGCTTCTCATTGAGAGAGCCCATTAATGGCTCATATTCTCAATTGAGAGTTCATCTTAGTCTATCTTGAAGTTTATGAATTTTGTTTAGTTTGTAGAAGCTTTATTTAAGTTTGGTTTCTATTAGCATACTAACATTGCTCATATACACCCTTATGTTATTTTTCATCATAATGATGGATCTCAATGTGTTATTTAAAACTTTGATGTAAAAATATTCAGCACTATCAAATCTAGAAATTATTGTAGATGATTATCGTTAATTGTGGAAATCTCATTATCATAGATTATAGAAATCACATAATCATTGATTGTAGAAATCTCTATTCTTTAAAAAAAAAATTATTATCAAAAATCATTCTAAACTTTTTAAGTGTTGAAGATTTTTTAAAATATCATTACAATGACTTCTCAAAAATTTAGAATTTTCAATATTAAATCTATTTATTAGCACAGAATTCATAAAGTCATCTCTCTTGAAAACTATTAATTTGTAAAAGAACACCCATTAAGGCCTATTTGAAAAAGAATACTACTGATAAAAATGTTGATTATTGGCATTAAAAAAATCACAAACTGGAGTTCTCAAAAATTCGAATATTCTAATTTTAGACTTTTTAAATGCTACCAAATTCATAAGGCGCCTATTAAAACTTTTAATTGCACTATTGATAAATGTTACCAAAATGAAAGAAATAGAACTCTTGTTCATATTATGTAGACTGACATTTCTTAGACTTTGTACTTAATTAACCACCATATATGTAGATGAAGAAACCATGTCTTCATTAGACCAATAGAGTTGCATTTTTTTTTCAAAACAATCAAAATGCAGGTCTGATGATCTAATTAAAAACATGATTTCAACACTTACAACTGCGACCATCGCAAATTGATAGTCAAGAATAATACATAGTCTCATACACAATCTGAAACTCATGCTTCCAAGTAAACAAACTAAAAATTTGATTTTGAGTGCTCTATGAATACAGAATCCAAATATATAGAGGCAATTTGTGTATGGAACTTTTGTACATGTGTACTCAACAATGATGCTTCAATCATTATTAATATTCTATTGTTGCAGTTTCATTATGCAAACACAGGGATTTTGACAATGTCGTGTGCTAAACTTGGAGCCATGTCTAGAACAAATGCGAAGATTGACCATGGCTTATTTTTAGATATTTTAGAATGGTATATTGGGGTCATTTATAGTTGTTAATTGTTGTTGAAAGTGGAGTTTTTTTTCAAAAGTTGAGAAAAATTGGAGGTTAATTTAAGTTAGTACTATTGAATTTATTTTTTTGTTAAAATCATATTAGTTTAAAAGATCATATATAATTATTTTTAAATAATAGGCAAGAGATAAATTGTGAGTCTCTTATTGTATTTGATATTTATTATTTTAACCAATTAGATAACCAATTAGATGCAAGTATTTTTATTTCTTCTTGTCACTTTTCATCTTTCTAAAAGTATATATGTGAATTTTTTAGTTTCTAAATTCATTAAAAAAATTATTTTAATGCAATTTGATTAGTTATATTCTAGGTGTTATGAGAGCCCATTTTTGAGAAACACTATCGGGCAATACATTAATATATCTTGAAACTTTAATTCTTTTACTTTTAGATTAATTAAGTCTCTTATAATTCTAAGTTTCATCTTAATTTATATTTTTATATAAGTGTTTTACCCTATTTACATTCTAATGTATTTTTTGTTATAAACTATATTCCACACACTAATTCATCCATTTTTCATACTTTATTTTATTTATATAAAAAATACATAAGTATTTTGATTACTATGTTACTTCTATATTAATTTAATTGTTAGTCCCTGCAAGGCAGAGACTATTGTTTTCATCACACTTATAAACAATTAATTGGTGGTAAAAAATCCTTCAATAGAAAATTTAAAAGTTTATCCTATTGTTTCCAATGTCTTCATTTTTCAAATTTTATTATTCACTGATTTTCCCATTTTTTCATTGGTAGGTGCTAAATTTACTTGGGGTTTTACTTTTTTCTATTAATAAAATAAGGAAAAAATAGCTTGCAGCCAATGAGCAAAGAGCATAATTTTTTTTCTAATAACATTTTCTAATGTTCATTTTTATGGTGAGAGACATTTGTCAAATGTAACATTTTTCCTTGAAGAGATGGACAAAGACCAAAACAAAACTCAGCTTTCACCCATTGTGAATTATTCATTACACCCTCCTTCCTATTAATTTTTTCAATCAAAATTATTAATTTCTAATGTTTGAATACTGTTTTATTTTTAAACTAATTTTTTAACATTTATTTCTTTTTTCTTATTGGATGTTTCCAATTTAGCTGGGGATTTATTTAATTTTTGAATTTTAAAAATATGAAACTTTTTGTATTTGGAAACTTCCTACGATTTTTTTGTAGGACTCCTTGCCACCATGATTTAGGGTACTCCACATTAGGCTGTCGTAGAGTAGGCCGAAGGCTGACATGTTGCAGGGGGCTCTCTTTTCCGAGGACTTCTTCTGTGATTTTTATCTCCACTAATTTTTAAATTAATTAATAAATTCAAAAAATTGTCACTTCGGGTGCATTTGTTAGACTATTTAGCCAAGGGCCTATTTCAACACCCTCCATTAGAGTTAAGCCAAGTTTAAACCGCAAAGGTTGGAAAAATCACAATAAATGTAGCTTTCTAATTACAAAGTTAGATGGATATTTTATAACAGGATTTTAATCACATAAATGAAATCTTGTGATTTTCTCAAAAATTAGTTGTCATTTCGTTACAGTGAATAATTGAATTGAGCTTTTTATTATTACTATTACATTATGTTATTTGAAATTTTTTAGTTTTAAATTATATTGTTATTTTATAATAATTATATTAGTCAAGTTGAATCATTAAAATTTGTATTACAAATCAAAACATGAGTGTAAATAAAATATTCAATACAGGTTAATAGTGTAGTTCAAATTTTAAAAAATAATAATCAAACAAAAATAATCTTGTTTCAAAAAAAAAAATGAATTTGAACTTTAATTATATCTTATATTTATTTTACAAAGTCTAATTTTATTTTTTCTCTACAACTATTTGTTTTATTAATTAAATAATAATTATTTCATGACATATTGAAAACTTTTCCATCATAATCTTAAATTAGATTCATAAATTAAAATAAATTTTATAACATTTTATTTTTATTTTATATAATAATGAAAATATCTTCTTATTATATTTTCTTCATGAAAATGATTTCTTTTATTAAATAGATTAGCTTTATTTACAATACGCATTATTTCTTAAAGTTTTACACAATACAATTAAAATATCTCATACAAATAAAAATTATATGTATTTATCTTATTTCTTTATTATTTAAAATCACTCTTGATATCTATGTTCTATTGTTTTGCCGCCATATCATTATTATTTTACTATTAGAATTTTACTATAAAAAATTATATATATAAATACACTGAACTAATAAATTATTTTAAACTAAACAAAATATACTTTTACTTTAAACATTAAAATTGCAAAAGTATTACTCCTCGCATATTTGAACCAATTCTTTATTTCTACTTGAAAAACTAATTGCAATTTTAGTATTTAACAAACATTAGGATAGTTTGATATTTTTTCATCTTGTTTTACAATAGGCAAGGACTCGTGCTCAAACAGAGCTCTTGTTAAAATTGCAAACATGACGCTTTATATGAATTATTAAAATTGGATAGTATAAGTTAGTTAATATTTATTAAATGATGCATTTAATACTACAGTTGGGTGGAATTAAATAAAACAAATAGCTTCAACTTCCCTCTCTAGTTTTGGTGAAACACACTATAGTTGTCCAAACTGCTGTTTGAATTTTTTTTTTTCCAACTCTTAAGAATAGTGGATATTTGTGACAGTAGATCAAAGTAGCATATTGATAAGGAGCAGTCGTGAGAATTTTGTATAAGGTTTTATCTTTCCTTGATTCATTTTGTTACTTTGTGTTGGTTAAAAAGTATTATTTATGGTTGTTTCCTTTTTATTATTTGTGTTCTTCTATTCTCGCATTCCCTTCATCCTCTCCATCTTAGATTCATTTTTTTTGGCATAATGCTTGTTACACATGTAATTATTCTTCTACACAAGGTCTTCAACTTTTTATCCAAGGTTTCTCTAAGTGCAATGAACTCCTTCAGTTTCTTACTTATTAAGCAGAAAGATTAAAAAATGAAAAGTTGTGTTTTCCTGAAAGTTGTTCTAATTGGATAAACTAGTCTACTAAAACCTAGTTTTAAACCAACCCATTGATGAAAAAATAGATAATGAGTGGCTGCCATCCCTAGGGCACTCATAATTTTACCTCTTGAATAATGCAGTGAGAATTGATCATCTAAGTTGAAGAATTCTGATGGCCTGAACAATGTTGCTCTGGTGACATGGATATAGTCACTATTGCATCCCTAGCTTGTAATGACCAAGTCTTCCACCCAAAATCATTATATTCAGTCTTACAAGAGATAAAACCCTTCCTTCAGCTAAATCCCTATTATTGGCTTGAGAATAAGCAACACCCTCCTTTACATACTCTCCCTCTCTCTGATGGTTGTTTTTAGTTGTCTCTTCAAGAAGAAATTGCTTTAACAACATGTATTAAATCTAAGCATTTTCTTTCAATTTGATTTTTTTTTTGAGTTCTTCACAATTTATAACAATCTACCCACAAGATCATTTTATTTTTATTTTTTATGGTAGTCATCCACAAACAAGTTTTAGGTACCTGATACAGGCCTATGTGTGCCTAAAACCTCTTCAGCTAAGAGCCAAAGACTAAGGAGCATTCAAGCTGCCAAATTCACCCAGGGCATGATCCCAGCCTCATCCCTTATGATGCCTTCAAGCCTTGCACTCAGCAAGACTTGATCCTTGGTGGGCTCTTTGTGAACCACTCAACTTCACCAGTAGATCAAGGGCCCATTGACACGCAAAATCATTTTTGAATGCTCTTTGTTCATGGTTTTATTATTTTTATCTTTGTTGTTTATTTCACCATAAACATTAGCATAATGTACCAAAAAATGGATTTTATAAATGTCCACAATCAATAATTAACCCACACTCTACAATCACTCTTTATGATCTGATGATTTATTTCCCAATCTAGTTGAGAGGTCCCATGGTGGCACACATAGGGAGAATAGTAGAGATTAACAACTCGTGCTTTGTTGTCTTTTGTTATATTTTCAGTCAGCAGCTAACAAAGTTTTTCACATTCTTGGTTGTGTTTTACATCCATGCTATAGATGTATTTCAAACCTAGTTTAAATTTATCTTATTCTAGGGTTTGCTTTTGATTCAGGTCATTCATTGCTTCAATTCTAGGATGATCTAGTATATATCCTTATTTGAGTTAAATCATATATTCAAAATTGAGGCACCATGTGGTACATATGGTCCAAGTGTAGAAGCATGATTTGTGTTATTTTAGGGTTATGAATAAGTTATAGTGGATTCACATGGGGTTTCCCTTTTGCTGTTGAGTTTCTTTGTTTTTCATTAGATTTTTTTTTCTATTTTCCATGCATGTTATTAAACCATGCCAATTCCAAATCAGCATTACAGAATCCTATACATTTGAAGTATTGTTTGTCTTCAATTTATAATTTTATATTCCTACTCCATTTTAGCCTTGACAAAATGATTTCTTTTGTCCATCCATCTATACCTATTTTCTAAACTAACTATGTCAGATTTATTTGAAGTCTTCAAATATTGTGATAGTTCTTTCCATGATCTATTTCAATCAGCTAGTTTTTATTTGTAATTTAGTGTTAACCTCTAAGTTGGAACTACGACATGCTCGGGAACATTTTGAACAACATATAGATAATAATAAAGTAGAGATTACTATGTTTCTAGATCTATTATGATAGGATTAGAAAATTAATTAAGTATTGGATGAAAGATACCATTCTCTAATCTACAAAAGGAAAATTGTGGGACAAATTTAAGACATCGGATGTTAGAAAATCTTAAAAGAAATATAGATTCATGGAAAATGTTTAAAATGTTGCCTCTTGCATTGAAAAAATTAATGACACTAACGTTTACACATTGCTAGATAACAAGATTGACATGAGAATATCATGCATAATACTTGCAATTCAGACCACAAAGTTACAATTTTCTACAGCACCCATCATATAGTATTTGCCAACTAATAGATCTTGCTAAAACAATGATGGTAAAGTTCACTAAAAATTGTTATCATTTCTTAAAAATTTGTACAAACACGATAGTTGCATAGTAGACAAAAAATATAGTGTGTACAAGCACACCACAAAAGACACTATCAAGTTAACTAAACATCTATAGGTATGCATTAATTCTTGATTAGCCTGCAATTTTGGGGTCTGCTTGGTTCCTGGAAGATGACAAGAATTGGTTTTTTCAAAATCCAAATTTGAAAATTTTTGTGTTTATTTCAAAATTGGTAAAATGGAATTAGCATTCCAAACTTTCAATTTTGCCTCAAAACCAAGTTTTCCAACTTCCTACTAGCAAGTAGGAATTGAAAATCAAAACCTAGTTATGTTTTTTAAGGAGTGTAAAAGTAATAGATTGGACTACTTTTTAAAATTTTCCTTCAACTCCAAGCTTACACATAAAAATGTGTCTTCACATGCATCTTTCAAGTGAAACAAATGGTTCAAGTAAAATTCCAAATATCAGAATGAAGATATGCAAAACCTTGATTTGGCTAAACCAAGGTTTGTAGAAATCTCAATTTTTTAAATTCCATGAACCAAACGGACCCTTGGTAAATTGTCTTCTACCTAAAAGAAATTTTCAGCCTTTAATTTGATCTTTCAATTGTCCATTTTGTTTATTCCACAAAAAATAGCTATATTGTTGTACTCAATTTGAATACTTAATAAGCACAAATTTTCCCTCCAAAAGGATAGTTCTCTAACAAAACTATTGCCTAGAATATGGTGTATGTCTTTTCTTAGTGTTTTCTTCTAGTAGATCCCAATGTTTTAACCCTCCATTTCTATCAAATGGCAGGGACTAAAGTTCCATCAGAGCTCTTGTTTCAAATTTTTATTTTAATATTGTATAATCATTTTATTTAAATGAATTCTCGAAATCAAACTTTTATTACCTATATTCTTTTCTATTGATTGCAACTTACAACAAATACAAGCCATTATGTTGAACTCATTAATCTTGGCTTTAACCTCTTACCAATAAAAAATAAAATATTTTTAGACAAGTGCTATGAAATGAAATATGGTTCTCATTTTAATTTAATAAATTTATTCATAAATTCATCATATATTTAATTTGTATAATTATAATAGGAAAATTAAGATTTAAAAATAACTTATTTAAATTTTAATTTGGTTTAAATAATTTATTACATTTTATCTCTATAATTCATACAGTCTAAAACTATAAAATTATAAATAAAACAACTAATCAAAATTTTAAGAAAATAGATATTTTGTAATGCATAATTAATATATAATAAAATTAGTTATCTAAAATATAAATATATGTAATAGTATACTATATTTATAATATTACTATTTTAATTGAAATTTTAAAAAAAAAAATTAAAAAAATTTTCAACTATTAACGTATTTTTTAAAAACTATTTGACACCTTAATTATACATGTACATCAAGTTTGCCGAAAATGGAGCAAGAATTATAAAACTCTCCACTATAAGACATCAAATGATTTAGCCAATCAAGTCATGAATAAATAATTTTTAAAAATTATTAACATCATCATATAAAATCTAGATTGTATAAGAAATCAAAAGAATGACAATTTTTAATTGGTTGTTATGTATAATTTTAATGACAAGTTAAATGGGTTATAATAATTAAAATCTTTTTAAAATTTGGTTATTTTATTATAAATTTTATATACTATAATTAGATCTTAGTTCATAAATTATCAATAGATTGTATTTGAATCATATTAGTTTAAATAGATCACATATAATTATTTATAAATAATTAAAATATCTTTAAAGTTTTATTGTTTCATTATAAATTTTATATACTATGTAAATTATATCTTAGTTCAGAAATTGTCAATAGATTGTATTTGAATTTGTTTATATATATATATATATATATATATATATATATATATATATATATATATATATATATATATATATATATATATATATATATATATATATATATATATATATATATATATATATATATATATATATATATATATATATATTGATTTAATGGTAATTAATTACTTATTAATATAATTTAACCATGATAATTTTGTTACAAATGTATTTGTTATGGTAATCAATTACTACAAGACATAAATACATTATAATTGATATAATTTGTGGATATATAATTATATTTGATACTGTTAATATAATTGGACAAAAAAAGTAAACAAAGACAAGACCAACACAACAACCAAATGACAAGCCTAAACTAGTTACACAAAAGGCCAACAAACTAAAAGACAAGTGATAAAACTCCAACATTAAGTTGGGTCAAGAGCCTCCTCCTCATTTTCCTTGATTTTTTCCACAACTGCTTTGACATACTCTTTGATGAACTCATCATTATTGGCCTTCAACTTCCTTGTTGAAGATCTAGTTCTTTTCTTGCCTAGAGACTCATCCATACCCTTACGTTCATCCAAGTCCAACATCATTATCTTGTCTATGCTCAAATCAACATTACTTGCTAGTTCATTGATACTTTCCATTGAGGTCTCCAAATATTTATGGTAATTATTGATCATGGCATTAGTATTTCTTTTAAGGTTCTCAATTCTATTAACCAACCCTTGTAACAAATTATTCTTCTCAATGTCATTCCTAGTAGCTCCATTCTCAAGCTCCTCGTTCATTTTACTCACAAATTCCTCCATTTTGGTATTAAGAGATCTATAATTAATATTGAACTTTTTTTAATCCAGAATTGAAAGTCCATTGCTCCATTCTGAAGGTGTACATGGAAATAGCCTATACAATTTGGAGCACACCCACATGATGATGAATAGAAATTTCTTTAAAAGCATCCTACAATAGTTTCACATTAACCTCATTCAAATTGACCAAATTGGCAACTGGGAAACTATAGTCTTCATTTTCCTCATTATTTTCTTCTAATTCTTTAGGAAAGGCTTTAAGAGTTGAGTTATTTGGTTTAATTAACACATCGTTAGATACATCATCATCAAAGGACTTAAAGAACATGACTTCTTTATCAAAATCATCTTCTTCTTTGCTAGTAACAACACTTTTGGCACCCATTTCCTCCTTCTGTCAACTTTCCTTCACTTCCTTTGAATGAGTAGATACACAGGAGGGGCAAGCACTAGGTGGTCAAATTTTTTTGTCAACTAATGATTAAAAAAATCACTCTTTACCTCCTCCTCCTCCTCAATTTCAAAACTATTAGCATTATCCTCACTAGAACCTTTAGAATCTATCAACATTTCTTTATAATTCACACTCTTCTTGTTCCTTTTAACTAATTCCTTTTTCACTTCTCTTAATTCTTCCATCAGTTGTTTGCCTCTACCTATGTTACCACTAGGTGTTTTAGGGTTTTTTTTTCACTTTTCCTAGGAATAGGTGAAGGGAGAATTTCCTTCACATGATACATCATAAATTGAAAGATTAACCTCATTAACCCTTCATGGAGAATGGGTTTATTAGGTTTCTCACTATGCACTAGAGAACAAAGAAGATAAAATGGAAAGAAAAACCTAATTTTATGTTTGAAATGTTTTAATAGGACAAAGTGGTAATTCTAAAATATATCATAACTCCCATCACAAGTAATATAATAAATAATTTCTTTTAAAATGATTTTTTGCAATTTTTTTTTTATAGAAGAAGCATCATAAATCCCTCCCTTTTCTCTAACTAGAGCCTGATATTTAGCCTTAAGAAATTTCTTAACCATTTCCTTAGCTATATCCTTATTATGGTAAGAAGTCATACCTTTTTCATTTGAGCCCTATAATCAACACCATAATGCCAATGTCTAGCTTGGGAATCTCTCAAGTTAGGTGATCATAATCACTTCCCAACTATTAATAAATGCCTCAGTGAACTCTAGTTTGGCATCCTTAAATTTGGTTCATGTAAGACACCAAGCCACTCTTGTCCAATATTTCCCAATCATTGGGTTCATTCTTCCAAGCATCATAGTTCCTAGACTCCTACCTTTTCAAAGGTCCAG
Organism: Cupressus sempervirens; assembly: GCA_028749045.1. Lineage (NCBI taxonomy): Eukaryota > Viridiplantae > Streptophyta > Pinopsida > Cupressales > Cupressaceae > Cupressus > Cupressus sempervirens. Next base: position 554,784,066 of record CM053791.1, read on the forward strand.
CTATAGTAATGCTTCTATGCTTCCCATAACTCCAAAAAATGTCCAAATATAACTTACTTTACTTAGATCTAGGACAAGATAAATGCACAAAAATAAAATCACCAACTCTTCATGTCCCTAGGCATGTCTTTTACTCACAATAAGATTTTTAAACTCTGTAAGTAACACTTTGTCATGATCCATCACAACTTTTAAATTTATGTACCTTGTTAAATGATCATTCCAAAGAATGGGCTTTGAGTTGGCTACTATCAAATTGGCAAGAATATCAGGCATGGTATTTGCTTCTCTATACATGTTGCTAATAACCACCATATATTAATTATTCACAATAGGTTTGCATTCAACCATGATACTAGCTATGGTCAATGACACCTTAATCTCTTCATGCAAATAATTAAGAATATTTGTATAATCCCCCTCAATCCACAACAGTTTATAGTTATAGCTCACCACTATCCTTAACCAATGGAGGAGACCCATTGCCTCTGCTAGATGATTAGTCTAACACCTAAGAGGAACTACAATAGCATTAATCTTATTTCCATTTTCATTTCAAATAAGGGCACCACAACTAGCAGTGCCAAGAATTCCCTTTCATGCCCATCAAAATACATTTTATGCCATCCTTTAGGTAGATAATCCCATCTCACATTCATCTTCTTCTCCTTTGTCCTATCTTTTGGGATGCCAAAGATATCAACTATAATCTCCTTATCCATGTCTTATTCATTTTTATATGACTTCCTTCTCCATGTCTTATTTATCTTCTCATGAATTTCATCTACACTTATCTCTTTTTTTTTTTGAATATCCTTCATTCGATTTAATATTTACACTCAGCTCATAGGTGAAATTACTAAATAAGTGGCCAATGAACCTCAAAACATGCAATATCATAGTCTATAGATGAACTCATCTTTGTACTTTAATGATATTTAAACATGCGCAGGTAGTCTCTAGATTACTCATGATCAGTATTTGGGGTTAAGAATAAATCTGGTGGGTCTTCTTGAATTGGATGTAGATGTGTCTACCTATCTTCTATATCAACATTATGCATCATTGAATTCCCCTATGATCTCTAATATTTAGGTAGCTAGGGATGTTATCCTCCCATCCCCTCATGCACAGGTAACTACTCAGAGACAAGAAAAAAGTTTGAGGCTCCTGGGTTAACATTCAGGCATTATGAGCACTTTGTTGATAATATCTTTCTTGAAGTTGTTTAGGGAGAGATTGATGGCATATCCCTAGATGAAAGTGTTCAATTTGATAATTTATTAGATAATGAAGAGGGTCCTCTATCAATGTTTGATACAACCACTCAACTTATAGTACATAAGAGGTGATTAAGCCCTTGCCATGAATCGTGAGGGGAGCGCTGAACAAATTTCCAACAATCTCCCACTTAGTGTTACCCGAGGGTCTGAGGATTCAAACATGTCACCTAGCCTTGATACCACTTGTTAGAGTGTATTTTTCATTTCACCAAAAGATTGATCTATCAATTCCCGATACAACCACTCAACTATAGTACATAGGAGGTAGTTAAGCCCTTTCCATGAATCTTGAGGGGAGCACTAAAGAAATTTCCAACAAAATCAGATTTCAATCTCATTCCCAATTGTTCTATAAATCAAACTGATGCAAATAATTCTCAAATCAAATTGTGATCAGCCACAAAGATGATAAAGGGTAGGAATTCTAACCTAAGAAAAATGTAAGGAGAATTGAAGTAGTGATTGAAAAAATTCTTAACTTTTAGAAGACTCTTAGGAAATGCAAGAAAGATGTGATAGCCTTAATATCCCTAATTGCTAAATAAATGACAAATGGAAGGAAAGAAAATGGATCTCCAAGACCACAAGCATTAATGCCTCTCACAAAGTTCACCCTATCAAGGATCAAGCCTTGAAGGTGGGAGTAGATTTAGTATTTTTGCAAGAAACTAAGTTAACTAAGTTATCTTATGATGGAGGGGATACATTATTCAAAACTTGGGAGAATTGGTCATTTTGTCATTCTCCTTCTAATGGTGCATCAGAAGGATTAGTGCTTATTTGGAAACCATCTTATTTTTTAGGTGCTTTGGAAACCATCTTCTTTTCAGGTGTAGTTATTGAGTATGAATTCAAATTGGTTACTTTCCAATATGTAGTTATTGAGTATGAATTAAAATTGGTTATCCCAATGCCACATGTTTCAACCTCACTTTTTTGTTAGTTAATGTGTATGAGCCCATTTCAGTTGTTGCTAAACAAAGACTTTGGGTCTTGTTATTAGATTTGATTTGGGAGTTTGAGACAATAAAGGTGATACTAGGAGGGAACTTCAATGCAACATTAGGGGATAGAAACAAAGTTGGGTGTATCAAACATTTCCTAGACTTACACAATATTTAAATGATTTTATTAAGGATAATGCTTGGTTGGATCTAATGGGATAGTTAACTGGACCAATAGAAGGAAAGGAGCCCATCATTTTGGGGTCAAGTTGGATAGATTTCTTTTGAATTCTTATTGGGTTTTGGAACAAGCTTTCTATTCTTCATTTTACATTATATAGGTTCATATCACTTTTCAATTGTTTTACATCTTCTGACAAGCAGAAAAGGCTTCAAACCCAAGTCATATTTCAAGATGGAACACATATGGTTTGATGACAAAAATTTAAAGTCTCTCTTGATTACTTAGTGGAGTTAGTGTCCATTTGTGGAAGAATCAATAAAGTTTCAGATTTCTAATAAATTTTGTGACATGAAATTAATGATGAAAAATATGGAATAAATCAATCTTTGGTAATATTTTTGAGGAAAAGAGGGATCTCCAATATCAATTAGAGTAGTGGAATGGATACATCAAGGCCAATGGTCTTACAACCAAGGTTTATGAGATTCATAATATTTCAAAAGGTATGTTGGATATGGCTCTTTGTAGGGAAGATACTTATTGGAGACAAAGGTCAAGGGAATTATGGATAGGAACACCCATTTCTTTTCATGCTTTAGCTAAGGTAAAGAGACTTTGTAATGCTATTTTTCTAATTAAAGATAGGTCAAGTAGGATTCTTAGTGAAGATGGGAACACCTAAAGGAAGAGGGTTGATTATTTAAAAATTATTATTAATTTTGACCAAACTATACAAGATCCCACATTGGTGTTGGACTACATTCCACAATTAGTGACAAATTGACATAATGAGAATTTTTTGAAGGCTTTCACATTGGAAAAAAATGGGAAAGTGGTATTTTCTATGGTTGTTGATAAGGCTTCAGGAATGGATGGCCTTACTTCATTGTCTTTTCAAAAATGTTGGGACTTTATGGGGAATGATATTTTATTGGTAGTAAAGGAATCTAGGATCCATGGGAACATGCCCAACTAATTCAACACAAATTTCATCACTCTCATTCCAAAATGTCCCCAACCACATACATTTTTTTATTTCAAACTAGTTTCTCTTTGCAACACCATATATAAGATTATCACTAAAGCAATTTGCAAAGTTGATTCCTTTGATTATTTGAGAAAAACAAGGGGGTTTTGTTCCTAGTAGGTAGTCATTGGATGGAGCTTTATTGGCTCATGAGGTTCTTCATTCTATTAAGAATGATGGCTCTCCATCTATGGTTCTAAAATAGATATGATGAAGGCGTATAATAGGGTTAATTCATCTTTTTTGAGGAAAATTGTGGATAAATTTGGATTTCATAGAAAATAGATTAAATGGATTATGTCTTGCATTTCAAGAGCAATGTTTTAAGTGCTTATTAATGCTCTCCTTGTGGCTTCTTATCTTCCTCTAAAGGGGTAAAGCATGGCGACCCATTATCCGCATTCCTCTTTATCCTATTGGTAGAATTTTGGAAAGGATTTAGACTCCACTAGGCACAAATCTCGTTGACCCATAGTTTGTTTGTTGATGAATCTTTACTTTTTGTAAATGGTTTGTTGAGGAAGGCTTTGATCATTTCAGATATTTTAAATGAATATTACGAGGTTTAATGGTATAAATTAAATCCTTCTAAGTCCAAGATGTTTTTCTCTAATATGAAAAGCTATGTTATGAGGGAAGTCCAAAGATGTATTTGATTTACGGTGGTCAATACTCCATGCAAGTACTTAGGTGTTCCCTTTTTTCAAGGGGAAAGTAAGGCTTCTTTTTGGGGTGGTATTCTCTAGTCTATAAAAGAAAGGTTTCTTTCCTGGAAGGTTTGATGGTTATCTATTGTAGGAAGAATATTAATGGTAAAATGAATCATTTCATCCATTCCTAATCATGTGATGTTGGTTATTCTAGCCTCTAAAGGTGTTATTTCATCTATTAAGAGACTTCTTATAGATAATACCTAGAAGGGGAATATGGTTGAGAAGAAGAATTTTTCTTTGGTCTCATGGAAAAATATTTACCAACCAAAGATTGGGGTTGGAGTAGATGTTCATAATACTCATTAGAGGAACATTAACCTTGGGGCCAAACTGGTTTGGAAGTTTTATTTGAACCCTTTAGCACAATGGGCTAGGATTACCAAGATTAAATACTTGGAGTTTGATGACCCTAACCACATATTCAAAATGCCCAATCCTTCTAAGGGCTCAATTATGAGGATTTTTTTGGTAAAGAGTAGAGAGGTGTTTTTGCCACATATTTCATGGATTTTTAACTTGGCTGATAAAGCACTATTTTGGTTAGACTCATGGAATGAATTTTCTCCCCTTTCTTCATTTGATAAACTTAATTAATCCCATGATGTTCTGGAACCTTTGTAGGGCTCTAAGCTAAAATATTATTTTTCATTTGAATCTACTAATGGTTCATCTCATGTGGCTTGGAAATACTTTTTAGGGCTACCTATTCCTCTGACAAAGATAATAGAACTTCTAAATGTCTTCAACCAAAGAACATTATGTTGAAGAGATGACAATGATAGGCTGATTTGGAGTAGAATAAGGAGTGGAAAATACACTATTAAGGATGAATACCAATATCGGATTGAAGGGAAGAATGTTTCTCATTAAAGGAATTTTAAATTTTGTAGGCATGATAATATTCTTTCAAAGGATGGAGCTTTCTTCTAGTTGGATCCTTAGAATATGATTCTCACCTCGGGTAGACTTCAAAGGTTGTTCAAATTGCTGATAGTTTTCTTTGTGTCTTGTATGGTAAGGAGTGGGAGAATGCTACTCACCTTCTTCTCTCAAGTGATTTTTCTTATAAGTGTTGGATGAGGCTCCTTGAAAGACCTCATTAGTATGGTCCACTTCATAACTCATTATCCCAATTGCTAGTGGGTTGGCCTCTACTCCAAAAGGGCTCTTTTTTTTCTAAGAAATGGAGAATTGACCATTCATCTATTGATTGGGATATTTGGTGGGAAAGAAATAGAAGAATGTTCAAGAAGGAAATTTCCCTGGCAGATAGGAGGGTCTATGAGAAGATTGAAAAATCCATTTTAGAAAATATCAATGTGTATACTTTAAGGACTAAGAAGTTGTTTTCTACTTTCTCTTCCTTTGATGGCTTTATCCTCAATAGATGGTTGCATATTTTTATGCCTTTTAAGGGCATGATGATGGGTCAAAAACCTAAGAATAAGATTCAGGAACAATTTCAATGGTTAGCCCCTTCTACTTTTTACAAGTAAAACTTTGACACTACATCTAAAGGGAGCCTAGTTAGTTGGAGGTTGCATGTTTAGTGATCATCATGATCATAGTCTAAAGCTTTGTCCTCCAAGTTTCCAGATGGGACTAATAATCTAGCAGAGGTAAGAACTCTTTGGGATGGTGTAAAACTTGCATTATCTTTGAGGATGTTGAAACTGCATATTGAAGGTGATTCCTATAATATTACATCAGCATTGTCCACAAAGAACATTTTTAATTGAGAGCTCCAATATGTCTTAGGTGAATTTTGGAAGCTTTTGCCAAGGTTTTAGGAGTTAAAAATTAATCATTGTTTTAGATAAGCCAATTGGATTTTTCTATCCAATTGTGGGGGTGGGTATGGGGTTTGGCTCAAACTTACTCCATAGGGATAATCTATGTGTTTTATTTAAGGGTTGTCCCTTTCAGCTAATTTGGCTAATGAGGTGGAAACTTCATTTTTGTGACATCCTCTTTAGGTTGGTTTAGCTCATGTGCTATTGTATGTAGATGTATAATAGTTGTATGAGCAAGGATATGAGGTTTCTTATTGGTTTTTACCTCCTTGAGCTCCTAAATGAGTTTTTATTTATTAATAACATTTGTATGGTGGCTTGCCACATTTACCTAAAAAAGAAATATATAAATCAAAACTGTAGATTAACATTTTAACTTATAAAAGTGACAAAATAATATAATAAAAAAATATATTATATTTTATTGAAATAATTTAGAAGAAATAATTGCTTTCTAAGTATTTTAAATATAATTATGAAAAATTAATATAATTTTAGCAATAACTCATCATTTAAAAATACACATAAAATAAATCATTCATTTAGAAAATTTGCATAAAATGTCATTTCCATTCATGATTTAAAATGTTGGGAGCATACATTGTGTTGCAATATACTATACAATATTGGTAGCACAATCTGAGTATTATTTCTTATACTTAGAGCACACTATACTATCCAAAATAGTACATTAGGATAGTATTATTTTTGGGGCCTAATATGATGTAGATGCATATGAACTTCCCTCTATAGTTTTATTATTTCTATTATTTTTTATATATAAAAGGTGAGATACTATTGGTAACTGAACACTTTTAAATCTACCAAGAAATGTACTTCTGATTGTGTTTAATCTATCAACTATCTCAGTCATATTAGGTCACTCTTGTGGTGAACCCCTTGTACAAAATAACCCAATCTCTATGAATTGAGTAAGAAACTCTATTGCCATTGATATCTTTGATTCATGGACATCTAGAATAGACAATTATCCACTACATTAAAGAATCTACTTGGGAAGTACATTTCTATTCATTTTTGTAGATTGATTCCTTCAATAAACATGTCATCTCTTGGTTTCCTTCTTTTCAAAGTCTCTAAAATAAAGATTTCATAACTATATACATCACTCCCTTTGTAGTAAGGTTTCCACCTATTCCATACTATATTACAAAAATAAAAAGAATCAAGAATTTAAACATTTAAATCATAATATAAACAAAGAAAACTAATGAATTGTGTGTATTACTTATGATAAATAAAAATATATACCTAGTGCAATGTAACCAATGCATCTTCTTGGTGCATTTGTAGAAGTCAAATCTATCAAATTTCCAAAAATAAGCTTGGAAAGGCCAAAATCTGCTATACATGAAGTCATGTCTTCTCCTAATAGGGCATTGCTAGGCTTGAGGTCACAATGAATCACTTGAACAGAGCAATAATGGTGAATATATGCAATTCCTTCTACTATCTCTATTGCTATCCTTATTCAATCTCTCAAATTTAATCTGCAAGTTCCTCCATCACAAGGATACAACCACCTCTCTAGACTTCCATTTGACATGAATGGAAGAATTAAGGCTTTAAAATCAAAGTTGGAACATGTTGAAATTGTTTTAATTACATTGTGATGTTGAACTCTCTTCATTACATTACATTTTTTGTTCAAACTTTTGTGAGTATGTTCATCTTGTAACTTCAAAACTTTAACAACAATGTGTACCATCATTTGGAATCCCTTTATAAAAAGATCCAAAACTACCAACTCCTAAAATACTTTCATCACTAAACCCACTTGTTGCCTCTACAATTTCTTCATATGATATATTTGGAGGCCATACTTTTAGAGGAGGGGCACTAGAATGTATGCAGAACCTATAGAAAAATACTACCAATAGAAGAGACATTATCAAAATTGTTATGTTGATAGCAACAAGAATTATCACCTTTTTGGAGATTGGTGGTTTTTTGTGACTAGAATAAGAGCATGGTGGTAATTTTATCCATCCACCACAAAGGCCTAGATTTCCCATAATTTTAGAGGCATCAATTTTGGTAAACACTCCTTCCTTTGGGAGCTCTCCAACTAACCTATTTAAAGAGAGATTGAGATGTTGCAACTTTTTCATCTTTTCGAAAGTTATTGGTATTGTACCTGACAAAATATTGCAAGAAAGATCTATGTACTTTAGATTTTGTAGATTTTCCAGTGATATATGGATTAGCCCCTCAAAGGCATTTGCTAAAAGATTTAGGTATTCTAATGCCTTGCAGTTTTCTAGTGCATTGGGAATGACACTAGAAAATTTGTTTTGTAAAACATATATAGATAAAACCATATCTATTTTACTCAATCCTAAAATAGAAACTTGTAATGAATTTCTAGAAACATTGAAATAGAATTGGAGATTCTAAAGACTTGCAACTTCAAAAGGAACATTTCCTGTTACTTTGTTGTGTGCCAAGTTGAGCAATTCCAAAGTCTTGCATCTACCTTAACTAGCAGGTATTTCCCCTAATAGTTGATTGTGATCAAGATAAAAGTCTCTTAATTGTTGAAGTTTCCCAAGACTGTTAGGAATTTTCCCTAAAAGATTATTCTCACAAAGTGATATCAATCCAAGGCTTTTTGATTTGCCAAAACTCTCTGGAATTCTTCCTTATAAATAGTTTTTGTAGAGAGTTAATCTTTTTAAATTTTTAAGTTTTCCAATTGCAGATGGAATGATCCCATTGAATTAGTTTTCTTCTAGGGTTAGTAATGTCAAGTTTGTTAGGTTACCAATTTCATATGGTATGCTTCCCCCAATTTCATTAGTGTGCAAACTTAAAATTGTGAGCAACTTTGAAAGATGACCTATTGAAGTGGGAAAGATGTCAGTGAGATGGTTAAATCCTAATTGAATTTCCTCCAAGATGGAACAATTAGTTAACACTGTTAGAATAGACAAATAATTTCTTCCACTCACAAAATGATTTTTCAACAAAGAGAGCCATTTCAACTTCTACATTCTCCTAAGTTCCAAGGGTACTATGCTGCTCAATTGATTCTTAGATAAATACAACACTTTCAGTTGAGTCCAATTGCCCACTAAGGTAGGTATTTTTCTAGTGAGTTGGTTTCCCAACAAAAATACTTGTTGCATTTCTAACAGCCTTCCAAACTCATATGGAACTGGGTCATTTAAGAGGTTTTGAAATAGCAACATTTTTTGGAGATGAGTGCAATTTGAAAGGGCCAATGGGATCAATCTTATTAAATTGTTTGAGTCAAGATCAAGCCAATTTAGTTAAGTAAGCATACCCAACTTAGTAGGAATACCACCATGGAGTCTATTATTGCCCAAGTCAATAGCACTTAAAAAGGACATATTTCCTAAGAAAGGTGGGATAATGCCTATCAATTTTTTTACTACCAATAACATGGATTTTGAATTTCAAAGAAGGCTAAATTCAGAGGAAATATTTCCACTTAACTACTTAAGAGACAACCGAAGTTCTTTGAAGCAAAAAATCCTTCAAAGCTAATATGGAATATGGCTCTCCAAGCTATTGTTATAGAGAGAAAGTACTCTAAGGAAGGAAAAGTTTCCTACAAAGGGAGAGATGGGGCCAAGTAATCCCATACTAGTGAGATTGAAGGAAACCACACATTGTCTATGAGAAGAATAGGAAATGCCAATCCAATTGTAGAAGGTGTGATTGGGAGACCAATTAAGTAAGGAATTGAATGGATCCAAAAGTAGAGAAGCCTTAAAAGATATGAGAGATTATTGATCAGAATAATTGGAAGGCTTTGCCAAATGAGGAGGCACAATAGAGAGACACAAAAAGAATAGGAAAAAGGTAGCATATCATCTTCATTCTTAGACTTTGCAAGCTAAACTATTAGTTTTAGGTAGCTTGGATAGCTATTCATCCTCATGTGACCGATTGGAAAATAATTGTTCGAGTTACAAAAATAATCATTTATTAATTAATTGACTCCTAGAAGCCACTAGTAACCTATTGGTCAGGTTGTTTTAATCGAGAAGCAACTAGAAATTTCTTGGTTGAGTTGTCTTGATCAAGAAGCAACTAGAAACCTTATGGTTAAGTAGTATAAAAGTGGTTTAAGGGAGGCATTTGGAGAACAAAATAGTACAAAGAACAAGAACAAGTTGTAGAAGCATTTATAGTGTTAGAAAATGAGTTTGAAGTGATAACAAATAGTCTTGTAGTGTTAGCAAGGGTGTAGCGATAATGTTGGGGATAGTAGTGGGAATATTAGCAAGAGAAATTAGGAGGTTGTCTAAATTATGCCAATGACAGGCAAGGAATTTTGCATCTCTTGATTTTGTGAATTTAATATATTTTCCATCTACAAAATTGATTTTCCCTTAGGGTTTTTTCCAGGGATGATTTGTTCAAAAATATTGTGTTCTTTGTGTTCAGAAGTTCTTTCCATATTTTATTGGTGAAGTTGTAGTTGTGTTATTTTTTGATATTAGCTATGAATTTATTTCCAATAGTTTAATAATTTTTTATGATGGGAGATTAATAATCAATTACTACAATAATGTTAATTTTCACATAGTATCAAAGCGGTGTTGAGGGTAGAAAATTTTTTTTCCCTAGGAAAGGAAGTGTGATCTCTTTAGAATTATTGCTTTAATCCCTTGAGATGGATTCGACTGGTTTGAAAGATCCAGACAAATTGGATGGTCCCTCAAATTTTAATGTCTTGAAAGCTAGAATTTCTTTATTGTTGGAAGAGAATGGTATCAAAGATTATGCTACCACTGGTATAGTTGTAGCTACATATGCTATACAGCTTGCAACAAATAAGAAGGATGATACCAAGGTGAGGAGGATTATCCTTGATGGTGTCAAGGATCATATTGTTCCACATGTCGCATAGCTAGATATAATGAAGAAGATGCGAGACACCATTCTAAATCTGTACCATACTACTACCACCAATAGAAAGATGATTCTTAGAGAGAAGCTAAAGAATACCAAAATGAACTAGGTAGAAGAGAAGCTATTGGAGATAGTCCTAGTGATGACAAGCTAGTGAGAATAGCCCTAATTTTTTTCTAATAGTGGAGCATCTTTGTTCAAGTTGTTTATGGACAAGATACCTTACCAAGTTGGGATCTACTATGGATTAATTTCACTTGGGAGGAATTTAGAATAAGTATTGTTAATGGGGCCAACAAGAGTCAGAAAAGTGAGGTAGAATAGGAAAATGTTTCCCTAGCAAGGAAAGGAAAAGAAAAGAAGGGATCTAGCTCACAAAGCAAGAAGAAGAAGAAGGATCTTTCTAAGGTCAAGTGCTTTAGTTGTCATGAGTATGGTCACTATGTAATTGATTTCCCATAAAGGAAGAAGGAAAAGAAGTAGGTGACAACTTTAGTAAGTGTAGAAGAACTCTCTAGTAGACTAGAAGATGAGTTTTCACTTATAGAATGTATGGTGAGCTCAACCTCACAAACTATTTGGTATATAGGTAGTGGGGTATCATTTCATATGACAAGAGTTAGAGAGTACTTCTCTACTTATAAGGAGGAGAACAATGATATCTAGATTTCTATGGGAAACTTGTCCAAACTCAACCTAATTGGGAAAGGGGCTATTTAGTTTTAGAGGGAGAATGGAAAGATAATTCTAGTTCATGATTTGTTTTATGTTCTAGGATTAGGTATGAATTTGATTTATGTATTTGTTCTTCAGGATAGGGGGTATAATGTACTCTTTAAAGGAACACATGTGTTGATTGAGCATAAGGATTGGAAATCACCCATAACTATTGGAGTTAGGAGTGGTCACCTTTAGGTTGCAATTGCATACTCCTACGACACTCATGAGAAATTGCAATCCTAGAGATCTTGGAGAGTTATGGCATAGGAAGATGGGCCATATTCATCATGGAGTACTCAAATTGCTTCATGATATGGTGATTGGTGTTCCAGAGGTGAGCACAAAAAATGATGATGTATGTAAGGGATACATGTTGGGGAAGTTTGCAAAAGCATCTTTTCCAAGGAGTGAAACCAAATCTAAAGGTGTTCTTGAACTAGTACATTCAAATGTATGTGGATCGATGTTGACAAAGTCTATCAGAGGATATGAGTACTATGACAATTTTATTGATGATTTCTCTAGGAAGACCTGGATATACTTCTTGAAGACCAAAGATGGATTTTGTGTCGATTCCAAAATTTCAATGCTCTAGTGGAGAACTTGACAAGAAAGAAGATAAAGGTTCTTTGATCAGACAATGGAGGTGAATAAAAAGGAAATAACGTCTAGGAGTTCTGTAGCAAGGAAGAAATCAAGAGAGAGTGGACCTTAAAATCCACTATAGAATGGAGTTCCTAAGAGGAAGAATCATTCTATATTGCAGGTGGTAAAATAAATCCTACGTGGCAAGGATATGCCCCACTAGTTATGGGTAGAAGTGTGTAGTATAGCAGTCTACAATCAGAACAGGGTTCCACATAAGATGCTAGGGAGGATGACACTAGAGGAAGCTTTCATAGGTAAGAAGCCTAATGTTATCCATTGTAAATGATTTGGGATTTTGGCATATTGTCATATTACAGGTGATACACATACCAAGTCAGATCGAACTATAGAGAGGGGTTACTTTGTTGGGTACAGAGAAACCTCAAAGGCATATAGGATCTTTATCCTTGGGACTAGAAAAATTATTGTCAAACATGATGTTAAGTTTATGGAGGGCAAGGCATTTAGAAAGTCTAGAGATTTTCTAGTAGATGATCAAAGTGAGTAGCCAACAGAAGCTCCAAGACCTAATCAAGGACAACAGAGTACAAGTACAATTACTAATACAAGTGTAAGCTTAGGTGGTGAAGATTCACAGAGCATGGAGCAATAGGTGTAACAAGAAATGCATCCAAAAGACTTAGAGTTTTATATCACATCCTCTATAGCTAGCAATAGGAATTGTGAGGTTCAAGAGATACTAAGGGATACTCATAATCTATGGTAGCTCCTAAGAAGAGTAGTAGATAGTGAAGACAACTAGCCAAGTTCAATGACTATGTGGCATTAGTTAGTCAATTGGTAGATAGTGAAGCTTCCAACTATTAGGAGGCTACAGAGCATCATGTAGGGTAGGATGCTATGGTTGATGAGCATAACTCAATTATGTGGAATGATGTGTGGGAGGTAGTTCCTAGACCAACAGATAAAGCAGTAGTTGGATCATGGTAGATCTATAAGATAAAGTATGGTGCAAATGGTAGCATCAAGAAATATAAGGCAAGGTTCATGGCCAAGGGGTTCTCTAAGAAGGAGGGAATAAACTATGAGGAGACATTTTCTCTAGTGGCCAGGTATACTTCTATACGAGTTGTGATCTCATTTTTAGCATAGATGGGATGGCAGATCCATCAAATGGATATCAAGACAACATTCGTTAATGGTAAGTTAAAAGAGAAGGTATACATAGAGAAACTAGAAGGCTTTGTAGCACACAACAAAGAGATTGACATGTGCATATTGATTAGATATGTTTGAGGTGAAGGTATTAGGTTGATGGGTTATACTAACATAGATTTGGTAGGAAGTACAATGGACAGAAGGAGCACTTCAAGGTGTTGTTTTAGTTTGGGATCATGAGTTGTATCTTGGTCTAGCAGGAAGAAAAACTTTGTGTCTTTGAGTTCAAAAGAAGCAGAATAAATAGTAGCTAGCATGGCGACATATGAAGCTATATGGCTTCAAAAGTTATTAGTAGCCTTGTTTGGTCAAAAGGTTGAGACTACTATGATACACTATGATAATCAGATTTGCATCAAGTTGTCTGATAATCTTGTATTTCATGATAGGTCTAAACATATAGACATCAAATATCACTTCATCAAAGATTGTGTACAATGGGGTATTGTTTAGCTACAATACATATTAAAAAGAAATAGGTAGCAGACATTCTGACAATGGCATTGGGGAAGGCAAAATTTATCTTCTTAAGAGATAAGTTGGGTGTCATGTAGAGCAACTTCCTCAATAAGAGGGAGTGTTAGTTTTAGGTAGCTTGGATAGTTGTTCATCCTCATGTGATTAATTGGAAAATAATTTTTAGAGCTATGAATGTAATTATTTGTCAATTAATTGACTCCTACGAGCCACTAGTAACCTATTGGTTAGGTTTTTTCAATTGAGAAGCAAATAGAAACTTCTTGATTGAGTTGTCTTAATCAAGAAGCAACTATAAACCTCTTGGTTAAGTAGTATAAAAGGGGGTCAAGGGAGACATTTGGAGAACATAACAGTATAGAGAACAAGAAGAAGTCATAGAAGCATTGGCAGTGTTAGCAAATGAGTTTGTAGTGATAGAAAATGATCTTGCAGTGTTAGCAAGGGTGTAGTGATAGCGTTGGGGATGGAAATGGGGAATATGAGCAGGAAAAATTAGGAGGTTGTCTGAATTCTACTAGTGAGAGGCAAGGAATTTTGTATCTCTTGATTTGTTGAAGTTAATATATTTTCCATCTGTAGAATTGGTTTTCTGTTAGGGGTTTTTCTAGGAATGATTTGTCTAAAAATATTGTGTTCTTTGTGTTCTGAATTTTTTTTCATATTTTATTGGTGAAGTTACAGTTGTGTTATTTTTTTATATTAGTTGCGAATTTGTTATCGGTAGTTTAGTAATTGTTAGTGATAGGAGATTGATAATCAACAGTATTAATTTTCACATAAACCTCCCAAATAAATTAAAAACAAATAGTTGATTAGAATCAATTTTAAATTTGTAATAAATAGTTCCCATGGGTGAGGCATAAGAAAACACAATTGAGCTATATGATATGTCTTATGATTTATCTTCCATCCATTTTTGTTTGAAATACAATTTTCCTGGAAACTAGTCAATGAAGTGAGGGGGTTGGAAATGATAGGAGTGGGGTTTGGTGGCTTTAAATGCTTGACTCACTTTGTTACACACAAGTTTGATGAGTGGTGAAAGTAGATTGTTCATATGGAACTCTATTTGTGAAAAATGATGTCTAAATATTCTTCACTAAATGAGATAGTATGAATTCATTTCAAATATGGTATTTGAGTTATTTATTTGGACAATTTGAAATTTGACAAGTGGTGAAAGTGGAAGATTGATGGAAAGAGCAGCTTCATAGCTTGTATTAAATCATATTTACAAATTCATTTAGAATTTGGTATTTGACAATTTAAATGGATGACTTTTGTTATACTATAGGCTTAACAAGTGGTAGAGGTTCAATCTTGATGGTTATGTCAATGACTAAAACTAAAAACTCCATCTATACTAATTAATGTTCAAATATTATCTATCAAATCAAATTTATGAATTCATTTGAACCTGCAACTTGACTTTAATACACAACACGATTGACAAGTGTCAGAAGGAGAATGTTAATAGACATGTTAATGACTTAAATGAACAACTTCATCCATACTATGTAATGTTCAAATAATTTTCATCAAATCAAATTTATGAGTTCATTTGAAATTTGGTATTTGGCAGCTTTAAATACATGACTTTTTTACACCACACTTCTGACTAGAGGTAAATTTTGAATCTTGATGGTTATGTCAATGACTAAAATGAACTAACCCATTCATACTAGATAACACTCACATAGTACACATCAAATGAAATTTATGAATTAATTAGAAATTTTCTATTTGGAAACTTCAAATACAAAACTTGACTTCAATAGACAAGTTTGACAAGAAGTGGTAGTGGAATGGTAATGGATATGCTAATGAATAAAATCAACAACTTCATCCATATTAAATAATGTTCAAATAATTTTTGTCAAATCAAATGTATCAATAGATTTAAAAATTGGTCCTTATCAGCTATAAATACATGACTTTGTTACACTGCAAATTTGAGTCTTGGTAGAAGTTGAATCTTTATACTTTTGTTGATGAATAAAATGAACTACTACATATATACTAACTAATGCTGAAATTGTATCCATTATATCAAATCTATGAATTCTTTTGAAATTTGGTATGAGACAACATTAAATACACAACTTTGACAAGTAGTAGAAGTGGAATCTAGATAGTTATGTTAATGACTAGATTGTAGTAATCCATACCAAATAATGATCAAATTATCTTCATTGAAAAAAAAAATTATGAACACATTTGACTTTGGTATTTTGTATCTTTAAATGCACAACTTGAATTTGTTACACAAGTTTTAAAAGTGGTAGAAATTGAATCTTGATGGTTATGTTTATGACTAAATGAACTACTCTATCCATTCTATGTGGTATCAATAGATTTGAAAATTGGTCCTTAGCCTTTATAAATACATGACTTTGTTACACCGCAAGTTTGAGTATTGGTAGAAGTTGAATCTTGATACTTTTGTTAATGACTAAAATGAACTACTACATATATACTAACTAATGCTGAAATTGTATCCATTAAATCAAATTTATGGATTCTTTTAAAATTTGGTATGGCACAACTTTAAATGCACAACTTGAATTTGTTAAACAACAACGTTGACAAGTAGTAGAAGTGGAATCTAGATAGTTATGTTAATGACTAGATTGTACTAATCCATATAAATAATTTTCAAATTATCTCTATTGAAGAAAAATTATGAACTCACTTGACTTTGGTATTTTGCATCTTTAAATCCACAACTTGAAGTCGTTACACAAGTTTGAGAAGTGGTAGAAATTGAATCTTGATGGTCATGTTTATGACTAAATGAACTACTCTATTCATTCTACCTAGTGTACAAATAGTATCCATTAGATCAAATCTATGACAATTGAAATTTGGTATTTTTAAACTTTAAATATCAAAGAACTTTTTTATAAGATAAATTTACTAATGCTAAATGGTATTCATTAAATAAAATTCATGAATTTATTTGAAGTTTGGTATGGGACAAATTTAAATACATAACTTGACCTTGTTAAATAAAAACTTTGACAAGTAGTAGAAGTGGAATCTAGATAGTTATGCTAATGACTAGATTGTACTAATCAATACGAAATAATGCTCAAATTATCTCCATTGAAAAAAATTATTATCAACTCATTTGAATTTGGTATTTGTATCTTTAAATGCAAAACTTGAATTTGTTACACAAATTGACAAGTAGTAAAATTAAATCTTGATGGCTATGTTTATGACTAAATAAACTATTCTATCCATTCTATGTGATGTGCAAATTGTAACCATTAGATCAAATCTATGACAATTGATATTTGGGATTTGGAAACTTTAAATATCAAAGAACTTTGTTATAAGATAAATTAGCTAATGCTGAAATGGTATGATCCATTAAATCAAATTTATGAATTCACTTGAAATTTGGTATGGGACAACTTTAAATGCACAACTTGACTTTATTAAATAAATGACAACTTTGACAAGTAGTAATGTAAATGACTAGATTGTACTAATCCAATACAAGTGCAGTGTAGCATAGTTCTTGCCAAGTGAAAGAAGTAAAGAAGGAGAAGAAATGATTGTTTTATGAGATAGAAACATCAATTTAATTATGTTGCATAATTGTTTCTCAATCAATGTTTAAATAGTTATGAGTAAAAAGTTTAATTAGCTAAAGACAAAGACATTTGGAGAAAGGAATGCCAGAAACAATTATATTTATGATTCAAAAGATAACTATTGTAATTTTTTGATGACATTAAGAGATCTAATGTATTATACGATTTTATTTACTAAATATTTAGCTAGTCTATTAGTCCAATTGTAGGCCAAGTCAAGTTCTAGCTATAAAATCTGCCAAAACAAACACCAGTACTATCAAACCTTACCAAAAGGAAAACAAATAATCCCACAAAAGGCTTGGATAAGGTCAAAGGAATTTGCCACAAAACAATTTCATAGAAGGCATATGCTCTTCTATTACATTACCTATAATAACATTCATAAACTACGTTGTAATATTTTATTAAATGTGAGATGCTTTTTGATGTTGATGTGATGCTTTTAGTTCCTTCAAGGGCATTGTGATGTACTAGAATATAGATTACCTAACAAAATGAAATATGGAAGACTAAATTTCATATTCAAAACTACAATGTCACTTCCAATAATCAAATTTGTTGAAATATAA
Organism: Cupressus sempervirens; assembly: GCA_028749045.1. NCBI lineage: Eukaryota > Viridiplantae > Streptophyta > Pinopsida > Cupressales > Cupressaceae > Cupressus > Cupressus sempervirens. Next base: position 554,802,116 of record CM053791.1, read on the forward strand.
CCATGACTATGAAATTGTTATCATCCCTCAACTAAACCTCTATTGAAAACCAAAAAAGAAAATGGTAACCCAAACCACCTAAATCAAGATGATGAAAATCAAGTTGAAGTATTTTTGGAATGTTCTTCTTATAAAATATTTACTTTGATTCCCATTTAATAATTAATCCCACCCTTAGTTAGCAGTTTTGCTAAAATATGCATCATCAGGGTATGTGCAAGATCATGGTGTACCAAACTATGGCCTTAAGTGGTAGTGAAAACTCAGCAAATCAGGTTTATGTCAACTTGACACATAATTTTGAAGTGGTTATGGACTTTATATCAAAAAGTTGTAAGAAAATAATTTGTAGAAAATTGAATGTAGTTTCTAAACTACTAGGCCTTATTAGGAGAAAAAAATAATTGATTGGTCAAAAGTTTGAATTTTAAAGCAGTACTAAGAAAATTTCAGGGCGAAAATAAAAAGTAGGTGTATGTCACCTTAATCAAAATCAAATCATAATATTTTTTTGATATAATTATAGATATGAAAACTTGACTCATGCCCGGATGTGACGCATATTTTTTGATATTTTTATTCCAAATAAATAATTAAATATGATTTTTTTACCAAAACTTTTTTGGATTAAAAAAAGTCCCGTGTCTGACCACCCTAACTAATAGAAAATTTGATCAAATTTTTCTTTTTTTCTTTTTTTCTTATACTAGGCGAAGTATAGAATGTGACGCAACTTTTAGATTTAAAAAATGTTATACCGTTTGAAAGTTATAGCTATTTTTCATTCAGTATGTCAATCAGCACTTTACAATAATCTTCATTGATAATTAACTAATAAATACTTATCAAACTCAGAATTTGACAGAAATTATATTGATGGAATCTAGAGAGCGATATTAAAAAACCCATTTCGTTTCATTCAATTTCGATCAAAATAACATTGTCAGACGGCTACCCGAAGTCTAAGTATCACTAAAACTCTCTATAAACACGTCTTTGGGGTTGACCGAGCAGGCTTGGTAAATACCAAGCCTGATCGGATATCCGATTCAAAATCGGATATCCGATATGGCTCGGTAGTCAAATTCCAAAAATCTTCAAATTTTGGAAAGAAATTCGATTTAAACGTTCTAGTTTTTTAATTTTAAATTATTTCACTTATATTAATATGTAAAGGCATATTTTAATATATTATATATATATATATAATAACATAATGTAAACATACAAGATATAATCTAGTAATATATAATAATATCTTATGTTAATCTTATTACAATCTATAAATATAATATATATTATTATTATTTTTACTAAATATAATAACGTAATTTATATATATATAAAATATGTATTATATATTATTATATTAATATGTATAATAATATAATATTTATATAACAACGTAATATTTTTATTAAATATAATATATATTATAAATATTATTATATTAATATGTATGTTATTAACATATTTATATAATAACGTAATATTTTCATTAAATACAATAATGTAATATATATATATATATATATATATATATATATATATATATATATATATATATATATATATATATATATATATATACTGATATGTATATTATTAATATATAAGAGTCAAAGGGGGTAATAGGGTGACCTATAACCCTCTTTGACCCATTAAATGACAATATATGTCTCTAGGGGTCCTAGGACCCCTAGGGACATATGTCGTCCTTTAATGGGTCAAAAGGGGTCCCTCTGACCCATTAAATGACGATATATGTCCCTAGGACCCCCAGGGACAGCCAAATCGTTCATATCGGTCAAAGGGGGTCAAAGGGTGACCTATGACCCCCTTTGACCTATTAAACGACTACATATGTCTCTAGGGGTCCTAGGACCCCTAGGGACATATTCGAATGGGTATTATGGGTCAAAGGGGGTCATAGGGTGACCTATGACCCTCTTTGACCCATTAAACGATGACATATGTCCCAAGGGGTCCTAGGACCCCTAGGGACATAGTCGAATCGTTCATATGGGTCAAAGGGGGTCATAGGGTGACCTATGACCCCCTTTGACACATTAAATGATGACATATCTCCCTAGGGGTCCTAGGACCCCCAGAGACATAGTCGAATCATTCATATGGGTCAAAGGGGGTCATAGGGTGACTTATGACCCCCTTTGACCCATTAAACGACGACATATGTCCCTAGGGGTCCTAGGACCTCTAGGGACATATTTGAATGGGTAATATGGGTCAAAGGGGGTCATAGGGTGACTTATGACCCTATTTGACCCATTAAATGATGACATATGTCCCTAGGGGTCTTAGGACCCCTAAGGACATATTCCAATCGTTCATATGGGTCAAAGGGGGTCATAGGGTGACCTATGACCCTCTTTGACCCATTAAACGACAATATATGTCTCTAGGGGTCCTAGGACCCCTAGGGACATATTCGAATGGGTAATATGGGTCAAAGGGGGTCATAGGGTGACCTATGACCCTCTCTGACTTATTAAACGATGACATATTTCTCTAGGGGTTCTTGGACCCCTAAGGACATATTCAAATTGTTCATATGGGTCAAAGGGGGTCATAGGGTGACCTATGACCCCCTTTGACCGATTAAACAACGACATATGTCCCTAGGGGTCCTAGGACCCCTAGGGACATATTCGAATGGGAAATATGGGTCAAATGGGGTCATAGGGTAACCTATGACCCTCTTTGACCAATTAAACGATGACATATTTCCCTAGGGGTCCTCAGACCCCTAGGGACATATTCGAATCGTTCATACGGGTCAAAGAGGGTCTTAGGGTGACCTATGACCCTATTTGACTCATTAAACGACGACATATGTCCCTAGGGGTCCTCAGACCCCTAGGGACATATTCGAATCGTTCATATGGGTCAAAGGGGGTCATAGGGTGACCTATGACCCTCTTTGACCCATTAAATAATGACATATGTCCCTAGGACACCTAGGGACATATTTGAATCGTACATATGGGTCAAAGGGGGTCATAGGGTGACCTATGACCCTATTGACCCATTAAACGATGATATATGTCTTTAGGGGTCTTGGGACCCCTAGGGACATATTCAAATGGGTAATATGGGTCAAAGGGGGTCATAGGGTGACCTGTGACCCTCTTTGACCCATTAAACGATGACATATGACCCTAGGGGTCCTTGGACCCAAAGAGACATATTCGAATAGATAATATGGGTCAAAGGGGGTCATAGGTCACCCTATGACCTTCTTTGACCCATTAAATGACGACATATGTCCCTAGGGGTCCTAGGACCCTAGGGACATATTCAAATTGTTCATATGGGTCAAAGGGGTTCATAGGGTGACCTATGACCCCCTTTGACCCATTAAACGATGACACATGTCCCTAGGGGTCCTAGGACCCCTACGGACATATTCGAATGGGTAATAAGGGTCAAATGGGGTCATAGGGTAACCTATGACCCTCTTTGACCCATTAAACGATGACATATGTCTCTAGAGGTCCTAGGATCCCTAGGGACATATTCGAATAGTTCATATGGGTCAAAGGGGGTCATAGGGTGACCTATGACCCTCTTGACCCATTAAACGACGATATATGTCTCTAGGGGTCCTAGGACCCCTAGGGACATATTTGAATGGGTAATATGGGTCAAAAGGGGTCATAGGGTGACCTATGACCCTCTTTGACCCATTAAACGATGACATATGTCCCTAGGGGTCCTCGGACCCCAAGGGACATATTCGAATGGGTAATATGGGTCAAAAGGGGTCATAAGGTGACCTATGACCCTCTTTGACCCATTAAACGATGACATATGTCCCTAGGGGTCCTAGGACCCTAGGGACATATTCGAATCATTCATATGGGTCAAAGGGGGTCATAGGGTGACCTATGACCCTCTTTGACTCATTAAATGACAATATATGTATTTTAATTGTTCATATGAGTCAAAGGGGGTCGTAGGGTGACTTATGACCCCCTTTGACCCATTAAACGATGACATATGTCCCTAGGGGTCCTAGGACCCCTAGGGACATATTCGAAAGGGTAATATGGGTCAAATGGGGTCATAGCGTAACCTATGACCCTCTTTGACCCATTAAATGATGATATATGTCTCTAGGGGTCCTAGGACCCCTAGGGACATATTCGAATCGTTCATATGGGTCAAAGAGGGTCATAGGTCACCCTATGACCCTCTTTGACCCATATGAACGATTCGAATATGTCCCTAGGGGTCCTAGGACCCTTAGGGACATATTCGAATGGGTAATATGGGTCAAAAGGGGTCATAGGGTGACCTATGACCCTCTTTAACCCATTAAACGACGACATATGTCCCTAGGGGTCTTAGGACCCCTAAGGACATATTCGAATGGGTAATATGGGTCAAAGGGGGTCATAGGGTGACCTATGACCCTCTTTGACCAATTAAATGAAAACAGATGTCCCTAGGGGTCCTAGGACCCTAGGGACATATTCGAATGGTTCATATGGCTCAAAGGGGGTCATAGGGTGACCTATGACCCCCTTTGACCCATTAAACGACGACATATGTCCCTAGGGGTCCTAGGACCCCTAAGGACATATTTGAATCGTTCATATGAGTCAAAGGGGGTCATAGGGTGACCTATGACCCCCTTTGACCCATTAAATGACGACATATTTCCCTAGGGGTCCTAAGACCCCTACGGACATATTCGAATGGGTAATATGGGTCAAATGGGGTCATAGAGTAACCTATGACCCTCTTTCACCCATGAAACGACGACATATTTCTCTAGGGGTCCTAAGACCCCTAGGCACATATTCGAATCGTTCATATGGATCAAAGGGGGTCATAGGGTGACCTATGACCCTCTTGACACATTAAATGATGATATATGTCTCTAGGGGTCCTCGAACCCCTAAGGACATATTCGAATGGGTAATATGGATCAAAGGGGGTCATAGGGTGACCTATGACCCTCCTTGACCCATTAAACGATGACATATGTCCCTAAGGGTCCTAGGACCCCTAGGGACATATTCAAATGGGTAATATGGGTCAAATGGAGTCATAGGGTAACCTATGACCCTCTTTGACCCATTAAACGATGACATATGTTTCTAGGGGTCCTAGGACCCCTAGGGACATATTCGAATCGTTCATATGGGTCAAAGGGGGTCATAGGGTGACCTATGACCTTCTTGATGCATTAAACGACGATATATGTCTCTAGGGGTCCTAGGACCGCTAGGAACATATTCGAATGCGTAATATGGGTCAAAGGAGGTCATAGGGTGACCTATGACCCTCTTTGACCCATTAAACGATGACATATGTCCCTAGGGGTCCTCGGACCCTGAGGGACATATTCGAATGGGTAATATGAGTCAGATGGGGTCATAGAGTGACTTATGACCCTCTTTGACCCATTAAACGATGACATATGTCCCTAGGGGTCCTAGGACCCTAGGGACATATTCCAATCGTTCATATGGGTCAGAGGGGGTCATAGGGTGACCTATGACCCCCTTTGACCCATTAAATGACAACATATGTCCCTAGGGGTCCTAGGACCCCTAGGGACATATTTGAATCGTTCATATGCATTAAACGATGACATATGTCCCTAGGGGTCCTAGGACCTCTAGGGACATATTCGAATAGGTAATATGGGTCAAATGGGGTCATAGGGTAACCTATGACCCTCTTTGACCCTTTAAATGATGACATATGTCTCTAGGGGTCCTAGGACCCCTAGGGACATATTTGAATCGTACATATGGGTCAAAGGGAGTCATAGGGTGACCTATGACCCTCTTTGACCCATTAAACGATGATATATGTCTCTAGGGGTCCTAGGACCCCTAGGGACATATTCGAATGGGTAATATGGTTCAAAGGGGGTCATAGGGGGTCATAGGGTGACCTATGACCCTCTCTGACCCATTAAACGACGAGATATGTCGCTAGGGGTCCTAGGACCCTTAGGGACATATTCGAATGGGTAATATGGGTCAGAGGGGGTCATAGGGTGACCTATGACCCCCTTTGACCCATTAAACGATGACATATGTCTCGAGGGGTCCTAGGACCCCTAGGGACATATTCGAATGTGTATTATGGGTCAAAGGGGGTCATAGGGTGACCTATGACCCTCTTTGACCCATTAAACGACGACATATGTCCCTAGGTTTCCTCGGACCCCAAGGGACACATTTGAATGGGTAATATGGGTCAAATGGGGTCATAGGGTTACCTATGACCGTCTTTGACTCATTAAACGATGACATATGTCCCTAAGATTCCTAGGACCTTAGGGACATATTCCAATCGTTCATATGGGTCAAAGAGGTTCATAGGGTGACCTATGACCCCCTTTGACCCATTAAACGATGACATATGTCCCTAGGGATCCTGGGACCCTTAGGGACATATTTGAATCATTCATATGAGTCAAAGGGGGTCATAGGGTGACCAATGACCCCCTTTGATGCATTAAACGATGACATATGTTCTTAGGGGTCCTAGGACCCCTAGGGACATATTCAAATGGGTAATATGGGTCAAATGGGGTCATAGGGTAACCTATGACCCTCTTTGACCCTTCAAATGATGACATATGTCTCTAGGGGTCCTAGGACCCCTAGGGATATATTCGAACTGTACATATGGGTCAAAGGGGGTCATAGGGTGACCTATGACCCTCTTGACCCATTAAACGATGATATATGTCTCTAGGGGTCCTAGGACCCCTAGGGACATATTCGAATGGGTAATATGGGTCAAAGGGGGTCATAGGGTGACCTATGACCCTCTTTGACCCATTAAACGACGATATATGTCTCTAGGGGTCCTAGGACCCCTAGGGACATATTTGAATGGGTAATATGGGTCAAAGGGGGTCATAGGGTGACCTATGACCATCTTTGAGCCATTAAACGACGAGATATGTCGCTAGGGGTCCTAGGACCCCTAGGGACATATTCGAATGGGTAATATGGGTCAAAGGGGGTCATAGGGTGACCTATGACCCCCTTTGACCCATTAAACGACGACATATGTCTCTAGGGGTCCTAGGACCCCTAGGGACATATTCGAATGGGTATTATGGGTCAAAGGGGGTCATAGGGTGACATATGACCCTCTTTGACGCATTAAATGATGACATATGTCGCTAGGTGTCCTTGGACCCCAAGGGACATATTCGAATGGGTAATATGGGTCAAAGGGGGTCATAGGGTGATCTATGACCCTCTTTGACCCATTCAATGACAACATATGTCCCTAGGGGTCCTAGGACCCCTAGGGACATATTTGAATTGTTCATATGAGTCAAAGGGGGTCATAGGGTGAGCTATGACCCCCTCTGATCCATTAAACGATGATGTATGTCCCTAGGGGTCCTAGGACCCCTAGGGACATAGTCGAGTCGTTCATATTTGACCCATTAAATGACGACCCTCTTTGTATTATATATTATTATATTAATATGTATAATAATATAATATATATATAAAAACGTAATATTTTTATTAAATATAATATATATTATAAATATTATTATGTTAATATATATGTTATTAATATATCTATATAATAACGTAATATTTTAGTATATATAATATAATATTTTAGGATATACTATTTATACTATTTTAGGATAATAATTATAATATAAATAAACACTAAATATTAATATTATTATATGTATAGTAATAATAATAATACTATTATAGCTATAATAATAATATATTTAATACTATATATTGTAGCTTAATATAAATAAACACTATATATTTACACTATTATATCTATATTAATAATATTAATACTATTATAGGTATAATAATAATATTGATACTATAGGTATATTAATACTATTTTATATTAATATTATTGATATTTTATACTAATACTAATATACTATTAACTTAGTTATAAATTAAAGTCGTTTGCTTCCAAATATTTTCGTAATATTAATATTATTGTGGCAAAGGAGGGAAACCTTAGTAAGTTTTCCCCCCAAAAGTCCTTTTCCTATATCGGATATCCGATCCTGGATCAGATATCCGATCTATTATCGGATATCCGATTATACTGGCATCAATTTCAAATATTTGACTGTCCCTACAGACCCGACAACATTACTTTTTTACCTCTTTTTTCATGGGATTTGTAAAAAGTCGTATTTTGGGGCCCAACCAATCGAAAAGAATTCGAAAATATAACCTTAGGTGTTCGAATTTGTCATCTGAATGGGGAGCAGCAGTCGTCGAAAGAATAAACGTAAAAGGAAGATATCCAATGAAGACATTGCAGCATATAGGGAAAAAGACAAAATGAAACACCGAAAAAAAAGACAAGGTATGCTAAATATCAATCAAGTTGACGATGAATTAATAGAAGGTGAAATCATAGAGTCAGATAATGAAAATGTACAGTTGGGGAATGAAAATGTACCTATTGAAAATGATAATGCAGAAATTGAAAATGTAGAGATTGAAAATTTTGAAGAAGAAATGCCACCAAGTCATAATCCAAATTGCATAATTGACCATGTCGAAGATGACAATGCATGGGAACTTAATGCACAAGAACCTTACATATCTCCTAATTATAATCGACATGAAGGTTCTAAAACACCAAAATGGATAATTGAAATTGATGAAATGATTATGACTAGTTTGGAAGGAAAAAAATTAGAAAGAACCATTCGGTTATGGGCTTCAAGACTATATCAGATGTTTTTCGGCAACAAGACAGTGGTAGAGCAATGTTAGCTTTTCATGCACTTATTAAAGATGCAAAAGATGAGACCTATGCTTTTCAAATTGAAAATTCGTGTTAATAAAAAGTTGGAAAGAAATGCCATTATTTTGAAGAATCTTTTCAGTACTCTCAATAGCGTTGGGAGAAATAGCAGAGAGAAGGATAATAGAGCTGCTCGAAGGGTTATTACAACCTCTTTGGTAAGTCATCATTTGAGAAAGGGTAGATATATGAGACAAACTTGTATTGATTTGAATCTAAATCGTACTACTTTGAGAAGAGCACTTAGTCGACGAGAGAAAATTGATGATCCTCTTCAAAATGAAACATGGGCATTTGGTGGGAGACTTCCACGTTTTGATAAGAAGCTATCCGACGATGTGAAGGAAGAAATTATACAATTTTGGCACTCTAACTCACGAGTATCACCCAATGCTAAAGATGTCTTAAAGTTGAGAATTGGAATCAGAGACCGCATGCCACATCCTAAACACTATTTGGAGGTAAGTCAAACTATGTTGTTCAAACAATTTAGAGAGAGTCATCCCAAGTGTTCATATATCACAAAGGGCTTTTGAATCTTTGAAGCCATTTTATTGTGTGCCACTCAAAATTCGAAATACATGTTGTTTCAAATATCATGTTGAGTTTTCTATGAACCATGAACTATTATGCTCCATCCGTTCTACTTTGCATAGTAAAGAAATGTTGGAGGATTGTGGGGCTAGTGGGCTTCCAAAATCATCAAGAGACTTGTTAGATCAACTCTTATGTCGTAGAGTTGATGGTTGTTCCTTTTATAAAAATGCTTGCTTAAATGAGAAGTGTTCAGAATGTGGTGGCTTATCCAAGTTTGACACATGTTTCCATGAGGGGTGTGAACAAGATCTTGGAAAGAAAATAGTGAAAAAAAGGGTCTATGAAATGGTGAAATACACATTGAAGAGTGGGATTGAGAGATCTAGATGTAAATTGGTTGGAAAAGATATCAATGTGGCTAATTTTATTTCAGATTTCAAGGCAAATCTTTTTTACAAGTATGCAAGATATAGACACAGGTCTCAGTGGTTGGATCAACAATTTAGAACGTGTAAGGAGACTTTTCCCATTGGCACTATTATATCAGTTGTTGATTTTGCTGAAAACTACACATTGCAACCTCAAAATGAGACACAATCTCAGTATTACAACTCTATTCAGATTGCAATTTTTGTTCACATAACATATAGACATGCCCCTGATAGTGCAGAACATAATCGAAAGATTATTAGAGAGTATCATTTTTATATGAGTGATGATAGATCTCACTCTCACGAGTTTGTGCAACATTGTTTCAAGAATTTTTTTTATTTCTTACACGAGCATGCAATTGCTATGGATAGACATATCATTTGGTCAGCTAACTGTACAGGTCAATTCAAGAATGCTCGCATGTTTTATTGGTTGTGTAGGATGCACATAGAGAGAGGGGTGCCTCATATTTGGAGTTTTTTTGAGTCTTGCCATGGAAAAGGGGAACATGATGGAGCAGGGGCATGTGTGAAGAGAGCTCTAGTTAAGGAGCAACTGAAGATTTCAACAACAGAGCTTCTTGATGCTCGTAGCATTGTTGATTGGTGTAGTTTAGCATTATCATAGGGGGGGACTCTTAATTCAGTGGTACGAAGGTTCTTTTGGTTGGTTGAGGAAGGGTCCATAGGTGATAGATCAGATTGTGCTACAGTGACAGACTCATCAAAAATGCATTCATTTCGGAGCTCTAATTCTAGTACATGGACCATTTGGACACGAAAAATAGCTTATTTTTGTCGTACTTGTTTTCAGTGTGATTGGGATCACTGTGAGTCAAGTGAGTGGGTGGACACATGGGCTCCACATTATCTTACTCCATTGTCTATCATACCCTCTATCAAAAATGATGACATGGAAAGTTCACTTGAGCATAATCATCTATCAGATCTACTTCAGCCAGGACATGTCTTTGCATTGGTTGCACCATAGGGGAATGATGAAAAATCCGATTATTGGTTAGCACGTTGTGTAAGAGGAAAACAAAAACTTGCACAACCAATCACAGATGATGATGGATTCACGTATCCTACTGGTTCAGTGGTTGTTACTGGAACATGGCTGCGGACATACATGCTTAGAAGGAATGGAATTCCTGCATTCGAAGACTATCAGAAGCACAAACAAATTCTCATATATTCGCATCTTATTATAGCAACAAATGTAAAGTTATTGAAGCATCAAGGAAGACCAAAAGTAAAAGAACTTTTTACTATTGCTAATGCTGATCATGAAGCCTTGTTGGAGACCCTAAAATAAAGAGAGGACCCTATTGGAACACTTGACTAGGTATATATACTTCTTATGTTATTTTCTTCATAATGATTTAATGAATTGATGATTATCTTGTTTAATGCAATAAGTTACTAATTTTTGTATGATATTGGAATATAGGTACATCATGAAGAGTTGGAGGGGGGTGGTATTGGGGAGAATTTCTAAAATTTATGATGTATTATGATGTAAAATGTGTAGTTTTTTGTATATGGTTTTTGTATTTTGGTAGGTTCTTTGTAAGGAACTATAAGAGGAAGATATTGAACAAGTTCTTCCAAATCATATTTGCATGTGATACAAGGCTATAACAGCAATTTTAAGAGCATTTATAACTATATGAAAGATAATTGCATGCAGATATCTTATTACAAATTTGGTTTTTTCCTTATTTGACATAAAGCTGACATTATGATTATTAAAACTATTTTTATCAAACTAATCAAATAAGAAAAATCCATAAAGTATGGATGACCAATTAGAATACTTGATTTCTTCCATTTTACAACCAATCAAAGCATAAAGAGTCATAATATTGTATAATGTTTTGAAAGAATTTCATATTGAAAAGTTGTATGAAGCACATTTGGGATAAGCCATAAAATCCATGAAAGAAGATAGCATGTAGGATAAGCAATTAAAGCCAATAAGCAAGATAGCACATGCATACTAACATGATATGAAGTTGGATATGAAGGCTATGAGTGGATGAGTCATTAGAGGTATCAACAATCCCATCATAAATGAGATCTTGGATTTTATGTTTCAACACTATGGAATCTTTAGTTTTATGAAATTTTCTTCCATGGAGATTAATTTAAGAATGCCCCGTGTATATGTAAAGGTCTTAAGGGAGATTAATTTAAGAATGCAATATTCTCCTCTAACCTTTTCTCAAGTTTAGAATTGATTTCTATCATGTGCTTAGAGAGATGAAGGTAAGAAAGATTATTTGTCTCTTCTAGTTCTTTGTATTGAACATATAGAAAGAGAGATGACAAGTGAACAAATTTAAGTGTAGTCAATAGATCAAGGAAACCATTTAGTGAAAGAAATTCTTAGTATGCATATCATAGACCATGAAGTTAGAAAATACCAATAGCTCTAAGACCAAAGAGCCATTTTAAGTATGTTCAAGCACTAGAGACATAGAAAATCAAAGTCAATTTATGAAACTCCCCTTAGCAAAAAATGCAAACAAATATTTGCATTTGACATTTTGAATTGGTTGAAAAAGTTTGACAATAATTGATAATATTGTAAGCTTGATGTTCAAAAGAAATTTTCTTTCCAAGAAAGATAGTGACACATGGAGTAGTCTTCAAAAAATCATCCATCATTTGCGGCCACCCCGTACCGAGGAGTCTCCAAGGTTCTCTGAGTGCATTCGGAGGTCGATCTTTCGAGGGTCATAACTCAGAGCTCATGAGGGCTATTGATGAACTGTCAAATGCTATAGGATGATGATCCTAAGGCCTAAAATAACCTATCTCATTTTTGAGAGATCACATTCCATTTGGATTCAGCACAGCGATCTCGCTCGATGCCAAAACTCGCAGTGTGCCTCAGTTCATAGGTGCACCACAGTGTAACTTTGAAACCACTGATCTTTGCATCGAATCATCAGTGACATTAGCTTCGGATGGGCGGGTGAACCCTAGTCACACCCTTGTTTTGGCCACGAAGACCATCCATCATTTGCGGCCACCCCATACTGAGGAGTCTCCAAGGTGCTCTAATTGCATTTTCAGGTCGATCCTTCGAGGGTCATAACTTAGAGCTCGTGAGGGCTATCGATGAACTGTCAAATGCTACAGGACGATGATCCTGAGGTCTAAAATAACCTATCTCATTTTTGAGAGATCACATTCCGTTTGGATTCAGCACAACGATCTCGCTCGATGCTGAAACTCGCAGTGTGCCTCAGTTCATAGGTGCACCACAACGTAACTTTGAAACCGCTGATCTTGGCATTGAATCGTTAGTGCCATTAGCTCCGAATGGGTGGTTGAACCCTAGTTACACCCTTGTTTTGGCCACAAAGACCATCCATCATTTGCGGCCACCCCGTATCGAGGAGTCTTCAAGGTGCTCTAAGTGCATTTTGAGGTCGATCCTTCGAGGGTCATAACTCAGAGCTCGTGAGGGCTATTGATGAACTATCAAATGCTACAGGACGGTGATCCTGAGGCCTAAAATAACCTATCTCATTTTTGAGAGATCACATTCTATTTGGATTTAGCACAACGATCTCGCTCGATGCCAAAACTTGCAGTGTGCCTCAGTTCATAGGTGCACCACAGCGTAACTTTGAAACCGCTGATCTTGGCATCGAATCGTCAGTCCCATTAGCTCCAAATGAGCAGGTGAACCCTAGTCACACCTTTGTTCTGGCCACAAAGACCATCCATCATTTGCGGCCACCCCATACTGAGGAGTCTTCAAGGTGCTCTAAGTGCATTTTGAGGTCGATCCTTCGAGGGTCATAACTCAGAGCTCGTGAGGGCTATCGATGAACCGTCAGAGGAGACAAGTTCATAAGGATGGAGTGGCTTAGTGTTTTTGCTAAAATAAGTTAGTGGGAAGGCTTTATTAGAGGGTCTTGGCCAAACTAGTGGGGTGTTTGCCAAAATTTCTTGTTTTATTTCTACTTGGTTTTGTTTTCTTGTTTTGTGCTTGAGTATTGTTATGGGATTGGGACTTACATTCACCCTTGTGGGAAGGGAAGAGAAGTCCAGGGTGAAGGGCTTAAGTTGGGTTCAAAAAATGTATTGAGAACCTTGGAGTATGGGCTCCATTGTATGCCATAACATTTCATATCTTACTGGGGGTGATAAGGAAAGTATGGTGTAGAAAGGAAGTTTGAGGAGTTACAACTGATGGTAGTAGGTGTGGAGGAGGAAATGTGGAGGCCCTGAGAGGGCATTAAATGGTTCATTTATAATAGCCCCGAGAGGGCATGAAATTTGGTGAATTATGATAGCCCCGAGAGGGCATGAAAATTGTTTATTGCAAATATGGTTTGGTATGGCAAGTCTCCATTTTAGAACACACCTTCACCCTATGTTTATGGTTCCATCTGTGAAGCCATTGTGAAATAGTCTTGTGGGGAAATTGTTCAAGTTTGAAATGTAATGTTTATGCATTGAAAGATTGTATGTGTATCCCAGTTTGAGCCTTGTTCCCTAGCGCGGGGGTGGTCTCTTTGAGGCCTATGGTTGGGTGGAAAGCACCTATGGTCCTTGTTATTTTGTTGTGTTGCATATGCAGATTTGTGTCCAAGGGAGAAATGGAAATGGCTTGGAATGATCATCTTACAGATTGATGTTGGATGAGAAAACTTGACATTGTGTCCTCATTTGTGAAGGAGGATTCACCAGCTTGTTCATGTTCTCAACGATCATGTTGGACAATGTTCATGCTACTCATTGTCCATGTTCCTTATGATTTTGAAAAGTCCCTTATGTTGCCCCATTGTGATGGAAGGAGATTGTATCATTGTTACCTAATGTACGTGTAGAAGAAAATATTGATAAGGTTGTATATGCATGTTTCATTTGGAGTTTATATTATTATGAAAGCATTGGTACGAGTCACAGATTTGCTTTGACATCATTGTTATCATTTGAAAATGTGAAAGAAAGTTTTCTCCTTGTGGTATTGTAAATGACTAGTTGATAATAACAATCCATAGATGTTATGTGATACCATTGATTGTATAAATTTAAAACTTAGTAGATTGCTTACAATCTTGTTGTGCACTCAATAATTTGGTGAGGAAGCAATGTTGATAGATAATGAGGATATAGTAATATACTAATTGTCACATTAATATATATTGTAATGATTAATGAATGTGTGTACATTTGTAATGAGGATAATAAGTAATTCTGATCCCCTTCCCTTACATGCTAGAATCACGACCTAGTCCATATGATACAACTGACAGACCCTAATAGAATATTAGTATCAGAGCCTTGTTAGGATATGAATTACCTCACTAATTTATGAGTGTTGTATCTTGAACTTGCTCGTTTGACTCGTGACACTAACTTGAACTAGACTATCATCCAATCTATTTGAAAACCACCTGTGACTAAAATGTTAACACCTTCACACTATTCACATGAGTCTTGAACTCCTATTCAATGATAACCTTGTTTTACAATATGTAATTTCTTATGCGACTTCATAAGCTAAAAAAAAAAAAAAAAAAATTGTTGTGTTTTTACTAGTAAAATTTAGGGCGTGACACATGATCCATGATAAATTGAACAATACTAGATACTAAATTAATATGTATATCATTGTGCACGTAAATGATAAAAATATATATCAAAATACATGTATCCATAGACAAAATTTTACACAAATATATATCAAAGATCATGTATCCATAGACAAAGTACTCAAATATATATATATCAAAATACATAGATCCATATACAAAATGTGGCTGATCCTGCCATCAAAATATGTATAATATCAATGTTTCTATATACAATGTGGCATATGCCATCTCAAAATGTCTCATGATGCATCCTACGAAAACTAAACTATCCTAGGGTGCTGGTGGATGATCAAAATGTAGCCTCTTTGCTGCACTAGGTGGATCGGATGCCTCCTACATAAACAAAAAAGGAAAACCCAAAGTTAGACTACTAAATTTATATGATTCTACGTATCTAACATTGAATTACTCAAATGCATAATGATATTTTCCATATTGGATATTAATACTATCAAAATTTCATAATAAATACCTCTCTCATCGACCTCCTGCACCGGTCAGGAGTCCTCTTGTATGCCCTCGGCAATGTTGGTACCTCTGTGATTGTGGGCTGTATATGTTCAAATACCTTTGTCAGATGAATCTACAATTTAAACTATAACATTATAATTCATAGCATGCTAAATTTATAACATATTTAATCATGAATTCAAACTACAACTTACTATTGTAGGCTCCTCCTCAGGAGTTGGTGGCCGCGTCATCAAATCTACATAACTGTCCCGTCGAACCTCATGTGCACTAGGAGTCTCCTATGAGATACAAAATAGTAGTTGTTAATATAACGGAAATTAGTTTTGAATTTATTTATGAAGATAAGTGATGCAAGAGAATCCCATGCTCATCAGGGGAACATTGAAGATCCAAGGCATTACAGAGGTCATGGAACATCTCTTGAAGTCAATTGGGCAATCCTTACACCAATTATGGCTCATGGAAGCATACAAAGTTATAATGTTGGGCTCATATGTGGAAGAAAGTTGTAATTGGGCATGAGATAGGATTTTAGGATTTCATATGGTAGATGTGTCATTTGATAGGTTCATGTATGTTGTCATGATCATATCTTGTCATTAGACAAGTCAAAACGTTCTAGAATTGAGTTTTGGGGTTTGAACAAGCAGGCCCTAGTTTTTAAGCCATTTTAAGGTGGGTTTTGAAGTTTGGGTGTTTAGGAGTGTGACCAAGACCTATAATCTTGAAAATCCTTAGTGTGTTGGTCCCTTTGTTGAAGCCTTGGTGTGTCTAATTCCTCCTTGTGTGTCCCAGAGTTGAAAGGTACATAAGTGGTGTCCAGAGATTTCTTGGTGAGGAAAGAAAGAGAATCAGTGAGTTGGCCCTTGGGAAGGAAGAAAACTTGTTGTAAAAATGCCTCCTAAAAATCAAATGGCTAGAGAACTTGAAGAATTGAGAGAAGAGTTGGCAAAAGAGAAAAGAGAGAGGAGAGAACTTGAAGCATCTAGAGTGAGGGAAGAAAGATAGATGAGAAGAGAGAGGCTGAAGCTTATTGCAAGGATAGAATCCTTACAAAAGGAAAGGCAAGAACCTAGAGGACAAGAGGTTAGAGGAAGAAATCATGGAGAGAACCATGAAGAAGAAGAGGTTGGTAATGCAAGGCAAGAGCATGAGACAACAGATGATCCTGAAGAAAGGAGATTTATGAGAATCATTAAGGTAGTACAAGGTAATGGTGGGAAGAACCATATTGATTTTCCAATATACCAGGGTAAAATGGATAGTGAAGAAGTGCTAGGGTGGATAGAGGCCCTTGAGAACTACTTTGATCTTGAAGACATAGAGGCAGATAAGAAGGTAAAAGTAGCAACAACAAGACTAAGAGGAACATCACTCACTTGGTGGACTAGTGTTCAGAATGAGAGAGAGGAAAGGTGGTGTAGGGCACCTAACCTATGTGGCAGGGGGGAACAAGTATCTCTATTGCCGAAAACCTTGCCACTCCATGAAAGCGAGGATTCAAGTAGATTAGGAAGTTGGAATAAAGGTTTGGTCCATATTTTACAAGTTGGTCTATGTTTTGTAATAAAGGCACATGTAAGGCCCACAAGCATTTTGGTGTGGTTATAAACCAAGTGACTCCATGGGACCAAAAGGCCTTAGAATAGGGTATTTAGAGTCTAAACAGTATTAGCAAAAAGTGGTTGTTTGTTTGTTTTATGGTTGGGAACGCCTATATGGTTGTTCCAACGGTCATGTAGACCTTTATATATGTCATATGTGATCTTAGTTGAAAGGGGGAGATCAGAGTGTACGGTGGTTTGGAGAAAAAATAATAAAAACTTCAATTTTCTGGAAATTTACTTAGTTGCATTTAATAAATCCATATGACCAATTTTGAGTCAATGGAATAGTTTAGAAAGTTAAGGAATGCATAAAAACTATAGTTTGAAATTTGAATTTCAAATTCAAACGGTCATATTAGTTTTGGAGGGAAAGTAGTAATTTGGTATTTGTTTGATTAAATAAACCTTTGTGACCAACTTGGTCAGTTGGACAGGTGCATATAAGCCTATTTAAGTTGTAATGAACATATGCAAGACATGAATCATTATTGGTACGGAAAAAATCATAGAAATTGTATAGAACAACAATCATACTTTCCTCTGCATCAATTAAAAAAATAAAAAATAAATGATACTTATACATACAATGGGGCTCTCTGTGCGAATGAAAATGCTTGATGATCTAGGACGCCGAATCTGTACAGGCTCATCGCCTGTAGCCACACCCTATATACAATAAATAATGTAATTAAATGAGATTACCACAAAAATTTTACAAGAATGCATCAATATTTAATCAATTAGAAAACATCTAATTACCTTTCCTTTGTCAATGCATGTTGGCTCACCCCCCGCACTTTGTCCCCCCGGGGCAGGTGGTATCTGCAAGATAAAAGAAAGATTAGCAACCATATATGCTACAATATCAAATAGAAAAAAGAAATGCGAACACAACATAATGTATCGTAGATGTCTCAAGGTCAAATGAAATGGCTGAGAGTGTAGCATCATCTATCTGTCTGAGCTCCTCCTCGGTCATCAACTAAACATGAATGAAGATCAAATACATGTAAAAGTCAATATGGCTTAAAAATTAAAATTACTCTATTATAAAAATTAACTTTAAATCACATATGTCATAACAAAAAAATGTATACACGTACCGACACCGAAGGAGTCCATGCCTCTACATTCCCCTCCTCTCTCGCATCAAGGTTTGTAGCCTTTGCATGTGCGTCTGGTGTATCCTCGTCTAATACAAAATGATACTCAGGAAGATCACCTATGGGACCCAGGCAAATATTCTTGCATGTAATGCAAGTGTGAGGCACACAAACGTGTGATGAGCTAGCCGATGATGAACTGGCACCAACATCATCAACACGAGGAGGCAAGACTGACCTAGCCTGAGATATCATTAGGCTACTCAGCCTATGAATGGCTCTGATGGTCTGAGAGCTAGCCTCTGCCATAATATCTAGATGCTGCACTCAAGGAGGGGGGGAGATATCGGGGGGGGGACAAAAGTGCCAAGTTTCTTCCACTGGGAAGAGGGTCTATCCTGAGGAGCTCCTAGTCCTAAGCCCATGTTGGGCTTCATGCTCCAATAGTTCACTTTAAGTTTCAACACAAATTCTGCATATAATTTTTTAAGGAAATAAAATTGTATGTCTAAATTTCCATGTGGAGGGATATCAAAGACCATCCACCAACGGTCCCAAAAATTTGCACATATGGCATCATTTGTGCACCATTTAATCGATAGTTTGGTTTTTTTTGGGTCAACTGGTATACCCGTTTTTGGGTTAGCAAAAAGGCTTGCCAAATCGTCTTTGGTTATGTTGAGGGCCGCGACCTCATCATAATCCAAACCATCATCAAACATCTGGTGCATTTCATCACGCCAACAAAGAGCGACATTTTGTTGGTTTGTAAGAGTTTCAATGTTATCCACTATGGTGTTTAACGTGGATAACATAGGAGCCAGTGCAGGTACATTATTGTATGTTCTATGCAAACCTCTCAACTCAGTGAGATTTTCATTTATCAAATCCTTGATTCGAGGAGGGTTTTGAGGAGGTAGAGGATCATTTGGTGGACGGTTTTGTGGGATACTAGATCGTTTGGTGGTGGGTTGCGAGGAATATTATTCCCTGCCTCAGTGTCATCATTTTGATCAGCCATTCCTATTGAATTGCAAAATGTAATATATATTAAAAAAAATCTAAATTTTAACCATTTTTGTCAGAAAAACCCTAGATTCAACTAAAACAAACAAAATCTTGTTAAAATCAATTAAATTTAGGTTAAAAATGAGTCAGGGGGGGGGAAACATACCTGATATCTGATATCCAATTTGCTATCTGAGATCTGATTTATTATCTGATATCTGATCTGACTGGCCCAAATTCACGTGAAAATAAGGGCTGCGGGTCTGTGATTTTGTGTTTAATCCATGTGCAGGTATCGGATATCCGATATTATAATATATATAATATAACATATATATTACATTTTATATATTTTTATATTATATTTTATATTTGTTATATTAATTTACTATATATTATAATATAAAATATTATTATTATACTATATTATTATAATTTATAATATATTATACTTTTTTATTATATATTATATTATAAGATATTACTTTTTATTATTATATTATATTATATATATATATATTATATTACATTACTATATATTATAATATATGAAATATTATATTATATTATTATAATATAATATGTTATTATAATATTATTATTATAGAATAATATTATAGGATTATAATATAATAATAATATTATTATTATATTATAGTATAATAATTATTATAATAATATTATTATTATATTATAGTATAATAATAATTATAATAATATTATTATATTATAGTATAATAATAATTATAATAATAATTATAATAATATTATTATATTTGAGTATAATAATTATTATTATAATAATATTATTATATTATAGTATAATAATTATTATAATAATAATATTAAATAATAATAATATTATTATAATATAATAGTATGATATATTATTTACTATTATTATTATTATTTTATATCAATAATAATAATATTAAATAATATATCATACTATTATATGATTTTAATTATTAGTCGGATATTGGATTTAAAATTGGATATCCGATATGTTATCGGATATCCGATATGTTATCGGATATTCGATATGATATCAGATATCCAATTTGATATCGGATATCTGATAAGGCTCGGCTTAACCTTCCAGGTTTGGTTCCTGGATAGGTAAAAAAAAGTCAGAGCGGATTTTGAAGCGCTTTTAGGCATCTTCAAACTCTTTTTTTTTCACATCGCCACTTTTTGGCACACCATGATCTTGCACATACCCGTTATTCAATTTTATAAAACGTGATAATAATAAATATCGATGTTATTCGATAATAATAAATATTTATATATTATATATGTATTTCTATATATATTTAAATATAAATATATATATATATATGTATATATGTAATATGTAAATATGTTATTAATAAATTTAAAATTATTTGGCAAAAAGAGGGGTAAAAATTTATTAAGACAGAAAGGAATACAACAAGGAGAGCTCAACAAGGAGCTCGATCCTGAGAAACAAGATCATCAAATTCTTGCACCATCTCAAAGGACAGTTGCCCCCTATCCCTAATATTCCAACCCGGATCATGACTAGAAGCCCATTTGGCTAAACAATCAGCAGGTCTATTCCATTCTCGCGGAATATACTTGAACCTGACGAACTAAAAAGAGGAAGAGAAGAAAAGAATCTGCTTAACAACAGTGGCCAACTGCCAACTAACATCCTCAAGCTCTTGCGAAGAAAGCATGTTCACCACCACCTGGGAATCAGACTCACAAATAATCTTACTCCATCCCCACAAGAAACACTGTTCCACAACATATAAAATAGCCCGAGCTTCCATGAGATTGTTAGTATAATCACCCTTATGAATTGAGAAGAAAAATTTAACATTCCCAGAACTACAACGAGCCACTCCGCCAGACCAGGATTCCCACGAGAAGAACCATCAGTGTTAATTTTCAGAACTCCACAAGGAGGAGGAGTCCAGTGCCCATCCCGATTAACCTGACCCTTCCTCTGATGGTGAAGCTGCCTGGACATAGAAGGAAACCTATGAGCCGCAACCCCATCCTACAAATGAAAATTGAGGCGATTACAGATAGCAAGATCAATCGGATCCATACCCCCATCAAGCTCACTCTTCACAAGAATAGTTTCTTGGAGAGAATGTGATATTTTCCACCAAATATGCAAAACACCAAGCCGAACATCTTGGAATATGCGACGATTCCTCTCCAACCAGATATGCCAAAGCATGAAAGATGGGCCAGCAATCCAAGCAGCATGGAGAGAAGAAGACTTGGAGGGAGCACTACCCAAGCGAGCCCAGAACTCAGGCAAAGAGGAAGCATGCCGACAAGAGCAACCCCAAGCGCTCCACCAAAGGTGCCATATCTGAGTAGAATAGAAGCAATGGAAGAACAGATGGGAGACAGACTCCTCTCCATTACCACACAAAACACAATAAGAGGGGCCCTGAAATCCACGTTTACAAAGATTATCCCAGGTAAGACAACGGTTGTGAGCCACTAGCCACATGAAAAAATTGCACTTGGACCAAGAAACTTTATTCCAGACTTGCTTCCACCAAGGGATCTCAGCATCCCCAAATAATTGTCTAGTTATCTCCTGATATCGAGCAGAGACATGATATTTACCAGACAAGGTACCGCCCCAAGCCAATACATCTGGACCAAGCAAAGAGGAACACTCTCTAGAGGCCAAAATTTGAGAAAGCTCCTGACGATCCATGTCTGTACCTCCAGGAGGCCAATCAGAGGAATGCTTCCATCTATAACCAACAATAGGTCCCAATTGATAAGGAATATTGTAATGAGCGACTTTATCCCATCCAGCGGCAAGAAAAGAGTCACAAAGAGGCTGAAGATGAGGGTATATGGATAAAATGGAAGGGAATCCATCCCAAGCATTAGACCAGAACAAAGCCTGAGAACCTCCTTTACATATCCAGAACAGACCCCTCTTCACCAACATCGCACCTGTCTTCAAAGTATGCCAAACCATTGAGCCACGACCTTCAAGAGGAAGTGTAGAAACAGAGCAAGGATCAACACCATTAAAATATTTATGAGTGATAATAAGAGCCCAAAGTTGATGCTTTCCAGAGCACCATCGCCAATAAAGTTTAGTAGCCAAAGCTTGTCTACTCAATAGAGTAGAATGAAGACCAAGACCACCCTCCTTTTTAGGCCTACAAATAGTTGCCCAATTAACCAAGCTCCATTTAGTACTACGCAAATTACCACTCCAAAGGAATTGTCGAGAAAGAGCATCAAACTCCTTGAGAAAGTAAATAGGTGCAGCATGAACCATGCTTCTATAAGTAGGAAGAGCTTGGATAACAACTTGAAGAAGAATAACCCGGGCAGCAGTAGAAAGCCATCTATGAGTCCAATGATTTACCTTATCCTGAAGCTTGGTAATCAAATTTTTCCAGAAGAGACGTGGCTACCTGGAAACAGCAATAGGAATGCCAAGATAAGTCAAAGGAAGTGAACCTATCTGAAACCGTAGGATACCAACAATCCTGTGTTGAATAGAATCAGGAGTGTTAAAAAAGTAAATGAAAGATTTGTGCTCATTAACTTTTTGGCCTAAAGCTTCCAAATAAACGTCCAAAGCATGTCGAAAGGCTTCAGCTTCCTTGATCCTAGCAAGACCGGCAAGAGTAGAATCATCAACAAATTGAAGATGGGAAAGAGAAGGTAAGCCATTACCCCACCGCCAACCTTGAATAGAATTTTGGGACACCTGATGCTTAATAAATCTGCCCAAGCCTTCAGCCATGATGATGAATAGATATGGGGAGAGAGGGTCACCCTAGTGGAGGCCTCTAGAAGCACCAAATAGTTGTGAAGGTTGACCATTAATAAGAATAGAAAAAGAGGCAGAAGTAATGCAACTCATAATCCAACTCACCCAGTCAGAGCTAAATCCAAAAGAAAGAAGAATACTCCTTAGGAAGCTCCATTTAACTCTATCGTAGGCCTTAGCCATATCCAGTTTAACAAACATGGATCTCTCCCTTGAAGTAGCCATAGAGTGAATAGCCTCAGTAGCAATAACCACCCCATCCAAAATTTGTCTTCCAGCAACAAAACAACCTTTTTCTTCTGAGATAATAATGGGAAGCCACCTTTTCAGTCTCTCAGCAATCAGCTTAGTAATAACTTTGTAGACCACATTAAATAAGGCAATTGGTCTAAAAAACTCCAATTAATTAGCACCCTCTCTCTTAGGAATAAGAGTCAAGAATGTAGAGTTCAAAGCTCAAAGCATCTTCTTGCTAGCATAGGATTCTTTAACCACCTCCAACAAATCATGATTAATGATGTCCCAAAATTCTTGAAAGAATTCAACTAGAAAACCATCAGGACCAGGAGCCTTCCCCTTAGGCATGCCAAAGACCACCGCCTCTAGCTCTTCCAAAGAGATAGGATGCATGAGATAATCATTCATTTCCTGAGTGATAAGGGAAGGAATACAGGACAAAATAATATTTTCTTCATTATCAGCAGGAGGAGAGTCCTTAGAGAAGAGGGTAGAGAAGTACGAAATAGCCTCCTGGAACAAAGCTGGCAAGGAATTCAGTTGGATACCTTGAGAATTAACCAAAGAAGAGATAGTGCTCTGATTCCGGCGAGATTGCACTGTTTTATGGAAAAAGGCAGTGTTTCGATCACCTTCCTGGAGCCAATCAACTCGAGCCTTTTGCTTCCAAAAAATTTCCTCTCGAAGTTCCCATTCTTCTAGAGCTCTAGAAGCAAGGGATTTAGCCTGGCCAAGATCCTCCGAGAAACCTCGATTTCTAATCTCCCTTGTGATGACATCAAGATTTTCTTGAGCAAGGCTCTTCATAAAGTGAAGATTCCCAAAGCATTCCCTATTCCATATCTTGAGCTTCCTTTTAACATATTGAAGCCTTTTAGAAAATGAGAACATTGCAGTACCATATGCAGGGGCACCATCTTTCCACCAACAAAAAACAAAATCATGAAGAGAGGAGTCATGAAGCCACATCAACTGGAACTTAAAAGGAGGATGCTTTGGAACATAAGCCCCTATAGCAGAAAATTTGATTGGCCAATGATCTGAACCCCTCCAATCAAGGTTTTCTGAAGAGATAGTAAGGGTGCCACTAAGCCAAAAGCAAGAAACAAGAAATCTATCTAGGCGTTCTGAGATAGTAGCAACACCAGTCCTGCGATTATTCTAGGTATAGAGGCCATTAGAAGGCTTAACATTAGAGAGATGCAAAAGAGATATATGTTGTCGAAGAAGAGCAGAAGAAGGCCCCAATCTAGCCAAACCACCATGCTTCTCTTCTAGACTTAAAACTGAATTGAAGTCCCCTGCTAACACCCAAGGATGATAAGGATGACAATTTCTAACATATTGAATATGTTCCCAAAGTTCCTCCTTTCCCACAAGATCAACAGGTGCATACACATTAGTAACCATGATTACCTCTCCCGAGTCTAGAGAAGAAGCTACCATAGAGAGAGCTGAGCGAGAAGACATCCAGCCAAGAGGAGAAATTTTTTGAGGATCCCAGAATATAGCTAAACCACCAGCACTGCCTGTTGCCCCAACACACTAGAATTGGCCACGAGACCAAATACTAGAGGCATGTTGGACCATAGACTCCACAGAGAGCTTACTCTCTTGGATACAAAAAAATCAGGACTATGATCAACCACGAAGTTATGAATAGCCTTTTGTCTAGGGATGCTATTCAGACCCCTTACATTCCATGAGAGAATAATCATCATTGGGTAGATTTGGGAAAATGAGAATCCAAAGGTTTCACTGAACCAGACTCAATCAATATATCTCCTATGAGTTTAATCTTCTCTAGGTCTGATTTGCGCCCACTCCTTAGAGGGGGAGAAGAAGAAGCCCGCTTAAAGGGTCGAGGCAGCAACCCCAAGGGGAGAGGAGATCCCTTGCCCTTACCTAATGGTAGCACATCCTTAACCAAGTCAGCCAAAACAACATCATCATCTTCCAACACTACATGAGTCACCAGAGCCGCTGTCACAGGAGCTACAGGAACCTCACAATTCTGATATACTACAACTTGAGATGCCCCACAAGCATCATTAGGAACAGATCTTTAGGAACAGATTTAAGAATTCTTTTTTTATAATAATGAATAATTTTGTAATTTTATAATTTAACTATTAAAATTTAATTAATAGTTATAAATTATAAAATATATAAATTATATGAATTTTAATTAAAAGTTGGTGGGGAATGATTTCAACAGAATATTGTAATTGGAAATTGGATTTTAGACTTATAAAGGAAAACTTTTATCCATCCAAAGACAATACATGGAAAAATGTACAAAATGTTCCTCTAATTCTTTCACTAAACTTGGAAACGTAAACTGAGACTTTTGCATTTGAAAACTTAGCAAAACCAAAACATGTGTTTACATTGTGTATTCTTTATGCTATTGTTTTGGGTTTTGGGTTGACTAGTGTTGACCAGTTATAGGATGTCTACCAAAGGCTTGGGGGTTATGTGATTGTGATGTCATGATGATGTTTTAATCTCGATCTTTATAAACCCAACCATGGTTATGTGATGGTATGCTCTATGTATTGGATGTGATTATTGATTGTTATAGTTGAGATTCTTGTGTATGAGACACTTGACCTAACCATTAATTTTGGTCATCGATCAGTTATCCTTGGTTATTTTCTAGTCGCCATGATGGGACTGAAATGTGGATTTATTCTTGATGATGTCATGTTGTGACATGTTTGACTCAACCATTTTTGGAGTCTTCGATTAGTATGATTGAGATATATTTTGGTTATTGAGAACCATTGGATACTTTTGATTATCAGTGATACTTCAGTTGCCAATAGAGAGTTGTTGTGTTCATGATTTTCTATGGATGTTTGCTCATGGAGATTTGATGCTTTTATGCATATTTGATGATTTTATTATGGATTATCTTTTTTAATTTTGAGATTTATGAGTCCATGAGCATTAGGGTAGGATATCTGCATGTAGTGATGGGAAGAGGCTTGTAATGGGGGCTGGGGTCCTAAGAGGCTGCCAGGGTAACTCATTGTAAGTTGGATTAATAAGTGATAACATTCGCACCTAATACTAACTGAATGAACCTAAAAAGATAAGTTTTTTTTTCTCGCCCATGCCTTGAGTGCTTGTACAGGCTAGGATGGGAGTAGTGAGACGCATGGTTGCGACCTTGCATTCCATAGTATGCCTTGTCAGTATGAGAGGATACTAGTGGCCACATGAGATCAGTATGGACCCATGGAGTTTAGTTAACTGCCAGGGTAACTTGTACGTGATAAATGCAATGACACTTTCCCGCTTGCATAGTAGGTTCCTACATGTCATTGTGTGCCTCTGGGAAGTAGATGT
This sequence comes from Cupressus sempervirens, assembly GCA_028749045.1. Lineage (NCBI taxonomy): Eukaryota > Viridiplantae > Streptophyta > Pinopsida > Cupressales > Cupressaceae > Cupressus > Cupressus sempervirens. Next base: position 554,829,101 of record CM053791.1, read on the forward strand.
CAGTTTTGTGATTGGAACCTTTGAGTTAGTATACTTTTAGGAATCCTGGACTTATAGAGATGTGCTATGTGATTTTGATAGCCTGTTTGGGACTTGAGATTATCTCCTTAGCACGGTGGGAGTGGACCACTTTGGTACCACGCGGTCAGGTGGTAGTGTATTTTCCACTCTTATCATTTTGAGATTCATTGAGACATCGTGGTTGATGTGTCCTTCGTGATGGTGGATATGTATCCTTTTTCATTGATGATTAGCATATGTTAGATGATGTTATCTTATGCTTATATTTGCATGTTAGATTACTTTCTACATATGATGTTGTATATATTAGGAGTGACATTCCTACTATGTTAATACCGATGATCTCTTTGGTGATTTGGGATGTTATGCACAGAGGGATGGCTAGGGCCCACGATGGTCTAATGATGCTATTGACGGTTGGGAGGAACCATGCACTTAGTTTATTATGTTTGATCTTTATGATGGATGTATATCTCTTCTATGATGATGTATCATGTGATTATCTCTACTTTGATGTATCATGGATTAGAAAAGGATGATGTACCTTATTCTACATATGTATATTCTTTGAGCCTTCATACCCTGTGACATGTATAGTGGATGATTGTGCATTGTGGAATGTAATTCAAAAAAGACATTTGTATATTGGATGTATCATTATTATTTCATGTGGATGTTGTACTAGATGAATTTATGTATGTAATTCACGTTAAGGGATCTTTAAAGATTGTAATCTGTTATGTATGTTATGTTTATTTTTAGATGGACATTGCTATTGCTTCCGTTATTATGAATAAGTTATATGTGGTATTTACTTTCATATTTTTATTTTTATTTTTTAAAATGTTACCAAACTTAGTGAAACTCTAGGTTAATTCTTTGGATCCCTTGGCGGGGCGTTACATCTAGAATGAAAAAAATGAGTAGGATTACAAGGCAACCCAAGATGCTCCTACATTAGACACCGTAGGTGTGAAAATATGTTCAAAATAGTTGGAGGAATGTATTCTAGGATTCACCACATAAATTCCAAACTAGCCCTTCACATACATATTCTCCAAATCTTCAACTTGCACACTCTTTCCCTTATTCGAATTTTCCTTCTTCACATCTATCCTCAGTGTGCTCTAGGTTTTCTTTACAAACTGATCTCTAACCCTCTCAAAATCCTTCAGCTCAACTTGATTCCCAATGCTCAAGTTCTTCCTACTAATTTCTTCATTCTACAAAGCAATTAGGGGACACTTCTTGCAACCTTTCTCAATAGTAATCATATCATTGACACAATCATATATAGCCCTACAATCATACTGCCAAGGTCTACCAAGAAATATGTGACAACTACTCATGTCCACAATATCACACAACACTTGATCCTTACATTGCCCAATCTAAAAAGAAACAACACATTGCTCCATCACTTCTAAGGCATGTTCATTTTGTAACCAGCCAATCCTATAAGGACAAGGATGTCTCACTCTTCTCAAACCAATTTTTTGAACCATCTCCTCAACAACAAGTTTGTCAGTACTACCACTATCTACAATGACATTGTATACTTTACCACCAAACTTATAATGATTCTAGAACAAATTACTCTTTTGACAAGATTTTAGTATCCTCTAACTAACTAGTACTCATGGAATTAATAAATTCTCTCCTGCTTAGGTTCATTGATCAAGTTTTCAACCTTGTTCACAATAGAAGGTCTTCTGTCATTAGTCTTAGGACATTCATATTCTTTATGTCCTTCTTCATGGCATCTGAAAGAAGTATCCTTAAACTCACCTCTACCTATCCTTCCCTTATGATCAACAAGTGTTGGTTCATTTTCTACACTTAGTTTAGTCTCTGGCTTCTCCTTCCCTTGAGAACTACCTTGATTCTTCCTCTTTAACTAATCTTCTACCTTCAAGGCATACTAATAAGAATCCTCAACCAAATACATATTCAGCATATGAAACTCATCCTAAATATTGAATCTCAAGACATTAATATATCTAGCCACCTTCTCCTTAGATAGTTCTCTACGTCCAAACCAAATAGTCAACTTGTAAAAATCCTTTGTATAATATTTCATTGTCATATCTTTCTACTTCAGATTCTACCACTTCTTAAACAACTCAAGTTCAAAATCTGTAGGAACGAGCTTAGTCTTTTGTTTAGTCACCATCAATCTCCATCTAGTGATTTGCATTTCACCTTCCTCTTCTTTGTCTTGTTGTAATTCCTTCCACCAAAGAGTAGCATGTCCCTTTAGCTTAGTTTGCACCAATCTCACTCTGAGTGAATCTCCAATATCCTCTAGCTCAAATTAGTCTTCCAATTCACCAATCCAATCAATCAGGTCTTCAAGATTCAAAGTACCTGAGAAATTAGAAACCTCCATCTTATGCTTAAGTTTTAACTGAGATCCAAGTCTAGCAAACTGACCAGCCCTATCTCCTATAGGTCTCTCCACATGATTAGTTCTATCCTTGCCACTTGATCTAGCAACCTCAAAGTCTTCAACAACTTCCTCATAACCATCTTTAGTACCCATATTTTCAGGTACACCACCTATAGTACTTATGATTCATGTGATCATATCACTCTTCATCAACGGCATCTAAGATTTGAATTCTTCTTTAATCTTCTCTGAGATCCTTGCTTCCATAGCATCACTGAGATCTTCAATTATCAAAGGGTCCAATTATCTCAAAGGAATCTTCCAATATTTTTGCAAATCCTCCACAACAAATCAACCAAATGCAACCTTCAATCAGATAATCTTCACCTTAGGTCCTAGTATAAATTGCCACAGTTTTGGCAATTTGTCTACATGCTTAGGAAAAGCTTCACTTTGATACCATCTAATGTAGAGAAAGGTAGGAGAATCCACAAAGTAGATGTCCTAGCCCTCAAAAAACAACCACAGAAAAAAAAAAAAACACAAGAAATAAGATGTTCTACTAAAAACAACTCTTTATTCATAAAATAATTGATTACATGCAATGTGTTAGGCTGTAAGGCCTTCTCGGTTATGAGCAAATATAAAGCAAGTAATAATTTGACAATATCTTCAAGATCAAATCCAAACCCTAGCTAGTCCAGATCCACACTCTAGTAGAAACCTCGAAGGAAAATCTAACTTGTGCTTACAAGCCACCAAGCAATATCCTTGTTTCCCAAGCCATAGCTACTAGCTCTTCTCAAACTTCTCTCCTTTGCTTCATCCTTCTCTAAGTTGGATCATTATTACTTAAGACTCCACAAGACCCCCTATTTATACCCAACTAAGCCATAGGTCAACCTATTATGTTACAAATTAAATGAACCCTTGTATTAAATGTATATTTAAGCCACAAGTCATCTTACAATAGAAATTGAAAACATACAACCTGATGACAAAATAAATAGATGTCTTTTTGACCTTGTTTATGAAGACTTTTTTATAACATGCTGAACTTTGTCATCCTTTAAGTATAATATTTTGTACTTTTTGATGTATAATTTATGAACATATGGCATAAAAGTGATAATCAGAATTATGTCTCAAGAGGTTCATTTTGTTGATAAAAATATTTCTTCATGAATGTTTGGCATGGGTAGATCTTCCTGCAACCCAATAGATTGCAAAGACTATTAAGTGAATATTAATGCTTTTTCTTTATAAATTAATAAATATAAATAAATTTTTGTAGGAAGTCTTGTGTGCATTGAATGAGGACCAAAGTTATCCAAGCCAAGTTAAAATCAATTAAAACAACTGAAGCAAAGGTCTAGCATTGTGGAATCACAAGCACTAAAGGAGGTGCGTTATGGTGCCATTACAGTCGAAAACTTAGTAGCAAAACTAGAAGGGACCTATTAAATCAAATAATAAGGGACCTATTTAGTGGCATAGAAAGGGGACCTATTCCAATAGAATAAAAGGGACTTGATGAAGCGGTTGTATGAGACAGCAAGTCAACAAGCAATCAATTAGTCAACATGCATTCTTAATAAGAACTGTTGCACAGTACCTAAATTCTTGGAAATCATTAAAGTTGTGTAGCAGAGTAGATCTAGCATCCACTACACTCTATATTTATAGGAACTTAAGGAGATACTTGATGTTTCTTATCATGTTTCATATTTGCACGAATCTTGAGCTATAATGAACTATCCTTTATGAGGAATTCATGATTGTAGGAATCTATTATTTCCTTTCTTTTAAATAAGACCTTGTCTATATCTAAAAGGTCAAGTAGTGAATGAGTGAATAGAGTTAGACAAAATTTATTATACATATTATGTTTTTTTTCAAGCAAGTGTAATATTGCATGTTGAATGAATATATGAGTTTGTTGAGTTTCTACACTTCAGTCTAAGTTAATCTTTTCTTCACTCTTCTGTGGGGGCTCACGCAGAAGGTGGATTTTCCTTTAGCAATTAGGAGTTAGACTCAATTTTCTAAGTAAAGTTTAGAACTACTATTCCTACAACCACTGGAAATAGAGCTAGTCACTATTCCTACAGCAGTAGGTGCATAGATGTATGGTTAAGTAATTATCCAAGTTTCCTTCCAATCATGCAATAGTTGTCTTTCTTTTTGATAAAATAGATTTCCTTAGTGGTTATTTTAATTAAGGTAGTAGTGACTTTTAGTAGAGGCTAGAGCATATACTTTGTAGACATCATCTCAAGTTCACACTCTTGGATTGATATTTAATGAAGACCAGCATAGTACTTTGGTAGTAAAGGATGTCCAATCCTTCAACTAAAAAGGTGCTATATTGGCTCGACATTTTTGGCGTCACTATCAGGGATGGTGTCAGTCTAGTGTTCACTATCAAGTCACCTAGTTAGCTTCATTCTTTAGTATTTTGCATGCATAGGAGAAGAGACCACCTTGGAAGATTTCTTCCCAACTTTAATTAGGAAGATCCCTTTCATCCTGATCCTGAAGCAGAAGAAAGACAAGAAGAAGAAGAATTGTTTGAGAATATGTTTGCAGAAGCACCTGATCAAGTACAATCACCAACCACATCTGAAGAATCCTTTCATTTAAATGATCCTTTTATTGAGCAAAAATGTCAAGATAATCCATTAGCTTTAGTCATTTACCAACCACCACCACCAGGAAATCCAGAAATGGCAACTACTCAACCTACCTTTCCCTTTCCAATTCCTACTAAGCAAGGTAATCAAAATCTGAAAAATATACCCTAAGCTACCCTTCCAAAGTTCTATGGCCTCATTACTAAAGATCTAGAAACCTTTCTCTTTGAGTTTGACATTCCTTTTTGAAGTTATGATTACACCATAGATGCTCATAAACTGAAGTTGTTTCCATCAACTCTAAAAGAACCTGCCTTAAGATGGTTTATGAGTCTAGGTACTAATGCTATGGCAAATTGGCCAACTATGAGAAACTTGTTTCTTACTAAATATAAGGAATATTGCATGGGCCATGACTTAAAAGGGGATGACATTTTCAAAATGTCATAGAAGGAGGATGAAACCTTAGAGGACTATGTTGCATGATTCATGTTCAACTTGCAATGTAATACGTAGCATCAACTGAATGAGGCATCTCAAAATTATCTCTTTTTAAAAGGTGTGCATGATAGGAGTATGGAGGCCTTAGACTTAATGGTTGGAGGCAACATTACACAGAAGACATGGGTTGAAATCTAGAATATTTTCTTGAACTATTCTAGAGCAACAATAAAAAAAAGGACAAGGCTTGAGGGACTTACTCCAAAAATCTCCTTGTGCCAGAGTATTCAAGGCAGAGCTGTCAAACCTCTTATTAGATTTCAAGAAAGAAATAATTAATGATTTTGCTACACAATTGGACACCATGCAAACATGGACGAAGAAGGAGGATGCTGACATTCTATATAATTTGCTTTGAAAAGATGTAGAGTTCGTATTGAATTTTGGTTGTACAAAAGCCTTCATGTAGCTTAAGGAAGTCCTCTCAATAGAACCAGTTCTCTAAGGACCAAATTGGGAGCTACCTTTTCACATATATACCGATGCCTCAGATCATGCCATTGGAGCAATGCTTGTCCAAAAAATAGATTCAATGCAACATGCAATTTACTATATCAGCAAAAATCTTCAAGGAGATGAATATAATTACACTATAAATGAGAAAGAATTGCTGACTATAATTTATGCTTTGAATAAATTTAGACATTATGTTATAGGATACCATATATTTGTAAATACAAATCACTCTGCCATCAAATATCTGATGAATAAACTAGCAATCTCTGGACATTTGGCTTAGTGGTTATTGTTGATGCAAGAATTCAACATTACCATTATTGACAAACTAGGTAAGGTGAATGTTGTAGCTAATTTCTTATCTCATCTTCAAACACCTGATGATCTTGCAACCATAGAAGATAGCTTTCTCGATAAGCATCTCTTGTTTTTGTTAGCACAATATCCTTGGTATGTTGACATTGCCAACTACCTAACAACTGGTAAGACACCTTCACATTGCTCTACAAAGGAGAGACAGTTGTTGGTAGAGACGAGTTTCAACTTTTCATGGATCTTTGGGTTCATGTTTTATACTAGACCACATCAGGTGACACAAAAATGTCTCAGAGAGAATGAGACTTATGATGTTCTTCATGCTTGTAATGATGATCCCTATGGTGGCCACTTTTCTTCCAAGAGAACCGCATTGAAGATTTTAAATATAGGCTACTACTAGCCCACACTTCACAAGGATGCAGCTCAATATACCAAAAGATGTGAAAAATGCTAGAGAATGGGTCGACCAACAAAAATAGATTAAATGCCTCTGCAATGACAGATAGTGGTAGCACCATTTGATAAATGAGGCATCAAATTTGTTGGCTGTATTGAGCCACCTTTAGAAGGGAAGAGTTCCATTCTAGTATGCACTGATTATGTCACCAAATGGGTAGAAGCAAAACCAATGAAGCACCCTCATGATAATAATGTTTCAAAGTTCTTGTACGAATGTATCTTTACAAGGTTTGGTGTTCTAAGAGAATTACAATCATATCAAGGCCCTTAGTTTACATCTAATTTGATAGCTATTCTCATGGAAGAATACAAAATTTGGCATGGAAAATCTTCCCTGTATCATCCACAGGCCAATGGTTAGGTTGAAGTGACAAATAGAGAGTTGTAAAACATACTAAAATAGTGTCCTTGCATAGGAAAGATTGGGTGGATCGACTTCTTGAAGCCTCATGGGCATACAAAATAGCATGGAAATCTACTACTGGGTATATGCCTTTTGAACTCCTATATGGAAAGATAGCTGTCATGCCCATTGAATTTGAGCATAGGACTCTACAGACAACCTTGGAACTTGATATTACTCTTCCTACATCTCAACAGGATTGAATTTTGCATCTCAATGAGTTGAACAAATGGTGGAAATCAACCCTTCACAACATAGAACTAATTCAGAGTTAGTGGAAGCAGTGGCATGACAAATTTATCAAAGATAGAGAGTTCTATGTTATTGATTGGGCACTCCTATATGGCTCTAGATATTAGCATCACCAAGGGAAATTTCAGACTAGATGGCTTGGTCCATATGAAATTGTCACAATTTTTAACAATGGAGTAGTTCAACTGTCAACAATTGATCCAGTCAAGTTCAAACTCCTAGTTAATGGGCATCGCCTAAAGATATATCACAAACCAACAACCTAAGAAGAATTTCTTCAAAAGTTTAGCACAACATAAACATTACTTCCCTCAACCACTCTGTCTAAGTCTTCTACTCAGAAACCTTTAGCACCTTGAATTTATTTCAAGGTGTTCATAATAAAATTTTGCATTTTATGTGAAATCCATTTACTTTCCCACTTCACCCCATCTCATCTTCTTGTCTTTTCATTACCACTCCACTTCATTCATTTCTATACTATGGTACTACTTGCAGCACCCTTCCTATCACATATCAGGTTGGTTACACTTGACCCCTCTACATTTATTTAATTTATTATTTATTTAGAAATTTATGTTATTTCAATTTTTAGAATTTGCAATCTCTAAGGTCTAGTGGGACCTAGTCTCTAATTAGTTGGGGGGATGGAAAATTGAAATCATAAGTTGATCTTAATTTGGCATGTATGATGTATGGGGGAAAGGTCACCTTAGAGATGAGTTGGTGATCCTTCATACTTTCATGGTGTTTGAGAAATTATTTTTTTTTAAAAATAGCCATTAAATTATGATTTCACACAAAGTACATAACCCTTCATTAATATGGCATATGTTTTGAGCATGATCTTCATCTTCATTATGTAGTGGTACTTAAAATCTCATCATGCAATAATAAAGGATATGATTTTTAGAAGTTCTTAAAGTTGTTTTTCTTTCCCAATACACCATTGTTTAAACTGAAACCCCTGTAGCTATTTCTGCTCAAAATTTTCACAAAAGTACCCACAACTGAACTCATCAACTATAACATTCTTCAAAGGATAACATGGGTGGAGAGCCTCAACGGCATGAACCAGAGAATCTCTTGCACTTCAATTCATTCAACTTATTGAGTTTATCATAAGGTATTTTACCTATAAAGGGCAATACACCTATTTACACGCTATTCATTTCAAGATCTTGAGTAGTCTATGGCATGATAATTGTCCTATAAATCTCCCTAGTTTCCTTTACAATATTGTTAAAAGGAAAGCTGCCTATGTACAACAAGGTAAGGCCTGGTCAGTGTCCCACCATTGATTAATAAGAGGCATAATTGAAAGGGAACTGACTAGGTAGCATCTAGGGACATGGGATAATTTTGTAAAACTTAAAATAGTGGGACCCCAAAGGGGTGGACCTAGAGGGCAAGGAATTGGGATGAGAGAGAAAATTGTTATAGGAGTCAAAAAGGTAGTATATAAAACCATTCAAGAAGCTTTAGCTTCTATGTCCACACCCAAGACTATGAAAAAGAGGAATCCACCTTTAGAGGCTTCAACCTCTAAAATGAGAAATTTACACACAAATACCACAAGGAAAGATTCAAAGGAAGCACCTCCAGTTCCATAGGGAACCATACCTAACCTTAATAGAGGAACATCTGTTGATAATAAGGGTAAACAAATAACCTCTACCCCTGCAGTACAATGAGGTGCCATACCATTTAGAGTAATCCTAGATATTGAATTTTCTATTCCACAAATTGATTTAGAATCTTCAATTCATACGCCTACACAAACCCCAAAGCAGGAAATTCATACTCTTGAACATGAAAATGTTCCTGAGAAAGCTTCTCCAAAGCCAAATTCCCCTAATTGTAGCTTTATTAATATTGATAATGACATGGACTCTTTGAAGAAAATGATGTTTGGTTTTGAATAGCAAGCACAAGAGTCCAAAAATTTTCCACCAAAAGAATACCCATCATTTCCATAGGAAATAGTTCAAGAGATTTTTGAGACATTAACTAATAAGGCTATGGTGCCCTATCCTGTAGCCATTGTGCCTTCAAAAAAAGATGACAACCCTATTGCTTGTCACCACTCTAAAGATGGCAGCCCTATTTCTCGTCACCACTCTAAAGATGATAGCAAAGTTTCTTGTCACCACACACCATGGGACATTTCTACTCCATTGATAGCTAGTCTTAGTTTGTACCAATAGTTGCTATGGGAAAACTCAAACTGGGACTTGGACAGAAAACAATTACTTAGAACTATAAAGGCATAGAAAATTGAAGAAAAAGATAGTGAAATCATGGTCCTGCAACAACATGTCACAAAGGTGATAGAGCTCATTCCAGAACTTATGAATTACAAATCACCATACCCAATTTATACATTGTTCTGAAAGGAACAAATGATTAATTTTTAGTTGTCCAAAATTACCGAGGGGTTAAATCCTTCTTTGTTCACTCCCCATGATTTTTATGCAACATTCTGATTGTAGAACAAGATTTAGTGTGCAAAGAACATTAACAATATGGAAAACATTCACAAACTAAAACTATATTCACATATAAGATTAGACAAAAGAAGGTGTAAGAGAGTGCAAACTAAGAATAATATCACTCCAAAAGCCTCCTTGATTTTGTAGATGTGTCCTTTGATGTAGATGCATTGTTGGATGGAGATGTGTGCTCAATAATGTTGCTCAAGCTTCAATGAAAAATATGGATCAAAGTGGATTTTTGGATGGATTTTGCCATTATGATGGTATTTTGATATTCCTTAGTCTCTCAAAATAGTATTATAACATTAGCATAGAAGTGGATGATATTTGTGAAGGTAGAGGGTTTCATTTATAGGCCAAGGGGTAGTGAGATGGAGGGTTAGGATGCAAGGAAGGGGAATTGGTTAAGGAGGGCTAGGATGAAAGGAGAAGAGAGCACATGGATTGTGCTTCTTCAAAGCTCTAGCCTTGTGACAAGTGTCACAAAGAGATTGGATAGGGAAGATGGTCAAGATAGGTGGTTAGAGGGAGTTATCAGGGAAGAAAAGGGAGGATGAGTGTGGAAGATAGGTGTAAAAAGTCTTTAAAGAGCCTTTAAGACTCTTGAATAGGAATGCAAGACTTTAAGGGCAGAACTTTGACTTTGGTTTGGTTTAAGATCACTTTCTTAACCCTTAGTTAAAGTTGTGCACATGCTTAAGGAAGGTATTAGGCTTAGCTTAGGATGAGATTAAGAGGCAAGTGGTTTGGGTAGGTCAAGTCTTTATTTGAATATATTAAAAGAGGATGTTAAGTCTTTGTTTGAATATTAAAATGGAGGCTAAAGTCTTTATTTGAATATTAAAATGGTTGGTGGGTGGAAGTTGTGATTTTAAAATGGGGGATGAAGTCTTTGTTTTGAATATTAAAATGGGAGGTTGGTGGAAGTCTTTACTTTGGCTTGGGTTACGGATTCTTAATCTAGGATTAAGGTTGTGCACATGGTTAGAGTGAGGATTAGGGTTGGATTAGAGGGGGATTAGGGGGCAAGTGGCTTAGATTTGATGGGATGGGTTAGTTAGGTGGCTAAGTGAGGTTAGTATGTCTGAATGGGTTGGATTAGGGGTTAGGATAGGGTTTAGGGAGGCTTTTAGGATTTTAGATATTTTATTAAATGATTTATTTAATAAAATGGGGATATAGAATTAAATTGAATAGATTTGAGGATTTATTCAATTTAATAGAGGAATAGGGATTTAATTGATAAATTGATTTTTGGGTGATCTTTTAATTTTATCAATTGGCCTATAGTTAATTAAATTAACTAATTAACTAGGGGATGAAAATATATTAATTAAATATTAAATACTTAATTAATGATGCCTTAGGAGATGACTAAATAGGATTGCTTAATGATGTAATTAGATTTAGGTGTCTACATTTTGCCCCTCTTTGAGATAGTGTTGGAACAATACTATTTCAAAGAAGTTTGAAGATAGACAACATGAAGAAAACTTTGAAAGAAACATGATTGCCCCAGTCTTGAATAGAAGAGGAGAGAGTGGACTGTGTGAAGCCCCCTCAAGAAGATGGTAGGGAGAGAAGGTGAGGCTTGATAGCTTCTTGAAAGGTACAAGAATCTAGGGCAAGCAAGAGAATTGAGAGTCGCTAAGAGAGGTGGTGCAAGGAAGCACATACTCTCACTATGGGAGAATGATATAGAGGAAAACTTTGGGTGCAAGGATAACCAATGGGTAAGAACATTGGCTAAAGGGAGAGAGGGGAGGGTGATTGGTTTTCTAAATTGAACCCAAGGAAGTGATTTGGAAGATGGGAGAGTTGGGGAGATTATGATTTGAGGATTTTTGATTGGTGATGACTAAGATTTCGATTGATGCAGGAGCTACGATGATGATTGATGAAGGAGATATGATTTATGATTGATAAAGTAGCTATGATTATGATTGATAAAGGAGCTATGATTATGATTGATGTAGGAGCTATGATTAGGAGTGACGAAGGAGATATGATTTATGATTGATGAAGTAGCTATGATTATGATTGATAAAGGAGCTATGATTATGATTGATGCAGGAGCTATGATTATGATTGATGAAGGAGCTATGATTATGATTAATGAAGGTGATATGATGATGATTGATACAATATTAGATACCATGGAATTGATAGGAGATATGATTGTGATATGGATAAAATTGTTAGATCATGATTGTAAGACTGATTGGATTGGATGCTTGAATAGGATGGGATGTTTTGATAAGATGGGAGTGTGAAGTAATCCATTGAAGCTTGAGTGTGTGGATGTTCCAAAGGGGAGCACCACCATGTAGTTGACCACTTATTTTGATATAGGAATATTGGGAATATGCCAAGGTTACTAAGAAAATCAAGGCCTTTTTACCAATATTACATAGGACTGATGCAAAACAAACATGCAAGGATTGCCCCAGCATCACATATGAATCTCGAAAGAATCAAAGTGGAAATGATACTAGGTAACCCACAAGAAAATAATATTTCCCAAGTGCACCATGTAACCACAACTGATCACATGTTTGGACCATGCAAGGGTCATATCCAACTAACTCTCAAGCAAAAAAGAAAATGAAAAAGACCTAATCAAAACCTTGCTCTTGAATTGCCCCATTCATAGCACACCATGATATAAAATATTGTGGTGACCATGAGAAGGGAACAACCCAAATCACTTGGAAGAGATACTTTAAGAACCAAACATGAAATCTGGAAAAGAAAATGTAAATCCATGAAAAAGTAACCTTTTCCCAAAGAGATCGGTAGGACTGGATACTAAGGGACCAAGATCAAATGAGAGGAAGGATGCATATTACAAGGATCTATCGGTAATATCAAGGACTAGGATCAAATGGGAAATTATAACTATTTAGGACAACATTTTGATGACAAAGGATCTCGTACGAGGATTTGCTAAAGCACCTAACCAAGAGAGCTACAAATTTTTATTTTTATTTTATTTTTTTGATCAAGCATGAATGGGCGCAAAGAGATGAGAGATATACAATGATACCAAGTGAATGAATAACATGCAAGGATGGTTTAGTGGACAAACCAAAGTATTTACAAGGAATTACCATATAAAATCTTAGCATGATAGGAGAGTGGCAGGACGATGAAGATGAGAAGGTTAGTAGAAGAAAATCTAAGGATGAGGAGATAGTGCGATGAAAAGCGTGGGATAAGAAGCTAGTGGAAAGAGATAGGATATAGCAAATGAGGTGTGGAAAGGATAGAGGTGGTTGCTGACTTGACTATTATGATGGCGGATATTGAAGCTTGTTGCTAAAGATATTGATAGCATTTAATGGAAGCTATGGAGAATGTTGTTGGTTCTATAAAAGGTGAGTGAATTTGATGAAAGCCAAACAACAAGAAGTGTTAGTTGAAGCATAAGAAAAGTGTGAGCAAAGAATTAAACTGTGAGTGAAATACCAATGGGTGATTCACAAGAGTAGAGGCAAAAAATGCTAGAGGTGATAGAAGGAGGAACGGGGGGATGGAGTGAAGAGGAAAATGAAAGCCAAGGAGAAAGGAAATGGTTGCAGGGGTAGAAGCAAGGTGTAAAGAAGAGCCAACAAGAAGGAAGAGAAACCTTTCCATATTGAAGTGTGCGGCATTGTGATCGTGTAGTGGTGGAGGCTAACAAAATTAATCTAGCTAAAAATCAGCCAGAAAAGGAAGAAGAAGATCCGACCTTGTTGCAACTATTAGCAGAAGGTGCAATGCAACAAACAAAGTCGAGGGAAAAAGAGAAGGAGACAAACTTACCAATTGTGAGAGTGTTGTTAGAGGGAACAAGTGCAGAAGATCAGCCATCTATAGAAGAGACTCTTCCAGAAGAGGAACAAAGATCCATGATGCGACCAACAATGGTCTTATGGAAGAAGGGAAAAAGTAGTTTAGGGGATATGATGCAAAGCTCTGGGGAACAAAAGGGTGACCCAGTGTTGTCTGCATTTCAACCATTTCAAGCATTACAATCTGATGCTACAGTACAAGTGGCTCATGATGCAGCGGTGATGATGGAGAAAGCATTGGTAGTGGAAAAAGAACAAGCTGACCAGGCAAAGAAAGATGCAAATTTCTTTCAAGGCCTGATTGAAAGAGCATGAGAGGATGGTGCATAGATAGAAACTAAGTGCCTAGGGATGATGTTAATGATGGGGCAAACAAGAGTGGAGACTATGGAGATGACCTTCGCAACTGAGAGAGTAGCGATGGAGAGATGTGAAAATGAATTAGTGCTCCTGCGGTCGCAAGTAGAAGCATTCAAGGAGTCAACTGTGCAGATCAATAGTTTAGCATAGAGGTCACAAGAGTAGCTGAATGCAAGTAATGTGCATATTATGTGGTACCAAAATCAGTTGAATACAGTGAAATATGAGAGGGAGTCAATGAAAATTCTAGCAAATAGATATGAAAGAGAATGTGATATTGCGCAGAGGACAACAACTATTCCAAGAGCAGAAAGACTACAGGAAAAAATGAAAGATGGCATGGAGTAGTCAGTGAAGGTTGCACGAGAGGTAGCATATTACATGGGATTATATCACCAAGCAGTCCCTTTGGAGCAAAGGAGAGGAGTTGTATATTTTGAGAAACATTTTATGGAGCAGATAAACACACTCTTGAGGCATGGTAACATCTCGATCCCCATGGATACACTTTGGGCAAGTGTGAGGATTACTCTAGTAGCATCAGCACCTAGGATTGGGTTTGAAGGAATGCCATTAATTGGACACCCTATCTTGCCACCTCCCCCAAGGAGGCCAGAATAAAAAAAATTTCCAAACATTATTAGTTAAATGGAATGTTGTTGTTGATGTCGTAGGAGAATAGAAAGTTTGTGGTTGTTGTTGTGACAATCAAAGGGACAACAAATGTTGTTCATAATGTAATGTCATGTTTTGTTTTTGGCATTTTTATGGAAGATATATGGATGTTTTTTTGTTTTTGTGATAAATTTAAATGTTTTTTGGATGTTTGATATATATTTGAATGTTTTTGTGTTTTTGTGATAAATAATGAAATAGTTTGACTCTTGTAAAAGTGGGAATAATACAATCTGTAGAGTAAGGGTAACCATGACTGGTAGGCGAGAATGTCTATGTAGATTTAGCAAGTATGACAGACAATAATAAGACAAAATGTGGGGATGTTTCTCTAGGTGTGTGATGAGATGAATGTTTATGAGGTGTGGAAAAGGCATTGGGAGCTATGCAAGGCTTGTGATGGCCAAAAGAGGTCAAGAAAGGCCTTGAAAAGGCCAAAAGAGGGCCTTGAAAATGGTGTTTAGGCCTAAAAAGATGTCTCAGGGGCCTAGAAAAGGTGCTTGAGCCTAAAAAGGAGTCTCGGAGACCTAAAAAGGTCAAAATAGGGCCTTGAAAAAGGCGTTTGGGCCTAAAAAGGCAGTTCAAGGGCTTGAAAAAGGTGCTTGGGCCTATAAAGGCATTTTGAGGGCATGAAAAGGTCAAAATAGGGCTTTGAAAAAGTTGTGTCAGCCTAAAAAGGCATTTTGGGGGCTTGAAAAAGGCACTTGGGCCCATAAAGGCATTTCATGGATCGAAAACGGTCAAAACAGGGCCTTGAAAAAGGTGTTTGGGCCTAAAAAGGCATTTCAAGGGCCTAAAAAAGGCACTTGGGCCTATAAAGGTGTTTCGAGGGCCTAAAAAAAAGCATTTTAGCCTAAAAAAGGCACTTTGGGGGTCAAAAAGGACATGTGTACCTTGAAAAAGGTATTTAAGGCCTAAAAAGGCACTAGAGTGGTCCAAAAAGGACACTTGGGCCTTGAAATAGGCTTTTAAGGCCTAAAAAGGCACTTGAGGGGTCCAAAAAGGACACTTAGGCCCTAAAAAAGCATTTAAGGCCAAAAAAGGCGCTAGAGTGGTCCAAAAAGCACACTTGGGCCTTGGAAAAAGGCTTTTAAGGCCTAAAAAGGCGTTTGAGGGGTCCAAAAAGGACACTTGGGCCTTGAAAAATTATTTAAGGCCAAACAAGGCACTAGAATGGTCCAAAAAGGACACTTGGGCTTTAAAAATCATTTAAGGCCTAAAAAGGCACTAGAGTGGGGAGCCAAATTCTCCTGCTAATGTCTACTTATTTTGTGCCCCCAACTGTATGAGGATGAAAGAGTCCAACAGATATTTGGGCTTTCGAGATAGTATTGATATATTTGTTGAAACTAGGTAGACTAATCATGGCCACTGCAACTTAAATAAGACTAAAAATTCTTCTTGATTCACATTAATAATGGTTGCATGGAAGGAAGGCAACAATCGGCTTTGCAACATCTCTTTCACTATCCGAGTTGTGCTAGATTTTTCTAAGCCTGGAATTATGTTTCAGGACATTACCACACTTCTTCTTAATATCAATTTCTTAATATAAAAATTTGAGAGGAATTTTGGGGTGGTGTTTTAATGTTTCAAGCTTTTATGGCCATATTTGGCATTTATGACCCCCTTTTGAATGCTTTGGAATTTTATTTTATTTTATTTATATTCTTTGGGAAATTTTTGAATTTGTTTAGGTATTTTTGGATGATTTTTGAATTTTTTTGGTAAGTTTGTATGATGTATGAATTTTTTTGATATTTTTTGGTAGTTTATGAATTTTTTTGGTATTTTTGGGTAGTTTCTTTGTGTGCCACAAATAGGCAAGCTATTGCCTTGTTGATTCCTGTCGTTGTGTCGGCTATCAATGTTGTCTTTCCCTCCATCCTTGTGGGTTTGATTTTGGGGTGGTGTGTGCATAATCCTCGAGTGATTCGATGGAGGACATTGAAGAGCGAGTTTGGCTTCATTTTCTAGATGTAACAATGGTTGGTAGAGGAGTGATGGGGTTGGTTCTCCTTTTGTGGTGTGAAGCAACTGGCATGGGCCTTACAAATGGTTACAACTCCAAAAGATTCTCTTTGAGAGGTCTATGTGAAAGGGTTGTAAGTCTATTAGTTTCACATTGTGTAGGGTCTGTGAAAGGTTTTTGTCTCATGTCAAGGCCTTTATTGTGGAAAGTAAGGTGTGTGTGAAGGGTTTGTGAGAGAAGGAAGCTCTCCTCTCTTTCTTACTTTTTTTTGGATGATTTATAAATGTTTTTGATAATTTTTTTGCAATTTTGAATTGAAACTAGGATGTGAGTGAGATACTGATGCAGGATTTTGCTGTAAAGCTCAAAAATATACAAGCATGAATAGGAAATGGGTGGATGACTCAGGAATGTAGGATAGAATATAGTAGTGGATGTGCATATGAAAGGAAAAAGCTCAGGATGAGGAAATAGCATTGATGCAATATGGTTATTGTTACATGGGTATGATACACAAAATTATTGGCTATGTGATAAGGATGTGGTACATAGAATATTGTGACTAGGTACAGGTATATGATATAAAGGCATGGTTTTAAGGATAAAATACACCTAATATGATACATGTGGTAAGGTATAAGGATGGAATAGATATGCTAACCATGGTAGAATATGAGATCTAGGTAGGCTTTCCAAGCTAGTGTCATGAGTTGTTGGAGTGTGAGGAGGGAACTCTTGGAATATCTTGGAAAATGGGGAGATGGCCGATGAGATGTATAGGGGTGATACTGGATATGTAGGTCATGGATAGATAATGAATAGGCTAAGTACACCTACTGCCTAATTGTTAGATTTTCACCAAGGTATCGATCCAAGGTGCTTGAATTGCCAAGTATTCAC
This sequence comes from Cupressus sempervirens, assembly GCA_028749045.1. Lineage (NCBI taxonomy): Eukaryota > Viridiplantae > Streptophyta > Pinopsida > Cupressales > Cupressaceae > Cupressus > Cupressus sempervirens. Next base: position 554,846,768 of record CM053791.1, read on the forward strand.
CATTGGACAATTTATTTATTTATTTTTTAGTCATAGAATTTCTTGAGGTGAATGATGTTAGTGGGATCATTCATGACTTCACCTTCAAGTGTAGATAACTAATAGGCCCCTAAGCCAAACTATGTCTTGACCACGTAAGGATCAAGCCATGTGGGCTCAAACTTGTCTTTCTTTTCTCGGTCAACTTGGACTTTCATGTTCTCTTTAAGGACCATCTCTCCTTGAAATTGGCATGGATGGACTTTCTTGTTGAAGTTGCACTTGAGGCGATTCTGCTAGACCATGAGGTGTTCATAGGCCTATTTCCTTTTTTCATCAAGTAAATCTAGTTGGGTGAGTCTAGCCACTTTGTAATCCTCATCTGACATTTGGCCTCACAAAGAAATGCACAAGGATGGGAGTTCAACCTCAATAGGTAATAATACTTCAGCACCATAAACTAGGGAGTATGGGGTTGTGCCTGTGGTTGTATGGAACGAGGTGCGATAGGCCCATAAGGCAAGGTTGATTTTTAAATGCCAATCACGGAAAGAATCATTGACAACTTTCTTTAAGATTTAGAGTAGGGTTTTATTAGTTTTCTCTGCCTGATCGTTACCTTGTGGGAAGTATGGGCTAGAAAAATGGTGATGGATATGAAGGGAAGTGCACAATTCCTCTATATTTAGGTTTTCAAAATTACCTCCATGGTCAGTGAAAATGGTAGTTGGGATGTTGAAGCGACATATGATATGATATAGGATAAACTTGGACACTTGAACTCCTATAGCAGTGACAAGGGGAACTACTTCGACCCACTTAGTGAAGTAATCAGTGGTGGTAATTATCCATTTGTGTCCTTTAGAAGAAATTGGTGCAATAAGACCGATAAGATCAAATCCCCAACAAGCAAAAGGCCATGGTGGTGCAATGGGTTGCAAGTCCTGAGCTGGAGCTCGGATCAGATTAGCATGTTGTTGACAAGGTAAACATTATTTCACAAACTCACATGCATCATGTTCTAGAGTAGGCCAATAATACCCAGCCCGGAGGATTTTCTTTGCTAGCACTATCCCACTCATGTGAGCACTAAAAAGTCTAGCCTGTACCTCCTTGAGAGCCATTGCAGCCTCATTTTGATCTAAACATCGAGAGAGAGTATCATGATAACCACGATGATATAGGGTTTGGGCAATGATAGTGTAGCGGGAAGCTCTATAAATAAGGTTTTGGCATTGGGTTCGTGTGAGGTGAGGAGATATGATACCATTTAGTAGGTAAGCATGAATTTCATGGTACCATGGGGATTGGGGACCAACCAAGATGTAGACTTGTGTTGATTCATCATTCTCATATGCGAGTTCATGTAGCTACTCAACCAAGAATTCATATTGCATAGCTTCACATGGTATTTCCAAGAGAGAACCAATAGTAGCCATGGCATCCACTGCTTTATTTTTGAGTTTAGGTACTTGTATGAACCAGAGTTGAGTAAAATACTCCTTTAATTGATCAACCAATTCTTTGTAAGGTAGTAGCTTATCATTTTTGGTTTGATATTCATTTAAGGCTTGTTTGATGATAAGCTAAGAATCATCGTAGACTTGTAGCTATGAGATATTCCATTCAATGGCAATTTTGAGTCCTACAACAAGGGCTTCATACTCTACAATGTTATTGGCACACTGAAACTGTAGCTTGAAAGATTTAGGAATATAATTTCCTTGAGGTGTGACCAAGAGTATGCCCACACTAGAGCCATGAGATGTATAGGAGCCATCAAAATATAGCTTCTAGGATGGTTGTTCTTCTATCAAACAGAGATGTTCATCTGGGAACTCCATAATAAGGGGGTGGTCTACAACCAAGGGATCATCTGCCAAGTGATCTGCAATAGCCTGGCCTTTGATGGCCTTTCTATCAATATATTGGATGTCAAACTCACTGAGAAGCATAACCCATTTTTCTAGGCATCCTATGAGTACTGTGCGAGAAATCATATATTTTAATGGATCAATTTTTTAGATTAGCTGCACAGTATGACTCAACATGTATTGGCATAGCTTTTGGGTGGCAAATACCATTTCTAAGAAAGCCTTCTCCATTGGTATGTAATTGAGCTCATATCCCACTAATGTTTGGCTGATGTAATAAATAGTCCTTTCTTTCCTTGCATCATCAAGTTGCGCTAGAAGAGCACCTAATGCAGTAGGAGTAGCTATGATGTACAATATGAGTGGACACCCTACAACTGGAGGAACCAAAATAGGTGGATTAGCAGAGTATTGCTTGATGAGCTCAAAATTACACTTGCAAGCTGAGTCCCATTTGAAATTATGATCTTTCTTAAGCAGGTGAATGAAAGGTTGACACTTATCAGCAAGTTGAGAAATGAACCGCCAGACTGATTGGAGTTTTTCGTGCAAAGAATGAAGGTGTCTTACTGTCTTAGGAGGAACCACATCCATGATGGATTTGGCCTTCTTACGGTCAATCTCAATACCACATTGTGACACAATGAAGCCTAGGAGCTTGCCTAAGGTGACACCGAAGACACATTTCTTTGGATTCAACATGAGACGATATTTTGCCAATCAATTAAACACTTCTTTGAGGTGAAATAAGTGATCAAGAGCATTGAGAGACTTTACCAAAATATCATCCATGTAATACTCAAGAATCTTATGGATTAGGTCATGGAAGATGACCATCATGGTGCACTGATAGGTTTCCCTAGCATTCTTTAGCCCAAATGGCATCATATTGTAGTAGAATGTGCCCCAAGGTGTAGTAAATGTTATCTTATGTTGATCTTCCTCTACTATATGAATTTGATTATATCCAAAGAAACCATCCATTAGTGACAAGAGTTCATGAACTATAGTGAGATCCACAAGCATGTCAATATTTGGTAATGGAAAGTCATCCTTCAGAAAAGCTTTATTAAGATCCCTAAAATCAGTGCAAATTTTAATATCACCAGAAGGCTTGGTAAGTGGTACCATGTTAGAAATCTATTCTGAATAATATATTGGGAAAATTATTTTGGCCTCCAATAATTTTTCTAACTCTTCTTTAACCAATAAAGCAACTTTGGAGTGCATCTTACGAAGCTTCTGCTTAACGGGCCTGGCCCCTGGATCCACTGCCAAATAGTGTACGACTAGTTTCGGGTCCAACCCTAACATGTCCTGATATGACCATGCAAAGAAGCCTACATTTTTATGGAGAACCTCAATAAGAAGATGTTCTTATTCAAGTGGTAGAGAGGCTGCAATGTATGTGATATGTGAGATCTCTATCAAACTAATATTTACTAGCCGAGTTTCCTCTGTCAAAATTGAAGAGATAGGATGCCTATGCTCTTGCAGGGGAAGGATGAAATCTCCATCTTTAGGTGCCTCAGAGAGGTTTTCACCATCAGATACATCCTTTATTTTTATTTCATTTTTTGAGTTATCCAATGATGCTCCAAAGGAGTTTTCACTAGAGGACATTTTTCCTTTGATTTTTTTCTTTTTTGCTTATTTTTTTATTTCTATTTTGCAATTGGAGATTTCCTCCTCCCTAAAATAACCTACAGGATCTAGCTTGTAGACATATGTCAATGGTGGTGACAATCATTTATGTGGCATTTCTGCCCCCATGAATTTAAGAAGCACATGCTCAGTAGAGAACTTGTCAACATGAATAACACTTGGTTGGTCCCAATCTATGAGTTCGGGTTGAGCGAGGGGGAGGTCTATGAGATTCAAAGATAATTGGCAGAGCACAGAGGCTCCATGGATTATTTTGTCAAGGAAAATATCATTGTAAGCTTCCTTTTCAACTTCCTTAAGGATTTCTTCAACCTCAACGAGAGTGTTTTGGATGTTCGTAAAGGTGTGGCCTTTCGTTGTAGTGCCCCCAATTATGGGGAGTCCATAGCCCAAGCCTTTGCTTTTCTGCCCTTGGTGTGCTTCTATAGGCTATCTCATACCTAATTCTTGGCAGCCTAAACCACCTCCTTGATAATCCCATTGCTCTGTGCCCAAGTGATGTGACCAGGGATATTTCTATTTAAAGTGATCAAGAAGTGCTTCACTTTTAGGAGGGAGCTCTTTTTATAGCCATGTGTTAATGTCTGGTGCATTCTCCTCTCTATCAAGAGTACCCTTGGTAATAAATGTGGTAGGGCCCATTTGGTTGAGTTGAGAGGTGGTTTCTTTTCTAGGCCCTTGATGTGTCGAGTGTCCTTGAGTATGGGGATCAAGTGGTAGAGTGTTGATAGAAAAAGCATCTGTAAGACTATACTCACCACAACCTTGGTAGTTGATCTTAACCTTCCATACAACATCCTCCTCGGTCACCCATGGATTCATGCATTGAAGGCCGTTCCATCCACATATCATCAATGTATCAAATTTCTACATAATGGCACTAGGATAACCATCTATGCAGATCCTCAACCCCATGCCAAAATGTAGAACAAGATTTAGTGTGCAAAGAATATTAACAATAAGGAAAACATTCACAAACTAAAACTATATTCACATATAAGATTAGACAAAAGAAGGTGTAAGAGAGTACAAACTAAGAGGAATATCACTCCAAAAGCCTCCTTGATTTTGTAGATGTGTCCTTTGATGTAGATGCATTGTTGGATGGAGATGTGTGCTCAATAACATTGCTCAAGCTTCAATGAAAAATATGGATCAAAGTGGATTTGTGGATGGATTTTGCCATTATGATGGTATTTTGATAGTCCTTAGTCTCTCAAAATAGCATTATAACATTAGCATAGAAGTGGATAATATTTGTGAAGGTAGAGGGTTTCATTTATAGGCCAAGGGGCAGTGAGATGGAGGGTTAGGATGCAAGTAAGGGGAATTGGTTAGGGAGGGCTAGGATGCAAGGAGAAGAGAGCGCATGGATTGTGCTTCTTCAAGGCTCTAGCCTTGTGACAAGTGTCACAAAGAGATTGGATAGGGAAGATGGTTAAGATAGGTGGTTAGAGGGAGTTATGAGGGAAGAAAAGGGAGGATGAGTGTGGAAAATAGGTTTAAAAAGTCTTTAAAGAGCCTTTAAGGCTCTTGAATAGGAATGTAAGACTTTAAGGGTGGAACTTTGACTTTGGTTCGGTTTAAGACTTTCTTAACCCTTGGTTAAAGTTGTGCACATGCTTAAGGAAGGTATTAGGCTTAGCTTAGGATGAGATTAAGAGGCAAGTGGTTTGGGTAGGTCAAGTCTTTATTTGAATATATTAAAAGAGGATGTTAAGTCTTTGTTTGAATATTAAAATGGTTGGTGGGTGGAAGTTGTGACTTTAAAATGGGGGATGAAGTCTTTGTTTTGAATATTAAAATGGGAGGTGGGTGGAAGTCTTGACTTTGGCTTGGGTTATGGGTTCTTAATCTAGGATTAGGGTTGTGCACATGGTTAGAGTGAGGATTAGGGTTGGATTAGAGGGGGGTTAGGGGGCAAGTGGCTTAGATTTGATGGGATGGGTTAGTTAGGTGGCTAAGTGAGGTTAGTATGTGTGAGGGGGTTGGATTAGGGGTTAGGATAGGGTTTAGAGAGGCTTTTAAGATTTTAGGTATTTTATTAAATGATTTATTTAATAAAGTGGGGATATAGAATTAAATTGAACAGATTTGAGGATTTATTCAATTTAATAGAGGAATAGGGATTTAATTGATAAATTGATTTTTGGGTGATCTTTTAATTTTATCAATTGGACTATAGTTAATTAAATTAACTAATTAACTAGGGGATGAAAATAGATTAATTAAATATTAAATACTTAATTAATTATGCCTTAGGAGATGACTAAATAGGATTACTTAAGTGATGTAATCAGATTTAGGTGTCTACACCAATCAGTCCCAATGGCCCTGCAGAATCTCCTCTATGAGCTATATGTCTATAACCTTTCTATTCCAGATGATAGGGATTGGAATCCACTGTTATATGTGGGGGATGTATAGTTTAGGGCGATCATGTCATGGATGCAGAATGAGATCAATTGAGAGAATCAAGCCACCCCTTGTAGGGAAAAAGAAATGTTGGAACCACTGTACATTCAACCTGAGGCACAAAATACTTGCAGGATGTTCTATGATTGGCTCTCTATTACTAATAATGCAAGTGGTGCTACTAAGATTTACCCTATTCGAGAATAGGCATTTCTAGATTGGGAATGACATTGTTCCAAAATTGCTCCTGATGCCATAAGAGCTTCTACTCAGAGATGAGGCCAATTGTCACAAGATCTGAAAAAAAAGGAATTACACTCTCCTAAAAATTTGGAGATTGCTATTAGCAGGATGCCTAAGTATATGATGCTAGGCAGAATTCAAAAGAATTATTGGATTCCTATTCATTTCCAGCTGCCAATACTTCTACATCCTATTCTCGAAAAACATGATTCTTTTGCTAATTATAATATGGCCATTGAAGATCAAAAATGGGAAAGGTTAAAATAGAATTATTGATACTTTAACTATAGGGCTAATGAATTAGGTGAAAAGATTGCCAATGATCTTAGACTATAGATGAGAATCAAAAATTTATAAATGTTGAAGTGACCAGCATCAAGTTGGTTGGGGGGGAAAATGATGACATAAAGAAATAGATGTCTTTTTTATCCTTTTTATGAACATTTGTTTATAACATGCTAAACTTTGTCATCCTTTAAGTATAATATTTTGTACTTTTTGATGTATAAGTTATGAACATATGGCATAAAAGTGATAATCAAAATTATGTCTCAAAAGGTTCATTTTGTTGATAAAAATATTTCTTCATGAATGTTTGGCATGGGTAGATTTTCCTGCAGTCCAAGAGATCACAAAGACTATTAATTGAATATTAATTTTTTTTCTTTATAAATTAATAAAAATAAATAAATATTTGTAGGAAGTCGTGTGTGCATTGAATGATGACCGCAGGTATCCAAGCCAAGTCAAAATCAGTTAAAATAGCTCAAGCGAAGGTCTAGCATTGTGGAATCACAAGTACTAAAGGAGGAGCGTTATGGTGCCATTACAGCTGAAAACTTAGAAGCAAAACTAGAAGGCACCTATTTAATGAAATAATAAGGGACCTGTTCAGTGGCATAGAAAGGGACCTATTCCAACAGAATAAAAGGGACCTAATGAAGTGGTTGTATGAGATAACAAGTCAATAGGGTGATCAATTAGTCAACATGCATTCTTAATAAGAACTGTTACATGGTACCTAAATTCCTGCAAATAATTAAAGTCATGTAGCAGAGCAGATCTAGCATCCACTACACTTTGTATTTATGGGAACTTAAGGAGACACCTAATGATTCTTAACATGTTTCATTTTTGCACAAATCTTGAGCTATAACAAACTATCCTTTATGAGGAAGTCATGATTGTAGGAATCAGTTATTTCCTTTCTTTTAAATAAGACCTTGTCTATATCTAAAAGGCCAAGTAGTGAATGAGTGAATAGAGTTAGACAAAAGTTATCAAACATATTTTGTTGTTTTTCAAGCAAGTGTAATATTGCATGTTGAATGAATATATGAGTTTGCTGAGTTTCTACACTTCAGACTGAGTTAATCTTTTCTTCACTCTTCTGTGGGGGCTCACATAGAAGGCAGAGTTTCCTTTAGCAATTAGGAGTTAGACTCAGTTTTCTAAGTTAAGTTTAGAATTGTTGTTCCTACAGCCACTAGAAATAGAACCAGTCACTATTTCTACAGTAGTAGGTGCATATATGTATGGTTAAGTAATTATCTAAGTTTCCTTCCAATCATACGATAGGTGTCTTTCTTTTTGATAAAATAGATTTCCTTAGTTGTTATTTTAATTAAGGTAGTAGTGACTTTTAATAGAGGCTAGAGCATATACTTTACAAACATCATCTCAAGTTCACACTCCTGGATTGATATTTAATGAAGACCAACATAGTACTTTGGTAGTAAAGGATGTCCAATCCTTCAACTAAAAGGTGTTATATTGGCTTGACATAACCATATTAAATGCCAAGGTTGGATCACACTAGAAACTGGACATACACAACTCAGGAAAATTTAGAACCAAGACATGACCGAGCATCAAAAACCACTGTTGAGTACCAAAAAATATCAAATTCACTCAGCACATGAAGGAATACTTAATTAATACTAGAACTTAGTTAACATCACAAACTCAGGTAACACTACTTGGTTAAAACTAAAACTTGATTAATATTTCTTGGTTAACACTGAAACTTGGTTAACATTACTTGTTTAACATTGAAACTCGGTTAACACTGCTCGATTAACACTGGAACTCAATGATAACTAAAAGAATGAACAAAACTGGGCACTCAAATTACAATGCAACCCGAGATGATCCTTCATAATTATGTTATACATTACCTAAGTACTTTGTAGTAATGATTCTAGCCCAATCTTGATCTTGGAAATAACACCACCTCCAATAAATTTTAGCTACCAAAGCTTGATCATTTATTTTAGTCTATCTAATACTAAGACCTTCCTCAAATTTAATTTTGCAAACTAAACCCTACTTAGCTAAATTTGATTTCTTTGAAAGAAAAATACTAGACCATAATAATTGATGATACTTGGAATCAAATATGTGAGTGAAACTAGAGGGATCACAAAGTAGAAGAAAAAATGTAAAGAGGGAGAACCTAAATTGCCAACTTCAAATGATTCGCTCTCCCAAATTAAGACAGCCACTTGTGAGTCTAATGAGAATATTTTTTTGAAACATGTTTAAAATATACTATCATAACTTGCTCTAGAGTGAGCCAACTACAATAGGAATACCAAGATACACCAAAGGTAGCAATCCAATTAAGAAGTACAAAATTGTAATAATCTTACTCTAGATAGCTTAGGAGTGTGAAAAAGGAAGATGGGGTATTTATCTACATTGATTCTCTTCCCAATAGCTTTAGTATAAATGTCCAAGGATCTTTTGAATTGTTTTTCCTTAGTAACTCTAACTAGACCTATATGAGTGATGTCATCAATAAATTATAGGTGAGCATGAGGAAGGATTCTATTTCAATAGATCCAACTTTAAATCAACCCTTGAATCACATGAACCTTAATGAATCTCCCCAAGCCTTCATCCATTAAAATAAACAGATAAGACGGAAGATGTTTACCCTATCATAGATTTTGTGAAGCTCTGAAAGGTTTATAGGCATCACTATTGAATATGACAAAAAATAAGAGAATGTAACATAAATTATAACCTAGTAAGTCCACTCACTTTTAAACCTTTAAGGCATTCAAGAGCATTAGCAAAAAAGGTTGCTTGAAATGATCATATGCCTTAACCATGTCTAGTTTAATAAACATAGTTTTTTCTTTGAAAAGATCCCATAGAATGAATAGCTTCATTAGCAAATGCATCTCCACCCAAAATTTTCTTGCGAGCAACAACACCCTCTTGTTATTCTAAAATTAAATATTTGACCCAAGGCTTGAATCTTGCTACAATCAACTTGGTGGGTAGGAGCAAGGAGTTGGGTCTCAATTTCAAGGAAGTCCTTAGATTGAGATCAAACTCTTTTAGAAACGGTACCCATTTTTAAGAAACGGGTACCCGTTTTAGGCTTGGGCACTCGATCTGAAATTTCAAAAATGGGCACCCATTTTTAAAAAATTTGAGTACCCGTTTTTGAAAACATAAAAAAATTATATTTTTTATAAATGGGTACCTGTTTTTGAAAAGTAGAAAAAGGGTACCTATTTCTAAAAATTTAAAATTTTATTTTTTGGGAGGGATTTTGTATGTCAATTTGACATTTTCAAAACGGGTACCCATTTTTTGAATTTAAATAATGGGTACCTGTTTCTTACAACATTGGGTGGGATTTTTTTCTCTTACCTCAAATTTTGGTTCGGGATAGGCTTGGTGAGACCAAGCCTATGCCTTGACCTCTCAAGATTCGACTAAGGCATTGAACTAACAAATTTAAGCCTTGCCATAATTTTTATAGGGTCTTCCTAATCAAATTTTTTTATGAAACAAAAATTTATTAGAGCTCTCACTGTCCCGATGTCAAAAATATAAATTTTATAGTGCCATGATTTTATTTACTATTTTTGCATTTTTTTTTAATGAAAGGTGGTACCTAAATGTAAAATAGTGAAGTTCACTAAAAAATTAATAACTTTTTTATTTTATAAAATTTCTTAAATTAATTTATATATCATCAATCGACATACAATTCTTTTGAGGTTAAAAAAAAGAATTATTGGAAAAAGTGAAATTTCGATCAAATTATGGTGTCTGTACATGAGAGGTTTTAAAATTTACCTTTATAGCCAATTAATAATTAATAATAATAAAATTATTCAATAAAAAATTAAGAAAAAATATTGTCATAAATCTTAGGTGTATTAGGTAACTCTCTTTAAAAGGATTTATGAAAATTTATTTATTTGTGTCAAATTATGGTGTTCGTACACGAGTGTGGTATGGTCCTCAAATAGACATTTTGAAAAAGTGGTTTTTAAAGATCCATACCAAAAACAAAATCTATCATATGGGTATACAAATAAATTACATATTCAAAAACTAGATTTCAAACACAAAAGTTTTTATTTCAAAAGTTTTTTTATATTCAATCTCTAAATGCCTCAAATTTTGACATCAATTGACAAGAAATTTCAAAAATAGGAAAGACACTTCAACTTTTTGCCCAAAAGTGAGACCCAACTTCTTGCACTTACCCTGGTGATAATTTTGCAAACAACATTACAAAGAATGATTGATCTAAAGAGATTTAATGAATCGACTTCTTTACTTTTTGGATTGAAGGCTAGGAAAGTGGTAGTCATGGCTTTCAACATATTCTTATTTATCTAAGACTCCAATACTACATCCAAAAAAATTGTTTGGACTTATCCCAAAATTCTTGATAAAAGTCAATAGGAAAACAATAAATTCCAAGAGCTTTACCTTTCCTTATTTGGAAGACTATCCCTTCCATTTCCCCTAAAGTAATAGGATTAATGAGAATTTCATTCATTTCATTAGTGACCAAAGATGGAATGCAATATGAAATTATGTCATGTCTAGTCACAAGATTGTCCTCATTAAAAAAATGAATAGTATTGCATAATCTCCCTTGAAATTTAGTTGAAAGAAGAAAAAGTATGTATTTTGAAGGATTTAAAAGTGGTTAAGGCACCTTTCTTTCTATCCTTAACCGAGTTATGAAAAAATGAAGTGTTCTTTTTTCTTCTCCCATAACCAGTCGATGTAGGATTCTTGTTTCCAAATATATTCTATCCATAACTCTCATTTATCAAAATCCTTGACAAATTTAGCCTTCAATCGAAAGCTCTCCTTAATGAGCTTTTGGTCTCTATTTTAATTAGTAATGGTAATATATAGTTCACATATTGGAGCCACTCAATAAAGGATAAGATTATTGTCTCAAAAGTCATCTTACCTCTAATCCACCAATCAACAATATGAATTTGGAGAGAAGAATCATGAAGGCACATGAGTTGAGATTCAAAGGAGAATTTTAAGCAATTCTAAAAGAGAAAGATTAATGTTTGGTCAGCCAATGGTCAAAACCTTTATAATCATGAAGTTTAGAGTTGGTATTCCAACTATCTCCCACCGTAAAACAAGACACAAGAAATCTATGAAGATGGAATACTCTCCCCACCTTCTATAATTCCATGTAAAAATACTATTGGAATGCTTAATACCAATAAAACTCTTAAGATCTATATTATCTTAGAGGAGGCTAGAAAAATTCTTATATCTACCAACTCCACCATATTTTCACTCAAATTAGTAATGGCATTGAAATCCCCCCAAGAATCTAAGAAAGGTGGGGTCCAAAGACATGAGCATTTTGATGTGATGCTAGATATTAAGTTTTCTATGAAAGTTAATCAGAGCATAAACAATAGAGAAAACTAGTAGTAGTGATAGAGAATGACTACTCGAGACCCACAACTTAGTAACAACTTTGCATGGGTCCCAAAAACATGCCACACCACTAGAATTACCTTGAACTCTAGTGCATTATCAATGTCCCATGCTCCAAATATTAGAATCCAAATTTAAGATACCTTTTATTGACAACTTATTCTCCTAGATGAAATAACATTAGGAGTTAATGCATCAAAGAAAATCCAAAATAGCCTTCTATTTAGGGATGTTATTCAACCCCCTTATATTACATGACAACAATCATTTTTAAGACCATGAGAAATGAGAATCAATAATCTTTAATGCATGAACCAAAGTCTTATGTGTCATTTTCGCCTTTTGTCCAACTTGAGGAGACCTATTTGAAGTACCCTTCATAAGAATTTTTTGTTGTTGCACTCTTAGTTCTAAGGAAGAGCTCTTATTCTTCCTAGCATCTTGTGTTAGGATAAACCACAGACAGAAATAAAAACTACATGCAAATATAACCAATAACAGAAAAATAATAAAACACATAGAGATGAACATAAGGCACCAATATTTAACGTGGTTCACCCAATCCCTGGGCTACGTCCACCAAACAACAAGTTCGATCTTATTACAATCTAGTGATTACAACCTGATTACAATCCGTAATCCCTTACAGCTCAATACCGCCGCAAGAACCAATTTTGTATCACAACATTATGAAAAATACCCAACCCTAAGCCCTTTTTATACAAGTATTAAACCACTTTAGGGTTATAACATGTCGGCCATATGTCGGCCATAATATGTCGGCTACCATGTACAGTACTTTCCTGATCAGTCACCACAATCTAACAATCTCCCACTTGGGGACTGACCAGGCTCCACACTAAACAACAATCTCCCACTTGGAGACTGATCCTGTAGCAATACCACTACCACATGGGGCTCCCACTGGATCAAACCACCTTGGACTCTGCTATTCTTTTATTCATGTTTAGTCTAAAATACCAACCGAAGCTGAAGAGGAGTTCAGCTTCTCCCTTGTTACAACTTTTGTCAACATATCTGTTGGATTGTCATTAGTATGTATCTTCGCCAGCTTTAACTGTCCATCCTCCAAAACTAACCGAATGAAATGGTACCGCAACTGTATGTGTTTGGTCTTAGAATGCAGAGCTGAATTCTTAGCAAGATGAATGGCACTCTGACACTCTGTGAACAAATAATTATCCTTCTGAGGATGTCCCAATTCTTCCAAGAAGAACTGAAGCCATATCATCTCCTTGGCTGCCTCTGTAGCAGAAACATACTCTGCCTCTGTAGTGGAGAGAGCATTAATCTTTTGTAACCTAGAAACCCAACTCACGGCTGCCCCACCAACAGTAAAGACATAACTTGTAGTACTCCGCCTAGTATCAATATCCCCAGCCAAATCTGAGTCAACATAGCCCTGTAAATTAGTAGTAGAGCCCCCAAAGTGTAAACACTTATTGGATGTTCCTCTCAAATATCTGAGAATCCACTTGACAGCATTCCAATGCTCAAATCCTGGATGACTCATATACCTGCTAACGACTCCCACTGCATGTGCAATATCTGGCCTAGTGCATACCATAGCATACATCAAACTTCCTACAGCTGAAGCATAGGGTACCTTGGACATATTATCCTCCTCTTCTTGTGTCTTGGGACACATCTCCTTAGTCAATTTCAAATGACTAGGTAAAGGTGTGTTGACAGCTTTAGCATTCTCCATAGAGAAACGTTGCAACACCTTCTCAACATAATCAGCTTGAGATAGCGTCAATGTTCTGTTCTTCCCATCTCTACAAATCTTCATACCAAGGATTTGTTTTGCTGCCCCCAAATCCTTCATAGCAAATGCATGTGCTAATTGGCGTTTCAGCCCCTTAATATGATCCATGTTAGACCCAGCTACAAGCATATCATCAACATATAAACATAAAATAATGTAGCTATCATCATCCAACCTCTTAAAATAAACACAGTAATCTGAATGACACCTATTATATCCATGCTCATGCATAAAATTGTCAAATTTCAGGTACCATTGCCGAGGTGCTTGCTTCAAGCCATATAAACTTTTCTTCAATTTGCACACTAAGTTCTCCTTACCTTTGACCTCAAAACCCTGTGGCTGAGCCATATATATTTCTTCATCCAAATCACCCTGAAGAAAGGTTGTTTTAACATCCATCTGCTCTAAATGCAAATCTTCAGTAGCCACAAGACTTAAAACAGTATGAATAGAAGTCATTTTAACAACAGGAGAAAATATCTCATCAAAATCAATTTCCTTTTTCTGTGCAAATCCTTTTACAACTAACCTGGCCTTAAATCTTTTCTTACCTCCTTCCTCTTCTTTCATCCTGTAAACCCATTTATTCTGTAAAGCCTTTTTACCTGCAGGCAACTTGCACAAATCCCATGTCTTATTTTTCAGCAAAGAGTCCATTTCATCTTTCATTGTAGACTCCCACTGAATCTTAGTATCCACCTGCATAGCTTCATCATAACTTTCAGGTTCACCAGCATCAGTAAGTAAAATAGAATACAAAGAGGGAGAAAACCTTTGTGGAGGTCTAATTTGCCTTGGTGACCATCTAACATTCACTGGTGTGTGTGGTATTTGTTGTTGCAGTTGTTGCACATCATGAGGAATGGCTAGAACATCAGCTTTTGGAGTATCATCCAGCACTACATAATCATCTTCTTTCTTGTCATGTTGCTGCAATAGATCTTTGTACAACACTTTTTCATTGAATATGACATCCTGACTTCTTATAATTTTATGATTTTCAAAATACCAAAGCCTATAACCAAATTAATTAATGCCATATCCAACAAAGACACATTTCTTTGATTTAGCTTCTAGCTTGGTTCTATTTTCAGAGTCTATATGAGCAAAAGCTTCACAACCAAAGGTCTTGAGAAAAGAATAACTCACCTTCTTACCAGTCCATGCTTCCTCTGGAATACCACAACCCAAAGGAGTAGAGGGACCTCTATTAATCAAATATACTGCAGTATTGACAGCCTTCGCCCACATGTGTAAGGGCAACCCAGCATGCAACCTCATGCTCCTTGCACGCTCCATTATAGTCCTGTTCATGCGTTCAGCCACTCCATTTTCCTGTGGAGTCCTTGAAACAGTTTTTTGTCTAAAAATACCATTAGTGGAGCAATAATCTTCAAATTCATGACTGCAATACTCACCACCATTATCAGATCTGAGACATTTTAATTTCTTACTAGTCTCATTTTCAACCAAGCATTTCCATTTCTTAAAAGTTTGAAATACATCAGATTTTTGTCTAAGGAAATAAACCCATACTTTTCTAGTTGCGTCATCAATAAATGTAACATAATAATGAGAGCCACCAAGGGAAGATACTTGGGCTGGTCCCCATACATCTGTATGAACAAGCTCTAATTTCTCCTTTTTGTTTTCCTTCCATGTCTTTACAAAACTCACTCTCTTTTGTTTTCCATACACAAAAATTTCACAGAAGTCCATATTCACACATTTTAGACCTGGTAAAACTTTCCTTGAATGAAGTACTTTCATACCTTTCTCACTCATGTGCCCAAGTCTATTGTGCCACAGTGTTGTATCAGAATCTACAACAGCTATTTGTTCTCCCTGCTCAACTGCAGTAATTGTTCCTGAATATTCATTTTTCTCTTAAACAATCAAAGTAGAAGGAACAATATGACCTGTACAAATATGTAAGGTGCCTACTTTCACACCTTTTGCTACTACAAGGGAACCTTTTGAAACCTTCCAATTTTTATCATTAAAAGTAACTACACAACCCTCATCACCGAGTTGCCCTGATGAAATTAAATTTCTACTTAGTTTTGGAACATGTCTTACCTCATGTAGTAGCCAATGATTCCCATTCTGCAACTTAATCTTAATTTTTCCCTTTACAACAATCTGACAGGGTTCATTATCCCCCAAATAAACAAGCCCAAAATCCCCTTGGACATAATCAATGAAATAACCTCTATGAGGTGTAGCATGAAATGAAGCACCAGAATCTAAAACCCATGAATCATCAACACTCTCTAAAGACAAAAGCAAAGCATCCTCTTTGGATTTGTTACTTACCACATTTGCCTCCTTGTCTCCATCTAATTTATCTCCTTCATTTTTCTTTCGATTCCAGCAATCTTTCTTTTTGTGCCCTGGTTTCCCATAGTACCAGCAATCATTTGGTCCTCTCGATTGAGACCTCCTCCCCTTTGACTTTCCTCTTGATTTCCCACGATTTCTAGAGTTACTTCCTCTTTCAGTCGTTCTACCCCTACTTTGTGCATTTAAAGCACTTCCTGATGTAGATCCACCTGAGGATTTTCTGCGAGTTTCCTCACTTAAAATAACACCGATCACATCATCATATTTTAGGGTACTAGATCCAGGAATAGAATTACTCACCGCCATTACCAAGCCATTCCAGCTTTCAGGCAAAGAACACAAAATCAAGAGAGCCCTAATTTCTTCATCAAAATTGATACCCACAAAAGATAGTTGACTAGTAATAGTATTAAACTCATTTAAATGATCTGCAACAGATCCACCTTCTTCCATTTTCATATTAAATAAATGCTTCATGAGAAATACCTTATTTGAAGCGGAGGGCTTTTCATATAGTGTCGCTAGGGTTTTCATCAAATCTTCTGTCATCTTTTCTTTTGTAATATTAAATGCCAACGATGGTGCCAAGCATAATCAAATGCTTTCGAGTGCCTTTCTGTCCAAAAGATCCCATTCAGCCTCTGACATAGTTCCCTGATTCTTGGCTTTTCCTTCCAACGGCTTCCATAAATCCTTCTGATATAAATAGTCTTCCATTTGCATCTTCCATAACTAGAAGTTTTGCCCATTAAACCTATCAACCCTCAACTTACCCTCATCTACCATCGCTCCCACTCAACTGTGAGACTCCCACTTAACCGTGAGACTTTCCTACAGAGGATAACTGAAAGACAACCTTGCTTTGATACCACTTGTTAGGATAAACCACGGACAGAAATAAAAACTACATGCAAATATAACCAATAACAGAAAAATAATAAAACACACAGAGATGAACACAAGGCACCAAGATTTAACGTGGTTCACCCAATCCCTGGGCTACATCCACCAAACAGCAAGTATGATCTTATTACAATCTAGTGATTACAACCTGATTATAATCTGTAATCCCTTACAGCTCAATACCACCGCAAGAACCAATTTCGTATCACAACATTATGAAAAATACCCAACCCTAAGCCCTTTTTATACAAGTATTAAACTGCTTTAGGGTTATAACATGTCGGCCATATGTCGGCCATAATATGTCGGCTACCATGTACAGTACTTTCCTGATCAGTCACCACAATCTAACAATCTCCCACTTGGGGACTGATCAGGCTCCACACTAAACAAAAATCTCCCACTTGGAGACTGATCCTGTAGCAATCCCACTACCACATGGGGCTCCCACTTGATCAAACCACCTTGGACTCTGCTATTCTTTTATTCATGTTCAGTCTAAAAGACAAACCGAAGTTGAAGAGGATTTCAGCTTCTCCCTTGTTACAACTTTTGTCAACATATCTGCTGGATTGTCATTAGTATGTATCTTCGCCAGCTTTAACTGTCCATCCTCCAAAACTGACCGAATGAAATGGTACCGCAACTGTATGTGTTTGGTCAGGATCAGGCTCCACACTAAACAACATCTTGCAATTCTTTTTTAGCTCCAATAAATGAGTTATCCAAACCTAAATCATCATTTACCGTATTTTTTCCATTGGTTTTGAAGAACTTAATAACATTATGATGATATCTATATCTATATGTGAATATGTAACTTTAACCTAAGATTCAATTGGTAGAGTGTATTCTTGTTCCCTTCTAGTTTGATTTGTATTCATATGATATTGGCCTATAATAAGTATAGAAAGAGTATCATCAAATAGATCTAGCTATTTTAAATCCTTGAAGCTACATTAAAAATTCCATCAACATATATCTATCCTTCATCATTTTTTATGCCCTCTTACCTTACTAGGAGACTTGACCAGAAAAAACCCTTCATTATCTCCTAGTAAAGAACCTTTTCCTTTGTCCTACTTAGGAGGGAGGCAAACCAACCCATTTTTAGATGGTCTAGAAGAAACTGACTTGGAGAAAACCTTGACAAATTACTATATTAATGAAAAATCCAACAATAAAATGGAAAAGGTTCATAGTCTATTTATTGTATCCAAGAGAAGAAAACTAGATGAGTCTCTACAAAGTCTAGTAAGTATTTATTTAAATCCATCTCAATATAAAGACAAGCATAATTGATTACGATTTTATCCATTGTATGTGGTTAATGCAGTGCCTCTCCCATTTGACTTTTGTAAGTCATCCTGATGGATGCAACCTTGCCGATCTTTTGTTGTGATAGATCATGATTGTGACCCTAAGTGGTCTACACCGTTGAGGTGTTTGGGTTTATGTTTCTTTATCAGTTTCTTTGATTATGCTTTTGGCTGATCTTTGAGATTATGATGTGATTTTTGGTTCACTGAGGTTTGTGCCAGTGGTTACCAGGATCGATGTGGTATCATGAGGTTGTTCCGTGATTACCCTGAGATGTGTGCAGAGATTGCACTATGTTCTTTTACCATGCTATACTGGACTAGGTTCTTGTAGCAGTGGTTAGTCATATTTATGACTGTGTTTGCTTATGTGTTTTAAATGCCTTTTTAATGCAGAGTAATCAATCATTATTAAATGCTTAAGTAATTAGAATAGATTGTTCTTGTTGGATTATTTCGTTATGTGTTGCGGACATTTACCTTGTTTTATTTTGATCTGAGAGATATCTGTTCTTATATGATGTTTTACATTTGAGATGACCTGAGGGTCAAATGTTACTCTTTGATTCCAGTATCATAGATATTAGACTACTATGTTGTTCAGTTAATCATATTGCATGATGATGCTATTTTGAGATGACAGTGTGTTTTATGATGATATTTGGTTATCTGGTATTTGGACATACCTCTAATTTTGTTATGTGATGGATTTAATGCTATGGTTATTTACTTCATTCCTGCGTTGCTATGCCTTTTGCGAACGTGAGTGATGTAAATAGATTATTTTAATATAATTAATTAAATGGTTAAATTAGGTGATTTAATGCATTTATTGCTTCAGCTATGTTATTATATGCAATTGCACTTGATCGTGTTGTTTAGTGTGCAGGATTTATATCCCTGGCAGTGGCACATGGAGTTAGTGATTTAGCTGTTCATATTTTACCAATTTTGTCCTTGTATGGTCGACGTATCCTTTATTAAAATGTTTAATTTAAACCTTTCGGTGATTATTAAATCCGAACTCATTTTCATTATGTGATTAGACCAGTAAGCATGTCTGTGCATTTAGAGTTTCGCTTTGTCGCGAAAGTTGTTTAGGAGGTTTATGTGTTTTTGGGTTTTCAGGATTTTTAATTGATTTATTTTAATTTCTGGCAGCTTTGCCATAGATGAATTCCTATTTATAGGAATAGCCTATTTTCGTTTGGGTCGATTCGGGGTTTAACTAGATTGGTTGGTTAAATGCCCTAATCGATTTTTCACCCGAAAAGTGAATAAGTATCCAAAGAGGAATTTAATTCCTCACTTCTCACTTTCAAATTGGAAATTTAGAGAGTAAAACCCAAAATATTCTTCATGAGGATTTACTATTTTGTTTGTTGTGGGAGCTACAGGCATGGGATCGTTGCGAGGTTGGGCCCGTTGGATCCAGCTTGGGGAAACCTTGGATTGCCACGATTTTCAGCTACTTCTGCGAGATATTTATTTTATGGTTCAGATTCCCATTTTGCCCTTTTGGCTGTGAGGTGGAGCTTTCCTATTTTATTGTTTCTGCTCCGTTTCTGCTTCTATTTTTGGTAGCCATTTGTTTGGAGGCTGAGAACTAGTATTCCCCTCCGTTGTTGTATGCTAGTTCTACCCGGTTGGGCAGGTATGAACATTTCCCTATTTTTTGGTATGAGGGTTTGGAATTTTACGCCGTTATGCTAGCCATTTTTGCATACGATGTTCGATTCCATTTATTTTTGGATTTTTGGGGTTTTTGAACCCAAAGGCCAAATGGGTTTTAATTTTGAATTTTTCTAAATTTTTGGAGTTTTTACCTCGTTTTGTGTGTCACCCTATTTTCTTGGGTTTTCTTGGCACAATGTGGGTCGTGGACTTGGATGATCTGTTTGGATATCAGTCAAACCACTATTGCACTTTTATGTTGCATTGGGATGCGTGTTGCATTCGTACTCCCGACGTTCTGTTCGGTTGAGTGATTTTACACTTGTTATGGTTTTTGTTGGACCTTTGCTTTTGTTTCATGAACGCTAGGATTCGTGTAGAATCCATACTCTCGGATTGAGGCCGGTTGAGTGAGTTCATGATGTTTGGTCTTGTTACATCATTGGGCTTCGTGTAGAATCCATACTCTCGGATTGAGGCCGGTTGAGTGATTTCATGATGTATGATTTTATTGGCTTTGGGATTCATGTAGAATGCATCCTTCCCGTGTTGCTTTCAGTTGGGTGTTTTCTTTGCATTGTGTTCTCATTCCTGTCCTTGTGTTATGATCTTCGTGATGGTGGTGCGCCACACACGAGTACGTACGCGTACATTTGTTGGGTGACTTGCGAGGCCCGATCTTTCGTGGATTTGCTGAAAGTTATGATCATTGGGGTTGGGATGGGAGTATGCATGCCCACGGGCACTTGTCGTAGGATGAGCATGGGTAGGGTAGGGTAGCATATGGAGGGGGCTTCTATCTCACAGCCCGGTGACCTTAGTCCCATAGGGTTGGCAAAGGAAGTTTTAAATAAGTGATAACTAAATAAAATTTGTGACTGGTAATAAAACTTAAGATAATAAAATGGTACTTTTGTGTATTGGTCTTCCGTTGAGGGAGTTGAGCTACACAGTGTATTGGTCTTCCGTTGAGGGAGTTGAGCTACACAGATCTGAGCTTGGTCTTTTCGATGCCAAGCGACTCTCCATGATGTCAGCCCCTACATAGTAGCTTATTGAGTGTCTGACCAGGACCTGTACTCCTTGCATTGTCTTAGGTTCTTGGTTCAGCCATCATATTGTCTGGCGTGAGTGTTAGCCATGGATGTTGTGATTTTTTGTGTGTTTGTGGTTGGATCTTTATCTCCATCAGCATGGCAGGTGTGGACCTATGGGTGCCACGTGGTTGGGAGGCATAGCTACCTTCACCACTGCTAGGGATCGGTGTACAGAGATGATCCTTGTCCTAGTGCGACCGTTGCTGGATGTCTTCACTTGGTACTTCGGGTTTCGGAGTATGCTTCCTTGTGATTTATGCTTTCATTAGGATGCTTGTATATCATTTTTAGATGATGTTATTTTATTTGACGCATTCCCTTATTATGATGTTTAGCATATGATTAGATGATGTGATTTGCTTTAGTAGTATATATGTTGCTTACTGTTGTTTAGCATGTGATAGGTGATGTTATCTACTATACGATTATCTTATGCATTATCATTAGCATGTCAGATTTTCTTATGCTTATATTGTTGCATGTTTTTAGTAGTGACATTCCTATTACGACAGTACCGACGATCTGGTTGGTGGCTTAGGATGTTACGCGCGGGGGATGGCTAGGATCCACGATGGTCTTATGATGCTATTGACAGTTGGGAGGAAACGCCTACTTAGTTTGGTTGTTCTGTTCCTGAGATGTATTTATGTACATTGCGATGTTGCTTTTGTTCTTTGTGATGTTTATATTCAGTGTGTTCTTTGCTGCTATAGTTTAGATGGTTTGATGTTCTTCATTCTATGTTGTTCTTGCACTCGAGTGTTCATTCCTCGAGCCTTTGTGGATTGGTACTCCCTGGTGTGGAGGTTCTTTGCTCTAATTTTGGTCCTTTTTGCTTCTGGGAGTGTTTTCGTGTTTCTATGGGTGACATTTGTTCAGCATGGTGTGACACTTTAAAAAGTATCGCACGCCCATGCAAACTATGTCATACGACACTGTAAAGTATCACACGCCTTCTTGAGAAATGTCGTATGACACTAGAAGAGTGTCGCACGCCTTCTTGAGAAATGTCGTACAATGCTGAAAAGTGTCGCATGCCTTCTTGAGAAATGTCGTACAACACTAGAAGAGTGTCGCACGCCTTAAGGAGAAGTATCGCCCTCCCTTAGTAAAAAGTGTCGCACGATTTTTGTGAAAAACCTACGCATGCCATCAGCAGGCACTTTTTTTCGTGATCCAATCTTTTTGAGAGTGGTTTTGGATACCCTTTTGGGCGTTCTTTGACCCTATGCTGTTGCATTTTGAATTCTGTCAGTTTCTCTTGAAATCGAGTTTTCGTGTTTCTATTTTAGTCTCTTGGGGTTTAAAATATATCATTTAAGTATAAGTTAAATATATTTTAATATATGCGACAAATCGTTTGAGATAGGTTTCAAACCTCTCAGAGATAAGTTATGGATTCTAGGATATTTTAGGGCTTCAGAAATCCAGACTTAGCCAATTTTCAAGGCTTCAGGATTTTAGGCTTAGCCAAACTTCGAGATTTTGCATTTTACCCCAGCTTGGTGTTTTGTTGATGAGTGGTCATTTCTTGTGCCCTCATCTTGTTGTTGTAGTTGTTAGGTTTTGTTTGGGTGTGTCAGTTGGGTAGTGGCGTTCGGAGATTCGTTGGTTGTCGGGATTGTGTTGAAGTCTTCCGTTGCAATCTTTGTGATCCCTGTATGATGTTGTCTTGTGCATTCATACTTGTAAAAAAAATATCTTGGCTTGATTTGAATCCTTGTTTCCAAGGATCTCCGGGCAGGGCATTACAGTTAAGGGCCAATAGGTTAACAAAGCAATAGAGAAACTGATTAGAAGGTGTCATGTCTCCAAAATTCAAGTGAAAACCATGTAATTCTTACCAAGAATGGAACCTTAGAAGGAAGCTCCTCTATTGGATTGAAACATACGTGATGATTTAATGAATATATCCACTTGATTATAGAAATATTTAAGTCCTCCTTCAAAAACCTTACTTTTATATAAAATACCAGAATTTAAATTACTAAAAAGTAACTATTAGCATTCAACATCACCTCCATTTCACCTTATGCATTCCAAGCTTGTCCAACCCATGATTCTAGGAAAGGAAATGAAACTCAAATCCCCATTAATTTTCAACTTAAAGCATGACTTGACAATTAAATGACATCTTTTATGGACTTAGGTTGAATCACCAACACCAAAATTTGCTCACATCAATCCAAACACTCATAAATCTTTAGTGGCCAAAAAAACTTAGTATGAGAAGAGCTTCCACTAACACCTTGTTCCTTACAGCAATAGAGCTTACATGCAAAAGAGGACTTCCTTGCTAATGAACCTTTGAATGATAAATCCATCCACAAAGCTCTAGCATGCAAGGCCCTCCAAAGAAAAACTCAATTAAAACAATACCATTGCAAAGCCCCAAACCTACAAGAGAATCTTACAAAGCACCTGCTACACTATGCTAAAAATGCAGCAACTACAACTGCCACAGACTTACAAAATATGCACCAACTAAAAAAAAACATACACAACACCACCATGAACCTGAACAAAACCCCCTCACAAATCTACAAAAAAGGGGGCTAGGAGATACCCTATTGTAGATATTCAATGGGCAATGATCTCAAAAGAGGACATGGCTAGGTTCAAACCTTAACACACATGCACTCAGAACTCGTCACTTGCCAATTATTTTTTATTGTTAATTTTTTTAACTTTTCATGATTTATTAAGATAGCGTTGATATTCTATTTATTATTAAAAATAATAATTTGATGAATAAATAACTATCAAACATACTCAGGGCATTACAATTCCCCCCTCACTACCACTATATCTACTCCTATTTTGTGTTTACATAACTTATGTCATTATCTTGATTATATTCTTTAACAAAAAATATAAAGACATTAAAATGAGGTCAACATAGAGAGCACAAACATTGAATCTAATCAAAATAAAATGTTCTAGCTACAAATAGACAATAAAACACGATAATACCAATCATATATGGTTCCCTCCTAGGTGCTTAGGTGTAATGAAGTTAATACACATCTACTCTTTACTAAGACATTGATTGTTAGGATAATGTATTAATGAAGGAAATCGAAACTAAAATTGAAGAATTCATATTTTTACAATTAGTTTAATAGTGTAAAGAAATATAAGAAATTTATGTATAATTTTTATATCAATTTATTATTCTCTTGAAGATGAATTATAGAATACAATTCAAAATATTGATAAGAAAATTGACACATTTTTGTTCAAAAAATATATGTGAAACAACTAATACAAACCTATAGAAACAACACTGACAACAAAAAAGCTCTATTTTCTCTACTCCCCAATACAAATTAATAAGCATATTATTGATTTCAAAGATAATTTTACTCACAAACTATCTTTTACTAAATTCTCTAAGCTATCCCCAAAACTTTTACTAAATTCTCTAATAGATCTTTTAAGACCATTTTGCTTGTTTAAGAAAAGAATAGAAATCAAGAAGTTAATTAATCAAAGCATGTTTCATTTCGTATCTGTTTGCCTGTATTAGGAAAAGAAGAAGAAGACAAATTATCTGGTTAACGTAATGTGCGCCTCTATAACAAACTCAACAAATAGAAGCTAACAGATCTTGTAAAGTGTCCATAAACTATGGAGGTTCGATATAAAATTCCAAGAAATATGTTTACCACTTTCAGTTCTTTGAATGTATATATGCAATAAGCAAAAAAATTGAATGAGGCAAATGCAAAGTGGTTTGTGGCTCAGTGTCACTTTTTAATTCTCCTTCCCTATTTACAACAATTTTGTAAGAGAATAATAGATCCTGCAGAAATCACCAAAGTTGAACACTTGCTAAGAAAAGTTAAGAGCAGAAATTACACATCATATGCTTCAATTTTGTTTCTCTTATCAAACCCATAAGAAAATGTTAAAACAACTTATAAACAATTAGCATAGTTTTGTGCAAGCTTTTAACTTCTGTTAAACTAAGGAAGCGTCCTCAAGACCTTTATTCTTTCTGAACTCTCCCACAATGTAATCTTGAAAGTGTGTTTTGCTTCTTTTATTCCCGATATGAATGCTCATTGTCCTCAAAAGATTCCTATAAATTTTTATTGTCTCCATTTCAAAATATTTCAATAATATTGGTTAGAGCACATCACTACACTCAAGGCATTGAAATACGGTAAAGCCTCATCTTGCCTTGATATTTTATGTGACCTTAATTAAAACCAGGTTATCCCTTCTAATGCTTCAATAAAATATCATTGACGTGTATATTCTAGATTTGTTCTCACCAAATAAATTTACTTTGTAAGAAGAAAATAAGAAGTTGCATAGCAAACTAGCAAACACTTTATTTTATACCGAAAATCATTTATAGATCTTGTGTTCATTTGAACAACAATATGAGACATAATTTCTTATTTGCAACAACACTAGAAATAACAATTCGAAGATGAAGAGACACAACTTAGAATCCACATTTTACAATGAGACAAATACAATAAATGGAAGATGAAGAATTACAACATAAACTTTCACAAAGATGCTCCTCTTGAATTTGAACCGGTCCCCATAATAAGAGTTCATTGCTTCGACCAACCACTAAACAGTTTTTTTTTTAAAAAGTCCCATAAGATATAAGTTCTATTAACCTTACCTAAAAACTACCAAGAATCAAAATACTTTCTTGAATAAACAATAGTATCAATAACCAATTAGTGGACATGAAGAGTGTTTGGCAATTAATGTCTCAAGTGAAATTTATGAAGATGATGATTATGAATATTGGAAAAACCAATGATCAAGGCATGGTTTTCAATGTATGTGCTAGTCAAGATTTATGGTAATTTAGATTTCTCTATGTTCTAAGGCATGCCAAGCTTTTCTTTTTTCTTCAATTTTCTTCATAGATACTTTTTAATTCTAACACTAACCAAAAGCTTACAAAACCCACTATAAAATTTCCAATGCATTGAACATGATTATGGATTAAGCATATGAAAGTCCAAGAAGCATCATTTGGTGTCAATATCCCCTTACTTGTGAAATGTTCTACATTTGCAAGCCTCATTAGTGTTGGCTCCTGATTTAAATGTTTTAGAATTAACCAAGAAATCAAACAATTACGTCTAAGGCTAGCAAATTCCTATGATGGATGCACTCAACTGCAATCTTGGGCCAAATATAAGGCATAACTCCTCCTTCACTTTAAGCTCTACAAAACCTAGGCAGATTAACCTCGAGGTTCTAATATATGGTAACAATACAATTAAACGTATAATCTAAACCTATTAATAGCATATGAAACTTTTTTATCTTCTGATACATATGCAACAACATAGGAATGAGATAGCTACAAATCATAACCTATGAACACATAAACTGAGCGTTAATTCCTTTCAGCCCACTACAAAAAAAGTAGAATTGAACTAATTTTGATTAAAAAAGATTTGTGCAAATGACCTTCATCTCAACTTGCACCTAATTTAGTGATCAATGCCTTATCCATTACAACATAGAGTCACTACCAGCAAGATGACCTAACTTGATTGCCTTACAATTAAGTTTGTCAACTGAAATCCCCAAACTCTATTCTTACTAGTATCCCCTCCATACACCCAAAAACCCTATCAAATCATTGAAGCAATTACTTAACTCCTTGAATTAAAAGCAACAACAGATCTAATACACAACTCATCCAAGCTACCTTAGATTCAATGAACCTTATTCATTCAATCACAAAATTAATAACATATGAAGAATTAGAAGATAGAATAAGAGAACACAAATAATTTATTGTAAACTCCCTTTTCTATTTATCCTTGGAAACACTAAATACATTAAACTGCTAATACTAAATGCAACTCAAGATATGTCACATGATCTGTCATCAATATCCATTATCTCAGAGAAAATAAGATATAAAAATAAATAAAATCTGCACAAGAGTGGATGTGTGGCCTTCATAACTAGAGCTCTGCTCAATTAGATAGGAAGTAAAACCAACAACAACCTAGTATCACAACAGTGAGAAAAATCTCCAGAACTAGAACCCTTACAATGAATGAGAGAGAAAGATATAGAAGAGAATGAATTCCTAGATTTGTTCTGTATCTGACATGTGTCTACTTGGAAAACATTCATCTATAGATGCAAAACATCTTTCTATTCTCTCTTTGTAACTGCACATCAAATCCTTAATCATTTTTCCTTTCAAAAGCATAAAATATCTTAGATATTTGATGAAAAACATAAATGATTTCGATGCCAGATCTAAAATCAAGGCAAAGGAAAAAAAAATAGTTATATGACCTCTAGACACAAGAAAACTTTTTAGAGTTCATTTAGGCTTCAACAAAATTCAATATCTACCCTCCAACCAATTTTGATGCTCAATGATGCATTCTGCACATTCTACTGAGAATGCCCCAGAAATTGCAAATCTACTTATAGTCTGGACCATTGAACATCTATGCAAATTCTAACCCCATATTCAAAAAATTCATCTCCTATCTATTCTAACAGTGGCATCCACTTATTTATATCTGATTTCTAAGTCTTAGGTAGCTACTATTTCTAGAAATATTTGTAAACCTAAGGAGAATTGTGACCAAATCTTCTTATGAGGGATGTATATCATCTGAAAATGTCAAGGAATGGATAAGCTATGTATATGTTAGGGATACAAGATGAGAATAAGAATAAAATTAATATAATTCTCATACATCAGTATTCATTTGAATCATCCCCTAGGTATACCCACCTTGGTTTTGTAGAGCCCAAAGAGTACAAAACCAATCTTGGTTTTGTTGAAGTTGGATCCAAATGGTATGCACACATAATTGTTAATGGGAAGTAGCTAATTGTCATGCCCAAACTACGAGGACAAAAACACACAATAATTTATTATTTTTTTAAGATGCTCTAAGTTCGATAAGGTTGAGATCACATTGCATGAAAAGATTATCTTCATTACATCTTAAGTTACATATCGTGTAAAGGCATACATCATTAAAATTTTGATGCTCTAGTTATTAAAATAATATCGATGTTTATGTCGTTTCATATTAATCTTAAAACAATAAATTTAAATTTCCTCTATAACATTATAATTAAAGATAGATTTAACATTTATTACATAGCATCTTTCATCTCAAATAAGGTTAACATAATAAAAAAAGAAATTTTAATCAAGTTCAACTAGATCAAGTTCAATTACAAATCTCTTAGACAATTATCGATTGACAATCTAATCGATATTGAAAAGTCACTTAAGAAAAACAATTAACTAGAATTAAAACATAACATATATATATATATATATCATTTATTAACTTAGAATTATTTCGACTACTTTAACATAAACATTAACTATCAAAAACCTACTAAAAATTAATTAACAACTAACTAAATTCTAACTAATTTAAAGTTTTTTAGTAACTAAAATAACTAACTCTAATTTAAATATCATCTTCAAAGCTAAACTAAGTTACGTATATTAAAATACTTAACTAATTTAAATCTAAATTACACTAAAGTTAAGATCTATATTCTAAAACAACCATACCTAAACAATTTTAATTAAAACTACAACTAATATGCAAATTTATTAACACTACTATAATATTTAATGCCAACTTACTTTTAACATTACTTTATAAAACTAACACAATTCTAAATTTAATATTAAACTAACCATACTTAATTTATAATAAACAAATTTACTAACCTAACCTAACATCTATCTACTCAACAACCTACTCTACACTACCCTATGCTAACATCACTCTTCAAACATGGGCAGGGCTTCCCAAGCGCTCTCCTTGGGACAGCGCTCTGCCCAATCATCATGAGCGCTGACCAAGCCTTAGTCATGCTCAGGCCAACCTTTTTAAGGGAAAAGGTAGCCAATAAAAATGGCAATGAAAACAAAGGGTTACATCAAACCATACCAAAAGCAATCTAGCCAAGATAAGACAAGGCTAGCACAAACCAAGAACAGGGTGGAGGTACGGTGACATCACCAAGTGGCAGTAAAATTTGACTTTGCAAGATTTAACACATTTTTAAAACCTCCTTCCAAAGTGAGGTCCACCAAGGTGAGGGAAAACATTAATGACATAAAGTTTATATGGTAGGAAAAGATATTAGTAGCTAGGATATTTAGATTTTTATAAAGTATTGGTTTTAAATCATTGAGGGTCTATTATTTTATTAGTCTGTAATAGTATCAACTATATTTGTGTTTGCCATACAATTTCCAGAATGATATATGTGCTATTATAGGCCTTTTTACATGCATTATGAAACTCTCTTGTTGGTTTAAGTCTTACTATGGAGTCTTATAGGATTGATGTTTTAATTTTTTTAATGATATTAACTTATCATCTTATTAAACATCATGCTCAACAAAAAAACTATTGCAAGATCATCAAAATCTACGTAAATCTCTTATGAATCCCTGGTTAATAATTTCCCATGAACCCCAAATGCTATGCATTTCAATGATACCCACATTTCATGGAATAATCATCTAAATATTCATTTAACTATCTATTATAACTGATGGAGCACAATTTGAATAACATAGTGACTAACTAATCTTAAGGCAATTGAGAAAATAAAGAGATCAAAATGATAATGCTCTATTCATTTTGAAGGCAGTATCAAAACACACCGAGGTCTTTCCTCTATCGTGTTTCAAATTTAAGTTTGGATATCTTGACATAATTCTTTCCTACATGTTCTTGCAAATTTACTTTCAACACAACCAACCATGAACTAAATCATATCAAACTCAAAGGAGATACCATACATTTACAAATTGAATCTTGCATAATTGAACATCATCGTTTCATCTTATCTTTAATATACATTCAAGTGACGAAATAAAATATGAAAACTTCAAGAGAACCAAAGATTACTCAATCACTTATTTTATTAACAACTTGATTCAAGGGCTTAGCTGGGAAAGAACCAGGAAGAAAACTTGGCGTCGTGGCCACTACAACAAAATTGAAAAATTACAAATTACATAGGAAATCAATCCCAATTACAATTATCAAATAAATTTCCTTCAAGTCCCTTATCAAGGGATCAACATCATTTTCTGCAACACATTACTAAGAATCGTGGAGAGAACATAATTCTGATCAGGTGACAAAAAGAATGACCAAAAACCATTCAACCATGCATATTCACACAAGGTTATCACCATAAGATTCACAATACATCAACACTAGGGAAAGGTCGATTCTTCCAACCAAGAGAAGTCAAGCACAACACCAAACAAATGCCCAATCGAGGCTATATACCAAGAACTTTCATTCTTCAATTTCAACATACCATAATCATACAAGGTTTGTGTTGAGAGGTAGGGGCCCATAACACCCTACCCTTTCTCCCTCTTCTCATCCTGAGAAGAGACTCTACACTGGTTGGAGTCCGACTAAACAGACCTTTTCCAAAATTGGTCACTTCTACCCTCTCCAAGGGTGAGTAATACCAAAACACCCATGCAAGAAAAATCTCAAAATTGCAACATAAACATGAAAGGAAATCATCCAAAAATAACATGGTTTTCAAAGCTTCCCAACATACCAACAAACATACAAACATTGAAACAACAACAAGGTAGAATAAGCATGAAACAAACATGGAAACTGAACAAGGGAGATGAGAATTTCCTACCTTTACAAGAGGTAATTGCAATGAACAAGTTTGAGTAGAGTTTCCTTTTCCTTGCTTCAATCTTCAAAAATCCTCTCTAAATGTAGAGATTGGGTAACAACCTCAACTAGCCAAGAAATGCCTCTAAATAAGCCTCAAACTCAACCACCCAAAAAGATCAATAACTTCTCCCACCCACTTACAATTCTAGAAAATCCTAACTCAACCTACACTATGGTTAAACACTAAGAGGAGATGGGGTAAGACAACTCAAGATAACCACTTGCAATTTTCGCACATAGGCAAAAAGAGACTTTTTGAGTGACCTCAAAAGTCAATAAAAGGGGCTTAGGGGTTAGAAAAGACCCCCAACCCATACCCATACCCTTTTGGTATAATAATTTCATGTTTTAAAACCTTAGGAATAGGTTTAGAGCCAAAACAAAAGCTAGGAAATACTTAGGACCAACTAACAGCTCTAAAATGCAGATTAAGCACTAATCTGGATTAAGGGATGACTAAA
The DNA here is from genome assembly GCA_028749045.1 of Cupressus sempervirens. Taxonomy (NCBI): domain Eukaryota; kingdom Viridiplantae; phylum Streptophyta; class Pinopsida; order Cupressales; family Cupressaceae; genus Cupressus; species Cupressus sempervirens. The sequence goes on from CM053791.1 coordinate 554,877,985, forward strand.
CTCGATTAAAAACCAAATTAGCAAAAAGGCACTAACTTAAATCCGAGTTAGGTCCAAAGGTTACACAACTAACCCTAATTAGCACACTGAAGAACATAAACAATTCACGAGTGTCAAGCGACACTAAAAGAACATAGTTAGGAACATTAACATTTACTGAACATAGAAAGAGAATACATACATCTCTCAGTTAGAATACTTGAATTACGAACAACAAGGTTTCCAAAATTAACACATAGAGATTAGTTTTGTTCCTCTGTCGATTTCCTCGACTAAAATATCTGCACACTCATTGCACACATCAATAGTCCCGAAAATCACATGTACATATATACGTATCAGAAATTCACATAAATTGAAACATACATCATCAAGGTTTCTTGCATCCTACTAATATCCTTAATCATAAAGATTCCAAAATCAATGTGTTAATCCTACATTTAACTTAATTCATCAACATACATATACATAAATCATTAAATAACGGACATCAAATATCTAAAAATAACATCACACAACATGAAATAATATAATATGTTCTAAGCATCAGATAATGTCTCGACATCCCGAGTTGTGAATATCAATATGATAAAGTAATAACTAAGGCTACGAAGGGTCGGGGCAAGGCCTCACATCCTCCCCCACTAGGCATGAACTTCCTCCTGGAGTTCATCAAAAGACAAGGGTATTGAGATCGCATCCGTGATGCATCCTCCCAAAAAAATATCATGACCTCATCGCAACATTCCCCCTAGACCCTAACTCGGTCCAGCTCTTGACCTCAAGGAGCTAGGGTTTGTCGGGTAATAATATGGATAGTCTCTAGCACTGACTGGCTGACCAACTCCACTTGTTGCCCCAATAACTATAGCCTGGTGCTCAATCTGGCAGTTGTCAACCGCTGCGAAAACTCTATGGGACCTACCCATGTCTCCAACTATTGGCTCTGAAAAAACCCCTCTCTGACCACTGGATGACTATCCTTGTGGACACTCTCTAGCTATGTGACCCATGCCACCACAAGTGTAGCATGGTCCTTGGGTGTAAGATCGTGTATCCTTTGATCCTGACTATTGTGGGCCTCCTGACCTACTAGACCCACTGTATCCACCCCTGGAAGACTGTTGAATCTATACTGACTGTGGCTATGGTGTATGTACTTTCTAATCCTGCTATAACTGCCACTGCTTGGGCTCGAAGCCCTGGTAACCCTGTGAGAGTTCCTGCTGCTACTGCTAAGACTGTTGGCCCTTAGAGGACCCTGGTGTATAGTTCTAATTCCCTTTCCAAGGAGGTTTCTGCTGGGTAGAGTTTCAGTTCTGAGATCGATCCCGTGATTCTTGTCTACCCCGAGTATCCTCTGCCACAAGTGCTATCTCCACTACCTGTCTGAAGGTGGTAGGGAGGGCCATCCGAACTAGTCCCTGATGTGAGAAATTCAGCCCCATGATAAAGTGATGTACCCGTAGTTTCTCGTCCTTCATATATTCCACATAAGGAAGGAGCTCGAGAAACCTGCTCTCATACTGAGCCACTGTAAGACCTCTTTGATAAAGAGAATGGAACTCTTCTATCTGTTTCTATCAAAAATGCTCTGACAAGTACCTCTCTCAGAATCTTTCTAGGAATGATTCCCATGTGAGGGTATCCATCCTCACTCCACCTATGATCTCCTCCTAATGCCACCAATTGGAGGCATCCCCTCTCAACTGATGAACTGCTAGGTGTGCCTTTAGATTACTCCCATAGGGTCATAATCCAAAGCACCGATGTAGGCTCTACAACCATGCCTCTGCTAATGTTCCCTTAGTGGAACCGGTAAATAATGGTGGCCCAAGTCAAATCAATTCCTTGATATCATCTCCTACATATCTAGGAGGTCTGCCAAGTGGGGGTCTTCTCTGGTGTATTGACTCACCTTCATGCTCATCCTGCCCCTCTAACTGTGTTGGTGGGGGACTCCTAGTCCTCTCTCTGCCTCTGGGCCTGCCTCCTTCGAGTCCCTCTACTTCCACTACTGGAATCTGCTGAACTGGCTGAACCACAGGTACTACTCTCTGTTGAACTACACCGATCAAAGTCTGAAGTGCATCTATAATGACCTGGTTCAGGTTTGGTGGTGGTGGAGGTGGAGGTGGTCCATCCCCCTGTCCCGCTCTACGACCTCTCGCCCTACGACCTCTGCCTCGTGGGTTGCTTTGAGTAATAGGAGGCATCCTACACAATTTAATGTCTACTTTTAAGTTTCAGAGGCATAATGGTCTAAGATTCCTAGTGTTGAAACACTGGCTCTAATACCAAAATGTCATTCCCAAACTACGAGGGCAAAAACACACAATAATTTTTTTTTTTTTAAGATGCTCTAAGTTCGATAAGGTTGAGATCACATTGCATGAAAAGATTCTCTTCATTACTTCTTAAGTTACATATCTTGTAAAGGCATACATCATTAAAATTTTGATGCTCTCGTTATTAAAATAATATCGACGTTTATTTCATTTCATATTAATCTTAAAACAATAAATTTAAATTTCCTCTATAACATTATAATTAAAGATAGATTTAACATTTATTACATAGCATCTTTCATCTCAAATAAGGTTAACATAATAAAAAAAGAAATTTTAATCAAGTTCAACTAGATCAAGTTCAATTACAAATCTCTTAGACAATTATCGATTGACAATCTAATCGATATTGAAAAGTCACTTAAGAAAAACAATTAAGTAGAATTAAAACATAACATATATATATAATTTATTAACTTAGAATTATTTCGACTACTTTAACATAAACATTAACTATCAAAAACCTACTAAAAATTAATTAACAACTAACTAAATTCTAACTAATTTAAAGCTTTTTAGTAACTAAAATAACTAACTCTAATTTGAATATCATCTTCAAAGCTAAACTAAGTTACATATATTAAAATACTTAACTAAATTACACTAAATTTAAGATCTATATTCTAAAACAACCATACCTAAACAATTTTAATTAAAACTACAACTAATATGCAAATTTATTAACACTACTATAATATTTAATGCCAACTTACTTTTAACATTACTTTATAAAACTAACACAATTCTAAATTTAATATTAAACTAACCATACTTAATTTATAATAAAAAAAATTAATAACCTAACCTAACATCTATCTACTCAACAACCTACTCTACACTACCCTATGCTAACATCACTCTTCAAACATGGGCAGCGCTTCCCAAGCGCTGTCCTTGGGACAGTGCTCTGCCTAATCATCATGAGCGCTGACCAAGCCTTAGTCATGCGCAGGCCAACCTTTTTAAGGGAAAAGGTAGCCAATAAAAATGGCAATGAAAACAAAGGGTTACATTAAACCATACCAAAAGCAATCTAGCCAAGACAAGACAAGGCTAGCGCAAACCAAGAACAGGGTGGAGGTATGGTGACATCACCAAGTGGCAGTAAAATTTGACTTTGCAAGATTTAACACATTTTTAAAACCTCCTTCCAAAGTGACGTCCACCAAGGTGATGGAAAACATTAATGATATAAAGTTTATATGGTAGGAAAAGATATTAGTAGCTAGGATATTTAGATTTTTATAAAGTATTGGTTTTAAATCATTGAGGGTCTATTATTTTATTAGTCTGTAATAGTATCAACTATATTTGTGTTTGCCATACAATTTCCAGAATGATATATGTGCTATTACAGGCCTTTTTACATGCATTATGAAACTCTCTTGTTGGTTTAAGTCTTACTATGGAGTCTTATAGGATTGATGTTTTAATTTTTTTAATGATATTAACTTATCATCTTATTAAACATCATGCTCAACAAAAAAACTATTGCAAGATCATCAAAATCTACGTAAATCTCTTATGAATCCCTGGTTAATAATTTCCCATGAACCCCAAATGCTATGCATTTCAATGATACCCACATTTCATAGAATAATCATCTAAATATTCATTTAACTATCTATTATAACTGATGGAGCACAATTTGAATAACATAGTGACTAACTAATCTTAAGGAAATTGAGAAAATAAAGAAATCAAAATGATAATGCTCTATTCATTTTGAAGGGAGTATCGAAACACACTGAGGTCTTTCCTCTATCGTGTTTCAAATTTAAGTTTGGATATCTTGACATAATTCTTTCCTACATGTTCTTGCAAATTTACTTTCAACACAACCAACCATAAACTAAATCATATCAAACTCAAAGGAGATACCATACATTTACAAATTGAATCTTGCATAATTGAACATCATCGTTTCATCTTATCTTTAATATACATTCAAGTGACGAAATAAAATACAAAAACTTTAAGAGAACCAAAGATTACTCAATCACTTATTTTATTAACAACCTAATTCAAGGGCTCAGCTGGGAAAGAACCAGGAAGAAAACTCAGCGTCGTGGCCACTACAACAAAATTGAAAAATTAAAAATTACATAGGAAATCAATCCCAATTACAACAATAAAATAAATTTCCTTCAAGTCCCTTATCAAGGGATCAACATCATTTTCTGCAACACATTTCTAAGAACCGCAGAGAGAACATAATTCTGATCAGGTGACAACAAGCATGACCAAGAACCATTCAACCATACATATTCACACAAGGTTATCACCATAAGATTCATAATACATCAACACTCGAGAAAGGTGGATTCTTCCAACCAAGAGAAGTCAAGCACAACACCAAACAAATGCCCAATCAAGACTATATACCAAGAACTTATGTTCTTTTATTTCAACATACCATAATCATACAAGGTTTGTGCTGACAAGTTGGGGCCCATAACACCCTACCTTTTCTCCCTCTTCTCATCCTGGGAAGAGACTCTACATTGGTTGGAGTCCAACTAAATAGACCTTTCCCAAAATTGGTCACTTCTGCCCTCTCCAAAGGTGAGTAATACCAAAACACCCATGCAAGAAAAATCTCAAAATTGCAACATAAACATGAAAGGAAATCATCCAAAAATAACATGGTTTTCAAAGCTTCCCAACATACCCACAAACATACAAACATTGAAAAAACAACAAGGTAGCATAAGCATGAAACAAACATGGAAACTGAACAAGGGAGATGAGAATTTCCTACCTTTACAAGAGGTAATGGCAATGAACAAGTTTGAGTAGAGTTTCCCTTTCCTTGCTTCAATCTTCAAAACTCCTCTCTAAATGTAGAGATTGGGTAACAACCTCAACTAGCCAAGAAAGGCCTCTAAATTAGCCTCAAACTAAACCACCCAAAAAGATCAATAGCTTCTCCCACCCACTTACAATTCTAGAAACTCCTAACTCAACCTATACTATGGTTAAACACTAAGAGGAGGTGGGGTAAGACAACTCAAGATAACCACTTGCAATTTTCGCACATAGGCAAAAAGAAACTTTTTGAGTGACCTCAAAAGTCAATAAAAGGGGCTTAGGGGTTGGAAAAGACCCCCAACCCATACCCATACCCTTTGGGTATAATAATTTCATGTTTTAAAGCCTTAGGAATAATTTTAGAGCCAAAACAAAAGCTAGGAAATACTTAGGACCAACTAACAGCTCTAAAATGCAGATTAAGCACTAATTCGGATTAAGGGATGACTAAACTCGATTAAAAACTAAATTAGAAAAAAGGAACTAACTTAAATTTGACTTAGGTCCAAAGGTTACAGAGCTAACCCTAATTAGTACACTGAAGAACATAAACAATTCATGAGTGTCAAGCGACACTAAAAGAACATAGTTACGAACATTAACATTTACTGAACACAGAAAGAGAATACATACATCTCACAGTTAGAATACTTGAATTACGAACAACAAGGTTTCCAAAATTAACACATAAAAATCAGTTTTGTTCCTCCATCGATTTCCTCGATTAAAATATTTGCACACTCATTGCACACATCAGTAGTCCTAACAATCACATGTAAATATATACGTATCAGAAATTCACATAAATTGAAACATACATCATCAGGGTTTCTTGCATCCTACTAATATCCTTAATCATAAAGATTCCAAAATCAATGTGTTAATCCTACATTTAACTTAATTCATCAACATACATATACATAAAGCATTAAATAATAGACATCAAATATCTAAAAATAACATCACACAACATGAAATAATATAATATGTTCTAACCATTAGATAATGTCTCAACATCCCAAGTTGTGAATATCAAAATGATAAAGTAATAACTAAGGATACGAAGGGTCGGGCCGAGGTCTCACACTAATCCCTAGATTTGTGAGTATTATTACTTTGGTATTGAGCTTTTGTTGTTCAATAGTTTTAAAACTCCAACAAAATGGTGACTTTGCTGGGGAGTTGTACACCATATGTGTGAGGAGTATTGCAGTTTCTTTGGTTGAGTTTTGTATGTGTTTGTCAAAAAATTTCAGTATTGTTTCTAGTTATGGTGGACTTTTTTTAGTGACAAACCTTGAAAATTTAAAAGAAAAGGATAACCAAATGTCACATATGTACACTAATGTATGCAGCCCCTTCATGTGTCTTATCTGTCAAGCCAAAGTTGCAATCTTATGATTCTTGTGATTGGTCCCTTTATGTGTCACATATGTTTATATTATTTTGTGTTGTTTCCCTAAAGCTAGGAGATATTTTATTGTTACTTTTCCCTAAGAATAGGGTGGCAACTCTGTCAAGGTTTTTAAGCTAGTGATAATTTGATAAATAGTAAATATGGCTGACAAAAGGAAAAACACAAGAGTTTATGCAAGAGCCAATCTTGATGTACCAATGTATACTAATTTATCTCAAGGAGGTAAGAAGAACTTGAATAAGAAAAAGGTAGATCCAAACCCCACATGGAAATGAAGAGATAGCGTATCAGTCGATTCTTGATACCAACCAGTGGTAGGGAGAGAATCTTCTTCACTCAGCTCTAAATCAAAAACCATGAGAATTTTAGGAGGAATATTTAGTACCCCATTACTAGATTAAAGAAACTATTAGGACAAGAATATGTCACCAATAGGGAATGTATCCCCTAGGCCAGATTTGATAGCTGAGATGAGTCATAAGCTAGGATCTAGGAGCACATTTGAAGATCCCTTTAATCCTAGAGTAGTCCCATACATGGAAACTAATCTTATAGATTTAAATGATCCTGTAGGTTTGGAAGCCACTTTTGTAGATCCTAAAGAAATATGATTAGAGATAAGAGTTTTGAATAAATGGGTCACTAAGGAGGAAGCTAAATGTGCTCGTCTAGAAAAGGAAAGAGAGCAAGATACCCTAGATGCCATAGTTGAAAGAGATACAATATTGGAGTGCATATTTTAGACAAAAAGTGTGCCTTTGGCAACCATTTGAAGTTTCAAGCTCCAACTCTAGTGTTTCACATTAAAATTCAAAACAATTGAAAATTTGAAAAAACTATATAGTTTGAACTATAAGAAATCACCATTGAAAATCAAAATTTTCAACTGGAGGTTTGAGCGTTCAAAACTAGGAATACAATTATTATTATTTTTAAATAAATCTCTTTATATCTCCCTTGACCATTTACGTGATGCCACGTGTTAGATTTAGAATGGTCTCATAGCACCCCACAACTCCTATCAGATTTTAACTTTTTTGGAAGGTTGCCAATGTTGCTTTTGGCGAAATCTCCCATTTTCCAGTGGCGACATGGAAACCACTAGAATCTAGAAACTTTTAGGTGAGTTGCTTCCTTGATCATTCCATCAATGCCATGTGTTAGATTCTAATTTCCTTATCTCTCCTAGGTGGCCCCACAACATCTTGTCAGATTTCTACTTTTTTGGGAGGTCACCATGTTGCTTCTGGTGAAATCTTCCCATGGCTTTTAAAAGTTATTTTTCTTAAAGACATTAAGCATATAGTGTTTTTTAGTATTTAAACATCATAAAATCCACTCAATGTGGGATATATTATTTTTCTCTATAGGTGGAAATATGTTTTTTGCTTATGTTCCTTCCATTCCAGCATGGTTGGTCATATTTGTTCATCAAATAGTGGAGCATTGCATCAGCTAGCCCTCGCATTCTATTGTTTCCTGGGAGAAGGAAATTTATGTTATTGTTGGACAGGCCAACCACTGGGTTTACTTCATTCCTTATCTCTGACACTATAATTGAATAAATCTATCTCCACGGTTGATAATGAGCCACATACATAAGGATGGTGAATGATATCATAGATTGGTTCCTCTATCATGAATACCTAATAGCCTGCCTATTCCTCTCTCATTCATACCTCACCTACTTGGGTTGAGCCTGCATTCATAACTTCATCCTGTGGTTTCTTTCCATACACATGGGACAAGGAATGAGTAAACTTAAAGAATGTGGTCACTCTTTCCTTTGGGCTTATGTTTGTTAGGAAGGAAACATATTCAAAATTTGATTGAAAGTGAGAGAGAGACTCCATTTATCACTGCTTCCAACTCCTTACTTTGACACCTCTCTTGCTACTAGCATTCTACTCTTCCTCTAATGGGAACACCCCATACATTTTTCTCATGCCATGGTTAATTCATTCTACGAGAAGTTGACCGTGGAAAACACTTAGCAAAGAATTTCCTTTGTGGATTAATTCTACTTCTTGTGTACATCGTTGCTTTCAAAATATTATTTTCTCTAATTGCATCTCCTTGCGATGTAATCAAATGTGAAGGGATCCCTACTTCTTTCCTCCACTTTGCTTGGAAAGATTTCTATCCTTTGGGCTAGTTTACATGAGAATTTCCCTTAGAAGCCTTTGCATTTTTCTCTTCATAAGTTGGTTCAGATGGACCCTAAACTTGCCCTGTTATGCCAGGCTACATGTCATGTTCAATATTTAGTCCCTCCTTTCCTTCATCACTATTTACATTTGGTTCATTTTTCTCTTGAAGTTCAAAAATTCCATCCTCTTTTGTTTTCATTATACCAGTGGTTTCAAAATTCACCTTGTTTTCCTTCTCAATCCCACTGTCAATAGAAAGCAAAGTGCTCAAACCATTAGACAAGTTATCATGGTAATCATTATCATGGTAATAATTCACAAGTTATGTCTTCAAGTCTTGTTCAATGTTTTGTTTTGCATTCTCTCCATGTCTACTTGAAAAGTTCACACTGTCTACTGTTATTCTCCTTTGCTATCTTAGAATTGAATGACATCAAAATTCATGATCCAGAATCCTAAAGAGAAATCTCCCAATTCAGAGAAGGTTGTGAAATTTTTGAATGTCCCTCAAGAAACTTCTAAATGCATCAAAAGATGTGGCAATACATTGGGTTGTATTTAAATTAGTAAAGGTTTTGTTTAATGGATGCAAAATTTAAAACTATCACAAGTACCCGATAAGGCATACCAACTAAAAACTTGTCAGAGGACATTTAGATTGATCTATCAAAGTAGGTACTTGGAGTACTCTGTCAAATTCAGAAGAATACTGGATGATGACTTGGAAAGTTACCTTTAGTTGTTGTTTCTCTTGTTTAAATTATTATAATTAGTCATGTTGTTCATACAATTAAATTTCTATCAAGTAGATATCTCTTATTTTATAGGCTGGAAACTTCTTAAACCATCTTATGAAAAAGACAAGATCATCTAGAGCTATTCCTCTATCATTGTCACCTTCATAGAATGAAGTACTGTTAGCATATGAAAACCCAACTCTTGTTGGTGACTCTAGATAAAGAACATTAGCTTCTTTATTCCAACTATAGTGATTTTGCACTAGTATAGTTTTGTTAGGCTGGAATGGCCCATTTTCTAAGAAAGCTCCCACTCCAAGTGAAGAACAGCCAAGCCCTCCAAATTTATGCCCATCTTGGTGATCTTTTAAGCTCATCTTATTTTCATCTACCTTCTAATTCTTAATTGTATCCCTTTGATCATAATGCCTTTCCTTCTTACTTGTAATCCTAATATGCTCCCAAAAATGCCCCCTTGTTAAAATACCTTTAACCCCCACCTTTCTATTTAGTCTGATACAATTAATCGGGCCCCCAAAGTGGGTCAGAGTAAAAAAAATTCTTTTTTATACAACTAAATTTTTTAATTGATCCATTGAACATCTGATAGTCACTAAAGGCCATTCAACCAATGAACCATCCATTAAAATTCATTTTCACATCTTATCTTCCAATTGTAATTTTCTACTAATAGGGCATGTTGGTTGGCTTTAAAAACTGATCTAGATAGATAACTGGGCTCTAAAATCAAACCTATTGATTCTTTGTTTCACAGACTCTTATCCTGTCAAATCTTGTATCATAACAAATTCTCAATCAAAAGATATTGACCATCAAAGTTTCCATCTCAAAATTGCCTACAAGAAAACATGTCAGAAAATAATAAATTGTGTTTAGATTTGGCTTTAAAAACTGGGCAAACCAACACTTGGGGGAACAACAACTAGGGCGTTGGTTTACTATAATGAGGAGAACATAGATATGTGATTAGCGCTCATGAAGAGTAACAGGACGCATTTGGTGAGCGGTCAAAGTGGGCTATTCAGATTTGCAAATTGGAAATACTGGTAGAAAAGTATTTTTTTCAAATGAAATGGACCTGGGAAAATGTGTAGACAAATTTGTCAAGACTTGTAAACTGGCACACTTAAAGAATTTTCATAGTACAACACAATGGTACAATCCATTTGATCTCATCTATCACAAGTTTAGCGATGTGACATCATGAATAGGGGTAACAACTAATCTGCATTTACTGACACTAGTAAAAAGTTACAAATTGCATTTGGAATTGTGTTCGAAAATTGATCAAACAAATTTTTCATAAGCTCAAAATTGAAACATAGCAATTCTTTGACCACTAGAATGCAATGTAAAAGGAATTTTCTCATTTTGGTCAACTAGGTCATTGTTATAACAAGTCAAAGAGGGCCTCCTAGAATTCTGAACAATTCACATCAACATGAGAACAATAAATGACCAACTTTGAGGGATTCAAAACCTAGTCAAATGGATTCAAAACAACTCAAAATATGAAACATTGGCTCTTTGGTATGGATACTAAACACTCCCAAAATGGTGAGTCATGAAACATTACTGGCTGCATGATATTCAATTGCAAACATAGCCTCTTGTCGTTGTTTAACACAAGTAGAAATGCAGATTTGACAATTGCTCAAAATGGGACTTCACGAAAGGTCTTAGATTGGAAATTTATCTTTATGGAATGTATAGACATACTGAACGTAAGGTTTTAGAAACATTAAACACCTCTTAGGCCTCAAATGGACAGACAGGTACACATGCATTAAAAGTATGTATAGGGCTTGATTTTCTCAATGGTATTCAAAATCAGGGCTTTAATTTTGAGTCCCAATAGTTAGAATAGTGTTTATGTACATAATTAGTAGAGGAGCATTTATTACAATTTCTATAAATATCTAGTCCTATGGCATAGTCCAATTTTTTCTTTTCTCCTATGGTAGTTTCAACAAAACTCTCCAGAATTCTACTTAAAGTCTATATAAACAAGACACTCCTAACATTATGTGTGAAGAAAAAAATTAGCGTAAGAATTTGGAATGCTCAGTTAATAAAATTATATTCTTAGTGTGCATATGTGATGTGTTTGACTCTGTTATGTTGCTCTGTATTCCTCTTTTTTGTTGATATATTTTTGCTATGTTTTACCATGTTTTTAATAGTTCAATATGGTATTAGAGTTGTTTTAGTTTCTGGGGCTATGAAAATATACTTTCTTTGTCATGAATCCTTACTTTTGCAAGTTGTAGTTTAGGAGTGAGGGGAAATTTATTTTGGGGCAAAAGAAGACTATTGTAAAGAGAGTATTTTTCAAGAAATTGGTGAGAAAAATTTAGTCTCAATTTGGGAATTATTTTTTATAATCTCTTTCTTTCTCATCCAAAAAGGAGAGAATTTCTTAATGGAATATCTTGGTGTTACTTTTCCTACAATTAAATTAAATGGGAAAATTTATTATGATTGGATATCTTAAATTGAAATCACTCCAACTCTTCAAAATTTTTATAAAATTGTGACTGGTATTGAACAAAGGTCTACAAATCCAGGAAATGATCAACATAATTGGGATACAAGAGACAAGAAGGCAGAAACACTAATCAAGCTTACACTTTCAGAGGAGTTTTTCTAGAATTTCATGTAATATTAATGAGATAAGTGGAATCCAAGTAAGGGAAATTTTGAAGGAGCTATATCAAAATTCAGGTGATATATGGATTTTATCTCTCATTACTAAGTTATACAATATGAAATTATAAAGCTCAAAAGAGATAGTCCCACATTAAATTAAATTAAAGAAAAAGAAGAATGAACTTGCTTCTCTTGGAAAAGATATAGATGATAGAGATTTTGTGCAAATTATACTACAAAGTCTTATGGGATCTTATTAATCATTTATAAGGGGATTAGATAGAACAAATAAGTTAAAAGTTTATTAAGTCTAAAGAATCATTTGCTAAGTTAGTCCAAGAAGAGAAAAGAAGGTTAAAGAAAAAGAGTCATGTGATGGTGAATCTCAAGTATTTGTAATGAAAGGAAAACAATACTATAAGAAGTCACAAGATAATTAATCTAAAGACATAAATTGTGAGTATGAAAATAAAAAGTGCTTCATCTATAGAACATAATAGAAGTAAATGAAAATGTAATTATTGTGGCAAGATCGGTCATAAGGAAAATGAATGTTTCAACAAGAAAAGAGATATAGAAAAGAAGGTATATAATACTCCAAAATTTGGTGATTTTAAAAGAAATAGATTTTTTGTTTCATGTTAATAAAATAATACTTTCAAAGGTGATTGGGTTATTGATTCTAGTGCTACACAACACATGTCACACAATAAGGAACAACTCTAATCAATAAGTAAAAATACTATAGAGAAAATATATTCAGGAGATGATAGTGCTTTAGAAGTTAAAGGGACTAGTAATGCCAAGGTTGATAATGCTTTGTTGAAAAAAATGAATTTGTTCCCTTAAATAAAAACAAATTTACTTTTAGCATCTAAAATTGCGAGTCAATGATATAAAATAGAATTCTACAATGATAAATGCTTAATCAAAGATGTCAATGATAATTATAGAGTTACTACAACTGGTAAAATGGAGAATGATTATATAAGTTTCAATAATTTACTTCTAAATATGGAGATAAACATGTGTGTTATTGACCAATATGATGATATGAACATGTTGTGGCACGAGCATTTGGGGCATGTCAATTTTCCAAGTATCAAGGTTATGGAGAGATTACAAATGGTGCATGGACTTCCAAAGATATTATAAAATCTAAAGGTATGTGGAGGATATGTAATGGGAAAACAACATGTGGAAAGTTTCCCACAAGGTAAATCATGAAGAGCAAAAAATCCTCTATATCTAGTTCATAGTGATGTAATAGGTCCTTTAAAAACACCTTCAATTGGAGGATCAAGGTATACTCTCACTTTTATAGATGATTATAGTAGAAGAACTTGGGTATATTTTCTACAAAATAAGGATGAAGTTTTTCAAAAGTTTAAAGAGTTTAAATCTTTGACTGGAAAACAAAGTGGGAAATGTTTAAAGATAATAATAACTGATAAAGGAACTAAATACATGAATAAGGCCTTTTTAGACTTTTGTAAAGAATATGTTATAAAGAAGGAATCAAGTATCTCTTATTCACCCCAATAAAATGGGGTTATTGAAAGAAAAAATAGAAATAGCTAGGTTTATGCTTCACTCTAAGAATCTAGAAGCTAAATTTTGGGCTGAAGTAGTTCATACTATCGCTTATATCTTGAATAGACCACCTACTAAGGTGGTTTTGAACATAACACCAGAAGAGGCATGGAATGGAAGAAAGCCTATAGTATCTCATTTTAGAATTTTTGGTTGTAATGCACATGATCATATTCCTAATGAAAGAAGGAGAAAACTTGAAAGGGAAAGTGAGAAGTGCATAATTGTTGGATATAGTGAGGAATCAAAAGGATATAGGTTATACAATCGGAAAATAAATGAAATCTATATTAAATGAAACATATGGTTTGATGAAGATGTTAAGAATGATAACTCTGCAATATTATATTTCTTTCTAATTTTGATTGAAGAAGTAAAATCTACTTCTATCAATGGTCAAAGTCAAGGTGCACAAACTACTACAAGAGAAGAGACTCAATTTGAAGAATCAAGTGAAAGTGATGATGAAAATCCAAGGAAATTTAGAAGCATCCAAGAAATTTATCAATAAGGTCCTAGAACTATATTTTTTAATTATGCTCTTATGACTAAAGTGATGTAGGTTGACACTCCAAGCATGTATGAAGAAGAAAAGGGAAAAGATGAATGTGAAGAGTCTATGCAAGAAGAGCACAACTCTTTAATAAAGAATAGAACATGGGATTTAACAACGTTTCCAGCTCTAGAAGGAAAAAATGTGTTTGATTGCGAATGGACCTATGGAACAAAGTTTACATCAAATGGAACTATTGAAAAATACAAAGCAAGGTTAGTGGCTAAATGTTTCTAGAAAATAGATGGTATAGATTACAATGAAACATTTTCTCAAGTTGCCAAAATGACTTCCATTTGTACAATATTTTCTTTAGCTATAAAGTATGGTTGGAAAAAAAATTAAATGGATGTAGAAAGTGCATTGTTATATGGTGACTTAAGAGAAGAAATTTGCATGAAAACCACCAAGATTTATTAAATATGGTGAACAAATTTTGGTATATAGATTAAGAAAACCACTCTATGGTCTTCAACAAGCACCAAGGGCATTGCACTCCAAAATAAATAAGTACTTTCTAGATGAGGGATTTAAAAGAAGTAAAGTTGATCTAGATGTGTATGTAAAAAATAGTGATGATAAAGTTGTTATCATTGTATTGTATGTGGGTGACTTTATTATTATTAAAGATCATGCATATAACATTGAGATAAGGAGGGATCAACTCAAATAAGTTTTTAAAATAATAGAATTAGGGCTAATGCATTATTGTTTGGGCATACAAGTATGATAGCAAGAAAGAAGGATAATGTTTTCTCAAACTAAATATGCTCTTATTGTACTAAATAAATTTAATATGAGTGATTGTAAACCATCTAATACACCATGTGAAGTAGGATTAAAGTTGAGTGCTAACTCTACTCAAAAGAAGGTGGATGGGAAATTATATAGGCATCTTGTTGGAAATCTTCTATATCTTACTTTAACTAGACTAGATATTGCATATGCAATTGGTATTGTATCTAGGTATATGGAAGATCCACACATTGAACATTGGAAAGAAGCCAAAATAATATTAAGATACATTAAGGGTACTTGCCAGCTTGGCATTGAATACAAATATGGAGGAGAGCCTACTCTAGTTGGATATACAAATTCTAATTACACAGGTGACACTAATGATAGAAAATCAACTTTAGGATATATCTTCCATTATGGATCAGGACCAATTTCATGGAGCAAAAAGAAGTAATCAATAGTGTCATTCTCATTGACAAAAGTTGAATATATCATCTCATCAAAGACATCTCAAGACGCATTGTGTCTTACACAACTACTTAAATAACTACACCATCCATAAGACTCTCCAACTACAATATTCTATGATAGCCAAAGTTTCATCAAGTTAGCAAAAAATATAGCATATCATGCAAGGTCCACACATATAAAAGTGCATCATCATTTTGTTCAAGATCTAATTGAAATTCTAGAGCTAAAACAACAATTTTGTGGTACAAAAGTTCAAGTCATTGATATATCTACAAAATAGCATTGTCTATAGTCAAATTTACTATATTTGCAAAATAGCATTGTCTATAGTCAAATTTACTAAGTTTAGAGATCTATTACAACTCAAGGAAGACCCTATCCTCTCCAAATAAACATTATGGGTGGCTGTTAGAATAATTTTTATGTGCAGTATTAGTAGATGAGCATTTACTACAAATTCTAGAAATATCCAGTCATATGACATAGTCCATATTGTTCTTTTCTCCTATGGTAGTTTTAGCAAAGCCCTCCAGAAGTCTTCTTAGAGTCTATATAAACAAGACACTCCTAATATTATGTGTGAAGGAAAAAAAATTTCTAACAATTTGGAGTGCTCATTTAATAATATAATATTCTTAGTGTACATATGTGTTGTATTTGACTATGTTCTACTACTTTGTATTCGTCTGTTCTAATATTATATTTTTGTTATTTTTTAACTTGTTTTTAAAAATTCAATAAGCCTCCTCCTTCTATTTAGCATTTAATTCTAGACTCCTTGATTTTATAAGCCAATGCCAAACAAAATATTATCAAAAATTTGATGGGAGGACCAATTTGTGTTAAAACAAAAGTTTACTCTAGATCTTAGTTGTTTTTGAAGTATATAGATAGAAGCCAAGAGAGATAGGGTGTTGACCTTGAAGGACAAAATGGTTGAAAGATTAGCTGGAGGTTATCTCCCTATCATCTAACCAATACCATTTTTATACTTCAAAAAAATAACATAATCCACAGAAGCCCTAACAACATCATTCCTATTGTTATCTAGCATATAAATAGAAAAGTATTCCAATAGTAAAACACCATACTACTACTATTAGTCCAACCATTAAACTTATACAAATAAAAAAAAGCCTCATAGGGCATCAATTTTAGATTACATGATAACATTAAAGCAGAAATAAAAATAACCAACTGGACTAATTGCCCTCCTTCTTATCCAATTCTTCCACATCCTTCGCCTTAGGTCCATCCTTGTCCCTAATCACCCCCCCTCCTTGACAGGTTTTTCTAGGAGGTTCTTCATCCCTTCCTCTACCAAGAATTCATATATAGTGTGGGAATTCTCTCTTTCCCTTCCTTGGTCCTTCACATCCTTGTTCACCTTAAGAAACTATAGGATGGTAGCTGCGGAATGCATCACTTTAGTGGAGAACTCAGCCAAGGATTCAAATCTTTGGCAAATGCTAGTATGATTATTTTCCAAATCCTTCATTGGCTATTAAAGCATGTTAAGCTGAGCCTTATAATAACTTTGGTCATGGCTACGCTTTTCTTCCCTCCCCCCTCCCCTTTAGGGGTGTCCTTCCTAGGGGAAGTATTTCCTCATCACCACTTCTTGATGCAGGAGCATTGAGTTTGGATTTTGGTGAAACTATTCTTTTCATGGCTAGGGATGTGTTGGAGACACATTGGGGAACCTTTCCTCATGATTCCATAGAGATTGGATGGATTGGGTGGAAGTTTGAATTGTTTTTACCTTGCTGCTAGAACTGTATTTTTTTGGTTTCTAGGTGTCTATTGTAGAGCATGTAACTAATTATCCTTAATGAATGAGAATCTATGCACTTAAGTTCTAACTCTTTATAGTTTGGGAGATATACCTATTCTCCTATAGTATTGATTTCTAGCAGACTGCATGACAGGTTTGTGTGGGTGACTTTTAGGATGGATGCGCGCTTTTCCTTTTAGGATGGATGCATAGTTTTCCTTGAGGAATCAGCCTTTGTGCATTGGTTTGTAGAGGACTTACATATATAACTACAATTTGAAGCATGAATTCTAATTCAATCAAAGCTAGGAGATATTGTAATTTTACTTAGATATCAATTTTTGGACATTTAATTGTTATTGTAGGCTAACTTGTGGCATTTAATTTATGTATTTGTATTTAATTTGTGTTTTGGGCCAACTTGTGGCATAGATTGGTATAAGTAGGGGTTGTATTATAGACTTTAGTCATTATTCATGATGGAGTTGAGATGGAATGAAGGATAGATGCAAATTTGAAGAGTAGGGCTAGGGCTAGGCTAGAAAACAAGGAGATTGCTTAGAGGGCTTGCAAGCACAAGTTCAAATTTCCTTGGTGGTTTTCTTCCAGATTACTATTATGTTATAGATTTGGGCTAGCTAAGATTGGTTGTAAGTTGGATCTTTTTGGATCTTGTAGAACTGATTTTTGTAATTGTTATTTGTATTGGCCCTAACCTAGAAGGCCTTACAGTCAGGCATATTATATGTAATCAATTATGTTTTATGAATGAATTGTTATAATTTAGTATCAGATCTTGCATTTTTGTTTCTTTTTGTTGTGTTTCCACTGCATGGTTATATTGCTAGGGGTTAGGACATCTCCATTGAGGATTCTCCTACCATGTGTTGTGTCAGATGGTATCAAAGCACAGTTGTTCCTAAGTGTGTAGATAGATCACTGAAATTGTGGCACTTTGCACCAAGACTTGGGTTGGAGAAGTAGATTTGATTTGATCTTGATCTGGTGGTGGATTGTTCTTTCTAGGGTCCTAGATCTCTTGGTTGTAAGATGGCATATCATGGTTCTAACTCGCAATTGTAGAGGACATGCAGATGGATCTATGGAAGGTTGATCTTTTTTGGGAAGACTAGTCTTGTTGAGGCATGATTGTAGAAAGTTTGTGGATTGTGAATCCATGGTCCTGGACTTGTGATGTGGTTCCTAATTGTTCATGGAAGGTGACAAGTTGTGATTTCACTTGCAAACAATTTGGATTTTTCATAAGGATCGTGGGAAGGATTTGTTGTAGAGGGTTTACAATGACCTTGGAAGATGGCTTTGAGAGGATTGGACCCTAAGATGATTGTGAATCTCCATGATTTGGTAGAGAGGAGGTTTTTTGAGATGTTTTCTCAGTCTGAGACTAGTTTGGTTGATCGAGGAAGGGTAAGAAAGGAATTTCATAGATGTTTGTGGAGTTGGAGTCTATCGATCTAAAAGAGAGTTGTTTGGCTAATTAAGAGTTGTTCGTGAGAGAAGATGGCATATCAAGGTCGAGGTGGAAGAGGTTGGTTTTGATAATCAATTTGTGAAGTATGATGTAGAACCTATAGAGCAACTTGAGGTTGTTGCTGAGGATATTCCTAACCTTGTTGATATTGGGACAGAGATTAATTTTTATTATCAGCTCGCTGAGTGTGATATGGATATTGCAGAGCACTTGGTCATGGGTGATCTAGTTGTTGTTAGTGGTAACTTGTATGTTGCAGAGCATCTTGTTGTGAGCAATGAGATTGTTGGTGTTAGGAGTTTGGCATGTGTTGATGGAAATATACATATTTCTACCAATGATGTGGAGATTGTTGTTGCTAGTGTGCATTCACTAGTTGTTGATGTGGATGAGGGAATGTTGTTGAAAGCATTATGTTCAGTTTGTTCTTGGATGTGAACATGTTGACTAGGTTGCTGATATGTGTTTCATTCTGATGTTTTAGTGGATGGATCATAGATGGTTAATTTTCAAATGTGTTCTATTGACTTTGATGAAGTGGAAGCCTTACGTAAAGATGAAGCTGGTTGCAAATCTTTCTTTGGGCATCAAAGTATGGGACATACTTTTCTATTTACTTGGGGAGTCTAATGCATGAGCATCAAGTTTGGATTTTTCTTGAGCTATGCTTTTCATGGTTATGGATGTGTTGGAGACACATTGGGGAACCTTTCCTCATGATTCCATAGAGATTGGATGGATTGGGTGGAAGTTTGAATTGTTTTTACCTTGCTATTGGAACTACATTTTTTTGGTTTATGGGTGCCTATTTCAGAGCATGTGACTAATTATCCTTAATGAATGAGAAGTTGTGCACTTTAAGAATTTAAGAGAGACTAGATTACTTCCTTATGTTAGATTGTGGTGACTGATTAGGAAAGTACTGTACATACTTCATAAATAGTGGGGTTCGGGGCATCGCCCCGAAAAAAAAAATTTGGGAAGTAGCCAAAATGGTAGCCGACATATTACGAAATCGGTTCTTGCGGCAGTATTGAGCTGTAAGGGATTACAGATTGTAATCAGGTTGTAATCACTGGATTGTAATAAGATCGGACTTGTTGTTTGGTGGACGTAGCCTAGGGATTGGGTGAACCACGTTAAATCTTGGTGCCTTGTGTTCATTTTTGTGTGTTCTATTATTTTCTGTTATTGGTTATATTTGCATGTAGTTTTTATTTCTGTCCGTGGTTTATCCTAACAAGTGGTATTAGAGCAAGGTTGTCTTTCAGTTATCCTCTGCAGGAAAGTCTCATGGTTAAGTGGGAGTCTCACAGTTGAGTGGGAGCGATGGCAGATGAGGGTAAGTTGAGGGTTGACAGGTTTAATGGGCAGAACTTACAGTTATGGAAGATGCAAATGGAAGACTATTTATATCAGAAGGATTTATGGAAGCCGTTGGAAGGAAAAGCCAAGAATCAGGGAACTATGTCAGAGGTTGAATGGGATCTTTTGGACAGAAAGGCACTCGGAAGCATTCGGTTATGCTTGGCACCATCGGTGGCATTTAATATTACAAAAGCAAAGACGACAGAAGATTTGATGAAAACTCTAGCGACACTATATGAAAAGCCCTCCGCTTCAAATAAGGTATTTCTCATGAAGCGTTTATTTAATATGAAAATGGTAGAAGGTGGATCTGTCGCAGATCATTTAAATGAGTTTAATACTATTACTAGTCAATTATCTTCTGTGGGTATCAATTTTGATGAAGAAATTAGGGCTCTCTTGATTTTGTGTTCTTTGCCTGAAAGCTAGAATGGCTTGGTAATGGCGGTGAGTAATTTTGTTCCTGGATCTAGTACCCTAAAATATGATGATGTGATCGGTGTTATTTTAAGTGAGGAAACTCGTAGAAAATCCTCAGGTGGATCTACATCAGGAAGTGCTTTAAATGCACAAAGCAGGGGTAGAACGACTGAAAGAGGAAGTAACTCTGGAAATCGTGGAAAATCAAGAGGAAAGTCAAAGGGGAGGAGGTCTCAATGGAGAGGACCAAATGATTGTTGGTACTGTGGGAAACCAGGGCACAAAAAGAAAGATTGTTGGACTCGAAAGAAAAATGAAGGAGATAAATCAGATGGAGACAAAGAGGCAAATGTGGTAAGTAACAAATCCGAAGAGGATGCTTTTCTTCTATCTTTAGAGAGTGTTGATGATTCATGGGTTTTAGATTCTGGTGCTTCTTTTCATGCTACACCTCATAGAGGTTATTTCATTGATTATGTCCAAGGGGATTTTGGGCTTGTTTATTTGGGGGATAATGAACCCTGTCAGATTGTTGGAAAGGGAAAAATTAAGATTAAGTTGCAGAATGGGAATCATTGGCTACTACATGAGGTAAGACATGTTCCAAAACTAAGTAGAAATTTAATTTCAGAAGGGCAACTCAGTGATGAGGGTTGTGTAGTTACTTTTAATGATAAAAATTGGAAGGTTTCAAAAGGTTCCTTTGTAGTAGCAAAAGGTGTGAAAGTAGGCACCTTATATCTTTGTATAGGTCATATTGTTCCTTCTACTTTGATTGTTTCAGAGAAAAATGAATATTCAGGAACAATTATTGCAGTTGAGCAGGGAGAACAAATAGCTGTTGCAGATTCTGATATAGCGTTGTGGCACAATAGACTTGGGCACATGAGTGAGAAAGGTATGAAAGTACTTCATTCAAGGAAAGTTTTACCAGGTCTAAAATGTGTGAATATGGATTTCTGTGAAAGTTGTGTGTATGGAAAACAAAAGAGAGTGAGTTTTGTAAAGACAGGGAAGGAAAACAAAAAGGAGAAATTAGAGCTTGTGCATACAGATGTATGGGGACCGGCTCAAGTATCTTCCCTTGGTAGCTCTCATTATTATGTTACATTTATTGATGATGCAACTAGAAAAGTATGGGTTTATTTCCTTAGACAGAAATCTAATGTATTTCAAACTTTTAAGAAATGGAAATGCTTGGTTGAAAATGAGACTGGTAAGAAATTAAAATGTCTCAGATCTGATAATGGTGGTGAGTATTGCAGTCATGAATTTGAAGATTATTGCTCCACTAATGGTATTCGTAGACAAAAAACTATTCCAAGGACTCCACAGGAAAATTGAGTGGCTGAACGCATGAACAGGACTATAATGGAGCGCGCAAGGAGCATGAGGTTGCATGCTGGGTTGCCCTTACACATGTGGGTGGAGGCTGTCAATACTGTAGTATATTTGATTAATAGAGGTCCCTCTACTCCTTTGGGCTGTGGTATTCCAGAGGAAGCATGGACTGGTAAGAAGGTGAGTTATTCTTTTCTCAAGACCTTCGGTTGTGAAGCTTTTGCTCATATAGACTCTGAAAATAGAACCAAGCTAGAAGCTAAATCAAAGAAATGTGTCTTTGTTGGATATGGCATTAATGAATTTGGCTATAGGCTTTGGGATTTTGAAAATCATAAAATTATAAGAAGCTAGGATGTCATATTCAATGAAAAAGTGTTGTACAAAGATCTATTGCAGCAACATGAGAAGAAAGAAGATGATTATGTAGTGCTGGATGATACTCCAAAAGCTGATGTTCCAGCCATTCCTCATGATGTGCAACAACGGCAACAACAAATACCACACACACCAGTGAATATTAGACGGTCAACAAGGCCAATTAGACCTCCACAAAGGTTTTCTCCCTCTTTGTATTCTATTTTACTTACTGATGCTGGTGAACCTGAAAGTTATGATGAAGCTGTGCAGGTGGATACTAAGATTCAGTGGGAGTCTGCAATGAAAGATGAAATGGACTCTTTGCTGAAAAATAAGACATGGGATTTGTGCAAGTTGCCTGCAAGTAAAAAGGCTTTATAGAATAAATGGGTTTACAGGTTGAAAGAAGAGGAAGGAGGTAAGAAAATATTTAAGGCCAGGTTAGTTGTAAAAGGATTTGCACAGAAAAAGGGAATTGATTTTGATGAGATATTTTCTCCTGTTTTTAAAATGACTTCTATTCGTATTGTTTTAAGTCTTGTGGCTACTGAAGATTTGCATTTAGAGCAGATGGATGTTAAAACAGCCTTTCTTCATGGTGATTTGGATGAAGAAATATATATGGCTCAGCCACAGGGTTTTGAGGTCAAAGGTAAGGAGAACTTAGTGTGCAAATTGAAGAAAAGTTTATATGGCTTGAAGCAAGCACCTCAGCAATGGTATCTGAAATTTGACAGTTTTATGCATAAGCATGGATATAATAGGTGTCATTCAGATTACTGTGTTTATTTTAAGAGGTTGGATGATGATAGCTACATTATTTTATGTTTATATGTTGATGATATGCTTATAGCTGGGTCTAACATGGATCATATTAAGGGGCTGAAATGCCAATTAGCACATGCATTTTCTATGAAGGATTTGGGGGCAGCAAAACAAATCCTTGGCATGAAGATTTGCAGAGATAGGAAGAACAGAACATTGATGCTATCTCAAGCTGATTATGTTGAGAAGGCGTTGCAACGTTTCTCTATGCAGAATGCTAAAGTTGTTAGCACACCTTTACCTGGTCATTTGAAATTGACTGAGGAGATGTGTCCCAAGACACAGGAAGAGGAGGATAAGATGTCCAAGGTACCCTATGCTTCAGATGTAGGAAGTTTGATGTATGCTATGGTATGCACTAGGCCAGATATTGCACATGCAGTGGGAGTCGTTAGCAGGTATATGAGTCATCCAGGATTTGAGCATTGGAATGTTGTCAAGTGGATTCTCAGATATTTGAGAGGAACATCCAATAAGTGTTTACACTTTGGGGGCTCTACTACTAATTTTCAGGGCTATGTTGACTCAGATTTGGTTGGGGATATTGATACCAGGTGGAGTACTACAGGTTATGTCTTTACTGTTGGTGGGGCAGCCGTGAGCTGGGTTTCTAGGCTACAGAAGATTAATGCTCTCTCCACTACAGAGGCAGAGTATGTTGCTGCTATAGAGGCAGCCAAAGAGATGATATGGCTTCAGTTCTTCTTGGAAAAATTGGGACATCCTCAGAAGGATAATTATTTGTTCACAGATAGTCAGAGTGCCATTCATCTTGCTAAGAATTCAGCTCTGCATTCTAAGACCAAACACATACAGTTGCGGTACCATTTCATTCGGTCAGTTTTGGAGGATGGACAGTTAAAGCTGGAGAAGATACATACCAATGAAAATCCAGCAGATATGTTGACAAAGGTTGTAACAAGGGAGAAGCTGAACTCCTCTTTAGCTTCAGTTGGTCTTTTAGACTAAATGTGAATAAAAGAACTGCAGAGTCCAGGGTGGTTTGATCCAGTGGGAGCCCCATGCGGTTGTTGTATTGCTACAAGATCAGTCTCCAAGTGGGAGATTGTTGTTTAGTGTGGAGCCTGATCAGTCCCCAAGTGGGAGATTGTTAGATTGTGGTGACTGATCAGGAAAGTACTATACATACTTCATAAATAGTGGGGTTTGGGGCATCGCCCTAAGCCCTTTTTATACAAGTATTAAACCACTTTAGGGTTATAACATGTCGGCCATATGTCGGCCATAATATGTCGGCTACCATGTCGGCTACTTCCCAAAAAAAAATTTTAACCCCACTATTTATGAAGTATGTACATTACTTTCTTGATCAGTCACCACAATCTAACAATCTCCCACTTGGGGATTGATCAGGCTCCACACTAAACAACACCTTATGTCAAGTGCACAATTTTTAACTCTTTATAGGTTGGGAGATATACCAATTCTCCTACAATATCAATTTCTATCAGACTACGCGATATGTTTCTGTGGGTGACTTTCAGGATGGATGTGGACATTTTCTTGAGGATTCAGCCTTTGTGCATTTAAGGGTTTGTAGAGGACCTATATTTCTACCTACAATTTGACAAAAAAGTTATAATTAAATCAAAGGTAGGAGATATTGTGATTTTACTCACATATCAATTTTGGACATTTAATTATTGTTGCAGGCCGACTTGTGGCATTTAATTTATGTATTTGTATTTAATTTGTGTTCTGGGCTGACTTGTGGCTTAGATTGGTATAAGTAGGGGTTGTGTTGGAGTCTTTAGTAATTATTCATGATTGAGTTGAGATGTAATAAAGGACATATATGAATTTGAAGAGTAGAGCTAGGGCTATGGCTAGAAAACAAGAAGATTGCTAGGAGGGCTTGCGAGCACAAGTTCAAATTTCCTTGGTGGTTTTCTTCCAGATTGCTATTATGTCACAGATCTGGGCTAGCTGAGATTGGTTGTAAGTTGGATCTTGTTGGATCTTGTAGAACTAATTTTTGTAATTATTATTTGTATTGTCCCTAACCCAAAAGGCCTAACTACCGAGCATATTGCATGTAATCAATTATGTTTTATGAATGAATTGTTATAATTTGGTATCAGATCTTGCATTATTGTTTCTTGTTGTTGTGTTTCCACTGCATGGTTATATTTTTGGGGGCAAGGACATCTCCATTGTGGATTTTCCTACCCTGCACTGTGTCACTTTTAGCCTAGGAAGGGTTAACCTCCAGGGTGTCAGAAATATGGGAGGGGCTAGGAAGGTTGGAGCTAGACTTATTGCCAATTTCCTAGAAGATTTTCTTCCTCTTAGGGGGTTTAATGTCACTTTCTATAAACTCTAAGCTAAGGGTCTATTTGAGAGGGGACTTAAACTTCTCTATTTGGAGATGTTTGTTGGATCTATGAGCACTCTAATTTCTCTTCCTAGTATCTATTTTAGAGTCTATGAGATTAATTTTGACCTCAAGATTGGGGGTTTTCTTGATATTTTTATGGCTAGGCCTAAGATCAGGGTCAAGAGGCTTGTTGGGGTAGCAATAGCTAGAGGGTTGACTAGAAGTGGAAAGTTTTGGGCAAGGTGATGTGTATACAAATTATTCATTAAACCCTAGTGGATGAATTAAAAGCATTTTCTCTCCTCCTTTATCCTAGCCTTGAAAATACTATCTTCCAAAGAATTTAGCAAAAGGAATAGAAAAGATATTTGATCCAAATTTGTAAAATGGTAAAAATATAGTACTTGAAACTGATCCTCTAGAGTTATGTATCTCATAATAGCATATAGATGATGTCCTAGGGCTTAGGGAGGTGTTCCCTATAAAACCCACATTGCATGTGAACCGGTTCTTCATTAAAATTGAAGAATTTTTGAAGGTTACTTTCATCATTCATGAGAGATTTTTTTGTGCTAGTTCTTGCCACCCATGGAAAACCTGTCGATGCTAGCAATAAGATCCTTAATTATTTCAAAACTCATCCTATTGATAGCCACCATTCTATCATTCCATGAATTGAAGTGTTGCATAGTGATGTTTTCCTCATGTTTTATCATCCCTTCCATAAAGGGTAAGATGTCACCCTCCCATAGATAAACAGTCATTGCTTTACTCTTGATAATGTACTCCTCCACTCCCATAGGTTCAATATAATCACTGGTGCCCATATTGCCACCCAACTCAACTACCAACTCTTCAGATTCTTCCATTAACTCCTCTAAATTTTTTGACATCATCGAGCTACAAGTAAGACATTTTTCGAAAGTTAAATAAATATACTCAAGATAAAAATGTAGAGTTAGTAGAAATCCATCATAAGACCATAAGGTTTTTTGAAGCCCAAAAAATATCTTTCCTTGGCACGTGTGAATTGTCCCTTTCTTTCCATAATTGCACGATCCCAACCATGAATATAGTGGGGTATGAGTGAAGTTTCATTATTGTCTTTTATAATCAGATTTTTGAATCTAAGAAAATCCATAACCTTTGTCCTTTTGTGGAAATAAATAACATTTGTAGAAATGAGATCATAAAAGCATATTCACATATAATCTTTCCAAACATAACCTTTATGAGCCCTTTTTCTTTCCCACTCATGCAAAAACTTGAGAACATGCCACTTTCTTTGATGATTTATTCACATTCCATCAACAATTTAGTCCATGATGGAATTAGGCTGATGTCTTCTCATTCATATAACCTCATGACATTATGTCTAAAATCAGCCAACTCATCTACCACACCATTACCTTCACGGTAAATATGATCCACCTGGATTTCCTAGTATTCTTCCATCAACTTACAAATTTCCTCAATTATCACCTTGATCGCCCAACAACTTTGATTGTCCCCTTTAACGGCTTTGATAATTAGCATTGAATCCCCCTCAACCATCAACTTACTAATTCTATGTTTCCTTACAAGTCTCAATCCCCACAGAAGTGACAAGGCTTCAGCTTCATTATTTGAGCCACCCCCACAGTTTTTAGAATAAGCCATAACCATTTTTTCTATAGAATTACATAAAACACCCTCAGCAGAAGAACTTCCCACTATGGTCAAGCCATCAAAATTAAGCTTAAACCATGTCTTAGGGGGTGGGTTCCACATTGTATTCTTCATAGACAAAGCTTTAGAGTTATTAAATTGTGCCACCATATGTCCCACTCCCTAGGCAGAAGCCCACTACTTATCAAGTCTACCTAGGGGGTTTTGGGGATTTTTTGGTGGGGGGGGGGGGGGGGGGGGGGGGGGGGGGGTTCTATTGCCAAATGCCACTATATTTCTTTAGGAGTTTGATTACCTATTGCACCATCCCCAAACTAGTATCAACTTTATCCCTAAATATTTTTTTATTCCATTCCTTCTAGAATTTCCATGAAACATAAGGAGGAATTGTTAACCATAAGTTATTTAGGTATGGGTTGGAAGATAGGCCATTTTAATGAACAAACTATTGCAGACCTTCATTAGCACACCATTGGCTTTTCCATAATGTAAGTACCTCCCTCTAGACCTCTGAGGCAAAAGAGTAGTGAATAAAAAGTTGTCATATAGATTCTGCATCCTAAAGACAAAGGACACAGCAATTTGCAAGCTAACATCCTCTCCTTTGGAAAATATCCATTGTAAGGATACATCCATGTAAAATCATCCGCCAGAAAAAATTATCTTTGGAAAGATCCACAGATACCAGACCTTTCTCCAATCTCCCTAGGCCTCGCCCCACTCCCCAAGGAAACACAGGTATGTCGACATCACCATGAAGTCCCCCAAGGGAATAAGCTTCCAAACCATGGAATTTTCAAATAGTATGAGGGGGATCCTATAATTATACTAGTAGGTTTTGAAATTCTAGAGCAAGACCCACCCCCACAAGAGCCTAATTTTGGATCCCAATCCATTAGTGATTTGGGGTGATCTAGTTTTGGGTCATTGGATCTATAATCTCTAGTGTATGTCTCATGGATCGAGAGGAATTTAGTTTTCTTGAGTAGGTAATTTTGGAGCCATTGATCTTCCCATAAATCAATGGTGTCACCATTCCCAACAATCCAATGGCACCCCATATTAAGAATTTTTTGGGTGTGCACCAAATTATTCTAAATTTTAGAGTGTTGGGGGAGAGCCTAGGTCCATAGAGCATGCTAAAATGATTCTCCTCCAAGGTACTTGGCCATCACAATGTTGCACCAATTACCTGCCAAATTCATCAATCTCCAACCAAATTTGGATAGGAGGGCTTATTTATATGTCCAATCCTTCTTATATTTAAGCCTTCGACGTCCTTAGGAAAATAAACTTTTTCCTAGCTTATCAAACTCATCCTAGTTCGTTCTTCAGTGTCAGACCACAAGAAGTTTCACTATACTTTTTCTAGGATATCTTTAAATCTACCAAAGAGTTTGAAAATGAATAGGAAGTAAATCAGGATACCTTGTAAGGAGGCAAAGAGAAGTTAGAGTTTCCCAATGCTACTCAAAATCTTAACTTTCCATCCTACCAATTTTCTTTGGAAGTATTCAACAATTCCAAAACTAATTTGAAAATTCTTTAATCATGAGCAGGATCCTAAGGTAAGTGTCCAAAAGAAATGCCTCTAGGCATTCTTCAATTCAAGTAACCTTACCTCTCAGACTTTAGTTTGATATTAGTTGTTGGTTACTATACTTTAGTTTGATATTTGTTCACTATTTGAAAGCTTTTGGATATGTCTATGTCAATAATGGTTTTAATATGATCATACAATATGATTTTAAATGTTTCTTGCAATCAAAATCAACAATATAGATTGTAAAGATTAGATGGTAATATGGTGACTTTATGTGAAAAAAAATGTGTTTAAGATATTTTCATAATTAACTTCCTCTATTGACAAGCCAGCAATGTTTTCTTGGTTCGGATGGGTAAGGACTTTGTACTCACCTTCTTAGAATTATCATATATATTTGTATTTAAAGGAAAATAATATTGAAAGCTTAAATAAAGAACCTAATAAATCATAAATGTGGTATTGGTTTTTTAAGTGAGCATTTTAACTATGTATATTAGTGCTAGTAGAGATACAAAACAAAAATTACAGGAGAGTGTACAAGAAATGAGATTGTTTAATTTCAAGAGTCAAAAGATATGATCAAATGATGGGTGTTTATAAAAAGTTGAGTTTCACAAAAGTGTAAAAGTTGAAGTATTTTCTATGAATTTCAAAAGTACAAAAATTAATCATTTTAAATTTTTGGAGAACTCAAAGATTAAAACTCAAATAAATTAAATACTATGAAATATAGTACTTCAAGTTAGGTTTTCAAATATACAATTTATTTTAATATCGACATGGTAGAAATTGGTTTTCAGTAGTTGTGTAAATAACATTTATTAAAAATGTTTGCTTCAGTTGTATATACATGTATACAACTACCATACTTTGACATAAGCTAAATTGTATTTGTAAATCCTTCTGGGAAAGATATCGAAGATGCTTATGATTGATTAGTATACTTTTGTGTATTTTTTAATATTTTAATATTAATAATTTTATTTTTACCCTAAAGTTTATTTTGAAAATTTCTCATGTATGACCACCATAAATTGTCTCAAATGTATCTCTTTTTCATAGTTGATTCATCTTCATAATAATTATGTATAATTGGGTGTGTACAGGATCATGGTGTGCCAAAAAGTGGTGATGTGAAAAAAGTGGAGTTTGAAAACATCTAAAGGCATAAATCAAAATCTGCTCTAGCTTTTTTCCACCCATCCTGATACCAAGGCTAAAAAGAATGGACCAAGCCTTTTCGAGTATCTGATCAACAATCAAGTTTCCAATTTCATATTGGATACCCAAAAATATTGGGTCTCCAATATGAAATTTGATGCTCAAAACCTACAATATAGATTTAAGAAACAAAACCCAAGAGCTCTTTTTTACATTACATTTTTTTTTGTTTTATTGTTGAGCTCCATTTGGGTATTGGATTTCTGAATGGGTATCAGATAAAGGTAATTTTTTTTCATTTTTTTAATGTTTTGAACGAATATTATTATAAATTATTTATTTTAAATTGAATTTGTTAAAAATTAGATTTTTTAATAGACATTGTTGAAATTTAGGTTGTTTTTAATATGAATTATGTTTTGTAAATTAATAGGTATGGCTAACCCAAATGATGATACTGAGGCAGGAAAAAATGTTCCTCATAACCCTCCACCAAATGATCTAGTACCCCCTCAAAACCATCCACCAAATGATCCACTACCCCCTCAAAACCCTCCTTGAATTGAAGATTTGATATTTGAAAATCTCACTAAACTAAGTGTTTTGCAAACCACATATAACACTATACCCGCATTGGCTTCCATGTTATCCATGTTAAACATCGTAGTGGATAATATTGAAACACTTACCAATGAACAAAATGTTGCTCTTCACTGGTGTGAGCAAATGCATTTCATGTTTGATGATGGGTTGGACTATGATGAGGTTGCAGCCCTAAAAATAACTAAAGATGATACAGTTATCCCTTTTGCAAACCCAAAACTAGTAAACAAGTAGAATACACAAAGCCCAAACTATCAATTAAATGGTGCACAAATGAGGCTATGTGTGTGAACTTTTTGGATCATTGGTGGATGGTTTTTGACATCCCCCCACATAGTAATTTAGAGGTGCCATTCTATTTCATTAAAAATTTGTATGTCAAGTTTGTGTTGCACCTCAAGGTGAACTATTGGATCATGAGGCCCAACATGGGTATAGGAGGAGGAGCTCCTCAGAATAGACCCTTTGCCCAATGGAGAAAGTTGGCACTTTTGTCCCCCCCTATTGATGTATCCCCCCCTCCTCCAATGCAACATCCTGGTATCATTGTAGAGGCTAGCTCTTAGACCATTAGATCCATCCATAGATTGAGTAACCTATTGATATCCTAGGCTAGGTCAATGTTGCTTCCTCATGTTGATGATGCTAGCACGAGTTCATTATCAGTGAGCTCATCACATGTTTGTGTGCCCATACTTGCATAATGTGCAAGAATATTTGTTTGGGTCACATAGGTGATCATTCTAAGTATTAGTTTGTATTTGAGGAGGATACACTAGATGCACATACAGAGGCTACACACACTGACATGAGAGAGGAGGGGTATGCAGAGGCATGGAATCCTTATGTATCAGTATGTGTATACATTTTTTTGTTATGACATATGTGATTTAAAGTTAATCTTTATAATAGAGTAATTTTAATTTTTAACCCATACTAACTTATACATGTACGTGATCTTCATTCATGTTTAGTTGACAACTGAGGAGGAGCTCAAATAGGTTGATAATGTCATGCTCTCGGCTATTTCATTTGGTCTTGAGACATCTACAGTACATTATCTTGTATTCTTGTTGTTTTTTCTATTTGATATTGAAGCATATATGGTTTCTAATCTTTATTTTCTCTTACAAGTATCACCTGTCAATGGGAGGTAGAGTGCAGGGGATGAGGCGCAACCCATTTAAAAGGGAAAGGTAATTAGGTTCTTTTAAACTAACTAAATATTGATGCATTCTTGTAAAATTCTTGTGGTAATGAAGTTTAATTACATTCTTTATTGTATAGAGCATGGCTAACGGTGATGAGTCTAGGTAGATTCCATGTCGCAAAGCCTTTGGCATCTCCATTCACAATAAGAGCCACATCATATGTATAAGGATCATTTATTTTTTATTTTCCTTATTTTCATCAATAAATTCAAAACTAATATCAATGATATTAACAACTAGTATTTTGTATCTCATAGGAAACACCTAGTGTATAGGAGGCTGGACACCAGAGTTTTGTATCTTTGCTGATGCAACCATTATATCTAGAGTAGGAGATGACAGAGGTAAGTTGTAGTTTGAATTCTTGATTATATGTTATAAATTTAGCATGCTATGAATTATAATTTTATAGTTTAATTTGTATATTCATTTGGAAAATATACTTGAACATACGCACGCCACAATCAATGAGGTTCAAGCATTATTGAAGACATATGAGAGGACTCCTAACCATCGTAGGAGGTCAACAAGAGAAGTATTAATGATGAAATTTTAGTACTATAAATCTTCATTAAAAAAGGATCATTATACATTTGAGTAATTCAATGTTAGATACATAGAATCATATAAATTTAGTAGTCTAACTTTGGGTTTTCCTTTTTTTTAATGTAGGAGGCATCTGCTTTACCTAGTGTAGTGAAGAGGCTACATTTTAATCATCCACCACTAGTATAGGATAGTATAGTTGTCATAGGATGCATCATGAGACATTTTTAGATGGCATATGCCACATTGTATATAGAAACATTGATATTATACACATTCTGATGGCATGATCAACCATATTTTGTATATGGATCTATGTATTTTGATATATATTTGCATAATTTGTCTATAGATACATGAATTTTGATATATTTTTGTAATTTTTCTATGGATACATGTATTTTGATATATATATTTTTGTCATTTATGTGCATAATGATATACATATTAACTTAGTATAGTATTGTTTAATTTATCGTGGATCATGTGTATTGTTCAGGTTTATGGAATATCATTCATTTTGATCATTTTTTTAATATTTGATTCAAATACAATAATTTGTGAATAACATTTTAACAACATTTATTATCAAATTTTGATACAATTTTTAATTTGAAATGCTATCATATATATTTATTTTGAAATGATCTCTACAGTCCCTTAAGATGTCACTATGGTTCACCTGCCCAAATGCACTCAGAGAACCTTGGAAATGAGATAGGTTATTGTAGACCTTGGCATGACTATCTTGTAGCATTTTACATTTCATCAATAGCCCCCACGAGCTCCAAGTTATGACTCTCAGAAGATCAACCTCAAAATGCACTTAAAGCATCTTGGAGATCTTCAATATGGGGTGGTCATGAATGATGGATGCTCTCCACAACTAGAACAAGAGTGTTACTAGGGTTCACCTACCCATCTAGAGCTAATGGTGCTGACAATTCGATGCCAAGATTAGTGGTTTCAAAGTTATGCAGTGATGCACCTATGAACTGAGGCATGCAATAACTTTTGGCATTGAGCAAGATCGTTGGGCCAAATCTAAATAGAATATGATCTATCAAAAATGAGATAGGTTATTGTAAGGATCAATGTGACTATCTTATAGCATTGGACATTTCATTGATAGCCCCCACAAGCACTGTGTTATGACCCTCGAAATATTGAACTCGAAATGCACTTGGAGCACCTTGGAGACTCTTCAATATAGGGTGGCCGTGAAGGATGGAGGCTCTTTATGGCTAGAAAAAGGGTATCACTAGTGTTAAATTTCCCATCTAAAGCTAATGGCAATGATGATTCAAGGCCAAGATTAGTAGTTTCAAAGTTATGCGATAATGGACCTATGAACTAAGGTACACTGTGAGTTTTGGCATCAAGCATGATAATTGTGCTAAATCTAAACAAAATGTGATCTCTCAAAAATGAGATACGTTATTGTAGCCTTAAGTATTACCATCATGTAGCATTCAAAATTTCATCAATAGCACCCAGGAGCTCCGAGTTATGACCCTCAGAAGATTGACCTTGAAATGCACTTAAAACTCTTTTGTATAAGGTGGTCGCGAATGATGAAGAATATCCATGGCTAGAACAAGGGTGTCACTTAGGTTCACCTGCCCATTTGGAACTAATGGTGTTAAGGATTTGATGCCAAGATTAGTGGTTGTAAAGTTACATTGTGATGTACCTATGAACTGAGGCACACTGCGAGTTTTGGCATCGAGTGAGATCATTGTGTCAAATCCAAATGGAATGTGATCTCTCAAAAATGAGATAGGTTATTATAGGCATTTTCATGACTATCTTGTAGAATTTTATGTTTCATCAATAGCCCCCATAAGCTTTGAGTTACGACCCTTGGAAGATCGACCTTGAAATGCACTTAGAGCACCTTGGAGACTCTTCAATATGGGGTGGCCACAACTAACGGAGGCTCTCTATGGCTAGAATAAGGGTATCACTAGGGTTCACCCACCCATCCAGAGCTAATTTTACTGATGATTCGATGCCAAGATTAGCAGTTTCAAAGTTATGTTGTGATGCACCTATTAACTGAGGCACACCGCAAGTTTTGGCATCGATTAAGATCGTTGTGCCAAATGAAAATAGAATGTTATCCCTCAAAAATGAGATAGGTTACTGTATTTCTTGGCATGACCATCCTTTGGTATTCAAATTTTCATAGGTATCCCCCACAAGCTTCGAGTTATGACCCTCAGAAGATCAACCTTGAAATGCACTTAGAGCACCATGGAGACTCTTTGATACAGGGTGACCGCAAATGATGGAGGCTCTCCATGGCTAGAACAAGGGTGTCACTATAATTCATCCACCCATGCAAAGCTAATGGCACTGACAATTTGATACTAAGATTAGTAGTTTCAAAGTACATTGTGATGCACCTATGAACTGAGGCACACTGCAAGTTTTGGCATCGAGCGAGATCATTGTGCCAAATCCAAATGGAATGTAATATCTCAAAAATGAGATAGATTATTGTAGGCCTTAGCATGACCATCCTATAGCATTTGATGTTTCATGAATATCCCCCATGAGCTTCGAGTTACGACCCTTGGAAGATCAACCTTGAAACACACTTAGAGAACCTTGGAGACTCTTTAGTACGGGGTGGTCGCGAACAACAAAAGCTCTTTGCAGCTAGAACAAGGGTGTCACTAGGTTTCACCCAGACATCCAGAGCTAATGGAATTGACAATTTGATGCCAAGATTAGTGGTTTCAAAGTTATTTTTTGATGCACTTACTAATTGAGGTACACTATGAGTTTTGGCATCAAGCAAGATCATTGTGCCAAATCCAAACGGAATGTGATCACTCAAAAATGAGATAGATTCCTATAGGCCTCAATATGACTATCATATAGCACTTGAAATTTCATCAATAGCCCCATGAGCTTTGAGTTATGACCCTTGAAAAATTGACCTTGAAACACACTTATAGCACCTTGGAGACTCTTCGGTATAGGGTGGTTGCAAACGATGGAAACTTTGTATAGTTAGAACAAGGGTGTCACTAGGGTTAGTATTAAGTAAAAACATTATTTTTTACCTCTCTCAACTTTTTGCATTGGTACAGTGCAATTTTGGTGTTAGTATGTATTAAAATTATCATTTCCTAGGTCCCTCCACATAAGTTGAATTAAGTAAAATCATCTTTATTTCTTACATTAAATAAACAAGTTTACATGTATAATATTTCAAGTGTTCCATTGTTATTACATCAATATAGAACTATCAAAAATTGTAATGTCAAAAATAGTAGTAAGATCTATTAGATTTCCACAATCCATGAGAATGAGATATGCTTTATGGATTTGATTGTGTAGAATTTTTTTATCATCAACGTTTCAGATCGTACTACATGATCCATCATTAGGATGCAGGAGAAGAACATAAAATGATGGATCATGTAGTATGATCTAAAATGTTGATGATAAAAAAACTCTACACAATCAAATCCAGAAAGCGTATCTCATTCAAAAATAGTAGTGTCAAAAATTGTAGTGCCAAAAATAGTAGTGTAAAAAATCGTAGTGTCAAAAATAGAATAGATTTTCTTCATTTTGCTCCTTATTTAATTTTTTTATCTTCATGCATGGCTACACTTCATGATGTACCTACATTCCAATATCATAAAAAAATGCTAGTAACTTATTGTATTAAACAAGATAACCATCGGTTCACCAAATTATTATGAACAAAAGAACATAAGAAGTAAATATACCTAGTCGAGTGTTCCTATAGGGTCCTCTCTCTATTCTAGGGTCTACAATAGGGCTTCATGATCAATATTAGTAATAGTAAAAAATTATTTAACTTTTTCCTTCCTTGATTCTTCAACAACTTCACATTTGTTTCTATAATAAGATGTGAATATATGAGAATTATTTTGTGCTTTTGATAGTTTTCGAATGCAAGAATTCCATTCCTTCTAAGCATATATGTTCGCAGCCATGTTCCAACAACAAAAATTGAACCAGTAGGATATTTGAATCCATCATCATTTTTTATTTGTTGTGCAAGATTTTTTTTACCTCTTACACAATGTGCTAACCAATAATCTAATTTCTCATCATTCCCCTATGGTCCAACCAATACGAAGACATGTCCTAGCTAAAGAAGATCTGATAGATGGTTATACTCAATTGAACTTTCTATGTCATCATTTTTGATAGAGGGTATGATAAAAAATGGAGTAAGATAATGTGGAGCCCATGTTTCCACCCACTCACTCAACTCACAGTGATCCCAATCACACTAAAAACAATTAGGACAAAAGCAAACTAGTTGTTGTGTCTAAATGGTCCATGTACTAGAATTAGAGCTCTAGATTTGAATGCATTTTTTTTTAGTCTCTTACTGTAGCACAATCTGATCTATCACCTATGGACCCTTCCTCAACCAACCAAAAGAACATGTGTACTACTAAATCAAGAGTCCCCCCTGTGATAATACTGAACTACACCAATCAACAATGCTACAAGCATCAAAAAGCTCCAATCCTAAAATATTCAATTGCTCCATAACTAAAGCTCTCTTTACACATGCCCCTGCTCCATCATGTTCCCCTTTCCCATGGTTGGACTCAAAAAAATTCCAAACATGAAGCACCCCCCTCTCTAGGTGCATCCTACATGACCAATAAAATATGCAAGCATTCTTGAAATGACCTATGCAATTATCTAACCAAATGATGTGTCTATCCATAGCAATGTCATGCTCCTGTAAGAAACCAAAATAATTCTCGAAACAATGTTGAACAAACTCGTGAGAGTGAGATCTATTATCACTCATATAAAAATGGTACTCTCTAATAATATTCTGATTATCTTCCACACTATCAAAGGAATTTCTATATGTTATGTGAACAAAAATAGCAATCTCAATGGAGTTGTAATACTAAGATTGTGTCTCATTTTGAGGCTACAACATGTAGTTCTCTACAAAGTCAATAACTGATAAAATAGTGCTAATGGGAAAAGTCTCCTTACACATTCTAGATTGTTGATCCAACCACTGAGACTTGTGACCATGCTTTGCATACTTGTAGAAAAGATTTCTCTTGAAATATGAAATAAAACTATCCACACTGATTTCTTTTGCAACCAATTCACATCTAGATCCCTCACCCTTGCTCTTCAATGTGTATTTCACCATTTTATATACTATTTTTTCTACTATCTTCTTTGCAAGATCTTGTTCACACCCCAAATATAAACATGTGTCAAACTTGGATAAGCCACCACATTCTAAACACTACTCATTTAAGAAAGCATTTCTATAAAAGAAACAACCATCAACTCTACGACATAAAAATTGATCTAGCAAGTCTCTTGATGATTTTGGAAGCCCACCAACACCACAATTCTCCAACATTTATTTACTATGCAAAGTAGAATGGATTGAGTGTAATAGTTCATGGTGAAAACTCAACATGATATTTGCAACAACATTTATTTCAAATTTTAAGTTAAACACAATAAAACAGCTTCAAAGATTTAAAAGCCCTGTATGATATGTGCAATCTTGGATGACTCTCTCTAAATTCTTTGAACAACATAGTTTGACTTACATCTAAATAATTTTTAGGATGTGGTGTGTAGTCTCTGATGCCAATTCTCAACCTTAACATATCTTAGCATTAGGTGATACTCTTGAGCTAGAGTACCAAAACTATGTAATTTCTTCCTCCACATATTTGGATAACTTCTTATCAAAACATGGAAGTCTCCCACCAAAAGTCTATGCTTCATTTTGAAAAGGATCATTGATTTACTCTCATCTACTAAGTTCTCTTCTCAAAGTAGTATGATTTAGGATCAAGTCAATACAAGTTTTTCTCATATATCGACCCTTTCTCAAATGGTGACTTACCAAAGAGGTTGTAATAACCCTTCAAGTAGCTCTCTTATCCTTCTCCCTGGTATTTTTCCTAATGCTATTAAGAGCACTGAAAAAGATTCTTCATAATAATGGCATTTCTTTCCTATTTTTAATTGGCATGAATCTTCAATTTGGAAAGTATAGGTCTCATCTTTTGCATCTTTAATAACTTCATAAAAAGTTGGCATTGCCCCACCACAGTCTTCTTGTCAAAAAACTTCTTATATAGTCTTGAAGCCCATAACTGAATGGTTCTTTGTGATTTTTTCCATTTCAAATTGGTAATAATCGTTTCATCAATTTTAACTATCCATTTTGGTGTGCTAGGACCTTCATGTTGATTATAATTAAGAGATATGTAACATTCTTGTGCATTGTCATTTTCGACATGGCCAATCATGCAATTTACATTATGAACTGGTAAAATTTCATTCTCCAAATTTCCATTCTCTAAATTTTCAATCCTCACATTATCATTATCAATTGGTACATTTTCATTCTCCAATTATACATATTCATTATCTGACTCTATGATTTCACCTTTGATCAATACATTATCAACTTGACTCACATTTAACATACCTTGTCTCTTAGTTTGGTGATTTACCTTGTCCCTTTCCCTATATGTTGCAATGTCTTCATTCAATACCTTCCTTTTGCATTTAGCCTTTCAATGACTATTGCTCACCATTTAGATAACAATATCAGACACCTAATCATACATTATAGAACCTTTTTCGATCATATGAGCCCCAAGAAATCATTTTTCTCCCAACTTGTTGAAATGGCCCCCAAAAAATGTGATTCTCGAGTTTGCAGTAACAAAGATTATTTTGGAAAAAGTATGCCAGTATTTTGAGTACCTAATCCCATATCAAGTATCCGATATAATATCGGGTACACAAAATGAATGCCCAAATTCTGGAGGGAAGTCAAAAATTTGGTAAGTGTGGGCAATGTGAACAAATTTTGTACATTATTATATATTAGTATTTTATTAAATATAATATTTGTATATAATTGTTATTATGAATATTATTATTATTTATAATATAGTAATATATATGATTATTATTATTATGACCTATAAATATAGTATATGAATATATATGATTATTATATAATATGATTATTATTTTTACTATTATTATTAAATATAATATAGTAATATATATTATTATCATCATCATCATTATTATGACCTATAAATATAATATATTAATATATATATATATAAATGATTATTATTATTATATTTAATAGGATATTACATGTGATTCGATTGAATGGGTCAAAATGGGTCATAGGATAACCTATGACCCATTTTGATGCATTTCATGACAACATATGTCCCTGGAGGCCCTAGGACCCCTACAGACTTGTTTGGTTGGTTCGAATGCATCAAAAGGGGTTATAGGGTAACCTTTGACCCCTTTCGATGCATTTCATGACAACATATGTGCCTACAAGCCCTAGGACCCCTACAAACCTATTTGGTTGGTTTGAATGCATGGAAAGGGGTCATAGATTATCCTAGACCCCTTTTGACACATTTCATGACAACACATGTGCCTAGGGGCCCTAGGACCCCTAGGAACCTATTTGGTTGGTTCGAATGCGTCAAAAGGGTGATAGGTTATCCAATGACTCCTTTCGATGCATTTAATGACAACATATGTCCCTAGGGGCCCTAGGACCCCTAGGGACCTATTTGGTTGGTTTGAATGCATTGAAAGGGGTCATAGGTTATCCTATGACCTCTTTCAATGCATTTCATGACAACATATGTCCTTGGGGGCCCTAAGACCCCTAGGGACCTATTTGGTTGGTTCAAATGTGTTGAAAGGGGTCATAGGTTATTCTATGACCCCTTTCGATGCATTTCATGACAACATATGTCCCCGTAGGCCCTAGGACCCTTAGGAACCTATTTGTTTGGTTTGAATGTGTCAAGAGGGGTCATAGGTTATCCTATGATCCCTTTCAATGCATTTCATGACAAAACATGTCCCTGGGGGCCCTATGACCCCTAAGGACCTATTTGGTTGGTTTGAATGCATCAAATGGTGTCATAGGTTATCATATGACCCCTTCCAACACATTTCATGATAATATATGTCCTTGGGGGGCCTAGGACGACTAGGAATCTATTTGGTTGGTTTGAATGCATCAAAATAGGTCACAGGTTATCCTATGACCCCTTTCGAAGCATATCATGACAACATATGTCCCTGGGGGCCCTAGGACCCTGAGGGACCTATTTGGTTGGTTTGAATGTGTTGAGCGGTCATAGGTTATCATATGATGCCTTTCAATGCATTTCATGACAACACATGTCCCTAAGGACCCTAGGACCCCTAAGGACCTATTTGGTTGGTCCGAATGTGTCAAAAGGGGTCATAGGTTATCATATGACCCATTTCGACACATTTCATGACAATATATGTCCTTGGGGGGCCTAGGGCCCCTAGGGACCTATTTGGTTGTTTTGAATGCATCGAAAGGGATCATAGGATAACCTATGACCCCTTT
Source organism: Cupressus sempervirens (assembly GCA_028749045.1). Taxonomy (NCBI): domain Eukaryota; kingdom Viridiplantae; phylum Streptophyta; class Pinopsida; order Cupressales; family Cupressaceae; genus Cupressus; species Cupressus sempervirens. The sequence continues at coordinate 554,918,566 of CM053791.1, forward strand.
CAATGCATTTCATGACAATATATGTCCCTAGGGGCCCTACGATTCCTAGCGACCTATTTGGTTGGTTCGAATGCATCAAAAGGGGTCATAGGATAACCTATGACCCCTTTCAAAGGACCCCTAGTGACCTATTTGGTTGGTTCAAATGCGTTGAAGGTGTCACAGGATAACTTATGACCCCTTTCGACGGATTTCATGACAATATTATATTTAATAATAATATAATACAATTTATTTTAATATAATAATAATATATTACAAGATTATATAACAATAATAATCATATATTACTATATTATATTTAATAATAATAATCATAATAATAATAATTTTATATATATTACTATACTCAAGTAAATTTAATAATAATAACCATAATAATAATTATATATTACTATATTATATTTAATAATAATCACAATAATCATATATATTACTATATATTATTATAATAATAATAATCTTATATAATAATAATAGTTAATAATAATGCCCTGACTTACCAAATTTTGGTTTCCCTCCAAAATTTGGGTTGGGCTATGAATGTTTGAAAGAATTTTGGCCTCCACTTCTCAGGTACCTGATTTCAAATTGAGTACCTAAATAGGCTTGGTATTTACCAAACCTGTTTGGTCAACTCAAAAAATGTGTTTGAGACAGGTTTCACTAACATTCAGACTTTGAGTAGCCATCTAACAATATTATTTTCATTGAAATTCAATGAAACAAAAAGTGTTTTTTTATAACACTCAATATTTCATCAATATAATTATTGTCAAATTCTAAGTTTGATAAGTATTTATTAGTTAATTTTTAATGAAGATGTCTGTAAAGTGTTGATGGACATACTGATTGAAAAATAGCTATAACTTTCAAATGGTATAATATATTTGAAATCCAAAAGTTGTGTCACATTCTATGTTTTGCCTAGTATAAGGAAAAAGAAATTTAATTTGGTAAAGTTTTCAATTAGTTAGGTAAAGTTTTCAATTAGTTAAAGTGGTCAAACATGGTATTTTTTATTCTGAAAAAGTTATAGTAGAAAATTCATATTTAATTATTTATTTAGAATAAAAAATTTCAAAAATATGCATCACATTTGGCCATGAGTCTATTTTTTTTAATCTATAATTATACTAAAAAAATACTATCATTTAATTTTGATTAAGGTGGTCAAACATACACCTACTTTTAATTTTTGCCCTAAAATTTTTGTAGTACTACATTAAAATCCAAAATTTTAACAAATCAAATTATTTTTTCTCTAGATAAGGCCTAGTAGTTTAGAAATTACATTCAATTTCCTCCAGATTCTTTTCCTACAAATTTATGATATAAAGCCCATAATTACTTTAAAATTACATGTCAAGTTAATATAACCCTGATTTGTTGGTTTTTCATTGCCACTTAAGGCCATAGTTTGGTTGACCATGTTCCTGCATATACCCAATTGATGTCATTTATTGTTTTTTTGCAAAAACTACTACAAATTAAATTTATTAAAAAATAGAAAAAAACTTTTTATTTAATTCTATGGACTAGTTTGATTAATAAATAATATAAGAATAGTAAATTAAGCATATATATTTAAGACATGCAATTTTAAAAAATCTACATAGTAAAAAATCCAACATGCAAAAAATGATCTCTAAAAGTGAATGTAAAAATAAATTGTATAGAAGTGAGAAATGAGACACATAGATGACTTATCTATACCCCCAAGAGATATATCTTCAAAAGATAAAATAAATATGCATCCATAAGAGGGGGAAATGAGAACACATAGGCTCCCTACCATGAATAATCTGTAACAAAAATGATAAGGGTTTTAAAGAAAAAATTTGATCCAATTAAAAATAATAATTTATCCCCCATTATTGCAAATCACAACTTTCCTAAGGTTAAGATTTCTTTTCTATCTAGTATTGATAAAGCTATAGAGATGTGCAACACTGAGGACACATGAGTAAAGAAGAGGAGAAAATACATGGTCAAGGAAATGGATGTTGAAGTGAAGGTTGGGGTTGATTCTTCCATATTGGGTTTTTCCAATAGAGTGAGAATCAAGAGTAAGGTCATGACCCCTTTAGCTATCATAGGTAGGAAATTCAAGGATATCAATGAGAATATGTTTAACAAGAATGATAATTTGATTAAGATATGATAGTATGCTTATGGATATGTGATTCCCTATTATGTGTTAATGTATGGTATCTAGATTTTGTGGGGCTATTTTTTGTTCTTCTCTTTTGATAGGATGTTTTTTTATTTATGTATAACTTGGTTTTTTACTCCATATAAAAGTAGTTTTCTTGTCATAAAAAATAAAACTATGAACAAATGTAGTAATATTTTTTTACCTTAGATAGGACTTATCATAAAGAAGCACTAAGATGTATATGATGATGTTTACAAAATCACCTCAAGTTTTTCCTAGTTATGTGAAAGATGAAGACATCATAATCTAATCAATGAAGAAGGTGAAAAATCAAGAATATCATAGCCAAGATAGACCATAAGCAATAATGGAAGAACTTGTTCCACCCATAAGTAAATATTTCATAATAACCACATTAGACCGAAGATCTCTTTTGGTGATAATGTGGAAAAACCATTAAATATAATGATGGTTTGACAGAAGAGTGTGATGAATCTCATCATATAAGAGAGATAACCCCTCAAAAGTGTCCTCCAAATATGATTGAAGATGAAAATAGTCTTAATGAAGAAAAATGATGTAAGTGTTAATCAATGACTTTATACAATGAATACTTGAATGTGAAGGTATAATAACATTATCTTAGTTAGACATTAGAACCATCAAAGAAACATTGTCACTTTTGAAGTTCAAAAGCACTCTGAAGAATCAACATCTTAATAAAATTGCAATCATAAGGTACAACTTATGCAAATGAAGATACACAAGACAATTGAAAATATGATCATTAGAAAAGAGTTGAGTATCCACACCTCTATACATCTTCCAAGTTTTAAAGAACATAAACATTTAAGGAATTTGAATTGAAGAACAATATGATATATTGGTCATGACCTATAAGTAAAACATAACCATTCAAAGAATATCACTTTTCATGTGCCTATGGTAATAAGTCCATCAAGACTCAATTGACATAAACAATAGGTTAATTGATGAGTATTTTTATAGTATGCACATTTTAATTGTGTAAAGATGGATGAAAGATTTAATTTTGAAAAATATATTGGTTGTTGTAGAGAATTACATGAATATTATCATAGCCCAATATGCTACAAAAATTAAAATTTTACCATCACCAAAAGTTTTATGAGACTACGAAAAATAGTGAATTAAATAACAATGCATCATTTGCTAGACTCTACAACTATATGCAAGGTCAATATTCTAAGTTAGGAGGAACGTGTATTGTACTAACTCTAATTTACCCCATTTGACTTCTAAATTGTCTCTAGTCTTCATTCACACAAATATGTTATTTTGGATGATACAACCTACTTTCAAGCATAGCAAAAATTATCATGTGGTGATTGTAGAGGACCAATTTGATTGGCTAGATAACAATTTATTAAATTTTTATATAAATGTAAATGTATATATTATATTATAACTTTCTTTCTTTTAAATAATTTTTCTAACTTATACATACATATTTGACAATCATGATAAATATGGACTCCTAACCAACCTGCTAATTAAGCCGATAGACTTATTGTGGGAGCTTTGCTCCCAAATTTTACTTTTATGCCAGAAATTTTGTAAGACTTTCCGGTTTAATTATTTTCTCATCAAACAAAAAAAATTCATTGTAAATCCAACAAATGAAGATAGCCATTTTCATCTTCATTCCTCATTTTTTAATATGACAATAATATTTAATTTTTTTGTACAACACACTAACATATTAGTACATATGTTTTGGATTGGTCTTAAATAGTGTAGGAAGAGTTCCATCGACAAGTAGTGGATCTGAAAAATACCCACTTGTTTGACAAGAGCAAGAGATCTTATCTCACAAAAGGGTTGATGAGAAGAATGGAGATTTTTAATAAATTTGGGATATTTCTCCAAATCGAATGTTATTTTTTTCTTTTTTGAAGATCTCATATATTGTATTCATTCGATATGAGTTGATAGCTACATCCATCATTTTAGTTCTTTTCAAAGATTTTATTGGATGCAGATTGAAATGAAAATATTGGTTTCGATGTTTCAAAAGTACTCATGGTACTTTCAATAGCATATTTTTTTGTTTTTAGGTCCATTTCATACTAATGAAGTTTAATAAGTATATATATATATATATGTAGATGTATATACATATATATATATATATGTATATGTATATATATATATACATATATATATATATACACATATACATATATATATATATATATGTATATATGTATATACATATACATATATATATATATGTATATGTATATACATATATACATATACATATATATATATGTATATATATATATATATATATATATATATATATGTATGTATGTATATGTGTATATATATATATACATATATATATATATATATATATATATGTGTGTGTGTGTGTGTGTATGAATATATATATATATATATATATATATATATATATATATATATATATATATATATATGTATGAATATATATATATATATATATGTATGAATATATATATATATATATATGTATGAATATATATATATATATGTATTCATATATATATATATATATATATATATATATACAAAGTATTTTATTATAATAGTGTTTAGACATAACTCAACACTTTCTTAAATTTGATTTTTAATAAAGTCAAAAGTATATACATTTATAAATTTGATTATATTCTAATATTTATAAACCATTTAATTCAAATGCAAAAAGGAAAAAATAAAGCACAACAATAAATCTATTTAAATTAGTGAATGAACAGCCATATCAAAAATTTTAGGCTGATTTAATTTGAAGTCATCAAATTTGTTATTATTGTTAGATTTGTGAGAAGGATAATAGCTTCATTTATTTTCTTTTTTCATTTTATCAATTCTATTAAAATTACTATATTGAAAGATATACATTTAATAAAAAGTAATCAAATATGAAATTATTATTTTAAATAAAAAATATTCATTTGGTAATTTAAGTTATGTTTTCCAATTTTTTTCATGATGCATTTAAAACTTAATTTTTACTAATTTCTAAAAACTAAACTTTATTCTTCTTCAATAAATAAACTTTCTTATTAGCATTCTCATCTAAAACTTATTTTTAGTAATTTCTAAAAACTAAACTTTATTCTTCTCCAATAATGAAGCTTTCCTTTGAGCATTCTCATTTTAAGGCAAGTTTCTTTCTTTCTTTCTTTCTTTTTCCTTTTTTTTAATGTAAAAGATATCCACTCAGAATCTACTTCTTTTACTAAAATTATTTTTGAATAAATATTTATATAGAAAATTTATGTTTCACTTGATATATATATATATAAAGAACCTTCACCTAAATTAAGTTACTATTGGAATAATAAGGATACATTCATATTTTGTATAGTTATCATATTCTACATTACCTTCTATTTACATATTCATATCTGTTAATATTTCTTCATATTTGTTCTCATATTTAATCTCATTTTTAATACTCTATGTTCATACATAATCATTCACTATATCGAGTGCAAATTCAAACAAGGATTTCATTTTTAATTCTCTCTATTCATAATACCCATTCATTAAATGGAGTGCAAATTCAAACAAGGTTAATTTACTTCTAAATATCAAATCTATCTTATTTTTATTTACTTTTACTAATATATCTACTACATACCTTTTCTAGTTCTTCATCTACATAAATTAGTTAAAATCAATTCTTTTTCTTATATTCAATTTTAAAAAATCACTCTTATTGGCTAATTGTTGCACGTACCTAATATTATATGTTTTCTGCCTTACACATATTCTAGCTCCTCTCTAATCCAAAATTTTAATATACTCATAAAAAATTAATGTGTAAGAAATTTCTATAATGAGTATTATACCCCTCTCTCTTTCCTATAATAGAGTCAGTGATAAAGAATAAAAAATTGAAAAAGTGGAAGACTGTGATTGATGTGGAAGAAAGATAAGATGTAGGCAAATGTGTAGATTGGTGAGTGGGTCCAATTCGTGTAGGAAAGTGCCCTAGAAAAAACAAAAGTGGTCCATTATTGTTGTTTGATGGACATTTTTGAATAATCTTTTCCATTCTTTATCAATAACAGGATTTCCCATTTTTCTTAACAATAGGGGTCCATCTTGCACAGAATTCCACATTTCTTCCTCCAATTTTAGACATAAATCTCATCAGATCCTATGATTTCCACAATTCCACCAACCGTCATTCACTTTTTTCATTCTTCCTACACAAAGCAAAGCTTCTCATCAATCAATCCATGTTTTTCATCATTTCTATTTTCTTCTCCAATTCTTCACAATATGCTTTTGATTATTTTTTATTTCCATTGTCAATTTTGTCTTTTCTATATTCTACCCTAAATAGCTTATAAAACAAGAATAAGATATTATAATAATATTGAAAAGTAGAAAAGATAGGAATATCTTTTGTTTGATGGTATTGTGATATCACATGGATTTGTTGTCTTCCTCTTCCATCATGATTCTTGTCTTCTTTCCACATAGTTTCTTACACTAAAAGCAACAATATCATAGAGGTCTCAAAGCCAAATGAGATGGCCAAAATTGTGGCAATAGCCAAACCTCTCATCTTATCTATTGTCATTGGCTAGACATAAATGAATTACATAAATTACTTAAGAATGAAGTTATATATTTTTTTTAATGTAAATATTGATTATAAGTTAACAATGTTATGATGAATCAAATCCATAGACTTACTATAATAGAAGGAGTCTATGTCTCTGCCTGCCTCTCCTCGTCTCTCATAGGAGTTGTGGTTGTCTCTACATCCATGTCTATTGTGTCATCATTCCTAACCTCAAACTGAAACTAAGAATCATTAATGCGACCCAAACAAAGACTCTTGTACATAACTCAAGTATGTGACACACATACATGTGAGAAACTACGAGATGTACTAGTGCTGACATCATCAACATGAGGAGGTGACAATGACCTAGATTAGGTGACTAGTAAAATTCTCAAATGATGAATGGCTCTAATAGATGTTGCACTAGCCTCGGTAATGACATTTGGATGCTTGTATGGAGGAGGCATAGGGGAATTGGGGGGGAACAAACGTGATGACATTATTCTACTTTGCCACAAATATATCCTACGAAGCTCCACCTCCTAAACCGATTTTCAACTTAATGCTCCAATAATTAACTTTATACCCTTTGACAAACTTAACATCTAATTTTCTCAAGAAATATTCATGGGCACCTCCAAATTTTTGTGGTGATTTTTCAAAAACTATCCACCAATGATCACAAAAATGAGTTCTAATGACCTCATTAATGCACCATTTGATTGACAATTTTGGGTTTTTAGGGTGAACTTTTATACCATTTTTGGGGTCAGAAAATAGGTCAGTTAATTCTCTTTTACTAATATTAAGGGTTGTAACCCCATCATAATCTAAACCATCATCAAGTTGGTGGTGCATCTCATCACACCGATGAAGAGTTGCAACATGTTGCTTGGTACAAGTCTCAATATTAGCCACAATTGTATTAAGGGTGGCTAGCATGGGAGATAAACTAGGAATAATGTTATATATTTCTTTCACAACCCTCAATTGATTTAGATTTTCCTCAATTGGGTCTTGAATTTGGGGAGGGTTTTGAGGGGGTAGTGGTGGTTCTGGATTGTTTTGAGGATCATCATTTGGCAGGGGATTATTTAGAGGTTAGTTAGGGTCTTCCATGCCTGTTTATAATGCAAATGAACATATAATTATAATTTGAATGAACAATTTATAAATCAAACAAAAAAGCTTCCAATTTCATAATAAAAACATATATTTTTTAAAAAATTATTAAAAATTAATAATAAATGAACTTACTTACCTTTGGATGCAATGCTCAGTGAAAAAATGGTAAAGGAATTTTGTATACTCAATTTTGAAGTAGATACTTGATAGCAAAGGTCGTTAATGTTGAGAGAAAATGACAAAATAAGCATTCAATTTATTTTTTAAATCTATGTACAGGTTTTAGATGCCTGATATGCTCTAGTAGGTTTTTTTCTTTGGTATTAGGATTGGGGGAAAAAGGTCTAAGCGAATTTCAAATCACTTTTGGATGTTTTTGAGCTATTTGTTTTTACACATCATAAGTTTTTGGCCCACCGTGATCCTACACATACCCATGAAAAAGATATCAACAAGAAATTTTTTAAGTGCAACACAATCTTCTTGAATGTAGGAAAGAAATTCATTTCTTTACCATGTTTTTTGGGTTTTTTTGTTCTCATTCCTTCTTTGCTAATGACTAGGAAGAATGGAAAAGACATCAATGAGAAAGTTGAGAGTAATAATGTAACATTAATGAATCTTCATTCAACTTTCCTAGATAAAATTGTGAAACAAGAGATAATGAGAAGATATTACAAGAGTTGCAAGTGAGCCTTTTGTAAGTTCCACATAGAGCAATTATCACCCATTTTTATATTGTTATTTTAGGAATGTTGCTCTCATGATATTGAATTTTATTGTTCAAGAAATAGGTCATATAATAGGTTTTTATTTTAAGATATTTTTCCCTTCATTTTCTTTTATAATTAATCTAATTGGAATATATTTCAAGTTTTAATAAACTAGTTACATCTTGTTCTCTTAAGAAAATTGTCATGTTCAAGAAATATGTCACTTAACATATCTTATGTGTTATTTCAAGATATTTAAATTGTCCTTTTAGTGTCTAATGTGCTTATGGGGGAGTAGTTGAATCACTCCGTGTTTTATGATATGTCAATATTTTAGATATTTAAGATTGATACCCCACGGTAAAATTGTCATGTTCAAGAAATATGTCACTTAACATATCTTATGTGTTATTTCAAGATATTTAAATTGTCCTTTTAGTGTCTAATGTGCTTATGGGGGAGTAGTTGAATCACTCTGTGTTTTATGATATGTCAATATTTTAGATATTTAAGATTGATACCCCACGGTAAAATTGTCATGTTCAAGAAATATGTCACTTAACATATCTTATGTGTTATTTCAAGATATTTAAATTGTCCTTTTAGTGTCTAATGTGCTTATGGGGGAGTAGTTGAATCACTCCGTGTTTTATGATATGTCAATATTTTAGATATTTAAGATTGATACATGAAATATTTCTTTGTATAAATTTCTTTTTGTAATCATATAATATATATATATATATATATATAATATAATATAATATAATATAATATAATATAATATAATATAATATATTATATTATATTATATTATATTATATTATATTATATAATATAATATAATATATTATATAATATAATATATAATATGATATAATATAATATAATATATAATATGATATAATATAATATAAATTTCTTTTTGTAATCATATTATATATATATATATATATATATATATATATATATATATATATATATATATATATATATATATCCCTATTCTGAAACCTAAAAATTAGCAAATATTTCACCTTGTTAATTGTACTAAATTTATCAACATTGTCACAATGTGTACTTTGCAACTTGTTATCAATGTTTGTTTGGTTTAATCATATATAGAGAGAGAGTCCAATAAGAGCTGAATGACTACCAATTTGTCATTCAATTGTCTGAATATATTCCCTCGAACTTGTTTCATTTTGGTTGTCCATGGATTGAATTTCACTTTTGACTTCCTTTTTGAAATGCATGTAAGAACAAAATTTATAGGCTATACATGGAGAGAGAAAAAGATAATTTTATGGAAGTAAATGTGAGATTCTTGTCAACTTTTCACTTCTCATGGCTCTATTTTTCTCCAATTTATAGTGGTGTATACTTAAAGTAGAACATGTTCTGTGTTAGTTTTATGTGGAGTGTTGTATTCACTAGAACTTCAATGATTTCTATATTTCAAAGCAATTAAAAGAAAATTTTATATAAAAAGTGTTCAACAAGGTTTAGAATCAAGAACATAAGGGTAACAACATTAGATTTAGGAGGAATAAATGAGTGATAAAAAGAAGGAAGAAGCTCAAATACAATTGATCATGCAATAAATCCATGCATATGAAGTTACTAGTACACCCACTTTTTAAGTACTAGTATAAATTATTTTATTTCTTCAATGCATATTTTTTTTGTTTCTTATCAATTATAGCATTTTACCTTTTACATGTTCACATTTGTTGATTATGAAGAAGAAACAAGAGAAGATTCAATGTTGTAAGTAGACCAAATGATCTTTTATGTCTTTCCATGCATTTCCATGTTAGATTTGTTTGAGAGAACTTCCAAAAAATGTATAGTAGACTATTACTATAATTGTGATTCATTCAAAATAATTATCACTATGAACACGAATTTCTTCTCTACAGATAATATTTGTAGATTGATAGCTTTATTTATTCTTTCAAATCAAACACCTATTGACGTACCCCTTGGACCTTTTTTTGGGTGTGAGATGAATTGTGAAAGCAAGGGTTGGCCAGAAGTGCAATCTATCATAGCTAAAAACTAAACTTGGAGTTTCATAGACTTGAAGACTACTAAGGAAGACATAGGACTTACAAAGAATATCAAACCTTTGAAAGATTTTCTTAAAACTGTCTCAAACTGTCTCTTTTTTGTACATTTTGAGTCTTACAAATACATTGAGTACTATAAATTATGGCCTATGGAACTACTGCTACTAATTTTTTTGAAGTTTGGATGCTAAAAAAAGTTATAATTAATACTATTAATGATAAAATAGATAAAGTGTTCCTTTCTCCCTTATTAAATGCTCTTGGATAGTCATCAGTTGATTTACATTCATGTGTGACTACAACTCCTAAGTATTGGTTTTAAACTATTTATATTGTAGCAATTTCTATGATTTCAAGGTTTTGAACCTAGGGTAATCTAATCTCCCATCACAAATTTCAAAACAACACTTCCAGAAAGCAACATTAATATGAAACGTGGGTCTTATATAATCTCTTTATGTTTTAAAATGTTTCATTATCTTTGTACTGATAAAGAAGATTCATCACTTTTTCTTCTTCTTCTAAAAATCCCTTTTAATTGAAATGTGGGTCAATTTTTCCAAATCTTGTAACCACAACTATGCTTCTACCATTTCATGATTTGACTGTGTAAACCTTACTAACAATGTTCACCATTGCACTTTATGATCGATCACTTGCATGTACATACTTCCAAACTCCTCCCTTAGGGTTTGCAATCCTTCAAGAATATCTAACATATTAAAGAACTTTTGTGACTAAGATTGTCTTGCTGCAATAGCTTTTCCATATTCTATGAGTTCAGTCACACCACTTCCAAACATGCATGTTCCAAAAACACTTTTTCAACACCTTTTCCCCAAATGTCTCAATAGTCTTGCAGCATAGATTCCTCTCAAAATATGCACAGATCTTACTATAATCTTCAACATCACCAATCATTCCTCACTCAAGCTTTTTTAATGCAAAATCCAGTAGCTTTGAACCATTTTCCATGAAACCCTTTGGACCCATTATCTCCAAAGTCTCTAATGCTTCATTCAAGACATGCATCCTATAACTATCTCACATCTTATTCTTACCTACAACATGAATGGATCCTTTTAAGAAATATACCTTTGTTGTATATTTATGGTTCTTGTGACTTAGATACTCTTACAATAGTATCAAAATTGTTTACACTCCTTCAATTGAGTTAACAGAGGTGTCATAACATACTCTAGATTAGCCCTCTCTTTTCCAATCTAAATTAGTTTTAGGTCTTCTTTTTCATGGGATTAGTTGATTTACTTGGTGGGTTCCATGATTTGCTAAAGAGGCATATTGAAATGTACACTTTCTTGTTGTAGTACTCTTTGTATGAGTTTAGAATAAGGGCAAACATCTTTAGTAGGTTATGTGTTTGAGATGATACCATATAGAAGCTATACATTCTTCTACCTTCTATGACCACATTTTTGTTCCAAGAGTAAATTTTCCTCACTCTGAAGCTGGGAAGGCCTAGGTCCTTGAATAAACTATAGTCTACATGCACATTGTTAGGACTATAATTTTCTCAAGTTGTAATTTTTGCAATACTGTTAGACCTTAAAGAGAAGAAAAGGCTAATCCTGAATATATCTCATTACAACCTAGATTTATTTTCACCTTTCCACAAAAATCCAAGAGCATCTACAATATTTTAACACTTTCTCTTGTGCCTAGAGGGTTAAACTATGAGACTAATATGTTTGATTTCTTAATCAATAGTACTACTGTAGCTACCATTTTTGCCTACCACACAATTGTAACCATATAACACATAATCAAATTTATGATAGCAATCTTTGGAAATCAAACACATATTTCATAATCCCATCGTAAACATAGTTAGATAACAATAATTATTGACCAAATCATAACAGAGCATTTTTTTAGAGAAAATTATGTTTCAAGTTTCCTTGTCCCATCATAGCAATTAAATTCCATATATGCAACATCCCACGTCATCACCACAAATTCCAAACAAGAAAAATATCATTCCATGAAAAGCAAGGCATTCCAAATTAGTTTTGTAGCATGCCAACTCTTTATATTCTACATCTATTGCTACTTTTGCCAATGCCTACATTATTATCACCACAAAAAATAATTTCATTGCCTATGACCATTTTCTTTCCAAATTGTTTTGAATAAATTCTTATTCCATCCAATTTACAGAGCAAAATTGAAGTGGAATCAAACTTTTTTTGGACTAGAGTTTCTAAAATTATTTTGGACTGGAGTTTCTAGCATATCTAATTATTGTTTTTTAGAATGATTGTATGGATTTATTTCAATTATGTGAACTCAGTGATGTAAGGAAGCAAAGGTGTGTGGAATTACTTCCTATGCTAATCTTTGAGAGGACAATTATGCAAATTCCATTAACTATTGCAGAGATCTCAAGAAATGCATAATAACATAATCAAAATAACAATGAACACATAACACAGTAATTACCATAGGGAAACCCTTCTAGGAGAAAAACCCCACCCTCGAAAACTTGCATAATGTCTTATCAAACCAAGATGATTACAATACACTTGCAATGCAAGTTCTTATAGGAGTGCATCACCACAACTTGAACTCGAAGAGACTCCTCCTAGCACCAGTCTTGCAAACTAAACTCAATTACACAAACACCTCCCCAAGCCCTCCTTTTATAGTGATTTTACAACCTGGAAACCACTTGTGGTTTTACAAAACCATGGGAAAAACTACCATGCCAAATGTTACCCATTTTTTACATTTATATTTCCAATATGGAAAAGCAACCAGGTTAAAATAGTGATCCCGTCCATAATTTTGTCTCTTAGTTTAGACCCCCATAAAAGTCATAAAACAAGCTAACTATGCTCAAAAAATGGCCCTCCTATATTCTACTATGGACAAGGCACCTTTTGGTATTTTATACAATCTTTCCAAGGTATAAACAAGTGGAAAATTTCCACAAACAAATTCTAGAATTTTCCAGGAAAAGATTGCAAGGTTAAGACACATGTTCTCAACATTCTCCCACTTGTTGAACACCTTGCAAGAGTCAGGGGATCCAAAATATCATGGACTTAATTGCTAGGGGCCAAACAGCCCATAAACTCTAAACACCATATGAATTTCTCTATGCTCACAGGCTTAGTTAATGCATCAACAACATTCACCAAAGTCTCTACCTTTTCTAGCTTCACCTTGTCATCCTCGACCATATCTCTCACAAAATGATATTGTACATCAATGTGCTTGGTCCTGGCATGAAAAGTTGGGTTCTTTGCTAGGCAGATTGCACTCTGGCTATCACTATAAATTTTCATTGCACCCTATTTGAAATCTATATCTAAACATAATCTCTTTAGCCAGATGGCTTCCTTGCAAGCATTAGTAGTTGCCATATACTCTACCTTAGTAGTGGGCAAAGCGACCACAGCCTGTCACTTGCTCATTCAACGAATTGTACCACCAAATAATGTAAACACATATGCACTGGTGGATCTTCTTCTATCAACATCATCGGCCTAGTCTAAATCCACATAGCCTCGAATATCCAAGGAATGCTCATTTCTTGTTCCATGAAAACATATTGAGTACTCTGAGGTACCGCACAAGTATCTAAAAACTCTTTTTACCACATCCCAATGTGCTCTTCCTAGATTAGACATATAATAGAAAAGTACTCCCATTGCTTGGGCAATGTCTGGTCTTGTATAGACCATAGCATACATTAAACTTCCAATAGCACTCTGATATGATACTCGACTCATCTCTTCCATCTCTAATGGGGATGTGGGACATTGTGAGCTAGAAAGCTTTGTTCCCATAGTAATAGGAATACTCATTGGTCTTGAATCCTGTATATTAAACCTTTCAAAATAGTACCAACATACTTACTTTGGCCTAGCCAAAGCTTTCTATTCTATCTATCTCTTATAATCTCCATTCCCAGAATGTGCCTAGCTGCACCAAGATCTTTCATTTCAAACTTTATCGAGAGTTGAGATTTTAACTCTGTAATCAAACCTTTTCCTTTGCCAATAAACATGTCATCGACATACAAGGAAATAACCAAGAAATCATCAACATCAGATTTGAAATATATACATTGATCAGATTTAGATTGCACAAATCTCAAACTCAAAACATATGTATCAAACTTCTGGTACCACATCCTAGGACTTTATTTTAAACCATACAAGGATGTCTTCAATTGACAAACCAAGTGACTTTTACCTTTCACTACATAGTGCTCTAGTGGTGACATGTAAATTTCTTCCTCCAAATCTCCATGAAGAAAAGTAGTTTTCACATCCATTTGCTCGATCTCTAGATCATAAGTTGTTGCAATAGAAAGAAAAAATCTAATGGATGTCATTTTAGCTACTGGAGAAAAAATCTCACCATAATCTACTCCCTCAACTTGAGAGTAACCTTTTGCAACCAAACGTGCTTTATACGTCTCAATGCTTCCATCTAAACCCATCTTCCTTTTGAACACCCATTTACAACCAACAGGCTTCCGTCCTTCAGGCAATGGTACAAGGTCCCATGTTTGATTTCTCTTAAGAGCTGCCATTTCTTCATCCATGGCTATTTTTCAGGACTCTAAATCATTCATACCAAGACCCTCTTATATAGGTATCAGTTCATCAATATTAGCATTCAATGCAAATATGCATCTCCAATAATCAAGAGAATACACATACCATTCAGGTGGTTTCCTTTGTGTAGTAGATCTTTGAACAAGATCTGGTTCAAGTTCAGGAGGTTCAGGTTCATGATTAGCTTCTCCCTCTTCCTCTGATGATTTAGAACTTGTAGAGCTCTCTTCAACATCTCATCTTTCTAAGGTCCTCAATTCAACTTTCTCAGGTGTAGCAGGAAGTTGAATCACATCTTTCTTTTCTTCTATCTATTTTGGCTACACTGTAATAGAAGAAGGCTTAGTTTCTCTAAAAATAACACTTCTAGAATAAAATACCTTTTGTGCAATAGGATCCCAAAGCTTCTATACTTTCACACCATAACTATATCTGATGAAGATTCATTTTATAGCTTTGTTTTCTAATTTTTTCTACTTCTCCTTTGGCACACGAGCATATGCCTCACAACCAAACACTCTTAGATGTCTAAGTGAAGGCTTGTGGCCTGACCATGCTTCCATTGGCATCTTATCAACAAGAGCTAATGTAGAAGACATTTTTATTAGGTAGTAGGCAGTGGCTATAGCTTCAGCCCAGAACTTTTGTTCTAGTCCAGCACCACTCAACATACTCCTAGCCTTCTCCATCAACGTCATGTTCATTCTTTCTACAACTCCATTCTGTTGTGGAGAATATAGAGTTCTCTTCTCTATTTTAATACCACAATCTTTACAAAATGTGTCAAAATCATTGGAGCAAAATTCACCACCATTATCAGTTCTCAAACATTTTATTTTCTTTCTAGTTTACAATTCAACCATTTCTTTAAATTCTTTGGAATGACTAAAAACTTCAGCTTTACTCCTAAGGAAATAAACCCATTCTCTTCTACTAAAATCATCAATGAAAGAAACATAATAAACTGATCTACCAATAGAAGGAACATCAACTGGACCAAATACATCCAAATGGATTAGATCCAAAATACATGAAGACTTATGAGAACTCAAGTAAAACTAAATGCAGTTTTGTTTACCATAGATACAATGCTCACAAAAATCAAATTCAAGATTGCAGTCATTTAACCAATCAACAAAGTTCTTATTTTTCAAGGTTTGTAGACCCTTCTCACCTATGTGGTCGAGTCTCTGGTGTGATAACATGGTCTTCACTACAAGCAACTTTGATTTGGTAGACAAAGCACCCTTGGGTACCCAAAAACCATGACCATCTATTGAAAGAGAAATCTTCTCCTGCTCCAACTGAGTAGTCTTTTTCACAATCTTATCAGAAGTACTATTGCACTCAGTCGTGCATGCATCAAGTTGGTACAATGTACCCAATCTACTTCCTCTTGCTATTACCATAGCACCTCTCACCATTTTTACACCTACTTTAGAAAATTGTACATGCACACCCACATCCATTAGCTTACTAATGGATAAAAAATTCCTTGCTAGTCCAAGGATATTCAAGACACCATCAAATCTTCTAATTCTACCATCAGAAAATTTCACATGAATACTTCCACAACCAACAATATCAAATACTAAATTATCACCCAAATACACCTTACCGCCATCAAAATTTTCATACTTACTAAACCAATTTCTATTAGGAGTCGTTTGGAAAGATGCACTTGAGTCTATTAACCATGCATTTTCACCTGCATGAGTGGCCAAGGCTACAATGAAAGCATCTCCATCTTACTTCTTGAACTCAGAATCAAAATCTTGCTTCTTCTTCTTCTTTTCTCTGCAGTCCTTTCAGAAGTGTCCAGGTTTGCCACAATTCTAGCAGATTACCTTGGACTTACTAGGAGATTTTGATCTCCCCTTATTTTTGGACTTAGAATGGCCATGCTACTTTTCATTTTTGCCTCTTTCTTTTGGTCTTCCTCGAACACTCAAAGCCTTTTTGGCATTTAGAGAGACCTTCCTTCTCAGCTCCTTAGAAAGTAGAGAACCAACAATGTCCTCCATTCTCAAGACAACTAAAGTTCTCCCTATAGCCATGATAAGACTATCCCATGAGTCTGGTAACAAACATAGCAAGATTTGGCACCTTTCTTCTTCATCCATTGGCATCCCTACTGAGGTCAACTGAGTAACCAACATATTAAAGCTTTCTAGATGCTCATAAATTCATCCACCTTCTTTCATTCTCAAGGAATACAACTTATTCCTCAAGAAAATCTTGTTCACAAGTGATTTTGCTTGATAGATCTCACTTAGCTTTTTCCAAAGCTTTGTCATGGTAGGTTCTTCATGGACATTAATCAGAATTGAGTGTGCAAGACACAATCTGATGAGACCTTTAGCTTTTCTATTGGTCACATCATATTGTGCGACTAAAGTTGAATCTGTAGGCCTCAATTTTTTCTCATCAATCGCATCCCATAGATCCCAATCAGTCAATAGATCTTCCATCTTCAACTTCCACATCTCAAAGTTTGTGCTAGAAAACTTTTCAAGATCAATTCTCCTCGATATGCTTTCCATCTTTTCAATCCTGCAACATAGAAATGAAAAACTCTGCACAAGCTCCCACTCAAACCTTGATTAGCTCAAAAAACCCTGTACCCAACAAATAGAACCAAAATTGGCCAGGCTCTAATACCACTTGTAAGGAAGCAAAGGTGCGCAAAATCACTTCCTACACTAATCTTTGAGAGGAAAATTATGTAAATTCAACTAACTATTGCAAAGATCTCAAGAAATGCATAATGACATAATCAAAATAACAATGAACACCTAACACAGTGATTACCAAGGGGAAACCCTTCCGAGAGAAAAACCCCATCCTCCAAAAGCCACACAATGTATTATCAAACCAAGATGATTACAATACACTTGCAATGCAAGTTTTTATAGGAGTGCATCACCACAACTCAAACTCGAAGAGACTCCTCCTAGCACCAGTCTTGCAAATTGAACTCAATTACACAAACACCACCCCAAGCCCTCCTTTTATAGTAATTTTACAACCTAGAAACCACTTGTGGTT
Organism: Cupressus sempervirens; assembly: GCA_028749045.1. NCBI lineage: Eukaryota > Viridiplantae > Streptophyta > Pinopsida > Cupressales > Cupressaceae > Cupressus > Cupressus sempervirens. The sequence continues at coordinate 554,936,883 of CM053791.1, forward strand.
TTAAAAAACCATGGGAAAAACTACCATGCCACATGTTACCCATTTTTGACATTTATATTTCCAATATGGAAAAACAACCAGGTTAAAATAATAATCTCGTCCATAATTTTGTCTCTTAGTTTAGACCCCCATAAAAGTCATAAAGAAAACTAACTATGCTCTAAAAATGGCCTTGCTATATTCTACTATGGATAGGGCACCTTTTGGTATTTTATACACTCTTTCCAAGGTATAAATAAGTGGAAATCTTTGACAAACAAATTCTGGAATTTTTTAGAAAAAGATTGCAAGATTGAGACACATGTTCTCAACAAGTGAATACTCAAATTCCTAATATTTTTCTATACCAATGAGAGCTAGGTAAATAAATTGAATAAAATAAACATTAGTTGGCTAAATGGTAGATATTTGCATTACTAAATCATTTATAGCTAAATACAAAACCTCATAATCTATTGCTCTAAATACATAGTGTGGTCAATTTAGCAAAGTGATATTCCTAATGATAATTGTGAAATATATAGTACTACTTGAGTGTGAATATTAATGTTGTTTTTTATTGAAATAGTAGGTTGTTATGAACACATAGAATTAGGTTTAGATGTGTAATTAAAATAACTACCCTTCGTACATACTGGTTGAATTCTCTCCTTGATTCTAAAATTGTGTGGCCTCTTGTTTTAGTAGGAACTTTTAATGGCAATATCTATGCATTTTATATGATAGGAAGTTCTTATAACTTCCCTTTTCTACATGTTGTGTACTAAAAGCTTCCAATTTTGGATACAAAAGATGATGCAATGGGAAGAATAAATGCATTGGCCCTTCCTTTACAAGTGGTCAAAGGGTTGCTTATCTGTTCATGTAAAGAATGTGGGCCTTTTCATAAGAGAAATATTTTATGCAACAACATAAACTCCTTTTACATATAACCTTCACTCAATAGAAAAGAGTTTTCTAATAGAAATGGTTATTGCCTCTTCTCCGCTATACTATTTTGAATTTCTAACCATATTCACTTCGTCCAACACAAAATGTCTTCACCTTCACTATGTGCTCATCAAAGTCTATCAAGGAGCACAATGGATTTGTTGCTTACCCCTCACCTTCCTTTATGAAAGTTTAGTATGTTGGAATTGTTACAAACTTCTATGTACAACTTCTACCACTCTTTCTATTTGTCACAATAGGTAGGGACTCTTGCTCTAACAAATCTCTTGTTTGTCTACTAATTCCTTTGAAGAAGAGAATCTAGTTCATATACTACTATTAAGACAACCACCTCTTAAATATTGATTCAATTTAATATTAGAAAACAAACATAAGTGGTATGTTCCCTATTTTACTACATATGGTCTAATAATTGCAATTAGAAATGAAATGGCAAAAAGGAAAATATGTAGTTCAATATAGAATACATTGGATTTCATCTTTCAATTGGCTATAGAAACTTTAATTGGATATTGTGTTGGCCAATTAGACATGGGGAAGTTTGGTAATGTGATAGGGTCACAATTACTTCTTTTGTCTACTTTGTCACTACATGTGTACACATGAATTATGATTAGGTGATAATATGGTGATTTTATGTAGGGAAAAATGGTAATTAAGATATTGGAACAATTAATTTTTCTCTATTAAAAAGTAAATATATTTTTTCTTGGTTGGGGACGGTAAAGATTCTTTATTCACTTGATTCAGAGTATCATATACATTTGCATTTAGATTTTAAATGACTAAAATTTTATAAAGAACTTAATCAGGCATAGATGTGGTATTTTTTATTTAAGTGGGCATTTGAGTTATAACACTGTTAAAAATTATGAAAAACTTTCTATAAGAGAGTGTGTGAGAAATGAGATTCTTTGATTACAAGAGTTATAAGAAATGATCAAAGGATGAGTGTTTATAAAAAGGAGAGTTTCACAAAAGTGCAAAAAGTTGAAGTACTTTCTATGATTCTCTAATTTTGTTTTGACTGATCTAAAAATTTGTAGAACTTGAAGATTGAAACTCAAATAAATTAAGTAATACAAACTACAGTGCTTCATGTCAAATTTTTTGATACATGATTTATCTAATATCAATTTGGTAGAAATTGATTTTCAATAGTTATGTATAAAAACCACTTATTTAAAGTGTTTGCATCAATAGTACTTGCATGTATGTATATGACTACCATATCTTGACATAAACAATTTGGGAAAAGATGCCTAAAACATTAAATATTGATTAGTATGCTTTTGTGTTTTTAAAAATATTTTATTGGTATATTTTGACCATAAATTTTAGTTTAAAAACTTATAACGTACAACCACCATAAATTGAGTCAAAATTATCAGTTTTTCATAGTTAATTCATCTTCAAAATAATTGTTTATATATTGATGTCATTTAGTTTGTTTTACAATAAGTACTACAACTTAAATTTATATAAAAATAGAAGGAAAAAAAATAACTTGTTATTTGATAATGTGGACTAGTTTGATTAATAAATATTATAAGAATAGTAAATTAAGCATATACATTTAAAAATTACAAAAAAATAATTCTACACAGTAAAATATCTTTAACATGTAAAAAATCATCTCTAAAAGTGAATGTAAAAATAAATTGTACAGAAGTTATGAAATCAATCATGGATAGATGGCTCATCTATACCCCCAAGATCTACATATTCACAAATATAAAATAAATATATGCACATAAGAGGGGACAATGAGAACGCATAGTCTTCCTAACATGAATAATCTCTAACAAAAATTGTAAGGGTTTTCAGACAAAACATGGTCCAATATCAAAAAAACAATTTATCCCCCATTGTTGAACTTCAAAACCTTACGGGTAAGGTCTCTTCCTACTAGTATTTATAAAGCTACAAAGATGTGCAACACCAAGAAGACACAAGTAAATAAGAGGAGAAAAGACATGGATGAGGAAAAGAAAGCTGGAGTGGAGGTTGGGAGTTATTCTTCCATACTATGTTTTTCCACTAGAGTGAGAATCAAGATTAAGATCATGGCCCCTTTAGATAGCATAGGTAGGAAAGTCAACGATATTAATGAGAATATCTTTAGGAAGAATAAAAATGTAGTTAAGATGTTATGGTATGTTTGCGGTTGTGACTCCTTGTTTTGAGTTATTTTTTGGTGTCTAGGTTTTCCGTGGATATTTTCTATTCTTTTCTTTTGTATAGGATGTTTTCTTTTTATGTATAGCTTGGGTTTCTACTCCCTATAAAACTAGTTTTCTTCTAATAAAAAATAAAACTAAGAATAAATGCAATAATGCTTCCCATATTAGATAGGAATTGACATTAAGAAGCGTAAAGGTATATATGATGATGTTTATAAAATCTTCTCAAGTGGTTCCTTGTTATATGAAAGATGAAGACGATATAATCTAATTACGCATTTTCGTAATCAATGAAGCAGGTGAAAAATCAAGAATCTTAAAAGATAATGTAGAAAAACCATTAAAAATAATGATTTTTTATGAGAATGGTGTGATGAATCTCATTGTATAGGAGAGATAACCCGTAAGATATTTCCTCCAAATCTAATCGAAGATAAAAATGATCTCACTGAACCAAAATGATGTAAGCGTTAATCAACAACTTTACACAAGCATTCCTTGAACATAAAGGTATAATAACATTATCTCAATTAGAAGTTAGAACCTTCAAAGCAACATTACCGTCTTTTGAATTTTAAAAGAACTCCAAAGAATCAAACTCTTGAGTAGCATTGCAATCACAAGTTACAATTATGCAAATGAAGATGAACAAGATAATTGAAAATGAGATGATTAGGAAATAGTTGAGTATCCACATCTCCATATATCTCCCAAGGTTTAAAGAATATGAATACTTAAGGAACTTGAATTAAATAATTGTTTGATATAATTTTTGTAGCCTATAAGTCAAACACAATTATTTAAAGAATGACACTTTTGCGGTTGTGATTCCCTATTTTGTGTTATCGTTTGGTGTCTAGGTTCTGCGTGGATATTTTCTATTCTTTTCTTTTGTATAGGATGTTTTCTTTTTATGTATAGCTTGGGTTTCTACTCCCTATAAAACTAGTTTTCTTCTAATAAAAAATAAAACTAAGAATAAATGCAATAATGCTTCCCATATTAGATAGGAATTGACATTAAGAAGCATAAAGGTATATATGATGATGTTTATAAAATCTTCTCAAGTGGTTCCTTTTTATGTGAAAGATGAAGACAATATAATCTAATTACACATTTTCCTAATCAATGAAGCAGGTGAAAAATCAAGAATCTTAAAAGATAATGTAGAAAAACCATTAAAAATAATGATTTTTTATGAGAATGGTGTGATGAATCTCATTGTGTAGGAGAGATAACCCCTAAAATATTTCCTCCAAATCTAATTGAAGATAAAAATGATATCATTGAACCAAAATGATGTAAGTGTTAATCAACAACTTTACACAAGGAATCCTTGAACATAAAGGTATAATAACATTATCTCAATTAGAAGTTAGAACCTTCAAAGCAACATTACTGTCTTTTGAATTTTAAAAGAACTCCAAAGAATCAAACTCTTGAGTAGCATTGCAATCACAAGTTACAATTTATGCAAATGAAGATGCACAAGATAATTGAAAATGAGATGATTAGGAAATAGTTGAGTATCCACATCTCCATATATCTCCCAAGGTTTAAAGAATATGAACACTTAAGGAACTTGAATTAAAGAATCGTTTGATATAAATTTTGTAACCTATAAGTCAAACACAATTATTTAAAGAATGACACTTTTCCTATGCCTATGGAAATGGGTCCAGTCAAGACTTGATTGAGATAAACAATAGGTTAATTGAGTTTTTTTTTTTAGCATGCACATTTTAGTTGTATAAAGATGAATGAAATGTCTGATTTCATAAAATATGTTGATTATTGTAGAGAATTACATGAATATTATCATAGGTTGTGTTATGCTACAAAAATAATGTTTTTACCATCACCAAATGTTTTACTCAAGTCTTTGGAAAATAGTGAATCGAATAAAAATGCATCATTGCTAGAGTCTAAAACTATATGCAAGGTCAATATTCTAAGTTAGGAGGAGTGTGCATTTCTACTAACTCTAATTATACCCCCCCCAGCCCTCAACTTCCCTATTATTTCTGTAAATCAAATCCTGAAGTTATCTACAACATCATTCAAGACTGAGGAAAACTTTGAAATGAATGATATTATTTCTAGAAAGTTGTTCAACAACTCAAAGCTAAGAGAGGTGGTTTTTTCAAAGTTGGGCATTTTTTATTATGAAGGATGCATTGATAGCTATTCCAAAAAATTTAGGTATTAAAATCCTATTTGTAGTATACTAAAAATTTGTTTATAGTACATTTTGTGATGTGTTAGTGCATGTATACACTTGGGTGAGATGGAGGGTTATAAAGTGAAGAATATGAACTCAGAAGAATGAAGATACTTTTACACATGATTCAATGGTATGGGTAATTTGGATGTTGAGGGAATAACATATTATTTCTATAAATTAGACCCTAAAGTTATAAATGATATCCTTCAATATTGAGACAATTTTTGAAATGAATGGGTATTGTTTATATTAACTTTTATCTCAACAGCTAAAAGTGAAAGAGGTAATTAAATTTTCCTGTGAGGATTTTTTGGTGAAGGATCTATTGATGGTTATGGTAGTTTCATTGAGTGTAGAACTTAGATTTGAATGTTTCACGATTGATGTATTGGTATGGCATCTTTAATGTATGTACTCCTATTAATTTGAATATTGAATCTCCATTGAATTTAGAAAGTTTGTCTTTGATTGCTACTTTTACTTCTGATTTGATTGGCCTTTGATGGAAAATGATGGCCTTATACAATTTAATTTGTAGATGGAAGTGGTTTTATGTTGAAGTGACTAGTGCCTATGCGCATGAGCTAGAAAGATGGAACACGGTGGTTGGATAGATTGACCAAGATCGTGCAACAAAATGTTAGCCTGGACATGTCATAGTAGGCACAAGGTGTCTTAGCACATGCATTGCATTATCGATTGTCATCTTATTTTGGGCAATAGACCTCCACATATCACTTTTAAATTTGTACTTATGGTTGTGATTTGGGTGACGAGTTTCATTTAACTTCTACATCATGTCTAATTTTCATTGACATGAATATGTTATTTTAGATTGTACAAACCACTTTTCAACATAACAAATGTTGTCAATGAAATAGACATCTTGTAATTGTATATAGCCCACTTGATTGACTGAATAACAATTAATTGAATGTGTGTGTGTGTGTGTACACACACACGAAAAATAAAAAATAGTAAAAGATAATTTTTATTATTATTTTTTAACAACTTTTTTAACTTACACATATATTTTGGCAAGTATGGCCAAAAAATAGAAAAAAGTATGGACTCCTAATACACACACACACACACACACACACACACACACACACACACACACACACACACACACACACACACACACACACACAAATAGTAAAAGATACATAATTTTTATTATTATTTTTTAACAACCTTTTTAACGTATACTTACATATATTTTGTCAAGCACAACAAAAAAAAAAAGAGCCAAAAAAAGAGTATGGACTCCTGACCAGCCTACTAACATTACACGTTTTAGACCTCACATGTATTCCAACTCCTCTCTAATCAAAATCCAAAAATACCATTTAACTAAAAGTTAATATGTAAGGTTCTTTATTGTGTAAAAGAATCAAAATTGGAAAAGTGGAGTAGCATGATTGATGCGGATAAAAGAAGAAAAGATGTAGGCAAATGTGTTGATGGATGAGGGCAACGTCTATACAGCCACGAAAATGCACTTCCATACAAAGGAAAGGACTTAGTTAATTTTTTTAAAAGTTTGAAAAAGTAATGTAAAAGAAGTGCATTTTCGTGGCTGTATAGCCACGGGCGATGGATGAGTGGGTGCAACTCGTGTTCCACTTATTATTAAAAACAGAAGTGGTCCATCTCGAATAATCTTTCTCAACAACAGGGGTCCATCTGGCACATTTCCTATAATTGAGTCGGTGATAAAGAAAACAAAATTAAAAGTGGAAGGGTGTGACTGATGTGGAAGAAAGAAGAAAAGACGGAGGCCAATGTGTGGATTGATGAGTGGGTGCAGCTCGTGTTGGAAAGTGCCTGGAAGAAAAAACAAAAGTGGCCCATTAACCGGCTACGGTGCAACATATTTGCACCGGGCCTGCCGTTTAACATAACTTCCATCTTCTCGCATTTTTTCCGTACTGTCAGATGTGGTTTCAAAACTTCCGTCTTCTGCCCTTTTCCGTACTGTCAAATGTCGTTTCAATACTCTCACCTATTGTCACTTTTTATAAATTTAACATTCCAGTATTAATTTTTAGAAGTTACAATATTGTAACTTTTAAAATTATGCATGGTAATAAGCGATTATTATTATTATTAAATGTTTATTTGTTATGATTTTTTTTAATTAAAATATAATTTTTTAAAATTAAAACTAACAATAAGATATTTATTGTTGATTAGAAATTTTAGAATTTTTATAGTGAGGTAGCTTATTTGTAGTTAAATTTTGAGATAAATTGTAGTGTAATTTTTTTCCAATATTTATGAATGTTGATAAAGCTCACAAGTACTTTTATATCTTTTCAATTTCTCTTCAAGGTGAGGTTTGGCCTCCTTGTGTATATTCGTATTGATACTCTGGTGTTTTTTTTTATTCTGAAACTCTTATATCTAATACGAAAAAAAAAGTATTTTTATTTTATATTTAAAGTTTTAAAATTTGTAATGTTTATATGTGAGTATTTTTTTTAAATTTTTTTTGCTAAAACTAATTTTTTTCCACTTGATTGGTCCATATAATTTGGGTCTTATACGAACACCATGTCAACAATGTGGGAACTCAAAGCCCTATTTTACCTATAATAAGGAACTTTCTTAATTTAATACACAATATTTATACACATATAAATGATAAAAAGAATATTTTAGCAATAAATATAAAATTATTTAAATTATACATACATGTATATATATCCATTTTCAATATTGGTAGTATAAATTCATTTAGTAATATATAAGTTTTGCTTACTAAAAACAACAATTTGACGAAATTTCATCATTTTAGCTAATATGACTAAAATGCATTAAAAGTCTATGATTTGTAAATAAATCGTTATTTTATTTTATTTTAATTTATACTTCATTTAAATTGAGACATTAAAAATTTTTAGTTTTCATTTCTTATATTAAGAAAATTAATATTATAACTAAGTTGAAAAATAACATTACATTCATAAAAAAAAATAGAAATTAGTTTAAATTATAAATATTTCATGTAAAATTTTCATGTAAAATTTTCATTTAATACTATTTAAATATTATTATTACAAGTAATTTTATTAATTTTATTATTTACTATTGTTTCTAATTAAACTATTACAACTTAGGCAAATACAAGTCACTATATTAAATCTTAAATCAAAAACTTGTTTTAAAGATATATGAATTTTATTGAATAATTTAAATAGATATATATTTTTTATGAGTACTATAGATATCATATTTACTATAGATAAAATTTCAATAATATTTTTTATAATAATATTATTTTGATTATTTACATTAATTTATTATTTTTTATAAAAATAATAATATCATTTTTTAATTTAAATAATATTGATATGAATAATTAAAGTAATATATATTATTAAAACGTATCTAATTCAAATAGTTTTTTAATAATATATTTATTTAGATAACGAACATGATTTATTTAAATTACCTTTATTTAAAATATTAAAATAGTAATATTAAAAAATTATTATGTAAAATTAATGATTTGAATGTAATTAACTTAGTTAAATTACATAATAGCTTCTATTGACCTAGAAAATAAGCTTTGTTTCTATTAAATTTTTATAAAATAATAAAACAAATACTGATTTCAAATAAAAGATAAATTCATTACATCATTTATTTGAATAATTTATTTTAAAATTTGTAAACTTTGTTAGAGTTTCAAAGTGATATTTGGTGAGGTTTAGATTTTTAAAAATAATTGTAAGTATATACTTTTCTAAAGATTTACAAATATTGAAGAGGTCAAAATTTACAATACAAATGACAACTTCAAATAACTTACCTCCTAAATAAATATAATTTCTAATTTCTGATCAAGAATCAATATTTTATTTTTAGTTTTAATTAAAAAATAATAATATAATCATAACAATTTAACATTTAATAATAATAATCACCTATTATAATAATTAATTAAAATTACTTGTAAGCTTTCTAAAGATTCATAAAGATTGAATAGAAAAAAAAAATACACTACAATTGATCTCAAATGATAACTACAAATAAACTACTCACTATAAAAAAATTTAAAATTTCTAATCAACAATAAATATCTCATTGTTAATTTTAGTTGAAAAAAAATCATAAGAAATAAACATTTAATAATAATAATTGGTTATTACCATACATAATTTTAAAAATTACAATACTTCAATGTTAATCGTAACTTCTAAAAATTAGAATACTTCAATGTTAAATTTATAAAAATGGGAGAAGACGGAAGTGGTGCAAATAAGTTATTATTTCTAATTTTTTTTTATGAATGTATTGTTATTATTCAACTTAGTTATAATATTAATTTTCTTAATATAAGAAATGAAAACTAAAAAAATTTAATGTCTCAATTTAAATGTGAAGTATAAATTAAAATAATAATAATAATAATGATCGCTTATTACCATACATAATTTTAAAAATTACAATACTTCAATGTTAATCGTAACTTTTAAAAATTAATACTTCAATGTTAAATTTATAAAGTGACAATAGGTGAGAGTATTGAAATGACATTACGAAAAAAGGGTAGAAGACGGAAGTTTTGAAACCACATCTGACAGTACGGAAAAATGCGAAAAGACAGCAAGTTATGTTAAACGGCAGGCCCGGTGCAAATATGTTGCACCGTAGCCGGTGCCGTTGTTGTTTGACGGACATTTTTTAATGATCTCTCCACATGCTTTCTCAGCAACTGGGTCCATCTCGCACATTTCTTCCACCAATTCCATTCATAAATCTCACCGACTCGTACGATTTCCACAATTGTGCAAACCCCGAGTCACTTTTTCCCGTATTTTTCTAGTAAATTTTCCTGCACAAAGCGAAGCTACTCATCAATCTCATCAATCAATCCACGTCAAATTATGCTTCTGATTATTTCTCATCTCCGTTCCCGATTCCCTCTTTTCTATATTCTACCCTAAACAGCTTATAAAACAAGAATAAGATATTATAATAATATTAATAAAAAGCAGGAAAGTCGTTTGATGGTACTGTGATATCACATGGATCTGCTGTCTTCCACCTCCCTCGTGATTCCCCTGTCTTCTTTCCACGCGGTTTCGTACGCTAAAATAAGTAACATCTGGCACTGGCTAAAATAGCCGAATATTTGCACCGGTTATTTAGACAGTGCCGTTACCTCCGTGACTCGGCACGTCAGTTTTGCTGGATGCCCTGCCGCCTGTGTCTGCACCGTACTCCGTTCCGTCAGACTTGATCGTTCCAGTTTTGACGGTGACATTATCGCTTGCCGTGCTTCCACACGCCACATGTTTTGGGCTTTTCTTTGTGGTAGGAAGGGACCCCACTTCGATTGCAACGCTCGGACTATTTCTCTCCACCATTTTCATTCAGTGTTGCCAGATTTTTCCATTGTCCAAGTTTAATCAATTTATGCTTTTCTAAACACTCATTTGAACTATAATATATTTATATATTCAGTTTAATCAATTTCATTCAAGTTATTTAAATTCATTTCGACATCTTATAATTCTCTTGTTGATCAACCTCTCAAGCTTGCATAACATCATAGTCATGATTTTCTCTCTTTAGATGTAATGTGCATTTTGGTTGATGGTAATATTTGGGAGTTACATGACTCACTATTAACTCCAACATGGTAGAAGAGTACCAAATATGTAGCTTCCTATCCAATTTCTAAGAGATCAACACAAATGTGGGATGAGAACTTTTACTCAATGTATTTTTAAGAGATAATTTTTTAAGGTTTTTCCCATAGTCACAATTTTTTTGAAATGAATTAGATTGTGCAAATAGTGGGAAGATCTAGTCAAATATATTGTTGGAATAGCACAACAAGGTCATATTTTCTTGTAACTTGAAGTTTATTCCTTTTACCAAATTACACATTCTACTAATTGGAATTTAAGATTAGTTTCTTGGACTTGTTGGTGACATAAATTTGTTTTATGGATATCCCTTTCCTTTTGCATGTAATATGAGTTGAATTTATAAAAATAAATTAGGAGGGTCATTTGTATTAACTAACTTTAGCCTTTTTTAAATTGTCTTTCGAATTGGGTATTGGATTTTGTGATATAAAATTTGATTAGAAATTTAAAACTTCTAAGAGCTTTCTGTTGGTATAGGTCTCATCCTTATATTTTATAATTGGTACATATTATTTCCCTCTCTTTTATGGAATACATTGCATCCATTAAGATAGTATGCTTAAGGTCTTTGGGATGGGTAATGATGATCAATGTATAGGTTCTCATTTAACCTTATCTAGGGGAAAACACATGACATTAACATAATGATTCTTATATGGAATTAACATTATGATTCTTTGGGAAAAATCATTGCTAAGTTACATAATCATATTTTTTTCTTCTCCATTACTAGCATCTAGATTTCTTTACAAAGTATTTGACACAAATAAAATGTTCTTCATGTTTCCTTGTGTCACTAGTCCCCCATTATTGTTATTTCTTTTTGTCTACTATTAATAATCACCTAATATATTTTTTAAGTGCCCAAGAACCTCTTTGTAATATTTTATTGGGATTTTTTTGGGATCTCCTCTTGTGTATCTTTATTGAGGGATTGTAAGAAAAATGCACACAACTAATTTGGGATACATTATTCATGATAGCTAGGAGCATGGGACTTACTTGTGTCATGTGATAAAATGGTTCTTCATTCATTCATATCTTTATTAACAAGTAGGAATTATCAAATACCTATTTTAGTTATTTTATTTATGTCAACGAGAGTGAAAAACTCAAGAATGAGTTACACAAAATAATGAGTTGAGGCCTTAGGAATCATATAGTACTAATCCAAGACAACAACCTCCAAAAATTTTAAACAAATTCAAGTAACTACTAAATAAAATGGAGGAAGTTCTTAAATTCTCATTAAAATATACATCTTGATATGCAAGGTGATTTGTACTCCCTTAAACTTGGGAGGCTAGGAGGCCATTGAAACATGGTGTCGTGATTATGTGATCTAAAGGCTCCTTCAAATAATAAAACTACATTCCTAAAATGGGGTGTGTGTTGAATGAATAATTCCCCCAAACATGTAGAGCTTTCTTTGTTGATTTCACTTCAAACACCACTCCCAATTATTCATACTTAGGAAAGAGTGAATAACTAGGTGGGATAGTTTTTAAATTTAAAGATCAAATTGGATTTTCTTCATTCAATTATGAGTGCGAAATATGTCACTTGGTTGGTTTGAATTTTGAAAGTAGGGTATCCCTTCTAATTAGTTCAAGGTTGCTATATTGTAGGATGGGTGTAAGGGAGGTATGCAATCCTCCTTCCTGATACTAATGCAAACAGGGCCTTGATTTTCACTTAGATTTGATCAATTTTTGTAATAACGAATGAGTTTACATATGATCATCATCTTAGATATATATTCCTTTCCTTGGGTTTTTGTGAATATATTTCTTATTACCTAGATCTAGCTCAAGTGTCTTGATCTATAAGAATAAATGTAAGATATTGATGAGTTATTCATCCTATTTTTTGATCTTGAGTTTTACCACCCTTAGGTGGCTTATTGAGTAACCTCATTATTTCTTTCTTCTAAAAATATTTTTAAAAATTGTTTGGCTTGGTAGGTTGTGTGGAGAGACTTAAGAGCTAGGCATCTTCTAAAATTTTTTCCAGATGACTATTTCATTATCTATTTTAATGGACAACTACACTCTTTCCCCTACTCGAAACAGTTAGATTGCTCAACACTTTAAACAACCTACGTGAGAGTAAATTTGGGACTAACTCACTAAATGCAACATATTCTGACTTCAATGTAAGAAATGGAAACATGCATAACCAAGTACAATAGTAAGAGAGAAAGGAAAAGATGACAAAATGGGTAATTTCTAGATTAAAAAGTTTAACTGATATTTTGACAATACCCAGATTGTCTATATCTCAGCCACTCCATCAACCAATTTCCAACCTCCTTATACAATGAAATATAGTTCACATATGAACTACGAGATATAGAAGAAAGAATAAAGAAAACTTATGCTGAAGAAAGTAAGGCATACAATGTATTGAATGAAAGATATAAAACCAAGTTCGTTAGCATTCACTCAACTATCAAAAAAAGATAGTTCACTCCAATACTACACTACAACTAAATGAACAGAAAAATTAAAATTGGACTCAAAGTCACACACAGTAGTCCTAGCTATAGGGGTTTGCCCAAAAGTAATTTTTTTAAAATCTTATTAACTTCTCAAAAAAATACATATATAGGCCTTCTCAAAATGGCTAGCTACAATAGATGATTGCATCGTAGACCATCTCTGAACAGAATATGCTAAAAATAGGACAAGCCTAAATCATTGTTTGTTACAGAGACTAACAAAATTCCATAAATGAATACAAAAAGAAAGAGGGAGAGCAAAAGATAGCAGTCTGGAAGAATGACAAACATGATCATGTCTTTTTAAGAGTAATTGCTTTAGCTATGTAGGCTTTCATAGCATCAATTACTTTGTCCAAGTCCTCAACACCTGGGATGATGATATTGTTAGCTCGAATCATCCAGTAGTCATGCATTTATGTTAACTCATCTATTCTGGCAACCTTGGACTGGAACTTCTCTGATGCCCTCCTTATGATCGACTCAATAGATGAAATCACTTAGATTTTATACATCTAGAATTTTTTGGGTTAGCGACCTCATCAACAAATGCAAGGAACTTTCCTTTCATGTGCTTGACATTGACCAACTTACCATTTCCAAATACATATGACTCCATATGCAGTGTCTTACAATATTCAAAAAAGTTTCTCAGTGACCTTGCACATCCTTAAGCTCACCTACAGAATGAACAAAGCTTTCTACAATAAACTCTAGAGATTTTTTCTTATGAAACAATGGCTCTTGGCCTGGCTTCAGGATCCCATGAGAGATAGCAATATTAGTCTTCATGTTGATCTCTTCTTGCAATAGGGCCAATTGCTCTATCAGCCCAACTGTTGATTTTTGTATGGTGGTTTGATGATTGGAATTTGCTTCCTGAAGCTTATGAGCATCTAATACTAGATTTTCCAAATTTTCAATTAGTAGGGGACCTTGTGCCTTCATTTGGTCTACCCACGCACAACCAATTTGCCCAAATTTTCTCTCTTGTTGTAGCTTTAGGAGTAGATTCTTTTTCTCCTCTACATTCGGGTCAAATTGGTTGGATGATGTATTCCCAAGTGTAGATTTGATGAATTCCATCAACTCTCTATTTGAAGCCTTTAGGACCTCCTTTTCCGCTCTCATCTCTTCTAGCCTATCTTCAATTTTCTCATTAGTGTACTTCCATTTGTTCACCATGGAGTCATGAATAGGGATACCAATATCCACTATTTTGATCTAGAAATTGTCCATGGAAAGCTCATGGAATATATCCTCCTTTTATGGCTCTGCAATCTCTACTAGCATGTGGCCAGTAGATGGATCGGTAGCCAATGCTACAATTGATCTTTGCTTCTTCATTTTCTTAGAGGTTGGCTAAGAAGAGGTAGCCTATGTAATGAAATCTTTTGATGGCAAAGATTCTTTATACCTTCTCTTCTTCCTATCAATGGTCTCCTTGAGACATGACTCAATAGAGAGCACATTGATAGCGGACTATAGGGCAGTAGGATCAAACAAATGCCTAGTAGTTGGTGGCATTTTCTTGCCTTGAGAAGTAGCAAGGAAGGAAAAAACCTTAGTCACTAAGAGGGCCAAGGTGTCCCCTTGCTATGATGTGTCCTGCTCTTGGTCATCCATGGGATTAGTGTCACCATCCAGGTTGATCACTTGAATAGGGGACGGAGGCACAACCAAAAAAATTTCTTGTTCTTTCTCCTTCTCCTTGTCCTTTTCCCCTTCTTTGTCCCCAATTTTTTTTGTATCTAAGAGAGAGCCATCTCCACATGTAGGAGTAATTGACACATTTTTATCTGGAGGCTCATCTGCACCTTACCCAATTGATTGAGCTAGGCCCACAAATGTTGAAGGTAGTAGTTGTTGCTACATTGGATTGGGCAGCTTTGGAAGATACTCCACCCATTGAACTAGTGCTCCCCATCCTCTTCTTCCTTTCTCAGGTCCACTCTACCCACTTTTTTGTCCTCTTGATGATTATGTGCATGAGGACTTCCATGGTGTCAACAATAGGGCCTGTGGGTAGGGTAAACACAATAGGAGTGCCTTTGATCTTCTCTTAAGATGAGGGATGCATGTAGCAGCCATCATCTACAAGGTCAAAAACATCAATAGAATTATTATACAATGCAATCCCACCAATAGTCAATTGGGACCAAAACTTATCCTAAGTCTGGTACTCGTGAAGACATCATGCCTAGTAATTTTTGATGTTTGGAATGTGTCTATAAGCATATCCCAACTTCAAGTGGTCCCTAATGAAGTTCACTAGATCATATTGAGGCCGTATTACCTCATAGTCTACTAGTTTGATTTTTCTCTCAAAACTCTTTACTAGATTCTAAGCATTGGATCTAGAAGCACAGGAGTAGGGTTCAACCACTATGGGGAAGGGGATCATGAAAATCTTCTTCACATTTGAACACAAGTTGTTCACTTCAAGAATTTGTCGACATAATTCGATAAGAACCTCCTTGTCCTCTAGGTACTTGGGAATCTTTTGGGAAAACCATTAAAGGCACCTACCAGCAGGTATGAGAAACTTAGAAATTGGATGATTATTACCCAAATTGATTGATATCCAAAATTGCCTCTAGTGAGAATCTCTTTTTAGGGTATCCTTGTAATTCCTGACACAACCTCATTATGAAGGCATCATTTACTGTCACGTACTTCTCATAACATCTCTACAACTGGAGGTTTGGGTAAATTCTTACACCTTTGTATTCTCATCATAATTCTGGATGCTAGGAAGGTCGGGTCATAAGTGGTGTGTAGCTAAGGCATAGATAATCTAAGACAACATATAGAACTGCTTGAATACCTTGGCCAAACTCAACCATGAGGCAAGTTCATGATAGATGATTTGCACCCAGTCAATCTGCATACCCTCAACACATATAGCTTGCACCAGGAAGAAATGGTGGTTAATAAACTCTAGAATTTCCTCCTTACCCTTTAGTCTGAGTAGCAAGGCAAGGACATCCATGATCTCACTCTTTAAATTGGTCCTGAAAAGAGTCTTGGGCATCTTGCTCTTCTTCGAGTGGGGAGTTTGGAACCATGTTCTCTGCATGTCCTCCCATTTTAGGTTCTTCTTTTCATTGAACATTGACGCAGAAGAGCTAAAGTCAATATCACAGTACTCTTCTTTCATGGGTATGCCAAATGTAGACTGCATCAAAGCCTTGCCAAGTGAGATGAGGATGGATTGGTCGGGGAACAAAATCTGCATTGTTTCTAGGTCATATCTCTTAATACATTCCCTCACAAGCTCTGGTGCATGTACTACCATTGGAAAACCAGTTGCTTCTACCAATCTGCTATCTTTTAACTTCTGTGTGATTGGGTGAATAGATTGAGAATTCAGTCTTTTATGAAGATCACCCAAATCATAAAATTTGAATTGTGTGTTTGTAAGATTCTTCAATTCACTCTCCAAGCTTATTAACTTATCATAACTCACATCTTTGATTTCCATTCGCTATGATTGCATAGGATACAGTTCTCAATAAATAGTTATTTTAATATACTTAAAGAAATTAATTTCAGGCAATTCTAATGAAATAGGTATAGGAATTCGAACATTTGTACTACATGAACTAAATTAAGTTTGGCCAACAATTATAATGGTAGGATTTGCATTTAATTCCATGATCAACGACTATTTAAACTTTTCGTTCACTTTCACGTAAAAGCTCATCTTCCTAGAAGCTTTATTACTTTACTTAGAGTAAATTCATATTACTAGAAATCACTTTACAAAATAAGTGCTTTTAGTTCTGAGGGAAGTGCCCTTTTCAGAATCTAGAATGCATGAATACTCAATAACTTAACATATGTGGGGAAGAGAGAGAAACATAGCTTTTTCGTAAGCCCATTTTACTTCTGTTTAGAATTGCATCCTAGGGAGTGATCCTTTGATGACTTGTGCACTTCATTCTTGCACTTTTTGCACTAGGCATATAACACTTTCTTTCCTTATGTCTAGGTCGCATCTTCACAACCAACTTTTCCAGAAGCATCTTTTGAGCATCTTTGAAGGTTATTCATACTGTAAAGTTACCTGACTTTTTATTTTCAAAGCCTTCAAAGAAGTGGCCTTCTATGTTACATAGGGATGAAAAACCCTTCTCTGAGCAACATTTCACGAAACAAAGTGAATCAACAAAACTTAACCCTCTAATCTCAATCTAATGGCTATAAGTTTAGATTTCAAAAATCAAGTTTACTAATTTCAAGTTATAAGAAAATATGACCTTGTTGTGCTATTCCAACAATATATTTGACTAGATCTTCCCACTATTTGCAAAATCTAATTCATTTCAAAAAAATTGTGACTATGGGAAAAACCTAAAAAAAATTATCTCTTAAAAATACATTGAGTAAAAGTTCTCATCCCACATTTGTGTTGATCTCTTAGAAATTGGATAGGAAGCTACATATTTGGTACTCTTCTACCATGTTGGAGTTAATAGTGAGTCATGTAACTCCCAAATATTACCATCAACCAAAATGCACATTACATCTAAAGAGAGAAAATCATGACTATGATGTTATGCAAGCTTGAGAGGTTGATCAACAAGAGAATTATAAGATATCGAAATGAATTTAAATAACTTAAATGAAATTGATTAAACTGAATATATAAATATATTATAGTTCAATTAAAATGAGTGTTTAGAAAAGCATAAATTGATTAAACTTGGACAATGGAAAAATCTGGCAACACTGAATGAAAATGGTGGAGAGAAATAGTCTGAGCATTGCAATCGAAGTGGGGTCCCTTCCTACCACAAAGAAAAGCCCAAAACATGTGGTGTGTGGAAGCACGGCAAGCGATAATGTCACCGTCAAAACTGGAACGATAAAGTCTAACGGAACAGAGTACGGTGCATGCATGCATGTATGGGTGGACTTGACCAGCACACGTGAAGCATTGACCCCATGGGTGACTGATGTGGCTCCCATTACTCCGTTTGGCTCACTATTACAGTAAACACTGCCGTTATGGTTACTTGTGACCAACAGTTGTGGCGTGTGACACGTGAAAAAGCCAAGGTCATCAAATTCAAATGTTGCTCTCGCATTTGTCCATATTCAAATTTTTTTCCCAGCATGGTGAATGTGAATGCATCCTCATTAAAGAGTCACTGTTTTAGAAGTCTCCAAGCCGATCAGAACACATTCTCCAGATTTATTGCAGCCTGTGCAAAAATGAGTGTCAAGACTGATTTTAGAGGACCTGTATAGCAAAAATGATGGTGCCTCTCATCTGATGTAGAAGCATAAACAATGCTCCTCAACTATTTGACCGAATATCTCAAATAAATGTGCTTAAATAAAATGCCTGAGGTTAGTGCTAATGAAAGCTCTACTTGTCCAAAAAAAAAATGTCAAGGATAAACAAAAATGCAAGTTTATTTATTTTCGGCTTCTTTTACTATTTATAGTTTCTTTTGTTTGAACATTAATCGGATATTTAACATTGAGTTCACTATGCACTTCCCATGACTAAATAAGAGTTGTGCCCTCATCCTTGGGCAAAATATTTGGACTGTATACTGTATTGCAGATCAAGCATGGTATTTACAATATAAACTTTGTTCCCTATCAGAACAAATGTGTTTAAAAGCCATATTTTTTGAATCTTCAAATTCGAGACAATAAACAAATATAAAAAAACAAGATGAAGATAGATTTTCTAATTCAACATTATAACATAAATAAAAACCATCATCTAATTTGATAAAGAAATTTGGAAAAGCAAGATATATAGATACTCAGGAAATGATAAAATTGAAGCTTGAAACTTAACATAATAATAGAAAGAAAATTCATCATAAGTTTGGAAAACTGGTGTGATCTTAGTCAATAGAAATTAAACAAGGAATTTGGTCTATATTAATTAAGATATGCAAATACATCTTTTTTCTACACATGAATTTATAATAAGAGACACAAAATTTACAATAGATGCGAAAATCATAATTAAAATCTTTATAAATTTTATTTTCAATCAAATAATGTGTTGCTCCATTTTACATAATCATTAAGTATAAATAATAGTTAATAGTTAAAGATTCTTATATAGATTTTAAATTTATACTAGATCATTATTTTTCTTTGGATGTCGTATAGATAATATATTTGAGTAAAAATAAAATATTTGTTGTGATGATTGTCCACTTGAATGCTAATCATTGTATCTTAAAATATTTATTGAGATAGATACTATTAAATATTTATAAAGGAATGTGATAAAATCATTTCTTTAACTTTCTATGTTAAGAGATGTAATAGTTGTGTTGATAGGACATATTTTATCAACAGATATGTAATATGAAATCCTCCTTGTTTTTTATAGAAAGTGAACTTAAAGATAAATCAATAACTTTTAAATAGGAAAACATATATATAGAAGTAATAATGAATTTAAATAGATAAAAACGATATGCAAATAGTGAATGGACAACATGTATTGCAAATTTAGGAGGGAAATGTGTTTTAGTAGGAACCTGGCCATCAATGGAGGTTAAAACAAGAACATGTTGCATGTTATTACTTGGAATTATCATCAAAGTGGATACAAGAATAAATAAGAAATACAATGAGCATGCTAATATTTGAATAGATATCTATCATAACACTTTCCAAAAAAAATCTTTTTGGCATATTCTTTTTTATAAAACAATTACATGTGTAATATATTGATAGAAATAAAACCCCTAGGAGAAAACTAAAGAAATATAGTGGAGAGCTAAAAGTGGAGCTCTTCCAACCAAACTCCGTAGAAGTTGTAGAATAGGGCACCGGGAGTAACATTGACAAGTTCAAGCAAAAATAAAAGAATATGATAGAGAGAGCCATCTAATTTAGAAGACAAAAGATTTGGGTTGCCTTGTTATCTTGCTCATCTTTGCTTATTTTGCATTTGAATATCGAATAACAGTTGTTGCCGAGCTCCAGTATTGACCGAGTTGCAATTGTTGCTGAGTGGTCCAGTATTGACCTAGGTCTAGTTTCAACCGAGTTCTATTATTGATGAGTTCCTTCATGTGTCGAGTGAGCCTAATGTTTGTTGATACTCGAGTTCTCTGACCGAGTTGTATGTGGTCGGTTTCCAATTTGAGTTGACTTTTGTATTTAATTTAGGTTATGAATTTAGTGATAAATTTTTGATCTTGGGATGTATGTAGTCCGTTATGAGGTCGACCTTCTATGATGTAATGATTTAGACTCTTTTGTAAGTCATTTTGGCAAGTATAAATAGGGTATTTTAGGCTTAGGTTAACATAAAGGAAGGGAAGTGAAGGTAGTAGCTAGAAGAAGTAGCGAAGAATACTTAAGGAAGAATTTGAGGGTAAAAGCACAAACCCGTGTCAGCCTTTTGTAAAGGAAAAGGCTAACAAAAGTATAATTGTTCAACTTCAATGACATAATACTAGAATTATTATTTAGAATTTGCAAATGAAGTAAACTAATGAAATGTGTAGAAATGGAAGAAGTTTAGGATTATAAATTTTTATAATTATTTGGAATAAGAATTGGTGTATTTTTCTAATTTTTGAAGGAAAATTTTTAATTGCTGAAAAATGCTCAAAATTAGGGGTCTAGTTCCCACCACAAAACTATATGGAAATAAACTTATTTCCCTTTTATCTTAGACTATGTTTTAGATAATATATATAGCTAGAACAATCAAAAATAAAAAATGGCTTTAGACCTATATTTTCTCCTTTATAATGATTCAACTTTCCACTCACTTGATAGTTTCCATCTCCCACCACATTTTTCAATATAAATATATTCTAACCAAAAGAAAAATTATACATTCTAAAAGAGGAATCTGTTTTCTAGAGTGATTTTGTAGGGCCCATTTGCCATTGCACCAAAAACCATGACTGTTAGTGAACATGGAACACCACATAATTAACCACCTGTGGGTAGGGGAGTGCGTCGCATCACCCAACAATCTCCCCCTCGACACGCATACCAGGTGCTTACGCGGGTCAGGAAGGTACCGGGGAGATTTGAACCCATGACCAGGCCAAAACCAGGCTCTGATACCAATTGTAGGGCCCATTTGCCGTTGCACCAAAAGCCATGACTGTTAGTGAACATGGAACACCACATAATTAACCACCTGTGGGCAGGGGAGCGCATCACATCACCCAACAGATTTGGTACTGAGTGTGTAGACATATTGTTGAGATGAGTCCATTTGTACTCAGACTTATGTCAGGTAAACATGGTCTAAGGTAGAGGAAATGTTGGCAATGCCATTTTGGACACTTTCAGACAGATTGTAACTAGATTAGATGCTGTGGAGACATCATAGAGGAGAGGAGCATATCTTGATGATGTTAGTGATGATGAAGCTATTGCACCAAACTCTAATCCAGAACAAGAAGAGGATCAACATGAAGAAAGATTATTGAGAGTATTGTTGGTGTAAATAAGTATTTATTATTTACACTTTACTTAAGTTTACTTAGGTTAATGCATTATTTAATTATTTATTAGTTTGACACCTAGGAGTATGCATACTCATATGAGTTGTCTTGTTGACAACATAGGAGTTAGCACTCTATTTAAACACATGGTGTCTACAACATCTTTATATGAGATACACCTTATCATACTTATCCTCTCATCTACATTGGAGGATAATCCACTTTTGGTAGACATCTGCTTAGTTGTCATCCTTATATCCTAGCTCTTTCTAGAGACATTTTAGATGCATCTCAGAGGCCTTTATATACAGGCAATCCTAGTGTGTATGTACATGATAGAGAAATTAATTCTCATATTTTTATTTTGATCATACTCTTTTGGTCTATTCTGTGCTTGTGCTTGAGTTCCTTGATCTTAGGTGATTTTTCCATAAGGAAAATTCTTACATGGTATCCGAGCTAGGGGAATTTTTCTTCACATAGCCATTGGAGACCATTTTCTCACTTCACCTCTTGGAGGACCTTGACTGAGATCCAGAGTATCATAGTCATTGGGAGTGTCTAGAGCCAAAGCAGACCTCACCATTGTGTCCGGAGCGTCAATTCAGTGAAATTTGACTATAAATTTGCCTACCCTAGGCCATAGTCAAATTTGAGGCAATTTTGTTTTGCAAACCAGCACCCAAAGGCCCAATTTATAAATTTGATATGATCATTTTTAGATCTACAATTTATTTTTCAGATTGGTATTTCATTTTCTCTACAATTTTCTGCCATTTTCAGAATATTTTCGAAAAAAATTTAGGCCATCAGGTCTACAGAGAATGTTTTTTTTTTGCAAGAACTAGGTGGTGAAATCTCGGCCCCTACAGGTGGAATATTCTTGATATAATAGGCAGCATTTCCAATTTTTGGTAGGCACTTAACACATTCTAGCCACACACCGAAAACTGGCAGATTACAAGCCTTTACACATCCGTCAGCCTCAAGTTTGTTTGAACTTTGCGACATTGCTTTTTATTCACCTCACATCCATTCCCATAGTCGATGTGGGATAATTCAAATAACCCCTGATGCCATTTTTAACAAAAAACTTGGCTGATCACTTCTTTCTAACACAGAGCCACCCTTTTCAACCATCGTTGTTTGGCCACACATTCCTTGCTGGCTAATTTCTCTGACGATCTTTCTTCTGCCGACAACCCATGCCTGTCTTTGGCTCCTGGCGTGCCTTCCTTTTTCAGTGCCGATCTTATAAAACTACTCACCATGTGTTCAACCATCTTATGCCATGTGGTCCACGATAGTTCAACTTGCCACATGTCTAGTCAACCTAACACGTAAGTGCCAACTCACCACCTATGCAAAAAACACCTCAATCGCCATGTGACACCTGTCATACCTACCAACTCAAATTGACACATCATCCTCCATGTAGGCATCCATATAGTCTATACACTGCCACATCATCAGGGATTTTTTTCATTGACGTTAGCCTATCATGTCATTAAATTTGATGATTATTTGACTGTCATCCGTAGGGCAAATTGAACTGCTGCGATGGCCATTTGGATGTCAAATTTAACCTTACAAATTTCTACCCAGACCCCTCTCTAGATTTAGTTTTGATTTGATAGTCTAAATTTGGGAGGCCATAACTTAATCATTCAAACTCCAAATCAGGTGCAATTTTTAAAAAAAAATTGGGTAAAATTTCCTAAACTTTTTATTGGTGCTCTTCTTTTCTGGTTTTGGTGCATGGATTTGTCAAAAATTTTATTTTTTGGTGACTGTACTTGCCCAATCCTACATTTTGCAATTTACAAAACTTTGTACAGGCTCATCTAGACACATTTTCAGGTTCCATTTTTTAATTTTTTGTCTACTTTCCAGATATGTAATCAGATTATAGGCTTTTGTGGACAAAAATATCACTTTCAAAATTAGGTCCTTTTCTGCATTGTATTTCTTTGAGGGAATGCATGGGCAAACATATCTTCAAGGGAATGCAAGGCACAACAACCTAGGCCTTGTACTTTCATCAGATATGAAGATGGTGTTAAGGTATATAGACTTATGGATCTTGAAACTCATGAGATTTTTATAGAGAGGAATGTTCACTTTGAGGAAAGTTACCTAGCTTATCCTCTAATCCTCTTCATACTTCATACATTATGGAAACTGATAGCGACATCAGTGATAGTGATTCAACAGACTCGAATATGTGGGATCCTATTGACAGATGCAAGTAAAGGTCATGGCATCAACACATTCCATAGGCATACATTGCCACAGTAATCGGTCCATGCAATTTAGTACAACAAAATACACCTTGTCTTCTAGCTCCAACATCAGGAGATAACTTCTTAATAGACATTTCAGGTTTGTTTGTGGAGTCATACATAGCAGATTTGGGAGACATCATTGATGATATGTACATCTTCTCTTTGATGAAGAAGATCCTTCTTTAGTTGTTGTGAGGGCTCACTCTGACCCTCTTGACCATTCTCTACATGATCAGTCTTACTAGGTTGATATGATTGTGGATCATTATGTACAACAGTTGCAGGAGGTCTCTTTATCATTTGAGGAGACAATTGGTTCTTTGGGACAAGTTCTGCATCCATCCTTTTTAGCTCTACACTCATTCTTTTCAATAGTGTTGGAAAGGGTGATCGTTAATAGTGACACAAGGGCAGTTGAGCAGGTTTCAGAGACACCATTCTCATCAAGATTCTTTCTACACATAGGGGAATCATCTCATTTGTACCTTTGTCATTGTTTCTTCCAAAGGGGAGGAACATTATTCAGTAGTCATGGACTAGCTTCTACATTGGAGCAGCTATCACTGATCAACATTCTACATTAAGGGGCGGGGGTGGGGGACTGCCTTGTCTCTCTTCTTCTTCTCATTTATGGGGGGGCGAGGGACCTTTTCCTCTTATGGGGTTTTGTCCTTCTCATACTTCTCTATTGTATATACTTGATGTATGTTGTAATGGGGGGATCTTGATTACTCCATCCATCCATGCATCTTGTTTTTCATCTCTCTTTTTGGGGGAGGGTTTTTCGCATGAGGTTTTCCCTCTTTGTTTGCTTTATGAGAGATTTCATTGCATTTTGTACATGGATACCTAACATGGCCTAGTAGCCAGGACCCATCATGCATTTTTATCATAGCTTTTGTGAGCTTAAGTGCATTCCCTTAGGTTACACTTAAGTGGGTGTGTTCATGTAAATAAGTATTTACTATTTACACTTTACTTAAGTTTACTTAGTTTAGTGCATTATTTTATTATTTATTAGGTTGACACTTAGGAGTATGCGTACTCATATGAGTTGTCTTGTTGACAACATAGGAGTTAACACTCTAATTAAGCACATGGTGTCTACAACATCTATATACGAGATACACCTTGTCATACTTATCCTCTCATCTTAAATGGAGAATAATCCACTTCTGGTGGATGTGTGCTTAGTTGTCATGCTCATCTCCTAGCTCTTTCTAGACACATTCTAGATGCATCTCAGAGGCCTTTATATACAGGCACTCCTAGTGTGTATGTACATGATAGAGATATTCATTCTCACATCGTTATTCTAATCATACTCTTTTGGTCTATTATGTGCTTGTGCTTGAGTTCCTTGATCTTGGATGATTTTTCCCTAAGGAAAATTCTTATAATTATTTTCTAAATGATCAAGTTGAAGGAAGATGCTCCATGAATTTCTCGATCTGATTTGGATTCAACTTGGGTTGTGACTTCACCACATGATTCAAGAGAGTCATTTCTTTCAACCCCAGTTGTTTGATGTAGGATCATCCTGGGTTGCCTTGCTATCTTGCTCATCTTTGTTTATTTTGCATTTGAATTTTGAGTAGAATTTGTTGCCAATGCTACTAGAATTTTGGCAAATAAATGACTAATGACTAAAAATTTTACTCACAAGACTAAAAATTTTAGTCACGTGACTAAAAATGATCAAATTTTAGTATTTTTAAAAATAATTTATAAGTAAAAGTGATTAAATAAATGACTAATTTGGTCATCGAGTAAAATCACAAGGTTGGACAAAAATAAGTGACTAAATAAATGACCAAATAAATCAATAAACAATCGGTCAGTGATAATTAGTCACCTAAAAAAATGACTAAATGAGTTATCGATGGATTATTTATTGATATTAATATATCCTATTAGATGCTACTTAGTTTTTGTGATTTGTAATTATAAATGATTATTATCATATAATCATTTTTCTTTTGAATTTGATCATAATTCATAGAGGTTAAGCTCTCTCATAGGAACCCTACCTAAGTAGACCATTTGGCCACCTAGGTTGTTGAGTATAAAAAGTACCTATTGCACTCAATAATAGAAATCAAGATTGATAAATTAAAGAGAATGACCGACACTGCACCTGCCCTAGTTGTATAGGAAGAAGTTACTATAGATACAGAAACCTCACCAAATAGTTACAAAGCAAGCTACCACAAGATTGAGCATAGCTTCCATTTAAAGAGGAATAAACCTCAAACTCATAGGATATTTATAAATTCAATGTTGCAATTCCAATCCTAGAATTAGAACCAAAAAAAGTGATTTCAACCTTCAATACTAGTGATATGGTCTGTTGTGAAGGTTCTTTAGCTACAAAAACCAACAATGATGACTGACCAAAATTACCTAATGATTTACTAGTTTTCACCAACATTAAATGTGACCTAGTTCAATAGAATGAAGCATCTACTTATGAGAAAATGTTTTCTATAATAGTTCTAGTAGTTGCAATGCAAGATGTTGTAGCAAATATGAAGGAAACTATGAGTGAGATTCATAAACGAACAAAAGATTTGCAGCTTTCATTTGGAGAGAATGAAAGCATGTGTGAAGTTGATGTGGGGAGATTGCATCTAATTTGGTGTGATGAAACCAAATTCAAATTCAAATAATCAAACGAGAGTTTCTCTTAAATATATTCATAAGGTATCCATTTTATGAAAGCTAATTGTATAATTTAATTTTTTGTTCGATTTCCTTGAATTGTGACTCAATTATAAGAAAACCAACCTTTTCTTAATTTTTTTTAGAAACTGATTGTCTATAGATAATACAACTAGTCTTAAATTTTCCTTGTATAATTCCCTGCATTGATTTTTCAGCAAATAAAATTCAATTATATGTTTATGTAACTAAAACCGTTTCATATGTAAATATTTTTTAGGATTTTGAGCTCATAGATAGAGAAGTTGCATGGTTACATGATAATGATTGTCCAAAATCTCTTAGTGAGGTGGAGGACATGAGTAGAGTACCTTATGCAAGTGTAGTTGGTAGTCCTATGTATGCTATGGACTATAATAGACCAGACATTTCCCATGCAGTGGGAGTTTTGAGCTAGTTTATGGCTAATCCTGGATAGGTACATTGGGATGTAGTTAAGCAAGTACTCAAATATTTGAAGGGTACATTAGATTACTCCATTTGTTATCATGGTAACTCTTCTAGAGCTTGGAATTCAATTTGTATTCGTGGGTTTGTGAATTCATATTGGGCAGCTGATATTGATAGCAAGAGATCCACCAGTGCTTATGTGTTGACTATGTTTGGTGGTGCCATCAATTGGATGAGTAAGCAAAAACCTATGGTTGCTTTGTCCACTACAAAAGCTGAGTAGATGAATTCTAATCATGCTTGTAAGGAAGCCATTTGGTTTAGGAGATTGCATTCTGATATTGGTTTTGATGCAGGATAGATTACTATTTAGTGCAACAGTTAGAGTGCTATTTGGCTTGCAAAAAATCCAACTTTCCATGCCATAATGAAGCACATTGATGTGCAGTTTCACTTTTTGAGAGATATGGTGGAAGATGTAAAGGTAAATTTGCAGAAGGTAGATACTATAAATAATGTTGTAGATGCATTGACAAAACTAGTGGGCATAGAGAAGTTCAGATGGTGTTTAGAGTCTATGGGCCTTTTGGCCTATAGTGGTTAGTTCCTATTATATCCCTATTGCTCTTACAAGGTGTTCAACAAGTGGGAGAATCTTAGGAATAAGGTGTCTCAACCTTGGATAATTCCTATTCTTATTATTTATTTTTGTAAATGATTTTTTTGTAAATAATGTAATTAAGTGTGAGTGTACATGTCCAGTTGGCATGTTGATGTGTCACTCCACTTGTATGTGTCGGCATCTTGAATTGTGTGCAAAGAGATCATGGCTGAAATGGTTATGATGGATTCCTATGACATGTAAGAGCTATCTCTAGAAGATTTGACGATGGGTGAAGATGTGAAGACATGTGAGAATTGATCATTGAGTACTGTACACTCGAATCCCCATCTTGCACGGGGTTCGGGGCATCGACCTGAATTTTTTTTGGGTTCCTATTTTTTTGGATAATGGTAAAACCCTAATATGGTTATTCTTTGGAAGTTTCCCTAAAAAGGAAAGCACATGATGTAAGCATTTTTAGGGTTGTATATTGGAGAGAGAGAGAGAGAGAGAGAGAGAGAGAGAGAGAGAGAGAGAGAGAGAGTGTGTGTGTATGTGTATTGTTGGTATGGTATGTTGCTACTGAATTGGTCTTATATATCCTGAAAGAACTTGCATTGCAAGTGTGTTGTAACTTTCTGTGTTGAAGATAATACATAGCGCAGGTTTTGGAGGGGTGGGGTTGTTTTATTGAAAGGTTTTTCCCCACCAACATATCTTTGTGTTTATGTGTTTTCCTTCTCTATTTGTTTTTTGTATTTATGGTTGACTGCAATATTATTGTTTACATAATATCGAATCTAAAATTGTAAGAATTTAATAGGAATTTGCACAATACTTTCCTTAAGAGGTTAGTGTGGGAAGTTGTTTCCACACTTGATTTTCCTTACATAAAGGATTTTTCAAATGATTGCTAGGTCAACCTTGATTAAAGGATTTTATTGTCACAATGGTCAAAAAGTAACAACTAATTTTGATTTGAAAATAAAAATTCACTTTGTCTATTTAGATCACCATTACACTCATCTATGGTTCATAGTTTGGACTTACAATAGGTTCTTCCACTCTGATCTACTAGGAAATCCCTTCAAGAAATCACAGTTTTGCCAAACTTTCCTTGTAACTAGTTCTAACCATGATGTAAAACACCATCTTCACCTCCTTAAATAGGGTGATATGTACAATGTCGCCTTTGGATGATTCTTTTTCCTTGATGATCCATTCAAAGAAAAATTGAGATAAAATGTTATGTCACGATCAGGAGATCTATTTTATTGCTTGACTATGTAGAAAATTGTTAAATTTCTCAAAAGGATCAATGAAAATATATACCATTATTTGAATGGTCCTATAATATTATTTTAATTAAATTATTAGTCAAACAAAAACAAATCAGCTAATGCAAATGAATAAACTACACAAAATTTGAAGTATAATTATGATGGGTGTTGATCCAAATGAAGAACTATAAATTGTAATATGAGCACCCCTCTCCCATTTCCTACAAGATAGACATTAGACATCTTTCCATTTACAGAAGTGCTCTTCAACTTCTATTTTTCACTTGTTGTCCACCCCCTCCTCTAGATTTTTAAAATGTACCCTATGCATATTAGTTATGAAGCCAATACCATGGTCTCTAATGTCAAATTATTTAAAAAAAAAAAGAAAAATAATTATCTAAAAATTGAGAAATAAAAGTTTGATAATTCAATATTAGTTTAGGTGTGACATGGTGCATATTATTTTAGTGTGAGAACTTATGGTGAAAAGCAATAAAGTAGAATAGTGTTCAAATGGATAAGAGCTCCAAATTTTTAGTTTGTAATTTAAGGGAGTTCATTTGAGATGGCCTTTGGAAAAATTCTACCACTAACGATTTGTTTGAAGTTTTGAACTTGTCAATTTATTTTACTTTATTCTTTTGTATTATTCTACTCTATTATACAAAATAAGAAAATTATTGAGGTCACAAACTATAGATTTTATAGATAAGTATTTAAAGAATATAGTACACAACAATTAAAATATTGACAATTTATTTATTAGTGGAAAATTTCAAATCTCTTCTTATTAATTTTTATATTATTATATTGTAAATCATGAATATAACTATAAATTCTAAAGATTAAATTTTTAAATTTAATCATGGACCACTTTAAAGTACTCTCAAGAAATTTCAATAACATGATTTTTATTTATTTTTAAACCTCAATAGCAATGGGTTTGTTTTGAATGTAAGAACTAGAAATTACCAATCTATAAATCATCAATCTAAAATATGAACAATTTTTTTAGTAATTCAAATATTTTAGAGATGTTTGCATATTTTCCAAGTAATTGTTACAAAATTCATTTAATGCCTATCAGAAATATCCAAAAATTTATGCATTCTACTAGTCATTTCTATGAGGCATTCTATTGGACCAATTACTATGCCATATCGTAAATCCTCGCTAGAGATGGTAGTGATAGCTAGAACTTCAGAAATATCCAAAAATTTATGCATTCTACTAGTCATTTCTATGAGGCATTCTATTGGACCAATTACTATGCCATATCGTAAATCCTCGCTAGAGATGGTAGTGATAGCTAGAACTTCAAATAAACTTACTCATCCTTAATGCCCATAGGCTGCTTCAAAGCTCTCATTAGTCACAGGCTGGAAGGATGATGACAAGCCAACTTCACACCTGTCGATTGCATTTGCTTTAAACAGATTCCATTTTGGCATATCTTGCAATGATGGCGTTTTATTTAAGTGCATTTCTTTGAGATATTCGTAGCATTGTTTATGCTTCTACATCAGATGAGGGGCACCATCATTTTTGCTGTACAGGTCCTCTAAAATTAGTCTCGACACTCATTTTTGCATAGGCTGCAATAAATCTGGAGAATGTATTATGATCGGCTTGGAGACTTGTAAAATAGTGACTCTTTAATGAGGATGCATTCACATTCACCGTGCCGGGAATAGAATTTGAATATGGACAAACGTGGGAGACACAAATTTAAATAGAATTTGAATATGGACAAATGCGGGAGACACATTTGAATTTGATGACCTTGGATTTTTCACGCATCACGCGCCACTACTGTTGATTGCAAGTAACCATAATGACAGTGTTTACTGTAACAGTGAGCCAGATAGAGTAATGCGACCCATATCAGTCACCGATGGGGTCAGTGCTTCACGTGTGCTAGTCAAGTCCACTCATACATGCATGCATAGGCATATGGGGGCATTACAATTTAGTTTACGATTTAGCCATTGCCCAGACATAGGCGGCAGGGCATCCAGCAAAACTGACGTGCCGAGTCACGGAGGTAACGGCACTGGCTAAATAGCCGGTGCAAATATTCGGCTATTTAGCCAGTGCCGTTTCATTTCGTCCCGCAGCCTCAATTCCCCCAACAAATTAGCCCTTCGCCGGCTTCCCAACAGCAGGGTTTTTTCATCCCCTTTCACTGCGACCTGCTTCTATGGCGTCTACTTCTGCCTGCGGGAATAAAGGAAAGGCTGCGTATATAGACGCTTTTGATGAACTCGCACCATCTTCATCTGTATCTTCTTCTTCTTCTGCCTCAATACCCATGAAAAGACCTTCCTATGACGTTTTCATCAATCATCGAGGACCAGACGTCAAATCCACCATAGCTACCGCTCTCTATGCCATGCTCACTCAACGGCATCTCTCTGTGTTTTTGGATGAACCAGAGTTAGAATATGGTGATTTCTTTCCCGATACATTACAAGCAGCAATGAGCAGCGCTCTGGTCCACGTTGCTATTTTCTCTGAGAGGTATGCCGAATCGCCCTGGTGTTTGGCAGAACTCTCGTTTATGGTCAAGTCTGGCGCCCCAATCATTCCCATCTTCTACCATGTTGATCCTTCTGATCTCCGACGGGTACATCAAGGGAAAGAAAAGTATGCTCATGCCTTTGAAGGATATCTGGGAAAACTGGACGAGTGGAAGACGGCACTCTGGAAGGCATCATTTTACAAGGGCGAAGTCATACAAAATAAAGAGTAAGTCCCACGCACTTGACCTGCCTATTGTAACAAATATCGATTCTTTTTCGTATCATGTATAGTCTTAACTTTGGCATGTGCAGTGTTTTGATTTTCCAAAAATTTTACTTGTTCAGCGATGAGGATTCGCAGCTGAAGAATATTGTGAATACGGTATTGAAAATGGTACAAAGAGAGCCATTATGTGTTGCAGACTATCCAGTAGGTATGAAAGAAATAGTGGAAGACTTTGAGAAGAATACAATCCACTCTAAGGAAGCTAATGAGGGTGTAAAAATAATTGGGATTTGGGGGATGGGTGGGTCTGGTAAGACCACCCTTGCAAAAGAATTATACAACAAAAAGTCTTCTACGTTTCAGTGGTCTAGTTTTGTATCTAATGTTCGAGATGCCTCGAACAAAGGTTTGTTGTATGAGAGGCAGCAAAAAATCTTGAAAGATCTGAATCTTGGTGATATGGGATTTTGTAATATTGAAGAAGGTAAAGGAACTCTTTCAAGAAAATTGAATTCAGTAAAGGTGTTTCTTGTTCTAGATGATGTGGATCATGTAGACCAACTGGATGCTTTGATGCCTGTAAAACGTGGACTTGAAAGTGGTAGTCTTATCATTGTTACTACAAGGGAACATGATGTCCTTAGATTTTGGAGGGTTACTTGTATATATAAAATAAGAGCTCTTGATCCAGTTTATGCTAAACAACTTTTTACTTTGCATGCCTTTGAACAACCTCTTCACCAGGATGGATTTGAGGAGCTTGTAGAGAAGTTCTTAAAGGCTTGTAATGGACTTCCGCTCTCTCTCAAGGTTATTGGAAGACAGCTCAAAGGGGAGTTTGACAAAGAAATTTGGGAGTCTTTGTTGCATAAAGTCACGACAGTGGTACCTTATGATATTCAAGAGATACTGAAAATAAGTTATGACAACCTTGATCATCAGGAAAAAGAAATGTTTCTTGATGTTGCATGTTTTTTCATTGGAGAAGAGAGTAGTTTGGTCATTGAAATATGGAATGGATTGGGATGGAGTGGTCAACAAGGTTTGAAAAGTCTTTTTAATAAGTGTTTGGTTGAATTTGATGGAGTCAAAATAAATATGCATGATCATATTAGAGACTTGGGAAGGAGCCTTGCTACAAGCCAATCACCCTATCGCTTTGGACTCCCCAAAGCAATTATCAATGTTCAGAACCAAATAGAGGTAAAATTCAATATTTACAATTAATTTAACAAGAAATAATTTATTTATTATATAATTAAATAATATATTTTTTTATCATACAGTTGTTTGTGTCCACTAAGTTTTATCCATTTTATGATTAATTAGCTTTCTAATAAAACAGTCTAGCTTAATATTAGGTGTCTCAATCAATGTAGAACTAAACCAAAATTTATTAATATGGGTGTTGGCTGTAATAGGTTTACAATTTTTAGCATTTGATTTTGTATACATCTGATCTAGTCTCTGTACTAATGTATATGGTGTCTACATTATTTATTGTGAAAAAGTATTCTTACTGTCTGCTCTTTCATAACTAAATACAGGTCTATTGTAAGGTCTTTTCTTAGTCAGGAACAAGATGTATTCTCTAAATTTTTAGTTCTGCAGTTCTTATTTAGAGGCTTTTCTTTGCTCAATTCGCAAACTTGCAACGGCTCGTTTGTGGAAAGATATAGATACTAATATTTTTTAAATAATTAAATTAATGTCTTGATTCATTAAATAAATTATATATAAAAAGTTTAATGGATCCAAGAGAGGCTGTGTAAGCAATACTATTACAACTCAAGATATATTTCATTTTTTTTTAGCCCGTAAAGTTCTGACCAGATTTCAGAATCTCTGATGACACTATTACATGAAATGCAATATGGAAATCCAGGTTTGAGTTGTTTACATTTTTGTGACGCTTCGTTTAATTTGCTGGTTTTCTCTTCCAAGACCAAGAAGAAGAGAGCCTGCCTAGCCAGGCCTGCTTATAATCAAATAGGGGAAGAAAATTTACTTATTCAGATTGTATATTGTGTTTGGGTAGGTAGAAATTAATTATTGATCTTAGTGCTATATTACTGTCGAGTTTAATTTTATTCTATATTCTCTCTTTATGCAGAGGACAATCGGCATTCATGGAATAATAGTAACCGGAGATCAAGTGAATTGGGATTATTGGGTTTGTTTGACCCCATCTCTTGTTTCTCTACTCTTAGAATTTAAATGTCCATAAATGTTTACAATGATATGTTTTAGGTTTATCTTTTATTTTATGTTTTATGATTTTTATTTAGGAACGAGGGATTCGCTATCCAAAAATGGCCGGGAGAATAAATGGGGTTGATGAGTTTCACGTTCGGTTCTCCGAGGGAGGAATCGAGGTTGACACAAATTGTGGAATCTGGTCGCTCTCACCCTCTTCAGTTGGGCTCAAATATTTAGTGATTAGTGGGGATTCTTTTTATAGTGAAGTATCAAGAGACCTGGTGTGGCTTCGCTGGTTCAGAATTGAACGGCCAAATCTTCCGGCAGGAGTTTTAATGAAAAATCTGAGGGTTTTAGAAATCTTTGAAGAAGCATATGGAGGACATTATTTGAGAAAGCTGTGGGTTAAGAGCGAGGTAAGCCGAGTATGTTTTGAATCTATATTTCGACTCTTTTATAATTGCTCAATGCTTTACGTTCCTCTACTCGGAATTATGTTGCAGGTCCCTGTGCAGTTGCGGCATTTGTTATTATCTGAGTGCACGAAATTTCAAGGTTTTCCAAAATCGATAAGGCTTCTCACTCATTTGAAGAAGATAGAAGTCACTGATGCCTCCAGTGTTACGAGTCTGCCAGACGAGTTTTGCTTTCTCAAATCCCTGGAATACCTCACTCTGTTTAAGAGTGAACTGCAATCACTGCCGATCAATTTCGGCAACTTGACCAGTCTGCGGCATCTTGATTTGCGGGAAAGCAGTATGTTGAGTACATTGCCGGCTTCTTTCAAAAACCTGAGTCTCCTCCAACATCTCAATTTGGACGAGTGTAGAGAACTCACATTGAAGTCAGAAGAGGAGTTGAGCTATCTGCAAAACGTAACAAAGCTGAAGTATTTGAATCTTGATAGGTGCGAGCGATTGGAAGTGTTGCCGCGTCACATCGCAAATAATGTTTCCCTGACAGAGCTACGATTGGGGTGTCTGCTGAGGGAGCTACCAGAGAACATCGGTCGGCTGTCTTCTTTGACAAAGCTTTGGATTAAAGGTTGTCCCGAGCTGAAATGTCTGCCTGAATCTCTCGGAGATTTGTCTTCTTTGACAGAGCTACGATTGGGGTGTCCGCTGAGGGAGCTACCAGAGAACATCGGTCGGCTGTCTTCATTGACAGAGCTACGATTGGGGTGTCCGCTGAGGGAGCTACCAGAGAACATCGGTCGGCTGTCTTCTTTGACAAAGCTTTGGATTGGAGATTGTCCCGAGCTGGAATGCCTGTCCAAATCTCTCGGAGATTTGTCTTCTTTGACAAATCTTGAAATCAGTTATTGTCCCAAGCTGAAATGTCTGCCCGATTCTCTCGGAGATTTGTCTTCTTTGAGACAGCTTCAGATTCATCGTTGTCACAAGGTGGAATGTTTGCTCGATTCTCTCGGAAATTTGTCTTCTTTGAGACAGCTTGATATTAGAGATTGTTCTGAGCTGGAATGTCTGCCCAATTCTCTCGGAAATTTTTCTTCTTTGACACAGCTTTGGATTAGAGATTGTTCTGAGCTGAAATGTCTGCCCGATTCTCTCGGGCATTTGTCTTCTTTGACAGAGCTTGATATTGGAAATTGTCCCGAGCTGAAATGTCTGCCCGATTCTCTCGGAGATTTGTCTTCTTTGACAGAGCTTGACATTGAAAGGTGTCCCGAGCTGAAATGTCTGCCCGATTCTCTCGGGCATTTGTCTTCTTTGACAGAGCTTGATATTGGAAATTGTCCCGAGCTGAAATGTCTGCCCGATTCTCTCGGAGATTTGTCTTCTTTGACAGAGCTTGACATTGAAAGGTGTCCCGAGCTGAAATGTCTGCCCGATTCTCTCGGGCATTTGTCTTCTTTGACAGAGCTTGATATTGGAAATTGTCCCGAGCTGAAATGTCTGCCCGATTCTCTCGGAGATTTGTCTTCTTTGACAGAGCTTGACATTGAAAGGTGTCCCGAGCTGAAATGTCTGCCCGATTCTCTCGGGCATTTGTCTTCTTTGACAGAGCTTGATATTGGAAATTGTCCCGAGCTGAAATGTCTGCCCGATTCTCTCGGAGATTTGTCTTCTTTGACAGAGCTTGACATTGAAAGGTGTCCCGAGCTGAAATGTCTGCCCGATTCTCTCGGGCATTTGTCTTCTTTGACAGAACTTGATATTAGAGATTGTCCCGAGCTGGATCGTGTGGGAGAGAAATCTGTAGAAAAAGCGATTAGGCAGCTGAGCAATCTTCAGAGGCTGAGTGTAGTCAAGTGTCCAATCAGCGGCTCATCATTATCGTTTGGATCGAGCAATCTTCAGACTCTGCGTGTAGAAGAAACAGATTTGGAGGAGATCGAAGCACTGCCAATGACCCTCGAGTCAATATATTTGGAAGACTGTGAAATGCTGAAGAAAATTCCGAGTCTTGCAAGATCAACTTCTCTGAGAGGATTTCATCTAGAAGGACGCAACAGAATTGTGAAAATCGAAGGTATAGAAAATTGCATAGGATTGAAAGAGCTAACTATTGAGAGCAGAATGGAGGTTCCGGGAATAGAAAGCTTGGAACGCTTGCAGAATTTGAGGAAGCTGAGGCTGACAGCAAACAACGGAGCAGTTATTGAACGTTGTATTCCTAGGATGCAGGTAATAGTGGTGTTCATAGGACTAGAAATTTCTAACTTTTTTTCGCAATCTGTTTGCGGGGCATTTACTGAATGTTGGGAATGTTGCAGGAATGGCCATCTGGAACAACAGTGATATGTGCGCGGGCAGTCCCTGATGCGGCCTCGCTTCTACAATCTTTACTCCCTTCGAATGTGAAGATCGTTGACTCCATCTCCAATAAAAAATTTGACTCTTATCGTTTAGAATTGATGAAAAGGCGTATCTCCAATGGCGGAGCCTTCATGCTCTGTTTTGTTATAAATTGTGTTTCTTCACAGGCGAAATTTTCTATCCCAAGTGGTCGCATTAAAGTAGAAAAGGGTAGGTGGGCATGCGTAGGTGTCTATAAACCACGTTCCTACATCTATCCGCATATAAAGAATGAAGTGGAGAGAGGTTTTTCTGTGACGGGGGAAGAGGGAACGCTAATGGAGGCATTTCACAAGTTATGGCCGCTTTTCATTCAAAGTTAATAATCTACCCATCAAATTTACAGCATGGAAGCAATGTTATTGCGATGAAGTGGCTTCCGAGTGCATTGTAATATAATGTTAGCAATGTTTACTTAGAAAATTTTATCATCATTTTAAAATTTTTTGGGTTCAAATTGTAAATCATCTTTATTTTCATCAATTTTATGAATTAAATTAAATTTTGTATGAATTTTTAGCATATTTTGATAAATTTATTTATTATATTTAATTGTTTATTATATATTCTAGTATTTGTAGCAGTAGAAAATGCAAGGGAAAAGTAGATAGAAAAGTGAAAAGAAATTACAAGAAAATATAGATTGGTTCACATGTATCTTTGAATAATATATTTTTGTACATAATTTTACAAACAAATTAGTTTAAACAGTTAGCATCCAATATGAATAATTCAAAGTTATATCAACATTTTTGTATTGATGATTGAACTTTTTTATATATTGTGAATTGCATATTTAAGGGAAAGAAATAGGAAGCAACATCTAAAACATATTGTCCACGTTAGTAACAACTTTGGGTAATGCTTATCAAGTTTTTGTGTCCCGATCCATTTAACCAAATATATTAGCAATGTCTACTTGAAAATTTTCTCATCATTTTCAATTTTATGTGTTCAAATTGTAAATCATCTTTATTTTCATCAATTTTATGAATTAAATTAACTTTTGTACGAATTTTAAGTATATTTTGATAAATTCATTTATTATATTTAATTATTTTTTATATATTCTAGTATTTGTAGGAGTAGAAGATGCAAGGGATAAGTGGATAGAAAAGTGAAGATAAATTACAACTTGAAGTATAGAAAAATATAGATCCATTCACGTGCATCATTGAATAATATATTTGTGTATATAATTTTATTTTTTTAATCATTATTTGAGAGAATTAAATTATTTTAAACAATTAGCATCTAATTTGAATCATTCAAAGTTACATCAACATTTTCATATTAATGATTGAAACTTTGGTTTTTTATTGCTTGTAAATTGCATATTCAATGGAAAGAAGTGGGAAGCGACATCTAAAACATATTCTCCGCCTAAGTACGAACTTTGGTAATGCCTATCAAGTTTTTGTGCCCTGCTCCATTGATCCAAATCTTGTACACAATGCTCTTCTTCAAAATTCCTTTGATCCAACTCCTACTTTATGTAAATGAACCTATTGACGTGATCAAAAGAGGCCAACTTGTCCATATTCATATAAACAAAAATTGGAGAATGAAGACACTACAAATCATAGAATAAACTTTTAAATTTTGTGTTGAAATGATTCTCGAGGGAGGATTAACTGTTTCAATCAGTGTGACGAAAACATTAGTCGTTGCATTTAAAGGCAACGATTACTAATTTGCCATTGTAATTTTGTTAGCAAATGACAAATGTGACGAAAATCACTCAAGCTTGAGTTAAATAATGGTAAGCCACATGATTAAAACTATTATTTTCAATAAATGACAGGAATTTTTTTAGCGTTCTTTCTATGCATTGTCTTTTTCTTTCAATTGAAATTTACAAATCATAAAGAATTTCTTTCAATCTTTGGATTCTTTGACTAATTGTTTATTATTCTATTAAGTGTATGGGTTTTTCCTTTTGAATTTTTAAATAATTTGGCTAAGTCATAGGGATGTAAATTGTGGCTAGAGTATTTTGTGTTGTATACGATTAGAGTATTTATGGGTAGAATTTATTGGCAAGATTTATAAATTTATGTCAGTTAATTATAGTTTTTATGAGGACTCAATTCTAAATAGTTCAAATATCTTCTTATAATTAAAGAGATTCAATATGCGTTAAAATATGATAAAATATTGGTGATCATGGCCTCAACTCGATTGTAATACACACTAAAATTCTAAATTGTATATGATTACAAGAATTGAGTTGTATATGATTGAATTTTTTTATATTTTGTGTTAGTTATTTATCATTCACACATTTAAAAAAAAATAAAAATTGTTAAACTGTAAAGCTAGGATTCATAAGCACTAATTTCAAAATAAATGAATATATTAATGATGAATTGTTTTTCACTGTACAAAAGTAGAAGGAAAAATTAGAATTTTATTAATGTTATAATTTAAACTATCAATTTAAAAGCTAGAAAAAATGGTGAAGTCTACTAATATGAATCTAGCTTATGTGAACCCAGTACATGAGAATGAAATAAAGAAACCTTGAAGCCCTAGCAACGATCCATTCTTCTTGCTAGGGGGCATCGAAGAAGTCACCAATGACAAAAAGGAAAGCCTTGTGTAGGATCTGCTACACCACATGGTCAGTAAAAAAGAAGTTTAGATATTAACCTGCATTACGTGAATAGCTTTGAAATCCTGTCAATGCTCCATGAGAACTGAACAAAGCAACTCAAGGAAGTAGTGATGTAGCCATACAACAGATTAAGAGAAACATAAGAGAAAAGATAAGTAAAAAAGATTGGATCCATCCCTCCCGAGACATATAAAACCCAATCCACAATAGTGAATGACGAAGGATGGATAATAATTCATAGAAGGAAGAAAGTCAAACCTCCCAAACATAAGAGGAACTCTTGAAGAGATTACATGGAAATTTGAAGTAGAATTTATAACAAAATAGCCTAAAACCCCAATTCAACCAAAGAAATGCTTGGGCTTATTGAGAACGGGCTAAAGAAACAAGAAAAGATCTTCTTCAAAACCAAATATGCATTGCCAATGAAGTAATGTATATATCACTCTTTAGAACAATGACTGGCAAAACCACTCAATCATAAGGGCGAAGAAAAGACAAATTCCCTGCTGACTTTGAACAAAGGTAAGACTGTAAACTTGTCTAATAACCATAAGCCTAAATTCATATATGAATCACTTTATCTTGCAGAATCAGTTTTAACAACAATTCAGTTGTTTGCGTCCCCAATAGCATGCTTTCTTTATCCTCTTTCTCTATGACCAGCTTCCATGGCATCTACTTTTTCCAATGGGAGCAAAGGAAAGGCTAAATTAGTTATGGACACTTTTCATGAACTGACACCATTTGCATCTTCTTTATCTTTTTCCTCAATAACCATGAAAAGACCTTCCTATGATGTTTTCATCAATCATCGAGGACCAAACATCAAATTGGCCATAGCTACTGCTCTCAATGGCATCTCTCTGTGTTTTTGGATGAACCGGAGTTAGAATATGGAGATTTCTCTCCCCAAACATTACAAGTGTTGAAATATTAAATGCAGATAGTCGTTTACCCCTTGAGCCAAATGCACACCTACCGTCCTGACCACGTTAGAAGTTTTAATGCTTGGTAGGTGAATTTCAAATTTGGAAAAGAAGGAGAAAATATTTTTGAAGAGAAAAAAAAAAGGAATGAATCTGATTCATTCAGTCAGTTGAACAGTTTAGCAAATCAAAGAGTTGCAGAAGAGTAGAGTAGAGAAGTGCAAGTGCACAGAGCAAAGAAGGAAATTGATTAGCATATGAAGTCAGAGTTCAGAAGACAGAAGAGTTTCAGCTTGGTATTTGCACTACATGTGTGAAATTTTTTTTCATTCTCTAAGTTACCATTGATTTGACCTGTGAAGCAGTGATTTCTCTAGGCATTGTTGTATGTAGCCATTAAAGTTGTAAGTTTTAAGTTTTTACCAGTTTGAAGATTTTAGGGTTTTCTGGTTGAAGCTGAATGCTCCCAGATTTTATAATAGTTTTATCATATTTGAATAGAAAGCAAGAAAGCAAGTAGGCATATTAAAATCTATTATTCTTCCTCTATTTATTGCATTTGAGAAGTTCATTGTTGAAAGCTTCATACTTTGGCTCTCTGGTTTTAATGGTGGAAAAATCTAGGTTGTAAGTTTGGTTTACAACCCACTCGGTTTGGTCTTTACCAAGTCCTCTCTTTGTTACTCTCACTAAGTTCTGTTTGCAGTTATTACTGAACACACTTGGCATCCTCTTCTATCGAGCACCACTTTGTAGTGGCTATCGAGCTCACTCGAAATTTCTTGTTCCCAAACTCACTCAACATATACTTGTGCCAAGTTCACTTGGCTTTCTCTTGTGCCGAGCTAACTTGGCACTCACTACCTACCACTCG
This sequence comes from Cupressus sempervirens, assembly GCA_028749045.1. Classification (NCBI taxonomy): domain Eukaryota; kingdom Viridiplantae; phylum Streptophyta; class Pinopsida; order Cupressales; family Cupressaceae; genus Cupressus; species Cupressus sempervirens. The sequence goes on from CM053791.1 coordinate 554,978,338, forward strand.
GCATCCATTGGTGCTGAGCAAAAGTGTCACTCAGCACCTTCATGTGCCAAGCAAAATTTTTAGGTTTGTAATTTTATTTTTCAGATGGTATCAAAGCTTTGAGGCCCCACATCCATAGTTAGTTAAGGCATCTTTTTTCAAGGATTTTTGACATGGCAAGAGATATAGGAAAGATATGGCAGCAACCACCATCCTTTAGTGGAAAAAATTATGATACATGGGCAAAGAAGATGAAAACCATAATGGATGCAAATGATTTATGAAAGTTTGTGATAAATGGGTTCAATGATGTGACAAACCCAGCTCAGTATGCTACTCTCACAAATCCACAAAAGACTTAGTTGAAAGAGTCAAGGAGAAAGGATGTTAAGGCATTAAGTCTAATTGAAGCAGTAATGACAGAGACATTCTTTCCCAAGATTGCAACATCAAATTATGTAAAGGAAGCATGGGACATCCTTGAGACGAACTTCAAGGGGATTGATAAGGTTAGACTACTGAAGCTACAAATGATCAGAAGAGAGTTTGAGAACCTTCAGATGAGGGACAATGAACCTACTGCAGAGTTCAGCTCACAAATCTCCACTTTGATTCTCCAACTCAAATCAAATGGACAAGAGTATGATGAACAAAGAATTGTAGAAAAGATATTGAGGAGTTTGCCTCAGAAATATGACAACCTTGTGATGATCATAGAGGAAGCAAAAGACCTCACCACATTGACCATGGATGAGTTGATGGGCACTCTTCAAACCCATGAGCACTGGATAAATAGATCAGCAAGAACTTCTCAAGAGTAGTCTTTCAAGGCTCAAAAGAATTCAAGAGGCAGTGGGAGAGGTAGAAATGGCTCCAGTAGAGGCTCAAGAAGTAGAGGTCATGGAAGGAATGATCAAAGGAATGCTAGTGCAGAAAGATCAAGAAGAGCAAGCAACCAAGAGGGAGAAAACACCTCTCAAAACAGCTCTAGAGGGAGTAAGAAGAATTACAACTCCAATAAGAGTAATGTTGAATGCTACTACTATCATAAGTGTGGGCATTATGCAAGTGAATGTTAGAAGAAATAGGGTGATCAGTCAAAGCAAAATGCTAATGTGGCTGATGTGAACATGGGAAATGCAAATAATCCCATAGCCTTCATCATGTGTAACATTGGTGAAGAAGGAAGCCCTAAGGTATGGTACTTAGATAGTGGATGTAGCAACCACATGAGTGGTAATGAAAGTTTATTTTCTTTCATTGATAAGACTTCTATGTTTGAAATTAAGATTAGAAATAATGGAACTATTCCCATAGTGGACAAAGGATCTAATATGGTTCGCACTAAGCAAGGTCAGAAGAAGGAGATACAAAATGTGTATTTTGCCCCCGGTATGAAGCACAACTTAATGAGTGTTGGACAACTCATTCAAAATGGATACAAAGTGCTAATGAAAAATGACCAATGTGTCATTCATGAGAAGGATGGGAGTAATAGATTACTCACAGTAGTCCAAATGACAAAGAACTAGATATTCCCATTGAGGATAGAGACATGTTTCTCTTCTCAAGTCAGTGTTGCACCTCCCAAGCATGCATGTATCGTAGTACATTAGCAATAAGCTCTTAGGGACATGATTAAAGACCCCTCCAAGCTTTGGCATCTCAGGTATGGACATCTTGGCTTTGCTGGTTTAAATTTGTTGTCCAAGAAAAGAATGATAGATGGTTTGTCAAGCATTGCAGATTCATATGACAAGTGTGAGGCTTGTATATTGGGTAAGCAGCATAAGCTTCCCTTTAATTTTAGAAATTCTAGAAGGGCTAGGGCACCATTAGAATTAGTGCATTCTAATTTGGTAGGCTCTATGCAAACTACTTCTATTGGGGGGAGTAATTATTTTATGACATTTATAGATGATTTCAATCGTAGGACATGGTTGTATTTTTTGAAGAATAAATCTGAAACATTTAATAAAATTTGTTGAATTGAAAGCCTTGGCTGAAAAAGAATGTGGACACTATGTAAAGGTCCTTAGATCAAATAGAGGAGGGGAGTCTACCTCCAATATGTTTGTAAATTTTTGCAAGCAAAATGGCATCAAGAAAGAACTCACTGCTAGTTATACTTCGTAGAAAAATGGAGTGGCTAAGAGAAAGAATAGGACCATTATTGAAATGGCAAGAAGTATGATGAAAGAAAAAGGACTTCCAACTGAATATTGGGTAGAAGTTGTAGCAAAAACAGTATATTTGATCAACAGGTGCCCTACAAAATCTGTTCATAACAAGATACCTCTTGAGGCTTGGTCAAGGAATAGATGGGCAATTCAGCACTTGAGAGTGTTTGGATGTGTAGCATATGCACATGTGCCTAAGGAACAAAGGCAAAAGCTAGATGAAAAAGGTGTGAAGTGCATCTTCATAGGGTATAGCTTAGAATCAAAGGCTTATAGATTGTATGATCCAATTAACAAGAAGATCATCATTTTAAGAGATGTGGAGTTTTTTGAAAATAAATGGGATGGCTTGGTAGATGAATCCTCAAGGACTTCAAGTAAAGTGTCTACTATTGAAGAGGAAGAAGATGACATTAGTGATCGGCAAGAAGATGGAGCAAAAAACATGGATTGCAGAGAAAGGCAAAAAGGAAAGTAGCCCTTAACATGCTGAGCAACAACTCCAAGCACTTCAAGACAACCCTGGGCTAGTATGCAAAATATGAATAGCAACAATACTAAAAATTCAGATCCCACTCTCGCCTCCCTATTGCCAAGAAAGACCAAGAGTTTAAGGGAGATATACCAAGATGAAAGGTATGAGGAAGATTATGATAAGAGTGTAAATTTTGCATTATTTTCTCATAGTGATCCAATTTATTTTGAGGAAGCTGTGAATGAGGAGAAATGGTGTAATGCCATGGATGATGAAATAGATGTTATTGAAGGGAATGAGACGTGGGAGTTAACTACTTTGCCTCCCAAGAAACAAGTAATTGGAGTGAAATGGGTTTACAAGACCAAGTGCAATGCTAAAGAAAAAATAGATAGGCATAAGGCACGTTTAGTGGTTAAGAGATACAAGCAATAGTATGGCAAAGATTATAATGAGACATATGCCTTGATTGCAAGAATGAAAATCATGCATGCTATCATAGAAATTGCAGCCTAGCACAAGTGGAAGGTATATCAAATGGATGTGAAGTCCACCTTCTTGAATGGTGTATTGAAAGAAGTTTATGTGGAGCAACCACCTAGTTATGAAGTTGCAGGTAAAGAACACAAGGTGTATAGATCGAAGAGAGCTCTTTATGGGCTCAAGCAAGCTCCAAGGGCATGGTATAGTAGCATTGACTCATATTTGATAGGAATTGGCTTTAGCAAAAGCGATGATGAGCCCACACTTTACATCAAGGCATCAAATGGTAATCTTTTTATTGTTGTCTTGTATGTAGATGATTTAATCTTCACTGCAAATGATAATTTTCTAATTGGTGAGTTCAAAGAGGCTATGAAAAATTAATTTGAAATGATAGACCTAGGTCTCTTGAAGTACTCTCTAGGCATAGAAGTTAAACAATGCATAATGGCATCTTCATCTCTCAAGAAAAATATGCAAGGTAGATTTTGAAGAGATTCAAAATGCAGAATAGTAAGGCAACCCCAACACCAAAAACAATAGGTCTAAAGTTGAGCAAGTAAGATTGCAGCAAAAGTGTGAATCCAACACTATACAAGCGTATGGTTCGAAGTTTGATGTATTTGATTTCAACTCGGCCAGACATGATGCATGCAGTAAGTTTGATTTCCAAATTTATGGAAACACCAAAGGATTCCTATTAGCAAGTGGGAAAGAGGATCCTAAGGTATGTGAATGGTACCAAGGGATTTGGAATTTTGTATACTGTAGAAAATGATTTCAAGTTTGTGGGTTATATAGATAGTGATTGGGTTGGAAGTTTAGATGATAGGAAGAGCACTTCCAAATACATATTTCATATGGGATCAGGTGAAATTTCATGGGCATCCAAGAAGAAACCTATTGTTGCTCAATCTACAATAGAGGCTGAGTATATAGTAGTAAATGCAGCAACATGTCAAGCTATTTGATTAAGGAGGATCTTGACAAATTTGAATGAAAGGCAAGAGGATGGAACCACAATTTATTGTGACAAAATATCATCAATTGCATTGTCCAAGAATCCATTCTTCAATGGGAGAAGTAAACACATAGAGATTAGATATCACTTCATCGGAAATGGGGATATCAAAATGGAATTTTGTAATTCTGAGCAATAGTTAGTAGACATTTTCACAAAGCCTTTAGAAATTGGAACTTTTGTACACCTAAGAGAGAGTTTTGGTGTAGTTGATTTGGATAAGGAGTGATACTTATTTGTTTGGCTCAGGACAAAGGGGGAGTGTTGAAATATTAAATGTAGATAGTTGTTTGCCCCTTGAGCCGAATGTCTACCTACCATCCTGACTGCGTCAGAAGTATTAATGCTTGATAGGTGAGTTTCAAATTTGGAAAAGAGGGGGAAAACATTTTTGAAGAGAAAAAAAAGTAATGAATCTAATTCATCCAATTCTTTGAACAGTTCAGCAAATCAAAGAGTTGCAGAAGAGCAAAGCAGAGAAGTGCAAGTGCACAGAGCAAAGAAGGAAATTGATTAGCAGATCAAGTCAGAGTTCAGAAGACAGAAGGGTTTCAACTTGGTGTTTGCACTGCATGTGTTGAATCATTTTTCATTCTATAAGTTATCATTGATTCGACCTGTGAAGCAGTGATTACTCCAAGCATTATTGTATGCAGCTATTAGAGCTATAAGTTTAAAGTTTAAAGTTTTGAGTTTTTACCAGTTTGAAGATTTTAGTGTTTTCTGGTTGAAACTGAATGCTCCTAGATTTTGTAATAGTTTTATCATATTTGAATAGAAAGCAAGAAAGTAAGTAGGCATATTAAAATCTATTGTTCTTCCTCTATTTATTGCATTTGCGAAGATCATTGTTGAAGGCTTCATACTTTGGCTCTCTAGTTTTAATGGAGGAAAAATCTAGGTTGTAAGTTTGGTTTACAGTCCACTCGGTTTAGTCTTTACCAAGTCCTCTCTTTGTTACTCTCATAAGTTATGTTTTGTATTTATTACTGAGCTCACTTGGCACCCTCTTCTGTCGAGTACCACTTTTTAGTGGCTACCGAGCTCACTCGACATATATTTGTGCTGAGTTTTCCTTGTGTCGAGTTCACTTAGCTTCCTTTTGTGTTGAGCTAACTCGGCACTCACTGCCTGTCACTCGACATCCGTTGGTGTCGAGAAAAACTGTCACTTGGCACCTTCATGTGCCGAGCAAAATTTTTAGGTTTGTGATTTTATTTTTCACAAGTAGTAATGATAAGTGCTCTAGTCCATATTTCTATTTCTCTAAGGGGTATGCAAAATCCCCCTGGTGTTCAGAAAAACTCTCATTATGGTCAAATCTGGTACCTCGATTATTCTAATCTTCTACCATGTAGATCCTACAGATCTCAAATGGGTACATCAAGGGAAAGGAAAGTATGTTGATGCCTTTGAAGGATATTTACAAAAGAACAGATATTTGGGGAAACTGAATTAGTGGAAGAAGGCACTCTTCAAGAAATCATTTTACAAGGGCAAAATTTCATACAAAATAAAGGGTAATTCATATATAGTTGGACTCACTATTTTAAAAAATATCATTTATTTTTAGTTTATGTGTAATTTTAACTTTGGCATGTACAATGTTTTGATTTTCTAATGTTTCTACTTTTTTAGCAATGAGGATAGTCAGTTGAAGGATATTGTGAATACTGCATTGAATATAGTAAAAAGAGATTCATTATGGGTTGCAGACTATCTAGTAGGTATGGAAGAAATAATGGAAGACTTTGAGAATAATACAATTCATTCTATGAAATTTGATCAGGGTGTACAAAACATTGGGGTTTGGGGATGGGTGGGTTTGGTCAGACTACCCTAGCAAAGAAGTTATACAATAAAAATTCTTCTATCTTTAAGTGGTCCAAATCTGTATCAAATATTCGAGATGCCTCAAAAAAAGGTTTGTTGTATGGGAAGCAACAAAAAATCCTCAAAGATCTGTGTGTTGAAAATGTAGCATTTATTAATAATGAAGAAGGTAAATAAACTCCTTCAAGTCATTTAAGATTAATTAAGATATTTATTGTTCTAGATGATGTGGATCATGTAGACCAACTGGTTGCTTTGATGCCTACAAAAGACAAACTTGAAAGTGGTAGTCTTATCATTGTTACCACAAGGAAATATGATGTACTTAAATTTTGGCCTATCGCCACTATATATAAAATGAGAGCTCTTGATCTAGTTTATGCTAAACAACCTTTTTTTGGCATGCTTTTGGAAAACTTCTTCACCAAGATGGATTTGAGGAGCTTGTAGAGAAGTTCTTGGAGGCTTGCAATATACTACCACTCTATTTCAAAGTTATTTCCAAGACAACTCAAAGGAGAGATTGACAAAGAAATTTAGGAGTCTTTGTTGCATAAAGTCATGATAGCAGTACCTAGTGATATTCAAGAGATATTTAAAATAAGTTATGACAACCTTGATCATCAAGGAAAAGAATTTTTTTTTTAATGTTGCATGTTTTTTCATTGGAGAAGAGAGTACTTTGGTAATTGAATTATGCAATGGATTGGATGGAGTGGTCAACAAGGTTTGAAAATTCTTTATCATAAGTGTTTGGTTGAATTTGAGGGAGACATAATAAATATGCATGATGTATTAGAGACATGGGAAGGAACTTTGCAACAAGCCAATCACCCTATTGCTTTGGACTCCCCCAAATAATTATTAATGTCCAAAACCAAATAGAGGTAATTAAATTCAATTTTTTAATTAACTTAGAATGAATCAATTAATTTACTTCATAACTAAATCATATTGTTTCCAACAAACTAAGTTTTATTGAATTTATGATTAATTAGCTTGCCATACTCACTTCCCATTTACTTAGTGTGTGTTTCAAGTAATGATTAGTCAAAATAAAATTTACTAATCTCAGTGCTAGTTACATTAGCTTTTCTATTTTTAAGCCTTTGATTTTCTATATTTCTATTATAATCTCTATGGTACATACATTATTTATTATAAAAAATTATCTAGTGTTATGGATGTTGATGGGTGTCTTAGGTCTATTATTTGGTCATTTTGTTCGGTGAGGAACACATTCTCTAAATTTTCAGTTCTACAGATTTAAGATGGAGGCTCAACTGTATATTTAAAATTACAACTTCTCCTTTAACAAAAATATAGATAGTAATAATAAATTGTTATTTCTTAAAATAATTATGTTAAAAAAATTGTTTTATTAATTTTTCATCAATTTAATGGATTATGGAAAAATGGTATCTTTAATAGACACTAATATTTCTAAAATAATTTAATTGATGCATTAATTCGTTAAAAAATTATGTTTAAATTATAACAAATTCAAAGTTTAAAGTTTAATGAATGTTTGATGCATTTATTCATTAATTAATTGTACCAAATTCATAGGAGATTTCAATATCTCTGATGACACTCTTACATAAAATGCAATACTAAAATCTTTCATGTTGATTGTTTAAATTTTTGTGATGCTTCTTTAATTTACCAATTTTCTCTTCTAATCAAACGAAGAAGAAGATAGTATAGCCAACTAGGCCCATTTTACAATCAAATACTAGATGGGAAATTAATTATTTATAAAAATAATACGTGTTTGGGAAGGCAAAAATAATTTATTGATCTTAGTGCTAGTTGTATAAGTACTTTGATTTTTAAGTAATTAATTTTATATTCTCTCTATATGCAGAAGAGAATGGAGAGAATCGATATTCATGGAATAATAGTAACCCTAGATCGAGGGTAAGTGCACCAAGTTGTGGTGCCAAAAGGGGGGTATAAGTGGACACCTTTTTTTTGAAATCAACAATTTCTGAACTTCAACAAGAATTTGAAGATAGCTATGCTCAAAATTTTAAGATATCACAAAAACAAAAGTCACAGTCCTTTGAATCTAGTTTATAAACTACTATTTTCTTTTTTCAAAATGGTTTAGTTTTAGGTCCTCAAAAAAGGGGGCCATAGAAAGTGGTACTGTTTATTCCAAGAAACACATAACATAGTACAAAGTGTGGCCCCCCTAAAATTTTAAACTTTTTTTTTTTGAAATTCTTTAATCGCTTTGGTCAAAGTTACCTAACACTATGTAGTTTATCCCAAATTTTTTGGGTAATTTTATAATGTGTTTTTTTTTAATGAATTTTTAAATTAGACACATCCCAAAAACATGAAATATTTGTGTGCTCCCCCTAGAAATGATTGAAAACTAATCTAAAATCAAAACTTCTTTTTTCAAAGTGTGTAGAATGGAGTCTAGTTTCTTAAAAACTAAGTTGTTGCAAAATTCAATGAACGAACTAAAATCTATAGCCCAATTAGTACATGTTAGTTTTTGACAAAAAATGGACATACATTCAAAAGAAATTATAGTTCACAGGCTTGAAATAATTCAAATAAAAAATAAATTATATGGTTATATAGCTAAAATAGAGACCTACAATGTCATGAAACTTGATTTTATCGATGCTCAGCCACAAGGAAACTTGAAGGAGAGCACACAAGAAAAATCAATCATTTTTGGTATGTTTGTAGCAAAACACATCTCAAACCAGTTTACAAACACCAAACCTTATGGTGGGATCCCTAAGACAAAACCAATCCTTAGGCTTGGTAGAATAAAAAGTTTTAAATAGCATGTGCACTCTATGGTGTGTGCGTGCTTTAGCACATGCACACTTTAGTGTGTATATGCTTTAATGTGCACACACTATTAAGACCTAAATAGTGCATAGGGAGGGAAGGAGAGAGGCAAAGAGAGAGAGAGAGAGAGAGGGGGGGGGATGGGTGAGAGAGAGAGAGTAGGGGATGGGAGAGAGAGGAAGTGTGAGAGAGAGAGTAGGGGTGGCAGAGAGAGAGGAAGTGTGTGAGAGAGAGAGAGTAGGGGTGGCAGAGAGAGAGAACGGGATGGGAGAGAGAGATTGAGAGTACAAAATGGGAGAGAGAGTAGGTAGTGGGAGAGGGAGTGGGAGAGGGAGAGCGAGAGAGAGAGAGAGGAGAATGGGAGTGTGTGTGCGCGAGAGAGAGAGAGAGAGAGAGAGAGAGAGAGTAGGGCATGAGAGAGAGTGTAAGAGAGAGTAGGGGTGGCAGAGAGAGAAAGTAGGGGATGGGAGAGGGGAGAGAGAGTAGGGGATGGAAGAGAGAGGAAGTGAAAGAGAGAGAGAGTAGGAGTGGCAAAGAGAGTATGGGATGGGAGAGAGAGATTGAGAGAAGGAGATGGGAGAGAGAGAGTAGGTAGTGAGAGAGGGAGTGGGAGAGGGAGAGCAAGAGAGAGAGAGAGAGAGGATGGGAGTGCATGTGAGAGAGAGAGAGTAGGAGAAGGGAGAGGAGAGAGAGAGAGAGGGAGAAGGGATGGGAGGTTGTGTGTGTGAAAGAGAGAGAGTAGGGGATGGGAGAGTGGAGAGAGAGAGTAGCTTGAGAGAGAGAGTATCCTAAGAGAGAGAGTAGGTGGTGAGAGGGGGAGTGGGAGAGGGAGAGAGAGAGGGGGGATGGGAGTGTGTGTGTGTGTGTGTGTGTGTGTGAGAGAGAGAGAGAGAGAGAGAGAGAGAGAGAGAGTAGGGGTGGTAGAGAGAGAATAGGCAATGAGAGAGAGAGAGAGTAGGGGATGGGAGAGAGAGAGAGTAGAGAGGGAGAGAGGGAGTGAGAGAGAGAGTAGGTGGTGGGAGAGGGAGAGAGAGGGGGAGATGGGAGTGTGTGTGTGTGCGTGTGAAATAAAGAGAGTAGGGGATGGGAGAGGGGAGAGAGAGAGTAGAGTATGGGAGAGAGAGAGTAGGTGGTGGGAGAAGGAGAGAGAGAGGGGGGATGGGAGAGTGTGTAAGAGAGAGAGTAGAGGATGGGAGAGAAAGAGTAGGGGTGGTAGAGAGAGTATGGGATGGGAGAGAGAGAGTGAGAGTAGGGGATGGGAGAGAGAGTGAGAGTGAGAGAAAGATTAAGGGGTGGGAGAGAGAGTAGGGGATGGGAGAGAGAGAGAGTAGGCAGTGGGAGAGAGAGAGAGAGAGAGAGAGAGAGAGGATGAGAGTGTGAGAGTGAGAGAGAGTAGGGGATGGGAGAGGAGAGAGTAGCAGATGAGAGAGGAGAGAGAGGGGGGATGGGAGTGTGTGTGTGAAAGAGAGAGAGTAGGGGATGGGAGAGGGGGAGAGAGAGAGTAGCCGGAGAGAGAGTAGGGGATGGGAGAGAGAGAGAGTAGGGGATGGGAGAGAGAGAGAGTAGGCAATGGGAGAGGGAGTGGGAGAGTGAGAGAGAGGGGGATGGGAATGTGTGTAAGAGAGAGAGAGAGTAGGGGATGGGAGAGAGTGTGAGTGTGAGAGAGAGTAGGGGGTGGTAGAGAGAGAGTAGAGAGGGAGAGAGTGAGAGTGAGAGAGAGAGAATGAGAGAGAGTAGGAAGTGAGAGAGGGAGTGAGAAAGGGAGAGCAAGTGAGAGAGAGAGAGTAGGGGATGGGAGAGGAGAGAGAGAGAGAGGATGGGTGTGTGTGTGTGTGTGAAAGAGAGAGAGTAGGCAATGGGAGAGGGGAGAGAGAGAGTAGGTGGTGGTAGAGGGAGTGGAAAGGGAGAGAGAGAGAGAGACAGTAGGCGTTGGGAGAGAGAGTGGGAGAGGGAGAGAGAGAGGGGGATGGGAGTGTGTGTGAGAGATCTAGAGAGTAGGGGATGGGAGAGGGGAGAGAGAGTAGCCTGGGAGAGAGAGAGATTAGGGGATGGGAGAGGGAGAGAGTAGGTGGTGGGAGAGGGATTGGAAGAGGGAGAGAGAGAGGGGGGATGGGAATGTGTGTAAGAGAGAGTAGGGGATGGGAGAGAGTGTGAGAGTGTGAGAGAGAGTAGGGGGTGGTGGAGAGAGAGTATGTGATGGGAGAGAGAGAGAGAGTAAGATTAGGGGATGGGAGAGAGTGTGAGAGAGAGTGATGGTGGTAGAGAGAGAGAGTAGGGAATGGGAGAGAGAGAGTAGAGAGGGAGAGAGAGTGAGAGAGAGTGAGAGAGATAAAAGGTGGTGGGAGAGGGAGAGGGAGAGGGGGGATGGGAGTGTGTGTGAGAGATCTAGAGAGAAGGGGATGAGAGAGGAGAGAGAGGAGGTGGGGATGGGAGTGTTAGTGTGTGTGAAAGAGAGAGTAGGGGATGGGATAAGCAGGGGAGAGAGAGAGAGAGAGAGGGAGAGAGAGAGAGTAGCAGATGGGAGAGAGAGAGTGTGTGTGAGAGGGAGAGACAGAGAGTAGGTGGTGGGAGAGGGAGTGGGAGAGAGAGAGAGATAGGGGAGATGGGAGTGTGTGTAAGAGAGAGAGTAGGGGATGAGAGAGAGTGTGAGAGTGAGAGAGAGTAGGGGGGTGGCACAGAGAGAGAACATGATGGGAGATATAGAGTGAGAGTAAGGGATGGGAGAGGGAGAGAGTAGGTGCTGGGGGAGGGAGTAGGAGAGTGAGAGAGAGAGAGAGAGAGAGAGAGAGAGAGAGAGAGAGAGAGAGAGGAGGATGAGAGTGTGTGAGTGAGAGAGAGGGTAGGGGATGGGGGGAGAGAGAGAGAGTAGCCACAGAGAGAGTAGGGGATTGGAGAGAGAGAGAGTAGGTGGTGGGAGAGGGGAGAGAGAAGGGTGATGGGAGTGTGTGTAAGAGAGAGAGTAGGGGATGGGAGAGAGAGAGAGTACATGGTGGGAGAGGGACTAGGAGAGGGAGAGTGAGAGAGAGTAGGGGATGGGAGAGGAGAGAGAGAGAGAAAGTAGGGGATGGTAGAGGAGAGAGAGTGAGAGATAGTAGGGGATGGGAGAGAGAGAGTGAAAATGAGAGAGTAGGGGATGGGAGAGGAGAGAGAGCAAGAGAGAGGAGGGTATAGGAGAGGAGAGAGAGTAGGGAGAGAGAGAGTAGGGGATGGGAGAGGGGAGAGAGAGAGAGTAGGGGATGGGAGAGAGAGTAGGCAGTGGGAGAGGGAGAGAGAGGGGGAGATGGGAGTGAGAGAGAGAGACAGAGTAGGGGATAGGAGAGGAGAGAGGGTGAGAGAGAGTAGGGGATGGAGAGAGAGAGAGAGAGAGAGAGAGAGAGAGAGAGAGAGAGAGAGAGAGAGAGAAGAGAGTAGGCAGTGGGAGAGGGAGAGTGAGAGAGAGAGTAGGGGATAGGAGAGGAGAGAGGGTGAGAGAGAGTAGGGGATGGGAGAGAGAGAGTAGGTGGTGGGAGAGGGAGAGTGAGAGAGAGAATAGGGGATGGGAGAGGAGAGAAAGAAAGAGAGATAGTAGGGGATAGGAGAGGAGAGAGAGAGTGAGTGAGAGAGAGTAGGAGATGGGAGAGGAGAGAGAGTGAGAGAGAGTAGGCGGTGGGAGAGGGAGTAGGAGAGGGATGAGGGTACTTGGGTATGTCAAAATTTATTTTTAATTATACTTTTATATTTATAGAAAACCACAATTTATGAGTCATGAAAATAATTTTTCAAATCAAGAACAGTGATAAAGTTTGCAAATGTAATGTATTGTTTTCAGTTTCAGAGTTGTTATATGTTTGTAATAATAATTTATGATAAATGTTTAGATGCATAACGTAGAAGGTAGACTTTAAACATGAACATGAAGATCATAAATCATATGACAATGACATATTGCAAATGATAAATTTTTGGCTTTAACAGCGATAAAGTTTATTGTTGATCAATATTGTATCAAAGTTTCAAACTGACTAGAAATTGAATTAAGCTTGATAAACAAATAATAGAGAAGGAAAACTTTAAACATGAACAAGATCATAAATCATATGATGATGACATATTGGAAATGATAAACTTATGCTTGAACAGTGATAAAGTTTATTGTTAATCAATATTCTATCAAAGTTTCAAAATGATTAGGTATTGAATTAAGCTTGATAAACAATGCTCGATACACAAACAAAAAATTGAAAAATAATAATCAGAAATCTCAATCAAGGTCCTTAGCTATAATGCTCTCCACCGAGTACCTAGTACTTGGGATACGTGTACTCGGTACTTGGGTACATGGGTACGAGTACCAGGGGTGTGGGTACAAGTACCCATGCAACCTTGATAATATATTATGATAACCAATAATGTCATACATGAATGAACATATAATATATTATGATAACCAATAATGTCATACATGAACAAACATAGAATATAAAATGATAACCAATAATGGCATACATTAACAAAAACATAAGTCTAATAATGTCATGCATCAAATATATGTCATACATCAAATATAAAATGTCATATATACATCAAATGTATATCGAATATGTTCACTGACATAAAATTCAACATATATGTCCACTAATGCCTATACATGTGAGTCTATCAACTATATCTTCTCCTTCCCACGAGGGGAAGGAAACAAATCCCTAGAGGTCTTCAGTCATCATGTGGAGGGAGATGATGGGGATGATGGTGTCTTCCTCACACACTCGCTCATCCTCTTGTTTAGGCTCTTCTCTAACTTGAGCTGATACAAACAAAGTAGATATGAATCAATAATTATTATAAATTAAAATCAAATATACGAACACAAAAAATTAATTATTTTCTTATCGCCATCAAATAGTCACTCTGTACATCCACCTTAAAGGCTCGCAAACAATCAGGTGTAACAAGGCCCTACAACAATTCAATCAATATAATCACTTATAAATAACATTAGAAATTTTGATACTAACTATTATAAACAACTAAAACTAAGAAAAATCTTTCATACCTCAACCAATGGCTCTGAAGTAGCCATCATTGCAGCAATTCTATGATTGATGGATTGTCGAAGATGAGGAGGAGTCTCAGATGTCAAGAGCTGCATGTCATACAAAAAAAGTTACATGTAACATGAAATATGAAACAAATATAATCAGATGAATTAAATTAACATGAAACAAATGTACCTCTATGAAGCTCATATCACACCTAGGCTCAGAGTCCTTAGTGACTGTCAATGGTCCAGTAGAGAACTAATGCACGTGCATAAATTTTTTTTGTCAATCCTTCTATTAGTGAACAGATTGTCCTCCTAGAAAGTGCGTGCAAATACAACTTTAAATGCCCAGGTGGGAATATTAATCGACATCAATAGTTGGATAGGTTATCATTGGATTGATAACCTTCCTCGAAAATTTTATCAAGTATAGCTCCTTGTGCAAGATATATAATGAATTGATTATGGATGCTTTTAACCAAAAAGCACAAAAGGATTTCAAATATCTACTTGTCAACACAAACAACTACAAGAAAATAAATGGTAAATGACACAAAGTTCATTCACCCGACATGCTACAAAGGATGAAATCAAGAAATACATTTTCCATCTTCTTGAGAAAATGCAGAAACAAAGAATGTATACAAGAAATAATGATGGTAAAAGCACATTTAGAGAAAACTAAAGTGACACAAAGTTCACAATTAGTGGAAAGAGGGTTGCTCAAACTCAAAGTTTTGACATACAATCAACTTTCAATTCTCCCTTCCCTAAAGCATAAAAGATGCAAACACCTTATTATGCATTTTACAATTACAATCACCATTAATGAAAGTTGTAACAAACAAAAATTCTCCTATTGCTAACACATAGTTTAGAATAGGAAAATAGAAACTTGCTCTGCCCCATATAACCTTCACAAGAAAATGGCATAACTCTAAAAAATTCTCCCTTTTCTATAGCCCACAGTCTGTAGCCTTTGAGAGAAAAGATGGAACCTTTGTCTTGCTATTACTGGCTTATTTATCTTTTCACTTCATATGGCTTTTTAGTTTCCCTAACCGAATCTTGAAACTATTTCTTTTCACCTTCCTTGATAGTTTTTCTTTGATTTTTACGACATTCAGCTTGTAAAGATTTTTCACTAAATCAAATGTCATCTTAGAATATTTGGACAAGTGGAAAATGAATAAATCGGTCCAAAATAATGATAAAAATTTGATGTTGGGAGGATTTTTTTGGATAGTCAAATGGGTCCTAGTGCCGGGGCCATAACTAATTATTCCACCATTGGATTTCCTACATTTTCAGATATGTTGGAGAGATCCTAATTTTGCACAACTTGACTAGAGCGATTGAGAAAATTATGTCCAAGTCAAAATTTATTGAAGATTGAGTGGAGGTATATAAAAATTTTGAACCATCAAACTCGTTGAACCACTTTGAACCATGTCATGTTTCAAACCTGAACTTTGAACTATCGAACCTTTACATTGAATTTGCCTCTATTTGAGCTCCTTGAACCTATGAACCACTTGATCCTCCATGAACTCCAAATCTCTAAAACTCTGAACTGAAATTGCCAGCTTTCCAAATTGAATTCAAAATCTTCTCAAACTTTGAATCTATTTCAAACAAATTGAACCATTCCAAACCACTAAAAAGAACTTTGAAGATTCACTATGATGGTATTTTATTCTTCGGCTGAGGAGCATCTCCAAACTATGATCTCTAAATTTTTGAATCATGTGTGAGGGGTTTTACACTTTTAATGGTGTATCCTTGATAAATATGAATTCTGAAATTGAACTTCTGAATTCAATTCATTGATTTGTAGCCTTCAAATTCTGAGCATATGAATTCACTGAGATTACCAAACACCTAGACTAACTTGTGAATCTATGAAACTTCTTATGTAGACTAAACCACTGAGACCAGGCCACTAAATTATACATGTGAACCTTTCAGAATTCATTAAACCTGCATGAGCAAATAGAACTATTTTGAACCACTTTGAACTACTTCAAACTTTAGTTCGAAGTGGTTCAAAGAGTTTGCACTTGAAGTTTTAAAATTGTGTCTATATCATGTACTAACACCTTCATATGATTACTTAATAAATATATGTATTAATTCAAATGATTAAATCAATGCATATCTTTGGACTTGTCGATGGGACAAAAAATGGGGCCAGTGGATCTCTACTAGGGCTACCAACACTCTTACCTTGAATTTTGAACAATGTCAATACATGCTAATTAATTAGGCATTCACTACACATAAAAAATGTGATCAAATTAGTTTATTATAATTGTAATTTACTTGTGTGTCAATGAAAAATGTCTAACTTTGGAACTGATTAGTGACGAGCCCATCATCCATACTATCTCCAGCATGACTTCCAAATGTGCATAAGGATCCACATGATGTGCACATGTGACTGCAATGCACAAAAGGCTCTTTTTCAAATAATGGACTCATGCAATGAATGAGGGTCTGCATCAAAGCATTAATCGTCCCTAGAGTGTTGGTCTCTACATGTTCCTTCACAACTAAAGGAATAATCACATGCTCACCCTATGGCTTGACAATAGGTGCCCTAACTACATTAGGGTCATGATGTGTCCCCGACCTCTCAAATGATGACCCCCCACCTCTACCCTGAGATTCTAATAAATCAAAATAATTGGGGATCTCCCCAAGGACAAATTCATAATACAATTTATTTAAGAAATACATTAGAACCTCATGATTATTGCAGGGAGGGGCATCAAAGACCATCCACCATCAATCCCAAAAATTATTTCTAATATCATCATGTATGCAGCAATGGATGGGGAACCTTTTAGTTTTCTCTCTAACAATATTTTGTTCACGAGACTTTTTAAACAATGCACAAATGCTACCTTTTGCTATTTCTTTTCTTTTACATCTTGATATGATAATTTTTTTGCATAATATCTTATTTATTCATACCTCTTAACATGCCAAATATCCAACTGACCACTAACAAAAGCTACATGGGTCATAATGGACTCAAAGGAGGATGCCAATTATGCTCTCATTGGATTGGTTTGTTCACAAGCTTTCAACCTACCAATGAGTGCTTCTAATTCATTTTCCTCTCTTTCTATTTCATTTATTATATTGTCTTGTGTACCAGGATGAGGTCTTCCAATTGGTGTAGGTTGTAGAATTTCTTGCTCTTGTTGTTGAGGTTTTTAATTCTCATCTTGTGGAGGGTTTTCATTTGGATCTTGTGGAGGGTTTTGGTTTTCATCTTGTTGGGGATTTGGTGATTCATTATTCATATTTCTTGATAAAAAACCAATTGCAATCTAAACAAATAAACAAATTTAAAGAAAAATTGAAAAAAACCTACAAAATAATGCAAAAACATATAAAACAATGCAAAAACAAGAGTAGAAAACATATTACATGATCTCGATCTCAAACTTCGGCAACGAGGAGGAATTTTGAGGAGGTGAGTGGCGAAAGTCTTTGAATTCTTCAACTTCTATACGTGCTACGAGGAGGAAATCCTTGCAAAATGAAATGGGTTGCGGGTTTGCAACCCATTTATTAATTTTTTAAATTTTTAAAAGTGTGTACGTGCTATAGCGCATACATGCTTTTAAAAGCTTTAAAAAAAATGGTGTGTCATATTTTTGGCACCACAACTTGGTGCACACACCCTCGAGTAGTTTGGGACTATTATTTGGAATCTTTTTCTTTTTTGATTTGTTTGACCACATCTCTTGTTTCTCTACTCTTATGATTCAATTTTCTATAAATGTTTATAAAAATATATTTTATTTTATCTCTATTTAGAATAAATTGAGGCGCTATTGAAAAATGGCCAGAGTAGATGGTGAGGTTGATGATTTTCACAACATTCCTCCATCAAATTAGAGTCAGATGGAGAGTACTCCATACACTTTAATGAAGGAGACTACGTAGAAGAGGATGAAGTGTAGAAAGGTTTAGCTATGATGGGGGAAGAGGGAATTCTAATGGAGGAATTTCCAATGCTATGGCCACTTTTCATTCAAAGTCAATAAGCTACCAAACTAAAAAAAATCAAATTATCGAATTTACAAACATGTAAAACATTCAAGCAATGTTATTATGAGGAATGTGTTCAACTTGTAAACAATCTTATTTTTCTTTAATAGAAATAAAAATTTTATTAAGTTTTTTTAAAAATTATTCATTATAATTTAGATATATATAAGTGGATAGGAAAGTAAAGAGAAAATATAAATAAATTTTAACAATACAAAGTGAAGTATAATAATAAAAATTGCATCCATATAGATATATCATGATATATCATTCTATAATATACTTTTGTAAATAATTTTACAACTTACGACTCAATTCTTTTCAAAAATCAACATTCAATCTTACATTAGCTTGTTTTTTTATGGTTGAGTCTTGTATCACATAAGTAAAAATTTGAAGAATGATTACAGCACAAGCCAAAAACTAGACTTGTACAATGATATATAAGGCATATGAAGGACTTCAATATCATGAGTCTTATGTGACCACCCTTTTTTATTAAACTTTAATGCATTCTTAAAGTTTAACCTTCTCAAATAATATAATAACTACAATATATACTCGTACCATTGAGTATGCTCACATCTTAAAATACCTTCCATAGAAGATGTTTCACTTTAAATTCATACAAAATATTATTCTCATTGTGCCTTATTATTTTATATCTTATTCTAGCTTGCAACAAATTAAACTTTATTAAAATCAATTTGAATTGTGTTTACAAAATCTTTAAATTTGATATGTAAAATATTCATCATTTTGGTGGTTGCTAGTTTTATATGCAAAAGAGAAATATATATTAGTGGTAAAACTTATTTGTGTTTTAATAAATATGAAATCAATTTATTCTTTACTTTTTCAAACTAAAAGCATGTTACTTGAATGAAATCTACAAGGTTATCCGCTATGGTTTTGTAATCAAAATATGGTCCAAGATAATAAGGACTTGTTGTAACTAGGAAAGTGTTTTGTGATTCTTCATTCTTAAGATTTATAGTCAATTTTAAACTAACATCATAATCATATGGGATAAGACTATTACACATCTACTCTTATCTACTACATATGTAGATATAATTATAATATAATGGTGATGATCATAACTGAAGTTACTACTTTTATAATTTATACTTAAGTGATGTTTTAATTATGTCTATGAAATCAATATAGCACACAATAAAAGATAACCACCCCTCTTTTATCTATGATTTATATAAGAAAATAAGATAGTACAAATAAAAGATAACCATATCTAGTTTGCATTTTCAAATATTCTACCAAAATAAGATACTACATAGTGAAATTTAATCTTCTCTTTTAGATATATACTCATTTTAAGAAAATAATATGTAACATGCAATAAATTGACCATCTTCATGTTATATATATAATTTTAATGTAAAAAATGATATGCTACAAATTAAGATATAATCATTTCCCTTTTATCTATTGTCATTCTAAAAAAAAAATAAAAACTAATTTTTCTCTAGTAAAAAATAAAACTAAGCACAAATGACATAATATTTCCCATTTTAGATAGGAATTGGCATTAAGAAGCATTAAGGTGTATGACGATGTCAATAAGAGCTTCTCAAGTGCCTCGTTGTTATGTGGTAGACAAAGATTTCATAATCCAATTAGGCATGTGTTCCTAATAAATGAAGAAGGTGACAAATCAAGAATCTTAAAAAATTATTGTAAAAATCTTTAAAAATAATGACATTTTGATGAGACGAGTGTGATGGATCCCACCATATAGGAGAGATGACCCCATAAATGTGTCCTCCAAATTTGAAAGATGAAAATTGTCTCATTGAACCATAAGGTATCACTTCAAAAAAAATGAAGAGACATAAGATAATTTGAAACAATCTATCAATATAAAATGGAAAGTTGGATTAAGGTGGTTGGAAACATAGAACAAGGTCATGCAACAAGATATTAACAAGGTAATGTTGCAGTTGGCTTATGTTGTCTTAACACTTGCATTGCATCCCTAATTGTCATATTGTTTTAGGTTGATGGACTTCCATGTGGCACTATTAAGTCTATAATGATTCCACATTTCTTCCACCAATTTCATATGTAAATCTCTCTGATTCATTGTAGATTTAAATAGTCCTCTCATAGTATAACTATAAGGAAAAATTGAAAATGGATCTTAGAAATAAAGGATAATATCAAAGAGCACTAATATTAGCAAGGTAATTGCCTAAATGAAAATGATTTCTAAATATTGAAAGGGAGATTATTCAATCTTTGCCCAGATTGCAACATGATCCTTATTGAATTAAATAGTACTTAAAAAACAACATGCATTCTTCATGCATAGGGTACCGTATTGAAGAATTTAGTGTAACAATAGTATTATAATTTAAACTAAACCTACACTAGAAATGATTAAAATCTAATGCATGCAATAAGAGTTAACATGCTCTATTTTAAGAAAGTAGAATTGAGAAAAAATAGAATTGAAAGCTTTGGTGGTGAAAGATGAAATAACTGAAGGATTTAATTGAAAAATAGGTCTTCGACATTTTGTATGCATCAATATTCATACTTCCCCTTGATGTTGAGAGGGCCAACAATCATATCTCGAATTTCCAAAAATTGATCTTTTGCAACTATCTTTATGAATATATCATCTATTTATTCCTTGGTGTTAATATACTTCAATTAGCTACTTTCTTCTATACCAAGTCTTTGATGAAATGTTGTTTCATATCAAAGTGCTTGGTCCTTTTGTGATCAACTAGATTCTTTTCCAATTTTATGGCACTAATGTTGTCACAAAAAATTATAGTGGGTTGAATTTGTACCTCTCCAATTGCCTGCAACATATTTCACTTATATAGAAAAAAGAGCAACCATACTTTTATTCTTTGAACTCCATTTGATTAAATTAGATTCCAAAGAAAGACAATTACTAGATGTATATTTTTGATCATCCAAACAACCTCCCAAATATGAATCACTAAAGCCAACAAGCTCAAACTTATTGGAAGGATAGTGAATGCCAAATTCTACAATGCTTTTCACATACCTCAAAATTATTTTTGCTACATTCATATGTTCCTCTGATGGATTTATCATATACCTTAAAATTAATGAAATTGAATATGCAATATCAGGCCTTCTATGAGTTATAACCATCAAACTTCCAACAATTTTTCGGTATGATTTCCCATCAAAAATTTCAGCACTGTCATCTCTACACAATGTAACTCCATGTGAAATTAGAGTGTAAAGAGGTTTACAATCATCAATATCAAATATCTTCAACATATTATTTGCAAACTTTTTTTGGCAAATAAAAATTTCATATTTACCTTGATAAACCTCCATGCCAAGAAAATACTTCATGAGACCTAAATTGTTCATCTCAAATTCATTCATCATAACAACTTTTAATTCATATTTTATCTTAGAACAACTACACATATATAATAGATCATCAACATAAAAACTTACAATTAGGATATGGTTTCCTTCATGTTTGTAGTAAATGGTAGGTTCATTCTCACTTCTTTGGAAGCCATTTTGCTGAAAATATCCATCAATCTTGGCATACCATGCATGTGGTGCTTTCTTGAGGCCCTATATAAAGCCTTCTTCAACTTCTAGACATGATCTTCTTTGCCTTGAACTTCAAAACCTTGAGGCTTTCCCACATATTTTTCCTCTTCTAAGTGCTCATTCAAAAAGGTACTTTTCAAATCTATGTGATGAATACTCCATTTCTTTTGAGATGCAAGAGATATTAGCATCCTAATAGCTTCTTGTTTTGCTATTGGTGCAAGATTTTCTTCATAATAAATGCCATACCTTTGTGTGAAACCTTTAGAAACCAATCTTGCCTTGTATTTTTCAACGCTCTCATCATTTTTTTACTTGTTGACAACTAGCTATATGAAATGATGTAATTATTGTCATTAATGGCAACACATGATGTACATACTTGTGGTAAACCTCAAAAACAAAGATACTTAGCTTTTGATACTCACAAAAATGCCTAAGTATTAAATTGGTTTACAACAATACATTGTTTTATATGTAAAAAAATTATGATGTCATATTATAACTAAGAAAAGTTAGATGGAGACAATATACATGCTACTAATGATGTGTATAACCTCAGACATCAGTATGGATAGTATGGGAAAGAGATATTTTATTTTTACTAGTGAAATAGAACAACAAAATTAAAGGTAAAGGAATTATTCTATTTGTACAAAATAATTAGTAGGCCAATTAGGGCCAACATCCTAGATGTTTACTCTACGTTGGAAAAGTATATTATGGTCTTAGCCAACCTTGCAGTAGTTTTTGAAAAGGCACGGTATTTATGCAAAGGATGTCTTGTGAAAAGAAGTGTGCAATTGTATTGTGAGAAGTGAGATGCAAACTTTTTGTGAAGCGATATATGAGAAGTTTTTGAGAACCTAATTTTGTGATCCAAGATCGAGCTAAGGTTAGAGATTAGTCAAGAAAGAAGTTACATCACTTATATGCTTGAGGACTAATTACTCATTTGGGCAATGAGCTCTTCTTGTAATTGGAAGTGCATGTTTGGGCAGTGGGCTCTTCTTGTATCTATTATACTACAACTCCAGTAGGGTTCAAATTTGTTAACAGGGATTCAAAGTCTCCTAATAGGGACATTAACTCCTAACAAAGTCCATCCTCTAACAAGGAACATATATATCAGTATATTATCTAGTGGATATCATCCCCACTGGGTTTTTCCCTTGGCCAGGGTTTCCCTAGTTAACAAAATATGGTGTTATGAGTTCACTTTATGCATGGTTATTATTTCTATTCAGCATTAGTTGTTTACTTTCTTATGCATTGGTACAAAGTAATTAATAATATCCAATTGGTGAAAAAAGTTTTCAGAATACTAATTCACCTCCCTCTCAGTATTCCCTATTTCTAACAATACTTGATCTTGTAGACCCATTTCATGTCAATCTTCTTCTTCTCATGTGGAAGCTCTACAAGCTCCCATGTCTCATTCCTATGAATGGAATCCATATTTTCATTCATTGCTTGCATCCAGACCTCATTAGTATATGCATCTTCAAAACATGATGGTACAATATCAACTTTAGCAAGTAATGCAAAATTTACTATCTCACTTACTAGATCTTCTCCATATGCTTGATTTTAACACCTTAGATAAAAATCACTTAATCTTCTTACCTTTCTTGTAGGACTTGGACTTGAGGGTAGACTTGTAGTTGAAATTGATGAGGGGATGCTTGGTGGGCATGGAGACCTAGAAATGGATCCATTTGTTGTCTTGTCATTATCATTATTAGCAATTATATTATCATCCAAAATAGATTTAGGCTTTTTAACATGGCCATTTTGATGACCATGTACTCCCCCTTCATCAAAAATCATATCTCTTGAAAAAACAATCTTATTAGTAATAGGATTCAATAATATGTAATCTTTTCTTTCCTCACTATAACCCAAAAAATGCATGATTCACTTTTAGCATAGATAACTTTTATCTATTCAGATCAGGTTCTTGAACATAAGCCAAAAAGATAAAATGTTTTAAATGATTTACATTAGGCTTTTTCTCACACTATGGTTCATATGGAGTCATCTTGTCCAAGGCACTTGTAGGACTCCTATTGAGAATATAGATTAATGTAGCAACTGCATCTTCCCAATAAGAATTGCTCAAACTCTTGGTTTGTAACATTTTTCTTGTCATTTCTACCATAGTACAGTTCTTCCTTTCATCCATTCCATTTTGTTGAGGTGTGTAGGAAGTTGTGGGTTGTCTCTTGATCCCATTCATCTCACAAAAAATCTAAAAATCTTAGGAGCAATACTGTCCTCAATGATATGTTCTCAAACATCTGATTGTGTTCCATTTTTTAGCTCTACATGACTTTAAACCTCCTGAATGTATCAAGGGCTTCATCCTTAGTCATCAAAAAATACACCCAACACGTGTGATTAATCATCAATGAACACAATTAAATATGATGAATTGGTAAAGCTTTTTGTTTCCATAGGACCACAAATATCTAAATGAATAAGCTATAGTGGGTGATGGGCCCTCCATGCATTATCTTTTGGAAAAGATTACCTTGGGTACTTCCCTTTTGCACATCCTTTAGACATCTATTTATGCTCTTCAACCTTATGCAATCCAAGAATCAAGGCATTTAATGTTAAAAGTGTTGATGTTTGGTGGCTTTAGTAGGATAAACCTCTGAGATTAAAGAGAAATTAATATGAGTACAATGATTCACACACACACACACACACACACACACACACACACACACACACACACACACACACACACACACACACACACATGCACACAACTATAATTAAGTTTTATATGATATTATTCATATTGTAGAATAGACAGGTAAGTAAACCAAGTTGCAGTGCCAAAGGGGGGGTATAAGTGGACACCTTTTTTTTTTTGAAATCAGCAATTTTTGAACTTCAACAAGAATTTGAAGATGGTTACGCTCAAAATTTTAAGATATGACAAAAATAAAAGTAGTAGTCCTTTGAATCTAGTTTCTAAACTACATATTTTTTTCCAAAATGGTTAAGTTTTAGGTCCTTAGAAAAGGGGGCCACAGAAAGTGGTGTTGTTTATTCTTGAAAAACATAACTTAGTACAAAGTGTGGCCCCTCTAAAATTTTAACTTTTTTTTTGAAATTCTTTAATCGCTCTAGTCAAAAGTTACCTAACACTATGTGGTTTATCTTAGATTTTTCGGGTAATTTTATAATGTGTTTTTATTTTTTATGATTTTTTTAATTAGACACATCCCAAAAACATGAAATATCTATGTGCTCCCCCAATAAATGATTGAAAACTATTCTAAAATCAAAACTTCTTTTTTTCAAAGTGTGTAGAATGGAGTCTAGTTTCTAAGAAACTAAGTTGTTGCAAAATTTGATGAATGAGCTAAAATCTATAGCCCAATTCGTACATGTTGTTTTTTGACAAAAAATGGACATACATTCAAAAGAAATTATAGATGAAAGGATTGAAATAGTTCAAATAAAAAATAAATTATATGGTTATATAGCTAACACAGAGATCTACAATATCATGTAACCTGATTCTATTGATGCTCAACGATGAGGAAACTTGAAGGACAACACACAAGAAAAATCAATCATTTTTTGTATGTTTGCAGAAAACCATGTCTTAGACTAGTTTACAGACTCCAAACCTTTGGGTTGGATTCCCAAGGCAAAACCAAACCTTAGGCTTGGTAGAATGCAAAACTATGAATAGCGCGTGCACCTTATAGTGCATGTGTGCTATAGCACACATGTGTTATTTAAAGCTTTTTAAATTTAATTCTTAATAGTGCATACGTGCTTTATAAAAAAAAAAATTGTTTTGAAAAGTGCGTACGCGCTATAGTGCATATGTGCTTTTCAAAACTAGGAAAAAAAGGTGTCATCTTTTTGGCACCACAACTTGGTGCACTTACCCAGACATGCCCCATGAAGGGTCATGCCCCTTCTCTCAGTTTATTCCTCATACAAATATAAGGGCATTGCCATTTGGAAAACACATAACAAATACAATGGGAGTGTTAATATATTTGCAATAGATCCTTGGAAATTCAACATGGTATCAAAGCCTCGTTGCAAAAGTAAATATAACAACAAACTAAAATATGAAATGCATTGTATGTGTGTGTTTACTAAGCACCAAAGAGACTTCACTTGTATAGTTGGTTGAGATTGAAAAGATTCAAGTACAAACATTGAAAGTGATTGGGTATATTGAGAGAAATTGACATGACATCCTTTCAATGACATTGGAATTTAATCAATATGCACTTGTATTTTGATATTAGGATACCAATCTTGGTATTTAACTCGATGACCATATTTCTACAGGTACAGGAGTTCATATAACTCTCTAAATTGCTGGCAAAAAAATGTGAAAAAAGCACTCTACTTACCACTATGGTGATAGAAGGAAAGAAGAGTAACACATGAGGAGGATATTGAATGGAATGAGTGGATATCCTAGTCGACAATCACATAGAAACACTCTCAGTTGGACATATTAAAAGAGAAATAGAAGACAAGAGGAAAGCATAGGGAACAAATTAATACTAAGGGGAAAGAGTAAATCAACTATGATATAGTTTATTTAGCACTTGGAGTGTTTAATACAGTTCACATTATGATACCTCATATTGGTTTATGGTCAATACATAAGAGGGAAGATACTATTTGACTCAATCATTATATCTTTATGGAGCGAGGTGTAGTGAGTTAAGGAATGGACATAAGAAATAAGAAAAAGATATGTGAAAATCACATTAAAAGGACAAGAACACATATTGAGATTTAATATAAGGCATATTTGGAAAGGTTGACCCCTTTTGGGTGAGATATCTCAGACATAGAACAAAGATGATATATATATATATATATATATATATATAAAATTAAAGAGTGACATAACCAAAGTATAGAAATTATGTGACCTTCCACAATCCTCCCACATGGAATCTCCTGATAGGGAGATAGAATCGAGCACACAAATATCCATGGACCACTCTATTAATTGGTATTAGAGAAAGAATATATTTTGGGTGAGAACAAGGAAAGAAGAAATTCAAACACAATAGAAGGTTAATGTGAAATCCTTGAAAGACTTGAATATACCATTGACTAGTATTTGGTTGTTAAATGGCATAGGGAAATCATATTCAAATTTGACCCACTATTATATGCACTACGAAGATAGTTCTAAACTAAGATAGAAAAATATATTTGAAAGGAACGAATTTCATGATCCCACTTCTTAAGAAACCTGCTCTCGTTGAATTTTAAAAAGGTGATGATAATATAAGTGTATGACACATTAAGGATCTAATTTGTCTATATTATATTATTGATATGGTAAATATTGTCTAGGAGGTAAAAGTTAACGTTTATGTAGTTCCCATGAAGATAAGATGAAGTCATCACAATAATAAAGGATATGTGTGACAAAAAAGAGAGTACCAAATCAAGGAAAACAAACATAGGCATCGAGTAAATTAACAACTAGACATGTGTCTCCAACCCATCAAACCCCAATACATGTGCTAGTTAAAATAGAAAGAAAGAAAGAAAATTGGTACCTCATAATTCTAAAGAAAAGGGACCCAATTACTATTGATGGGAATGGGGACAATATCCCATGCATGTTAAATTGGTCATAAATTAAATAAACTACAGATAAAAAATAAGAAGTGGATGGAAGAATATGATTATAAAGTGTTAAAAGGCATCAAGCACCAACCAAATCATGGTGGGTATAAGGTTGATATAAATCTTATAAGAAGGGTGAAAGAAATTATTTTTTATTACTACATCAATGATGACAAGGATAATCAAGGATGCTGATAAGTATTTATTTTTCTTGAGCATTACAACTATCTATTCATTATAGTTTTTCTCTTATTTATTATACATGAAAATTGTTTTCCTTGATTTTTTCCAAGAATGTTCTTACCAAAAAAGGATGGTTGATATTAAATTCAAAGGGAGTCTGGCTGTGTGAAGGAGAGGATATCTTTGAGTTGATCTTTGAAGATTCTGATCATATAAGAATTAGAGGGAGTTTTGACTTCGTGTAAACTATTGGAACCATGAGTGTGGCTGCATGATATAATGGGCTTACCCACTATGTACATCACGAGGAAGTGACGACTTCCAAATGATCATCACTTGTATTTGCAAAAGTTATTTTAAGGTGACAATCTTATAATAACTTGTATTATGAGATCAAACAAAATGAGTATACGGTGAATGTCTTGCATCTCAACATTCTAGAAGGCCATTACTCAAAGATTATTTGGCAAATACCATTTGTATTTTGCAGGGCCAATACTCTTGATATTAAAAGTAATATCAAGCCTTATTTTGAGTATTTGGTGAATATCATTGGTATTATTGGAGGCCAAAATTCTTGATATCAGATGTGATCTATCAAATGTTATTTTGAGTATTTGGTGAATATCATTGATATTCTGGGAGGTCAATACTCTTGATATCAGATGAGATATCAAACATTATTTTGAGTACTTTGGTTGGTCAGTAGAATGACTCTGTAACTAAGGATTGGACATCCTTCTTATAATGTCTTTGTATCTCAATAGTGCCAAGTATCATATTAGAATAACACACTGAACTCATTAAATTATCGACCAGGGACACAAAACTTGAAATGATGCCCACAAAGTATATGCTCTAACCCATCTGATATGTCATTGTAACTATGCAACATAAATGCTTAAAGGAATACTAAGCTAAGGAATGAAACATAAATCTAATCTAGCATTCAAAAATAATGTTACAAGTATGAAATTGAATGATTTCCTTATATTGCAAGAAACAACCAACAGTTTTGTTACCATACGGCTGCAGGAGCAACAAAGTTCTAAAATGCTTCTATTCTATTAAATTGAAGACTGATTCCTGCCAAGCTATGAACTAAGTTCACCTCCCACATGGGTCCCCATGAAAGAATGAATGAATAAAAAATCAAATATTAAAAATTGTAAATATTATTTCAATCATGTAAAACACATAGGTACATATTGTACCAACAAAATTGTATTTATCACTACTACTAGATTACAAGATAATTTCACATAGAAAAACTAACTCAAGTCTCTATACTCTAGCTTATTTATAACATCAACTTAAAATAGAACTCCCTAAATCTAGGATTCTCCAACATTAAGGATATGACAATATTGAAGATAAAACAACATCATTTACTACAAGAATAGGTTGCACTCAATTTACACATGAGTTAAGGAGTTCATGGCTTCTAGATCTACTTCTTAATGATTAATAATCACTTTGATCCATCTCACAATAATAACTATTGATAACTAAAAAATCATGGGATCATTATAAACTCAAAGTAGTCAACCAAATTCTCTTCAACACTTTGTCTTCTAATGTTGACTTCTTTCATTGTTGACTTGTCATTTCCCTATAAAAGATTAGTTCACACATGCAAAAATTGCAATACATATCCAAGATAAAATTCATAATAAGTTGTTCTTATATTATCTTTTCTCTTATCACATTGCTACGAGAAGAAATTTCCAATCAATGCAAGATAGAAAGATACATCATTCTATTATATGCAACCATATAATATATATAGCATATTCATCAAATCTTAAAAATATCAAAGTGCACATAAATATAACAATATAGCTATAAGTAGTTTGAATAGGTCCATCAAAATCTCATAAAGTTCCCAAGTCTTAGTCATAAAAACAAATAAAATATGAACTAAATAGGCCTTAAACTAGCCTCATCATCTCCCCGTAGCTTTACTTTTTGTTGGTACTCCAACAAACATGAATTTCTTAACCCTAGTCGTCATTCTATAATGTGCAACAATTTTCTATTCTATACCTCCTTCTACAAACCTCTAATAAAAATCCTTTTTTTCCCTATATTTTTTTCATCTTCTTACCTCTCCTACCATATCATAATAATCTTTGTTTTTGGCATTAGACAACAAAGGAGAAATAAGCATGGGTGGCTAGAAGGTGAGAAGACTCAAGGAACTCTGTCAAACTCTGCCTAATTTTATATATCGGAGGGCTATTCTATTAGCCATGATAAAATTAAGGGGTGAATGTGGCTCTTTGTTCCTAAGATCCTCAGTCATACTAGCTCATCACCACTATATTGCTTTCATAGCCTCAGGAAGCTCAATCTCAACTATCTTAACATATTCATCAAATGTTATATCTTTGAGGGGATAAATTGCATGGCTTCATGTATCTAATGGAGCAATTTTTAATTAGTCATAATAGAAGGTTTTAGGATCTCTAGCCTCATATCTTAGTTACAGGGGAATTTCTTCCTCCAATTACCTATAAGACTTAGCATGTATTTCCCTACTTATTTTGTTTTGTATCCATGACATGAGGGATCTTAACTTAATATCCCCAACACACAACAATGGATTCTATTCTCTATTGTTAGGTAATACAAAATTATAAAGAAAAAGCTCACACAAAAAAATATGTAGAGCTATAGGGGAGCTATGGAAAGCTTGAGAAAAATCTAGCAGTTCAACCAAGGATGAAGATTTATCTCTCATTTCACAAGTCATTTAATAATTCAAGAATTGTTCTTTCAAGAATAATGCATAAATGGGAGATGGAGAATAGAAACTCACAAGTTTAAGTATCATTGAAGTTACCTTGGTAAGCTTTGTTTTTAGTTGTTCTACTTCTTCCTCATTTTCCAAAAGATCTTGATAATGACTATTCAACCTTTCCTATTATTGTTTCCATTATGCTTGTTCCAAATTCAACTAATTGGACAATTAAAAAATAACAAAGAGTAGTGATATAGAATGAGAGGCCCCTAACATGGTATTCTTTTTGAGGTTTCCTCTTGTTGTATTTGAAACTACAATCTCATTATCAACTAGAATGTTAACCTATGGAGGGTATGTCTCCACTACCCTAGTGTTCTCAGGTTCATCAAACTATTGAGCAGCTAAAGTTAACACATCTAAACCTTGTATAAGTACTTTCTTTGCCACTTCATTCATGATACTCATGTCAAATCCAAAATCTTCTTCATAAAAATTTATTCTTGATGCTACAAGAGGTGATTCTAGGATGTCTTCTTCCATAGGGAAGTTTCCTTTTGATACATTTTAATTTTTTGAGTTCATAGGATCATTAAATAACTGGGGTTCCTATGAAGATGAACCCTTCCTCTAAAACCCAAATTTATGTTCATCAAAACTAGAATAATCTTCAATCACTATCTATTCTTAACCCTTTTCATCTACAAAGAGTTTCTCTATTTCGATCTCAGGTGATGAACTAGACAAAAAATTTTGATGACTACTAGGTTCATTTATCCCTTCCTCAAGTGACTCAAAAGATTCAATATTAATTGTTGACCTAGTTTCTTGTTTATTTATAGACAAATTTTATTTCTCCCTATAGCTTCTTCTTACTGGTATTTCTTTTACTTTTACATTCTTTTTCTACTTTTTGGAAATAGGTGAGGCTATAGGAACATCTTCCTTTGTCTTTTGAAAAGAATTGGAGGGTATTTCCCTTTCTTCTTGTTCCTTCCTCACAGAAGCCCTAGTTTTTACAAACGAGAGTGTAATCTTATATTCAAAAAATTTAACTTTCTTCTTTCCTTTTACCTAGTCTTACCTAGATGTAGAGGTTGCAAGAGAATTCTTAGGACTTTTAAGCCTAGAACTTCTAGATTTCCTAGAGGAAGATGTTGATTCCATTTCTTCACTTATCTTTCTAACCCCACATTCAATACAAACCCATTTTCTGACTCTATTCTCTATAGAACTTAGGGTTTGGTTTCCAAATTCTCCTAAAAGAAAAAATTTCCATGACATGTTTGTTTGTTCTCATAATGACTTTTTCACTATTATCTTGATCAAACAATGGTCAGAAACAATATTAATCTTACCAACTTGTACGAGTGAAGCCATATTCTTCAAAATATGGAATAGGAATTTGGGAACATTTACTAACCAGTTGTCATGGTGTAAGCAACTTAAAAAATTGAAATGAATAGAATGTAGAAATGTTTTCCCTCCTTCATAAGTAAAATATTTTATGATATATACCACACAATTCTTGTAAGGGTCTGGCAATGACAATCTGTTTGTACCTTGTTTCTTGTCAATGTCTAATTGTGGGTATGTATGCAAAGTAAACTGAGCTCTAGCAGTTGTGCGATTTTCTTTTTTTGAAAACTCTTCTCCTTCCTTTGGAAATCCCATGACTACTACTACAATTTCCTCAACGAATGGCACCCTTAACCCATTAACCATAGCTACACCATTCCTTAATGTGCTCAAAAACTGGGTAGCCACTTCATCATCCCAGCTAGTAAGCTTCTAAATGTAGTCAAGCCATCCCCTAGCTTGAAAAATCATTCTACATGCTTGGTTCCCCAATAAGACATTATGAATTGTAGGTTCATGATGAATCAAACCTCCTCTCATCCTCGTAGAGTATCAAACACACACAAAAAAAATAAGTTTGTAGCAATAGATGAAATTCAAGGTCACTACAAGGGATTGTAGCAGAAAAATGTAAAACATGGAAATGACAAAGACAATAATCATAGGAGAAAATGAAAAAGGCTCTTGAAGTAAGTTTTTATGAAAAATAATTGTAAATCTTCAACATATCACAAGTTCATTTCTCATAATTATTTCCTCAGACTTCATGTACCTTCATGTACCAATCATTTTAGCAAATAATGTGTGAAATAGAGCTAACACATCATACACAAAACTGAAAAAAATGTGGCAAGATTTGTGAAGATTGGAAAGAATAGCATATAAATGATGATAATCACATTAAAAAAAGAATAATATCTTTCCCCCCAACTTAATTGATCCATTGGTCCCACAATTGAACATGTGACAAGAGCGTTGCTAATAAATGAATAAAACAAGTAATAAAATATATACCATGGATAGTATGTACGAACTTGGAAAACTATCGATGGCAGCAAAAAAGTTGTCATTTGTTGGTAGAAAATGATGAGGGTGATACGTGGAAGAAGAGGAAATTGTGAGGTTGAAATATGGAATTTATTATGGTGAATGTACTTTCATCAAGAAAGTATTTATTATGAAATGATTTGAACTCTAAAGAGAAGAATGATCATTAGCAAATGGCTTGAGGCCAGTAGCTACATGAGTGTCTTCATCAGGTCTAGATTGAAATAGTTGTAGGAACTCCTATTTGTTTTGAGGCTTATGATAGAGCTTAAGCCTTTGTCCATTTATGAGCAACTTGAAATGCATAGGATCAACAGTTGACAATTGAATAACACCATTGGTAAAAATAGAAACAATCTCATAAGGTCCTAACAACCTTGTTTGAAATTTCCTAGGGGTATATTGATATTTGGAATCATAAAGAAGAGCCCAATCACCAATTGCAAACTATTTATCATTTATAAATTTATCATGTCAATATTTCCTTTGTTGTTGCACCATCTCTATATTATGCAAGGAAGATTTCCTTCATTCGTCTAATTCATTCAGTGTTCAAATTTGCTCCCTTTGGGAAGTAGTAAGATCCAAATTTAATTCCAATGTTTTCCTTAAATTCTTGTACTCAAACTCCATAGGTATCATAGCTGACTTACCATAGAAAAGTTGAAAAGGGGTGAATCTAGTGATGGTTTTCCATGTAGTCTTATAGGCCCATAGTGCTTTAGGAATTTTTTCTACACAATCTTTTTTATGAACTAACACTTTTTTGGTAAGGATTTCTTCAAGCTCCCTATTAGTTACCTCCACCGAGCCATTGGCTTATGGAAGGTAGGGAGAATATTTTCAATGCCTAATTTTATATTCTTCCATCAAAGAAGTGATAATATTTGAAGTGAGTTGAGCACCTTGGTCAAATACCAATTCTCTAGGAACATCCAATATAGTGAAAATGGATTCATATAAAAATTTAGCAACATTTTAATCCCTAGGGTGCTTCATAGGCTTGGCTTCTACCCACTTGGTGACATAATCAACATAAATTAGAATGTAAGATTTATCTTGTGAAGTAGGTTCAATAGGTCCAACAAATTCAATCTCCAATTGATCAAATGGTGTTACAAAAACTTGTAGCTACAAGGGCATCTCATATGATTTAGTAGGCCTTCCCATCATTGGCATTTATCACATTTATTGGTGTACCTAGCTGCATCCCTTTGAATTAGCACTGGCCAATAGTATCATGTGGTCAATATTTTGAATGATGCCTTTTTGGAAGAAAAATGACATCCATATGGTTCATCATGACATGCCCAAGGGATATCATTTGTTTCATCTTCTCTTACACATCTACGCATCACTTGACCAAGACTAGTGTAAAACATAAACCCAACAATCCAAGAAAAATTAAAACTTTTCTCTATTAACAATTTCCTTTGCTTGTGAGAAAAGTGTGTTGGTGTCCTCCCTGTGGTTAGATAATTTGCAATGTCAGCATACCATAGATTTTGTGTTGATACTAGAAAAGGATTCTCATCTAGAAAAATCTCATCAATGACTGCAAGATCCTCAAGAACATGTAAACGAGATAGGAAGTCAACTACTACATTGGATTTTCCATGTCTGTCCATAATGGTGATATCAAATTCTTGCATAAACAACAACCATCTAACTACCCTTCCTGATATGGTATTCATCAAGTATTTAATAGTTGAATGGTCAAAATGAACAAATATCTAATAACCAGTAATATAATACCTGAATTTATTTAGTGCATAAATAACTGCAAGAAATTCCTTTTCTATCACAGTATAATTAAATTATACTCCCTGCAAATTTTTACTAATGAAATAAATGGCATGTTCTATCACTCCTTCTTTCTGTCCTAGCACTACACCTATGGCATACTAGAGCTACTTGGATCTCATTATAGCCACTAAAATCATCTAGGAAAGAGAAATACTTTTTGCGAGCTAAATTATCAAGGACTTGATCGATGAATGACAATGGAAAATGGTCCTTTTTAGTGGCTAAATTAAGTTCTCTATAATCTACACAAATTATCCATGTTTCACCTTTCTTTGGCACAATTACTAGTGGCAAAACTATCAGAGATTGGGTAGATAAAATAAGCGTTTTGGCACTATCACAGATTGGGTAGATAAAATAAGCTTTTAACATTTTCTATGATTAAGTCTTGATTGTGGCTCTTAAGACAAGGTTAACCCTTCTCTAATGTTGTTTCATAGGCTTATATTTTGGGATAATGTAAATCTTATGGGTACAAAGCTTAGGATCCAAGCACTTCATATCTTTATTGTCCCAAGTAAATGTTTATTAGTTCTCTTGCAACTACTTTATTATACCTTCCTAATGTGAAGGGGACAAGATACTACTAATATTCAGTTCTTTTCCTAGACTAACATCACTCATAGTTACTTTTTTCATCATGGATATTTGAGAAATTGGAGGTGAATGCATCTCATGTAGTAGTAATGAATGAAGCAAGTAAGATAATGTTGAGTATTGAGGTGCATTTGGAGGTGGAAAATAGTTTCCAAAGGTATAGCCTATTATGAACACAACTGAGAATTGACTCCATATTCATTTGTGACAATGGATGAGATGACATTATCATCTTCTTGAGAGGGTATAAATGGATCTCTATTTATCATCATAAGTTGATGGAGTGAATCAATTTCTAGTTCATCATCTCCTAAATCATGCCAAAATGCTTGATCATCTTGTAACAAAGGTTGAGCAGGAGAGTATAGGGTCAAGTTTGTAGTATGCATCCCATTAGAAATTATCAACTTTACAATCCTATAGGCTATATAAGCATCTGCAATAGCTAACCATGGTCTCCCTAGGATGAGAGGATACCCACCCATATTGGCTTTTGGGGAAAGGACAACAAAGTTATAGGATATTCCCAAGAGTTTAGTGAAACTACAACATCCTCTACCATCCCATCTAGTTTAATAGTAGAACTATCAATGAGCTATAAAATGGTTGGTGTTTCTCTAAGGCCAATAATGTGCAACTGAGAAAAGACTTATTTTATCATTACATTTATAGATACACCTAAATTAACTAGGGCATTTTGTACTTGAATTCCATGATTAGTGAAAATAACTACAAGACTCCCTAGATGAAAATATTTATGTACTGTTAACTTTTCTAACATAAGGTCATATAATTGTCCAAAGACATGAATAGTTTTATTATCTTTCCTCTTTATCACTAGGTTTTTTTGTGCAAGCTTCTTTAATGGCCTTTGTTTAAATAGGAACTTCTTTTGTA
Source organism: Cupressus sempervirens (assembly GCA_028749045.1). NCBI lineage: Eukaryota > Viridiplantae > Streptophyta > Pinopsida > Cupressales > Cupressaceae > Cupressus > Cupressus sempervirens. Next base: position 555,014,062 of record CM053791.1, read on the forward strand.
TTATATAGTAATGATATCTTCATAGTCGTATGCTTCATTTGATCAAGAAAATGTAGTACAACTTGGGTTTGTATAGGCATAGTTGTGTATACTAGCCTTTGAGGAAATAAAGGACCCTTTACTACAGGAGGAGCTTGTGGTGTGGGCTCATCTACCTTTTCAGCAAAAGGATCTTCAACCTCTATAATTAGAGGACTTTGAGGTGAAGCAAGAGTGGTTCCTAACCTTAAATGGTTGTCATTCAAAGAGAGAGCATATCTTTATTGTTGAGTTGGTGACTTGCTATTATTAGAATTAACATTGGGCATTAAAGCTTGTTGTTGACGAGGTGGCATTAATGCCTATTGATTGGGTTGATTAAAGCATTGTTGGGGTTGCTACCAACCTTGTTGAGGTTACTTCCAACCTTTCTAGGGTTGTTTCCAATCTGGCCGAGGTTGTTTCGAATTTTTATTTCCAATAAAAACTTAAGGACCTATATTCTGATGACTTTGCCATTGACTATTGTTACCATAATTTTGCAAGTATGGCATACCTAGTCTTTGGGCCCATGGCCTAAGTTGAGAAACATAGAGAACCTCTCCATTTTCATGCATAGCTTTGAATTCAATAGGCATTTGTTGTAGCTCCAAATTTGAAAAACTCCTCTTCCTTTCTATGAAATGTGGACAACATTCAGCTAACATATGCTCAGCTTCTTCCCTCTTCCTTCTTGCTTGCATGATATCTAGCTGAGTAGCAAGATCATTAATAATGTCCTGATTGAAATTAGATAGAATATTGGACAACTCCACCTTAGATACTCCTGAACCATTAGTCTTATTAGGCATGGCCCTAAGTCCTCTATCTTTCTTCACATTATCTCTTGATTAATTCAAATATATACTTTGTATATCATTCCAATTCCTTTGAGTAATTTCTCCTCCTGCCATAAGGTCTAAAGCCTCTATACTTGCATCATTTACACTTTTAGAAAAAGATGTTTCTATGATTCTTTATTCAATTGGTGTTGGGTATTGTGTTGAAACTCAACCATAAACCTTTAGACATAGTCCTCCAAGGTCTCATCCTCTTTCTGTGGTATCTTAGAGATGTCATCTTCCTTCATATCACAACCCCTACAATTCTTCTTGTATTTAGTAGGAAATATATTCTTCGTTGCATCCCAATCCCTTACAACATTGGCACCTAATCCCATGAAGCATCTTAAAGTGGCCTCTTTAAGAGTAGATGGAAAAAACTTTAGTTTATCAACATATTTCATATAATCATAGCTCCAGCAAAGGATATCAAATTCAAAAAAGGAGGTTTCAGGGTCTTCAGTGATAAGGCCAAAAAACTTGGGAAGCACAGAGGTACCTATGTTTTTCAAATTATTGTTATCATGCAAATCAAGGTGGGGAAAGGAAATGTAGGTTGAGCCATCCTTGGTAGGAGAGGTGGTTGTTGGAGTTGATAAATAAAAAGAGCTAATAGATTGTCTTTATATTGAGGTTCATCAAAAAGATCATTCAGGTGCAGTGACTCTTCAAATGGACTATTCTTGTGCATCAGCAAATGGATTTTCAAATAGTTCTTGTTCTTCTTCATTATCAACTTGGGGTTCCTCAAGTTTAGGATTAAATATATCTTCTATTTCAATTTGAATATTTTGAGGAAGGAATCTCCCAAGATGAACTCTTCTTCTTCTAGGCATAAAAATGTGCAAACTAAACTAAGGCAATGACTTTAGGAATGGATAAGATTGACACCATCCCTAGAAATGATGCCAAAAATGGTTGGTCATTATAATGGCTCTGTAACTAAGGATTGGACATCCTTCTTATAATGACTTTTTATCTCAACAGTGCCAAGTATCATGCTAGAATAACACAATGAACTCATTAAATTTATCGACCAAGGATGTAAAACTTGAAATGATGCCCACAAAGTATATCCTCTAATCCATTTGACATGGCATTGTAACTAGACAATTTTTTTTTTGAAAGGAATACTAAGCTAAGGAATGAATTAGAAATATAACCTAGCATTCAAAAATAATGCTACAAGTATGAAACTGGACTATTTACTTATGCTATAGGAAACAACCAACAATTTTGTTACCGTATGGCTGCAGGAGCAACAAAGTTATAAAATGCTTCTATTCTATTAAATGGAAGACTGATTCCTACCTAGCTATGAACTAATTTCACCTCCTGTATGGGCCCCCACGGAAGAATGAATGAATAACAACTAAGAGATTAAAAACTATAAATATCTTTTCATTCATGAATAACACATAGGTGCATATTGTACCAACATAATTGTATTTATCACTACTGCTTGATTACAAGAGAATTTCACAAAGAAAAACTAACTAACTCAGGAATCTAAACTCCAACTTATTTATAACATAAACTTAAAATAGAACTCCCTAAATCTAGGATCCTCCAATATCAAGAATGTGACAATATTGAAGATACAACAACATCATTTACTACGAGAACTGTTTGTGCTCAATTTGCACATGAATTTAGGATTTTGTGGCTTCTATATCTACTCCTTAATGATTCATAACCACTTTGACCTAGCTTGTAATAATAACTATTGATAACTAAAATTCTTGAGATCATTATGAATTCAAAGTAGTCAACCAACTTCTTATCAACACTCTTTCTTCTGATACTGACTTCTGCCATTGCTGACTCATCATTTCCCTACAAAACATTAGTGTGCACATGCAAAAATTACAATACATATCCAAGATAAAATTCATAATAAGTTGTTCTCATATTAGCTTTTCTCTTATCACATGGCTACAGGAAGAACTATCCAATTAATGCTAGATAGAAAGATACATCATTCCATTCTATGTAACCATATAATATATATAGCATATTCTACAATTCTTAGAAATATCAAAGTGTGCACACATATAATAGCATAGCTATAAGTAGTCTAAATAAGTCCATCAAAAGTTCATAAATTTCCCAAGTTTGAGACTTAAAAATATATAAAAATATGAACTAAATAGGCCTTAAATTGGCCTCATCATCTCCCCTTAACTTTATTTTTTGTTGGTCCTCCAGCAAACGTGAAGTTCTTAACACTGGTCATCATTCTATAATCTGCAACAATTTTCTATCTTGTGCCTTCTTTTGCAAAGCTCCAATTAAAACCCTTTGTTTCCTTGTATTTTTTCCTTCTTCTGACCTCTCCTTCCATATCATAAGTATCTAGGTTTTTGGCATTGGCCAACAAATGAGAAATAAGCATGGGTGGCTGGAAGGTGAGAGGAATCCAGGAACTCTATCAAACTTTGTCTAATGTTATATACCAAGGGGATATTGTATTAGCCATAATAAAATTAAGGGGTGAATGTGGCTCTTTGTTCCTAAGATACTCAGTCATGCTAGCCCATCACCACTATATTGCTTTCATAGCCTCAAGCATCTCAATCTTAGTTATCGTAACATATTCATCAAATGTTGCATCTTTGAGGGGATAAATTACATGACATCCTATATATGAAGGAGCAATTTTTTATTAGTCATAATAGCAGGTTTTAGGATCTCTAGCTTTAGGTCTTAGGTACAGGAGAATTTCTTCCTCCAATTCCCTATAAGACTTATCATGTATTGCCCTACTTATTTCATTGTGTACCCATGACATCAAGGCTCTTAACTGAATATCCCTAACATACAACAAGGGATTCCATACTCTATTGTTAGGTACTGCAAAATCATGAAAACAAAATTCACACAACAAATTATGTATGGTTGCGGGGGAACTATGGAAAGCTTGAAAAAATTCAAGTAGTTCATCTAAGGATTAAGAGTTGTCTCTCATTACATAAGTCATTTTATAATTTAGTAACTATTATTTTAGGAACAATGCATAAATTGGAGATGGAAAATGGAAACTCATGAGTTTAGGTATCATTGAAGTTACCTTGGTAAGCTTTGTTTGTAGTTTAACATTCTACTTCTTTTTCCTTTTCCAAAAGATGTTAATATTGACTATCACTGATTTGATTCAACCTTTTGTGTTGTTTTCATTTTTCTTGTTCCAAATTAAACTGAATATTGGAAAATTGAAAAATAATAGAGAGTAGTGATATAGAATGAGAGTCACCTGACACAGTATTCTTGTTGAGGTTTCCTCTTGCTGTATTTGGATGTTTATCAATCTCATTATCAACTAGAATGTTAACCTTTGGAGGGTATGTCTCCACTACCATGGTCTTCTCAAATTTGTCATATTGGTTAGAAGCTAAAGCTAGCACATCTAAACCTTGTTTAAGTATTTTCTATGCCACTTCATTCGCGAAACTCATGTAAAATCCAAAATCTTCTTCATAAAACTTCCTTCTTGATGCTATAGGAGGTGATTCTGGGATTTTTTTTTCCATAGGGAATTTTCCTTTTGACACATTATTATTATTTGGGTTCATAGGGTCATTAAATAACCAAGGTTCTTATGAAGATGAACCCTTCCTTTGAAACCTAAATTAATGTTCATAAGAACTAGAATCATTTTCAATCACCATCTATTTTTCACCCTTTTCATCTATAGAGGGTTGCTCTATTTCAATCTCAGGTGATGAATCAAATAATTTTTTTTGATGACTACTAGGTTCATTTATCACTTTCTCTAGTCACTTATAAGATTCCAAATTAATTGTTGACCTGGTTTGTAGTTTATTTGTAAACAAAATTTATTTCTCCCTATACCTTCTTCTTACTAGTGTTTCTTTTGCTTTTACATGTTTTTTCTTCTTTTTGGAAATAGGTGAGGCTACAAGAACATATTCTCTTATCTTTTGACAAGAACTAGAGGTCATTTCCCTTTGTTCTTGTTCCTTTCTCATAGAAGCCCTAGTTTTTATAGACGAGGGTATAGTCTTTTCTTCAACAAAAAAAAAAAAAAAAATCTTCTTGCCTTTTATCTAGTCTAACCCAAACATAGAGGCTCCAAGAGAATTATCAGGGTTTTTATGCCTAAAAATTCTACATTTCCTAGAGGAAGATGTTCATTTCATTTCTTCAATTATCTTTTTAACCTCACATTTAGCACGAATCCATTTTCTGACTCTCTGTTCTATTAGACTTAGGGTTTGGTTTTCAAATTCTCCTAAAAGAAACATTTTCGATGACATGTTTGTTTTTTCTTGTAATGCCTTTTCCACTATTAGCTTGATCGAAAAATGGTAAGAAAAAATGATAATCTTACCTCCCTGTACAATTGAAGCCATCTTTTTCAAAATATGGAATAGGAAGTTAGGAACATTCACTGGCCGATTGTCATGGGGTAAGCAACTTAAAAACTTGAAATGAATAGAATGTATAAATGGTTGCCTCCCTTCACAAGTAAAATATTTTATGATATATATCACACAATTCTTGTAAGGACTTGACAACGACAATTTGTTTGTACCTTGTTTCTTTTCAATGTGTAATGGTGGCTCTGTATTGAATGTAAAATGAGCTCTAGCAGTTGTGCGATCAAATTTTTCTAAAAACTCTTCTCCTTCCTGAGGTAATCTCATGACTTACACTACAATTTGCTCAGTGAATGAAAACCTTAACCCCTTAACCATAGCTACACCATTCCTTAGTGTGCTCAAACACTAAGTAACCACTTCATCATCCCTACTAGTAAGCTTGTGAATGTATTCAAGCCAACCCCTAGCTTCAAAATTTATCTTGCATGCTTGGTCTACCAATAAGACATTATGAATTTCAGGTTCATGATGAATCAAACCTCCTCCTATCCTCTCAGAGTACCAAACACATGCAAGACAAAGAAATTTGTAGCAACAAATGAAATTCAAGGTTACTACAAGGGATTGTAGCAAAAAAAATTAAAACATGGAAATGACAAAGGCAATAATAGTAGGAGAAAATGAAAAAATCTCTTGGAGTAAGCTATTCTGAAACATAATTGCAAATATTGAACATATCACAAGTTCATTTCTCATAATTATTTCCTCAAAATTAGTGTGCCTTCATGTACCAGCCACTTTAGCAAATAATGTGTGAAATAAATAAATTTTTAAAGAGCTAACACAAAATAATCAAAACTGAAAATGTGGCAAGATTTGCAAATATTGGAAAGAATGTTGGAGTTACAAATGGGAAACATATATTTCTGGGGGGGTGAATCAGAAGTTCAAACTTCAACACATAAAACTTTCACCATTCATTAGATGCATACAATGTAAAAATTGAAAATCACATGTAAAGTAAATGCATCCAAAACATGTAAACACACACACACACATCCAAAACATGTAAACACACACACACACACACACACACACACACACACACACACACACACACACACAGACTTAACACCTAATATGGTCACCTAGAAATCTAGGTAAACTAGGGTGGGGATGACATCCAAAATCCTTTACTCCTATAGCAATAAAGTGTAGCCAATTAAGGTTACAATAGTTTGAACATGAAACATGATCTACCCTATGAAAGCCCTACCCTATTAAAGGCTTATAGAGACTATTAAGTCCCACCTTTGCTAGAGGATTTTAACACCCTGTTAGAAGTGTGCTTGGTTAAAGGACTTTAGAACATTCACTTGGAGTGCCACCCTATTAAAGGATTTAGTATACCTTGTTAGGACTATTTTACCTAGGAGATTTAACCAAAATCACCTATTAGAATGTTGCAGCATAGATCTTGTGATATGCTCTAGTTTACTAATTAAAGATCAAATATTTACAGTGTCCTTCTTGGTCCTCTCTGATCATATATAAAAATGATGTATCCTTCTTTGTTCTTTTTTCTCCTCTAACTAATTCTGCAATTCACTATTTTACTACTAAGTCACCTTGAATTCTCTGTTCAATCATTCACCCCTTGTTACCTTCTTGTAACTTGATCTCTTTTCTCTCTTCACACATACAAACTTTGGGGCTTCATCTTCCTTATAAATACTTTCGTGGCTTAGGGTTAGGTATGAATCTATGACTGAGATTCATCCATATTGCCGGTTAACACTTCCTATTTTTTTGATTGGTTGCATGTAATTGCATAGAGATTTCAAATAGATTCATCCTGATCTTTAAAAGATTGAGATCTATCCATAAGTCAACATTAAAATGGTTTACATAGTTGTTTGTGCCATTACAAAAAAAATGTCCAGTCTGTGTTACTCAGCATGTGAAGTCACTAATGCTGGGCAACTATTGTAATTCTATTTCTGACTCGACACCTGAACTACTCAGAATTAACTATTTACTCAATACTTGAATCACTCAGCATGGTCTATCTACTCGGCACTTGAGTGACTCGATACATGACCGACTCGACACTCATTGCAACTTGGCATAGTCTATGTTTATACTCGACATGTATTACTAGTTTAGCATGAACTGAGTAAATGATTTAAGTGTGTTGACACTTGATTGTCAAAACCAATCTAAGATCAACAATGTCCCCCTTTGACATGAGTGTCAAAAACACTTAACTATGCATAATCAATCTAATCTTCTCGAGTATAAGGGTGAACCCACAATAATGGGTTCCACTTTAGTGGGACAAACAAAAATGAAAAAAATTGCAAAATGGGAAATCGAGTTTACCATATGTTCGTGCGAACATACTTATTATGTTCGCGCAAACATACGTGATAAATATGTTCGCGCGAACATATGAAACATTGAGTTCCAACGTTTTAAAATGTCTTTTCACCCAATTTTTTTGGGTCATATGTTCTCACGAACATACAAAATTACATTTTTTTGGGCCCTTTTTTCTTTTAATATTTTTTTTTCTCTTTCGACACCTATAATTGCAGATAAATGATCTCCTAGTGTAAAATAAAAAAATGCCAAAATGTGCTACTCGAAGCAAGCTTTCTAACGACTATAATTGTAATACATATTTTAATCATTAAGGCTTTCAAATATGAGTTTAACTCATCATAGGTTCATTACCAATCGAACATCAACCGACTTTGACACCTCGGAAAAATTAGTAAATTAGGTCAAAAAAATTTAAAAATATGTAGGCACTAGCTTATTGAGATACCTTTCTATTCAAAAATAAATAAAAATGGTTTCTGATAAATCGACTTCAAATTATCTGTGTCAAATGGAACATATGTCTGAATTACAATTTGTGTCACTTCAAAACTTCATAAACTACACAATATTCAACCAAAATGAATCAAACCAAATGCATGCTCTGGATATTGATGTTACGAATCTAACACCAAAAGAATTACTTCATTATCATTTTTAGAAAAAAAAGTTATGTGTGTCAAACAGACTGTCACTCTTTTGAAATATTGAATTTTATTATGTACCACTTTTTGAAGGAGATGAAAAGATTGACATAAATAATTTTATTTTTTTAGATTAAAAAATATGATTACAAAGTAGGAACAGAGTACTGAAAATCATTAGTTTATGTCATCTTGAAATTATTTATAGTTTTTGACATATAGTCACTTGAATGTGATGTTTGTTGCAAAAATATTGATTTCAGTGTCAAAATTGGTCAAAAATGGAACCCATTATTGTGGGATCACCCATAACATATTCACAACTCGACTTATATACAAAGCTTCAAATTTTCAAAATTTTGCAATAACTTATATACCTCAAAATTTGTAACTCCCCCTGAGTTAGTGTGCCTATTTTGTATCCAAAATTTGTTCTCCATTCTGAGTAGATTTGTCTCTACTGATACTCTTTGACTTCAATGCACTTATAATCTTTCATTTGATATGCTCTATTTCTATCTTTTTTCTACTTTGTTTGTTGTTCTGATCTATCTCCTCCCTTGTTTATTCTGTTTGCCCCCCTTTCATTATCTCTCCTTGCTTTGTCTCACCTTATTTTCTTTATCTGCTCCTTCCATTATCTCCCCCTTTCTTGGTATCTTACTTTCCCTTTGCAACATCTCCCCTTTCTATATTTCTTGCTTTTATCTCCCCCTATGATATCTGATTTCTTTATCTCCCCCTTTTTGACACTTATGTCGAATGGGTTGTACACTTAGAGTGTATTTGTCCAAAAAGGATTTGTGGACTTCCATGATTATCTTTAGAGCTACATCCTAGTTTTCACATGCTACTTCCAATGACTTGAGTCAGATTGCCAGCTCGGCTATAAGGTGAACTAGTCTATCTAATGTAGAAAGATTAGGATCTTTCTTTAATAAAGTTTTTGCATAGCCTAGCTCTTTATGGAGTATTTCCATGTGTGGGGTGAGGGAGGCTTGAATGTTTGCCAATTTGGATCTAATATTAGCCTCTTCTATTGTGAGTACAACTAATTGACTTTATACTGAAGCAATGTGTGAAAATGCTTCTCACTCTAAGCTGGGTTTAGAGGTAGTTGTGTACCTCAAACATTTAGATTTCTCTCCAAACTCAGAATTCTATGTCTAGTCTCTTGGGTGAAGAGTGTGGGGTCACACAATTTGGTGTACAATGAGAAAATGTTCTCAAATACCTTCTTTAGATCCTCAACCTTAGTTGCTAGTGCAATGTCACCAAATATCTTCTCATTGACTTTTCCTTGAAACTTTCTTTTAGACCATTCTAATAGTTTAGCATTTGAATCTAGGTCTTCACTATTGATCTTTTCTACAATGTTTGACAATTTTTCAAATAGTGGTTTTGTTTCTTCTGGTGTAGGCAAGTTGAATACATCTAAAAATATGTCTTTGATTTCTTGCAATGCTTGATTTTGCCTATACTCCTTCCTAAGTATCTCTTGATGTTTCTTCTTCTCTAGATCTTGTTGCAACATTTTTATTTTCTCTATTGACATTGTATCATAATCATACTTAGGTATCACTATCTCTTCATCTAAAGTTATGTCACCATAGTGAGTTACCTTGTCAACTTTTGTAGAGCTTGAGCCTAGTAATAAACTTTTTAGGGGTACAACTTTCGTGCTTAGCTTTTGAAGAATTTTTGTAGGAGTGCTTGATGTTGGTAGTGTTACCAATTCTTGAATGGCTTCCTTCTCCTTTTCCTTTGTTGTATCCTTGCTCTCTTTAGATCTGTCCTCGTCAATCACAATTATTTGAGTTGCACCTTGCTCTTGTGCTTTAGGTACAAATACATCTATCTATCCTATTTTGTCTTCTCCTTTCTTAACTTCAACTTTGTTAATTGTGTCATCTTTAGTAATAACCTTAGTAAATTTATCTACTTTTGTTTGGATTTGAGGTTGTACTTGAGTAATTGTAGGGATAGAGGGTGGTTCTTGTGTATTCACCTTGTCCCTTGTTATTTCAGCTACTGCCTTTTGAAGTTCATCCACACTAACCAATACTAGATTGTCACATAATCTTGCTTGAAGTGTAGATTGGTCAAGAATCTTCTTTATTCTTCTGTAGTTAAAGGATTGATGTTCTAAGCTGATGCATCAGGAACATCTTTAACAGTTACAATTTTTGTAGGTACATTAGTGTCATGAGGAGGGTTGACAATTGGCATTTGTGTGTCTTGCACACTCTTTTCCTCTTCATTTCAACATTTGTATGTCTTTGATTTCTTGCAATGCTTGATTTTGCCTATACTCCTTCCTAAGTATCTCTTGATGTTTCTTCTTCTCTAGATCTTGTTGCAACATGTTTATTTTCTCTATTGAGATTGTATCATAATCATACTTAGGTATCACTATCTCTTCATCTAAAGTTATGTCACCATAGTGAGTTACCTTATCAACTTTTGTAGAGCTTGAGCTTGGTACTGAACTTTGCAGGGGTGCAGCTTCCGTGCTCAGCTTTTGAAGAATTTTTATAGGAGTGCTTGATGTTGGTAGTGTTACCAATGCTTGAATGGCTTCCTACTCCTTTTCCTTTGGTGTATCCTTGCTCTCTTCAGATCTGTCCTTGTCAATCACAATGATTTGAGTTGCACCTTGCTCTTGTTCTTTAGGTACAGATACATCTATCTGTCCTATTTTGTCTTTTCCTTTCTTAACTTCAACTTTGTTACTTGTGTCATCTTTAGTATCAACCTTAGTAAATTTATCTACTTTTTTTTAGATTTGAGGTTGTACTTGAGTACTTGTAGGGATAGAGGGTGGTTCTTGTGTATTCACCTTGTCCCTTGTTATTTCAACTACTGCCTTTTTAAGTTCATCCACACTAACCAATGCTGGATTGTCACATAATCTTGCTTGAAGTGTAGATTGGTCAAGAATCTTCTTTAATTCTTCTATAGTTAAAGGATTGATGTTCTGAGCTGATGCATCAATAACATCCTTAATAGTTATAGTTTTGCAGGTACATTAGTGTCATGAGGAGGGCTGACACTCAAAATTTGTGTGTCTTGCACACTCTTTTCCTCTTTTTGTTCCTTAGTTGTTCTCGTGTCAACATTTTTCTTTTGTATTTCCTCCTCAATAGTATTTTCCTTTTCTTTCTTATCATCATTATCTCCATTATTTCTTCCCTCAAAGGGATCTTTCTTTCCTTTTTTGACAGTTGTTAACCCATAAATCAATTTCCATATTTGGGTAGATTTTTTACAACATCTTCAATGTTATTTTGAAGAATGTTGAATGCTCTATATTTGGGTGCAAACCTTCCACCATATTTCTTGTTTGATTTGGAAATTTTCCCTTTTGTCAACTTTGGCATTACCTATGCCAATGTGGATTCTCTAATTTTTTCTCTAGGCTTAAACAATAATGCCACTTTTGTTCAACAATAATATATAATTCCTTTGGCATAGTATTATCTAATTTAAGTGGAGTGTTCTTGAATTTGGACATCATTACATATATTGCTTCCTCTACTTGGTTCTTCTCTTCTCTACCAAGTTTTTCAAAATCAATATATTTCAAACCAATCAAATCTACATTATTTCTAACATTTTCACAGATATTCTCAATATCAAATTGTGGTGTATGACTTACCACTCTGAATTGGTTGGTGTCCTCTAATTCAATTCTTTCTTCGAAGTTGTGCAATGTATTTCCTTCTTTGTTTCTTCTTCACTTGGCCTATTTGTTTTGTAGCCTTGGTTTTCTCTTTGGATTTCTCCTTGGCCTTTTGTGTAGTGGCCCTTGTCTTACCCTAGTGGTTGGTGTTTTTGGCTTTGTTGGGCTTGGATTTTCTATCTTCTTGTCCTTGGTCTTAACCACAGGTTGTACCTTGGCCTTTCTCTTCTTTGGCTCAGCTTGTACTGGTGATTCTTGGGCTCCTTCTTTCTAAGAACCTTCTTCTTCTTCATCCTTATCCTCTCCCATGCCTTGGGTTAATGCAAGAGGTTCTTGTGCATGATCATGATCTTGCTCTTCCTCTTCATCCTCTTCATCATCTTCCTCTTCTTCTTCATCTGCACCTTCACCAAATCTGTCCTTAAGCTTCCTGAATAGTTTGTCCTTCTTCTTCAATGTGGAGGCAGTCTTCAGTTCCATCTCAACTTTGGATTTTACTACATCATAGTTTCCAAATATATTTTCACTCTTATCAACTAGAAGTGTTGTTATTGTTGTGGATGCTTCATCAACATTGATCTCATAACTTAGAGGTCTTAACCATCTTACCCTAGGTGTAGCAGCCTGTATATATGTATAGTCAATACCTACAAGAAAACATATGTCATTATAATTTTTCTCAACCAAAGATACTAGTATCGTCATTCTTTGTTTCATAGACTTCTTGAAGTCTTCAAAATAGCTAGTCATGATAGTTTCAAAATTTTCTCCCATTTGCTCAATGTATTCATTGATTTGCACAGCCACTATTTGTTTGTCTTCCAACCAACTATACCAAAGGATGGGAATGTGTTCTGAATATAGAAAAATATGAAAACAAGTATTGCTCCAAACTTACACTATGCACTCTTGGTTTTTCTAACTACTCCAAGGTTTTCCTTCAACTATTGTAATTGAAACTTGGCAAGATCATAGGTATGATCTTTCTTTACAATTTTATAGCCCACATTAACTACAATGCAGGGTATATTGTTTAACCTACTAGATTGATAAAATTAGTGAGAAATAACCCTAATAGAAAATTCCAATAGTGGTTCTGTGATAGTGTCAATAGGAATTTCTCTCTTATTCCATTTTGCCCCTATGTTCTTCTCTATAACCTCCTTGGAGTCACTTCACAGAGTTTTGGGCCGATCTAGGGTTTGATATCCAGTTACCCTATGAACTCTTCTTTTGGAAATCTTGATCGGTCCTCCTTCTAGCCACAAGGATCCATCATGAATTATACTTAATACTATCCTTATCCATTCCATTTTGAACAGTATGGGAAAGTCTAGGGCACGGATCAAACCCTTCCTTTCAACGATCTTGAATTTTTCCTTTAGAATGCCTTTCTCACATAACGTATCATAGGCTTGTCTTATCTCCATATCACCTATTCCTCCTATCTTACAATTGTAGCATTTTCTAACATCTTGGACCATTATCACATTCGGGGGAATAATGGAAAGTGTGCCTGAGGGCTCTTGCTTGTATGCTATGTCTGGGATAGCTTTAAAATTTGGTTTCTTGACATCATTACTCAATAATTGAACATCTTTTAAAACTTATTTTCCCTCTACATTCCCTTAACTAGACACCATTTGACAAGCTAAGGTTTTTACAAATTTCAAATTGCATGACTCAGCTTATGAAGAATACCTTAGAAATTGAAGAATTGGAGTGGAATCATTGCTATGTTAATTTTCAAATGCTTTGAACAGATTCTTGAGTTGCATTCTACATTACTTGCTCTCACTTGAATTCATTGTAAAATAAATGGGTGAAAATCGATCATATACCCTTCAAATATTTGCATTTAATGCTTAATGCTTGTACAATTGTAAACTCAGCATCAATGCTATTTCTGATCCACTTGGCATCTATTGGTGTTACGAACACTTAGCAGCTACTATGGACTTGGCAATAACTGACTTTGCCTGGTAGCTCGACATTAACTAGCATTTCACTCGACATCCATTGAAATCTTTCTGTGCTTAGCAACAACATGAAAAATTAACTTGATTTAACCTTGGATTTCTCAGAACATCTTGCATCTTTATTCATGTTAATCCATTCTTTTTAGTAATATTTTCTTTTTGAACTAATGTATGATATAGCACTTAAGTATCAATCCCACATACCTCTTATTTTCTTAGTTTGATAAGGTGTGACCACTTGACCTACTAGGTGAAGTGATCCCTTCATTTGATGTACTCCAATCATCTCTCTTCTTCCATGTCTTGTTCATCTCTCCTTTGATGGGTTCAACATCTGCCTTGCCTTTTCCTTTGTTGAATTCACAATTGGGTGCCTTTGACCTAGTTGGAGAGTATTTACTGATGTGACCAATCTTCAAATAGTTGAAACATGTAGTTTTACTTAACCATCTATTGTAGTTACCTCTGAAGTGTGTTTAGATGAAATTCTCATGGATATGTCCATGCTCTTGATAGTAATGATAGCTTTGTCTTCTGTTGTAATCCCAGTCATTATAGTGTCTTCAACTTCTTTTCTTTGTTGACTTGTTTAATGACCACATAGACTTGGATCTACATTCAAATGCTCGATATCCATATTTTTGACAATTGTAGTAATAACCTTAAAATATTGGTGCATGCATAGTTTTGGTTCTACATTTATGTGCTTGATGACCATATTTGTTGCATTTATGACAATGAGTCATGTTCTTAGGCTTGACATGCTTATTTTTATTCTCACTCCTACACACATTAGCAGTATGTCCCTTCTTACCACAATAATGAAAGTGGGTTTTGAGTTCATACCTTTGATATTTCTTTTTCCAGCAACCTTGGATGATTCTCCTTCTTCAGTGCTTGTCTAGCCTAATCCTACTATATCATTGTTGAATCTTAGGGATTTCAATAATTGCTCAAAGTACTTGATGGCTTCATTTGGCTTCTTGAAACTTTTAGCAATCTCTCTTTCTCTTTTTAGGTCATTTTGTAGTTGTTCATTCAACAACTTCAATATAGTTATCTCAATGTCTTTGACATTCAACTCATGATGAGCATTCATCATCTGGCTTAGGGTATCCAATTGCATGTTGGAAATTTTGGCTAGCTTTGTTGACTTCTCTTCTAGTTAGTGTGTGAGGATCCTTTTGTCTTCTTCAATCATGGACTTATCTCCTATGGTTTTCTTCTTTTGTTTAGTTGCTTCACATAGCATCATGGCTTGGGATTCTTGTTCTAGCTTGAGATTTCTAATCTCCTTAGCTTGTACTCTATTCTTTTCCAATCTTTTCCATCAGATCTATAATTGTTACATCAAATTCATTGGAGTCTCCATCTACAAATAGCTTGGTGGTGTCAGTTTCCTTGTATTGTGTATCATTCTCTACAATGGGAATCTCTTTTCTTCTCTTTAAGGATTTTCTTAACTCCTCTCTAGCTTCATCCAATGAATGTAGAATGAGTTGCATCTCAATTCCTTGATTCTCAATAATCCTTTACAGTTTGTAGACTTCCATTTCAAGATCTTTCCTCTAAGTTGTAAAGCTTCTCCTTCTAAGAACTTAGCTCTGATACCAATTGTTGGAATTACAAATGGGAAACATATACTTCTGAGGGGGGTGGGGGGGTGTGAATCAGAAGTTCAAACTTCAACACATAAAACTTTCACCATTCATTAGATGCATACAATGTAAAAACTAAAAATAGCATGTAAAGTAAATGCATCCAAAACATGTAAACACACATATACACTTAACACCTAATATGATCACCCAGAAACCCTCCAAATGAGAAGGTAAAATTGGGGTGGGGATGACACCCACAAATCTTTACTCCTACAACAATAAAGTGTAGCCAATTAAGGTTACAATAGCTTGACCATAAAACATGATTTGTCCTATGAAAGGCCTACCCTACTAAAGGCTTATAGAGACTATTGAGTCCCACCTTGTTATAGGATTTGAACAACCTATTAGAAGTGTGTCTGGTTAAAGGACTTTAGAACATTCACTTGGAATGCCTCCCTGTTAAAGGATTTAGTACAACTTGCTAGGACTACTCCACCTAGGAGATTTAACCAAAATTACTTGTTAGGATGTTTCAACATAGATCTTGTGATTGGCTCTGGTTTCCTAATTAAAGATCAAATCTGTACATTGTCCTTCTTGATCCTCTTTGATTTGATATAACAATGTTGTATCCTTCTCTATTCTTTGTTCTCCTTTTACTGATTCTGCAATTCACTCTTTTGCTGCTATGTCACCTTGAATGATTTGTTCAATCATTCACCCCTTGTTACCTTCCTATAAGTTGATCTCTTTTCTCTCTTTGCACATATAAACTTTGGGGCTTCATCTTCTTTATAAAGAATTTGGTGGCTTAGAGTTAGGTATGATTCTATGGCTAAGATTCATCCATATTACCGCTTAACCCTTCCCATTTTTTTGATTGGCTACATGTAACTGCATAGGGATTTCAAATAGATTCATCCTTATCTTTAAAAAATCAAAGATCTATCCATAAGTCAACATAAAAATGGTTTACATAGTTGTTTGTGCCATTACAAACAAATATGTCCAATCTGTGTTACTCAGCATGTGAAGTCACTAATGCTCGGTACCTATTATAATTCTATTTCTAACTCATCACATGAACTACTTGGCATTAATTGTTTACTCAACACTTGAATCACTCTACATGGTCTATCTGCTTGGCACTTGAGTGACTTGGCACTCATTGCAACTCAGTATAGTCTATGTTTATACTCGACATGTATTACTAGTTTAGCATGAACTAAGTAAATTATTTAAGTGTGTTGACACTCGATTGTCAAAACCAATCTAAGATCAACAAAGAATAGCATATACAACAATGATAATCACATAAAACAAAAGAATTAAATCTTGCCCCCAACTTAATTGATCAATTGGTTCCACAATTGCACATGTGACAATAGTGATGTTAATAAATTTATTTTTTAAATTATGAAATATATATTGTGGATAGTATATACAAACCTAACAAAGTGTTGACAGCATCCATTGGTGGAGAATGATGAGGTGGATAAGTGGAAGAAGAGGAAATTGTGAGGTGAAAATATGGAATTTATTATGGAGAATGTACTTTCGACAAGAAATTATTTATTATGAAATGATTTGAACTCTAAAGAGAAGAATGGTCATGAGAAAAAGGCTTGAGATCAAATGCTATAAGAGTATTTTCATTAGCTCCAGATTGAAACTGTTGGAGGAACTCTTGTTTTTTGTAAGGCTTATGATAGAGCGTAAGACTTTGTGCATTTACAAGCAACTTGAAACACACTGGATAAACAGTTGAGAATTGAACAACACCATTAGGAAAAATAGCAACAATCTCATAAGGTCCCAACCACCTTGTTTAAAATTTCCCAAGGGTATGTTGATATCTAGAATCATAAAAAAGGATCCAATCACCAATTTCAAACCATTTATCATGCCACTGTTTCCTTTGTTCTTGCAATATCTCAATATCATGCAAGGTAGATTTCCTTCATTTGTCTAATCCATTTAGTGTTAAAATTCACTCCCTTTGGACAATAGTAAGATCCAAATTTAATTCAAATGTTGTCCTTAAAGTCTTGTACTCAAACTCCATAAGCATCATAGTTTACTTACCATGGACAAGTTGAAAAGGGGTGAATCCAGTGGTGGTTTTCCATGTAGTCTTGTAGGCCTGTAGTGCTTTATGAAGTTTTGTTTCCCAATCCTTTTTATGAACTAATGCTATTTTTGTAATGCCTACCCCTAGTTGATTTTTCATGTTGGATTGTTGGATTTTTTTAGGCCAAATTTATGATTATGTTTTATGATTAGCAATACTTGGTTACTATATTTGATTAGATGTTATTGCATACTTAGTTATTTCATGTATTGTTGTTTATCCTTTCAAGGACAATGATGATATTTATGTTCATTTAGTGATTTTAGTTATCTCATGATGATAGATAGATGGATTATTTAAATGTAGTTTCTATGGTTACTCACCCCATACTTGCATGTGTATGGTGTACGTGTATATTTTACTTTATGTTTGATGTTTTTGATGTGGATGAGGGAGGGAGTCATTGTCACCTACTAGTTGAAATCTACATGATGCACCACTTTCTTCCATTGCCTATTTAGTTTAGATTATATGTGTATGTACATGCTCAAATTTTATGCAGATTACAGGTACCAGACATCAACTTTCCTGAATTGCTTGGATGAGCGTACCCTATCGCAGTATATCAATGGTAAAAGTGGGGAGATAAGTCTTGAGTCCAAATCCTAACCTTGAGCCAATTGTCCTTGAAAGTAGGACAAGTACCTAAGTTGTCTACCCTTCTGAATTCATCAAGTGATGTAAACTCATGATTTTGACCCATGAGTTTGATCTAGTATTTTGTACTTTGTAATGAGTTTTCGTATTTAGTCTTGTGATTTTGTGATTATTTTCTATTATAATTAAATCAAATTAAAAGAGTATTTAATGATTTAATTTAATAGAAATTTTATAGATAAAATTCAATATTTACTTATATTTAATTAATTCAGAAATTAATTAAATTTAAAGATATATTTTAAGTTCTAATTTTGGCATAATCATACTTACTTAATTTAATAATATATTTAGGAGTTTCATTTTTATAATAAACTCTAAATATTAATATTATTTAAGCTAATAAATATTTTATCAAAAACATCTGAAGAATTAATTAAATAGAGAAATAAATTAATTTAATAAATATTATTTTAATTTTATTTCAAAAAAGTTGTACATGAAAATTATAATATAATAAAGTAATTAAGAAAAGGGGTTTCGTGTGATTGCACAATTGAAGCCCTAAATTGGGGAAAAAACATTATTAGGAATTTAGAGTTCATTTCTCTAAATTGGGATTTGGAAGAGCAATTTTCAAGAAGTTTTTCAGAAGAAGGTCAAATTTCTTGTGAGCTCCGCGAATTTGTCATTTTAGCATCAGATCCAGTTAGGATCTTTTGGGGTTCACACAATAGTTTTTGATCTTTGATTTCTCTGTCTTCTTCATACCTAGATTATTTTTTTTTAGAAATTTTGATCTGGTTGAAGCCTTTATTGTAAATTTCATTTTTTTTTTTTCGAGATCATCTATATATGAGTTGTGAATTAGAAACCCTTGTTTGTAAAAATTTAGATAATCGTATTTTGATATGAGTAGGGTTTGCAAAAGATTACAATATTGATTTATACTAATTTGATTGCTTTCTTGTAATTCTCCTATCAGTTTAATTGGAGAAATTCTATATATATATATATATATATATTTCTTGTGAGCTTCGCGCATTTGTCGTTTTAGCATCAGATCCAGGTAGGATCTTATGGGGTTCACGTAGTAGTTTTTGTTCTTTGATTTCTCTGTCTTCTTCATATCTGGATGAATTTGTTTTTAGAAATTTTGATCTGGTTGAAGCCCTTATTGTAAATTTCATTATTCTTTGTTTCAAGATCATCTGTATATGAGTTGTGAATTAGAAACCCTTGTTTGTAAAAATTTAGAGAATCGTATTTTGATATGAGTAGGGTTTGCAAAAGATATCAATATTGGTTTATACTAATTTGATTGCTTTCTTGTAATTCTCCTATCAGTTTAATTGGAGAAATTCTTTCTATATATATATATGTGTGTGTGTTAATAAAATTACCACACCAAATGAATTTACTATGATAATTTTATCACAAACTTTTAAAAAAATAAAAATGAAATTGAATGGGGGGTGGATTTATTTGTTTTATTAAACAAACACAAGATAAAATTTAAATTAATTGTGAGTGGGAGGTAGGTCACCAACACCCTACCTCCCCCTACTCCCCTTCTCCAACACAGCCAATGACGTTTGTTGTTGTACCCACAATAGACCCCACTGCGGTAGTAGCAGGTACTGTTGCTAACGCAGTAGTACACTGCTATGGCAGCCTATGCTCTAGGCCAACAGGCTTTTAAACATTCTTTATTATATGTTTTTAATAAAATTTATTAATTTAAAAATAATTTAATAAATTTTTTTTAATTTAGTTTTTTATTAATTAATTTAATTAATATAAATTTTTTATTACTATTAATTAATTTAATTAATATTAAATGTTCTTTAATAAGTTTAAATTAAATTTTTATTATATTATTATTCTTTAATGATTATGTTTATTAATAAATTTGTATTATGTTATTAATAATTTAATAATTATTATTTGATAAATAAATAATTATTGTTTAAATTTTTTTATAATATTTTGTGAAGACATTAGTTCTATTGTGGTAAATTGTGTGTTCAGATTTACAAAGGGAAAATGGGTTCAATTATAAGGGAAAATTTGCAAACTTTATTAAACCAAAAACTTATAACATAAATGTAAACTTGAACCCTGCTATTAAATCAATTGTATGATTTCAAACGAAACAAAATCTATGAAACTATAGTGCCAGTTGTATGATTTCTTCTGTGTTGGGTTTGGGGTTGACTTAGAGTGTTGACCAATTTCAAGATGTCTACTAGAGATTGGGAGTTATTGTTTTGGTGATGTCATGTGATGTCATGGTTTTGTATGTGTATTTGATTTTGGATCAGTCCTATTAGGATGATTATATTGGTGAAATCTATGATTTTCAATTATTAGTATTTCAGTGCTTTTTAGTTGCTTGTTTAAAAATTGGTGTATGTTTTATGGTTGTATGAGACCACCTTCTTTTTACTGAGCTTAGGGTAGGTTATATTTATGTCATGATGGGAAGTGGCTTACAATGGAGTTCGGAGCCCTAAAGTGGTTGCCTACGTAACCCATTGTAGGTTATTTTAATAAGTGATAATATTTCATTAAATGAGAATAAAATAGATTAATAAGAGTCATTGTTCTTCCTCGCCCATGCCTTGAGTGTTAGTACAGGCTAGGATGGGAGTAAAAAAGATGCTTGGTTATGACCTTGCTTCATTAGTATGCCTTGTTAGTATGAAAGGATACTGGTGCCACATAGAGTCACTAGGGGGTTGGAGCCTAGTGAAGCTGCCAGGGTAACCTTAGAGTTGGATCATGCATTGACACTTGCCCACTTACATAGTACATTTCCTACATGTCATTGTTGCCTCTAGGTTTAGATGTCAGTTGTGTCTTGGTACCTTTGAGATAGATTGCTTTCAGGTTTTCCTTGACCTAGATGTTGGATTTGACTTTTTAGATTGATACATATTTCAAAATCTTGGATCACAAAATCAGGTTCTCAAAAACTTCACATATATTGCTTCATAGAAAGTTCACATATCACTTTTAACATCATAATGCATACTTAATCTCACAAGATATCCTTTGTATAAATATCATGCCTTTTCACATTTGTTGCTAGGTTGGTTAAGACCACAATATACTTTTCCAACTTAGGGTAAACATCTAAGATGTCGGCCCTAATTGATCAAGTAATTATTTTGTAAACAAAATAATTCCTTTACCTTTAATTTCATTATTTTTTTCACTGGAAAATTGTGAATATCTCTTTTCCATACTATTTGTATTGATGTCCAAGGTTATACACATCATCATCAATATGTATACTATTTCCATCTGACCTCTCTCTCACAGATAACATCTTATAAACAAGTTATACATCAAAACAGTACACTGTTGTAAACCAATTTCATAATTAGATAATTTTTTGAGCACCAAAAGATAAGTATCTTTATTTCTGAGGTTTTCTACAACATGTACAATATGTGTTGCCATTAATGACAACAATTACATCACTACATATAGCCAATTTTCAACAATCTCCCCCTTTGGCATTGATGGCAACAAAGTAAGAAAAATTGGCTAAGAGACAAAACTTTATCAAAACTTACATCACTTATCATCTATTACATTACATATACTTCATATTACAAATTCTCCCCCTTTCAATATGATTACTAGATACATAACTTACTACACAATTTTCTTCTACAACTTCTCCCCCTTTGACATCAATGACAAAGGTCAAAAAGTAAAAAACTATCAAAAAGTGATGTTTGTCTGCTCTCAAAAAAACTTTCAAACATTGTCAAAAAATTTGTCTTATTTCCTCAAGCTACTATTATCTTCATACAATCATCAAAATTTTCTTTCAAACTATTCATTTCTTTCTACCATGTGTCATTTTCTACTTTAGTAGTAGTGAGAATTGCACATAAGGTATATGATGCAATCCCAACAACATTAAGGTTGGAGTAGGTGAAATTGGCATAAGTGTCCTTTGCTTTGGCACATTCCTCCAACTGTCTCTCAATGGCTGATATCTTTAGATTAATAGACTCTCTAAATTATGATAGTCTTCTCAAAATTTGCTCTTTTTCAAGTTTCAATTTCCTTATGTCCATGTGAACACTAGCAACTTGTCCTTCAAACTCAATAACTTTGCAAGAGGGTTGTTGTATTTGATTAGTTAGAGCTTCCAACTCACTCATCTTCCTTTGAATCTTACTATCCAAATCTTTGGTCAACTTATGAGATAAAGTACATTTGATGTACATTACCTTGTCAACTTGTTGACATCTTCAAAGTTCCTTGATACAAGTATCAAGACTCAACAAATCATTCTAAATGTTTTGACAAATGGTGCTAAAAAGATTAGCATCATGTGAAATATGATCCTTAGACTCAGCAACATTCAACAAATTTGTAAACTCATCATCAAATGATTTTACAACTACTTGAGATCTTTGTTCGGGGTCTACTTTGGTATGTTTGGCTATGAGGGTGTTGTACAATCTGTTAGTCACCTCCATTAATGCTCTCTATAGACTCTTGACTTTTCTGTTCTTCTCAATCAATTTTGTCAAGGATGAGATCAAGTTAGATTGATCTTCATCATCACTTGTAAGGTTAGCAAGAGAAATAGGAGTGGATGAGCTAGGTCCTTTCACCTCATCTTCCTCTTGTTTCTTCTCTGTTGCCTTCTATGATTTTCTCTCTTCTTCTTCCTTCTCCTTTCTTTCTTTTTTTTCTTTTTCTTTCTTCTTCTCTCTAATTCTTCTCCTCTTCAAGAAATTTCAGCTTGGCTTCTTCAATCTTCTTATTTTCTTCTTCTAGCTATCTTTTCTCTTCTTCAATTAGTCTCAACCATTCCTAAATATCTTCAAAATGGGGCTCAAGCTTAACAAAACTTATGAAAGGAGTATCATCAATTTTAACTATAACACTTGTTTGATCAATTTACATAGTATGACCACTTATTGATACTTCTAAAGTTTTCTTTGTAGTGGTAGGAGCTTCCTCTACCTCAATCATCATTTTATTGATAGCTACAATAGTTTCACTTCTAATTACATTCTTATCACCACTCATAAATAGAATTGGCCTCATTTTGTTTCGTAGATAGGGTGCTATTTTACCCATCAATTTCTTTACTTCTTCTTCATCTTCAATCTTGCACGTAGTTCTTATCATTGATTTTTGAAGTTCCATATCTTCTTCCTGAATTGGTGCCTTCTTTGCTATAAGTCTATCATAGACTTTTTGAATGACAAAACCTTTAATGTCTTCAAGTTTCAAGTTATTAAGAATCATATATCTCATAGTATAGATATCAATTTGTTCTTTCTCAATGTCATTGGACAAATCATAAAACTTATTCATCTGCACAAATTTCCCTTCATTAACAATGGATGTGTTAATTTAAACTCTATCTTTGGTTTCCAAGGTTGCCTTATTTTACCTACTGGCTGCTTGGAAACAATAGCCTTCTCTGGTTGTTTGTCTTCTTGTTCCTTTACTTTGTCTTCATCACTAGAGTCTTCAATTGTCAAAAATGTCTTCTTTCTTTTCCATGGTCCAACAACTTGTTGCTTAACTCTTTTTTACTACCTCTTAGATCTAATTGGTATCTCGGTTGATATAGCAGCATATGGGATGCTCTATTCTGGAGGAGTTTATGCAATGGATACACCGGGTGCTTGGCCAACTAACAGAGGTGTCACATACATTATGCCTTTTTCACCAGTTTGTTTCAGTCCAGAGATCATTTATCTAACTACCTGTGATTCTTCTTCTAACATACCGACCTCAAATAGTGCTTTCTTCATTATAGTTGCAATCTTCTTATGAGATGCTTTCTCTAATGATGCCTTGTAAGCTGATTGAGTTATTTCCTCATATGTTCTAAATCTGTAAGATGTTTGAGCTATTTCAAATTTCAACATTAAATCAATATAACTAATAGCTACATCATCACTTAACTCATAACCTAAGAGCTCAAGAAATGTTTCCTAAGGTCCTACTGCTTCAATATAAGTTAGGTCTATATCCACCATAAAACATATATCATTCTTAAATTAGTCAACAATTGCAGGAGCAATTATAAGTCTTTGTTTCATCTCATTATGAAATGTCCTCATAATCAAATTTCTGTTATCCAAGATTTTCTCTACAGGATGCCTTCTACACACATCTATTATCTTGTCCATAGAGCATCTTTCACTACTCATAATATTAGTAATTGATAAAAATGGAAATCTCATAAGTAATGAAAGAAAATATGATTAATTAGAGACTAGAATTTGAGTACATCATTCTTAGTTCTCTTAGTCTTCTCTAAATTCTCACAGAGTTGTAATCTCAAAATCTCACTTAAATTTACTTGCTCAGTCTCAATCCAAATCTTATAGTTTGCATGGATAAAATTTGCTAACAACTCATCACTCTTAGAACTTGCACAAATAGAATATGCAATGATTATGCTCAAGAATCTTACATCATGTTGTTTGATGGTGTTGATCACCATTTCCTTACCATTATAAATTGCCTTAGTATAACTTTCAACATTTTTCTTAACTAGTTTCTCACCAATAGGTACATTTCCTTGTTTGCTAAGACCAAAAACCTCATGAATAAGGTTAGCAGAGAGTTCAAATACATCTTCTCCCATACAAATATTTCCATTATGAATTATGCTTAATATAATCTGAGTCCACTCTTTATTATCATGTTCATAGTAAAAGTGATATCTGACTAAGTCTAAATCCTTCAAATGCTTATATCTAGGCTTAGTAGTTATATCATGATTGAAAACAATTTCAATATCTTTTATCATAAACTCACTTCTAATAGTGTCAAACTTACTACACAAGTAGCTTCCTACATCTTCCAAGCAAATTACATTGTCTGGAGTAATTGATAAAGCTGAATTAGGGTTTTCCTCTAGGATTTTCACAAGAACAACCTTTAATTTGGGTCTCTCAACATTCTCAAAATTTTCAACTACAAGCATATCCATGATTACACCAAATAGAATTTTATTGAAGAATTTTTGTGCGAAAAATGATAAACTGCTTTCTTTTGAAGTAGGGTTTAGCATGAAATCACTTTGTCAATTCGCTTCTGGGTGCTCTAAGCTTCTAAGATAATTGCAATGTGGAAATGATCAAATTTTTACTCTAATTGTTCAACTTGAACTTCCATTAATTGCATACTTTGCTAATTCAAAAAAGTTATTTATTTCACTCTGAAATCAAATATTTTCTCCAGATCTTCTATCCAATCTTCAAATGCTATATGAGGTTCACGATAGCTTCCTTTCATCATGAAAATTTTCCACAAAACTTTTCTCCATGAATTTTTTTGTAGAAACATAGATTTCATCTTCTATCATAGAATAAACTTTCTCTATTATAACAGTAACTCTTATTTCCTCTGTAACTTGTTTTAATAAGCTCCAAATTCCAAGTGAGATTAGCTACAATCTAAAATCATCAAGACACATCTTCTCTCAACCTTTCTACTTATAACTCAATCTCTAAATGAAGTTCCCAATTCTGGTGTTGTGAACAAGCTTAATTCAACTTGGTTGAATCAAACTCAATTGCTGGCTTTAATTTTCCTATCTCAGCATCATCTAAATTTTCCTCTAAAATGTTTAATCCCTTTACAAATGCCTCATTAAGTTCTTTTTGAAGTTCACTAACTACATTTGTTTTATCTTCATTTTCTTTCTTAGTTCTAGAGTTATTTTCATGATTCCTTCTATCATTTATGAAGTTTCTCTCATTGTTTCTTTTGTTTCTAAAGTTTCTTTCATGATTCCTTCTGTCATTTCTGAAGTTCCTTCCATTGTTCCTTCTATCCATTTTGTAATACTTTGATGTATGTCTAGATTTGTTTCATAACAGACATATTGGGGTTTTGATTCTAGAATTCTGTTGATTAATAGGTGCTTGACAATTTTGGGCTACGTGTCCAAAGTTTTTACACTTATAACACACGAACTACTTTCTTTCTTCATAAGGTCTACTCTCTTTTGATTTCCTCTCATTAGGTATTCTTCTATCTAAAGGGTTAGTATTTCTAAACATTCTACCATTTCTTCTATCATTATCATATTTAGGTTTCCTACAATCAATTGCATTATGACCAATACCCTAACATGATTAAATGACTTATCTATACAATCTCTTTTGATATGACTAATTTCATTACATAAAAAATAGTTACCTTGAAATTCATACGTGGTTTCCTTAGGAGATTCCACTTGCTTAGTTTCATCCAATTTCTTAGTTTTCTTCTCTTGTCCAACTTCTTTAGATTTATCAAAAGATTGGCTAGATTCAATCTTATCATCAGATTTCTCTTTCTCTTTCAGATCTAATCCACTTTTAGGTTTTTTTGCAAACATGTTAAATAGGTAACCCAAACTAATCTTATCATAGGTAGGTCTTTGTATTGACATCAATTCATCAAGCTTTTCTCTACTAGTATAAAGCTTTTCAAGTTGTAGCTTGCACTCAGTTAGTTTGCCTTTCACAATAGTTTTGCACTTATGAAGTTCTTCATGATCTTCTTTTAATATTTCAAATTCAGATGTCTTCTTTGCTAGATTCACTCCAAGATCTGAATTTTTAGTCTTCAAATTAGATTCAACTTTGCTAAGATCATTCTTCAAACTCAACTTTAGATTGGTAATCTTCAATTCATGCTTCAAGATCTTGTACTCTATTTTCAGTTTTGAATATTCATCATATCACTAGTTTTAGATTAGTAGATCTAGGCTTGGATTTGAGATGTTCAATCTTGTCCTTCAATTGTCCAATGTATACTTTGGAGTCTTCATATCTATCTTTCAACTTATCTCTTTCTTCAGTAAGGAGATCAATTTGTTCAAGTGCCTCTTCAAGGTTCTTCATCAATTGTTCCATATCCATAGGGATCTTACTCAAGCTATTAAGCCTCTTCTGAGTAATTGTGCTCTGATACCAATTGTTAGAAATAGGGAATACTAAGAGGGGGGGTGAATCAACATTCTACAAACTTTTGTCACCAACTAGATATTATTTATTACTTTGAACCATGCATAAGAAAGTGAACAAGTAATGTTGAATAGTAATAATAACCATGCATAAAGAGAATTCATAACACCATATTTTGTTAACTGGGGAAACCCTAGCCAAGGGAAAGCCTCAATGGGAATGATGCCCACAAAGATATACTAATATATATGTTCCTTGTTAGAGGATGGACCCTGTTAAGAGTCTATAAAATAATTCAATACATAAGAGTCCTTGTTAGAAGACTTTGAATTCCTATTAGGAGATTCCAACCCTATTCAGAGTTTTAGTATAATGTATGCAAGAAGAGCGCATTGCCCGAACATGTACTTTTAATTACAGGAAGAGCTCACTACCCAAACAAGTAATTGAACTTTAAGTTCCTCAAATACAAATGTAGATATGTTGTAACTTCCTCTTAGCTGATCTCTAACCTTAGCTTAATTTTGGATCACAAAAGAAAGTTCTCAAAAACTTCGCATATATCACTTCATAGAAAGTTCACATATCACTTTTCACATCACAATGCACACTTAATCTCACAAGATATCTTTTGTATAAATACCATGCCTTTTCACAAATTGCTACTAGGTCAACTAAGACCACAATATACTTTTCCAACTTAGGGTAAACATCTAAGATGTCGGCCCTAATTGATCAAGTGATTATTTTGTAAACAAAATAATTCCTTTACCTTTAATTTCATTGGTTTGTTCACTGGCAAATTGTGAATATCTCTTTTCCATACTATTTATATTGATGTCCAAGGTTATACACATGATCATCAATATGCATACTATTTCCATTTGACCTCTCTCTCACAGATAACATTATATAAACAAGTTATACATCAAAACAATACACTATAGTAAACTAGTTTCATACTTGGACAATTTTTTGAGTACCAAAAGCTAAGTATCTTTATTTCTCATGTTTTCTACAACATGTACATCATATTTTTCCATTACTTACAACAATTACATCACTACATGTAGCCAATTGTCAATAGTCTACACTTCTGAATTCATCAAATGACATAAATTTGTGAATTTATCCCTTGAGTTTGATCTAGCATTTTGTATTATATAATGGATTTTCACATTGAGTCTCGTGGTTCTGTAATGATTTTCTGTTATAATTAAATCAAATTAAAAATAGTATTTAATGATTTAATTTAATGGATCTACAGTATACTAGAGCTATTTGGATCTTATTATAGCCACTAAAACCATATAGGAAAGAAATACTTTTTTCTAGCTAAATTATCAAGGACCTGATCTATGAATGACAATGGAAAATGGTCTTTTTTAGTGGCTAATTAATTAAGTTCTCTATAATCTACACAAACTCTCCATCTTCTGCCTTTCTTTGGCAAAATGACTAGGTTAGAAACCCCCTGACTATCAAAGATAAGGTAGATAAAACTAGCATTTAATAATTTTTGCAATCCAGTCTTGACTATATCTCTTATGATAGGGTTAACCTATCTTTGAGGTTGTCTCAAAGCTTATATTATAGGGTAATGTAAATCCTATGAGTACAAAGGTTAGGATCCAAGTCCTCCATGTTTGTATAGTCCCAAGAAAATGCTTGTTGATTCTCTTGCATCAACTTTAGTATACCTTCCTGATGTGAAGGGGACATGGTACTACTAATATTTAGTTTTTTTCCTAGGCTAACCTCAATCCTAGTTACTTTTTCCATCAAGGGTATTTTAGAAATTAGAGATGAATGCATCTCATGTGGTAGTAATGAATAAAGGAATTAAGAGGATGTTGAGTATTGAGGTGCATTTGGAGGTGGAAAACAGTTTCCAAAGGTATAGCCTATTGTGAACACAATTGAGAATTGACAGCATGTTCATTTATGACAATGGATGAGATGACATCATCATCTTCTTGAGAGGGTACAAATGGATCTATATTTATCTTCATAAGTTGATGGAGTGAATTAATATCTGGTTCATCATCTCCTAAATCAAGCCAAACTACTTGGTCATCTTGTAACAAAGATTGAGTAGGAGAGTATAAGGTCAAGTTCTTAGTATGCATCCCATTAGATATTGTCACTTTCCAAACCTATAGGCTATATAAGCATCTATAGTAGCTAACCATGGTCTCCCTAGGATGAGACAATACCCACCCATATTAGCTTTTGGGGAAAGGATGTAACAAAGTCTATAGGACATTCCCAAGAGTTTAGTGAAACTATAACATGCTGTACCATCCCATCTAGTTTAATAGTAGAACTATCAGCAAGATGTAAAATGGTTGGTGTTTCTCTAAGGCCAATAATGTGCAAGTGAGACAAGACTTCCTTTTTCATTACATTGATAGATGTGCCTAAATCAATGAAAGAATTTTGTACTTGAATTCCATGAATAATGACACTAACTACAGGACTCCCTAGATCAAAATATTTAGGTATTGTCAACTATTCTAACATAAGGTCAACCAATTTTCCTAAGACATTAATAGTATTAGGATCTTTCATTTTTCTCCCTAGTTGTTTTATGCAAGCTTCTTTAATGGTTTTAGTGTAAATAGGAACTTCTTTTATAGCATCTAGTAATGTTATCTTCATGGTCATATGCTTCAGTTGATCAAGCAAATCAATTATAGCTTGGGTTTGTATAGGCATAGTTGGGTTTACTAGCCTTTGAGGAAACAAGGGATCCTTTTCTCTAGAGGAGCTTGTGGTGTGGGTTGATCTACCTTTTCAACAAAAGGATTTTTAACCTCTATAATAATAGGAATTTGAGGTAAAGCAAGAGTGGTTCATGACCTTGAATGGTTGTCATTCAAAGAGATAGCATAGCTTTGTTGCCAAGTTGGTGGCTTATTATTATTAAGATTGGGATTGGGCTAAGCTAGCAGTTGGGTTTACTTAGTTGGATTGTTATTGGTTGTAGGAGAAGACATTAAGGCCTATTGTTGAGGAGGTGGCATTAAAGCCTATTAATTGGGCTAATTAGACTATTGCTGGGGTTTCTACTAACCTTGTTGAGGTTGCTACCAACCTTGCTAAGGTTATTGCCAAGCTTGCTAGGGTTGTTGCCAACCTTGCTGAGGTTGTTGCCAATTGTTATTCCTAGAAAAAGCTTAAGGACCTATATTTTGATAAATTTTTCATTGACTATTGTTACCACAATTTTGCAGAGGGTCTTGCAGCATACCTAGTCTTTGGGTCCATGGCCTACATTGAGCAACATAGAGCACCTCTCCATTTTCATCAATAGATTTGAATTTAGTAGTCATTGGTTGTGGCTCCAAACTTGCAATAGTCTTGCATTTGTAGTTCCTTTTCCTTTCTCTACAATGTGGACAATATTCTGCTAAAATATGCTCAACTTCTTCCTTCTTCCTTCTTCCTTCTTTCTTGCATACTATCCACCTAAGAAGAAAGATCATTAATGATATCCTATTTCAAATTGAACAAAAGATTGGACAACTCCACCTTAGACCACCTTAGATACTCTTGAACCATTAGTCTTAATAGGCATGGCCCTGAGTCCTCTACCTTTCTTCACATTAGCTCTTGAGTAATTCAAACATATACTTTGTATATCAGCTCAGTTCCTCTAAGTAATGTCTCCTCCTACCATAAGGTCAAAAACCTCTATACTTGCATCATTTACACCTTTTAGAAAAAAGATGTTTTTGTGATTCTTCATTCAACTAGTGTTGGGTATTGCTCTACAAGTTAAACATAAACCTTGAGACATAGTCCTCCAAGGTCTTATTCTCTTTCTATGATATCTTAAAGATGTCATCTCCCTTCATATCATGACCCCTACAATACTCCTTGTATTTAGCATAAATATATTCTTCTTTGCATCCCAATCTCTTACAACTTTGTTACCTAATCCCATGAACCATCTTAAAGAATCCTCTTTAAGAGTAGATGGAAAAAAATTTGTTTATGGGAATCTTTCATATAATCATAGCTCCTACACAGTATATCAAATTCAACTTCAGTGATAAGGCCATGAAACTTTGGAAGCACAGAGGCGGATATGTTTTTCAAATTATTGTTATCATGCAAATCATGGATGGGGAAAGGAAATGTAGGTTTAGCCATACTTGGTGGGGGAAGTGGCTATTGGATTTGATAAATAATAAGAGCTAATGGATTGTCTTGATAGTCAAGTTCAACAAAAAAGATCATTCAGGTGCAATGACTCTTCAGATGGTGGAGGTAACAGTTTTGCTACATCAACAAATGAATTTTCAAATAGTTCTTATTCTTCATGTTTAACTTGGGGTTCCTCGGGTTTAGGATTAAATATATCTTCTAGTTCAGTTTGAATATTATAAGGAAGGAATCTCCCAAGATGATCTCTTCTTCTTCTAGGCATAAAAATGTGCAAACTAAACTAAGGCAATGACTTCAGGAATGGATTAGATTAATATTGTCCCCGACAATGGCACCAGAAATGGTTGGTCATTATAATGACCTTGTAACTAAGGATTGTGCATCCTTCTTATAATGACTATGTGTCTCAATAGTGCCAAGTATCATACTAGAATAACACACTGAACTCATTAAATTGTCAACCTAGGACATAAAACTTAAAATGATGTCCACAAAGTATATGCTCTAATTGATCTGATGTTTTATTGTAATTATGCAACAAGAATGATGAAAGGAATACTAAGATAAGGAATGAAATAGAAATCTAACCTAGCATTTATAAATAATGCTAAAGTATGAAGCTAAACTATTTACTTATGTTGTAGAAAACAACCAATAGTTTTTTTACCATATGGCTGCAAGAGCAATAGAGTTCTAAAATGCTTCTATTATATTAAATGGAATACATATTCCTATCTAGCGATGAACTAAATTCACCTCCTGCATGGGCCCCCATGAAAGAATGAATGAATAACTACTTGAAGATTAAAATTGTAAACATCATTTCATTCATGAACAACACATAGGTACATATTGTAGCAACGGAATCGTATTTATCACTACTGCTGGATTACAAGAAAATTTCACACAAAAAAACTAACTTAGGAATCTAAACACTAGCTTATTTATAACATCAACTTAAAATAGAACTCCCTAAATCTACAATCCTCCAACATTAGGGATATGACAATATTGAAGATGCAACAACATCATTTACTACAAGAACAAGATGCGCTCAATTTGCACATGAATTCAGGAGTTCGTGGCTTCTAGATCTATTCCTTAATTTTTGATAACCACTTTGACCCAATCCGTAATATAAATAATTGTTGATAACTGAAAACTCATGAGATCATTATCAACTCAAAGGAGTCAACCAACTTCTTATCAACACTTTGTCTTCTAATGTTGACTTCTTCTTCCATTGTTGACTCGTTATTTCCTTGCAAAAGATTAGTGTGCACATGCAAAAATCACAATACATATTCAAGATAAAATTCATAATAAGTTGTTCTCATATTAGCTTTGGTCCTATATTCAAATGGCTACAAGAAGAACTACACAATCAATGCAAGATAGAAAGATCTATCATTCCATTCTATGTTACCATATAATATATATAGCATATTCATCAAATCTTAGAAATATCAAAGTGCGCACACATATAACAGTATAGTTATAAGTAGTTTGAATAATTCCATCAAAAGCTCATAAAGTTCCCAAGTCTTAGTCATTATATATATATATATATACCAGTACTCTTGATATCAGATGTGTGTCAAAATCTTTTGAATACTTGGTGAATATTATGTGTTGATATTCCAAAAGACCAATACTCATGATATTGAATGTGGTATCAAAAGGTGGAAATCTTCTGAGATATCAAATGAGATGTCCTTAAAATTATTATTTGTAATATTATGTTGAAGTAATATTTATTCTTATGTGGTTATCCTTCTAAGCTAAGAGGGGGTGTTGATGTTTGGTAGCTTTAGTAGGATAAACTTGTGAGATCAAAGAGAAATTAATATGATTACTATGATATATATATAACTATAATAAAGTTTTTTATTATATTAATCATATTGATGAATAGACATGTCCCATGAAGTGCCATGTCTCTTCTCTTGGTTTATTCCTCATACAAATACAAGGACATTGTCATTTGGAAAATACATTCCAAATGCAATGATAGTGTTAATACATTTGCAACATATACTTATAAATTTAACAAGAAGCTTCAAACTATTGAAATTCAAATGGCCATACCTAAGATGCCATAGCTAAATTTTATCCTCATAAGCCATATTGACAAGTTGATTAAAATTTTCACAAAACTTTAATATAATTATAAATAATATTTTAATTATTACTTTAAAAAAAATAAAAAACTTAATAATACAATATAAAAATGAGATCACATTGTATGTTATTAAAATGGATTTGTATGTTTTGTTCTAGACTAGTTAACCTTTTTTTCCAAGTTGTCAGCTTCCAATCCTCATACTTATTGATGTAGGGTTACTTACAAACCGATATTGAATATTTAACATATTGTAGATCTATATATTCACTTGATTGTATTAAAATGTAATTTGTTTATATCACTAAGAAAAATATTTAAAAAGATGAAATTTAACCATGATAATAATTTTAACTCTATTATTAATGAAACCTTAACCCTTACATTATATCTAACTTTTTTTCAATCTTAAAATACCAACTATAATCTAATGGACCTAACCCTAGTAGACCTGATTCAACTATAATAGTAGACCAAATTTTGTCTAAGAATTGTAGTTATACAGTTGAGTTATAACATTAATTATAACTCAAGTAATGAACCAATAGATGAAATAGAGATATAATAAAAAATAATTAAGAAAAATATTTTTCTCTATGTACCATTAACACATTGGTTCCAATTAAATGAGATAAGACGTGTAGCGAGAGAACAACCATGAAAATATTCCCTTCAAAGTAATTTTAGAAGAATGTGTATGCATCAAAATTCAAAGACCAAATAATTTTACAAATAGATCAAATAAATAACTATTAAAAATAACAATTTGATTAGTTTTGCTACATTAAATGAAGTGTACATTACTATTTATTTGACAAACTAAAACAAAATAAAAATAAAATATTAAAATCTATAATATCATTATCTTTTTACTTGTTATAAAACATTGATATAATTTAAAAATCTCAACCTCATTTGTACAATACCAAAATTAAAATACTCAGCATCTTTGAATGTCTTATATTATAATACCTAAATGAAACTTCATACAAATCTTCCATGTTTTAATAATATATTTTAATTATTTTATTCCCACTTCACAAAAAAACATATCATTCAATTATAATTATAAATCATCAAACCATCTTTGTAAAAGCCATCTATATACACATATAAGAGAACCTATTCCTAATCTACAACTAAGAAATTGAATTTATTATATTAATATTTAATATTAAGATATCAAACTTTTAAATGAAACAAAGAAGAAAAAAAAATGAGAAGCATCCAAAAAGGCATCCCCCTTAACAACTTATGGTCAAAGAAATGCTCATTAAAAAGAAAACATTTGAACGGTCACCAAACATATTGGCAACAAGTGAATGAATTGAAATCTTAAAATAAACTAAAACCTCCACCCTCTCAAACTACCGCCCTCTCATAAAATATTTCGTCTATAAAAAAACATTCATAGAATTCTCTCAATGTTGGTATCTCTAACCACTGTTGTCTATTAGTGTCAACCACTTAGTCATTTACAAGGCAGAGTTAGACTATCATCACTGTGACCGAGCTACTCTACATAGGTTGAGTCATGTACATAAGATAGTATGTACCAAGTGATCCTATACAAGCCGAGTAAAGTATGGTCACGAATCAATTTTCTATATTTATCAAGCTCATCAATAACCGAGAAAGTCATCAACAACCAAGTGAATTTTCATGTATATAAGTACTGAGTGATATAGTATTTGTCGAGCACAATATATGTCGAGCATCAAAAAGTTAAAAAAGGTTGAGCAGTAGCAATGCGAGAACTAGAAACAGTAGAGGTTGAGCAATGCAAAGTTTACATAAAAGTCAGGAATGGAATAGAGTTTTAGGCAAAACGATTATCAGACCAACTTGGAAGGTTTATTTAAGTTTTGAAGAGGTTGTTACATAACATTTACATAGCATGGATCACATATCCCCATGTGTATGTTCAACGATCAAGATGAAGAGGCAAAACATGGAACCATCTAGAAGACTCTTCATGGAATCTTCGAATAGCAATGATCTTAACCTAGGTCGTGTGTGATCGTGTGTGTGTGTGTGAGAGAGAGAGAGAGAGAGGAGAAGATCAAAAGTCATTCAAGGGTCCTATTATCATCTAACAAAACAAGTGACCTATTTATAAGTAGTGAAATTGAAAGAGAAAGACAAGAGTTATCATATCAAAGGAGAGGATTAGTTAATAAGGAGGAGACTAGAAATCATCTTGTAGAGAAAACTAAGAGTCAGGTACTGAGTTAGTTTTAATAGACTTGAATCGAGATAAATCTCTTAAGAGAGTGGTCTTAACATATCTTTGTAAATCTCCTAACAGATTCCTTACTTAGTTATAAGTGTCAAATCCTCTAACAAGATGAAACCTAATAGTTTCTTAAGTCTTTAACAGGATAGACTCCTTATAGGGTAGATCATATGTTATGGTCAAACATTGTAACCTTAACTAGTTAACTTTATTACTATAGTAGTGAAGATTTGTGGGTGTCATCCCCACCCCAGTTTTACCTTCACCTTGGAGGGTTTCTAAGTAACAAATACTATAGTATGTGTTATTACTTTCATGCATGTGATTGAATTCATTTACATGTTACAGCAAGTTTACATTTTTTATATTGCATGTACACAATATTATTGGATGTGGATGAATATGTGAAAAAAGTATAAATTGGTATAGATTCTAATTTACCCCCCTTTACTATTTTTAAGCTTTTGATTTTGTACATTTCTATTATAATCTTTGTGTTGATGTATATGTTTTCTACATTATTGATTGTAAAAACCTATCCTATTCATATTGTTTGGTCAAAAATCGCTATGACAATTGACTTTCATAACAAAATGTAGGTCTATTGTTTGGTGATTTTTTTCAGTCAGGAACACATTCTCTGAATATTCAGTTTCGTAGTAATATTTAAATAAATAAATCGATGTATTTATTCATTAAAAAAATTATATATAAAAAGTTTAATAGATACAAGAGATATGTCGTGTGAGCATTATTATTACAAATTAAAATATTTTTTCATTTATTTCTTTAGCCCGTCAAGTTCTTAGCAGATTTCAAAATCTTTACTATTACATCAAATGCAATGTGGAAATCTTGGTTTGAGTTTTTTTAATTTTTGTGAAGCACTAGGGAAAGAAAATTTACTGATTCATTCACATCGTGTGTTGTGTTTAGGCAGGTAGAAATAAATTATTGATCATAGTGCTACTAGTTACTTTTCATTCAAACCTAATAAGTTACCTATCCAAACATCAAATTTGTCAATGTAAAGCATCGAAGCATTCTTATTGCAATGAAGTGCCTACTTAGCTCAATATAATGCTAGCAAGACAATTTTATTAATTCAATATAATGCTAGCAAGACTATTTTATTAATTCCTGCCAAAGATAGGATACTATTGCTTTTTTATGCTGGTTTGACAAATTAAATTAATTTTTTTACTAATTTTGTTATGCTTTAATAGATTTGTTTAGTATATTTGATTACTAGCCGATCGGCTTCCCCTGTGAGGTTGCTTGTAGCTGGTTTTTATCTCAACCCCCATAATCTCTTCTAGTAAAATGGTTTCTGATTGCTAGTAAGTAGTTTTACAGTTTTAGATATGATTCCTTCAGCATACTGAGCCTTAGTCTAGAAACTAGGCCTGCAATCAGTTTATCATGCCAACCTATTCAGCCTGCACTCAACCCACCCCATGCACTCAACCGCTTTGTCTAATTAGGCAAGAATATCAATTTTTAAAGGCATCGACACTAAAATGATTAAGAGATCTAGCATGAGAAGACGGTGAATCCGAGAAATTTATTTGGGTACAGGGCCTTCGAACCTATTGTTCGAAAGGGATTAAATCATTGCATTCCTAGCTTTTCCTACCTCTTCTAGGATTCTGTCATCGCCCATGAGAATGAAACATGGTCGAAAGAAGGGAAATAATGAGAGCGCCCGTATTGATCAATCCCAGAAGCCATAATGGGTGGATAACCAATCAGGAGTTTCCCCCTCAATTCTTCATCCACTTGGCGAAAAATGGGATAGCCAGAACTTGTGTTCTCTAATTGCAAAGCTCCAAATCAAATCGTTTATCCCCAAATCCAATGAGCTCAACAACCCCAAGTTTCTAACCCTTGCATAGAATTTCTCGTCAATTTCCCCTCAATTTCAATTCCTGTAATGCCTTTAATCTCTGAATGGATTCGAGAATGCTTCCATTAAGGGTATTATCTAAAGTGTTAGATTCTTCAATTTCTTGAGCCTTCCAATGCTCGTCGGGATCTTAGACTGAATGTAGGTAACTTGTTGTTTTCAAATACCTCTAAACGGAGGTAAGCTAAATTTGTCGTTGGGGCCACAAGGGTTGCCTGGTTTGGGCAATCTACAAGACTAGGGTTCAAATCTTCATGATCTTTCCAGGCGCTACGAGAGCCTCATGTGTCTCAAATTGGGCACTAATTCGACCATTATTGCTTCCTCTCAAGAGGCCACTACTATCATTCTCAAGACATTTGATTCTGAATTCTCTAACAGACTGGAAAACATGGGCGCGACTACAGACATTCTCATGTATAACAGAAACTACATCACCATGTCTTCCCATTGGCCCTACCAGCGAAAGCTCTGTATTTTCCACTTGTTGACCCCTAAATGTCTTCTAAAGTGGCAAAATTGGTTACATTTCTGAAAATAGGAGATGTTTCTCCCCTCCATCTTTAAGCAGCAAGCATGCAAGTGTTATAAATGTGGGAGATTTTGTTAATGTCTTCACTTCCGATGCTGTTAACAATCCACACTTAGCCGTTAGCATGCACTCACCGTCCAGCACACTGGTCACCCAGTACATCGTCCACTCTGTCTGCACTCCGCTGTCTAGCTAGTCTGATAGTTATAAACAATCCTTTCCAAAAAATTATCCTGAGGCATCATCACTTCTTTTCATAGACTAAATGGAACATAACATAGGAGAGGTTTAGAACCTATATAGAAATAGACTTTTTCTTTTAAAAAGAGAGAGAGTAAATATCCTACCAACTAATTTGGCAAGATGCTACATCCACAAACCACCTATGTACATGAGTATGATTAATCTACTATTATTGCCCCATCAAGCATAACTTGAAATATGAGCAAAAGGAGTAGGTCTTGACATCAAATCCTAATTAGGTTCCCAAGTTCAATGCACCTTTCTCGTAAATAAGGGTACAAGATGAGAAGTACAATTCACTACCACCTCTTAACAATTTTAAGTTGAGAAGTATAATCTTAAGAATTTTCTCATCTACTA
Source organism: Cupressus sempervirens (assembly GCA_028749045.1). Classification (NCBI taxonomy): domain Eukaryota; kingdom Viridiplantae; phylum Streptophyta; class Pinopsida; order Cupressales; family Cupressaceae; genus Cupressus; species Cupressus sempervirens. Next base: position 555,052,813 of record CM053791.1, read on the forward strand.
TTAACATTTGTTTTGGCCAATTTAAGTAATAAGTTAGTGTTCCATTAACATCAACTGGCTCAAACATATGTGAATTGGAATGGGTTTAATAAAATAGTCATTCAAACCATAGAAAGTTATTTATCACTTAGTTGTAGTATGATAATAAAAGAAGCTTCCCCACATGTGATGTCCACGAGTTTGATGTCAATGAAATGGAACAATTTTTAAATGATTTTCATTCAACATATGTGAAATTATCTAAATTTGGTACCTTCTTTCAAGAGAAATGTAATGTGATGTGGACTTTAAAGGCAATACCCAAGCTATTTGTTGTGTGTTTCAAAATTGTATTATATTATTAGTATCTTAGTTTGATACTATGGTATCTTCCTTTTTTGTAATTGTTTTATCTTATCTCTGTAAAAAAAAATTATCATTTTCTCATATGGTTCATAAAGAAGTGTTATAGGTTAAATTTACTAAAAGAAATTCTAAGCATAAAATGATTTTCATGGTCTATAATCTAAAGTATTTCACATTACATTTGCAAGTTTACCCTTATTTTTTTGGGTAGTTTACATAAACATTTAATGCTAAATTGTACATTTACTTCAATTTGATTAAACAAACACTATAATAACTATTTACAAGTTTAATACCATGTATTTTAAAGGTCCTACTTTACCCCTACTTTGAGTGTGGTAAAAATACATTTTTAAATTATTTATATAATATGAATAAATTTACTTATACCTTCATTTATATTTTAATTACCAACCTTTAAAAAAACTAAATTTCAATTAGTTTATTTTGAATATTTAAAAATTATTTGAAACAAATGTTCAAATTACCTAACTTGGTATTAAAGCCAACTTTAACAAAGCCTTAAATTTTATTGTTTTATTTTTGTCAGTATATTTTTTGAAATATGGTTGTCTCAACCAAATAATTTCTAAAACATATTCCAAAATGATTGTTGCATATATGTATGTCTTAATGTATTCACATCTTTGTTCCTTGTGTAACTTATCTTTTCTTAACTACCATAGTTCAACACTATTTGGCTCTAAATCATCCAAATTCCATGCTACCATGTACTTCTTCAATGATACATGTGTAATCTTTTTTAATCAAATACCTATTGTCCTATACCTTGCACCTCCTTTCGGTGCAAGTGCTAGTTTATTATTTATACTAGTATTAGTAGTACTAGAAGGTGCAAGGATAAATTGATAGAAAGGAAAAATAAAACGTAAATGAATTTTAATATCATGAAATTATATATATATATATATATATAATGTAATAAAAAAAATATAAAAACATAGACATGTATCACTGTCTAATATATTTTTGTACATAATTATTCTTTAAAAATCAATTAAATAATTAATCACAGGAAAAAAAAATGTCTAAATAAATAACCAAAAAAGTAATAGACTCCAAAATTGATGGAAGATTTAGACTATTGTATTATTATGAATTTTCTCATTTAGGTATCCTTAAAAGAGTGATTGCGGACCCCGAGATTAAAAATTCTAAATTTCCTTATGATATATCTCCTAGTCAATGTAGACTTCAAATTTCTTAGGTTGTAAACCTTCTCCTTTTTATTTATTTTTTAGTAATGTGTCTAGTTAATTTTATATTCTATGATTTCTTTTACCGGATCCTATTTATTATAATTTATTACTATTTCTAATAGATTTAGCTATAGTAATTGTTGTGTAATTCTTGGTTTCAACCTTAATTGTATAGAGTTGTACTTCTAATAGTTTGGATCTTCATTCTAAGTCATTTCTTAGTTGTATGATTTGTATTGTCTTAAACTTGTTTATATTTTTTCTTTTTAAGCTATAAGAGGGTTTAGGAAGCTCCTTGATTTGTAAGGTTTGCTAAGTGTGTTTCATATGTTAAAAGGGTTTGTTAGTTGTTTCAAATTTTGAATAATTCACCATGTAGGATTTTTAAAATGTCAATTTGTTGAAGCCAAGAGTCATAAAGAAGAGATCACATGGCAATGTAAAATAGGGCAGAGATTTGACTATCACTTTTGACAAAGCTTCATGATTCCAAGCCCTAACTTGAGTTAGGAAACTATTATAGAAGATGCTAATTTAAGATGTTTTTTATGAAAAAAAATACCATATCATTTATATACTTAAATGGTTATTTTAATTTAAAAAATAAAATTAATTTAATTATCACAAATTAAAAACTTACACAAAAGAATGATGCATTTTCACTAGTTGGAAAAAGATAAAAGAAATGAGGGAAGCGCATTTCAATCATGACTTTGTCAATTAGAGATAATGGGCTATTCTATATCAAAACTTGTTGTCAAAATTCAATTCCTCATGCCTTTTGTTGATGGCTAAGTGCAAACACTTGTATTGCAAATGCCCATCCTAATGTACTTGGTGTGAATTGGAAGGTGCATCCATTCTCTAAGATGTAAGTTGATTCATCTCCTCCACACCCATCCTATCATTTCTTTAGAATTTCTATAGAAATTTTAATTCGGCCTCTTTTTTGTCAGTGGGACTTGTGACTACAATTATTTTGTGAAGAAACAAAGAAACCAAGTAACATGGATAAGGTATAATATACTATACACCCACTTCTTTTTCAATGTGATTACTTTTTAGATGATGTGCCAACATTCATATTTTAAGTTTACTTGTCAAAATACGGTACATTTTTTTATGTTTTTAGATTACTTGTCAATAAATGGTACATTTTTCCTCATCAGATCTTAGGCTTTGATTAGATGATATTTTATACATGAGGGTATTTGACATTATTTGTTGTTTTTTTTCTTATTTTGCCTAATGACATGTTATCTAGATAAATACACTATAAGGCATAAATGTTGACGATTTTGACACTCTTTGGTCTTTAATGTCCAATTACAATAAATTTTCCCCTAGAAATGAAGATGAGGAAAAGGAACCACCTAAAACTCCACATTTTCATTATAGTTTCTAAAAATATTTTGCAAATACTACTACATCTAGTAATTTGTTCCATCCACAAAATGTGACATCAACCCTTCTCTGAATTGGAAATGTGAAAAATAGTCATTCATGGCAACTTCAAGGTCTAAAAATCCAAATTAGAATTTTGTGACTGTTGTACTTAATAAACCTATGCAAGAGAGACAAGTAAAGCTTGTGCATTGTGTTTGATCAACTAATTTGATTGTGGCATAGAGTTATTTGTTTCTTTTGAAGACAAGAACTACATCTTTTGTATGTTAATGGTGCAAGTTGTGTATGCAAGAGTTCTTTGAGTGAGGAAATGATGACGGGCCAAACCACCCGTACCAACTCACAACCAAAAATGCAATAATATGGAGACAAGAGAGATGACAAAATGCTTCATAAAACTTCCATTAATACTTGAAATTCATTAGAATATTCTCCAAATGGAAAAACTCCAAATTCTTACAATATAAGAGAGATTGCTCGCTAAGAGCTTCTACAAGAAATTACATCCGAAGAGCTTCTACTTGAAGAGCTTCTATTTCTCCAACTTCCATTAGAAGAGCTTCCATTTCTTCAACTTCCTTACAAATGATAATAGGCCTTTCTTAAATAGGCACTTACCACCCAAGGCATGATTTATCCACAACATTCTAGAATCTCCACAACCTTCTACAATATCTACAACCTTCTAGAATTTCCACCTAAATACAACTAAGCACCACTATGTGGCCCAATTAGAAAATTATATTTCTTTTGTGGATCACAACAAATATTAAATGCATGATGCCACCTACACACCTCAATTAATAGAATAACAGCTATTTTTATTATTTTTCTATGCATGATGCCACCTAAACACCTCAATTAATGGAATAACAACTATTTTTATTATTTTTCTATTTACGCCACCTATGCATCTTGAAAATAGAAATTTCTCTTTTCTCCTTTTTCCCTTATTTTATTTTTAAATTATTTTTCCTTCTATTTTCGTCACTTTCTCTCTCCTCCACAAATTTTTTTTTTTTTTTTCTCTTAATAATTTAATTTTCCCATGCAAGATGCTCCTGCATCAGACTCCCTTGGTAGATATAAAAGTGTGTCCCACACTTTGATGTCAAAAGAAAGATATAGAATCATTTTCATCTTCACCACAAGCTTCCACCTCAATAGGAACAAGAAAACCAACATGCAAATCTTCCACATTTTTTTTTTCTGCTGATGCATGATGCTCCTGCATCCGACTCCCATGGTAGAAAAAAATTTTGTGAATATGGAGTCACAAAATGAAGTAGCCATTGTTGACATAATTTTTTTTCCTCTTCCTCCAACACATAGCTAGAACAAGTATTTGATGCTGAAATTTCTCCTTTGCAATGAACTCTATCCAAGCATAAATCTCATCCTCATTCAATCTTGTTGAATTAATCACACCTGTAATAAATCCAGCAATACCATACCAATCTTCCTTTGCATACCACACATGACTAACAAGATCCTCATGCAAAAAATCATCAATATCTTTTAAACTCATATCAAAGACAACATCCCATGATTCATAAGAATTTACCTGTTTGACATCTTCATCTTTGCTTGCCTCTTTTATGTCATCAACAATGCACGTAACTACTCCACTTGCTTGATCTCCAACTAAGGCACTATGCTTCTCCTCCATTGCTGCAATCTTCAAATCATCTTGATCTACTTCAGGTTCGTAAGTCTTGTCATCTTTATGCTCTTCCTCTTCTTGTTCATCTTCTTCAACTTTAGGTTCGCAAATGATTTCCTCTTCATCCGCTTGCTCTTCCACTGGATCATCTTTCTTTTCCACATCCAAGGAATTATCAACATCTCTTTTCTGGTGACATGCTTTTTGTTTCCGCAACTCAGCTTCTAATTCATTCACTTGCTTCTGCAAATCAACTAGCAATGCTTGTTGATTTCTTGCTCTAAATTTCTCAAGTCGAGGAATCCTCAAAATTCATCCAATCACAAAAGTCATCTTCTTCTTTCTCTTCTCCATAATCAAGTCTTTAGAAGACAAATCTCATGCAACACAAGAACCTTGTGCAAACTGCCTCACAGTCGGCAAACTATCTACACAATCAAGAATTTCTTGACAAACTTCAACCAACTCACGGTCCTGGTGCAAACTGCCTCACGTTCGGCGATCTGTCCGCACTCTCAGGAACCCCTGCTCTGATACCACTGATGACGGGCCAAACCACCCGTACCAACTCACAACCAAAAATGCAATAATATGGAGACAAGAGAGATGACAAAATGCTTCATAAAACTTCCATTAATACTTGAAATTCATTAGAATATTCTCCAAATGGAAAAACTCCAAATTCTTACAATATAAGAGAGATTGCTCGCTAAGAGCTTCTACAAGAAATTACATCCGAAGAGCTTCTACTTGAAGAGCTTGTCTTGAAGAGCTTCTATTTCTCCAACTTCCATTAGAAGAGCTTCCATTTCTTCAACTTCCTTACAAATGATAATAGGCCTTTCTTAAATAGGCACTTACCACCCAAGGCATGATTTACCCACAACATTCTAGAATCTCCACAACCTTCTACAATATCTACAACCTTCTAGAATTTCCACCTAAATACAACTAAGCACCACTATGTGGCCCAATTAGAAAATTATATTTCTTTTGTGGATCACAACAAATATTAAATGCATGATGCCACCTACACACCTCAATTAATGGAATAACAGCTATTTTTATTATTTTTCTATGCATGATGCCACCTAAACACCTCAATTAATGGAATAACAACTATTTTTATTATTTTTCTATTTACGCCACCTATGCATCTTGAAAATAGAAATTCCTCTTTTCTCCTTTTTCCCTTATTTTATTTTTAAATTATTTTTCCTTCTATTTTCGTCACTTTCTCTCTCCTCCACAAATTTTCTTTTTTTTTTTCTCTTAATAATTTAATTTTCCCATGCAAGATGCTCCTGCATCAGACTCCCTTGGTAGATAGAAAAGTGTGTCCCACACTTTGATGTCAAAAGAAAGATATAGAATCATTTTCATCTTCACCACAAGCTTCCACCTCAATAGGAACAAGAAAACCAACATGCAAATCTTCCACATTTTTTTTTTCTGCTGATGCATGATGCTCCTGCATCCGACTCCCATGGTAGAAAAAAATTTTGTGAATATGGAGTCACAAAATGAAGTAGCCATTGTTGACATAATTTTTTTTCCTCTTCCTCCAACACATAGCTAGAACAAGTATTTGATGCTGAAATTTCTCCTTTGCAATGAACTCTATCCAAGCATAAATCTCATCCTCATTCAATCTTGTTGAATTAATCACACCTGTAATAAATCCAGCAATACCATACCAATCTTCCTTTGCATACCACACATGACTAACAAGATCCTCATGCAAAAAATCATCAATATCTTTTAAACTCATATCAAAGACAACATCCCATGATTCATAAGAATTTACCTGTTTGACATCTTCATCTTTTCTTGCCTCTTTTATGTCATCAACAATGCACGTAACTACTCCACTTGCTTGATCTCCAACTAAGGCACTATGCTTCTCCTCCATTGCTGCAATCTTCAAATCATCTTGATCTACTTCAGGTTCGTAAGTCTTGTCATCTTTATGCTCTTCCTCTTCTTGTTCATCTTCTTCAACTTTAGGTTCGCAAATGATTTCCTCTTCATCCGCTTGCTCTTCCACTGGATCATCTTTCTTTTCCACATCCAAGGAATTATCAACATCTCTTTTCTGGTGACATGCTTTTTGTTTCCGCAACTCAGCTTCTAATTCATTCACTTGCTTCTGCAAATCAACTAGCAATGCTTGTTGATTTCTTGCTCTAAATTTCTCAAGTCGAGGAATCCTCAAAATTCATCCAATCACAAAAGTCATCTTCTTCTTTCTCTTCTCCATAATCAAGTCTTTAGAAGACAAATCTCATGCAACACAAGAACCTTGTGCAAACTGCCTCACAATCGGCAAACTATCTACACAATCAAGAATTTCTTGACAAACTTCAACCAACTCACGGTCCTGGTGCAAACTGCCTCACGTTCGGCGATCTGTCCACACTCTCAGGAACCCCTGCTCTGATACCACTGATGACGGGCCAAACCACCCGTACCAACTCACAACCAAAAATGCAATAATATGGAGACAAGAGAGATGACAAAATGCTTCATAAAACTTCCATTAATACTTGAAATTCATTAGAATATTCTCCAAATGGAAAAACTCCAAATTCTTACAATATAAGAGAGATTGCTCGCTAAGAGCTTCTACAAGAAATTACATCTGAAGAGCTTCTACTTGAAGAGCTTGTCTTGAAGAGCTTCTATTTCTCCAACTTCCATTAGAAGAGCTTCCATTTCTTCAACTTCCTTACAAATGATAATAGGCCTTTCTTAAATAGGCACTTACCACCCAAGGCATGATTTATCCACAACATTCTAGAATCTCCACAACCTTCTACAATATCTACAACCTTCTAGAATTTCCACCTAAATACAACTAAGCACCACTATGTGGCCCAATTAGAAAATTATATTTCTTTTGTGGATCACAACAAATATTAAATGCATGATGCCACCTACACACCTCAATTAATAGAATAACAGCTATTTTTATTATTTTTCTATGCATGATGCCACCTACACACCTCAATTAATGGAATAACAGCTATTTTTATTATTTTTCTATGCATGATGCCACCTACACACCTCAATTAATGGAATAACAACTATTTTTATTATTTTTCTATTTACGCCACCTATGCATCTTGAAAATAGAAATTCCTCTTTTCTCCTTTTTCCCTTATTTTATTTTTAAATTATTTTTCCTTCTATTTTCGTCACTTTCTCTCTCCTCCACAAATTTTTTTTTTTTTTTTCTCTTAATAATTTAATTTTCCCATGCAAGATGCTCCTGCATCAGACTCCCTTGGTAGATAGAAAAGTGTGTCCCACACTTTGATGTCAAAAGAAAGATATAGAACCATTTTCATCTTCACCACAAGCTTCCACCTCAATAGGAACAAGAAAACCAACATGCAAATCTTCCACATTTTTTTTTTCTGCTGATGCATGATGCTCCTGCATCCGACTCCCATGGTAGAAAAAAATTTTGTGAATATGGAGTCACAAAATGAAGTAGCCATTGTTGACATAATTTTTTTTCCTCTTCCTCCAACACATAGCTGGAACAAGTATTTGATGCTGAAATTTCTCCTTTGCAATGAACTCTATCCAAGCATAAATCTCATCCTCATTCAATCTTGTTGAATTAATCACACCTGTAATAAATCCAGCAATACCATACCAATCTTCCTTTGCATACCACACATGACTAACAAGATCCTCATGCAAAAAATCATCAATATCTTTTAAACTCATATCAAAGACAACATCCCATGATTCATAAGAATTTACCTGTTTGACATCTTCATCTTTGCTTGCCTCTTTTATGTCATCAACAATGCACGTAACTACTCCACTTGCTTGATCTCCAACTAAGGCACTATACTTCTCCTCCATTGCTGCAATCTTCAAATCATCTTGATCTACTTCAGGTTCGTAAGTCTTGTCATCTTTATGCTCTTCCTCTTCTTGTTCATCTTCTTCAACTTTAGGTTCGCAAATGATTTCCTCTTCATCCGCTTGCTCTTCCACTGGATCATCTTTCTTTTCCACATCCAAGGAATTATCAACATCTCTTTTCTGGTGACATGCTTTTTGTTTCCGCAACTCAGCTTCTAATTCATTCACTTGCTTCTGCAAATCAACTAGCAATGCTTGTTGATTTCTTGCTCTAAATTTCTCAAGTCGAGGAATCCTCAGAATTCATCCAATCACAAAAGTCATCTTCTTCTTTCTCTTCTCCATAATCAAGTCTTTAGAAGACAAATCTCATGCAACAGAAGAACCTTGTGCAAACTGCCTCACAGTCGGCGATCTATCTACACAATCAAGAATTTCTTGACAAACTTCAACCAACTCACGGTCCTGGTGCAAACTGCCTCACGTTCGGCGATCTGTCCGCACTCTCAGGAACCCCTGCTCTGATACCACTGATGACGGGCCAAACCACCCGTACCAACTCACAACCAAAAAATGCAATAATATGGAGACAAGAGAGATGACAAAATGCTTCATAAAACTTCCATTAATACTTGAAATTCATTAGAATATTCTCCAAATGGAAAAACTCTAAATTCTTACAATATAAGAGAGATTGCTCGCTAAGAGCTTCTACAAGAAATTACATCCGAAGAGCTTCTACTTGAAGAGCTTGTCTTGAAGAGCTTCTATTTCTCCAACTTCCATTAGAAGAGCTTCCATTTCTTAGACTTCCTTACAAATGATAATAGGGCTTTCTTAAATAGGCACTTACCACCCAAGGCATGATTTATCCACAACATTCTAGAATCTCCACAACCTTCTACAATATCTACAACCTTCTAGAATTTCCACCTAAATACAACTAAGCACCACTATGTGGCCCAATTAAAAAATTATATTTCTTTTGTGGATCACAACAAATATTAAATGCATGATGCCACCTACACACCTCAATTAATGGAATAATAGCTATTTTTATTATTTTTCTATGCATGATGCCACCTACACACCTCAATTAATGGAATAACAACTATTTTAATTATTTCTCTATTTACGCCACCTATGCATCTTGAAAATAGAAATTCCTCTTTTCTCCTTTTTCCCTTATTTTATTTTTAAATTATTTTTCCTTCTATTTTCGTCACTTTCTCTCTCCTCCACAAATTTTTAATTTTTTTTTTCTCTTAATAATTTAATTTTCCCATGCAATATGCTCCTGCATCAGACTCCCTTGGTAGATAGAAAAGTGTGTCCCACACTTTGATGTCAAAAGAAAGATATAGAACCATTTTCATCTTCACCACAAGCTTCCACCTCAATAGGAACAAGAAAACCAACATGCAAATCTTCCACATTTTTTTTCTGCTGATACCACTGATGACGGGCCAAACCACCCGTACCAACTCACAACCAAAAATGCAATAATATGGAGACAAGAGAGATGACAAAATGCTTCATAAAACTTCCATTAATACTAGAAATTCATTAGAATATTCTCCAAATGGAAAAACTCCAAATTCTTACAATATAAGAGAGATTGCTCGCTAAGAGCTTCTACAAGAAATTACGTCCGAAGAGCTTCTACTTGAAGAGCTTGTCTTGAAGAGCTTCTATTTCTCCAACTTCCATTAGAAGAGCTTCCATTTCTTCAACTTCCTTACAAATGATAATAAGCCTTTCTTAATGAGGCACTTACCACCCAAGGCATGATTTATCCACAACATTCTAGAATCTCCACAACCTTCTACAATATCTACAACCTTCTAGAATTTCCACCTAAATACAACTAAGCACCACTATGTGGCCCAATTAGAAAATTACATTTCTTTTGTGGATCACAACAAATATTAAATGCATGATGCCACCTACACACCTCAATTAATGGAATAACAGCTATTTTTATTATTTTTCTATCCATGATGCCACCTACACACCTCAATTAATGGAATAACAGCTATTTTTATTATTTTTCTATGCATGATGCCACCTACACACCTCAATTAATGGAATAACAACTATTTTTATTATTTTTCTATTTACACCACTTATGCATCTTGAAAATAGAAATTCCTCTTTTCTCCTTTTTCCCTTATTTTATTTTTAAATTATTTTTCCTTCTATTTTCGTCACTTTCTCTCTCCTCCACAATTTTTTTTTTTTTTTTTTCTCTTAATAATTTAATTTTCCCATGCAAGATGCTCCTGCATCAGGAAATATGTTTTCCATATGTGTCTAAATATTAGTTTACAATAAAATCAATGATTGGAATATTAAAATTACCAAAAATCCACGAGCATACATGCACGAAAGAGAATGTTCTTGAGAAAATTTTATGGTTTTGAATAATGCCTTGTGAACAAGATTGTGTTTTTACACATTTATTAATTTTGAATTCTTATGTTTTTACACATTCATTAATTTTGGTAGTTATAAAAAAAGAGAAGAAAAGAATTCTCAACTAGGATACTAAGATGTGGAGACTTGCATATACGAAATTGGAATCAAACAGTAGATGCTTCTAAGCCTAAGGTATATATGTTAATGTAGTAGTTTGACATCTTTAAATAAACAATTTATCATTACTTTATATTAGATCATAAAAAATGAATAAATTTTTATATAAAAACAAGGTGTTGTTCAAAGTCTACAATTATATTATTCTTTGGTATAAATATAGTAATCTGCAATACTACAATATTGGTGTTCTATTATATTTAGTTTTAAAAACAAAGAATAACTACATTAATCTCAAATTGATTTCAATAGTCAGTTGGCAAATTCAAAATATAGGGTTATTTGTGCTAAGAATTGTATAGAATTATAAAACTACTTAATCAACTTGAGATGTAAATAATTGATTTTGTTGTAATTGAGTTGGAGCTCATATTGGTTGATTGGATGCTATAGTTTGAAAGAGTTCTTTCTCTTGTCGGGATTTGGAGATTCCTTCAGTTGGAGCCCTAAAGTTGTAATTGGACTTAATTGTGAGGTTGGATTAGGATAATAGATCCTAGCAACAATTCTCGTGGTGGTTTTCTGTTATGTATTGTTTCCATGTTACATACTTGTGCAGTATTTCTTGATGTTCGGTGCTTCTTTTATATTATGTTTTTTAACATTCCAATTGAAGTATCTACAAAAAGATTGAATTGAAAAGAGGAATTGACAAGGTTTATTCACCACTAATTCACTCCCCTTTGAAAGGAGGAACTAAGAAGATTAAGAAGGTTTTGAATCCTTTGAAAGATTGAACATTTTAAGAGCTAAGGTTGAAAAAGAATTGATTATGAAATTAAATTCATTAGGTCTAATAGAGGTGGTGAGTTTTTATCTTACAAATTTGTTGCTTATTATGAAGAATGAGGTATAGAAAGGCACTACTCTACAACCATGACAGGTCTCAACATAATTGTGTAGTCAAAAGAAGGAACAAATTGGTAAAAAAATGGCTAGACCTTTTCATAATGAAGCAAATATCTCTAATATATTTTGGGTGGAAGCTATGTATACACAATAGTTTAAGTTCTTCACAAGGTTCATCTCAACCTTAATAGTTAGAAAACTATATATGAATTGTGGTATGGTAAGCCAACCTTAGTAAAGTTTTTCAATTTTTTTTGGAGAAAATGTTATATTAAACATGATGACGAAGGTCTTGGTAGTTTTGATTAAAAATATCATGAAGGATTGTTTCTTAGGTATTCAAATCATAGAAAATTATATAAATGCTATGACAACAGGTTAAAGATAATTGATTAATGTGTCAATGTAAAAATTGATGAGCAAATACACAAGGACAACTCTAATGATTGTGTTTTTTATTCTAAAATTGTGTCTAAAAGTCCCTGCATCCTTAAATGTTTCTAATGAAACTACAACTACAACTTTGAATGATGATGATGAAATTGATTGTTCTAAAAATGTTAGTGAGATTTCCTTTGAGCATATTGATGACAAAAGTCCATCTAAGTTCATAAAATTAAATCGTCCTAAACAATAAATAATTGATAATAGAGAAGATGGAACTCAAACAAGGAAAAAGGGTTTCAAAAACTATAATGAAAATCTTATTTGTCTTTAATTTCTTAAATAGAACCTAAAACATTGAAGGAAGCTAGCATTGATAATAATTGGATCAATGCAATGAAAGAGGAACTAGCACAAATTAAAGAGAATGAAACTTGGAAATTGGTTCCTTGACCAACACAAAAAAAAAAAAGTAATTGGTGCCAAATGGGTATTCAAAAATAAACTTAATGAAGATGGGAAAATTATTACAAATAAGGCTAGGCTTTTTTATTAAGGCTATGCTGAAATTAAAGGTGTGGATTTTGATGAAACATATGCTCATATAACTAGATTATAAATCATTTGCATATTTTTTGCATTCTCAATATATAAAAAATTTAGGTTTGGTAAATCCATGTGAAATCAACATTTTTGAATGGATTCTTAGAAGAGGAAGTCTATATGGAGCAACATGAGGGGTTTATTTGTAGAGGTAAAGAAGAATATGTTTGTGGGCTCAAAAGGACCTTATATGGTCTTACAGCTACACCGAATGGTACTCAAGAATTGATCAACATATCTTGTAGTAAGGTTTTCATATAGGTATTGTAGGTAGTAATCTATACTTCATGTATGTTGAAGAACATGTATTCATTATAGTTTTTATGTGATGATATAATTTTTGGTGGAAATAATACTGATGAAAGGATTTTGCTAATTGGATGCAATTGTCCTTTTAAATGTCTATGTTAGGAGAGTTGTCATATTTCCTTTGCTTTCAAGTTTCTTATTTGAAAGAGGGTATTTTCTTATCACAAACTAAATACACTAAAAAGATGTTTAATAAGTTTCAAATGGACACTTGAAACTTGTTAATACTTTGATGATTACAAGGTGTAAGTTAAGTAAAGATAACAAATATCTTGCAACAAATTAGACCTGCAGTTGGCAATTTACTTTATCTAATAGCATCTAGAACTAACATTATACATGTAATGCTTATTGTTGCTAGGTTTCAATTTTTTCCAAAGATTTCTCACTTTAATGTTGTTGAGTGTATTTTAAAATATTTGTAGGGCATGATTGATTATTGATTATCATATCCACAAATGAAAGTTTTGAACTTTTTTCTTATACAAATGTAGATTTTCCAAATTGTTTGGATGGTAAACATGCAACACTAGTGGTGGATATTTTTCTCTTGGGAGATATGTTGGTAGTTTGGTTGAGTAAGAAGTGGAAATCAGTCAATTTGTCCACTGAAAGTCAAACATGTTGGTGTAGTTTCATGTTGCACATAGGTCTTATGGATTTGAAGGTGAAATTTGATCACTAATGCATTTGGGTGCATTTTTCGATGAACATTTTTGACAAATTTTGTATCATGTTTTTTTAAAATAATGCCCGCATTCGTCAAATTTTTGATGACATATGGGTACATTGGAATTTTGGAAAATATATACAATATTAAAAATATACACATCATTCACAATATTTTATAATTCACAATCATGACAAGCAATCGATGATGCATTAGACAATACCCTCAGGAATTCATTCTATACCTAAAATTGTGGGAAAAAATTTGTTTCTATAATATTATATGGGGGTATTGTGAGTATTGGGAATTGTTGAAGCATTCCAATCTTTCCAAAATCTTTCCTAATGATTGATTAGGAGGAAACATTCACTGACATAATGAATAGTCAACTACCCTATTTCTCGGAAGATGACAAATAGAGTAGTATGAGTGGCTCCATGTTCGCATTCTGTAGAGAAGCCACATATAACTAAAGGTAAAGGAAAGTCATCACTCCCTTTTCATTAGAGGAAAGGCCAAGTGAAATAAGCGAATAGAGAAAAGTCCTAGTGACTATATTTAAACTAAATGGCTTTCATTTGGATGGTGATCTAATGATAGTGGTGAGAGAATTCACACCTTTTTTTTTCAAATAAAGTAGACTTTATAGATATTAGGGAGAGTAATGTTGGGTTTGGTTATATGTCTACTCATATAGAAGAGGTAGGCTCATTAATCCCTTATTAAGCTAAGTAGCAAAAACATGTAACTATACTACATTATTTAATACTTTTTAACTTTATTTCTAGATTTGAAATACTTTCTATATCTTTATTAATAATACAATATGTAGGTAGGCTAAGTCGTCAACAAAATCTTGCAACTAAAATTTCATTATTTGTTGCATTTTTCATTTATTGTTGGACATGAAAGACTTCTTTGTTTCTATATAACTTTAAACTTTTCTTTTAATGCACAAATTTTTGGCTTATAAGATTCATTATGAAGTATCTTTTATTTAGTGGATAATGAACTATTAAAAAATAAATGTATCCAATGAGCTATTAAAAACAAATGTAAGGGGGAAAAATAGAGAATACAACAACTGAACAAAAAATCAAAGTTATAGCTTATTATTCATCATTGGATTGTACAAATATATAAACACAACTAATCATTGAATAGGTGATAGCTATTATTTTGATACATTGTGTACCACTACCATTAATTAGGGGTTGATTTATTATTAACATTTTGTTGATAAGTTATGAGTAAATCACTAAATGCAAGGATAATTTATTAATGATGAAAAGATAAGTTGAAAAAAAATTAGTCTCCTACCTTAACGGCAAGGACTAACAAGAAAATATTTTTCACCTTGGCAAAAATAAGTGGTATAGAAAACAATGTGTCCTTATTCATAGTAAGGTGATAATATGGGTTCTTTGACTTTGGACAAAAAAAGAATTGTACTCATTATGAGTATTAAATGTATTATTAATGGAACATTATTTCTTTGGTTGTTATGAACATCATTTTATTTGATTTGGATCCAACACCATGGTAGGGCATAAAATATTTTTGTGAGGACCATCAAACAATTTGAAGCTACCTGTCGTGTTGAGGTGGTTGAAAGAAAA
The DNA here is from genome assembly GCA_028749045.1 of Cupressus sempervirens. NCBI lineage: Eukaryota > Viridiplantae > Streptophyta > Pinopsida > Cupressales > Cupressaceae > Cupressus > Cupressus sempervirens. The sequence continues at coordinate 555,068,359 of CM053791.1, forward strand.
GGTGCCAAGGAGATTTTGAGGCATGATTTTCATTTTAGGCGATATTGATTTATTATTTTGTGTGATAATTTTCTTGTGATCAACATTTGTTCTATGTTTGAAGTTATTGTCATTCATTTTAATAAGGTCATATAGCTTTTTACAACATTTAATCCCAACCATTCCACCCTTTAAGTAACCTTTCAAGTTTGTTAAAACAATCAAATCTTTAGTAATATTGCCAACCAAATGATTTTTTCCTAATTTTTGCTTACTAGGGCATCAATTATCCTTCAACCATTATAATAGGACTTAACTCTAGCCCAAATTTCTTATTTCCTTAGGACTATAATCCTTAAAATCCCATTGGAAATTTCCCACAATATATCCAATACTCATTAAATTACCCAAATCATAAACTTCCCAACCAACCACCATACTTCAACACTCTTTGCTATGAAGACAAGATAGTTAATTGCCTTTTGTAAGAAGACACTATTTTGACCCTACATTGTCACACAACCCTTCTATACACTTGGACCCATTCCCAAATCTATCCCAGTGCCCCTTTGCCAAACAGATTTGGCACTTCTGGTGGAGTGTGTAGGGATGCACATGCTAGCATGTTTCCTCTTTGTTTGAATTCTGGGACCGTTTGGGCCATTCTCCTTCCAATACTTCTTTTCTTCAAGTTGCTTGGACTATTGGTCCTTCCCTTATTCTGTGGCATGTTTAGCTTGAGAGGAATAGGAGGATCCTTCATGATTTGCAGTTTGAGATCAAGCACCTGTGGGGGAAAACTGTTAATTCTCTTTAGGAAACTCTCCTAGCTAAATGTGACATTGGTGGGGGTTTGGATCCTAGAGATGCTGGTATTTTCTCTCGCCTCTCCTTTCCTCTTCAGGGTTGTACTCCCTTGGTCCCCCACACCCGCTTTGGGAATAGAGCTAAGCAACACTCTCAGCGTGTTAATCATCAGGTACATTGGTCTCCTCCTGAGGCAGGCATTCATAAAATCAACACTAATGGTTCTTCTCGAGGAAATCTTGGTCCAGCTGGTATTGGGGGAGTTGGGCATGATAGTTTTGGTGATATTTAGTTTTTGTTTTCTATATACAAGGGTTACAATACTAATAACCTCATGGAAGCCCTGGCTATCTTGGTTGCAGTGGAACAGTGTTATCAACGTGGCTAGAAAAGAATCATCTGTGAGACTGACTCACAAGTGTTTGTGAATTTATTGCATAAAATGAACCTTGTGCATGTGGATTGGCATTTGGCTCTGGTTATTTAGCAGATCATTCAGTTATGTGATTCTCTGGATTTTGTGTCTTTTATGCATATCCCTCATGAGTGGAACGATGTGACTAATTGTCTGGCTAAATGGGCCTCTAAGCAAGGGCTCGCTTGGAATATTATTGATCATAGGATGCTTCCCCTTGATTTATCTCATATGCTGGTTCAACTTGTGGACTAGGATAAAGCTCTGTAGTTTCCTGTGTTTCTTGTGTTGTTTAGCTCTCTTTGATATTCAATAAAAATTTTACCCCTCTTTTAGTTAAAAAATATATGATCAATTGCCAAGTGATGGTATTATCTCCTTTACTTTGAGCTCAGTTAAACCTAGGAGGGTGTGCATAGAGGTTTCCTTAACATAATTAATCACAACTAAAGAGTAAAAACATTGAACTAGTACTCAATGTACAATTAGGGGTGTCATTAGAGAAAAACTAATCGGAGCCACATCAAACCTCTTTTGAGCCAATAAGTGTAGCACTTCATAGATGCAAGATGAAGGTATACAAAAAATGATTCCTTAGAATAAAATCTCTTGTGGGTAATAGCCTCTATTCCACTTCTTTAACATAAACTTCACATATTGGAGCCTATTGGTAAATGAGAACATTGTTGTCTTGAAAGCCATCTTGCATCACCAATCAACAATATGCATTTGAAGAGAAGAACCACAAAGACATGTGAGTTTGGATTTGAAAGGGACGTTTCTGGAAATTCTAAAAGAGATCAATGAAATTTTGATCAACCAATGGTCAAACCCTGTCCAATCATGAGTTTTAGAGTTGGTGCTCTAGCTGTCTCTCACCCAAAGACAAGACACAAGAAATCTATTAGCATCCTCTCTCCACCTTCTATTAGTCCAAGTAAAAATACAATTGAAATGCTTAGTTATATTGATCAGATTCAAAAGAGCTCTTTGGCATCCAATACAAGACACAAGAAATCTATCAAGATGGCATCCTCTCTCCACCTTCTATTAGTCCAAGTAAAAATACCATTAGAATGCTTAGTATCGATCAGATTCAAAAGATTTTTGTTTTCTCAGAGGAGGCTAGAAGAATGCTCAGATATACCAACTCCACCCTATTATCACTCAAATTAGTAATGGCTTTGAAATCCCCCCAAGAATACAATGAAGATAGGGGGCCAAACATATGACCATTCTTATGGGATGCCAGAGATTAACCCTGCTAGGAAATTCAGTTGGAGCATAAACAATAAAGAAAATGATGACTTCTCCTAAATCCAAACTAGCAACAATCATAGAGGATGAATACTAGACACCCACAACTTTAGATGTGTCCCCAAAAATATGTTGCACCACTGGAACTACATTGAACTCTAATGTTCTGACAATGTCCTATACCCCACATCATAGAATCCAAATTCAACATACGTTCCATAGACGACTTAGCCTCCTAGATGAAAACAACATTAGGATCTAATGAAATCAAATCATATCCAGAATAGCTTTTTGTCTAGGGATGTTATTCAACCCCCTTACATTCCATGAGAGCACAATCATTTTTGAGATAGTGAGAAGTGAGGATCAATAATCTTAAATAGCTCTGACTCAACCAAAGTCTCACCTGTCATTTTCACTTTTACGTGGTCTTTATTTCTTCCCAATTTAGGAGGCCTATCGAGAGTACCAACCTTAATCATTTTTTGTTGCACTTTTTGTGCTAAGGAAGAGCTCTTACTCTTCCTAGCATCTTACAATTCATTTTAAGCTCCAATCAACAAGTTTCCCAAGGCTAAAATTATCCTTTACCATATTGGTTTCCATTGGTTCTAAAGCACTTGATAATATCATAGTGATATCTATATCCATATGTGAATGTCTAGGTCTATAACCTAATATTTGATAGGTGCAATGCGCTCTTTCTCCCCACTAGTTTGATATATAGTCATATGATCTTGGCCTATAGAAAGTATCAAAAGAACATCATCATATTAATCTAGTTCTTTTAGAGCATTGATGTTACATTAAAAATCTCAACATATTTGTCCTTCATCACTATTTTTTGCCCTCCCCTCACAATGAGCCATGATTGGAACAAAGACTTCATTATCTCCAATAAAAGAGCTTTCCCTTTGTCTTGCTTAGGAGGGAGGCAAGCCAATCTATTGTTACATAGTCTAGAAGAAAAATGACATGGAAAACTCCTCAACAAATTACCATATTCATGGAAAATCTAACAACCAAAAGGCAAAGATTCATAGTCTATTGTTTTATCCAAACAAATCTCCATAGAGTTTGGTAAGCATTTATTTAAGCCTATTTCAATGCAATGACAAGCATAATGAATTACCTTGTTATCCATTGTATCCATTAAAGGACCAACCGATTTACCAAGAAATAAAGCAATTGAATGGAAGATGTCATGCCTCCAAGATTTAAGTGAAAACCATGGAAGTCTTACCCAAACTAGAACTTAGAAGGAATCTCACAAACCTACATTCCAGGGTTTAATGAACAAACCCACTTAGTTGTAGAAATTTGAACCCCCCCTTCAAAAGCCTTATTTCAATCACAATACAAGAAAATTTGCCAGAAAGTAACTATTAGCAGTCAACATAACCTCCATTTAACTTATTGGATTTGAAGCTTATCAAGCCCATGATTCCAAGAAATGCAATGAAACTAGAATCCCCATGAATTTGGATATCGACTAGACATGTAACTAACACCTTCTATGGTCTCTAGTTAAATCACCAACACTTCCCTTTGCTCACATCGATCGAAATGCCCATTAATCTTTCGCGGCCCCAAACCCTCATTATGAGAAGAGTTTTCACCAACACCTTTGTTCTTCTTCTGAGTCTCGGAGTTGACATGTGGAAGAGGAATTCCCTGTAAGGAACCTTTGAATGGAAATTCCATCCACAAAGCTCTAGCATGCAAGGATGTGCAAGGCCCTCTTAATAAAAATTCAAGCAAAAGAGTACCATCGCAAAGCCCCCAAACCTATAAGAGAAGCTTACAAAGTACCTCCTACATTATGCTCTTAATGCAATAACTCCCACAGATTCACAAAACCCACACCCACTATCTTAAAACCCCATACAAGACCCCCATGAAACCGAACAAAAGCCCCTAGCAAATCCACAAAAAAGAGGGAGGGAGATGCCTTGTCGCAAATATCCAATGAACAGTAATCTCAAAAAAGGACATGATTAGGGCCAAACCTTAGCCTATATACACTCAAAACCTGTCACTTACCAAATATTTTTTGTTGGCATTTTTTAAACTTGTCATGAGTTATTGAGATAGCATTGATATTATATTAATCTAATAGACTATTATACAATAGACTTCAACAATGAAATGAAATGTCTTACTCACAAAAAAGAATAGCCAAAGCTTCCCAGATGAGGAAAAATAGATAGATAGAAGATTTACTGTGTTTGGTTCCAAGGTTGTAGATGGATTTGCTTATTTCTTGTGACATGGGAAACATAGCCCACTACCTCAGCTCCAAAAAGTTCCTTCTGAAGTATCATTGAATATCTCGTAACACAAATACTATCATAGTGGAAATAAGGTAGGTTGACTAGAAATAAAGCAATCATTGTAGCAATTCCTCGAAGGAGAAGGGGCATGAAGAAGACAGGAAAAAACTCTTATGAGTTGCTCACCCGCTTATAAAGATTAAAGCAGTGTTCAAATTCATACAGAAGAGAATGATTGACAAAACGTAGGAGGGAAGAGAAGAGCGGGAGATAACAGAGATCAAATGCACTCGAATGGGAGGCAAATCATCAACACGCTACTAACCCCTACTTTTTTTTCCAATAGACTTGTTCGCAAGTGGAAGAAGCATTAGATTCCTCATTAGCACGAAAGAATGAAATATGGACCTGATGCAGATGTTATCAAGGATGAGATTACTCATGAGATGTACTATGAATATGTTAGGCTTGTTAATCCTTGCACTGAAGAAGAGAGAGGAGGTTGATCAATGTAATCACTATTGTAAAATTGAAGAGCATGAAACGAGCTAGGTAATTTTGATAAATCATATTGCTTTGTAAAACTCTAGCATCCACCTACCAAGAGTGTTGGTTACGTTGTTTTTTATCTGGCCAATGAGTTCAACATGTGTCAATGGGTGCAAGACAAAATTTATGTCTACTAGACAAATTTAGTTTTTATAATTGAAAATAAAAAGTAGTAAAGCACCTATTTAACAATAATAATAAAGTGCCCTTGGATACTACCTAAAATAAACTTCTTTTGGTGGTCAACTCTGCATGGGTCGATCCTCACTATTAACAACCTCCAGCGACGTGGTTACCAACTTGCCAACTACTACATTTTATGCCTCGAAGATGTTGAATCTATTATGCACCTGCTCATCCACTGTCCTTTTTCCATGGACATCTGGAGGGAGGTTCTTTCTTTATGGGGGGTCAATTGGTGTATGGATAATGAGTTGAAGCAATTTTCCCATTGGGAGGGCCCGGCTGCCCACCCTTATCTCAGAAACCTTTGGTCAATTCTCCCACCTTGTATCTCATGAAAAATATGGAAGGAGAGGAACAATAGGATTTTCAAGGAGCAAGGCACAACTAGCTTGGGGGTGGCTCAACAAGTTATCATACTCCTAAAGGAATGCAGTGGGATATGACACTAGAAACACACACACCCCCCCCCCTCGCCATCCCCCAAGTGAAACTGATAGGAACTGGGCTTCGGCCTGGGGCGTGGGGCCGATGGTGGCACAGTTTGACAACTTCAAAATCTAGGCAAGAAAGGAGACGATTTGGCACCACCAGAGTCCTAGATAAAGTTAAATTTCGATGGATCGGCCATGATGGCCAGCATCGTAGCGAGGGGTATCCTCCAAAACAACATGGGAATGTTGGTGGCTGCTTATCCGAGTAACTGTGGTGGAGGTTCTAATAATAAAGCCAAGGTGATTGTGCTTCTTTGGGGTCTAAGAATTGCGAGAATTGCAAGAACTTGGGGAGACTCTATGTTAATCATCAAAGCCGCTAAGGGATAGGGCAAATGCAATTGGTCGAATAAAATCATTATCAACAAAATATGAAGGATGATGGAAGATTATCATATCCGCGTGGCACATATATATCGAGAAGGAAACAACGTGGCGGATGATATTCCAAAGCTAGCTAGGGTGTCACACAGTTAGTGAAATGGGATGACATCAGTTTATTGCCATCATTAACTCAAATCGTGATGGAAAGGGAGCGTACCTTCAATAATGACACATGAACTATCAAATTAGGTGGCAGGTCTCCTTTTCTACACATGGTCACGAGAATGTAGCACTCAGTAAAGGGTTTTTTTTTGGCATGTTTGGATGTTGATTAACATTTATGTTAAGACTACCGTGAACATTGATGACTGCAATAAAAGGATGCAGAGGGGGGATTCGGTGAGATTTAAGGAACGATTTTGTAATGATCATAAAGACAGGTTGGTTAATTCCCACAATTGGTACAGCTAGTGATGGTTGTTTGCAGATGGAAAGGAAATGTCCACATGTACTGTGTTGGGAGATTTTTGGTTTTTTGAGAAACATTGCGAATTCATGATGAAAATGTAATGCCTTTTCATTTTCTCCATTGTGTCTTGGCATTTTATATTTTGCAACTCCAAAACCTGGTGCAAGGCTATGTCATCGGAGGAGTTAGTTGCGGACCTGGGCGACCATATGGGCACTAGCAACCATATTGAACCAACAGATGTGGAGGAGTGTATCAACAGTAATGAAGTTGCAATGGTCTACTTGTAGGAGGGGGGCCTTTTACCTTATATGGAGAGCATGGTTAAACTAAATGAGGTCATCTCAATGCAATTATATCAAACTTGGAAGGATAGAAAAGTTACTGTTAACGGCATGAGCTTTGAAATTTCTGAAGAAAATATTGTGAGGGTTGGGGATTTTCCACTGGATGGTAAGAAATGGCAGAGGCAAGCTAAGGTCAATGAGGAGGTGAGTTTGCATAAATTCTTTAAATCCAAGGAGGAACCAACAAGATTGCCTGGTGGGTTTACGCGAGCTGCCCTTCCTAAGCCATGGGATACCATTTGCTATGCGATTATCAGATACATTACCTTGGAGGACTGCTGTCAAGTACTATATTATTGTCATTTTCCTATCCTGAATCATTTCAAAAATCTAGACCTTATCTCCTTTTCATTTATGATACTACATTCACTAGATGATAGCATCTTTAAGGCTAGAAGGAAACACGAGGAGGGGAAGCCCTTCTACCTTATCCACCAAGGCCTAATGAATAAACTTTTCACCCAACACCTGGCTCAGAATCCCCCTCTCCTGATTAACCCCCTGGCCACTATCACCCCTCAGACCTCCCTGGACCCAAACCTAGCTCTACTGTTATAAGGCCCAAGAAAGGTCATGCCATTGAGGTCAAAATTAACCTTGAGGTTAAAGTGCATTATTGAGTTGGACTCAGATACCAAGAAGGGCAAGCAATGTGCTAGAAGAACCAAAAAGAGTCTCCAGATGGAGAAATTTAAGACCCCCCTCAAAGTACGAATCCAACTCTGACTCCTCCGATAGTGAGGATAAACCTACTAAAAATAAAAGACTCCACCAGGACATCAAACCCAACCCCAACTCTATCAGCCCATCTCATGTCTCTAATACCCTAGAAGCTACCATGGCTCGTAGTGGGGGACATGACATCACTTCTCCTAGGAAGGTTAACCCCAAGGTTACTAGCAGGAAAGGAAAACATAGCCACACCAAGATGTGGATGGAGAGGCTTGAGAAGGCTATGAGGGGACCTGGCAAATAACCATACCACTATCTACCACAAGGTCAAAACCCTGGTAGAGTTCTCCACCAAAGTTATGCACTCTACGGCTACAACCCTCTACTTCCTATAGGCCTTGAACAGGACCTGGGAAAGACTACTGAGACAACCTGATTCATATATGGGTTCTCGGTGGAGGATTGGCTAAAAACCATCCTAGACAAACCAATGAAAGTGGAAGAGGAGGATGCGACAGGGGAAGCTCCTGAAGAGAAGAAGAATGGTAACCAGGAGAAGGAAGAGGGCATCTAGCCTAGGTTCTATTGTGTTTTATTTTTGTTTTTATGATTAAGTCTTTGAACTTTACACCCAATGGGGTTTTTTGGACTATGTAAATTAAGTGGTCCAATAGCAGCGATGTCTTTAAATGCTGCTAGTTTATTATTTAGTTTCTTATGCGTAGTAGTTTAAGCATTGTGGTTAATGACAATTCGACTCTTAAAATTTTATGATTTTTGATGTTTAAAGTTGGTATAGGTTAGAGAACTGGGAGGTAACCTCCAGCTGAATTCTTGGCCTTTTTGTACTCCGAGATCAGCCCCCCATTTTTTTGGCTGCTATCAATTACTTCAAAAACAAAAATAATAAAGTTATATTTTATATTTTATTCTAAATGCTTATTAATATTAAAAATCGTTAAAATTATCTATGTGATAAATATTATCGTAATGAGAATTATAAGTTACTACATTCATTTGTATCTCATAGATTGCTATCAACGGTAACTATTGCATCTGATTTTGATACAAATGCTAGTTATTATTAAATAATAAGTCACTTGATGAATAAATGACAATAAACATACTCGCATCAAGTTACTACTCTCATTTGTACCTCCTATATATTACTATCAACGTGACTGAACATTGCATCTTCTTTTGATACAAATGCTAGTTATTATTATTATAATAACCAGCTAAATAAATGACTACCAAACATACTCACATCATTAGGACCTTCCCATCACTACCAATATATATATACTCTTATTTTGTGTTTACATATAACTTATGCCATTATCTCAATTATTTTCTTTAACAAAAAGCATAAAGAAATTAAAATTAGCCCAACATAGAGTACACAAACATGTAGTCTAGTCAAAACTTAATATTTTAATTCCTACACAATAAAAAACACCACAGTACCAATCACATATGGTTTCCTCCTCTAAGCAACTAGGTGGCTAGGAGTTATGTAATTCCAAAGAGTATTCATTCAATACTTTTTGTGCGATTACAATTTATTCTTGCAACACAGAAATAGAGCCCTGTAAAATCTCCATAAACTATGTAGGTTCGCTATAAACTTCCAAGAAATACATTTAGAATTTACAGTGCTTCGATTGTAACCAAACACTATTAGCAATAAGCCAAAAAAACTGAAAAGGGAAAATTTGAAATCAGTGTCTGTGGCTCAATGAAACCTTAAGCTTACTACATAAGCCACTCCAATCTATTCCCAATAAGGTTTGGGTATCTGAAGCCCAACACTTGCAGCTGATTTTTTCAGTGTCGCTTTTAATTCTCCTTCCCTATTTACGGCAATGTTGTAACAGAATAATAGATCCTGCAGAGATCACCGAAGTTGAATATTTGCTAAGAAAACTTAAGAGAGAAAATTCCAAATCATATGCTTCAGTTTCAGTTCTCTTATCAAACCCATACGAAAATATTAAAGAAACATATTAACAATTACCACCTTATGATGGTGGACGCTACTGAGGAGTACCGCATAGTTCTGTGCAAGCTTTAATTTTTGTTGAACTATGGAAGCGTCCTTGAGACCTTTATTCTTTCTGAACTCTCCCACAATGTAATCTCGAAAATGTGTTTTGCTTCCATCACTCCCGATATGTATGTGCATTGTCCTCAAAAGATTCCTATAAATTTTTATCGTCTCCATTTAAAAAGACCTCAGTAGAATTGGTAAGAGCACATCCCTGCACACAGGGTATTAGAATTTAGAACACAATAAAGCCAAATCCTGCCCTGATATTTTTCGTGATGCAAATTAAAACAAAGTTATTCCTGTTACTCTTCAATAAAATATCTTTAAATTGCACATTCTACATTTGTTCTCAACAAATAAATTAACTTTGTAAGAAGAAAATAAGAGATTGTGTAGCAAACCAGCAAACACTTTAAACAACACGCACCCATAAAATATTAAATGCTATTAACCTCACCAAAAAACTACCAAGAATCAAATAACTTGCCTGCATATACAACAGCATCATAACCAATTAGCAGAGAGGATGGGTGTTGGGCAATTAATGTCTCAAGTGAAATTTATGAAGATGGTGATTACTGTGAACATTGGAAAATATATATTGATCAAGGCACAGTTTGCAGTATATATACTAGTCAAGACTCATGGTAATTCGGACTTGTCTTTGTTCTGAGGCGTGCCCACCTTGCTTTTTTCTTAAATTATATTCATAGATATTCTTTAATTCCAACACTAAACGGGAGCTTACAAACCCAATATAAAAATTCCAAGCACTGAACATGATTATGGATTAGGCTGATTTGGCTAAAATATACTGACATTTATGTGTCTCAACTTTAAATAGTAAAAGGTGTTGAAATTTTGAGCAGATCTAAGAGGAAATAAGCATCACAAATAGAGCACCCACACAATGGATTGCACAGATATTATGTGGATTGTTGAACAGCAGAAAATACAAGTTCATCTCGCAGATTACAACTAACAGTTCACAGTATGTATAGAAGCAATTTGGATAACAGCGTAATTGCAGAGACATGAAATGTGCAAGGACAAAACCTGTGGGACTTCACAAACCCAACAATATCCTAGTTGAAGGCCAAACCATGCTGCAACTCAGAGAAGGCCAGATTCATTGTCAACATTCATTAAAACAAGAGAAGCTCTCCCACACATTAGCTTCTCTTTGGGAACAGCCTTTCTGACAACTCCACACATCTTGATCCTCTTCATCAACAGAATGCACAGAAAACTCAGCTGCCATCTGAGGCATAGACATCTAATATTTTATGAAAACTTTTGCGTTAAATCTCAAAACATTTGAGGACCACCCACATTCGCTTCTGACACAACAGAATTTGTCATTAAAAACAACTTCATAAAGTTTATTATTTTCCTACCAACTTATCAAAACTTTTCTGTAAACTGACGCACACATTAATGTTCATGATAGTTTTTATCTGATCAATATTAAGACTCTATACCACAAACCTCTTGACTTCTGCAGACCTGAGAACTCTCCACTGAACCTCTGGTCACAGGCTGTACAATTTCCTCTACTATAGGTTCATCCAGCCATAAAGGAGCTACTTGAGTTCCTAAGTTGACAGATGCAGACAACATCGATATGGTTGCAGTTCATGAAACCACATCTTGATTCTCCTGTGTTCCCATATTCTATAGTTCCAATTCTTTGCTTCTATGAAACATTCCAGAAGCATTTGGCATTTCATTCTAGACTCTATAATTTCTGAGCCAATGCCAAACAAAGTATTACAAGCATTCTAGTGGCATCCAAGACCCGGGTAGTGCTCATCGTACTATTATTTGCATATGTCCACTTTAAACACTTTGCTAAGAGGTTTTGCTACACTGACACTGACATTTACAAAAATCAAATACAGAACTTTTCTGGCAAGTATCGGCTGTTGAAAACATTTGATCTTTTATGGGCAGTACTTAAAGTAGACCATTGTCCAGACTCTTCATATCATTATTTACAATATGTCGATAAATCTAATGCTTTTATATTAGATCTATATAGATATTACGACATAACTGAGCATGTTTGCTGAAACAATGTTACCATTTCCTGTTCCTGTCAGCTTTTTATGAAAGAAAGTGATTGAGATCTCCTGGCAGAAAAGGGATCTAGACATTTGCAAACAGAACTTTAGTGTTTCTCCTTAAACTTGGCAGGCATGACTTTGTTAGAGCCAGATTTCCACAAAGGCACCTTAGGAGATGGTGTCAATAAAGTGGGCAATATAATTTCATAAGCAGCCCAAGAATTAACATTGAGGGACTCCGAAGTACACTCCTGTAATCAATAACACTGTAGCCTACTTTGCGTAAGCTTGAACATAATGATTGGAGTTGTTTTAGTTTACTTTTGAACGACCAAATTTGGCAACAAAAGTTCCATTAAACAAGATGATGCTTGCTGGGGAGAATACCTGTATTCCTCATGATGATATTATTCAGTGGCTTGCATTTGAATAAATTTTCTGGTATTGATTACAAGGTTTTTAAATCTCGTCATCATTGACTCTCAGTCCTGAAGTCACATTTGTAACTTATGTCTACTCCCTGCCTACCGATATTTAAAGCAAAGTAGAAAGAACAAAAATTTAGATGCGCTTTCTTTTATTGATAAGTTTGTAATTAAAATACAGACTGATCAATAAAGAAGAAGCTCGGATACAACAGTCGACATTCATGAGAGAGATCTAATGCACAATCCCTGGATAGCAACATAATAAGATGTTCTAGCCTATTAGAAAAGGTTCCTCATGGATCCGTGGAAGAAATTGGCCATGCTGAAATTCCCATAGTTTGGTTACCCAAAGACAGTTATAACTGAACATTCATGACAGGCAGAAAACGAATGTGAAAGAAGCTTTGGGATTGAATATTCTGTGTAAAGTAAATGCCTGAAAGGAATGCTTTGAACCTCAACAAGATCAGCAGACATGTCATGACTGTTCTGATAGTTATCCAAATATGTATGGAAGCTTTAGAAAACATTAAATGATGGATAGAACTGATGAAAAGCATCACAAGAACGCAAAAAAATGAGGCTCTTTGAACAACATATAAAGCTACATGAGTTTGAATAGAAAATGATGCTGATGTAGAATAAAAGTCTCGAGATGCATTCTATATGTCCTCATTGGAATAACTTGTGTACTCCCAGTATTAAATGGTTCAGGGATCTTTTAGAGTGTATTCTGAGATAAAACAGAGAAGTGTACCAGAGAAAGAAAATAATTACAATTGCCCAGGACATGAACTTTACAATCTTGTTTAGACATGTGTTTACAATGATATACCCAAATGCCTCGAAAAGAACACCCAAAAAAAAGTCACCAAACAGTAGATGACCTACAACTTAGAAGCAAATGAGAATTACCAATTTCCCAAGAAACCTTATGCTGACATCATCCTGAAAATTGTTCATACAACTGAAAGCATGCATTTCTTTTAGACTGCATACAATTGTAGAAAGAGGAAACGTGTACTGCACAAAACTGTAACAAGAGAGAATAAGAGAGTCTACAGCTATTAAATGACGGACATAAAGTTGGAGAAAGCAGACCATCAATAGGACTCTTCCTGTGAAAGTTAAACCATTTGTTCATAGTGTGTAAGTTCATTCTTTATTCTTACACTGGCTTTCCATAGATTTGTAGAAAGGCAAAATGATTCCGATGAATTGGAAAACCAAGATAATAGACAGGTATATGAACTTTGATTTGGAAAATTTGACGGACATCCAGTTTGCCTGCCATGCCAATGTTGGAAAAAACAATGGTGGACTCACATTTATTTCCTCTCCTAAGGCCAGTTGATACATCAGCGCAATGAGCTTTGGCAGTTCTAATAAATTTGTCAATAAGGCCAAGAAAATACTTTCAGAGCAGAGTAACGAGAATCGCCCAAAAATCGCCTAAATCGGCAATTCACCAGATTCATCCTCTGTGATTTTTTTTGAATCGTGAATCAATATCGCCGATTTTTGGGCCATGAATCACCTAAATCGCCGATTCAGACGATTCATGTAAAAATCGCCAAAATCGCCTTAAAAAATCAGCTATGAATCGCCTGCGGCATGTAAAAACAGAAGTTGAAATTTTTAAAAAAATCACTTTTTTTTTCACTTTGTTTTTGACCTTTTCTCTTTGTTATAACCCTAAAAGGCCTTCTATTTGTGAAACATGAGTAGAAGAGAGGAAAAGTGAGAGAGAAGAAGAGAAAAGGAAAGTGATAGGTTTCCAACCGGCAAGAAGGAGGAGCACCAAAGAGATCAGCAGGCCATTTGGGGAGCCCATCAATTGCTTTGGGAGCATTAAGGAGCCAATATCAACACTCCTCAACTCATTTGCAAGAGGTAAGTGCTTATTTTTTTCTTGCATGTTAGTGTATTATGCATTTTTTGTTAAATTTTTAGTGTATTATGCGTTTTTTGTTAAATTTCTATAGTTTTCAAGAATTTTAGTGTAAATCTTGAATGTTCTTTATTTTTACTAAGTTGCAAGCTAGGGTTTGTTGTTTTCTAATTTTTATTAGCTTCAAACTTTGATATTTTACATTAAAAAATTTATTGCAGCAGCCTTTGCTCTCATTTTTCGCAAATTCCAATGGGTAAAAAAGATGAATGTTGGAAATATAATGAAGAGTTTCCTGGAAGAACCAAATATCAAACAAAATGCATGTTTTGTAAAGAAAAAATAACTTCCGGGGGTATTTATAGATTGAAATTCCACATTGTTGCTATACCTGGACATGATGTTACAGTTTGCACTCACCAAACTCCTGAGGCAAAACGCACTTTCTTAATGGCATTAGAAAAAATTGAAAAAGACAAAGCAAATAGGAAAATGCAAGTTGAAGGGTTAAGGGGTATTGGCTCCCATGTTCCCGCATCCGCAACCACATCCACATCTGCATCTGCATCAGCTTTCGCATCCGTAGGTTGTGTTGGAGAGGGTTCTTCTAAGCCTCCTTTTTATCCTAGTTCTTCTACTCGTGCTAGTGCTAGTGCTAGTCGGTCACATACTGAGACAGAGTCCCACACCAACCTATTGCAGCCTAGAGTGCGAAAAAATAGAATGGATAGTTACTTTGTGCCCCGCACTACTCCTGGTTCCCAACCCACGCTTGAGGGCATGGGTTTGAACAAGGAGATTCACGATGCTGCCAGAAAGGAGATATGCAAATTTTGGTACTTTTGCAACATTCCATTTATTGCAGCCAGGTAATTGATTCTTTTTTCTTTGTTTTCTTTAAAGCTAAAATTAAAAGTAAAAGTAAAACTTTAATTATATCTACTTGTTTTATAATTTGAGTCTTTGACATCTAAACTTTTATTTGTGACAGGGCTCCTTATTGGCAGAATATGATAGATGCGGTTGCTATTTGTGGTTCGGGGTTTAAAGCCCCAACTGAGGCTGAGTTGAGTGGATACCTCCTAGATGAGATGGTAGAGGACATGAGGGTTGACCTCGAGGAGAACCGAAAGGAATGGATTGCAAAGGGTTGCACCATCATGACTGATGGTTGGATCGATAGGAGGAATAGAACACTCCTCAATTTTCTTGTATCCTGTGGAGGTGATTGATCATTCTACTTTCCTACATACATTGTAAATTTTGATTTGTTGAACGCTAATTCGTTAATGATCCATTTAATATTATAATTCATTGTTTTGTTACTTGTAGGATATACCATGTTCATAAAATCCATTGATGCTTCCGCACATGTGAAAAATGCCACATATTTATGTGAGGCTATTGAGGAAGTTATAGCAGAGGTGGGGGAACAAAATGTGATCCAGGTGGTGACGGATAATGCAACAAATTATGTTGCAGCAGGTAAACTTTTAACTTTGCAAGTTTTGAAAATAAATTTATTTGAATTTTGAAATTTGAGTTTCTAATTAACTTAAAATTGTTGTAGGTAAATTTTTGATGGAGAGGCACCCCACCATATTTTGGTCCCCTTGTGCGGCACACTGCATTGACCTCATGTTGGAGGAAATTGGCAAACTTGAGTTTGTCAAGTCATGTGTGGAAAGGGCAAAAAACATATGCAAATTCATTTATAATCATGCATTTGTCCTTAGCACAATGAGGAAGTACACAAAAGGCAAGGAGTTAGCTCGCCCAGGTATCACGAGGTTTGCCTCGAATTTCATCACCTTGCAGTCCTTGTTGACATCAAGGGATGGATTGAGGAGCATGTTTGTTGGGCAGGAGTGGATTTGCTCTTCCTATGCTACGACCACTATAGGGTTAGATGTGGCGGATTGCATATTTGATGAGGATGGTTTTTGGAAACCCGCTAGAGAAATCCTTAAGGTAAATTTATTGCAATTTAACATTTAGTATTTTGCTTTTACTTTAAGTTATATTATTTTATATTTAAGTTTTGACTCAAATTTTTTGTTTTACTTTATATGTAGGTCACTGAGCCCCTTGTAGCTTTGCTACGAACTGCTGATGCGGAGAAGCCCTCTATGGGCTACATTTATGAGGGCATGGATAGGGCCAAGGAGGCCATCAGAGCCCAATATGCAAGAGTGCA
The DNA here is from genome assembly GCA_028749045.1 of Cupressus sempervirens. Classification (NCBI taxonomy): domain Eukaryota; kingdom Viridiplantae; phylum Streptophyta; class Pinopsida; order Cupressales; family Cupressaceae; genus Cupressus; species Cupressus sempervirens. Next base: position 555,084,760 of record CM053791.1, read on the forward strand.
GGAGAGGTATGGCCCTATTTGGAACATCATCGATAGGAGATGGCAGAATCAGCTCCATTGACCCATCCACGCAGCAGCTTACTATCTGAATCCGGCATTTCGTTTCCGTCCTGAGTTCAAGGCGGATGTGGAGGTTCTCACTGGCTTATACACAATGATTCAGAGATTGAGTAGCGATGAAAATAGCGATGCTGCAATTGTTGAGCTAGACTAGTTCAACAATAAGGAGGGGCCACTTTTCTCTGGCAAGATGGCCATAAATGCTCAGACAACACTACAGCCAGGTAAAAATTAAATAATATATTCAATGTTCATGAATCTAGATTCTAAACTTAAAGTTGATTATATAATGCATTAATTTTAGAGTTGTAATCTATAAATGAGACTAATTGTTTTTGTTTTTTCCTTATTTCAGATAGATGGTGGCAAATGTTTGGGGCCACAACCCCAAACCTTCAAAAAATTGCCATCTGCATTCTGAGTCAGCTGAGCAGCACTTCTGAATGTGAGCGCAGTTGGTCCATGTTCGAGCACATCCACTCGAAGAGGAGAAACAGGTTGACAGTGTAGAGGTTGAATGATCTTATCTTTGTTCATTACAACCTTCGTCTTAGGATCAGACAGATTTTGGGTGCTGACTCCTCTCCGATCCTTTTGGAGGAGATTGATCCAGAATCAGAGTGGATCACAGAGACCGTGGACCCAGTCTTCACTGAGGAAGACCGCACGTGGGTTGACCAGGTGGATGTAGAGGCTGAGGCTGTGGCCAGGGCAGAGGAGGCAGCTAGAGCACGTTCAGGCATTGGTAGACGCACACGCGCACGCACAGACGCAGGCCCTAGCGACGTTATTCATGAGCCCATTGCCCATGCAAGGGACATGGCTCGGCGCTCCTCTAGGACCTACCTTACACGCCTTTCTCATAGGTAAACTGGATACTCAGAGGCTGAGGTTGAGGTTGCAACAGAGCTAGAGGATGATGATGAGGATGATGAGGCTTGAGTCGGAGCCTTAATTTTATATTTTGTTTACACTGTATAGATATTGATAGTGATACTGAATCACTGATAGACATATGTTTCAAACTTTCATGGATCTTCATCTTAGATTTATACATACATTTATGATTTGATGTCTTATAGATCTTCATGATTTCATCTTACTGATTCTATGATTTGAATCATTATGATCATTTGATTTTTATTTACTTCAGCTAGCATACAATTTACATTTTAGTACATAATGATAACATAGTTACGTATGTGATGGATTTTATGTTTCATGTTTATGTATGTTAGATTCTATTTGATGATGTTATAGTGTTTTCAAGTTATATTCAATAAAGGGTGCATGAAATAAGTCTTAAATTGTTAAAATCTTTACATTTAAAGGGTTTTTTCAAATTTGCCGATTCACCGGCGATTCACCCCCGATTCACAATTCGATTCGGCCGTGCCGATTCCGATACAATTCCGATTCACGTTACTTTGTTTCAGAGTTTATAGATGTTGAGTTAAAATTTAAAAGTTATATGGTAGGTATGCCCAATTCTGGGATGAGCAGGCATGAACAATATAACTAAATTAAGAAAATGAATCTATGAATTTTTATGCAGTTTTATGCTCCATAAATACTTTTTCATAAATGTGTTGAAGTTTTTGGATCCTTCTTACTTGTCATATCCCCCGTCTTGAAACCTTAGTTGCATAATTCCCTTTTAAAAGCAAGAGACGCAAATCATCAAAGTTCCTACCATTTAGTTTAGCATAGATAAAAGCAGAGATGAAGATAGAGTGGGAAGAAAAGGAAGAGAGAGGGAGAGGGAGACATATCCAAAATACAAAAAATCTGAAATGTTTGCAAACATAAAGAACTATAAAGTGTTTGGGTCATTGCAAAGCTGCCAACTAAGCAATTTATTAGAGAAAAATTTTGGTTAACAAAGCACATACAGCTGAAAACCTCCAATACATTACTTGTAGATTCATAGAAGTGCCATGAATAATTACATTGGTGTTGAAAAAATCAAAAATAGTTGGAAATGGGAAATGGGAAATGTCATAGCATCAAGCAGGCATGCCAAGTGTTTGAGAAAATAATCATGCAGGCTGCTGTGTCATGGATTAGTACAATTACAACACATGTTCAACATGGAAACGTTGATTATGCATGTGAAATGTTAGATGTAATCAGAAGAGAATATTGTTTCTTAGTATGCAATGCTTATAGGATATGCACAACATTGGTTTGGGGAAGAGGATTTGAATTTGTTTCAGAAATCATGCAGGCTGCTGTGTCATGGATTAGTACAATTACAACACATGTTCAACATGGAAACGTTGATTATGCATGTGAAATGTTAGATGTAATCAGAAGAGAACACCGTTTCTTAGAATGCAATGCTTATAGCATATGCACAACATTGGTGTGGGGAAGAGGATTTGAATTTGTTTCAGACAATGCAGAGGACAAGGATGCTACCGGATTGTATTACTTTTGGGAGACTTTTAAGTGCATTTACTACCTGTGAAACTTTTGAGCACAAGTAAGTCAGTGCTCATTCTATCAAATCGTCATTGAAATTGCCTCCTACTTTCTGTTAAATTGTCACTAAAGAACAAAACAAAATAATTTGATTGAAAGGCACTAATTCACTGATGTTTGAAAAGATTTCTTCATGTGAGGCTTGCATCCTTATAGCTATATTGGAAACAACTGATTATGAATTAAAACAAGCAAACAGAAAATAGAGATGGTAGAATAACACGTCTGCTAGTTGATAGGGATGATAAATTGCCTCAACTATGCATGATATAAAATGGTGTTGAACCCAAAGTCAAAGATGAAATTTTGCATGCAGAAATTTTCAATTATCATGTTCCTTGGATTTCTAGGACTTTTAATAGCTAAGAAGGGCCATAGCTGTAAAATTTGAAATGGCGGCCCCTACATACAATTAATCATTCAAAAGACACAGTAAACTTGAATAAACATGAATATTAACAGCACTCAGTTTCAGAACAGAGAATGCTCTGTTTTTGGAGTATACTTAATTTTATTGCAGCTCATAATAAAACAAAGCAAATTACATCTTTTCATTTAGTCTATAGCCTTTGTAGACTTCTTCATACCTGAAATATTTTATTAAATAATTGACTGACTAACTTCTAGTAAACTCACTAAACTCCAGCACTACATAGGACCAAATTACATAACATTAACTATTATTAAAAACTCCACATAAATGTATACACATGTACAGGATGTTTGATTGGAAATAACAAACGTTAATTATGTACGTGGAAGCACATGCTTATTGCTCAATATATACAACAGAAACTAACAGTTAGTTAAGGTAAAAACTACAGAACTACCAAGATAAGATAAAAATATTAATGTCCAAGAAGAGACCAACTAGTGTCTAAGGGACTCGAGTATATAGCAGTACAAGAAAGAACGAAACAGCTGGCACACCAAACGGTGTCCAACAAAATGCTTAACATGAAACCAACAAAAGAGAACAAAAGACAAGAAGGACTAGGGATCCTTGCTTGGTGAAAAGAAATCAAGCATTGAAGGATAAGGCTCAATACAAAAAGGGGTCCGATCCCGTCTCAGGGAAGCACTGGAAGTAGGGTGCTATTGACCATGAAAAATATGTCGAGGTCTAACTGATCTGCAATGTCCAGAGATGGGTGTAGTGAGTTCTCACTTCATACCTCATGAAGGAGACAAGGATGGGAAAAAATCTGTGATGAGCTGATCAGAGAGCTGACTCTGAGGAAGCATGAGTTCTAAAGTATGGTCCAGTAGCTAGGAGGTCTCTCAAAGATAAAGAGCTAGACACCGCTGGTCGGAATAGCTGAAGAAGGATGAAAGGGATCTGCAGTCTTTGAAAAGGCAATAGAACCTACCTCTAATCTCATATTAGATAGGGCACCTAAAAATGAAATTGATCTCGGTCTCAGTCCCAACCTCGGATAAAGTACAAAGGTGGAAAATCCGATCCTCACAGGGCAGGGGGTGATCCATCTGGCACTAAAGATGATGGGAACCGACTTTGAACGACCCCAAGGAGATGCATAGGGCGTGACTCCAATGTTGGCTTAAGTCCCAGGGATGCACAATAATCCCATCATGTATATCTAGAAGTGCTTTGAATAAAGGCTATTCACGGGCGCAAACCCCCAGGAGGGTTAGTCCAGGTCATGGTGATGTATTGTTTGTATATGTCAAGTCTGACATGACTATTCAACTCCTACTGTGGGGGGAGAAGATGGACAGGAGCATCTAGGGAGGACTGATACAACGGAAGACGATCAATGTCAATCCCAACTGAACCCAATAAGGTAGTAGCCTAGGTGTACCAACTATGAGCACTGGATCCCCTAGTGGAACTGGCAGTATCAACTGAGGAGCAATAAGCAAGGTAGGAGTATTTGTAACGACCATCAACAAAGCCTCTGAGGCGGTGGATGAACTAGATCAGATCAAAGATAGCACTAAGACAAAACGGATGAACCCCGAATTCGGCCAAAATAATACTGTGTGGAGTTTAGTGGTCACAACGGATAATCTGACGAAGGAGAAGGGTCTAAACCCGCTTGATCGAGACCCAATCAGAATCTAGAAGAGAAGGCCCCCAAATCACTGAGCAGTATAAAACTGTCAGTCTGATCAAGGAGTCTAGGAGAGATAACTTGGAATTGGTGTTTTGAAAGTGATGTCGGAAACACTGTCTCTCAATAAGGGCAAGGGAGCCCATACCCTTGGCCACCCGAGGTAGATGAGCAGGTCTCATGCTGAAGCGAGGGCCGGAGAACTTGACCCTAAGATAAGTATATGAGGAGACAAACTCAATCAGATGGCTCTGGAAGCTAAAGCGAAGATGTGAGGTCTTAAGTCTGTTGAAAACCATAACCCGAGTTTTACTCAAGTTCACCACAAGCTGACACTGATCACAAAAAGAAGCTAGTTTGTCAATAAACCTCTGGAGACCCTCCAGAGAGGAGGCCAGCAAAGCTACATCATCTGCAAATAGGAGAATAGAGATCATAACCTAGTGTAAGTAATAGCCATCATCGGGGAGTGATGCCTCATGGAGAAAGGTCTCCAACTCATCAATATAGATACTGAACAGGGTGAGGGAGAGGGGGCAGCCCTGCTTCACACTGATGGTACTTTGAATCTGTTATGAAAAACCCTCCAAAGTCCTAAATCTGCCAACCACAATCGCATAAAGTCTCATAATTGTTGTCATGAGAAAATCTGAAATACCAATGTCCCTGAGACTCCACAAAAGGGCCCCAAGAGGAACAGAGTCAAAAGTCTACAAAACAACAATAGACGTTTGTAGAATGGTGTTGTGCCTCCTCAATGATAGTCCATAAAATCAGAATGTGGTCCATAGTCTGAAAGTCAAAAGAGAACCCGGCCTGCCCTCTGGCATGAATCTACCTCCCATCAAGCTGTCTGGAGAGGATATTGTTCAAGACAGTAGCGTAAAGCTTGGCAAAGGTGTGTCCATGATGAAACTGTAGTTGTCGAGGTCCGATACCAACCCAAACTTGTAGATCGGATAAATCACGTGTCTTGGCCAAGAAGCAAGGAACCCAGTACACCACTCTGTTAAAGAGCAATGAGAGAAAGGAGCACAGAATTGGGACACTGAGCTTGAAAAGCTCTGCTTGAAAATCTTTCTCATCCGTGGCTCTGCTACATGTCATAAATCTAATGGCCTCGTTGACGATGGATGGAGTAAAAAGATGGCAATAGGTGGGGGTAGGATGAATGGGCCGTTGGCCAAGGATATCATATAGAGTGGAGGCATGGGACAAAAGAGAGTGCCAATCAAGGGTGGAGGGCAGGGGAACATAATACGCCAAAAAGCTTTTGGGTCACGGGCAAGCGTATCGCACATAGATCTGCACTGCATATCAATGAACAACCGCTTCTTGTGACAAAGAAAGTGGTGGTACAAGGAATGCATCCAAGTGTATGAAGGGGAACTAGCAGCAAAAGAGGCAAGCAGGGAGTGGTGGAAAGACTTGCACTCATTATCAAACCAAAGGTTCATGGTACAGGATTTACAACTAGCATGGGAAGAGGGGGAGCGAGGTGTCGTGAGGGATGGAGAGGAAGGTGGCCTCCCATATACCAACGGCCAAATGGTCAAATAAGGACGAGGCCTGGGAGGAATCCGAGAAGCAATCATGGGAGAGAAGTTGCCTAAGGTGGAAGGTGAAGAGGTAGCAATCACACTCAGAAAAGCGAAAAGTGGTATGGCGGCATGAAGGTGAAAGCGGGGGAGGAAGCACGGGGGTGGCGATGATGCAGTTGAGTGGACAACGAGACTAAGGATGGGGTGGTCAGCCAAAGGGGGCCGGGTGATGCAGAAGCGACTAATGGAGGGGATAACCGAGGCAGGGGCAAGAACATAGTCAACCACACTCACCCCCTCACTGTGGGGCCAACAAGTGAAGAACTAAGAGTCTGGGAAGCGGGGAAGGCCATTCAGGATCAACAAATCGGAGGACTCACAAAACTGGAGGAGATGTCGACCGTAGCATGAAAGAGGCCCAAGGCTGTCTAGAGAGAAGCGTTGGAAGCCCATATTGGTCGGATCAATCTCTCTGGTACAAAGCAAGTCTAAGGTGCAATCGTGGAGAGGGGATTGAAGATCTCTAGTACATGCATTAACGTCCCCCAAATTGATGATGTCTCCCAAACTCGAGAACTTCAAGATGCACTAATGCAAATTGGAGAAGGGATCTCCATCCACCGGACTGTGAACAACATACGGCGAGGTGGCTGGCAAATAATAACAAATTGCTAAGAAGATATCCCTGTGGCGGCTAGTAGTATGGCTGATCCGGATCCACATAAACCTAGCTGAGATGTCTAAATGAACCACTGTAGTAACATCGAAAATGTCCACACCACCGGAACCCCAAAAACCGTCGGATGCCCGAACCTCCTCTCTACAAACAGAAAGCCACTGATAACCATGGGGGGGACAAAACGGACTCTCATGAGTCTCAGTGACAGCAAGTATATTTGTAGACACAACCATGTCAAAGAATAGGCTAGGTAATGACTAAGGGTGTCATTACCATTCCAACAATTAACATGAGAGAACCAGAGGAAGGTTCTCTATCATGTAACTATTGGTGGGACCATCATTTGGCTGCAAGAGTCGATCTTTGCTCCCATCCGCTGGGAGACGAATTGCAAATAATACCTTTGAGGTATTGGATTACCGCCCATTTACCGGAATATCTCGCCTCTGCAACCAAACCTCTCGAATGTTGTAACTCTGTCATTTGTGCCCTGGTGAGATCCTCATCCAAAAAAAGCTTTTAAGGAAGAAGGAATAACTTCCTCTTCAATCTAAGAGCCCACAACCTATCGATAGGTGAGAGAAAAGGGTACCATCCAATCCCACCCAACACCTATCTAAAGTGATGTTTGAAATACCAAGTTGGTCAGAAACAAAGGACTATCCAGCTGTCATTAGGTCAATAGTAAAAGTAGGGAGGCCCCGAACTCTAAGATTAAGCTCATGGGCACGTCTCCAGTACTCTTCAATAATTTGTCCCTAGACAATCTTTTCCACACCCCGCAAGGGGGCAGACTCGAGGTTGGTGCAAATAGAGGCCCATCATTTGGCCTTCTCCTCCATATCAGATAAGAGGGAAGTATGCTTAACCACCAAATCGCTCTATTGTTTTCTAAAGGTATCAAGGTCACCCAGCTATTCAATAACCGTGTCAAAGTGGGTTTTGATGTCACTAGTTTCAGAAATGAGTGGTAGAGAGACAAGAGAGGGCCGAAGAGTTGGAATCAACCTACAATTGCCACTATCGTCTCTAAGAGTTCGTGGATAGTAACTTTCAAACACTGGCTCTTTGTTTCTACTTTAAGCATTCTGTCATATAGCCTATGATAGGTTAACGATGGTGTAGAGATTACAATTGTAGAAAGCGCTAGAACTGGGTTATCTATTTCTGGGGTCCCCAGATAAGAGGGAAGTATGCTTAACCACCAAATCGCTCTATTGTTTTCTAAAGGTATCAAGGTCACCCAACTATTCAATAACTGTGTCGAAGTGGGTTTTGATGTCAGCAGTTTCAGAAATGAGAGTGGTAGAGACAAGAGAGGGCCGAAGAGTTGGAATCAACCTACAATTGCCACTATCGTCTCTAAGAGTTCGTATCAGATAAGAGGGAAGTATGCTTAACCACCAAATCGCTCTATTGTTTTATAAAGGTATCAAGGTCACCCAGCTATTCAATAACTTGTCGAAGTGGGTTTTGATGTCAGTAGTTTCAGAAATGAGTGGTAGAGAGACGAGAGAGAGCTGAAGAGTTGGACTCAACCTACAATTGCCACTATCGTCTCTAAGAGTTCGTGGACAGTAACTTTCAAACACTAGCTCTTTGTTTCTACTTTAAGCATTCTGTCATATAGCCTGTGATAGGTTAACGATGGTGCAGAGATTGCAATTGTAGAAAGTGCTAGAGCTGGGTTATCTATTTTTGGGGTCCCCATTGGAAGGGCAAAAATCACAGCACAATACACCGTGAGCTGAGAGTTGAGCACACGCATAGGATGAAGATGATAATCCAACCACCAGTTAGGATCAGCGCAAAATGCCATAGAGGCAAGTTCAAGCAATAAATGACGAGTCAGACAGAAATCCTACTTCCAATTCGAAGGTCAACTACCACACGACTTACAAGATGAGCATGTACGCAGTGCAGCCACCTCGTGGAAGTAACACCAAGGAGGGCAGCAGGCAACACGCGGGTGAAGGAAGGTAGTCGCAGAAAGAATAGCCCCTGCAAATCGTTAAAGAAGAGCAGTCGCAGATAGAAAACACCCCGGCCGTAACTGCAAAAACGACAAGGGGAGGAGAAAAAGAGAAGACCACGGGACCAATATTCAAACGGCACAATCCACTTAGACCCCAGCCGCGACAATGAAGACTCTTGAACACAAAAACACAACACCCAAGACAGTAGATGCGAAGGTTACGATCAGAAGCAAGCAGAGCCATCAAGCTCGCGCAAGAGAAGGGGAGAGATGGTGGTCGCACAAAAGAATATCACAGACAATACGCATGCTGATTTCTAGAAGTGTAACTGAAACTTAGCATCATTTATCTTCTACCATGTCAAATAGCTAGCTCTCATCTCAAATCAGAGTCTTTAAAGTTAACATTGACAGATTCTCCTATAGTTCTGGAAGAATCTAGGAGCCAAGAATGAATACAAGAACAACATTTACAATGAAACATGTAGAAGTGCCATCATAAAATTAATAAATTATTCATATCCTTTGTTTATGGGCTGATTGATTTAGCATATCTCGGACCCATTTTTATTTTATTTGTTTCCATGGCTGTTGTTGTGTCTTTTGTCGACACTATGTTTCTTCCTCGACGAGGTATTTATGTTCGTGAGGTTGAGTTGTTTTGGCACGTGATTTGATTATTTTCTTTGTACTGCAAATTCCTTTTGGAGTTCTATGTTGTTCGCCATTTTAGATGTGAGATTTTCTCTACTTGGCTATTCTGGTTTCGGTGGGATTCAACTCTCACCCTATTCTGTTAGTATATTACTTTACTTCAGATCTGGTATGTCTGGAGCGCCATCTCTTGTGTTGTCCTATGATTATTGAAATCTTAGTTGGCATTTTCTTATTGCTATTGTTATTGTCTGGAGTAAATTCTGCAACATCCAATTGACTATTCTAAAGTAGGCATGGACACTCTCATCGACATCTAGGAGAATCGACAAACCAATTCTATACACCCACCGTACGACATCTCTGTGCAACATAAGGCATCCTTGTTGCCCGTACAACCTACCTATTGCTCTGTACGGCCTTCATATTGCACGTATGGCAGCCAATCCACACCGTACCCCAACCACCCCACCTCCACCGTACAAATCTGCCCTTGCCGCCATCGTACGGCTGAAAGATTAACTTCATACGCCACTTCTGTGACCGTACGCCATCTAGTCCATATTAAGCACACTCCATCCTACCATACGGCTCCTTTCCAGCTACTTGTCGTTGGTGCAATTAGAGATAACAAGAACGTAAGAGTACCACGACATCTACTACTGAGAAACAAAACATTAAATATATAGGTAAGAAAGAAATGCCCTTTCATTCATACACATGTTCTTGAGAATGTAGAGATTGTAGTTGATTTAAAAGTAAAGCTTCTATAGTTATATCAAGACTTTCACAAGGAAAAACATTGGCATAGGTAGAGCATAAAGGATATCTCTTCAAGACAGAGGTATAAAAGAGAGGATAGTCACATTAAAGGTAAGGGTTTGGAGTACTTGGAAGGCATTAAAAATTAAAATTGATGGCAATGACAAGGACGTGTTAATTTTCAAATCTGAGAAGCATTTCAGTAAGAATTTGCTGGATTGAACGGGCAAAAAACAAAGATTCTTTGGTTGAAAGTTTAAAATGAAATTTAAGCACTAGACCCAGTAGTATGGATTTAGTTCACTGTTTTGCCATCACAACTTCCATTATCTTTAGCTAATTAGCATATAAGATATGGTCGTAATAATTCAATAAAACTATTTTAAGTGGTGTATGTGATGTTTGGATCTTGACATGTATCTCAAGGGAATATATGACAAAAATAACGGAATGCTTCACAAAATCCTTGAGCTTATTCAAAGTGCCTTTGTAGTACAATTTCCGTCATTTTCCTTTAGCAAAGTATTCTACTTTAAATATTCTAATTATAGCTTACAAGACCGAAATGGTGAAAGGTCTACATGCAAGATTTGTGTAGCAGATGTAAAAAACAAAATAGAAAAACTCAAAACAATTTCCTATATTTGGATAAACAAGTTTCATCTCACTAGCCCTTGAGTAAACAAGCTGCAATGTAAATTCTAATAATAGTTAAAACAAGAAAGTTGTAGAAACTTAACATAATAATAATCATTCCAGGTGAGCCTTAAGTCGTCCAATCCCTTAAAAATTAAAAACAATTTTCCTAGTCTACTCCTTGGAATCCATAAAACATTATGCCAAGGCTCAAAACTGTAGCTACAAATCAAAACAGTAAAATACAGTCTTCAGATTCTATTCAAAGTGTAGAGAATTTTGAAAATATCTTCAGTATTTTACAAAGAGGAATTGTTGAAAACTCTAGTCAATATAAAAACAGAATCATATCCTCTGAAAGAAGATGCAGAATAGACTGTTCTCTATACCATTGAAAAAATCACAAGTAATACAACCGTTTGGGATTTCTTCTTCAAGACACAGAATTTTGATACGAGCTTATCAACCCCCAAAATCTGCTGAAAATTAGTAACTACAGAAACAGAATTACTTTTCTGGCAGAACAATATAGCAGAAAATATTGGCAAAATATTGAGCCATCAAAATCTTAGAGGAACAGAAAAACATGATTTCAGCTTCTCTGCTCCCAAAACACAGCAAATAACCTTGCAGAGATTCAAAATCCAAATCCAAAGCTTTACAGCAATTGAACAATCTCAAAATTCCATTCTAAAATTACTTGACATTTTGATAATATCTTTTCAACCCTCAAATTTGTTCAAAATATAACAAATCACAGCACAGAAATTTGCAACTCTGACATGAAAATTACAAAACCAGGTAAAATACAGATTCCGGAAAAACTCCAGCCATCAAAACCCTAAAAATATATGTTTATACCTATTTTGCACCATGGGGAGCTTCTACAAAAGGTCAAACTTCCAGCTATACATTTCAAAACAAACCCATTAAAAATAAACAAAAATGACAATTTCACTTCGCTCACAAGATTGATGAGATGCTTTTCTATAGCAAAGAAAAATCCCAGAAGACAGAATCCACGACAAGCAATGCAAAATCAATCATTATCCACAGAAGATGCATGAACCTAAATGTTTGGAGACTTCGAGGAAAACAAAGATCCACGAACCTCGACATATGAAGAATTCCAGAAAAAAAAATTTAAAACTGTTTTATTAATGTACCATAGTTTTCTGTACTAATTAAAGTCTTTAAACTTTTCAGAATATATATATATATATATATATATATATAGATACACACTATTATTCTTTTACATTCTTATTCAAACACACACATATATATACAATATAATAATGTTATAATCCTAAATTAAGAAGTTTAGTTATGTATTGAGGTATGGTTACGTAGGGTCATACCCCTACATAAACATATCTCAATGGCATATATATATTGTATGCATTTGTGAATTCTTAAAATAGATCAATAACAAGGCATTACATTCTCAGGCATATTCAGATCTGCATACTTTATATATATACTTGAATAAATCAGAACAAAGATATTAAAAGGAAGATCTATAATCTTCATATAAGATTCACTATTTTCAGTTTAAGTCTCCACCAATAAACAATCATTCAAATTTAGAAAAGATTTGTATCAGACGAAGAGTGGGGGAAACTCGACCAGAAGGCACAAGCAATGATTTTTCAATCACTCTCAAGCAATGTGCTCTTCAATGTTTCAGCAGAGAAGACAACAAAAGAATTGTCGGATAAGTTACCCTCATTGTATGAGATAGCATCACTATCCAACAAAGTATTTATAATAAAAAGCTATACAATCTGAAAATGAAAGAGGAAGGAGTTATATCTAATCACCTTAATAAATTCAATGCCTTAGTTACTCAGTTTCAATAGGTATTACATTAGATGATGAAATAAAAGCTATTTTATTGCTGAGCTCATTACCCAATAGTTGCGAAGGGGTGATAATGGCAGTTGGCACTTCAGTTGCTTCCATAAGTAAATTGAAATTTGATGAGGCTGCAGCCACACTTCTCAGCGAGGAGATGTGGAGGAAGATTCAAGAATCTTCCTCCGCTGATGCACTCACAGTTGTGAGCACTAGCAATAGAGGTCAGAGTAGAGAAAGAGGCAAATATAACAACAATGGAAGGTCAAAATCTAGAGGCAGAAATGGTGCATGTTGGTTTTGTGGTAAACCTAGCCACACAAAAAGGCAATGTTGGAATTACAAATAGGCCCAAGATAAACTGATTAATGATGGAGTCAACACTGCAGCTGTTAAAGATGATTGTGTTTTGGTTCTTGCTGCTAATGACACAAATGCTACTTTGTGGGTTCTCGATTCGGGTGCCTCATTCCATGCCACTCCATGTCAGAGTGCTTTCACAAACTACCAAGCAGGTATATTTGGCAAGGTTTTTCTTGGAGATAAGAAAGACTGTGACATCGTCGGAAAAGGTGATGTTTTATTATTGCTGAAAAATGGTAGTAAATGGCTTTTGAAGGATGTAAGATATGTTCCTACTCTCAAAAGAAATCTGATTTCTGTAAGTCAGCTTTACTCTCAAGGTTAAAATGTTAATTTTTCTTTGGATTCTTGGAAAGTAACCGAAGGTCAGTTGCAAATGGCAAAAGGAAAGAAATTAGGGAATTTATATGTTTTAGAGTACAATGGTGAAGTGGGAGCTGCCATGGTCGTTAGGAATTGTAACATTGAAATTTGGCACAAGAGGCTTGTTGAAGATTGTAGCTGTGATAGAGATCTTTATCTCTAATTTTTCTATATATTGAGATTGAGTTAATACATATGTATTGTCTTTACAGCTGAAGAAGATACTAATTCGAGACAATATTATATGAAGAAACATGTGGTCATGTGTCATGGCAAGAGGCGTGCATTTGAAAATATGAAGACTTGCTTGAGAAATTGAAGAGACCTTCAATTGTGAGATGACGAGTCTCTCAATTCTTTATATACAAATTGTATCGAATGGAAAGCATTGTAGTGAACATTTTATTATCAATAAAACAGATATTTTTCTAGTGTGATTGGATTTTTCCCTTCCAAATTAAAGGGTTTTCCAAGGATAAACGTCTCGTGTCTCTTGCACTTATTTTCCTTTTATTTAGTGTTGTTTATCATTATTTTGGGCAAAACATCAACTGGTATTAGAGCTAGGTTGATAACGGCAATGAAGGGATGCATGAACAATGTGAAGAGCATGTACAATTGCATATCTAAACAGTTTGGCGTTCGAGAAGATAACATAACAATACTAACCAATTGATGTAGGAGCATCCAATGGTGTAAGGGCAATCATGTATCACCCAAAAATATGCTTAGTGTTAGTTTCTATTTAAAGTGTTTTCATTTCGGGATACCCATTTGGGTCAAATAGAGATTCCAACTCTCATAATTCCACTATTGGTTTTTTGGGTTAGAATTTTTGAACACCTTGGGATATGTGCCAATGCAAAATATAATTTATTCTGTAATTGAGCCATAATTATGATGAGTTAGAGGGTGTAAATTGGAGGGATGATTATACTTGTAATTTAAAACAGCCCACAAAAAAAATCAGGTCAAAAGGCTTTACGGTTTGAAAGTTATTGCAGTTTTAAGTTGCCTGAAGACCCCCTAAGAGTACTTCAAAGTCAACTTTGAGGCACTAAACGGCCTCGTACGGGCTTGGAAAATGGGGAAGAGCGAAGCTATCCATAGGGCTATAGAGTGCTTGGAGAGTTTTCCAAAAATGTAAACAGTTCGTCAATCAAAGTCCCGGATCAAAAGTTATGCCTCCCGAAAATTGGACTATCCTTTCTAGATTCGTCTAATTTTACACCGACTTCTAACGTGTTTTCTAGAACCTTTTGTTTTGGCGGTGGATGCCAAATGGTATATTCTAAAATGTATTCCTAACCCTAAACCTAATTTGGGTTACTTAAGGACATTTCTGGCATTCTAAATGAAATTTTTGGTGGAGTTTGGAAGAAGGTACTAAGGAGGGCTTTTCTCCAAAATTGGACAACATTGTAAGCCCTTAGGGCACGTCATTGGGTCTATTTTCATTGTACCGAATGTAATAGCATATCACTTCTGATAATAATATTCCCCTTTTCCTGTTGTGTTCATTTTGGTCTTGGATTGTGCCCTCATCAAGTGGTATCAGATTGGGTTTTTCCTAAGTGTGTAGACAGAGCACCGACTGTGAGGCAGTTTGCACCAGGACTCCTTGGTTGTGGGTTTTGATATAGCGAGAAGATGCCTCCACGAAGAGAGCATGGTGAAAGGGTCGAAGTTGTTCCTCCTGAGGTTAGAGCCATCCAGAGACAAGTTCAAGCATTGCAAGAGAAGATCCGTAGAGGGATGAATATTGCCGTAGGCGACGGAAGTGAGGAGGAAAATGAAGCAAATATTTGGCAAGAAGGGGAAGGAGATAGAGAAGTCCTAAACCAAGTAGAGGAGAAGCTTTTTAGGGCCATTGCCAAGCTTGGAAAAAGACCTAAAATTGATGTCGATATGTTTTTGGGAAATCTAAACTTGGATGAGTTGATCCACTGGATCAATGAGGTAGAGGAATATTTTGAGTATGAGGATATCGGGGACCCTAATAGGGTTAAGTTTGCGAAAGCCAAAATGAACGGCCATGCCAAAATTTGGTGGCAAGAGATTCAGTTGGAAAGAAATTGAAAAGGAAACGAGAAAATCACAAGATGGGATTGCATGGTGGACAAACTAAAAAAGCAATTCATTTTTGTTGATTATGAGCTTGATTTGTTCAAAAAGATGCAAGGGTTAAAGCAAGCGGGAAAATCTGTCCAGGAATACACAGAGGAATTTTACTGAGTCCTTATAAGGGTGGGGCATGCGGAAGCAAACTAGGAGAAGGTTGTTTGTTATTGTTGCATTTTGTGCCCCTGCCAAATATTTGAATTTTAAATCAAACCCCACCCAACGGCTAGTTCCCAAGTTTAATGTTATCTTAAACGTCCCAGAAATATCGAAAAGATTAAATGATCAAACCTTATGATTTATTTCTACGAGCCCGCAAGTTCCTCATCATTGGATTAGTCTGAATCGACGGATGGCGCTATCTCACTATGAGAAGTTGCGCGTTGTTTTCCCATGGTGACATAGCGCCTTCCGGCCGCGTGTCAAGTGGGTCCCCCTTTTCCTGCTGTTTCTCCAGCGCCGGGTTTTGCTAAATCAATGTTGGGCGCTATGGCGCTATCGGAAAATCTCTATTCCTCGCCGTTAGCGACATAGCGCCCAGACGAAAAGTTGATACTGCAGCAATGTCAGAAGGAAGGTGGGTCCCAAGTATGCCCCGTCTGATATCATGATGGAATTTGTCAAAAAACGTTGGCAGTGGTCTTCTTTTTCATTGCCTAAGTATGACTGCGTGGAATGTGGGTCCTGCCTCACTTGGTGGGCCGCAAACAAGGGTTGTCAAACAGGTTGGCACATGGCTAGTTTCTATTGGTTGATGCACTGACAAGACAGACTCATCTTGCTCACCGTCAGATCGGTTCGGATCAACGATGGGCGCTATCTCGCTATGGAAAGCTGCGAGAATTTTAACAATAGCGACATAGCGCCTTGGCGACACGTGGCACGGATGACGTAATGGGCCCACCCTTCTCCAAAGCAATATTACGGCTCATCCTCGGTGGCATGTTGTCAGGTGGGTCATAGTACGGTGGCAATTTTTCATTGGTCCATTTAGCCAGCTCGATGCGCAGTTGTACCATTTTGTTGATCATCATCAGATCTAAGAAAATCTACGGCAGACGCCATCTCGCTATGGAAAGCTGCGAGGAAATTACCCATAGCGACATAGCGCCATTGTGCCACGTGGATAAGTGGGTCCATGTTCCTTCTGTGGGCCGTAGGTTGGACGGGGTGGTTGGCTGAGCTTGCGTTTTTTATTGATGCCCGCTTCCCCGCATTCTGGACTTTGTCAAACCTTCTAACAATGCGGGAAAGCGGGCTGTTGACACGCGTCCAAGTGGTGTCAGGGAGTGTAGTTGTGCAAGTTCAAAGAACGCATGTTTCAAGCACCGTCAGATCTCAGAGGATCAACGGTCAACACTTTCCCACATTATCAAGATGCGAAGAAGTTAAATATTGCGGGAAAGCGGGTAGCCGCCACATGTCTCTGTGGGACCAGTTTCTCTGTGGGTCGCCAGTTAGATGCCAGGTGTTGTCCAGTGTGGTACAGTTGTTGATTAGATGCCAAGTGGTTCGTGGGCCCAGAGGTCTAAAGGGCAAAGCGCAGTAATGGCAAGTCTTCACGATCATCAAATTAAGGAAGATCCACGACGAGTGCTATCTCGCTATGGGAAAGTGCTCGGAGGATATCCATAGCGACATAGCGCCTCGCTACCACGTGTCCCAGTGGGTCCGGTGGACGCAGTAACAGTTAGCGGCTGGCAGTTAATGTAACTGTCGCGATCAGGGTTTAAGGGGTTGGCACAGTTAGTAAAGAAAGGGGGCGGTCAACTCAAAAAGACCTTGCGAGGTGGCGGAAGGATAAAAGATTATTGGCCCACGTGGCCTTTTTGGGTTGCAGTAATAGGTTGACCTGTTGACTGCACTGGTTCATGAACTAGGAGCAAGGGGAAGCCAGGATTTTATACGAATTTGATATTCATGATCGATTCCAACTACCAAGAAATGAATGCTAAACGAGAACACTTTACCACCCCGATCCAATCTATCTACCTAGTCGAAATGGCTTTATGGCACCGTTTCTATCTTCTCAAGGCATTATTTGATAGCAGGATCAGATCTTCTTCAAATTTGCTCCATGATTGTTCTCTGCAGGACTTAATGGCGGTGGTTGTAGAGTCACTTCAGCTAGAAAAGATCTCAGTTATGCCTGCACTATAAAGGCAAATTTTGTAAATTTTGTTAGGGTCGGATCCTTCTCTGTTTTTCTCTGCTGTTGCTCTGCAATTTCAGTGTAAAATTCCCTTTGCCTCTGAACTGTATGACATTCTGCCCTATCTCCTTCAGCCATTGGTGTGAAAGTGCAAGAATCCTTGCCTCTCGTTGATGTTTTGTGGATATCTGAAACCAGCATGACTGTATCTCTTTTGGCCTATGAATGATATATAAGTGAATATCTCTTTCCTTGTGTCATTCATTCTGGTTTTCTGATCTGTCTGTGGTTATTAGATTAAATCAAGTCTGAATGTGTATATCTTTAGTTTCATTCTGGTTCAATAGTGCATATATGGGCAGAGTTTGGTCTGAACACTCTATTTGCGTGCATCACCTCTTTAAATTAGAATAGGTAGATTTTCTTTCATGCTCTCCTTCTCCCTTTTCCAATCCAAGAGTAGTTAGGTGCATCCTAATAGTAAGAGGAAGTCGGCCTTCTCCGGAGACTCAACCTCACAGTTCAACTCCCACAGCTTAGAGGTTGTTTCCATGTTTCACTAAGTTGTCCTCATGCATAGGCTTTGGACAAGGGTGCAAACCTAAGTGACAACAGTTTTTGGCACGCTCGGTGGGACCACTTATCAGAGGATTTTAAGCCTACTAGTGTCAAAAGGGAAGATTTCAAGATCAATACCGAAGAGATAGTTATGGCTTCAGTATTCAGGCCTTCAAGGGGCTGATCCTTCAAAGAACTTGGCGACTCTGAGCTTCAAATACATATCTGGTTCTAGACCAAAGCTGCAGTGATTCATGCCCAGAGCTGAAACAAGGGCATCTTCTAGAGGTAATTTTCAGTATCAAGAGCTTTCATTTTCAAACCCTAGAAGAAGGAGGACTAGAATATCTTTATCACCAGTTAGGAGTGCAATAGTAACAAATACAAATACCCCTACAAGATCTATCTCTACTCCTCTTGCTGTTAGATCTCAGCCCAGATTGCCATCATCACATATCAATAGACCACTTGTCTATATGGCGTTGCCTAGAGCTCATACTTTTGCCACCTTTAATGGTGGGAGCCCTCTCTTATTAGCCCAAAGACATGACATACCAGTAGCAGCACTCAAAAGTATACCAGAGTTTACTAGTGAAAATTCTATCTCTCCTTCAGAGCACATTCAAGAGGTTGCAAATGTCTGCAATATCCATGGTATTACAAAGGATGATGTTGCAGTTAGGCTCCTAGCCTCATCCTTGAAAGGAAAAGCATTACAATGGTATAGAGGTTTAGCTCATGGTT
Source organism: Cupressus sempervirens (assembly GCA_028749045.1). Taxonomy (NCBI): domain Eukaryota; kingdom Viridiplantae; phylum Streptophyta; class Pinopsida; order Cupressales; family Cupressaceae; genus Cupressus; species Cupressus sempervirens. Next base: position 555,103,784 of record CM053791.1, read on the forward strand.
CTATAACAGATTGGGATGGATTAGGAGTAGGATTGTGCAAACATTTTGAAGATAAAAGTGACTATTTGTCACTTTTAGAGTAGTTGACTACTATAAAAAGAGCCCCCCATGAATGTATGACTGATTTTAATTATAGATTTCAAAAGACATGGGATAGAATACCTACTTCAATGAAGCTTACCCCTGGTAATGCCTTCTTGCATTATCTTAGAGCTTTTAACAATGATATTGCCACTACAATCCAAACTATGGGAGGGGACACCTTACCTAATGCTTATGACATAGTAATAAGGGCAGAAAATATATTGATACAAGGAGGTAAATTAGCTCCAAGGCCTCCTATGCCCTTCTTTCCTGATGTTCCAAATCATCAACCAGCAATGGCTCCTCTTCCCACAACTTCTACATCACAATCCCTTGTCCCAGTCCCGCAAGCTTCCACATCTTCAAATGGGATAGATGAAATCAAGGAGATGATGCAATCTCTGATGCAGAACATGGACAAAAGAGAGGAGCCTAGAGAAAATATTGCAAGATTATGGGAAGAAGCTAGAGGACAACTCCTCTATGATGCAGAAAGTAAGCAACAAGGTGGTGACTTTAGAAAGACAAGCTCAAGGTGGTAAGCCTCATCAATTGCAGTATCAAGCTCCCAGCAGTGGTAGGCCTCCAAATCCTAATCATTGGAACAATTCTTTTGATCAGAATAGGCAAGGTGGCCATGCTTCAACCTCAAATGTAAACCAAAGTAGGGCCATAGTCCCTCAAAACAATATGGCCCAAGATCAAGATTTTTGTCCCTCCTGTAACTACTCCTATGCCTATTGTATGTGTCAGAAGGCTGAATCTTATATGGCTTTGATAGTCCAAGAACCTGCAGCAAAACAATCATACAAGGAAGGACAAATTAAAGATGCCTCAGATATGCAAAGACAGGGTGATTGTTCTTTTATGAACCATCAAATGGAGGAGCATTGTAATGTAAACCAGGATTTCATTGCTCATAACACTAGGAGCAAGAGAAGAGCTATGGAAGATGCTATCCCTCCTAATCGGGCCTCAACTTCAAGTGCAATATCTCATGAGCAAGCAGCAAGTAATCAATCAAGTACCTTTCAGTAGCAAAGGCAAAATCATGGCAGAAAAGATACAAGTGATCCTCAGGTTATTCCATCTCAACCTCATACAATTGCAGCTCCCAAAGCACCTGCTATGCCATTCAGTGTGGTAGAGCAAATGAAGAAGACAAATGTGAATATCTCGATGTGGGATGCTATTGCCACCATACCAATGCAAAAGAGGTTGTTGCAGCAAGAATTGGAAAGAATTGAACCAAAGGATCAAACACTCAGCATGGAAAGTGCCACAAGCCTAGTACAACCATCAAGGGAGGTAGAAACAAGCAAAAAGGTTAGACCTCCTCCATTCTATGTTTCTCTAATTATAGGGGCAAACTAGTCCATAATTGCATGATTGATTCAGGGGCTAGTAGTTCAGTGATGCCTAGGTGTGTTGCTGATGCTTTGGAAATGAAGTATGAGCCCATTGTTAGGGATGTATTGCAGTTGGATGGTAGTACTATCAAGACTGTAGGGATCCTTAGTAATGTGGAGATGGCCTTACATGCATGCCCTGGTTGCACTATAACCCAAGATATTTCTGTTATTGAGGTCAAGCCATATTTTGCCATTTGTCTGTCAAGAGACTTTACTGCCCAAATAGGTGGTTTCATATCTTCTGATTGGTCATATATGTCTTTTAAGACGAGATATGGAACCAATGCTTCAATTAGAGTAGAGCCTCAAGCCCTCCATCATACTGAATCTTACACCCCTAATTCCATCAACATGAATTGCCCTATCCTAGAGATGGATGAGAATGACATAATGAATGAGCCCACCACTTCCCTAGCAGAGATACCTGATTTTTTCTTGGATGAATGGGCTAATGCGTATCAATTTGACCCTATGTCAGAAACCCTTGAGACAGGTCTCAGTACATATTGTATATCGGAGAAAGATGCTCTAGTTCCCAATCTTGTGGAGACTAAAGAAGATGTAAGTGGGATATGGAGTATGTACTTTGATGGATCAAGGAATAAGAATGGGTCAGGGGCTGATGTGATGTTGATTTCTCCTGCACAAGTAAGGTATTATTTCTCCTTTAGGCTCCAATTCAGTTGCACTAATAATGTGGCCGAGTATGAATCCTTGATTCAAGGTCTCCTACTTGCTCAAAAGAGAGGAATCTAGGCCTTAAGGGTGTATGGAGACAGTGAGTTGGTGGTTAATCAAGTGAAAAATCAGAATACCACCAAGAATGGTTTGCTCAAGTCTTATAAAAATAGGGTATGGGATTTGCTTGAAGGTTTCAATGCATTTAATATTCAAAGCATCCCTAGAAAAGATAATAGACACGCTGATGGACTTGCAGCAATAGGTGCATCTTATGATGTGTCAGGGAATCTTGAGGAGGAGAAGAAGCAACAAATCAGAGTGGTAGTAAGGCCTGCTATCCCTGATAACAACATCCATTGGCAGGTGTTTGAATCTGATGAGCAAATTGTCAACTTCTTGCAGAATGAGGCAGAATTTTCAGAGAGAAATCAGTCAAGACTGCAGGATCAATATGGTGACCAAATCATTCACCTCAGCTCCAACAAGCTGCCTAAAGGTCTTATCACTCTAGAGAGTGTTTTTAATCTTGATGACCAAGCAAGAGGCAGAACCATGAACCTAGCTGCTGATGAAGGTGATCATACTCTAGTCATGGTTGTTGATGGAAAGTCCTTGAACATGGGTAAGATATGTTCTGAAATTGAGTAGGAGAGTTTTATTCATCTATGTCAAGAATTTAATGATATATTTGCTTGGACATATGATGACTTAAAGGGTTTTGACCCAAGGTTGTTTCAGTATACCATAGATTTAGTTGATAATGTCAAACCAGTGAGACAAAAGCAGAGACTAGTGAATCCCAAGATTGAACCCCTAATGAGAAAAGAGCTATCCAAGTTGATTGAGGCCAATATAATTTTTCCCATCAAGCACTCATCATGGGTAGCAAACCTTGTCCCTGTTAAGAAGAAGAATGGAGAAATTAGATTGTGTGTGGACTTTAGGGACCTTAACCAAGCTTCCCTTAAAGACCATCACCCTCTCCCTTCTATGGAGCAGATTTTGTCCAAGGTCAGTGATTCAAAGAGATTTTCATTTCTTGATGGATTCTCTCGTTATAATCAAGTACTGGTTAAGGAGTCTGATAGATACAAGACTGCATTTACCGCTAAATGGGGTACCTATGCTTATTGTAAAATGCCATTTGGGCTAACCAATGCAGGTGCTACATTTTAGAAAGCAATGGAGATGGCCTTCAAAAAATTGATTGACAAGTTTGTCTTAGTTTACCTTGATGATATCACTTTGTATTCAAAGGATGCAAAAGATCATTTTGATCATCTAAGACAGGTATTCCTAAGATGCAGAGGGTTTGGGGTTTCCCTTAACCCAAGCGTGTCTTTGCTACTAACCAAGAAAAATTATTAGGACACATTGTATCTGAGGATAGCTTAACCATTGATCCAGAGAGAACAAAAGCAATACTTGCCCTCCCTCTTCCTAAACACAAGAAAGGGTTGCAAAGTTTCCTAGGCAGGATAAATTTTGTGAGAAGATTTATTCCAAATCTTGCTACCATGGTGAAAACTCTTACAACTATGCTCAAGAAAGGTATGGTCTTTGCATGGACCAAGGAAGGGAAGGAAAGTTTTGAAGAGATCAAGGCAGCCATAGCCTCAGCCCCTACTCTCGTGAACCCAAATTTTGAGAAGGATTTCATCCTTTATACCCTAGGTGGTGAGTCAAGTATTTTTGCTATCCTGACTCAAAGAAATGATAAAGGTGATGAGCAGCCCATAGCTTTCTTTAGTGAAGGGCTTAAGGAATATGAAGACAAGTACAGCTATGTTGAGAAACAAGCCCTTGTAGTCATCAGAGCTTTAAAGAAATTCAGACACCTCCTGTCCCATAATAAGATTCATTTGTTAGTACCCCATGCCAGTGTGAAGGATTTTCTTTTGAGCAAAGATATTAGTGAGAAAAGAGCTAGTTGGATTACAAGAGTGATGGAATATGATGTTGACATCCAAATCACCAAGCTGGTAAGAGGGAAAGGATTGTGTAAACAAATGCTATCACATCAAGAACCAGATGAGGAAGCTGCTATGGTACTAACAGATCAACAAGAGGTGAGAAATAATAACCCAAAGAATTGGATGGATGATATGAAGAATTTCTTGCTAGGAAATGGATACCCTCAAGGATTAGACAAAGCTAAAAGGAGACAGTATAGATTGCAGTCTATCCCTTATGTCATAATTGATGGTATCCTTTTCAGGAGAGATTTTAATGGAGCCCTATTGAGATGCCTTGATACAGACCAAGCTGAAAGAATGATCAAGGAGCTTCATGATGGTCCTGATGGTGGCCACTTCTCAGCTAGAACAACTACAATAAAGATCATGAGAGCTGGTTATTACTGGCCATCTCTGTTTCATGATTGTCATAAGTATGTGAGGAAGTGTGGAAAATGTGCCTTCTTCTCTGGCAAACAAAGGCTTGCAGCTCTTCCCCTTCATCCTATCCCGTGGATCAACCTTTTGCTCAGTGGGGATTGGACTTCATAGACCCTATCAATCCTCCTTCCAGTTCTGGTCACAAATGGATTTTAGCTGCTACAGATTACTTCACCAGATGGACAGAGGCAGTTGCATTGAAGGATGCCACTGAACCTTCAGTTGTGGAGTTCCTTGATGGAATTGTGACCAAGTTTGGTGCCCCTTCAACCATTATTTCAGATAATGCAAAGTCTTTTGTTGGGGCTCAAATTTGTGCATGGGCAGTGGATCCTAATATCTATTTGAGCAGATCCTCAAATTATTATCCTCAGGGTAATGGTTTGGCTGAGTCAGCCAACAAGAACCTGATCAGAATTATGAAGAGGACAATAGAAGATAACCAGAGGTGTTGGCATAAAAAACTGAAGACTGCACTATGGGCTGACAGGATAACACCTAAAAGATCAATAGGGAACTCACCATTCATGCTGGTATATGGCAGAGAAGCAAGGCTTCCAATTTCATTGGAGTTCCCAGCCCTGGAGTTAGCTCATCAGTTAGAACTAATTGAAGATGACGCCATGACAGTGAGAATGGCAGAACTGATGGAGCTGGAAGAGAAAAGAAATCAGGCCATGCAGACCCTAGAGACACATCAACGACAGGTAAAGAAGAGCTTTGACAGGAAAGCTAGGGTCAGAATCTTCAGGGAGGGAGATTTGGTTCTAAAATGGGATGCAGATAGGGCAAAACCAGGAAGACACTCAAAGTTTGATGCGTTATAGAGTGGTCCCTATCTGATTATCAGTTGCAAACAGGCCAATGCTTTCCAGTTAAGCAACCCTGATGGTGAGATTCTGCCTATCCCAGTTAATGGGCTCTATCTCAAGTCTTGTTTCTGAGAGTTTGAGATTCCATGTACATAGTAGTGTGTTTCCTTTTTGTTGTTTCTAGTTTCCCAAGAAGTGCACGAGCACAACTGTTTCACTTTGAGATAGCAGGTTTTGATTTTTGAAGGTCGTAGAGGAAGTTTTTGGTCTCTAGTGCCAATTGCAGAAACATGGGTTCCAAGGTTTCCCTCTCAGAGGTAGGGTTAGGGTTTCATAGTGCCCAGAATCTACATATTTTACGACTCTGTAGCCCAATGGATGCTTCAGGTCATTGGTCTTATGCATAGCAGGCTAGCATCCCTTGTGAGTCGCCAAAAATGTTGCATTTTGTGCCCCCTGCCAAATATTTGAATTTTAAATCAAACCCCACCCAACGGCTAGTTCCCAACTTTAATGTTATTTTAAACGTCCCAAAAATATTGAAAAGATTAAATGATCAAACCTTATGATTTATTTCTGCGGGCCCGCAAGTTCCTCATCGTTCGATCAGTCTGAATCGACGGATGGCGCTATCTCACTATGAGAAGTTGCACGTTCTTTTCCCATGGTGACATAGCGCTTTCCGACCGCGTGTCAAGTGGGTCCCCCTTTTTCTTGTTGTTTCGTCGGCCCCGGGTTTTGCTAAATCAACGGTGGGCGCTGTGGCGCTATCGAAAAATCTCTATTCCTTGCCATTAGCGACATAGCGCCCAGACGGAAAGTTGATACTACAGCAACGTCAGAAGGAAGGTGGGTCCCAAGTATGCCCCGTCAGATATCATGATGGAATTTGTCAGAAAACGTTGGCAGTGGTCTTCTTTTTCATTGGCTAAGTATGACTGCGTGGAATGTGGGTCCTGCTTCACTTGGTGGGCCGCAAACGAGGGTTGTCAGACAGGTTGGCACGTGGTCGGTTTCTATTGCTTGATGCACTGACAAGACAGACTCATCTTGCTCACCGTCAAATCGGTTCAGATCACCGATGGGCTCTATCTCGTTATGGAAAGTTGCGAGAATTTTAACGATAGCGACATAGCGCCTTGGCGACGCGTGGCACGGATGACATAATGGGCCCACCCTTCTCCAAAGCAATATTACGGCTCGTCCTCAGTGGCATGTTGTCAGGTGGGTCATAGTACGGTGGCAATTTTTTACTGGTCCATTCAGCCAGCTCGATGCGCAGTTGTACCATTTTGTTGATCATCATCAGATCTAAGAAAATCTACGACAGGCGCCATCTCGCTATGGAAAGCCGCGAGAAAATTACCCATAGCGACATAGCGCCATTGTGCCACGTGGATCAGTGGGTCCATGTTCCTTCTGTGGGCTGTAGGTTGGACGAGGTGGCTGGCTGAGCTGGCGTTTTTTATTGGTGCCCGCTTCCCCGCATTCTGGACTTTGTCAGACCTTCTGACAATGCGGGAAAGCGGGCTGTTGACACGCGTCCAGGTGGTGTCAGGGAGTGTAGTCGTGCAGGTTCAAAGAACGCATGTTTCAAGCACCATCATATCTCAGAGGATCAACGGTCGACGCTTTCCCGCATTATCAAGATGCGAAGAAGTTAAATATTGCGAGAAAGAGGGTAGCCGCCACATGTCTCTACGGGACTAGTTTCTCTGTGGGTTGCCAGTTAGATGCCAAGTGTTGTCCAGTGTGGTACGGTTGCTGAGTCAGATGCAAAGTGGTTCGTGGGCCCAGAGGTCTTAAGGGAAAAGCACAGTAATGGCGAGTCTTCACGATCGTCAAATTAAGGAAGATCTACGGCGGGCGCTATCTCGCTATGGGAAAGTGCTCGAAGGATATCCATAGCGACATAGCACCTCGCTACAATGTGTCCCAGTGGATCCGGTGGAGGTAGTAACAGTTAGCGGCTGGCAGTTAATGTAACTGTCGCGGTCAGGGTTTAAGGGGTTGGCACAGTTAGTAAAGAAAGGGGGCGGTCAACTCAGAAAGACCTTGCGAGGTGGCGGAAGGATAAAAGATTATTGGCCCACGTGGCCTATTTGGGTTGCAGTAATAGGTTGACCTGCTGACCACGCTGGTTCGTGAACTGGGAACAAGGGGAAGCCAAGATTTTATACGAATCTGATCTTCATGATCGATTCCAACTACCAGGAAATGAATGCTAAACGCGGAAGAACACTCTACCACCCTGATCCAATCTATCTACCTAGTTGGAATGGCTTTACGGTGCCGTTTCTGTCTTCTCGAGGCATTATTTGATAGCAGGATCAGATTTTCTTCAGATTTGCTCCATGATTGTTCTCTGCAGGACTTAATGGTGGTGGTTGTAGAGTCACTTTAGCTGGAAAAGATTTCAGTTATGCCTGCACTATAAAGGCAAATTTTGTAAATTTTGTTAGGGTCGGATCCTTCTCTGTTTTTCTTTGCTGTTGCTCTGCAATTTCAGTGTAAAATTCCCTTTGCCTCTGAACTGTATGACATTCTACCCTATCTCCTTCAGCCATTGGTGTGAAAGTGCAAGAATCCTTGCCTCTCATTAATGTTTTGTGGACATCTGTAACCAGCATGACTGTATCTCTTTTGGCCTATGAATGATATATAAGTGAATATCTCTTTCCTTGTGTCATTCATTCTAGCTTTTTGATCTATATGTGGTTATTAGATTAAAACAAGTCTGAATGTGTATATCCTTAATTTCATTTTGGTTCAATAGTGCATATATGGGCAGAGTTTGGTCTGAACACTCTATTTTGGTGCATCACCTCTTTAGATTAGAATAGGTAGATTTGCTTTCATGCTCTCCTTCTCCCTTTTCCTCTCCAAGAGTAGTTAGGTGCATCCTGATAGTAAGAGAAAGTCGGCCTTCTTCGGAGATTCAACCTCACAGTTCAAGTCCCACAACTTGGAGGTTGTTTCCATGTTTCACTAGGTTGTCCTCATGCATAGGCTTTGGACAAGGGTGCAAACCTAAGTGACAACAGTTACCTTAATGGGTTAAGACCTAGCATTCAAGAGGAGTTAAGTCTAGTTAGAATGACTAGAATTGAAGAGGCATACCAGTTTGCCTTGTGAGTTGAGAAGCTAAACAAAGAGTTTGATGAAAGGCAAAAAGGGCGCAATCAAGGACGAAGGGGCAGTGGCAGGTCATTTGGAGGCCAAAATGAGAACCAGAAGAAAAATGAAGATGTGGGTACTAGCCGAAACCAGAGGAACAAGGGTTTCAACCGCTCCCATGATCAAAACTTTGGAGATCAGAGAGGAAGAGGCAGAGGACGTTGGCAAGGCTCAGGAAGAGGAGGCATCTATGGTACCTGTTTACATTGCAATGAAGGTCATCGTGCCTACGAATGACCTCAAGGCCAAGGAAAGACAAACAGGAGAGCTGATGGGCAAGCAAGGGTTACTCATGTAGATGATGATACACAGTCATTGCATTCAAAGGATGCAAAAAGAGGAGAGGTTCTAGTTAATGAAAGGGTCTTACAAGACTAAACTTGGACAAAGGAGGAGTTTGTTTTGTACCAGGTGCAAGTGCGAGGGTAAATGTTGTGATGTGATTGTTGATGGTGGAAGTATAGACAACTTGGTGTCAAAGGAGATGGTCTCAAAGCTAAATCTCAAGCTGGAAAAACACCCAAACCCTATCGGATAGCTTGCGTGCAAGATGATCATAAGGTCCTAGTTACTGAGCAATGTTTGGTAAAGTTCAAGATTGGGAGTTACCATGATGAGGCTCTCTGTGACATTATCCTAATGGATGTCTGTCATTTATTGTTAGGAAGGTTGTGGCAGTTTGATAGGCATGCTATACATGATGGTCATGCAAATACATACTCTCTGACAAAGGACGGAGTTTGCCACAAATTGAAGCCCTTGATAAAGGAGGGTGAAAAGGTATGTAGTAGTACTAGGGTACCTCCTGTTGATGGAAGAAAGTTTCGGGATGGCATGAAGCATCAGCATATGCGTTATACTTTAATTCCTAGAAAGGATAAGGAAGGTACTAGTGAAGTTCCACTTGAAGTTTCAAGTCTATTAAGTGAGTATGGAGATGTCATCTCTGATAATGTTCCAAAAGGGTTGCCGCCAATAAGACAAATTAGTCATCAAATAGATTTAGTCCCTGAAGCTAGTTTGCCTAACAAGGCTTTTCACAAGATGACTCCTACTGAGACTGAGGAGCTAAACAGACAAGTTCAAGAGCTGTTGAGGAAAGGTTTAATTCGAGAGAGCCTCAGTCCATGTGCAGTACCTGCAGTGTTGGCACCAAATAAGGATAGAGAGTGGAGAATGTGTACAAACTCTCAGGCTGTAAATAAAATAACCATCTAGTACCAATTTCCTTTGCCAAGGATGGATGATCTTATGGACTGCTTGAGTGGAGCTCAGTACTTCACAAAGACAGATCTCAAGAGTGGCTATCACTAGATACAGATACAAGAGGGAGATGAGTGGAAGACTGCATTCAAGACCAAGGAGGGTCTATATGAGTGGTTAGTCATGCCTTTTGGACTGACTAATGCGCCAAACACCTTCATGGGGCTTATGAATGAGGTACTAAAGAATTTTTTGGGAAAAAATTTTATTGTCTGTCTGGATGATATTTTGATTTTCAGTAAGTTTTTGGACAAATATTTATTGCACATTCGTAGTGTCCTTAAAAAGTTAAGGGAAGAGAAATTGTTGATTTATTTAAAGAAGTGTAGCTTTGTCAAAAGGGAGTTAGTCTATTTGGGGTTTTTTGTATCAGCTGAGGGTCTCAAAATGGACCCAGAGAAGGTGAAGGTCATCTTGGAATGGCCTATTCCAAGGTCTACCACTGAGGTGAGGTCATTCCATGGTCTAGCTGGTTTTTACAGGAAATTAATTAGGAATTTCAGTAGTATATGTGCACCCCTAACTGAAACAATGAGGGGGGATAGAAAAGAGTTTAAGTGGACTACAGGAGCTGCAAGGAGTTTTGAATTGCTAAAGAAGGTGACAGAGCAACCTGTGTTGGCACTTCTTGATTTCAACAAAGTGTTCCAAGTGGTTTGCGATGCTAGTGGTAGTGCTATTGGGGCTGTGTTGAGCGAAGAAGGTAAGCCTATTGCCCATTTTAGTGAAAAATTGAGTGATGCGAAGAAGAAGTATTATGTTAATGATCACGAGTTCTATGTAATAGTTTAGGCCTTAAGGAAATGGCGGCATTATTTGTTGCCAAAAGAATTTGTTTTGTATATTGATCACCAAGCATTGCAGTACCTAAACAGTCACGGTAAATTGAATCAGAGACATTTGAAATTGGTAGAGTTCATGCAAAGCTATACATTTGTATTGAAATATAGAAGCGGAAGGTCTAATAGGGTTGCAAATGCATTAAGTAGGAGATAGTTGTTGCTGACAATAATGCAAGTTGAAGTGGTTGGGTTTGATGAACTCAAGAATCTTTACCCTGAGGATCCTAACTTTGCAGAGGCTTGGAAGGCTTGTAAAGAACCTATTACTCTAGACAAGACTAGGTGGCTAGATTACATGATTAAGGATGGTATGTTGTTCAAGAGAAGTCAATTGTGTATTCCGAAGAGTTTCATGAGGGAGGACTTGATCACGGAGAAGCACAGTGGAGGGATGGCAAGACACTTTGGTCGAGATAAGACCATTGCCATTATTAGAGAACATTATTTTTGGCCTCAATTGTCATAGGATGTGAAGAAGTTTGTGCAGAGTTGTCAAGTATGTCAAACAACGAAAGGATTTAGTCACAATACTAGACTCTATCAGCCATTGCCTATTCCATCGAAGCCTTGGGAGGACATAAGTATGGATTATGTTCTTGGATTGCCAAGGACACAAAAGGGTAATGACTCAGTATTTGTGGTGGTTAATAGGTTCTCCAAGATGGCGCATTTCATTCCATGCCACAAGACTCATGATCCAGTGCATATTGCAGATTTTTTTTTCAAATAGGTGGTGAGGCTACATGGTCTCCAAAAAAGTATTGTTTCTAACAAAGATACTAAATTTGTTGGATGTTTCTGAAGGACTTTGTGGAAGAAGTTGAAGACAAAATTGAAGTTCAGTTCTGCACATCATCCGCAGATTGATGGAAAAATAGTAGTAAATAGAAGTCTGGGCAATTTGCTAAGGTGTTTAGTAAGAGATAAGCCCAAGGGATGGGATTTGATTCTACCACAAGCAGAATTTGTTTACAATAATTTTGTGAATAGGAGTACTGGTAGATCACCATTCCAAATTGTGTATAGGAGTAGTTGAAAGACTGCACCAAAGCTGAGGAAGATGGAGCAAGGGGAGAGGACAAGTGCTGAGGCAGAAGACTTTGCTGAACATGTCAAGAACCTACATGAGGAGGTACATGCACATATTACTAAGATGAACCTATAGTATAAGGCTAGGGCAGATCAAAAGAGGAGACATAAGGAGTTCCAAGTTGGGGATCTGGTTATGGTATACTTGAGGAAGGAACGATTTCCCGTGGGTACCTACAAGCTGAAGATGAAAAAATTTGGCCCCTAAAAAAGTTTGAAAAAACATGACTCAAGAAATGCATGAGGTGGAGTTGTCAGATTGGATTCACATTTCTCCTGTTTTCAATATTGCAGACTTAACAAAATATCATGATGGTAGTGCAGATGAGGAGTTGGTGTTGGAGCCATGTCCAATTCTTACTTCTAAGAAGGAAGAGATTGAAGAAATTCTGGATAGTGGTGTGGGCTAGAGTACCAGAAACAAGCAGTATGAAGAATACCTAGTGAAGTGGAAAAGGCAACCAGTAGAAGATTCAACTTCGATATCCGCAACGAAGGTTGCCCATTTGGGTTTTCCTCTACCAGCTATAAAGTGATAGGATCACTTTTCAATCTACCCTAGGTGTTTGATGCAGGGGCATCCAGTGGTGTAAGGGCAATCCTATTTCACCCAAAAATATGCTTAGTGTTAGTTTCTGTTTAAAGTGTTTTCATTTCTGGATACCCATTTGGGTCAAATAGAGATTCCAACTCTCATAGTTCTACTATTGGTTTTCTGGATTAGACATTTTGAGCACCTTGGAATACGTGCCATTACAGAAAATAGGTTATTTTGTAATTGAGTCATAATTATGATGAGTTAGAGGGTGTAAGTTGGAGGGATGATTATACTTGTAATTTAAAGCACTCCCGAAAAAAGAATCAAGTCAAAAGGCTTTACGATTTGAAAGTTATTGCAATTTTAAGTTGCCTGGAGACCCCCTAAGAGCAGTTCAGTGTTATTGAAGGCATTAAACAATCTCGTGTAGGCCCAAAAAATGGGGGGCAAGCGAAGCTATCTATAGGGCTATAGAGCACTTGGAGAGCTTTCCAGAAATGTAAACGGTTTGTCAATCGGAGTCCCAGATCAAATGTTATGCCTCTCGGAAGTTGGACTACCATTTTTAGATTCTTCTAATTTTACACCGACTTCTAATGTGTTTCCTAGAACCCTCTGTTTTGGCGGTGGATGCCAAATGGCATATTCTAAAATGTATTCCTAACCCTAAACCTAGTTTGGGTTACTTAAGGACATTTCTAGCATTGTAAATGCAATTTTTGGTGGAGTTTGGGAGAAGGTACTAGAGGAGGGTTTTTCTCCAAAATCAAATAACATTATAAGCCCCTAAGGCATGTCATTGGGTCTGTTTTCATTGTACTGAATGTAATAACATATCACTTTTGATAATAATATTCCCCTTTTCCTATTGTGTTCATTTTGGTCTCGGATTGTGCCCTCATCACCAATACAGATAGGAGATCCAAGGAGCCCACAATGGTTTTTATTAGGAACACCCTAATGACCGTGGTGGAAAGTGTAGAGCCCAGAGCTGTATTGTTTTTCATTGTAGTGGTCCTAATGTTTTCCTACACGATGAGAGAGGCGATGAAGATGATACCAGCTATGATGAATGCATCATTCCAACTAACATGAATCTTATCACAGGAACTTCTCTATTGTAACAGAAGGCCATTCTTGTGCTACGGGAATGCAAAAACGGAGCAATTTCATTGTCTATTGGAATTCTCGTAGACAATTCCTAGTGTAGCGTGGGTGGACAACGTTATGGGTGCAGTTCTTGATTGAAGACAGTGAGTCATTGTTTTGATGCTATTTTGTAAACGTTCTCAGCACCATGCGATATTACAATAACTACTTTGTTGTTGACCGTGGAAATCTACTAGGTGAAATTCAACTACTTGAAGTTCAAGTTGCAAAACTTAGATGTGAGCATCATGAATGGCCAACAAGAGTGATAATTGCAAAGGTGCCAACAATCACCATATAGATCTAGTGGAAATCAAGAACCCTTCGTTAGTGCTCAATGTCGAATTCATCGCGCACACGTTATGCTTCATTCTGCTCACTTTCAAGAATGCAATTGAGATAAGCTTTTCACACGGCTATGACGAATGCAATGACGTCAACTACTCTGTTTTATTCCACCTCCATGCCAAATGTGATGGCGACCAAACCCTCGATCTCATCAGCTTTGTGATCAATTCATTTCCATTGATGTAACCAATCAATTTGGCAGAGCATTCCAACCCTGTCAGGACTGACAATTTTAACCGATGCAATATCTTGTATTAAAGGGGAATCATTTTTTTTTCCTTTTTTTGCAAATTTAAGGATAAGGGTGGTTGTGCGAAGAGTCATTACACATGGATGTCGAAAATGATGGTCGAGTTTGATAGTGAAAAAAATAAACACAACAGATGCATTGGTTGGAGCAAGCAATAATTTTTTCCGTTGTGACTAAATGGTATGTTTTTTTTAAGTTGATGCATTATTATACTTACAAGCTTCTCTAAATATGGTGTAATATCCCTTTGTTGAGAATTAAGTTCTACACTAGCATCAATTAATTAGTTCATGTGACATATCTCTTAGCTGTATTCTTCTATTTATATCAAATATCTTATGAAGAAAAGTTAACAACGACATCCCCATTCATTAAATATCTTCATTGTCTTCTATTCAAGACGGGGCTATCACTTAGTCCGTGGTGTTATAGAGATTAGAGTGTTTGGCTCTAAAAAGTATATGATCATTGAGTCAAATCTATGAAGAAAAAACACTATGCTGCTACAGATTTGTGCAATCACCATTTAAGTGATAGGAAAATGGTATTGATAGATAGCAAGAATGATGTCAAGACCGTCTTGAAGAGAAAGCATGTATCACTCAATGGTAAAGGATATTATGTTCTACATGCATCGTGTATCAAAGTGCAGAAATTACCCTCAACTTCTTGTGAAGAGTCTCAAGTTGTTGTTCTTGGAGATGAGTTGGTAGCACTTTCATGTGTATCAATCAACAAAGGGTTACCTGTTTTAAGTACAAAGTGTTTGGTATGTCCAAAGAAAAGTTGATACTTTTAGATCATATAAGGCTGTAGTTTCCTTTCATAGATCACTACAGAGATGTAAGTATTCCTTGATGTATGATTTTTTTGTTATCAAATTGGAAATAGTGTTTGCTTTTAGCATTGATCTCTATACAAGTTAATTCTTAATAAGTTATTATTAATCCATCCTAGTTGCAAGACAAGATGCAATGGGATGATGAAGCAATATCGACTGTATGGGTTCTTAGACTAGATTGATGATGCATATCTTCATTAAAAGAGAGAGCATGATCTTTAGAGGGAGGTTACGTGACAGAGGGAAATGTCTAAGCTTATTTGGTTAAACTAGAATCAGCTATCTTATTCTAATGATCAAACCTATCCCTGTTGAGAGGGAGTTTTTGTTGGATCTCTATCATTTTAATACATGTTAATTAGTTCTTCTCTGTGAAGAAGTCTGAGGTGAAGTCCCTTGTTAATGAGTTCTTCTCTATGAGAAAAATTCAAGGTGAAATCTCTTATTCCACCCTCTACGAGGAGGTATGGTGGATCCACCCTTTGCAATGAGGCATGGTGGAAAAGCATTCTTTTTAGGGAGAAATCTAAGGTGAAAGCCTTTGTTCCACCCTCTATGGTGAGGCATGGTCACAATTCATTCTTCTCATGGAGAAGTTTAGGGTTAAAGCCCTCATTCCACCCTCTGGGATGAGGCATGGTGGTAATGCATTCTTCTCAGGGAAAAGTCTGACATGAAAGCCCTTGTTCCACCCTCTATGAATAGGCATGGTGTAAATCATGTGTGTGACTCCATGACGTTAATTTTGTGTTGCCATGGCGAATTATGTTATGCTGAGATAGCACATTTTTTTATGAGAATCTATGTGACGAGAATTTATCAGTGACACGTTTGGTTCCAACTATGTGTGCCTGTCTTACTAAAGATCTCTCTCTTGCTAAGAGGGAGTGTTGAATATTGTAGTTGCAATACAGATCTTTATCTATGATTTTGCTATATGTTGAAATTGAGATAATATCTATCTATTGTGTTTATAGCTGAAGAAGATACTTATTTAAGATAATATTTATTATATGAAGAGACTTGTCGTGTCATGCAAAGAGATGTGCATTCAGAAATATCAAAAGACTTGTTTAAGAAATTGAAGAGACCTTCAGTTGTGAGATGAAGAGTCTCTTAATTTTTTATATATATTGTATCAAATGGAAAGCATTGTACTTGAACATTTTATTATCAATAAAAGAGATTTTTTCCTTTGTGTGGTTGGGTTTTCCCCTTCCAAGCTGAAGACTTTTCCCAAAATAAATGTCTAGTGTCTCTGACTCTTGTACTTATTTTTCTTTTATTTAATGTTGTTTATCATTATTCTAGGCAAAACATCAACAAGGCTCGGTCACATGAGCAAGAAGGATCTTGAAGTAATAATTCAAAGAGATTAGCTTTCGGATCTTAAATCCACAGATTTGAAGTTATGTGAGCATTCCTTTATGGAAAACAAAATTAAACAAGCTTCGTATGGATGGGTCATGAGAAGAAATCTTCTCCATTAGAGCTTGTGCATTTTGATGTTTTCAGTCCTACAAATGACTTCTATCGGTGGTGCAAATTATTTTGTTACATTTCTTGATGACTGCTCGTAAATTTTGGATTTATATGTTGAATAAAAAATCTGAGGAGTTTTCCAAATTCAAAATTTTCAAGGTTATGGCTGAAAATCAGATTGGAAAGAAAATTAAATGTCTACTAACAGATAATGTTCGTGAGTTTTGCTCTTCGAAATTTTATAAATTTTGTACAAATTATGGAATTTGAAGTATTAAAGTAGTTTCCTTTACACCTCAAGAAAATGGTGTAGTTTGTTAGTGTAGTTTTTTATTTTTCCTATTTTGCTAAGTTTTTCCTACACTTTTAATAATCTCGCTTAGGTTAATAAAGCATGTCTTATTAGGTGAATGGTTGTGAGGTGTCACCTTCCTACATGTGAGCATCCATTAGCTATCTTGGGAAGATACTTTGCTATCTTTAGTCCAATAGATGGTTGCTCCTCATTGGTTGGTGTTGCCACCTCCTCCCTCTTCCTAGCCTATATAAGCATGCTACCTGGCTTGTATTTGCATCTCTTATTTTTGCATCCTCTTAATGCTATTTTGCTTCCAACATTTGCATTACTCTCTTGGAGACTAACTCTATGATGCTATTTTGATTTTGTATCATTTGCATTCATAGTTTAGATATTTACTCTTTGCACTAGTTTTCTGGGTTATTAATCTAATCAGATTCTAACATGGTATCAGAGCTTTTCTATGTGCAAGAGTAGATTTTAGTTTCCTTATTTGAGAGATTTGGGGGGGGCTGATAAACTTTATTGTAATTTTTTGAAAAACTAAGTATGCTCTTCTCTTGCATCTTTGGATGATCCTAACAATTAGAAAAGTTTTGACAAAAACGATTTTTCTCTGGGGTTTCAATCTCAAATCTGACAACCAACTTGCATATTTGGAGTTTTCAATCAGTTTTGCAGGTTCCAGCATGCCATTAATGGAATTAGGAAGCTGATCCAGCATTTGCATGTCATATTCTGGTTGCTGGGGTCGTTTTTTGATTTTTGGAGCCGTTTTTTACTGTTAAAGGCGTTTGATTTACACTACAACAACATCTTCTGTACATCAGCAAGAAAAACGCTTTCTGGGTTTTGTTCGCAGCCCCGAAAAACCATCTGGGTATCTTTTAGATTTTGCATGCAAGCTGTATATTTTGCAAAATCGAGCATGCAAAGCTACAGTCATACCCCTCTCCGTTGGCAATCGCAGATTTGAACGCAGTTTTCAAATGTCTCATTCTTGCTCATACGGACTCCAATTTTGATGATTCTTATTATGAACTTAGCTATTTTTTTGTGCTCTATCCACTAGTGGAGTTGTTTCTTGATTTTCATGCATGAATTCTTCAGAAATTGCAGATTCTCAGCCGTGACTGTGCACAGTTCTCGTTTTGTAAACTTCGGAGGATCATAACTTTCTCATACGACCTCATATCGAGGCGATTCTTTTTTTGAAAGTGCATGATTTTTCGAGTAGATCGCAGTGGTGCTATTTGTTTCCTTGATTATTGTGCCCAAGTTTCACTTTTAGCATATGCTCTTCATGAGGAGGCCCTGTCGGTTTTTCTTTTGTAACTTGAGTATACAGACGTATTTTTTCGATCCGAAAAATGCGTCGAAAAGCTGGTTCTAAGACAAAGATGATGGTACAGGTTTTTTTGATTTTTGCTATAGTCTGGTTGCCTTTTTTGGCAGTCAAAGCTAGATGTTCTATTTTTCCTTCCGGGAGCCATATCTCGCTCATTCGGACTCTTTTCTGGGCTTGCCAGATATCGTTGGAAAGCTGGTTCTGTGAGTTATTCAGTTGCAGAGGTCTTTTATCCAGATTCTGCTCCAGGTTCTTTCTCCTTCGAGTTTTGCACTTTCGCACTCTGGCGGATTACTTGGATTCTACAGGTCCTGGAATCTCTTCTTCTATTCTTTTGGCTCACTCTTCTTTCTGACTTCTGAGTATTGTATGCTTCTATTCTGTTGCATTCCTTTTTTTGTAAATGCACTGAGATAAAGTGTCTGCTTTTGCATATCTGGGATCTTGTACACCTTGTGTTTGTTTGTACTCGCACTCAGTTATAAAGTGCCATGGGGGGTCATGATGTTTTGCCATTTTGTGCTCATCCACCTTTGTCAAGTGAATTTTTCTTCCACGACATTAGCCCATGTAGAGTGTCGGTGACACCGCCCTTTATCCTGTGCTTGTACTTCTATTGCACTGTTGGTGTTCCTGATTCTTCTTCTTGCAGATGTTTTTGGCATTGCATTTCAGTGTTCCTGTCACCCCTTTCCCTGTTCAGCATTATGGGGGGGTTCACCTGTTGGCTCTATTGCTTCTTTGGTTTGGTTGAGTGATCTACGTATTCAATTTTTGTTCCTATGTACTAGGCAGATGCAGTGGCTAAGCACCTATGCATTTCGGTGAGATGGTTCATCTACTATATAGACACTCATTCATTCCTACCTTTGGAGGTCACCTCTTCGATTGATCAGCTCTTCAGACTTTGTCTTCTCTACCTGGTCATGCACTATTTCAGTGGGGGTTTCAGCAGTTTCTTCTGACAGTGTTTGTAGCTTCATGCTTCGGAGATGCTTCATGCTCTTTTTTGTTCCTCTCTTTGGGACATTTCCTAGATTGGAGGCTTAGTTTCCTTCATCTAGTTCTTTTTCTTGTATTGGGTACCTGATCAGGCCTTGTTGTCGGGACCCATTTTCCTGCTCTCATAGCTTTGCTAGGTTAGCATCCACCTAAGCTTCGCTTATGGGGGGGTGTTAGTGTAGTTTTTTATTTTTTCTATTTTGCTAAGTTTTTCCTACACTTTTAATAATCTCGCTTAGGTTAATAAAGCATGTCTTATTAGGTGAATGGTTGTGAGGTGTCACCTTCCTACATGTGAACATCCATTAGTTATCTTGGGAAGATACTTTGCTATCTTTAGTCCGATAGATGATTGCTCCTCATTGGTTGGTGTTGCCACCTCCTCCCTCTTCCTAGCCTATATAAGCATGCTACCTGGCTTGTATTTGCATCTCTTATTTTTGCATCCTCTTAATGCTATTTTGCTTCCAGCATTTGCATTACTCTCTTGGAGACTAACTCTATGATGCTATTTTGATTTTGTATCATTTGCATTCATAGTTTAGAGATTTACTCTTTGCACTAGTTTTCTGGGTTATTAATCTTATCAGATTCTAACATAGTTGAGAGGTTGAATCGGACTATATTGGAAAGAGCTTGGTATATGCTCTCCAATGCTGGTTTCGGAAAAGAATTTTGGGTAGAGGCATGTAACACTGCAATTTTATTTAATTAATCATGCCCCCTCGTCTTGATTTCGACATTCAGGAAGAACAATGGCTTGGGAAAAGAATTTCATTCAATCACTCGTGCATCTTTGGTTGTGATGCTTATGTTGACATTCCTTAAGAGTACAAAACAAAATTGGATTTTAAATCCAAGATGTGCATTTTTTTGAGTATGGTGAAGATTGCTTTGATTTTTGTTTGTAAGATCTTATTGCTCATAAAGTGTTTTGTAGTTCAAATGTTTTCAATGAGAAATCTTTCTCAAGTTTGAAAATTCAAAGTCTTTCTTGGAATGATTCTATACAATTTGATATGTTTGATAATGGCACAATTTCAATGCTTGGTTCTACTTCTTCTAAGAGACCCACTATGAGTTTTCATCACTATATTTGTCCCCAACACACTAATACCTCTTCTATTACTACTTAAATGCCCCTTTCATTATTCTCACAACCTATTGTAGCTACTATGCAATCTGCCATTCTTCAAGCATTGCCAATGACTTCTTTGTCTACGCAGTCTTCCATTACTTGTAAACAGCTTGAGTCTCACTTTTGCAGCCCCCCTCTACTTTCTATACAGACTATAGAGGATAATTCTCCGGCTCCTAAATCGCCTCCTAAACACTATCCACCGTAAGAAGTTGACTTCTTTGTGACTCTTTCAACAAGGGACATGCGGCTTCCCTTGAGGAGTACGCAACCTACTAACTCATTGGTCCATTCCTATTCAAGTGTATCACCTTCCATATATATCATCTACGATGAACCCTCCCTCCGCGTGTGGGCAAACTTTGTCTACGATGCTCAAAACAGGGGAACTTCTTTGTCCCCATTAATACTCTTTCACTCTTCTTTGCAACAGCAACTTACCGTGCACATCCCCACCGGTATTGAACAAGTTTATTGTCCCCATTAATACTCTTTCACTCTTCTTTGCAACAGCAACTTACCATGCACATCCCCACTGGTATTGAACAAGTTTACCAAGAGTAAAATGTGGATCATCAACAAGATCTTGAAGTCCAAAATCCAATAATTGAATAGGGTATTCAACTAAGGTCTACTAGAGCACGAAAACATCCGTGTAAATTTGATGATTATGAATTATTATTTTCTTTGTGTTTTGATCAAGCAGAGCCTCAAACTTTTAATCAGGCATGTAACAATGTTAATTTAGTGCATTGAATGGATGCAATGAATGATGAATTGGAGTCCTTAAGAGCCAATCAGACTTCAGATTTGGTTTCTCTTCCACCAAATCAACTTTAAAAAATAAATGGATTGACCAGTTAAAGAGTAAGATGAAGGACGAAAAAGATACAGGGACAGATGGGTGGTGAAAGGCATAGTTGGAAAACTCACTCGGCAACAACTCACCAAGCCCCATAAAGTTTATTTAGGAAAAAATCGACCATTTCTTTAAAAAAAACTCAGGAAAAACTCGAGAACCTAAAAAATCACTTAAATTTAATTAAAAATACTTTTTCTTTGCAAAATTCAATGAAAAGGTGCATGTAATGAGTTAATTAAAGAGAACACAAAAGAAACAAGCAGAATTTCGATATATATAAATGCATAGTGGGTACAAAATCGCATTCTCATGCGGAATGTTGATGGTGGGAAGCAAAATAGTAAACAGTTTATGTCAAACTAGAAGCAACTACTAAATAGATCAATAAAATCATATCTTCCTCTACTAGCTGAAAATAGAGGGGGTCTAGGTCTCAAAGAGGTGTCCCACACTGGAAGTGGGCGTGACTGTGAAGTTCGTGGCTCTGCCTCCTTGCCCGGCATCCCTACTGACTAGCTCTATGTACCGGAAATGGATGTATCTCCTATATGTGGCACTGGTAATGCCTCCTCCTTTGAGTAAGAATCCTCATCGTCCTCGTCTTCAATGTCGTCCATACAAATGAACACTGGTGAAGAAAAAATGTAATTTTTTGGCCTATATCACTGGGGTGTGCACGCAAGCGAGTTGCTGGTTAGAACTATGCCATTACTCACCAAAAACCATGCCATTAATCGGCAATATTTTGTAGATCACCGAGTTTTTGAATCCGCAATTCTTTGGCAGAAAAACTCGCCCAGCCAAAATACTCGGCGATTTTTGAAAAATCGTAGATTACTCTACGATTTTGCCAACTATGGTGAAAGGTTTTGCTCAACAAAAGGGCATTGATTTTAATGAAATATTTTCACCAGTTGTAAAAATGCAAACCATTCGTTTAGTTTTGAGCTAAGTAGTCAATTCAGATTCTGGTACAAACACAGATTTGAGATTCGGGTTCGAAATTCATCCTAATTTTTAAGGGATTGGGTTTGGATTTGTTTTGGGTTCGGATTTTAGGTTCGTCTGTACAAAAACATATTTTTTAGGAAAAAATAAATAAATTGTGTATTTATGCAACAACAAACAAGTCCATATGCCCCTATGCTAATAATAAAGTAACATAGCAATATACACCACCATATCTATATTTCAATTTAATAGGAGATTTATTGCATCATTTAGCCATATATACAACATGATAAATTGGCTTGATCGCGCATGGAACATATTTACATATCACGGGGATAGTTTGAGAATGAAAGGAATCATCAAAAGATAAGTGCAATTATCTGAATTTTCATTTTGCATTGGTTAGAGGATTTCTAACTAGGCTAGATCAAAAGTTGAGATTCAACTTTTAAGCCTTGGATTCAAAGATATCATTGTTTTTTAAAGAAATTCCTCTTTAATCACGAATTTGGATTTCACCTATTGTCAATTTGGGTCTCCTCTATAAGCAAGTTTTAATTTTTATTCACAAATGCATAAATGACATATAACCCATACTTTTTGGCCTTTTTAGTGGTCACTTTCAAGGTTAGGAGGATCAAATAAATCAAATTAGGCAAAAAAAACACTTTAAAAAAATCATAAGAAATTGTTTTGAAACCAAATTCGGTCCGATTCAGCAACTAGAAGACAAATTTTCCAAAATTTGCTCCAAATTCTGCCCGGGTTCCTCTAACAAAATTTGCAGTGAATATGTGGTTTTCTAGGCAAATTTGGGGAGAATTTGACAAGGACAAGACTTTGTACAGAATTGAACTAGACTTTGAGGGTTACTAGAGAGAATTTGGTAACTTAGGTTTTGAGTATGACAACCACCGAGATCTTCAGCTTGAGCAACTTAACATATGTGATGTCCCCAATATTATTAAATAATAATTTTTGTTATATGGCCAACTACAAATGTATTTATCTCTCAAGCCCACTCTTTATTTTATTTTTGTATAGATTGTCGACGCTTTTGTAATCCTTTGGAAAGCTTCCCGAAAGCCCTTTATAAGCCAATTTGTAGGTGGTTGTAGAATGCGATTTGGACTATTTCTTTGTACTATGAATCTCTGTTGGAGTTTGATGTAGGAGCATCGAGCTTGGATTTTGAGGACCTTATGGTCCGTGCAATTGGGGATGTGTTCAAGGCATATTGGTGGACCTTGTCCTATGTGTGCATAATGATTGGAGTGATTGTGTTGGAGTTAGAGTCTTTTGGTGGTTGTTGGTAACATGTTCCTGGACAGGCTTTGGAGATTCTTTTCGCAAGCTTCGATTTGTGCGAGTTATCTTGTGTGCCCTTGGATTTGGATTGTTGGATGGCAAGTGGACTTATGTCTAAGGGCGCGTACTCGTATTTGGTCTTATTAGTTATGCTTTGTAAACTTGGGGCTTGTCCTAAGTATGTATTTAAATCTAGTCTATCAGGCCGAGTTATGGCTTGAGTGTGCATTTGATGTGAGTGTTTATTTAATGTAACTTGCTAGGCCAACTTGTGGCTTGGTTTAACATAAGTAAAGGGTCTTGTGATGTCTAGAGTCATTCATGAGATCATGGAGAAGATGGACTAGCTAGGAGCGAAGTTCAAAGCTAGTAGCTAACTGTGGGCTTGGGAAACAAGAAGGTTGCTTGGTAACTTGCAAGCACAAGTTTAGTCTTCTTGTGGTTTCTACCAAATTGTGGATTTAGGCTAGCTAGGGTTTCGATCTTGCGAGGTCTTACAGAACTGTCATATTAATTGTTGATGTATTTGGCAATAACCCGAAAGGCCTTCCAGTCAGGCATGTCGGATATAAATCTTATGATTCTATTATGAGAATATGTTGCAATTGATCTGAATCCCCAAGTTATTGTTATTCTTCTGTTGTGTGGTTATTTGTTGGGGGCTAGGTCATCTCCTTTGGGGATACACCTGCCTTGCACTACATCAAGTGGTATCAGAGCAGAATTCGATTTTGTGCTAGTTGTATGGTGGATTGATTGTTTGCGGAGCCCTAGATTTGTTTGTTGTGAGGTGGCAGACTACAGTTCTAACTTGCAATTGTAGAGGACTTGCAGATCGATCTTTTGGTTGTGAAACCTTGATGTGATGAGATGAAGGAGATTTCCCTAAGTGAGCCATATAGCTGAATTGAGGCAAGTTAAAAAAATGAAAAACATATTGCCAAGTGGGAGGCAACTAGACTCTTGCAATCAAATCACGGATTCGAGACAGTTGCACTTTGAGAGGAACCTAATGGCTAAGTTGGAGTAGTTTTGGCAAAATTTAATTTGAGGATTGAAGAGACAAAAAAAGCTTGTTTGAGTTGGCCTCACTTGGATTTGATCATGTTGTTAGGATATTCTATTCCATAATCCTGTCATACTCATGTAGACACTTATGATGTTTTTTTTAGTCATTTTCTCATAACAATAGCTTGTGTACGAGAAATTTTCAATGTTCAACATTCAAGAATAAGTTAATCATTAAATTCCTTGACTATCATATGCTCTAGATCATAACTCGATCACTAGAATTAAATCACTCTTACATGTCATCCGGTATATGGTACCTATTAAATAAGTAGATCATCCTTGTAGGCTCATAGATCACCTGAAATGTTTTGTTTATCCATGTTTCCATGTATGTAACCTAGGTCATGCCCATCTTATCACAATAACATTTCATGATAGGCATATATTTCATCTCTAAGACAATATAAAACAATTCCGGTATGCCTTGATATTTCATTACCAATACAATATATAAAGGATTTGAGCAATACAAATCCACAACACCCGAAGAACACCTGCATGCAAGAACTTGTCACAAAGAAGAAAAGACAACGAAGAGGCAAGGGTTTTGCTCTGAAAATATGAAAAATTATATTATCAGACTGAAAAGTTGAAAGATATTAACAAAAGATCAATCTTTATAGAAGGAGATCGAAAAACGTAAAAGGCAAACCCCAAGAGGTAAATGACATTTAATAATTACTAATTAATTATTAAATGGACATGTCAGATGCATAAAGGGAAATCTTAAGAAGAGAGTAAAGGTAATTTAATAAATGAAATGAAATTAACCTTTTACTCTAACACCCCACCTTAAGATGAGCAATAATGCAGCTACGAACAATGCATGAAAAAACAAGGAAACTACAATGCTAAAAGCAAACTTGTGTCCCGGCAACAAGGCTTGATGAGGCACCCAATCAGAACCAAATCTCTATGAAACGGAGAAATAGGGAAAACCACACTCCAAAAAGAGATAGCAAAGAAAAAAGTACAAATGATAAGTCTCAAGAGTCTCTCTCAAGACCATAAAACCCCCCATGATAGAGGCTTGAGACTCCATAGCCCCCCCAGAATGGCAGAACTCCTATGTCCATGAACATATTAATATGGCTCCAATCTAAAAGAAACAAAGGCAGTAGACAAGGAGGGTGAAACCCCTGAATGTAAGGTGAAGCTGGAAGTCCTAGTTGATGCTCGAAGGAGAATGCATGAGAATCTTCAAATGGAATCTCCAATGGAGGTGGGGTAACAGGTGTGTTGAATCTGTCATCTAAGAGGAGATGTGTGTCCTCTAATATAATCTCAACAACTGCAGTAGGTGGCTTGATGACTAAAGCTACAATGATAGGCAATGTTGAAGAGTAATCCTGTGCAATAGATGGAATCTGAACAGGAGGTTGAGTTGTATAAGTCACAAAATTGGTCTCAGGAAAAACACAAAAGTTCAAGTGACCTGACTTCACCTTAGTAGTCTCTCGTAAAGGAGAGTGAGACTCCGATAGAGGAGATAGTGGACCAAAATGAGAGAAAGAGTATAAACAGGAAGAATGAGCAACAATCCCTATAGAAACAATATTGCCTGTCTCACTATCTCTGGTGTGCACGAAATCTTGTGCAAACTCAACTGTCTTCCTTGCCCCACTATGTGTAATCTGATAGATAGAGAGAAGGTTAGAGGACAAAGATGGAACACAGAGTACATCATAAAATGTACCATCATCAAGGCCAATAGAACCTTTCCCACATACAGTCATAACAGTGTTGTTCCCCATCAAAATGTGTGGAGTAGAAGCCTCAAAGAAAGAGCAAAAATCCTAAGAAGATGTCATATGGTGTGAAGCACCTGAATCCAGTAACCATCTGGAAGAATGTGAAGTAGTAGTTGCACATAGTGCATGACCCTTTCCTATATCTTTACCATCTAATTGAAATGATGGTGATAAAGAAGATCTATGAGAAGTAGAAGGAATATCAATGTTGCTCTTCTGAACGAGAGCTATCAAATCTAAAACCTGTTTGGTATAGCCATCTAACTTCTTCTCATACCAACGTGACTCATCATGATTGGGCTTATTGCAATAAGCACACTTCGGTCTTTCTACTTTGGTTATCCCCACTAGGAGGAGGTGGCCCTGATGAAATATGAGGGCATGAATCAATCTAAGACTCTGTAGGATGTGACTTTTGTTTCTTCTCCTTCGTCCCAGAAGATGGCCGACCTACCAATACATAAGTTTGTGAGCCTGTGAGAGAATCCAACTGAGAGAGCTTAGCTTGCTCTCGGTCAAACGATCACAAAAAACCTCAAAGGATGGCATGGTAAATCTATTGCCCAAAGCATCTTTGGTGGAATAGAAGGTAGAAGCAAAAATCTGAAAGTTTCCAAGAAGCTTAGAAAGAAACAAGTAAATGCACTCATTCACTCTTGACAACCCTACAATAAAGATCTCTGTTGTTTGAACTTCATCAAGAAGTCCTCAATAGAGGGAAAAGTATCTGGTATAAGAGAAGTAAGCTCTGCCTCAATATGAAGTGTTTTGAACTCGTTGATGGTACCAAACAAGTCTTGGGGCATCATCAAGATGAAACTGTAAGCTTTCTAAAACACTCAAAGAAATGAGACCCATGGCTTCATCCATCTTATTCCTATGCTGCAAAGTCTAATATTAACTCTGAAATACTGGCTGTATTGTATCTAAACAAGACCACAAACCCTTTGAACAGAGAAGTCGTTGCATATGAGATTTCCATGTGTGACAGTTGTGTGAGTTTAGAAGTACTAGACAAGAAGATGTCTCAACCATTGCTTTAAGAAAATGTTTTGAAGTTTTCAGATATACTAATACTGTAATTTGTAACATAAAATAATGAAAAAACTCCCCCCATAATGCAAAAAATCGAACCCCAGATGGCAGTAGACATGCATATACTAGAATAGAACAAAAAGACTTCAGTTGAGTATCACAAATACCTGGTATAAAATACTAGTGAAATGACAGAAAATCTGGAAAGTGCTCGAGGAGCTTTCCGACACTTCTTTCGGATCAAAAAATAGAGCTATAACGAGTAAGTTACGCCCCCCAGAAGATAGAAGACATCATCTAACTTTGAGCGAAAAAACAAGCACTAAACTAGAAAAAATTCCAAAAAATACCTTCATCATCATCTTTGTCTTTGAATCATGAAGGAGCAATGCAAATCCACAAAACCTAAAGAAAAGACAAAGAAGAGGCAAGGGTTTTGCTCTAAAAATATGAAAAATTATATTATCAGACTAAAAAGATGAAAGATATTTACAAAAGATCAATTTTTATAGGACATTGAAAAACATAAAAGGGAAACCCTGAGAGGTAAATGACACTTAAAAATTACTAATTAAATATTAAATGGAAATGCAAGGTGCATAAAGGGAAATCTTAAGAAGGGAGTAAATGTAATTTAATAAATTAAATCAAATTAACCTTTTACTCTAACAATATTAGCCTTACAAGTGATTAAACAACTCACTAGGTTTTGATATTTCATAATCATATAAAATCAATTATGCAAGTGAATTATACATGTATAACAATATTTCATAGGTAAAATGAAAGATCAGCATACATCCAAATGAGATCATAGAGGTTATGTTTAACTTGGTACCACACTATCTTCATCATACCATAAACTTTTACATTTTATGGGACTACCTACAGAAGTCCCCTTGTCCATAATCAAGTTCATAATGATATGCTTCTCACAGCATTAACTTACATCATTAGTTTTCCTCAGTATAGAATATTTCAAATCTATGCATCTATGTGCACACTAATTTTGATTGACACATAGTTCAAATATTTAGATGCAAGTGAAATATTATAAGTTCTTCATAATCTATTCAATCATATTACATGCTGAAAATCATTACCTTTTATGCTAAAACTTCTTAGCTCAACCCACCCTTGGGTCCTAAATTGATCATAAGTATTTGGAACAAATTTACATAGGATTCTTGTCAACTAAGTAGATCATCTGGGCTCGCTTGCCAATCACCTATAAAGATTTGGAAATTCACTTTTCTCATTCATGTGACCTAAGCTCTCATGCCCATCTTGTCACCATAGTGTTTCAAGGAAAAACTCTCAAGTCAAACAAAATGTGACATCTATAAATAAGCATTGATAGTTTCAATTATGCAAGTGTGTTTGCTCCATATTGGAGCACAATATGTAATGTATAGCCATCCTATCATTTAATCATCATTAAAAAAAAGATCATTACTTTAAGATTAAAGAATTCTCAAAATCACGGTTCACATTTCTTTTCAGTCCAAGTCCCGAAATGGATAAAAAAACATTAACTACCATTTCATATGAACAAGAATGTAATTGCATAAAGCATAATGCTGAAAACATGTAAAGGAAAGAAATAACTAGTTACGATCAAGATTTCAATCACATCCCATCAAAAGAAGTGGAAATTGGTATGCACTGTGCAAGTCTAGGCATCTTGACCTAGTGTAAGTCTCACTGCCCCCCCTACCTTGGATAAGGCATGTGCACACCATTCTAGTCCTGCCATTTGAGCATCCTAGTGTTAGAGTGTCAACTAGTCAATTGCCGAGGTTGTGGACACTTTCCAATCAACCTATCTTACAACTCCTAGCACTCTGACCTCTAGTGATCACAACATCAATCTTGCCACTAATCCTACCCTAGCCAGGGATTTCAAGTGGACAGTGTGTGCCCGATCACCCACCTCCCGGCATGCAAATTATGTTAATTTTCATAATTCTGATTCATCTTTATGATTTTGCAATTTTATCCATCGGTCTAATCATATAGACCACACCATCATCCCAGCCCTTCCTAGCTATTTTGGATGATCTCTGGTGTGATTTTCTAGCTTGCATTGTAAAATATTCAATTATGCAAAATAAATAATCATCCTGTCTCAATCAGCATCACATTTTCAGCTTCTCTAAAATAGTGTTGGCCCAAGGTTCAGTGTTGAACTCAAAGCTCTGATACCATATGTAACATCCCCTTATTCCAGGTCTTAGTTAATAGCTAGCATAACATCGAAATACAAATACTACTTTACATTCATGAGAAGGCAGTTATAACAGTTATGTTCATGTGAAAGAGATTAATGATTACAATCAGTTTAACTGAAATATCATAATTAACAAATGAAAGTATCATCAATAAATTTAAATAGAGGATTTAAGTTTTCCATACCCTAAATTCCGAAAGCGGAATTCTGCATAGGGCAACATCTACAAAAACCAAGTTAGTCCACATATACCACTTAGGGCACAAATAGTTATACCATTGTACCATTATGACCAATACCATTTAACGCATCAAATACCATTGTATCATCCCTTTTCTTTCCTATCTCTAACTATGGCACTGATATATGGTTAAAAGATATGTTCATATTCATTATTCACATAAATGAAGGATTGCTATAACAACTATCAAGTAATCCTATCTCTTGCATTCAAATACATTTCATGTTCAATTGGAAAATCAGCTAATTTAACTATTTTTTGAATATATTTTAGAGGAATTGATTTCTAAGTGTTGAAGAGAATATCTAATTAAATGATACTAATCAGTTTAACGTATATAGTTAAAAGATATGTTCATATTCATTATTCACATAAATGAAGGACAATTATAACAACCATCAAGTAAGCCTATCTCTTGCATTTAGATACATTTCATGTTCAATTGGAAAATCAACTGATTTAACTGCTTTTTGAATATATTAAAGAGGAACTGATTTGTAAGCATTGAAGAGAATATCTAATTAAATGATACTAATCAGTTTAACATATAGTCAACTTGTAATTTCAAGTTTAAGAAAATAAAATACATGTTACTTAGCAGATTTTTGAATGCATATATTATCCCAGAGTTGTGCATGTCTTGGCATTTGGTGGAGAGAAGCATTGTCAAGGTGCACAGAGATCAATACACAATGAAGGTTATCTTATTAAGTTTTTTTTGAAGTGTTTTAAGAATAACTAGATAGCTTACGGTCATCCTTTGTTCTTCTTGCTTGTCTAGCCATTTCATCCTTGGTCGTGGTGGTTTCAAAATCCCACCTATTTGCTCAATGGTAGGTGGTGCCCCCCCATGCCAACTCCTAACAATGCCTCAACGTGCTCCTACAAGGAAGAAATTCTCCATAATAATATCAATTTCCTCAATATAATCATAATTACCATAACAGTTATTATTCATAAAAAATCATAACAGCTAAACACCATTTCACTTTCCATGAATTCACAATGAAAAACCAACTTTCCAAGATAACATTAAAATATCATCATAACGGTTAACTAGCATGCCAGCTTTGAAATTATAATGATTAACCATCCTACCATTTCACATGATCGTAACTAACTTTACTTGTCAACTGACTTCACATGAAACCGCAACGGCTATATGAACATTTTCAAATTGAGACAAAAATAGGGATGTAACATATATTATCTTTCTAGCTTTAAATATATTACAATAATACTTCAAAAAAAGATATTTAAATAAATTATTAATCTTGTAAATTATGCAAAAAAGATAACTTTTCTTCAAAAAATTCTATTTCCGAAAAACCCTACCAAAATATGCATATATCTTTTTCTATAACTTCAATATTTGAAATAATAAAATCTGTAAAAAAATATCTAATAATTTCATAATTTTTTTAGTTACAAGATATGTTTAATTTTTTATATTAGGAAGAGGAGAAGATGGAGAGGACAAAGAAGAGGAGGGGGAAAGGCAAGGGTGAGGAAGAGGAATAAGAGGTAGATGAGGAAGATGAGTAAGAAGATGAAGAGGAGGAGGAGGAGGAGGAGGAGGGGGAGTAGGAGATGGAGAAAGAAGAGAAGAAGAACGAGGAGAAGGAGAAGGAGGGGAAGTAGGAGGAGGAGAGGAGGAGGAGGAGGAGGAGAATACAAGGAAGAGAAAGAGGAAGAGAGGAAGGGTAAGAGAAAAAGAAGAAGGCAAAGAAGACAAAGTCAGAGAAGATGAAGAAAAAGTAGTATTGACAGTTGATTCTACTTAAGTGAATGAGCTGAGATCATATCAAAACAAACTTGGAAGCATCTCCAACAACATCGCCACAAACAAATAAGAGATCACAGAGCGTGTAAACTAAACAAACCACTATAATCAACATGTGAAAATTTGTGAAATTGAAATAGTAGAAGTTGGGTAAAATTACTTGCTATTTACTATGTGAGTTAAAATATAATGAGGATTAGAGAACGAAAAATTTCTGAACATTGAAACATTTAGTCCACCTTTTTCAAAGAATGCAGTATAGCTTGCTATCAACATAATCCTTCATTTAAACAAAGGGAAGAAAAAGAGAGGAATGCACATTCCTATTTGTTATCTACTTTTTTTGCTACAATAATATAATACTAAATATACTTTTGCAAAAGGCTAAAACATTGCACCTCTTTTTGGTGCAACTGCTAGTT
Organism: Cupressus sempervirens; assembly: GCA_028749045.1. Taxonomy (NCBI): domain Eukaryota; kingdom Viridiplantae; phylum Streptophyta; class Pinopsida; order Cupressales; family Cupressaceae; genus Cupressus; species Cupressus sempervirens. The sequence continues at coordinate 555,135,588 of CM053791.1, forward strand.
TATATTTAATGTTGAATTATGTTCATGTCTGGAAGAACAACGAAGCTTGCTATTTGCTGATTATCATTTTATAATACCTTTGGATGGATCAATATCATATGTACAGTTCTACAGCTTGAATATCGAAGCAATCAAACCAGGCAATATCCATATTTCCCGAAACACTTAATAAATTTGTACAAGAAAAGGAATGGTGTGACTTTAGATGTTATGTAAAGAGGGTTTCCAGAATTACAGAGGATTGTCTAAGGCTTTAGGATAAACTTGGAGGTTATTATAAGTAACATTGGGACACAGATATTATAAGTAACATCAGAACATTACAAATCTGAGAGGCACATTCCATAGTCCTAGTCAGAGACATTACATTACGATTTCCTGAAAAGTCAAAAGAAAAGAGGGAAGAAAAAAAACTTTTTAAATGACAGTCCCATTCTCAAATATGTGCACTCACTCTCTGTGCTGGATCCAGTGTCATAGTATCACATTGACAGGAGATACAGATGAAGCAGATGATCATGTAGACAGCTCATGTATAACTAGCACTTGCACCATTAGAAGGTGTAATGGTTGCACCACTAGGAATAAAGGTATTATTGACTTAGTCACATCATGCAGATGGTAATGTAATATTCAACAGTTTTTTTCACTCAGAAATGAACTCTAAGAGGAAATGATAATTTTGATGCAGAGAATTTAAATATAGGAGAATGTGTGAAGAGAATGTGATAATGATGCTTGGCATATGTATGGAAAATGATGCAAATAAAGGTGAAATTGATGTGATTCGGAATCAGGTCATGAGCCAAGCTTAATACAAGTATGCCACTTGTCCATTTGTTATCAAGGCGTGGTGCAAAACTAGCAGGAAATGGCATGGTTATGAATTTCACCATTTCAATAACAAATGAATCCATAAACATTAAAACTAAAATTGTAACAAATTGTTATCCAGACCAAATGAACCCAAAAAATTTCAAAAGATTTAACTCTATCAGCTCTTGCAATCAATGAATCCATTCTCTGCCCTTACCACTGCTGTTAGGATGAAACATCAAAGGTCCTACACATGAAGCACATGCCCAAAATTCATCTACAGATGCCTGTCTACTGAAGGGCTGTGTTCAAAATAAAGAGATTTGGCATGAGCTAAGTGAATCCATGCCCACCTGACTTAGAATGAATATAGTCCAGATGAAGTTTTGGGTAATGCACTTCATAACATAGATGTAAATGTGGCATTGTGCAGGATGCACCAAGTGTTGAAAAGACGTAGGAACAACAGGGGTTTCTGTGGAAAGTTGATGTCAGTTTATGCAAGATGTAAAAGTTCGCGGCACTCTTCAACGAATATAGCACATGCAAACCAGGCCAAAGAATAAGTAGTCACCTAAAACATAAAGTGGTATGGAAGAAGAAATGTCAAATCTAAACCTTTTTTTACATTATGATTTGCTATGGGGATTCAACTGTCTATTTTGAGTCAAACTCATTGACCTATGTTTTGTGACTAGTAGTTCACAAGAACCCATCTCTTGTGAGGATGAATGGCACACTTAGCCCTCATTTCATCTAGGTGATCCCCACATAGGTGAAGCATTAGGCATTCTTGGGAAGTTGCACAGTTCAATACTAGTTCAGCTCAACCACGCTTGACCATGGAGTTTCTCCTAAGGTTAAGCCTACTTAGCTTGCTACCCATTTGCAAAACCTTCAACAAGTGTTGTGCCTTATGAAGCGTTCGTTATAAAGCACCTTGAACTAATCAATTGATAAGTAGGAGATATTTTCCACAGCAAGTCAAAATATGAAATTGCTATCAGGGTTCAACTGTGTAGTTTTTTAGTCAAACTTGTTGACCTATATTTCATCACCAATGGTTCACAAGAACCCAGCTCTCATGAGAATGAATGGTTCACTCAGCACTCCTTCCATCTAGGTGATGCTCACAAGGGTGAAGCATTGGGCATCCTTGGGAGGTTACCCATTACAGTACTACTCTAACTCAAGCATGTTTAACCATGGAGTTTCGCCAAGGTTAAGCCCACTTAGTTTACTACCACATTTTGCAAAACTTTCAGCAAGTGTTCTGTCTTATAAACCATTCCCTATAGAGTCCCCTTTTTCTACATAATCTAAAGTTTACCAAATTTTGAACACACATAAAAATAGACATTTCCTGATAATCTAATGGGTGCAGAAACTATTTGACCAGAAGCTATTTGTGCTTAAAATATCTGTATTTTTCAAACTATTCATTTGCTGCTATGGATGGCTAAACAAATCTATGGCGGACTCAAATTATAAATTTTTCAATATATAATCTAAGGGAGAAAGATCATAAAGAGTCCCAACACTGAGTCAAGTTGAAAGTCAAGGGACTCTTTATTACAGACTGTGAGGACCAAGCCCTCAAGAGTATAATAAAAATAAAGTTGACATAAATTCTTTGCTCGCTATAATTATGGGTCTGTCATGAAGTTTATCTGATGGAAATTGAAATACGACAATTTTTTTGCATCTGGTCAAACTCAACACTGTATTATTTCTAGCACAAAATTTACAGCTTTGTCCAAAGCTTCAATCCAAATGAGTGAAACAGATGATAAAGCAAAAGTGCAATCTGCAACTAAGCTGAAAAAAATATAGACATTGTTAGCCAAGAAGAATTTGAGATTTGAATATTCTATAAGTAGAAGGCAGTACAGAACAACAGAATAGGCTGCTACCGGTCAGACCAGATAGGAAACCACTTTTTGTCCCTGTAGATCAGTTCATTAGGGAAACCAACTATACTTCAAGGCAATGAGACCACATTATCAATTATAAAGGTAATAAAATTGAATAGTTCGGTATAACCCACTTTCAAAAATCAAAAGCTGAAGAACACCCACCTATAGAAATCAATGGCTCAAGCAGCCCCAATTGAACTTTCAAAGGTTGAGGTACACCCATTTATAGAAATCAATCTCTCAAGAAAACCTTCTTGTAGAAATGCAATTGCAAAACCACTTGTGGAATTCTAAGGTTAAACTTCAAACACACTACCTCCTCAAATTTACAGAACTAAACATGCCCACTAATACAAATCAACAGTTTAGGCTCACCTACTTACAAGATTTTAATGTGCGCGGACAGAAGGGACAGACACGTGATAGAACTTGATAGCTCATTCACACCCACTTACAGAATTCAAAGGCTCACCCACACCCACTTGTTAAATTCAAAGTTTAAGATGTGTTGAAATTGGGTGAACCCACTTATCGAATTCAAAAATGCAGATAAACCCATTTATCATACAAGCCGGATCGGAATCATTAAGCCAAAGCAAATTCTACATTATACTGTTCTGTGCTACAAAAATCCATCCAAAACTAAAAAAATTGCAGTGGCTATAACAGCTCCTCTTCTTCTATAAGATGTCTGCACCCAGTCAAGGCCTTTATTATAAATTATTGGAAATAAAGCTTATGATAAAAAGCAGCAAGGCCTATTGATTTTGAGAGTCCAAAAGACAGAAGGAAAAAATAAAAGTAGTGCAGAGAACTGAAGCAGGCAATGTATAAATCTATGCACACAACTGGATAAATGCGTACTTAAAGCCAAGCCTTTCATAAAAGATGGATTGACTAAATGTAACATTGAGCCACCATAAATGACTTGCCAAGCTGCTTGTCAAATCTAGGTGAGCCTTATTTGATTTCACTGTTTATTTTGATTGAACAAACATTGTTTATTTCCTGCTCCACTGGGCAACCGTCGCCTGTATTTCCCCAATTACACAAACCTGAAAATCTATGAGACTTTGAGCTCAATCGCATGGTACTATCAACCTAAGAATGAAACATGCTCATTATGTTAAGCACTGGGTTCAAAATGCCAGTCAAACTTTAAATGTTTTCTTGAAAGGACAAACACCCCCAAAATGAAAATAAAATAAAGCACTGAGATATGCAAACCAGATGGAGTGTGGCAGATCCTGGATCCCCCAGGATTAACTAGGCCACACAAACTTCACTAAATCCTGAACCTCGAATACCCAGATTGGTAAAACAAGAGTTGCCCAACAAAAAGCTTAAAAAATTCCTAAGCCATATGCAATCTTAAACCAGCACGAAAATGTGCTACCCAATTAATAAAATGATGAGATACAACATCCACTAAAGCTCACCTCTTGAGATTGAAAAAGGTTTGAGAAGACCCAATGTCTAGAGGGGTAAGCAGATCTTGAAATAATAAGCAACGAAAAGGCCACGTCCGTTAGCATCTGCAGTGTTCAAATTTGACCTTGAACCTGTAGAGGAAAATAATATGCGAAACTTGTTTTTCTTATTTTATGTTTAGTTCATTTACAATAGTTAAATGTTATATACAATTAAATTGTACATTTATTTTTTCTTGTTAGTCCCTGCCGCACATAGTTGGAAATCTCTCACTTGGCAACAACTCGTCAAGCCCCAAAAAGTTTATTCGGGAAAAAATTGGCCAGTTCTTTAAAAAAACTCTAAAAAAACTCGGGAACCTAAAAAGCCACTTAAATTTAATTATTTTTTGCAAAATTCAATGAGAAGGTGCATGTAATGAGTTAATTAAAGACAACACAAAAGAAACAAGCAAAGTTTAGATATATATAAATGCATAGTGGGTACAAAACCGCATTCTCATGTGGAATGCTGATGGTGGGAAACAAAATAGTAAATAGTTTCTGTCAAAGTAGAAGTAAATATGAATACATCAATACAATCATATCTTCCTCTTCCCAACTCAACTAGCAGAAAATAGAGGGTATCTAGGCCTCAAAGAGATGTCCCTCACTAGGAGTGAACATGGCTGTGCCTCCTTGCTCGGCATCCCTACTAGCTAGCTCTGTGTACTAGACCTGGATGTATCTCCTCCTATATGCGGCATTGGTAATGCCTCCTTTGAGTCGGAATCCTCATCGTAGTCATCCTCAATGTCGTCCATACAAATGAAAACTGGTGAAGAAAAAATGTAACTTTTTGGCCTATATACTTGGGGTGTGTGCGTAGGCGAGTCACTGGTTAAAACTTGCGAGTTTTTTGTTAAAAACAAAAACTCGCCAAAAACTCTGCAACTAATCGGCAATTTTTTGCAGATTGTCGAGTTTTTGAATCTACAATTTTTTGGCGGAAAAACTCGCCCAGTTACAATACTCGGCAATTTTTATTACTCTGCAATTTTGCCAACTATGTTACCACAGGCAGGGGTACTAAATTCTTAACCTCTATTCACATTTGCTTAAGGAAAATTAATGCATTTTCGTAATGTTATTTTAATATTGTTTTTTTCCCCTAAGTTACCTGGTTCACCCCCTGGCCGTTCGGACCAAGTGAATTTCAAACCAGTCTGGGGTCATGGTCCTAATTCACCTATTGGTTTGACCAAGGTTCAAACTCAGGCAAGCTAGTTGTCCAGACCAAATCTAGGTCAAACAAGGGCAGACCCAGGCAGACCAAATGCGAACCAGTTACAGTTCCACTGTGAAACATTCTATAATTTAGTGCAGAAAACAACTATTACAGAATTTGTATAAGATCTTTAACATTACAAAACAAAGTTTGCTGAAGTTCAGATATTTATTACATCAAATTATTTTGTTCCAGTGAATTTTTTATATCCAATTGCTGATAATAACCCCTGTCGGATTAATTGGAAGCTCTCTATAGTAATAAATCACATTTTAAACATTGAAAAGCATTTTTAATAGGTGAAAGGAGTTGCAAGCTACTTTAAGAACATTTTTCAAGTATGATATTAATTACAAACAAACAAGCTCTTTGCACAGTGAAACAGTAAGAAGCATTTGAGGAGTTGGAAAGCAAGAATGTTATTGGTGAAGCTGATACCATTGGCATTGACACTGTTTGTAAATCAACTAATGCCTCTGATAAAGAAGAAAAAGAAGAAGATGCAGATTTAGATAATCGTATAAATTTCAATCGCTGAAGGTCAAAATAATGATACTTGAACTCAACATTATTAATTTAATATTTTGATGTTGACATGATGCTATGATTACAAGCTTTTAGTGTTTTTGTTGTTTTTATGATACTATGTAGCATTCTAATCTTAATTAATGCTTCTAGGCTGCATATATATGTGTATGCATGTTTTGTACCAATAAACCCGAACTCCATTTCAAAATTTTGCTGTACTGGCGAACCAATTCTCTGACCCAGAATCCGCAACTTAGGTTTTTCACCGTTTCCAAAAATAATTAAATTCTAGTTTTTCACAAGCCTGCAAGCCTGTTAGAAGTTTGGTGGGTAGATTTATAATTTTCCATTCACAAAAATAAAGGAAACAGAAGTTCATTGAAACAAAAATCTAAACTTGATAGCCTTAGACCATATTAGGTATTTATGCTGTAAAATACAATCAAATTTTTTAAGAAATTAAAATGCAGGAAAGGAGAGCTTTTAGAGACACTCAAAATTTACATATAAGATCATATTGATATAAATATTTAGTTTATATATAAAGTTGTTTATTTTAAGGTGGGTCTCAGTATTTTTAAGGCATTTTCAAACAGATATCAGTCATACAAAATTTTTCTTGACATGCACAGTCAAGCTTCAAATTGAGGCCCCAATAATTGTCTGGCTTTAACAATTACAGCAATGAATTCACATTTACACCAAAAACTGTTGCAAATGAAAGCACTGGAACAGGATATGGACATTCATCACAACATTGAGGTAAGAGAAATTTCGCAAGGTGTTTTAGTTGCCACTGCACTGATGATCAACAGCGCCTCACACCTCATCACTTCTCCTGTGCTTAAAATTGACTTTACCTCACTCCATGCCATCATCATTTTCTTCTTGGCAATAAAGACAAAGGTTTAGTGGGAAAAGCAATTGAAAATGCATGGCAGAAGGCATTAAACCCCCAAATCCACACCATCACCTCACATTCTTTTACTTTTGTTCTCTGCATTCACAACTCTGCCATCCAATTCCTTCAGACAGTAATAAAAATCAAATCACGCTGCACTGCATTTTTCATCCAATTATTTTCATCTATTAATCTGCAACAGAGCCCATTTTCCCGTTGGCTAAGATTTTTCGAGATATTTTTTAGGATTGGTTTCTTGCAGTTTTATTTTCTCTGAATGATTTGAGATGGAGAATTTTTAGCTGGGTTCTACATTTCATCAAGTAAGGCCTAAGCTTTTCAATGCAAGAGCTTAATTCTCTGCAGCATTCAAGATGATAGATAGGAAGAAGGACGATGCTTGCCAGGATGAGCTTCCTGGTTATGAAAAGGATAAAGAAACCGTCCCAACCTGGACACTTCTCAAGCTGCCACTGTGATCTTGAGTAAGGAAGCAGAACAGTAATTTTTTTATTCATGCGACTAGTGTCCTTAAATAATTATCTAATATTGATCTTAATATGTAAATTTTTCCCTGCAAAAAATGTAATAGAAGGCTTTCGTTAATAGATTTCCCATTCATTTAAAATTCAATAAAATGAATATAAATATTTAATATTACTAAATATATATTATATATGCTATGAGATATTCTACCCAATTAATCCTTTTTTTTTAAAGTAGATATATGTAAAAGAATATTATCTATATATGTTAGTAGTTGTGCAAATTAAAAGATATTCAATATATTAATATACAAATATATACTAGCACTTGCATCAAAATGAGGCGCAATGGTTATGTTGGTAGTGTTATGATAAATCGATGTTGTTGTAGTTGTATTAAACAAAGGAGATGAAAGCTCCTTATATAGATTTACAAAGACGATATATTTAAAAGAAACAATCATGAAGTAAAGATGAAAAAAGAAATGACCTAATGAACTAAAAACTAAGATGACCATTAAAGAAACATTATAATATTCTAATACCCTCCCTTAATGATCATTGTCTAACTATTGTCATTTGGTCACAAATTCTTCAAAACATTTTGTTGTTGTTGAGACCTTCCTTGGCTCTGCAAAATGTTAATGACCAAGAAGCCAAAATTCCTCCATAAAAGAACAAAGGGGGGTCCCCTTCTTCATAATGCTTTGCAACAAGAGACAAGAGCTACCATTGACCCTACCACTAAGAAGTTTGCCACTAACCCTCCCAGAATTAGCAAAACATCTGACGAGAAATCATCACAAAATATCCAACCTAATGTTGGATAATGAAGCTGCTCTACCCAGGAGACAAAGACAAACATTGAGAACATCTACTACGATTTTGAGGAAAAATCGATAAACCCTCCAAACTTTGCAGATGAGCATGATGCCCCAAAACAAACTGCAAAAAGCTATGATTTTTTAAGGAGAAAATTTGGAAAATCAAACACGATTTGTTAATGAAAAATCGATCAAAACCAAACAATAGAATCTAAGACATGGATAAGAGAATACAAAGCTTTGTTTTTAGGAAAAAATGTAAAACCCAACGGATAATTTTTGAGGAAATATTATAAGCCCACAAAGGAATCCCACACTACTTCGCCAATTACAGAATCAGAAATTTTTCAAGGAAAAAAATTATGAGAACCCATCAGAAAAAAAATTGAAGGGAAAAATTTATGAGAACCCATCAAAAATTTTTAAGGAACAAAATTATGAAAACCCATTAGAAATTTTTGAAGGGAAAATATTATAATAACCCATCAAAGAAACCTTCATGCGGCAAAACATGAGACTTTGCATGGTAAAACAGCACATGCAAGCAACACACAACTCACAAGCAAATATGTGCAACCTTCAAAAATTAGAGACTTTTGCCCAAACCAAGAAATCGTGCAATCAAAACCTTTGACCAGGCTCATGATTTTCAGCCAAAATCCTCAAAGGCAAACTACCAAGTTTCATAAAATACCTCCAGCGATTTTTATTTCTAAAAATCAAAAAGAAAATTAAAAAATTCCAAATCAAAGGAGGTTCGAATTGTTTTTTTAAATTCACCAAATTTTATGAAATCACATCAACCTACTTTGGTACCATGTTATGGCAAATCCATGTTGTTGTAATTGTATTAAACAAAGGAGATGATAGTTCCATATATAGATTTACAAAGTCGATGTTTCTGAAAAAAACAATCATGAACTAAAGACGAAAATAGAAACTACCTAATGAACTAAAGAATAACTAAGATGACCATTAAAGAAACGTTATAATATTCTAATATGTAGTAAGTTATACCTTTTGGGACAAGCATATTCACGAGTTCTTCAACTCGTACTGCTTGAACTAACTTAGATGTTGCTAGCGTTGTTGCTAGTGGTTCTCAAAATGAACTATAGTTCAGTTTTCCCTGAAGGGATGTTTACTTGGATTCAAAGAGTATCTTGTATAATATATTGGAGGGATGAAGAATTGATACAAAGGAAAATTGAAAACCAGTGTAAATAAGATTTATGTCTTACAATTTAAGTGAGTTGTTTTAAAAAGGAAACACCAAAATTAATATCAATTAATTTTAACAAGTCATACAAAAAAATTATATTTTTGTGATGTGAAGTCATATAAAATGTCTTTACAATATGAAATATCTTTATAGTGTGTGAAAAGAATCAGCACACGTGAGTTATTGCATTAGATATATTTCTTGTCGTTAATTTGAGATATAAAAATTGTCTCTATAACTTCAAAGTTTTGTAGACCCACTTATCCTTTGCTGTGTCCTCCAAAACCTTTTTGGCCTTTTGTTCCAAGATGTCAAATTGTAATGACCCCCATTTGCTCAAGCATGCCACACAAGCAAAACACATAAATTACGAAAAGTCAAATGTTAATGTCAAAGTCAATACAACACAATCTAGCCAACAATGATCCATTCCATAATTAATAAAAACATGCATTAATTCAACCTACACATCAAATAAAGGAATGTAGAATAATAAATTCAATAACCCAAGTGTTGACCCAAACTATCGAACACAGGATATCATCACATGACAATGACAACATGATCAAATACATCAAAGAAGTCAACCTACATGTCAAGCTTCACTACATCATGAGATTGTTGGTATCTCTAACCACTGTTGCCTATTAGTGTCAAACCACTTAGTCATTTACAAGGTAGAGTCACACGGTCATCACTGCAACCAAGCTACTCTATAGAGGCCGAGTCATGTACATAAGTTAGTATGTACCAAGCAGCTCTATAGGAGCCCAGTGTATGGTCACAGAGTAATTTTATATATGTACCGAGCTCATTCAGCGACCGAGTGAATTCCAAGTATGCAAGTGTCGAGCATAATATATATCAAGCATCAGAAGGTTAACAGAGGTCCAGCAACAGCAATGCCAAGCATCAAAGACAGTAAAGACCGGGCTACGTAGAGTTTACACAAAAGTCAGGAATGGAATAGACTCTAGAGTTTTAGGCAAAATGATTATCAAGCCAACTTGGAAGGATTATTTAAGTTTTCAAGAGGTTGTTATAGATCATTTACATGACGTGGATCACATATCCCTATGTTGTATGTTCAATGATCAAGATGAAGAGGCAAAACATGGAACTATCTAGAAAACGGCTTACGGAAATCTTTAAATAACGATGATCTTAACCTATATCATATACATGACGAAGGAGAAGAAGGAGAGAAGAGTATATGTGTGAACATGAAGCATTATACTATGAAGGATTGAAAAGACACGAAGTCATTGAAGGGTTATCATCTAACAAAGCAAGTGACCTATTCATAAACAGTGAAGTGGAAGGGAAAGACAAGTGTTATCAGATCATAGGAGAGGATTAGTTAGTAAGGAGAAGACTCGAAATCAGCTTACAGGGCAAACCGAGAGTCGAGTACTGAATTAGTTTTAACAGACTTGAATCAAGGTAAATCTCTTAACAAAGTGGTCTTAACAAATCTTTGTAAATCTCCTAATAGAGTCTTTACTTTATTAGAAGTGTTAAATCCTCTAACAAGGTGAGACCTAACAGTCTCTTAAGTCTTTAACAGGATAGACTCCTCACAGAGTAGATCATATTTTATGGTCAAAAATTGTAACCTTAACTGGTTAACTTTAATACTGCAATAGTGAAGATTTGTGGGTGTGATCCCCACCCCAGTTTTACCTTCACCTTGGAGAGTTTTTGGGTAACAAATATTGTGTTATGTGTTTTTACTTCATGCATGTGACTGAGTTGATTTACATGTTATAGCAAATTTACATTAGAAGTTTTACAAGCACAAGATATTGATAGATGTGAATGAATCTGTGAAAAGTTTTAAAAGAGTTCAAGATTCTAATTCACCTCGCCCCCCCCCCGCACTATCTAGTTTACACCTCCATAAATCAACAGAGATTTCACCTTACTTAATCATGAACATCAAATCTAAATCAAGGAGCAAATAAGGATGTAAACCAACATGACAAGTACAGTAGAACAACATAATAAAAGTACATCAATAAGGTACGAGACCATAAAGGTCGAACAAAGTATATGGAATAAATATGCCATTGAACCTTTGTCCATTTGCATGCATCTCTATCTCCTTAGCCTTCAAATAACGTCCATGTGCTATCACAAGACGGAAGTGTGGCTCAAGTGCTTTTTTCACCGAACCACGGAGCGAGTAGCTCCCCCAAGGTCATTCCTAACACGAAGAATTCCCCAACCCTACCCAAGAAACCTAGCAACTCGAAATTGGTGGATTGGATGGATATGATGGAGCCGTAAACATAACTACTAGCACATATGCCTAATGTAAAACTAACATGGATGTGGTACGGAGATGAAACATAACTAGTATATTTTAAGAAACATATGCTAAAATAGCTTTGGCCAAAGCATTGAATACTAGACTTCTATTGGTAGGCAATGTGAAAATTACAATATTTCCAACTATCCTTCCCTGGTTAACCACATTCAGCACCCTTCCAAAAATTTACGTCAATAAAAACATCTTCACAAATGCAAGAAAAGTAAAACTCTCTTTGATTCAACATTTTAATCAAGAGTTCAAACATTCTATTCAAAAGACTAAAAAAAACATTTAGCACATCTACTCCATATTTCCTATTAGCAATCATGGATCTCAATAAGAATTAAATCCATTTAAATGCACACTCTATTAGAAAGGTTAATCCATAGTCTCCAATCAATCTCTAAAACACTATGCCACACACAAAAAGATAGTAGATTTTACAAGTTTGTCTAGATCTTACCACAAGGAATGAAATAGGAAATATCTACCTGATTAGATGTTAGACATATCCAAATTAACCAAAGCATTTATCGATATTTTCCCACACTAATCTATGCTAGACATTCATATCCTTAACTTCTTCCTCGGAGTAGAAGTAGCATAGAACACATATATGATTATTATAATGAGCAACACTATTGATTTATAAGGATTGCTGCAAATGTATTAACACTGTCTGTTTAGTATGTGTCTTTCAAAGGCATCAATTTTCTTTTATATATATTGTGAATGAGACATGTCCCTTCATGGGACATGTCTACTTATAATTGTGTAGCTAATATAATGAAAATCTTAATTTTACACACACACATAATTTTCATGAATCGTTATGATATTAATTTCACTTCAATAGTTTATTCTCATAGGTTTATTCGACTAAAGCTAGCAAATATCAACACTCCCTCATAGCTAGGGAGGTTAAACACAAGATTACTTCAATGTAAAAATCAGGAATGACAAGTTTTAAGGATATCTTTGATCAAAAGATATCCACCATTTTAGATATCATCTCATGATATCAAGATTAACCAAAGCATTTATCGATATTTTTCCACACTGATCTATGCTAGACATTCATATCATTAACTTCTTCCTCGGAGTAGAAGTAACATAGAACACATATCTGATTATTACAATGAACAAAATTGTTGATTTATAAGGATTGCTGCAAATGTATTAGCACTGCCTGTTCAATATGTGTTTTTCAAAGGCAGCAATTTCTTTTATATATATTGTGAACGAGACACGTCCCTTCATGGGACATGTCTATTCATTATTGTGTAGTTAATATCTAAGTTACTAGTGCGTCTAAGAGATCACCAAATGCTAGTTCTGGTGCTTTCGAATGCATGGATGCGTTTGGATGTTGCACTGGTACTCACTGGAAGTTCGTCCAACGCCTGCGGATGTGCGCAAAATGCATTTGAGAGCATCCAAAGAGCATCCAGGCACATTTGGAAAGCATCCATACTTTTTCAACACCCATTCACTTAAGTGACTTTAAAAAACATGTGTTTAATTGATTTTTTAATTATATTTTTGTTCCTTTTTGCCCCAAAACCCTGAAACGGCCCTAAACACTTTATGATGATAAATACTTATATGCGCATCAATAGCGTTAATGCAGATTGTTCTAATGAGGGCCCATATACAACAAATCAGAAAGGATCAAAGCAAATAGCAATCTTTCTTCCTTGAATGCAATCTTTAATACTTTTTGGTTCGTCCTCTTTTATTCCACACACACTTGTTAAATCTCTCACATTATTCTGACATATATATATATATATTAGATTTCATAAATCTGAATATATATCCTTTATTTATCTCTTCTATTCTCCAATCACTAACATCTATTTTGTTTGTACATGCCTCTTTATTTAAATGTTTCAAATATGAGTTATGTCTCTTCAAAGTAGATGTCTCTTACTAACAAAATAACTTGTCAGACTTATATAGCACTTTAAAAAATTCTAAGTTTATAATGACACTTCAACAGTTGAAGTACACTCCTTCATGATTATCAGGCATATATTTATATCAAATCAATATACTGATGGCTTAGACTAAACCCAAATCTTGAGAATATTGAGTTATATCTCCTCCTTGATACGCGATGTGATTGTCTCCCCATCTTGTGATTCTCCCTATCACTCATGGATTTCTTGTTACTCCTTTTCAAGTTCTATGTAAAGAAATACTAGTTCGATCATTCCAATTGTATTCTGCGAATATTGTCATCAAGTCTTGAATGAGTGTTCAACTCCGGTGGTCAACATTGGTTTGTTGTGGCAGAGACGATCCTTCCAGAATACATATCTAGAGCACAAACTTCTACCATGGAAACTGTAAAGTTGTAACACACATGACTCTAGAATTGCTCTACGACATCTTCCCTTAGACACTTGCATAACAATAATTCATTTATGCTTGCTCCTTCACTACTTCCTCTGCTCCTGTGAATTTCACTTTCTGTAGGCCTCTTTATGAATCTACAGACTTTGTATTTCCTTTCCTGTGCAATTGTCGTTAATATCAGCAGATAAAATTGAAGGCTTCCTTTCTTAGCATTGTACGGATGTAATACTAATTTCCTTATGACATCCAATCTAGAATCAACAATATTCAATGTGTAATCTTATTCTCTAACACTGAATGCAGCCGTCTATGAAACTAAGCACAATGGTCCAATATCTTCGATTACGGACCATTTGTCCACTGGTTTGACATGGAGTCACCAGAATTCAATCATATATAACAATACTATGATTGATTCATGCCTATTTGATGTTTTCTCTAATCATGCAAATATGACCGATCCTCATGTAGAGGAGACCACCAACTTCAATGTACATTAAGTGGAGGCTACAGTTTAAAAATATGGTAAAAATATTATATGATATCCTCTCATCTGATGTCGGTGTGGGTCGATGCAATGCTTCAGGAATTTGTTCTCTCAAACCCGTATGTCATTTGAATCAATGCTATTAAGAGGCTTGTCATCAAGACTCCCTTTAGATCCAAATCTCAACGCCATTGCATTGCAAGACTTTATATTGATCTTCATAGCCAGTCTTTGACCATTGTGGTATTTCATTTGTATTTGATTGTACATTATAGAAATAGAACTCATAGTTGTTATCGCATCCATCTACACTTTGCTCATCACACCTGCGTAGCAAATTTTCTACAATCTTTATCCTTATAGTATTCAGGTCTTTAGGATCTTCCTTTAAGCGGTAAAGCTTTGTTCAAGGGAACATGGCTATGATACCATGTTGATTTATAAGGATCACTACAAATATATTAGCACTACCTATTCGGTATGTATTTTTCAAAGGCAGCAATCTTTCTCTTTTATATATATATATATATTTTGTGAATGAGACATGGAGAGACATGTCCCTTCATAGAGCATGTCTATTCATTATTACATAATTAATGAATATATATATATAATTTTCATGAATCATTATTATATTAATTTCTCTTCAATAGCTTAGTCTCATAGGTTTATCCAACTGAAGCTACCAAACATCAACAAAAACAACTAATCATTTTCTTCTTACCCATCATCCTCAGATGATACAATCAACTATCAACTCTCACCGTCCAACCAACCCATCCATCGGGATTACTTAAACAGAAAATTTATAATTTATAATAACATATACTAATGTGAAAGGCATAGATACCAATTCTCGTATCAGTTTGGATAATGGGTAAACTACTAGACAATGTCATAATTTAAGGGACTGGGGGCCGTTTTCAACGTTCCCAGCAAATTACACCTTGCCAAGATTTTCTAATTGCAAGATGAAATGAGTTTATACAAAACTGACTCATCGTTTCATTTTAAAAGTTACAGACACTTTCTAGCAGCTTTAGCCTACAGTTTTAATCTTTCCAAAGACACATTACTATATAGGTTCCACAAGTTTAGCCTGATAGACATTTCAAGTTCAGATTGGAAGACAAATGGATGCTTACACATCAAATGAAGTTCCTAATCACATTGCAGCCATGCTGCTACGAAGGAAAACGATCATAGCAGAAATTAAGATATTAAAAAGAGCTTAAGGCGTGATATTTTTTGCGCACACAAGCATTAAGCAATCTTCATTGACTGGTGTATTTATCCTTGGACAGGAAAAAAAATATCAAAATAAGATAATGAAGTCCACCAAAGATACAATGCAATTAAACGACGCGTGGTACTTACATCCTCTAAATGTGGTTTTTGAGTTATGGTAAACAAAACATAGTAACACTCTTACTAGAAAGTAAGTTCAAGCCTGTGTTTCCTCAGACTTGACCAATTCAGTCCCATTACAATGAACAAACAGTTAACATTGAAATTAATAACAAAGGGAGGACATAGCTACAATTTGCTGATTTTGATTGTTTGTCCTTCTTTGTTGCTTTTGAATATTTTAGCTCTAGCTTTTATTATTTAGTTTTTGTTTTTGTTTTAATAATTTTTTATTCCTGTCTTGTCACATTTTTTAATTTGTTAGCTTCCGTGCTACCTCCCACTTCTCTTTTTCTTTTTAGTTGCTTGTGTTCTGCAATCTTTCATTCTTCTCCTTATGCTCTCTTATTAATCCTAATGATGGATCACAAAGTATGATTGAAATGTTGGTACTAAAAAAATCTCATACAGTTGAAACCAGAAGCAATATTACAAATATCGGTTACATCCCAATTTTTGACCTAGCTTGAAATATAGCCTTTGAGGTTCGCATGAAGTCAGTTGGCAGTTTAATTTGATATAATCTAGCGAAATGGTAAGATAGTTGGTCGTTATAATTTCAAGTGAAGATGACCCCCTGTCAATTCCGGGTAGGGAGGGCCTTTCTCATTAGAGATCATGTGGGGATATATTGTGGTCTGAGGTTGGGTGGCTAAGCCCTTGACAATGTTTCACCTCTCCCAAGATGTCGGACATGCGTCAGACAGATATAAGCTATGCATTCAATTGTTTATCGAAAACAAGTATTATCATTTTGATTTATGAGGAGGAAAGATAAATTGAGTTAATTTAGTGTTATCATTATTTTACACCTAGACGCAAGATATAGATTCGTGGATTGATTTTCATTTATATGGATATCAAATATAAGTATAATTTTAACCCTGAGTTACTATCACAATTAAGCAATTGGAAAGAAAGGAATTTGAAGCCCTATTTGATTCCGTCGTTGCGGAAACCCTAAATTTAATCCGTGGTCGCGGAAGCCCTAAATTGAATCCATAGTCACGGAAGCCCTAAAATGAATCCGTGGTATTGGAAACCCTAAGTGAGATAGCAGTATCGGAAGGCCTAGTTGAATCTATGGTAGCAAAAGCCCTAAGTGAGATAGCGATATCAAAAGCCCTAAATGAACCGAAGGTAAATGATGCCCTAATTGATACAGTGGTATGTGATGCCCTAATTTAAAATATAGTGGTATTTAATTGTAATAATCATTTGATTTTAAGGTAGCGGATTAGTAGATGATAGTCATCATATGAAATTGTTATAGTGTATTTGTGGATTAACACGGGTGGTTGCAAAAGCATTCCTAGTTGATTTCGATCTCAATCTTCCAAGGTATGTGGTTTTCAATTTCTGTAGTAATTTCATTTGATGGTATTTCAAGTTTTTAGTTAAGAAATTTTGTTTAACTGAATTTAACGGTAAATCTTATTCACATGAACATGAATGATATAACTGTCTTCCTATGAAATGTAGTAGAAACTATATTTCTTTGAGTATGGCATTTATTAATTTAGACCCGAGAAATCGGGATGTTACATATGGTATCAGAGCACTGGGTTCAACACTGAAACCTTGGGTCCAACACTATTTTTGAAAAACTGAAAATGCAATTTGCAATACTGGAAAATCACACTGGAAAATCATTCAGAATAGCCAGGAAGGCTGAAATGATATAAGTGGGCAAATGTATAAACTAATAAAAAGATAAAAAGGATTGGCAAGTTGAGTGGTAGAGATCGGGTTGTAAACCCACAATTTGAAATCCTTGGCCAGAGTGGATTGTCCAAATGCTTCAGTTATTTTGTCGAATAACTGTTGGGACCTCAATTAGGCTAAATTGCCGGAACAAGTGATCTATGTTGATTGTCTAGACGCTTCAGTTATTTTGTCGAATAATTGTTGGGACTTCAACCCACTTGAATACTCAGATGGCAAGACCAAAATGATATATATGCCTTATCCTTGGTGGGAGGGCCATTCTTTGTCGAGAATGAAAAGATTAAAATGGGTCTGGATGCCGAGGCTTGCGCAATCCAAACACAGTTTATATAATTTTGATAAAATGTTCATGATCGGGTTTGTCGACCCAAATTAATGATAGAAATAAATTGTTATCTATTTGAACTTGAACTGAATGAAAACAAAACTGTGAACCATGATCCTTCCTGATGTTGGTTAAACGACAAGACCATTATGTGCTCCAGTAAGGAGTAAAACACACTTGCGTAATTAGAACTAGCAATGCTTGTTTACAGATGTAAACTTTGATGAGATGGGCATGGAAGCCTAATTCACATGAATGAAAAAGATGAATTCCCAAGTATTTATAGATGAATGAGGAGAATCTTATGAATTGTTTCAAATGTTTATAATCTTGATTTGATGATCTTATCATGTTTTTACCCTTGAGCACATTGTTATACATGTATAATACACATGCGATGTTGACTTTACTTATTGAGTTGTATATTGTTTTGAAGATATCCTATCATGAAATGATTATTCTAATGAAATATTGGGCATGAAGGCCAAGGTTACAATGGAAAAACATGGATTCACTAACCTATTACAGGTAATCTGTAAGTTTGCAAGGATGATCTACCCATTAATAAGTGCCTTATGCCAAATGGTATGTATAAGTGATTTAAGAACTTGCTAGCTGAAGAATTTCAATTTTGAATACTTATCTTACTTTCAGTCATTGAACCCTAAAAATCCTCTTAAATGAAGATATCAATATAGAATCAAACTAATGATTTGGTAAGTGTCTACATAAGTATGACAGGAATATGAAACAGAATCAACTCAATCGATGTTGAGATGATCACCATTACGGTAAAGTGAACTCAAGTGAGTACGTGTTCAATTTTATGTTACCATGCAAGTATCTTTCTAGAAACTTTTAAGTAAAAATGGATCTTGGGTTTCGATTATGATTTTCAATCTGATCCAATTGAGAAAAGAAACGATATCACAATGATTATATATATGTATATTGTATGTGGAATATTCTTTTAGTGTCTAAATTGCAGAGGTCATCGAGGACGATGAACCACAAGGGGAATGGTACGTTAAATTCCAATTATAATGTTCATTGCAATTTCAAGTTCATCGAGGACGATGAACCACAAGGGGAATGATATGCTACATCCCAATTTTTGACCTAGCTTGAAATATAGCCTTTGAGGTTCGCATGAAGTCAGTTGGCAATTTAATTTGATATAATCTGGTGAAATCGTAAGATAGTTGGTCGTTATGATTTCAACTGAAGATGACCCCCTGTCAATTCCGGGTAGGGAGGGCCTTTCTCATTAGAGATCGTGTGGGGATATATTGTGGTCTGAGGTTGGGTGGTTAAGCTCCTGACAATGTTTCACCTCTCCCAAAATGTCGGACATGCGTCAGACAGATATAAGCTATGCATTCAATTGTTTATCGAAAACAGGTATTATCATTTTGATTTATGAAGAGGAAAGATAAATTGAGTTAATTTATTGTTATCATTATTTTACACCTAGATGCAAGATATAGATTCGTGGATTGATTTTCATTTATATGGATATCAAATATAAGTATAATTTTAACCTTGAGTTACTATCACAATTAAGCAATCGGAAGGAAAGGAATTTGAAGCCCAATTTGATTCCGTCGTCACGGAAACCCTAAATTGAATCCATGGTCATGGAAGCCCTAAATTGAATCCATGGTCACGAAAGCCCTAAAATGAATCTGTGGTATTGGAAGCCCTAAGTGAGATAGCGGTATCGGAAGCCCTAGTTGAATCCGTGGTAGCAGAAGCCCTAAGTGAGATAGCAGTATCAAAAGCCGTAAATGAACCGAAGGTAAATGATGCCCTAATTTATACAGTGGTATGTGATGCCCTAATTTAAAATATAGTGGTATTTAATTGTAATAATCATTTGATTTTAAGGTAGCAGATCAGTAGATGATAGTCATCATATGAAATTGTTATAGTGTATTTGTGGATTAACCCGGGTGGTTGCAAAAGCATTCCTAGTTGATTTCGATCTCAATTTTCCGAGGTATGTGGTTTTCAATTTATGTAGTAATTTCATTTGATGTTATTTCAGGTTTTTAATCTTATTCACATGAACATGAATGATATAACTGTCTTCCTATGAAATGTAGTAGAAACTGTATTTCTTTGAGTATGGCATTTATGAATTTAGACCCGGGAAACCGGGATGTTACAATATCATGGTGGAAATTTAATGGTGTTAATAAAATTTGGTTTCCAATTTTGAGAAGGGCGGTTATATGAAAACCGCCCAGTCCAATTTACATATTATCAACAGTTCATACCTCTTCCTCAAACAAGAATGACATCTACATACAGAAAAAACGGCTCAGACTGCTCTCCATTCAGCCCACGCAACCAACAACCAAGGATATGAAAAAAATTAGACTACAAAATGCCGAGGATTGGATAGTCAGACTTGTGAGGTTCAGATTTCAATGAAAACCTAGCATTTCTGGCGGAAGTTTATTGTAGTCAAAACATATCAAATGTACCAGAAGTGCTATCTCACAGACATATGAAGCTGGGAGAAGATTTGTGGCAAATTAAGCAAATAACATGACCTAGTATCTGAACATATTCATACAGAAAGGTATATCTTCAAAAAAAAAAATTAGTGAGCTGAAGGAAGAAAAGGAAATTTCATTGCATTCCTAGCAGACGTCTTGTTCTTTCAGAAATTTGAGAAACAGCCCCAAAGAGAAATTAAGAACAAATTTACGCCATTCAAACAGAAAACATAATTTCCTTTCTCCCTGCAGTTTACTTAAATTATTTACTAAATAATCTAACATATCTATTAAAGAGAAGAATAAGATTAAAGAACCTGGTAAATGCTACGGAAATGATGCCTCAGAATACATTCTTGTTTTCCAATGGTCAACAAAGAAAGTGTCCGGCTCACCTCTGCTTCTCGCGGATGCTGGCTGTCAGAAATTCTTTCCCAACTCCCGTTGCTACCCTTGGTAAAATTTCTCCTCTTCCCACTATGATCTCTGAACCCCGCAACAGCAAGCCCGTTAACCGTCTAAGCTCTTTCGCAGAGGAGTGAAAACCAGTCAAAAGAAAGAAAAATACCCTGCTCCCACAGATTCATCCATAAATTTAAAAAACCAAGAACTCGTTACTCTATGTTTTCTTTTGGTTTTTTTTTGGGTATTTTTTGCTTTCATCTTAAACATGTTTTTGTTGCTCATTTATAGCCACTACCTCTCATTAACATGTCTTTAATGAGTCCTTATTTCTATCTTTTTTCTTTTGAAGTTTTTTTCATATATAAGGCAAAGAACTAATGTTTTTGTTTATCCGTCTTTTATTTCTTTTTCTCAAAACAATTATCATATTGCTAAGGTTTTTATGCTGTATATTCTTAATTCATTTATGAGAACAAAAATTTGTTTTCCTGATTGGATAAATACTATTTTCTTGGGCATATTTTTTATTTTTTGAATTGAAAAATGTAAGAAAAATGATAAAGCTAAGAATGTAATTAATATGTTGGTTAGAATTCATTTATGAATTCTCACTTCTAATCTCATTTCTAATCGTACCCATAAAAAAATAGAAAGTTGAACTCTTCAATGCTTTTCCATTTTCACGAGCTGTTATCTTATGTTGACTCAAGTCAAGAGCATGGGACCCATGAAACATCGCTCCTTCTTATTAATTTTAACTTGAGTAGTTGGGCCATCACCGGCTTAAACTAATGTTTAAAACATTATCAGTCCCGTATTTTTTTGAAAAGGTTTGAGTACAATCTAATAAACTAAATAAATATGATTTTAATTGTAAAATTAAAGAATTACTTTTATTTAATTTTTTGATATGTCATATAAATAATTTTAAAATATAAAAAAATAAAATGGATTCACATTTGATTTTAGAATAAAATTTTAAAATTACAATGTATATATTAAACTAAGTTTTAGATATGATGTAATCTTTAGTTTTTAACTTACTTAACTTATAAATGTAATCCTTTTAATCTAATTCTATGTTATTAATGTAAAACATTATAAATTTTACAAATAAGTTGAATGTTATTTTTTTAATAAAATTGTCATTAGTATTAAATTTTTACAAACAAACCATCCAACTTAAAATACTTGTACATACTATATTTTTTTTAAACAATGTATTTGCAATTTGACAATTGCAATTTTCCTAAATGCATTTTCTTGAATAATCCTTCTAATAGTTCATTTTTATATCTTGCCAAAAGGCAGGGACTCCAGCTCGCAAGAGCTCTTATTAGAATGGTACTCATATTATAGAGGAGTTTTCCATTTATCGAGTTATTGAGTCATAAATACATATAACAATTTCCAACATAAAGTGAAATATCTATATATTTTAGAAAAAAATATTCCTTTATCTTTAAAATAATAATTTTTTTCAATTTAATTGCATAAGGTTAGAGATATAAAATTATTTTAATTCATCAATGCATAGGTTTTCATATTGTGTGCAGGGTAGATTATTCATACTCATGACTATTGAGGACCTAGTCTCCTCTACCTTAACCACGCTCTCATCTTCTTCCCTACAACCACTCGGACACACTTAAGACCACATCAATAGGTTAGTGTCCTAATAAATCAATAACTAGATGAAATAGCATTATATCACATTGTATCCCAATTTACATTATACTATCATTAATGTATGTAAACATGTGTCATATTCATCAAATATGGATTAACTAATCAAGCATTAGATGTATTCCCAATGATTACACGATAGAGTAGTAGCAGCAGCATCTTCGTCATGTATCAAATCAAGCATGCTAAGTGTAAATGGAAGAAATCATGATCACATAGTCGAATGTATCAAATTAAAATATTGACTAAAAATCTTAGAACCAAATCAATAATAAGCACAACAGCACAAGTCTAAGTTAGGAACATGTCAACTAAAAGGTCTAAATCTGAGAAACTCATGAAGACCAAAAATGAATGGTCACATAGTCAAACAACATATCAATTTAAAGTTGAGCTCAAACACACACACACACACACACACACACACACACACACACACACACACACACAGAGCCATCAGTCAAGGTCCATCGACCAAGTCATGACAGAGTCAAGGATTGCATAACTCCTACAAATAGAAGTCTCACAAGGTGGGTCGTGATACAAACAAATGCTTCATTATAATGATAATAAAAAAAATTATTGTTAGGAAAGCTTTTTGTTATGTATTGAAGGATATAGGCATTCACAATGACATAGTGCCCCTCAAGACTTTGTAGTATGTGTACAATAGAAGATAATATTTATGTTATAGGTTTACAAGAGAAGTGGAACTAAATCAATTGATTCCTCTCGCTTTTCTTTAGCATGCATAGGACATCAATATGTTATGTATCAAAAGAAAATTTCAAGATGTTGCCTAACAAGTTTAGTTTGTTAAAGTTGATCCAACCACACTAACATAGGTAGTTAGTGAACAATTGTTGTCTCTTCTTTGTATGTGACGGAGAATAAAAATTCTTTATTCAACACATCTCTTATGACCTCCTAGATGTCTTTTTTTTGCATTTTTCTCAAACTATAGGGAGTATGACTCTTTAGAAACTATTCCCCTTAGGTGTACTACTTCTTCATCAAATGTAACAGTTCATATTGTATTTGTACGATATTATACTTTATGTAAAGTAGGTATGTGTTACTATGTGCAATATACAAAAATTAAAAGTACATGAATATCTACCTAGTTCAAACAACTTCATGATTTCGCTATTTAAATACAAAATTTGTCAATTAAAAAAATCGCAATGTTCTGAAAGAATCTCTTCCTACTTGTAAACTAATATTGTATTTTTTATTACTTCATTTTTTATAGACATAAATGAAATCTATAATATTCGTCTATTTTATTTATATGTTATACTATATTTTTACAATAATAATAAAATTGATATAATAATAAATCAATATTATAAAAATATTCGAATACATATATTATATTTAAAAATCTCTTCAAAATATTTTTAAAAATAACTATTAAAAATATTTATAAGGAAGCTTCAATAATACACATGTCATGTTATAATTGTAATTTAAAACTAAAAACTAGAATATAATAGAATATATAATAAGTTTTGTTAAATAAGTATAAAAATTCTTGATTTCCATTAATCGTCAAATATATTGAAATAAAAAATTAAATAATAATTCAAATTAAATATATTTAAGATATTTGTAAATCAACATATGTAAGATATTTCTTTTACTATTTTAATTGCAATATTTATAGATTTTCCATTATGATATCTCAATTCATATTGAAAACTGAACTTCTCAATTTCTTCAATTGTATACAAATTGTATGCAACATTTCAAAAAATATGTAATCCTAGTTAATGAAATATGATTGATAACTTAATTACTTGAAAGCATAATATGTGTTCAAAATGAGAACATCCTCAAAGAAGGTTGCTTAAATCAACTTTTTGAAGAACCAAAGATTCACAAAATTGTTGATTTTGTGAAAAAGATTCACAATCAAAGAGCTAACATTATGAAGAACATGAAGATGGTTTATGATTAGATTCTTGATCTCTTAAGTGTTTCGTCTCATAGGCAACATTAAAATTCCCCATTCATTCATTTAATCATTCATTGAAGATATCATTTTATACATCATCACAATGTGAACATTGTTTTTCACTTTAATTCGTTACTTATACTACAAGTTTAAAAAATATTTTAGTTGTAATTGATACATTTCAGCAACAATTTGAGTACAAACATGTCCAACAATTATTGTACGAGATGCAACTTAATTTTATTAAAGTAAAATAAAAAATGCTTCCTCAACCTAACAAGAAATTCTAATTTTTGTTAACTATAGTGCACAAATATTAAAAGGCTTTAAAGGTGATCATGCTGATAATTGTTAGGATCAAGTCAATTTTAGGGAGTGCACTCTTTGGCGAATCAAATACTAAGGTGACATGCATGTGTAGTGAATTTTATTCTAACGGCATACATGTAATACATAGGTCTTTATCAAAATTTTATATTATAATTACGATTCATAATCATAATTTTATTCCAAATTTAATGTAAAATTGTTTTATATTATATAATAAAATAATAATATTTTATTTTTATTTTTTATATAACAACATTGAAACTATATATTAGTTTTATTTTATATTATATTTTTATTTTATTAAGAATATTTTTTCAGTATTAAGTATTCTTTTATTCATAGAAGAAAGATAGTATGTCTTTGTATCCATTAACATTTATATCTTCTAAATCATACAGTGGCTCGTGCCTTGTTCCTAGCTAGTAACCCATCTAAAAAAGGATCCTCTAAGATATAGTAACCAAATTCATACACCTTAAAACCTTCAAGCCTTTCCATAACTTTGCCTTATAGATTAGACATACTACCTATTACAACCATAGAGATAATTTCCAACAACAAATTACCATAAAGGTAATTTCCAACAATATTTTTTTGCAAATGCACATCAATTATGACCCTTCATTTGCGCTACTCCACCACTCAACTATCATCCCAGACACTATCCTCCGTTGGCATTAAAAAAAACCACAAAACTAACAAGTATCCTTAGCCTGCTGCCACCATCTCTCTCAGCCTAATCAAGCTATTTCCATACTCTCATCACTCTCATTCTATCCCCATATACTTAGCCTGTTGGAGCCATCCTCTATCATAACTCTTCATACCTTTGTAGAAAAGGAGTATAAATGTGTAATACCCCTCCTTTGTTATCATTGTGGACTTAATTTTTAAAGTTCTATATGACTCTTCTATAGTTGTGTTAGCCCTTATTTGATATTTGAAATGCAATACTTTGATATGTTGAGTAATTGATTATGTCAGATTGTAACAATTTCCTATGGGTGGTGATGATGCTTTAATTTCTCTTAGTTGATTGATGAAATTACTTTTATGATGATGTCATATGGTGTCTTAGAAATATGTTTAGCATGTCCTCACGATGATGAGATATTCATGTTAGAATATGATGTTATTTATATTTAGGATTTACTATTATACTTACCCATACTTGCATGTGTGTGGTGTGTGTGTCTATTTTACATTTATGTTTGATGTGTCTAATATGGTTGAGGGAGGGAGTCATAGTCACCTGCTAGTCGAGATCTACATGATGTACCACTCACTACCATTATTTTTTTAGCTTAGGTATATATGCACATGTACATATTTGTATTTTATACAAATTTGCAGGTATCAGGCATCGACTTCCTTGAATTGTCAGAATGAGCATGCCCTATCACAATAACTCAATGCTAAGAATGGGGGATAATGTTTAGGTCCAATCCTAGCCATAGCCTAATTACTTGTCCTAAAAAAGAGGACATGTATTTAACTTTTCATTGGACACTTTTTAAATCCATAGGTTTATCTTTTTCTGTGTTGTTTACTTTTGAGATTTGGTTAGTTTTGGTAATGTTGTTTTTATGTGGTTTATTTGATAAATGATTCAATTATAATATTTGGGTTAGTTATATAATATTGAGAATTATTAAATATTATTTGATTAAAAAATATTAAAATATGAGAATATTCAATTAATTAAAAACTAATTAAATATATGCTTTAATTTAAAAGACTTACTTTAGAAGTTTAATTTAGAAATTGGTTAAAGAGAAATTAGAATATGATGATATTTAATTAATTAGAAATTAATTAAATATTTGCTTTAATTGAAAAGATTTAATTTAAGAAGTTGGATAAAAAGAGAATTAAAAGATTAAAGATTTAATATTGCTTTATTATAATTATTTAATTAATAATAATTAAATAATAGTTGCATTAAATAATGAGCTTTAATTATTATTTTTAATTTAAATAATAAACTACGTTTTAAATAGTGCTTGCACTGATTAATAAAGTGGAGGAAAAGAAAGGTAAGAGTCTCCAACACAATGATAAATTATGAGCCTCTTATTTGGGAGGTATTGGGTTCAAATCTACTCAAGCTTAATAAATTATAACAATTAATCATGAATCTTCGCTTCGGCCTCTTACCAATAAAAA
Organism: Cupressus sempervirens; assembly: GCA_028749045.1. Taxonomy (NCBI): domain Eukaryota; kingdom Viridiplantae; phylum Streptophyta; class Pinopsida; order Cupressales; family Cupressaceae; genus Cupressus; species Cupressus sempervirens. Next base: position 555,162,647 of record CM053791.1, read on the forward strand.
AAAATGTGGAGGAAAAGAAAATAAAAGAAAATTTTAATTAAAAAGTTCTTAAGTGTGCATGAAAGGATTAGATAATAAAAAAATATTTTAAGGAGAGACATTTGCATGTTTGAAAATTGGAAACCCTAGGTAGAGTTAAACTCTTTATTAAAAGATTCAAGCTCATTTATACACACATAAGATTTGAGGAGCGAAATTCGGAATTGGATCAAAAGAATTGTTGAAAGTTTCAGAGGGTTTGGGTTTGCATGCGTTCACAATTTGTCTCATATTTTAGCTGTGGTTTTGAGGTAGGGTTTGAAAACCCATTATAAAATTTTATTGAAACATATGTCTACTCTGTGTCTCCTAGGTGCTTGCATAGTGCTTATTAATTTATTCTATTGATGTTTGGATAAAGAATTATGTTGTAGATTTAAAAAAGTAAAAGTTATTAATCAAGAAAACTTGACTAGGAAAATTTGTAGAAAAATGTAGAAAATTATTATGATTTTATTATTTTAGAATCCTTTTTAATATAAAGAAAATTTGATTATAAAAAATTGGAAGAAAACAACAAATTGAACAACTAAGGTTTCAACTTTAAATTTGTCATTAGAACCATGTGATTATCATGAATTTTCTAAATAAAGATAAATATTTTTCTTATATCAAAAATAATTTGGTTGCAAAATTTATTGAAAAAGCAAAAGATTAATTGAGAGAAGAGCATGATGTTACTAAATTTATGCATACATGTGAAAATAAATATATTAAAGACCGAAAACTAAGTTTAGTATGGTTGCATGATTTGGGAAATCAAAGGCATGAGAAAATACTAATTGTATGTTTATTTTTTATTTTATAAAATTATAATTTAATTTGATTTATTTATTTAAAAACTTTTTTTAAAAAAAGAAGATTAATTATTAATTTTAAATTTTAAAAAATTTAAATTAAATTATTTATTTATTTTGAAAATAAAATAAATAAATACTATTTATTTTCTTATAAATGGATTTTAAATATAAATTAATTTTAAAACTCTTAGTGGGATATAACTTAATACATATTTATTAATGCAAGTGGAGTTACAAATTGATAAATATATAATTGTGATTTAGTTATATTTTAAGAGAAGATATAGTGAAGTTCAGTATATAATCATCTAGTTATGAATATTTAATATTATCAGAGAGATTGTAGATAACTTAATTAATATTATAATTTCAAGTTTAAGTTATCTCTAATTACATTATGAATTAAAGGAAAAGTAAATATTAATATTAGACTTAAATAGAAATCAAATTAATATTTTAGAAATGAAATTGATATTAATATTTAATTTAATAATATATATTTATGTTATTAATTAAATTATTCATGCTTTAATATTATTTAAATTAATTACATGATAATATTGCATGATACTTTATATGCACAAAGATATTTGACATTCAAATATTTATTGATTTAAATAAGTATATTAGCATAACAATTTATACTAACATGCACATGCTTACTTTATTTTTAAACACATTTTTATGGCTCAAACTAAACAAGAAAAAATGATGGAATAAAATCATATGGCTGAAAACTATGTGTTTTCTTAAATATTCTATTTATAGTCTTGTGATGTTTATTTTCGTGATGATTTTTCTTTGTGGGTTGTTTTGTTGGCCAAGTTAGGATGTGCACCAGAGGTATTTTTGATATTTTTTTAATGATTATTTGACTAGATGTCATGATGTACTTTATGATTTAAATTGAGGTTTATTTTGATGAGTATTTATGAGAACTTAGGTTTTGAGAACCAATGTTATTTTCAAGTTGCCCGTTAAGGAACCAAATTTGATCAATATTATTTTTGTGGTATGGGACACAATTGTGATTTGCGAGTTTTGGGAAGGTAGTCTAGATGCATGTTTATGGGAGTGGCTTGCAATGGGGGTCGGAGCCCAAAGTGGTTGCCAAGGTAACTCAATGTAAGTTGTGTAACAAGTGATAACATAGTAATTAAAATACTTTCCTCCCCAATGCCTTGAGATAAATTAAAAACACAAGTTATTGAGTTTTTTTCCTCATCCATGCTCAGAGTGCTTGTATAGGGTAAGGATGAAAATGGGATGATACCTTGAGAGGTATGACTAGTTTCCTCGTCTTCATGAGAAGGTATTTTGGTTCCGCATAGAGTCACTAGATCTCGGGGTCTTAAGAGACTGCCAAGGTAATCTTAGAGTTGGCTCATGTGATGGCACTCCATAGTATGTACCCTAAGTCTCCTTCACATTTTCTTTATATTTGCCTCTAATGATATACTTGTTGGATATTATTTTTTATGGTGTATTTATTATAAGTTATTATTTATTTATTGGATGTAAATTATCGTTGATAGTTAACTTTTATTAATGAATGTCAATTATTCGTTGGTGGTGTTCTTATTGTTGGAGTTAGTGATTGGTGGTCTACTTTTATTGATGATAGTTGTTATCTATTGGTTATTGTGCTTGTGACACTTAACATTGATTTGGAGGTGGTTGTATCTTTTTTATTTTGATATTTGATTTGTACTTGGTATCTGTTGTTGATTTTGATATGTGATGTTGGTTTGGATGAGTGTCTTTTCGACTTTGCTTATCTTTTCTTTATTAGTAGTTTATGTTACCCTGGAGGTAGGTTTGGCTATCAATATCCCTTACCTAAGATTGTTTTATGATTTGATTATATGTGTGTGGATCGTACATTATCTCTCCTACATAGTGGGAGTGGGAGCCTGATTAGGTGACCACATGGTCGAAAGGTAGTGTCTTCTTACTATTTGGGTCCCCCTCAGATTGCCAGATGTTGGATTATCATTGATATAGTTGTACCATTATTATTTGTATTCTTATCTTGAAGACTTCTATTCATTTTATGTATCTATGTATCATGTGTTTTAAGATCCCACGGGATATTGTATTATATATTGATGTACTTGTATTTAATATTGCATACCCTACGACATGAGTAGTGGATGATGCTATTTGAATGTACACTATTATATCAGTTGTTTTATGTATGTGTATATGAGATTATATATGTGTTTATTCATTTTATGATTATGAACATTATAATTGAGACTTAAACTTATTAAAAAAATAATTCTTAAACATGATTCAACGTGAAGGAATCATTTAGGAATGGAATCTGTATTGTAATTGCATTTGTGTAAATGTTGTGTGTGTGTGTGTATATTGCTTTCACATTGTTACATTGATGTTGCTTAAACTTTAAAAAAAAAAATATAGTTTCATAAACTTTGTAACATATTAGATTTATTTATTTTGGATTCTCAAGCAGGGCGTTACAAAATGGCCTATGTATAAAGATTTGGGATTTACCATTTGCTAGGGGTGAAGGTGAAACTAAAAATATCTCATAAAACCCCAAGAGGAATAGTCCAACGGACTTGGTTTGTGAGGATAAATAGGGATTTTCAATTCTTTTAAATTTCAAAAGGGTGGATTTCGCTTTCGAGAAGATAAATGATTTTAGTTGATTTTCTAAATATTGCATTTCTTTTCAACTTTTTGTCTTTATCCATTTCCTTTTAATTTGCTTTATTTTTTATTTTATGAATTGAATTTCCTCTTTGAAAGTGATTTTGGTCTTTTTGAATTTGATCAAGGGTTTAGGTAATTAATTAATTAACCACTCAAATGACTTGATGTTGTAATTGATTTGAAAGTATGTTGTTTTCCTCATTTTTTAAAATTTTGTCCTTAATTTTCATTGTTTGATTGAAATTCATGTTATTTTAGGTCTTTGCCAATTTTAGGGTGTCTACAAATGCCCCTCTTTGAGCTAATATGTGAAACATATTAGTTCAAAGAATATCTTACTTTTCTTATTTTTAGCCAAATTTTGATGATTGAGTGACTGATCACTAATGTTATGTTGATTTGATGTTGATACGATGCTTGATTATTGATGATTTGATGTTTGATCTTGATATTTAAAATCCTTCATTTAGAAAAGTTTGATTGAATGTCCTAGTTAATTTTGATTGAAGTTGAATTTTGATTGGGGTAGAACTTTTTTGAGAAATTTTGATGTCTTGGTTTGATATAGGTAGATTGCCCCCTTGGAATTAAAATTGGAAAAATTGATTTGCAAATATAGAGAATCCAATTTTATTAATGAAAAATGTCGAGGAATAAATTTGAAGATGAATTGGATAGTTGGTATGTCATTAAATGTGGTTGAACAATACCCAAGTCCAAAAAATGGGCCTAAAGGCTTTAAATAGGATGAAGGGTGTTCAAAAATGTCATAAAATGGCCATAGAGAGGGTTAAATAGGTCAAAAGACCTTTTACCCTTTTCATTTTTACATGCCCCTTTCACTTTTCTCTATTTTGAGCTCTAAGTTAGCAAAGATGGTGGTCCCCTTACGAGAGCACAGATTTAAGAGGGGTCATAGATACGAGCGTCCAACTGACTATGGTGTCCCGATAAGTCATTGAGAACCTCTGTTATGAATTTTTTTGTAGGAATTTATGATTTTTTGCATGATTTTAACCAATAAATGCTAGGATTTCATGTTGTAGTGCATTTAACATTTTCTATAGCGCTTTTAAAATGTTATAGCGCATATGTCTTCTAAAATAGCACATTTGCGGTGCAAAATAACATATTTATAAAGCCCTAGGTTTGAAAAACAATGCATAATGGACAATTATAGTGCATAAGTATATTATTGTAGTGCATTAAGGTGTTTTAGCATATGCACAGTGTTTTCTAGTGCATCACCATAGCGCATTTGATTGCTAATGAATTGTGCCTATAAGATGATGTGAGGATTGGTTTGTTATAGTGCATATGACATGTTTTGGAGCACACTAGTGCATCTATGTAGTATAATAGTGCTTCTGTGTGACAAGAGCACTTGTTGTGAATTAAATAGTGTTAATAATAGTTTTAGTGCATCCATCAAGTATGATAGCACATTTGTTTTGTGCAATAGTGCAAATATGTGGTATAGCACATCAAATTAAATAGAGCATTTGTTCTGTGTAATAGTGCTTTTGTTATTTCTGGTGCACTCATGCTCTATTGTAGCACTTTTGAGTAGGAATTGAGCTAGAAATCTTAGATCAATGTGGCAATGGCCAGTGTAGGGTGTTACAAATATCAAAGAGGCCAGATAGGTAAATGTCAACATGTGCAATATTGATCAAAGTCTAAGATAGAATCTTGATGTCCAATGGATAATGATAAGGTTGAAGTTGACTTGTAAACTTGTTCACATAAATAACTGAAACCCTAGGGTTGTGTAGTCACAAAGTGATATGTAGGATCAATCAAGTATGTTGGATAGATAGAAAATGTTCCCTCCTAAGGATATAAAGTAGGGAAAAATTGTCATGTCCGTATCAAGATATAGAGTAGGACAACTAATGGGTTTGAGATTGAACCATTATTGAGATAGCTAGATGTTTACTAAGATTGATATATGACAATCACTTGTAATGAAAAATTGATGCCATTGTTTGATTGTTTTGTGAAACGGGTACATGGGCAGAAGCTCATGGTTTGAGGATTATATCCTTGGCCACTAGAGTCCATTGGTAGATTGTCAACAATTGATCATCAGATTATTGATAGATGTAGATTCACGTATCTTCTTTAGATGCCTTAGTTCTAGGTGACTCGAGGATTATTGATAGTTGTGGCCAAGCAGTGGCACTCAGACTACAACATCTTTCATATGCCACTTGGGGAGGTGATGATTACCCCAAAGGATGTATATAGTATTCTTAGGATCCCTATAGTGGGGGATCCAATATATTATAATTAGATAGATGATGGGACAACCTATAGAGATCTATATGCAGATGATGATATTAGGGACGATAGTATGTCGTGGTTCCAGATGCTTCAGTATGATCCCTTACCCACTATGTTAATAGGACCGATAGGAGGATTTCTCCTACTAGATAGGCAAGGGTGCAAATGTCTAATTGGATGGGGCCGCATTATTTAGGACATGATTGATCGACCACAAATATTTTTGTGGGGAAGTTGTATTCTAGCCCACTTGTATCATGATTTGCATCAAGTGGTGTATATAGGGATTGTATCACTTTCAATGGTTGTGGTGTTGTTATAGATATGTACATGGGAGCATCTTCCCATTACTCAGCTTATATGTGTGTGGCAACAACCATAGCACATGCCCTACATATATTTGTATTCAGGTGTTATTGTCCAACCCCATCTAGGAAAGACACAGTATTGGAGACACATGTTCGATGATATTGATGAGGGTGTGTGGAGGCCTTATAGGTTTATGAAGCCATGGGCAGAGGATGATGATGAGATGATGTACTTCTTTTCTCTGTGGTATTTTCTTGGCCAGATCCCCTCATTGATTGAAATATTTTGTTTCATGAGGGTAGTCAAACAGTTTGGTCGCCAATAAGGGATGCTATAGGGATTAGCACACTATGCTTGTGTTCATGTAGAGAGACTAGTATGGGGTCCTACATTAGAGTATGAGGCATGCCAAGAGGCTTTCATTTAGATGATGGGGACTCTTCAAAGATGTTCACTAAGGGACGATGAGGTGGATGTAGGGATGGAGGGGGACTATTCTTGGTGGTTCAGGGAGCATCCTCTTTCAAGGTATATAGATCCAACAAAGCTAATACGCAATATTGAGGAGTAGTCAAGGGGGGAGGATGATGATGATGAGGGTGGATGGGGGAGAGGATGGGCTAGAGGAACAACCAAAGGTACAACTAGAGAGTGAGGGAGGTATGGAGGTAGAGGTAGGGTCATGGTGTTGTCACAATGGAGAGTTCGGCCATAGGTTCTAGTACAAAGGTAGATGTTGACACAAAGACCACGAGATTTGGGCAGTGGTGGGCCTAGAGAGGTTTGTGGGCAAGGTGGGATTGTGATAGGAGCACAAACATGAGCTAGTATGGGTAGTATGACAACTAGTGTGATTAGTGGGAGAGGCTCAGATAGGGGTGTAGGGTCGAGCATGAGGGCAAATGATTTGGATTGGGGTAGGACACTTCAGCATAGGGCCATGCTACTAGATGATGTCTAGTTTGTGAGGATGTAGAGGCCTCGGGTATAAGATCCCTCTATAGGGGTACAGAGTTTACACTCACAGGTATAGCCATAGGTGTTCATAGCTCCAATGTCATCAATAACTATACCTAGTGGGTCATCCATTTTGGATGCCCATATGAGTGTCTTAGAGGCACAGGTTGGAGTGATTGGCACTCAAATCAGTTAGTTGACTAGCATAGTACAAACCTCCATAGAAGTTATGACACCAAGGCCCCCACCTCCACCACTAAGCACAAATGGAGTGACTGCTAGTCAGGTCTCCCTAGCCATACTAGTGACATAGGGTACCAGTGCATCCGATCAAGCCCATAGATATGGGATGAGTGCCCCCAATGATTAGGTACCTTCTGATTAGACACAGACAGATGGGGCAGGTGGCCCAAGTGGTGAGACATAGGAGTGATCCTATGTATCATTTTGTATTGTATGTATTGGCTATCAGATGTGTCATAGATGTTTTGATGATGACCTTTTGATATATGACCATTCAGGTTGAGATTTTCACATTTGTGTTTATGTTCGATTTTTATGTCTTTGTATTCTGGATTTTGTATGTTTGACAGTAGCATGCATTGATGTTATGGATGTTTTATGTGATATGCATATGTTGTTTTATTTTTAGATGTTGTTATATGTGAATGTTTAATGTAGCTAAAGTGTATATGAATAAATGCTTAGTGTGGTAAAATAATATGTTGATGATGAATAGAGAAGTAAAATGGATGAATAAAATAAAATGTAATGTGATGACATAATAACAAAAATAGGATAATGTAATAGATGGTAATGTAGAGACATAAAAATGGTTCAATGAAATGATGAAATGAAAATGAGACAACAAATGAAATGTTGTAATACGATGACATGAAATGATGGAAAAAAATGGAAATGGATTAAGAAAACATGAGTGTGAAGAGATGAAATGAATTAAGGAAAAGTTGTGATAAAATGATGTAACAAAATGAATGTAATGTAAAATGAATAAATAAAGATGATTGGATTAAGTTATATATATATATATATATATATATATGAAAATGGATTCAAGGAAATGAAATGATAATGGTTTAAGTAAATGAAGTGGAATGTAATGGGTTAATAAAAGGAAAATAAAATTAAAAATAATGAATAGGAAATGATTAAGAATGGTTATAGTTGGATGAAGGTGAAAAATGGAAGGAAATAATAAAAAGAAAAAGGTGAAATGAAATGGGTTAATGTTTGAAATGAAATAAGGTAGTACGATGAAATGAAGATGGAATTAAAATGAACTAAAGAAATGAATATGAAATGATGTAATGTGAAGATGAGAGGAAAATTAGATAACGAAATTTAAAAGTAAATGAAGATGATAGGAAAATAAAAATGAAATGGTTCAAGTGATGAAATGGAATGAAAAGGGGGGTGATTAGAGTAATTAAAACTAAATGTAATGAAATATGAAAAAAAAAATTGATGAAATGAAAATGAGATGAGAATGAGTAAAGGAAATGAATATAGTATGATGTGGTTTAATGAAAATGATGAAAGAAGGATGAGATGAAAAATAGGTGAATGAGATTAAATGGATGGAGTGAAAGGATGAATAAAATGATATTGAATAATGGAAGATGTGATGAAAAGGAGTGTAATGAGATAGAAGTGCAACTCAAATGTTTGAGATTTGAAGGCCATAAAGGATTCTTGAGGCACTAATGATGAAACAAATGATTAATGTGAAGTAAGGAAGGAATTGAATATGATCAATGATGAAAAATGAAGTTGATGAGAGGAAATTGTGACCTAAATTTTTGAGATTCAAAGGCCACATAATTCAATCAACAGAATAAATATTGTGGGATAATGAGGTAATGAAGCATGATAAAATGCGATGATGTGGGGGTGAAAAGAAAAGTCCACAATACTAAAATGGTGAAATCTCATTATGATGGTAATTTTGTTGTCGGTCATTTGCTACCATGTCTCAGTTTTGTTACCAATTCATTGGATGATGTTGTGTAATATTTCTTGTTTATTCCTTGCTTGTGTGCCAACCATTTGTTTTAAGGGACCCCATATGAAATGCAATCTACATGAATGTAGCTAACTGACACATTTTGCAAAGAGATGCAAATTAAATGTCATCATTGAGCACCTAAATAAAAGGGATATAATACAATCACCACTATCTCAGCTATGGTAATATGAATACTCTATTATACCAAGCATTACCAAAGAAATTGAATAATGTACATGGAAAATATGGTACCCGTTGTCACAAAATCTTGCACCATTGCCTAAAGTTTAACCTAAAGGAAATCTTGTGAAACATGGAAATAATCTCCAAGATGTGGGACTTGAACTATGATATTGAGTCTCTAGAGAAGGTCGGCTCCCTTACTATTAGGGTGCACTAAACTACTTATTTCAAGGAAAAGGGGAGAAGGATTACCTAACCTAAAGCTAGAATGAAAGGAGGTGATGCACCAAATAGTTTGTTTGATCTTATCTCTTCCCAAGACTGCACTACACATCAATATGGCTCCAATATACATAACTCCCCAACCCTAATTACCCCTCACAACTCATATGCATATTAGGAACTAGATGAAATGTTACAAGGAAGAAGCTTCACAAGATAGCATTAACAAAAAGAAAAGTAGATACAACATATAACTTGAAGAAATAAGAAGAAAAAATAACATAAGGTAAGAAGGCATGCACAACATTAATGGTGGAAGAAGGTAAACTAAGAGATTATATTTGCGCAAGGCAAGGGAAATTACAACTCCATAGCATAGAATGCTATTATCAAAGAATTAGAGAAAGAGACCAAACCTTAAAACATATTTACAACTACCTTTTAAAGAGTTCAGGAATAACTCAAATCTGACCATGAGCTCAACCTCCAACCACAATGGAGTTGATTTCTAGAGGAGAGAAATAACTGAGTATTAGAAGAAATTTTGATCTTTGGAGTGTCTCTACTAATGGAAGTGTCAGGAAGAGGAAAAAAAGAGTGCACCTGATCACAAGAGGTCAAATCACTAAAAATCTAATCATTTCATGTATTAAAGAGGCATGGAGGGCATTGGCATCGTGCAAACAAAGCCCAAGAAGTCACTTTGCATTGAAGAACAAGCCCTGATAGTGTGCCATGGCCATGAAAAGATGATTCATGCCACTAAAAAGAAAAATATGGGGAGGGATAACATGACATTTTATCTGCCCAAAAAATGTAGGGTTGACCATGGTGGAGGAATTTGATTTCCCAAAAAACAATAGTTGGTCATCAATGTAGATCATCTCTTTGAAATAGACTATCGAGATGTTGCGAGAGTCTCCCTAGTGAAAGATTAAGATGTAACCGTCGATCAAGATCCCCCCTTTGAAATGGACAACTAAGATGTCGCGGGAAATCTCCAAGATGTGCTAGTTCCAACAACTATCACATCTTTGCAAGAGGCCAAGGCAGAGACACGAAAACATGAGAGCCATTAGATTTGATGATCTCAAAAAAGAAGGAAGCAAATAATACAAAAGGTGTGACCCCAACCACGTGGTGTAATTAGAGGATTTAGAACCTCATGAAAGCACCACAATATGAAGAATCACCAGAATGCAAATGCGTGGCAACATGACTTTGGATGACGCACTAAAGTCAACCACCCGTGTAGATAGATAGACATGACCATCCAAAGACACATGGTAGTATCTCACGTTCTTGTGAGGATGAGTAGATATCACACAAGAATATGAGTCATTGAACCCTTTTTCATGTGGCACAATTTCAAGTTCTAGAGCATCAAAGAAACACTACAGCGTGAAGAAACATGAGAATGAAGATGCATGGCAACATCTTGTGTCTTCGCGAACCTGAGCTGATACTCCACAAAAACATGGGAGTTGTCGGTGTATTTTTCTATTTGATAGAACAAATGGTGATCTTTTTAATCTTTCATTGAATCTCTTTCATTTATTTGCACATGTGCATATTGGGTTGACTTAAATACCAGAGATGGGACACGTGTCGACATCTCATATCATTGTGAAACCCCACTGAGCCAAACACGAAGGCACAACCATTGATCTTGTCTCCAAAGATCTAGCCCATTGAAGGTTTCTCTGATCAGATATCAATAATGGGCTGAATGGAGGAAAAATAGCTAACATTCTTGGCGATTCAGTGGGGATGCTTACCTACTAAGTATAGGATCAATGGCCTTAATAAATCCATTTGACATGGAGTCACCAAAAGAAAACAAGACATCATTCCATCTGCAACTTCACAAAAATCTACCTCTACAACTAGAAAAACTATTAAAAAATGTTATATCCAAGAGGGGATAGTTGTGCTTGTGCACTTCTTGGAAAGCATAAATCTACTCTAATATGTACGCAAAACCTTTAACCTCCTCTAGAAGAAAATTTTAAGGTGAATCTCATTGACTGGGATTAGGAGAACTTCACCATCAGGCCTAAACAGATGAAAAGTGTTGGCCTCTTTGCAATTGGTGATGATATATGGGCCACTCCACATAGCATCAAATTTGGCCTACCAAGATTGTCTCTATTAGCATCCCACTTGAGAACAAGGTCTCCTTTCATGTGCAAGAATTTTCCTTAGGGCAAAATCACCCAAGATCAAGGAACTCAAGCACAAGCACAAAATAGACCAAAGTATAATCAGAATAACAATATGATATTGAATTCATGTAATTGCATGTACAGGTACACTAGAAGTGCTTGAATATAAAAGCCTATAGAATGCTTTTAGAATGCCTAGGAGTCAGCACACTGATAAGTCTTACAACCAAGCACATGTCCACCAAGAGTGGATTATCCTCCATTAAGCACAAGAGTTAGTGTGATGATGAGAGGATAAACCTAAAAAGGTATAGCACATAAAATTATATTGTAGATACCATGTGCTAAAATAAGAGTGTGAATAATTGTGTTGTCTACATGACAACTTAGTTAATTATGCAAACTCCAGTGTGGTAGACATCGACCTAAGTAAAGTGTAATAAGTAAATACTTATTTACACCAAAACCCCCCCGCTTAAGTGAAACTTATGGGAATGCTCTTAAGCTTATGAAAGCTAGGATAAAAATGCAAGATGGGTCCTAGCTACTAGGCCATGTTAGGTACCCATGTATAAAAGCAGTGCAATCTTTCATAAAGTGGAGAAAGAGGGAAAATCTCATGGGAAAAACCCTCCCCTAAAAAGAGAGATGTAAAATCAAGATGCATGGATGGATGGAGTAATCAAGACCCCCCATCCCCCCCCTCCCCCCCATTACGACATACATCAAATATATACAATAGAGAAATATGAGAAGAACACAATCCCAAAAGAGGAAAAGGTCACCCCCACAAGAGAGAAGAAGAAAAGAGACAAGGTAGTCCCCCCCCCCCCCAAAAAAAAATAAATAAATAAATAAAATAAAATGTAGAATGTTAATCAATGATAGCTGCTCCAATGTAGAAGCTGATCCAGGACAACTGAATAATGTTCCTCCCCTTTGGAAGAAACAATGGCATAGGTACAAATGAGATGCTTCCCCTATGTGTAGAAAGAATCCCAAAGATCAATGGTATCTCTAAAACTTGCTCAACTATCCTTGTGTTGATATTGACTGTCGTCCCTTCTAATGCCACTGAAAAGAACAATGTTGGATCTAGCAAGGATGGATGTAGAACATGTCCCAAAGAACCAATTGTCTCCTCGAATGATAAAGAGACCTCCTATAATTGTTGTACATAAGGATCCACAATCATATCAACCTAGAAAGATTGATCATGTAAAGAATGGATAGGAGGGTCAGAGTGAGCCCTTGTAACAACTGAAGAAGGATCTTCTTCATCAAAGAGAAGATGTATATCATCAATGATGCCTCCCAAATTTGCTATGTATGACTCCACAAATAAACCTAAAATATCTACTATGTAGTCATTCCCTAATGCTAGAGCTGGAAGACAAGTTGTACCCAATTGTGCTGATTTGCATGAACCTATCACTGTAGCAATGTATGCATGTGGAATGTGCTAATGTTGTGATGTTGTACTATATCTATCAATAGGATCCCACATATCTGAATCTATTGAATCACTATCACTGTTGTCACTATTAGTTTCCACTGTGTATGAAGTATGGAGAGGATTAGAGGATAGGCTAGGTAAACTTTCCTGAAAGTGAACATTCCTCTTGATAAAAATCTCACGAGTCTCAGGATCCATAAGTCTATATGGCTTTACACTATCTTCATATTTGATGAAAGTATAAGGCCTTGGTGGTGGTTCCTTGGATTATCTGGAAGATATGTTTGCCCATGCTGGACAACCAAAGACAATGAATTGTTTCACAACTAGTTTTCTATCGCACCATGCCTCAAAAGGAGCCTTTCCATCTAAGACATAATGAGGAGACCTATTAAGTATGTGATTGGCACTAGTGATAGCTTTGACTACAAGTGATGGATCAAGAGACTTGGCTTGAATCATGCAACTTGCTACTGACTTAAGAGTTCTGATCCTCATTTCTACACCACTTGTCTTTTGTAGACTAAATGCTAATGGATTTTAAAGATCAATACCCTCAAGTTTACAAAAGTCTCTAAGTCTTGAGTTCACATATTTGATTTTATTTCCCATGCGAAGACACTTGATGGCTTTCCTTGATTGCTTTTCAACATGACTCTTGAAGGCTAGAAACTTATCAAACACTTCATTCTTGTGATCAAGAAAGTAGACCCATGTGAAGTGTGAAAAGTCATCAATGAAAGTTAGGATGTAGCAACCCTTGCTAACTGATGTCACTGCAAAAGGTCCTGCTAGAACTATGTGAACCAACTCAAGAACAACTTATGCTCTTGAAGACTTCCCTTTATCATACTTCTCCTCTAGATGCACATCCATTGAACAAGTTGAACATTCACCCTTAGAAAAGTTGATTCTATGTAGACCTTTGACCATGTTGTTTGAGCTAAGTTGATGAAGATAGTGGAAGGCAAGATGTCCATACCGCTCATACCATAATTGGCTTTGTGAATGAGATTGAGTCAACAAGGCATGTGAAAGAGACTTAAGCACAAAGTGGGAGAAAGAATAAAGCCTTTTGTGATGATTGACTTTACCCACTACAACCAATGAATCATATTTAAGATTGTGCACCATTACTAAATCAGGAAGAAACTCAACTTTATTCCCATCTCCATAGTGAGTGATTTGGTAGATTGAGAGGAGATTAGAGCTAAGGTTGGGAACATAGAGAACTTCTTTGAACTCCCCATTTTCCATCTCAACTTGTCCTTTCCCTTCAACTTCAATTTTTGTATCATCTCCTACAAAGATGTGTGGTACCTTTGACTGCTTCAATGAAGAAAAGTCTCCTTTTGAAGAACCCATATGATATGAGGCACCTGAGTCAAGAATCCATTCCCCTAAAGAACTTGAACCAGCCATAAGTGCTAACCATTTCCCTTTGATGTGGGTGTAGTTGAATCCTTGGGAGCATTTGGCACATTGATTTTGTTCTTCTTGAGTAGGTTTTCCAACTCATCTATTCTCTTATTCTTGCAATGATGCTCATCATGATTTGGTTTCTTGCAATATGCACAAAATAGTTTATCCTTCTTATCATTGTTTCTATTCTTCTTGGAAGAAGAATTTCCTTGTTGCGAGGAGGAAGATTGTTGTGTCTCTGATTGTGATTTTTGCTTCCACTACTTTTTCTTGTTGTTGGTAGAACTTTTTCCTCCTTGATTTGATTGGTTCTCATTAGTAGCCACCAATGTTTTGGTCTTTGATGATTTGAGAATTCCCATATCTATCAACTTGGATTATTCCAACATTAACATTTCTATGAATGCATCAAATGTAGGCTTAGTGAAAGCACTTCCCATGGTCAACCTGTGAGTGTTGTAACTCGAAACAAAAGATGCATATTCTAAAGGTATCCTCTTCAAGATGTGATCAATCAATTGATCATCCTTCATGGGATTACTACAATCTTTAGGTAGTGCTCTCAATTCATTGGCTTTGTTGATATAATCTTGAATCAAGTGTCAAAATTCTTAGGATCCAAGAGAAGTAGATCATCCTCAATCTAGTATCCTTTTTCCTCATCCACCTTACCATACAACCCTTCAAGTTTGTCCCAAGCAGGATTGGATTCCTTAAAGCTAGAAATGTGGAAGAAGAGATCTCTATGAACACAACTCTTGATAATTCCTAAAGCTTGATTGTCTTTAATTTGCCAATCAACTAGTGTGTAGCATCAATGGGTTTGGTAATCGTACCATCAACATATAGATTTAAACCTTTTTCCATTAATCTACTCCATACAATATCTTTCCATGTAGTATAATTGTGTGAAGTTAGAAGTGGAGTTTTAGGTGAACCCATGATGTAGAAAATTAAAAAGAGCACAAAAGAGAGACACAAAAACATAAGAGATGCCCCCCTATTCACTTAATCAAAGAACCCCCCCAAAAAAGATGCTTTTGACACTTTATATGTAGTATGTGTACAATAGGCCACTTGTCAAAATGTACAAAGTGGACTTTTGATTTTTCTATTTATAATTACCTTTTAAGGCTGAAATCTATCACTAAGCACTATAGCTCTAATGTACAATAATTTTGAAAAGTAATCAAAGCAATATAATGCAAAAAAGGACCTAATTCTAAAAGTGATATTTTTTCCACACAACCCTATAATCTAATTGTAGATCTGGAAAGTAGATAAAAAATTAAGCACTTTGAAAAAAAATGAAACCTGAAAATGTGTCCAGATGAGCTCGTATGGAGCGTTTGAAGTTGCAAAATGTAGGATTGGACAGATACACTCACCAAAAATGTAATTTCTGACAAATCCATGCACCAAAACTAGAAAAGAACAGTACCGTAGAAAAGTTTAGAAAATTCTACCCAAAATCAAAAAATATTGGACTTGATTTGGAGTTTGGATGACTAAGTTATGGTCTCCTAAAGTTGGATTGTCAAATCAAAATTGCATTTGGAGAGGAGTCTAGGCAGGAAACTATGAGGTTAAATTTGACAGTCAAATGACTGTCGCAGTACTTCAAATTTTCCTAGAAATGACAGTTGGACGATCATCAAATTTATCATAGCAAAATGCTGATGTCAGCAAAAACTCAGCATTTTGCTAATGTGGCACATGACATCAACACTATATGGATATGACATCATCATACAAAATGACACGTGGCCAGTAACTTGTCGTGCTAAGTTGGTGATGATGTTAGTGGTTTCTAGTGACATGGCAGGTACCATTGACGTGGATATCTACTAAGTTGTCCATGACATGTGTCCTAACAGTTGTACGTGACACGTATCGTGATAGCTATTTCTTTCATGGCATGGCTGAAGGGTATGTGTCCGCTGACTATATTTTATCCATGTGGAGGGTGGATCATGTGACTCCACACTGTCATAGATGTCATTGTTGGCACCACTGGAAAATATATGGATGGTGAGAAAATGGCATCAGGAACTGTTTACTTGGCATCAGGCCAAAAATAATGCCAATGTTGGAGATAGGTTTGCTAGGGGAATAAAGTCACCAGTGTGGGGTCTTTGCTAGTGTTGAGGATGTCAGCGTCAGGGTGGAGGACTGTTGCTAGGGAATGGAAAGTTGATGTTGCGAAGGTGTAAGGGTCACCGAGGGAAGAGAACATGATGGGATGACTTTTAAAAGTCCTACATGTCTTGTGCACTCAGTATATCAAGTGTATACAAACCAATGCACACAACAAGGAGTTCAGCTTTGAAGCTGCTTCGAGTGATGAGTCGTCATGTGTTATGTGGATGATCGTCCTTGTGTGGATGAAATGCAGCGACTAGATTGGTCTATGACATGAGTTAGCTAGATTTATCTACCAGAATTATGTGATGCATCCTCAAAATATTGAAGGAATATTCTAAGATGTATAGGGAATATTCCACCTACAGGGGTCGGGGATTCACTGCCCAGTTCCTGCAAAATAATTTTCTCTATATGCCAAGTAGGCTTTAAAAAAATTCAAAAATTTGCAGATGAAAATTTGTAGAGAATAAATATAGATATGAAAATAGATTATATAGATCTAACAAATGATCATACCGGATTTGCAAATCAAGGCCTTTGGGTGCCGATTTGCAAAATATTTTGCCTCAAATTTGACTATGGCGTAAGGTAGGCAAATTTATAGTCAAATTTCATCGAATTGACATTCTAAATGCAATGGAGAGGTTTGTTTTAGCTCTAGACACTCCCAATGACTACGATACTCTAGATCCAGGTTGAGGTCCTCCAAGAGGTGAAGCAAGAAAATGCTCTCGAATGGCTATGTAAAGAGAAATTCCCTCAGCTCTGATACCATGTAAGAATTTGCCTTAGGGAAAAATCACCCAAGATTAAGGAACTCAAGCACAAGCACAAAATAGACCAAAGTGTGATTAGAATAATAATATGATATTGAATTCATGTAATTTCATGTACAAGTACACCAGGAGTGCCTAAATATAAAGGCATCTAGAATGCTTCTAGAATGCCTAGGAGTCAACACACTAATAAGTCTTACAACCAAGCACATGTCCACCAAGAGTGGATTATCCTCCATTAAGCACAGGAGTTAGTGTGATGATGAGAGGATAAGCCTACAAAGGTGTAGCACATAAAATTATATTGTAGATACCATGTGCTAAAATAAGAGTGTGAATAATTGTGTTTTCTACATGACAACTTAGTTAATTATGCAAACTCCAGTGTTGTAGACACCATGTACTGAATTAGAGTTGCTTACTCCAATGTTGTCAACATGACAACTCATATGAGTATGCAAACTCCTAAGTGTCTCACGTAAGAAATAATAAAATAATGCATTGACCTGAGTAAACTTAAGTAAAGTGTAATAAGTAAATACTTATTTACACCAACACCATGAAGCCTCTAATCGTAGACTTCTTGTCAAAACTTCTTTTGACCTATTGTTGATGTATCTCAAGTGTATGCATAGCTTGTTGTCTTTTTCCTTCTAATTCCATCAGCTCTTCCATCCTAATTGGCATGACATCATCTTCTAACACTTCTAGCTAATAGGATAATTCTAAGGATGTAAACTCTAGAGAAATATAAAGTTTGGCTTCTCTCCCATACACAAGCATAAAGGGTGAGTTCCCAATGACCCTCTTAGGAGTAACATTGTCAGCCCAAAGAGAAGTTCTTAGTTTGGTATTCCAACTCGTATGATTATCTTCAATGGTCCACTTTATGATCTAAATAAGTATCTTGTTAGAAGACTTAGCTAGGCCATTACCCTTGGGGTAGTAGTTGGATGATGAGCTCAAGTAGATGTCATGATCAACTACCTAGGAACATATATGAGTTCCAACAAAGGACTTGGAATTATCTAATATGATGGTGGAGGGGACACCAAACCTGATTACAATCCCATCAAGGAACTCCACCATTAAAATCTTTGTGTCATCCTTCAAGGCTACTACCTCTGTCCACCTTGTAAAATAGTTTGTAGTGGCTAAGATTGAAATGTCCCTTTTCTGACTTTGTATGATATTTCCAACCTCTAATCAGATCTTTAAGATCAAACAACCAATATTTCAAAGATCCACCAACTTCTCAATAAACCCCAAATCGGGTATGCCAGAAATAGTGCCAAAAGCTTCACAGCTTCACCTATTATTAATAAATATGAAAGTGGACATTTTTACAAAAATTTGAGCAACATAACAGCCTATAAAATGACATTTCCAGATCTGTATAACATGCACACAATAGCTCCCAAACGGAGGACAAAAACAATGCTCATCGGGCTCCCGAAAATAGCACAAAATAGCCTAGAATCACCACAAAAACTTAATAATCTATCACATAAGTATAATCATATCCAAATACATATTTTCAGCTCTATTTTAAAATTTAAAAGTATGATATACAGCAACAACCAAAACTGATATGAAATACTCAACTGGAAACACCAAACTTTTACAAAAAATACACCCGAAAACTCACAAATCTGCACTGTTCAGCACAAAGGCAAACTCTGCATGAGCATGCACATGGAATGGCTTCAAACTCCCATCCTTAGCCTTCCTAGAAACCTACAAACTCCTGTTCTTGGGTCTCCCTGGAAACCTGCAAACTCCCGTTCTTGGGTCTCCTTCTCCACAGGTTTGGCAGCCTTTGAAGAATAACAAAGAAATGAGCAAAATCAAGTTCTAGAATCAGCCCAAAATGCCTCCAAACCCCTTAAAAGAGGGCATAACCCTAACTCACGTCCAAGAGGGGTTAATAAAATATATTTTAATAATAATCTTCATTTATTAGTCCATTAGCTTCCAAAGATTATCCCCTTTTTCCAAAACTTCACCTTTTTGGGCCTGCCTGCCTTAGCAAATATTATTATTTTTAATTATTTGAAAAGGGGACATGACAAATCCTCCCCTCCCAAACATTGCTTGTCCTCAAGCAATGGCTGAACAATAAACCAATCAATCCACCTAGATCCCAAGTGTAGTCATGAACTATACTACTACCAATTAACACAGGCTCCTGCAATATCCTCTGCAATATGACCAAGAGGAATCCATAATCAAACTGACAATTATAGCTCAACCAAACTCCAAAATCACCACTGCCACAGTAAAAAACCCATGGGACACAAACTCTTAGAACATCAGAACCCAAGTAAAGGGCACAAATCAAATTGCCAACACAATAAACACCATCAACGTATCCCACTGGCCTATACGGAATGTACAATCCAACTCTACAACAATGGTGAATGCTCTCAAATGAAACTGTACCAAGTATGGAGAATCCACACACTGTACAACTCTTGCAGTCAACACAACTCTGCAAATCACTAGCCACTGTCTCATAACCATAACTCCCATGCACTACTGATGGTAAAAAGATATTACAAGATAAAGAGCAAGAAATGGAACCCAAACCAAGTTTGTCTGCCATCAACTCCTCAGCACAAGGATCAAATGCTAACTGATGTACATACCCTGCAATATAATGTTGATAAAAAAAACCAACCTCAGTCAACAACTCACCATGAACAAGTGATACAACCCACTGTGACTGATCACCAACTAAGTCAGGAGATGTTATAGCCAAAGGAGTAGAATCAATAACAACACCCGCTGAAGCATCACTCCAAAACTCCTGCTCTAAGTCATGTATTATCAAGCTATCAACTGCAGGACCTATCGCCATGTCAGCCCATCACAACTCTCATCCCGAGGCATCAAACTATCTCATAACTGATGATAGGCACTAGGAACCAAAGTACATCTCTGTATCATCATCTCATCAACATGGTCATGAGCATATCTCACAATGTAATGTCGATAGAATGAACCAATCTCAATCAGTGGCTCAGACTGCAATCCAGATGTAACTAACTGCAATTGATCACTAACCAAGTTGGAACTGACTACTACCTCTGAAGACATCACCAAGGGAGTAGTATTACTAGCAGGAACCATGCCAACTGTCAGCTCACCAACATCACACATGGTCTTTGATACATCATCTCTAGTCTTTGTGCCATTAGTACTAGAGGTCACCACCATGTCAGGCATACCAAAACAATCTGTTGCAGCACCCAACTCAACTGAACCTGACTCTAGTGGGGACAAACCCGATATGCCAATGTTAGTATCAAGGATGGATGCATCCCCATCTCCACTATCTTTGACAATCTCGACCATGGACATCCTTGAATCACCAGACACCATAGCTTGTGACTGTATAGAATCTAGTAAAGACTGTAGTTTCTCTAACTCCATGGTCATGACCCTTAGCCAAATGAAACTGTGACTCCTTGAAAGCCAACTATGTACTCTCAATAATCTTAGAAGTCACCACAAGCTACTGAGTAAGCTCACTCACCTCATCTTCCTTGGCCAACAATGCATCGTATGCTGTACTGCCCCACTCCATAAGATAATCTCTATCGGCTACCAACTGCATATAATCATGTCTCAGAATCTGGATAGCCTCCCATAAAGAGTGGAACTCTGTCAAGGAAAGATAACTGCCTCCCTACTCATCACTAGTAGGAGAACCCCATCCATAAATGGCTAACAACTGACGAGCAGCATCAAAATGCTGGCAAGTGATAGCAATGTCTCGCTCACTAACTCTCAACTGATTAGACACATGATGGCACTGGCTAGACTGTCTCCTACAAACCTCCTCTGATGCACTGTCTAAAGGAGTATCCTCAAAGTTACTAGTCTCTAGAGTATTACCATCCATATCCTGTGAATCAACTCCAAAGCTCATATCAACAAATGGAGTATAAAAAACTGTAGCACTGCTATCCAACTCCTCTGTACCAAAAGAAACTGCCAAGGAAACTAAGTCTTCAAAACTGCCCACTACATCCTCCTGGATGTCATCAATGCCAATATGACCCTGGGACTCATCTGTACACACTACCAAATATGAAAGACCATCAACACATTCTAGCAAAAATGGTCGATTGGATATATGAACAAAGCCCAACACCGGTGTATAAAAACTAATACCAACATTGGACAAGCTGCTATCACAAGAAAAGACAACACCATGTAATTTGCTAATCAAATCCATGATAGAACCCAAACAATCACTGCTACCAAAAAGTGTTAAAGATTTCCAGTCAACTGAATCCCAAACGCCAATATAACAATCTCGAGTCCATATCCGTAAACTAGAATCAGCTAGTAACTCAAGTAAACTCCTCACCTGAGTAATATGACCAATACCAACTAACTCCACATACCTTTCATGATGAGATAATGTAGTCACAATATTGTCTTCACTCACCTTCAGCTGGCGGGATAAATCATGTAAAGTACTACTAGCCTCGACCTCATGTGACAAAGCATCTAATTGTACTTGGTACTCTCTCTCAGAAAAGTCATGAATGCTTAATGTCTGCTCGTCTCTACCAGGTATCTCACCATCATGCATAACAACATCCTCATAATCATCATCCTTGAGGTCAAATCTATCTATCACTCTTTGACTAAAATCATCAAATATAGTTACCTGATCATGACCTTGAGTAGTCATTCCATGATACCACCAATCATAGGCTGCATCTTCCAAGTGTAGACTTGCAATTTGAATGGCATCACTCTCCTTCATGGGGTTAAGTGTGAAGAAGGTCTGTAATTTTTGTAGCCATGCTCTAGCTGAAATTTTATTTGTTCCATCAAAAGTAGGTGCTATAAACTTGCTTATTTTATTTTTGAGCTCTCTTCCACTTATGTCATGCTCCCTTCTATACTCTTTCTTGGGCATCAAAGTGTTCATCATATCCACATATTCTCTAAAAGGAACCAAAATACGAAAGTCATCATCTAAGCCATTGTAAGTAGCTCTTAATGTGATCAAGTTACCTGTAACCTCTTCCACAGGATTAATAGCTAGATTTGGTACTGGTGGCTCATCTGTAGGCAAGAAAATAGTTTTGGTTGATTTAGATGGTGTGGATTTCAGATTTCTTGGCTCCTCTGAAGTGCTCCCTTTCTCATTAATAGATGCAACTCCTTGTAGTTTTTCTATCAATATTCGCAAAGCCTCTCTAGTTTCTGCCAAACTATCCACTGTTTGCTTCTGAGTATTTTGGATGTCTTGGAAGAATTTCTTTGCCATCTCATCTGGATCAGCCATACTTTTCCCTTCCTTGGATTTTGTACTTTTACTTTCAACTAGAGGTTTGATCAAAATTTCTTTATTCTTTTTTCGTTGCAAATATCTTTTTTCTCTTTCACTTAGTTGCATGTGACCATAAATTTTGACATGCAACTGATTAGAAGAAACATGCAACCATAAATTATGACATGCAAGATCTGGGTAGTTGCCAAAACTGACATGCAAGATCTGGGTAGTTGTCAAAATTGACATGCAAGATCTGGGTAGTTGTCAAAACTGACATGCAAGATCTGGGTAGTTGTCAAAACTAACATGCAAGATCTGGGTAGTTGTCAAAACTGACATGCAAACTTCTACAAACCCCCAGGCTAGCAAGATCATGGCTTTGATACCACTGAAATGTCCCTATTCTAATTTTGTATGATATTTCCAACCTCTAATCAGATCTTTAAGATCAAACAACCAATATTTCAAAGATCCACCAACTTCTCAATAAACCCCAAATCGGGTATGCCAAAAATAATGCCAAAAGCTTCACAGCTTCACCTATTATTAATAAATCTGAAAGTGGACATTTTTATAGAAATTTGAGCAGCATAAAAGCCTATAAAATGACATTTCTAGATCTGTATAACATGTACACAATAGCTCCCAAACGAAGGACAAAAATAATGCTCATCGGGCTCCCGAAAATAGCACAAAATAGCCTAGAATCACCACAAAAACTTAATAATCTATCACAGAAGTATAATCATATCCAAATACATATTTTCAGCTCTATTTTAACATTTAAAAGTTTGATATACAGCAGCAACCCAAACTGATATGAAATACTCAACCGAAAACACCAAACTTTTACAAAAAATACACCCGAAAACTCACAAATCTGCACTGTTCAGCACAAAGACAAACTCTGCATGAGCATGCACATGGAATGGCTTCAAACTCCCATCCTTAGCCTTCTTGGAAACCTGCAAACTCTCATTCTTGGGTCTCCCTGGGAATCTGCAAACTCCCGTTCTTGGGTCTTCTTCTCCACAGGTTTGGCAGCCTCTGAAGAATAACAAAGAAATGAGCAAAATCAAGTTTTGGAATCAGCCCAAAATGCCTCCAAACCCCTTAAAAGAGGGCATAACCCTAACTCAAATCCAAGAGGGGTTAATAAAATATATTTTAATAATAATCTTCATTTATTAGTCCATTAGCTTCCAAAGATTATCCCCTTTTTCCAAAACTTCACCTTTTTGGGCCTGCCTGCCTTAGCAAAGATTATTATTTTTAATTATTTGAAAAGGAGACATGAAAAAGATCCACTAGTGACCTAAGCTAAAAGATGAGTTGATTGGTCCAATAAAATCCAAACCCCGTTGAGAAAATGGTTGATTAACTTGAATAAGGTGAAGGGGGAGGGTAGCTAGTCTTTGCTTACCTGAGAAGAAAACACACTGTTGTCACTTAGGTTTACACCCTTGTCCAAGGCCTATGCACGAGGACAACCTAGTGAAACATGGAAACAACCTCCAAGCTGTGGGACTTGAACTGTGAGGTTAAGTCTCTGAAGAAGGCCAGCTTCCTCTTACTATCAGGGCACACCTATCTACTTCTTGGAGACGAAAAGGGAGAAGGAGAGCATGAAAGCAAATCTACCTAGTCTAATCTAAGGAGGTGATGCACCAAAATAGAGTGTTCAGACTCATTTCTGCCCATATATGTGCTACAAAACCAAAATAACATTCAAGAGACATACACACCTAGACTTATGTCAATCAATAACCACATACAGATCAGGAAACCAAACTGAATAACATAAGGAAAGGGAGAATTTCACTTATATATTATCCAATAGGTCAAGAATAGATACAGTATGCAAGCGATAGATCTTGAAAATACACCAATGAGAGGCAAGATGGATGCACATGCACATTGATGGCTAAAGGAGATGATACAAAATGTTATACAACTCAGAGACAAAGGGAATTTTACACTGCAGATCTGCAAGCAGTAGCAAAGAAATCAGAAAGAGTCGACCCTAAAAATGAAAACAAAACTTACCTTTATAGTTCAGGCATAACTGAGATCTTTTCCAGCTGAAGTGACCTTGTAGCTACCTGCCATTAAGTCCTATGGAGGACAATCATGGGAATCAGAAGAAAATCTGATCTTTGTTGCCAAATAATGCCCTGAGAAGACTGAAAACGGTGCCATAACTGCGTTCTGACCAGGTAGATGGATCGACTGAGACGATGGAGTGTTCCTCTTTGTTTCGCATTCATCTCCGGTGGTTGGGATTAATCACCGAGATCAGATCGCACAACGAAATTGATTACCTTCATTTTTTGGTTCATGAATCAGCAGGGTTAGCGAAGTCAAATGGTTCCACATGCTGACTGGGCCACATAGGCCAATCACATCTTTTCGTTATGCCACCTGGGGAAGTCTTTCTGTGGCTGACCTCCTTTTATTAAACTAACTGCGCCACCCTTCAACTCTAGCTGTGACAGTTACACTAACTGCCAGCCGTTAACTGTCAACCTTGACCAGGCCAGTGAGACACGTGTCAGCCGGGCGCTATGTCGCCAACGTATACATCGCACAGCTTCCCCATAGTGTGATGGCACCTACCGTTGATCTCTATAGATCGGACGATCATAAAGACTCGCCCTGATCTATGTTTTCTTTACCCTCGAGCCCATCAAATCTAGCGCCACCTCAGCAACCGCATCACATTCGAATGACACCTGGCATACTTTGGTGAGACCTGGTCCTGCTAATCCACATGGCGGATGGGCGTTATGTGGCTATGGTAAAGATCGCACAACTTCACCATAGCAAGATGGCGCCATCCGTCGATTTGATTTAATCTGACGATCGTGGAGACTCGTCGTACTTTGCACTCTGCTCCTCCGCCATCAGCACACCTGGCATCACCCCTGAAGTTTATAAAATAACACGGCCCCACCTAACACATGTCATTGAGGCGCTATGTTTCCATGGTAAAGATCGCACAGTTTCACCATAGCGAGATGGCACCTGTCGTTGATCTAAATCGATCTGACAACGAGCAAGATAGATCATTCTCCTCAGTGCATCAATGGATAGGAACTAGCCACGTACCAACTTTTTGACGGATCCTCGCTGACATCTAACGAAGTACATCCGGGGCTCATTAGACACGTGGCAGGAGGGTGCTATGTCGCCATCATATTTGTCGTGCAGCTTCTTCATAGCGCGATGGCGCCTGCCATCGATCTGATTTAATTTGACGGCTAGAACCACACCGTACTCTGCACATCCTTCCCCCTAAAAATTGTTGGGCCCGTGAACCATATATGCTCTGACTTGTACACTTGGCACTTCTTTGTTGGCCTTCGAAGCATCGACCTGACAGATCCAAGATTTGACCCTACGGAGTGGCCACGTGTTGACTTGGCGCCATGTCGCTATGAAAAAATTGAGGCCAAATCTCCATAGCGCCATAGCGCCCAATTGATGACATGTCCTCTGATTTGCATGTGGCTCCATCTGATTTGCCACCGTGGCACCGAGCTTTCCCACTGTGCAGATGAGGTACAGATGGGACCCAACTGTCTGATCGCTCTTGCCACTGTGAACACTAGGACTCACCATCGAAGTACCTTCTGGCCGGCCGGGCGCTTGTGTCGCTATCAAAAAACTCATGAGTTTTTTGATGGCGACATGGTGCCTTGCCGCTTTTTGAGACTTCCAGCCGTTAGAACATTTTCGCCCATCGTCGTGAAACTAACCGCTCACCGTAAGACATTTTCGTCGGGTGCTATGTCGCTATGAAGATTTCTCGGCCAACACGTGATAGCGACATAGTGCCTACGGTGCCACAGAACTTTTTCAACCTGCCCTTCATCGTAACTTGTTCACTGAATGTGGACCCACCATGGCAACGTGTCATCAGGGCGCCATCTCGCTATTGTAAATATCGTGCATCTTTTCCATAGCGAGATGGCGCCAACTGTCGATCCTCTGAACTGATCTGATCGTGGGGAACTTGCGGGCCGCAAAAATATATTATAAAGTTTGAAACTTGGCATTTTTAATATTTCACGGGTTATTAAAATATTACTAATTGGGGAGGTGACTGTTGGGTGGGGTAACATTTGAATTTTGAAATTTGGCGGGGCAAACAAAATGTGGTAACACACACTTCTCACACTTCCTCACCCACTTGTGGGAGTCATTGAATAGAGTTGGCCAATAATAATTGACCCTCATTATCTTCATGCTAGTTGTCCTAGTAGAGAAATGACCACCATCAGGGCCATCATGGAATTCTTTTAGCATTCTGCTATTTTGATTAGGACTAATGCATCTTAATAAAATTTTGTTAGAATCTCTCTTGAATATAATCCCATCCACTAGGGCATGCGGAATAGACTGCAACCTAAACTATCTTCTTTTTAGCTTTGTCTAATCCTTGTGGATATCCTTCTGCAAATAAGAAGGTTATCATATCATGCATCCAACTATTCTAAATATTGGCCTATGTTGGTTGCTCATCTTCTAGTACTAGGGAAAATTCTTGACTAGCATCATATGATGAATTAATTTGTTCACATAGTCCTTGACCTCTCACAAGCTTTGTGATCCTGATGTCAATATCATATTCCATGACCTTGGTGATCCATCTGACCCTCTTCTCATTGATGTCTTTGTTCAAGAGGAAATTCTTCACACTTGCATGTGGAACTAGGAGCTAAACCTTGTTATCTGATAGAAGATGTCTGGATTTCTTTAAAGCTCTTATAATAATAAGAACTTGTCTCTCCACATAATAGTACTTGTCTTCATAATCCTTTAGCCCTTCACTAAAAAAAGCTATAAATTGTTCTACATTTTCATCATTTAACTATGTCAAGACAATTGATATACTTCACTGACCTCCAAGGGTGTAGAGGATGAAATCTTTGTCAAAAATTGGATTGACAAGGGTAGAAGCTGATGTTATTGCTTCTTTGATTTCTCCAAAATTGGCCCTTCCTTCCTTTTTCCATGTGAAAAGCACATTTTTCCTTAGTATGGTTGTGAGAGGTTTGATCATAGTAGCAAGGTTACAAAGGAACCTTCTCACAAAGTTGATTCTACCAAGGAGACTTTGCAGACCCTTCTTATGGCTAAGAAGTGGAAGAGCAAGAATTCCCTTGACACAATATGTCCTAGAAACTTTCCCTAATTGGTGGCAAACACACACTTGCTTGGATTAAGTGGCATACCATATTGTTTGCACTTGAAAGACAGATGGAAAAATGTGGGGGAAGCTCAACGATTTATATATTTTGAGTGACAGTACAATGAGGGCATGCATGTAATGCCATTTCCACATTTTTTAGTATTCCTATTGTTGTACAGAGCTACCATCTAACTATAGTACTCCTCTAGCCATTAGCTCATTTTTAATACCAAGGAGTTCAGTTATACATTTAGGCATCATTGAACTACTAGCTTTGGAATCTATCATGCAATTATTAACTAGTTTGTTTCCTATAAACAAAGAGACATAAAAGGGAGGAGGATTGTATTTCGGTCTTCTTCTCTTGTAGGTTGCACAAAACTTGTTGCATCATCTAAAGTAGCTAATTGGCTTGGCACCCTTATACTCTTTAGCTCTTGTTTTAGTAGCTCTAACTATGGTGGCATATTGAGAACATCCCACATAGGAACATTGACACTAGTCCTCTTCATCTAATCTACCATGTTGAGAGGAGTGCCAGTTACTTTGACTAAAGCCTTGTGGGCCATTGGAACTGGTGACTGAAATGGAGCAGCCTAAGGTTCAGTAAACTTCTTGTTGCTTAGATTTTTCTTTTTTTGGAGAGTAACATTTGGTTGTGCACTTGTAACTAAGACATGAGGAGTAGTACTCAAAGTGGAAGCTTGATTTGATAGAGGAGGTGTAGCATTTTCCATAGCTCTTCTTTTTCTTTTGGTATGATGAGCTATGCCATCACTATTATCATGGTTGACATGACAACACTCCTCTGGTTGATGGTTCATGAAAGAGTGTTCTCTTGTTGCTTGTTGAGGTTGAGAACCATTAGTGGATTGATTGACACCATACTATTCTCCTGTTGCTTGTTCTTGTCTGGTTAGTGCTTGAGATGGTTCTTCCCTATAAAATATGCAATTCTCATATAAATAATTGCAAGAAGGACAAAAATATTGCTCTTGAGAAAGGTTGCTTTTAGGAACTAATGTTTTTACTAGATTTGTGTTTGCATTTGCAGCCGGGGTATTATCCATGGGTCTATTTTGCATACATGGGGTTTGACCCTAATTTGGTGGTCTATTATATGTGGGGTTTTGGTAACAAGGTTGGAAATGCCTATTGTTTTGAGTTTGTTTCCTTTCCAAGGTCATCAACTTATTAGTCATCTTTTGAACCACTGAGGAATGGTCTTGAAACTTTTTGTCCATATCAGTGCTCTGATCCTTGATCTTGTCAACATTTTGCATCAAATCTTATATCATGTTCTTCAACTCTCCTAACTCATTAGAAGATGTAAAGGCTATTGGAGTTATGACAAGAGGTTGACTTGTAGATTTGGCAGGAATAAGGGCTACCGAAGGTTGACAAGTAGGCATATTAGAAAATAGAGGCATTGGACATCTTAGGGTTAACTTCCCTCCTTGAATCAAAGTATTCTTTGCTCTAATGACAATCTCATATGCAGTTGGTAAGCTATCCCATCCCATGGTTTGTAAAGTAGTAGTAATATTACTATTGAAAGCTCTTAGGTAATATAAAAAGGCAATACCAAGGGAGGGTTTTACTACAACAGGTATTCTATCCCATGCCTTTTGGAATCTATAATTAAATTCTGTCATGTGTTTATGGGGAGCCCTTTTTATGGTGGTCAACAGGTCTAGGAGATATAAGTAATCACTTTTATCGTGATGTGAATATCAGGATTTAACTGTGTGATTTTGAGTCAAACTCGATGACCCATGTTTCATGAGTAGTGATTCAACATGAATCCATCTCTCATGAGAATAAATGGAACACTTAGCACTCATTGGATCTAGGTGATGCTCACAAGGGTGAAGCACCGAGACTTCCCGGGAGGTCACCCATCCCAGTACTACTCCAGCTTGAGCACACTTAACTACAGAGTTTTCTCCACAGTTAAACCCAAAGCTTGCAACCCCATTTTGCAAAACCTTCACCAAGTGTTGTGCCTTATGAACCATTCATTAGAAAGCCCCTTAAGCTCATCAATTGATAAGTAGGACATGATTTCCACAGCTAGTCAAATTGTGATGTAAATATCAGGATTTAACTGTGTAATTTTGAGTCAAACTCCATGACCATGTTTCATGAGTAGTGATTCAACATGAATCCATCTCTCATGAGAATAAATGGAACACTTAGCACTCATTGGATCTAGGTGATGCTCACAAGGGTGAAGCACCGGGACTTCCCGGGAGGTCACCCATCCCAGTACTACTCCAGCCTGAGCGCGCTTAACTACAGAGTTTCCTCCACAATTAAACCCAAAGCTTGCAACCCCATTTTCAAAACCTTCACCAAGTGTTGTGCATTATGAACCATTCATTAGAAAGCCCCTTAAGCTCATCAATTGATAAGTAGGACATGATTTCCACAGCTAGTCAAATTGTGATGTGAATATCAGGATTTAACTGTGTGATTTTGAGTCAAACTCAATGACCCATGTTTCATGAGTAGTGATTCAACACGAATCCATCTCTCATGAGAATAAATGGAACACTTAGCACTCATTGGATCTAGGTGATGCTCACAAGGGTGAAGCACCGGGACTTCCCGGGAGGTCACCCATCCCAGTACTACTCCAGCCTGAGCGCGCTTAACTACAGAGTTTCCTCCACAGTTAAACCCAAAGCTTGCAACCCCATTTGCAAAACCTTCACCAAGTTTGACTCAAAATCACACAGTTAAATCCTGATATTCACATCACAATTTGACTAGCTGTGGAAATCATGTCCTACTTATCAATTGATGAGCTTAAGGGGCTTTCTAATGAATGGTTCATAAGGCACAACACTTGGTGAAGGTTTTGCAAATGGGGTTGCAAGCTTTGGGTTTAACTGTGGAGGAAACTCTGTAGTTAAGCGCGCTCAGGCTGGAGTAGTACTGGGATGGGTGACCTCCCGGGAAGTCCCGGTGCTTCACCCTTGTGAGCATCACCTAGATCCAATGAGTGCTAAGTGTTCCATTTATTCTCATGAGAGATGGATTCATGTTGAATCACTACTCATGAAACATGGGTCATCGAGTTTGACTCAAAATCACACAGTTAAATCCTGATATTCACATCACAATTTGACTAGCTGTGGAAATCATGTCCTACTTATCAATCACTTTTATCCTCAAAATGCTTGCACAATCCCTCTCCTAGATCATCCCAATTATGGATAGAGTTGTGTGGTAATCCTTTATACTATTGCAATGCTTTTCACTTTAATGATGAAGCTAAAAGTATAACAACATCATCCTCTCTAATACCATGTATATAGCAAATATTTGTAACTTCTTGAATATGTTCTATTGGAGAAATAGAAGTTTCATCAGTGAAGTCAGGGATACTTTTTAATGTATACATTGGTATGTCATGTCTCTAGGGTAAGATGAGAGGACTCCCTCTAGTGAAGGTAGCAAACACTTGATTTCTAGCCATGTGGAACAATGATCTATTCAAATGAGAGGATAGGACTCTAGGCTATGGTCTACCAGCAGGAGGAGTAGAAAGAGACCTAGCAGGTGTATGAGTTACTTCAAAGCTCCTAACTAGTGAAAGAGAGAGTCTAACTCTTCTTCTTCTAGTGGATGAAAGAGAAAGTTGGGGAAACTAAAAATTACCTCTAGAAGATGCCCTTATGTGAACCCTGGGCATTAATTGCAGCAACTATAGTCTAAGAACCAGAATTAAAGATGAAGTCACTGAGTGCTTTAATGAGATCCTCTTGAAGGCTTGAAATGCTAAGAGCAACACTAAAACCTCAACATATTAGTTTAAATCTCTCAATTGACATCAACAACCGGTAGACTTCAAAATGAACTTTTGTGCCAAAATTTGTTGTCACAAAAGCTTGCACCCTTACCTAAAGTTTAACATAAAGGCAACCTTGTGAAACATGAAAATAATTTCCAAGCTATGGGACTTAAACTATGAGATTGAGTCTTTGGAGAAGGTCAACTTCCTTACTATTAGGGTGCACAATACTACTTCTTTCAAGGAAAAGGGGAGAAGAATTGCCTAACCTAAATCTAAAATGAAAGGAGGTGATGCACCAAATAGTTTGTTTGATCTTATCTCTACCCAAGACTTAAATACACATCAATATGTCTCCAATGTACATAACTCCCCAACCATAATTACCCCTCACAACTCATATGCATATCGGGAACTAGATGAAATGCTACAAGGAAGAAGCTTCACAAGATAATATTAACAAAAAGAAAAGTAGATACAATATATAACTTGAAGAAATAAGAAGCAACACTAATAGAAGGCAAGAAGGGATGCACAATATTAATGGTGGAAGAAGGTAAACCAAGAGATTATATGTGTACAAGGCAAGGGAAATTATAACTCTAGAGCATAGAATGCTACAGTCAAAGAATTAGAGAAAGAGACCAACCCTTAAAAACATATTTACAACTGCCTTTTAAATAGTTCAGGCATAACTCAAACGTAACCATGAGTTCAAACTCCAACCATAATGGATTTTAGTTACAGAGGAGAGAAATAATTGAGTATCATAAGAAAATCTAATTGTGGAGTGTTCCTACTAATGGAAGTGAAAGGAAGAGAAAAAAAAAGAGTGCGCCCGATCGGAAGAGATCAAATCACTGAAAATATGATCATTTCATGCATTAAAGAGGTGTGGAGGATATTGACATCGTACAAAACAAGCCAAAGAAGTTGCTCCACATTGAAGAACATGCCCTTATAGTGTGCTATGGCCGTAGGAAGTTGATTCATGTCATTGAAAAAAAGTGCGGGAAGGGATAACACGATGTGTCATTTGCTTGCAAAATGTAGAGTTGACTGTGGGGGAGGAATCTGATTTTCCCAGAAACAAAAGTTGGTCACTGATGTAGATCATCTCTTTGAAATGGATGGTTGAGATGTCATGAAAGTCTTTCCAAAAAAAGATTAAGACACAACCATTGATCAAGATGCTCCCTTTTAAATAGATAGATGAGATGCCACAGAAATCTCCAAGATGCGCTAGATCTAATGGCTATCGTATCTTTGCAAGAGGTTGAGGTAGAGACATGAAAACATGAGAGCTATCAAATTTGGAAATCTCAGCAAAGCAGGAAGTAAATAGCATGAAAGGTGGGAACCCCACCACATGGTGCAATTCTGGGCTTCAGAGCCTTGTGAAAACACTGCAATATGAAGAAACATTGGATTGGAGATGCATGACAATGTGATGTTGGATGACGTGTTGAAGTTAACCACCTATGAAGATAGAAAGACATAACCACCCAAAGACACATGGCATCATCTCATGTTCTTGTCAAGATGAGTAGATATCATGCAAAACCATGAGATTCGTTGGACCCTACGCCATGGGGCACAATTACGGGTTCTAGAGTGTCAAAGAAATACTATAGCATGAAGAAATGCTAGAATGAAGACACATGGAAGCATCTTGTGTCTTTGTAAACTTGAGATGATACTCCACAAAAACATGGGAGTCATCAATGTGTTTTTCTATTTGATAGAACCAACAACAATCTTTTTAATCTTTCATTGAATCTCCACCATCGATCTATGTATGTGTATATTAGGTTGACTTAAACATCGGAGATGGGACATGTGGTGACATCTTGTATCTTCATAAAACTTCGCTAAGCTAGACATGAAGATACAAAAATTGTTGATCTTTTCTACTAATAATCTAGCCCATTGAAGGTTTCTTTGCTCGGATATCAGTGATGGGCTAAATGGAGCTGAAAATAGCCAACAATAACCATTAACAACAGTCTGTCTTAGTAAAAGAGAACATAGAGATAAACTTAGTACACACACATATAGACACATGTTAGATAAGGAACCTCACCTAAGATTTTATGCAAAATCGGTTGAGGTACACATGGCCTTCAAAATAGGAGGAGGCTCTTATAAGTGGACACCAATAACACATAAAATTGAAGGATAACTGGATCAAAACAATGAAAGTAAAAGGAAAATAAAATGTCATGGTTTCATCTCAGTCCCATTATGACAATATTTTTGGACCATTATTTGTGGAAAATCCAATATTTGTGGACCATTATGCCAAAAGTTATGTGCAATAGTGTCAAGTTTGTTTAGTTCTCTGTGGATGAAAGTCATTATATGATTCTCGTAACAAGTTGTGGAGTGTAACAGTGGCAATTTTATAGCAAGATATGTGGTGGTTGCTTTGGAAGATGTGTGTCAATGGTGAATGAGTAGGTGTACCATGGCACAACAATGTTAGAGTGCATCAACAAGTGTACTTGGTACTTGTGCCACAAGTTGCATAGAGTGAATGCATGGCCAAGCTGAAAATGTGTAATGCATGTTGAGTGATGGCCATGAATAGATGAGCGTGTGCATGTGAAATGAAGCACATTGAAGGAATAAGTATCACAACTATGGGAGATTAAATCTTTAGAAAGGCAAAGTGAGTGTAAGGCTATTAACATGGCAGGCTCGCTAGACTAGTCACAAAAGGAGGTAGAGATGGGGGATGTCACTCATGTAGGGTAGGTGAGGCAAGGGCAAAGGATAAAGCATACTTTTCATATGTCAAGTGAACTAGTATACCAACCTAAGCTCTAGGCACTCATTTGTGATCATGGTGAGTTGAGTCAGATAAAGCCATTGCAGACACACCTAGAGGCTCAGGTGTCAGGGTGGAAGAATCTCCCTTGTCAGCATTATTAATGTTGTCAGGGAGTGTAGCGTAGTAGGAATTGTAGGAGGAATTGGTTGGTGATCCTATGATGTGAGCGAAAGGTAGCCTATTGGGGTGATAAAAAGCATGCCAAAATTATCTATAAGTGTAGGGGAGACAAACTATCCTGGGAAGACCACATAAAATGTGTAGAGGATGACTGAGGATGTCAGTGTGGGTGAGGTGACAAGTGCAACAAGTCAGTTGATTAGCCTCAAAATCTTGATACAAGGGTTGATGAGTGAGGAGATGGGAGCATTGGGTACGACTAAACCAAAATTGAAGGTTGAAGCTATGGCACAAGCAACATGTGAAGTGGAGGAGTTGTTGAAACTACTGGTTGTAGAGAGAGTTTGGGCAAACAATGTGAAATAAGAAGTCACATTTTTGTTAGGTTTAACAAATAAAGCTTGTGAGGATGGAGTGTAAAAAAAAGACAGATGACTCCAAGTGGTGTTGAATGTAGAACGAGCTTGAGTGTAATCTTTGGAAGCTAAGTTGCAAGTAGAAAGATCACGAGTAGAGGGAAACAAGGCATGAATTTAAGCTAAGTGAGCATGGGCACAACGATTGCAGGATGCTCTAAGGATGGCTCAAGTGGGTTTGGAAAGTGCATAGAATGTGCTGGTGTTATTGCAAGTGTAGTTAGAGTCTTTTAAGGATCTAGTGTCAAAAATGAACATCGTGTGAATGCAGTTGCAAGAGCATTTGGTGGCTAGTGAGGCAATTTTAGCAACGAATTGGTGAGACAAAAGTAGACATGGAGCACTGGAAAATGGTGTCCAAATAGATGCAATAGGAGCATGATGTGGCTCAACAAGAAATCATTGCACTGAGTATCAATAAACTATTGGAAAACATGTTTGTAGATATGTAAAGGATAGTGAAAGTGCATTAGGAAGCCACATATTATATGGGTTATATTATCAAACAATCTCATTGGAGTAGGAGACCTAGTTTTCGGATAAATAATTTATGTAGTTGTTGAATTCTCAACTGCATAGTGGGAAGTTCCCAATACCAATGGATGTTGTTTGGGTGTGATGAGAATCAATGCTAGGAGTGTCATCTTTTGGCATGGCATCGAGGGAAATGCCCCCAACCGAAAATCCCACCATGCCACCTCCACAAGGAAGGCCAAAATGAGTGTTATGCTAGGTGTTGCATTAGATGTAATTGTACCTTTGCCTTTATAATAAATGAAAAGTGTGTTGTCCATGGAAAACAAAAGGGGTAGCTTGCACACTTTGTGCGTCTATGTACAATTTAATGGAAAGTGTTTGATTTTTTTTTGGTATTTTTGAGAGTTGTCAATTTTTTTGGTATTTTTGAAACTGTTTGGGATGTTTTTGGTATTTTTGAAACTGTTTTGGATGTTTTTTGTATTTTGAAACTATTTTGGATGTTTTTGGTATTTTTGAAACTATTTTGGATGTTTTTACTATTTTTGCAAGAGAGGAAAGTTGTCAATATCCACAAAAAGTGTGGATAAGGGATATTTGGAGGAAGATTGGCCTTCACTTATGTGTGATAAGTAGATGCCAAAAAAAAAGAATTGAAGGTGGGCTCTCAATGAAAGATGAGTACAAACTTGTGTAACGTTTTGAAAACATAAGTCTACTAGGTGTAAAAAGTAGGAAGTGCTAACTTATGAATTATAGGTAGAACTTGATTAAATTTTTTTGTGTATATTGATAGCCTTTACAAACAACTTAGAGCCAAAGTCGTGATTTTTCTCTAGGTGTGGGTTGAGACAGATACTTATGGGGCTAGTTGACGGGTATGTGGGCCTAAAAAGGTGTTGTACGGCCCGAAAAGGGCACATTGAGCCTAAAACATTGTTAGGGGACCCAAAAAGGGTGTTTGGGCCTTGGAATAGGCATTTGATGGCCTAACAAGGTGTCAAATGGCCTAAAGAGGCGCTAGGGGCCCCAAAAAAGGGTGCGTAGGCCTTGAAAAAGGTGTTTGGGCATAGAAAAGGTGCTATGGGGTTCGAAAAGGGCACTTGGGCCTTGAAAAAGGTGTTGGATGGCCTAAAAAGGTGCTAGGGGGCTCAAAAAGGGTGCTTGGGCATTGAAAAAGGCATTGGATGGCCTAAAAAGGTGCTAGAGTGCCCAAAAAGGGCGCTTAAGGATGATGCGGTCTTTCAAATGCTTACTTTTTCTAAGGCACAGGTTGCTCCAAGGGTTAAGGGTTTGACCCACGTATCATTCAACCTCTTGTTGTGCTTCCTACGATTGGGAAGTAGGCTAGCATGGTAGAGTGCTAGCAACATTATTGTTGTGTAGTAAAATGGAGGCCTAGCTGGATGTCGATGAAAGATTGCAACAGATATCTGTGGCAATCAAAGTGATGCACACTTTGTTAGACCTACAAGCCTGTTCCAAAGTCATGGATCACAAGGTCTTTTATGTTAGCATTGGTATATTTGTTGAAGGACATTGAGTAATCGTGGCCTCTGTAACATAAATAAGTCTAGAAATGCTTCTAGATTTTTATTAAGGAATAGAAAGGTGTGAAGAGAAATATAAGAAAAACTCTTTGGCTATTCGTGTTGTGCTAGATTTTCCCAAGCTCAGAGATATGGTTGAAGAGATAACGCCACTATGTCTTAATTTCTTATGGAAAAATGGAAGGTGGTGATAGACCCACTTTGTAAGAGCTCATAGGATAAGGATTCTGTCATAACTTATTTAAATATTTTTCAATGTAGGGGGCCTCACCATTTTTTTCATATAAAATCAATCGAGTTATGCAAACCCATCCCGAAGGAGTGACAATTATAGACATACACCAGCTTGACATGAAAGTAATGGATCATCGAATTAAAAAATATAAAAATAATTCATGCAAAATTAACATGTTTGTGATATGCTTCAGATTGTTTGTTTTCCTCTTTTTTAAAAAGGATTTTTGACTATTTTTGATCTGGTAATAGTGAAAAGGGGAATGATGTGAGATTTGTTGGAATATGGAGAGCACAGGGATAGGTTTGAAATCTAGAAGGGATGTTTGGGACCACATGAAGAGTTACAGAGATTGAGAGTGGATTTTTGGGAACACATGTACATTTATGAAGGCTAAAAGTGGGTTTTTGGGACAATTATGTGTATTTATGGAGGTAAAAATGAACTAATATGGATTTATGGAGGTAAAAATGGATTTTGGGAGCACATATAGATTTATGGAGGTTAAAATAATTTTTTTGGACCACATACGGATTTATGGAGGTAAAAATAGATTTTGGGACCACATGGTGGTAGGAGATATTTGAGATGTACAATGATATTCCTGTAATTCATACCTGTAGTAGTTGAAAACATAATCAGACTCCATGTTGTTGGAATTACAAGTAGGAAAGGTAAACTTCTAAGAGGTGGGGGGGGGGGTGAATAAACAATTATAAAATGAGCCCATAAAAATTTTCACCACTAATCCATCTCATGCATTCAATAGATAAACTTGAAATAACATGCAAAGCACATACATCTAAAACATGTGAACACATAAGCAATCGCACATTTGACACCTGATATGATTACCCATAAACCCTCCAAAGCAAAGGTAAAACTAGGGTGGGGATGACACCCACAATTCTTCACTAATACAACAATAAAGTGTATCCAATTAAGGTTACAATGGTTTGACCATGAAACATGATTTGCCCTATGAAAGTCCTACCCTGTTGAAGGCTTACAAGGACTATTAAGTCCCACCTTGTTAGAGGATTTCAACACCCTATTAGAAGTGTGCCTTGCTAAAGGACTTCAGAACATTCACTTGGAATGTCACCTTGTTAAAGGATTTACAATAATCTATTAGGACTACTCCACCTATGAGATTTAACTAAAATCACCTGTTAAGATGTTTTAGCATAGATTTTGCGATTAGCTCTGGTAGCTTGATTAAAGATCAAATCCATACAATGTCCTTCTTGATCCTCTCTGATTTGGTATGTTAATGCTGTATCCTTTATCCTTGTTCTACTCAAACTGATTCTACAATTCACTCTCTATATCTTCTAAGTCTCCATGAATGCTCTATTTTTCACATGAAAACTTCACTATTCTCCTCCTTTAATTCCTTGCATGCTCATTATGAAGTTTGGGGTTTTGTCCTCCTTAAGAAGACTAGAAGACTTAGGGTTAGGTATGAATCTATGACTAAGATTCATCCTTTTTGCCACTTAATCCTTCCCTTTTTCTGATTGGCTACATGTAATTACATAGGGAATCTACATACAGATTCATCCTTATCTTCACAAGGTCATATTCTATCCTTAGGTCAGCTAAAAAATGGTTTACATAGTTGTTTGTCCAATCATAAACAAATATGTCCAATATGTGATGCTCAACACTTGAAGTTACTGATGCTCATCACATACTATAATTCTGTTTTTGACTCGACAGCTGAACTTCCCGGTGTTTACTATTTTCTTGGCACTTGAATCACTCGGCATGTATTGTTTGCTCGACACTAGAGTGACTTAGCACATGAGTGACTCAATACTCATTGCAACTTGACCCAGTCTTGTATTTACATAACATACTCAACATGCATTACTAGTTTGGCATGAACTTAGTGAATGACTTAAGTGTGTTGACACTCAATTGTGAAAACCAATTTGAGATCAACAATCTCCCTTGTTGACATGAGTGTCAAAAACACTTAACTTTACATAATCAATCTAACCTTCTTGAGTATAATATATTCACAACTCGGCCTATATACAAAACTTCAAAATTTTCAAAATTTTGTAATATACTATATACCTCAAAATTTATAACTCCCCCTGAGTTAATGTGCCTAATCTATATCAAAAATCTGTTCTCCATTCTAAGTAGATTTGTCTCTTACTGATACTCTTTGTCTTCAATGCACTGATGCTCTTGATTGTGTTTGCTCGCCCTTTGATTTATTTTGTTTATCTCCCTCTTTTCATTCACTTGTATCTCCTTGTTATTCTTTTATCATCTCCCCCTTGCTTACTTATCTCCCCCTTTTTGACACTTATGTCAAAGGGTATATACACTGATGGTGTATCTATCCAAAAAGGATTTGTGGACCTCCATGATTATTTTCAGAGCAGCATCCCAATTGTCACATGCAACATCCAATGACTTTATTTGGATTACTATCTCTGCTACAACGTGAACTAGTCCATCAGATGTAGAAAGATTAGGATCTTTCTTCAACAATGTTTTTGCAAATCCTAGTTCTTTATGGAGTATCTCCATATGATGGGGAAGGGAGGCTTGGATATTAATCAACTTGGTCCTTATATTATCCTCTTCTGTTGTTAACACAACTAGTTGACTCTGTGATTGAAGCAATAAGTGAAAATGCTTCTTACTCTAAGCTGGGTTCTAAGGTAGTTGCATACCTGATACTTTTAACTTTCTCTCTAGACTCAGAATTCTATGGCTTGTTTCTTGTGTGAAGAGCATGGGATCACACAGTTTAGTGTACAATGAGAATATATTTTCAAGTACCTTCTTCACTTTCTCAATTTTTTTAGCCAATTCAACTTGTTGCAGTGCTATGTCACTAGATATCTTTTCATTTACTTTCCCTTAAAATTTCCTTTCAGACCATTCCACAAGTTTTGCATTGGTCTCCTAGTCTTCATTGTTCATTTGTTCCACAATTTATGATAACTGTTCCAATAGTGGCTTTGATTCTTTAGGTGTTTGCAAGCTGAATGCATCTAAGAATATGTCTTTGATTTATTGTAATGCTTGCCTCTGTATATACTCCTTTTTGAGTATTTCCTAATTTTTCTTCTTTTCCAAGGTTTGTTGCATTATGACTATCTATTCTAATGTTATGTTTGCATAATCATATTTAGGTATCACTATTTCTTCATCTAGAGTTACATCTCCATAGTGAATAGCCTTAGAAACCTTGGAGAAACTTGAACCTAGGGCTGATATCTGCAATGGTATAGCTTCAGTGCTTGACTCCTGAAGGACTTCTGTAGGACTGCCAAATGTTGGTAATGTTACCAATGCTTGAGTGGCCTCTTGTTCCTTCTCCTTTGGTATGTCCTTAATTTCTTCAGATCTACTTCCATCAATCACTTAGGTACAATAGTTTGTGTTGTAGGTACAATAGTGTCTTTTTGTCTTGTTTGCTCTGTTGTGGTTTCCTTTTCCTCTTCTCTTCTAATCTGTTGATGTTCAACCAAATCAACTTTATCAGTTGTGTCAACCTTTGTTTATATGTCTACTGATGTTTGTGTTAAAGGTTGAGCACTAGTAGCTAAAGCGATGGAAAAAGGTGGTTCTAGTGTGTTTACCTTATCCCTTGTAATGTTAGCTATTGCTTTCTAAAGTTCATCAACACTGACCAATATTGGATTCTCACACAATCTGGCTTGTAGTGTGGATTGGTCAAGAATTTTCTTGAGACCTTCTACAGTTAAAGGATTAATGTTTAGAGTTGAATTATTAGGAACATCCTTAACAATTATAGTTTTGTAGGCATGCTTGTGTCTTGTGGAGGGCTCATGCTAGGCATTTGTATGTTTTGCACGTTCTGTTCATCCTACTACTCTTCAGCTGTAGCCATGTCATCTTTTTATTTTTGTGTCTCCTCCATAGTAGTATCCTTTTCTGAATCTTCTTTCTCCTTATCATTGTTGTCATGATCATTATTTCTTCCCTCAAAGGGATCTTCTTCTCCTTCTTTAATAGTTGTCAACCCTTAGATCAATTTCCACATTTGGGTGGATTTCTTGACAACATCTTCAATATTGTTATGAAGAATGCTAAATGCCCTATATTTGGGTGCAAATCTTTCACCATATTGCTCGTTTGCTTTAACAATTTGTCCTCTTGTCAAATCTGGCATCACCTGAGCTACTGTAGATTCTCTTATTTATTCTCCAGGTTTAAATAATAATGCCCCTTATTTTCAATAATATTATACAAATCCTTAGGCATTGTATAATCTAATTCAAGTGGAGTGTTCTTGAATTTAGACATTATTGCATATATTGATTCCTCAATCCAATTTTGTTCTTCTCTACTAAGCTTCCCAAAATCATTATTTTTCAAATAAGATAAATCTACATTATTCTTAACATTCTTATAGAGATTCTCAAGATTAGATTTTTGTGCATGACTTACCACTCTAAAATGGCTTGTATCTTCAAATTCTTTTATTTCATCATCTGTCTCTGGTTGTGCAATGTATTTTCTCCTTTTCTTTTTTTGCTCTGGCCCTTCTTGTTTAGTAGCCTTGGCCTTTTCTTTGGCTTTCTTTTTGGCCTTTTGTGTAGTGACCCTTGTGTTTTCCTTGGTTGTAGGTGCTGAAGGCTTTTCTTTGCTTGGCTTTGCAATCTTTTTACCCTTTGTCTTTGCTACAGGCTGAGCTTTGGACTTTCTCTTCTTTGGTTTTGCCTGTTCTAATGCTTCCTATGCTTCCTCAACACCCTTATCTTCAATGGCTTCAACCATGCCTTGGGTGAAAGCAAGAGGTTCTTGGGATTGTTCCCATTCTTCCTTTTCATCCTCTTCATCATCTTCTTCTTCTTCACCAAATCGGGCCTTGATTTTCTTTATCAATTTGTCTTTCTTTTTCACTGTGGAGGCTGTCTTAAACTCCATTTCAACTTTGGACTTCATTACATCATAGTTACCAAATATTTTAGTAATTTTATCAATCTCCTCTACTAGGAGTGCAGTAATGGCAGATGAGGCTTCATCAACATTGATTTCATAGCCTAGGGGTCTTAACCATCTTACCTTGGGTACTATTGCCTGAATGTATGTGTAAACAATATCTACAAGAAAACATATGTCATTGTAGTATTGTTCAACTACGAAGATAGGCATTCTCAACCTCTGCTTCATAGATTTCTTAAAGTCTTCAAAATAGCTTGTCTTTACGGTTTCAAAGTTCTCATTCATCTGCTCAATATATTCATTGATTTGCACAACCACTGATCTATTGGTCTTCCAACTTATTTTTCCAAAGGATGGGAATTCATTCTATCCATAGAAGAATATGCACACAAGTATTGATCCAAATTTACATTGTGCACTTTTTCTCTTCCTAATGGCACCTAGGTTTTTATTTATCTGCTATAATTGAAGTTCTGCAAGATCATAAGTACGATCTTTCTTGACAATTTTATAACCAACATCGACTGCAATGCATGGGACACTATTTAAACCTACTTAACTAATAAAATTTATGAGAAATAACCCTAATATAAAAATCAAGTAATAGGTTAGTGATAGTATCTATTGTCATTCCGCGCTTATTCCATTTTGCACCTGTGTTCTTCTCAATTACCTCCTTTGAGTCGCTTTATAGGGTCTTTGGCTGATCTAGGGTTGGATAACCAGTCACCCTATGAACAATTCTCTTTGAAATCATGATTGGTTCTCCTTCCAACCATATACATCAATCATGTATCTTGTTCAACACTACTTCTATCCATTCTATTTTGAAAATTGTGGGAAAATCTAGGGCACGGGTCAAACCCTTTCTCTCCACAATCTTAAATTCTTCCTTCAAGACACCATTTTCACACAACTTATCATAAGCTTTCCTTATTTCCATGTCACCTATACCTCCTACTTTGTAGTTGTAACATTTTCTCACATCTTGGACCATTATGACCTTGGGTGGAATCATTGATAACACGCCTAATGGGTCATTTTTATAGGCAATGTCTGGGATGGGTTTGAAATTTGGTTGTTTGACTTCATTGCTGACTAATTAGACATAAAAAACTTCTTTCTCATTTACATTCTTTGAACTAGAAGCCATTTTGTCAAACTAGGGTTTTACAAATTTTAAACTACGTAACTTGGCTTATGAAGAATACCTCGAAGATTCGGTGAACTGGAGTTGGATCATTACTAGGATCTTTGTAAATGCTTCAAACTAGATTCTAAATCACCTCTTCACTTTGCTTGCTTTGACTTGAATTCATAATGATGAAAAAAGGTGAAAATTGACCTTATACCCTTAAAAACTTAGCATTTAATGCTTGGTACTTGTACAACTGTAAAATCATCATCAATACAATTTCTGTTCCATTCGACATCTATAGAGACTTCCCTCACTTGGCAGTTACTACAGACTTGGCTCTAACTATCTTTGACTAGCAGCTATACATTAACTAGTATTTCACTTGGCATACACAGAAGACTTTTCATGTTTGGCAACAACATAAAAACTTGAAGATTTAACCTTGAATTTTCCACAACTTCTTGCATCTTAATTCATGCTAATGTAGTATTTTTAGTGCTAATTTCTTTTGGAATTGATGTACAATGAAAAACTTTAAGTATCAGTCCCACATACCTCTTGTTTACTTAGTTTGATGAAGTATGACCTCTTGACCCATTGGGTGAAGTGATCCCTTCTCTACTTGATGTACTGCCAACATCTTTCTTCTTCCATGTCTTGTTCATCTCATTCCTGATGTGTTCAACATCTTCCTTGCCTTTACCTTTATCAAATTCACAACTTGGTGCCTTGGACCTAGTTGGACAATGCTTGCTAATGTGACCGGTCTTGTGATAGTTGAAACCTGTGTTTTGACTCAACCATCTCTTCTTTGTTACCATTGAAGTGAGCCCTAATGCAGTTTTTAGGTACATGT
This sequence comes from Cupressus sempervirens, assembly GCA_028749045.1. Classification (NCBI taxonomy): domain Eukaryota; kingdom Viridiplantae; phylum Streptophyta; class Pinopsida; order Cupressales; family Cupressaceae; genus Cupressus; species Cupressus sempervirens. The sequence goes on from CM053791.1 coordinate 555,206,973, forward strand.
CCATATTCCTGACAGTAATGACAACTATATCTTGTATTTTAATCCTAGTTATAGGAGTTTTCATAGCTTCTTACCTTTGTTGGCTTGCTTGATGACCATGTGGACTTCGATCTGCATTCAAAGGCTTTATGTCCATACTTCTGACAATTGTAGTAGTGTCCTTCAAATTTTGGTGCATGCATGGTTCTAGTTTTGCATTCATGTGCCTGATGACCTTGTTTGTTGCACTTGTGGCAATGAGTCATGTTCTTAGGATTAGTATTTTGATTTGTATTCTTACTCCTAAACACATTAGCTATATGTCCTTTCTTACCACAATGATGACAAGTAGGTTTGGAGTTCTTACCTTTATTGTTCCTTTCCATAGTAGCTTTGGATGATTCTCCTTCTTTAGTGCTTGTGCAACTCAATACTGATATATCTCTACTAGATCTAAGGGATTTTAGTAGCTACTCAAAGTACTTGATGTCTTCATTTGGCTTGATGAAACTTTCAGAAAATTCCTTTTCTCTTTTCAGGTCATTCTACAGTTGTTCATTCTACAACTTCAAAGTAGTTATCTCAATGTCCTTGATATTCAACTCATGATGAGCATTCATCATTTGGCTTAAGGTATCTAATTGCATGTTTGAGATCCTAGATAGCTCTGTTGACTTTTCTTCTAATTTTTTTGCCAAAACTCTTTTGTCTTCTTCAATCACGGCCTTGTCTTTTATAGCTTTCTTCTTTTGTTTAGTCACCTCACACAACAGTATAGCTTGTGATTCTTTCTTTGAGATTTTTGATCTCTTTGGTTTGTGCTCTATTCTTTTCCATTAGATCTACAATTGTTGCATCAAATTCACTACAGTTACCATAGACAAATAGCTTTGTGGTGTCAATCTCTTTATATTGTGTGTCATTTTTCTGCTATGACAATCTCTTTCCTTGTCTTTAGGGAACTCTTCAAAGCATCTCTAGCTTCATTCAGTTGATGTAGTACGAGATGTATTTCAATCTCTTGGTTCTCAATGGTCTTTCCCAACTTGTAGACTTCCATTTCAAGATCTTTTGAGAACTTAGCTCTGATACCAATCGTTAGAATTACAAGTAGGAAAGGTAAACTTTTTTTTGGGGGGGGCGGGGGGAATCAATAGTTATAACATGAACCCATATACTCATCCATCTCATGCATTTAATAGATAAACTTAAAAAAACATGCAAATCACATACATCTAAAACATATGAACACATAAGCAATCACACATTTGACACCTAATATGATTACCCAAAAACCCTCCAAAGTGAAGGTAAAACAAGGGTGGGGATGACACCCACAATTCTTCACTATTGCAGCAATAAAGTGTAGCCAATTAAGTTTACAATGGTTTGACCATGAAACATGATCTGCCTTATGAAAGGCCTGCCCTATTAAAGGCTTAAAAGAACTGTTAAGTCCCACCTTGTTAGAGGATTTCAACACCCTGTTAGAAGTGTGCCTAGCTAAAGGACTTTAGAACATCCACTTGGAATGTCACCTTGTTAAAGGATTTACAATAGTCTATTAGGACTACTCTGCCTAGGAGATTTAACTAAAATTGCCTGTTAAGATGTTTCAACATAGATCTTGTGATTAGCTTTGGTAGCCTAATTAAAGATCAAATCCATACAGTGTCCTTCTTGATCCTCTCTAATCTAGTATGTCAATATTGTATCCTCTATCCTTGTTCTGCTCAAACTAATTCTACAATTCACTCTCTATATCTTCTAAGTCTCCATGAATGCTCTACTTTTCACATAAAAAATTTACTATTCTCCTCCTTCAACTCCTTACATGATTGTTATGAAGTTTAGGGTTTCATCCTCCTTAAGAAGACTAGAAGACTTAGGGTTAGGTATGAATCTACAACTGAGATTCATCCTTGTTGCCACATAATCCTTCCTTTTTTCTAATTGGCTACATGTAATTGCATAGGGAATTCACATATAGATTCATCCTTATCTGCAAAATATTGTATTCTATCCTAAGGTCGATTGAAAAATGGTTTACATAGTTGTTTGTGCAATCACAAACAAATATGTCCAATTTGTGATGCTTGCCACTTGAAGTTATTGATGCTCGACACATGCTGTAATTTTTTTTCACTCGACACCTGAACTACTTGGCATCTATTGTTTTCTTGATACTTGAATCACTCGACATGTATTGTCTACTTAGAACTTGAGTTACTTGACACATGATTGACTCAACACTCATTGCAACTCGACCTAGTCTTGTATTTACATATCATAATCGACATGCATTACTAGTTTGACATGAACTTAGTGAATGACTTAAGTGTGTTGACACTCAATTGTCAAAACCAATATGAGATCAACACATGTTTCCTTCAAGCTAGTTCCCTCTTTTTTTTGGTTGGTTGTTTCTGTTTTAAGCTATTTCTAATGCCGAGGAACCATTGAACTACAATCCACAAGTGTTTCTCAATTGGGTATGTGCATATTTAATTCTCATTCAACACCTATTACCCCTTTTTCCTAGATGGTGTTGAAGCAAGCAATGAAAAGACTACAAACAAGCAAAATTGGCATGGAAAATTGGCCATGGCTTTTGTTGTTTTATGATTCTCATTGAAGGACTTGTGCTATTTGAGGAAAGCTTAAAGGTGCTATCTCAAAATCTTTTTATACTTGATTTTTGTTTTTGGAATGTTTTCTGGTTGTTTTTGATATTTTTAGATATGAGTCATTTGCTCAAGGCTTTAGTCATAGAACTTTTTGAGATGGATGTTGTTAAGGGGTTCTGCTAGTTGTTCCCCGTCACAATTGACAAGTTTGTAGGTATCTATCCCAAAAGTCTTTATGATGATATAATGGCCAATCTAGTTGGCTTCCCACTTTCCTTTCCTTTCCTTTCTTGACCTGCTTGATTTTTAAGGTTCTCACGGAGGACTAAATCTCTGATTTGAAAGACACGTGGTTTCACCTTCTTATTATAATGTCTAGTAAGCAATCTATTCTAATACACTTTGAGGTCTTCATGGGCTGTACATTTATCTTCCTCCAGGACTTCTAGTTTTTCTAAGTAGGCAACTCTGTAGTCTTCATCTGTCACAACATCATGTAGGGTGACTCTTAAAGATGGGATTTCAACCTCTAAAGGGAGAATTGCTTCACAACCATAGACAAAAGAAAAGGGGGTTGCCCAAGTAGGCATTCAAATACTTGTTCTATAGACCCATAGTGTAGGATTTAATTGTAAATGCCAGTCCTAACTAGTGTCATTGAAGATTCTTTTGATGATTTTAATGATGTTTTTGTTGGTGGTCTCTTCCTGAGCATTTCCTTGGGGATAATAAATTGAAGAGTAATGGTGAATGATATGATTTTTTTTACATAACTCATCAATTATTTGGTTTTTTAAGTACAAGGCATTATCTTTTAGGATAGCATGAGGTATGTCAAACTGACAAATGATGTGGTTAAGGTTAAACAAGGAAATTTGTTTTTCGGTGACATTTTTAAGTGGCACTACTTCAACCCATTTGGTGAATTATTTAGTTGTCATAATAATCCATTTATGGACGCTAGAGGAATGTGGATTAATCATGCCTATCAAGTCAAAACCCCACTAATAAAAAGGCCATGATGTAGCCAATGGGTTGAGTTCCTTAGCTAGTGCATGAGTGAGGTTACCATGGATTTGACACTTCTTACAAGTTTTAAGATAATCCATAGAATCCTTTTCCATGGTGGGCTAGAAATAGCCCATTTTAAGGATCTTTTTAGCTAGAGTGAACCCATTAGAAAGTGACCCACAAATACCTACGTGGACCTATTGGAGAGCAACTTTAGACTCGTAATTTTCTAGACATCTAAACAAAGTTCCATCTAAACCTTTTTGATACAATGTGCTAGCCACCAAAGTGTAACGTGAGGCTTATCACATAGAGTTTCATTTTTGGTTTTTGGATAAATTAAGAGGCATAAGGTTATCACACAAGTAGCAGAAATGGAATTATACCAAGGGGAGTTGGGAGTATCTAGGAAGCAAACAATGTGGGATTCTGGTTGAGTAAGTGTAGGTTGAACCACCTCCTCTACTAAGAATTCATAGTGTTCATGTTGGTCTGGTAGCTAGAGCAAAGAGGCCAAAGCAGCCTTAACATTGGCCACCCTATTCTTATCTCTAGGAATTTTCTCAAAGGTAATCTGAACAAAGCATTCTTGAGCGTGTTGAACAAATGTTTGTACGACAAAAATTTCTCATCTTTAGTGTGATATGTGTTATTAACATGATTGATGACCAACTGGGACTCTCCATAGACTTGTATTGCTATTGATTTCCATTCTAGTGCTAACTTGAGGCTAAGAGCTAATGCTTCATGCTCCACCATGTTATTAGTGCATGGGAATAATAACTTGTATGACTTTGGAATGGTGACACCTAGAGGTTTGATAAACAATATACTCATGATTGAACCATAATGTGTATAAGAACCATCAAAATAAAATTTCCATGTGACCGGCTCTATATGAAGAATGTTTTTATCTAGAAAATCTACTAAGATAGGATTTAGGCTTTCTAAGGGTGCATCAACTAACTAATTTGCAATGGCTTGTCCTTTGATGGCCTTCTGATCAACATACTCTATGTCGAACTCACTCAAGATCATTATCCACTTGGCTAGCCTTCTTGTTAATGTTATTTTACTCAAAAGGTACTTTAGAGGGTTTATCTTGGCAATGAGATTTACTTTATGGGTTAAGAGGTAATGACATAGTTTTTGGGAAGAAAAAATTACTCCCAAACATGCCTTCTCAATGATAATCGAGCTCATAATTGACCAAATTTTGACTAATGTAGAAGATGGCTCATTCCTTTCCTTGGTCATTCTATTGTGACAATAGGGATCCTATTGATTTAGTTTTGAGGGAGATATACAAAAAAAAAGGTTTGTGTTGCATAAGAGGCACCAAGATAGGTGGATTCATTATATAATTCTTAAGGAGGTCAAAAGTTGTTTAACATTAATTATCCAACTTGAAAACTACATCTTTGTGGAGGAGGTTAGTGAAAGGCACACATTTCTTGACCAATTGAGATATGAATCTTTGAACAGAGTGAAGTCTCTCTTGGAGAGAACATAGCCGGCTTAGGTTCTTGGGAGGTTTCATGTCAACAATGGCTTGTAATTTTTTGGGATCTACCTCTATCCCTTTGGCAGAGACAATATAGCCCAAGAGTTTTCCAGATTGTACCCCAAAAGCACACTTCTTAGGATTCACCCTAACTTTGAAAGCTTTGAGATGAGTACATATTTTATCTAAAATTGGAAGATGATCTTAACGGGTATGAGATTTTACTAGAATTTCATCTACATAATCCTCCATAAATATGTGCATCATGTCATGAAATATTATGGTCATAGCTCATTGATATGTGGCTCCTGCATTCTTGAGACCAAAGGGCTTAACGTTCCAATAGAATGTTCCCTATGCACAAGTGAAGGTTATTTTCTCTTGGTTTTCGGGTGCTATCTGGATTTGGTTATCACTAAAGAAGCCATCCATAAGAGAGAAATTAAATGTCCTACTATTAGGTCTATAATGGCATCAATGCTTGGTAAGGGAAAGTCATCTTTGGGACATGCCTTATTGACATCACTGAAATCAATGTAGATCTGTATGCTACCATCCTTATTTGAAATAGGCACAATGTTTGAGATCCATGAAGCATAGGCCAATGACTTAGTGAAGTTGGTATGAAGTAACTTCTCTAATTATGTTTTGACTAATAGTGCTATATGCGGATGCATTTTTTGAAGCTTTTGTTTGACTAGTTTAGCCTTTAGAGAAATATTGAGATGATGAAGAATCAAATTAGGATCTAAACCCAACATGTTAGCATAGGACCATGCAAAATTAATTTACCTTTCCTTGAAGAAGTGAATGAATTCAATTCTTTTATACGAAGTTAATGACCAAGCTAGGTGAATATTTCTCAGTTTTGCCTTTGTCCCAATATTAAATTTCTCTATTGGCTTAATTATAATAGACAACCTATCTTATGAATACTGAAGTAAAGTGTTAATTATCTCATCATTGGGTACCACAATTGGGTTTTCACCCTTAGATACATCACTTTTGTTTTCTTCTATTTTTTTAATCAAGACTCGCCACAACATGGTTTGGGTCGCTAGATTTTTTATATGCTTGACCCATTTTTGTGTGATGGAGATAATTGATACTTGACCCAGCTATAGGTGTTTCATTTGGTTCTAGTCTTACAGATGGTTCAACTACATTGAGGTATATGAAGATGTCCCAATTAGTATCGAAGTTAGGAATGTTATGAGGCTTAGTTGTATACCAGCTGATAAGCTTGAGATGGGTCAAGGATAATGGCTCAGGGTATGGATATGGTTCAACTAGATTCAAAGACATGACCTAGTTTAATGGCTCATACATTGTATCAAATTAGTCTACAACGTATACTTTTTCTAAACTATCTAGGAAACTAGAGTCTTTGAGTTGCTCACTATCCTCATTTTCAGTTTCTGTAGGAAAGAAATATGGAAATAGGGTTTGGAACTAGAATCTTTAATTAGGTTCATCATCACCATGTGATGTAAGATTATGTGTTTGTTCTATACTTGCTTCTAAACCATTCTGTCATGAATTGACTCTTTGCAGTGAGCTAGAAGCATATTCTTGTTCTATGGTAGTACTCTGTGTGGAAATATGAATTAAATCACATTCTTTGTCATGGGTATATTCCTTAGATAATGAATCAAGTTCCCACTTAGTGGAGTTGTCATCATCCTCCTTATTGGTGGCATCCCTAAATGGTCCATCTGCAAGGTAGAGATCCAGGAAAGATAGGTTTACATTCTTTGGATCGAGTACTTTCTAATCTACATTGTCTTTTTATTTTGGTATCCAAATCAAAGTGGAGGAGGATGGACCTCTATATTTATGTCATGAATTATCAAGAGGTGATGGCTTAGGATAGGGTGGAAAACCTTCATTTTCTTTCTCTGAATAGCCTACCCCCACCTTTAATATATTTAGCCTAAAATGTGCTGTTAGTGGTTCAAAAATGCATGTGCCTCTTCCCAAAGGACCTTCACCTGGGTAACCCATTTTCTTTAGTTAGTCATAAGCCTTTCCAAAAAAGTGGGGGGAAATATCAACATTTAATATCCTTTTATTTTCCTCTTCTTTGATGCTTGAAGATATATTGCTTCCTTTGATAAAGTGTTAATGTTACCTCTGGTTTTACCGCCAAAGATTTAAATTCAAATCCACGGCTTGTTCAACGGTTAGCCTAAAAAATTATTATTTTAATGTCTCGACCCGCGAGTTTTCTTACCTTCAGATCTAAGCAGATCGACGGTAAGCGCCATTGCGTTATAAAGAAAGTGCACATATTTTACGATGGCGCGATGATGCCCTGGCGACACGTTGCAAGGGTGGGTCCGGCATTCGGAAGATCAGAAGTTTCATGGTGGTGGGCAACGGGTTTTCACGGGCCAGAGGTTCCAAAGACCGGCAAGGCGCCATAGCGCCAATGAAAAACCAATGCGTTTTTCGATGGTGACATAGTGCCCAAACAGAAAAGTTCATCACGACGAAGAATGACCAGACAGGTGGGTCCCGACGGTACTCCGCATGTATAGTTTGTCAGCCCAGCGTCACGGTGACAAATCAGAAATAGCCGCATGTAACCAGGCTGGAGTCTCTATCAGTACGGTTAGCACAGTCAAGGTTTATGATCTCCATCGTCGGATTGGATTGCATCAACGGATGGCGCCATCTCGCTATGGCGGAGATGCGCAGATTTTATCATGGCGACATAGCGCCCACCCGCCACGTGGCCGTTCTGTGGATCAAGTCTCGGGTTCGCCAGTTGGTGTTCATCGAACCAATCAGATGATGCCATGTGTATGTGTCAGAACACGACGTACTGCGGGCCCAGTAGTTTTCAGAAAGGATGGTAAGTGAAGTACGACGTCGCTCTGATCATCAGATCTGCAAAGATCTATGACTGGCGCTATCTCGCCATCGGGAACTGCTCGGACTTTAGCATCAGCGACATAGTGCCCGTGCGCCACGTGTCCTGGCAGGGCTGCATTTCATGCCGCCAGAAGCAGTTAGGGTTGGATGATTGACAAACCAACAGACAAATGCCACGTATCCGCGGGCTCGATGAATCACGAGAAAAGGAAGGTCACGAAAAGTTAGATCTGTGACCGTCAGATGAGAAAAGATCAACGGTAGGCGCCATGTCGCCTTAGTGAAGCTGCAAGATTTTTACTATGGTGACATCGCACCCAATTGACGCGTGTCGGTGGGGTCAAGTCTCGTCGAATGCATCATTGAGGTGGCGCCGATTCGGATGGGCCTAGTCACAGGAAAGAGGGTCCACGGCGAATCAGAAACAACCACGTGTGTCGAGTCAGAACACAGATATGTCAAGGGGCCAAATTTCTTGATATGACCAGCGCATTAAGGGGTGGGTTCTCCACCATCAGATCTGCAGAGATCTAGGGTCGGCGCTATCTCACCATGGAGGAATTGCGCGGATTTTACAATGGTGAGTTAGCGCTCGAAGGACACGTGTCCTCGCGGGTCCAGTTTTTGACGTGGCGGTTAGCTAACGGCTAGTGATTAGATGGTAAAGGTGGCATGGTTAGTTCGATGAAGGCGGTCAACTGCGGAAGGACTCTCCAGGTGGCAAAACAAAGAGATACGATTGGCCCACATGGCCTAGTCGACATATAAGAAGCCTGGTCGACTGATAGGCTAGGTCGATTCATGAACCAAGAAGCAGAGATGATCGACGTTATCTTGCGATCTGATCTTTGTGATCATTTCTGACCTACTAGGAATAAATGCAAGATATAAGGACACTCCACCCATTCAGTCGGCTCATCTACCCTGTCAGGGAATGTTGTGGCGCTGTTCTGTCTCCTCCGGGCTCCTTCTCAGAAGGATATGAGATTTCTTGGTATGCAAGTCAGGATTCAATCAGATCTTCGATTGGATTTTTAGTATGGAGTTAATGCCAGTAGGTGAGAAGTGAATGTAATGCAGAAATCTTCAATTATGCTTGAGCTATAAAGGCAATTTTGTGATCTATTCTTGTCATCGACTCTTCCTGGTTTTCTCTGCTACTGCTTGCAGACTTGCAGTGTAGAATCCCTGTGTCTCTGAGCTACATAGTATCCTGTGTCATGCTCTTCAGTGGTCAATGTGCATGTGCTTCTTTTGCCTCTCATTGATGCATTATTGAGATTAGTGGTCCACATACTGTATCTATCTTTGGCCTATTGGATAATATACAAGTGAAATCTCCTTTTCCTGGTGTCATTCAGTTGGTTTTTTGATCTATATGTGACTATTGATCGATATAAGTCTAGACGTGTATGATTTTTGTATATTACACTAGTTCTGTAGTGCATATATGGGCAGGAATGATTCTGAACACTCTATTTTGGTGCATCACCGCCTTAGATTAGACTAGGTAGATTTGCTTTAACGCTCTCTTTCTCCCTTTCCCTTCTGAGAATAGATAGGTGCGCCCTAACAGTAAGAGGAAGCCGACCTTCTCCGGAGACTCAACCTCGTAGTTCAAGTCCCACAGCTTGGAGGTTGTTTCCATGTTTCACTAGGTTGTTCTCGCGCTTAGGCCTTGGACAAGGGTGCAAACCTAAGTGACAACAGTTAATTGTAGGGTCTAAGAAGAGCAATTGAAGTGGGTCTACCATGAGATTTAGGAGATATTGGTCGATCAAAAAAGAAACTAAATATTCTCCTACCCCTTTGTGTTGAAATTTGCACTTTTGTTCAAAAAATTTCATTAAACAACTCATTTCTTCATGATGTTTTTGTTTGGAATCTTTTGGTGGATGAGGTGAAGGGATGGGAAAAATAGAACAAACCACTTTCTCTTTTCCCTTAGTCATTGTGGAAAAGTGGTTGTTGTCTTGATTTGTGGAGGTTGAAGCCTCTAGTGGTATAGATTGGTTGGCATTGCTTTTCATGATGGTGATTTCGTCCCAGTTATGAGGAATAAGGGAATTGTAATATTGCATGTAGTTTTAGTCCCTAGGTATTGTTACCTCTTGACCCATATATGGAAACTTCAAAAATTGATGGCAAGTAGAGGGAACAATCTGTTTGTCATGGATCCACAATCTTCCTAATAGGATATTGTAGGTTAACTTTAGGTCCAAAACTTGACAAATAGTTTCTTTCATGACCGAGCCAATCCTTAATGGAAAAATGACCACGCCCTTAGAGGATCTTTCCTCATCATCATAAGAATTAATTTTAATTTTTTTCTTGGGGTCAATGACATCTTCTGTAGTATATCATAATGCTTTTACCAAGTCTAGTGTGCATATGTTTAAATTGACCCTGCCATCAACCAAAGTTCTCTTTACTCTATTTCTATGTACAAAGACTTCGATATGTAATGTGGAGTTTTGTGAATGGGAAAAGGACATGTCATCTTGTGCTAAGAAGGATAGATAGTGGGGTACAATGAGGTTTCTTACCATATTTTGGAACCTATTGACATCAAGATCATTTGGCACTAAGGCTTTGATTAGGATCTCTTTGTGCTCTAGTGATATTTGTAACAATTCAAAGATGGAGATATGGGAAGGGGTTTTTAGTAGCTGATTGACCAAACTATATTTGCAGATGGGAGTGCTTGTGGTTGTTGGATCTAAACTAGCGGTTGGCCCTGGTAGGACAACTTTAGAGGCTTGACCTCAGGTGATGGCATTCAAGGGTTGTGCTTATCTTTGAAAATGATAACATTGACAACATCATCAAATCTAGAGATCATGTTGATTGAATTATCATAATTGTCGGCATAATTGACCTTGACATTGGAAGACTTGCTATGGTTATTTTTTGAAGATTCACCCTTTTCATTGCTCATGAAGAGATTTGTAATGATTGTATGATCCTCATTGGTATGAAGAGTGTGAACTTCAATGGTTTTATCATCAATCAATTTTGAATATCTCCCTTAAGGGCATAACATTTATTGGTGAGATGCCCCAGATTTGATGATAGGCACAAAAATGTTTTTCATTCCACCATGAAGGTTTAACTTGTGGTTCATAGGGCTTGGCTTCTGGTATACAATGAGCTCATTAGATAAGAGTGTTTGCAAAGCTCTTTCATATGTTCCGCCTATAGGATTGTATACTCTATGTGGGTTGATATACTAATACCCTTTTGGTGGTGGTGGTGGGGTGCTTGGTTTTGTTTCACCTATTGATTATGGGTATTTTGTGCTAGAGGAGTAGCTGTGTTTCATTGATAGAATGGATGAGCATTGTCTTGCTTCTTTGTGTTGTGGCGAGTAGGCACATTGGTGTTATTGACATTTGGATATTGTTGATTTGGAGAGGGGTAAAGCTATGGTTTAAAATTGTTTGCTTCTACCACTCCATAATTTACCATGTTTTTGTTTTTATTTTTCCACCACAATCTTTTTTTATCGTTCGATAGATCAGATGAGTTGTGTTGTTGAGAATAATTATTAGAGAAACCTTTTCCATTTTTTAATAGTTTAACGATATCATTGTTTAGTAAGGTTTCTTCAACTTTGGTTGCATTTTCAAATGTTGTTTTAAAATCTTTAGGACCTTCAAGTTGTAGCGAATAGTTCATAGGTTTGGAGATGCTATTGACAAATATATCAGTTTTCTCTTTATCTGGGATGTCCTAATGGTATTTGATGAAGGTATGCCACCATCTTTGTAAGAAAACTTTAAAAGATTCTCTTAAAAGTTGTTTCTTCTTGCATAAGTCAATCATGGCGACCTCTCTCTCTCAATGTTATAGGAGTATTGTGCAAGGAAGACAAAGGATAGTATGTTGATCAAATGATCTAATATTTAAGGGGAGTTTTGAAAACCACTCCAAGGGTTTTGCTCCCAAATTTCTAGAGAACAGGTGCATAAGGTAGGTTGTATCATGCATGAATTCCATACTTTATGTATAGAATTGGCAGAGGTGGTCTTGGGGGTCAGATGTATCATAATATTTTTTGTATTTTGGTATTTGCATATTTTGGGGAAAAGGTGTCAAGATGACACTTCTATCAAATGAGAGAGGACATATCCTCTCTAGACTAAATTCAGCTGGTTGCACTTTCCCTCATTTCATTTTTGTTTGTAGATCTTGGAGTTTTTGGGTCACAACCTCCAAGGGCAAATTAGAAGTTTTTGGGTCACAACCTCCAAGGGTGAATCCTCTTGATCCCTCTTGAGGTTAGATATATCAAAATTGGTGGGAAAATTTGCACCTTATTGTACCAATGATAGCAGGTAATGCTCTTTATGTCTTTCTTGTAGTCTCTTCATTATATCAGCAAGTTCTGGATTTCATTGAAAGTCTTTGATCTTTGACTCAAGGCTATTCTTGCCCTAGATTTGGGATGAACCCATTTTGTTAGTGAGATCTTGTTCGAATGGGGGGGGGGGGGGGGGGGGGGGGTGGGATATTCTTCGGTAATGGTGGTTGACAAGAAATCAATGGGTGTTATAGGATCAATGGTGTTCAAGGATTATGTGAATTTTGTAGTTTTTTTTCTATTCTAGTACTTACTTGTATGGGCAATCTTTTTAGTTCCTTTTGTTTAGAAAATACATTAGTTTGCACACTAGCATGAGATGTGAATGGGAACCCTTTAATCCTTCTGTATTTTTATGCTGTGAGGATAATTTTTAGACCAAGTTATAATGAAGTATCAGGCTATCTTTCAAATAGTTTCTAGCAATACCAATGGTGATACGATTTAGCTCCGTCAAGTTAGGTGATGAGAGGATGTGTGTGTCCTTTCATGTTTGACTTGATGTACGAGGCTGTAGTGATGATGTATGTTGGATAAAATCCCTAGGTAGGATTATTTAAATGACTTGATAATGAAAAATTTCTTGCTCAATCTTAGATATTGGTCATTTTTAGAGTTCCTCATATTTGCAAAGTCTTAACAAAGGAAAAGGGTATTCAGATATGCTCTCTATTTTGGGATATTATGTGTGCCAGTAGCCATTGTTTTGAAAATTTTCTTAAATGTGTTGCATGAATATTTATGTGTGTTATTTCATTACTTAGATGTGTTATTTCATTTTGTGCCAAGTGATCTTCTGTAGTGTGTAAGCGTTATTTTGAATATAGATGCACTATTTTAGGTTTCAAATGCACTATTAAATTATTTAGATGCGCTATTTTATGTGTCAAATGTGTTATAGGAGTGAAAACATGTGCTATTTAAGGTTGTAAATGTGCTTTATAAAGGTATACAACAACATTTACATCCAATTCAGGGTTGGTTTGTAGACGTCTTTGAATTTTATTGGAAGTTTTGTAATCTTAAGTTCTTTATCATGTATTAAAACAAGAACATTCAATCACAACAATAATTAAAAATGAAAGTGAATTATTCCATGCACAAACCTAGAATGTAAAAATGACTTCCTAACAATGGCTTGCTAAGATTGGTGTCTAGGGGTTTAGTATTTATCCGATTATGTTTGAGTTTACCTCTTTGTGAAAGAGAGCTTCCCACCAATGCAAGGGAGGTTTGGTGCAATCTCTTTTGAGAGTACTAGAGGAAGAATATGTTTTGAATAAAACTAGCTTACATTCGATTAAGAATACAAGTTGTAAGACTTTCCCTCTCAATGGCCCTACTAAGGCAAATCTCAGGAGGGATGCCTTTCTATGGCTGAGTAAACTACCTATGGAAAAGAATTAGACGCAAAAATTAAAAGTAGGTTGGGGACTTTGATCACCCTCTACTACTCCAACTTCTCAAACACAACAAGAAAGATGTTTAATTACTAGCCTTTAAACTAGGAGAACAAGAGGCTCCTATTTAATCTATGTATTTGTTAATTCTTGAATTGATTCTTGTTAACCCTTTTGGAAGGTTTGGAATTCTGATCAACTCAAATAGTTAAGAGCATAGGCTTAGTTCCAAGTAGGTCAAAGAAATCTATTTCTTACTTAAACCAGATTGTGAACCTTGAAAAGCCACAACTTAATTGACAAGAGTTTAGGCCTACTTGATTCAATGCTAGCAAATCTTATGCACATTTTTAATTTTCTTCACTCCCTTCCTGCAACTTCAATGACCTGGGAGCTCCTATTTGGTTTAGAAGAGACTTGTAAGCACCCAAAAACTAGATCTTCAAGATAAATATGATTTTTTTTAAGTTTGATCAAATGCTTTACAAAACTACAAATATGCGGTATAGGATTACTCAAATGCATTGTAGAATCTTATAAAAGTGCTAGACAATCTTGTAAATGCACTAGAAAATCTTTTAGATGTGTTAGAAACTCTTGTAGATGTGTTATCAGATCTTGCAAATGTGTTACATAATACTTCAAATGCATAGTAAAATAATTCAAAAGCATTAAAATAGGGTTCAAAACTGCTAGAACATTAGAAAAATATTAGATCTGGTATTTGTGAGTTTAGAAGCATCTTTGAAAGGTTGCTTGTTATGAGTCTTCCCAAATGATGTTAAGCCTACAATAAGTCAGATCTACACAAGAAATAAGAGTAACAAAGAGATCTACAAATAGATTCAAAGATTATAATGAAACATTAAATAAGAACAAGGCTTTAAAATGAAGCCCCACAGTGGGTGCCAATTTGTACAACGTGGAATCACATATTCACGAGACCCTAAGCTAGACCCAAGAAAGAACTACTAAATAATGCATCAATGAACATCTCATATTTCCCTAACTACAACTACTAAAATCGTCACAGACCAGCATCTTAGTGACAGTTCTAGAATGGGATTATGCTATTAGTGCAGATCTATGAACGTCTATATGAGATCTATATGAGGTGCATATTATATCAAAAAAAAGAAAAAGAAAATGCTAAGATATGCATATGCATGAGACTAAGCAATGCTAAACAATACTAAATGATGCAAAAATCTCTATAATAATAATGCTAATTAGATAATCAAAATCATAGCTCTAATATGCCTATAGTAAGGATGCATAAAACTTGGGTCCCTTTCTCTTGATTTTCCCTTCTATTTATAGGATTTCCGAAGGGGGTTGGGGTAAAGATCTGGGATTTACCATTTACTGGGGGTAAAGGTGAAACTAACAATATCTCATAAAATCCCAAGAGGAACAATCCAATAAACTTGGTTTGTAAGTATAAATAGGGATTTTCAATTCTTTTAAATTTCAAAAAGAGTGGATTTCACTTTTGAGAGGATAAATGATTTTAGTTGATTTATTAAATGTTGCATTTATCTTCAACTTTTTGTCTTTATCCTTTTCCTTTTACTTTAATTTATTTTTTATTTTATGAATTGAATTTCCTCTTTGAAAGTGATTTTGGTCTTTTTGAATTTGATCAAGGATTTAGGTAATTAATTAATTAACCACTCAAACAACTTGATGTTGTAATTGATTTATCCATTATTTTGCTCAATTTTTTGATTTTGTCCTAAAATTTCATCGTTTGATCAAAATTCATGTTGTTTTAGGTCTTTGCCAATTTTGGGGTGTCTACAAATGTCCCTCTTTGAGCTAATATGCAAAGGCTGGTGTCTAGGGGTTTTAGTATTTACCCAATTATGTTCAAATTTACCTCTCCATGAAAGAGAGCTTCCTACCAATGTGAGGGAGGTTTGGCACAATCTCTTTAGAGACTAATAGAGAAAGGCTACATTTCAAACACAATTAGCTTGTATTTGATTAAGAATACAAGTTGGAAGGCTTTCCCTCTCACAGACCCTACTAAGGATAATCTTGGGAGGTATTTCTTTCTACGGTTGAGTAAACTACCTATGGAAAAGTATGAGAGATAGAAATTGAAAGTAGGTTGGGGAGTTTAATAACCCTAAAAGGGTGAGAGCATATCCCTACTACTCCAACTTCTCAAATACAACAAGAAAGATGTTCAATTACGAGCCTTTAAACTAGGAGAACGTGGGGCTCCTATTTAATCTAGCCAATTTTAGGGTGTCTACAATAATCACGTCCAATGTTAATTGCACATGTCCAAAATTTGTGCTACCCTTTGTAATGGATTGAATAAAAATTTTTGAGCCCCCTGTGAGATTAATTCTATCATATCAATGCAACATAAAAATTGATTATCGAGCCCCCTTTGAGATTAATTGATCTTCACACAATCCTTCTCTGAATTTTTCCATTTTGCTTCCACTCTGAGATTAGGTATGCTATGATCACCTATAATTTGGTTGGCTTATTGAGTTTGATTCCCAACCACATCCTTTGCCTTGATCGATCCCAAATTGTGTACATAACATCCCTATAAAGTCAAAAAATTGTTACTCTCGCAACTTCCTCAATAACCAAATTATTTATTTATTTAAGTATTTCTTGAGAATCCTTTTGGCCCAAAAGTATTAGTCTATTTGGCTCCTTCCATAACTCCCATACTATAATGGAGGGGTGAAGATTTCACAAACAAGATAACATTAATTTTTTTTTTTTATTACACATCCTATAAAAACCTCTTTCAATGTTTTTGGTAACAAGACATGCCAGTTTAGTTTGATCATCTTCCAAAAATCTCAAGAAATACTATGGTTGAGGAGGAGGTGATCAACACTCTCCTTTGATAATTTTCATAGTGCACATTTGATCAGACCTTGCAAGACAATTAATTTTCTTCTTTCACATTTTAAAATCCCCCTCTCCATCCTAATCATGAAAAATAACTAACCTTAGAAAGGCAATCACTACCCCAAAAAAGGTCCACTAGGAAATCTCTTAACTCAAGACCACTGACCAACATTTAATAGCTAATCTTTACTAAATACTGACCACTTATAGTTGCACACCATATAATATTTTCTTCTTTTTTACATAAATTAATTGGTCTCTTTTAAAGATAGATCTTCTAAATTCACATTATTTCTTAGGCACACCCATATTTTCAAAAGGCTTCTAGCACCACTTCGTTCCCCCTGAACCTTGTTTGTGCTTCATATAATTAGAAACAATGTCTCCCCATTGCTAAGTTACAAATATACTTGCATCTTGGACCTTTGCAATATCCTTAAGGGAAGGATACACCCCCTCCTAATTCCTCCCAAAAAATTAGTTTGAATCTATTTCTAATCTTCCATGTGAGGTAATTTATAATTAGAAAGTAGCAGTCTAAAATAAAATTCCATATTGTCGAGCCTCTAGGGGATCCTTTATAGTAAAGATTCTTTCATTTGTTCACCATTCGGATATTTAGCTTCAATATTCCTTACTCATAGAGGGTTTGGATCCTTGTAAATACTCCAAACCAATTTAGCACCCAAAGCTAAATTTCTTTGTTGTTAATCTCTTATCCCCACACCTCTTTATTTCTTACTCTTGCAAATATTCTTCCATGCTATGAGTGGTCATTTACAATCTTCTTGAGCCCTACTGCAAAAAAGCTTCCACATTTTCTTTTCTATAACTTTGATTACTTTTGTAGGAATCTTCATGCACATCATTGAAAAGTTTGGAATAATAGAGATGATGATTTAAGCTTAAGAATTTTTCTTGCTAACGATAACTTTTTTCCCATCCAAGGTTCCATCTTTTTAAAATAGTTGTCAACTAGATCCTTCCAAAGCCCAGATTTTGATGCACTACCAAATAAAGGGATCCCTAAATATTTTCCTAGTAATAATCTTCCCTATTCCCAAAATCATGTAAATGGGTCTCTGTATGTACAAATCCATGTGGGAAAAATAAAATTTAGATTTTATCCAATTAATACAATGACTAGAAGCTTCACTAGAATTATCTTAAGTGTTTCTAATAATTCTTGCTTCTCTTTCACAAGCCTTAGCCATTAAATATGTGTCATTAGTCTTAATCCAAATAATGTATTGACTAGAAGCTTTACTAGAATTATCTTCTTACAATTCTTGCTTCTCTTTCACAAGCTTCCCCTATTAAATTGGAGGTGTGAAATTGTGTCTACCCCTTGCACAATCTAAATGCCTTTCCATTTCCCATCTGATTGTCTCTTTGCAATCATCTACTCCAAAGCTTTGACCATGATAATGAAAAAGAAAGGGGAAAGGGGTTCTCCCCATTAGAGCCCCTTATTTGGTTCAAAAAATACTCGAGGAGTTCTATTGACCGATACTGAGAAGCTTGGGGTGTTAATGCAACTCCTATACATTCATTCTATTCCTTATCAAATTCAAACACATCTAGCAATTGCTAAAGAAATCCTCGATTAAATCCATCATACACTTTCTTGATGTCATGTTTAATCATCATTTCTAAGGTTTTTTTTGTTCTTACTAAATGAATATCCTCATTGGCTACTATGCTACCTTCATAAATGGGCCATTTTGGAGAGAAGAAACTTTTATCTCTTGATATCACTATAGGTAACATGAACTTCAACCTATTTACCATCATTTTTGCAATGAAAATTATATATTATGTTGTACAGGGAGATTGGTTTTTATTATCCAAATTCCACTCTCACTTTTTTCTTCATGATTAATGCAATTAAAGTATTATTTAGATCCCTCAAAATAAACTTGCCATGTTTAGATACTTCCACTACCTCTCACATTTAATCCCCAACTATATGCCAAAATTTCTAAAGAAGGATAGCAAAAACACCATCCAAACTTGGTGGTTTCTCACTTCCCACAGATATACTCACTTTTCTCTCCTTTTTAGAAATATGTCACATTAGATCCATGTTTTGTTCTTTAGAAATATATTTTGGAATCACCTTTTCTATGTCTAGATCTTTTTTTATGTTATCAAAATCAACCCAAAATGTGTGTTGAAAGTAAGTGACTATTGCTTTATTAATATCCTCATAATTCTATAGTACATTACTGTTGTCATTAGTGATGGACAAAATCATATTAGTTTCTTGTTTGACTTTAATTGAATAATGAAAGAAACATGTGTTCTGATCACCTTCTTGCAACCATGTCTCCCTCAATTTTTTCCTCCAAAATACTTATTCTCTTGGTAATGCTTAATTATTCTTCTTATTTAAATCTTGTTCATGAATAAACATAAACTCCTCCAAGCCATTTTCTATGATATTTTTATGCAAAAAAATTATCTCTATCTTCAACTTATACTTCTCATGAAGTATGTTCCTAAAGACTTCCTAATTCTAGATTTATTTGTTCCTTTAAGAATTGGGGTTTTTTGAAAAGCTTAAAGGCCTTATTACCTTCTCTATAAGGGACACCATTCCAATAATTACAAATAAAACCTTCTAGCCTATCATCTAGTAACCCCATTAACTATTAGGAATATACTATTGATAACGCTATTTTAACTTTCAATATTGTCATGTTGTGATACTTATGTTATGTTTCTCTTCTTGTCATCAAGGTTGAAATTCCATTAAAGATGAGGTTCATCATTTGTGGTCTAGCTGGAATTTATTGATTAAGGTTAAGTGAGATGTTACAAGTTTTTGCAATTACATTTGAAAAATCAAATATAAAGCACAAGAATCATATAACAGGGTGTATTTTTTGGAAAGTTAAGGTGTTGGGGGCAAGGTTGGGGGGTGAATTGGTATCTTCTAAAATTTTGACCCTCAAAATTGATTTAAACTTTGAACTTTAGATCTTTCGTTGCATGCATGAACTCAACAATATATGGCTGAATGGAAGTAAACAAAACTAAATAACTTTAGCACATAAACACATCACATGCGTGAACACATTTGACACATGATATTGGTCACACATAAACCATTGGTTAGAAGGAAAATTATGATGGGGATGACACCCACAATCCTTCACTACTGCAACATAAAGGTTGCTTGATTAGAGCTTATAATGATGTCACTTCTAATGATTTTCCTTGTTAGGAGTAATACAATAAAACCTTTTAAAGTCTACCTTGTAAAATGAATTTGCAACACTCTTCAAGTGTGCACTTTGTTAGGTGATTCACAATAAAAGTTTTTTCAAGGCCTACCAATATTTTGGATTTAAGAATACAAAAAAAAAAAGGAATGTATTCAATAAATGATATGGAATTATGTATCTACATGAATGCTAAGTCATATGCTTAGTATGATTCCTTCTCCCTTCCACTTAACTATTTTCACAAATTCATCCTTTATCCCCACTTGGTAGCTCTATCTAATTTTAGCTCTTCTATAGATTCAATCCTCTTTTCTCCTACACATCTTGATCTCTTCCTCAATCCATTCTAAGATAGAAATTATGTACTTGACCTAATTAGGGTTTAGGTCTTCTAGAATGTTTGGATAATCAAATCTATGATTCATATTCATTCTCACTTACCAATAACCATTTTCTTTATTTTTATTGATCTAACTATTGCCTTGGGATCCATAAAATTATGTTTCAATCCCAATAATTCTCACCTAATATTTTCCTTGATCTTCACAAACCATTTCCTTGCTCAATAGAGTCCATTCACCTAGGATTTTGTAGATTTATAAACTTTTATGTCATCATGTGTCACTCGATAAACTCTTTGATCTAGTCAGTTGTAATGTTGTCCTTACTTGATAATATCTCTGCCTTAGTTAACTTTATCTACTTGGTATCTATTCCACTCCATATATGTGCTTGGTAATGCCGACTCATCTTCTCTATCTTTACTGACCTATCTGTGCTCTTTGTCAACCTTAGTTATCAACATATCTTTTCACTAATAACAAAAAAAATACATTTAGGAGTATTGACACTATCTTAGCCATACATTGACATTTTGTATTGTTATTGACCGAGAATGTATGATAATTAACTTACTCAATCCTTAAGTAGTTTTCATTTTGGGTTTCTATATGTGTTTATGTATGTATCTATATATGGAGTTTATATGTTCAAACATTTATTTATTTGTGGGTGATGGTTTGGAATTATCTTAAAGAGGTCAATATATATTGAACATGTATTATATAATAGAGTCAAATTACTAATAAATAAATAAAATGTTATTCTTTGCTGATTGCTATTTGAATTGTAATAGATTATTATTATTTGTTGAACTCGAGTAGACTCGAACCCAAGACCTTTGAGATAAGAGGCTCACAACTTACCATTGTATTGTAGGCTCTTGCCTTATATGTCACACAATATTGATTTAATAACTAATAAAATACATTTACCATGAAATTAGTCATCATAAGAGTGTGAATTTGAAGTAGAGATATTAAATATAAAACAATATTAATATAGTAAAAATAGGAGTACGTAGAAATGTTATACATTTCATTTTATATTTAGGTAAATACAATTTTATTTAAGATGTGATGATAAATTATTTATCTTCAATTGAAACATGGGGAAATTGATTAAATTTTTTTGAAGGGAGACAAGATTAAAATAAAATTGAGTTTTTTTGAGGGTGACAAGATATAGATGACATTTTAATCTTTTATGTCAACCTTTAATCTAACATTGTGTATAATTATTAGTAGAGAATACATCGTTATTACCCTGTGCTAAGGGTGATGATAGAAACAAATAATATTTTGGTGCACAAATTCCACAATAACTAAGCTCCCTTTTTCCAAGTTGTGCTACAACTATGTGTGAACTGGTGCAATCTTCAAGCCTTACGCAAAAGATTCTCATATCACCACTGACACCATCAAAAATAACAATACACATAGATGATAGAATTTAATCATACACATGAATTGGGTTTATGATGAATTTTCACAATGACTTACAATTAGTAAACTGTCAAAAGTATGAACTAAATAAATTCATCAAAACACAATCATATTTTCTATTGCAGTAACATCACTTTATCTAAAAACCTTAATCTAAATGAGGGAACACCCACTATGCAATAAATGTATGCATTACCTATCTTTTACCTTAGACTTTGTAATCCTTTCCAATACAATCTATAATATACTAAAACTTGGTGTTGACTCCTATTTGAATCCCAGGGTTGTCATTGTTGGCCTAGATTTCTTTAGGCTATGCTCTCATTTTGGTAACAAATATTGGGTTATATACATGTTAGTTAAGAAAATGGAGTTATCAAAGTCATCCCAGTGAAGAAGTTCAATAAAAAAGACCCCTCTAATTTACTTTTCAGGTTACTCATAATTATTTCATCTTTAGCCAATTGTTGTGATAGCAATGATGCGACAATGTTGAAGACTTCCTGTCATACATTCTTAATTATCCCTATCAATAAAATAAAATCGCTAGTGAAATATTTAAATATTTCCTCATTCATAAGTTGTGCACTATACCACCAAGAAAATTAGATGCTTCCCCTTCTTGAATAACACCACCATCAACCAACATTTTCCTAGGCGTCTCCATAAAATATTGAAAATTTGAGATCACCTCATCTTGAGAAATATGTTCATATTCACATGAGTCATCCATGTAGTGAATTGTAGAAATAATGGACAATGCTCTATTATGAATTTACACCAAGTCCCCAACAGGCTTATATGCTTCATTCTAGATGCCTTCAATCCAAGCTTCTACATTTTGAGCAAGTATTCTAATCTTTTCTATACCCTCTACTAATTTAGTTTGAAGAAATGGTGGGAATAAAATATGGCCCTTGTTATCACACCGGATGACATTGGTTTTTTAGGTCTCATAATGTCTTGATCTCACCCTTTACTCTCTGATATTTCTCTTCAAGATTCTTTATATTTTCTTTCACAACCTGTGTTGAATCATCAAACTCTACAATGACTTGTACATGAGAGGCATGACCTAGATCAAATTCTGTAACGTGGTACTCATCCAGATAAATTTGATCCTTAGTATTCTCATTTGTAGAAGTTGCAATTTATAGAAAATTCTTGATATTGATTCTTCTCTGATAATTCTTGTAAACCTATTTTCCTTTTATTTCTCTTCTAATCAAATGATTCCATCAAAAAATTATCATAGTTCAATTAGAAGGCCAATTTTGTTCTCTTAATCTCTCTGAATCCCCATTTGACCCATTTTAGAATATCAATTTGATTCCCTCTGGAATGTTAACTTCTCTTGTCCTTGCATAGTTCTTACATCAATTTCTTCTTCATCTCTAACTTTCTTCCATTTCTTTGGGATTTGTCACCTTTGTAGAAGGAATTTCTATTTCTTCCTTAGGAATATTTTCCTCCATCATCCATTTTCTAGCATGATACCTAAAATTTCTTAGTGGTCATCTTGTTCCCTACTTCTTCCTTGTGTAGGCCTCTAAGGAGCATTCATGCTCAATTTGTCCTACATCAACCTATTGAGGTGTTCTTATTACTTCATTATCATTCTATTTATTTCTACTGTGTACCCAGTAAAAGCTCCTATCTCTTGAACACTTGGAGCCCAACTAAGTGAGAATGGAACATTTCCAGTGATTTGCACTTTTTGTTGTATTTTCTCAAAATAATGTACTTGATAATGCACTTGGACACATCTTATAGTGATGACGTAGCACAAGGCAGGAGAATCCCCAAAGGAGATGTCCTAGCCCCCAACTATATAACCACACAATGGAAACACAACAACAGGAAACAACAATGCAAGATTTGATACCAAATTACATTTCTTGATTCATAGATATATAACTGATTACATACAATATTCTTGGTTGTAAGGCCTTCTCGGTTAGTGCCAAATATAAACAAAAAATTAAAAAATCACTTTTGCAAGATCCAACAAGATCAAACTTACAACCAATCTTAGTTAGTCTAGATATACTACTGGATAAGAACACCAAGAAGAATCCACACTTATACCTATAGGTCCACCAAGAGATCATCTAGTTCCTAAGCCATAGCTCTAGCTCTTCAAATTTGCATATATCCTTCATTCCATCCCAAATCTATCACAATCTTGCTGTAAATTGCCTTACATTTGGCGCTCTATCCACAGACTTAGGAAAAATTGCTTTTTAGTTGCTCCCACATTTACTCATCCTCCTAATTAATGAATAAAAGACTCTACTAGACCCCTAATTATACTAATCTAAGCCAAAATTTGGCCCAAAACACAAATTAAATACAAATACATAAATTAAATGCCACAAGTCAGCCTGCAACAGCAAATAAATTTCCCAAAATTGATATCTGAGTAAAATTGTGATATCTCTTACCTCAAATTGAATTAGAAACATGCTTCAAACCATAGGTAGTACTTTAGGTCCTCTATAACCCCTTAAGTATGCAAAGGCTGATTCCCCAAGGAAAAGTGTGCATCCATCCCGAAAGTCACACATAGAAACCCGTCGCTCAATCTGTCAAAAATTGATACTCTGGGAGAATTGGCATATCTCCCAACACATAAGGAATTAGAACTTGTGCCCTTAACTAGAGATATTACTCTAGGCCCTCTTCAATCTCTAAAGTATGAAACCTCTCATTCATTAAGGATAATTAGTTATACACTCTACAACAAGCACCCAAAACCTAGAAAAACATAGTTCCACCAGCAAGGTGCAAGCAACTCAAACTTCAACTCAACCCATCCAATCTCTATGAAATCATGAGGAAAGGTTCCCTAATATGTCTCCAACACATCCCTAACCATGAAAAGTATAACCTCACCAAAATCCAATCTCGGTGCTCTTGCATCAGACTCCCCAGGTAAATAGAAAAGTGTGTCCCACCCTTCGATGCCCAAAGAGAGAGCAACAACCATCTTCATCTTCACCAAAGGCTTCCACTCCAATAGGGAAAATAAAAATAATATAATCATCATCCACATCTGCATCATTATGTCAAACACCAAAATCTCAACCATCCAATAAGCATGCTTACACACAAGAACAAATTGAACATAATGCTTCAATAACAAACCTTCACCCACATTAGCAACTAGTGAATCCATACCAGCAACAAAAAACCCCACATTAGCAATAATAAAATCCATATCAACAAAAACATGTAGATCTCCATTAACACATGCCACACTTACAACACCCGTAATCTCATTTCTCACAACAAGATGCTTTGTAATACATAACTCACACCAACAACAACCAGATCATCCACGATCGAGTGCTCTACAATTCCCATGTCAGACTCAACCAACTAATCATAAAAACCAATCTATATCCCAACATCAATAGAGTTAGGAATATCTTTAGCAACAACCTCTAGTTTCTCTGTAAGTTCTATACTAGACTTCACAAACTGATCAACAAAACCAACCTCTTCCAAATCGACCTTGTCATGCCATCTTCTCTCATAAACAAGTCTCTTAACTAGCCAAACAACTCTCTTCTGGATTAGTAGACTCTAGATCCATAAACATTTATGAAATTCCTTCCTTATCTTGTCCTTATCTTGATCATCTGAAATAGTTTCAAACTAAGCAACCACCTTCTTAGCTCCATCAGCCAAACTAGCTTCAATCCGAGTAGACATTTATAAAAATTCCTCTCCACAACATCATGGAGATTCAAAATCATCTCCAGGTCCAATCCTCTTGGATCCATCTTCCAAGATATTTGCAAATCATCTGCAACAAATCCTTCCCATGCTCCTTGTGACAACCTCAAATTGTTTGCAAGTTAGATGGCAACCTGCCACCTTGTATGAATAATGAAGAACAGAATCACAAGTCTAGGACCACAGATCTGCAATCTACAACTCTCTATGATCATGCCTCAACAAGATCAATCCTCCATCTTTGCATCCATTAACCCATCTGCAAGCCCTCTATAATTGCAAGTCAGAATCATGATTTGCGACCTTGCAACCAAGAGATCTAGGAATCCAAAAATAAAATCCACCACTAGATCAAGATCAAATCAAATCTACTTCTCCACCCAAGTCCTAGTGTAAACTACCTCAACTTCAATGATCTGTCTACATGCTCAGGAACAACCTTGCTTTGATACCACCTGACACAGTGCAAGGTAGGAGAATCCCCAAAGGAGATATCCTAGCCCCTAGCTATATAACCACATAGCAGAAACACAACAACAAGAAAAAATAAAGCAAGATCTGATACCAAATCACATTTCTTAATTCATAGATATATAACTAATTACATGCAATATTCCCAGCTGTAAGGCCTTCTGGGTTAGGGCCAAATGCAAACAACAAATTACAAAATTAGTTCTACAAGATTCAACAAGATCCAACTTACAACCAATCTTGATTTGTCCAAATACACAACTAGATAAGAACACCAAGAAGAATCCACACTTGTACCCACAGGTCCACCAAGAGATCCTCTAGTTCCTAAATTGCAGCTCTAGCTCTTTAAACTCACATCCATCCCAACTATATGACAATCCTGCTATAAACTACCTCACATTTGACACTCTGTCCACAAACTTAGGAAAATTTGCTCTTTAGTTGCTCCCACATTCACTCCTCCTCCCAATGAATGAATAGAAGATTGTACTAGACCCCTACTTATACTAATCTACTCCACAAGTCAGCCCAAAACACAAATTAAATACAAATACATAAATTAAATGCCACAAGTCGGCCTGCAACAACAAATAAATGTCCAAAAATTGATATCTGAGTAAAATTGTGATATCTCCTAGCTCTAATTGAATTAGAACATGTGCTTCAAACCATAGGTATTAATTTAGGTCCTTTACATCCCCTTAAGTGCACAAAGGCTGATTCCCCAAGGAAAAGTGTACATCATCCGAAAAGTCACACACAAAAACCTGTCGTGCAGTTTATTAGAAATTGATACTCTAGGAGAATTGCCATATCTCCCAACATATAAGGAATTAGAACTTGCACCCTTAACCAGAGATAAAACTCTAGGCCCTCTTCAATCCTTAAAGTGTAGATCCTCTCATTCATTAAGGATAATTAGTTATATGCTTTGTAATAGGCACCCAAAAATGAGAAAAATGCAGTTCGAGTAGCAAGGTGCAAACAACTCAAACTTCAACTCAATCCATTCAATCTCTATGAAATCATGATGAAAGGTTCCCCAATATGTCTCCAACACATCCCTAACCATGAAAAGAATAACCCCACCAAAATCTAAGCTCAATGCTCCTACATTAAGTGAGTGTGGGATCTTTTGATTTAGAATTATTGGTGACTTTGGGTGAGGATGAGGATTTTAAAATTTTGGAAAATGATCCCTCTTTGCCTTCTTTTTGCATTTCCTTTTACAATTGAGCATAAGGAAAAGATGAATTATTTCTTGGTTTAATTTTTTTGTGAATTCATCACAACCATGCTAGGTTCTCTATCCCCTTTTAAGGTTCCTCATGCTCCTCGTGCTCCTTATATAACTTCCCTATTTGCACAGTAGTTACATTTGGAGTGTAAGGGACTTTCACATTGAAGTGTAAAAGACTTTTACATTGACTTTTACCTTCATTGCTTTTATACTTGCATTGTGGGTTCCTTGGTATCTACATTAAAGTCCTCAAATGATGAACATGATTCTTCCATTGATGAATGTACTCAATGTGTCTTGATGTACATCACTAGGAATTTCTTTATTACCTCTACTACTACTAGCAGTTTCAAAAACATATATGTGGTAGGAGGCATATTGTTTGCATTCATAGTAAATATTTTCTTCAAAACATTTCCCTTTTGCTTGATAAATATTTTCCATATATTCGACTTCATGGATCCTTTGAAAATAACACTAGTAAATTTGGACCTATTTTTTGATGCTTAATCATCGTATTTTTGATGCTTCAATGTCAAAAATTAATGTCTCTAGAATTTTATTAAAATTGCAACACAGTCCATGACTATCAATTTATCGACAAAATTATCTATCAAAAATCACCCCCATCTATGTGACATGCCAACGTCAAACATCTGGTTCAAATTATCAAAATATCGATGACCTCCAAAGATGATATGATAGGCTTGTCCTATTGTCAACACCATTCAAGATTGGAATATCGACAAATTTGACATATCATTGATGTTAAATAGCATCAAAATATCAAGTACATCTAGAGATGATTTGACGGGCTCGTTACATCATCGACGACATGCCGTGTCAAAATATCAACAATAGGTAGAGTTTACAGAAAAAATCAAAATAGTCTCATTGTCAGAAATAACATTTATATGGTCTCACCAAGGTATGCTTGAGGTTGGAAAGTTTTGAGTATCTTTCACTCCCTTGTTAATTTCTATTGTTCCCTTTGGATCTAGTATTTTTAAAAGAATTTGGAAAGCATAAGTAACAAAGTTATAGCATATGAGATTAAATATATAAGTTGTTGGCCTGAATCAAGGAAGGGTAATGAAGATTTTTTCAAGTCTGACCTTGAGCTCTAGAAGTAGCATAACACAAAGTAACAAAACACACTTTCCAAGGACTTGGGTTTTAGATATGAATATAAAGTATTTATACCTGATTATGAATTGTGTTATTGTACATTGCGTAAATTATCTAAAAAATGTTATGTTATTTGAATGATACATTTATCTGCTCTGTTATTTGAATGATACATTTACTTGCTTTATTATTTGAATCATTCATTTACCTACTTTCTCAATGTTGGTTGTCTTGTCTGTCTCAATTATTGCTTCTTCATCTTCAAAGTCTCCTAGAAAATAATATAAATGAAAATGATCACGAATTATGTGATTGTACATTGAAGAAATCATCACTCATAAAAATAAAAGTGATATTCAATGGAAGGGTGTACAAGAACATTATTAATTGAATGGAAATTTAAAAAAAACTTGTATCTAGAACTTAGGACCTTTATCAACACCATCAATAGTTTTGCCATCAAGTTCTCTAATTACTTTATCAAGGTCTTGCTACAAAATAGATGATACCAATTCAACAGTGAACCACAAAATATGCACCATTCGCACTCAACAAAGAAACCAAGCATAACAACCATTATAGTATGTAAATAAATAACTCAAAAGAATACATTAGACCTCAAACATGTTAAAAGTTGTTGTAATTTTATATCAGTCAAACTATGACATCAAAAAAGAATAAAGTATACTTATGACAAATTATTGTTGTGACATCTGATTTTATACTTACAACACGTGCCAAGAAGTGAGCAAAGCCAATAGACACATTACTCTTTCTGGATATTGCAACTCTTTCTAACTATAGCCACACATAAATATCTCAACAACCAATTGAGAAATTGACTATTGTCAAATTTTCATTTTATAATAAAGAATGAAGAAAAAACTATACCTTCCCAAAAGGTTCAAAAAACTTTCTTAAAAAGTCTTCATTAGCATTGCTCGAAAGATTGCTGACAAAAGCAATTTTATCCTGCATTTCAAAAAGAAAACCATATCAAATCAGAAACACATGATAGTTAAAACAAAATTATTTGTCTCAATCATGTATGAAAAGCATATAACCTAATACGAGACCTTGAAACACATAACATAAAGCAAAAAGCCTCTAGTTCACTTTCAACCCACTCCACTATAGGATGCCACTTGCCTCCAAGCGGAAAGTCTTGTTTTCTCCCAACTTGATAGGTTTAGTTTGAGCTTCACTTGGTTTCGAAAATTCTTTCATATTCTTTACTTAACAAGGCCAACCACATGAAGGTGGAAGCTCATTTGGCCTCCCCCCCATAATCACTCTAAATTCCCCATTAACAACTAAGTAAATATTTCATTCATTCATTTTAGAAGTATATCATTGAATCATTATAATCACATAACATTCATTAACATGACATACAATTAATTAATATGTATAAATATTAATCAATAATTTGTGAGCACATCAATCATTATATTCACATAACATTCATTAACACAACATATAATTCATTAATACCTATAAACATTCATCAATAATTCATGAATAATAACATGACATAAAACTCATTAATAAGAAACATTCATAAAAATTCATCAACACATTCATCATTTAAAAAATTCAAAGTTAAACACTTTTGCATCTCACACAAAAGCTGAGGAATTTTTCTCTTCCATTGCTTTACGTCTTTTTTATTAATTTCTTTACATGAAAACCACCTAGAAGATATTCATTAGGAAAAAACATATTAACGAGACTAATAACACTTAGATATACAACAAATCTAAAAACTAACACTTCTAACCTCATGTATTTCCCAAAATCATATATAACATGTTTGACACCAATGTTGTCGAAGTTGTGTGGAAGAGATAGAGGTAGAATGTACTACAGTAATAATAAAATGATCTTTTCAAAATATTATTAAATAAAACAATCAAAAGTACATGATGTTTTACAAATTTATTGTAAATAGAGAAGAACATGATTTACCTTGACGAAGGTATGCCAATCATGCATTTTCAACCCTGACCCAAAATCACCTTTCTTTGATATGAGATTGCTTATGTTTGCAACAAATCCTATGAGAAATTTAATTTTTTTATGGCTTCATATATGGCATCATTTTTTTTCTACGTTAATAACCAAGGAATGACACTCGTATTAATCTGGTTTCCATTACTATTTGATTCAAGGAAAAAATTCAATGCATGATTGGATTCATCAACATTATTGCAAAATTTGACCAATTTTTCTTTGTCACACCTTCCATCCAATAATTTTCATAGTGTCTCTATCACATTCTTTCAAATATGCATAACATCAAACAAATTCATGATTTGGAGGTGCTCGTGTATGACAACCTACTAAACTTTCTAGGATAGCTTTTAAGTCCTTTTGGAAGTTTCTCACTGATGCCTTGATGACCTTCATGAACATCAATTATATCACTAGTAAACAAAAGATAGTATCCAAATTTAAATTTCATACAAAAACCTGCATCAAATGGAATGACATTACATCGATGATTCATTCTATTGTATTCCAACTTCCACATGTGAGGTGTCATTCTTCATGGCTTTGATGTTGTCTCTCCTTTCCCATTGAAAATATATTTTTTGGCAATTTAATACTTATGATTTCTGTGGAGAAAGTGTCTATGCTCATCGAACACCTGCTTTCCCAAACTTTTTGAATGAAGAGATTTCATCTTTGGACCAAAAATTGGACATGCACATTTTCCCTTTGTCTGAAGACCTACAAGATCATGTATAATTGGATGACATATGTACTATAAGATTCATATTTACAATTATCACACACAACTTAAACATACAATAAAAAATATGCATTAAAATTTTTACATACCACAAAATTGTGTTAGTCCAGGGGTATCATGTATTGTCCATACAAGCATTACACGAAATTAAAATTGCCTTTCACCAATTGGTCTAGAGATGTCATACATAGTGACCGTGTTCCATAACTCCAAAAACTCATCAATTAAGGGCTCTATATATCTTTCACTTGGTGCTTACCTAGTTGAATGAATATAAACAAAACATAATTATTACGACCATTTTGATACTACATTTATAAATTAATTTAGATGACTATTAAATGGAAACATACTTGGTACAATCATTTCCAATATTATGTGCTCCCTCTTTATGAACATCCAAGGAGGAATGCTATTGTTAATAAGAAAAATAGGCCAAACCGAGTAAACAGATCTCATTTCTCCAAATGGATTGACACTGTCTACTGCCAATGAAAGCTTTAGATTATGAGGTTCTTCTTTAAATACTGGCCACCTATCTGTTAGAGTAAATAATTATTATTTACACTTTTACTTAAGTTTACTTAGGTTAAATGCATTTATATATTAGTAGTCATCTAAGAGTTGTTGACAACATGGGAGTTTGTTCCTATCTAAGTCAGACTTATCTTCTCACCTTGATCAAGGCTAATCCACCTTTCATGGATGTACGCTTAGTTGTCATACTTATCTCCTAGCACCTTCTAGCTTGTTCTAGAAACTTCCTAGAGGCCTTTATATTTAGGCTGTCCTATTGTAATTTCACATCTTTATCATAACATATTGTATAGTAATTCATTTTTTATTGTTGCAATATTTTTGTTCTCAAGTCCATTTAGTTTCTCCAAGCTCTACCCTTCCTCCTTTGGTTTCTCTTTAGCAGGTTATTTACATGCAAGTGATCTTGGTGAGCTGTGAAGTTGGCTTTTATCCACTTCTACATGGTATCAGAGCCTCCCTACTACTTCCTATTTGAAGGTTTTTTAAAGCCATGATTTGGAGACACAAACCCTAGTTTGTTTATGTTTTTTCCCTTCATTCAGGAGAAAGAGCATTTTTTTTGGGTCACTTTTGGCCTAAATGGACACTGCCATTGAGTTCAAAAGGCCCATTATAGTTAGGATCCATATAAAACTTTTCATTTTTGGTGACTATAGCTTCATGCAATTTTTTTTACCCCTCGAGAGGCCATACAGATGCATTTATGGCAATTAAAAAAAAAGAATTTGTCACAGTGCCGCCGCACCACCGTGGCACTGTGCCATTGTGGTATTTCCACTGTATGACCAATGTACAACTCAAGTGCTACCGTCATGGGTAGTGCAACTATGATGCAACTGTAGTGCAACCACCGCTTCATGGCCACCACTGCACCACCAACCCTCCACCTCCACAGTGGTGTAGCTGGAGCTCGCCACCCCTATGGCTATTGCTAGTGGCTGCGGCCACCAAGTAGCTACCCCTGTGGCCAAATAATGCTGTCACCACATGTTTTTTTGCATGTGCCACATTGACAACTACCACATCAACTGCTCCATATTGCCATGTGGATGCCATGTAGAAGCCTTTTTTTGCCTTAGGCCGTGAAAAGCTAACATCACCATGAGGTCAGCACTGCATCAACACTCCCTCTCCTTCAAGTGCTTTTTTGACATACTCATGGTTTTTTGGCCATAACTTGAGCATACAGAGGCATTTTTCTGATCTTAAAGAAGTGCCGAAAAGATGGTTTTGAGACAAAGACATTGGTGTAGGTCTAAGGGTCAATTTCATGGCATGAGATCTTTTTTTTTGGGCTGTACTATCTATTGTAGTAGCTTCTTTTCCTTTTTGATCATTGTTGATATCATTTGTAAGTATCTTTATTGAAACACATTGAGATAAAGTGCCACTCTTACATTTTGGGATCATGAACGTTGTTTTGAGATAATTGTACTCACACTATTTTATAAAGTTCCATGGGAGGGTTAGTTGTTGCCATTTTTGTGCCCTCTTCCTTTGTCAAGTTTCCATGACATTAGCCCCATGATGTGTTGGTGATACATGCCTTTATAAGTGTTTGTACCTCTTCCTCTCTCTCGCTGTTCTTAGTTCTTTCTACAGAAGAATTTTGGCCCACTTTTTTAGTTGCCTATCAACTCACCCCATCTAAATTAAGGGAGGTTATTCTATTGTTTCTAATGCTTCCTTGGTTTGATGGTTTTATGGATTTAGCTATGTATTTAGTATTTGATCCTATGTACTCGGCAATTGTAGTGGCTGGTTACCTATGCATTTTGGTGAGATGGATCATCTATCATATGGACACTTTTGGTTTGCAACCTTCTATTTTTGTGGAGGCTCTTTAGATTAGTAGTTTCTTTTTGACAGAGTTCGTAGCTTCTTCATGCTTCAGTGATGCTCTTCATGATCTTCTCTTTGTTCCTATTTTCTGGGACATTCCTGTAGTTGAAGGATTCTTCTATTCTTCACTAGGTTTTCAGCTATCTCTTTTTGGAGATGGGTATTTCCCACTGGGTTCTCTCCTCTGTCTCTGGTTTACAAAGATTGCATTGTATTTGTTCATGGGTACCTGACATGGCCTCATTTCTGGGGTGCATTCTGCATTTCATCTTAGCTATTGTGAGCTTAAGTGCATTCCCCTAAGTTGCACTTAAGGGGGAGTGTTAGAGTAAAAAATTATTATTTATGCTTTTACTTAAGTTTACTTAGGTTACATGCATTATTTATTAGTAGTCATCTAGGAGTTGTTGACAATGCAGGAGTTTGTTCCTATCTAAGTCATACTTATCTTCTCACCTTGATCGAGGATAATCCACCTTTTGTGGAAATATGCTTAGTTGTCATACTTATCTCCTAGCACCTTCTAGAAGCTTCCTAGAGGCCTTTATATTTGATCTCTCCTATTGTAATTTCACATCTTTATCATAACATATTGTATAGCGATTCATTTTTCATTGTTGCAATATTTTTTTCTCTCAAGTCTGTTTAATTTCTCCAATCTCTACCCTTCCTCCTTTTGTTTCTCCTCAGCAAGTTATTTACATGTAGGTGAGCTATGAAGTTGTCTTTCATCAACTTCTACACTATCTTCTATGTCCTTAAATGTAGAACCATCTGCAAGCATTCACATAATGTCATCTTGACTTCTATTGCATGCATGGTAATCCATAAATTGTGCCAAGCTAGTACACTTGAATAATCATTACAAATATGGAATAATGGGAATGTATTGAAGAACCTTGTGAGACACCTTTTTTTTTATTTGATTTTATCGATATCTACTAATGTGACAATCAGGGCATTCTATTGCAAATTCATGTTGCTTATTATATATAATATGATAATTGGGACAATCATGTATTGCTTGATACTCCATTCCAATATCTTTCATAATGGTCAATAATTCTCAGTAAGAGTGAGGTAGAATGTTTGATGGTGGTAAAAAACACTCACATATCAACCTATGGAAAAATATTGTTAATATAAAGAAAATTATTGGTATGCTAACATAGAAGATGAAAAAAATGACACTATGCTTGAGCATATGTGAGATTGCTACATTGGACATACTATTCATAACTTTGAAGTTTACCAACAACAATACAATGGAGATAAGCATTGTTTGGGAGCCTTGGTACAAGGGCTCATATGCCTTTTCAATTACGGGTATATCAAGGTTCTCTTTATTATCATCATTAGATGCATGACTATCATTACATCTTCACCATCTTCACTAGTTGCACCTGTACTTCAATCCTATTCTCTAGCACATTATCAACTACACCAATAGCAACATCTTCAATTGTGTTCTCTGCCTCAGGATCATCTTCTTCCATGGGAGCATTATCTTCCGCTTCGATATTCACACCTCCATGTTCCACCAGTTCAAAATCCACATTCACCAAAGGACAAAAATCCTTTCGCCCTTCAATGTGATCATGTTGCCTACAATTTCTCTGAGCTATTGTGATTAGAATTCTTTGATTCTTTTAGCTCTTACATTTTTTGAAAGGACAATAACATTTTCCATCACCATGTCTTTTGAACTGAGACCATAATTTAGCAATTGTCACCTTATTTTATTTTGGGTTCATATTGTTAGGCATGGACTTTCATCACAAGAAAATATTTGGTCTATAAAATCATAACAAATATAAACATACAAGCATTAATAGTATCTTGTATATAATTGATAATAATAAAATAATTAAATATTACTATCTCTTCAGTACATATGACATCTAAACAAATCAAATGAAATATAGAATATAAATATTGGCATTTATTTTGAACAATATAGCATTAGAATTGATTCTAGACTTCATTCAACTTGGTAGAAAGCTTTTGAACTATTACATCCATGAGATAAGGGAGAAAGCACCAAGACTGCATTCAAATACCAAATACAATAGTAGATTTGACAAAAGAAACTGATTATATTACCACACCATACTCTTCCTCTCTCCTCTCTACATTTCATCCCCATCTACATGAGATTGCCTTGTTTATGTAGTAGAATGGCCTTTTAACTCCCCAAAGAGTTCATACAAGAGGGCCAGTGCAAGAAGTTGTGTCTCACTTTTGGCCAAAAAGTGGAAGTGTTTTTCCTAATTTTTGAAATATATTGTCAATTAATGCCAAAATTTGAGCCATTTAGAGATTAAATATAAAAAAAAAATTCAGAAATAAAAATTGTAGTGTTTGGGATCTTCTTTTTGAATATGTAATTTATTTGTATACCTATATTATAGATTATTTTTATGGTATGGATATTTAAAAACCACTTTTTTAAAATGCCTACTTTAGGACCATACCACGCTTGTGTACGGACACCATAATTTGACACAACTAAATAAATATTTGTGAATCCTTTTAAATGAAGTTACCTGACACACCAAAGATTGATGAGAATAGTTTTCTTGAATTTTTTAATGAATATATATTGTTTATTAATTTTTAATTGATGATTAAGCTAATTTCTAAAACCTCTTGTGTACAGACAGTATAATTTAATCAAAATTTTTATTTTTTTATTTTTTTAGCTTTAAAAGAATTGTGTGAAGATTGAGGAAATGTAAATTAATTTTCAAAATATGAAAAATTTAAACAGTTATTAAAGTTTTAGTGAATGTCACTATTAAATGTTTAAGAGATACTTTTGATAAATAAATAATGGAAAAATAGCAAATGAACTCATAACACTATAAAATTTGCATTTTTGAAATCAAAACAATAAGACCTATAATAGGTTTTTGTTTTGTCAAAAAACTCAATGGGGATGACCATATAAAATTACGACACTCCCTGAAATTGTCGATTAAATGCCTTAGTAAAAAATTGGTTCATAAAGGTATGCCATGCCTTTCCCCAAGGCAAAATCCCATGCAAAATTGCGACCATTCCAAATTCCCGCTCATGTCACTAGAATCAGGCACCCAATTTGTAATTCAAAAATTGGGTACTCAATTTGGTTTTAGTCGTTAACTAAAACAGGCACCCAATATTTAAAAAATTGGGTGCCTGATTTGTAATTGGGTACTTGATTGTTTAAAAATTAGGTACTCGATTTGGTTTTAGCCGTTAACTAAAATGGGTACCCAATATTTAAAAAATTGGGTACCCGATTGTTTAAAAATTGATTGCTTGATTGTTTAAAAATTGGGCACCCAATTTTTAAACAATTAGGTACCCGATTCTAATCTACCCGTTGGGCCCTAAAACATGACCCACAAACCAATTTTCAATGATTGCAATCATTGAATGACAGTTTCAATCTACAACAACAAATTTTTTCCATAGTTATTCTATTTTCTTGTCTTCTTCTACAATTTGCAAGCTGTTGATTCGAATTCAAAATTGGTGCAAACATGTGATCAAAATAACGAAGAAAGAAGAAAATAGAAGTTTTGACAAATGAGAAAATTACAACAAATAAAATAAATGAAGCACAACATCAACGAGAGAGAAGACAAAGAATTAGATAATTGAGCAATGTTTCAAAGGAGAAAAACATTGAGGATACCACGATGGATGAAGAGGCTAAAGAAGAGAACCCAATACAAGGAGATTCAGGTGCACAACATTCAATATAGATGTGTCTCCAAACCCTCAAAATTTTTCTCATGATGAAATTGGTGATTTTTAAAAGCAGGTTATGATTTAAACAATTTAGATTTTCTTCATGAGAATAGATTGCCAAACAATCATGCAAAATAAACTCCAATGGAAATGCATGCCCCAAAAGAAATACTAAGAAAAAATGAAAATGAGATTCAAATTCCACATAATAGTGAAAATGAAATGCAAATTGAAAATAACAATTGTATGAATGTAGACATAGAAACACTAATTACTAAACAAACATGTCAGAATGATACTGAAGTGCTTGAACACAATTTTCATTTTCCTAATGATGTGCTAGATAATATTGAGGGATTGGTTTCATGGAGACAAAATTAGGACACATGCTAATAGATTATATAGATTTTTTTTTATAATAAGAAATTTGGGTTTCAATGTCAGTTGATGTTGCAACTAATTAAAATGTCTAAAATGCAAAAAGTAATGAAAAGGTTAGGAATGTATGAAAAACCCAAGAATAAAAATGAATCTTTAAAACAAGTTGTATCCATTGTTGTTAGTTCCTTTGATGTTATAAAAAAGAGAAGTCACTCTAAAGATAAGAATGCAACACGATGAGCAATAACAAGAACTTTAGTTAACAAATCAACAACTGACAAAAGATTAATTAGTAACATAAGTGGATATCTTAATGTGAATCATAAGACTTTAGAAATATCTTTAAAGAGAAGGGTTAACTTTGAATATGATCCAACAAATATTTTATGGAGTTGTAGTGGTAGACTCCTGAGATGTGATATGAAACTTACTAGTGAAGTCAAAAGTTTGGTTGAATTTTTTTGGCATGATAATACAAGAGTATCACCTAATTCAAGAGATGCTCTTAAATTGAGAGTTGGCTCAAAAATACGTGATACACATCCTAAACACCTTTTGGATATGACTCAAACTGAATTGTTTAGAAAATTTGTAGATGGCAGGGTGTTAACTATTACCATTAGTAAAAGATCTTTTGAAAAGTGTAAACCATGGTATGTAAGGATTAACAAGGAAAGAATTACATGTTGTAAAACTCAAGTTCAATTTTGTTACCATTATGATGTATTTCAATCTATACATAGTACCATGCATAGTAAAGAAATGTTGCAAGAATGTGGTGTACAAATACCACCTCAAACTATAAAGGATTTCATATTAGGTTTATTTTGTAAGCCACCTAATGATCAATACTTTCTTTTCAATGCATGCCTTTTCGGTACATGTGATATGTGTGGCAATCTTTCTTTGTTAGATGAGTGCTTGCATGAAAATGGTTTGACTACTTTTGGAAAACAATTAGTTGATGTAAAAATATTCAAAACTATTGAATATCCATTGAAGGATGGGAAGATTGAAATAAGGTGTGATCTAGTTACAAATAAAGTTAGTTGTCATGCATTTATGGATGAGTTTAAGAGTGTGATCATACCAAAATATGTTAAACACTCTCAATATGCTAGATGGATTGCTGGACAATTTTGCATATGTAAAAATACATTTCAAATTGGTACTATACTTTCAGTTTTTGACTTTCTAGAGAACTACACACTTGCACTACAAGATGAGGTACAACCACAATATTACAATTCAGTGCAAGTAACAATTTATGTTCATATAGTTTATAGGCATGCACCTAACAATATAGAGGAGGATCAAAAAATATTGAGAGAGTACCATTTCTATATGAGTGATAATAAAATTAATTCATCTAAGTTTGTCCACTATTGTTTCAAGGTCTTTTATGATAATTTAAAAGAGAGACAAATTCAAATGACACAACATTGGATATGGTCAAATAATTGTATAGGACAATTCAAGAATGCTAGAACGTTCTATTGGTTGAGTAAGATACATAGGAAAACTAATATCCAACATATGTGGAGTTTTTTTGAGGCTAGACATGGTAAAGGAGAACATGATGGTGTTGGTGCATGTGTGAAGAGAGCTCTTAGTAGAGAGCAATCAAAATTTGAGGAAAAAGCCAAATTCAAAAAGAACATGAGATTGTCTAATGGTGTAACAAATATTTATACATAGGATCAAGTCAAAACTCTACAATCAAATGTTTCTTCTACCTAGTTGAAGAGAAGAATATCCTTTCAAGATATGACTATGATACAATTAGCGGGTCAGCTAAATGACATTCATTTAGGAGTTCAAGTTCTAATAGTTGGACTGTATGGACTAGGGAGCTTGCTTGTTTTTGTCAGTTTTGTCTTGCAGGTGAATGGGAAGAATGTGAGAATATAGAATGGGTTGAAGATTGGCAACAAAAATCATTAGCACCTACTGACACTCATTTTGAAGATGATATAGTAAATGAAGGCCAGAATGTTACTTTTGCATTAAAAGATTATGGTCATATTTTAGACCTCGTATAACTTGGTATGCACAATTAACTTAAATTTTGTTGTGATCACGCTTTATATTATTTATTTATGTACATGTCATTATTATAATTCAAGTACATGTCTTTAATATATTATACGTACACATGTGATTAAAGTGTTTATGTACTTTATCTTATCTTGTAGGACATGTTTATGTTGTTATTGCACCTAACAATAATGATGAAAAGATCGAGTATTGGCTAGCTAGATGTGTGGAACCTAAGAAAAAAATGATATGTCATCAAGTAGATGATGATGGTTTTGGGTATCCAAAAATAAGATTTTACACTATTCTCATTTGGTTGTGGCAATGAATATCAAATTAGAAAGATACAAAGGGAGACTTGCCAATAAGGTATTATGGACAATTTCAATGGATGAGCTTGAGACAATCATAGATGCATTGCAAAAGAGAGAGGATGTAGATGGTACAATGGGATGAATATATTTAAATCAAACACATGTAAGTTTTTTCTTTATTGTGCTATAT
This sequence comes from Cupressus sempervirens, assembly GCA_028749045.1. Taxonomy (NCBI): domain Eukaryota; kingdom Viridiplantae; phylum Streptophyta; class Pinopsida; order Cupressales; family Cupressaceae; genus Cupressus; species Cupressus sempervirens. The sequence goes on from CM053791.1 coordinate 555,247,011, forward strand.
TTATATATGTACTTATATAATTTAATTACATGTATGCATGCGTTGTCAATAGCAAATTAGAGAACTTACATATACCTCTATTAAGGTTTCAATTACAATTTATGCAAATTTAAATCAACATCTTGTGCAATTACACATAGGGAGTACATACGAATTACACATATTTACATATTTCAGATAGCTCATATTAATTTATGCTTTTACTAACATGTGTTTTTGTTTTACAATTTATTTTGCAGGACCTCATTTCAAGAAATGTGTTGATCCAATTTTATATTTTGAGTTCACTTCTATTTATGTCATTGACATTGTCTTACAAATATTGTGAAACATGTTGTAAACATTTAAAAACAAGAGTTAACTTCTATTTGAAAGTTAAAGGTGCACACTTGATATTATAAATTAATTGTCAATTCAAGTAATGAACTCCTATTTTTTTTCATTATTTTTACATTCAAACATGTTTAAATTAATGTTTCTATATAAATAATTAAGATTATTAAAATTATTGTTCATGTATCATATACTTACAAAATGTGTCATAACATGAATAAAATATGTTGCAATAAAGAAAATGGTTCATACTTACAACATGATAACATAATAATCTATACTACATACACTAGCATGATAAGAAGTCGTAAAGAAATAATACATGGTCTAACATGTCATAACATAATCTATGAAGTCAAAAAATACATATAATACAATTAACTATCCTAATACAAAGTGTAACAAAATAAACAATATGTACATCATAAAAACACAATCTAAAGGTGCCAAAAAGACCTAATCTATCTGATCTGCAATCCTCTTTAGTCAACGTAGAGAGGACTCAAATGGATCATCATGTGTAACATGAGCTGTTTCATCATGTGGGACATCCCATGAGGCAGATGGACCATCCTGTGTAACATGAGGTGTCTCATCACGTTCATACTTAATTGAAATAGGTTTCAAAATCTAGCTTGCAAATAAATTAAATATTCACTACATAATAAAAAAATACCACATGAGATCGGTGTTCCTCTGTAATAGGATGAGGTGCACTATGAAAGCTACTGAATGTGGCTGTGGTGAGGTCCTGTAATTTACAATACATACATTTTTAAAATTTGATAAAGAGCATATTGAACTATGTATGTACATAAATCACAATACTAATCTCAAAGGATGATGTAGGTACCTCCATCTGGCTTAGTCCCATACTCTCAACAACACTCATGGCTACATAGTCCTAAAGTTATGGATACATAAACGTTGAGTCAAAATTATATATACATGAATTACAAAGTACATAAATTAAAAAGTGCATAATTTACACTATATTTTTTATAAACTATAAAAACATGTATATATATCATACCCGAGTAGTAGCCAATGTCACATATGTGTCTAAAGATATGCTACCACGATGATCATCGACATGTCTCACATGATCAAAAGATGGAGTAAAAAATGAACTATATCGAGGCCTATATAGATAAGTATGATCCATCTCCTATTCGTAAAACTAAAACACATAAAAACATACATGAACCAAAGTTGAAGATTATAAGTTATTAACGAAGTGTACATAAAAATAGTACAAATTATTTGTCTTGAGTTAAAAGTTCATACCATAGGTATTTGAGGCTGTGCCTCAATGGTCAATGGATTAGGACCTGTATAAACATCAAACTGTGTAGTAGATGACAATCCCTACAAAATTAGATAAAAAGAACATATGAGCACATGTAATTAAATTTGAGTTGGAATGTACATTATTTACAGTGTAATTCAAAGTGCATACCATATGAGGGATGCCAACGTTTGTAGGTCTTGAAAAAAGACTATATCGCCTCCTAGGAGGAACAATATCATCCATCCACTATTATTTCAAAATCAATATACATTAATATGGCTAATACAATTGCACATGTATGTAGAAAGTAAATAATTATGTACTTTATTTAAATTTTAATTAAATTTTTACCTACTGCTCCTGATTGTCTCCAAGATCTCCTTGCAGAAGGTCAGAAAATGATAACACATCAATATCATCACTACCATCACCATGGCTAGTGCATGCATCATCATCAAAATCAACACCCTTAGCATAATGGTCATCATGTGCTGCATCAACACTAGTCTAGGGGCATTTGCATATATCTCCACAACTAGTGCAAATGCGTCCAAGTGGATGAATATCTCTTGCTTGCATCTACTGCTCTACTAAATTTCTCGAAAGGGCACTCAAAGAGGTAAGAGTAGATGACACTTCTTGATGATGGTGTGGTGCTGGGACAATTGGTGTGGGAAGAGGTACAAGAGGCAGAGGTTGTATGTGATTCCTTGTTCTATCACTTAGCTTTTCCCTAGGCCTATCTTGAGGCATCCCTCCACCAACACCTTGAAATGTTCTAATATCAAAATAATCAAGTTTCAAACCCAATTCAAATTCAGCCCATAGCTTCCTAAGGAAGTACATGGGCACCTATTGATCTGCGTGTGGTGGATGGTCAAATACCATCTGCCACCACTCCCAAAGTGTGTTGATATACCATCTAATAGAAATGTGAGGCTTCTTCTCGCTAATCTCATCACCTATCTTAGGGTTTACAAAATATCTTGTAAAATGTCATTTATTTATTTTGAGATTATGAGCCTCTCTATAGGATAGGCCATCAGAATAAAAGGAACACATGTTTTCCCTCCATAATCTAAAGCTATCAATATCAAAATCCAAATGCTCTAGATAGAGTGAACAACACCTTGCATATAATTTGCAAGGCGAAGTAGGTGGGGGGGCGCGTGCTCGTGCTTAATGGTCTCAATATCATGCATGAGGTCATGAAGGTTGCACCTCATGCTCTCCCTCAAATCCTCTGCAATAGGTGTAGGAGGACTAGGTGGTTGTGGAGGTAGAGGTGGAGATGGAGGGGGCAGAGGTGGGGGTGGGGTAGGGGGAGGGGGAGGGGGTGGGTCCATCAAATATAATCTGCATATATGTTTAAACAACATAAAAAATCACAAATTTACTATTTAATAAAATAAATCTAATCAATTATATAAATGCATAGATCTTTAAAACCATATTAAATAAATAAAGTTAAACACTTAAGTAAACTTTAATGTTAAGGCTAATTGAACATTATACCAAATTTAAGCCTAATCATAAAATAATACTCCAAAAAACTATATTAATAAATCAACTTAAATGTGAATTCTAAAAATATCTTATATAAATATTTTTATGATTATGCCTTAGCAAATTTGTATGATTAAGGTTCAATATTAAAATAATTAGGATTGAATATATAAATAAGACTGTGATTTGGGTTAGGATTTAGGATTATCCATTTACAATTAGGGTAGAGTATTATTTAGATATCAATTTATTGAATAATTGTATAATATATTGTTTGTACATTAAATTTAATTTATATTGATCAATTAATATTAATTATTAAAAAAGATATAATATAACTTATAGATTAATATTTCCACGTACACTAATTATTATAAAACATGTTTCATGTTAAGATATAATTTAAATATATTAACTAATAAATTTATTAATTATATATTCCCCCTATAATTGAAAAATTTGCCTTTCATTTACATTAAATTTAATTTATATCAAGATAATTTAATATTAATTATTAACAAAGATATAATATAACTTATAGATTAATATAAATGCATGTACACACTAGTTATTATAAAACATGTTTCATGTTAAGATATAATTTAAATATATTAATTTTCCTTTCCATTCCAGTAGTGACACTCTACACTTAAGGTGCCATCATATGGATATGTTGATTAGGATTACTCATTTAAGACAAAAAAAAGAAGCTTTTCTTAGGGGTGATTTTGGAGAATAATATTAATAAGTTTAATTTTTGGGCATGACCTAGTAATTTACATACAATGCATGTGAACATTATCATTGCCACATTTTTTGTAGTCCTATTAGATCTTAGTAAACCAAAGGGTTTCTCAAGAGGTTTTAAAGAACTATCATGTGATATGTAGAAAATAAAAGGAGGTGAAATTTTTTTTCCCTTCTCAACTAGGTGATGTTTCAAGAATTGAATAGAGGTGTCCATGGTGGTAAGATTTAGTGCCATTTTCTTTAAGAAATTGTTGGACCTATTAATGGAAAATAGAAGAAGGTGATCCCAAAAGTAATGGTTTCAGGTCTTTTTAGTGAACATGAGGAGGATGTAGTCAAAAGTAACCAAACTATTGTTTCTCCCTCTAGTATAAATTTGAGTAAAGAGGCTAAGTTGGAGACTCATGCAGATCATGACCTTAGATGTTCAGTGAAGATTTGTGTAGTTACACAAATCTTCACAAAACATCTTAACCAAGAATGTGTATCAAAAAGTGGTGTTTACTTATAGGCAACTTCATGTTTGATTACTAGATCACAATTATGTTTTGTGTAAATTTCATAGTAATAGTTAGGGTGATAACAAGATCTTAGTTGGAAGATATTATTGGATGTCCATGTGCTTTTCTTTCTTATGAAAGATTGGATTCTTTGTCAAATTTATGACACTCTAGCTATGTCCAATGTGAACAAACCTCATGCTAAAAGAATCAAACACAATCTAAAGATAAAATCCATATCGATTGAAATGTATTATCTGCATAAATTATGGTGAAAAGTTAAGTCCTACATATTGTGTGGAGAAATTAAAAGAATATAAATCATAAAATATCATTATCAAGAGAAATATTAGTTCAAATTAATATTTAATTAGATTATAAGTGTACAAAATAAGTTTTTCTTGAAGTGGTATTTTATAGTTTATCATTTAAGATTTCAATTTTTATTCAACCCAATTTAAAATCATTAAATAAAGTTTTCAAACCTAGGATTAAGATTACTTTCCATTATGGACCTACTATAATGGTTACCTGGACCTAAGGATCAAGTGTTAGGTTTAAAATTTGAAGTTACAATTAGAATTAGGGTTTAAAATTTAGGATTAAGTTTATTAATGATTAGGTTTGGGTTTCTCAATTTCAATTATATAATTTGGTTAAAATTTTAATCATTGTTAGCATTAGGCTTAGAATTACATGGTGAGAGTGAGATTTTACATCAAGGTTAATGCTATGTTTATGGTTCTAGTGTGTAGTTTTATTTAAAAAGATATGGTTTTAAGGTAAGGGAGCACATTATGTAATGCCCCACCAAGGGATCCAAAGAACTAACTAAAGTTTTACTAAGTAAGCAATAACATACAATAACACATAAGCAAACATAACAGATTACATTCCTTAAGGATCCCAAGACGTTGAGTCACATTTAATTTTTAAATAAAACTAAGTAAAATAAATAACATATCCACATGAAAGAATAACTACAAGTTCAATCCATTTAAATAATATACATTTGTTTTGAATTCCACTTGGCATTAATTCAAAATGTACAATCATCCACTGTACATGTCACAGGGTATGAAAGGCCGAAAGAATATACATTATCAAATAGATTACATCATCCCTTTTAGATCCATGAAACAAAGTACAATACAATACTTGTAAAATCATTAAATATTTATTTTTGTGTTTGGATCCCTTGGTGGGGTGTTACACATTAAATACTTAGTTTTTATGTTTAGAGTTTAGATTAAATTATTGTACAGTTATGGTTAGACTTAGGAATATAGTTAGTTTTACTTTCTTTGTTAAATGGTTTACAAACTTATTTATAATTAATTAATATTTAGTTGAAATAAATATAAAATATTGAATGTAATTATGTAATCATTCAACATTGTAATTTTTATTAAATACATCGAAACACCTAAAATAATAATTTCTAAATGAACATCTACAAATTTTAAAAATTAAAATATACAAAACTATTTAAATGAACATATATAATAATCTAAAGATAAAAGTATTAACAATGGAAATTTACAATTTTACTTATTAAAAGTGAAAGAAAAACAATAAATTGATGGAATTATAAAGCGTAAAACTGTAAACAATGAAATAAAATAGTAGAAAACAAAGTAAAATACCTAGTACATCAAAAAAGAGCAGCATGGGGTCAGTAGAAATCCTAAAATGGGCTCCCATTTCTATGCTAAAATCAAGCTCCCATTTTGCAGCACTAGTAAAAATGGCCAAAAAACTCCCAAAAATAGGGTTTTGTAGTTTTGAAAATCGGGTACTTGATTTCAAACAATTTAGGTACCTGATTGTTAAAACATGGTTCGGGCACCCAATCCTATTCAAAAATTAGGTACTTGATTTTTTGAATATGGATTGGGTGCTCGAACCATAATGGGTACCCAATTTTTTAAAATCAGGTACCTATTTCTGAAAGGTCTCATTCCGCGAAATTGTGACCCAAGTTTGTGCTCTTATCCAAGATGGTTCATACAAGATGGTTGACCTTCCACATTTTGAATACATTGTGACAAGTGCATACTGCATTGTGACGATCCATGCTACCTAACTATGTCCAAGGCATCTGTACATTGGAGGCCCAGTCCACCTACCAGGTTGCCTACATACCTGTATACATGAGATCAAGACCCTTGAAGTACTCACTCTAACAAACATGTAGTTCTAGTTTCTAATTGTTTTGTTGTAGCTATATTCCTATAACTATTGGTGACCTTTAGTCACCTAATACAACTCTTCACCATCATACTGTTGGAAATATTAGAGGAGTAACTAAGAGGTGAGGGGTGAATTAGTTACTACTAAAATAAATCTCAAATCCCTTAAATGTCTAATAAAATCCAGATTGATAAAACTGATTATTGCTAATACTCGGTAAGTATACAAAAATTGCTATAACTTGGTAAATGCAGAGTGTGTATTACCTTAACAAATCTTAAGATGATTATCAGTAATTTACTTGCAAACATAAAAGAAATAACATGAACACATATGACACTAGAATTTAATGTGGAAACCCAATTTGGGAAAACCACCAAATGCAACTAGTTAGTATTTTTCACTCTTCTAAAGTGAGCCCTGTTAGGAGCCAACCCTGTTAAAGGTTACAAAACACACTATTAGGTGTGACCTTGTTAAAGGATTTAGTCACCCTGTTAGGAGTGGCCTTGTAAGAGGTCTTGAAATAATTTAATGGAATTGCCACCTTGTTAGAGGATTTACAAATGTCAAGAGATTTTAGATCACTGCTACAATGGTTAGAGAGTAACAATGAAATGACCTGATTGTGATGCAACTAAATTGCTGATCACAGATCTCTATTTTGGCTTATTCTTGATCCTTCCTGATTGAATAACACTTTACTAATCCATAAGGATACCAGTTTATCCTTCAAGTTTGCTTCCTTTCTCTTCTTATTTCTTTTCAACTTATTCAACTTGCATACCTTGAAATCACAAATTGACCTTTTACTTATACCTTCTAGATTGTTAAGTCGGCTCAAGTACAAATTAGAATAACTAATAATCATTATCTCAGTTGGCTAGAATCAATAGGTAAAATAATTAAGATTTACATGCCAAAATAAGAAAATCCTTTGGTAGCCAACCTAGCTCAGTAGAAACTGATTTTGAAATGATTTCCTGTGTTAAACAATAGGAGCTTGGTTAACACTGCAAACTTACAAAATTGCTTTGGTAATTGAGTGAACTTGGTTAATACTAACTTTGTTCAACTTTCTTTTGTTTACTAAGTGAGCTTGGTTAACATTCTTTTTTGTTTAACTTCCTTCGACGCCAGAGTGAGCTCGGTTAATACTCTTTTCTGCTTAACTTCCTTCGGCACCCAAGTGAGCTCCATAGATACTATCTTCTATACATAGCAGACTCAGGAATGCTCGGTAGACTAGGAAAACTATCTTCACTGAGCAAGTGAACTCGACATGTGCTGACTATCAACTGATATGACAATTGTGTTATTGGAAATAATCAAGACTAGCTAGGTTACTGAGAGGGGAGGGGTGAATCAATAACCTCAAAACTTTTGAACAAAATTCAACACTTAATAAAATAATCCATTTATCATCAATAGATTTAATCTACTATATGCATGAGAAACTAAAAGCACAAAACACTTTGAACACAATATTTGGTGACCCAGAAACCTTCCAATAAGAAAGTAAAATTGGGGTGGGGATGATACCCACAAAACTTCAATACTCCAGTATAAAGTTGGCCTGTTAAAGCTTACAATTATCACTTCTAATTATTTTCCCTGTTAGGAGCAATTAGGACTGCTAGGTTCACCTTATTAGAGGTTTTACAAACATACAATAAAGTATGCACTCGGTAAAGAGATTTAAAGAAAAGATTGTTAAGTCAACCCTGTAATAGGATTTGAAGCTGATTCCTATTAGGATGAAATAGTAGATTTGACTTACAACTAAATTTTTGATTTAGATCCTTGAAGTACTAATCACCTCTTTGTGATAGATGTAACTTGACTGCTCCTAATTTGACCTTGCTATTCACTTTGCTCTATTGCTGATTCACATTCGCATTCTCATGCATCAAAATATTACTTCTACTACATCTTCCTTGGGTATGATACAATACATTACATATATACCAACCCAATTCTCATAATTAAAAGGTCAACCAAAACACAAGTTAACACCAATATTACTGAGTCAACTCAAATGTAGAAACTTAGGTTTTGAAAGCTGACTTGGTGACTTTTTGATACACGGTGTCCACTGCATTACTCGACATCATCATGCACTTGATAGAAGTAGAGGCTTAGTCCATACTAATCACTCAACATAGTTTCAAACTCAGTATACACTGGAGATTGGATAGATATAGTGTCAATCGGTAGAAACTGAATTCCACGTTTACCAGGCTTGCACTCAGTAAACATTAATAATCTCATCACTCAGTTAACACTAGCTTCACATCACAAGAATCAATGACTTGGTAGACTCTACAAAGCTCGATAACCACTGACTACTCGGTAAGAACTAATTTTCTGGTCTTCGCATTGCCTGAATTCACTTGGTAACCACTGGAATGCTTGGTATGAACTATGAAACTTGGTAACCACTAAATTGCTCAACAAATACTGGAGACTAATCAAAGAACTTAGTAACCATACAAAACCTGAATAAGTGTTGTCACTAATAACAAACATGACTTAATGCCAACATTCTCCCCCTTTGGCATTAGTGACAAAAACACTTATTACCCAAAACTTATGTACAATGACATGCTGATTTTGATTTTTGATTTTTCAAAATTTGTCTTTGTAACTCTGTTGTATATATATTTTGCTTATATCTCCCCCATATAATGTACATATCATATCAGGCATAATAACATACTGAATGTATTTACAAATATCTTTCCTCCTTAATCTTTCTCCCTTTTTTATATTATGCACATATCTCTCCCCCTTTTTGACAATAATGCCAAAGATATATACACAATCTACTTATATAGAGACACCAAAATGTGAGATAAACTCATAATGTACCTTAAGAATAAGAGTTAAGGTCTTGTCCCAATTTTCTTGCAAAATCTTGCAAGTTTGAAGTGCAACTTGGACTTCTGTAGATAGTTCAATCATATGATCTGCAATTGAAAAATTATTGTCATGGATCAATGTTTTTGAATAAGAAATGTGCTTTTGCATTGTATCCATGATAGAAAGGATCATGTTCTAGATGTCTATAAGTGTAGACTGGATCCTCACTTCCTCTCTTAATAATCGAGTTTGTATATCTGATAGAAATCTGATCTTCATATGGTGTGCAGAGCTTGAATCGGGGTCAAGTTGCAACTTCTATGCACTAGCCTTTAGATCCTCATCAATCTTATCCAATTTTCCCTTAATTTCCTTTGTAAGCTTAGTAACATCACATAACTTAGCAAAAATAGATGTTACATTTGTGTAGGAGGATTCACGATTTGACAAAATCGAAGAGAGCTCTACCTGATGGATAGCTATTTGTTGAGAAATGTGCTCAAGCACTTTATTGTCAAACTTCTTCTCTGCTTTGTCCATTAACTTGTCTTGGCCAGAGGAATCCTCATTGAACTTATTAACTACCTCTTCTAATTGAAACAAAATGTGTTGAGAGGAATCAACATCAACACCTATAGCCTCTATCAAAATATTCTTAGCACTCTCTAAAATTATGAATTCTCTATCTCTTTCTTCTCTTAGTTGCTTCTATTTGGCTTTTTGTTCAAGAAGCTGACTGACTAATCTCATCTCCTCTATAATGCTTTGTAAAATCCAACTTGGGAATTTCAATCTCCTTATCTAGATCTATGTCTTCCTCAATTTTTTTTCCACTAACTAGAAGTTTTAGTTGCATCTTTGGTTTACCTTCTAACATTAATGCTTTAAATTTTGAAATAGAAACAATAGTGGAAATAGTAGGGCTTGCAGTAAAAACTTGTATAGTGCCTACTAATGGAATACTAACTCGAGCACTAAAAGAATCCAAAGCTGATGTACTTGAAAAAATTCCCAAAATTGAAGTATTTATAGGTGGAGTACTGATAGAAGTATGCACAATTAAAGAACTTACTGGAGTATGTACACCTGAAGTAGACAAAACTGAAGAATCCAAAATTGTGAAACTAGAAACTGCATTTACTACTAATGAACTAGACTCGGGCACTGAAGAAGTAGAAGGCTACAACTTGGTAGATGAAGTGGTAAACACTTCCATTAGAGATACTTGGAGTTGAGAGGGAGCAAAGAGTGATTGAACAGTTGATGCATCTATTGTAGTCACAATCAAACTCACTGAAGCTATCTCCATGCTTGATGATGTTGCTGTTTTTACTGGAGAGTGAGGAAGGGAGGCTATGACTTCTGTAGCTATCCTAACTGGATCACTTTCTTCTTCTTCTTCTTGCCTGGCTTCCTCTTTAGCTTCATCCCCTTTCTCTTCTTCATCATCCTTCATCAAATCTTGATAATCTTTAGCATCAATGGTGACACAAGGAGTATCATCTTCTTCATTATCTCCATCCTTGTCACTATCATTATCATCATCATCATTAATCTCAACTAGATTTTCACTAGGTTTGTGTAGATGATAGATATTCTTCCACATATTTGTAGCATCCTTAACTACATGCTCTATGTCTTTTACCAAAATTAAACAAGTATGAAATTTGATAGTCATTTTGTCTTCATTTCTCTCTATGGCTTCCTTTACCTTAGAATTGATAATGCTCAGTAATAACTATCTCAGAGATTGTTCATATATGTCCTTTACTATTTGCATGGCTGATTCCCATCTTGGCTCTTACCTTATTAATAGCTCAATAGAAATTTGAGGTGCAATTTTCTCAAGGGAATATTTCCATTTTCCCATCTTTTTCAGTACCAACTCCTTAATGTGCATCTTTTCAACATTTTTTCTCGTTTCATACTTTAATGCTTTCAAATTTGCAATACCAACACCTACTTCCAATTGCTTCAATATTTCCTAGAAGGTGGGAGGTGGCTTGCTAAAACACAACTTCACTGCCTCCTTTCTTCTTGGATCTTCTGGTGAATACAGCTGTGGAGGGCTTGGGTGGCTTGGTGATAATCACGTTGTCATTCTTTCTTATAGGCTCTTCCTCCTTCTCAGATTCTTCTTCTTCCTCAAATTCATCTTCATCTTCACCTTTTCCCTCGGTAATCATAAGAGGGGCATTTTCTATTTTTAGTTTTGATACCCTCCTCTTACCTCTATTTATTGCTTGTGGAATCTTAATCTCAATTTCTATTCTAGCTTTGGCTTCGTCATAGGTTCCAAAGATAGGTACCTTTGGATCTACAAGCTCATTTACCAGTGCTTCATATATTTCCTTTGTATCATCAATATTAACCTCATAAGGAAGAGGTTTTACCCATTCTATTCTAGGCCTTATTGCCTGGATGTATACTCTGTCACTATCAACCATAAAATAGACATCATCCTTATAGTCTTCAACCAATTTCTTGGGTATCCTAAATCTGTTATTCATCTTTTCTTTGAAAATTTCAAGATAATTGTCCATGATGCTATCAAAATTTTTACCCATTTTAGCTATGAACTCATTTATCTGATACAAGACTAGAGTGTCTTTTCTCCATATGACTGTTCCTTTAGAAGGGAAAAAATTTTGAACATAAAAGAACAAACAAGTCAATAGAGGACCAAATTTGCATGGATTATTCTTTGAGGTTCTAATGCTTTCCATATTCTTGTTCATCTATTTCAACATTAAATTTGCTAAGTCATATTCCAAATTCTTCTTAACAACCTTATAAGCTAGGTCAACTGCCTCACACAACACACTATTGAGTCGACTTGAGTTGTAAATCTTATGAGCTATAATATGAATGCCAAATTTGAGTTCTACATCAGATACATTGCTAATTTTCATTCCTCTGCCATCCCACTTAGCTAGGGTTTTCTTCTGTAGCTCATCTCGACCTAGGGTTTTATAACTTTAGCCTTGGTAAGCATAGGGAGACCAGTAATGTGATAAATCATTTTCTTTGTAATCAAGACTAGCTACTCTAACCATAATTGACCAGTGTGAACTCGGCTTAAGATATATCTAATCCATTTAATCTGAAAGTTTCATGGTAGGTGAGGAATATGGGTTAAGCCTTTCTGCTCTAGGTGTTTATGCTCGGGCTTAAGAGTTCCATACAAACAGAGTTCACCTAGGGCACTATCCATTTCTAGGGTTCCTATCTCTTGAACTACACATTTGAAATGAGTTCGGATATCATTGATAAGAAGTACCTTTGGTGAAATCTATGACTAAGCTTCATTTGGGTCGAGGGATTTTGTAATCATGGGTATCAATTTGAAATTCAAAGCTTTCCACTCAACACCTCGCACCAACATTTTAGATCCTTTCTTTGCCTTGCTGCTACTGCTGGATGCCATGATCACTTAGTAAACTAAGAAATTCTTCAAAAAAGTTTGGCTGCAAATACTACTCAAGATCGCTAGAATGCTCTGCAAATTGCTTTGTTCTAACTATGCTAAATTCATGGTGGAAATGAAATCAAATTCCTACTTTTTGATAAAAATTTCCCATTAATGCTCAGTATGATGAGAGCCATAATGACATAGTGTGTGATAGACTATCATCCACTATTTGTACAGTTTGCTCAGTAGAAGCTTGTAACTCGGTAACCAAACAAAATTTTTTTACTCCTGACATCACTTGGTATGACCTTACTTTTCTTGATGATTATTGATGCTAAAATTTTGTGATCCCTTTGTATCTGGAATACTAATTGGATCATTTCTTCCTTTCAATTTGAACTGTTTAAGATTTGTCCTTGAAAATACAATTCCAGTTCTTACTCAAGAACTTAATTGGAAATGATGGGGTCACCCACTTCTTGAGTAACTTGACTACCATCACTTGAATTGGTTTTCTTAGTAGAGTTAGGAATCCACTGTTGTCTCATCTACTTTTTGATGTTATCTGCTTTTGCTTTCTTTTCATCTTCAACTTTACCTATATTCATGCAATTCTTAGCTATATGACCAAGTTCAGTACATGTGTAACATCTTATGGTAGTATCCTTTCTTCTTAAGTGATGCCTTGCATAGTTTATGCCAATGTGTCCATATTCTCCATAGTAGTGACATCTACACCAAGTATTGTAGTCCCAACCAAATATTACCTTTACAAATTGTTCAGCTAGATTGAATGGTTTAGATTTGCATTCAGATGCCTTGTCACCTTGTTTCTTGCATTTGTGACATTTGGCTTCAAATTTTGGTTTCTCCTTGCATTCATTAGCTTTATGACCATGTTGACTGCAATTGTAGCATTTTCCATTGAATTTTGCCTTCTATTGCTCCAACACTTGTTTGATGTATGACCTATCTTGCCATAGTAATTGCAAGTGGGTTTCTGATTCTTTTGAGCACCTTGTTTGGAAGATTCACCTTCTTCTTTGTATCCAAGTCTTGCTTTACCTTTTTGCCTATAAAGATTTTGCTCATTTTACTGATTTAATTGATCCATGTCTACTTGAGATTTCATCATTCTCTCATTGACTTGTTTTTTAGTGTTTAGGTCATTTTTCAATCTTTCACTAATTTTCTTTTCAGATCTCAGCTCATTTCTTGTTCTTTCATTGATTTGTCTTTGAAAATTCAAATCATTTCTTATTCTTTCATTTTCTATTCTTAGAGTCATGATTTCTTCATTTGCATTGGAGATTTGATCAATAAGGTTTTCATGCTGAAGGGATTGATTTTGTATTTCATTGTTCCTTCCATTCAAGTCTTCTTTGGCCTTATTTCTTTGTTCTAAGATTTCACATAATCTTATTGACTGAATTTCTTGTTCTCTTTTCAAATTTCTTACTTCTTCTTGTAGGCAACCATTCTTCTCTAGGAGTTCTTTGATTGCATTGTTTGCTTCATCTGAGTTGCTTGAAGGGAAATAATCTTCAATATACTAGTGGTCATTCATCTAATTTGCAAGTTCCTTCCTTCTTTTTAGGGATTGGGAGAGATGCTCTTTTGCTTCCTTGAGTTGAGCTATGGCCATCTCTAGATCTATCTTTTCATTTTCAATAGCTTTGTCAAGTCTGAATATCTCCATTGTCCTTGATTTTTTCTCAAGATATCAAACTTTATCCTAAGAACCACAAAGCTCTGATACCAATTGTTGGAAATAATCAAGACTAGCCAGGTTACTGAGAGGGGAGGGGTGAATCAGTAACCTCAAAAATTTTGAACAAAATTCAGCACTTAATAACATAATCCATTTATCATCAATAGATCTAATCTACTGTATGCATGAGACACTAAAAGCACAAAACACTTTGAACACAATATTTGGTGACCCAAAAACCTTCCAATAAGAAAGTAAAACTAGGGTGGGGATGATACCCACAAAACTTCAATACTGTAGTATAAAGTTGGCCCGTTAAAGCTTACAATGATCACTTCTAATGATCTACCTTGTTAGGAGCAATTAGGACTGCTAGGTCCACCTTGTTAGAGGTTTTACAAACATACAATGAAGTATACACTCGGTAAAGAGATTTAAATAAAACAATGTTAAGTCTACCCTGTTAAAGGATTTGAAGCTGATTCACCTGTTAGGATGAAACAATAGATCTAACTTACAACTGAATTGCTAATTTAGATCCTTGGAGTATTGATCACCTCTTTGTGATAGATGTAACTCAATTGCTCCTGATTTGACCTTGCTATTCACTTTACTCTACTATTGATTCACATTCACATTCTCATACATCAAAACATTACTTCTACTACATCTTCCTTGGGTATGATCTAATACATTACATATATACCAACCCTATTCTCACAATTACAAGGTCGGCCAAAACACAAGTTAACACCAATATTACTGAGTCAGCTCAAATGTGGAAACTCTGATTTTGAAAGCTGCTTTGGTGTCTTTCTGATACATGATGTCCACTGCATTACTCAACATCGTCATGCACTCAGTAGAAGTAGAGGCTTGGTCCATACTAATCACTCAACGTAGTTTTGAACTCGACATACACTAGAGACTCGATATATACAATGTCACTCAGTAGAAACTGAATTCCATGTTTACCATGCTTGTACTCAGTAAACACTAATCATCTCATCACTTAGTTAACACTATCTTCACATCACAAGAACTAATGACTCGGTAGACACTGCAAAGCTCGATAATCACTAACTGCTCAGTAAGAACTGATTTTCTCAGTTTGATCTACTAGTCTTCACACTACCTGAATTCATTTGGTAACCACTAGAATGCTCGGTATGAACTCTGAAACTTGGTAACCACTGAATTGCTTGGAAAATATTGGAGACTGATCGAAGAACTTGGTAACCATACAAAACCTAAATAAGTGCTTTCACTAATAACAAACATGACTTAATTCCAACATGTGTAACATCAAAGACAACACACAATTAGTCAATTGTATCCAACACATACACCTACTCAGGTGAATCAGGCAATTTTCTATAATTACAATCCTATAATACCCTAGTGTAACCTTTGTGTTGTAGTTTATAGTTAATGTAAGGTTAACCTATATACATCCTAACTCATTCCTTATATAGTTATGTATAAAAGCTTGTGAAAATAATCAATGGGTCTAAGTAGACCAGTCAAGTTAATGCTAGTTAGGAATAGATGATTGTTCATTTTATTATACCTAATTTGATGAAAATTCTACATGAATTTGTAATCAACCTATCTAATCAACAACTACACCAATTGACCTATATACATCCTAACTCATTCCTTATATAGTTATTTTTAAAAGCTTGTGACAATACG
Organism: Cupressus sempervirens; assembly: GCA_028749045.1. NCBI lineage: Eukaryota > Viridiplantae > Streptophyta > Pinopsida > Cupressales > Cupressaceae > Cupressus > Cupressus sempervirens. The sequence continues at coordinate 555,263,264 of CM053791.1, forward strand.
CATGGCCATGCTATATTGGGTGAGTTTTATTATTATTTAGTTGTGCCAAGATCTCTTAGTTTATATACATAAATACATACATACATACATACATACATACATACATACATACATACATACATACATACATACATACTTACATTCATACATACATGCATATACATCGATCAAAAGGGCATGACAACGAAATCCTAGATCTTGGTGCAGGGACCCTAGGTCCTAAATAAGGTGGTCAAACACTAGGGATGATAGTATAGAAGGTCAATAAGCATCCAAGTTGATACAAGATAGTTTAGGGAATCTCAAACATGCATTTAGGCAAGTTGTTTACATGTTGTAATAAGATCATAAGCAAGTCAAAAGTTGGTCAATGATTGGTCAAACATTGTGAGTTGACCCAAAATCTCCATTCTTATGTTTTATAATATTTTTGTGTATTGTGGTATAGTTTTGAAGGCATGTGGAGTCTTTTATTTGAAGTTTGTGTAAAAGTTGTAAAAATTGCAAAAATTGCAATAAAAGTTGTCATCCAACTTTTTGCAATTTTTCTTGCAATTTGGAAGTCTAATAATTAGATTATTATTTGTATTGAACATGGAAGGATGAGGTTGTAAGGTCAAGACTTGTGACCTATAAATTGATTATCTTCAACCTATTCTGGAGTTGGAATAGTATTGTACAGATTTGGAATGAAATAACAATCCTTTTGGTGGGAAAATCATGCACAGTTAGATTAAATCTTTCTAAAATCTATTTTCAGAGTGATAATCAGTTGTTTTTATGTTTAGAAAGTTGATTTTTTGAGGATTGATGAATGCAATAACTTAGTTTTTTCGAATACGAGAAAGTGGTTTTAGTTTTGGATTTTATTAAGCCTGTTGTTTACCCTACCCTATAGTTAGGGTTTCAATGAAAATAATGAATATCTCCTAATTCCCACAGTGAAAAATATTGATGGTTGGTGAGTAGAAGGGTATGAGGATGGGGAAGACATTATTGATTTATTTTTTAACAACTTCCACCTATCTGTAGTATTCCTTCAACATCTCAGTCTCAACAGTTAAACTATTGGACGTACTAACAGACTGTGATTACATTATAGAGATTAGGTAATGATTCATAGAGGTTAGAGCATTAGTGGATAGTAAGGAGGAAGGATTCCAATAGTTAGGAAGAAGAAAATCCATCGTGGGTTTCAAGATTGGGAGCCTAAAAGACCAAAAAAGGTCATAAGCCTAAAAGCCTAAAAAACTAGGGCTCAAGGGTTAAGGGGTTAGGAGTAATGACCCATAACCCATATTGTGGATTTAGATATGTATTTTAATGTTATAAGTGATTTTGAAATTAATTTTGGGGATTTTTTGGAATTTTTTGAAGTTTAGTGTTATTGTTGGTTGAATAAGGCTATTAGGAAAGAGCCCCTATTAGGCCTCCTAGTGTAACTTGTAGATTTGGCTTAGGAAGAAGCTAAAAAACTATCAGAGGGTCATGAAATTTTTTAGAATGGGGGTGAAGGATGTATTTGTATGTGTGGAAGCTTGAGATCTTGGAGGGTGCAAGGAAGTGAGGTGTGTGGAAGCTTGTTTGCCTTGTTGAAGGTTTTAAGCTACTTGGAAGATATGGATATGATTGTGAAGGTGAAGTTGGTGTGTGGAAGAGACCAATCACCACCAACCTTTTTTTGAGTAGGTCCTAGGAAAGGATATTGGATATCCTATTGGTCTTACACCCATTACTTGCATCAGATCTCCACTGATCTCCATAATTCACAAGATCTCTCTCTCTCTCTCTCTCTATATATATATAAATACATACGTACATATACATACATACATACATACATACATACATACATACATACATACATACACACACATACATACATATATACATACATATATACAAACATACATACATACATACATACATACATACATACATACATACATACATACATACATACATACACACACACACACACACACATACATAGATAAACACATACATCTGCATATGCAATTTTATCACCTCGGAAGGCATTGAAAGACATTTTATTAGAAATATGGAAAAGTTGTGAAACTGACAAAAAGTTGTCATACAACAAATATTGTTGTTGAGCAACTTTTTTGCAAATTTGGAACAATAGTTAGAGTTTTGTTTTGGTCGAACAAGAAGGAATGAATATGTAAGGTCAAGAGATATAGCCTATAAATAAATGATCTTCAACCTAGGAAAGGGTTGCAGTTGATATGTATAGATTTGAATCAATAAGAAATCAATTTTGGTGGGAAAATATGTGCAGACAACAAGTTCATTGCCTTAATGAGGGTTTCATTACTGATTATAGTAACTATCTTCCAAACTCCAACATCTCACCTACTCTACTCTTCCAAAGGGGTATTCAACATCCCATGAGTGAATATAAACCTTCCATCTCACATGTGGACTCTAGACAAGCTTTTGTCATGTTACTTGAATGCTGGTTCTCTGTATTTTACATGTAAAAATAGGTGACTTATGGATTCTTGGCCACCTCTATTATATAGAGAAGGGTTATGGTGTGGACCAAAAAAATGACAATAAAAAAACTAATTTAAAGGAAATCTTTATATCTTCCCTAACTTCAGATAATGAAAACATGCAACCAATGTGGCACCGCACTTTGCAACTATAAAATATTTACTATCTAAACTAATGAATAATGAGATCTTGGTAATAACCCAATGATACTAGGCACATATTTAGCATCAACATTAATTCTACACTTCATTCCATCATATATGAATATTATTACTCTTTACATCCATGAGGTAAGGAAGAAGATACTAGGACTACAGTCAAATAACAATACACCAGTAGATTTCACAAAAAGACTAACTTTTATTATACAAAACCACACACCATACCCTTCACCTTTCTTCTCCACATCTCATTCTCTATTCTCTACATGAGATTGCATTGCTTATGTAATAGAATGACCTTTCATATCCCTAAAGAGCTCATCTAAGATGGTTGACCTTCCATCTTTTACCAAACTATCATTTTGGAAAAAATGTTGACAATAACATTTTTTGACAACTTTACATTTTTTATAAATTTTTAACAATTTGCCTCTTTTGCTAATTCATGCCTATTTTTCACCATATATAGGTCCAAAAAGCTTACAATTTACATGTTTAATTCATTTGTGACCTTGCATGACATTTTAATACGCCTTTTATCTCCACAATCCATCAATCTCCACAATCCACAAGATCTCTCTCTCTCTCTCTCTATATATATACAAACATATACATACATACATATATACATAAATACATGTACATATATACATATGTAATAGATACATTCATACATATATACATACATACATATACATCCATACATATATATAAACACATACATACATAAATACATACATCTGCATATGCAATTTTATCACCTCATTTAACTAACTTTACTTTCAAATAAAAATTTAGGAAGTCAAATATTTATGTACATTTTAAAAAAGCAATTGGATTTTTTAGTGGATAAAAATTATCCTATTTTTGTTCATATGGACAATAATAATAATATATTTTTAAATGTTTTGGAAGGATATTCATATTTTATTTACAATTATTTTCATATCAATAAGTAGTTGTTTTGAGTTGATGAGATACATATTCATAGGTGTGATTGCTCTATTAACTTTTTGCTTTGCTACCATAAAATTTACACAATACTTTCTACCTAAATGGCCCAATAGTTGTACACATTTGAATATTTCATTATTGGTTATGAACAAAAGAGTCAAAAGTAGCTATCTTGAGTTGATGTACTTATATATTCATATTTCCTATTAACTTTTTGCTTTGCCACCATAAAATCTGTACAACAGTTTCTACCTAAATGATCTAATAGTGTAATACTAACTTATTGTCTAACCACTTGAAAAAATATTATGTTGAGATTTCCATTCACTCCTTGCTCACCTAATTGCCAAATTACTAAAATTAATGAAACCCAAAAAAAACTAAAAACTCTAATAAAAATGTATCAATAGAAACCTACTCATATTCCTACTAAAGAATGAAATTTTTTATCCTTTGCATAACTGATGTTATAGTGTGTATTAATACTTAGAAATCAAAATAATAAATTATGAGAAGAGACAACAGGCTCAATGATGCATTACTCATGCCGTCATGTTTATATGTATGTTGTTGTTGCCTTTAATTTCTCATAAATAGATATGTAATATAAGCTGCAACTCTGAAGATTATGTATGTTGTTGTTGCCTTTTATTAAACAATTAATTGAACTTTTTGAAGGAAAATAAAAATTTAACAATGGGATGCTTTTTCTAGTTCTTGCCATTTCTTTAGTTATCTATGGGAAGACAAAATACAACCCTCATATATTGTATTTCTGCTCTCAACATCAATGAATGTAAATGTAACAGATGGGGGATTGCAACTTTAGATTTGTGAGGGTTTTTAATGCTTGTTAAAAATTTATCTGGCTCTGTGAAAAATTGACATAGAGATTTGGGTCAAAACCAGAGGAGCCTAATGTTTGCAAGTCCCAAAACAATGAAAATAAAAATGACCTTGAACCCTTACCTTGAAATTAAGCAAGTTGCAAACATAAGAGGATGAGAATGGACCCTTACCTTGAAAGCAAGTTCCAAATAGAAGAGGACGTAGAGAATAAAAATTAATCCCTCAACCTTACCTTGATGGCACTGAAAAGATCTTAATTGGTCATGCCTGAAGCCTCCCGCCTGCACTTTGTCGTGTGAATAAACAAAGTTTCACTTTTTTTTTTGTTTATATCCTTGACAACATTAAAATTTCGATGGAAAACTTAAATGTTGTCAAAATTTTGATGCTAAACTTAACTGTCATCAAAATTTCAACGTTATCAAAATCATTTGAAAAAGAAGAAGAATTTGACAAGCCAAATTGGCCCGCCATTGAAAATTAAGGTAAAAAATGACCCCCAAATGTACTCTAAGTGTAAGTATCTCTTTGTCAGGTAGGAGCTGTGTTCAAATTCCATTGTGATAGGTTTGAAAATTTTAACAAAATTTCCTTGATCTCAGTGGCTATGATCTCGTTGAAATTTGGAATTTTACAGATAGTTCCTCTCATGTATGAAAATGTTATTGTCTCTCAAAATTTGAATGCAATTCCCTATAAATATTCCACATAAATATTTGTAGATATTTTCTCACGATGAAATCATTCACTTCTTCTTACCACTTTATTTTAAATTAATACTTAAACAATTTTGGGTGCACATAAGCTTGCTTTTTCTTTCTTTCTTTTTTTTTTTTCAAATTTGTGGGTGGGTTTTTTAAACTCACATGAATACAATCAACCCTATTAAATTATTGAAAACATAGGTATGCATTGTATTTGTGGAACATAGAAATAATTTTTTTTAGTTTTCTCTTTTTCCCTTTAGTCTTTGATGAACTCAAATACATTCATCAACCCTCTTAATGCCTTTTCACTTTGGTACTCTTAGACTTTAATTTTTAGAACTTCCTTTTCTTGGATAGGGTCAGTACGTTTGAAATAAAAAACAACATGCTTAAAACCTCTTTGTAGGAAATATCAAATAGAGTTTTTCTAGTGGTTTCTCAAAATGCAGAACTCAAAAATCTTCTCTATACTAACGTCAAGTAGTCTATAGTCCAAAATGACATCTTGGAACTCACAAACAAATAGTCAAAAGTGGTATCCCTGAAAGACCCCCTCAAATTTGAAACTGAATAACATTTTAAGAGTTGTATCTCTATTTGCAACAATAACAACTCTCCACTCCTTGATGGGGTTAAAAAACTAGGTGTGCATGGGAGCTTAACCTCAGGGTTTGTGGACTGCCACATATATCCATTGATCCATTATCTATAGGGTCCTCCTTTCTTAAAAAATAATTGGATATTAGTGACATTACCTTGGAGCTTGGGTGGGGTATGACTCCATTTTGTTTCACCTCTTTCTCTTTATCACTGACATACTTTAGGTTCAGAAGGCTAGAAGGAAACTATTTTCCTTTCCTTCAAAGGTCTTCCTTGATGGGGACCTTACGAAATCTCAAGTGGAATAAGAAAAAACTCTAGAAAGATTGTACTCACATCTAGACGAGAAGGGAAGTGAGTTGTTATTTGGAACCTAAAGGCATTTATTAGGGACTCCTCCCTAAGTTAGGAGCCACAATTGATAGTTGTAGTAAAATGATGGTCATAAGCATGGTTGTGCATGAATGAACATGGAGGTGGTCTGTTGCATGTCAATTGTTGGAACACAATGACTCGCATAGGTATGTATTGCATTTGTGGAACATAGAAGAAAACTTTATGAGTTTTCTCCTTTTTTTTTAATCTTTTTTTATCTTTAGTAAACTCAAATACCTTTGTCAACCCCCTTAATGCCTTTTCACTTTGGTACTCTCAGACTTCAATTTTTAGAACTTCCTTTTACTAGATAGGGTCACTAAGTTTGGAAAAAAAAAATGCTTAAAACCTCTTTGTAGGAAATATCAAATAGAGTTTTGCTAGTGGATTCTAAAAATGTAGAACTAAAAAATCTTCTCCATGCTAATGTCAAGTAGTCTATAGTCCAAAAGGAAATATTGAAACTCACAAAAAAAAGTCAAAAGTGGTATCTCTACAAGATCCCCTCAAATTAGAAATTGAAAAACATTTTAAGAGTTGGATCTTTATTTGCAACAATAACAACTCTCTACACTTTGATAGGGTTTTAAAAAATGTCCACAAATAGAAGTTAAAAGAATGGACTAGGCGTGCATGGGAGCTTAACCTTAGGGTTCATCAATTGCCTCCTATATCCATTGATCCATTATCTATAGGGTCCTTCTTTCTTAGTAAACAATTGAATATTACTGACATTAGCTTGGAGCTTCGGTAGGGTATGACTCCACGTCATTTCTCCTCTTTCTCTCTGTTGCTGACATACTTCAAGGTCTGAAGGCTAGAAGGAAACTATTTTCCTTGTCTTTAAAGGTCTTCCTTGATGAGGACCTTACTAAATCTCATGTGGAATAAAAAAGCACTCTAGAAAGACTATAGTCACATCTAGATGGGAAGGGATGTGGGTTGTTATTTGGAACCTAAAGGCATTTATTAGAGACAACTCCCCAAGTTGGGAGCCTCAACTGATAGTTGTAGTGAAATGATGGTCACACGTGTGGTTGTGCATGAATATATATGGAGGTGGTTCATTGCACATGTTGATTGTTGGAACACAAATGAGGGTACGTGCCAAACTTATTACGAGATGACATTGGTTCATCTGATTCTCTGATGGCCAAAGCTTTCAACCAATTCTTTGATCACCCATAAAATCCAAATAAATAATTCTAACCTGATAAACACATCTCTAAAAGGAATAAATAACCTCTATTATAGAAAACCTACTCAAACTAGGGGTTATTAAATATGCAACTCCAAAATAAGACAACTCAACTCTAAATTAATAAAAATAAATATTTCTATTAAATAATACTTCAAATAAAATACTTAACTTCATTAATTTAAATCTTTAATTCAATTTTAGTTAATTGAAGTGCATTGAAAAATTTACATAATTTCATTTTATCAAAAATCAATATAGCATGTTTGTTAGAATTAGTAATCTTTCCTTAGTTGTATTTATTTATTAATTAGCATAAATCAAGGTATCCCTTATGTAGTTTTGTCCTCTACTACAAATGTGAGGAAATGTCACTTGTTTGTCTTTCTGTCCATGTATGAGGACATGTTATTTTTGTAATTCATTTAATAAGAAAATTAGTTTATTCCTTCTTAAGAGGATTATGACACTTGTTACACATACACTTATGAATGTGACATTTATTCACTTAGGAGTTACTAAATAACTCATTTTCTCATCTCTTACCTTTATCTAAGAGATTCTCCTCTCTCATTCGCTACACACAAAACATACACTATGTAGTTCTTGTAATGAGTTTATGGCTTCATATCTCTCTTTCATTCTTCAAGCATTTTCATCATTTATATAATTTACATGTGTTTTTTTCTTATTTTTCTCCCTTTGAAAATCTTGTATTCTTGTGTTGATCTTTGCAATCACTTTCAAATTTTTTTATTTATGAGGAATCTTATGAATTTATGGTAATAATTAAAAAAAAAAAAACTCTCTTGGATCCCTCTATGTCTTTTCATTTGAATATTTCTTACTTGTTATTAGAGTTAGTTACTAATCCTTATTTGAGTTGATGTGTTGAAGGTTACCAATCTATGTGCTCACATTCTTGAGAGGATAAGAGAAATTTGAACTTCATTTCTAACCTCTTTTGTGTTGCACGTTTTATTTATTTATTCAAATTTATAAGTTTTTTTCTTTCTATTGTACTATTCCTTTTATTTCCAGATTTTTTCTTTCATTTTCCAGCAATGGTTTTTGGATCTAATCTATTGTGTTTGCAAGTTTTCTTAAAATATTAATTTATTATTTAGAAATTTACATTCATTTCGTATTTCATACAGCTCAAAAAAGAGATATTAACTTAGTTTCACTTCTACTCATAAATTTGTTTTAAAATAATATAAGCTTAAAACATTATTTTCTCTTTCCTTTTTTTCCCTCCTCGAAATATTTTTAGCAGCCGCTGGTATAGCTATATCTTCACTGTAATTAAAATTTTTAATAATCACATTAAGAATCTCTAGTTCTTATCTGTTTAAAAATCTTATATAAACTTGTTCCTGCTATTTTTATTTTAAACTTCAGAGCTGCCCTTAGAAACCAATAACTCCATTTCGGCCAAGTTCAGCCTTTGTACCCTTGTCCTTTTCTATATAAATATGCAATAACATTGTGCTTTCATTTTATCTACTTAAACCAATGACTCTTAAAAGAGGGCCTTGAACCTCTGTTTTTGCATGGAGTGAATGGTCTAATTAAGGGGTTTTCTTGAGACCTTTTGTTAGATCCTCATGGCTTGGCTTATGGTTGTACTGGCTGCAAGTTCTGGTCATGATAAGGTTTAGAAACCCTTGCATACTCTCTCATACCTATCAGAAACTGATAAAACAATTTCATTTCAAAATTATGTATCTGGGTATGGGTATTTTCCGGGAAGAAACTTCGAAACAAGCTCTTTACTTGTTGGTTTCTGTAATCAAATCTACCTTTCCTTTTGTTCCTTAGGCTTGTCTTTCTTAAAAAAATATGGAAACTCCAGTTTTTATGATTATCTTTTAATTTTGACTATTTAACACTTTGTCTAGAAATCAGATCTTAATATTTAAGCTGCCCCCTCATCTCATCTTCATCTTCATCAGCTAACTTATTGTAGTCCCCCGTTTTCTGATCTTTTATAACAGAGAATTCAACATAGCGGTGGAAGCCAAATGTCTACCTGCTATAACATTTATATCTGCTTTGTATGATCTCTCTTTAGTTTTTTTACGTAATTTCGTGATGACAATGAAATTAAATAGAGGATGGTAAACCTCTAATATCCTAGACCCTACACTCGACAATATGTCAATCATACACAAATTGTCCTTGATTGCAATTGGAATGCCCGCCAGCATTCCCACCTCCTCATTTCTTGCAAGTTTCTCATTGATTTTTGATGTCTCCATCAAGAATCTATCAGATATTTGAAGAAAACTCATAACATTAGGTTATGTCTGGTGAATACGGTTCTGTTGACCATTGTTTCATGCTTCTTTTCTGGTCAGGAAAATCCGGGTAGGACAAGCAATCCAGTGATGCATATTAACGTTTCTTTGGTAGGTAATTTTTTTTAACACATTTATTTGTTTCCTTAACACCTCTGATCATATTTTGCAACACCTATTACATAGGCGTCACCTGGGCACATCGGATAGGTTGTCATTCAAGGAGGTGGCGACAATACATGGCTCATGATCATTGTATCTCTGCTAAACAATGCGGGTTATTGTTTCACCAGCAATATAATATAATTGGGCTGCTATATAGTATATACTAATATTTAACCATCAAACATCGGTTGATATTGTGAAGGCCAACAGTCATCTTTGTTCCCTCCAATAATCGAGTCTCTTGGTTTCCAAAGACTTTTCATTTGTAATATTTGGAGCCTATTTATATGCTGCTCCTGCTCATTTTGTAAACAACTTTTTCTTATTAATTCAATACTCTGCAGTCTGAACGTAGCCACTATTGTGGTGAACCAGGATAAATCCGGTGTTGTGTATTTCTTCTTATTGCGACATTTAATTTCTTTGTTTAAATCCTTTCAACATCTATGTTGTATAGTAATAAGCAACTAATATAATATTAAATATCTGTTCCAATGCTAAATACACTGTGCATGAAGGAGTAGCATTGTGTTTGAAAATTTCCAAGCTAAAGGTGTAAATATATATCTGTACTTGCAACTTTACCTTTAGGCGATCAAGAGGAGCAGTTGCCATTCGAGATAAGGCTCTAACCACTCCTCCAGCAATAAGATATTTGGTTGCATGAATGTGCTTACTAATACCTTCAGGAATATCTGCTCGTTCCCCAATAGCAATGTGGCAAAGTCTTTCCCAATATACTGACGCCCAATACACTCGCAGTACCAAGAAGCTTCCTTGTTGAAGGCCAGAGTTAAAATCTTCAATGTGAAGAGGATTTAATTATGAATGTAAACAGATGAATAAACAATAGACAAGAGAAAACAGAAATAAATACTTAGATATGAGATTTATTCAGGGTTCACTATAACTTGTGGCTATGTCTACATTGAACAAAGTATTGTATTGATAAAATCAATTGGTTATAAAGATACAACATCAACATATTTATAGATTTAATGTACATAATCATAATGAAGAGATAAATGCAATATGAGTTCGTCAAAACTTGTGACTATGTCCATATTAAACAGAGTATTGTATTGATAAAATAAATTGGTTACAATCATACAACAACAACATATTTATAGATTTTATTTACATAATCATAACCAAGAGACACAATTGAAGGGAAAAATATCCCGACTATTGGCCTTCACATTAACAATCTCTCATCTGAGGAACGACTTAAACAACACACACTAAGCTTAATTCCTAAACCAAAAGTACTAAATAGTCAAAGTTGACTTTCCTTTCCAAACTTAATTCTTCCCTTAGTGTGTGATGTTTAAGGGTGGCCCTCATCTAAAGGTCAATCAATGCAACAACTGATTATCCAATACCCTTCTTAATAGCCATTTCACTTCTTCTTAACAAGCCCAAAAGAAGTCCTTGCACATTCAAACCATTTATCAAGATATCGGCCAAACTGACCATCATCCTCAATTTCTACTCTAACTTTGATCAAACTAATAGAACGCTTAAATTTGAGAATTGTCCTAAAGACAAACCCCCTATTACCGTTCCCCATTTTTTGTCCAATTAGGCTGGCGAACTTTTAAAATCAGGTTATTGGTATTTCATTTTTAAACAAATCTCCTTTCTGTATCACACTACCAACATTGCCATTTGCTTTTTCAATCTTCCAATTTTTTTGTTATATTCCATTATTTTTGTTTTCTACTTTGTATTGATAGCCCTTGGTCACTACCGCTAGGCAATGCCAACCCACTATAGCAACTTGAATGATTTTGACATGTGCAATAAATTAATAATGGTATAAGAACCTTTTGAACATCCTGTCCTTCGTAAACATGTGCCCAGGTTGAAAATTTGTGCTCCTAGTTTCGCAATGTAGAAAGAGGTGCCACACCCAAGTGAGGAAGACTTACATCCTCCTCTATGAGAAATGCTGAAAATATGATGTTCTATATCATTTTGTTGAGTACCTTTTTCATCTGCAAGAATAACACTAGTCTCCTCGAGACATGCAAATCGTATAAAATTTAATCCCTCAAGCTGATATGGGTGCAATGTACCTTCCATTGTTCAAAACCTCTTTGACGATGCTTTGCTTCTTTTCCATCAAAATCTAAACCCTTCCACTTTCGAGCCATTTGGAATTGTCCTCTAGCCTTTATCGAGTTGAACCTTTCAATTCAACATGAAAAACATAAATTAATTTCCCATGTACTTTTGTCATTTGCCAATAATGTACTATTTAGCAACAACAAGTGGACCTAAGCGATAAGAATTTCATCCCCCTACCCATTATTGTTCTAAAGATTCTTTGTTAGAAGCATTGATATATTCTTTCTGGGCACAAACTATCAGAGTTATTTTTCAGTATCATTGTCCATACTAAATTTACCTTTCATAATTGGCAAATTCAATTTCTTCATTATTAATTATGTTTGTTAGCAACATTTTTTAATAATAGCACTAGTGTTTGTTTTAACCCTGCCCTCATTTCATATAGTTTTTTCGTACAAGTCCATGTTAGCAGAGAGTATGAAATAATATACATAAACTAATTAAATTTGAAATCACAGATTGCTATAGTATAGTAGAATACTTGGAATAAAACTTAAAACCTTTTTTCCTTTTAGTAATCGCATAAACATGATTACATTGGTTTAATTTATAAGAATCCTCATACTACCTATGATGATAGCTTTCCCCAATCATCACATATGGACAACATATCAAGCTAGAATGCATGACATTCTAATTGTAGTTTGAGTGAAAGACAGAATGTAGTTAGATAACTACACATGGAAAGTCTTTATTTGATTATTCTAAATTCTAACTAATACAAAACAATAGTATCTCACAATTGCTACTAAAATGCACATGGACATTTCCTTATTCCAGGATTTGTATCTACAAACTAATGCATTTCCTTACTCCAAGATTCATAAGTACAAATTGATTTATGTTTATTATGCATGTGAAACCTTCTTTATTCAGTGGGTGGAATTGAGGTGGATTAATAATTGTATGAAGAAATTATATTTCTACCGCTCCTCTTTAATTTCATCATTTCCAATTATTCTCCAATTTTCTTTCAAATAGTCAAAACTTTCTTTAGGCAATGCTTTGGTGAAAATATCAACAAATTTTTCTTCAAATTTGCAATAATCAAGATGAATTTCTCTATTGCTAACCAATTCTCCCATGAAATGAAATCTCACATCAATGTGCTTGCTCTTTTTGTGAAAAATATGGTTATTTGAAAGTACAATTGCATATTTATTATCACAAAAAAATTGTGTTCGCTCATCTTGTTCTTGTAGTAGATCCTTCAATGTCCTCATCCAAATTGCTTGGCAAGTTTTTGATGTGACTACTATGTATATTCCACTTTAGTTGATAAAATTGTTACTAAGGATTGCTCCTTGGATCCTCATCTAGAAGTGCTCCTTCAATCATCAAGATTTCATACAAAATTGCTATTAGAATAACTAATCAAACCAAAATCATTAGTTTTGGAATAAATGTATTTTTTTCCTTTAGTACAAATGTGAGGAAATGCCACTTGTTTTTCTTCTTGTCCATGTATGAGGACATGTAATTTTTGTAATTTCTTTATTAAAGAAAATAGTTAATTCATTCTTAAGGGATTATGACACTTGGTACACATATACTTATGAATGTGACATTTATTCACTTGAAAGTTACTAAATAACTCATTTTCTCATCTCTTATCTCTATCTAAGGGATACTCCTCTCTCATTCTCTATAGACAAAACATACACTATATAGTTCTTGTAATGAGGTTATTGCTCCATCTCTCTCTTTAGTTTTTCACACATTTTTCTTTTTTCTCGCTTTGAAGATCTCGTATCTTTTAAGTTATGATGAACCTTATGAATTTATGTACTAACCTCTTTTGTGTTACAACTCATTAATAGTCTCTAGTTTTTATCTATCCTGCTAATTTTTTTGGAACCTTAGTTGCATTTAGGGTGTAAGGGGCTTTCACATTGAAGTGTAAAGGGCTTTCACATTGACTATTACCTTCATTGCCTTCATACTTGCATTGTGGGTTCCTTGGTATCTACATCAAAGTCTTTAAATGATGAACTTACTTATTCCATTGATGAATGTACTCAACGTGTCTTGATGTACATCATTGGGGATTTCTTCATTACCTCTACCGTTGCTAGCACTTTGGAAAACATATATGTGCTAGGAGGCATATTGTTCACATTCACAATAAATATTTTCTTCAAAACATTTCCTTGTTGCCTAATAACTATTTTCCATAGATTCCTCATCATGGATCCTTTCAAAACGAGTATTTCTTTGTTAGGTAGGAGCCATGTTCAAATGCCTTTGTGATAGGTTTGAACATTTTGACAAAATTTCCTTGATCTATGTGGCTATGATTTCATTGAAATTTGGAATTTTGCAAATATTTCCTCTCATGTATGAAAATGTTATTGTCTCTTAGAATTTGAATGCAATTCCCTATTAATATTCTCCATAAATATTTGTAGTTATTTTGTCATGATGACATCATTCACTTCTTCTAACCACTTTATTTTAAATTAATACTTACAATTTTTTGGGTGCACATAAGCTTGCTTTTTCTTTTCTTTCTTTTTATTCTCAAATGTGTGGGTGGGTTTTGCAAACTCACACGAATATAGTCAACCCTATTAAATTATTGAAAACATAGGTACACATTGTATTTGTGGAACATAGAAGTAAATGTTTTGAGTTTTCTCTTTTCCCTTTAATCTTTGATAAACTCAAATACCTTCGTCAACCCTCTTAATGCCTTTTCACTTTGGTACTCCCAGACTTCAATTTTTAGAACTTCCTTTTCCTAGATATGTATAGTAAGTTTGAAATAAAAATATGCTTAAAACCTCTTTGCAGGGAATATCAAATAGATTTTTGCTAGTGGCTTCTAAAAATCCAGAACTCAAAAATCTTCTCCATACTAATGTCAAGTAGTCTATAGTCCAAAATGACATCTTGGAACTCATAGAAAAATAGTCAAAAGTGGTATCCCTGCAAGACCTCCTCAAATTTGAAACTAAACAACATTTTAAGAGTTAGATATTTGTTTGCAATAATAACAACTCTCTACTCCAAGTAATGGGGTTAAAAGAAAGGACCAGGTGTGCATGGGAGATTAACCTCAGGGGTCATAGATTGCCTCCTATTACCATTGATCCATTATCTATAGGGCCCTCCTTTCTTAGTAAACAATTGGATATTAATGACATTATATTTGAGCTTGGGTGGTGTATGACTCTGTGTTGTTTCTCATCTTTCTCTTTGTTTCTAACATACTTCAGGTTTCAAAGGCTAGAAGGAAACTATTTTCCTCATCTTCAAAGGTCTTCCTTGATGAGGAAATTACCAAATCTCAAGTGGAACAAAAAAGAAAGACTCTAGTCACATGTAGACAAGAAGGGAAGTGGGTTGTTGTTTGGAACCTAAAGGCATTTATTAGGGACAACTCCCCAAGTTTGGAGCCTTAATTGATAGTTGTAGTGAAATGATGGTCACAAGTGTGGCTGTGCATGAAGGAACATGGAGGCGGTTCATTTCAAGTCAATTGTTGGAATGTAAAAGGGTCACTTTGGTACATATCAGGCTTATTACGAGATGATATTGGTTCATTTTATTTTTTGATGGCCAAAGCTTTCAATTAATTCTTTGATCACCCATAAAATCCAAAATAATAATTCTAACCTGATAAACATATCTCTAAAATAAATAAATAACCTCTATTATATAAAACCTACTCAAACCAGGGTTTATTAAATATGCAACTCCAAAATAAGACAACTTAACTCTAAATTAATAAAAATAAATATTTCTATTAAATAACCCTTTAAATAAAATACTTAACTTCATTAATTTAAATCCATAATTCAATTTTAGTTAATTGAAGTGCATTCAAATTACATAATTTTGATTTATTTGGAATTAATAGTCATAGTATATTTGTTAGAACTAGTAATCTTTCCTTAGTTGTATTAATTTATTAATAAGGATAAACCAAGACACCCCTTATGTATTTTTGTCCTCTAGTACAAATGTGAGGAAATGCCACTTGTGTGTCTTCTTGTCCATGTATGAGGACATGTTATTTTTGTAATTCCTTTATTAAAGAAAATAGTTTATTCATTCTTAAGAGGATTAGGATGCTTGGTACACATATACTTATGAATGTGACATTTATTCACTTGGGAGTTACTAAATAACTCATTTTCTCATTTGTTATCTCTATCTAAGGGATGCTCCTCTCTCATTCTCTATAGACAAAAAATACACTATGTAGTTCTTGTAATGAGCTTACGGCTTCATCTCTCTCTTTAGTTCTTCACACATTTTTCTTTTTTCTTGCTTTGAAAATCTCATATCTTTTTAAAGTTTTGATGAACCTTATGAATTTATGGTCTGACCTCTTTTTTGTTATAGCTCATTAGAGTCTCTAGTTTTTATTTGTCCTGCTAATTGTTTTTGGAATCTTAGTTGCATTTGGGGTATAAGGGGCTTTCACATTGAAGTGTAAAGGGCTTTCACATTGACTATTACCTTCATTGCCTTCATGCTTGCATTGTGGGTTCCTTGGTATCTACATCAAAGTCTTAAATGATGAACTTACTTCTTCCATTGATGAATGTATTCAATTTGTCTTGATGTACATCATTGGGGATTTCTTCATTACCTATACCATTGCTAGTAGTTTGGATAACATATATGTGCTAGGAGGCATATTGTTCATGTTCACAATAAATATTTTCTTCAAAACATTTCCTTGTTGCCTAATAACTATTTTCCATAGATTCCTCATCATGGATCCTTTCAAAACAAGTATCTCTTTGTTAGGTAGGAGCCATGCTCAAATGCCTTTGTGACAAGTTTGAACATTTTGACAAAATTTAATTGATCTCTGTGGCTATGATTTCATTGAAATTTGGAATTTTGCAGATATTTCCTCTCTTGTATGTAAATGTTATTGTTTCTTAGAATTTGAATGCAATTCCCTATAAATATTCCCCATAAATATAATGACATCATTTACTTCTTCTAACCACTTTATTTTAAATTAATACTTAAACAATTTTGGGTGCACATAAGCTTACTTTTTCTTTTCTTTCTTTTTATTCTCAAATGTGTGGGTGGGTTTTTTAAACTCATGCAAATATAGTCAACCCTATTAAATTACTTTTGATTTTTTTCTTTTTTCCCTTTAATCTTTGATAAACTCAAATACCTTTGTCAACCCTCTTAATGCCTTTTCACTTTGGTACTCTTAGACTTAAATTTTTAGAACTTCCTTTTTTAAGACATGTAGAGTAAGTTTGAAATAAAAATATGCTTAAAACCTCTTTGTAGGGAATATCAAATAGAGTTTTGCTAGTGGTTTCTAAAAATGAAAAACTTAAAATTATTCTTCATACTAATGTCAAGTAATCTATAGTCCAAAATGACATCTTGGAACTCACAAACAAATAGTCAAAAGTGGTATCCTTGAAAGACCTCCTTAAATTTGAAACTGAACAAAATTTTAAGAGTTAGATCTCTATTTTCAATAATAACGACTCTCTACTCCAAGTAATGGGGTTAAAAAATTGTCCACGAATAAAAGTAAAAAAGAAAGTACTAGTTGTGCATGGGAGCTTAACCTCAGGGTTCATAAGTTGCCTCCTATAACCATTGATCCATTATCTATAGGGCCCTCCTTTCTTAGTAAACAATTGGATATTAATGACATTATATTTGAGCTTGGGTGGTGTATGACTTCACATTGTTTCTCCTCTTTCTGTTTATCACTAAAATACTTCAGGTTTCAAAGGCTAGAAGGAAACTATTTTCCTCATCTTCAAAGGTCTTCCTGTTGGATACAATTGACTAATTGTGTGTTGCCTTTGATGTTACAAAAATGTCATATTAGTTGACAATCAGTGCATGCCAAGATCACTGGGTTAGTGAAGATAGTTTTCCTTGTCCACCAAGAGTTCTTGAGTTTACTCTGTACAAAGATAGTGTCTACTAAGCTCACTCGGGCTTCAAAGGAATTCATGCAAGAAAAAAGTGTTAACCAAGCTCACTTGGTTAATGAAGAAAAGTTGAATAGAGCTAGTGTTAACTGAGTTCACTCAGTTACCAAAAGATTTTTGCAAGTTCACAGTGTTAATGGAGCCTCTGTTGGTTAACACAAGAAATCGATTCAGAATTAGTTTCTACTGAGTTGGGTTGGCTATCGAAGGATTTTATTTTTTTGGCATGTGAAGCCTAATTATTTTACCTATTGATTCTAGCCAACTATGGTAATGAGTATTGGTTATTCTAATTTGTATTTGAGTTGACTTGACAATCTAGAAGGTATAAGTAAAAGGTCAATTTTTGATTTCAAAGCATGCAAGAAGTATTGTATGGATTGCAAGTGATAAAAAGAGGAAGTGAACTGGAAGGATAAGCAAGTATCCTTATGGAGTAGAAAAGTGACATTCGATCAGGAAGGATCAAGTATAAGCCAAAATAGAGATTTGTAATCAACAATTTAGTTGCATCTCAATCAGGTCATTTCATTGTTACTCTCTAACCATTGTAGTAGTGATCTAAAATATCTTAATAGAGTTGGTTTAACAACCATTCGTAAATCCTCTAACAAGGTGTCAATTCCATTAAATTATTTCAAGTCCTCTTACAAGGCCACTCCTAACATGGTGATTAAATCTTTTAATAGGGTCACACCTAACAGTGTGTTTTGTAACCTTTAGCAGGGTTGGCTCCTAACAGGGCTCACTTTAGAAGAGTGAAAAATAGTAAGTAGTTACAATTGGTGGTTTTTCCCAAATTAAATTTTCACATTAAATCTTGGTGTCATATGTGTTCATGTTATTGTTTTCATGCTTACAATTAAGATTAAGTAATCACTAACAATATCTCAAGTTCTGCAAAGATAACACATTTTACATTTACCAAGTTATAGTATTTTGTGTATGTTTATCGAGCATCAATAGTATCCAGATATCATATTATATTTTGTATTAACATCTCAAGGATCTAGGATTAATTTTAGTAGTAATTGATTTACCCCTCCCCTCTCAGGTACTTTTCTTATATTTCCAACAATTGGTATTAGATCTTTTGGTGCTTGTAGAGAAGGTTTCAAGGACCTAAGCTAAAGATCAGGATGTCTTACAAAAGAGAGATTCCAAAGCTGAGCAGAGACAACTTTGTAGCATGGCAAGGACTTATGAGGCTTCATCTAGCTACCATCAACGATTCAAGTTGCAAATATCTTCATGCAGAATACAAAACTCCTACTAGAACATTATTACTTGAAGATATTGTTGAGAAAAAGAAACATAACATCATGATGATTGATATTGCATTTGCTCTCAGTTATGTTGAATTTGATGAGGTCAAAGGCTACAAAACTACTTTTGATATGTGGAACAAATTGAAAGAAATCTATGGAGGAGATGACAATGTAAGAAGAGCCAAAGCAAAAAGCCTTAAAGGAAAATTTGATCAAATGAGAATAAGAGAAGATGAAAATATTGCAAAATATGTGGAAAGAATCAAGGCTAGTGTCGGTGCAATTAGAGCATCTAGAGGATAAATCAAAGAGGAAACTGTTGTGAGTAAAATACTTAGAACTCTGCTTCCCATCTATGCAATCAGAGTATGTGCTATTCAAGAAAAGAGATGTGATCCAAATAACAAGGTAGGTTTGGAAGACCTAGTAGGAAGAATATTGAGTCTGCATTTGAAGATAAACTCCCACTCAAAGAAAAGGGAAAGAAAATAAAAGACAATCAATCAGGAAGTGAGGAAGAAACTAAGGAAAGTTTTGATAGTGATCTTAAAATTGTTGAAACCTTGTACTTCCAAAGAAATATTTCACAAGTAGAGGAAAGTACAAAGGTAAAATTCCTTTAATCTATTTTTCTTGTGAAGAAATTGGTCATATTGCTGCTAGGTGTCCAAAAAAAGAAAGCAACGATGAGAAGAAATGTCACAAGTACAAAGACAAGAAGGAATTCAAAGATCACAAATCCTACAAAGATGAAGGTAATAAAACTTGTTTTATGGCTAAAGATTCTGATGATAGTGAAGATGAAATAGTGTATATTGCTATAAAAGATAAATTTGATGATGAAGGAGATAAGATGGCACTTGTTTCTAACATTAGTAAAAATGATACATGGACCATAGAAAGTGGATGTTCACACCATATGACTAGAGATAAAACAAAGTTTGAGCACTTTGAACACTATGATGGAGGTAGTGTAAGGTTTGGAAACAATGAACCTTGTTGCATGAAGGGAAAATGTCATATCTCATTAACCAATGAACTTGTATGTGATAATGCCTATTGGGTTGAAGGACTAAAACATAATTTATTGAGTGTGGCATAGCTAAACAACATTGGATTCAAGGTAGAGTTCATGAATGACAAGGCAAGACTATTGGATGACAAAGAAAATTTGATTGGATTAGGCAAACAAAAAAAAGGTAACCTATTTTATCTTGATCTTGGTGATTGCTCATGTTTCATTGCTTAGGTAGAAGAAAGCTGGTTATGGCACAGAAGACTATGTCATGTAAACTTTGATAACATGGTCAAGATAGAAAACTCAGAAGATTAAGAGGTATCCCTAGTTTGAAGAAACTTGATAAGTAAACTCAAAGGACTAAGAGGTATCCCTAGTTTGAAGAAACCTGATGTTGGATTGTGTAAAAATTGTCAAATTGGTATTTAATGGGAAAGACTAATTTTAAGAGCAAAAACTATCAGCCATAAGATGTCTTGGAAATTGTGCATACTAACTTATGTGGACCCATTGGAATAGAAAATTATAGTGGAGAAAAATTCTTCATTCTTTTTGTTGATGACTATTCTAGAGTGATGACCTTTATGTATCTAAAAGAAAAATCAGAAGCATTTGAAAAATTCAAGTGGTATCTGGCAAGAGTAGAAAAAGAAACTAGAAAGAGATTAAAATGCTTAATATAAGACAGAGGTGGTGAATTCATCTCAAATGAATTCAATAATTTTTGCATTAAAAGAGGAATCAAAAGATAAGTATCAGCCTCTGGTACTCCTGAGTAGAATGGAATAGCTAAAAGAAGAAACAGATCCATCATGGATTGTGCAAGGACACTAATAATTGAAAAGAATATTACTATCAAATACTGGAAGGAAGCTATCAACACTGCAGTTCATACTTTGAACCAAGTTTAGTTGAAGAAGGACTCAAACAAAGCTCCCTATGAACTATGGTATGGATACAAACCCAATGTAAGTTACTTAAAAGTATTTGGTAGCAAATGTTATATCTTGAAAGAATCTAGAAAAGACAAATTTGATATAAAAAGTGATGAAGGTATATTTCTAGGATATTCTTGTAGAAGTAAAGCATATAAATGTTTGAATATGTCCACTCACAAGATCATAGAAAGTGCACATGTGAGAATTGATGAGTTTGCAGAAAATAGTGAAGAAGAAAGCAAAAAGGAGCCAGAAGATTACATAAGATTTATTTACTACAAGCCTGATACATTGCCAAACATATTTGAAAAAAGAGAGACTTCATCTCCCAAGCTCTCTAAATATCCAATAGTTATTGAGTTGCAGGAAGTGCAAACTGAGCCACAGAGACCCAAGTCACATTTAGAGGCTACTGAGTTAGTGCATATTGAGTCTAAAGGACCTGAGCCATAGATAGAAGGACCTGATCTTGAAGTTGAGATTCAAAATGAAGACATTGCAATTCATTCAAAAATCAAAGAACCTATATTGGCTAAATATGTCAAAAGGCATCATGCACTTGATCAAATCATTGGAGATAAATTAGATGGAATAATGACAAGAAGCAAATTGGAAGGTACATGTTTACTTGCTGAATTTGAACCTAGAAGTATTAAGGATGCACTAGAAAATGAAAGTTGGATTGAGTCTATGAATGAAGAAATAGAACAGATAGAAAAGAATAAAACTTGGACTCTTGTTCCTAGGCCTAAGGATAAAAATGTGATTGGCACAAAATGGGTATTTAGAAATAAGCTGAATGAAGATGGAAAAGTGTCAAGAAACAAAGTAAGGTTGGTATGTAAAGGCTATTCTCAAGAAGAAGGTATTGATTATGGTGAGACTTTTGCTCCTATTGCAAGATTAGAAGGTGTTAGGACTCTACTTGCATATGCAATTCATAGATGATTCCAAGTATATCAGATGGATGTTAAATCTGCATTCTTGAATGGAATTCTTGATGAAGAAGTCTACATTAAATAGCCAAAAGGTTTTGTTGATCCTAACAAAAGGGACATGGTCTACAAATTACAAAAAGAACTATATGGTCTCAAACAAGCTCTTAAAACCTGGTATGAAAAACTACATAACTATTTGATACAGATTGGTTTTCAAAGAACAAATGATAATAGTAGTCTATCTATCAAGGAAGGCCCAGATAAGAAGATTGTGTTGGAAGAAATATTTGTGGATGATACTCTATTTATAGGAAATGATGACTTATGCAAAGCATTTTCGGAACAAATGAATAAAGAATTTGAGATGTCCGTGTTTGGTGAGATAAAATTCTTTGTTGGATTGCAGATACAACAGAACAAAAATGGTATCTATATCACTCAATCTAAATATATCAAAGAGATACTCGAGAAGTTTGGAATGGAAGATTCAAAACCAGTTGGAACTCCCATGTGTAGTGGACTTAAGCCTACCAAAGATGATGACTCCAAAGAAGTAGATCATACCTTATACAAATCAATGATTGAGAAATTATAGTATGTAGTACATATAAGGTCTAATATTGCCTTAGTAGTTGGGATAGTGGAAAGATTCTCATTAAAACCTAGAGAAAACCACATGATGGCAATCAAAAGAATCTTGAGATATCTGAAAGGTACTGAAGACTATGGCTTATGGTACAAACTTAGAGGAAATCTTGACTTAAAAGTATTTACTGATGCTGATTGGGTAGAAAATCTTGATGACAGAAAAAACATTAGTGGAGGAGCATTATTGCTTAGTAAAAGGCTAGTATCTTGGACAAGCAAGAAGAAAAATTACACATCTCAATCCATAGTAGAAGTATAATATGTGGTAGCAACAGTAAATTGCTTTAACATTGTTTGGTTCAAACAATTGTTGGAAGGAATGAAGGTTGAAATCAAAGAGCTAGTAGTCATGTATTGTGATAACACTAGTGCAATCAACATATCAAAGAATCCAGTGATGCATTCTAAAAAAAAGTACATTGTTATAAAATATCACTTTGTAAGAGAATTAGTACAGGATAAGGGTGAATGCACAAAGTTGGGTCACAATTCTGCTGAAGTCAAATCTGCGGAATGAGACTTCTTAGAAACGGGTACCCGATTTTAAGAAATGGGCACCTGTTTTTGGCTTGGGTGCCCGACCCTAAATTTAAAAAATGGGCACCTATTTTTTTTAAAATTGGGTACCCATTTTTTATTTTCAAAAAACGGGTACCCATTTCTCAAAAAATTAAAAATTTGAATTTTTAAGAAATGGGTACCCATTTTTAAAAAATAAAAAATGGGTACCCGTTTCCAAAAAATTCAAATTTTTAAGTTTTTGGCAAATTTTACATGCTACTTTTAGCTTTTCAAAACGGGTACCTATTTTTTGAAATTCAAATAACGGGTGCCCGTTTCTTACAACATGATGCGGAATTTTTTTTTCTTGCCTTGGATTTTGGTTTGGGACAGGCTTGGTCAGACCAATCCTATGCCTTGGCCTCTCAAGATTTGGCTAAGGCATTGAACTGACAAATTCATGCCTTGCCATAATTTTTAGAGGGTCTTCCCGATCAAATTTTTTAATGAAACAAAAACTCATTAGAGCTCTCACTGTCTTGATTCTAGAAATATAAATTTTATAGTGTTATGATTTTATTTACTATTTTTGTATTATTTTTAAATCAAAGGTGGTACCTAAATGTAAAATAGCAACGTTCACTAAAACTTTAACAACTTTTTTAATTTTATAATTTTTCTTAAATTAATTTATATGTCATTAATCTACATTCAATTCTTTTGAAGTTTAAAATAAAATAAAATGAAAAAGTGAAATTTTAATCAAATTATGGTGTCCGTACACGAGAGGTTTAAAATTTTTCCTTTATAGCCAATTCAAAATTAATAAAAAAAAAAATTCATTAAAAAATTCAAAAAAATATTCTCATCAATCTTTGGTGTGTCAGGTAACTCCATTTAAAAGGATTCACAAAAAATCATTCATTTGTGTCAAATTATGGTGTCCGTACACAAGTGTGGTATGGTTCTGAAACATGCATTTTGAAAAAGTGGTTTTTGAAGATCCATATCAAAAAAATAATCCATCATATGGGTATACAAATAAATTACATATTCAAAAAGAAGATTCCAAGCACTACAATTTTTATTGCTGGATTTTTTTTATATTTAATCTCTAAATGGCTCAAATTTTGGCATCAATTGACAAAATATTTCAAAAATCGGAAAAACACTTCCACTTTTTGGCCAAAAGTGAGACCCAACTTCTTGCACTGATCCATAAAGAAATTAGATTGGAATATGTGCATACAAAAAAACAAATTGTAGATATATTCACCAAGCCATTACCTAAGGATGCATTTTTATATCTAAGAGGTAAGCTAGGGGTCATTCCTCTATCTGAAGCTCACTAAATAAAGTTTAGTGATGCATCAATAGAAACTAAGTTGAAAATCAATTAGTTGATGCAGTATTGACAAGGACATATTGCAGACGAATATGTACTCAAGGTACATTGACACTAATCAGAATTGTCTTTGGCATGTGTTGTCAAAGAGGGAGAAGTTTACTGCCATATCTTTTTGAAATTTTGTCATTTCAAGAAGGAGAAGTTAAGTAGTTCCTTCATAGAGGGAGAATACTACAATGTAGGAGAAGTTTTCTGTGAGGGAGAAACTTTCTAATAGAGGGAGCCTTGTCCTCAAAATTTTATTGTGCTATGAAATGTTGTGTTATCATCAATGTCAAAGAGGGAGATTGTTGGATACAATTGACTAATTGTGTGTTGTCTTTGATGTTACACAAATGTCATATCAATTGATAGTTAGTGCATGCCAAGCTTACTTGGTCAGTGAAGACAGTTTTCCTTGTCTACCAAGTGTTCTTGAGTTTACTCTATACAAAGACAATGTCTATCAAGCTCACTTGGGCGTCAAAGGAATTCATGCAAGAAAAGAGTGTTAACCGAGCTTACTCGATTAATGAAGGAAAGTTGAACAGAGTTATTGTTAACTAAGTTCACTCGGTTACGAAAGGATTTTCATAAGTTCGTAGTGTTAACCGAGCCTTTGTTGCTTAACATAGGAAATCACTTTAGAATTAGTTCCTACCGAGTTGGGTCGGCTATCAAAGGATTTTCTTTTTTTGGCATGTGAAGCCTAATTATTTTACCTATTGATTCTAGCCGACTATGGTAATGAATATTAGTTATTCCAATTTGTATTTGAGCTGACTTGACAATTTGAAAGGTATAAGTAAAAGGTGAATTTGTGATTTCAAAGTATGCAAGAAGTATTGTATGAATTGCAAGTGATAAAAAGAGGAAACAAACTGGAAGGATAAACAAGTATCCTTGTGGAGCAAAAAAGTGACATTCAATCAGGACGAACCAAGTATAAACCAGAACAGAGATCTATAATTAGCAATTTAGTTGCATCTCAATCAAGTCATTTCATTGTTACTCTTTAACCATTGTAGCAGTGATCCAAAATCTCTTAACAGAGTTGGTTTAACAACCATTTATAAATCCTCAAACAAGGTGGCATTTCCATTGAGTTGTTTCAAGTCCTCTTACAAGGCCACTCCTAACAGGGTGATTAAATCTTTTAACAGGGTTGGCTCCTAATAGGGCTCACTTCAGAAGAGTGAAAAATAGTAACTAGTTACAATTGGTATTTTTTTCCCAAGTTGGGTTTCCACATTAAATCTTGGTATCATATGTGTTCATGTTATTATTTTCATGCTTGCAGTTAAGATTAAGTAATCACTAACAATATCTTAAGTTCTGCAAAGATAACACATTCTACATTTACCGAGTTACATTATTTTGTGTATGTTTACCGAGCATCAACAGTATCCAATTATCAGATTATATTTTGTATTGACATCTAAGGGATCTAGGATTTATTTTAGTAGTAACTGATTCACCCCTCCCCTCTCGGTTACTTCTCTTATATTTCCAACACTTCCTTGATGAAGGCATTACCAAATCTCAAGTGGAACAGAAAAGCACTCTACAAAGATTGTAGTCACATCTAGACAAGAAGGGAAGTGGGTTGTTATTTGGAACCTAAAGGCATTTATTAGGGACAACTCCCCAAGTTGGGAGCCTCAATTGATAGTTTTAGTGAAATGATGGTCACAAGTATGGTTGTGCATGAAGGAACATGAAGGTGGTTCATTGCAAGTCGATTGTTGGAATGTAAAAGGATCACTTTGGTATATATCAGGCTTATTATGAGATGATATTGGTTCATTTGATTTTCTGATGGCCAAAGCTTTCAACCAATTCTTTGATCACTCATAAAATCCAAACAAATAATTCTAACCTGATAAAACATATCTCTAAAATGAATAAATAACCTCTATTATAGAAAAGCTACTCAAACTAGGGTTTAAATATGCAACTCCAAAATAAGACAACTTAACTCTAAATTAATAAAAAACAAATATTTCTATTAAATAACCCTTCAAATAAAATGCTTAACTTCATTAATTTAAATCCATAATTCAATTTTAGTTAATTGAAGTGCATTCAAATTACATAATTTTATTTTATTTAGAATTAATAATCATAGTATAGTTGTTAGAAGTAATCTTTCCTTAGTTGTATTTATTTATTAATTAGGATAAACCAAGACATCCCTTATGTATTTTTGTCCTCTAGTACAAATGTGAGGAAATGCCACTTGTTTGTCTTCTTGTCCATGTATGAGGACATGTTGTTTTTGTAATTCCTTTATTAAAGAAAATAGTTTATTCATTCTTAAGAGGATTATGAGACTTGGTACACATACTTATAAATGTGACATTTATTCACTTGGGAGTTACTAAATAACTCATTTTCTAAGGGATGCTCCTCTCTCATTCTCTACAACAAAACATACACTATGTAATTCTTGTAATGAGCTTATGGCTCCATCTCTAGTTCACCCAGGCACAATCCCAAGACTTGATCTTTGGTGGGTTCTTTGTGAACCATTCAACTTCACTAGTAAACCAAAGACCCATTGACATTCCTGCTATTTTTATTTTAAACTTCAGAGCTGCCTATCAAAACCAATAACTCCATTTTGGCCAAGTTCAGCCTTTGTACCCTTTTCCTTTTCTATATAAATATGCTATAACATTGTGCTTTCATTTTTTCTGCTTAAATTGATTGTAACGACTCTTAAAAGAGGGCCTTGAACCTATAATTTTGCATGGCGTGAAGGTCTAATTAAGGGGTTTCCTTGAGACCTTTTGTTAGATCCTTATGGCTTGGAGTATGCTTTACAGGCTGCAAGTTCTGGTCATGACAAGGTTTAGAAACCCTTGCATATACTCTCTCTCTCATACCTATCAGAAAATGATAAAACAATTTCATTTCAAATTATTTATCTGGGTATTTTTCATGAAGAAACTTGGGAATAAGCTCTTAACTTGTCGGTTTCTGTAACCAAATCTACCTTTCCTGTGTGTTTTGTAGATTTATCTTTGTAAAAATTTATGAAAACTTACAATCTGTACGATCATCTTTTAATTTGACTATTTAACACTTTTACTCTAGAAATCAAGTCTTGGTGAGTAACCCTCATCTCATCTTCATTAACTAACTTGTTGTAGTCCCCTATTTCTGATCTTTAAAAAAATAATAGAGAATTGAATATAGCAGTGGAAGTCGAATGACTACCTGCTGCAACATTTATATCTGCTTTGTATGATCTCTTTTTAGTTTTTTGATGTAATTTCGTGGAATCAAAAGAGGATGGTAATCCTCTAATATCCTAGACCCTACAGTCGACAATATGTCATTCATACACAAAGTGTCCTTGATTGCAATTGGAATGCCCGCCAGCATTCCCCCTCCTCATTTCTTGCAAGTTTCTCATCGATTTTTGATGTCTCCACCAAGAATCTATCAGATATTTGAAGAAAACTCTTAACACTAGGTTATGTCTGGTGAGTACAATTTTGTTGACCATTGTTTCATACTTCTTTTCTGGTCACGAAAATCCGGGTAGGACAAGCAATCCAGTGATGCATATTAACGTTTCTCTGGTAGGTAAATTTTTTTAACACATTTATTTGTTTCTTTAACGCCTGTGATCATATTTTGCAACACCTATTACATAGGCGTCACCTGGGAACATTGGATAGGTTGTCATTCAAGGAGGTGGCGATAATACATGGCTCATGATCATTGTATCTCTGCTAAACAATGCGGTTTATTGTTTCACCAGCAATATAATATAACTGGGCTGCTATATACTAATATTTAACCATCAAACATCTATGTCGTATAGTAATAAGCAACTAATAAAATATTAAATATGTGTTCCAATGCTAAATACACTGTGTGTGAAGGAGGAGCATCGTGTTTGAAGATTTCCAAGCTAAAGGTGAAAATATATATCTGTACTGGCAACTTAACCTTCTGGCGATTGAGAGGAGCAGTTGCCATTCGAGATAAGGCTCCAACCAGTCCTCCAGCAATAAGATATTTGGTTGCATGAATGTGCTTACTAATACCTTCAGGAATATCTGCTTGTTCCCCAATATCAATGAGGCAAAGTCTTTCTCAATATACTGGCGCCCAATACACTGGCAGTACCAAGAAGCTTCCTTGTTGAAGAACAGAAATAAAATCTTCAATGTGAAGAGGATTTAATTATGAAAGTAAACAGATGAATAAACAATAGACAAGAGAAAACAGAAATAACTAGCAGTTGCATGTATTTGATAGGAGTTAGGATTTAAAAAATAAATGATTTATAATATGAAAAAAGAATCATCAAAATAATATACGTCCAATCAAGTCTTATATATTAATTTATTTTTTAAAATTCTCTAGAATATCTAAAGTTTTGAGTGTTGCAAAATCTGGTGTCACATAACATCAATAAATAAAAATTCAATCCAATAATGAAATTGCTGAAAATAGAAATATGATTATATGATTATATATACATAAGATTAGAAGCTATGATTTGATGTTAGTGAAGAAATTATGACATTTATTATTTATTCTTCTTTTATGTACATCATGTGCTAAGCATATTAATTGAAAATTCAATAAAAGATTATATAATAATAATAAATTAAATTTTTAGACATTTTCTATTACACACAACATTTCAATCACAATTTACAAAAATAAATATGAAAGCAAAATAATAATAAAAATGGACTAATTTTTTTTCAAAAAATCATCAAACTTTATTATCATATTTAAATAAATAAAATAACTGAAGTGAAATATAAAAAAATGAATGTTAATGTCAAATATAAAATGATAAATTTTGTAATTATTTTTTAGTGTTTAAAAAGAAATCTTATTAAAAAATATTAAGTCACTAATCTAATTAAAAAATATGATTTTTTTCAGCTACACATTCTAAAAATTAGTAACAATGAATTAGAAAAGTTTAGTTTAGAAAAGTATTGAGTAGTTAAAATCAGAAAAAATCTTAATAATTAGTAAGTTTATTAAATTTATATTATACTTATTATTATGAATTACAAAGCTTAACATACAATCAAAAACTATAATCAATAAGAGAAATAATAAATTACCATAATGAAATTGTCAAAAATTTAAAATACTTTTCAAATTATAGTTTTTTTACAATATTTTAGAAATATTCATCTCTCATTCATAGTTCAAAAAGTTGCATAATTTTTTTATTTTAACTTGTAGCTAATTTCCCTAATAATGTAATATTTCTATTCAATCACAATATGCAAAAATAAACATGAAAGCAATTTTTTTAAAAAAGGAGATGATTCAACTTTTCTAAAAAAGAAACCAAACTTTATTGGTATATTAAATAACGAAAGTAAAATATAAAGAATTGAATGTTAATGTACAAATTTTCATGAGAGTTTGTAATTATTTTTTAGTGTTTAAAAAGAATTGCTATAAAAATATTAGGTCATTAATGTCCAATTTAAAAATTATGAACTTTTTTCAATTACACATTTTAAAAATTAGTAACAATCAATTAGAAAAAGTATCAACAATAGTACAGTTAAAGTAGTAAGTATTAGTTGATAGGAGTAATGTGCCTTGTACAATGAAGACTATATTTCCAAAAAAATATGGTGTTAAATTTTTCATAGATAGTCTAAAAGATAATCCCAAATAAAAAATGTAACATCTAATATCAATTTGAATGGATATTTTGTTGATACAAGAAATACAAGATACATGTTCAATTTAAATTTTCTAATTTTTAATTGTCCTTTTAAATATTTTTTATTCAAATCACTTACAATAGTTTTAGCACCTAGTTTAATCTCATCAAATATAATTGATCGAATTCTTCAAATCAAAAGTTGGGAGCACAAATGTAACATCATGACACATAACATTGTCTTGGTTTAGAATACCAACTTTAGAAAAATATCACAACTCATTATTTATTCACAATATCTAGTAACATACTGAAAATACTAAGTCAATCAATTGACATTAATGTCAATCTAAGAATTAATTCATCTCTCATCAAATTTGTACCAATATTTATCAATGTAATCACTTAGCCTCACTACACCAATTAAACATAACATAAAGTAGCTACTATGAATGTTATTTAATTAAATTTGATTATAAAATTGTCTTTCTTTTGAACAAATTAGATAGTGTTCAAATCTTCAAATCTCATAAGCTAGACAAAAGTAAATCTTAGTAATATCAAAAATATCACATTTTTATAAAAACATTATATGGAGTTACTCAAAATCTATCAATATGATACCACATAATTTTAAAAATATGTTCAAATAATTCAATGATATAATGAAATAAAAGAGTAATTAATAAGTACTAATATAAATAGATATAAAATACATACTATGAATTTTAATATAATTGTAAAATATTTTTGAATTCAAATGATAAGTAGATATTTAGAGAAAAATAGAAATCTTAGTTAATCTTAATTATATTTAAGAATAAAACTCAGTTATATAATATTTTTTAACCTATCATTATTTATTACCAAGAATTATAAATTAAGAAGAAGAAAACATGATAAAATCAAATTTGATTGAAAATATTTTAAAAATAAAATACAAATAAAGCATAAAATTTTCAAGAATCACAAATTTTATAAATATATTTTTATATAATTACAATATTTCAAATTTAAATATCTATAATAGAACATTTTTATCATGCAAATTCTAAAAATTCTATTCTTAACAAAAATTTAAAACTTGCTTCTAGAATTAAAACTAGAAATGCTCAAATTTTAAAACAAAATAAATGAAACTTTCATTATTATTTAGTAAAGTTTTATTATTAAGAATTCTTAAAAAATGAGATTTAAGTGTATTAAAATTTATTTTTTTAAATATTAAAGAATAAAAAATTACTTATTCTTTCTCAAATGAGCTAAATCAAATTTATTTAAATTTAATATATTCAATGATTCATCCACTTTTACCTTAAAAAAATTACAATTCATTTATTAAATTGAAAATAACAATAAATTATTAAAAATGGTTATATTTAATATATATAATTTTTAAAATTATTTTCTTACATTAAAAAATTAAGTAGTACAAAATAACTTACTATTTTTTTTAGCTAACTCTCTTTTAGATAAATAACTTATTTAATTTTTAAAATAAAAATATATGCATCTTATTTTTATAAAGTTTTTTTTTTAAACATACTATACAACTATAGTTTAGCTGGGCATTAAAAGTTTAGGCTATTCTTTTAATTTATTATTATATTTCTAGCAAAGGTTTGAAAACAAAAGCAAAAATAGAAATCAATTTATAAAAAAAGAAAAATACAATCTTTAATGATGTTTACCATAACAAAACATAAATAACAAAGAAATTAACACATTATTGTATTATTGTGGATAAGTAAGAGAAAATAACAAAATAGTCTAATTCTTAAAAATGAATCAACCTCAACGAAGCAAAAATATAATGAGAAATTTGAGATTAAAAAAAAAAAAAAAACTCTTCAATGATATTATTTATAAATATATAATTCTATAATAGATCTAAACCTCAACCTTAAGGGTCTGTTTGTTTGTCAGCATAGGAATAGAAAATTAGAATAGGAATGGAAATGTGGAATGAGAATGGAAAAGAGCAATCCCATTCTTGTTTGGTTAACCTGGTATTTGACTAAGAATATGTTACTCCCTTGTTTGGTTGTACAAAAATGGAATAGGAATCAGCGGAAGTTTTGTATTTTTAAAAATAGATATAATGAAAAAAAAAGTCTTTTTTTGAAAAAAAACTTAAAATTAAAAAAAAAATAAATTGAAAAAAAAGAGTTTTGAAAAAATAAATTTAACACAAAAAAAAATCAGATTGGGAATAGGAATGACCCATTCCAATAATGACTATTTTTTGGAATGGACATGTGCTCATTTTAGGGGCAAAATTGGAATATGTTTGCCTATTCCCTATTCTAATTTGGGGTAACAAACATAGAATACATTTCCTATTCCTATTCCAGCAAACAAATGGGCCCTAATGTACTCATCAATTTCAGAATAGAATGATTAAAATGTTAGACAACAACAATGCACATTTTAAGGAAAAACTCATCCCGATAAAATGAATATAAGTCTTTTGTACCTATAATCTCAAATCCATTTTTGTATAGTTGACTATCAAATTATTTGTAAATTTATAGATATATTTACACAAAAATAATTTTAAAATAAATCTATTTGTTCTCAAACAAAATTGTACAATTAAAATAAATGAATCTATCAAGAAAATCAATGGATCTCTCTATTCATCTACAGATAACAAATAATTATTTTCACTATGAGTAACTTTATAATTTGTCTTGAAAGGAAAATAAATTTGAAAAATAGAGACACAATTGAAGGGAAAAATATCCTGAATGTTGGCCTTCTCATTAACAATGTCTCATCTGAGGAACAAATTAAACAACACACACTAAGCTTAATTCCTAGCCCAAAAGTGATAAATAGTCAAAGTTGACTTTTCTTTCCAAGCTTACCCTAAAAGTCAATCAATGCAACAGCTGATTATCCAATACCCTTCTTAATAGCCATTTCACTTCTCCTTAACAAGCCCAAGATAAATCCTTGCACATTCGAATTTGTAGTTGCCTACACCATTTATCAAAATATCTAAGAGATTGACCATCGTCCTTAATTTCCGCTCTAACTTTGATCAAAACTAATTCTAACGCTTAAATTTGAGAATTGTCTTATAGATGAACCCCCTATTATAGTTCCCCATTTTTTTGTCTAATCAGGCTCATGAACTTTAAAGTCAGGTAATTAGCATTTCATTTTTAAACCAATCTCCTTTTCCTCTCAACTTTGTTATATCACACTACCAAGATTGCCATTTTCTTTTTTAATCTTCCACTATTTTTGTTTTCTATTCTATATAGACACGCCCTTGGTCACTACCACTAGGCAATGTCAACCCACTATAGTAGCTTGAACAATTTTGAAGTGTGCAATAAATTAATAATGGTATAAGAAACCTTTTGAACCTCTTGTCCTTCGTAAACATGTGCCTAGGTCAAAAATTTGTGCTCATAGTTTTGCAATGTAGAAAGAGGTGCCAAACCCAAGTGAGGAAGACTTACATCCTCTTCTATGAGAGATGCTGAAAATGTGATGTTCTATATAGTTTTGTCGAGTACCTTTTTCATTTGCAAGAATAACACGAGTCTCCTTGAGCCATGCAAACTGTAGAAAATTTAATCCCTCAAGCTGATATGGGTGCAATGTACCTTCCATTGTTCAAAACCTCTTTGACAGTGCTTTGCTTCTTTTCCATCAAAATTCGAACCCTTCCACTTTCGAGCCATTTGGAATTGTTCTCTAGCCTTTATCGAGTTGAACCTTTCAATCCAACATGAAAAAAAGAAATATATTCCTTAATTTCCCATGTACTTTTGTCATTTTCCAATAATGTACTATTTAGTAGCAACAAGTGGACCTAAGCGGTAGGAATTCTATCCCCCTGCCCATTATTTTTCTAAAGATTCTTTGTTAGAAGCATTGCTATATTCTTTCTAGGCACAAACTATCAGGGTTATTTTTCATTATCATTGTCCATACTAAAATTACCTTTCATAATTGGAAAATTCAATTTCTTCATTATTAATTATGTTTGTCAGCAGCATTTTTTAATAATAGCACAAGTGTTTGTTTTAACACTGCCCTCATTTCATATAGTTTTTTCATAAAAGTCCATGTTAGCAGAGAGTATGAAACAATATACATAAACTAATTAAATTTGAAATCACATACTGCTATACTGTAGTAGAATACTTAGAATAAAAACTTAAAACTTGTTTTTCTTTTATTAATTGCATAAACATGATTACATTGGTTTAATTTACAAGAATCTTCACACTACCTATGATGACAACTTTCCCCGATCATTACATATGGACAACATATCAAACTAGAATTCATGACATTCTAATTGTAGTTTGACTGAAAGAAAGAATGCAGTTAGATAACTGCACATGTAAAGTCTTTATTTAATTATTCTAAATTCTAACTAATACAAAACAATAGTATCTCACAACTGCTATTGAAATACACATGGACATTTCCTTATTCCAAGATTTGTAACTACAAACTAATGCACTTCCTTACTCCAAGATTCATAACTACAAATTGATTTATGTTTATTATGCATGTGAAACCTTGTACTAAAAATTCCTATTTTATTTCATCTCTGATTAGTCCCAATTTTTTTTTTTCAAATATTCAAAACTTTCTTCAGGCAATGTTTTGGTGAAAATATCAACAAAATTTTATTCAGATTTGCAATAATCAAGATGAATTTCTCTATTGCTAACTAAAATTCTCCCATGAAATGAAATCTCACTTCAATGTACTTGCTCTTTTTGTGAAAAATATGGTTATTTGAAAGTGCAATTGCATATCCTTTAATGTCCTCCTCATCCAAATTGCTTGGCAAGTTGTTGATGTAACTATTATGTATATTCCACTTCAGCTGATGAAATTGTTACTATGGATTGCTTCTTTGGTCCTCATCTAGAAGTGCCCCTTCAATCATCAATATTTTATACAAAATTTCTATTAGAATAACTAATCAAACCAAAATCATTAGTTTTGGAATATAAAATTCCATATTCTTTTGTCTCTACAACATGTCTGAGTATCATTTTTCCAACTTGCCAATGTGAATCTTTTGGTGACTTCATGAATCTTGAGATCAAGCTAACACCATACACAATGTTAGGCCTTGTAGCTATGAGATACATACAACTTCCAACAAGTTTCTTGAATAAATTTGAATTAGCATATGGACCAAAATTACTTTCGTTAAGTTTTGTTCCTGTTAAAACTGGAGCTTGTGGTGGATTACAATTCATCATATTGAGACTTCTTAACACATCCTTGGCATATTTTTCTTGACAAATAAAAATGCCTTTATCATATTGAACAACTTCAATACCCAAAAAAATCTCATCAAACCCAAATCAATCATTTCAAATTCTTCCATCATTGATTTCTTAAATATGTTTACAAGAAAATTTCTAGTGAAAATCAAATCATTAACATATAAGCACACAATTAAAATCTGACCTTCTTTGTTGATCTATGTGTACATGGTGGGCTCATTAAGACTTGTGCTAAAACCATCGCCTATCATGCATGAATCAATTTTACTTTACCAAGCCCTAGGGGCTTCCTTTAAACCACAAAGAACCTTTTTCAATCTACACACTTTAGTTTCATGCCCATGTACCTCATAACTAGATGTTTGATGAATATAAACTTCTTCCTCAAGAAAACCATTCAAAAAGGATGATTTCACATCCATTTGAAAAATATTCCAACCATTTTGTGCATCTATAGCTAAAACCATTCTAATTGTATCAAGTCTAGAAATTGGAGAAAATGTTTCATTATAATCTACACTATATAATTATGTAAAACCTTTTGCTACTAATCTAGCTATATACCTTTCAACTTCACCTTGTGCATTAAATTTGGTTAAAAAAACCCTTTTAACTCCAATGCAATCCTTACGTTCGAGTCATTCTACAATCTCTCATGCATCATTTTTTTCAATGGAATCAATTTCTCATCCATGGTTTTGATCTAGTGTTCCTCCTTAATTGCTGCTCCAAAACAAAATGGATCACAAGAGAAGAGAGAATTTTTTTTTATAAAAATCCAAACCCTCTTCTCCTTGGTCATAAATATCTTTCAAACTTCTCATCTTTTTACCTTTTGTTGCGGAAGGCATATTCCTTACACTTGGAGTGTGCTGATTTTCATGACTTGGTGTTTGGTCTTGCACATGATTTCTTAGAGGAGTGTTTGTTCTTGCTTGATTTGGCTAACCCAATTGCTCTTCATGGTTTTCTTCATTAGGTATTGGTTCTCCAATTGTAATTATATTGTCAATGTTTCCATCTCAAGCTTCCTCCTCTGTAAATATGACATCACTTCTTGTACTCATTTTTTTTGAAATAGGGTTATACAATATGTAAGCTTTTCAATTCTCACTATAACCAGTGAAAATATATTTTCCACTCTTGTCATCTAATTTTTTTCTTAGCTCAAATGACACTAAAGCATATGCAATACAACCAAAAATTCTAAAATGAAATACAAAATATTTCATACTATTCCATGCCTCTTCTGGGATTCTACCTTTCACACATTTCATAGGACTTCTATTCATTATATATACTGCACATGCAACAACTTCATCCCAAAATTCATTAGACAAATTGTTTGCCTTCAACATAATTCTTGCCATGTCTATTATGGTTATGTTTTTCCTCTCTGCTACACCATTATGTTGTTGTGTTTATTTGGTTGTAAACTATTTCTTGATCCCATGATATCTATGAAAATCCAAGAATTCATTAGAACTATATTCTCCACCTCTATCAGAAATGAGTACCTTGATGAATAATCGACTTTTTGTTTCCACCATTGATTTGAACTCCTTAAACTTATTGAAAACATAAAATTTATACTTCAAAAACTAGATCCAATTTTTCTTGCGAAAATCATCAATGAATGTCATAAAATATAAACTTCTTCCTACAGATGGAGTTTGCATAGGACCACATATGCTAGTACAAATTAACTCCAAAAAATCTCTTGCTTTAACTAAACTTCCTAATGGAAAACTTTCTCTATGTTGTTTTTCCATTATATAACTTTCACAATAATTAATAGGCACTGTAATAGCTGGAAAAACCTTTACTATATTCTTATTCTTCAATAAACTAAAGCCATCAAAATGAAGGTGTCCATACCTCAAATGCCATAGTCATGTTCAATCTAGGATTTCTGCCTTGAAATTACTTTCCATCATTCGTTGAAAACAATTAATTCAAAGAGGATACCTCATGTTCTTGCTCACCTCAACTTTAGAAATCACATTGTCTCTAGAATTCTGATCCAAGATTGTGCAAGAATTATTATTAAAAATAACTTTATACCCCTTCAACTAACTAATCAACACTCAATAGATAGTGTGTTAGTGCAGGAACATAGTAAACATCATGATTAAATATTTTCTCTCCATTTTTTTTTCCGATAAATGAATAACACCTATCCCTATTACAAACACTATACTATCAATTACCAATTTTATTTCAAATTTCATAGAATCATCCAAATTAGAAAATAACTCTCTATTTTCCAGTCATGTGGGTACTACAACAACTATCTAAAAATGATACATCCTTAGAGATTTCTTGTGCCATATATGCATGTTATGAATAAACTTCTTTAAGTATTATTAGATACATCTGAATAATTTGCACTAGGATTTTCTAGACCTGCTTGTTTATTCCTACATTCATTAGCCAAATGATTATACCTCTTACAATAATAACACTAGATATTATATTTATCAAACCTTGATCACTATTGATTTCCACCATGTCCTCTGTTATTGAATCTTTTATTAGACTAGTTCACCCTGTCTCCTTGATCTATATTCACTTGTCCAGCTTTGCCTCTTTCCCTTATTTGAAATTTAATTGCCATCTTCCTCTTAATAAATTTTGAGCTCTAAAAGAATTCTCAAAAGATAAATTGTTATTTTTGTTTAATCCAGACTAATGAGAAAACAAAAAACCCATTAGTTCATCCACAAACAACAACGATAAATCTTTTGATTCTTCAATGACAGCTACAATTGAATCAAACTTACTAGAAAAACTTCTAAGCACCTTTTCAACCACTTTTTGATCATAAGTATCATCCCCATGTGTCCCCAATTTATTAACAATATTCATTTCTTCAATAATTTTTTTATATCTATATTATCTGATGTATTCATATTAATATTTTCAAACTTTCTCCTTAATGAGATACAATCTCACTACCTTCACCTTTGTTGTACCTTGATAAGAAACTTGTAAAACCTTCTCCAAAAAATCTCAAACATAGTGACTCATCCATTTCTTCTTGAATGAAAACCAAAGCCTTTGAATCCTTTTTCTCTTTATCCTGCAATGATTCTTTTTTTGCTTGTGCTAATGTCATGTACGATGCATGATTCTGTGGTTCTAGAAAAACTTTCTCAACCAAATCTCGTATATCATGAGAAAAAAATAAAGCTTTCAGTTTTCACAGGCCAAATATCATAACTCTTACCAATAAAAATTAGAATTTGAGATTGTGATATGTTGTTGACTATTCAACTTCAGCTTTCTTCTTCAATGAACCTGATTCAACATCACAAAATGATAGCTCTGATACCACTTTGTTTGCAGATAAAATATGAAACAATATACATAAACTAATTAAACTTGAAATCACATATTGTTCTGCTGCAGCAGAATACTTAGAATAAAAATTTAGAACTTTTTTATTATTAATTGCATAAAAACATAATTATAATGGTTTAATTTATAGGTATCCTCACACCACCTATGATGAAAACTTTGGACTTGATAATCACATATGGACATAAGATAAAACAAGAATGCATGACATTCTAATTGTAGCTTTACTAAAACAAAGAGTGCATTAAGTGCAATTCTAATTTATTATGCATGCGAAACCTTCTTTATTAGGTGGGTGCAACTGAGGTGTACTAACAATTGTATGAAGAAATTATATTTTCTACTAGTCCAATCCCTTTAGTTTCATATTCTACGTAAATTCTTATGTAGGTAATATTTTTTCCCGATTTTAACTTAGGAGAGAAAACATGCCATTCTTGTTGGATGAGGTTAGGATTTCCTTCGAATTTAAGAATAGCATTATTGTTCTCCAAAAGGATAGTTACTGAGATGTTTTTAGTAAACCAATTCAGCCATTACAAAATCGCTCTTTTTTATGACAACTCATTAAATTTTCTTATTGTCTTATTGATGGCTCCATATTTCTCTTTACCTTTGTTTTGGTGACATGCATCCTTCTAAATTTTTATATTTTGTGAAAAGTTCTAAACTTTTATACTTTTGAACATTGATTCATTTTTATTTATAATATTAAGTTTTGATAATAAGTTCTGTCAAAAATATTTATATAATATTGATTATTATTTTTAATTATTATTTTGCAAGATTTATTAATTTATTTGCATTATTCTAAACTAAAATATTAAAGAAAAACTATATTCTCAAATTTTTAGTCATTCATTCTTTCATTTCATTTTAAAGAGGGATATATTTTTTGTTTGTTTCTAATTATGTTCAAACTTGTACTTTTCATTATTACTACCACCTAAATCTTATTATAATAGTTCACTTCAATTGTAAAGTTTATACATGCTTTAAATATTTCCTCCATTTTAAAATTTATCTTTTTTTTATGTTGCCTTCATCTAACAAATTTATTGCGATTGATTCTAATTATTTGTTCATAAATATATTGATAGTTTAACTAATATAGAAAGAATCAATTCATTTATATTATTTTATCTTTTTAATTTCATCAATTATGTTCATAGAATTATAATCTTATATAAAATTTTCAAAGGGTGTAAACTTTTGCCTAACCTCTTTTCAAGATTTTCTTGACATGTGATACTTGATCTAAGAACCATCTCTAATTGATCCTATGCCCATTGAATCATTGCTCATTCAACCATTGTCAGTTATCATTTGGGTTATTTGAGCATATATTCTTTCAAGGGTATATTTATTCAAGTATATATGTGTGCACACATATATACTGAGATAAATATAAAAACTATATACTATGTATGTAATGATTAGTAAATTATGGGTATATTCTTGTGACAAATAAATATGTTCAATACTTCAATTCATAAATCATTTAAGTGCCCTTGTTCACCCTCAATGTCATTTTTTACCTAATATCCATACATTTCTATATTGCTTAGTTCTCTTCCAATTTATCTCTACAAATTCCTCAAATTATTTGAGGTTATGAGTTATCATTCACAATCACCTTCAATTTTACTATTCTTTATTGATTTGCACATAATAAATTTCTATATTGCTCATTTCTCTTCCAATTTATCTCTACACATTCCTCAAATTATTTGGGGTTATCAGTTATCATTCACAATTGCCTTCAATTTTATAGCATCTTTTTATGCCCCATGTTGTCACTATATGGTTTTATACCATTGATTTATGTAGATTTTATTGGATTTTTCATAAGTTACACAAGGAGCCAAATTTTCAAGGTTAGCTATAGAGGACCCCTCATTTATACGTGATTCATTTCATGAAGGGACCCTCATTATAACTAATACATAGTTGCCTTATTCGACTTATGGAGTATCCCTCCATCCTATAATTGTGTGCACTTACTTTCTATGGAGTTTCCCTCCATTTGGTTCTATTTGTTCTACATTGAAAGATGTAATTTCTATGGAGTTCTCTTCTATTTTGGTCTCTTTGTTCCACTTTGAAAGGATGATATTTATATGGAGTTCCTCTCCATTTGGTTTTATTTGTTTCACTTTGAAAGATGATATATCTATGGATTTTTCCTCTATTTTGATCTAATTATTACACTTTGAAAGGATGATATTTACATGGAGTTTCCTTCCATTTTGAGTTGACTTGAACCATCATGAAGGCAATATGTTGTTACTACTTTCAGTAAACACATTTGAAAAATTAGGATGTTGAGTTGATTTGGAGCTTTAGTCATATGCTTACTGAGTTATTTTTCTCTCTCATCACATTTCTTTGATAAATATACTAATGTGATAGTGTTTTACATACTACATTGCTTAGATCATGAGTCATGCAAGTTGTGGAGGGATGCCCCCATTAATTTGCAATGGGATGATTCAATAGTGGTCTATCTATATCCATGTGATTGATGCAATGTTGATGCAGGTGGTGTTAGTTGGCTTTGTTTGTAGTCATTTATGTATTAGTACATTACTTTCACGAGAGAATTGATAAATAATTTTATCTCTAACTTTTTAAAAATTTGAGCATATGATTTATCTTGATATTAGGCTAGCTCCATTACTCTATGGTGACATGTTACATTTATCTTTATTACTCCATCTTAGTTTTCTCTATGAGGGTTTTCTTAAAGTTCTAACATTTAAAAAAAAATCTAACTTGAATATAAGATGAATTCCTCCTTGTGGATAGTTTTCTTGTTTCTTGTTTCTATTTTTTGGTGATCCATCAAGGAACACACAACACATCATTATTTTTAATTACAAATCCTATGCAACATGAATTTACATAAAAACAAAGATACACTTCCTCTTGAACACATTCAAAGAACCTATCCACTTTATTGGCTCTGCAAATATGAATTTATATAAGACATCTTGCATACTTGAAGGCAATTTAATTTCTTTCTTATATCAAAGATCAAGTTGAATTTTTTTGAAAATTGGGTTTGATACTCCTTGTTGTAATATCTGCAAATAAATATTAAAGGGGGGTGTTAGAATTAGTAATTTTTCTTGGTTTTATTTATTAATTAATTGAGATAAACAAAGGTATCCCTTATGTATTTTTGTCCTCTAGTACGATTTTAAGGACATGTCACTTGTTTTTCCTCTTGTCCATGCGTGAGGACATGCCATTTTTGTGATTCATTTATTAAGGAAATTAGTTTATTTGTCCTTAAGAGGATTATGACACTTGGGACACACACAATTAT
The DNA here is from genome assembly GCA_028749045.1 of Cupressus sempervirens. Taxonomy (NCBI): domain Eukaryota; kingdom Viridiplantae; phylum Streptophyta; class Pinopsida; order Cupressales; family Cupressaceae; genus Cupressus; species Cupressus sempervirens. Next base: position 555,305,489 of record CM053791.1, read on the forward strand.
GAATGTGGAATTCATTCACTTGGGAGTTACTAAATAACTCCTTTTCTCATCTCTATGTAAGAGATGTTTCTCTCTACTTCTCTATACACAACATATACACTATGTAGTTCTTGTAATGAGCTTATAGCTCTATCTCTCTCTCTCTCTTTTCTTGATCTTTAGTCTTTTGCCTCATTCATATAATTCACATGGGGTTTTTCCTTTTTTTTCCCCTTAAAAAATATCTTGTCTCCTTGTGTTGATCTTTGCAATCACTTTTAAGCTTATTTATTTATGGTGAAGCTTATATATTTATGGTAACAATTTCTTTACAAAACTCTCTTGGATTCTTTCCATTATGTCTTTTCATTTGAATATTTCTTACATTCAAAATATGTAGCTTGATATTAAATATAAATTTATATAAATTATACATTTACTTTTAAATTGAGATTTAACATTTAATTAAATCCTCAAATTTGAAGTTTAAAATTAAGTCTCTTTAATAAACATAGAAATTTAATTAAATATCCATATATTTAACCTCATAATTAATCTTAGTTAAACTCTTAATCCAATTTCATACAAAAATAACATCAAACTACATGACATGCAAAAAAAAGGAAAATCGATTGAACCAAAATCCAGCAATCATACTCAAAGGAAGTGTTCAAAAATTCACATACCTTGATGAATTCAAATAGGTAGTCAATCAATCACTTATCCACTACTTCACAAAAATGATGTCTTAGGTTAGGATTTTGGTCCAGGTATGTTATCTCTCCTCTTCTTACCATTGATATATTGTGATAGGTTTTAGTCATCCAGGCAATTCAGGAAAATCAATGCTCAATACCTTCAATCCTTCCATATCAAAACTAAATATATCTATACCTATGCATATACATTGATATATGTATATATGTATATATAACAAAAAATGTTAGGGTTTAGTACATCGTGTAGATGTCACAAGCGACTATGAATTCATCCCCCACCATATCAAAGACATTGAAAAAAAAAAAGTTACACATGATAACGTGAATACAGATGCACGATTAGTATGTCAGTAAATCCATAAATATAAATGACATCCTAAAATGTAAATAATCATCAAGAAAATAACCATAATCATCTAGCTATAAACACATGATATCATACAATTATCAAGTGGCTCATAATATATCAAATCAAAATGTAATTTTATACATCAATATCCTCATATATCATTGGAATAACCAACACATGCATGGAAAGTGGCCTAAAAGAGTTTGACATCATAAAATGGAAGAAAACTATGGATTTGTGTATCACAACATTTGTATACTAATACACAAAGAAGAGGCAAAGAGAAAATCAAATCATATGATAAAATGATGAATAAATTGAAGGAAAAATTCTTACCCATAGATTACCAAGTGAGTTTGTCTAGGAAGTTGCAAAACCTTATCCAAAAAGAATCTTCTGTGAATGAGTATATTGAGGAATTTAATGAGTTGGATATCAAATCTAGACATATTGAAGATGAAATTTAAATATTTGTAAGGTATCTCAATGGTTGAGAATGTCAATACAAGATGAGATCAATTTGATCAAGTTGTAGAATGTGGAAGAGGCTTATTAATATGCCTTGAAAGATAAGGAAAAACTAAACAAAAGACAAGAAAAAAGGCTAAGAGGAAGAGGTGGAAGATTTCAAAGAGGTAGATCCTTTGAAGGAGGAATATCTTATGTAGATTAGAACAAGGGTAAGGTAGAAAGAAAAGAAGGTAATTCATACAGAAGGGATGAAAATGTTACCATAGAAGTGGTGGACAAAGAATCTATAGGAAAGATGATAAAAGAACTTGTTTAGAGGAAACTATTTCCAATATGGTGGTAAAGGAAAATAATCTTTTGAATGTACTCAAGGGATTCCAAGAAGAATTACAAAGGAGAAAGAAAGAAATACTTTTGTTGAAGAGGAATCTATTTATTCTTTGAACCAATAAGATGATGGAGAAGAATTAATGGTAAAGAGAACCCTATGTTATAATGAGATGGTTCAAGATCCATTACAGAAAAAGAGTTTTCTCAAACAAGATGCAAAGTTGATGGTAAATATTGCAAAGTGATCATTGAAAATGGTACCTTAGATAACCTAGATTCAGATTGATTAGTGAACATGTTAGAGAGATTAAAGCACCCTAAACACTATCAGATAACATGTATTTAATACGATCATAACATATTGGTAAGTCAACAATGTTTGGTGAAATTTAAGATTGGACCTTATCACGATGAATTTCTTTGTGATATTATACCTATGAATATATGTCATATCTTATTGGGTATACCATGGAAATATGATAAACAAACACTGCATGATGGAAGGAAGAATATTTTATACTATTGTTGTGAATGAGATTAAATAAGTTTTATTTCCTTTGAAGGAGACTCCTAAGAGTGAGATGTGTACTATGTTGGAGTTCTCTTAGTTGAAGGAAGGAAATTCTTAGATGGTTTGAGAAGTGAAAGTGCATCTTATATAATTCCTAAGAAGTTTGATTTGAAATTATAAGATGAACAAGATAAGGAGATAAAGGAGTTTTTGATAGAGTATAAAGATATATCTTAGATAATGTGCCTAATGGATTGCTACTTGAGAGGAGTATTAGTCATTGTTTGGATATAATTCCAAGAGCTAGTTTTCCAAAAAAAGGCCACACATTGAATGACACCAACAAAGAATGATGAATTCATTAGATGAGTGAAAGAATTGTCAAAAAATGTTTTTATAAAATTAAGAGTTTGAGTTTGTATGCAATACACACAATGCTAGCACTTAAGAAGACTAGAGAATGGAGAATGTATACTAAATCTAAATCCATAAATAAATTTGTAACTTAGTATAGATTTCTCTTATCTGGTATGGATGAGAATGGAGAATGTACACTAAATCTAAATCCATAAATAAATTTGTAACTTAGTATAGATTTCTCTTATCTGGTATGGATGACATTATGGATTATATGAGTGGAGCTAGACATATTACAAAGATAGATTTGAAGACTAGATGTTATCAAATCATCTAATCAGAGAAGGAGATAAGTGGAAAATTGCATTCAAGACAAATGAAGAATTGAATGAATGGTTGGCAATTCCTTTTGGATTGACCAACACACCTAGTACTTTCATTAGGTTGATGAATGAGGTATTAAACAACTTCTTCGGTAAGTTTGTGATTATTTATTTAGATGACATTTTGATTTTTAGCAAGGTAAAATATTATCATTTACTTCATTTAAGAGAATTTTTGTAGAGGTTAAGAGAAGAGAAGAAATTGATAAATATTTAAAAGTGTACTTTCATGAAGAATTAGCGTATGATATCAATTGATAGATTGAAGATAAATTATGGGAAGGTTAAAGAAATTGTTGAATAGCCTACACCTGAAAGTGTTGGAGAGGTAAGATCATTTATAGAATGACTAGTTTTAAACAAAAGTTCATTAGGAATTTCAATTTAATTTTTTGTCTTTGACATAAAAAATGAGGGGTGATAAAAATGAACTCAAGTTGATAAATGAAGTATAAAGAAGCTTTGAGTTGTTGAAGCAAAAGACCATAGAAAAACTTGTGTTATCCTTTCTTGATTTCAATAAAGCATTCCAAGTAGACTATGATGTAAGTGGAAATGCAATTGGAGAAGTGTTAAGTCGAGAAGGAAGGCATATTGCTTATTTTAGTGAAAAGTTGAACGATACAAAGAAGAAGAAGATATGTTGTGTATGATTAATAGCTCTATGCCATAGTTCAAGCCTTTAAAAGTGGAGACATTATGTGCTACCTAGGGATTTTGTGTTGTATAATTGCAATATTTGAATAATCAAGTTAAGTTGAACAAGAGATACATGAGTTGGACTAAATTCTTGCAAAGTTGTACTTTTTGTTTTCAAACATAAGAGTGGTAAGTTAAATAAGGTTGTTCATTCTTTGAGTGGTTAAAGAAATTGTTGAATGGCCTACACTTGAAAGTGTTGGAGAGGTAAGATCATTTGTAAAATGACTAGTTTTTACCAAAAGTTCATTAGGAACTTCATTTTAATTTTTTTTCTTTGACATGGACAATGAGAGGTGATAAAAAATAATTCAAGTTGATAAATAAAGTATGAAGAAGCTTTGAATTATTGAAACAAAATGTTTAATAGAAAAACATGTGTTATCCCTACTTGATTTTAGTAAAGTATTCCAAGTATACTATGATGCAAGTGGAAATGCAATTGTAGAAGTTTTAAGTCGAGAAGGAAGGCATATTGCTTATTTCAGTGAGAAGTTGAATGATAGGAATAAGAGATATGTTATGTATCACCAATAGCTCTATGCAATAGTTCAAACCTTAAAGAAGTGGTGACATTATGTGGATCAACAAGAATTGAAATATTCAAATAATCAAGGTAAGTTGAACAAGAGATGCATGAAATGGAATGAATTCTCACAATGTTGTACTTTTGTAGTGAAACATAAGATTGGTAAGTCAAATAAGGTTGTTGATTCTTTGAGTAAGAGAATAAGTTCAATGACAAAGATGAAAGTTGAAGTGTTGGGATTTCATAAAATGAAGATCTTCTTTGAGGAAGATGTTGATTCTGTAGAACCTTGGCAACCTTGTAAAGAACCTTTTGTATTTGATCGAAGTGGATGGTTGGATTATTTCTTTCAAGATGAGATGTATCTATAGGAACTTAGTTATGTACACCTAGGAGCTCAATAAGAGATAGTCTAATTAAGGAAAAAAATTATGGAGAATAAGCAAGGCACTTTTTCTTTGACAAGTTTGTAGCTTTGGTAAGTAAAAAACAATTGTGGCCTCAAATTCATAAGGATATTTAGAATTATAGAGCTTTTCAAGTCACTAGTGAAATTAGTCAAGATGTGGGATTGTATAAACCTTTGACAATACCAAATATACTTTGCGAAGACATTAGCATTGATTTCATACTTTAGTAGCCAAAGATTAAAAGAGGGAATGATTCTATATTTATCATTGTGGATATATTTTTCCAAGATGTTAGATTTCAAACCTTGTAAGAAGACAAAAATATAGTACATGTAGCTGACTTATCTTTCAATAAAGTTTTGAGATTGGATGGATTATCCAAAAGCACAGTTTTAGACATAGGCACTAACTTTGTTGGTTGTTTCTAGAGGAGACTTTGGAAGAAGATGAATATTAACTTTATATTTAATTTACTTTTCACCCACACACCGATGGAAAAAGAAAGGTAGTGAACACAAGTTTAACTAATTTGTTGAGATGCTTGGGTAGAGAGAAGATTGGTAATTGGATTTTTTTTCTTTCTCAAGCAGAGTTTGAATATAACAATTTAGTAAATAGGAGTACACAAAAGACAATATTTAAGATTGTGACATGAATGTATCTAATGGAGTATCAGAGTTTAGAGAGACTATCATGAGGATAAAAGGAGCACAAAAGCAAATATGTTTGTGGATGGCATGACATCATTACATAATTAGGTTAGAAAATGTATGGAAGACATGCAGAAGAAACATAATAAATTTTCAAGTAGGAGATGAAGTGATGGTATATTTAAGAAAAAGGAGATTTCCTATTAATAACTATAACAAGCTAAAAAATGACGAAGTTTGCACCTTGTAAGATCTTGGCAAAATCTTATTCAATTAATGCATGAGAAGTGGAGGTGTAAGATGACATGGACATATCACCTATATTTAATGTTGTAAATATATCTAAGCATGATGAAGTACATTCTAGTAAAGAAAATATATTCAAGATGTAGAGTAGTATCCTAAGAAGCACTTGGAAGAGAATGAAGAGATTTTGGATAGTAGAATTGGTAGAAGCACTAGAGGTAAACAATACAATGAATATCTTGTCAAGTGGAAGGATACACCAGTTGAGGATTCTTCAAGAATTTTTGAGGTTTAGGTAAACCATCTTGGTTTTCCTTTAGTAGCAAAGTGAGATACTCATATTTTTTATAATCTTGGGTCTTTGATGCAAGCGAGTCCTTATCTCACTGACATTTTGCATTAAACAAAAACATATCCTTCCTAAACATTATTGTTTGTTCCTTATAAGTTCAATTTTTGTATTTCTTTCTACACACCTTTATCTTGGATAGTTAATTATTGCGCACATCGTGGCATGTTCTTGGCATCATGTTGAACCTTTATCCAGGATCACACCTTGATTTGTTACTTTGCAATTAAGGTCTTGTTGATTCTTAGTGAGACCAATTTGTTCTACACATTTCATAATGAATTGGAGTTTTCAATCTTGTGATGTTATTTTCTGATCAACAAAGCTTTGTGTTTCATTTCATGATGTTGGTACACGTATGACCAACCTATTTGTGGGATCACACTTCATTTCACAACTAGTAGAGGAAGATACATATAATTTGGGTCCTAACCTATATTTTGTATTACATTTTCTTCACCTTGGAAAATGCAATCTTTCTAGGTCGACTTGATATTTGTGATATTTTTATATGTTGATGTAATTGATCCTTAAGGATAGTTTGGTTAGTTGATAGCTTGATAACATCTTGAAGGTTAGCATTGAGGGATTATAGGGATTTTCATGTGTAATCAAACATATATTCTTGTAGTATAAGACTCAACATCACTAGATAATTGTAATTGAATTTTTGATAATGTAAAGGGTTGGTCATCTTTTCTCTCAATTATTTCTAGTTGCTTTTGTTGTGTGACTCTTGCAACACAACTTGGACAATTCTCTTTGAACACCCTCCTATCATGACTGCACTAGATAAGATAATCATTGAAACCTTCATAAAGCACTTTACTAATGTAGAACCAAACCCTAAAGACTTCAAAAATGATGTTCCTAAAGACTTATATAGATTATATTGGAAAAGTTAAGATAATAGGCCATAGATGATGAAGATCAAATCAAATGACATGTAGTACAGTTTATTGATGACATATTATCAAATGAAGGCAAGGTGGCCATGAAACAAGTATAATCTAATGAGTTTAACAAGAATATTCTAATGAGTTTAAGATCCAAAAAAAGAAATGACATCATGATGTGGAAACAAATAACTTTTTGAAAAAAATTAAATGGAAACTATAGAAACCCTCTAGAACATGACAAAAAACTTGAATTATTGCCTCTAGAAGAAACTTAGAAGGATGGCATTGGGACTTCAGTGCAACTTGTGCTTGAGAAGGTTCCTTAGTTACTGGATGAAGGTCAACCAAGATAAAACAAAAAAGATATTGGTATTGGTGACACATTACTCCCTTCTCCCGAGACTCCCAAATAACACAATGCCCCTTTGAAAAACCTAGATATTAATTTAAGAGAGGAGCATACTGATACCAATGATATCTCAAACAATTTTTTAAAAGATACATTAGAAAGAAAACATCAATAAGCATTAGAAGAAAAGAAAATTGAAACTAAATAACAATTAAGAAAAAAAGGAATACAATAAAGGAAATAATGAAGAAAAAGTTGCTAAAGAAAAAGGGAAAGGAGAGCCAAAGGATGGAAAAAAGAAATGAAAATTAGTTCCTCCTTCGATACCTCTGCTAATTATCAACCAAGTCTTTCCTTGTAGATGCATGAAATGCATCACCAAACTAGAACCGATGTATTGCATTAATCTTGCACTTAAATAACAATTTTAAACAATTTAAAGGTTGAAAACATAGTTGCAAATTTAGTAAATTTTCTAAGGGATTATCAAAGGTACTGAAGGAGGAGCCAATTTCCATTTCTTTCTTGTCATCCTTTACTTTCTTCTTCAACATCTTTAGGGCATAGCATATGAAGTCAGCTCAACATAGGATCAAAGTGCTATATATTTGACACAATCTTAAAAGATATGGATATCTATGATGCAAAGATAAAAGACACATTTCCTATCAAATGTTGTGCTTGTAATCATATAAGAAATAAATAAAGTATTTAAACTTTGTAGACCTTTAATGGAACTATACTTCTTGGATGTTTGAGATGCAACTATAATAGTTTAATTTTGTGACTTTGAGCAATTTATCCTTTTTGGCAATGAGCTTCTTCTAGGCTATGATGCATCCATTGAGAGCTATTATAATACTTTTTAACCAATTATAATATATTGAGAGTTAATCATCTCCGTGGTTTTTTCTTTTTAGGTTTTCTATGCAAAAATACAATTGTCATGCATTTCAATTGATATTTTTTAATTTCTTATTGATGCAAACAATTAGTTTAATGGTTTTATATTTTAAAGAGAATATTACTTCATGCTCCTTGCCCCACTATTGTGAATATTCAACAATGTATATGTATATTTTAGTAAGTATTATTGAGATTTTATAAAATCTAAGTTCAAGTCTTTAAAGTGTTTGTTTACTTTGAGGAGAATAGAGTAAAAAGCTTGATATCAGTAATAATGTTATATGTAATGATTAACAACAAAACTAAAATGTTAATGACTTTTTTTATAAATGTGTAAAATGGACAGATTGGTAAACTTGATTAGGTCAAAATAGTATATGAGGCTTAAGAATAAAAAATCATAACATTAAAAAGTGGTGTTAAAAACTAAGAGCTCTTAAGTCCTAATTGTAGCTTCTAATGATTTATTCCTCACCTTTTTACATGTATGATATTCATAAACCTCTTGCTAGTAGCTAGCTTGAATAGAGTCTTATTAAAGATTAATAACAAGCATCATTGTTTTCATTTGATTTCTACTTTTATGTAAAAATAGTTGGACCATATTTATGCTTGGGTAGAGGTCCTATGAGGGAATGTCAAATGTCTATTTTTTAAGTCTAAGAGGCCTCACATGATTTTTTTTGGGAAGGCTATAAGATTGATTAGTATATTTTCTTAGTCCTACTATTTTAGGTCTTTGAGTTGGTGAAAATAGGGCAGAGCAGAAAATTGTCCTACTAGCTTAAAAAAAATCAGCCACCTATACAAAACTAAAGTACTTTATTCTTCTATATGACAAAAATATGTTTTAAATCAAAATACTATATATTTTTTGTACATAAGATAAGATAATATTATTAATGTCCAACAAACGACCACAACGAGGGTCTATGGGACTAGAAGCTTACACCAAGAAAATAATAGACAAATGAAGAACCAAATAGTGTCCACAAAAGAACAAGTACAAAAAAGAAGAAGAAAGTAGGAGACATCACAGAAAATATTAGGTATCCATCCTCACAGGGAAAAAGTCCAACAATGACTGATTAGTGTGGCTACTAGAGGCCCTGTGATGAAGCTGAGTGCTACCAGAGGAGTGTTGCTGGTGAAGAGTTCCCTTGCAGGGTCTCACAAAATTTGGAATGGACTATATTAGGGAAACTATACAGATGCTTCACACTCGAACTATAGTTAAGGGTGAGAAGAAGGTCATAATAAGCTATGTCTGGGCCTAACTCCTGAGAAATGAAAGCTGTAAAGTATGATCACAAAGTTGTAAGGACTCATGGAGATAGAGCACAATGCAATGCTAATTGGTGTACCTAAAAAAATCCAAGAGGGATCTGCAATCTCTAAATAGATAGTAAAATCTTCCTCTAATCTCATAGTATATGGAGCATTTGAAAAGAAAATGAGTCTTAGATTAAGCCTTAGCTAAGGTACAAAGTGTGCACACCTGATCCTCTCTAGCAATATCGTGATAGACTTGGATCTAGAGTCTGTGTGAGCCCACCCTAAAGGAGCCAAGGGAGATACACAAGGTGTGTGTCTAATATCTATGTAAGTACTAAGGACACACAATATTCCCATCTTGAATATCTAAGAAGTGCTCGACATAGAAAGCCATCCTCAGACGTAGTCCCCCTGAAGGATCCACCCAGGATTGTATGATATACTGCCTATAGATGTCAAGTCTGACATGCTCATTCAACTCCTTTTGAGAGGGGAGTAGATGAGTAGGAGCATCTAATGAAAATTGGTACAAAGGGAGACAGTCAATGTCAATCCCAACAAAACTCAATAGGATAGTAGCCTGAGCATATCAACATCAGGCTCTAATAGTTGGATTAGAGTCTGCAATAGCAACTGAGGAGTAGTAGGCTAAATAAGGGTATCTATATTGGCCTTCAACTAAGTCTGCAAAACCATGAAGATAGTGGAGAAACTAGATGAGGTCAAAAATGGTTGCAAGCCTAAATGGGTGAGCTCCAAACTCAGCCAAAATAATATTGTGGGGGGTAGACCTATGACATTTTATAATGCAATGGAGGAGCAAAGTCTCAGTATGATCAATCCTGGCCCAATCCAAGTCTAAAAGGGAAGGAGTCCAAACCACTACACCATAGAGCACTGTGGGTCTTACTAAGGAATCTAGGAGGGATAACTTAGATGATGTATCCTGAAAGAGGTGTTTGAAGTACTATCTCTCAAGCATGGCAAGGGAACCCAACCCTTTACTGATCTAAGGCTAAATGGCTAATCTCAAGTTGAAATGAGATCCAAAAAACTTAACCCCAAGGTATGTGTAAGATGATGTAATCTCAACATCCTGACCGTGGAAGTGAAAATGGAGATGTGAGGTTTTCAAACCATTGAAGACCATAACACAAGTCTTCTCAAGGTTCACAACTAGCTATCTCATGTCACAAAAAGATGCAAGTCTATCCAAAATCTTTTGAAGACCCTCAGGAGAAGAAGCAAGAAGAACCACATCATCAGCAAAGAGACGGATGGAGATAAATACCTAGTGTAGATAGAAACCATCACCGGGAAGCAAGAAGTCATTGAGAAAAGCCTCGAGCTCATCAATGTAGATCTTGAATAAGGTGGGTGAGAGAGGGAAGCCCTACTTCACCCCAATGGTGCTCTGGATAGGGTCAGAGAGGCCATTTGTGGTCTTGAGTCTACTAATCAATGTCTCATATAACCTCATGATAGCTGTTAATAAAATCTCAGAAATACTAATAGTCTCCAAAAAAGAGCCACTCTAGGGATGGAATCAACAACCTTACAAAAATCCACAAAAAAATAGTAGACTTTCTTCGAGTGGTGTCAAGCCTCCTTAAAAATAGCTCATACTATAAAGATATGATCCATGGTCTGGTAGTCTGCTCTAAATCCTGCTTGATCCTTTTCCCTATAATTCCTCTCATCGAGCTCATTGGATAAAATAGTATTTAATGTTGTAGCATAAAGTTTGGCAAATTTATGCCCAATCATGGTCCTATAGTTTTTGGGATCGGAGGTCAGCCTAGACTTATGGATCGGGTGAATAATGTGTCTCAACCAAGAGTTTGGAAAACTAAAACAAACCACTCTATTAAAAGTGTAGAGAGACAATGGCTTAAGATTGTGGTGGCTAGCTTGAAGAGCTCAACCTAAAAACCCTCCTCATTGGTAGCCCTGCTACATCTCAACAGTTTGATGGCCTCATAAATGCTAGAGGTGGAGAATAAGTGACAATGGGGGAGTGAGTTGGGAAGGGGAGTGAGTTGACCTAGGATATCATACAACGTGGAGACATGAGAGGCAAGGAGGTGAAGGTCAAGGATAGAATGGGGTTGGCTATGCCAGGGGAACATTATGCTCCAAAACAACTTGGGATACTAAATAAGCGTGTCACAGAGGGATTTTCCCTAAGAAGCAATAAATAATCACTTATGGAAAAGAAAGGATTAGTACGAGAGTCATAAATTGGTGAAAGTGGGGGAATGAGTATTGTTGTTACTTAGGTTTGAACCCTTGTCCAAGGCCTATGCATGACGATAACCTAGTGAAATATGGAAACAACCTCCAAGCTGTGGGACTTGAACTACGAGGTTGAGTCTTCGAAGAAGGCCGGCTTCGTCTTACTATCAGGGAACACCTATCTACTTCTTGGAGAGGAAAAGGGAGAAGGAGAGCACGAAGGCAAATCTACCTAGTCTAATCTAAGGAGGTGATGCACCAAAATAGAGTGTTCAGACTCATTTTCGCCCATATATGCACTACAAAACCAAGATAACATTCAAAAGAACATACACACCCAGACTTATGTCAATCAACAACCACATACAGATCAGGAAACCAAACTGAATAACACAAGGAAAAGGATTTCACTTATATATTATCCAATAGGCCGAAAATAGATACAGTATGCAAGCCATAGATGTCAACAATACACCAATAGGAGGCAAGATGGATGCACACATGCATTGATGGCTGAAGGAGATGATACATAATGTTATACAGCTCAGAGACAAATGGAATTTTACACTGCAGACCTACAAGCAGTAGCAGAGAAATCAGAAAAGGAGTCCCCCTTACAAAACTACAAAATCTGCCTTTATAGTTCAGGCATAACTGAGATCTTTTCCTACTAAAATGACTTCGCAGCTACCTACCATTAAGTCCTGCGGAGGACAACCATGGGGATCTGAAGAAAATCTGATCTTGCTACCAAATAATGCCTTGAGAAGACAGAAACGGCGCCATAACTATGATCTGACTAGGTAGATGGATCGATTGAGACGGTGGAGTGTCTCTCTATATTTTGCATTCATTTCTGGTGGTTTGGATCGATCATGAAGATCAGATCGCACAACAAAATAGATCACCTTCATTTTTAGGTTCATGAATCAGCGGGGTTAGAAAGTCAACCTAGTTTCACAAGCCAACTGGGCCACGCGGGCCAATCGCTTCTTTTTGTTCTACCACCTGGGAAGTCCTCTATGGTTGACCCCCTTTTATTAAACTAACTACGCCATGCTTCAAACTGTTATTATTAACTGTGATGATCACACTAACTGCCAGCTGTTAACCGTCAACCTTGGACAAGCCAGCGAGACACGTGTCAACAAGGCACTATGTTGCCATGGTATCCACCGTGCAGCTTCTGATGGTTAGATAGCGCCAACCATTGATCGGCCTTGAATCTGATGATCGTGAAGACTCGTCGTACCACTATACTGTTCTTACCTTGGGCCCATCATATCTGACACCACCTCAGCAACCACACCACACTCAAATGACACCTGGCAATTCTTGACAGACGTACCTTAGCGAGACCTGGCCTCGCTGATCCACGTGGCGAAGGGGCATTATGTCGCTATGGTAAAGATCGTACAACTTCACCATAGCGAGATGGCACCATCTGTCGATCCAACTTAATCTGATGATCGTAAAGACTTGTCGTACTTTGCACTTTGCTCCTCCACTGTCAGCACACCTGGCATCACCCCTAAGGTTTACGAGATAACATGACCCCACTTGACACATGTCACTAAGGCACTATGTCGCCATGGTAAAGACCGCGCAACTTCACCATAGCAAGATGGTGCCTGTCATTGATCTAAACTGATGTGACGACGAGAAAGATAGATCATCCCCCTCAGTGCATCAATGAATAGGAACTGGCCATGTACCAACTGACAGACGAATCCTTGCTGACATTTGATGGAGCACACCTGAGACTACCGGACACGCAACAGAAGGGCACTATGTCACCATCATATTCGCAGTGTAACTTCAAAAGGCGAGATAGTGCCAACCGTCGATCTGCTCTGATCCTATGGCCATGAAAGACTTGCCCTGATCCTACTGATCACATTAGAAACCTTGGCCCCATAATCCACGTGGTGTCCCCACACTGGTCCACATAGCATCATCCTAGCAACTTGTACTGGCTCGACTCATTGAGTAGGTCTTCCTTGCAGATGTGGCATGTTCTGATTTGTCAGCGTGGATCGAGGACCCTTCTAGCTGGGCAAATGAAGTATGAAATGAGACCCAACTCGCCTGCCTGAAGTTCTTTTCTGTGACAACCTTCCATTAGGCACTATGTCACTATCAAAAAACTTGTGAGTTTTTCGATGGCGACATAGTGCCTCACCAGCATTTCTCATCTTCGGCCCATGAAACCGATCGCCCGTCATGAAACTTTTTTGACCTACTGAAGAACCTTGGATGACCTACAAACTAGACCCATCGGACACACGTTGACAGGGTACGATGTCGCAATGCTATCCATTGTGCAACTTCTAAAAAGCGACATAGTGCTAACCGTCGATCTCCTCAGATCCTACGATTGAGAATTTGCGAGCCGCAGAAACATGTTATAAGGTTTGATCACTTAGGTATTAAAATAATATTAATTCTGGGACTAGCCATTGGACAGGCTGGATGTTTGAATTTCAAAACTTGGTGGGGCGAAAAGAAATGGTAACATTTCTGGTGACTCACAGGGGACACAAGCCTGCTATGTGTATGACCAGTGGCCTCATGTATCCATTGGGCTATGGAGTCAAAAAATGGGTTTGTGCATACTATGAAACCCTAGCCCTACCTATGGGAGATTAAAACATGAACACCCTAAAACTCTGCGACTGCAACTAGAATCGAAACAAAACTTCCTCTGCAAACCGAAACACCTCAAAATCTGCCACCTCACAGGAAGACGGCTATGCCTGCACACTTCTTGAAAGCAGGAAACAATAGAAGGAACTAAACTACTTATATACAAGAGCTCGACCCTCATCATAAGAAAGCTTTAAGATAAATCCCATTGACTGGAATGGGCAAAACTTCACCATTGGGCCTGCTCAGCTGGAATGCATTAGCTTGTTTGTAACTGGCAATCAGATAGAGGCCACTCCATAATGCATCAAATTTGGAATGTCTTCCCAATTTTGCTATGTCTGCATCCCACTTTAGAACTAAATCTCCTTCTTTGAAGGTTCTGACCCTAGCCTTCTTGTCAAAATTCCTCTTCATCTGCTGCTGATGTATTTCTAGGGTTTGCATAGCTTTATTTCTCTTCTCTTCTAGTTCAATTAGCTCTGCCATTCTTACTGACATGGCACTATCTTCAATTAATTCTAGCTGATGGGCCAACTCCAAGGATGGGAATTCTAATGAAATTGGAAGTCTGGCCTCCCTACCATATACCAACACATAAGATGAATTCCCAACAGATCTCTTGGGTGTTATCCTATCATCCCACAGAGCAGTTCTTAATTTCTTATGCTAGGCCCTCTAATTGTCCTCTATTGTCCTCTTCATGATTCTGATCAGATTCTTGTTGGAAGACTCGGCCAAACCATTACCCTGGGGATAGTAATTTGATGATGTGCTTAGGTAGATATTGTGGTTCATTGCCCATGCACAAATCTGGGTCCCAATAAAAGACTTAGCATTGTTCGAGATGATAGTAGGAGCACCAAACCTAGATACAATCCCATCAAGGAACTCAACAACTGATGGTTCTATGGCATCCTTCAAGGCAACTGCCTCTGTCCACCTAGTGAAATAATCAATAGCAGCCAAAATCCATTTATGACCTACACTAGATGAAGGATTAATGGGGCCTATAAAATCTAACCCCCACTAAGTAAAGGGCTGATCCACCTAAATAGGACGAAGGGGGAGAGCTGTAAGCCTCTGCTTTCCTGAGAAGAAAGAACACTTCTCACACTTTCTCACATATCTATAACAATTGTGAAACAAGGATGGCTAGTAATAACCAGCCCTCATGACCTTCATGGCAGTTGTTCTTGCAAAGAAATGACCACCATCAGGGCCATCATGAAGTTCCTTAATCATCCTCTCAATTTGATCCTCTTCAATGCACCTCAACAGGGTCCCATTAAAATCCCTCCTGAATAGGATACCATCAATCACAACATAGGGAATGGACTGCAGTCTATATTGCCTCCTTTTAGTTCTATCCAATCCCTCAGGGTATCCATTCCTTGATAAGAAGTTCCTCATGTCATTTATCCAGCTCCTTGGGCCATTAACGTTTCTTAACTCTTGCTGCTCTATTATTACCATAGCAGCCTCTTCATCTGAATCCTGGCCTGATAACATTTCTTTGCACAATCCTCTCCCTCTTACTAGCTTGGTAATCTGAATATCAACATTGTACTCCATTACCTTAGTGATCCATCTAGCTCTCTTTTCACTGATATCCTTGCTTAACAGGAAATCCTTTACACTGGCACGGGGCACCAACAAACGGATTTTATTGTGGGATAAGAGATGCTTGAATTTCTTCAAGGCTCTGATGACCGCAACGGCCTGCTTCTCAATAAAGCTATACTTATCTTCATATTCCTTGAGCCCTTCACTGAAGAAGGCTATGGGCTACTCCTCATCCTTGTCATTTGTTTGAGTCAAGACAACAGAGATACTTGACTCACCACCTAGAGTGTAGAGGATGAAATCTTTTTTAAGATTTGGGTTCATGAGAGTAGGGGCTGAGGCTATGGTTGTCTTGATCTCTTCAAAACTCTCCTTCCCTTCCTTGGTCCATGAGAAGACCATACCTTTCTTAAGCATAACTGTAAGAGGTTTCACCATGGTAGCAAGATTAGCAATAAACCTTCTTACAAAATTTATTCTACCAAGGAAACTTTGCAACCCCTTCTTGTGTTTAGGAAGAGGAAAGGCAAGTATTCCTTTGTTCTTTCTGGATCAATGGTCAGCCCATCCTTAGATACAATGTGTCCCAATAATTTTCCTTGGCTTGTAGCAAAGACACTCTTGGCTGGGTTAAGGGAAACCCCAAACTCTCTACATCTTAGAAATACCTGTCTTAGATGATCAAAATGATCTTCTATATTTTTGAATATATAGTTATATCATCAAGGTATACTAAGAAAAACTTGTCAATTAATTTTTTGAAGGCCATCTCCATTGCCTTCTGAAATGTGGCACCTGCATTTGTTAGTACAAATGAAATCTTGCAATAAGCATAGGTGCCCCATTTAGTAGTAAATGTTGTTTTATGTCTGTCAGATTCTTTAACCAACACTTGGTTATAACCAAAGAATCCATCAAGAAAAGAGAATCTCCTTGACCCACTGACCTTGGACAGAATCTACTCCATGGAAGCGAGAGGATGGTGATCTTTAAGGGAAGCCTGATTAAGATCCCTAAAGGCCACACACAGTCTGATTTCTCCATTCTTCTTCCTAACAGGGACTAGGTTGGTTACCCATGATGAGTGCTTGATGGGAAAATTATATTAGCCTCAATCAACTTGGATAGCTCCTTTCTCATTAGAGGTTCAATCTTAGGATTCACTGGCCACTATTTTTTCCTTACTGGTTTGGCCTTATCAACTAAATCTATGGTATGTTGAAACAAACTAGGGTCAAACCCTTTTAAGTCATCATATGTCCAAGAAAATACATCATTAAATTCTTGACATAGATGGATGAAGTTTTCTTGCTCAGTTTCAGAACATACCTTCCCCATATTCAGAGATTTTCCATCGGCAATTGTAACTAGGGCATGATCATCATTTTCTGCAGCTAGATTCATTCCTTTGCCTCTTGTTTGATCATTAGGATTAAAGACACTCTTCAAGGTAATGAGACCCTTGGGCAACTTGTTAGAATTGAGATGAATGATCTGATCACCATACTGATCTTGCAGTCTTGACTGGTTTCTATCTGAGAATTTTGCCTCATTCTACAAGAAACTCACAATTTTCTCATCAGAATCAAACACCTGCCAATGAGTGTTGTTGTCAAGGATGGCAGGCCTCACTACCACCCTTATTTGTTTCTTCTTTTCTTCCTCAATATTCCCTAGTACATCATAAGATGCACCCACTACTGCAAGTCTATCAACATGTCTATTTTCTTTCCTAGGAATGCTCTGAATATTAAATGCATTGAAGCCCTCAAGAAAATCCCAGACTCTATGTTTGTAAGACTTGAGCAGGCCATTTTCGGTGATGTTCTGGTTTCTCACTTGGTTAACTACCAACTCACTATCCCCATATACTCTCAAGGCTTGAATTCCTCTCTTTTGGGCAAGTAAGAGACCTTGAATCAAAGATTCATACTTAGCCACATTATTGGTGCAATTGAATTGGAGCCTAAAGGAGAAGTAGTATCTTATTTGTGTAGGAGAGATCAACATAACACCAGCCCCTGATCCATTTCTATTCCTTGAGCCATCAAAGTACATACTCCATGTTCCACTTATATCATCATTAGTCCTGATTAGATCAGGAACTTGAGCATCTTTCTTTATTATGCAATATGTACTAACGCCTATCTCAAGAGTTTCTGACATAGGTTCAAACTGATATGTACTAACCCATTCATCCAAGAAGAAATCAGAAGTCTCTACTATGGAAGTGGTAGGATCATTTACTATGTCATTTTCATCCATCTCTAGAATAGGGCAATTCATGTTGATGGGATTGGTTGGTGTAAGATTCAGTGTGATGAAGGGCTTGAGGTTTTGCTCTAATTGAGGCATTGGCTCCATATCTGGTCCTAAATGACATATATGACCAATCAACATATATGAATCCACCAATTTGAGCAGTGAAGTCTCTTGAAAGACAGATAGCAAAGTGGGGCTTAACTTCAGCAACAGATATGTCTTGAATCATAGTGCAACCAAGGCATGCATGTAGGGCCATCTCCACATTCCTAAGGATACCTACAGTTTTGATAGTACTACCATCCAACTATAACACATCCCTAACAATGGGCTCATACTTCATTCCTAAAGCGTCAGCAACACACCTAGGCATCACTAAGCTACTAGCCCCTGAATCTATCATGCAATTGTGGACTAATTTGCCCCCTATAATCAGAGAAAAATAGAATGGAGGAGGTCTAACCTTTTTATTTGTCTCCACATCCCCTGCTAGTTGTACTAGACTTGTGGCACTCTCCATGATAGATGGCTGATCCTTTGGTTCAATCTTCTCCAATTCTCACTGTAACATCTTCTTTTGCATTGGTATGGTAGCAACGACATCCCACATAGAAATGTTCACATTTTTCTTCTTCATTTTCTCTACCACACTAAATGGTGTATTAGGAACTTTGGTAGAAACTTTGGGAGCTGCACTTATAAGAGGTTGAGATGGGGCAACATAAGGATCACATGCATCTTTCTTTCTAGAATCTTGCCTTTGCTGCTACAAAGTACTTGTTCATTCATTTGTTGCTTTCTCATGAGATGCTGCATTTGGAGTTGAGGCCTGATTAGGAGGAGGAGGGACAAAATCTTCCATAGCTCTTTTTTTGCTTCTAGTGTTATGAGCGATGGAATCCTGGTTTACATTACAATGCTCCCCAATTTGATGATTCATGAAAGAGAAATCATCATGCCCTTGAATATATGAGGCCTCCTTGGGATGATCCTCGTATGATTTCTTTGCTACAGGTTCTTGGATAGTTAGGGCCAAATAAGATTCTGCCTTCTAGCACATGCAATAGGCATAAGAATAGTTGTAGGAAGGACAAAAATCTTGATCTTGGGACAAGTTATTTTGAGGGACTATAGCTCTGTTCTCATTTGAGCTTGAAGCAGAAGCATGACTATTTTTCCTACCCTGATCAAAAGAGCTATTCTACTAATTAGGAGGCCTACCACCATTTGGAGGTTGATATTGCAATTGGGGAGGCTTGCCACCTTGAGCTTGCTGCCTTTCTAAGGCCACCAACTTGTTACTCATTTTTTGTATCATAGAAAAACTATCCTCTAATCTCTTTCCTTGGTCTTTCAACTCCCTCCCCTACTCTTGCAATTTTTTATCCAGGGTCTTCTCTCTCTTATCTGTATTCAGCACTAGACCTTGGAGCATCTCTTTGAGTTCGTCTATCCCATTTGAGGATGTGGAAGCTTGAGGGACTGGAGGAAGGGCTTGTGATGTAGAAGTTGTAGGAAGAGGGGCCATCGCTGGTTGGTGGTTGGGAACATCAGGAAAGAAAGGCATAGGGGGCCTTAGAGCCAACTTTCCTCCTTGTATTAGGATGTTCTCAGCTTTTATGGCTATCTCATAGGCGTTAGGCAAGGTATCTCCTCCCATAGTTTGGATTGTAGTGGCAATATCACCATTGAAGGCTCTAAGGTAATGCAAGAAGGCATTACCAGGGGTAGGTTTCACCGAAGTAGGTATTCTATCCCATGTCTTTTGAAATCTATAATTAAAATCAGTCATACATTCATGGGGGGCCCTTTTTATAGTAGTTAGCTGCTCTAAAAGTGATAGATAGTCACTTCTATCTTCAAAATGTTTGCATAATCCTGCTCCTAGTCCATCCCAATCAGTTATAGAAACATGAGCTAAGCCTCTATACCACTGTAATGCTTTTCCTTTTAAAGATGAGGCTAGAAGTTTGACAGCAACATCATCTTCTATAATACCATGAATATTACAAACATTTGCTACCTCTTGGATATGCTCTAAAGGGAAGATGGAAGTTTCACCAGTAAAATTAGGTATACTTTTGAGTGCAGATACCGGTATATCATGTCTTTGGGCTAACAATAGGGGACTTCCACCATTAAAGGTGGCAAAAGCATGAACTCTTGGTTTTGCCATGTAAATAAGTGTTCTATTGATGAGTGTTGATGGCAATCTAGGCTGAGTTCGAGCAACAGGAGGAGTAGAGATAGATCTTACAGGTATATCGACTGTTATTACACCCCTAACTGGTGATAATGAAATTCTAATCCTTTTTCTTCTAGGATTTGAAATAGAAAGCTCTTGATATTGAAATTTACCTCTAGAAGACGCCCTTGTTTCAGCTCTGGGCATGAATTTCTGCAACTTTGGCCTGGAACTAGATTTGTTAATGTTTAGAGTTGCCAAGTACTTTGAAGAATTAGCCTCTTGAAGGCTTAAACACCGAAGCCAGTACTATCTCTTCAGTATTAATCTTGAAACTCTTTCTTCTTTGACACCAGTAGACTTTAAATCTTTAATAGGTGTGTCCCACCAGGCGTGCCAAAAACTATTGTCACTTAGGTTTGCACCCTTGTCCAAGCCTATGCGCAAGGACAACCTAGTGAAACATGGAAACAACCTCCAAGCTGTGGGACTTGAACTACGACGTTGAGTCTCCGGAGAAGGCTAGCTTCCTCTTACTATTAGGGCGCACCTATCTACTTCTTAGAGAGGAAAAGGGAGAAGGAGAGCATGAAAGAAAATATACCTAGTCTAATCTAAGGAGGTGATGCACCAAAATGGAGTGTTCAGACTCATTTCTTCCCATATATGCACTACAAAACTAAGATAACATTCAAAAGAACATACACACCCAGACTTATGTCAATCAACAACTACATACAGATCAGGAAACCAAACTGAATAACAAAAGGAAAAGGATTTCACTTATATATTATCTAATAGGCCAAAAATAGATATAGTATGCAAGCCATAGATCTCAACAATACACCAATGGGAGGCAAGATAGATGCACATACGCATTGATGGCTGAAGGAGATGATACAGAATGTTATTCAGCTCAGAGACAAAGGGAATTTTACATTGCAGAGAAATTAGAAAAGGAGTCTCCCTTACAAAACTACAAAATCTGCCTTTATAGTTTAGGCATAATTGAGATCTTTTCCTACTGAAATGACTTCGCAGCTACCTGCCATTAAGTCCTGCGGAGGACAATCATGGGGATCTGAAGAAAATCTAATCTTGCTACCAAATAATGCTCTGAAAAGACAAAAATGATGCCATAACTGCACTCTGACCAAGTAGATGAATCGATTGAGACGGTGGAGTGTCTCTCTATATTTCGCATTCATTTATGGTGGTTTGGATTGATCATGAAGATCAGATCGCACAACAAAATAGATCACCTTCATTTTTAGGTTCATAAATCAGCGGGGTTAGAAAGTCAACCTTGTTTCACAAGCCAATTAGGCCATGCGAGCCAATCGCTTCTTTTTGTTCTACCACTTGGAAAGTCCTCTGTGGTTGACCTCCTTTTATTAAACTAACTGCGCCACCCTTCAAACTGTTATTATTAACTGTGATGATCACACTAACTGCCAGCTGTTAACCATCAACCTTGGACAAGCCAGCGAGACACGTGTCAACAAGGTGCTATGTCACCATGGTATCCACTGTGCAACTTTCGATGGCAAGATAGCGCCAACCATTGATCGACCTTGAATCTGATGATCGTGAAGACTCGTCGTACCACTATACTATTCTTACCCCAGGCCCATCATATCTAGCACCACCTTAGCAACCGCACCACACTCAAATGACACCTGGCAATTCTTGATAGACATACCTTAGCGAGACTTGGCCCCACTGATCCACATGGAGAAGGGGCATAATGTCACTATGGTAAAGATCGCACAACTTCACCATATCGAGATGGCGCCATTCGTTGATCCGACCTAATTTGATGATCATGAAGACTCGTTGTACTTCGCACTTTGCTCCTTCACTATCAGCACACCTGGCATCACCCCTGAGGTTTACAAGATAACACGACCCCACCTGACACTTGTCACTGAGGTGCTATGTCGCCATGGTAAAGACCACACAACTTCACCATAGCAAGAGGGTGTCTGTCGTTGATCTGAACTGATCTGACAATGAGCAAGATAGATCATCCCCCTCAGTGCATCAATGAATAGGAACTAGCCACGTACCAACTGACGGATGAATCCTCGCTAACATCTGACGGAGCACACCTGAGACTCATCGGACATGCGATAGAAGGGCGCTATGTCGCCATCATATTTGCTATGCAACTTCGAAAGGCGAGATAGCACCAACCATCGATCTGCTCTGATCTTTTGGCCAAGAAAGACTTGCCCTAATCCTATTAATCACATTAGAAACCCTAGCCCCATAATCCACGTGGCATCCCCACATTGGTTCGTGTAGCATCATCCTGGCAACTTATACTGCCTCGACTCATTGAGTAGCTCTTCTTCGTAGATGTGGCATGTTTTGATTTGTTAGCATAGATCGAGGACCCTTCTAGCTGGGCAAATGAAGTACAAAATGGGACCCAACTCGCCTGCCTGAAGTTCTTTTCTGCGGTAAACTTTCGTTAGGCGCTATGTCGCTATCGAAAAACTCATGAGTTTTTCGATGGTGACATAGTGCCTCACCAGAATTTCTCATCTCCGGCCCATGAAATCGACCGCTCGACGTGAAACTTTTTTGACCCGTCGAAGAACCTTGGATGACCTGCAAACTAGACCCACCGGACAGGCGTCGATAGGGCGCAATGTTGCTATGCTATCCACCGTGCAACTTCTGAAAAGTGACATAGCGCTAACCGTCGATCTCCTTAGATCCTATGATTGAGAATTTGTAGGCCGCAGAAACATGTTATAAGGTTTGATCGCTTAGGTATTAAAATAATATTAATTCTTGGACTAGCCGTTGGACGGGCTAGACATTTGAATTTTGAAACTTGGTGGGGCAAAAAAAAATGATAACAAGTATCAAAAGCCAAGTGTAAGGAGTGGTAGAAGGTTTTACAGACATCATCAAACCACTAGTTCATGGAACAAGTATTCTGTTGAATAGATCTAAGAGTGTTGCGAATTGAGTGGTGAGGGATAGAGAGGATAGCTGACTCCCAAATCATGGTAGCTAGTGAATGAAACATGTTGGACACTTGAATATGATCCGTGAAGCTAGCATGGTGGAGGAATCTTCTCAAATGGAAAATGAAGAGGTCTTGATCACTATCCTCAAAATAAAAATAGGTAAGAGGGTGGTTCTAGGAAGGATGGTTAGAGATGGGTGGTAGAGGGTGGGAAGAAACATGAACCAAAAGGCTAAGGAGGGCATGATCCACCAAGGGAAGATGAGAGATAGTAAAGTTTTGGATGGAGGGGAGGTAAGAAGCACTAATGAGGATATAATTAACCATGCTCACACCCCCACTATGAGGCCAACATGTAAAAAGCTCAAAACCTAAGAAGCAAGAGAGGCCATCCAAAATCACCAAATTAGAGGTCTCACAGAGCTAGAGAAGGTGGTGACCATAGCAAGTTAGAGGTCCACTGTGATCCTTGGACAAACATTGAAGCCCCAAACTAGTACGATCCCTCTAACTAGTACAAATCAAGTCAAACCCACAGTCATACTGGGGGGTCTGGAGATCTTTAGTCCATGCATTAAAGTCTCCTAAGATGATGATGTCACCCATAACCCCAAACTTGGAGATGCTCTCAAAAAATTCTATAAAAGGGTTCCCATCCTCATAGCCCCAAACTTGGAGATGCTCTCGAAAAGGTCTATAAAAGGGTTCCCATCCTCATAGCCCCAAACTTGGAGATGCTCTCAAAAAGGTCTATAAAAGGGTTCCCATCTTCATACCCCCAAACTTGGAGATGC
Organism: Cupressus sempervirens; assembly: GCA_028749045.1. Lineage (NCBI taxonomy): Eukaryota > Viridiplantae > Streptophyta > Pinopsida > Cupressales > Cupressaceae > Cupressus > Cupressus sempervirens. The sequence goes on from CM053791.1 coordinate 555,329,571, forward strand.
TCTCAAAAAGGTCTGTAAAAGGGTTCCTTTCCTCAACACTGTGAATGGCGTAAGGTGAGGAAGTCAGCAGAAAGTAACAAACAACAATGAAGATATCTCTTTGATGGTGACTGGTGCCACCAACTCGGATCCACATAAATCTAGCCTGAGAGTCAAAAAGAACTAATGTAGTAGTACTAAATAGACCATCTCTAATCAAACAAGCAATGCCACTGGAACCACACACACCACCTAAAGCACATACCTCCTCTTTATAGACTGAAATCCACTAATTATGTAACTTGGAAGGGGTTGAGCAAGACTCTCATGTGTCTCGGTAATATTTTAACTACTATTTTATTCTTTATCATCATCCTAACAATTTGATCTTATTTTGAGTTTTAATTAGGAGTCTCATAAATCAAACTATAAATGAAATATAGGTCAAGAATCTAAAGATTATTCAATTTAAAAATCCATGAAACATTAGCTCAATAATTTTATATAGATCTTTTCTCTTTAATTGTTAATTACAACTATTGGGGCCTTTTATCTAGCCAATGCATGTCTATTTTTGAAGAAGCTAGCACCCATGAGATCCCATACTTAGATTTTTTTCTTCCTTCTCCCATTGATTTTTTTTGAACATTTATAAAATACCATATTGAAATAAAATACACAATAATGAAGTAGAAAACAGAAGAAAGATTGGGAGAAAATGCCACCAAGAACAGTTGCAACACATCCATGAAGACGAGAACATTTATGAAATGACTAAAATTCATGAAAATTTAGTTTTACAATTGGATGCTATAGTGGATATGAAATATCCCTAATTGGATGTTTAGTCATTTTCCTTTTTAACAGTATATCCAGGATGAACAAAATTGAAAACTAGTAGAAATCTCCACAGATATTTGACTAGCTTCTTCCTGAATATTACAGTCAAATTCAGATATAGGAAAATGTAATATGATATAAAAATAAAACCAAAAGACTCTCCACAAGATAATATCCCATTATTTTCAAAATAACATTCAAGATTCAAGCATATAACAATGCATTACAAACTAGTAAGATAAAAACCAACAAACTCTTATAACTCCTTAAAATATGTTATTGCATTATACAACATCAATACAATAACCAACACAAACAAACCCAATCTTAAATATAGATTAACAGTTAGATTGAAATACCAGAATAAGAACCTATAAGCACATATGAAACACTTGAACTGATGTCTCTCCGAACAATGGGTTTGCATCCACTGTTTGTTGACAAGAGGTGCTACGTCCTCATACTAGCTAAAAGCTAAAGCTTTCTAAATACTCTCACAAGAGAGAATTGGAATCTAAAATAATAAATCAAGCATGCCTAGGAATGAGAATCTTTCCCTATTTAGTACACAAACTAAGACTCTTCGACTCCCTTCTAGCTTTTGTCCTATTCCCTTAAGACTCTTCAACTTCCCTCTAGCATTTCGTGTTATTCCTCCTTGACCTTTTGCCCTCTTTATAAAATTAAATTGACCTTTTAATAATTTGAGTCTACATCCCATAGTTAATCTTAACATTATATAAAATAAGACTTCAATATTTCTAATGTCCCAAAAAGGAGACATTACAAATCTCCCCTCCTTAAAATTGGTTGTCCCCAAGCAATCATTATTGGGATCCCATACAAGTCTACAGGTAGTCCTCTAGCTCAAATTGAAAATAATTCTGACCATACTACAAAACAAGGAGCCCCTCTACAATCCATTAGTTAACTAGGTCCCTAGATCCCATATAACTCCATGAAAAAACATTGCACTTATAAAATTTACAACTCTAATCATCACTACATCTAATCTTAAACTGAGTAGAGCTATAACCAAATCCTCAATAAGCCATATATATATGCTATCAACACTTGGATCCCAAACCCTATTGTCATAACTAGCCAGTATGATAAGGTAGAAATGCATCCATGAACTATGCATAACCCAGTAGATGGTGACAACCTAACCTAAATAGGTGATGTAATAAACAAGCTGCTCAAAGTTTGAAGGTAACACCCAGGGCACAAAAAATACCATATTGTCATCTTCAATCTGGGGAACCTCTGAGTACATAGGTAATATGAATAAGAGTGAAATTGAAAGAGCATTCCCTATGATCAACACATAGCTTTCCTCAAAACTACAAAAAAAACTATCCAAAGGATAATGTATACAATTCAACCAACTCCTGTATGGTGTGAATTTAGAAACCCTATGTGGACTGATCCAATGATGCACAACTATAGTCAAAACACCACTTTAATCCTGTAACCCATATTCATTGCTAGGAATCATATCAAGATTCCATATCCTAAAATCATAATCATCTTCATCATGATAATCAAAAGGAGAGTCCTCATTCATCTCAAAAAGGGGATCATTAGAAATACACTCAACATCTACTTCAAACATAGGATTATCGATATGTTGAATGTGATCTGAAACTTTGGAACTTAGTCGCCTAGGGAAACTATCCAAATTAAAAGTTTGTTGAATGCTATCAAGCTCAACAATGACTCCTTTGAAAAAATCTTGCCTCACTTTACCCTCATGTTCCTAAAAGTGATTCATGATTTTGATTTGATTTTCTACTTCCTGAAGAGAAAATCAAGTTTCATCTTATGCCTCCTAAGTAGACTTAAGCTCTCCATTGAGCTTCATAATCACATTCCTTTCCTTTTTCAATTGATCAACGTGTATTTCAGCAACCCTAAGAATGTTATCCCTGTCAAAAAGCAAATATAAATAATCTAATTTCATAGTTTCAAGAGCTATTTCGATTACTTGCAAATTAGAAACACAACAATTTGCTTCCACTTCCTTTTGAAACTTTCTGTAGAGATCTTCCACTAACTTGTGAGTGCTGTCATAATGTACCAAAGATGCCACAACCATTTCTTCATTAACCTTCAAATGGTTCTTAAATGCATGCATTTCATTATCATGTTGATACAACTCATAATCTTTTGGTTCCTTGGATTATTCCTCTAAATTTCTGTCGTGGGTGTAGGAAATATATAGTTCATCACACAAATATTCCAACTTGCTATTACTTCATGTGCAACTTTCTTTATCAACCTGCTTGTCTAGGCTAACGTCCCATTCACCAACATAGAACCTTACACCCTGTGTACACTAGTACATTTGATCCCATTTTTAGACCAAAATTTTTGACCATCTAATAGAATGGGGTCAAATTGGTCGTTTTATGCAAGGCAACATATATAATTTTTTTAACTAGAAGCCCGTGTTGGTCAAAATTTTGACCAACACGAACTTACACTATGTCAAAATCCAAAAAAAGCTCTTTCTCGCGCCCTAATTTCAATCTTGTGCTACTAGAAGAAAGGCTGTGGATGTGCGGTTAATATTTATCGTATACTGCATTTTGTGGTGCTAGCAGAGGAAGGGTTTGAAGATTACATGCCAACAACATTTTATTGCCAGTGCCAACAACGTTTGACAATTTCAGTGCAACGTCCACCAGAACAGTAAGGTTATATCTCCTTCTTTTCATTGTTCAACACATCATCTTCAATGTATTCAGCCTCATGCGTCGCCTCTGTCATAAACATATGGTCAGGACTAAGTAAAACTAAAGTATTTTTGCAAGAGAACTAAAACACTATAAAATCTATAGTTGTAGATAAACATATGGTCAAGACTAAAGAAAAATTGAAGTATTTTTGCAAGAGAACTAAAATATATCAAAAATTTGAAGAGTTTTTGGACATTATTTGTTGTTTTTAATATTGGATGATATGTGCTAATAATACCTAATATTTACTATGCTAAAATTACTTGCACATTATTCATTTTTTCCTTATGTATAGATTTATATAGTTATTGTTAGGATTTTTCTATCAGAAACTGACTGTTTTCTTTGCTTATGATGTGCTTTATGTTAGAGTTAATTATTGGTAAAGGGTATTTGTTTGTTTTGGCCAGAAGATTATCTTCTAGATAATATCTCTAGAGAAATATTTACCAGAGCACTTTCGTGGATTGTCTTCTAGATATTCAAGGAATGTTCTCAACATTGTCTTCCCCCTGTAACTCAAATTTAGGAGGGTTAGTGAGAATGTTATAAAAGTTTAGTTCAAGTGAATCGAAAATTTTCAAGTGTTTTTCAAGTAATCTACCTCTAACATGCACTCACTCACTTTGAATGATTGAATTGTATGAGACTCCATCGATCCTCCCCACAACCTCATACGATCCTTAGCTTGAGCAGCTTGCACAACAAAAACAAAACTTACTCACTACAAAAATGGTGAAGTAATGGTCCCAAAAGCCTCTAAAGATGATAATATACTTTACCTCTAGATTCCAATTGATGAAATATGTGATTAGCAATAAAATGGCAGTCTAGAGGGATGTTCCACAAATCATGCCAGTCCAAATGCCCTGTTTAAACATATAAATATAAATTTATAAAAGAAAGGAAAGTAAATGAATTTCTAATAGTTTATGATATTAGCCATCCTTTTTGTGTCTGTATATGGTAACAAGAGACATAGAATTTGAACTTATTATAATAGTAAGTCAATAAAAAATAATTTTAACTTAGCACTTAGATCTACCTTAGCTCCAGGATTGAGCTTATATCCCATAAGAAGTCCAAGGGGTAATCCAATAAAATAATAGCTCCCTATGTTTACATAGGCTATCAGAGCCTGCCAACCTCCCCCTATAGCCACACCTAAGTTATTTGTACAAAAACAAACAGAACCTTAGAAAGATATGATACACTAGATCAAACCCATAAAAATAAATCAATAGTTATAAACTGCTCAGCTTCCATAACTAGAGTCATGTAAATCAAGCGTGAATGGGTAAGTACACTCTACCTGATAGCACTTGTTGTATATTGTTTAAAACCATTGTAACTCCAAGTAATATGGCCATATTGGACATTGTTTCCATGACCACTTTACTACTTGTGAATAGTACTGCAAAATCATTTTTGGTTACAAGAATGATGGCCATAAATATAAGCCCAATGAACAATGATATTACAACTACGACGATGACTGAAAATTTTGCAGCTTTAGGACGACCAGCTCCAAGTTCATTCGATACTCTCACACTGCATAGACTCAATGGAACAAAAAATTGCTTGTAATCTTACTAAAGATAATGATGCAACCACCATTAAAAATTGAACAAAATTCTTATTTGTTAATCTCTATATAATTTGTACTAATAGTTGCATTACAAAATAATCCAAAACTAATAACATGATATAGTATAAGAGAAAATCCTACCTAATGGCAGCATTGAAACCGACGAAGACCATGGTTTCCCATCCATTCAAAATCATGCTATAAATAGAATAGAGTAAACTTTCAAAAGGAGAAAATTTTACTACTTATTGTAACATTTAACTACGCCATGAGACGCCCAATTTACTAACAAACAAGTTCACCCATGAAATGCCCAGATCCATTGCCACTAGATAAGTTACAGTTAAGGAAAAACATTGGGTTTTCTAAAATAGACTTTTGGAGGACCTCCTTACCAGATAGATAGCGCATAAAATTCAATTGTTGCATTTTAAAAATTACCAGTCATAATAATGAGTGGCATCATATACCAGATCTCCAAACTGAAAATGCCAAAAACCAGAAATGAATATGAGTAACACAGATTGTTTCTCTTCGTGAGAGATGTTGCTGTTGGTATATCCTAATTAGGGTTTATTCCAAAAATTGAGTTCAGAATAGAAAATAACAATAATCATTATGCTACTAACCAAAGCATAACACCTGAAGCCACTGACAGTCGAAGAAAAGGCCATAGATCATGAAAAGCAAGCCAGGAGAATCCTTTCCAAGCATCTTGGCAAAAGTAAACAATATACAAAAGCTGACTAATATCGATAATGTACCATGATAGGTTTGATGTAATAGCTACTCCAACTAGACCTAAACCCACTTGGAAGATTAATAACCAGCTCAAAAATGCGTGAAATATCAAATTGCTTAGGATTTGATTTTGTGACTTGATAAGTGTGGATCGTACATTATCTCCCCTACATGGTGGGAGTGGTTCCTAACTAGATTACCATGAGGTTGAGAGGTAGTGACATCTTACCATTTGGGTTGCCCATAGATTGGAACCGATATTTGATTATTCACTGTTGCAGTTGTACCATTATTATTCTTATCTTGGAGACTTCTATTCCAGTGTTGTATTTATATATTCATGTATCTTCTTCTTGTATCTTGAGATTCTATAGGATGATGTATTTTATTCTATTATACATTTATTATTAGTATATACCCTGCAACATATGTAGTGAATATTTATTTGGATGTATCTCATTATATCAATTTTAATTATGTATTTGTTTATGATAAGTGTGTAGTTATTCATTTGTGGTTATGAATATTGTACTTAAGATTAAATATAATTAATAAGACTTTCAATCATGTTATTCAACATGAAGGAAGCTTTCAGTAATCAAAACTATATTTGCATTGCTTAATGTGTATGTTTCATATTGCTTCTGCATTGTGTACCATAGCGTTGTATAAACTTTTAAGGAAAAAAATAGTTATAACTTAATAGATTAATTTTTGTCGGCTACCTGAGAGAGGTGTCACAATAGCTGGATCATAGAGTTGCTTAGTTTCAATACATTATGTGCAAATATGAACAGTGACGTGCTTATCATATTTTTGAAATGGAAAAACAGTTTAGCTTTATTTATTATTCAGTAATTGAGTGGTATAAAAGTCAAGACATTACATGCTCCTTATCAATTTACAATAGGCCATTCATTTCTTATCAATTTAGACAAAGGCCATCCATTTGAATAGATTGTTCATCTGAAAGGTCACTTTATGTTCCATCATCCAATTATTCCTTTCACTATATCACTAATTGTCACTAATTGTCAAGATTATGACTAATGATGTAACATTATAAAGTTTACCCTCCCATGAAAATTTCTGTAAGAATCTCCATTATTTTTCCTTGAGATTTCTCTACATCAATGTTCCCCTTACTACACTGTGGTATTATATTTCTGACTTCATGCATCTAGGTGGGGCTAATTTCAATTTAGATATCCATATCGAGGTTGAAAATTGTATGTTTTATTAGATATTTGGTTCCCAATCTCTTAGATAAATTCCAGTGCCATCCATCATCCATGGCAACCCTCAATAATTTCTACTAGTTGTATCCTTCTTAAAACAGTCAGGAATACCATAAACTTGACGATATTACCCAAATTATTTTGGATCTAACAAAGAAAACTCTCTATAGAAGGCCATGACTTATCACTTGAACTAGGAATTCCCAAGAACAAATTATCAATTCCACACAATTGGGTTTGGTTCTGACAAATTCTTTGGAGATGGGAATTTGTATCTCCACTCCCTCTTTGTAGGATTTTAAATTTGATTCCACTATCACACCTATGGGATCTTCCATTCTTTTATTATTTCATCTTCCAAAATAAATTTTTTAGAGTAAATTAAGATTAATCGAATATATATCAACAATCAGTTTACACTATTCCACATATAATGATAAGGAACATTTGCAATAGACAATCACAATGAATGTGATAATGTTGGAATGGGCTACAATCAATATTAATGTTATTACAGAAGTTGTGTGATACATAAAATGGAATAAATAAGATGCTTATACAATAATTCTCTTTACACAATGTTTCTGACCTTTAATTCCCCAATTCATGGCAACCTTAAACAGAAGAGTTTCCTAACACTTGTGTAATAGAACTTGATGCTATTATACTCTGCAATAGAACACATCAAAGTCAATAATCATTGAAAGCTACCAATTTTAACAACTTGAGAGAATTCTAGGTCGAAGATTAGTGTTTTCTTTTATTGTTTTATAGGTTTGAAATGTCTATAACCCAACCCCCAACTCTAATTTGGGTGAATTGGGAGGAGACTAGTCAATAATAAATAGGCCCACATCTTATTTTAAAAAAGAATGACCAAATTAAAAGTTAAATATAAACTTACTGATCATATTCAATATTGATTGTCCCTGTTGTGGAAGTAGCAATATCTTTGAAGGCATCAACAGAGAGTTGGAGTGTTCCATTGCAGTTAGAAGAGCAGTAATGGAGTATCTTGACAACAGTGGAATTGGTGTTGTCTGAGCATGGATTTTGTGAGATTTGATTTGTACCACTGAGACATCTGACACTATATTGTCTCCCACAAGCTGCTCCATTGTCCCAAATTGCATCACTCACTGCTGCAAACAGATTTCCAGCTGGAAACTGCTTTTCATCATTCCCATAGCATTCTGAGGCTATGGAAGCCAAGGGAAAGTCTAAAAATTTCTCCTTTGATCACTGATCTGCATACTGGAGTACTCATTCTGCCTGATACAATCCAACTCAATGATTGACCCATTTGAACTTCCTATCTGAGCGCATGCACTTGTGATTGTTGTCCACTATGGTCCATGCAGCCATTATCAAACATTGATTTATTTTCTATCCGGTTGGAGGCATTGCCCTAGGTTACTGTAGTGTTGTAGAGGATAAAAGTGCATACTTAGCACTTCTTTCAACTTCTCTTATACACCCTTCAGCCATTTCATTAAATGTGCCATTCTATTTGATTCAATGGATTTTAGCATTTAATTGTATTCAACCTCTTCCTAATCCTTTTATTTATTTTTCCACTGTGGTCGGAAATGTGGATATGATTAATATTGTAGACACAAATTTGTGCAACTAATCCACATTCTAGTTGAACTTTTCTTGAGTTTGCTTTCCTCCAAAATTGGTTTGTTGCTTGTTTGCTTACCTGTATAATGTGAGAGGACCACTTTTTTTAATAGATCTAGTTGAAGAAAATGGGGAACATGTTAATAAGGAACAACCTTCAATCTTTCAAGCAAATACTGATTTGGTTTCTGCAAGTGTCCATGTTTTTTTTATGTATGGAAATTGACATAGTTTCTTTCTCTTTTGTTTTTAGGAGGCTCTATTTGGAGGCTCTGATTGGAGCACCTAGTGGGAGGTGGTGTAAATGCAACTATTGAGTTAATGCAGTGGATGAATATGGAAGTTGGCATTGAAATCAAATCAGTAGACATTGCATCCCAACACTCTTTCAACTATCCGAGTGTCGTGGACACAAATTTGGATGAATTGGAATCGTACCTAAATTACCACTTTGTTAATCGATGTCTTTTAGTAGAAGCACTCACACATGGTTCACTTACTGAAGCTAAGGGACCTTCCTATCAGGTACATTTTGTTTCACCTTACCTTGAAAAATCCGTATATTACTTTGGTAGTAGTTAATTTAAAATTCTTTTAGTGTGCTGATTTTAAATGTGTAAATTATAATTATGAGGTTCAAATCTTACCTACACCACCACTCACACCTTTGCAATATGAAAACATCAAACAAATGGGTACCATTTGCAATCGGACATTAAATATCTCCTTACAATAGGGTTGTCTAGATTATTATTGAAGAAGACAATAAAAAGTTTGTGTGGTGCTCAATTTATGCTCCCATTGCACATTACGAGAGAAATGAGCTGTGGAAATGGATATATGGGCTTCAATACATCCCTTGGATTGTGGGAGCTGACTTTAACATGGTTGAGAGTAGGGAGGAAAAATCTATAGGAAGTTAACAATAATTGACTTAACAATGGCGATAAGAGTTCAAAACTCTTCTTCAGATGTATGAAAGTTAAGAATGTCTGAGAACAAGTTGACTATATATGAGCTGATAATAAATTGCTAAGTGATCTTAAAGAGATAGAGAAGAAATTTCTTTGTTCTATAAGATACTTTTCTCATTTTAAGGACATAGTGCAAGAGATCTAAGCAAAAATATAATTCATAGTAAGATTATAGATGATATTGCAAAAATAATTAATATCTAAACTGTATCAGAATAAGAAACAGTAAATGCAATTCAAAAGCTGAATGATGAAAAGACCCCAGCAGTAGATAGTCTCCCAATTGAATTCTATAAAGAGAACTTAGATTGGTTTGGAGATGACCTGCTTCAAGTCTCTACTGAAGCCATTAGATAAAGGTTGTAATTTATTTATTTTCCTGATGTTTTCATATTTCTAATCATTTCCTTGTTTTCTTCTACAAGGTTGATAAATTATATGAATGAATGTAATCTTTTATGACTGAAGTGTGTGTGGATGCAAGCCATACATCGATGATCTTGTGAATAGGAATGAGTGGAATCCAATGAGCTTCAATGAAATTGAACATGCATGAAGAGGATGATATCAAGCACTTTTTGAACTATGAGTTGTTGTCCATATATGTAAGGCAGTAAGACATTTTTTTAATTGAGCAGTGAGCTCTAGACATTGTGCCTAAATGCAAGTGCATCCCTATTTGTAATAAGTTAATACTTTTAATACAATATAATTTATCATAGGTTTCAGCCCCATCGTCATCCCTTGTCCCCTCCTAACATAGTTTCCATGATATACTAGAATCTTTTTTGAATCACTAGAACATGATATTAGATCTTACTGGGCTCCCGTGTCAAATGATTTTCTTTTGGACGAGGCCACTACTAGTTTTGAGGCTATTGTGATATGTTATGATATAACCAAAGATAATAAGAAGACTTCTATCATTTTTAGTAACTCTCATCCTTAGACATTTGATGTGTGCCATATAAGGGTAGGTTGGTTGGGGTTGAATGTCATGAAATCTGATCTAAAGTACTTTGATTATAGTTCCAAGGATGTTTGTGGGGTGCTTGTTCAGCACCCTAGGATAGAGAGGGAAGTTATTGATTACGCTTATTTTGTTAAGAATGTTCATGCTAATGGTGTGAAGGTTGTCATGGTCTCTGATTTTTCTACACTAACAATACTGAAGCCTCTTGAGGAATTTGGGGTGGATATCATCTTTGGGTCTTCTCAAAGATTTGGTGTCCCCCTGGACTATGGGCCCCCCTCATTTATATTGCTTGCTTACATCTTAAGAGTAAAAATGAATGATGCCTGTTATGATCCCACAACTTAATTTTGGAGTTACCTACAGATATTTCAAATGCACTATTAGGGAAGCTTCCAAAAATTAGAGTAGACAGTCCATGTCAAATCTCTTTAGTGTATAACTTGTTGTGCATAGTTGCCAAGTTTGCTTATTGTATCGGGCATATTAATGAACAAGCATATTAGTTACTGTAGGTGTTTATGACAATTTGATTAGTTGCTGTCGATATTTTTCAGGTATTCTATAAAATAGTTCACATGCCTTGCGTATGATATGACATTTTGCATGCATCCTGCACTCTCTCATTCAGCTAATGATGGATTACGGAGAGTGATCTGAAACGATGATGCTAAAAAACACACAATCAAATCCAAAATGAACTTGCATTACAAATGGATTGCATGAATCTTGTGAATCATTCCATGTGAAAAGATGCATCATATAGATTGATTTCATTCAATAAATGTACAGTTGATTCCCAAAAAAGTGACATCTATATCTTTCAAAAGTTATGCTACTAAATGTTGGGCTCGATCTGGCATAATGAGCTACTTTACATTCCTCCTATGACCTTATTCTAAATCTCTCTAGGATAGATGTTTATTATTAAATCCATTCTCTACTTTGCATGTTATATAGCAGCTTGAGGTGTCCCTTATTGCTTGCATTATGGTAATAGCCAGTGTTTGTTTGTAGAAAAAGGGTGAAGTTGAATTCCTTTTTCTAAAGAGATGAGCTACTTACTACAAACTCTCACGAGGAGATAGGGAGTTGACAAGCACATTAGGGATACATTGGACAAAGTTCTAGTTCTTCATTTTGGAAGGGCCACAGATATTGTCTGCATGCAGCTTGATGAAATTGTAATGTTTCCTCTCTAATGCCACCAACTACAATCAGGCCATCAACCCCTACCCACTACTCAAAGAAGAATGACTAAAACACAGTGGAACTATGCTTCTGGCTCCACAGTCACCGTGAAAGATCTGTAACTTTCATAATAGTTCTCTAATCTCCAAGATACATTTGTAACCGCCACCTGCTGCAATTAGCAATTTGGAAATCCCTGTGATGCTATAACTGTCTATTTTTCCATTTTCAAAATTGAATTCTATTTTTTTTTTTTGGGATAAGGAGCTTATTTTAGTTACATATGATCTCAAGGGGCATTAACCATCATATAGGTTAACCATTTGCAAATTTTATAGACTCCTGTTCAACTAGTACACTTTATTAACAAGAACAGATTTCCACAATCAGTCATCGTAGAGAGATGCATATTCTGGATTCAAATTTGTTTTATCTCCTATAGCTCTTCTCATCCCGATGATGGATCACTGAGTGTGATTCAAAATGTTGATGCAAAAATGTGGCACACAATCGAATCCAGAACATGCATCTCTCTGGTACACTTTACTTTCAGTTGTATTTTATTTTTAAGAGTGCTTACAAGTTCCATTGTTGCCTTATTCTTTATTTATGAATTGTGTTTTTCATCATCAAATGTTTTGGTGTCTTGAAATTCATGTTCTATGTCATTAGCCCGTGTGAAATGACTAATAAGATTGCTCATTTCAATTTCCAATACTGAAGGTTCTTACTCTTCTGAGTTACTAGAGTTGAAGAATAAGTAATCTTTTTTTCATCAAGGTGAATTTCGCTTGTTCGCTCTTGTTATGAGAAGCATCTTTTGACTGTTTTATGCCCCATACCTCCCATTTCATGTTTGTCCATTTCTTTTATTGGAAAATATCTAGAATCATAGAATGACTTGTTTGTCTTGGGTTTAACTGTAGCACTAATTATATTTTTATTAAATTTTTTTTTTTCTTTCAAATGATTTCATCCCTTTGACTTGAAGAAAATAACAGCCTAGTTCCAAACACTACATGGTTTTCTTAGCCTTTGATGAGTAGTTGCTGATGCACAATGAATTATGGAAAATAGATGTCTGACACCAACCACAATTTCATTCTGAAAAGTGAAAATTATTAGTTGGGCCTGTATAATAAAGTTTCTTGTCTGTTCATTTACTCTTTTATTTTTGATTAATAACTTACTCATTAAAAATTATGCAGATCTTTCACCTCCACATTTTAGCCCTCTTGTGATCTGTGTCTTGCAAAAGTGCCTTCGAGTTGTCAAGTTCCAAAAGTCAGAAGCTTGCCCACCAGACAATGATTTCATTCTATGTGGCCAGTGTGATGAACTTTCTTTTGCAGGCTCAGGTGTGTATCTGTTCTTCCTCATATAGTTCATTCTGAGTTTGAAGTCAGATCCTTATGTTGACAAGTGGATATTTCCTCTCATAGGCTAATTCAAGGTCATTATCTTTCACAATTGTGACTACTTTGCTTCCAAAAATCAATCAAGTATATCAATCCGATCATGGTTCAGAAGATTTTCTTTGTGAATGGAGTCCATTGAGAAGTTCGCTTCATTTTTTCCCAAGGCATATTATCCAAAGAGCAAGTGAGATCCAGTTTGGAATCAATAGATACTCACTTTTTGGGAAAAGGAAATCCTACTATTCAACGATCTCTTTCCCAAGTGCTGTCACTTGTAGAGAATACAGATTGTGAGAGGAAATCTAGTGCAGCAACTGCATTTGCATCCTCCATAGTATCTGCAATGCCAGAGGAAATAGTGGAAAACTTTCCTTCCCTTGTTACATTATGCCATAAAGTGTTTGGAAAGAACTTTTATGTCTTGTTGGCTTTTTTGTGTGCGCATAGAGATCTTTTTGGTAGAATTGCTGAGGCCTGGGATGATTATTTCTTATTGGGTCTGAAGCTTGCCAGATATTTTTATCAGACAAGTAGAGATAATGGTAATCTCCAAGTACATCATGTTGATAAGCAAGACTCTTCTTTGGATGATGGGTTCAAATTTTATCAAATTTTATCAAATTTTATTAAATTTAGAGAAATAGATCAAGACTTGCTCCAGATATTATTTAATCATTTGTGCTTGGTGAATGCATTTTATGCCCAGCCTGAAATTAAAATGGAATTTATCCTTGGCTTAGACTGTGCAAGTTTTCCTTTTTCACATATATGCCAAAATGATTTTTTTTCGTTAATTGTAATTTTAATTCTATGAACCTCCTCTTCTTTTCCCTTCAAGATCCCGTGTCTTACTGTCTGATGTTTCTAAATAGTGGGCATATTCTTATGTATCTTTCCTATGTTTGTGGCAGCAGTAACACTATAAACAGAAAAATTGTCATTGATTTTGGAGCTATAGTTTTATTTTAGACTTGTAGAACCTCTTCATCTAGAAGTAGAACATCCCTAATCCAAACTTGGCAAAAAGTGTACGTTTCATTTTACACGTGTTCGGGAAGGTTACTTTTCAAACAGTTTTATCTCAAGTTGCACTTTGCTTAATGGATAGAATGCACTATGAACCTTTTAAATTGGTAGTTTCATGAATCTTGATTTTGTTTTAAAATAGGATAACAATTCAATGGATGTCTTGTTTGAGATTAAAATGGTGGGTATATTTTTAATCTAGTTCTGTACCGTATTGCCTACCAGCTTTCTTCAGCACACTAAAAAAGTTCTTTAAATGGCATTCTCTACTTTTTGTTTTCTACATGTTTTGAGTTTTTTTGTTTTTGGTGAATTGCTGTGAAATGAGATTCCTCCCATTATATTGAAAGAAAGTAATTTGATTACAATGACTTCCTGTAATTTGGCTAAGATCATGATGCGAATGCCTTGAGTGATGTCTTGCAGTCTTTTGATCTGATAAGGAGAAAATAGATTTCATTGAAGTTTATAAAATAAGCATATGTTTGCATGTTATTCATTGCCAGTCTTTTCATCAGAGTGATGCATGCATCATGTCTTCGCTCTTGCTTGCTGTTGAAATGCATCCTCAACTAGGCCTCCTTTTGAATCTCTTCTCAAACCAGCAAGTGTTGTCAATGCCACAAACCTATAGACTCGATTCACTGTGTTGTTGATCACTCTTCTACCACATTCAAATTTGTTGAGTGATTTGTATTTTGTTTAGTAGATGTATTCTTGTTTTAAGCTGTAGACAACGAATCAGAAATAGACTTGGTGAGCGTACTTCAATTGTCAGCTTGGTGAGCTGACTTGGGGAGCTAGCCTGGCAATCTAACATGGTGAGTGGGCTTAAAGTGGCAACTTGGTGGGGCAAGTTGGCGAGCCGACTTAGCGAGGCCACTTAGAGATGCAACATGGCGAGCTGACTTGGTGAGCAAGCTCGATGAGCAGACCTAAAGACTGACCTTGATGAGGCACTTTGGTGGGGTGACTTGATGACCGAACTCAAAGAGTCAACTTGGTGAGCATACTTGAATAGTCAACTTGGTGGGGCAAGTTGGTGAGCTGACTTAGCGAGTCCACTTGGTGAGGCCAGAGGTGAGTCAACTTGGTGCGGCGACTTGGTGAGCTGACTTGGTGAGCGGACTTAAAGACTGACCTTGATGAGGTGCTTTGGTGGGGTGACTTGATGAGCGAACTTAAAGAGTCAACTTTGTGAGCGTACTCGAACAATCGACTTGGTGACATGACTTGGTGGGCTAGCTTGGCGAGCCGACCTGGCGTGCGTACTTGAACAATAGACTTGGTTAGCTGATTGAAAGAGTCAACTCATTGAGGTGACTGGGTGGGAGTGACTTGGTGAGCTGACCTGGAGAGTTGACCTAGGGGATGGGCTTGGTGAGAAAACTTAAAGAGTCGACTTAGTGGGACATGTGGGCGAGCCGACTTGGTGAGGTGACTTGGTGACATGAATTGGTGGGCTAGCTTGGTGAGCCGACCTTAAAGAGTCAACTTTGTGAGTGTACTCAAACAATAGACTTGGTGGGCTTGGCGAGCCGACATGGCATGCGTACTTGAATAGTAGACTTGGTGAGATGACTTAAAGAGTCAACTCATTGAGGTAACTCAGTGGGGGTGACTTGGTGGGCTAACTTGGAGAGTTGACCTAGGGGGCGGACTTGGTGAGCGAACTTAAAGAGTTGACTTGGTGAGCATACTTGAATTGTCAGCTTGGTGAGCTGACTATGGGAGTCAACCTGGCAAGCTGATATGGCGAGTCGACTTAAAGTGGCGACTTGGTGGTGCAAGTTGGTGAGGTAACTTATCGAGGCCACTTGGTGAGGTGACTTCGCGAAGCGACTTGGTGAGCTGACCTACTAAGTGTACTTAAAGACTGACCTTGATGAGGCACTTTGGTTGGGTGACTTGATGAGAAAACTTGAAGTGTCAACTTGGTGTGCCGACCAAGTGAGTTTACGTGGTTAGTGAGCTTAGAGAAGTAACTCTATGGGGCAACTTTGTAAGCACACTGAGTGAGCCCACTTGCTGGGGCAAGGTGGTAAAACCACTGGGTGAGTCGACTTCATGAGCTGACTTAATGAGTCAACTTGTTGAGGTGACTGGGTGGGGGTGACTTGGTGAGCTGACCTGGAGAGTTGGCCTAGGGGGCAGACTTGGTGAGCGAACTTAGAGAATCAACTTGGTGAGCGTACTTCAATTGTTAGCTTGGCGAGCTCACTTGGGGAGTCGGCCTGGCGATCTAACATGGTGAGTGGGCCTAAAGTGGCAACTTGGTGGGGCAAGTTGGCGAGCCGACTTAGCGAGGCCACTTAGAGACATGACATGGCAAGATGACTTGGTGAGCAAGCTCGATGAGCGGACCTAAAGACTGACCTTGATGAGGCACTTTGTTGGGGTGACTTGATGACCGAACTCAAAGAGTCAACTTGGCGAGCATACTTGCACTAGTGCATTTGGGTTCATTTTTCGACCTTCATTGATCGAATTTTTGACCCAATTTTCGACCAAAATTGACCAACCCATTGGTCAAAATTTATCTGGTCAAAATATTGACCAACTCACTGGTACATGATTTGTCTCAATCATATAACTAATTATATATTTTTCATATTAGTTACTATCAGTGTTTTTCAAGCATTCTATAAAACAGCTCACATGCCTTGCGTATGATATGACATTTTGCATGCATCTTGCACTCTCTCTCATCTGGCTAATGATGGATTACGTAGAGTGATCTAAAACCATGATGCTAAAAAACACACAATCAAATCCAAAATGAACTTGCACTACAAATGGATTGTGGAAATCTGATATTGGTAAAATTGCATGCATGTCTACCAGGACAATCACAACTTAAACATATATTTGTCCTAGTAGACATGCATGCAAAATTAACAATATCAGATTTCCACAATCCATTTGTAATGCAAGTTCATTTTGGATTTGATTGTGTGTGTTTTTTAGCATCATGGTTTCAGATCACTCTCCGTAATCCATCATCAGTCGGATGAGAGAGTGCAGGATGCATGCAAAGTGTCATATCATATGCAAGGCATGTGACTATTTTATAGAATGCCTGAAAAAAAAATTACACCTACCTGTTGGTAGAAATTTCTACCTTCATTGGTCGAAATTTCTACCTTCATTGGTCAAAATTTTTGACCTTCATTGGTCAAAATTTCTACCTTTATTGGTCAAAAGTTTTCCCCTTCATTGGCCGAAATTTCTACCTTTATTGGTCAAAATTTTCTACCTTCATTGGTCGAAATTTTGACCAATGCCTCGCAGAACTTGCACCATGCTATGGAGGTTTTTCGACCAACGTATTGGTCAAAATTTTGACCAACCAGAAGCTTGGTCGAAATTTCGATCGAAAAAATTTCGACCAATGTGTTGGTCAAAGTTGGTCGAAGTTTGGTAAAAAATTGGGTCAAATTTTTGACCAATAATGGTCGAAAAATGGTCTCAAATGTACTAGTGGTAACATCAATTATAGAATCATTAGAAGGTTATAAATCAATGATGGTTGATAGCTCTTCTTTTTCAAGATTGTCTATTAGAAGATTTTGACCTACTGGAAATTCTTCATACACATTTTTGTCTTGGTCTTTTGCAAGGAGATCTTGAGCCAATTCGAAATACTTTATTTTTTCCATATCCATTTTATTTTGTTGCTCTAGATGAAGCTCTAGTTAATCGTTGAACAATAAGTCATTCTTAACTCGGTTAGGAAGTTTTTTGTACTCTCTATAAATATCAATTATTTCTGCTCTTATATCATAATCGAAATTCTAGGATTATTGCTCTTGTGGCTTCATAGTAACTTTTCGAATTTTATCCAAATATTCTCCCATTGCTGAAAGTTGTTATCTTCATATTGAAATTCTGAAAAATGACTACATTCTACTCCAGAATTGCTTTTGATGTTCCTGAACCTCTACATTTTGTAGATTGGCATTGGGTTATTTGTTTTTGTAATAATTTTTGAATAATTAGGAACTTGTCAATAATCAACTACCAATAGACTCAATTCCATAATGTAATCTACTCTATTCTTTGTAATAAGAATTCCACAACTTAGAGTCACAATGACCTTTATGAAATTCAAACACTTACTGACTACTGCTCAATACCTTCGTTGCATGGATCAATAGTGTCTAGTCAAAGTTATAAAGAGGATCTGTGTTGTTTTGTTTTGTTTGTAATGATGCCAAAAAAAGGTATAACCACTCCCTATCACTGCCTTGAGTTTTTATCACTTCTTCCTAAGCTGAAAGTATCTAGAATCACAAATCAATCACGTGCTGAAATCACTGTACCCCATAGAGTTAAACTACTTTCCTTCTAGAGATGTTTTATGTTTCTTTTTCATCATTCTTGTAGTCCTACTCTGTAATACAAGCCATTGCATCAACAAAAAGTGCTACGGCATCAGTGTGCCTTATTGCTTGAAATGCTTGATTCATAGATAGTAACTCAATTTTGCTACTCCCTGAGGCTACATTGTTCTTCGCTTAATTCCAGCTGTATCAATGAGTCGGTGCCTAAATGGAGCCTATTTACAATCCAAGTATGCAGCGCTAATGATGCAAGAATGTGCCTGTTGCAACTCCAGATTTCCACGTGTCTTACAACCATTCCTGGCACTTCCCTCTAGCATCCACGCAGGGCATAATTAAAATGTTTGTTGCCTTCCAATCTGGTTGCAATTCCCAGTAAGACCAGCATTGGCTCTCAATCATGCAATGTGACCTGTCTTCTAATTCAAAGATGCTTTCCACAACACAACTGGATATAGTGGCAAGATGAATTCAGTGACATGAAGCAAGTCACTACTGACTTTAAAGCCTCCCCCTGGAATAGAAATTGTGATGAATACCCCTAAACTGCACGATGGTCTTCTCTTACACAAAATTTATGAACAACTGAGTGTCCTTGTTTTGTAAGCTTAACCAATTCACGATCAGCATTGCTTCTCAAATCATGACATTGATAAGGATAATATCGGTTATGAAGTATAAAGTCTTAACCAGCTTCTATTGAACCCAATATAACAAATCCATCAGGCATTATACTTATAGTTTAAAGTCACGTGGATCACCAAAAAACTACCCAACTCGATGACTTCCACGTTATTATGTAACACCCCAGCAATATATGGTATCGCACAGGTGGTGTATATGAAAAGTCACCAATTTCACATTGAAGAGTTAGTGATGTTGACACTGCCATGTATTTCTTCGTTGCCGGCAAGGTATCCAAGATCCAATGAAAATACTTATCTTCGGAATACAAATTGCTGTTACTATTCTGACGCGGAAAGTATTTGATAACACCTGTTCAACCATTATAGATGTAGTGTCCACGACAGATGTAGAACCCATGTTATATGATTTTCTGAGAATGCTACAATTTTGTGGAGGAACTGTGCTTGAAAATAGGAAATATTGGATGCTTCTCGCGACTTCTTGTCTTGGTGTTCAGACTATACACAGAATGGTATTTTCCCTAACACTATGCTATGATTGGAAGAGGTAGCTATCACATCCTTCTCTATGCCATTAACGTTACAGTAAGTGTTGATAGGATACCCGACAGAACAATGGACATGTCGTGCCTGCTACTGGATACACCTTAACATATTGGACTTGACCCACAATATTTTCCTATTGTATATGAGTTTGCACCTGATAAATGCTAATTCCCTTGGGTGAATAGAGCTACATACAGATTATACTTTGCTGCTGTGGGGTATTGGGCTGCTAAGTGTGGTTGCCGTGAGTTATCAGATTGCTATTAGTGGTTGCTAGCACACTGCACAATAGGAATGAGTGGCTCGATAAATTACTGCCCTCCCTCTCACCACCATTCGCAACCTAGTAAAACTCACTCTCCAGTCTATATCATGATGTCCACTGAAAAGGGTACACCAGCACACATCAAAACAACTCTTCTCCTTCAAGCTTTAATGCTACCTATCCCTTAATGTCGCAGAAATGGTGAATACCTGTCTATTTGGTGCTGGGCTGCTGTTAACTGCTCATGTGGTGTTAAGACTGTTGAGAGTCTCTTGCCTATATACTACCCACGTTTGTCTGGAACTGGGAATTGATTCCAACTAACTCTCCATTGGTTACCGAATACAGAACTATCACTAATTCAAGTCTGTGAAATGCCAATGACAATTTCTGCCAAATATTTTCATCGGCCCTTACTATGAAACTCTTTTTAGTATGCTATTCCAACAAACTCTGTATATGTGCGGACTCCCACATTTTTAATATCTGCAGACTCAAGCAGACATAGTTCCCAATTGCTGTAAATATTTTGAGCTCACTAAAATATTATATCCCCAAATCACTATTTGGAATGTCTCTGAAAATTTTTGTAACATAAATTCTAATGAAACCTCACAAACTGGTAGGAAAAACCAGCTCTGATACCACTAAAATATTCCTAACTGGATATTTACTCTTTTACCTTTTTCACAGTATATTCAAGACTGAATATTTTAGATGTATTACGAACACAAGAAAACCAATAGAAATCGTCATAGATATTTGAGTAGCTTCTTTTTGAATATAGTATTCAAACCCAGATATAGGCAAATGTAATATGATACAACAATAAAACCAAAAGACTCCACAAGATAATATCCCATTATTTATTGAAGTTTCCTATATGTATCTTTCATTGCACACTTTCACAAACATCTTGCAAATGCTTAATTAGGCAAATTTATTTTGTGAGCTGAGATTGTGCTTCAAGATGAATTTTGGGTGGGATATTGCTTTGGCTTGCGAAATGTGTCATAAACAACATTGTCTCATCATGCCAAAAAAATTTCATATTTGGTTGCCGCCGGTATTAGAAGAATATGTGGTACCCAGTCATGTTACGGATGAGGTGATGAACCAAATGTTCATAATGCATTCACAAACGATCACAATAGCCATCTGGCATATCATTGGTGAAGAGCTTCTCTATCCATCGGCACATGTGTTTTTCTATCCTTCTCAGGTCATATCTATATTTCTATCCAATGCCATGGATTTTTTGCAATCTCCGGATAGGCTTCAAGCCTTGGCCCAAAAGGTAATCCTGCCACATTTCCTAGTGGATAATAAATTGACTATGGCTATGCAAAAGTATGATTTGTGGAATGGTATGGCTTTAGTTGGTGGTCTGTTTTCACATTCTCAACTTCTGCAAAAACATGAATTTTATGTTGTTTTTGAGGCTATGAAGAAATCTATAGATACTTGCAGTTTTATTTACTTGAAGCATACTTTGCCATCTGATCCAAGATTAATATTGGGTGTGCAATTGGTGGAAAGAATTAAGTTAGTGGGCCTGGCCATGATTGAATTGCAAAAGGATTCTAATGTTTCAACATCCATACAGCCGAATGCACCGTTAGAAAATTTACAACCAATTGGACAGAGTTTTTGGGATTCAATTGGTGTGATTAACTCTGATTGGCTTGTAGATAGTTCATAATTTTGATTTGGTTTGAGATTTATTTTTGATGGACTTGGATTTTTTGGTCATGGTCTGGTATTTATTTGGGCAGGATTGAAAGGCAGTGTTTCTAAAGGTCCCTTTTAAGATATGTCATCATCAACTGGTGTTATCTCTTGTATGTTGCAGCTTTATGTCTAAGTACTTCACGCCAAAACTATTGTATCTAAATTTTGTAGAAGTTTAGATTTGGTTATCTTCAGGGGTATATTGCTAGGTGATAACCCTTTGTAATATCTTGCTCATAATATCTAAATATATGTAAACATTAGGGATGATGCTGGGTTTTCTTCACTGATTCTTTCCCAATTGACCTCGTTGAATTAGATAAATAAATATTATAGTGGCTAGCCACTTTTGCCTAAAGAAAAAAAAATTTCCATTATTTTCAAAATAACATTCAAGATTCGAGCATATAACAATGCATTACAAACAAGTCAGATAAAAACCAACAAACTCTTACAACTCCTTAAAACATGTTATTGCATTATACAACATCAATCTAATAACCAACACTAACAAATCCAATATTAAATATAGATTAATAGTCAGATTGGAATACCAGAATAAGAACCTGTAAGCTCATATGAAACACCTGAATAGATGTCTCCTTGGACAATGAGTCTGCCTTCAAATAGTGTACCCAATGATTATATATAGTGTTTGCTAACTTCCAACATCATGAAACCCATGTTGTCTGTCAAAACAACAGAACACAAAATAGAAAAAAAATGGAATATGGATTAGTAGGGACCCAAACTTTCATTATGACCATTTTTTGGTGTTTTCATAGTGTGTACGCACTATAAAGTGCATGCACACTATAGTGCGTATGCACTATGTGGAAAATAATCTCTCCCTATCCTACCATCCCCTATCCCCTACTCTCTCTCTCTCTCTCTCCCTCTCTCTCTCTCTCCTCTTCCATTCCCTACTCTCTCTCACTCTCCCTCTCCCACCGCCTATTCTCTCTCTCACTATTTGTTATCCCATCGCGTACACTCTCTCTCAGAATACTCTCTCTCACTTTCTCTCTCCTCTCCCATTCCCCACTCTTTCTCTGCTCCATCCCCTACTCTCTCTCTCTCTCTCGGGCTACTCTCTCTATCTATCTCCCTCTCCCACTACCTACTCTCTCTCTCTCATCCCCTACTGTCTCTCTTGCTCTCCCTCTCCCACTCACTCTCCCACTGCCTACTCTCTCTCTTGCTCTCCTTATCATTCTCTCTCTCTCTCTCTCTCTCACACACACACACACACACACACACACACACACACACACACACACACACACACACACACTCCCATCTCCCCCCGTCTCTCTCATTCTCCCTCTCCCACTCACTCTCCTACTACCTAATCTCTCTTACTCTCTCTCACCCATCTCCTACTCTCTCTTACACACACTCACATCCCTCCTCTCTCTTTCCCTCTCTCCCTCTTCCACTTCCTTTCCCACTATCTACTCTCTCTGACACTCTCTTACCCCATCCCCCTAGCTCTCTCTCTCTCTCTCACACACACACACACACACACACACACTTCCATCCCCCTTCTCTCTACCTCTCTCCCTCTCCCTCTCCCACTCCCTCTCCCATCGCCTACTCTCTCTCTCACTCTCTCTCTCTCATACACTCCCATCCCCACCTCTCTCTCCCCTTCTCTCTCACTCTCCCTCTCTCACTCCCTCTCTGACTACCTACTCTCTCTCTCACTCTCTCCCATCTCTCTCTCTCATGCTATCCCACTCCCACTCCCTCTCCCACTTCCTACTCTCTCTCTCACTCTCTCTCCCATTCCCCCCCCCCTCTCTCTCTCTCTCTCCCTCCCTCTCCCACTGCTTTCTCTCTCTCTCACTCTCTTTCCCATCCCCTACTCTCTCTATCTCCCTCTCCCACCCCTACTCTCTGTCACTCACTCTCCCTCTCTCTTCCCTCTCCCACCCCCTACTCTCTCTCTCTCTCTCTCTCTCTCTCTCTCTCTCCCCCTCCCATCCCCTAATCTCTCTCTCTCTACCACCCCTTACTCTCTCTCTCTCTCTCACACACACACGCACACTCCCATCGCTCTCTCTCTCTAGTCTCTCTCACTCCCTCTCTCTTCTCTCCCATCCCCTACTCTCTCTCTCTCTCTCATCCCCTACTCTCTCTTTCTCTCTCTTCATCTCTCTCTCTCTCTCTCTCTCTCTCTCTCTCTCTCTCTCTCTCTCTACCTCCCTCCCTCCCTCCCTCCCCCTCTCTCCCCATCCCACCTCCTACTCTCTTCCCATCTTCTAATCTCTCTCATTCTCTACCCTCTCTGCCTATCTCCTTCCCTGTCTATTAAAATTTAGGCTTCAATAGTGCATGTGCACTAAAGTGTGTATGCACTATTAAGTCCTAAATTTTAAGAATCTTAAAATAGCATGCACATGCTATTTAAAGCTTTGCATTCTACCAAGCCTAAGGCTTGGTTTTGCCTTGGGGATCCAACCCAAAGGTTTGTAGTCTCTAAACTAGTCTAAGATGTGTTTTGCTACAAACATACAAAAAGTGATTGATTTTTCTTGTGTTCTCTCTTTCAAGTTTCCTCGTGGTTGAACATTGATAAAATTAGGTTACATGACATTATAGGTCTTGATGTTAGCTGTATAACCATATAATTTATTTTTTATTTGAATTATTTCAAGCCTTTCAATTATAATTTCTTTTGAATGTATGTCCATTTTTTGTTAAAAACCAACATGTACTAATTGGGCTATAGATTTTAGCTCGTTCATCAAATTTTGCAACAACTTAGTTTTTAGAAAGTAGACTTCATTCTACACACTTTGAAAAAAAAGAGTTTTGATTTTAGATTAGTTTTCAATCATTTCTAGGGGGAGCACACAGATATTTCACATTTTTGGGATGTTTCCAATAAAAAAATTTATTAAAAAAATACACATTATAAAACTACCCAAAAAATCTAGGATAAACTACACAATGTTTGGTAACTTTTGACAAGAGTGATTAAAGAATTTCAGAAAAAGAAGTTAAAGTTTTTGGGGGGCCACACTTTGTACTGTGGTATGTTTTTTTTGAATAAATAGTACCACTTTTTGTAGACCCCTTTTTGAGGACTTAAAACTAAACCATTTTGAAAAAAAAGTAGTAGTTTAGAAATTAGATTCATTTTTGTCATATCTTAAAATTTTGAGCATAACTATCTTCAAATTCTCATCGAAGTTCACAAATTGTTGATTTCAGGAAAAAGGTGTTCACTTATACCCCTTTTGACACCACAACTTGGTGAACTTACCCTAGGGTTATGCATAAGACCTTGGCATTGAATATTTAATTTTGTAGAGGATCTCCCCTGGAAGGGTGTTGATGTGGGTTTGCCTACCATGTCTTTCTCTTGAATTTTGGTGAGAAGACATTCTTTTTCAAATTGTTTCTTTTCTTGGCAAGCTGACTAAAATTTCACATCATTCCATGTATAAAAGGTTCTTTGTTTTTCCCAATTTTGAGTTGAAGTTGATTAGAATAGCCCATTACTAGACTCTTTGGAATTTTTTCTCGAGTCTTTCTCATGGGTGCAACAATTAGATTATGAATTCCTCCCTTTTTGATGTTATATATGTCACAAGTATGGACATTTATAGCATGAGTACCCTTAGACTTCATCTTCTAAAGGGGATGATGATTCTACTATTGGAAACAATGGTTTCTAGACAAATATTGTAGGAACAAGAAATGCTACAATACATAATACAACTAAGGGGAATAGTCAAGTGGGAAATGCAGGCCAAGGAAAGGCCCAATTGCATGATGTTGGTCATAATAAAGATGACTTTATTTTTTCTCACTCGCAAGGTAAGGGGCAAGGATGAAAGAGGCCCTTTAAAGATTGGCAATCTAATTCTAGCTTTAACTGATTTGAGTGCTAAATAGTAGGGCCTTAGAGGAGGGTACTTCTAACCTATCTTCTCATCTAGTTAGCTCAAATGGGGGTGCTCCACCTCATGAATCATGTATGGCTAACCAAGTTGTGATTCATCAACAGTGTAAGGGCCCTACTACTTCTGAGTTTGGAGCTATGGGGACTCCTAGGGAGCCTCAAGATAATAACATAGTTTTGGCAGACTTGGTTAAGGATGTGTTAACTTTTGGAAAGAGAAAAGGGTATCCTCTACCTTTGGGTCTATTGCAAAGAACTTTTAAGAGGCCTTCTTTTACTCCACATTTGAAGTTTGAGCATAAGAAAGGCCAGGAGAAGATTGAAATTCCAAGAGATGTCTTAGTAATTTCTAGGGCTATGAAACCCATGGATTCTCATTTCCACCACTCTAGACTAAATGATGATTATTCTCTCATAGAATGTAAGGGGATTGAATAGCATCCCCAGACAAAAATCTATCCACGAACTGGTGTTTGTTCATTGTCTAGATATCTTTAGTATCCAGGAGACCAAGATTTCAGTAGAGCCTATGGTCCGAAGTGCTTCTAGTATTTGGCCTCATGGAAAATGCTAGTGTGTTGGGGCTATGGGGGACACCAAAGGTTTGGTTATTTTTTGGATCCATGAAAATAGTTCTCCTCTTGGTTGGGTATCTTCTCGCTCAAGCCTTACTATGGCGGTCTCTTCTTTGGTTTCTAGGGAGATGATCCTGATTACTGATGTGTATGGACCTATGGATTTTGTGGGAAAGGTGAGACTTTGGTCACACATCCAGTATGTTGGAAATTATCATCCTCTCCATCATTGGATTTTAGCAGGAGATTTAGATTTAGTTTTAAGTCTGAAGGAGAAGAGGGCTTGGTTGGCTTGACTATGGTTGTCATATGATCTTCTTTCCCAAAATATTGATCTTTTGCATCTATTTGATACCAACCCAACTAATGGGATCTTTACTTAGAATGATAGAAAGTCTAGAGTTGAAGTTGTTTCTAAATGTTTGGACAGATTCTTGATTTCCTTCTTCTAGGTTAGTGGCTCTCTCTCTCTCTCTCTCTCTCTCTCTCTCTCTCTCTCTCTCTCTCTCTTCAAAAATTATAGAATGGTGGGGTTAAGATCATTTGCCAATTAAATTTTCTTATATTGAGGTGTTGAATCCCTAAAATCCTCCATCAAGTTTTAGTTGATGTGGCTTCAAGACTCTTCTCTTCATGATCTTATGGTGTATTGGTGGAGAGATGGTGTCCCCACCTACGGTAGTGCTATTTTTACCTTTTCTAAAAAACTTCAATATTTTAAAAGGAAACTCAAGGAATGGAACAAAGAATGCTTTGGGAACCTCCATGGTATGAAGGGGAAAGCTTAGGAGTGTCTTGATGTCATTACTAGATAGTTTTAAGATCTTGGTTTCTCACAGGCTCTTGGAAAAGTTGAATCCATTGCTTTCAAAGAATTAGAAGAATGAGAACTTAGAGAGGAAATATACTAGAAGAAGAAGGATAGAGTTGATTAGATTCAAGAAGGCAATATGAACACTTCATTTTTACATAAAAGATTGCAATCTCGGTGAAATCAAAGTTATAATTCTTCTTTGGTTGATTCAAAGGGTGTGCAATTTACATTCTTGCCAGTATTGTTCTAGGAGGCCACCTGATGCTTTTATGCCCTCTTTTATTAGGATTCTCCTTCAGATGACAATGAAGAGAATATTAAAATTTTTCTTGTATTCCTTCTCTTGTCACCTTGGCTATAAATGATTATATCATGTTTTTGCAATAGATTACCACTCTCTATCAAGGTTCTTGGAATACAACTCAAAGGGGAGTTTGACAAAGAAATTTGGATGTCTTTGTTGCATAAAATCATGACAATGGTTCCTAATAATATTGAGGAGATACTCAAAATAAGTTACAACAACCATGATCCTCACAAAAAAATAGATGTTTCTTGATGTTGCATGTTTTTTCACCAGAAAAAGAGTAATTTCATAATTGAATTATGGAATGGACTGGGATGGAGTGGTCAACAAGGTTTGAAAATTCTTTTTAATAAGTGTTTGATTGAATTTAAGAAAGACATAATAAATATGCATGATCATATTAGAGACTTGGGAAGGAGCATACCTACAAGCCAATCACCCTACTGCTTTGGACTCTCCCAAACTATTATTAATATTCAAAACAGTGTAGAGGTAAAATTCAATTTTTTTACTTAGATGAATTAAATATTTTATTTTATGAGTAAATAATGATTTTTTAACATACAATTATTTTTGTCCACTAAACTCTATTGATTTTTATGACTAATTATCTTTCTAATAAAATAGTCTAGCTTGTTAAACTTAATGCCCTTTTACTGAAATTGTGCATGTGTCAATCAATATAAAGTGAAACTAAAATTTATTAATCTAAGTGTTGGTTATATTAACCTCGTAATCAGATTTCTACAATTCATAAGAATATAAATATAAACTTTATTTTTGATTGTATTATTGTTTTTAACATCAATGTTTCAAATCACACTTCATTCTTTCATGAATCATTTAAAATCAAATAAAAGAACAAAATTACTGATTTTCTCTTCCAGAACCAAGAAGAAGATAGTTTAAGTAGGTAAGCCTATTTTACAATTAAATAGAAAAAGAAAAGTTACTGACTTATTTAGATATATATATTTAGAAAGCTAAAAATAATTTTTTAATCTTAGTATGGGCTGTATAGGCTTTTTTAATTTGAAGTTTCTTATTTTATATTATATGTGTATGTAGAGGAGAATCGACATTCATGGAACATAGTGAAATTGTCTATAACTTTTTATAATCATATATTTTGTGTTTTATGTTATTTCAATGTATAATCATATATTATAGAACTCTGTATATTGTTATGGAGGAGAGCACTGAGAAGAAGATGAAGTGAAGAAAATTGTAGTTGTGATGGGGCAAGAGGGAATGCTAATGGAGGAATTTCATAGGTTATGGATGCTTTTAGTTGAAAGCTATTAAGCTACTGATCTAAACATCAAATTTGTCATGTAAAGCATTGAAGCATTCTTATTGTGATGAAGTGACTCACTATCTCTCAATATAATGGTTGCAAGACAATTTTTTTCATATTTTGTTGACAAAAAATGATGGAGCACTTGAATTATTTATTAAAAGAATAAGCTTGTTTTGGAGGCTCATCAGAGAAAGAATTAGTAAGAAAACTCTTAGTCATGGCCATGAAACAAGAGAAGAGGAAAGGAAAAGGACAGAGACAAGGATACTCAAATTAGCTTGCCAACCAAGAAAATAGCTAAGAATCACATTACAGAAAATGTAGGTAGAAGTAATCTCACAACAGAGAGAAATGATATAGTTATCTAATATCCCACACAATTCATAATCCTCTCTGTCGATCCTGATCAATCGAATTGCCAAGATCTGAATGATTGTTGATACAATGAGAAGTAGATAATGTATCAGTAAAAACTCCATCATAACCCCAATTAGCAAGGAAGTCTATCACATGATTGCCTTCACACAAAATGTGAGAAATGTGGACATCTGAGAAAGAATCTAATAATTTCTAGATTGGATCCAAAATATATTTTAAGCTCCAATTATGTATACTTCTGTTAATGCATGCATTGATAATAACCATAGAATCACCTTCAATGTGAATCTTATGATATCCCCCTCATCTAGCCAAGACTAAACCATGTAATAGGGAAGTAGCTTTAGCAATATTATTAGTGCCTGGTAAGATAAAGAGAGCTTTGAGGCCACAAGAATTACCCACATGATCACAAATACAAACACCAATCCCTGACAATCCCAGATTGCCATGAGAAACACCATCAAAATTAATTTTGACAAAATCCTTAGCTGGAAAACTCTATTTTATTTTATGCCTGTCTCCATAAGAAGCAATATTCTAAGTTGGAATTGAGTAAAAGGGAATAATAACCCCCCTCCAAGCTTTGACCACCTTAGCATCCCAAGATGAGGAAAAGAAATTGCACTTAATGTTAAACAAATTAGCATTGATAGGCTCTGCCACTGATTTCTCAATGTCTTGCAACACAACACTAATCTGATTGACCTCCTTTCGAAATATGCTCTTGTTTGTTACCCACCAAATGGCCTAGATGACTAAAGCTAGAATGCATTCCCAAATACCATTAAATAGTGAGGAAGATTAAAAGGTAGCCAAGATTGAAATAAGTCCCACAACTTGGAAGGTAAATGCATGTTGTAATCTAATTTTCTCAAGATAATGGTCTCTTTTAGTTGAAAGTTATTAAGCTACCAATCCAAACATCAAATTTGCCATGTAAAGCATTGAAGCATTCTTATGGTGACAAAGTAGCTTCCTAGCTCTTAGTATAATGGTAACAAGACAATTTTATTATACACCAATTCAAAAAATTAAATTATATTTTGTACAAATTTTATTATTAAAATAATATTTTAATAGATGTGTTTAATATATTTGATTATTTATTATAAGTTTTTTCATATTTTGTTGAAAGTATAGGTATTTCAGCGTAACAAGTGATTAATATATACACTTTTATTCGATCAAAGTAAAGTGGTCAATTTTTTAACAAAATAATTTTTAAAATTTAATCTTTTAAAATAGGATTGGCTAAAATATTTCTAGCCACATGCCCCCTTTTTAGGAAACATATAAATTTTGAGAAATAGAGGAAACTTAATACACTAAAGTTAATGTCAATTTTTTATTTTTAAAAAATTAAAGACAATAGTTAGATGGAGATTTGAATAAACAATTTAATTTTTTTAAAGATTTTACTATATAGAATCAAAACAATTTATAGATTTTGAATTCATTTTAATTTTTTTACCCTTTTTATACTTCTTATGTGTGTGTGTGTGTGTGTGTGTGTGTTTTATAACTTCTTCTATCATTGTATTAAAACTATTATATTGTTCTCTTTAAATCAATATAAAACTAGATAAAATATATTTAGAAAAATTAAGAATTTAAACCAACTGTATATTATATTACATTATTAAAGTTATCATATGATTTCATATTTAACTAAAATATTATATTCATTTAATTCAAGAAATTTATATATACATATGCAAATGTGAATGTAAAAAAGAGAGTAAATGGATAGAAACAAAAACATAGATAAAGAAGTTTGCAGATAAATATTGAAGAAAGCTTGCACACAAATGAGCGATGCGAAAAGAGACAATAAGATTGATGTGAATGTCACCACTTCAAATTCCATTAGCAAATTACAGTAAATAAAAAATTCCATTAGAATAGTTTTAATGCATAATAGCTAATAGGGAATTCCATAAGGGCCTGTTTGTTTCATGGAATTAGTAATAATGGGTTTTGATTCAAAACTAGATTTTCTCAAAATCAAGTTTTCTATTTCGCAATCTAGTTTTGGGAAAAACATTATTCCATTTGGTTCACCTAGAAGATGAATGGGAAGATAAATCTTTTGTGTTTGGTTTGTAAAATTGAAATTGAAATTAGACTTTTAAATTGTTGGTAAACAGGTTTGTCTTCACACAAAACTTCCAAAATAGCCCTTATTTGCCCAAAAATGAAGATACAAAAAGTTACCAATAGTTGGGTCACTTTGCCATTGTATTGTGCAAGCACCCTATGAATTGTATAGGGTAAAACTCCTCAATTTAGATATACAAAGAATGAGATTAAGAAATGCTTTTAACCTGAAAGCAAAGGCTACCCTCACTATTCTTGGATAGTGGGCAAATACCTATGACATAAATGAAAAGGAACAACTACCACATACAATGATGGAAAATACAAAATCTTTCCACTCATACATGCGTTCTAAAAATGTAAGAAATGCTTAAACACAACAAGATTCTGCAATAGATGAATTCCATAATAGAATGCAACTCCACTACTCAATCTTGATTCACACATAAACTGAGAAAGAGATTCAGAGCACATAGTCTTTGAAACAATGAAATTTTTGTTCAACCAAAAATTATCCAACTTTTGAATATTACTGACGATGCAAATCTTGCAGAAAACCAAAAATAACAACTTGATTACAATAAAAAACTACCCAGCCCTATACAATCTACTACGCAACATATAATCTGGTGTTTCCCCTATCATGCAGCACACAATCTACAAAAAAGTAGAATCCCTCTTCTTTTCTCTGTTAGCATATTTATCTTTCCCCTTGGATCAGTTTATTTTTAGGTATAAAAACTGATCTCTGATGTCCATAGAGATTTTTTAGAACCGACCTCACAAATACCTGCTCAAAAATTCTACATATGGGCCACTGGTTATAAATTGTTTTAATAAAACACTTTAGGAAGAAGATGATTTTTCTCCCATATTTTGTGGACTAATGAAAATATTCAATACAGAATAAGGAAAGCTTCAAGTCAGTTGCTTGGAGACAAGTGGCTAACAGTTGTAGCATCCTTCATCATGATGAAATCCTTTTATAGTAGTGGTCGAGCACCATCATGCAAATATTAAGGGATCAGTATATTCCATGTCTCTTGTTTATCTGACTTTACATTAGTCATTGCATTTTCTTATAAATGTCAATGAAGGTTCACCATAACAAAGTGAACATGAGCGCAAATATAGATCATTAGGACTGTGATCATTTTGTTAAACAATTCACATTCACATTTATTTGGTGGCATCCTGTCAAACAATCAATGTGCACATTCTCAAGTTTATATACTTAGATATTGGGAATAATCGAGTCCTCATTGATCGGGCTCACCCATAGGTGCAAGTTCATGATTCAATGGAAATCATTATCCACTCATCACCAACACAAATGCGTGATGCTTTATGGGAGTGTTGAGACTTGAATTGGCAGGGTTTCTTCATGTGGAGTTGGGTTTCTCTAGTAGGCCCAATACATGCTTGATCTATCCCCACCGATGACATCAATATGGAGTTTCACTTGGTTCCATGGGTTAGCTTCAATACCATGTGCCATTTCTCATGGAAGTTCTCTAATCGAGACAGACATTTGATCAAATAGGTGGTCAGCTCCCATGATTCGATACCCAGCCACCGCACACCTTTGCAATTATATTATGATTGCATTCAGAGTCCTTAATAGAAGATATGTTTCCATCAATCCTCCAACGTATCACAGACACACAAGATGGATGGGTGTCTGGAATAGGGGTCGCATATTGGATTTTTAATGTTTTATGTATGCTGGATTTCCCTTGCTTTGCCATTTCACAATGTGTTCTCATTCTCACCTTTGAGACAATCTATCAGATAGTTTGTATGGTCCTTCTACACACTTGTTGAGCCCAAATATTTGTTAAGAAAATTGAAACTCTTCCAATATATGTGATCTCTATGATAGTGCTTTGAGAAGGGCAACATCCACAGAGATGATCCAAATGAATTGCACATCAAGCAGGATGTTCCCTTTGGGACAAGAAGGCCAAATGTAAAACCAAATAATGTTTCTTTTATTTTCTCTATTGCTCCAATAAAAGGGGTTCCAATAGAAAAAATAAGCATTGATATGATCGTCCAACCATTGGTTACAGAACTTGGGAGCAATTACCAGATTTAGCCTCTTTAAAAAAAATAGTGAAAGACATTTTTTCCCATTGAATGTGGAAACACTAATGATGGACCTTTACAAAGCTTGACTGACATTTCAAAAGTCAACTTTAGTTTGCAAAAATCTCAATTTTGAAAAATGTACTAAGCCCGAACTTTCATCAAAGGTCCATGTGTCTCCACTTTGCTGCAAATCAGCATCAATCTTATCCATTTGGTCTCTTATTTATTTTGTAAATGATGGGATATAACATAGCTTCATTAATAATGTATTTACATTTTTTACTATCTTCTCAAAATCATTTACAAGGGTAAACATTTCAACCTGTTTGAGTGCAATTTCTGGTGCAACTTTCTCCATCACCTTATTCACAAATTTTCTCTCTAACCTTTGCATAATATTTTCTCTTCTGTCTATATTAAGGTCATTCAACTTCTCCACAATTTGAACTAATTGTTCAATATTTGAAGCTTGTTCATTCAAGTTCTCAACATGAATAACTTCAAGAAATATATCCCTGATATCATACAATACTTGCTTTTGTTGATATTTTCTTCTTATTTCCTCTTGTTTGGTCTTCCTTGCAAACAATTCACACAATGTCTTTCTCTAGTCATAGGTCAATTTTTTTGTGTCTCAATTAGGAATCACAATCACTTTGTCTAAGGTAACATGCTTACCTTGAATTTCCATTGTAAACTTAATTTTATTTTTCTTTATTCTCTTCCCCTTTGAATCTAGGGTGTTGGAGCTTAACATTGTCATATGTAGACCTTCATTTTATACACTTATGCTCAGTTTCTGTGTCTTCTCAATCTAAGTATGCTCCATAATTATTATTTTCTACTTAGTAGTAGTCACATCTTGTTTATCTGCATTCTCCTTTTTTTGTCTCAACATTAGCAGTGAGTTCACCTCTGGAGCTCAATTGCATAGCCTCCTTTGCTCCATCCATTTGTGTTCCTAAGGAACTTGGTCTTTCACATGTAGTGGACTAATCCATTGGATGATTTCAAATCTCTTCATTCTTCTCTTCTTTAGTGTTATCATTTACATTTCTCTTAATGGGATTAGTTTTCTGACCTGGCATTTGTGCAATTTTCTCTTTAAGGGCTAAGACATTCTATTTCTTGGCATGACTTTCACTTATATCTCCTTGTCATTGATATTGAATGATTGTGACAATTAGTATAGTAGGAGCAATAGGTGTATATTGTACCTATTATATGAACTCTTGTGCATCAATTCTGGGATAGTCCTTTACTTACAAGATCACTGGATTGGGGTCCATCAATTTATCATGAGCTTGCATTTGTACTGACTTAGTTTGTACATGATCTCCACATAGCTTCTCTGGCTCAGCTATGATCTTCACTAAATGCATTTATTTCTGGGCACTTTTTTGGTTCTTCATCAATAACCACTATTTTTGTCTACCCTTCATTTAGTTGCACCAAATTGTGAAATGTATCAACAAGGTTTTCTAGTTCCATTATAAATATATTTAGTATTATCTAGTTCCACATGTTCTTGATCATCTTTTCCTTCCTCATCATTTTCTTCATGATTAAGTATTAAGCACTGCCTCTTCTTCCATATCTATTTTCTCTCCTCAACAATATTTTCAATTTTGTTTTCCAAGATTAGGAAAGCCTGAGCATCTTAGGAATAAATATGTTATTGAACTCTTTCATGGATTTGGAGATTTGTTCAATTCAAGAATAAATTGGGAAAGTGTGCCCTCTCTTATTTACCTTTTAGTTACCAATGCATGCTTCCACTTTGCATATACTCTACCATAGAGCTCATTGGGTATCATTTTCCCTAACTCTAATGGTGTGTATTTAAAGTTAGCCATCATGGCTAACAATGTTTCATCTACTTTGTTCTTGTCCTCCTTACTCAATTTACCAAACTTAATAAAATGGAATTGTAATAATCCTACACTTCCCCTAATATTTTTACATACCTCTTCTATTGTCTTAGGCTTCTTGTGCACAACAACTCTAAATTGGCTTGTATCCCTAGTTTCAGTTATATCCTCATCATCATATTCCTTTGCAACTATAAGCCTTCTCCTCGACTTTTTCACTATTTTTCTCATGTCAACCTTGTCTAGATATTGTTTCTTCTTTGATGTATTCTTTCCTTGAGTTGTTCTTGTTACTTTCACTACTCCTTTCTTTTTTGGGTTGGCAACTAGAGTAGTAGTTGCATTGGTTCTCTTCCTAGTCACTCACTGCGTGTCAAATGTAAGCATTGAATCTTTCCTCTTACCTTTACTAGTTTATGGGTTGGTCATAGCTATCTCTTTACCCTTTCCTTTAGCCTCTTCTTCGTAATTTCTTTCTTCTTCACTTCCTTCATCTTCCTCTTCATCACTTGATAGTGTAGATACCTAAATATAAT
Source organism: Cupressus sempervirens (assembly GCA_028749045.1). NCBI lineage: Eukaryota > Viridiplantae > Streptophyta > Pinopsida > Cupressales > Cupressaceae > Cupressus > Cupressus sempervirens. The sequence goes on from CM053791.1 coordinate 555,365,320, forward strand.
CGCATAAATTCATAATCACATTTAGTAATCTTCTAAATAATATTTTAATTAAACATTCAATATTTAATAATTTTAGTGTTAACCCCTAATTAATTAATTATACTCTAATTAATAAAGTAACAAACAATTCAAATAGTCTAATTTAATAATAAAATCCCCCTTCCTCTATTAAATTAAATAAATACAAAACCCATTTAATTTAATCTCCAAAACCCCTTTCTATTTAATTAATTTAATTAATGAAATCCCTCCACCCAACAGTAACCCAAACTCAACTCATGCACCAATAATTCCTCTTTTAATTAAATAATTTATTTATTCAATTAAATCTCATTCACCAATAACTCCTCTTTTAATTAAATTATTTATTTATTTAATTAAATCACATGCACCAATGACTCCTCTTTTTATTAATTAATTAATTAATTAAATTCATCTCATGCACCAATAATTCTTCTTTTAATTAAATAATTCATTTATTTAATTAAATCACATGCAACCAATATCCCTCTTTTAATTAAATAATTCATCTATTCAATTAAATCTCATGCACCAAATATTCCTCTACTAATTAAATAATTTGTTTATTTAATTAACTCACCCACTAATGATTTTTCTAACATATCCATCCACCTCCCACATCATCTAGTCAACTAAGACACCTCATCCACCTTAACTCAAACACATCACCTCCTTTTTCATGTCTAAAATCCCTCTCTAGATCACTTGCACAAATTAAGGCATGATTTATTCTCTCTGACTCAAGCCCAAGTCCACTCTCATGCCACATTTCCCTCATCCATCTCTAAACACAGAAGTCCATCTCCTCCACCTATCTTAGTCAATTGAAGCTTATCTCACATCTCACTTAGTTAACTATCCATCAACAATTCTTATCTCCTCCTCACCCAATTGCCTATAAATAAAACCCTTTTCTCCTCACAAATCATCCACCTTTTGAGTAGAATTATTATACCATTTGGAGAGCTAATGACTTTCAAAGTGCTATTTGATGATATTCAAATCTTTGATGCATCCATCTATTGAATTCATCCATTGTTTAAGCTTGAGTACTGGATTGGAGAACACGCCCATGATCATGACCATATCTACATATCAAGAAGGCTACAACGACTCGTAGGTTTGCATTCTTTCTTTGGGTTTCTTTATTAGTTTATCATATATGTTTGTTTTAATTGGTTTAGTTTGTTAGATGTTTAGATTTGGCTTTGTATGTTTTGCATCATGATTTTAATGCATACATTTTGAGAGTAGATAAAATAATTGGATAATGAAAACAATCTTGTAGGTTGATATTGATGTTGATAGCCAATAGAAAAAATATCAAAGTTTAAAAATTAATTTCTATCAATTTATATTGTTTTCATGATTTTTCATTAAAAACTTATTTTGGGACAAAATTAGAAAACTAGGTGATGATTTTTTGTTGCAATGTGAAGTTGATTCAAAAATCTATAGTAAAAAATTCATATTGTTTGATCAATATTTTGCAATATATGGGTGAATGCACAAAGTTGGGTTGCAATTCCACAGAAGTCAAATCCGCGAAATAAGACCTCTTAGAAACAGGTACCCGATTTTAAAAATGGGCACCTATTTTTGACTTGGGTGCCCGACACTAAATTTAAAAAATGAGCACCCGTTATTTTTAAAAATCGGGTACCCATTTTTTATTTTCAAAAAATGGGTACTCGTTTCTCAAAAAATTAAAAATTTGAATTTTTAAGAAACGAGCACCCATTTTTTAAAAATAAAAAATGGGTATCCATTTAAAAAAAATGGGTAACCCATTTTTTAAAAGTAAAAAATGGGTACCTGTTTCTTAAAAATTTAATTTTTTAAATTTTCAGCAAATTTTACATGCTGCTTTTAGCTTTTCAAAATGGGTACCCATTTTTTGAAATTCAAATAATGGGTGCCCGTTTCTTACAACATGAGGCGAGATTTTTTTTCCCTACCTCGGATTTTGGTTTGGGACAGGCTTGGTGAGACCAAGCCTATGCCTTGGCCTCTCAAGATTTGGCTAAGGCATTGAACTGACAAATTCATGCCTTGCCATAATTTTTAGAGGGTCTTCCCGATCAAATTTTTTTACGAAACGAAAAACCCATTAGAGCTCTCATTGTCCTGATTCTAGAAATATAAATTTTATAGAGTTATGATTTTATTTTCTATTTTTTTATTATTTTTTAATCAAAGGTGGTACCTAAATGTAAAATAGCAACATTCACTAAATCTTTAATCACTTTTATATTTTATATTTTTTCTTAAATTAATTTATATGTCATCAATCTACACTCAATTCTTTTGAAGTTAAAAAAAAAAAACTGAAAAAAGTGAAATTTTGATCAAATTATGGTGTCCGTACACGAGAGGGTTTAAAATTTTCCTTTATAGCCAATTAATTTTTTTTAAAAAAAAATCATTACAAAATTCAAGAAAAATATTCTCATCAATCTTTGGTGTGTCAGGTAACTCCATTTAAAAGGATTCGCAAAAATTCATTCATTTGTGTCAAAATATGGTGTCCGTACATGAGCGTGGTATGGTTCTGAAATAGGCATTTTGAAAAAGTGGTTTTTAAAGATCCATACCAAAAAGAAAATCTATCATATGGGTATACAAATAAGTTACATATTCAAAAAGAAGATTTCAGGCACTACAATTTTTATTTCTAAATTTTTTTAATATTTAATCTCTAAATGGCTCAAATTTTGGCATCAATTGACAAAATATTTCAAAAACAAGAAAAACACTTCCACTTTTTGGCCAAAAGTGAGACCCAACTTCTTGCACTGACCCATATAAGATTTTCATGATTTTTCATAAAAAAATCTTTCAGGAGCAAATAAAGGCACAATCAAATGATTCTTTTTTGCAGGCTGAAGATGTTGTTAGGAGGATACAGTAAAAATTCAGATCTAAACAAAGCTTTGGGAGTTAAATTTTTAAATCTTAAAATTTAACTCACATTTCATTTTGGGTACTAAAAAAAATAATGCATGCTCTCACATACACACAATCTTGAATGATTAAGAGAATGAACCAAACAATGAATTTTTTAATTTGGGTCTAAAATAAAGTCACACAATCTCAAATGCATAAAGTTTCAAAGAACATTGTGAATTGCACACTTCAATTTAGGCTTTAAAATGAATGCACAGTTCTTGAATGACTAAGGTTAACATGCTCTTATTACCTTCTCTTTTCATCTTTCACAATTTGATTTATTAAGTTGATCTTTTTGAACCATTTATAAAGTTGATGATTGATGTACTATGTTGACAACATACATTTTAAAGTTGGAAAAATAAATATTGCATCTTAATCATGTGTGTCTTCTATCATAGATAGCCAACTTAAAATCTTCAATTTTGAAAGAACAAATTTTTTGGTGTGTTACAAAGAGTGTTTCTACTTGAACATGTTGGGAGTCTTATTGGAAAGTAAGATCCAAAGAAAGTTGGGGGCGGGGGGGGGGGGGAGGGGGGGGGGCAGTGGATATCAAGATCTATAAAACATTTCACTTCTTGAAACAAATAGTAAATCAAGTGCATTCACCATTAACCCATCTCACATCTAGATATTCAACTATATAACCATAAATTGTTAATGGCGAGATGGATTAAGTGTGCTTAGGCTGGAGTAGTACTAGGATGGGTGACCTCCTAAGAAGTCCCAATGCTTCACCCTTGTGAGCATCACCTAGATCCAATGAGTGCTAAGTGTTCCATTTATTCTCATGAGCGATGGATTCATGTTGAATCACTACTCATGAAGCATTGGTCAATGAGTTTGACTCAAAATCACATAGTTAACTCCTGATAGCAATATCACAACTTGACTTGCTGTGGAAATTATCTCCTACTTATAAAAAAATTTACTATCCTACAAATTGGATTTTAATAGTAAATTTGGAATACCTATCAATACATCCTTCATAACAAAATATGCACAACTTCAAAAAAAACACCTCTTTTAACTTTGAGTTGTTGAAAAACTTGCTAGAAATAATATCACTCATTTCAAAGTTTACCTCAGTCTTGAAAGATGTTGTAGGTATCTTTAGGATTTGTTTTATAGAAATAATAAAAAAGTGGACAATGGGGGTGGATAATTAGAGTTAGTGGCAATACAAAATCCTCCTTACTTTGAATATTGACCTTGCATATAGTTTTAGACTCTAGAAAATGATGCATTTTTATTGTTGGAAATCTAGTAGGGAAAGTAAGATGCTGAGTAGGGGGGTAAATCGCGATCTATAAAACTTTTACCGCTTCAACATGAATCACATTCAGACTTGATTCGTGCCACACATCTCAACCTTAACCTTATACCTTAATATGGAACATCATATATCAACATGTAATATCATATCTAACATCTAATAACATGAATAACACATATAAGCAATAGATCAACACATAACACCAGATATGGTAACACATATGTCCTCCAAGGTGATAGTAAAACTACAGTGGGGATGAAATTGACAAAATTTGCACTATTATAGCAATAAAGTGTTCATGTTAGGGCTACAAAGTTTGATCACTTTTGATGATATACCATATGAGGGGTTTACCTTCTTAAGAGCTTAAAATAATGTTAAGTCTACCTTGATTAAAGGATTTTTACATCACAATAAAGTGAGCACTCTATGAGGAGATTTGCAATAGGGATTTTAGGACCACTCTATTAAGAGATTCACCCGATACAATGGTTAGAATGTAATTAGTGCCATGATCCTTTGATTTGCACTTGATTGCTGATGGCAGATCTTCTCTTTCAAATATTCATTCAAATCTATGTGATAGATATACTTTTTCTCCTCTCTACACTGTTCGATTGCCTTAGTTCTTCAACCTTTGATTCACCTTTACCTGAACAATCATCTCTCCAACAACTTTAACAAAACACAATTAGGTCTTAAACCCTTCTTAAATAGCCATTTTCAAATTGGAAGAATTAATATTGCATCTTAATCACATGTGTCTTCTGTCATAGATAGCCAACTTAAAATCTTTAATTTGGAAAGAACAAACTTTTTGGTGTGTTTCTACTAGAACATGTTGGAAGTCTTATTGGGAAGTAATATACTGAGAGGGTGGAGGGGTGTGGGGGTAGGGTGTGAATCAAGATCTATAAAGCTTTTTAGTTCTTGAAACAAATAGTAATTCAAGTGCATTCACCACTAACCCATCCCATATCTAGGTCTTCAACTATATAACCATTAACCGTTATGCTGAAATAAATAGGTAAGTATTCATTGCATCCATAAACATGAAGGTAAATGTAAACACATAACATACAATATTTGGCTACCTAAAATCCCTCCATGGTGAAGGTAAAAATGTGGTGGGGATGATACCCATAAATCTTCCCTATTGCATTAATAAAGTGTGCCTATTAAGGCTACAATATTTGATCACTTCTGGTGATCTACCTCATGAGGAGTCTGGCCTATTAGGAGCTTAAATGACATATTCAATCTACCTTGATTAAAGGTTTTAAACTTAAAACTAAGTAAGAACTCTATTAGAAGATTTCAATAGGCCTATTAGGACCACTCTATTATGATATTTACCCTAAAACACTAGTTAGAATGTCTCAGTACCTAATCCTTTGATTAGCACTCTATTGCTATGTTACAGATCTTCTCTTTCTAACTTTGATTTGATCTCCTTATTAGATATTCTTTGTTATTCTCTTTTACAACTAGGTTTCTCTGATTTATCTCTCTACTTCTAACAAACATAGCCTCCTTCACTATCACTTTGTCTCTACTTGCATTAATGATTTAGGGTTTGGGTCCCTTTCTAAATAACCTATTGATGAAAATTTTAGATCAATGATCTAGATTCATCCCTTTTTTCCATTTAGTCCTTCCATTTTTTCTGAGTAGTTGATCACCTCACAATGGGATCAATGATCTCTAACAAAACATGTAAATGACTTTTTTAGTTTTCTTTACAATCTGTAAATTAAGTGTATAATTTGGTCAAAAATGGTTTACATAAGTGTTATTAATTTCCATCACAAACACATATACCAAAACTGGTTAACTCAACATTTGTATATCCTGACACTCGGTCCATACTAATATACATGTTGTCCCTCAACATCTAAATGCTTGACACATACTATGTCACTTAGCATAAGCTATCTCTTCTTCGCTTGGTGTCTACTGACTTCTAACATGCTTGACATACACTGTCACTTAGTCCAAACTCAAGTACTCGGCAATCAAAGACTTGCTCGATCTTCACTTGAAAATAGACAAGTGTATCATACACTGTTCATCCCTTTTGGATAGTTTGGTCATAGTGATGACTAACCGACTCTGCCTACAAAGTAACTAAGTGTTTAACACTAATAGGCAACATGTCTTAGAAATCAACAATCTCCCCCTTTGACATTAGTGGCAAAAACACTTTTTCATGACTTATCATTCCGTTCCAAATTACAAGATAACACACCCCCTTAGACTATGATCAGATCTATATACATATCACCATGATTTATTATGTCCCCCTTGTTCTGATCTATGGTCTGTATCAATTCCCTTTTCAATCTCTCCCTTTCGCCAATCTATTTATTTCCCCCCTTGTTTTTGACACTTATGGCTACTAAGGATGGATTGTATTTGTCCAAAAATGTTTTATGAACCTGCAAAATTATTGCAAATGTATGATCCCAACTAGATTTGATTGAGTCCATAATGTTTATTTTGATCTCAAGTTATGCAGCGAGATCAAAAAAATTGTTTGTTGTAGAGAGTTGTGAATCTCTCTTAAGCTAGATCTTTTGCAACTTAAAGTTCTTTTTGCATCACCCCCAAATGAGGTAGAAACATGGATTGAATGGAGAGAAATTTTTCTCTTAAATTGTAATCCTTTTCTTGTAACTCAGCTAACCTTCCTTGTGTAAAAGTGAGTTTATTAAAATGAATAGATCTTGAACTTGCATCCCCTGCTCAAAGAATGCGTTGATGACTTCAAGTTGGCTTGAATTTTATCAATAGATTGTTGATTCTGAAATATGAATAACTCAACATAATAAAGCTTGTTATACAAAGAATAAATATTTTACAAAATCCTTCTACAATATTTACAAGATTAGAAAGTTCAACCTACTTGATTGCTATCTTTGTTGAGACTTTATCTGAAACTTTGTGCTCAAATTTCTTTTTAGACCATTTCAACAAATTTTCATTGGCCTCGATATCATTATTATTGACTTTCTCAATAATATGAACTAACTGGTCTATTATTGGGATTTTCTCATTTACATCATGAATATTAAATGTATATACAAAAATATTTGTTGTTTCATGTAGTACCTGTTATTGTTGATGTTGCCTTCTGAGTTATTCTTTTTTTTGTCTTTCTTTTGAACATGTCTTGCAAATTTTGCATTTTCTCAGGGGTTATGTTTTCATGTCTTATATATGTTTGCATTTAAATAAAAATAAATATTGAAATCTTATAAATAACATAATAAATCATAAATGTGGTATTAGTTATTTAAGTGAGCACTTGAACTATGTATATTATAGTACTCGTAAAAATATGATTTTTTTACAAGAGAGTGTACAAGAAATGAGATTGTTTAATTTCAGGAGTTATAAGATGTTTTCAAATGATGGGTGTTTATAAAGAGTTGAGTTTCACAAAAGTGCAAAAATTTGAAGTATTTTCTATGAATTTCAAATTTTGTTATGATTAATTTAAAAAATTGGATAAATTAAAGATTAAAACTCAAATAAATTAAGTATTGTGAAATATAATGCTTCAAGTTAGGTTTTCAAATATGCAATTTATTTTAATATCGACATGGTAGAAATTGGGTTTCAATAGTTGTGTAAAAACCACTTATTAAAAATGTTTTCTTTAGTTGTTCATGCATGTATATAGCTACCATATTTTGACATCAACAAAAGTGTAATTGTAAATCCTTTTGAGAAAGATATTTAAGACACTAAAGATTGATTAGTATACTTTTGTATATTTTTTAATATTTTATTATTATTAATTTTATTTTGACCGTAAAGTTTATTTTGAAAACTTCTTGTGTAGGATCACCATAAATTGAATTAAACTTATCATTTTTTCATAGTTGATCCATCTTCAAAATAATTATGTATAAATTGATGTCATTTAATTTGTTTTACAAAAAGTAGTACTTCTTAAATTTATTTAAAAATTAAAAAAAAAATTGTCATTTGATTCTATGGACTAGTTTGATTAATAAATAATATAAGAACAATAAATCAAGTATATATATTTTTTAAATCCAATTTTTAAAATTCTACATAGTAAAAAAACTAACATGCAAAAAACCATCTCTTAAAGTGAATGTAAAAAGAAATTGTATATAAGTGAGAAATGAGTCATGCATAGATGAATCATCTATATACCCCAAGAGCTACAAAATCACAAAGTTAAAATAAATATACATCCCTAAGAGGGGAAAATGAGAACACATGGGCTCCCTGCCATGAATAATCTCTAACAAAAATGGTAAGGGTTTTAATAAAAAACTTGATCTAATTTCATAAAACAATGAGGACACACAAGTAAAGAAGAGGAGAAAAGATGTGGTCGAGGAAAAGGATTTTGGAGTGGAGGTTGGGGCTAGTTCTTCCATATTGGATTTCGCCACTACAGTGATAATCAAGAATAAGGTCATGGCCCCTTTAGCTATAATAGGTAGGAAAGTCAAGGATATCAATGAGAATATCTTTGGGAAGAATGATAAAGTGATTAAGATGTTATAGCATGCTTGTGGGCATGTGACTCCCTATTGTGTGTTAATGTTTGGTGTCTAGGTTTTGTGGGGCTATTTTTTGTTCTTCTCTTTTGTACAGGATGTTTTTTTTTAATGTATAACTTGGGTTTTTACTCCTTGTAAAACTAGTTTTACTCTAATAAAAAATAAAACTATGAACAAATGCAACAATGTTTCCTGCCTTAGATAGGACTTGTCACAAAGAAACATTAAGGTATTTAAGTTTATGTTTTTAGGGCTTCTTAAGTGTTTCCTTGTTATGCAAAAGATGAAGACTTCATAATCTAATTAGGTATTTTCCTAATCAATGAAGAAAGTGAAAAATCAAGAATCTTAAAAGATAATGTAGAGAAACCATTATAAATAATGACGGTTTGATTAGAAGAGTGTGAAGAATCTCATCATATAAGAGAGATAACCCCTCAAAAGTTTCCTCCAAATTTGATCGAAGATGACAACTCTCTCACTGAACCAAAATGATATAAGTGTTAATAGATGACTTCACACAAGGAATCCTTGAATGTGGAGGTATGATAACATTATCTCAATTAGAATTTAGAACCTTCAAACAAACATTGTCAATTTAAAAAGCACTCCAAAGAATCAAAATCTTGAATACCATTGCAATCATATGGTATAATTTATGCAAATTAAGATGCACAAGACAATTGAAAACAAGATCATTAGAAAATAGTTGAGTATCCACATCTCTATATATCTTCCAAGTTTTATATAACATGAACATTTAAGGAACTTGAATTGAAGATTCATATGATATAATGGTCATGGCCTATAAGTCAAACATAACTATTCAAAGAATGTCACTCTTCATGTGCCTATGGTAATAGGTCCATTCAAGACTCAAATGAGATAAACAATAGGTTAATTGATGAGTATATATGTATTATGTACATTTTAATTGTGTCAAGATGGATGAAAGATTTGATTTTGAAAAATTTGTTGGTTGTTGTAGAGAATAACATGAATATTATCGTAGCCCACTATCTTGCAAATTTTTTTTGCCATCATCAAAAGTTTAACGGGTCTTTGGAAAATAGTGAAATAAATAACAATGGATAATTTGATAGAGTCTAAAACAATATGCAAGGTCAATATTATTTAAGTTAGGAGGAATGTGTATTGTACTAACTCTAGTTAACCCTCCCCCTGTCATTCAAGATTGAGGTGAACTTTGAAATGAATGATATTGTTTCTAACGAGTTGTTCAACAACTCAAAGATTAAAAAGGTGATTTTGTCAAAGTAGAGCATTTTTTTTGTTATGAAGGATGCATTGATAACTATTACAATTTTATTGAGTATAAAAATCAATTTTGTAGCACAGTATTTTTTTTTTGTTTATGGTACATTTTGTGACATGTTAGTGCATGTATACATTTGGTGAGATAGAGGGTTACAAAGTGAAGAATATTAAATCAAAACAAATGAAGATACTTTTACATGTGGTTTGTTGGTATAGGTAATTCTGGTGTTGAGGAGATAACATGTTGTTGCTATAAATTAGACCCCAAGGTTACAAATCATGTCCTTCAAGATTGAGACAATTTTTGAAATGAATTCTATTATTTATAGAAAGTTTTTTCTCAACAATTAAAGGTAAAAGGGGTAATTATTTTGAAGTTGTGATTTTTTACGTAAATGATCTATTAATGGTTATGGTAGTTTCATTGAGTTTGGAACCTAGGTTTGTATGTTTGAAATCAATATCGGTATGATATCTTTAATGTATGCACTCTTATTAATTTGGATGTTGAATCTCCATTGAAGTTACAAAGTTTATCTTTGATTTCTACTTTTACTTATGATTTGATTGGCCTTCAATGGAAAACGACGGCCTTATACAATTTAATGTATAGATGCAAGTGGTTTTATGTTGAAGTGGTTGGTGCCTATGCACATGTACTAGAAAGATGGAACAAGGTGGTTGGATAGATGGAACAAGGTCGTGCAACAAAACATTAGTCTGTACATGTCATAGTAGGCACAAGGTGTCTTAGCACTTGCATTACATCGCTAATTGTCATCTTATTTTGGGTCAATAGAGTTCCAGATGTCACTACTAAATTTTTACTCATGGTTGTGACTGGGTTGGCGAACCCCATTTGACTTCTAATGTGTGTAGTTTTCATTCACTTATTACGTTATTTTGGATGATATGACCAACTTTCAAGCATAACAAAAATTATTAAATGGTGATCAAGTATAGGGCCAATTTGATTGACTAAATAACAGTTATTAAATGTTTATATTAATAAATATGTATTAAAAAAATACTAGAAAATGCATAACTTTCTATTATTTTCTAATAACTTTTATAACTTACGCATACATATTTAGAAATTAGGTTAGTATGGACCCCTAATCGGCCCGCTAATTTTATACATTTTATACCTGACTCGTGTTCTAGCTCCTCTCTAGTCAAAATTAAAAAATACTCATAAAAACGAAATATGTAAGAAATTTCTTTAATGAGTACTATATCCCTCCCCATTTCCTATAATTGAGTCGGTGACAAAGAAAACAAAATTAAAGGAGTGGAAGAGTGTGATTGATGTGGGAGAAAGAAGAAAAGATGGTGGCAAATGTGTGGATTGGATGAATGGGTGCAACCGTGTTGGATAGTGTCCGGAAGAAAACACAAAAGTGGTCCATTATTGTTGTTTGACGGACATTTTTTAATAATCTTTCCTCACCAACAACAGGGTCCATGTCGCACAGAATTCCACGTTAATCTCAACGACTCATATGATTTCCACAATTCCGCAAACCCCGAGTCAGTTTTGACCGTATCTTGCAATACATTTCCCCGCACAAATCGAAGCTGCTCATCAATCAATCCACGTCTTTCATCATTTCTTCTCCAATTCACATGCTTTTGGTTATTTCTCATCTCCGTTCCCGATTCCCTCTTTTCTATATTCTTCCCTAAACAGCTTATAAAACAAGAATAAGATATTATAATAATATTAAAAAGCAGGAAAGTCGTTTGATGGTACTGTGATATCACATGGATCTGCTGTCTTCCACCTCCCTCATGATTCCCGTCTTCTTTCCGCGCGGTTTCGTACGCTAAAAGAAGTAACAGCGTTTCATTTCATCCCGCAGCCTCAATTTCCACAACAAATTAGCCCTTCGCCGGCTTCCCAACAGCAGGGTTTTTTTCAACCCCCTTTCACTGCGACCAGCGTCCATGGCGTCAACTTCTGCCAGCGGGAGTAAAGGAAAGGCTGCGTGTATAGACGCTTTTGATGAATTCGCACCATCTGCATCTTCTTCATCTTCTGCCTCAACACCCATGAAAAGACCTTCCTATGACGTTTTCATCAATCATCGAGGACCAGACGTCAAATCCACCATAGCTACCGCTCTCTATGCCACGCTCACTCAATGGCATGTCTCTGTGTTTTAGATAAACCAGAGTTAGAATATGGCGATTTCTTTCCCCATACATTACAAGTAGCAATGAGCAGCGCTCTGGTCCACATCGCTATTTTCTCTGAGGGGTATGCCGAATCGTCCTGGTGTTTGGAAGAACTCTCGTTTATGGTCAAGTCTGGCTCCCCAATCATTCCCATCTTCTACGATGTAGATCCTACCGATCTCAGATGGGTACATCAAGGGAAAGGAAAGTATGCTGATGCCTTTGAAGGATATCTACGGAAGAATAGATATCTGGGAAAACTGAATGAGTGGAAGAAGGCACTCTTCAAGGCATCATTTTACAAGGGCGAAGCCATACAAAATAAAGAGTAAGTCCCACACACTCGGCCTCCTTATTGTAACAAATATCGGTTCTTTTCCGTGTATGTATAGTTTTAACTTTGGCATGCGCAGTGTTTTGATTTTCCAAAGTTTTTACTTGTTCAGCGACCATGAGAGGCAGCTCAAGGATATTGTGAATACTATATTGAAAATAGCAAAAAGAAGTTATTATGAGTTGCAGACTATCCAGTAGGTATGGAAGCAACAGTGGAAGACTTTGAGAGGAATACGAATACAATCCACTCTATGAGAGCTGATCAATGTGTACAAGTTATTGGGATTTGTGGGATGGGTGGGTCTGGTAAGACCACCCTCGCAAAGGAGTTATATAATAAATACTCTTTCACATTTAAGTGGTTGAGTTTTGTATCTAATGTGCGAGATGCCTCGACCAAAGGTCTGTTGTATGAGAGTGTAATGACCCCTTTTTTAGGTCATTCATTTTTTCTTTTATTGTATCCTTTTTGCCGTATGTATTTTTCCTGATCATGCAAATAAATACTTGTACCATTTTTCCTGATCATGCAAATATATACTTGCACCGTTGATTGCCTTGACAATCTGCCACTCTAAACAGAGGGATCCATGAAGGGATGCAATATATTTAATATTCTTGCTTGTTCATTGTTGCCCAATCACGTGAATGTTGCAAGTTCCTTGAATAGCATAAAACCTTCTATTGATAGAGATAAGATACGTTCTAATATTTCAGGCGACTAGTGCTCTCAATGTGGCTGCCAGTTTATGCAGTCTTGGATTGAGATTTCTATTTACCAATTTGAACCTGGATATTGTCAATGTCTTCTATTACCGTCAAGACTATGAACCCTCGATCTTATGCAATGCTTATCTTCCAAATCTTCTATCTCCCCTTTCGTCTAGAATCCTTGTTTAAATGTGATTAGCTCATCTTTTAATCCACATTGGACTTTAGTTTGGTCATTTTGCAAGGAAACATCTATCTATATCATTTATGATAGTCTTTTCCTATCTGTCCATATCTGTCAACTTCTGCATGTTCGTTGGAGTCTATTGTTTCTTCTTGGAGTTGGAGATGAATTATTCTTCTCATTAGAGATGAATTACATTTGATGATTTTCTTGAATGTCTAATCAAGTGGGTGTGACCTTATTATAATATCTCTAAAACTAAAGGGACACATTCCTTCACAAACCAATTCATGTAACCAATTTATCTTCATTGATGGTGTTTTCAAATAGCATTTAGAAATAAAGATTTGGAGAGGGATTTAATATTTTGATCAATGGCGTAATTATGTGAGCATTTCTTGAGTCCATACCCTCTTAATGGTGAATTCTAATCTCAATGTTTGGTACCGTGGCTTTAGCTAATTCTCCATTCATTATACTTATAACTATTTTATTGATGATTAACATATGAGCATCTGAATTACATTACTTATTTTTTTAAAATTTAATAATTTGTTTATAATATTATATGGAATATTATTAATAATATATGTTTATGATATAATAATAATTTGAGTAATATGCTTACAATGTATATTATTATTATGTTTTATTGAGCCAAATATAATATAATATAATTATATATATTCTTATAATTTAATAATTTTATTATGTTATTATAATAATATAATATATCACGTTAATAATATATTTGTTATTTATATAATTTACATTTTTCTACTATGTTAATTGATATAATATAATATTATATCAATTTGGTATCTTGTTGATAATATAAATATATATAATATATATTTATTATTTAATATTACTTGTTAATATTAATTTATTATTAATATTAATATTAATATTAATAATATTATATAATTATTTATTTATATTAACTTTATATTAATATCACAAAATATTTATATTATAATATATATTAATTTAATAATATATCAACTTTATTAGATTATAATATAGTACATTGCTATATTATATAAGATTATTATTATAACATGATATGATATTATTATATAATTAGAATGTAATATTACTTTATAAAATATTATTATTTTAATATCATTATTAATATTGATTTATATAAAATATTTATTTATTATTTAAATTATATACTAAGATGGGAACAATACAGAGAGGCAGCAAAAAATCCTCAAAGGTTTGTGTGTAGAAGATGTAAGATTTTTTAATATTGAAGAAGATAAAGAAACTCTTTTAAGGAATTTGAGATCAGTTAAGATGTTTATTGTTTTAGATGATGTGGATCATATGGACCAATTGGTTGCTTTGATGCCTTCAAAAGATAGGCTTGAAAGTGGTAGTCTTATCATTGTTACCACAAGGGAATATGATGTACTAAAATTTTGGCCTGTTGCCACTACATATAAAATGAGACCTCTTGATCCAGTTTATGCTGAACAACTTTTTTCTTCACATGCCTTTGGACAACCTCGTCACCAAGATGGATTTGAGGAGCTTGTAGAGAAGTTCTTAGAGGCTTGTAATAGACTTTTTCTCTCTCTCTCTCAAGGTTATTGGAAGATAGCTCAAAGGGGAGTTTGAAAAAGAAATTTGGGAGTCTTTGTTGCATAAAGTCATGACAGTGGTACCTAATGATATTCAAGAGATACTCAAAATAAGCTATGACAACCTTGATCATCAAGGAAAAGAAATGTTTCTTGATGTTGCATGTTTTTTCATTGGAGAAGAGAGTAGTTTAGTCATTGAAATATGGAATGGATTGGGATGGAGTGGTCAACAAGGTTTGAAAAGTCTTTTTAATAAGTGTTTGGTTGAATTTGATGGAGTCAAAATAAATATGTATGATCATATTAGAGACTTGGGAAGCAGCATTGCTACAAGCCAATCCCCCTATCGCTTTGGACTCCCTAAAACAATTATCAATGTTCAGAACCAAACAAAGGTAAAATTTAATATTTACAATTAATTTAACATGAAATAATTTATTTATTATATAATTAAATAACATATTTTTTATCATACAATTGTTTGTGTCCACTAAGTTTTATCCATTTTATGATTAATTAACTTCCTAATAAAATAGTCTAGCTTAATAATAGGTGTCTCAATCAATGTAGAAACAGACCAAAAGTTATTAATCTGGATGTTGGCTGTAATAGGTTTATGATTTTTAGCATTTGATTTTGTATACATCTGATCTAATCTCTGTACTAATGTATATGGTATCTACATTATTTATTGTAAAAAGGCATTCTTACTGTCTGCTCTTTCATAACTAAATACAGGTCTATTGTAAGGTCTTTTCTTAGTCAGGAACAAGATGTATTCTCTAAATTTTTAGTTCTGCAGTTCTTATTTAGAGGCTTTTCTTTGCTCAATTCGCAAACTTGCTTGTTTTTGGAAAGATATAGACACTAATACTTTTTAAATAATTAAATTAATGCGTTGATTCATTAAATAAATTATATATAAAAGGTTTAATGAATACAAGAGATGCTGTGTGAGCAATATTATTACAACTTAAAGATATATTTCATTTATTTTTTAGCCCGTAAAGTTCTGACCAGATTTCAGAATCTCTGATGACACTATTACATGAAATGCAATATGCAAATCCAGGTTTGAGTTATTTACATTTTTGTGACGCTTCGTTTAATTTGCTGGTTTTCTCTTCCAAGACCAAGAAGAAGAGAGCCTGCCTAGCCAGGCCTGACTATAATCAAATAGGGGAAGAAAATTTACTTATTCAGATTGTATATTGTGTTTGGGTAGGTAGAAATTAATTATTGATCTTAGTGCTAGCTGTATAAGCTCTTCTACTGTTGAGTTTAATTTTATTCTATATTCTCTCTTTATGTAGAAGACAATCGGCATTAATGGAATAATAGTAACCGGATATCAAATGAATTGGGATTATTGGGTTTGTTTGATCCCATCTCTTGTTTCTCTACTCTTAGAATTTAAATGTCTATAAATGTTTAAAATGATATGTTTTAGGTTTATCTTATATTTTATGTTTTATGATTTTTATTTAGGGACAAGGGATGCGCTATCGAAAAATAGCCAACGGAATAAATGGTAGGGTTGATGAGTTCCACGTTCGGTTCTCCGAGGGAGGAGTCGAGGTTGACACAAATTGTGGAATCTGGTCGCTCTCGCCCTCTTCAGTTGGGCTCAAATATTTAGTGATTAGTGGGGATTCCTTTTATAGTGAAGTATCACGAGATCTGGTGTGGCTTCGCTGGTTCAAAATTGGACAGCCAAATCTTCCGACAGGACTTCTAATGAAAAATCTGAGGGTTTTAGAAGTCTTTGAAGAAGAAACATATGGAGGACATCATTTGGAAAAGCTGTGGGTTGACAGCGAGGTAAGCCGAGTATGTTTTGAATCTATATTTCGACTCTTTTATAATTGCTCAATGCTTTACGTTCCTCTACTCGGAATTATGTTGCAGGGCGTCTCACTCATTTGAAGAAGATAGAAATCACTGATGCCTCCAGTGTTACGAGTCTGCCAGACGAGTTTTGCTTTCTCAAATCCCTGGAATACCTCACTCTGATTTACAGTAAATTGGAATCACTGCCGATCAATTTCGGCAACTTGACCACTCTGCGGCATCTTGATTTGTCTTTTAGCAGTGTGTTGAGGACATTGCCGGCTTCTTTCAAAAACCTTAGTCTCCTCCAACATCTCAATTTGGTCATGTGTAGAGAACTCACATTGAAGTCAGAAGAGGAGTTGAACTATCTGCAAAACGTAACAAAGCTGGAGTATTTGAATCTTGATGGGTGCGAGCGATTGGAAGAGTTGCCACGTCACATTGCAAATAATGTTTCCCTGACTGAGCTACGATTGCTGGAGTGTGCGCTGAGGGAGGTACCAGAGAACATCGGTCAACTCAGCAAGCTTAGACAGATGTTCATACAACAGGCGTTGTTGACAGGCTTGCCGACCTCTCTTAGATGGCTGTCTTCTTTGACAGAATTTTGGATTGAAGATTGTCCCGAGCTGAAATGTCTGCCCGATTCTCTCGGAGATTTGTCTTCTTTGACAGAGCTTCATATTAGAGATTGTCCTGAGCTGGATCGTGTGGGAGAGAAATCTGTAGCAAAAGCGATTAGGCAGCTGAGCAATCTTCAGAGTCTGAGTGTAGTCAACTGTCCAATCAGCGGCTCATCATTATCGTTTGGATCGAGCAATCTTCAGTGTCTGCGTGTAGACGAAACAGAAGTGTGCAAGATTTCATGTTCTACCTATTTGGAGAAACTCTCAGTCTACGCAAATTGTCATTTAGAGGAGATCGAAGCACTGCCAATGACCCTCAAGTCAATATTCTTGGAGGACTGTGAAATGCTGAAGAGAATTGCGAGTCTTGCAAGATCAACTTCTCTCAGAGAATTTCATCTAGGAAGACGCAACAGAAATGTGAAAATCGAAGGTATAGAAAATTGCATAGGATTGGAAGAGCTAATTATTGAGAGCAGAATGGAGGTTCCGGGAATAGAAAGCTTGGAACACTTGCGGAATTTGAGGGAGCTGAAGCTGACCACAAACAAGGGAGCAGTTATTAAACGTTGTATTCAAAGGATGCAGGTAATAGTGGTGTTCCTAGGACTAGAAATTTCTAACTTTTTTTCTCAATCTGTTGCTTATGATATGTGCGCGGGCAGTCCCTGATGCGGCCTCGCTTCTACAATCTTTACTCCCTTCGACTTCATCTCCAATGAATACATTGAGTCCAGCCCAAAATTGATGAAAAGGCGTATCTCCACTGGCGGAGCCTTAATGCTCTGTTTTATTATAAATTGTGTTTCTTCACAAGCGACATTTTGTATTCCAAATATATGGTCTAGAATAACCGAAGTAGCAAAGGGTAGGTGGGCATGGGTAGGTGTCTATACACTACATACACTTAAATGGAGGAGATCCCGGAGAAGAGGATGAAGTGGAGAGAGGCGTAGCTATTGTGGCGGAACAGGGAACGCTAATGGAGGCATTTCAGAGGTTATGGCCGCTTTTCAGTCAAAGTTAATAAGCTATCCATCAAATTTAGGATGGAAGTAATGTGATTGGGATGAAGTAGCTTCCTAGTCCGTTGTAGTATAATGTTGTCGATTAAGAAAAGCAGTAATTAATGGGTGTTGATATGAAGTACAATCAGAACTGTACACACTAATAATAGAACAATACCACTATAATATTAGCAATGTCTACTTAGAATTTTTCTCATCATTTTCGATTTTATGTGTTCAAATTGTAAATCATCTTTATTTTCATCAATTTTATGAATTAAATTAAATTTTGTATGAATTTTAAGTATATTTATATTCTAGTATTTGTAGGAGTAGAAGATGCAAGGGATAAGTGGATAGAAAAGTGAAGAGAAATTACAACTTGAAGTATAGAAAAATATAGATCCATTCACATGCATCATTGAATAATGTATTTGTGTATATAATTTTATTTTTTTAATCATTGTTTGAGAGAATTAAATTATTTTAGCATTTAATTTGAATCATTCAAAGTTACATCAACATTTTCGTATTAATGATTGAACCTTTGTTTTTTTATTGCTTGTAAATTGCATATTTAATGGAAAGAAGTGGGAAGCGACATCTAAAACATATTCTTCACCTAAGTAAGAACTCTGGTAATGCCTATCAAGTTTTTGTGCCGTGCTCTATTGAACCAAATATTGTACACAATGCTCTTCTTCAAAATTCCTATGACCCAACTCCTACTTTATGTAAATGAACCTACCTAGATGATCAAAAGAGGCCAACTTGTCCATATTCATATAAACAAAATTTGGAGAATGAAGACACTATAAATTATAGAATAAACTTTTAAATTTTCCGTTGAAATGATTCTCGAGGGAGGATTAATTGTTTCAATTAGTGTGATGAAAACATTAGTCGCTACATTTAAAGGCAGTGGCTACTAAATCTGCCATTATAATTTTGTTAGCAAATGACAAATGTGACGAAAATCACTCAAGCTTGTGTTAAGTAATGGTAAGCCACATGATAAAAACTATTATTTTCAATAAATGATAAGAATTTTTTGAGCATTCTTTCTATGCATTGTCTTTTTGTTTCGATCGAAATTTACAAATTTTAAAGAATTTCTTTCAATCTTTGGATTCTTTGACTAATTGTTTATTATTCTATTAAGTGTATGGGTTTTTCCTTTTGAATTTTTAAATAATTCAGCTAAGTCATAGGGATGTAAATTGTGGCTAGAGTATTTTGTGTTGTATACGATTAGAGTATTTATAGGTAGAATTTATTGGCAATATTTATAAATTTATGTTAGTTAATTATAGTTTTAATGAGGACTCGGTTCTAAATAGTTCAAATATCTTCTTATAATTAAAGAGATTCAATATGTGTTAAAATATGATAAAATATTGGTGATCATGGCCTCAACTTGATTGTAATACACACTAAAATTCTAAATTGTATATGATTACAAGAATTGAGTTGTATATGATTGAATTTTTTAAAATTTTGTGTTAGTTATTTATCACACACATTTTTAAATTTTTTTTTTTGTTAAACTTTAAAGCTAGGATTCATAAGCACTAATTTCAAAATAAATAAAATAAATGATTATATTAATGATGAATTATTTTTCATTGTACAAAAGTAGAAGGAATAATTAGAATTTTATTAATGTTATAATTTAAACAATCAATTTAAAAGCTAGAGAAAATGTGAAGTCTGCTAATATGAATCTAGCTTATGTGAACCCAATACATGAGAATGAAATAAAGAAACCTTGAAGCCCTAGCAATGATCCATTCTTCTTGCCAGGGGGTTTCAAAGAAGTCACCAATGGCAAAAAGAAAAGCCTTGGGTAGGACTTGCTACACCACATGGTCAGTAAAAATGAAGTTTAGATATTAACCTGCATTACAAAAATAGCTTTGAAATCTTGTGAATGCTCCATGAGAACTAAACAAAGCAACTCAAGGAAGTAGTGATGCAGCCATACAATAGATTAAGAGAAACATAAGAGAAAAGATAAGTAAAAAAGATTGGATCCATCCCTCCTGAGACATATAAAACCCAATCCACAATAGTGAATGATGAAGGATGGATAATAATTCATAGAAGGAAGAAAGCCAAACCTCCCAAACATAAGAGGAACCCTCGAAGAGATTACAGGGAAATTTGAAGTAGAATTTATAACAAAATAGGTTGAAACCCCAATTCAACCAAAGAAACGCTTGGGCTTATTGAGAACGGGCTAAAGAAACAAGAAAAGATCTTCTGTAGAACCAAATATACATTTTAATGAAGTAATGGTTGTATCACTCTTTAGAACAATGACCGGTAGAACCACTCAATCATAAGGGTGAAGAAAAGACAAATTCCCTACCGACTTTGAACAAAGGTAAGACTCTAACCCTTTCTAATAACCATAAGCCCAAATTCATATATGAATCACTTTATCTTGCAGACTCAATTTTAACAACAATTCAGTTGTTTGCCTCCCCAATAGCATGCTTTCTTTATCCTCTTTTGCTACAACCAGCTTCCATGGCGTCTACTTTTTCCAATGGGAGCAAAGGAAAGGCTAAATTAGTTATGGACACTTTTCATGAATTGACACCATTTGCTTCTTCTTTATCTTTTGCCTCAATACCCATGAAAAGACCTTCCTATGACGTTTTCATCAATTATCAAGGACCAAACATCAAATTGGCCATAGCTACTACTCTCAATGGCATCTCTCTGTGTTTTTGGATGAACCAAAGTTAGAATATGGAGATTTCTTTCCCCAAACATTAAAAGTGTTGAAATATTAAATGCAGATAGTTGTTTACCCCTGGAGCCAAATGCACACCTACCACCTTGACCATGTTAGAAGTTTTAATGCTCGGTAGGTGAGTTTCAAATCTGGAAAAGAGGGAGAAAACATTTTTGAAGAGAAAAAAAGGAATGAATATGATTCATTTGGTCAGTTGAACAGTTTAGCAAATTAGAGAGTTGCAGAAAAGTAGAGTAGAGAAGTGCAAGTACACAGAGCAAAGAAGGAAATTGATCGGCAGATCAAGTCAGAGTTCAGAAGATAGAAGAGTTTCAGCTTGGTGTTTGCATTGCACGTATTAAATCTTTTGTCATTCTTTAAGTTATCATTGATTTGACCTGTGAAGTAGTGATTGCTCTAGGCATTATTGTATGTAGCCATTAGAGCTATAAGTTTAAAGTTTTTACCAGTTTGAAGATTTTAGGGTTTTTTGGTTGAAGCCGAATGCTCCCATATTTTGTAATATTTTTATCATATTTGAATAGAAAGAAAGCAAGCAAGAAAGCATATTAAAATCTATTATTCTTCCTCTATTTATTGCATTTGAGAAGTTCATTATTGAAAGCTTCATACTTTGGCTTTTTGGCTTTAATGGTGGAAAAATCTAAGTTGTAAGTTTGGTTTACAACCCACTCGGTTTGGTCTTTACCAAGTCCTCTCTTTGTTACTCTCACTGAGTTCTGTCTGCAGTTATTACTGAGCACACTTGGCATCCTCTTCTATTGAGCACCACTTTGTAGTGGCTACTGAGCTCACTCAACATATACTTGTGCCGAGTTCACTCAGCTTCCTCTTGTGCCAAGGTAACTTGGCACTCACTACCTACCACTTGGCATCCATTGGTGCTGAGAAAAATTGTCACTCGGCACCTTTATGTGCCGAGCAAAATTTTTAGGTTTGTGATTTTATTTTTCACATGGTATTAGAGCTTTGAGGCCCCACATCCACAATTAGTTAAGGCATTTCTTTTTAGGGATTTTTGACATGGCAGGAGATATAGGAAAGATATGGCAACAACCACCATCCTTTAATAGACAAAATTATGATACATCGGTAAAGAAGATGAAACCCATAATGGTTGTAGATGATTTATGGGAGTTTGTGATAAATGGGTTCAATGATGTGATAGACCCATCTTAGTATTCTACTCTCACAAATCCACAAAAGAATTAGTTGAAAGAGTCAAGGAGAAAGGATGTTAAGGCATTAAGTCTAATTGAAGCAATGATGACAAAGACAATCTTTCCCAGGATTGCAACAAAAAATTATGTAAAGGAAGCATGGGACATCCTTGAGATGAACTTCAAGGGACTAATAAGGTCAAACTAGTGAAGCTACAAATGATCAGAAGATAGTTTGAGAACCTTCAGATGAGGGACAATGAACCTATTGTAGAGTTCAGCTCACAAATCTCCACTTTGATTCTCCAACTCAAATCAAATGGACAAGAGTATGATGAGTAGAGAATTGTTGAAAAGATATTGAGGAGTTTTATTCAAAAATATGACAACCTTGTGATGACCATAGAGGAAGCAAAAGACCTCACCACATTGACCATGGATGAGTTGATGGGAACTCTTCAAACCCATGAGCACTGGATAGATAGATAAGCAACAAATTCCCAAGAGTAGTCTTTCAAGGCTCAAGAGAATTCAAGAGGTAGGGGGAGAGGTAGAAATGGCTCCAGTAGAGGCTCAAGAAGTAGAGGTCATGGAAGGAATGATCAAAGGAATGCTGGTGCAGAAAGCTCAAGAAGAGCAAGAAACCAAGAGGGAGTAAGCACCTCTCAAAGCAATTCTCGAGGAGGTAAGAAGAATTACAACTCCAATAAGAGTAATGTTGAATGCTACTACTATCATAAGTATGGGCATTATGTAAGTGAATGCTAGAAGAAATAGGGTGATTAGTCAAAGAAAAGTGCTAATGTGACTAATGTGAACATGGGAAATGCAAATAATCCTACAACCTTCATCATGTGTAAAATTGGTGAAGAAGAAAGCCCTAAGGTATTGTACCTAGATAGAAAATGTAGCAACCACATGAGTGGTAATGAAATTTTATTTTCTTTCATTGATAAGACTTCTATGTCTGAAATTAAGATGGGAAATAATGAAACTATTCCCATAGTGGAAAAAGGATCTATTATGGTTCGCACCAAGCAAGGTGAGAAGGAGATACAAAATGTGTATTTTGGCCTCAGTATGAAGCACAACTTAATGAGTTTTGGACAACTCATTCAAAATGGATATAAAGTGCTAATGGAAACTAAAAAATGTGTCATTCATGAGAAGGATGGGAGTAATAGATTACTTGTAGTAGTCCAAATGACAAAGAACCAGATGTTCCCATCGAGGATAGAGACATGTTTCTCTTCTCAAGTCAGTGTTGCACCTCCCAAGCATGCATGTATAGCAGTACATTAGCAATCAGCTCTTAGAGGCATGATTGAAGACCCCTCCAAGCTTTGCCATCTCATGTATGGACATCTTGGCTTTGCTGGTTTAAATTTGTTGTCCAAGAAAAGAATGATAGATGGTTTGTCAAGCATTGTAGATTCATATGACAAGTGTGAGGTTTGTATATTGGGTAAGCAACATAGGTTTTCCTTTAATTCTAGAAATTCTAGAAGGGCTAGGGTACCATTAGAATTAGTGCATTTTGATTTGGTAGGCCTTCTGAAAAATACTTCTATTGGGGGGAGTACTTATTTTATGACATTCATAGATGATTTCAATCGTAGGACATGGGTGTATTTTTTGAAGAATAAATTTGAAGCATTTGATAAATTTGTTGAATTGAAAGCCTTGGCTGAAAAAGAATGTGGACACTATGTAAAGGTCCTTAGATTAGATAGAGGAGGGGAGTATACCTCCAATATGTTTGTAAATTTTTGTAGGCATAATGACATCAAGAAAGAACTCACTACTAGTTATACTCCATAGCAAAATGGAGTGGCTAAGAGAAAGAATAGGAACATTATTGAAATGGAAAGAAGCATGATGAAAGAAAAAGGACTTCCAACTAAATATTGGGGAGAAGTTATAGCAACAATAGTATATTTGATCAATAGGTGTCCTACAAAATCTGTTCATGACAAGATACCTCTTGAGGCTTGGTCAAGGAATAGATGGATAGTTGAGCACTTGAGAGTGTTCAGATGTGTAACATATGCACATGTGCCTAAGGAACAAAGGCAAAAGCTAGATGACAAAGGCGTGAAGTGCATCTTCATAGGGTATAGCTTAGAATAAAAAACTGATAGATTGTATGATCTAATTAACAAGAACGTCATCATTTTAAGAGATGTGGAGTTTCTTGAAAATCAATCATGGGATGGCTTGGTAGATGAATCCTCAAGAACTTCAAGCAAAGTGCCTACTATTGAAGAGGAAGAAGATGATATTAGTGATCGGTAAGAAGATGGAGCAGAAAACAAAGATTGTAGACAAAGGCAAAAAGGAAAGCAACCCTTAACATGCTAAGCAACAGCTCCAAGCACTTCAAGATAGCCCTAGGCTAGTATACAAAATAGTAGTAGCAGCAATACTAAAAATTCAAATCCCACTCTCACCTCCCTATTGCCAAGAAAGACCAAGAGTTTAAGGGAGATATACAAAGATGAAAGGTATGAGGAAGATTATGATGAGAGTGTAAATTTTGCATTATTTTCTCATAGTGGTCCAATTTATTTTGAGGAAGCTATGAATAAGGAGAAATGGTGTAATGTCATGGATGAGGAAATAGATGTTATTGAAAGGAATGAGACATGGGAGTTAACTACTTCTCCTTCCAAGAAATAAGTAATTAGAGTGAAATGGGTTTACAAGATGAAGTGCAATGCTAAAGGAAAAATAGATAGGCATAAGGCACGTTTAGTGGCTAAGTGCTAGAAGCAATAGTATGGTAGAGATTATAATGAGACGTATGCCCCGATTGCAAGAATGGAAACTGTGCATGCTATCATAGCAATTGTAGCCCAACAAAAGTGAAAGGTATATCAAATGGACGTGAAGTCCACCTTCTTGAATGGTGTATTGAAAGAAGAAGTTTATGTGGAGCAGCCACCTAGTTATGAAGTTGTAGGTGAAGAACACAAGTTGTATAGATTGAAGAGAGCTCTTTATGGGCTCAAGCAAGCTCCAAGAGCATGGTATAGTAGGATTGACTCATATTTGATGAGAAATGGCTTTAGAAAAAGTAATGGTGAGCCCGCACTTTACATCAAGGCAACAAATGGTAATATGCTGATTGTTGTCTTGTATGTAGATGATTTAATCTTCATTGCAAATGATAATTTTCTAATTGGTGAGTTCAAAGAGGCTATGAAAATGAATTTGAAATGATAGACCTAGGTCTCTTGAAGTACTTTCTAGGCATAGAAGTAAAAAAAATGCATAATGGCATCTTCATCTCTCAAGAAAAATATGCAAGGTAGCTTTTGGAGAGATTCAAAATGCAGAATAGTAAGGCATCCCCAACACTACTAGTAGTAGGTCTAAAGTTGAGCGAATAATATTACAACAAAAGTGTGAATCCAACACTATACAAGAGTATGGTTGGAAGTTTGATGTATTTTACTGTAACTCGGCCAGACATGATGCATGCAGTAAGTTTGATTTCTAGATTTATGGAAACACCAAAGGATTCCCATTAGCAAATGGGAAAGAAAATCTTAAAGTATGTGAATGGTACCAAGGGATTTAGAATTTTGTATATTGTAGAAAATGATTTCAAGTTGGTGGTTTATATAGATAGTGATTGGGCTAGAAGTTTAGATGATAGGAAGAGCACTTCCAGATACATGTTTCATATGAGATTGGGTGCAATTTCATGGGCATCCAAGAAGAAACCTATTGTTTCTTAATCTATAGAAGAGGTTGAATATATAGCAGCAAATGCAATAGCATGTCAAGCTATTTGGTTAAGGAGGATCTTGACATATTTGAATGAAAGGCAAGATGATGGAACCACAATTTATTGTGACAACATCTCATCAATTGCATTGTCCAAGAAAATTTAAAAAGGAAAATATAATTAGAATTGTTGACAACATTCACAATTTTAAAAAGTAAAGTTTAATTAGAAACTAGCCTCCAACATTATAGTTTAAAAAGTAAAGTTTATTTTTAGAAACATGATTTAAATGGAATTTTTTACATGGTCAAAAAATCAACCGGAAAATAAAAACTGGTAGAAGTCTTACAACATTTCCATTTCAAAAATAAACTTCGGGAGCAACCCTCCCACAATAAGCCTATAGACTTAACAAGTGAATTGTCTTAGAATATTTTGAAAATATAAAAAATAATAATAATAGAAGAACATATATATTTATTCTCATTATTATTTTAATTAGTTTCTAAAGTAAACAATCTAAATGAATTAATTGAGGGGGTAAGGAAAATTGATTTAACATATTCATAAATTAAAATCTAATATAAATAAAATTTCAATTTAAATGAAATTATACACAATATGCATATATTATTTTTCTTTTATTATATAAAATTAAATTATTTCCTTCAAAATATTGTGGTTTCTTCAAGGGTTGGGTTTGGCATTTGTTTTAAGTATTTTGCATTTTTTTCTCAAATTTGACAACTCTTTTGTTAGCTGGTGAGATTTTCATGGATCCAAGTTTTCTTAGCATGAAAATTTAAGAGATAAATGGCACATTGGAAACACAAACAATTTTCATGTGAATTTTCATAGGATATTTTAAAAATATAAAAAATATTTTAGTAGGGGAACATATAAATTATTCTCATTATTATTTCAATTAGTTTCTAAAGTGAACAATCTAAATGAATTAATTGAGGAGGTAAGGAAAATTGATTTAACATATTCATAAATTAAAATTTAATATAAATAAAATTTCTATCTAAATTAAATTATACTTAATATGTATATATTATTTTTCTTTTATTATATAAAAATAAATTATTTCATTCAAAATACAAGAAAATTAGCCATAAAGTAACTATTAGAAGTCAACATAACCTCCATTTAACTCACTAGATTTGAAGCTCATCAAGCCCATGATTCCAAGAAATGCAATGAAACTAGAATCCCCATGAATTTGGATATCGACTAGACAGGTAACTTACACCTTTTATGGTCTCTAGTTAAATCACCAACACTACCCTTTGCTCACATCAATCCAAACATCCATTAATCTTTAGTAGCCACAAACCATCATTATGAGAAGAGTTTTCACCAACACTTTTGTTCTTCCAAGTCTCAGAGTTGACATGTGGAAGAGAACTTCCCTGTAAGGAACCTTTGACTGGAAAATCCATCTATAGAGTTCTAGCATGCAAGGACGTACAAGACCCTCCTAATACAAATATAATCAAAAGAGTACCATCGCAAAGTCCCCAAACCTACAAGAGAAGCTTATAAAGTACCTCCTACATTATGCTCATAATGCAACAACTCCCATAGATTTACAAAACCCACACCCACTATCTAAAAACCCCATACAAGTCCCCCATGAAACTGAACAAAAGCCCTTAGCAAATCCAAAAAAAATCGGGAGGGAGAGGCCTCGTCGCAAATATCCAATGAACAATAATCTCAAAAGAGGACATGATTAGGATCAAACCTTAGCTTGCATGCACTCAAAACCTGTCACTTACCAAATATTTTTTATTGGTATTTTTTGAACTTTTCATGAGTTATTGCTTGATAGCACTGATATTATATTTATCTAAAAGACTATTATACATTAGACTTCAACAGTGAAATGAAATGTCCTAGTCACAAAAAAGAATAGCCAAAACTTCCCAGATGAGGAAAAATAGATATGATAGAAGATTTACCATGTTTAGCTCCAAGGCTGTAGATGGATTTGTCTCTTTCTGTGGTAGGGGAAACAGAACCCATTGCCTCAAATCCAAAAAGTTTCTTTTGAAGTATCATTGAATATGTTGCAACACAAATAACTAGTGTCATAGTGGAAATAAGGTATGTTTACTGGAAATAAAGAAATCATTGTAGTAACTCCTCAAAGGAGAAGGGGCATGAAGAAGATGGGAAAAAGCTCTTATGAGTCGCTCACCCTCTTATAAAGATCAAAGTAGTGTTCAAATTCATACAGAAGAGAATGATTGAGAAAATTTAGAAGGGAAGAGAAGAGTGGGAGATAATGGAGATCAGAGGCACTTGAATGGGAGGCAAATGGGAGGCAAGTCATCAACACGCTACTGACCCACTTTTGTTTCCAATAGATTTGTTTGCAAGTGGAAGAAACATTAGAGTCCTTATTAGCAAGAACCAATGAAATATGGACCTAATGCAGATGTTATCAAGGATGAGATGACTCATGAGATGTACTGCCAATATGTTAGGCTTGTTGATCCTTGCACCGAAGAAGAGAGAGAGAGAGGAGTTTGATCAATGTAATCACTATTGTAAAACTGAAGAGGATGAAATGAGCTAGGTAATTTTGATAAATCATATTGCTTTGAAAAACTTTGGCATCCACCAACCAAGAGCGTTGGATATGTTGTTTTTTATTTGGCCAATGAGTTTAACATGCATCAATGGGTGCAAGACAAAATTGTGTCTACTAGTCAAATTTAGTTTTTATAATTGAAAATAAAAGTGGCAAAAGCACATGTTTAACAATAATAATAAAGTTATACTTACTATTTTATTCTAAATCCTTATTAATATAAAAAATCATTAAAGTGATCTCTGTGATAAAAATGATTGTAATGATGATTAAAAAGTTACTACATTCATTTGTACCTCATACATTACTATTAGCGATAACTGTTGCACCTTTTTTTGATACAAATTCTAGTTATTATTATAATAATAACTAGGTGAATAAATGACTGTCAAACATACTCACATCATTAAAATCTTCCTATCACTACCACTATATATATATATATATATATATATATATATATATAATATCCTCTTATTTTGTGTTTACATATAACTTATGTCATTATCTAAATTATATTCTTTAACAAAAAGTGTAAAGACATTAAAATTAGGTCAACATAGAGAACACAAACACAACTTAATATTTTAGCTACTACACAATATAAAACACCACAGTACCAATCACACATGGTTTCCTCCTCTAAGTGGCTAGGTGGTTAAGTCTAATGAAATTAATATAATCCTCTTATTTTGTGTTTACATATAACTTATGTCATTATCTAAATTATATTCTTTAACAAAAAGTGTAAAGACATTAAAATTAGGCCAACATAGAGAACACAAACACAACTTAATATTTTAGCTACTACACAATATAAAACACCACAGTACCAATCACACATGGTTTCCTCCTCTAAGTGGCTAGGTGGTTAAGTCTAATGAAATTAATACTAATCTACTCTTCACTAAGACATTGATTGTTAAGATAATGTATTACCCAAAAAAATAAAAATAAAAGACTTCATATTTTTTCAATTTGTTTAAAAATATTGTAGACAATTTATAGAAAATTGTATATAAAATTTTTCTATCAATTTATTATTTTCTTCAAGATGAATTATAGATATGATTCAAAACATTAATGAAAAAATTGACACATTTTTCTAAAAAAATTAAATGTAAAAAAAAATTAATATAAGTCTATAAAAACAATGATACCAATTTGAATGGTAGTTTTATTTTCTCTCCCCAATAGAAATTAATTTGGTTTCAAAGATAATTTCATTTACAAACTATCTATCTTTTACTAAATAGTCTTTAAAGTTATCCCAAAAGATTTTCTAACACCATTTTCCTTGTTTAAGAAATGAACAGCAATCAAGAAGTGAATTGATAAAAGCGTGTATCATTTCTATTTGTTTGCCCGTATTAGGCCTAAAAAAGAGATATGGAGAAGAGGATGTGATGAATAATTATCTGGTTAACATAATGTGCGCCTCTTCACCAAACTCAACAAATAGAAGCTAACAATGGATAGGGCATACAAAACTTGCAACACATAAATAAGCCAAAAAAATTGAAAGGGGCAAAATCCAAATCAGTGTTTGTGGCTCGATGAAACCTTAAGCTTACTACATAAGCCACTCCAATCCATTCCCAATAAGGTTTGGGTGTCTGAAACCTGACACTTGCAGCTGATTTTTTCAGTGTCGCTTTTAATTCTCCTTCCCTATTTACAGCAATGTTGTCAGAGAATAATAGATCCTGCAGAAACCACAGAAGTTGAATATTTGCTAAGAAAACTTAAGAGAGAAAATTCCAAGTCATATGCTTCAGCTTCGTTTCTCTTATCAAACACATAAGAAAATGTTAAAGCAACATTTTAACATTTACCACGTTATGATGGTGGATGCTAATGAGGAGTACATAATAGTTCTGTGCAAGCTTTAATTTTTCTTGAACCATGGAAGCATCCTCAAGACCTTTATTCTTTCTCAAATCTCCCACAACTTATCATAAAAAAACTATTTCGTAAAAAACTATTTCATTATAAATCTTTAAAACAAAAAATTTATTGATTTTTTCTCTATTGCTATTGTGCATTTCTTAATTTGTATATACCTAATAATTAAATAAAACAAACATTTGATAGACGAATTATATTGACATGACTTCCACAAGTAAATGAAAATTTATTTAAAAAAAAAAAAAAATTGACAATGACAAACTTATATATGTCTAACAACTTATCATAAAAAACTATTTCATTATAAATCTTTAAAACTAAAAATTTATTGATTTTTTCTTTATTGCTATTGTGCATTTCTTAATTTATATATTCATAATAATTAAAAAAAACAAACATTTGATAGACGAATTATATTGACATGACTTCCACAAATAAATGAAAATTTAAAAAACAAAAAAAATATTGACAATGATAAAAATGGGAAAAACCATTTTAATGAAAGAAATACAGAGTGCAAGTTTTAATCCTAGACACATTTATCTGGAACAACATACATGTGATGTGGTGTATAGATAACTTCATTTTTAAAATGATCAACAATTTTAACCCCAATTCTACAACCGCATGAGAATGCAAATAGAAATAAGCATGAAGATCACCTCACATACAAATGGGTGTCACTTTTATCATGGCTGGAAGCTCTAGAATGCTCATTCCCCACCCTCTAATCCACCATAGCAAGTGATCAAAGCCCTATGTGGCTTGACCCATGACCAAAACATTATAGATTCATGATTTCTTGCCAAAACAATAGATGATTCCTTTAGGCAGTGCATGATCTAGATTCCTGTATGCTTTAAGCTCCTCTACACATTGGGTTCTTGTAAGTACCATACAACATCAGGACTTGGTAGTATGGAATGAAGAAATTTGCCTCCAATGGTGCTATTATCCTACAATTATAGCGTTAAACTTGGGCATGGAAGATGAGCTCTAACATTTTGACATTGATCTTCAATCAACTCTTTGACCATCCATGTATTTTGGGTGTGAAGCCCTTATAATTCAAATGCTTGCAAAAATTGGTTCAGAATTCATTGGAATCCCAAAGTTACAAGATCTCAGTGTTGTGTTCTAGAAGAAAATTTAAAAAGGAAAAATATAAATAGAATTGTTGACAACATTTACAATTTTAAAAAGTAAAGTTTAATTACAAAAAAGTAAGTTTAATTAGAAACCTACCTCCAACATTCACAGTTTAAAAAGTAAAGTTTAATTTTATAAACATGATTTAAATGGAATTTTTTACATTGTCAAAAAATCAACCCAAAAATAAAAACTAGTAAAAGTCTTACAAAATTTTCATTTAAAAAATAAACTTTGGGAACAACGCTCCCACAATAAATCTATGGACTTAACAAGTGAATTGTCTTAGAATATTTTGAAAATATAAAAAAATAATAATAATAGGAGAACATATATATTTATTCTCTTTATTATTTTAATTAGTTTCTAAAGTAAACAATCTAAATGAATTAATTAAGGGGTAAGGAAAATTGATTTAACATATTCATAAATTAAAATTTAATATAAATAAAATTTCTATATAAATGAAATTATACTTAATATGCATATATCTTTTTTCTTTTATTATATAAAATTAAATTATTTCCTTCAAAATCTTGTGGTTTCATAAGGGTTGGGTTTGGCATTTGTTTTAAGTATTTTGCATTTTTTTCTCAAATTTGACAACCCTTTTCTTGGGTAAGAATTTAAAAAATATTTTAGTAGGGAAACATATAAATTATTCTCATTAGTATTTTAATTAGTTTATAAAGTGAACAATCTAAATAAATTAATTGAGGAGGTAAGGAAAATTGATTTAACATATTCATAAATTAAATTTAATATAAATTCAAATTATCTAAATTAAATTTTACTAAATATGCATATATTATTTTTCCTTTATTATATTAAAATAAATTATTTCCTTAAAAATCTTGTGGTTTTGGTTGAGTTTGACATTTGTTGTAAGTATTTTGCATTTTTTTCTCTAATTTGACAACACTTTTCTTAGCTCAAAAGGTTTTCATGCATCCAAATTTTCTTAGCATGTATATTAAAGAGACAAATAGAATATTGGAAACACACAAACAATTTTTATGTGAATTGTCTTAGGATATTTTGAAAATATAAAAAATATTTTAGTAGGGGAATGTATAAATTTATTCTCATTATTATTTTAATTAGTTTCTAAAGTGAACAATCTAAATGAATTAATTGAAGTGGTTCAAAAAATTGCTTTAGCATTTCCATAAATTAAAATTTAATATAAATAAAATTTCTATCTAAATGATTTTTTTTGATAGGTAAATGGCCGAAGCCTAGGTTATTTATTATTATTAAAATTAATTATTATTATATGTTAATCATGAGTAGATTTGAACCCAAGACCTCCCGATGAGAGGCTCACAATTTTTCGATGCATTGTAGGCTCTTGCCTTATCTAAAATATACTTTTATTATTATTATTTAAAAACAATTTATTTCCTTCAAAATCTTGTAATTTCATCAAGGGTTGGGTTTGGCATTTGTTTTAAGTATTTTACAATTTTTTCTCAAATTTGGTGACCTTTTTCTTAGTTGGTAAGATTTTCATGTATCTATGTTTGTTAATAATGCAAATTAAAGAAACAAATAGAATATTGGAAAGACATAAACCATTTTCATCTTAATTTTCTTCTGATACTTCCATAATATAAAATATATTTTAGTAGGAGAACATATAAATTTATTCTCATTATTATTTTAATTATTTTCTAAAGTGAACAATCTAAATGAAAAATTTGAAGAGGTTAGGAAAATTGCTCTAGCATATTCATAAATTAAAATTTACCATAAATAAAATTTCTATCTAAATGAAATTATACTTAATACAAATATATTATTTTTCTTCTATTATAGAAAAATATAAAAAATTACATACATATTTATTTATAAACAAAATCTTAGAATTTATTACCTAAAATTTAGTATAACTCTACATAGAAAAAAAGTGTTTGAACTTATGATTTTACAAGCTAATTTTTTTAAATAGAAGATAAGGTTTCATGTATAATTAATCATAAAGAATTTAATTAAATAAATAAAAAATAGTTACTAATTATACTATTTTTTCCTAATCTTATTTTTATTTCTAATATATTTACTAAACCTTTAGTTCCAATAAAAACAAATTTAAGAAAGGCATGTACTAATGTAAAGTAGATGAATGTCTTCTCTTAGATGACATATCTATATAAGCTATATTGAAGTCTATCTTATTTTCTAAAATGTTAACAAATTTATTTATTTTTGAATTTTTTTTTTTACTATTTCTATATATTTCAAAAGTTAAACATTTATATGAATATAAAATAGTTATTAATAATGTATTATATAATTTAATATTTAAGTTGATGTCAATTTATTTAATATTTAATAATTTAAAGGTGCTCTATTTAAAGACATGTATCACAATGTTATAACAATTTTATTATTTGAGCAAAAATAAGCAAATCATTCCTATTGGCTTATTGTTGCTTTTACAAAAACATGCAACTACTAGTTAATAGCTCTTTTGTAGCACTATTAGGACAAGGGAAAAAAAACACATTCTAGTCATTAAATACCTAGAATATATGAGTGTATTAAGTTAGAGCTTTGAAACAAAACTAATATTTAACTTTTATTTTTACCTTCTATGTTGAACATTTTTATTATATTTTCTTATATTTTAAAATTTAAAAGTTAAATATAATCACAGAATTATTAAATGTTATATTTTCCTTCTTGATAGTAATAGTTGACAAAGTAAAATACTTTTTTTAAAACAAACATTGGCCATACTCCATTTAGCTAATGAAACACAAATAATTGACCCTAAACAAATCAATGAAACTAGAACTAATTGAACATAATAATAATTTTAAAAATAAATTAGATCGATACAGATATTATGGCATAACTGGCTACAACAATGTTACCACAAAAACTATGTATTTACCATTTCCTGTTCCTGTTAGCTTTTTATGAAAGAAAGTGATTGAGATCTCCTTAACTCGGCAAGCGTGACTTTGTTATAGCCAGATTTCATAAGCAATCCAGGAATTAACATAGAGGGATTCCGAAGTGCACTCCTGCAATCGATAATAGTGTAGCCTACTTTGTGTATTCTTGAACATAATGATTGGAGTTGTTTTAGTTTTACTTTCCAACGAACAAATTTTTCAACAAAAGTTCCATTAAACAGGATGATGCTTGCTGGGGAGAATACCTGTATTTCAAATGATGATATTATTCAATGGCTTGCTTTTGAATAAATTTTATGCTATTGATTGCAAGGTTTTTAAATCTCGTCATCGTTGACTCTTCAGTCCTGAAGTCACATTTATAACTTATGTCTACTCCCTCCCCGCTGATATTTAAAGCAAAGTAAGAAAGAACACAGATTTAGATGCACTTTCTTTTATTGATAAGTTTGTAATTAAAGTACAGACTGATCAACAAAGAAGAAGCTCGGATACAACAGTCAACATTCATGAGAGAGATCTCATGCACAATCTCTGGATAGCAACATAATAAGATCTTCTGGCCTACTAGAAAAGCTTCCAAAAGACATAACTGAACATTCATGACAGGCAGACAAGGGAATGTAAAAGAAGCTTTCGGATTGAATATCCTGTGTAAAGTAAATCCCTGAAAGGCATGCTTTGAACCTCAACAAGATGAATAGACATTTCATGAATGTCTGATGGTTATTCAAATATGCATGGAGACTTTAGAAAACATTAAATGATGGATAGGACTGATGAAAAGCATCACAAGAAGGCCAAAAAAATTGAGGCTCCTTGAACAACACATAAAGCAACATGAGTTTGAATGGCACATGATGCTGATGTCGAATAAAAGTCTAGAGATGCATTATATGTCCTCATTGGAATATCCTGGGATAGAATAGAGAAATATAGTAGAGAAGGAAAATAATTACAATTGCCTAGGACATGAACTTTAAAATCTTGTTTAGACACATGTTTACAATGATATACCCAAATGTCTCGAAAAGACCCTCGGAAAAATGTCACCAAACAGTAGATGACCTACAACTTAAAAGCAAATGAGAATTAACAATTTCTCAAGAAACCTTATGTTGGCATAATCTTGAAAATTGTTCATACAACTGAAAGCATGCATTTCTTTTAGACAGCATAGAACTATAGAAAGAGGAAACGTGTACTGCACAAAACTATAACAAGAGAGAATAGGAGAGTCTATAGCTATTAAATGATGGACATACAATTGGAGAAAGTAGACCATCAATAGGACTCTTCTTATGAAAGTTATACCATTTGTTCATAGTGTGTAATTTCATTCTTTATTCTTCTTATACTGACTTTCCATAGACTTTTAGAACGGCAAGATAATTCCAATGAAATTAAAAACCAAGATAATAGACAGGTATATGAACTTTGATTTGGAAATTTTGACGCACATTCAATTTGACTGCCATGCCGATGTTGGAAAAAAACAATGGTGGACTCACTTATATTTATTTCCTCTCCTAAGGCCAGTTGATACATCAGTACAATGAGCTTTAGCAGTTCTAATAACTTTGTCATTAAGGCCAAGGAAAGAATTTTGGAGTTTATAGATGTCAAGTTAAAATTTAAAAGTTATATAGTAGGTATGCATAATTCTTGGATGAGCATGCATGAATAATAAAACTAAATAAACAAAATGGATCGATGAATTTTCATGCAGTTTTATGCTCCTTAAAGAATTTTTAATTAAAGTTTTTGAATCCTTCTTATTTGTCATATCCCTATCTTGAAACCTTACTTGCATCATTACCTTCTAAAAGCAAGAGATGTTAAGTGTCAAAGTTCTTGTCATTAGTTTAGAATAGATAAAAGCAAAGATGAAGATAGACTGGGAAGAAGAGGAAGAGAAATGGATAGAGTGGAGAGGGAAAGGGAGATGTATCCAAAATACAAAAAATTTGAAATTCTTGCAAACATGAAGAGATATAAAGTGTTTGGGTTATTGCAAAGCTACCAACTAAACAATTGATTAGAGAAAAAATTTGGTTAACAAAACACATACAACTGAAAACCTCCAATACATTATTTGTAGATTCATAGAAGTGCAATGAATAATTACATTGGCACTGAATTTTTTTTTAAAATTTGGAACATACTCTTGCAAAGAAGACATAAGAAGTGAAAACATAGGCAAAATGGGAAATGGATAATGTGATAGCATCAAGGAAGCATGCCTAAGTGTTTAAGAAAATAATCATGCAGGCTATTGTGTCATGGGTTAATATATTTAAAACACATGTTCAACATGGAAAGGTTGATTATGCATGTGAAATGTTAGATGTAATCAAAAGAGAACATTGTTTCTCAGAATGCAATGCTTATAAGATATGCTCAACATGGGTTTGGGGAAAAGGATTTGAATATGTTTCAGACAATGCAGTGGACAATGATGCTACTTGATTGTATTAATTTTGGGAGTTTTTAAAGTGCATTTACTACTTGTGAAACTTTGGAGTACAAGTAAGATCCTGTAGAAAAGAAGGACCCCTCCTTTGTCAAAAGTTGTACAATAAATAATGTCTCTTTTGGCCTTTTGGTTTGAGAATAACTGATTCTTGAAAATTATTTCTTTTCTACTTATATCCACATTTTTCTCTCATGTTACTTCCCTAGAATTAAGTATTACATCACTTATTAAAATATGTAATGATTTTACTTTATTATAATGTTATATTAAAAGGTTGAATGTATCTAAAATTGACATGTGTCACTTATGAGAATTTTTGGTCCCTTTTGATAGATCTACACTCAGTCGGTTGTAAAATTTCACCCTAACAAAATTTATTAAATCACTCAAGTTAAGATTTAAAAAACTTGATTTTGGACAACATATCCAAAAATTTGAAAGATCCAATAGTGGAGATGAAAGTTTTTGATTAAGAAAAACAGGTTTTATAGGGATTCTGAAACCCAAAAGTTTTACAACATAGAGATTAAAAAAGTCCAACAAACACACGAAAAGCCAAAAAGAACAAAAGACCAAAGACATAGTGGAGATGAAAGTTATGTCCCCCACGTTGAGGTTATTTTTTTGGGGAGAAAATTCCTAATTATGACCGCTGAAGAAATGTTTTGAAAAGATTATCATCTACTATTCTGTATAAGTTCTTTTCTAATGTATTTTAGGCTTGCAAAGGATTTGATGTATTTTGAATTATTTTTGTGCCTAATATAATTGCATAACAAAATCCTCTGAATGGATGAGTAGCTGCTACGCTCAGGTCAACATTATGTCAAACAGTTTAAATACATGCCTCAACTTTTCTCATACTATATTGATTTCTCAATAGTGTTACCCATTTCTGGCAATGTTTTAGTGTATTCTTATTTTACAAGACACATACTCCATTGGAATGCTTGGGGTTGGGAATCATTTTATGAGGCACAAATTACATTTTATTTACATTTATCTCTATTGATTCATTTATTTTTCCTTAATTAATTAATCTGCAAGCACAATTAAAAAAAAGAGAACATGGATGTCACCAGTTGGTTTATATATGTCAATGTTTGTAACCATCTTGAAAGCATTTATATTTATATTTAGTTCCTTTAAATAAATTTTGTAACCATGACATTATAAATAAATTTTGTAACCATGACATTATATCGTTAACCCAATAGTGCACAACTAAAAGTATTTGAATAACTATATTCTCATTAAGAAACATATTTCTAAAAAATCTCTCAAATATTTTCTTTATATTATTAACTTCTCCAAGAATGTATATTTCCATTGAAAAATTTCTTGTAGTAATATGAAACTAAGAATTCTAAATTTTCATACCTTATATTTAGAATCAGGCAAGATGAGTTTTCAACTTTTATTTTCAAATGTTTGGAAAAAATAACCTTCGGAGTTTAACATTCTTGAAACTATAAAATTAAACCATTGGAACTATACTTCTAAAATAAACCTTAAACTCAAATTGCCTTCATATTCTAGGGATCTTGAGTCATATTTAAACTTTGGATCTGCACTTTTGAACTAGTGACCTCAAACTTTGAATTTGAACCTTGAACTATGAACTTTGAAGTGTGAACTTAGAACTTTGGGTTGTGAATCTACATTTTGAATCTTTGAACTTTGAACCTTGAACCTTTTTTTTTTTCAAACTTCTAGTTCAATTCAACCTTGGGGCACTGCCCCTTAACAAATTTATAGTTCACAAAAACATCATTAGCAATAAAAACCCACAAGCTTAGACTTTTGATTATGAATCTTGTAAAAATAAAGTGAATATCATTACATACAAATATATCATATTTAGAGAAAATATGTATTTGTGATAAGTTAGTCCAAGCCAACTACATACTAAGCCCAAGGGCATAACTTTGACCCATTTGGCACTAATGGTGGGTGTTAGGCATCCAAACAAGGTGGTTTACTTAGTGGGAAGCTTGTTTCTAGTTTTGCATCATATCTTCACCAAAAGGTTCTTTGAGCATCTTCCCCTTAACTAGTAATACAATAGGTTGTCCTAGTGGTACTCCCTTTTGTAGTCTTTGTAGGAAATCTTCTTGCAACTCATGATGAACTTCCTCAAAACTCTAACAATGTTCTTCTTTGTTTCTTGATTCCATGTTATTGAGATTGCCTTGATCGTACTTCATTTTATTTGATGATGATTGTTATTTATTTGTATTGATTATTTCTTTTATTTTATGAAATTGACTTCTTTTTATGAACTTATCTCCTAGTTCCCATGATTCTTTACATAAAAAATATAACTTTCTCTTTTTCAACTCTTCTCATTGCTTGCAAGCTTTCTAATCTCAACACATGTGTGCACATTCAAAGTTCTTGGTATAATGAAAACATTTTCATGTTGGAAATTCCTTTGTATTTTGTTCATCTCTATCATGAAATCATTTTCAATGGCTTCTTAAGGACTTGTTTCTTGTTGAAGACATTTCCAAGTTTAGAACAACTTCAAAAGCATCTTCAAGCTTTCCTAGTCTTGGAGCACTAACCAATCCTTTAAGTGGTTCCTTTGATCTATCTACATATAAGTGGATAAGTGAGTCTATCCTCATCCATTTTTGTTACTCGCACTGATATTGTTTCAAATTCATTAATGTAGCTTTCAAGTGTTTCATATTGTTCAATATGTGTTAGTCTTTTGAAACCTTCTTTCCATAAATGTTTCTTTGAATTTCTTATATGAGGTAATATTTTCATGACCGCGGGTGTTTTCCGATGGTACCATGATTCACATTCTATGCCTACTAGATGAAGAATAGAAAATTGAAGTGTATCTTCCACAATCATGGGGTTAAATGTTAGGTAAGTGTTTAATGTTTGCAGCTAGTTATATGTCATGATCTTTTATGATCCATCAAAGTTTGAAATATCCATGTCTTTATTAACATGTGTCCTCGGTGACTCCCTTCTCTTATCTTCACAAAATTCCTAAATGAAACTACTGCCCTAATATGAGGTTCTAGTTCTACATAGGCTCTTTCTATGTCCTTAGTCCAGTGCATGGGTTGTTAAATCCCTTCTTTATCTCTTAATAAATTTCTCCTAAGTAAGAATGTAGGTCATGGTACCTTCATCCTGGAAGAAATATTTTTATTCTCCAAGTTACTTGAGCTAGTGTCTCATATGTGAGTATTTTGACCCTTCAGATTATTACTATTAATTAAATTTCCCATATTTTGGAGTGTTTGGAGAAGTTCTTGGTTTGATTTTTACATTTTATGTAGAAATGTTTGGAGAAGTTTTATATGAACAACTAAAGGAAAAAGGGGTAATTATTTTCAATTTGTGATTTTTTTTTTTTGTGGTGAAGGATGCATTTATGGTTATGATAGTTTCATTAAGCATAGAAATTAGATTTGTATTTTTAAGATTGATGTGTTGATATGCCATATTTAATATATGTGCTCTTATTAATTTGACTATTGAATTTCTATATTTCATATATTTTTTCTTCTCTTTCTTCTAATTTGATTGCCCATTAATGGAAAATTGTGACCATGTACCATTTAATTTCTAGATGCAAGTAGTTTTATGTTGAAGTGACTTATGCCTAAGGACTTGAGCTAGAAAGATGAAATATGATGACTTGATAGATGGAACAAGGTCATGCAACAAAATATTAGTTTGGTCATGTTGTATTAGGCACAAGTTTCATTTTCACTTTTATTGTATCACCAATTGTCATCTTGTTTTAGTTGATGGACTTCCTCTTCACACTATTAAGTTTGCAATTGTGGTTTTGACAAGAGTCATGATTTTAATTTGACATCTATGCCATGTCTAGTTTTCATTCTCATAAATATAATATTTTGGATTATACAACCCACTTTTGGGCACAACTATATGTATTATGAATGAAATAGACTTGTAATGATTGTGTATGACCCTTTTGTTTGAATAAATAAAAATGTACAATACACACACACACACACATATTAATACATATATAAATATATAAATAATATTTACTAATATTTACTAATAGTTATTTTAGTCCACTTTGAAGGAACACCTCAATCCCACAAAAATAATAATACCAAAAGCTATCCTCGAAGTCCTCCTCGAATAGCACACAAGCTCAAAAGGAAGGCAAAGAGGAAGGAAATCCACAAAAAAAACACTTTCAAATCTCTCCATCAATCCAACAAATAAAATTTCCAAACCTTCCAACAACAACTCTAGCACATAATATCACCCCCTCAGTAGATGATACATTCACCTCAATAAACCCTAGGCCTTGAAATCCTCTTGAAGGAGCCAACGAGGCATAAGAAGGAACTTCACCTTAATAGAATCCACTAGAGGAAGAAAAAGAAGAGAGCACATAGATCTTCCAAGGACAAAAACAATAAGATACTAGCCTCCATAAGGGGAAGAAGCCCCATACAAAAAAAAATTACTTAACAAAAAGAATGAACCAAGGAGGGCCCATTAAAATTAGCAGCATATTCTTGGCAGAAAACCAAAATAATCCACTTATGGTTCAAAGCATAGATCATCCTCAAATTCAAAACCTTGAAAGAATTTAGCCAATTGAGAGACATCAATGCCACAAAAATGAAACATCACTAGAACCCTTCAAGAGGAAAACACAAAACCCAGTCAGGCCAAGCAATAGTTCATGAAGCACAAGTTAACAAATCCCATCCCACTAGAGCAAGGAGGATCATGTAGAGAGATTACAAAATGGAGCATTAACTCATAGAGGGTAGATCCCACTAACCTTGCAATTCATACCTCCACACTTTAATCAAAGATCTAGTATGAAATCCAACTTGGGACAACTCAAACCAAAGGTGGTCTCCCCAAATGCCTCTTCCCAATGCTAAAATTAAATGATCACAACACTAGAGTTAGATTCCCCCCCATAGACCACCAACCCAACAAACACCAACAAACCACATGACAAAACATTTGGGTCAGACTCAACCCTACAAATAACACTAGATTTCCCATCATTGGGGACCAAAGGAACATATTACCCATCAGAGCATTGTGACTTGATTAAATAGATGTGCCAAGTAAAGAGGAAGTCATCAGAAGGCATAAGATAGATCATTAAATAGCCAACATCCCTCTTCTCTACACCCTTCATTTATTATAAACCAAAACATCCTTCCCTCCAAGCATATCTACAAGAAGCTAGCCAAATCTACACAACCCATCATCTGTCTAGATCTATATGCTTAGAATTACCACTTCCATTGGTGGATTCACTAGAAGTGGAACCCTAACCACTCCCAGACCTCCTCTTTAGCCACTCAAATAACATTTTTCTCTCCCACCCACAACACAGATACAATACTTATTTCAAAATATATTTTGGTTGTTGTAGAGGATGACATTAATATTATCAGTGTCCATAAATGTTGTAAAAATTAGGTCTTTACCATCATCAATATTTTTATGAGTCTTTGGAAAATAGTGAATTCAATAACAAGAAACCATTTTGTCTAATCTAAGACTATATGCAAGGTCAATATTCCAAGTTAGGATGAGTATACATTGCTACTATCCAACTCTAATTATCCCCTCTTCTACCTTCCTATTGTTGTTATAAATTAAAAGCTAAAGTTACTTACAACAACATTCAAGATTGAGACAAACTTGTAAATGAATGATATTATTTGTAGTAGGTTGTTCACCAACTCAAAGGGAAAAGAGCCAAAAAATTTCAAGTTCTGCATTTTTTACCGTGAAGGATGCATCAATGGTTACGCCAATTTTATTGAGTATGAAAATCCCAATTTGTCATAGAATAATTATTTTATGGTACATTTTCTAGCATTTTACTACATGTATACAATTGGTGGATAGAGAGTCAGTGAAAAATATTAAATCAAAAAAAGTTAAGGCACTTTACACATGAACTGATGGTATAATTAATTTTGATATTGAGAAAATAACATATTATTGTAATAAATAAGGCCCTAAAGTTACAAATGATGTCCATCAAGATTCATAAGATTTTTAAAATGAATAATATTATTTATAGAAAGTTGCATCTAACCAACTAAAGGTAAAAGGGATAACTGCTTTCAATTTGTGAAGTTTTTGTGGTGAAGGATGCATTGATGGCTATAACAATTTCATTGAGTGTAGAAATGACATTTGTATATTTGAAGATTGATGTCTTGGTATGACATATTTAATGTATGTACTCTTATTGATGTTTGGTATGAAATATGTAATGTATGACTTAATTTGAAGATTTTAAATCTATTTGCTTCATTCACCTCTAACTTGATTGGTCTTTAATGAAAAATGGTGGCCTTATAAAATTTAATATGTAGATGTGAGTAGTTTTATGTTAAAGTGACCAGTGTGTTGGAAATATATGAGGAGTAACTAAGAGGGGAGGGGTGAATCAGTTACTACAAAAATAAATCCTAGATCCCTTAGATGTTAGTACAAAATGCAAACAGATAACTGAATACTACTAAAGCTCAGTAAACATAGAGAATGCAGTAACTCAATAATAATTGGATTAGCTCGGTAAAAGATTAACATATAAACCATTAGATATTATCTATGATTACCATTACATTAACTTAGTCGAAAACACATAAAAAAAATAGCATGAACACTTTTGACACTAGGATTTAACATGGAAAACCAATTTGGGAAAAACCACCAATAGCAACTAGTTACTGATTTTCACTCTTCTGAAGTGA
The DNA here is from genome assembly GCA_028749045.1 of Cupressus sempervirens. Lineage (NCBI taxonomy): Eukaryota > Viridiplantae > Streptophyta > Pinopsida > Cupressales > Cupressaceae > Cupressus > Cupressus sempervirens. Next base: position 555,409,326 of record CM053791.1, read on the forward strand.
GCCATGTTAGGAGTAAACCCTATTAAAGGTTACAAAAAAAACTATTAGGTATGACACTATTAAAGGATTTAATCACCTTGTTAGGAGTAGCCTAGTTAGATGTCTTGAGAACAACTTAGAATAATCAATATTCATCACCTTAGTTGGCTAGAATCAATAGATAAGTTAATTAAGCTTAATATAAAAAAAAAAAGAGAATCCTTTGTTAGCCAACCCTGCTCGATAGAAAATAACTCTAAAAAAATTTCCTTTGTTAACCAATAGAATCTTGGTTAACACTACAAACTTACAAAAATCCTTTGGCAATTGAGTGAGCTCAATTAGCACTAGTTGCATCCAACTTTCTTTCATTACCCGAGTGAGTTTGGTTAACACTTGCTTTCTGCAACTTTTCTTTCACACCTGAGTGAACTCGGTAGACACTACCTTCTACATATTTTCCTTTGATGCTCAAGTGAACTCAGTAGACACTACCTTCTAAACTAGGAATGCTTGGTAGACACTAATGACTGTCTTCATTTCTCGAGTGAGCTCAGCATATACTGATTGATAATGATTAAGATATTTGTGTAACATCAAAGACAACACATAATTATTCAATTGTATCCAACAATCTCTCTCTTTGGCATTGATGGCAACACAACATGTCATAGCACAATAAAATTTTGGATTTTAGATTTGAGAAATCCCTCTATCAGTATGAGCTCTTCCTTTCACTGAATTCTAGCTGCAATGGCTATTACCAAGTTTATTTAGAACATTTTACCTCTTTTAGCACACTTCTTCTTTAGAAGACTTCTCCCTCTCTAGTTTCTAACTTTATTCTAGTTCAAAAATTTCTCAAGGATATGACAGTAAACTTCTTCCTCTTTGACAACACATGCCAAAGACTATAACTTTGTAAATACCAATGTACCTTAAGTACTGATTCATTTGCAATATGCCCTTGCCAATTATGTACCAGCTGATTGATCTTCAACAGGTTCTAGTTGATGGATTCACTAAACTTCATTTAGTGAATTTTAGATAGGGGAATGACCAGGGCTAACTTTCCTCTTAGATACAAAAATGCATCTTTAGGTAATGGCTTGCTGAATATGTCTGCAATCTATTCCTTTGTATTCATATATTCCAATCTAACTTCTTTATCTTGCACCAACTCTCTTAAGAAGTGATACTTTATAGCAATATGCTTTGTTTTGGAATGCATTACTAGATTTTTTGATATGTTGATTGCACTGGTGTTATCACACCATATGACAACTAGATCTTTGAATTCTACCTTCATTCCTTCCAACAATTGTTTGAACCAAACAATGTTAGAACAATTGACTGTTGTTGCTACATATTCTAGCTCTACTGTGGATTGAGATGTACAATTTTTCTTCTTTCTTGTTCAAGGCACTAGTCTTTTACCAAGAATGAATGCTCCACCACTAGTGCTTTTTCTATCATCAAGACTTCCTACTCAATTAGCATCAATAAATACTTTCAAGTCTAGATTGCCTCCAAGTTGGTACCATAAACCATAGTCTTCAATACCTTTTAGATACCTCATGATTTTCTTGATTGTCATCATGTGATTTTCCTTGGGATTTGCTGAGAATCTTGCCACTATTCAAACTGCTAGAGCAATATTAGGCCTTGTGTGAACTATATACTGTAATTTTCCAATCATTGATCTGTAAGTGGTCTTATCTACTTCTTTGGAATCATCATTTTTGGAAAGCTTATGCCCAGTAGAAATAGGTGTTCCAAAAGGTCTTGAATCTTCCATTTCAAATTTCTTCAGTATCTCCTTGATATACTTAGATTGAGTGATGTAGATACCATTCTTGTTCTACTGTATTTACAATCCAACAAATTTTTTTATTTCACTAAACATGGACATCTCAAATTCTTTACTCATTTTTTATGAGAATGCTTTGCATAAATCATCATTTCCTATAAATAGAGCTATTGGAAATCTGATTGAAAAGCTCATTGTTGAAGATCAAAGAGGGAGATTATTTCAAAGAAGGAAGTTTTTTGTTAAAAGAATGTTTTCAATCATTGTTTTGTCATTGATGTCAAACCTTCTATTTGTAGGAATGACATTTGCTTATAAGATCCAAGTACTATCACTTAGTTCATTGATGAAGAGGATTTGATCAACAAGATGTAACAAGAGCACCTAAGGGAAATGTTGAGTTATGATGTTGTAATGAAGTACAAAAATTAGTTAAGACAATGGCTAAATGATGTATTGATAACATACTCAAAGATATAGAGGTTGGTCACACTTAGAAACATAAGTTGTAACAAGATTGACTACAAATCTTAAACTAAGTTCATAAGTGGGTGTCGAGCAAGCTAGTTGAAGCCAAGTGATCTTTAGGTGCCGAGAAAAGTTCAAGTGTCAAACAAAGTAATAGGTGTCGAGCATCAGAAAATTTTAGTTGGTGCTAAGTGAAATTCGAGTGCTGAGCATTAGTAAAAATATAGTTGATGCCGAGTAACATGGTATGTGTTGAGCATTAGGATTTCAATAGTGTTGAGCTACTGCATTATTTTAAATGATGAAGATTCGCCAAATTTGAGGCAACAAAGTTTTTACCTTAAATTTTGTGAACCATTTGGAGGATAAGGATGATGAGCTAGTGGCATAGAATTCTATGCAAACTATTTTTTGGGCGAATTCAAAGGATTATTCAAGAAGTTTCTAAAGGAAACAAAATATGGGTTAGATACAATGAATTCTACCTAATCCATACAAATTGAAATTAAAGCAAGGAAGAATCAAATAGGAAAAGAAGTTCCAAACTTCCATTTAAGGAGTCACAGACCAAGTAGCAAATGCTGCTACTACTAGAGTGCCATATTGTGAAGTGGTTAGAAGGGTGTCAAGGAGCAGACATCTAGGAGAAGGAAAAATAGAGTATAGAGCCTCTGCTTCTACAAGTGGTCAAGAAGATATGGTTGTACTGGTACATTGATCATGGAGACTCAAGGAGACTAAGCTTGAAAGGAGGCAAGTTGTCAAGAGTTGCAAAGACTAAAAGCTAGGCAAATGAAGAAGAACTAAGAAGTGATCTAAGATCTGAAAGTTGAGTTGTATGCTATAATGGGGTCAAAACCCCTAATTTTTACTCTCTAGCAAGGTGATCCCACAATAATGGGTTCCACTTTTTGACCAATTTTGACATTGAAATCAATATTTTTGCAACAAACGTCACGTTCAACTAACTATATCTTGAAAACTATAAATAATTTCAAGATGACATAAACTAATGATTTTGAGTACTTTGTTCCTACTTTGTAACCATATTTTTTAATCTAAAAAAATAAATTATTTAGGTCAATTTTTTCATCTCCTTCCAAAAGTGGTACATAATAAAATTCAATATTTTTAAAGAGTGACAGTCTGTTTGACACACATAACTTTTTTTCTAGAAATGATAATGACATAATTCTTTTGGTGTTAGATTTGTAACATCAATATCTAGAGGATGCATTTTGGTTTGATTCATTTTGGTTAACTATTGTATAGTTTATGAAGTTTTGAAGTGACACAATTCGTAATTCAGACATACGTTTCGTTTGACAGAGATAATTTGAAGTCAATTTATCAGAAACCTTTTTTTTTTCCGAATAGAAAGGTATCTCAATAAGCTAGTTCCTACATAGTTTTCAAAAAAAATTTGACCTAATTTACTAATTTTCTCGAGGTGTCGAAGTCGGCTGATGTTGAATCGATAATGAACCTATAATGAGTTAAAACTCATATTTGAAAGTCTTAATGAATATAATATGCATTACAATTATAGTCATTGGAAAGCTTGCTCTAAGTAGCACAAATTGGCATTTTTTATTTTATACTAGGAGATCATTCAATCTCAATTTTAGGGGTCAAAAGAGCCAATTTCATTTTTTCTCCAGAAAACAACACCAAAAATTTGTAATTTGAGATGTTCGCACGGACACTATGTTTGTGTGAACACATGTTCACACGAACGTATGAGAAAAATAATCTGGTAGTTGGAAATTTAATTTAACGTGTTTGCGTAAACATGTATAATAATTTGTGTTTGTACAAACATACAAAAAAGGCAAATTTATCAAGATATCAAATGGAAAAGTGGAATTTTAATCGTGAAATTGCCATTACTAATATGTTTGCACAAACATATTAACAAGGTATGTTCACGTGAACATACCTTATTTAAACTCAATATGTTCGTGTGAACATATAATTATTTTATGTTCACACGAACATAGTTAGCACATTCGGGCAAACATACTTAAAATTCTATATGCAAATTTTTCATCATTTCACGATTTCCTTCATCCACCAAAAGTGGTACCTAGTATTGAGGGTTCACCTAGCAATTGTATCAGTTAAGATAGAAGGAATGTCCTATGGACTTAGGTTGGCCTAATAGCCATTTGTAAATCCCTTAACAGGGTGGCATTCCAAGTGAATGTTCTAAAGTCCTCTAATTAGGCCCACTTCTAACGGGGTGGATAAATCTTTTAACAAGGTCACATTTAATAGTGTGTTGTAGCCTTTAACAGGGCAAGCCTTTCATAGGGCATCACTTTAGAATAGTGAGAATTGAGTAGCATGTTATTGGTGGTTTTTTCTAAATTGGGTTTCCACATAAATCATTGTGTTATGTGTTGATATTTTATGTGTTATGCTTGCATGTTGATTTACAGTAACTTGCTGAATAGGAATGTTTAAGTTTGGATGAATGAATGGTTGAATGGGCTCACTACACTTAGTGAAAATGTTTGAATTGGCCATTTGGACCTTGAATAACTCATTCAACCCCCCTCAGTTATTCTAAAGCATTTCTAACAATTGGTATCAAAGCCATTTTCTGATTTAGTTTCAAGGTACTAAAAACAGGAAGATCTAGATGACCAAGAGAGAAGTTCCCAAGCTCAACAAAGATAACTTTTCTGCATGGCAGAGTCCAATAAAATTGCACCTTGGATCAATAGGTGACTATGCACAAACCTCAATTGTAATAGAACATGTAAATCCAACTGGACCTCTTACTGTAGATGATTTGAGCAAAAGGAAGGAGCACAATTAAGAAATGTTGGAGATTGCCTCTGCACTTAGCTATGCAGAATATGATGACATCAAAGATTGTGACACTGCATTCAAGATGTGGAAAGCCCTAACAAATATCTATGGAGGCGATAAAAATGTCCAAAGAGAAAAGAGAGAAAGCCTTAGAGGAAAGTTTGATGACATGAAAATGGAGGAAGGAGAAAATGCTGCTCAATACGCTGCTAGAATGAAAGAATTGGTAAGTACAATAAGAAGTCTAGGTGGTCAATTGAAAGAAGAAACTGTCAACAACAAATATTTAAGAACTCTGCCCCCTATCTATGCTATTGGAGTTTTATCCATACAAGAGCTAAGGTGTGTAAAAGGAAACACACTAACCTTTGAAGGAATAGTGGGAAGACTTATTGCATTTGAATTGTCCAACTTTGACAACTACAAACCTAAGAACCTTGAATCTTCTTTCAAGGCCAAGATGACAATAAATGACACTGAGGAGGAGACATCAAACAAGAAGATAAGAAAAGGAAAACATGCATCTAGTGATAGCAACACATATGATGAAGATGTGGAACAATTGGAAGCACTATTGGCTAGAAGACTCCATAGAGGCAAAGGTAAATTCAAAAGTAAGCTCCCTATCATATGTTTTAATTTCAATGAAGTAGGTCATATTGCTATAAGGTGTACAAAAAAGAAGAACTAAAAAGAAGGAAACAAGTACAAGAACAAAAGAGAAGATGATAAAAAAGACTACAAGGAAAAAGGAAAAAGATGCTACATTGTTGAAGAAGATTCTAATGAGAATGATGATGAAGTAGTCTATGTGGCCATGAAGGATGAATTAGATAAAGATGAAGATGAAGCAACAACATTGGTTACCTGTATGAACAAGAATGACTAGTGGATCATAGACAATGGATGGTCACATCACATGAAATGAGATAAAAATAAGATCATTACCTTTACTCAATATGATGGAAATAGTGTTAGATTTGGTAATGATGCTCCATGTCAAATCAAAAGAAAAGGCTCTATTAAACTTATAGAAAAAATTTCATATGATAATGCATACTATGTTGAAGGATTGAACTACAACTTGTTGAGTATATCACAGTTAGGCAATATAGGTTGCAAAGTAGAGTTTGGAAACAAAACTGCCAAGATTTATGACACTGATAGAAATCTAATAAGAAAAGGTGAACAAACTAGGAGTAGCTTGTTTTACCTAGATATGGAAGATGCAACTTGTCTTGTTGTTAGACTTGATGATGTGTGGTTGTGGCATAAAAGATTGTGTCATGTTAATTTTGACAATCTAATTAGCATCAGCGAAAAGAAGAAGGTCAGAGGGTTGCCTAAACTGAAGAAACCTAAAAACACAATGTGCAAACAATGTCAACTAGGGAAGATGACCAAGTCTAGCTTCAAAAGAAAAACATACACTTCCAAAGAAGTACTAGAGTTAGTCTATACAAACTTATGTGGTTCAATAGAAGTGCAAAGTTACCTAGGAGAAAAAAAAATCATGCTATTTGTAGATGACTATTCAAGGATGATGACTGCTATATTCTTAAATCAAAAACTTGATGCATTTAAAATGCTTAAGTGGTATTTGGCCAGAGTTGAGAAGGAAATAGGTAAGAGTTTAAAATTCTTAAGATCGGACAAAGGAGGTGAGTTTACATCAAAAGAATTTGAAGTATTCTACAATGACAAAGGTATCAAAAGGCAAACATCAGCACCAAGAACTCCACCTCAGAATGGTATTGCTGAAACAAGGAATAGATCAGTAATGGACTATAGTAGAACTTTGATGATGGAGAAAAATATTACTCTAAAGTACTAGAGAGAAGCTGTAAGTACTACTGCTTACACCCTGAATAGAGTCAAAGAGTCAAATTCAAGAAAGGTACAAATGCAACACCTTTTGAACTATGGTATAGTCATTCACCTAATGTAAAACATTTTAAAGTATTTGATTGTAAATGCTATATTCTTAAAGATGCTAGAAATGAAAAGTTTGATGCAAAAAGTGATGAAGGCATATCCCTTGGTTACTCCATTAGAAGCAAAGCATATAAGTGTTTGAACACTAACACTAACAAAATTGTGGAGAGTGCAAATGTGAATTTTGATGAGCATGCATAAGTCTAAGTTGGTGAATACAAGAAACTAGAAGATTATAAATCTTTTGTATACTTCTATGAAGGAATGACTATTGAAGATAATGTGTTAGAATTCTTTTAGAATAACTGAGAGGGGGGTTGAATCAGTTATTCAAGGTCCAATAATGTCCAATACAAATTTTTTAATAAAATAGGGGTAAATCAAAAGTACTAGCCTTTTTACTTTCTTGTCAAATCCTTAATGGCATATAATTGAAATTATCATGCATGTAATTAAACATTAAACAATCATGAGAAGTAAAAATGCATCACCTTATAACACAAAGGATTTTGGTGGCCTAGAAACCCTCTAGGAATAAGAAGGTAAAATTGGGGTGGGGATGAAACCCACAAAATTACTACACAATAGATTTCAACCACTTCTGACGGTTTTCCCTATTAAAGGCTTGCCCTGCTAAAGGCTTTACACACTGTCAGATGTAACCTTGTTAAAGGATTTCTACACCCTATTAGGAGTGTACCCTACTAAAGGACTTAAGAACATTCAACTTAGAATGTCACCCTGTTAAAAGATTTACATAGAGCTGTTAGGCCCACCCAAGTCCATGGGATTTACAGTCACCTTCTCAAAAGAGTCTTTTATCCCTCTCTAAGGATCTCCTATCCTTCTCCTAAGGATCTCTTATCCTTCTCTTGGGGATCTTCTATCCTTTTCTTGAGGCTTACCCACCTAGCTGTTAAGCTAACCTAGAAATCTAGGATTTCAATGTTTAATACAATGGTAAGAAAGTATTAGAAAGGTTTTGACCTAATAAAGATTGCAACTCTAACCTTGTAGATTTTAGATCACTCTTTAGTTCTTTTCTTTGCTTGGCTTTTCTTCCTTGCAGTGGTGACAGCTTGTCCACCCTTCAAGATCTATCTCCTTGAGTTCTTCCACTCATTATGCCAATGCACTTTATGGTCACTTGATCAACTCTGAGTCTTGATGCTCTTTGCTTACTCCTCACTGTGTCCTCTTCTTGACACTTCACACTAGCCTTCTCTTAGCTTCTTCACACAACCACATTTATGACCAACTCACTCTCTCTTGATCTCTGACCTATAACTCCTTGTAAAGAAGTTTTATTCTTCATTTTCTGCTCAAGTCTTCTCGCTTATCAATTTGAATTGATTTTCAAATTTTTTTTCCCTCCAAACTATTTCTTATAGAAAATCCATTAGTATTTGCCTTGAATTAGTTTGCATGGTTTACATAATATTCTATGACATCTACTCATCATCCTTATCATCCAACTAATTCAAAAAATTCAATGTAACAAACTTATCATTATTGATCTGGCGAATCTTTTTGTCTTATCAATAATGCATCAACTTGACATCATTGGTTTACTAATGCTCGACTCCTTCTGTGTTACTCGGCTTCTACTGCATTTACTGATTCTCGACACTTGAAGAATTTTTCTCAAAATCCATTACCCTTTTCTAATTTTTGGCACCCAAAGTCTTTTCCTAAGTTACTCGGCACTTGAACAATCTTTTGTTACTTGACACCTGAACAATCCTGTGTTACTCGGCACCTAAACAATCCTGTGTTACTTGGCACTTAAACAATCCTATGTTACTTGGCATCCCAAGGATTTCTCAACACACACTAAAAATTTTCTCGGCTCTCACAAATGAACTTAGTTAGGCATTACAAATGACTTAGTTAAACCTTACATCTTTGATGTGTCTCAGTGTGTCCATCCTCTGTTTCTTAGAGTATGTTATCAATACACTATTTCATCAATGGCTTGGCTGATCCTTATACTTCATTACAACATCATAACTTCAACCTTTTTGTAGGTGCTCTAGTTACATCTTATTGATTAACACCTCCTTGTCAATCAACTAAGTGATAGTATTTGGACCACTTTAGCAATTGTCATTCCTGCAAGTAGTAAGTTTGACATCAATGTCAAAACAATGATTGAAACTATTCTTTACCAGTTTAATTCTTCATTCAAATATCTTTTCAATCATTTCCAACACAATGCTACAAATCAAGTTGGGAATTAGCAACAAATCTTAGTATCAGCTGAGTCATAGCTAGTGAATACTGAGTTGCATTCAGAAGCTAAGCTATAGAATGTAGAAAATGCACATTCTAATTCTGAAAATAGTATACATGAGAGAAATAATGAAGTACCAAATGAAGAAGAACAAAATGACTCTGAAGGTAAAGGATCAAACATGGAAAGAAGGATAGAACCAAGGTTAGCCAAGTATGTAAGAAGACATCACCCTATAGATGAAATCATTGGTCACAAGGATGCAAGACTAATGACAAGGAATAGGCAAGAAATGAAGCATGTCTACTGAGAAAAGTTGAACCTAAAATAGTGAAAGATGCACTACAAGATGATGACTAGTATATAAACCTATGGAAGAAGAGATAGATTATATTGAGAAAAATGAAATCTGGACCCTAGTTCCTAGACTAGCTGATAAGAATGTAATTGGTACCAAATGGGTTTTTAGGAACAAACTCGATAAGAATGGTGAGATAAGAAGAAACAAAGCCAGACTAGTTTGCAAAGGCTATGCACAAGAAGAAGGACTGGGTTATGGGGAAATATTTGCCCTTGTTGCAAGAATGGAAGGAATAGAAACACTACTTGCATATGCTGCATACAAAGGTTTCAAAGTCTACCAAATGGATGTCACGTATACTTTTCTAAATAGTATACTGGAAGAGGAAGTGTGCATAGATCAACAAGATGGATTTTTTGATAACAAGAACAAGGATATGGTCTACAAACTGCACAAGGCACTTTATGGATTGAAGCAAGCACCTAGAGCATGGTATGAGAGACTACACAAATATCTTGTGAAGATAGGATTTGAGAGCACAGATGAAAATGAAAACTTGTACATCAAAGCTGAAAAAGGCAAAGACATTTTGATATCTAAAATCTTTGTTGATATAATATTTGGAGGAAAAGATGTTCTATGCAAAGATTTTGCTGATCAAATGAAGCATGAGTTTGAGATGTCAATGTTTGGAGAAATCAAGTTCTTTGTTGAATTATAAGTACATCAAATAAAGCATGGCATATTTGTGACCTAATCAAAATACATCAAGGAGATACTCAAAACATTCAGATTAGAAGAGTCAAAACCAATTAGCACACCAATGGCAACATGACATAAGTTATCCAAGAATGATGAATCAACTGAAGTGAATCAAGAATTGTATAGATCAATGATTGGAAAGTTGTAGTATGTTGTACATAGTAGACCAAACATTGCATTAGTTGTTGGTATAGTGGCAAGATTTTTTGTAGATCGAAGAGAAAATCACCTGATGACTAAGGTATCTAAAAGGAATTGATGACTTTGGTTTGTATTACAAGAGAAGTGAAAAGTTTGAACTGAGATCCTACATTGATGCAAATTGGGGAGGTAATATTGATGACAGAAAAAGTACCAGTGGAGGAGCACTTTTCTTGGGAAAAGGATTGATTACATGGACCAACAAAAAGCAAAGTTGTACCTCATAGTCCACTGTAGAAGCTGAATATGTTGCAATTGCTATAAATTGAACCAATCTTGTATGGATCAAACATTTGCTACAAGGTATGAAGGAAGATATAAATGAGCCTATGATAATTTTTTTGATAATACAAGTGCTATGAACATATCAAAGTACCATGTAATTCATGCTAAAATCAAGCATATTGCAATCAAGTATCACTATGTAAGAGAATTGGTGGAAGAAAAACAAGTGAAAATGGAATATGTTAGCTCAAAGGAACAAATTGATGACATCTTAACAAAAGCACTACCTAAAGATTCTTTTAATTATCTTAGAGATACCCCTAGCCAAGGCTACTTAAGAAAAGAAAAGACTCCACTACATCAAATGAGTTGATTGCTAAAATATTACACATTGATGCAGAGGATACCCACTTTAGGATTCATGCCTAAAATAATTGAAGTGTTGAAGTTCCAAATCAGTCACAAGCAAGGTGATAGAGGGGGAGAAATTGAAAGAGCCTACAAATGTTACACTTACATATTAAGATGTTGAAATGGTATGTCTTTGGCATTGTTGTCAAAGAGGGAGAAATAGTAGAAAACTTATCAATAATTGTTGAGAAGATAAAGAATGAAGAAAGAGGGAGTTAAGGAAGAAACTGATCAAATAAAGATTGAGAGAGAAGTAGATAGAAATGATCAATAGTTGAAAGAAAAGATGAAGAAGCTGATCAGAATAGAGAAATAATAGCAAAAGATAAGAAATGCATATAGAGGGAGAGAAGAAAAGAAAAGGATATAATAGCTAAGAGGGAGAAATAAAAATGAAGCAATTAGGATAGTGGATTAGAAGAGGGAGATGTGAAAACTGATGGTTACACAATTTTCTTTTTGGCATTTGATTTACTATTCTAACCTAGTTAGCATGTGGTTGAATAGTTTATTCTGATGGTTGATCAATTTGGTTTGCCATCAATGCTAAAGAGGGAGATTTTTGCAAAGAAGGAAGTTTTTTGTTAAAAGAATGTTTTCAATCATTGTTTTGTCATTGATGTCAAACCTACTATTTTTAGGAATGACATTTTCTTATAAGATCCAAGTACTATCACTTAGTTCATTGATGAAGAGGATTTGATCAACAAGATGTAACAAGAGCACCTAAGGGAAAGGTTGAGTTATGATGTTGTAATGAAGTGCAAGGATTAGTTAAGATAGTGGTTAAATGATGTATTAATAACATACTCAAAGATACAGAGGTTGGTCACAGTTAGAAACATAAGTTGTAACAAGGTTGACTGCAAAGCTTAAACTAAGTTCATTAGTGGGTGCCGAGCAAGCTAGTTGAATCTAAGTGATCTTGAGGTGCCGAGTGAAGTTCAAGTGCTGAGCAAAGTAACAGGTGCCAAGCATTAGAAAATTTTAGTTGGTGCCAAGTGAACTTCAGGTGTCGAGCATTAGTAAAAATGTGGTTGATGCCAAGTAATATAGTATGTGCTGAGCATTAGGATTTCAATAGAGCCGAGCTATTGCATTATTTTAAATGATGAAGATTTGCCAAATTTGAGCTGATAAAGTTGTTACCTTGAATTTTACAAACCATCTGGAGGATAAGGATGATGAGCTGGTGGCATAGAATTCTATGTAAACCATTCTTGGGTGAATTCAAAGGATTATTCAAGAAGTTTTTAGAGGAAACAAAATATGGGTTAGATACAATGAATCCTACCTAATCCATATGAATTGAAATTAAAGTAAGGAAGAATTGAGTGGGAAAATAAGTTCTAGACTTTTATTTAAGGAGTGACAAACCAAGAAGCAAATGCTGCTACTGCTGGAGTGCCAAATTGCAAAGTGGTTAGAAGGGTGTCAAGGAGAAGACATCTAGGTGAAGGAAGAATAAAGCATAGATCCTCTACTTCTAGAAGTGGTCAAGAAGAGATGGTTACACTGGTACATTGAGCATGGAGACTCAAGGAGACTAAGCTTGAAAGGAGGGCAAGCTATCAAGAGTTGCAAAGACTGAAATCTAGTCAAATGAAGAAGAGCTAAGAAGTGATCTGAGATCTACATGTTGAGTTGTATGCTATAATCAGGTCAAAACCCCTAATTGTTACTCTCTAAAAATTATATTAGTTAGGATAGAAGGAAAATCCTATTGACTTAGGTTGGCCTAATAGCCATTTATAAATCCTTTAACAAGGCAGCATTCCAAGTGAATGTTCTAAAGTCCTCTAATCAGGCCCACTTCTAAAAGGGTGGATAAATCCTCTAACAAGGTCATATTTAATAGTGTGTTGTAGCCTTTAATAGGGTAGGCCTTTCATAGGGCATCACTTCAGAAGAGTGAGAATTCAGTAGCATGTTACTAGTGGTTTTTCCCAAATTTGGTTTTCACATAAATCACTGTGTTATGTGTTGATCTTTTATGCGTTATGCTTGCATATTGATTTACAATAACTTGCTAAATAGGAATGTTTAAGTTTGGATGAATGAATGGTTGAATGGGCTCACTAAACTTAATGAAAAAGTTTGAATTGGACATTTGGACCTTGAATAACTGATTCATCCCCCCTCTTAGTTATTCTAAAGAATTTCTAACAAGAGCATCATCAAAAAATATTTCTACTAAGACAATCTTCTTATCTGGTCCTTCCTTGATATACAAACTACTATTATAATTAGTTCTTTGAAAACCAATCTGTACCAAGTAATTATGGAGTCTTTCATACCAATCTCTGGGAGCTTGCTTGAGACCATATAATGCTTTATGTAGTTTGCAAACCATGTCTCCTTTGCTAGGATCTACAAAACTTTTTGGTTGTTCAATGTATATTTCCTAATCAAGAATTCCATTCAAGAATGCAGATTTAATGTCCATTTGATATACTTTAAATCCTCTATGTGCTACATATGCTAGTAAATTTCTGACACCTTCAAGTCTTGCCACAAGAGAAAAAGTCTCACCATAGTCAACATCTTCTTCTTGAGAATAACCTTTGTAAACCAATCTTTCTTTCTTTCTTGATGCGTTTCCATCTTCATTTAGCTTATTTCTAAATACCCATTTTATACCAATTACATTTTTATCCTTTGGTCTAGGAACAAGAGTCCAAGTTTTATTCTTTTCTATCTGTTCTATCTCTTCATTCATTGCTTCAGTCCAACTTTCATTTTCCAAATTCTTTTTTAACACTTCTAGGTTCAAATTTAGCAAGTAAACATGTACCTTTTAATTTTTTTTTTTTCATTATTCCATCTAATTTGATTTAATTATCTAATCAGGTGCATGATGTCTTCTGACATATCTTGCTAACATAGGATCCTTGGTCTTTGAATGAGTTCCACCATCTTCTTCTTGAATTTTAGTTTCAATCTTAGGTCCTTCTATTTATGACTCAGGTCCATCAAGCTTAGTTTGAACTAGCTCGATAGCTTTTGACTGTGAATTGGTTCCTTGCAGCTCGGGTTGTACTACTTGCAACTTGATAACTATTGGAGTTTCTAAGGACTTGGGAGTTGAAGCTTATTTTCTCTCAGATAGATTTTGAATGGTATTAGGTTCATAATAAACAAATCTTTTGTAATCTTTAGGTTCTTTGTTGCTTGTTTCTTCACTCTTTTCTGCAAATTCATCAATTATGACATGTGCACTCTTTATAATTTTGTTTGTGAACAAATTCAAACATTTTTATGCTTTACTTTTTTAGGAGTATCCTAGAAATATTCCTTCATCACCTTTTACATCAAATTTTACTTTTTTAGATTCTTTCAATGTAACATTTTCTGCCAAATGCTTTTAAGTAACTTATATTAGGTTTGTAGCCATACCATAGTTGATAAGGTGTCTTGTTCGAATCTTTCTTCAACTAAAATCTATTCAAGGTATGAACTACAATGCTGATAGCTTCCTTCTAGTATTTGAGAGAAACATTATTTTCAATTATCAGGGTTCTTGCACAGTCCATGATAGACCTATTTCTTTTTTCTGTTATACCATTTTTCTGTGGTGTACTAGGGGCAAATACTTGTCTTTTGATTCCTCTTTGAATGCAAAAATTATTGAATTCATGGGAGATGAATTCACCAACTATGTCTAATCTTAGGCATTTCAACTTCTTTCCAATTTCTTTTTCTACTCTTGCCACATACCACTTGAATTTTTTAAAGGCTTCTCATTTTTCTTTTAGGTACATTACTATCATCATTCTAGAATAGTCATCCAAAAAGAAAATGAAAAAATTTTCTCCACTATAACTCTCTATTTCAATAGGTCCACATAAGTCTATATCAACAATTTCCAAGACTTCTTCTAACTGATAGTCTTTTATTTTGAAGCTTGTCTTTCCCATCTTACCAATTTGGCAATTCTTGCATAGACCCATGTCAGGCTTCTTCAAACTAGGAATACATCTTACTTTTTTATGTTTTCTTATCTTAGCTAGATTATCAAAGTTCACATGAAATAGGCTTTTGTGCCATAACTAGCTTTCCTCTACTTGAGCAATAACACATAAACAATCATTGAGATCAAGGTAAAATAAAATACCTTTTGTTTCCTTGCTAGAACCAACCAAATTTCCTTTTCCATCTAGCATTTTGGCCTATCCATTCATGAATTCTACCTTGAATCCAATGTTATTTAGTTGTGCCACACTTAGTAGATTATGCTTTACTCATTCAACCCAATAAGTATTATCACACACAAGTTCTTTAGTTAACAAAATACATCCTTTTCCTTTTATGTTACAAGGTTCATTGTTTCCAAATCTTATACTACCTTCATCATAGTATTCCATATGCTTAAATTTTTTCCTGTCACTAGTCATATGATGTGAGTAGCCACTATTAATAATCCATATATCTTTTTTGCTAACATGAGAGATAAGTGCCATCTTATCTCCTTCATCATTTGATTCATCTTTCACAATCTTCACTATTATCAAAATCTTTAGCTATGAAACAAGATTTCTCACCTTTTTCCTTAAAAGCTCTTATAGTTCTTGGAGTCCTTCTTGCCTTTATGCTTATTGTTTTTCTTTTCATCCTTAATTTCCTTGTTTGGACACCTAGCAACAATGTGACCAATTTCATCACAAGGAAAAGCAAATCAAAGGAACTTTACCTTTGTACTTTCCTCTTCCTTTGGAATACTTCCTTGCAAGTAGGACTTCAACAACTTCAAGATCATTGTCTAAACTTTCTTCTGATGATCCATCTTCACTTCCTGAGTGACTAGATTTTGACTTTTTACCCTTTTCTTTGAGTGAAAGCTTAGCTTTAAATACATATTCAATATTCTTTGAAGCAAGAACATAGTTATCATAATTTTCTAACTCAGAAGTTGTTAATCTTCCAACTAGAGCATCCAAACCTATCTTGTTATTTGGATCATATCTCATTTCTTGAATAGAAAATACTATAATTCCATAAATGGGAAAAAGAGTTCTAAGTACTTTACTTACAATAGTTTCCTCCTTGATGTCTCCTCCAAATGCTTTGATTTCACTTACACTAGCCTTGATCCTTTCCACATATTTTTCAATGTTTTCATCTTCTATCATTTTCATTTGATCAAATTGTCCTCTAAGGATTTCTACTTTGGCTCTTCTTAAATTGTCATCTCCTCCATAGGTATCTTTTAGTTTTTTCCACATTGAAAAAATAGTTTTGCAATCTTTTACCTCATCAAATTTAGCATAACTGATTACAGATGCAATATCAATCATCATGATATTACGATCCTTCTTTTCATCAATGTCTTCAATTGATAATGTTCTTGTGGGAGTCTTATATTCAACATCAAGATACTTACAACCTAAATCACTAAGGGTGGCCAGATGTAATCTCATAAGTCCTTGTCATGCTACAAAATTGTCTCTATTCAACTTGGGAATCTCTCTTTTGTTAGGCATCCTAATCTTTAGCTTAGGTTCTTGAAACCTTCTCTGTAAGCACCAAAAGCTCTAATACCAATTGTTGAAAATATAAGAGGAGTAATTAAGAGGGGAGGGGTGAATTAGTTACTAAAAAAATAAATCCTAGATCCCTTAGATGTCAGTACAGAATGCAAACAGATAACTGAATAATGCTAAAGCTCAGTAAACACACAGAATGCAGTAACTCGGTAATAACTAGATTAGCTCAGTAAATGATTAAAAAATAAACCACTAGATGTTATATATGATTGCAATTAATTTAACTTAGTTGTGAACACATAAAAAAAATAGCATGAACATTTTTGACACCAAGATTTAATGTGAAAACCCAATTTGGGTAAAACTACCAATAGCAAATAGTTACTAATTTTCACTCTTTTGAAGTGAGCTTTGTTAGGAGCCAACCCTATTAAAGGTTAAAAAACAAACATTTAGATGTGACCTTATTAAAATATTTAATTACCCTGTTAGGAGTGGCCTGGTTAGAGGTCTTGACAATAATTCAATAGAATTGCCACCTTGTTAGAGGATTTTCAAATAGCTATTAAGCCAACTCCATTAGAAGAATTAGATTACTGCTACAATGGTTAGAGAGTAACAGTGAGATGACCTAATTTGACTACAACTAATTTGCTAATTTTAAATCTTTGTTCTAGTTTATATTTGATCCTTCCTGATCATATATGGCTTTGCTGCACCGCAAGGATATTTTGTTTATCCTTCAAATTTGTTTCCTCTTTTCATCATTAAGTCTTCAATCACATCTTCATACTTGCACTTCCACACACTTTAAAATCACAACTTGACCTTATAATTATATCTTCCACTTTGTCAAGTTGGCTCAAATACAACTTAGAATAATCAATAATAATCACCTTAGTTGGCTGGAATCAATAGATAAGTTAATTAAGCTTAATACAAAAAAATAAGAGAATCCTTCATTACCTGCCCTTTCTTAGTAGAAACTAACTCTAAAATAATTTCCTTTGTTAACCAACAAAAGCTTGATTAACACTACAAACTTACGAAAATCCTTTGGA
This sequence comes from Cupressus sempervirens, assembly GCA_028749045.1. Classification (NCBI taxonomy): domain Eukaryota; kingdom Viridiplantae; phylum Streptophyta; class Pinopsida; order Cupressales; family Cupressaceae; genus Cupressus; species Cupressus sempervirens. The sequence continues at coordinate 555,427,012 of CM053791.1, forward strand.
AACTGAGTGAGATCGATTAGCACTGGTTCCATCCAACTTTCCTTCATTATTTGAGTGAGCTTAGTTAGCACTTGCTTTCTACAACTTTCCTTCGACATCCGAGTGAACTTAGTAGACACTACCTTTTGTATATTTTCCTTTGATGCCCAAGTGAACTTGGTAGACACTGCCCTTTGAACTAGGAATGCTTGGTAGACACTGAGGACTGTCTTCACTGCTTGAGTGAGCTTGGCATATACTGTTTGATAATGATTATGACATTTGTGTAACATAAAAAAACACACATAATTAATCAATTGTATCCAACACAGTGCCTATGTACTTGAGCTAGAAAGATGGAACATGGTGGCTAGATAGAGTGAACAAAGTTGGGCAATTAAAATTTTAGTTTGTCATGTCATAGTATGCACAAGTTGCCTCTGCACTTGCATTGCATCATTAATTGTCATATTGTTTGTGTTGATGGACTTCCACATGATAGTATTAAATTTGTAATCATGGTTCTAATATGAGTTACAAACCTAATTTGACTTCTATGCCATGTCTAGTTTTCCCTCATACAAATATAATATTTTAGGTTATACAACCCACTTTTGGGCACAATAGGTACAATTAATGAAATAGACATGTAATAAATATGTATGGACCTCTTGATTGACTGAATGTAAATGTACTATATTATATATATGTATGTATGTATGTACACACATATTTACTAAAATGTAATAGTTTTTTATTAATTATTAATTTAATTTGTCAAATGACTTTTCAAACTTATATGACATCAATTAATGGTCAAATAAATGTTGGTTCTAACTAACTCACTAATATCACACATTTAAGACCACACACACATTCTACCTCCTCTCTCATCAAAATCCAATGATACACTTTGAAAATTTAATATGCAATAAGTGGTCCTTGTTCGCATTATGATAAATTTAGAGCCGGATTGGAGAAATAATAAATTAGCTGGAAAGGGGATAATAACCATGATAATTATGACTCTTCATGTAAATCATAGGTCTGCAACCCTGGGAAAGATTTGGGGCAATTTTTTACAAGCCCAAAGAATGCAAATTTCACATTATTGATGGCTTTTGGGGATGTTCTATGGAACTATGATGACATGGTAGTAGAAGGGTAATGGTAATTTTAATCAATTAATTAGTCTTTTGAATACCAAAAACCTTTATTGCTGCAACTAGAATAGGAAGGCAAGAAAGTTTTTTACTCTAGTTTTTTTGAGAAAGTTGTCATGGGGTGTGAGTGGTATGGTTGTAGATCTCTGTGAGGAAGAAGTCATCAAGAATGTCTATGCTAGGATTGAGCCACTGAGAATTGAAGAAAATTTCAAGAAGGACAAGGTGGTGTGGACATGCCTAAAGGAAGGTGGGTTCATCCCTATTATGGAAAGCATTAAAGGATATGAAAACAAAGTGGCCTAGCATTTTATGGACTCATGGAAAAACCATTGGGTGAGCATTGATGGGGTTTCCTTTGAAGTCTCTGAGGGGCTGATTGCTAATGCTATAGATATTTTTTTAGAGGGTAAGAGCTAAAGAAAGGAGCCTAGGGTCATTGATGAAACAAGCCTATGGAAGTTATTTTATTTCAATGAAGGCCATGTCTGCTTGCATGGTGGATTTGGTAGAGAAAATCTCCAAGAGCCATGGAATATGGTATGTTACATTATAATGAGGTATGTCACCCTTGAGGACAAGGTTAAGGTTTGTTACTACTAACATTTCCCTATCCTAATCACTTTAGGAATAGGGAATGTATCTCTTTCCATTATTTTCTTCTTCATTCTATGGAATACTATGTTTGGAACATCTACAAAAGTGTGAGGAAGGGAAAGTTATATTGTCTACTACAAAGCCCTCATTTTCTAACTATTTAAATTTTATAAGGGTCTCCATCCCTAGATCCCCTAACCAAATCCTTCCCCTCTTAAGATCATGGAATTCTCCCAAGCCCCATCCCCTTCCTCCAAAACCCATACTAGAAAGGAAACCTCGGCCACTAGAAAAAAGTTAAAAATGGAATATATTGAATTTCTTGATGTGGAAAGCACTCACACCACTACTAAGAAAGGTGGTAATAGGTCAAGTAAAATATCGAGGGAGAAAAAACACTTAGCCACCCTAAACAAGGATAAGCCAAAATTTTTTGATTCCACTGATAACTTGGGTTGGAAAATTGGACCCAAGCCCAAGAGGAAAGCCACCAAAAGGAACTATGGGGATCAAAAGGATGAGACTAGATAGTGTGAAGATGTTGTTGTAGAGCACATCCATGATCAGACCATGATAATCCAATGGAATGCTTAGAAGCCCTAGGAAGTTACCTCAATAGAACAAGTGATTGGAAAGGTTTATTTGAAGTTTGAAAGGATGTAGAGGTCTTTTGGTGAAAATTGGCCCAGAGGCCTAAAATATAGCCTAGAAACTAGGGATTGAGGGTGAATAGGGTTGTGTGTATTTTGAGGTTTCCTAAATTTGGATTCTAGAAGCATTAGGTGATAAATTTCAGAATTCTAAGGTATTTCATGGGGCTATTTGGAAGAATTTGGAGAATGGAATAAAGTAGTGTTACTAGACCTAAAAAAAATAGGCCTAATAAACCCTTTTTGAATATAGTCAATTTTAATGGTTATTGATGTGACCAGAGGTGTTAGGCTAGGTCAAGAAGGATATAAAGGCTATCTAAAACTTTAGTAGAAACCAAGGATGCTAGAGAGAAAGTTTCTAAGAAAGTTTTAGGGTTCCCAAAGAAGGAAGGGCTAGTAGGACTAGTGCCTTCATAAGGGAGATTAAGTCTACACCAACCCAACTATACCTAGGAGGAAAGTTGGGGTAAGATTCTTGGAGGCTAGATTGGTGGAAAGATTAAGAAAATAGGATCCATTGGATGGTTAAAGGATTAGATCTTTAATTAGGAGGGGTTAAGTGTTATAGCCCTAGTCCCTCTCCATCATATAAATTCTCTCTCCTCACTTTAGTTATACATATTAGATGAAAAGGATATTATGATTTTGAGGAATTCCACTTTTGGAGATTACATAGTGAAATTACCTAATTTGATCTTGTCTACCCTAAATGACCTCAATAGTTTGACTTGAGTCAGAACTAGAAGTTGAAGGTCCTTCCTAAAATCATTTTTTCAAGTGGATAGTTTGTCATTAAAAAATCCTAGCCTTGGATAATCTTCAAAAGAGAGGAACTCAGTTAGTTAATATGTGTGTTTTATGTGAAGCTAAGGGAGAAAATATTTCATATGTTCTTTTCTCATATCCTTGTTCTTGGGAAATCAAGTAATGAATTCTAGCCCTTTTTAATTTTTAATGGTGTTCGAGTAATAACCCCTCAGAGGTGGCCAATTCTTAGGATCTTTTGTCTAACCATATCTTCTTAAAATAAATCTAGTGGAAGTCACTTTTTTATAGGAGCTAGGCAAAATGGAAATAAAGGAATAATTGTATATTAAGGGGAAAAAGGAAAGATGATAATTCATTGTTGGATACTTTAACTCATAATATCAAAGGGAATATGATTATCATTCACCCTTCTAGACATAGTTCTCCTCAAAGATTTATGGATTGGGACATTTCCAAAGTTTCAACCTTATTGACCTTATTGACTATTTAATAAGATACAATTCTACTAAGGTTGGTTTACAAAAAAAAGAATCAAATTGACCCCCTTCCCCTTCCCCTACCCCAAAACTCTAGTTCAAATTAAATTTTGATGGTTCATTTCTTAGAAATATGCATCAGGTAGGAGGGTGTGGCCTCATTGAGAACTTTAGAGGCAATGTGTTAATTGTGTGTGCTCTTAATAAATGCATCCTGATGTTGTATATGGTATAGATGTTATCCCTTTTTCAAAGTGTCAAAATTATGCATGGAAAAGGTTACAAGAAAATTATAGTGGAAGGAAATTCCCTCAATGTAATAAATACCTTAATAAAAAAGATGACGTGGGCTAGCATGGAAGGGATTTCATTAGCAAGAATTTGTGGTTAATTGATATAGCATATGACATTACCTATTAGCACATCTATTGTGAAGGTAACAATACTATGGATAGGCTGACATCTTTGGGAAGTACACCAAGTACTTAAAGATTTGGGAAGACATGCATTTGATTCCTATGGAAGCTCATGTAGTAATAATGCAAGATACTTCCCTTTTGGGTACTAATTATAATGCAAAAATGGATAGTTAATGGGATCATATTTTATATTATTTCTTAGGTTTTGGGTTGGCTTTCCTTTCACATTTCCCTCTATGATTTTTTCTTACTTGGTTTATGATGTTTCCTTCTTCACTACAACTTTATATCACCTCAATTTGAAGTTAATGGAAGATCAAACCCACAGCTCCCAAGAATCACCTACATGCAAACACATGTCATAGAAAGAGGGAAGAAAAATCTTTGGAGGTTGGAATTCCTAGATCCATAAATGAGACATTCTTGACGAGCAAAAAGAGAGATTTCTATAATCAAGAGTGAATGAATAAATTACAAACAAATCAATCCTTTTAAAAGGAGATAAAAACCCTAATAAGTAACTAACCTAGGTTACATGATAATAATTAATAAAAGAATTAATTATCATGTTAATATTTGATTGAAAAGATCATTTGAAAAGAGATTGTTAAGAAGGAGATTGTTGAAGAAGACTATGTGTTTCAATCATTATTTTGTCACTAATGTCAAACCTGCTATTTTCTGGTAAGACAATTTCTTACAAGATTCAAGTACTATCACTTAGTTGATTGATGAGAAAGATTTGATCAATAAAATTTAGCAAAAGCACTTAGAGGAAAGGTTGAGATATGATTATGTAATGAAGTACAAGGATCAATTAAGACAATGACAACATGATGTATTGATGATCTACTTAAGGTTATATAATGGTTAGCTACACTTAGAATGTTTAGAAGAACAAGTAAAATAAAGTTTGTCTACCAAGTTTGACCGAGTAGATAGTAGGTGTTGAGAAAAGTTAGCATAAATTGAGCAGAAAGTTAGTTAGAGCTGAGTGAAAGAAAATTCTAATAGATGTCAAGCTACATAGTTGATGCTGAGTAAATTTCAGTTGACACCAAGCACTAATAAAATTTAGTTGACGCTGAGTGATTTCATAGTTGATGTCGAGTGATGCAGTATGTGTCAAGCATTAGAAGATTGATAATGCCAAACTGCTGCATTATGATAAAGATCAAAGATTTTCCAAATATAAGCCAACAAGTTTGTTTTCTTGGAACTTAAGAACTAGGAGGGAGATAAGATTGATGAGCTGGTGGTGCAGAAGTTGATGTAAACCATTTTTAGGTGAATTCAAATGGATTCTAGGAGAAGTTTCTAAAATAGACAAGATATGAGGTAGATACATTGTATCATACCTAATCCATCTAAAACCCTAATTTAGATGATGGATAATGAGTGAGAAAATATTCTAATTTCCTTTATAGAGAAATGTATGGTCATGAAGAAAAATAGTTAGAGAGGTTGGTACCATGTGCAAGAACCTAAGGAGGAGAAGGAATTAAGAGTTTTGCTTCATCAAGTGACTAAAGAGAAGAGTCTGCAATGGCATGCCAAGAAAGAAGGCTTAAGGAGATGAATGCTTGAAGGGTGAGCAAGCTATCAAAGCTACAGAGTATGAAAGAAAAATAGAATTGAGGAATGAATAGAGATTTGTAATCTACAAGTGATGTTGTAAGTTATATCAAATCAAAGCTCTATTGTTACTCTCTAACAATTGTATCAGTCTAGGGTAAATCCTTTAGATTAAGGTTGACCTAACACTAGTAAATTTAGCCCTAAATTTTGATGCAAAAAGGTCAAAATTGTAACCAAATTTGGTCGAATAGACGACTAAACCTATTGTCAATCTTTTTTAGTTAGTTTTTTATTAGAGTCATTATGCGTCAAAATGTTTACTTCCAAAAGGTCAGCTTACCGAAAAGAGGTTCATCAATTTCATTAGTTTAGCCTGAACTCTTATTTCCTCATTTGAGTCCATCTCTAGTCAAAATTTTGATATAAACCCCTTGAATTTTTTGACAGTGAAGCCAAATGTTTGACAGAAAAAATGACCAAATCGCAACCAAGACCCCTTGAATTGTCATCGAAATTGTGACCAAGACCCCTTAAGTTTCTACAGTGGTACCATACGTTCAATAGCAAAGGGAAGACATCTTCATCAAAATTGAGACCAATGCTTGGTAGAAATTTAGACAGGCTGTGCCAATTATTGGAAAAACTTTGCTCTCATAGGAGCCTTCTAAATTGCACAAAATTTGATTCTAAAGCATAATTGCTTAGTGCATGAGACTTAGGGTATCATGCACATTTCTACCTCAACACCATTGATTCGTTCATCACATGATTTATTTCATACAAAAAAATGGGAAGGAGGAAGAAATGTGCATGATATCCTAAGTCTCCACTGAGCAATTATGCTTTAGAATCAAATTTTGTGCAGTTTAGAAGGCTCCTATGAGAGCAAAGCCTTTGCAATAATTGGCACAACCTATCTAAATTTTGGTTTTTGAGACAACATTGCTTGTGAATACTTAGCATATAAGCTACCTGCGAATGGATTGTACTTTGAATGGAATTAGTATGAAAGGAAAGAAATATTTTTTTATGATATCAACTCAAAAAATGGATGTAATAAATATGACCAAACAATCTAAATTCAAAGTATGATAAAACGAGTTCTAAAAATAGTAAAAATGAGCAACAAATCAAGGATTGAAAGTTAGAGCCAATATTAGAGCTTATTAAATAAAACAAAATTTGTTTAAGTTAAACAACCTTTAACAAAAATATAGAAGATTAATACTCATTCTTGATAAAGAGAAAAATATAGAAGATTAATACTCATTCTTGACAAAGAGATATTGGATCCATACAAGGGACAAACCAATGGATAAAAAAATTGAATTGTTGCAAGGAGATGACGAATATCCACCAAGAGTCAAGCCATAAGAACCATTGAAGCAAGAGCCACATTTTAAGAAGAGGCATAAACAAAATCCACCAATAATCTAAAATGGTTTATGAATTGAGAAAAGAAATATATGCTAATAAATAATGTGCAAAGGGTTATTCAAATAATCTTTGTACAAGATATTTTAAATGTCATTTAAATTTATAAATAATGTAATTTGGTCAATGAAGAATCAAAATTCTATATATTAATGTGACATTTTAAAAAAAATTGTTAAAATTTGAGGGAGTAAATGTTGGTTGTATGCTATTATGCATAACTAATTATTAGTAAAACTTATCATATAATTAACAAATCTTTATAAATGTATGATTATTTTTTAAATATGTAATGAAATATTTATTAATTAGATTAGTTAAGAAGGTATGTAAAATTTAGAGATTTAGAATAGAGCTAATCAAGGAGATTAAATATCAGTTTTATATGCATCCTTAAGAAGGTCAGATAAAATGTTCCAAGCAGATTCTCAAACTATTCAAGTTTCAAAGATAACAATAACAATGTTGTATGTTTTGGTGATTTTCTATCTTTTAGTCATCATAGCATTATAAGATGACTAGATCACCACTTGATGCTGATTTGATCAACAATGTTCACACCAATGCTTTTGTGACTAGTCTTTTGGATTTGTAATTATGTATGTTGACTCGATCAGCAACTCCTTTTTGTGTTACTCATCGGTGTTTGTTTCAGCTATCGGTTTTGGAAGATTCAACAATCTATATATACAATGTTCGAGTAGATGAGGTGTGATCAATGAGTCTCTTTCTTGCTCACTCATTTAGTCCATCATTAAAAAGAGACCAAAATGAAAGTGCCCAAATTAGAATTGCAGGCCTATGGATGTGATACAAATGCTAGGTGTTTGGTCTTTGGGAAGGAAAGAAGGCAATTAAGAAAGGAAATTGCAATATCTTATGGTATGCACCTCAAGGTACTCGAGATTAATTTCATACATATAACATTTCCTTACAAATACATGAATGGACTTTAGTAAATCAAATTTTAGATTTGGCTGAAATGATGACAAAGAGACTTGGCAACATATTAAGAGAAAAAAAACAAAGAATGATATTTGTATCTGATTTCAAAATCCCTAAAAATGCTCTGCTGATTATATTCATTTAAAATTTATCATCATTTTAGTATCTGCTTTCCAATCTTGATTTACCTGCAATGTGATTCTCACTTTAGTATTTCATATTATTCCACCCTCTTTCATTGTCTTTCAATAGTTCTTCTACTGATTAATAATTCCCTCTCTTCATTCAACTTGTGATCATGCATTACTTTAGATATTATTTGAAAATCAATCACCCATTGCCTCCTTTTGTTATTCTTAATCAATCTTAACATCATTTTGTTATTCTTAATCAATCTTAACATTGGCCAAACATTTAGTAATTTGAATCTATAAACATGTGAATGTACAAAATGAGATGGCAATGGATATAAAAAAAGAAGACAAACCTAGGCATTGGCTCTAGAAGATACCAATACATTCAAAGTGTGCGAAAATGCTAAGCCTATAATTTTCTTTTGGTGGCCTTTAAGCTTCATTTCTACCTAGTTAGTTTAAACAAGTTTTTAAAAGACACATGTTAGAATTTGCCATCTTTAATGATGCACTAAATGAGTGAGCAAGAAAGAGACTCATTGATCACACCTCATCTACTCAGACATTGTATATCTAGATTGTTGAATCTTCCATCCCAATTTCAATGATGTTATTATCCTGAGGGTGAAAAACTAGAAAAGTAGCTACACGAGGAGATGCCATGAAGGTAGTCATAACCTGCTATAAACACTCATTAGCAAGCACACCATAGAATATTTTCTCAAAACTTTGGTTGAAAAAAGGAAACAAAAAACTTGATAAGGAACCCAAGTGAGAATATAAATTCTAAATTGATCAGCTTAGCAGTCATGTTGAAGAGGAACATATTTTCAAAAGATGCACCTTGAATGTCATCATATTGAACAAGGAGACCTTTCCACCAAAGGCAAAAATTACATAGGAATCATTCTTAGACAAAGCTATGCAAGTATCAACTTCTTCTGGATTCGTAGTACTGATATCATTAGTCATCACAATCCCACTAGTTGGCTACCACATTTTTGGTTGAAGATTGGTAGTAGACTATAGAGAAGATCACTGTCTTAGTCACTAAAAGACAATTTTCTAAGCAACAAACATAAATTCTTTCCAAATTAAGAGCATCACCTTTCCAAATGGATTCCACTCATTTTGTGGCCATTTCCACAATTTATGGAGTGCATTTGATGCCAATGCTAAAAGAGAAACACTAGAATTGGTATATATCAGTCTTGTAACCTATACAAAACAATAGGTGCTAATGTAAATATTAAAGCCATGAATTGCAAAGAAGGATATGTGGGTCTAGTTATAGATATGACTTTTTGTATTATAGGGAGTAATGTATGGTAACACAAAGTCCATATAGTGTTTTAGAGGACACCCTTTGTCCTTGATGTTAGAGTATGGAGATAAGTCCTAAAGAAATGTGGAAACAATGCATATAAGATTGATCTTCCATCAGACATAGGCCTTTCTCCAATTTTTAACATTTCTGATCTTTATGCATATAAGCCACCTACTGATGTTTTTGATGTAGGAATAGGTCATAAGGACAATTATGATGTTTCTCAGTTACCTAAGGTCACTAAACCTTAGATTGAATGCATTTTGGACAAGAAGGTTACAAAACAAACCAGGAGAGGCACCTATTATTCGTACCTAGTCAAATGGAAGGACACACCAATGAAGATGTAACTTGGATGACTCAAACAGAGATTGAAAAGGCAAGGTATCAATTGGACACAATACCAACTCAAGGGACTTGAATTTTTTTAAGGATGTTAGGAATAAGTTCATGTTGTTATAAGCTCATTTGTAAAGGTTCAAGGTTCATTTGGTGTTTCTATAAACCATGAATCCTTAGAGACCTATAAGGGATAAATAGGCTTAGAATAAGGAATGTAGTCCAAAATGGTTGAAAAGACCTTAGAATAAGTTTATATAGGTCTTAGGAAGGTTTGAGAGTCTTAGGACTTCATTATGTTCAAAATTGCAAAATGCAACAAAAGGTTGCTAAACAATTTTTGCTTAAAAGTTGGTAATTGCAAATAAAGGAGTTTGAACTAATTATAACTATTCCCAAGGTAGTTGATCAGTCAAACATGCTTATAAATTTATGATCCAACCTTCCCAGTACAATAGGTTGGTTGATGTACGAATTTTTGCAGATTTCAATAACAATAACTAGTTTTTTGGCTCAAAACTATTGCATTTATGTTTTCACATGTGTTGTACAGATTGGAAAGGGAGGTTGAATGATCTGAGGAGTAACTTTATTGAGTTCCCTATCCAATGCACTTGGTTTAAAGATAATTGGTGATTTCTATCAAAAGTTATAACAATTTCTTTCAAAACTGTCCAGAAATCCTAGGTTCAGTAGGGTTTTGTGCAAATGGACATATAGCTCATGATTGCACAGTTCAAATGGAAGAAAAACTAATGAAAATGGGAGCCGTAGGAGTGTACTTTGAGATTCAAAAAGTAGGAGTTGAAAAAAAAAAGGGAGTTAATTTTTCTTGCAAGCCCTAGGCCAAATATTTGTATGTATTTGGTCTAAAATTGAAGGAATTTGATTATATGAAGGAAAGTAACCAAATAAAAGGTGGATTGGCAGTTTCCTAGTTACCCCTTGGAGTTCTAAAGGTTTAGTTCTAGTCTATGTACCCATTTCCTTAGTCTTCCTTTGAAAACAAATAACTTAGAAGACAACATGAACAATATGCAACATCGTAAACATGAACAAATTTACCTTATATATGGAATGCAAGATCATCAATAGAAGGGGTGATGATGTCTATAGTCAATTGATTGTTTGCAAAAGGGGTGATAATCAAACACAATATAAAAAATGGTAATTATAAATAACATATGTTGTAATCATTAGAGTTGAACACAATAAATATGTAATCATATTTCTTGCATATGTTAATCATTTATCTTAAATTAGCTAAAAATTACATGATACACGTATGCTACAAATAACTTAGAAGACAACATGAACAATATGCAACATCGTAAACATGAACAAATTTACCTTATATATGGAATGCAAGATCATCAACAGAAGGGGTGATGATTTCTATAGTCATTGATTATCTTCTTCTTCATCATCCTCATCCTCATCCTCATCATCATCATCATCATCATCATCATCATCATCATCATCATCATCATCATCATCACCACCATCATCATCGCCATCATCGCCATCATCATTGCCATCATCATTGCCATCATCACGATCCTCATTGCCATCATCACCATCACCATCATCATCATCATCACCACCACCATCATCATCATCATCATCATCATCATCACCATCATCATCACCATCATCATCATCACCATCATCATGATCTTCATCATCCGCTTTTTCATCATCTTCAATATCTTCTTCTTCCATAACATTATAATTTATTGGCCATCCTCTTGGATCATGTCTAACAACAAATGACGAACCCTATTTATGTGGAACCTCTGAGTAAAACACTTGCTCACATTGGCTTGGAAGAACATAGGGCTCATCTCCAACTGGTTCAAACAACTTTGTATTAATCATTATAAATCCATTATCATGTTGAATAACCGTTCTATCTAGATCATTTTGATTTAGTCATAACCTGTACCACTTGATGATGAATAGAACTATTTTGAAGGAGTTAAAGTCACACTCAATTATATCATCCAAGATGCCATATTATTGATTTTGAGATTGTTAAGGATGTATGTCATTTCTAGATGATATATTGGTGACCTCGAAAACTGCAGTTATCCCAGAATCACAAGTTTTTTTTGTGTCATCCAACTTTTTTATGAAAAATTTGTGGCTATGATAGTACATAGCTTTGTGGTGCTTGACCCGCAATTTTTAAAGTGTGTGTAAATTATTTGCATCGTGAGTTGATACAAAATATGCATCGAGTTATGATCATCAATAAATTTTTACGCACCTCTCCACCTCTTAAACCCTTTACTAGATCAACTACCATCAGCATAACATTGGAATCTCCATTACAATGAGCTTCTGTAACCAATGAAGCAACACCTTCCCATGTTAATGAGCAACCATTTTTTTGACATTGTTCAATCCATACTATCATCCAATCAAGATTGTTCGCAATATACAAATGTATTACATCCCACTCTCGACCACTTGTATCAAAAAAAATAAACCAATTATAAATAATGTATATTGAAGATTTATAAGAATTCATTAACTACAATAACATCTTAGATTTACCTCTCACTTTCCTCAATCTACCTTTTCCCATCAAGTACTCCCCTTTGAATTTATTAATTGAGTTGGGATCCCAAATACGATCTACATGAATCTTTGCTGCAAACTTAGGAAGATATTCACTAATGTACACCATGGTATGGTATACCATATATCCCTCCACCATAGAACCCTTAGGATTTTCTCTCTATCAAACCAAGCCTTTCAAAAATTTCAAGTGCCTCTCAACCATCCATATTGACCTGGTTGGTATAGGTCCACACAATTAAATCTCCTCAACTTGATGTATGAGGTAGTGTTCTTGTGCATTGAAAAAACTTGGAGGTAGACACTTTTGCATTTCACACATAAGAAGAGTAATTTTTCTCTTCCAATTTTTATATCTTCTTTATTTATTTCTTTAGATGACAACCACCTCATGTATTTTCCAAGATCATATATAACCTGTTTGACATTGTTGGTGAAGTGGTTGGGAAGAGATAGAGGTAGAACATAATGCAATATTTGTAAAATGATCTTGTCAATATTTTATAAAAGAATGCAATTAAAATTACATGCAGTATACAAATATATAGTGAATACAAAAGAACATGAACTACCTTAATAAATGTATGTCAATTGTGTGTTTTCAATCCTGGTCCAAATTCACTTTTCTTTGATATGAGATTGTTTATGTTCATAGCAAATCTTGTTGGAAATCTTTTTTTTTTATGACTTCTTGTATAACATTGCTCTACTACTTTGACAATAACCAACTAAGGGCACTTGTATCAATCTAGTCTCCATTATTATTTGATCAAATGCCATTTCTTATTACATGGTTGGATTCTTCAATGTCACTACAAGTTTTGATAATTTGGTCTTTGTCATGCCTTCCATCCAATATTTTCCATAATGTCTATTACATTCTTTCCAATATGCATAGAATCAAACAAATAGATAATTGGGAGTTTCTTGTAGTACAAAAACCTAGTAAATTGTGTAGGATAAATTTTTAGTCTTCTTGGAAGTTGATCATTGATGCCTTAACAACCTTTACAAGCATCAATTACATCATCAGTAAACAAACCACAATATCGAAATATAAATTTGAAACAAAAACCATAAGATGGAATGACATTACATAGATGATTTATTTTATTGTATGCTGACTTCCAGAGGTGAGGTTTCATTCTCTGTGGCTTTGACACAGTCTCTTCTTTCCCATTAAAAAGATGTTTTTGGGTAATTTGGTACTTATGATTTCTATGTAGAAAGTCTCTATTCTCATCGAACACTTGCTTTCTTAAACTTTTTGAATGACAAGATTTCATCTTTGGACCACAAACTGGACATGTGAATTTTCCCTTTGTTTGAAGACCTACAAGATCGTGTATAATTGGATTAAATGTGTTAACTTTGTGTAGTCACTATAAGATACCAAAAAAGAGCTATTAAGAAGAGAACATACCACAAAAATGTGTTAGTCCAGGGGCATCATGTATTGTCCATACAAGAATTGCATGAAATTGAAATTATCTTTGTCCTATTGGTCTATAGATGTCATACATAGTAACCCCATTCCATAACACCATCAACTCGTTGATAAGGAGTTCAATATATACATTGATATCTTTAACTTGGTACTTAACTAGTTGAATGAACAAAAATATTACATAATTATTATGACCATTTTGATGGATCAGTAATAATAAATTAATTTAGATGACCATTAAATCAAAAAATTCTTGGAACAATCAGTGTCAACATTATGTGCTCTCTCTTTATAGACAACTAAGGAGGTAATATTGTTGATAACAAAAACATACCACACCGAGTAAGTAAATCTCATCTCTCCAAAAGGATTGACAACATTTGTTGCCAATGAAAGCTTGAGATTACGAGGTTCTTCTTTAAAGTGTGACCATTCTTCCTCTATTTATTTAAATTCTGAACCATCTACAGGCATTCACATAATGTCATCTTGACTTCTATTGTGTGCAAGGTAATCCATAAATTGTGCCAAGCTATTGCACCTAAATAATCATTGCAGACTTGGAATAATGGGAATATATCAAAGAAGGCACATTTTTTGTTAATCGATCTAATTGATATCTACTAGTATGACAAATAGGGCATTGTGTTGCAAATTCATGTTGTTTATGATATATAATATGATCATTCAGACATGCATGTATTGTTTGATACTCCATTCAAATATCTTTCATGATGGTAGATAATTCTCGGTACGAGCGAGGTAGAATGTTTGATGGTGGTAGCAAACTCTCACCTATCAACCTACGACCAAAAATATAATTTGTTAATTTCAAGAATATTAATTGCTACACAAACCCAATGTTAATTGTAAGGGAACTATGAGTAAAACAATGAAATAAGATGACATACCTTAACATACGTGTCATTGCTACATTGGATAAACCATTCATAACCTTCAAGTTCACCAACAATAATACAGTGGAAAGAAGAGTTGTTTTGGAGCCTTCATATAGGGACTCGTGTTCCTTCTCAAGTATAGTTACATCAAGCTCTGCGTCAACATCTGTTAGAATTATTTAGAATAACTGAGAGTGGGGGGGGGAGTGAATCAGTTATCCAAGGTCCAATGATGTCCAATACAAATTTTTCTACAAATCCTTAATGGGACTTAACTGAAATTATCATGCATGCAATTGAACATTAAACAACCATGAAAAGTAAACATGCATCACACCATAACACTAAGGATTTGATGACCTAGAAACCCTCTAGGAATAAGAAGGTAAAATTGGAGTGGGGATGATACCCACAAAATAACTGTGTAATTGATTTCAACCACTTCTGATGGTCTGCCCTATTAAAGACTACAACACATTGTTAAATGTGACCTTGTTAAAGGATTTAAGAACATTCAACTTGGAATATCACCCTATTAAAGGATTTACATAGAGCTGTTAGGCTCACCCAAGTCCATGGGATTTATAGTCACCTTCTCAAAAGAATATTTCATCCCTCTCTAAGGATCTCGTATCCTCCTCCTAAGGATCTATTTACCCTTCTCTTAAGGATCTCTTTATCCTTCTCCTGAGGATCTCTTTGTCCTTCTCCTAGGGATCTCTTTATCCTTTTCCTGAGGCTTATCCACCTAGTTGTTAAGCTAACCTAGCAATTTAGGGTTTCAATATCTAATACAATGGTAAGAAAGTATTAGAAGGGTTTTGACTTGATACAGATTGCAACTTCAACCTTGCAGATTTCAGATTGCTCTTCAGTCCTTTTCTTTGCTTGGCTTTCCTCCCTTGCAGTGCTGACATCTTGTTCACCCTTCAAGATCTATCTCCTTGAGTTCTTCCACTCGTTATGCCAAAGCACTCTATGGTCACTTGATCAACTCAGAGTTTTGATGCTCTGTTCTTACTCCTCTTGGTTTCTTTGCATGATCAAACTTATAACCAACTCCCTCTCATACATGCACATTTTATCTTTGACCTGTAACTCCATATAAAGAAGTTTTGTTCTTGATTTCCCACTCAAATCTTGATTCGCTCTTGAGAAAATGGCATTGTTTTCCCTCCAATTTGCTTCTTCTAGAAACTTCATGATAAATCTATTAGTGTTCACCTTGAAAATGGTTTGCATGGATTACATAGAATTCTGTGACATCTACTCATTATCCTTATCATCCAACTAATTCAAAAAGTTTGATGTAAAAAACTTATCACTTCTTATCTAGAAAATCTTTGACTTTAACAAATAATGCAACAACTCGGCATCATTGGTTTACTAATGCTCAGCTCCATTTGTGTTACTCGGCTTCTATTATTATTTACTAGCGCTTGACACCTATAGCATTTTTTGCTTTGCTTAGCACTTGAAGACTTACTCAGCATCCATTATCTTTTTCTTCTACTCAACACCTGAAGGATTCTATGTTACTTGGCACCTGATCTTCACTCGGCACCTGAAGACTGCTCGACACCTGAAGATCACTCAGCACACACTAAGTTGAACTTGCTTGGCTTCAACTGAGAATCTATTTGGCACTAACTAGAACTTAGTTAATCCTTACATTTTTTATATGTCTTAGTGTGTCCATCCTCTGTGTCTTAGAGTATGTCATCAATACACTATTTCATCAATGGCTTAGCTGATCCTTATACTTCATTACATCATCATAACTTCAACCTTTCTCTAGGTACTCTAGTTACATCTTATTGATTGCCACCTCCTTGTTAATCAACCAATTGATAGTATTTGGATCACTAAAGCAATTGTCATTTTGACATCAATGACAAAACAATGATTGAAAACATTCTTTACCAGTTCTATTATTATTTTCAATCATTTCAAACAATCTCCCTCTTTGGCATTGATGGAAAACCAAACTGATCAAATGATTAAGCTGATCAACTTGGTTACCACCAAAATTTGAATCCTTTGTTTTGCTTCTCCCTTTGGACTGCTACATCGTTACTCTGTATTCTTGATCCTTCATATATATCTCCCTCTTACTTTGTATTGATCAGTATATCTCCCTCTTACTTTGTATTGATCAGTTTCTCATATATCTCCCTCTTTGACATAAATGCCAAAGATGTAGCATCTTCAACATGCTTAATAGAGACTTTGCATATCACCATGCTTGTCACTGATCTAGAGTTTCTACTCCTATTGTCATCCTCTGCATCATTCTTTTGATATTTCAATGATCTACTCTTGTTGATGCAGGGCAGCTTTTATGTTGCTTTAGACTGCTTGAGTTAGGGGCATTACCCCCAACTTCCCTCTAAGATATTCATAAGCATCCTTGGGTAATGGTTTGGTGAAGATATCTGCAATTTGTTCCTTTGTGTGAATATACTCCATCTTCACTTGTTTGTCTTCCACCAATTCTCTGACATAGTGATACTTGATTGTAATATGCTTGGTTTTTGCATGCATCACTGGATTCTTGGATATGTTTATAGCACTTGTATTATCACAATATAGTATTACAGGTTTAGTTACCTCTTCTTTCATTCCTTTCAATAGATGTTTGAGCCACACAATGTTTGTGCAATTGACTACTGCTACCACATATTCTACTTCTGCAGTGGACTGAGATGTGCATGTTTGTTTCTTGCTAGTCCAAGTAACTAGCCTTTTACCTAAAAATAATGCCCCTCCACTTGTGCTTTTCCTATCATCAATGTTTCCTCCCCAATTTGCATCTGTGTATGCATTGAGCTCAAACTTCTCATTCTTTTTGTAATATAGGCCAAAATCATCAGTTTCTTTGAGATACCTCATTATCCTTTTTACTGCCATGAGATGATTTTCTCTAGGATTGGTAGAGAATCTAGCCACTATTCAAATTGCTAGTGCTATGTCTGGTCTGCTATGTACAACATATTGTAGTTTTCCAATCATGGATCTATACATTGTTTGATTGACTTCAATTGATTCATCATTTTTAGATAGCTTATATCTTATTGCCATTGGTGTGCTGACAGGTTTGGAGTTTTCCAATCCAAAATTCTTGAGTATCTCCTTGATGTATTTTGATTGTGTCACAAATATACCATGTTTTAGTTAATGCACTTGCAATCCTACAAAGAACTTGATTTCTCCAAACATAGACATTTCAAACTCATGTTTTATTTTGTCAGCAAAACTTTTTTACAGTACTTCCTTTCCTCCAAAAACTATATCATCCAAAAATATTTTAGATACAACAATATCCTTACCTTCTTCTGATTTGATGTACATGTTGCTGTTATCATTAGTTCTTTCAAATCCTATTTGTACCAAATACTTATGAGGTCTCTCATACCAAGCTCTAGGGGCTTGCTTTAATCCATATAGAGCCTTATGCAGTTTACATACCTTATTTTTGTTCTTTTCATCAACAAAACCTTCTGGTTGCTTTATGTAGACTTTCTCTTCAAGTATACCGTTTAGAAATGTGGACTTAACATCCATTTGATAGAATTTAAATCCTTTGAAGGCTGCATATGCCAGTAAGGTCCTTACTCCTTCCATTCTGGCAACTGGAGCAAAAATTTCCCCATAATCTAGTCCTTCTTCTTGTGCATATCCTTTGCAGACTAATCTGGCCTTGTTTCTTGTGATTTCACCATTCTCATCTAACTTGTTTCTGAACACCCACTTGGTTCCAATCACATTCTTATCAACTGGTCTTGAGACTAAGGTCCATGTCTTGTTCTTCTCAATTTGTTCTATTTCTTCATTCATAGCATTATACCAGTCATCATTTGTTATGGCTTCAATTACTATTTTTGGTTCCATTTTGCTGAGCAAACATGTTTCATTTCTGAGTCTATTCCTTGTCATTGGTCATGCCTCTTTTTTTTCTATAATTTGATCTATAGGATGATGTCTTTTCACATACTTTTCCAATAAAAGTTCTTTCCTTGTTTGCATGTTGTCTCTTTCAGAATCTATATCCTCATGCATATTTTCATCAAGTCTTTGTTTATTTTCTTCTTGTTTGCTGTTCTCAGAATTTGAATGAACATTTTCAGTATTTTGCAGCTCGGCTTCTGAATGTGTCTACTATTTGGCATTCACTATCTGTGACTCGACAAATACTAGATTCTATTGCTGATTGTCATTCTAAGTTGCAACTTCACCATTATTAGGTATACCTTCATAAAAGTATACAAAGGTCTTGTATTCTTCTGCTTTCTATGTGTTCTCAACACTTTGAACTTCTGCAAGCTCATCAAATTTCACATTTGTGCTTTCTACTACTTTGTTAGTGTTACCATTCAAGCACTTATAAGATTTGCTTCTAGTAGAATAACCAAGAAATGTTCCTTCCTCACTCTTTGCATCAAACTTTCCATTTCTAGACTCTTTATATATTTAGCATTTGCATCCAAATATTTTGAAATGTTTTACATTAGGAGAATACCCATACCACAATTCAAAAGGTGTTGCATTTGTACCTTTCTTGACTTGAACTTTGTTGAGTGTGTTGACTGCAGTACTTACAGCTTCTCTCCAGTACTTGAGTGCAACATTTTTCTCCATCATTAAGGTCCTAGCATAGTCAATAACTGATCTATTCCTTCTCTTTGCTATACCATTCTGACGTGGAGTCCTAGGTGTTGATGTTTGCCGTTTGATTCCTCTTTCATTCCAGAACTCTTCAAATTCTCTTGATGTGAATTCACCTCCTCTATTAGATCTAAGATATTTTAGGCTCTTTCCAATTTCTTTCTCAACTCTGGCCAAGTACTATTTGATCATCTGAAATGCATTAGATTTTTGTTTTAGGAACATGACTGTCATCATTCTTGAATAGTCATCTACAAATAGCATTATGTATCTGTCACCTTTATAGCTTAGTACTTCAATAGGACCACACAAGTCAGTATGAACTAGCTCTAATACTTCATTTGAAGTATAAGTCTTTCTTTTGAAAGTTGACTTGGTCATCTTCCCTAGTTGGAATTGTTTGCACATGGTGTTATCAGGCTTCTTCAACTTTGGTAGACCTCTAACTTTCTTCATTTTGTTGATGCTTATCAGATTGCCAAAATTTACTTGACATAGCCTCTTGTGCCATAACCATACATCATCGGTTTGAACAATAAGACAAGAAGCATCTTCCATGTCTAGGTAAAACAAAATTCTCTTAGTCTAATCACCTTTTCCTAATAGACTTCCTTGAGAATCATAAATCTTAGCAACTCCTTTTTCAAATTCAACCTTACACCCTATGTTGCCTAACTATGAGACACTTAACAAGTTATAATTCAGTCCTTCAACATAGTATGCATTATCACATGATATCTTTCCAGTAAGCTTGATACTACCTTTCCCTTTGATCTGACATGGTGCATTGTTACCAAATCTAACACTATTTCCTTCATATTGAGTAAAGGTAATGAACTTATTTTTGTCTCAAGTCATGTGATGAGAGCATCCGCTGTCTATGATCCATTTGTTATTTTTGTTCATGCAGGTTACTAGTGCAGTTGCTTCATCTTTATTTGATTCATCTTTCATAGCCACATAGACTACTTCATCATCATTCTCGTCAGAGTCTTCTTTAACAATATAGCATCTTTTGCCTTTACCTTTGAAGTCCTTGTTTTCCTCTTTCTTGTTCTTGAAGTTGCCTCCATCCTTGTAATTTTTCTTTTGTGTGCATCTAGCTGCAATGTGACCAACTTCATTACAATTGAAACAAATGATTGGTAGATTACCTTTGAATTTGCTTCTTCCTCTGTGAAATATTCTTTCTAGTAATGCCTCCAATTGGTCCACATCATCTTCATTAGTGCTATTGTCACTGGATACATACTTTCCTTTTCCATTCTTTTTCTTTGTTTGAACCTCCTCGTTGTCTTTCATTGTCATCTTAGCTTTGAATGCAGATTCAAATTTTTTTGGCTTGTAGTTGTCAAAGTTGGATAGCTCAAAGGCAGTGAGTCTTCCAATTATTCCTTCAAATGTCACTGTGTTGCCTGGTACACACCTTAGCTCTTGGATGGCTGATACTCTTATAGCATAGATGGGAAGAAAAGTTCTCAAGTATTTGCTACATACTATTTCTTCTACTAACTGACCTCCTAGGCTTCTTATGGCACTGACTACTTCCTTCATTCTTGCATCATATTGAGTAGCATTCTCTCCTTCTTCCATTTTTATATCATCAAACTTTCCTCTTAGGCTTTCTCTTTTGGCTCTCTTAACATTATCATCTCCTCCATAGATTGTTGATAATGTTTCCCACATCTGACGTGAAGTATCACATCCTTTGATGTCATTATACTCAGCATAGCTTAGTGCCAAAGTAATATCTAAAATTGCTTCATTGTGCTCCTTCTTCTTGCTCATGTCATCTACAGTGAGGGGTCCTGTAGGGTCTACGTGATCAACTGTGATTGAGTTTTGTGCATAGTCACCTATTGATCCGAGGTGTAGCTTCATTAGACTTTGAAATGCAACAAAGTTGCCTTTGTTTAGCTTGGGAACTTCTCTCTTGGACATCTTGATCCTCCTGCTGCTAGTACCTTGAAACAAATCAGCAGTAAGCTTTGATACCAATTGTTAGAATTCTTTAGAATAATTGAGAGGGGGGGTGTGGGGGGGGGGGGGGGGGGGGTTGAATTAGTTATCCAAGGTGCAATGATGTCCAATATAATTTTTTCTACAAATCCTTAATGGCACTTAACTGAAATTATCATGCATGCAATTGAACATTAAACAACCATGAAAAGTAAACATGCATCACACCATAACACTAAGGATTTGATGACCCAAAAACCATCTAGGAATAAGAAGGTAAAACTTGAGTGGGGTATGATACCCACAAAATAACTGTGTAATTGATTTCAACCACTTTTGATGGTCTGCCCTATTAAAGGCTACAACACATTGTTAAATGTGACCTTGTTAAAGGATTTAAGAACATTCAACTTGGAATGTTACCCTATTAAAGGATTTACATAGAGCTATTAGGCTCACCCAAGTCCATGGGATTTATAGTCACCTTCTCAAAAGAATCTTTCATCCCTCTCTAAGGATCTCCTGTCCTCCTCCTAAGTATCTCTTTATCCTTCTCTTAAGGATCTCTTTATCCTTCTCCCGAGGATCTCTTTGTCCTTCTCTTGGGGATCTCTTTCTCCTTTTCTTAAGGCTTAGCCACCTAGCTGTTAAGCTAACCTAGCAATGTAGGGTTTCAATATCTAATACAATGGTAAGAAAGTATTAGAAGGGTTCCGACCTGATATAGATTGAAAATTCAACCTTGCAGATTTCATATCACTCTTCAGTACTTTTCTTTTCTTAGCTTTCCTCCCTTGCAGTGCTGACAACTTGTTCACCCTTCAAGATCTGTCTCCTTGAGTTCTTCCACTCGTTATGCCAAAGCACTCTATGGTCGCTTGATCAACTCAGAGTTTTGATGCTCTATTCTTACTCCTCTTGGCTTCTTTGCATGACCACACTTATGACCAACTCCCTCTCATGCATGCACATTTTTATCTCTGACCTATAACTCCTTATAAAGAAGTTATGTTCTCAATTTCTTGCTCAAATCTTGATTCGCTCTTGAGAAAATGGCATTGTTTTCCCTCCAATTTGCTTCTTCTAGAAACTTCATGATAAATATAGTAGCATTCACCTTGAAAATGGTTTGCATGGATTACATAGAATTTTTTGACAGCTACTCATCATCCTTATCATCCAACTAATTCACAAAATTTGATGTAACAAACTTATTGTTGCTGATCTAGCGAATCTTTGACTTTAACAAATAATGTAGCAACTCTACATCATTGGTTTACTGATACTTGGCTCCTTCTATGTTACTTGGCTTCTATTATTATTTACTAGTGCTCGGAACCTATAGCATTTTCTCCTTTTCTCAGCACTTGAGGACGTACTCAACATCCATTATCTTTTTCTGCTACTCAGCACCTAAAGGATTCTGTGTTACTCAACACCTGATCTTCACTCGACACCTGAAGATTGCTTAAAACTTGAAGATCACTTAGCAAACACTAAGTTGAACTTGCTTGACTTCAACTGAGAATTTGTTTGACACTAACTAGAACTTAGTTAATCCTTACATCTTTGATATGTCTTAGTGTGTCCATCCTCTATGTCTTAGAGTATGTCATCAATACACTATTTCATCAATGGCTTAGTTGATCCTTATACTTCATTACATCATCATAACTTCAACCTTTCTCTAGGTACTCTAGTTACATCTTATTGATTTCTACCTCCTTGTCAATCAACCAATTGATAGTATTTGGATCACTAAAGCAATTGTCATTTTGACATCAATGAAAAAACAATGATTGAAAACATTCTTTACTAGTTCCATTATTCTTTTCTATTATTTCCAAAAATCATCATCATCATGATCATCTTGATCATTGTGATCTTCATCATCATGGTCTTCTTCCATGGTATCATCACCTTCCACTTCAATATTCACACCTCCATGTTCCCTCATTTGGAAATCTGCATTCTCTGAATTGTCTTGGTCCATAAAATAAAATTTAGGGACATTGACCTATATGAAAATGATGACCTTATATTAGTCATGACCATGATGTCATCATCAAATCATGTCTTATGCAATTTATAAATTATTAAAATACATACCAATGGATGATATTCGTTTCCCCTTTCAATGTGACCATGTTGCCTACAATGTTCCTCAGCTATTTTGATTAAATATCTTCAAGTCTTTAAGCCCTTACAATTTTTGCAAGGACAATAACATTTTCCATCACCTTTTCTTTTTAAGCTATACCAAGTCTAGCAATTGTCTCCCTAATTTTTTGTGCGTTGATATTGTCAGACATGGTCTTTCTTGAATAGAATGACTCGTTGGTGGATGAAGGATGATTTGTTTGCAACCTGTAGATGGAGTAGTAAGAGGAAGACACATATAGAAATGAATACTAAAGTGAGATAGATAGAAAGAGGTATAGATAGAGAGATAGATTGATAAAGAGATAACGAAATATAAAAAATGAAAAGAAACAAATACTTAGTTGACCTTCCATAACTCTACCTCTACATATTGCACTTGCTACATACAAGCACCTATCCAATCACCTAAGTCCACCTTGGAACCAAATGGAGTCAGAGGATCAAAATCATGTTTGAATGTTAATTGGGAAATATTGAAGCCAATAATGACAATTTGTAATAATCAATTTGATTTAAAAGTTAAATGTCCTAGAAGTCCTGGGAAGGACTTAGGACCAACATATTTTATGGGTGGCCAATAGTGCCAAATAGGGATCTAGATTGATTTTATGGGTCAATTAGGTCCTAGGAACAAATTAGAATAAATATTGATAACTTAGAATGAGAAAAATAAAATAAAACAATATTTAGAAATTCAAAAAAAATTAATATTAACGGTTATATGCAAATTGGAGGGGAAATGGGTTTTAAGGCATAAAAAAAATTGTAAAAACTTATAACCACTTGAGGTTAGTTAGGGAAGTTGGGAATAATATTATAAAAAACCTTTAATGCTTGGAAAATGGGGATGGTATGGACTGATGAAGTATTTTGTACGGACTGTGAGGAAGAAGGCAATAAAAAACAATTAAGGTTTTCTTGCATTCTTGGTATCCATCTGATGTGTTCTTGATTTTGAGTCATTTCTATGGCTCAAGAATATTTCATTTGATTCAAAACCATGTAGCATATCCAACAATATCCTATTTTAAAGAAAAAATGTATCAAGATTAACATCAACACTAGAATATAAATTCACATCTTTTTTGAATTTGACAAATATAATTCTTAGTATACCATTATCAAGCATAAGATCACCTTGAATAACATCATCTATCAAAAATAGAGAAAAAACAAAAGGTAACCATAATATTTACTCATAATTTGAATGACAAGATCACGAGTTCATATCTATCAATGAAACTCCCAAATAAGATATAATTTGCTAAAAGCATAAAGTTAGCAAAAAATTTGAGATTTAAAATTTGCTAAGATAATTAATTTGTACAGTCAAATAGTTCAAGTAAAGTATATGTTGTAGTCTTCCACTAGTCAATAGTGCTATTATGGTCCATGACAGACTTATGAAGTCTAAACTGTCAACAATTAAATAGTTCATCAGGCAGTAGTACAGTTATGACAAGTGCTACATTTATTTTAGTGAAAGACTTCCAAAATGATAGTACTGAATCAAGATGCAATTAATGATATAGACAGTTCACTTGTAAGAGTACCCTATTCCTTTATAGTTACTCTCTTCTCTAATGTTTAATGTGAATATTGTAGGAAGTTTTAGGGCCAGTGTTATTCCTATCAATTGCCACAACTTTTGCAAGTTCATCTGAGGAGTTGGAGTGCTCTACAAAAACACAAGATAATAATTGATAGCTTTAGATTTAGTTTGTATAGAGAAAATAGACTTTGGTGAAAGGTTGGATGTTACTCTCAATCTGAGGAGTTGGAGTGCTCTATAGAAACACAAGTTGATAATTTGGTAGCTTTAGATTTAGTTAGTACAGAGAAAATAGACTTTGGTGAAAGGTTGGATGTTACTCTCAATCTGAAGTACATGATAAAATTTGTTTCAAATGAGTTCATTGATTAGGTTTGGATGTGTTGGGAATATGGTAAGAAAGAATAGCATTCCAATTATAGATTTTGACCTATAGAAGATAGACAATTTGCTACACAAAATTCAATGTAGTAATACAACCCATATTACATGTCACACTATTAGTATGGTACCTCACCTTTTGAGCTATGATTTTTGCCCCCTATTTTACATATCACACTATTAGTATGGTACCTCAACTTAAAAACCCTCCTATTTAGTCCCTCATAACTAGGGCTTCCTCAAACTACACCTTCCCCCAATCAATGATTGTTTAAACAAGAAGGTATCATCAGAGAAGTCTTCCCCCAATCAAAGATGGAAAGAACAATGTAAATAGTCAAATTATTTTTCAAATTTCATTTCTTAGAAAAATATCAATTCCCATCCTTGCAAAATAGAAAAAGTTTTTCTATTTTTCAACTCACCTATTCACCTATTTTTCAACTCTTTATCAAATCTTCAAAGGAGGGTTTAAATTTTGCATAAACAAAGGTAATTTTGTTTTGTTTAGGTCCAAATTTCATTTATACATTAGTAAGTATCAAATCAGGGATTCCCTAATGATTGAATACCTTTAATAGTGTCAGAGTGCTACAATGTATGCTTGAAATGCTGCAATGTATGCTTGAAATACTCCCGATAGTTCAAGTTTAGGGCTACACTATAAATTTGAAATGCTCCAAAATGCTGCACTAGAAATCTAAAATTCAGCTTATCAGTGTAATTAATAATGTCTTCATAACAACATGTGGTTTAAAATGGAAAGACAAATCTGCACTTTTAATTCAATTTAAGTATTTTCAAAATTCTCAATATTTTCTCAAGAAGTTGTCAACTTCTCTCCAATATTCGTCGAGAATTTTATTTTTTGTCTCACCAATACATGGCAAAGAAGTAGAATTTGTACTCTTTCTAATGTTGATCATCAGCCTTTAATATACTCACTATCACAACTAGCTTCAGATTGCAAGGAACATATAAATTCATAGGTTTCCATTCATACCCATCACTAAGAGTTAGGCCCTCTAAATAGTCTTAAACACAATTTGAAGAAAAAAATGTTGCTAAGGTATAATAAAAATCTTTTGTGAGGAAAAATCATTCTTTAAAGGGTTTGATAATCACTAATTTTTTGTTGTTATGTACCTCCAAACAACCTTATTCACATTCCAAAACATCAAATTTTGTTAAGGTATAATAATAATCTGTTGTGAGGAAAAATCATTCATTAAAGGGCCTAAAAATCACTGATTTGCAATTGATATATTCTAACAGCCACCAAGCAAAGGTTATAAGAAAACACCACCCTATCTTTTATCCATGAAGAATCTCAAGAGTGTCAAAGAATGTCATGGGCTCACCATGTAATTTTAAAAACACCTCCAAATTGTAGCTTATCGCTCTTTAATTTTTACACTCAATAATTAGGGGTATGGCCAACTAGGGCAATGTTACAACTTAGTCAGAACAATTTCTTTACTATATGTTTTGTAGAGTCTGCAACCTGGTCACAATAACATTTCCAAAAAACTTCAAACAAAAGACAAAATCAATTTGGTTGCTTCCCAAAAAGATGATATGACCTACAAATAGAGATCATAGTAACATTTTGAAAACGATCAAACAAAAGACAAAATCAGCTTAGCAAATTCACCCCACAAGGATGCCCAAAAAGATATCTCAGCCTATAAATAGAGATGAATGACCCAGAATCAAAATATCTTCAATTTCTCACAAAATCTTAAATTACTAGAGAATGTAGCTATTGGGTAGTCATAGCAAGTTACCATTTCCAAGTGTGAGTGTAGCGACCTTATTCCCTTGCAAGTGATAATCGATTGGAAATCCTTCTTTAAAAACTACAAGTAATATGCATCAATGACCTTCAACATGAAACTTTAAAATTTAGAAACTTGAATCTCAAAGGTGATTCCTGAATGAAATCATAATACCTTCATCAAGCTTAATTCAATACATAATCAGTCTAAAGCTTTGATACAATACCGATTAAAAGTAAACTTTATCACTATTCAAGTCAAAATTTTATCATTTTCAATATGTCATTTTTATATGATTTATGATCTTTTTGTTCATGTTTAAAGTCTGCCTTCTCTATTATGCATCTAAACATTTATTATATATTATTACACAATTCAAACTGGACTAGTCATGATTGTAAAACACACACAAACTAGATTTGTTGAAAATATACAAACACAAAGACACAAGTATCAACACTTGTACATGAACATATGTGTGTATATATTTTTTCCACCCAAGCCATAAAAAATTATTGTGAATAAAAATATCATCTACTAAGAAAATTTGTGAAATGTCTATGGAACGTTGGAAGAATTTCTTAAAGGTGGAGAATTCTTGCACAAAAAAATTCATAGCATAGGTGGGACTTTCATTTTAAAAAGGTCTTTGCAGAACTAATAGCATGTTTAATGAATTGTGGGTGTTTGCAGATATTTTAAGAGGTGTTGTAAGCATTATGAAGATTAATACAACTTTGCTTGCCCATCTATAGGTATTTAAGAAACACTTGTAATTTTAGTTGTAATAATCATCTCTCTAGCTTATGAATATGTAAAGCCTTCACATCACCATCGGTCTCCTTACCTCTAACGATCAAGATAAATCATGCTAAAGAGGTTAACTGGAGTTGAGCTTTGAGCTCAAGTGATCTCAAAAGTGTGGGTCAGTATTTAAGCTGATGTCCTACTAGATGAAAGACCATTGGGTAAAACTATAAAAGAAAAGGAGAGTCTTGTAGGCTAGGGTTTTGCTAGCTCCCACAATCCTTAGTAATTGCAATTCATTTTAGATAAAGTGGAAATGTCAAATTTTTAAAACTATGGCTGGTGAAAATTATATTAATGTCACAAAAGTTCTCATAAAGTTTTGGTCAGAATTTCTACTCTGCATAATGTATGGAATTCAGTAACTCCATCATCAATATAATGGATCTGTAGATTTTTCAGGCTTGCATTGCCACTATCAAATCTAGTTACAATAATATTTCATGAAAAAAAGAAAAATATTAGTAATTAAATAAAATGTAGTAGCGCCAATTGTAACCTTGCAATAAATGCTATAAGCCCTGTATTTGGATTCTTGCATCTTAGAACTCTGAATTTGAATTCAGATTATGTTCACTGAACTAAATTTTGGTTTACACAAAGACTAGAAAAATAAGATGTGGATGAAAAGTCTAATTGTTTAAGACTGAAAATAGGAACAACTTTAGTATCAATAAAATTTCAATTTGGGTGGCAAATATAAGAGAAGGAAACTTCATTGAGAAGTTACGGGGGCCAAGGCAAGTCAAAATGCATTCAAGAGAAGTATGCTTGCTTAGCTTCATCAAGTACCAATCTCTATTAAATATTTTACAAAATCCCTTCTACCAAGAACTACATTCCTGTTGCATTACCAAATTAATGGATAATGTTTTCCATGTGCTAGATCTTTTGTCTTTTTGCATGTAACATAATAGGGCTTCATGTAAAACTTCATTAATGAACAAAGACTATCACTATCCAAACATATTACACCATTGGAAATAAACCCAAGAGCCTTCTTTTCGATCCCTATAATAGAAGGACTAGGTTGACTATCAAGAGACCAAAGCCAATTAAATCATCGGTTAAGCCTACCATGTTGAAAATATTTAACACTCTTAAGTCTCATGCACCATGACTCGAATACAAAACTAAAAATTTAAGAGATTGCGGTTCCCTGCAGATAGAAATATTTTACATAAAAATTGGGAATCAAATAAACTCCTTATTCTTATGAAATTTTGATTGTGAATCGAAATGTTAACTAAAAAAATAATTATTGATATTGTTGAAACTATGTCTAAACCCTCAAAAGTCAACTCTTCATGCTTAAATTTGACCAATTTTCCTAACCCTTATTTTAGGTATAGTGGAGTTGTCTTGACACGTGTAGAAGCATGGAAAGGAGGGTTAAAAACATGATTGCAGATGTGTCAACTATTTGTGAGAGGGTTGAACACCCCTATTCTAATATTTTTTTTGCTCTTGTACATTTTGAGAGACTCATTCTTGGAGGACGGACCTGTTTCTATTCAAAGTATTGGTATTTATGGCTAGAAATGGTTCCATGGTATTGGATTCCACAATTTGAATTATGTTTTGTTTATTCATACTTTAAGGATGTCATTATAGATCCAAAACCACTTAGTAACATATTTTGAATCCTTTGGTTCTCCTTGCAAGGAAACTACTTTTTCTCTGATCTTATACTTATTTTGTATTTATTTCTTTCATTATAGAATTTGGGGGTTTTGAATTTTAGGTTTATGGAACCCAACTTGATCCTGATGAGTTCCCCACTTATGCTTTAAATATTTTGATCCCTGCAATTTATTAATTGCAATGTACCACATAAAATGGGTGTTGTTTGTATATGAAATTGTCATTGTTGTTTATAGAATTGTTAATGACAATGTAATATAGTATTACTACCCCTTAACATTGCTTGTTGTTAGTCACTACTTTATTGTACATGTTAGTTATCAACATTTTTCACTCAAACAAAAATGACCCTTGTAGGGTAGATTTATTTCATGGTAGTTCACAAATATCCTAGATGACTCTTCACCTTCCAAGCAATTCACACAAGCACTCCATAGGACCTATCAACTCCAACTTTATAAAGGCATCCCATAAGCATGACTCAATCAACTCAATCAACTTAGAAAAACTATCTCTAAGGTTACAAGCTTCGTTACCAATGCCCACAAAGAGAATTTGCAAGAGAGGCCTAAAACAAACCTAAAATAGTTAGGCTTCCATATTGAATATTGTTAGAATTCTTTAGAATAACTGAGAGGGGGGGTGAATCAGTTATTCAAGGTCCAAAATT
Source organism: Cupressus sempervirens (assembly GCA_028749045.1). Lineage (NCBI taxonomy): Eukaryota > Viridiplantae > Streptophyta > Pinopsida > Cupressales > Cupressaceae > Cupressus > Cupressus sempervirens. The sequence goes on from CM053791.1 coordinate 555,457,372, forward strand.
CCCTATTAATACCTTTTTACTACTTTTAATGAATCCATATACTTTTCATCCATCCAATACTTAAATCAGTCATATAAGCAAATTACTGTAAATCAATATGCAATGACAAAACATTCAAAATCAAAACATGACACAATGATTTACGTGGAAACCCAATTTGGGAAAAATCACTAGTAACATGCTACTTGATTCTCACTCTTTTGAAGTGATGCCCTGTTAAAAGCCTGCCTTGTTAAAGGCTTACAACACATTGTTAAATGTGACCTTGTTAGAGGATTTCACCAAACTGTTAGGAATGGGCCTGATTAAAGGTCTTTAGAACATTCACTTGGAATGTCACCTTGTTAAAGGATTTATCTAATGGCTGTTAAACCAACCTAAGTCCATAGGATTTATCTTACTATTACAATTGCTAGAAAGTAATGATAATGGTCTTTTGATCTGATATAACTTACAACATACTTTGCAGATTTCAGATCACTCTTTCAGTTCAATCCTTATGCTTGGCTTCAATCACTTCTGCTCTGACTGCTTGTCTCCCTCTCAAGCTTCATCTCCTTGAGTCTTCTTACTCATTCTGCCAATGCAATCATTCTTGTGGTCGTCTATCCAAACAAAGTTCCTTGTGCTATCTTCTCCTTAGCACATTCTTCAGCATTTCATGCTTTTATGCTTGACCACGGCTCTCTCTTTCACTATCCCCTCTATTCTTTTCATTAACTTATGTCTTCTTATATAGAAGTCTGATTTGCCTTTAGCCGCTCGATTCTCCCTCTCCAATTTTAGGGTTTCAAAATGAATTAGGTAGGATACAATGTATCTACCCCATATCTTGTTTTCTTCTAGAAACTTTGCCAGTTGTTTCTTAAAAATGTTCTACATGATGTTCTGTGCCACCAACTCATCATTCTTATCTTCCTTTTAATTCACAAACTTCTAGATAACAACCTTGTTGGCTTAGATCTGGCGAATCTTCGATTTTTGAAATAATGCAGCAACTTGGCATTATTGAGTTACTGGTGCTCGACACCTCTGTGTTACTCGACACCTATACCTGCTTGGCACTTGGTTCTGCTCGGCACTTGGTTTTGCTCGGCATTTGAACTTGCTCGGCACTTAACTAGGAATTTGCTCAGCTCTTACTAGCTTGCTCAACTCCTTCTTTCTAATGAACTTAGTTTGATATGTTTCTGTGTACCCATTCTTTGTATCTTATAGTATGTCATCAAATACACTTTTTTATCAATGGCTTAGCTGATCCTTGTACTTCATTACAACATCATAACTTCAACCTTTCTCTAGGTGTTCTAGTTACATCTTATTGATTGCCTCCACCTTGACAATCAACTAATTGATAGTATTTAGATCACTAAAGCAATTTTCATTCCTGCAAGTAGCAAGTTTGACATCAATGACAAAACAATGATTGAGGACATTCTTTCTTTACCAGTTTCATATATTATTCCAACAACTTTTCTTATGATTATTTCAATCATTTCCAACAATCTCCCTCTTTGGCATTGATGGCAAACCAAACTGATCAAGTAATCAATTTAGTTACCACCAAGATTGTATATGTTAGCTTGCTGCATTTTCACTAAAGCAATCAATTTAGTTACCACCAAGATTGTATATGTTAGCTTGCTGCATTTTCACTACTGATCACATATCTCCCTTTTTCTTTGCATTGATCAGTTTTCTGCATATTTCTCCCTCTTTGACATAAATGCCAAAGATGTAGTATATAAGCTTTGGCTTCTTGTTGTTTTTCTCCCTCTATCACCATGCTTGTGACTGATTTGGAGTTTCCATTCCTGCTGTCATCCTTTGCATCAACCTGTTAGTATTTCAATGATTTATTCTTGTTGATGCAAGGTAGCTTCCTTGTTGCCTTAAACTGCTTGACTTAGGGGTATAACCCCCAACTTGCCTCTAAGATATTCATAGGCATACTTGGGCAATGGTTTGGTGAAGATATCTGCAGTTTGTTCCTTTGTGTGAATGTATTCCAACTTCACTTGTTTGTCTTCTACCAATTCTCTGACATAACGATACTTGATTTCAATATACTTTGTTTTTGCATGCATCACTGGATTTTTGGATATGTTTATAGCACTTGTATTATCACAATACAATATCACAGGGTTTGTTACTTCTTCTTTTATTCCATTCAATAGATGTGTGAGTCATACAATGTTTGTACAATTGACTGCAGTTGCCACATATTCTGACTCTGCAGTGGACTGGGATATACATGTTTGTTTCTTGCTAGTCCAGGTAACCAGCCTTCTGCCTAGAAATAATGCACCTCCACTTGTGCTTTTTCTGTCATCAACATTTCCTCCCATGTCTGCATCTGTATATGCATTGAGCTCAAATTTTCCATTCTTTTTGTAGTATAGACCAAAGTCATCAGTCCCTTTGAGATATCTCATTATTCTTTTTACTGCTATGAGATGATTTTCTTTAGGATTAGCAGAGAACCTATCCACTATTCCAACTGCTAATGCTATGTCTGGTCTACTATGTACAACATATTGTAGTTTTCCAATCATGGATCTGTACATTGTTTGAATGACTTTAGCTGAATCATCATTTTTTGGATAGTTTATTTCTTATGACCATTGGTGTGCTGATTGGTTTGGATTCCTCCAATCCAAATTTTTAAAGAATTTCTTTGATGTACTTTGATTGTGTAATAAATATTCCATGTTTGGGTTGATATACTTGCAATCCAACAAAAAATTTGAGTTCTCCAAACATAGACATCTCAAATTCATGTTTCATTTTGTCAGCAAAGCCTTTGCAAAGTACTTCCTTACCTCTAAACAGTATGTCATCCACAAAGATTTCAGATACAATAATGTCTTTACCTTCTTCGGCTTTGATGTACATGTTGATGTTATCATCAGTTCTTTCAAATCCAATTTGCACTAGATACTTGTGAAGTCTCTCATACCATGCTCTAGGTGCTTGTTTCAAACCATAGAGTGCTTTATGTAACTTACACACCATATCCCTATTGTTTTCATCAACAAATCCTTCTGGTTGTTCAATGTAGACTTCTTCTTCTAGTATACCATTTAAGAAAGCGGATTTTACATCCATCTGATAGACTTTAAAATCTTTGTAGGCAGCATATGCAAGTAAAGTTCTTACTCCTTCCATTCTAGTAACAGGAGCAAATGTTTCTCCATAGTCTATTCCTTCTTCTTGAGCATAACCCTTACATACTAGTCTATCTTTGTTTCTGGTAATCTCACCATTCTCATCTAGTTTGTTTATGAATACCCATTTGGTGCCAATCACATTCTTGTCAGTTGGTTTGGGAACCAAACTCCAGGTTTTATTTTTTCTTATTTGATCAATTTCTTCTTCCATAGCTTTATACCAGTCATCATCTTGTAATGCACCATGTACTATTTTGGGTTCAGATTGGCTGATCAGACATGATTCATGTCTTAGTCTATTCCTTGTCATTGGTCTTGCATATTTGTCACCAATTATTTGTTCAGCAGGGTGATGTCTTTTTACATATTTAGATAACCTTGGCTCTGTCCTTGTTTCCATGTTTGATCTTTTAGATTCAGGATCACTATGCACTTCATTGTCAGGTTGTTCTTCATCATGTATGTTGTCTTCAGAATTAGATTGTGCATTTTCTTTATTCTACAACTCGGCTTTTGAATGCAACTCGACATTTACTGGTTGTGATTCAGCTGAAATTGATACCTATTGTTGATTTCCAATTTGATTGACATCATTCTCATCAATCATTCCTTCATAAGAATACACAAAGGTTCTGTACTCTTCCATTTTCTTTGGTTCTTCACCTTGGACTCCTGTGTGCTCATCAAAATTTACATTTGCACTTTCCACAATTTTGTTAGTGTTAATATTCAAACACTTATACGCCTTATTTCTTGTGGAGTAACCAAGAAATATACCTTCATCACTTTTTGCATCAAATTTTCCATTTCTAACATCTTTAAGGATAAAACATTTGCAACCAAACACTTTGAAATGTTTTACATTTGGTGAGTAACCATACCATAATTCAAAAGGTTTTGTATTTGTATCGTTCTTGACTTGTACTCGGTTCAGTGTATGAACAGCTACACTTACAGCCTCTCTCCAGTATTTTAGAGAAACATTCTTTTCCATCATTAATGTTCTGGCACAGTCAATTACATATATGTTTCTTCTTTCAGCAATTCCATTCTGTGGGGGAGTTCTAGGAGTTGATGTTTGTCTTTTGATTCCATTGTCATTACAGAATATCTCAAATTCATTTGATGTAAATTCACCACTTCTATCTGATCTTAGGCATTTCAAGCTTTTTCCAGTTTCCTTTTCAACTCTAGCTACATACCACTTAAACATTTGAAAAGCATCAGATTTTTGTTTTAAGAACATAACAATCATCATCCTGGAATAGTCATCAACAAATAGCATTATATATTTATCTCCTCTATAGCTTTGTATTTCCATTGGACCACATAAGTCAGTGTGAACTAACTCAAGTATCTCTTTAGATGTATAGTTCTTGCTTTTGAAACTTGACTTTGTCATCTTTCCTAGCTGACATTGTTTACACATGATATTATCAGGCTTCTTCAATTTTGGTAGACCTCTGAATTTCTTCATTTTACTGATGTTGACTAGATTATCAAAATTGACATGACATAATCTTCTATGCCACAACCATTCATCATCAAATTTTGCAAGTAGACAAGAAACATCATCCATATCAAGGTAAAACAAATTACTCTTTGTTTGATCTCCTTTTCCTATCAGTTTACCATTAGTATAATAGATTTTTGCAGTTTTGTTTCCAAATTCCACTTTGCAACCTATATTGCCTAATTGTGAGACACTCAGTAAATTGTTTAATCCTTCAACATAGTATGCATTGTCACATGAAATTTTTTCTGTGAGCTTAATGGAACCTTTTCCTTTGATTTGACATGGAGCATCATTACCAAATCTAACACTATTTCCATCATACTGAGTAAAGTTAACAAACTTACTTTTGTCTCCTGTAATATGATGTGAGCATCCACTGTCTATGATCCATCTGTCATTCTTGTTTATACATGTCACCAGTGTTGTGGCTTCTTCTTCATCAGATTGGTCCTTCATGGCTACATAAAAAACTTCATCATCATTGTCATCATAATTTTCTTCAACAATATAACATTTCTTACCTTTTTCTTTGTAATCTCTCTTGTCATCATCTCTTCTGTTCTTGTATTTGTTGCCTTCCTTGGAATCCTTTTTCTATGGACACCTTGCAGCAATATGACCTACTTCATTGCAATTGAAAAAAATGATAGGCATCTTACCTTTAAATTTTCCTTTGCCCCTATGAAATCTTCTAGCGAGCAATGCTTCCAATGCTTCCACATCTTCCTCATCAGTGCTACTGTCACTAGATACATACTTCATTTTTCTTCCTTTCTTTGATTTCATCTGTTCGACATCTTTCAGTGATAACTTGGCCTTAAAAGCGGATTCAACATTTTCAAGTTTGTAGTTGTCAAAGTTAGATAATTCAAATGCAGTGAGTCTACGTATTATACCTTCAAAGCTTAGATTATTTCCTAGTATACATCTTAGCTCTTGTATTGCTGATACTCTAATAGCATAGATAGGGAGCAAGGTTCGTAGGAACTTACTATTAACAGTATCTTCATCTAGTTGACCACTCAAGCATCTTATTGCACTTACTACTTCCTTTATTCTTGCACCATACTGAGCAGCATTCTAATTTTCTTCCATTTTCATGTCATCAAACTTTCCTCTGAGACTTTCTCTTTTTGCTCTTTGTACATTCTGATCTCCTCCATAGATGTCTGATAAGGCTTTCCACATTTTGTATGCAGTGTCACATCCTTTGATATCATCAAATTCAGCATAGCTTAGTGCAAAGGCAATTTCCAGCATTGTCTGGTTGTGTTCTCGCTTGTTTTTCATGTCTTCTACAGTAGGAGCACCTGTTGGATCTACATGTTCAGTGACAATTGAATTTTGGGCATAATCTCCTATGGATCCAAGATGTAGCTTCATCAAAATTTGCCATGCAAAAAAGTTGTCTTTGTTGAGCTTGGGAACTTCTCTCTTTGCCATTTTGATCTTTTCTGCTTGTAGTCCCTTTAAACTGAATCAGCAATTGGCTCTGATACCAATTGTTAGAATTCTTTAGAATAACTGAGAGGGGGGATGAATTAGTTATTCAAGGTCAAAAATTCCCTATTAATACCTTTTTACTACTTTTAATGAATCCATATACTTTTCATCCATCCAATACTTAAATCAGTCATATAAGCAAATTACTGTAAATCAATATGCAATGACAAAACATTCAAAATCAACACATGACACAATGATTTACGTGGAAACCCAATTTGGGAAAAACCACCAGTAACATGCTACTTGATTCTCACTCTTTTGAAGTGATGCCCTATTAAAAGCCTGCCCTGTTAAAGGCTTACAACACACTGTTAAATGTGACCTTGTTAGAGGATTTCACCAAACTATTAGGAATGGGCCTGATTAAAGGTTTTTAGAACATTCACTTTGAATGTCACCCTATTAAAGGATTTATCTAATGACTGTTAAACCAACCTAAGTCCATAGGATTTATCTTACTGTTACAATTCCTAGAAAGTAACGATAATGGTCTTTTGATCTGATATAATTTACAACATACTTTGCAGATTTCAAATCACTCTTTCAATTCAATCCTTATGCTTGGCTTTAATCACTTCTTCTCTGACTGCTTGTCTCCCTCTCAAGCTTCGTCTCCTTGAGTCTTCTTACTCATTCTGCCAATGCAATCGTTCTTGTGGTCATCTATCCAAACAAAGTTCCTTGTGCTATCTTCTCCTTAGCACATTCTTCAGCATTTCATGCTTTTATGCTTGACCATGGCTCTCTCTTTCACTATCCCCTCTATTCTTTTCATTAACTTATGTCTTCTTATATAGAAGTCTGATTTGCCTTTAGATGCTCGATTCTCCCTCTCCAATTTTAGGGTTTCAAAATGAATTAGGTAGGATACAATGTATCTACCCCATATATTGTTTTCTTCTAGAAACTTCGCCAGTTGTTTCTTAAAAATGTTCTACATGATGTTCTGTGCCACTAACTCATCATTCTTATCTTCCTTTTAATTCACAAACTTCTAGACAACAACCTTGTCAGCTTAGATCTGGAAAATCTTCGATTTTCAAAATAATGCATCAACTCGGCATTATTGAGTTACTAGATCTTGAAATCTCTTTGTTACTCAGCACCCATACCTTCTCAACACTTGGTTCTGCTCGGCACTTGGCTTTGCTTAGCACTTGGTTTTGCTTGGCACTTAGTTTTGCTCGGCATCTGAACTTGCTCGACACTTAACTAGGAATTTGCTCAGCTCTTACTAGCTTGCTCGGCTCCTTCTTTCTAATGAACTTAGTTTGAGCTTTACAAAAGACTTAGCTAAATCCTTAAATCTTTGATATGTTTCTGTGTGCACATTCTTTTTATCTTATAGTATGTCATCAAATACACTTTTTCATCGATGGCTTAGCTGATCCTTGTACTTCATTACAACATCATAACTTCAACCTTTCTCTAGGTGTTCTAGTTACATCTTATTGATTGCCTCCACCTTGACAATCAACTAATTGATAGTATTTAGATCAATAAAGCAATTGTCATTCCTGCAAGTAGCAAGTTTGAAATCAATGACAAAACAATGATTGAGGACATTCTTTCTTTACCAATTCCATATATTATTCCAACAACTTTTCTTATGATTATTTCAATCATTTCCAACAAATTTTTGGACCTTAATTCAAAATTCTTCCAAAATACCTCCAAACCAAAATGGACTTTCATACTCCCATTTCAAAGTACTTCAAGATTACAAAGTTTAGGTTTTCAACTCTTTTCTAAGTTGCTAACCCACAGAACCCTAAGTTTAAGGGTTTTAGTCCTACTAATTAGGGCATATGCTAGTTCAAGGCTCTAGGGCATACCCAATGTCAAATCTCCATTCCCATAGAACATTTCATATGGATCCTAATGTTCATCTTCACTAAATCAATGCCCTTCCTACTTCCAAAAAAAATCACTAGTAACATTATCTAGGTTACTCACATCAAAATGTGTAATCTCAACAAATTGAATTGGACTTGGAGATGGTCAGTTGCATAACTATTGAGTGTAGAATCCTATAATACATTGGGCTACCTCCCTCTCTAGACAATATCTCCATTTCTCTATGGTTCAAAGGTGAGATAGTCATTTTTTTTTAAAACCCTAGGTACGGTCTTTACTGATAACAAAGAGAAATAAGTTTAAGTAAAAGCTCTTTAAAACAACAACTATCAATAATTATTCTCAATCCATGAAAAATGCAATACAAAACTTATACAATTCCCATTAAAAATCAAGAAAATATGACCATTTTCAAAAGCAAACAACGAATTATAGGCTACAATAGAGAGAGAGAGAGAGAGAGAGAGAGAGAGAGAGAGAGAGAGAAATCCTGATGCACTTATCTCCCTGGATAGGCAAAGATTGGATGTCTGTACCAAGTAAGCGTTAGGATGTAAATGCTCAACTGGTCTGCATTTGTCGAAATGCAACTCGAAAGTGAAATGCAAAATTATGTTTGGAACTTTTTTTTAGTATCTTTATGTTGATGTGTTGCTCGCAATTGAGACCAACACAAAATAGAAAGCATTGGTCACAATTGCGACCAACACGGGCATGCTATAAAAAAAAACAAGAATTTCCTTTATAATGTGACCAATCATTAAGCAATTTATATTTTGGTGAAAATTTAGGGTTAAATGTCCTAGTGTAATAGTCATTGGAAAATCCTTTAACAGGGTGGCATTCCAAGTGAATGGCCTAAAGTCCTCTAACAAGGCTCATTTTTAACAAGGTGATTGAAATCCCTTAACCGGGTCACATTTGACAGTGTTTATTGTAACCTTTAACAGGGTTGGCCTTTCACAGGACATCACTTCAAAAGAGTGAAAAGGAGTAGCATGTTACTGGTGGTTCTTCCCAAATTGGGTTTCCATGTTAAATCATTGTCTCAAGTGTGTTGATGAATGCATTGTGTTTCATGATTTACATTTCTAAAAGTTGATTTAATAGTAACATATAAGTTTTAGTAGATACACAATGAATGCATGCATGGGTATGAATGTTTTATGGGTTCACTAAATTGTGAAAAAGTTTTATTTTGTACATCTGGACCTTAAATAACTGATTCACCCCCCCCCCCCACCCCCCTCAATTTTTCTAAACTAATTTCAACAATTGGTATCAGAGCCATCTACCTAAGAGGACTAGTTTTAGGGTACTAGAAGCACAAAGATCAAGATGTCTAAAAGAGAATTACCTAAGCTCAATAGAGATAACTTTCTTCCATGGAAAACTTTGATGAAGCTACACCTTGGAGGACTCAGAGATCATGCAAAATCTACCATTACAATGGAACATGTTGATCTAGTAGGAGCCCAAACTACTGAAGGTATGAAGAAAAAGAAAGAACACAATTAGGCGATGTTGGAGATTGCCTCTGCCCTAAGCTATGTTGAAATTGATGATATCAAAGGATGTGACACTGCAAAGAAGATGTGGGATGCCCTAACCACCATCTATGGAGGAGACAAAGAATGTTTAAAGAGCCAAGTTCGAGAGCCTCAGAGGTAAGTTTGATGACATGGGAATGGAAGAAGGTGAGAATATTGCCCAATATGTTGCTAGGATAAAATAAGTTGTTAGTGAAATAAAAGGTGCTACTGATCAAATAGATGATGATACTATTCTAAGTAAAGTTTTGAGGATGTTACTACATGTTTATGCTATTGGAGTTTTTGCAATCCAAGAGTTGAGATGTATACCAGGAAATAATCTAACCCTTGAAGGTCTAATAGGTAGACTCATTTCTTTTGAGCTATCTAATTTTGACAATTACAAACCAAAGAGTCTTGAATCTACTTTTAAAGCTAAATTGTTATTGAAGGATTCTAAAGACATAAAGTAGAAGAAGAAAAGAAACATAAAATATGCATCTAGTGATAGTAATATAGATGAGGAAGACATTGAACAATTGGAAGCACTACTGGCAAGAAGATTTCATAGAGTTAAAGGCAAGTTCAAAGGCAAGTTACCCATCATTTATTTCAATTGTAATGAAGTTGGCCATATTGTTGCATGATGTACCTAGAAGAAGAACTACAAAGAAGGAAACAAACACACAAATAGAAGAGAAGATGACAGTAGATATTAAAAAGACAAAGGCAAGAAGTCATGCTATATTGCTAATGAAAATGATTTTAATGAACATGATGATGAAGTGGTATATGTTGCAATGAAGGATGAATCTAATGAGGATGAGGCAATTGCACTTGTGACTTGTGTGAACAAGAATGATAGATGGATCATTGACAGTGGATGCTCACATCACATGACTAGAGACAAAAGTAAGTTCATTTCCTTAACTTATTATGATGGAAACAGTGTAAGGTTTGGTAATGATGCACCATGCTTGATAAAAGGAAAAAGGTCTATCAAACTTATAGACAAGATTTCATGTGACAATGCTTATTATGTTGAAGGATTAAATTATAACTTGTTAAGTGTGTCACAATTGAATAACTTGGGATGTAAGGTTGAATTTGAAAATAAAACTACCAAGATATATGACACAAATGGGAAGTTGATTGTAAAAGGTGATCAAACTAGAAGTAATCTATTTTATCTAGATATAGAGGATGCTACTTGTCTTATTGCAAAACATGATGATGTACGGCTTTGGCACAAGAGGTTATGTCATGTTAATTTTGATAATTTGGTTAGTATTAGTAACATGAAAAGAGTTAGAGGATTTCCTAAGTTTAAGAAACCTGATGATATAGTGTGCAAACAATGTTAGCTAGGCAAAATGTCAAATTCAATCTTTAAGAGTAAAGCTTATACCTCCAAAGAAATATTAGATATTGTTCATATTGACTTGTGTGGACCAATTGAAGTGCAAAGCTACAGAGGAGATAAGTACATAATGCAATTTGTTGATGATTACCCTAGGATGATGATAGTCATGTTTCTTGAAACAAAAATATGATGCTTTTCAAATGTTTAAGTGGTACTTGGCAAGAGTTGAAATAGAAATAGGTATGAGTCTAAAATGCTTGAGATTAGACATATGAGGAGAATTCAATTCAAATGAGTTTGAGATGTTTAGTAATGATAGAGGAATCAAAAGATAGACATCTGTACCTAGAACCTCTCTATAGAATGAAATTGTTTAAAGAAGAAATATATCTATAATGGATAATGCCAGAACACTTATGATGGAGAAGAATGTTGCTCTAAAATATTGGAGAGAAGTTATAACTACTGTTGTAGATACCTTGAACTATGTGCAAGTCAAAAAAGGTACTCATTCAACACCTTTTGAACTATGGTATGGATATCCACCTAATGTAAAATACTTTAAGGTATTTGAAAGTAAGTTTTATATTCTTAAAGATGTTAGGAATGGAAACTTTGATGCAAAAGGTGAATAAGGTATATTCCTTTGATACTCCACAAGAAGAAAAGTCTACAAGTGTTTAAATACTAACACTAACAAAATTGTGGAAAGTGAAAATGTGAATCTTGATGAATTTACAGAAGTACATGAGGCTAAATCGATGAAAGAACCAGAAGAATAAAAATCATTTGTATACTTCTATGAAGGAATACTTGCTGAAGAAGATGCTACAAATCAAGTTACAAACCAACAGCAAGTCTCGATAACTCCTGAGTCACATCCTGTGAATGCCCAGTTGCATTTAAGAACCAAGTTGCATTTAGATGCCAAGTTGCAGAATGAAGAAAATGCACATTTTGATTCTGAGATCAGTACACATGAAAGAGATGCTAAGATACTTGATAGAGATGTATATAGTGACACTAAAGTTAAAAGACAAAATGCACAAATAAGAACTGAGCCAAGATTGTCTAAATATGTTAAAAAACATCATCCCACTGATCAAATCATTGGAAACAAAGATGCAAGGCCAATGACGAGAAATAGATTGAGAAGTGAATCATGTTTATTAAGCATGAAGGAGCCCAAAATAGTGAAGGATGCATTAGAATATGATGATTGGTACAAGGCCATGGAAGAAGAGATTCAACAGATAGAGAAGAACAAAATAGGGAGTCTAGTTCCTAGACCAGTAGACAAGAATGTGATTTGCACCAAGTGGGTATTTAGAAACAAGTTAGATGAGAATAGTGAAGTGACAAGAAACAAAGTAAGATTAGTTTGCAAAGGATATGCAAAAGAAGAAGGAATTGACTATGGTAGACATTTTCCCCTATTGTAAGAATGGAAGGAGTAAGAATTCTACTTGCATATGCTACATATAAAGGTTTCGAAGTTTATCACATGGGTGTTAAATCTACATTTTTAAATGACATATTAGAAGAAGAAGTCTACATAGAATAGCCAGAATGATATTTTGATGATAATAATAAGAACATGGTATGTAGACTACATAAAGCCTTATATGGATTGAAGCAAGCACCAAGAGCATGGTATGAGAGACTTCATACTTATCTTGTGAAGATTGGATTTGAAAAGACTGATGATAACAACAATTTGTACATGAAAATAGAAAAAGACAAAGGTCTTTTGCTATCTAAAATATTTGTTGATGATATCATATTTGGAGGATAGGATGCTTTGTGTAAGGACTTTGCAAATCAAGTGAAGTAAGAATTTGAAATGTCTATGTTTGGAGAGATCAAATTCTTTGTGGAATTACAAGTATATCAGATGAAATATGGAATATATATCACTCAATCAAAATATGTCAAAGAGATATTGAAGACATTTGGACTAGAGGATTCCAAACTAGTAAGTACACCTATGGTGATAGGACATAAGCTATCAAAACATGATGATTTAGCTAAGGTGAATCAAACACTATATAGGTCTATGATTGAAAAATTGTAATATGTAGTACATAGCAAACCTGATATTGCATTAGCTATGGGGATAGTTGCAAGATTCTCTACAAATCCAAGAGAGAGTCATTTGAAGGCTGTGAAGAGAATAATGAGATACTTGGAAGGAACATAAGAGTTTGGTTTATACTATAAGAAGAATGGAAAGATTGAACTAAGAGACTACATTGATGTTGACTATGTTAGAAGAATAAATGATAGAAAGAGCACCAGTGGAGGAGCATTTTTCTTAGGCAAGAGACTAGTTACATGGACAAGCAAGAAACAAAGTTGTACTTCCCAATCTATTGTTGAAGTAGAATATGTTGTTGCTGCTAGAAATTGCACAAACATTGTATGGATCAAATAGCTACTCAAAGGAATGAAAGAAGAAATCACAAAACTAGTGACACTTTATTGTGATGATACAAGTGTTATCAATATATCAAACAATCTAGTGATGTACACAAAGACAAAACACATTACAATCAAGTATCACTATGTACGAGAGCTAGTTCAAGACAAAGAGGTGAAGATGGAATATGTTAACTCAAAGAAGAAAATTGTTGATATCTTCATAAAGCCATTACCTAAGGATTCTCATGAGTATCTAAGAAATAAACTAGGGGTGATACCCCTACCAAAGGCTATGTAAGAAATAGAGGGAATGCCCTGCATCAAACAACCTGATGTTCATATAATATAAATTGATGCGATGGATCTTACTTTAGGAAATGCCTAAAGTAGTCACAGAGCTAAAACTTCAAATTAGTCACAAGCAAGGTGATAGAAGGAGAAAATCAGGAAACTATAAAAGTCTATATCTACATGTATTAAAGATGCCAAGTGTTTGGTATATGTCTTTGACATTATTATTAAAGAGGGAGAAAGTACATTAAAAACTAATCTAGTGCAAGAGGAATAGTGGAGAAATTACATCATCAGAAGATCAAGAGAAAAGTGGAAGAAAGTCCTAAACTGATTGGCCAATCAGAGAGGGAGAAAAATATCAAGAATCAAGTCAAAATAGAGAGGGAGAAAATCAAAGAGCCAGAAAGAAAGAGGAAGAAATCCTAATCTAAATAGTAAAAGGGAGATACAAGAAGGAACTCAGAGGGATTTTTAAGGAAGAGATTGTGTAACCTATTTAGAAGATTGAAGTTGTTGAAAGGGGAATACAAGGAATACAAGTTATTTATTTTCTATTGCCTTACTATCTTAACCTAGTCAATTTGGTTGAACAAGATGTCCATCATTTGATGATAAAGGTTGGTCAGTTTGGTTTGCCATCAATGCTAAAGAGGGAGATTATTGATATCTGATTAAAAAGATCATTCGAAAAGAGATTGTTAAGAAGGAGATTGCTAAAGAAGACTATGTATTTCAATCATTATTTTGTCACTGATGTCAAACCTACCATTTTTTGGTAAGACAATTACTTACAAGATTCAACTACTATCACCTAGTTGATTGATGGGGAGGATTTGATCAATAAGACGTAACAAAAGCACCTAGAGGAAAGGTTGAGTTATGATTATGTAATGAAGTACAAGGATTAGTTAAGACAATGACAACATGATGTATTGATGATCTACTTAAGGTTACAAAATGGCTAGCTACACTTAGAAAGTTCAGAAAAACAAGTAAAATAAAGTTTGTCTACCAAGATTGACTGAGTAGATAGTTGGTGTCAAACAAAGTTAGTGCAAGCCAAGAAGAATGTCAGTTAGAGCTGAGTGAAAGAAAATTCTAGTAGATGTTGAGTTACATAATTGATGTTGAGTAAATTTTAGTTGATGCTGAGTACTATTGAAATCTAGTTGATGTTGAGTGATTTTATAGTTGATGTCGAGTGATGCAGTATGTGTCAAGCATCAAAAGATTGATAGTGTTAAGCTATTACATTATGATAAAGATCAATGATTCACCAAATATAAGCTAACAAGTTTGTTTTCTTCAAACTTTTGAACCAAGAGGAAGATAAGATTGATAAGCTGGTGGCACCGAATTTGATGTAAACCATTTTTAGCTGAATTCAAATGAATTCTAGGAGAGGTTTCTAGAATAGACAAGATATGGGTAGATACATTTTATCCTACCTAATCCATCTAAAACCCTAATTTAGATGATGGATAATGCGTAGGAAAATATTCTAATTTCCTTTATATAGGAATGTCTGGTCATGAAGAAAAATGGTTAGAGAGGTTGGTGTCATGTGCGAGAACCTAAGGAGGAGAAGGAATTAAGGGTTTTGCTTCATCAAGTGACCCAAGAGAAGAGTTTAAAATGGCATACCAAGAAGTAAGGCTTAAGGATATAAGTGCTTGAAGGCTGAACAAGCTATCAGAGCTGCAAAGTATGAAGGCTAAGCTTAATTGAGGAATGAACATAGATCTATAATCTAAAAGTGAAGTTGTAAGTTGTATCAGATCAAAGCTCTACTATTACTCTCTATCAATTGTATCAGTATAGGGTAAATCCTTTGGATTAAGGTTGACCTAATAGTCATTGGAAAATCTTTTAATATGGTGGCATTCCAAGCGAATGGCCTCTAATAAGGCTCACTTTTAACAAGGTGATTGAAATCCCTTAATTGGGTCACATTTGATAGTGTGTATTGTAACCTTAAACAGGGTTGTCCTTTCTCAGGGCATCACTTCAGAAGAGTGAAAAGGAGTAGCATGTTATTGGTAGTTTTTTACAAATTGGGTTTCCACATTAAATCATTGTGTCAAGTGTGTTGATGAATGTGTTGTGTTTCATGATTTACATTTCTGCAAGTTGATTTGATAGCAACATATAAGTTTAGTAGATACACAATGAATGCATGCATGGGTATGAATGTTTTATGGGTTCACTAAATTGTGAAAAAGTTTTATTTTGTACATTTTTCTATTGAATAACTAATCCACCCCCCCTCTCAGTTACTCTAAAGTAATTCTAACATATTATGTGCCCAAAGTTTAGCTTAAGTAAACTAGAGATAATAAGTGACTTAATAATTAGATCAATATTTTAAATAAGAAAAAACTTTATTACTCTAACACCCCTGCTTTAGATAAACTTAGGGAGTAGCTAAAAACATAGAAACTACTATTGAAAGTAAATTTGGGTTTCGATAACAAGGTCTGATGAGGTACCCAAGCACAACCAAATCTCTCAAAAGAGGAGAAATAGAGAAAACCACATGGGAAAATCCCTACTCCAAAAAGGGATTGAAATAATGCTAAAAAGAACTAGTGAAGGACTAAAGAAGCCTCCAAACTAGGGAATGTCCTAGAAGATAGGAACAAAAGATGATCACAAAGAAAACCACTAAAGCATGAACCTGAAAACACTCCCAAACTATTGATCTAAAGAACCTCTTCTGTATACAACATGACTAGGTAGAAAAGACTAAACCTAAATCTAGATGATCAATTGAAGATGGAAGGTATCTTCACGGCCTCCAAAAACAAGAATGAAAGATTATTTATATGGTAAATGATACATCTCACCAAAATGCATAGGTATCTAGCCATTGCAATTGCCTGGTACATAGGATCAAATACTTAATACGTAGATCACTCCATCGAACCAAGAAAGTAATAGAACCAAAATAACGCCCCCATAATTCTGAGAGGTGAGACATGAACACTAAAACTAAATATAGTATCTCCTATAGAAAAAAGAACCAAGAAAATTGAGAGTGCAAAAGAAGTACAACCACCTATAATTATGGCATGTGTCATGGACACATCATGAGGCTAATGTCATGGAATGAACATTCACTTGACAAAGAAAGATGGAGAATATGGCCAACATTAAACCCCCCAAGGATATTTATAATGTAGTGTGAGTTCAACAAAATATAAAGATGTGCAAGGTCTTGAAATGCAATAGAGTGGCACTTTATCTCAATCCATTTGCAAAAAATACTAGAAAAGGATGTCAATAAAGATTCAAAGAGACAAAAGACTAATATAAGAGAGAGTACAACCCATGAAAATTTAGTTGAAGCAACAAAATCAATCTTTGGACCTAAAACCACCAAGATATTCACCATAATGAAAAAAGAAAAACAAAAAATTGAATAGGATGTGCCTGGAGCAAATTCTAGAAAATAGAATGTTTCAAGATATGTCTCCCAAAGTGTAAAATAGAACCTCTAACTTTGACTACATAAAATGACAACTAAAAAGTATTAAAAGTCCAAATAAGTTGCACCATCATGATGGGCTTAGAATCAACTTTTCAATAATATCTTGTTTGAAAAATGAAGTCTGGATGACAAAGTTATGGCCAAAAAATTACATATGGAAGAAAAAAGATATAGAAGGGAAAAAAACACTGCCTTGGGATCTATGCCAAAATTCCTTGGGGAGTTTTCCCACCCATACATTAATTACCTCATGAAGCATGTCATTTTTGTACTCCAAACTATCTTGAAAAGTGTGCAAATTCCATACCAAACATTGCCTTAGAATGCATGTTGGTTCTATACCAAAATTGCATTGAGAAGCCTATCAGTTTTGTACCAAAAATGGTCTTGATTTATGTGCCAAAAAATCTTGATTTTGTACAAAAAACCTCAATTTCTATGCTAGAAATTATCAATTTTTGTGCCAAAAAATCATAAAATTACCACCTTGGGAAACATGCCTAATTTGAGAGCAAGAGTTTTTGCCTTAGATTCCAACTATGCCCAAATTGGACAAATTTTATATGAAAAAAAAGGTTTTTTAGTGCTTTAAGCTCAATGGTGAGGTTCATTTGCACTCAAAGTACACTAGAAAAAGTGACCCCCTAGATCCAATACAGAAAAAAGAAAAAAGAAAAAACACATATCTAAAAGCCATGCCAAACCTCTCATAAACTAAATAGGGGTATGAAGATTTGAAGCTCTGATACCATGTTGAATTTGATTGAAGATCAACCCCATAGCTCCCAAGAATCACCTACATGCAAAAACCTATCATAGAAAGAGAGAAGAAAAAGCTATGGAGGTTGGAATTCCTAGATCCACATATGGCACATTATTGACGAGAAAAAAAAGAGATTGTTATAACCAAAAGTGAATGAATAAATTACAAAGAGATGGATCCTTACAAAAGGATATTAAAACCCTAACATGTAACTAACCTAAGTTGCATGATAATAATTAATAAAATAATTAATTATTATATGCCCAAAGTTTAGCTTAAGTAAACTAGAGATAATAAGTGACTTAATAATTATATCAATATGATTTAGTTAATAAGAAAAAACTTTAGTACTCTCACACCTAGTTTAGTTGTGTATTATGTTTTCTAAGTTTTTGTCTTTGCATTCTCTCATAAAGGAGGTTTGTGGGTTACCATGGGAGGAGAAGTATCAAATTAAACCTAATAGTTGTGAGGAATTTAAGAGTAACTCCAAGATCTAGTAGATTATTAAAAATAAAAAATGATGAATTATGTGGAAGGAATGAAGCAGTTTAACCTAGAGTTGTCTCCAAAAATTGTTGAAACTTGGGAGGATGGTAAGGTCACAATTTGGGGTGTTTCATTTTTTATGTTGAAATTTATTATGGTAGTTAAAATTTTTTTTATGGAGGCTTCAAAAATCCCTAGGAAAAGAAAAGTTTCCTTCAAAGAATATTTCTGGTTGTTCTTGGATAGAGAAGACAATTTTAAAATTGCAGAGTGATTTCAACAATGTGTAGCTACTGGGTGAGTGGAAAGTGGTGGCTAGAATTGTCATCAAGTTTTTCCCTTTTGAAGGAAGGTACAAGCATTGTCATTACCAAATTTTTTCTGTACTTAACTACTTTAGAAAGAATCATGAAGTTTTGTTTTCCTTAGTCGATTTATACATGGCTAAGGTTAAGGGTGGATCCGTTATTCACAAAATATTTATTTTTAGGATCTATGATTTTCACTATGTTTTGACCCCTCAAGGTAGTCCTACCCCTACTCTATCTATTGAGATCAATATTTCATTCTTTACACTTGTTTCTTCCTCAACCATATAGTTACAGGCTCCAAAAGGCCTATAAAATATGTCTTCTCTTTTGGGTACTAAGTTTACTATGGATCATGAAGCTAAGCATAGGAATGCCACTCAATAAGAGAAATAATAGAGCATTATGGAAATATTAGATGAACCATCCTATGGCTCTTCTTGTTCTGTGGAGTTATTTTTGACCCTATGTAACTCCCCCCTTTATTATGTACCCAATATGCCTTTCACCTCATTTTTCCCTCTCTCCCCATAAAATCTACTCAATTATCCTAAGTATCCTCATATCCCTTGGTCTACTTCCCTTACCTTGTTACCTAGAGCTAATGATGGAGGTATTGATCCTGAAGCCATGGCCCCTAAGTTAGATAAGTGGTGCATGTGCCATAATAGACTCAAATTTGTTACCAAGTGGCTTCTCTTTCAGCTACAAAATTGAGATAAAAAAATTCAAGGCTCTTCGAGAAGAAAAAAGATAAACAAATTCAAGGCTCTTCGAGAAGATAAATGTAAGGTGGAGGACTAGACCAATGGAAAGAGGGGTGATGCTTTGTGGGAAGTTGGTAGATACTTCGAGGAGAAACTACACAATTAGGAAATGTTGGAAGAGAACATTTTAGAAATTCATGCCCCAGTGCCTTTAGAGGAAGAGAATATTGAGATCCTCATTGCCCTAGTGTCTATGAAAGAGTCTCAAGTTCAATTGGGGAATCAAATAAAGGACTTAGATACCCAGTAGAGAGCTTCCTTAGATAGAATGGAAAAGACCAATGTAGGATTCAATGCTAGCTAGAGGAAATAAACTAAAAAAGGAGGGAGGAAGCTTGTGGTAAAGAGGAGGGTCTTCAAATTGTCACTAAGTAGGAGGCTATCCTAGGGGTTGTCACTTCCTCTCATTCTTCTAAGAAGCCTTTCTTCCTGTAGAAGCTTAAGGAGTTGATAAAGTAGAGATCTTTTGATGGGCATAGTTGTAGTGATGGAGCTTGGTCTTGGTGTGTATTTTTAGGTTTTTGGCTCATGTTAGGTGTTGGATTTTTAGTTGGTTCATGTCTATTGGTTTAGTAGTTAAGTTTTTTTGTTTCTTGTCTATTTGGCATTGGTCTTAGTTTAGTTCTTATTTAGGCCCTGGTGTTGGTTTTTGCTGGTCTCGCTTCTTGTGAACCCCTATGTTTTTGTCCACTAGACTTTGTGTTATTTTTTTAATGGGTTCAAGATCTATGTCCCTTTAAGTAATAAAAAAATTACTTAGTATGGATAGAGTGGTTCATTTTACCATAAACATAACCATCAATATTTAATTTCTACTACTTGTCAAACTTATGTAACAAATTCAAGTTGTGTATTTCAAGATACAAAAAAACAAATTCAAATGAGCTCATGAGTTTTTTTTGATGGAGATAATTTGAGCAATATTTAGTATAGATTATTTCATTTTTAGTCATTAACATAACTATCAAGATTCGACTTCTACTAATTGTCAATTTTTTTGTTAAACAAAGTCAAGTTGTGTATATAAAGTTATCAAATACCAAGCTTCTTGAAAAAAATTCATGAATTTTATTAAATGGATATTATTTGAGCATTATTTAGTATGGATAGAGTGCTTCATTTTAGTCATTAAAAAAACCATCAAGATTAAACTTCTACCAATATTCAAACTTGTGGTGTAAAAAAATCATGTATTATGAAAGGTGTGGCATACCCAATTTAAAATGGGTTCATAAATTTGAATTGATGGAAATTATTTGACAATTTTTATTATGGATAAAGTTGTTCATTTTGGTCACTAGTGTATCCATCAACACTCCACTTACACCATCTTTCAAACTTCTCATGTATTAAAGTCAATTGAGTATGTAAAGTTGCCAAACACCAAGTTTACAATGAATTCATAAATTTAACTTGATACATACTATGTGAGAATTATCTAGTATGAATAGACTAGTTCATTTTATTCATTAACATAACCATCAAGATTCAAATTCTACACCTGATCAAACATGGGGTGTAACAAAGTCATGTATTTAAAGCTACTAAATACAAAATTTCAAATGAACTCATGAATTTGATTTGATGGAAATCATTTAAACATTACTTAGTATGGATGAAGTTTTCAATTTTTCATTAACGTATTCATCAACATTAAACTTCCACCACTTGTCAATCTTGTTGTGTATAAAAGTCAAGTTGATTATTAAAGTTCCTAAATACTAGATTTCAAAAGAATTCATAAATTTTATTTGATGGATATTATTTGAGCATTATTTAATATGGATGGAGTAATTAACTCATTTTATTCATTAACATAACCATCAAGATTCAAATTCTACCACTAGTCAAGCCAAGCCTATGGTGTAACAAAACTCATTCATTGAAAGTATGAAATGCCAAATTTCAAATGAATTCATAAATTTGATTTAATACAAGTTATTTGAAGATTATTTAGTCTATATTAAGTTCTTCATTTTAATAATCAACATTTCCACCAATGTTCCACTTCAACCATTTGTCAAATTTGTTTTGTTTAATAAAATCAAGTTCTGCAAATAAAACTCTCAAATACCAATTTTGAAATAAATTCTTATTATTTAATTAAATGAAGAAGATTATTTAAACATTATTCATATGGAAAACCTACTTCCACAACTCATCAAATTTGTGTGAAACAAAGTAAGTCAAGTATTTAAAGCTGCCAAACCCCACTTCTAACATTCTCAACCCTCACTTCATTGATTTTAAATGTGTATCCAATCAGCATATCGACTATTCTTTTTTTGGTTGGGGGATGGGGGAATGGGTACCATTTTGAGGATTTTGTGGTTGTGAAGGAGATTATGTTTCTTATGGTTTTGGAGGAGGTTTTTGAGGATTTTTCTTTGTGGACGAGCTTGTGTTGCTTGTGCAAGAGGAAGTCTTTGTTCTCTATTTCATTTGTGAGAATTATTTATAGGACCTAACATCAAATTAATCAAAAAGGAAACTTAAATCAATTAAAAAATCTCACTTCAATAAAAATATTTTTAGAAAAAGAAAACAATGAAATCTTACCTATAAGATGGGGTGCCATTGTTAGAAATATTTCTAAACACCAAGAAAATGACTAAAAAATCTTTAGTTATGAGTTTTTTTTAGCTTTTTTGGATAGTTCTTCCACTATTTTTGGCATTGGAAATGGCCAAATTTGCAACATGTCCAAAATTTTGATTTATTTTATTTTTTATTTTTATGTAGTTTTTTTGAACCAATATCTTGGCACACTTGAACTCTAATATAACTATCAAGATTCCACTTCCACAACTTGTAAATTTATCTTATAACAAATTTCTTCAATCTTTTAAGTTACCGAATACCAAATTTGAATCGTCATAAATTTGATCCAATGGATACTATTTGCACATCATGTAGAATGGATAGAGTAGTTCATTTAGTCATAAATACAACCATCAGGATTCAATTTCTACCACTTGTTAAACTTGTGCAACAAATTTAATTTTTGCATTTAAGGCTACAAAATATGAAATTCAAATGAGTTCATAAATGTTTTCTCATTGGAGATAAGTTGAGCATTATTTGGTATGGATTAGTACAATCTAGTTATTAACATAACTATCCAAATTCTACTACTACTACTTATTAAAGTTGTTTAACAAAGTCAAGTTGTGTATTTAAAGTTTTCCCATAAAAAATTTCAAATGAATTCATAAATTTGATTTTATGGATACCATTTCGGCATTATTTAATGTATCTTAGAACAAAGTTCTTTGATATTTAAAGTGGCCAAATACCAAATTTTAATTGTCATAGAGTTGATCTAATGGTTACTATTTACACGTCACATAGAATGGATAGAGTAGTTCATTTAGTCATAAACATAGCCATCAAGATTCAATTTCTAATACTTGTCAAAATTGTGTAACAAATTCAAGTTGTGCATTTAAAGATACAAATACCAAATTAAAATGAGTTCATAATTTTTTTTCAATGGAGAAAATTTGAGCATTATTTGGTATTGATTAGTACAATCTAGCCATTAACATAACTATCCAGATTCTACTTCTACTACTTGTCAAAGTTATTTTTTAACAAAGTCAATTTGTGTATTTATAGTTGTCCCATATAAAATTTCAAACAAATTCATAAATTTGATTTAATGGACTCCATTTGAGCATTACTTAATATATCTTATAACAAAGTTCTTTGATATATTTAAAGTTACCAAATACCAAATTTCAATTGTCATAGATTCGATCTAATGGATACTATTTGCACATCACGTATAATGGATAGAGTGGTTCATTTAGTCATAAACATAACCATCAAGATTCAATTTCTACCACTTGTCAAACTTGTGTAACAAATTCAAGTTGTGCATTTAAAGATACAAAATGCCAAATTCAAATGAGTTCATAATTTTTTTCTTCAATTGAGATAGTTTGAGCATTATTTGGTATGGATTAGTACAATCTATTCATTAACATAACTATCCAAATTCCACTTCTACTACTTGTCAAAGTTTTTGTTAACAAAGTCAAGTTGTATATTTAAAGTTGTTCCATACCAAATTTCAAATGAATTCATAAATTTGATTTAATGGATACAATTTAGGCATTGGTTTTGATTACGTAAAAATAAGTTTTGAAAGGACCCAAAATCTTATGCAAAAGACAAAAAAAATGGCCAAGCAAGCGCAACAGAGCTATGTTACCAACACCAAAGGATCAAAGCCCAAAACAGACAAAATATAGGAAGAAAATAAAGGACAACAAAAGCTACATATTCTTGAGGAGATTAGTAGCTTGATCTGCCAGAGTACTCATGTTGGTTGCCGAGGCCTTTAGCTCTCTCAATTCCTTTTCCTAGGACTCCTCTTCCTTCTTTTTATTAGCCGAAGCCCTTTTAAAAGGTATGTGATCCTACTTTTCTATGTTTCCCTAACATTTGTTGTTATTTTCCAATTTTTCCAGTAGAACTTTTAGATTGTTAGTAGTGGCTCTAAGAACAACACCACTTTGATCCACAATCTTCTTAAGGACACAATCCATGCTGTCCATTCTATTCTCCAAGTTGCCAAATTTTATCTACATATTCTTTATGAAGTGGTGTTATATCTGGCTTTGACCTCAAGAGGAGGCACACATTTCATCATATTTTCCACTTCGTCCTCATAATTAAATATTGTGATCATCATAATCATTATTAGACACTTGCCTACATTTGAGCCTATCTAAATCCATAAATGATTTCCCATCCATAGAAATATCATTAGAATTACTCCAATGACATTTTAATGTCCTCTACGCACCACATTGGTAGCCCAGTCAACAATTCTATTAGTTTCCCTATAGTTGTGAGTTATAACACAAACATCAAAAGAATTGATTACATGTATTGCCTTGTTAAGAATATTCTAAATGGTCCATGAAGATGGACTAAAATTTTTAAGAAAATTAAATATGTTAAAGTCCCCTTCAAGCCATATTTTAGTAAGGTTCAAACTCTTAGCATAAGAAAGATTGTAAAGAGTAGCACTTGCTTCAACAATATGATTAGTTTGAATACCAATAGGTATAATGATGAAAGTACGCTCTGATACCGCTTGATGAAGGTACACTCTGATACCACTGACAAAGGGCCACACCACCCTTACCAACTCACAACCAAGAATGCAACAATATGAAGATAATTTTATTATACTTGAAAATTCAATAGTAATTACAATAAAATTTCTCCAAGATCTCTCAAGATCCAATCCAAACCCAAGCTAGTCTAGATCCACACTCTGGTAGAAACCTCCAAGATCTCAACTTGTGCTCGCAAGCCACCAAGAAATCTCCTTGTTTTTAAACCACAACTACTAGCTCTTCTCCAACTTTATCCAAGATCCAAGTGTAAAATGCCTCACATTCGACACTCTATCCATAGACTTAGGAAAACTCACTCTTCGATTCCTCCTTCTCTTTCACACCTTGAAGCTTTCCAAGCTTTCCAAGCTTCCACTACTCAAGTTTCTCCTTCCTAAGCTTCTCCTCCTCAAGCTTTCACCTTCTTCTCAAGCTTCTCCTTGAGCTTTCCCTTCTTGAGTTTCTACTCCTCGAGCTTGATTAGAAATGCTCATATGCCTTTCTTAAATAGGCACTTACCACCCAATACATGACTTATCCACAACCTTCTATAATTCCTCCACAACCTTCTACAACTTCTATAACCTTCTATAATATCCACAACTTTCTACAATATTCATAACTTTATAGAATTCTACCCAGACACCTCGATAAATGGAATGACAACTATTTTTATTTTATTTTTTCTATTATGCCACCTATGCACTTCGAAAATAGAAATTTCTCCTTTTCTCCTTTTTTTAATTTTTTTAATTTCTCCTCTAATTTTCGTTACTTTCTCTCTCCTCAATTTTTTTTTTTTTTTTTTATAATTTTTTTTTCCAATAATTTTCCCTTGCAAGATGCTCCTGCATCAGACTCCCCCAGTAGATAGAAACATGTGTCCCACACTTTGACACCAAAAAGAAAGGTCTACAACCATCTTCATCTTCACCAAAGGTTTCCAGCTCAACAGGGACAACAAAACCACCATGCAAATCTTCCACATCTACATTACTCTATCAAACACCAAAATCTCAACCATCCAATCAACATGCTCACTCCTAGGAACAAACTAAACATAATGCTTCATTATCGAACTCCCATTCACATGAACAACTAGTGAATCCATACCAGCAATAACAAGCTCCACATCAGCAGCCACATGTAGATTTCCATCAACACATGCCAAACTCTCAACACCAACAACCTCATTGCTCACAACAAGATGCTCTGCAATACATAACTCACCTCCAACAACAATCAGATCATCCACAACTGAGTGCTCCATAATCTCCATGTCAGACTCAACCAATTGATCATGAAAACCAACCTCTTTCCCAACATCAACAACATTAGGCATATCTTTAGCATCAACCTCTAGTTGCTCTGCAAGTTCTGCATCAAGCTCCACAAACTGATCAACAAAACCATCCTCTTCCACCTTGACCTTCTTAGCTTGATCAGCCAATCTAGCATCCAACTGAGAGATCATCTTAAAAAAATTCCTCTCCACTATATCATGGATTTTTGCAATCATTTTAGGGTCCAATCATCTCAGAGCCATCTTCCAAGATCTTCGTAAACCCTCTGCAAAAAATCCTTCTCACGCTCCTTGTGACAACCTTGAATTGTTTGCAAGTTAGATCGCAACCTGCCACCTCACACAAACAATTAGGAACCACATCACAAGTCTAGGACAATGGATCTGCAATCCACTAGCTCTTCACAATCATGCCTCAACAAGTTTAGTCCTCCATCTTCACATCCATTAATCAATCTGCATGTCCTCCCAAAGTCCTGGTGCAAATTGCCTCAACTTCGATGATCTGTCTGCACGCTCAGGAACTCCCACTCTGATAAACTTCACCCAACCAAGGTCCTGGTACAAACTGCCTCACACTTTGACGATCTGCTTGTACACTCAAGAAATCCTACTCTGATACCACTTGATGAAGGTACGCTCTGATACCACTGACGAAGGGCCACACCACCCTTACCAACTCACAACCAAGAATGAAACAATATGAAGACAATTTTATTATACTTGAAAATCCAATAGTAATTACAATAACATTTCTCCAAGATCTCTCAAGATCCAATCCAAACCCAAGCTAGTCCAGATCCACACTCTGGTAGAAACCTCCAAGATCTCAACTTGTGCTCGCAAGCCACCAAGCAATCTCCTTGTTTCTAAACCGTAGCTACTAGCTCTTCTCCAACTTTATCCAAGATCCAAGTGTAAACTGCCTTACATTTGGCACTCTTTCTACACATCACAATCCTGTTGCAAACTACCTCACATTCGGCACTCTGTCCATAGACTTAGGAAAACTCACTCTTCACTTCCTCCTTCTCTTTCACACCTTGAAACTTTCCAAGCTTTCCAAGCTTCCACTACTCAAGTTTCTCCTTCTTGAGCTTCTCCTCCTCGAGCTTTCACCTTCTTCTCAAGCTTCTCCTTGAGCTTCCCCTTCTCGAGTTTCTACTCCTCAAGCTTGATTAGAAATGCTCATATGCCTTTCTTAAATAGGCACTTACCACCCAATACATGACTTATCCACAACCTTCTAGAATTCCTCCACAACCTTCTACAACTTCCATAACCTTCTATAATATCCACAACTTTCTACAATATTCATAACTTTCTAGAATTCTACCCACACACCTCGATAAATGGAATGACAACTATTTTTTTTCCTATTATGCCACCTATGCACCTCGAAAATAGAAATTTCACCTTTTCTCCTTTTTTTATTTTTTATTATTTCTCCTCTAATTTTCGTCACTTTCTCTCTCCTCCACATTTTTTATTTTTTTTTCAATAATTTTCCCTTGCAAGATGCTCCTGCATCATATAGCCATTAAAACAACACTATATCCCTGTTTATTTCTAATAACAACCCCACATCTAGAAATTCTAGGGCTGCTATTAGAGGCCTCATTAAAGTTAATCTTGTGCCATCCCTGAAGAGGACAATCCCATCTGGCAAGACTTCTAGGATTGATCTTGATTTGAGCTTCCTTATTCTTAGTCATATTCCAACTAAAGAGGACTTTAGAATCCCAATCCATCTTATAATCCTAATGATTATTAATAAGTCTAACATTATTAGTAATCATCCATTTAATCTTATGGAAGACTTGTTTTGAGCTCAAATCCCTATTCCTAAATATTCTATCATTTCTCTTCTTCCACACCCCCAAACATAAGTAAGGAAGGTGAAACCTCCAAAGTGTGATCACAATGATATTGTGGGAAGGGGATATCCAAGCTGACCATAACTCATGCATGTTTGATGGAAAAATCCATCCAATATCAAAAAGTCTTGAGAACATGTCCCATATCTTCCTAGTGTAAGGGCAATGGATAAATAGATGGTCCATTGACTCCTCATATCTGCTAACAAAGCACATACCTTTTTCATAAGGTTATCAATAGTAAGGATTTTTTACTATAAAATAATCTAGTAAAAAATATTAATTTTGGGGGTCATACCCTTTAACCAAGCAATAGCCCAAACTGGTTCCTAGCAGTCATCATAACTATTTCTATACAAAAAGGAAACTGAGAATTGTTCATTGGGGTTACCCTTCCAAATTAAGGAGTCCTCTTCATTGACTAGAAAAACAACATTCAACCTTAAATTAAGGTCTTTTAGTGAAGCATCCACCATAGTTAAATCCACCCAATTTTCACCCTCCTAATAATCAACAATCACAGACCCAAAGATAGTTTTACATTACATCATGAATCCTGCCCACCTTTGGTTAGATTTAAGGGTATGTGTTGTATACAATTATCTAATTGTGTATTGCCTTTGATGTCACTCAAATGTCATATTAGTTATTAGTTGTCAGGAAATGTCTACTGAGCTCACTTGGGCAACGAAGGAAAGTTGGTCAGAGTTAGTATTAACTGAGTTTATTCGATTACCAAAGGATATGTGCAAGTTTTTAGTGTTAACCAAGCTTTTTTTGGTTAACACAAGAAATCATTTTTGGACCAATGATTACCGAGCAGGGTCAGCTAATGAAGGATTTTGTTGGTTTGGCATATGAAGCTTAATTATTTCAAGTATTGGTTCTAGCTGACTAGGGTAATAATTATTGGTCATTATGATTTGTATTGAGAAAACTTGACAATCTAGATGATATAAATATAAGGTCAAGTTGTGATTTTCAAATTAATGCAAGCATATTGATTGAATTAAGAAGGCAAGTGTGTGAGAAAACTTGAAGGATGAGTAGATATCCTTGTGGAGTAGCAAAGTAATATTCAATTAGCAAGGATCAAGTTTTTGTGTATAGAATAGAGAACTAGATTTAGAAATTCAATTGCATCTCAATTAGGTCATTTCATTGTTACTCTCTAAACATTGTCCCAGTGATTTAAAATCTCTTAACAGAGTTAGTTTAATAGCCAATTGTAAATCCTCTAACAGGGTGACAGTTCCATTGAATTGTTTTAAGACCTCTCACAAGGCCACTCCTAATAGGGTGATTAAATCCTCTTACAAGGTCACACTTAATAGTGTGTTTTGTAACCTTTAACCAGGTTGGCTTCTAACAGGGCTCACCTCAAAAGAGTGAAAAATAGTAACTAGTTACATTGGTGGTTTTCCCCAGCTTAGGTTTCCATGTTAAATTTGATGTCTCTTGTGTTAATTTCTTTCTCTCATGTTTGCAAGTTATTATTGTTGAAGTTAGATCTACTAAAGTAAGAAATTCTCTACATTTACTGAGTTACAACATTTTTCGTATGCTTATTGAGTGACAATAATAATTAGCTTTATCAAACATCTAAGTGATTTGTGGATATATTTTTGTGGTAACTGATTCACCCCCCTCCCCCCCTCCCTCAGTTACTTTGTCTATATTTCCAACAATTTGTATCAAAGCTTTTGGTGCTTGTAGGAAGGTTTCAAGGACCTAAGCTAAAGATTAGGATGTCTTATAAGAGAGAGATCCCAAGGCTTAACAAAGATAACTTTTTAGCATGAAAAGGACTCATGAGGCTTCATCTGGCTACCATCAATAATTCACGATGTGAATACCTTGATGTAGAATACAAAACTCCCACTGGTAAATTATATATTGAAGATCTTTCTGAGAAAAAGAATCATAACATCATGATGATTGACATTGCATTTGCTCTTACCTATGAAGAGTTTGATGAGGTCAAAGATTGTAAAACTACTTTTGCAATGTGGAACAAAATCAAGGACATCTATGGAGGTGATAACAATGTAAGGAGAGCCAAAGCAGAAAGTCTTAGAGGATAATTTTATTAGATGAGAATGAGAGAAGATGAGAATGTTGCCTAATATGTGGAAATAGTCAATGCTAGTGTCAGTGCAATTAGGGCATCTAGAGGAGAAATCAAAGAAGAAACTATTGTAAGTAAAATTTTTAGAACCTTGCTTCCCATCTATGCAATTAGAGTATCTTCTATTCAAGAAGTGAGATGTGATTCAAGTAACAAGATAGGTTTGGATGCCTTAGTAGGAAGATTGACAACTTTTGAGCTAGACAAATTTGATAATTATGTCCCAGCTTCCAAAAATGTTGAGTCTACTTTTGAGGCCAAACTTTCACTCAAGGAAAAAGGAAAGAAGATAAAGGAAAATCAGTTAGACAGTGAAGAGGAAACTGAGGAAAGCTCAGATAGTGATCTTGAAGTCGTCGAAGCTTTTCTTGCAAAGAAATATTGTAGAAGTAGAGGAAAGTACAAAGGTAAAATTCCCTTAATCTACTTTTCATGTGAAGAAGTTGGTCACATTGCTGCTAGGTGCCCATACAAAGATAACAAGGATGAGAAGAAGAGTCACAAGTACAAAGGCAAATAGGATTTCAAAGGTCATAAATCATACATGGACAAAGGTAAGAAAACTTTTTTTATGGCTAATGATTCTGATACTAGTGAAGATGAAATAGTATACATTGCTATGAAAGATGAATTAGATGATGAAGGAGATAAGATGGCACTTATCTCTCATATTAGGAAAAATAATACATGGATCATAGATAGTGGATGTTCACATCATATGACTAGAGACAGAACAAAGTTTCAACATTTTGAACATTATGATGGAGGAAGTGTAAGATTTGGAAACAATGAACCTTGTTCCTTTTGAACTTATATGTGACAATGCTTATTGGGTTGAAGGTCTAAAACATAATCTACTAAGTGTGGTACAACTTATCAACATTGGATTCAAGGTAAAATTCATGCATGGAAAGGAAAGACTAATGGATGAAAAAGAAAAACTGATTGGATTAGGAAAATAGACAAAAGATAACCTATTTTATCTAGATCTTGGTGATTGTTCATGTCTTATTGCTCAAGTAGAAGAAAGTTGGTTATGGCACAGAAGGTTATGTCATGTAAATTTTGATAACATGGTGAAAATAAGAAAATTGAGGAAAGTAAGATGTATTCCTAGTTTACAGAAACCACATGTTGGTTTATGCAAGAACTATCAAATTGGCAAAATGGGAAAGACTAGTTTTAAAAGAAAAAACTATCAATCTGAAGATATCTTGGAAATTGTGCATAGTGATTTGTGTGGACCTATTGGAGTGGATAGCCATAGTGGAGAAAAATTCTTTATTCTTTTTGTTGATGACTACTCTAGAATGATGACTGTTATGTATCTAAGAGAGAAGTTAGAAACATTTGAGAAATTCAAATGGTATTTGGCAAGAGTAGAGAAGGAAATAGGGAAAAGATTGAAATGTTGAAGATCAGACAAAGGTGGTGAATTCATCTCCAATTAATTCAATAACTTTTGCATTGAAAGAGGAATCAAAAGATAGGTATTAGCCCATGGTACTCCTAAGAAGAATGAAATAGCTGAAAGGAGAAATAGATCAATCATGGATTGTGTAAGGACTTTGATGATTGAAAAGAATGTTGCTATCAAATATTGGAAGAAAGCTATTAGCACTGCAGTCCATACTTTGAATTGAGTTTAGTTGAAGAAGGATTCAGACAAGACTCCCTATGAACTATGGTATGGTTACAAACCCAACGTAAGTTACCTAAAAGTATGTGGAGGTAAATGTTATATCTTGAAAGATTCTAGAAAAGGAAAGTTTGATGTAAAGGATGATGAAGATATATTTCTAGGATACTCCAGCAAAAGCAAGGCATATATATGTTTGAATTTGTCTACTCACAAAATCATAGAATGTGCATATGTGAGAATTAATGAGTTTGTACAAAAGGCTAAAGAAGAAAGAAAGAAAGAACCAGAAGACTACAGAAGATTTGTCTACTATGAATCTGACACTTTTCTAGGCATATTTGATGATAAGGAGACTTCATATACCAAGCTCAATACTATTACCAAGCTGCAAGTAGTTCAGACCGAGTCACATGGACCTGAGTTATAGTTTGAAGCTACCGAGTTAATGCCTACTGAGTCTAAAGGACTCGAGCCATAGAAAAAACAATCTGAGTCTCAACTTAAAAGTCAAGAGGAAGTCAATGCAATTCATTCAAAAGGCAAGGAACCTATATTGTCCAAGTATGTTAGAAGGCATCATACACCTGATCAAATTATTGAAGATAAATCAAAAGGTACTATGACAAGAAGTAAGCTAAAAGGTACATGTTTACTTACTAAATTTGAACCTAGAAGTGTTACAGATGCATTGGAAAATGAAATTTGGATTGAGGCTATGAATGAAGAAATAAAACATATAGAGAAGAACAAAACCTAGACTCTTGTACCTATGCCCAAAGATAAAAATGTGATTGGAACAAAATGGGTATTTAGGAATAAGTTGAATGAAGATGGTAAGGTATCAAGAAATAAAGCTAGATTAGTATGTAAAGGATACTCTCAAGAAGAAGGCATTGATTATGGTGAAACTCTTTCTCTTATTACAAGATTGGAAGGTGTCAGGACCTTACTTGCATATGCAACACATAAAGGATTTAAGGTATATTAGATGGATGTTAAATCTGCATTTCTCAATGGCATTCTCGATGAAGAAGTCTACATTAAACAACTAGAAGGGTTTGTTGATCTAGACAAAAGTGACATGGTTTACAAATTACACGAAGCTTTGTATGGTATAAAACAAGCTCCTAGAGCATGGCATGAAAGATTACATAACTACCTTATATAGATTGGTTTTCAAAGAACTAATGATAATAATAGTTTGTACATCAAGGAAGGACTAGATAACAGGATTGTATTGGCAGAAATATTTGTGGATGATACATTATTTATAGGGAATGATGATCTATGAAAAGAATTTTCAAAGAAAATGAACAAAAAGTTTGAAATATCTATGTTTGGTGAGATTAAATTCTTTGTAGGATTGCAGATACAGCAGAGCAATAATGGCATCTACAGTACTCAGTCTAAATACATTAAGGAGATACTCAAGAAGTTTGGTATGGAAGATTCAAAAGTAGTTGGAACCCCCATGCTGGATTAAAGCTTACCAAAGATGATGACTCCAAAGAGGTAGATCAGACCTTGTACAGATCAATGATTTTGAAACTACATTATGTAGTTCATACAAGACCTAATATTGCTCTTGCAATTGGTATAGTGGCAAGAGTCGCGAAAAAACCTAGTGAAAATCATATGATGGCAATCAAAAGAATCTTGAGATATTTGAAAGGCAATGAAGACTATGGTTTATGGTACAAACTTGGAGGAAATCTGGACCTAAAGGTGTTCACTAATGCTGATTTGGTAGGAAATATTGATGATAGAAAAAGAAAAAGTGGTGAAGCATTCTTTCTTGGTAAAAGATTGGTACCTTGGACAAGCAAGAAGTAAAACTACACATCCCAATGCATGGTAGAAGTAGAATATGTTGTAGCAGTAGTGAATTTTTCTAACATTGTTTGGTTCAAACAATTATTGTAAGGTATGAAGGTTGAGATCAAAGAGCCGGTTGTCATGTTTTGTGATAATACAAATGCAATTAATATATCAAAGAACCTAGTGATGCATTCCAAAACTAAGAACATTGCTATAAAATATCATTTTGTTAGAGAATTAGTGCAGGACAAAGAAATTAGATTGGAATATGTCCATACAAAAGAACAGATTGCAAACATATTTACCAAGAGATTACTTAAGGATGACTTCCTATATTTAAGAGGTAGTTTAGGGGTCATTTCCCTATTTGAAGCTCACTAAATGAAGTTTTAGTGATGCATCAAAAGGAACCTAGTTGAAGATCAATCAATTGATGTAGCATAGCCAAGAGAACATTGCATATGAATCAATACTCAAGGTACATTGATACTAATTTGGTATGTGTTGTCTTTGGCATGTGTTGTTAAAGAGGGAGAGTTTACTATCATATCTTTCTGAAATTTATTTTAGAAGGAGAAGTTTTCAAGAGGGAGAGTATATTGTCATAGAAGTATATGTAATTCCTTCATAGAGGGAGATTATTGCATAAAGAAGAAGTTTTTTTTGAAAATTCTAAGAGGGAGAAACTTTCTATTAGAGAAAATTTTTGTTCTCAACTTTCATTGTGCTATGACATGTTGTGTTGACATCAATATCAAAGAGGGATATTGTTGGATACAATTTCTAATTGTATATTGTCTTTGATGTCACACAAATTTCATATCAGTTATCAGTTGTCAGGCAGTGTCTACCGAGCTCACTCGGGCAATCTAGGAAAGTTGGCTAGAGTTAGTATTAACTGAGTTTATTTGGTTACCAAAGGATTTGTGCAAGTTCACAATATTAACTGAGCTTCTATTAGTTAACACAAGAAATTGTTTCTAGACTAGTGTTTACCAAGCGAGGTTAGCTAATGAAGGATTTTGTTGTTTTGGCATATGAGGCTTAATTATTTCAAGTATTGGATCTAGCCAACTAGGGTTATGATTATTGGTCATTATAATTTGTATTGAGCCAACTTGACAATCTAGATGATATAAATATAAGGTCAAGTTGTGATTTTCAAATGATTGCAAGTGTATTGATTGAATTGAGAAGGAAAGTGTGTGAGAAAACTTGAAGGATGAGTAGATATCCTTGTGGAGTAGCAAAGTAATATTTGATTAGAAAGGATCAAGTTTTTGTGAGTACAATAGAGATCTAGATTTAGCAATTTAGTTGCATCTCAATCAGGTCATTTCATTGTTACTCTCTAACCATTGTAGCAGTGATCTAAAATCTCTTAATAGAGTTGGTTTAACAACTAGTTGTAAATCCTCTAACAAGGTGACAGTTCCATTAATTTTTCTTAAGACCTCTCACAAGGCCACTCCTAATAGGGTGATTAAATTTTCTAACAAGGTCACACCTAACAATGTGTTTTGTAACCTTTAACTGGGTTGGCTCCTAACAGGGCTCACTTCAGAAGAGTGAAAAATAGTAACTAGTTACGTTGGTGGTTTTTCCCATATTGGGTTTCCATGTTAAATTTGGTGTCTCTTGTCTTCATTTCTTTCTATCATGTTTGCAAGTTATTATTGTTGATGTTAGATCTACTAAAGTAAGACATACTCTACATTTACCAAGTTACAACATTTTCTATATGCTTACCGAGTGATAGTAGTAATTAGTTTTATCAGACATCTAAGGGATCTATGGATATATTTTTGAGGTAATTGATTCAACCCCCCCAACCTCTCAGTTACATCATCTATATTTCTAACAGTGTGATCTAGGAGCCAAATATCATGTCAAAACATAATAGTCATTCCATTAACAAACTTCCATCTAACCCCATTCCTAATTGCTGGCTTGTTATTTTGAGCATGCTTCCATATAGCTGATCCACCTTGCTCATTTTCACACAAAAGGAAGTTCTAAAAACATTTGTTGTCCAAGTTATATATATTAGTGCATATATCCTTCCATTCACCTGAATCATTGAATAACCTCCATATGAGTTTGGTCAGTAAGAATTCATTCATTTCATTAACCTTTCTCAACCCCAACCCACCTTTCTTAATAGGTTTGCAGACCTTGTCCCATGCAATAAGGTTCATTCTCTTCTTTTTTTCCATAACGGTCCCAAGGAAGTTTCTCTGGATTTTATCAATGCCAGCAAAAAAATTTCTAGGTATCTTGAAAATACTTAAAGCATAAAGAGGAGAGCTTTGAAGGACAATTTTTAAAACAATAAGTTTCCAAGCTTGCCTTTGTAGAGAGCCTTTCCAAACTACGAGCTTAGAATGCATTCAAAACAACCAAATAGGTCCCTAAGGGTCCTAGGGCACCTAGGGACATAGTTAGTCATGAAATGTGTCGAAAGGTCCTATGACCACTTTCAACGCATTTGAAATAACCAAATAGGTCCCTAGAGATCCTAGGGCCCCTAGGGACATATGTTTTCATGAAATGCATTGAAAAGGTTCATAGGTTATTGTATGACCCCTTTTGATGCATTCAAATCAACCAAATAAGTCCCTAGGGAACTTAGGGCTCTGAGGGACATATGTTCTCATGAAATGCATTTAAAGAGGTCATAGGTTAAGCTATGACCACTTTCAATGTATTCAAACAAACCAAATGGGTCCCTTGGGGTCTTAGGGCCACTAGGGACATATGCTGTCATGAAATGCATTGAAAGTGGTCATAAGTTAACCTATGACACCTTTCAATGCTTTTGAACCATCCAACTAGGTCCCTAGGGATCCTACGGCCCCTAGGAACATATGTTGTCATGAAATGTGTTGAAAAGGGTCATAGGTTAACCTATGACCCCTTTCGATTCATTTGAACCAACCAAATAAGTCCCTAGGGGTCCTAGGGCCCATAGGGACATATGCTATCATGAAATGCATCGAAAGGGGTCATAGGTTAACCTATGCATTGAAAACCAACATATGTTGTCATGAATTATGTCAAAAGAGGTCATAGGTTAACTTATGACTCGTTTCGAAGCATTCAAACCAACCAACTAGGTCCATAGGGGTCCTAGGACCCTATGGACATATGTTATCATGAAATGTGTCAAAAGAGGTCAAAGCTTAACCTATGACGCCTTTCATCACATTCCAACCAACCAAATGAATCCCTAGGGTTCCTAAGACCCCTAAGGACATATGATGTCATGAAATGCATCAAAAGGGGTCATAGGTTTCAACACATTCAAACCAACCAAATAGATCTCTAGGGGTTCTAGGGCCTCTAGGAACATATGTTGTCATAAAATGCATTGAAAGGGATCATAGGTTAACCTATGACCCCTTTTGATACATTCAAACCAATCAAATGCATCCCTAGCGGTCCTAGGGCCCCTAGGAACAAATATTGTCATGAAATGCATTGAAAGGGGTCATAAGTTAACCTATGACCCCTTTTAACACATTTAAATCAACCAAATGGGTCCTTAGGGGTCCTAGGGACCCTAGGCACATATGTTGTCATGAAATGCATTGAAAGCGGTAATAGGTTATCCTATGACAACTTTCAACTCATTTGAAACAACCAAATAGGTCCCTAGGGGTCCTAGGACCCCTAGAGACACATGTTGTCATGAAATGCATGAAAAGGGGTCATAGGTGAACCTATGACCCCTTTCGCCACATTCGAACCAACCAAATAGGTTTCTTAGAGTCCTAGGGCCCCTAGAGACATATGTTGTCATGAAATGCATTGAAAGCAGTCATAGGTTAATCTATGACCCCTTTCAACATCCTGAGGGGTACTAGGGCCCCTAAGGACATATGTGTTGAGATAATGGGTGTTACACACATTGCATAATATTGTTATTTTATTATATTATGTAATGTTGTGCCTAGATGGACGTGCAACATGTAAAGATTTCCATGGAATATTTTTGATGAGTTGTATTGTAACATTGTGAAAATATTTCATGTAATTATTTAATATTGGGGAAAAGAATTAAATGCCGATTATTAAATGTGGGGTCAGTGGGTTAGGTAGCACATGGTTTTAGCACATGGTTTATGTAATACCACTTAGTGGTTTTGTGGGACTTGCTACTATATAAGCAGCCACAAGGGTAGTTCTTGTAGAGAGACAAGGAGAAGACAAAAGGCAAGAGTCGAGCGGGACAAGGCTTGACAGGTTAGCCAAGAGAGCATTTGTGAAGGTTGAAAGCATGGCATGGGATGTGTGGATTCATGCTTGTTCACATAGTTTGCTCGGTTGTGGCTATGGCCATGAAGACTTCCATGGTTGTATGGCAATGGTATTTTTGCTGAATAATATATGATGATGGATGATTTTGGAGGCTGGGTTTTTCCCTCAATGAGGGTTTCCCAGGGTATATCTTGTGTCACATTTTATGGGTATGTTGTCTATTCTCTTGCATGTGAATTTTAATTCTGTGTTTATTTCAGATCTATTATGGGTTATGTGGAAATGGTGGTTATATTCTTTCTTGCCAAGTTTCCTTACAAGTGGTATCAGAGCTATGGTTTTATTATTGTAACCCTAGATTGAATCCATGGGAATGCATGAGAGGATAAAAGAAAGGGCAAGATATATGAATGATTTATTGTAGATCTGAGGGTTTTGGGTTTGCTATTATGATGGGATGTTAAAAGATTTGGGCATGTGAAATTGTTGGACAAAAGAATTTTTTCGGATGTTTCATTTAAAATGAGGGTTTTTTGGGGGTAGCATGCAGAAATGACCTCATGGGTAAAAACAGACCTCACCATTGGATCTGGGTCAATGTTTCTGTAAATTTTGATATATAATATGCCCTAGTTTGGCCATGTTCAGAGGAAATGAAAGAGTTTTTTAGTTTCAGCCCGTGATGGCCGTCAAATTTAATCTCGTCAGAATTTTCGTCACTAAATAAAAATTAAAAATGAAAAATCGCACTGAAAATGGTAAAAAAAATGTCTTAGTAAAACGGTCATAACTTTCTCTCAGAATATCAGATTTTAGAGTTCTTACAGGCGTTGGAAAGCTAATTCAGAGCACTACAAGATGGTGTAAGTTTGGTTCTATGATTTTAAAAAAATTTAAGGTTTTAAGAGCCCTAAAGATAGATGTTCTTTATTTTGAGCACGGATTGGGGCATAACTTGGGCATACAGAGTTAGATTTTGGACTTCAAGTAGTCAACGGAAAGCTCTTGGAGAGCTCTACAAATTGGTTCAGATTTGGTGCAGGTTTGACATGATTTATTTGTTGATATATTGATCTGAAAAGTTTATAGGTATATTTTGACTATGGTAACATTGTGAGTTAATGGCATTGGAGATTTAAGATTTGATGTCATTGTATACTCAGTTCATATTTCAGATTGGTCTCATGATGATATGGTTATCAGTGTTTGGTTTGGATATGTATGATGACTTGTTGGGTCTACAAGTTGTGTAGTGTTGTAAGTAGTCTATACTTACAAGTTGCATTTATAGCTTGGCTATGAGTTGTATTTGCCCATTGATCTTTCATTATTGATGAATATTTAGATTGGTGGCTTGGATTTGGGTTGTCTATGCCCTAAGTCACATGATTTACTATTTTCTTCATGTAGAAGGGATGAGATGTTGTTACTAAGGACAGTCATGGTGGAGGATTGTGGTTGACTATTTTATGCTGACAGGTTGGACACTTTGAGAGCTAGATGCCCAGTTCATGGATGTGATCATGGTGTCATGGATTTTGGCATGACATGATTGGATATACAGGTACATCCTTGATGTTTATTAGCTTGGATTTTCTGATTCAGTTATGGTGGTATATCTTCTTGGTTTGAGGATCATGGTTATTTGGTTTCTTTTGAGGGGCTCATAATGTGCACTTTGAGTTCTTTGATGGTATGATGCCTTGGTTGATTCTCATGGTTAGAGGATGGTATTTTCATCATGATGTCATGGATAGCTTGGATACATGATTTAGTCAGAGCTTGTGACAGTGATGGGGTGACAGTGCAGGATTAGTTCTTGGTTTGGTTTATATCTTCTTAGTTTGGAGAGGATGGATTTTATGATACCATAGGTGACTTGGTACCACGGTTGACTGGGAGTTGTTGGCATTGATATATTTATTGAGTGTTTGCAGATGTTGGAGGTTTGTCTTAGATCCTGTTGTTGCAGAAGCGTTTTTGACATTTGCATGGTGCACTTGTTATCTTCATGGTGTATGAAGATGGTTAGATCTTGAGGACTCATGGAGTTCTTGGTTATCTTCATGGTATGTGGAGATGGTTCTTCCTGGTATGTGGAGATGGTTTTCTTCATGGTGTATGGAGATGGTTGCATCTTGAGGACTCACAGGGTTCTTGGTAAAGGTGTGGTTTATGCTTTTATTTAGAATGTTATCCTTGGTATGAGGATGGTTTCATTATTATGTCATGGTATACTCTTGATACGCATTTAGAGTTGTGACATGTTATAGTATGTTCATGTGGAGCATGTTATCTCTTTGGTTGAGATGGTTAGATCATGTTGTCATGTTTATGTTTCTGAGGCCATGGTTAGAACTTGGACATTGATCTTGGTTTAGTTTCTTGGTATTGAGTACACTGATCATAAGCTGGATACTTCATGATATTGCTATGTTGCATTTGGAGTTGGCATGGAGTGATTGGTTATAGGTGCTCATGGATACTTAGAGATAGTGGTGATGTTGATTTCTCTTGGATTAAAAAAGTATTTGTTGGGACGGTTGATGGTTTCAGCAGGAAGTCTGAGGGGTAGTCACCTGATATAGACTTGAGAGGAGATTTTCTTAGATGAGTCTTGGTTGGAGAGTTGGGTATCTTGATGAGCATTCTCATTCCCCACTCTTGGTCTACTCGGCGGTTTGCTACTTGAGAGGTATAGCCCATTATTTTCTCTTAGTTGCATTATATTTATGCTTGTCTTTCATGGATTTGGATCTTGACCTATGGTACATGAGTTAGTTCTAGAGGGTTCATTTGAGAGATGGTTTAGCATTGGTTATCTCCATGTGGATATGTTGTTATGCTGGTTGAGTTTGGGAGATGATTTTATATTGGGCATTTTCCTTGGTTTAGGAATGGTTTTATTGAGTTTGATCTTCTTGTGAGAGGCTTACATCCATGATTAGTTATATGGTATGGTTTGGGTGTTGTTGAGGCTTCTTCTTGGAGTTTTATGGAGGAGATCATACTTGCACAGTTTACATCTAGAGGTGTGTGTAGAAGGACATGATACAGGTTATGATTTGCATGATTTCTCTAGTCTTGGTTATCTTCCTGGATGTTCAGTTTTGCCTACATTGGATTTGAGATTGGTTGGAGATTGTGATCACTGGTTTGTGCTCATGTATGTCATGTGAGAGATGACATGGTTATTCCTTTATCTCTTTCCTCTGTTGGTTGTGGTGAACTTAGGAGAGCATTGGAGACTTGTTATGAGAGTTGTTCTTGCAGGATATTAGTTTATGTATTGTGGATGTCCTTGATACTAGATGGATTCACTTCTTTGAGATGTTATGAGTGGATTGGTTATAGATTTGACATTATCTTTTGCAGTGGGAGCTTCTTGGTATATATGTGGCATGTATTGTTCTTGAGGCTTGTGGTTGCAAGTTATAGATTGGATATGTCAGTGATATGAGATTCACTTGTTACACCTTTGAGGTATGGATAGTTGGATGGGTTTGGCACTTTGTTGTGGGTGCTATTTCAGCTATGGATATTTTGACAACTACATATACATGTGATTACCTTTGGATCAGGTTATTTGTGCTTAGAATTTTAGCTGGTACAAGATTTTATGATCTTCTAATATGACAAGTTGGGTGGCTTTCTCTTTGGATGCCTTCTATGTATGTCCAGTGGAAGTGGCATAATAGGAGGTGAGATCATTTATGTTTGAGATGCTGGATACTTTGATTTTTTTGCGGGTACCAGGATGGAGCACTTGGTGTATTTTGATCCATGATGGTGGATGTGTTG
Source organism: Cupressus sempervirens (assembly GCA_028749045.1). NCBI lineage: Eukaryota > Viridiplantae > Streptophyta > Pinopsida > Cupressales > Cupressaceae > Cupressus > Cupressus sempervirens. The sequence goes on from CM053791.1 coordinate 555,498,809, forward strand.
GGAGGAATTGTTCTCTTGTTCATTTATGTGGCTATGGATTGACCCTATGCAATGTATACAACAAGTGGGAGATTGTTGAGATAATGGGTGTTGCACACATTGCATAATATTGTTATTTTATTATATTATGTAATGTTGTGCCTAGATGAACATGCAACATGTAAAGATTCCCATGGAATATTCTTGATGAGTTGTATTGTAACATTGTAAAAATATTTCATGTAATTATTTAATATTGGGGGAAATAATTAAATGCCCAATATTAAATGTGGGGTCAGTGGGTTAGGTAGCACATGGTTTTAGCACATGGTTTATGTAATACCACTTAGTGGTTTTGTGGGACTTGCTACTATATAAGCAGCCACAAGGGTAGTTGTTGTAGAGAGACAAGGAGAAGACAAAAGGCAAGAGTCGAGCGGGACAAGGCTTGACAGGTTAGCCAAGGGAGCATTTGTGAAGATTGAAAGCATGACATGGGATGTGTGGATTCATGCTTGTTCACATAGTTTGCTCGGTTGTGTCTATGGCTATGAAGGCTTCTATGGTTGTATGGCAATGGTATTTTTGCTGAATAATATATGATGATGGATGCTTTTGGAGGCTAGGTTTTTCCCTCAATGAGGGTTTCCTAGGGTATATCTTGTGTCACATTTTATGGGTATGTTGTCTATTCTCTTGCATGTGGATTTTAATTCTATGTTTATTTTAGATCTATTATGGGTTATGTGGAAACGATGGTTATATTCTTTCTTGCCAAGTTTCCTTACAATATGTTGTCAAGAAATGCATCGAAAGGGGTCATAGGTTATCATATGACCACTTTCGGCATATTCAAAACAACCAAATAGGTTCTTATGGGTCTTAGGGCCCCTAAAGACAAATGTTATCATGAAATGCATCGAAAGGGGCCATAGGTTAACCTATGACCCCTTTTGACACTTTCAAAACAACCAAATAACTTCCTATGGGTCCTAGAGTGGCTAGTGACATATGTTTTCATGAAATGTATTGAAAGGGGTCATAGGTTATTATATGACCCCTTTAGATGCATTTAAACTAACCAAATAGTTCCCTAGGGGTCCTAAGGCCCATAGGGACATATGTTGTCATTAAATGCATTAAAAAAGGTCATAGGCTAACCTATGACCCATTTTGACACTTTTGAACCAACTAAATGCTTCCCTAGGGGTCCTAGGGCTGCTAGGGACATATGTTATGATGTAAAATTAAAAGGTGTCATATGTTAACCCATGACCCCTTTTGATGCATTTGAAGTAACCAAATAGGTCCCTAGGGGTTGTAAGGCCCATATAGACATATGTTGTCATGAAATGCATTGAAAGTGGTCGTAGGTTAACCTATGACCCCTTTTGATGCATTCAAACCAACCAAATATTTCACTAGGGGTCCTAGGACCCTTAGGGGCATATGTTGTAATGAAATGCATTGAAAGGGGTCACAAGTTAACCTATAACCCCTTTCAATGCATTTGACACAACCAAATAGGTCCCTAGGGGTCTAGGGGCCCCTAGGAACATGTTTTGTCATGAAATGTGTCAAAAGGGGTCATACGTTATAGTATGACCCCTTTCAAGAAATTCAAACCAACCAAATAAGTTCCTAGGGATCTTAGGGATCCTAGGGACATATGTTGTCATGAAATGCATCAAAAAGGGTCATAGATTAACCTATGACCCCTTTCAAGGCATTTGAACCAACCAAATAGGTTCCTAGGGATCTTAGGGAGGCAAGGGACATATGTTTTCATGAATGCATCGAAACAAGTCATAGGCTAACCTATGATGCCTTTCGACACTTTTGAAACACCCAAATAGGTCTCTAGGGGTCCAAGGGCTACTAGGGACATATGTTGTCATCAAATGCATCGAAAGGGGTCATAGGCTAACCAATGAACCCTTTGAATTTATTTGAACCAACCAAATAGATCCCTAGGGGTCCAAAGTCCCATAGGGACTTATGTTGTAATGAAATGCATCAAAAGGGGTCATAGGTTGACCTACAATCCATTTTGATGTAGTCGAACCAACCAAATGGGTCCTAGAGGTCTTCAGGCCCCTAGGGACATATGTTGCCATGAAATGCATCAAAATGGGTCATAGGTTAACCTATGACACCTTTCGATGCATTCGACCCAACCAAGTGGGTCCCTAGGGGTCTTAGCCCCCCTAGGGACATATGTTGTCATAAAATACATCAAAATAGGTCATTGGATAACCTATGACCCATTTCAATGCATTTGAACTAACCAAATGGGACCCTAGGGGTCCTACGGTTCCTAGGGACATATGTTATGATGAAATGCATCGAAAGGGGTCATAGGTTAACCTATGAGCCCTTTCAACACATTCAAACGAACCAAATGGGTGCTTAGGGGTCCTAGGACCCCTAGGGACATATGTGGTCATGAAATATATCAAAAGGGGTCATAGGTTATCATATGGCCCCTTTCAATGCATTTGAAACAAACAAATAGGTGCCTAGGGGTCCTACAGGCCCTAGGGAAATATGTTGTCATGAAATGTGTTGAAAGGGGTCATAGGTTAACCTATGACACTTTTTGACTCATACAAACCAACCAAATAGGTCCCTAGGGTTCCTAAGACCCCTAGGGACATATAATGTCATGAAATATGTTGAAATGGGTCATACGTTAACCTATGACCCCTTTTAACATCCCTACGGGTCCTAGGGCCACTAGAGACATATTTTATCATGAAATGTATTGAAAGGGATCATAGGTTATCATATGACCTCTTTCAATGCATTCAAAATAGCGAAAGAGGTCGCTAGGGGTCCTAGAGTCCCTAGGGACATATGTTGTCATGAAATGTGTTGAAAGGGGTAATAGGTTAACCTATGACCACTTTTGACACATTTGAAACAACCAAATAGCTCCTTAGGGTTCCTAGGGCCCTTAGGGACATATGTTGTGATGAAATACATTGAAAGGGGTTATAGTTTATTGTATGACCCCTTTCGACTTATTCAAAGCAACCAAATCTATCCCTAGAGGTCCTAGAGCCCCTAGGGGCATATGTTGTCATGAAATGCATCAAAAAAGGTCATAGGTTAACCTATGACCTCTTTTGACACATTAAAACCAACTAAATGGGTTTGTATGGGTCCTAGGGCCGCTAGGGACATATGTTGTCATCGAATATGTCGAAAGGTGTCATAGGCTAATCTATAGCCCCTTTTGACACATTCAAACCAACCAAATAGGTCTGTAGGGGTCATAGGGCCCCTAGGGGCATATGTTGTTATGAAATGCATCGAAGGGGTCATAAGTTAACCTATGTACCCTTTTGATGCATTCAAACCAACCAAATAAGTCTCTAGGGGTCCTAGGGCCTCTATGGACACATGTAGTCATGAAATGCATCAAATATATGACCCCTTTCAATGTATTCAAACCAAACAAATGGGTCCCTAGAGGTCCTAGAGCTCTTAGGGACATATGTTGTGGTGAAATTTTTCAAAAGCGGTCATAAGTTAACCTATGACCCTTTTGACACATTTGATCCAATCAAATGGGTCCCTAGGGGTCCTATGGCCCCTATGGACATATGTTGTCATCAAATGCATCAAAATGGGTCATAGGTTAAACTATTATCCCTTTTGAATGTGTCCCTAGGGATCCTAAGGCCCCTAGGGACATATGTTGTCATGAAATGTGTTGAAACAGGTCATAGGTTAACCAATGATCGCTTTTGATGCATTTGAACCAACCAAATGGGTCCCTAGGGTTCCTAGGGCCCCTAGGGACATATGTTGTCATGAAATGCATTGGAACTGGTCATGTGTTATCATATGACCCATTTCGATGCATTCAAAACAACCAAATAGGTCCCCAAGGGTCCTAGGACCTCTAGGGACTTATTTTGTCATAAAATGAGTTCAAAGGGGTCATAGGTTAACCTACGTCCCCTTTTGATGTAATCGAACCAACCAAATAGGTCCCTATGGGTCCTAGGGCCCCTAGGGACATATGTTTTCAAGAAAAGCATCAAAATAGGTCATAGGTTAACCTATGACCCCATTTGATATCCCTAGGGGTCCTAGGGCCCTTAGGGACATATTTTGTCATTAAATTGATCAAAAAGTGTCATAGGCTATCGTATGACCCCTTTTGATGCACTCGAAACAACCAAATAGGTCATTAGGGGTCCTAGGGCCCCTAGCAACATATGTTGTCATGAAATGCATCAAAAGGGGTCATAGCTTAATCTATGACCCCTTTCAGTGCCTCTGAAACAACCAAATAGGTCCCTATGAGTCCTAGGGCACCTAGGGACATATGTTGTCATGAAATGCATCGAAAGGGGTCATAGACTATCGTATGACCCCATTCGATGTAATTGAATGAACCAAATTTGTCGCTAGGGGTCCTAGGGCCCCTAGGGACATATTTTGTAATGAAATGCATCAAAAGGGGCATATGTTAACCTATAGCTAACCCATTTAAAGTAGTATGAAATAGTGGAAGAATTCTCTAATGAATTCCAAAAATTTGCAGTCATGGTCCTAGATTTATCTCAAAAGAGGCTTACATACTTATTTGTTGAAGGCCTAAAGGATTCTATCAAAAATATAGTTAACCCATTAGAACCTCAAATGGTGGAAGAAGCCATTCAGAAGGCTAGAAAAGTGGAATCTAATTCATCAAAAGAAAGATCTAAGAATTTCTCGACTAAGATGGAGCATAAAAATGAAGACTCGCATAAAGACCAAAAAGAGAAAGAATGTTATTTTTGCAAAGAGAAATGGAGTAGAGGACACCAATGCTAGAGTAAGGAGGCCCAAAAGAAAAGGGAGGATAAATTGAAGAAAGGCATATGTTTTAGATGTAGAGGCCCTTGGGAACCTAGACATAAATGTGACAAGAAAAGTCAACTCCATCAATTAGAATCAATGCACAGAATAAATAATGAAAAGGCTTAAGAACAAGAGTGTGAATGGTGATCAAAAGAGGATATAGGACTAGAGAATTATTGAAGCTTTGAGGAAGTCAAATTTGGTAATACCTTGATCTAGAAATGTAAATATTAAACAACATATATATGTAAATATTTTTATAATTATTAATAGAACTTTAATATTTAATAAAAGGAAGGAGTGGCAATTAAGGGAGAACTGATCATGACACCCTATTGTTAGCACCTTCCTAAGAGGGCAATTAAGGTAGAATTGCTAGGGCACCCTATTACAGTAGTATATAGGAAGAAACATGGTTAGGACACCCTATTTCTCTATAATTAAGGAACCACTAGGGCACCCTATTGTAGAATTAATTAAGGGAGAATAGCTAGGGCACCCTATTGTAGTGGTATATAGGGAGAATCGTGGTCAAGACACCCTATTGCTCTATAATTGAGGGAGAACCACTAGAGCACCCTATTATAGGAATAGTTGAGGGAGAATTGCTAAGGGCACCTTATTATAGTGATAGTAAGGGATAACTACTAGTAGGGCACCCTACTACACTATGATTAGGGAGAACTGCTAAGGCACCCCACTACAAAGAAAATATTATAAAGGCCTAGGGTGAGATAGAAGTCTCTCAAAAGGATTATAAGACGGATGCATCCTAAAGAGGCATTCATAGAGGCCAAGGAAGAGATGAAGTCTCTCCTATGGATTAAAGAGATAAATGAGACCTTAAAGGATAACCATAAGGCCTTGGACAAAGATAAAGTCACCCCGAGGAATTATAGAGTATACTGATTAGGACTCGTCATGGGAGGAGACAATGCATAACAAGGAGCCTAGAAGTACTACAACATATCAAGATAAGTTCCTTTTGTAATTATTCTTAGTAATTGAATCTTGCAAATTTTCCATTTGTACTTATATCTATCTAAATTGAAATTGTTGTTGCAGGACTGCCAATAAAATCAGCAAAAGGATATTGAATTGCTTGAGGACAAACAATTTTGGGAAGGGTGGACTGTCATGTCCCCTATTTTCCCAATAAAATTCAATAATAAAAGGAGGCAAAATGATAATAATCAAATTCATATAAAATTATAAATATAATATTTAAACATAATAAATAAAATCATAATATATTATTAATAGTAATAATAATAATTGTGACTATAATGATTGAATTGTTACAATAATGATAATTAAATGAAAAAGGGATTAACATCTAGAGGAAAGGAAAAGGCAAGGGGAATTAACAAAAGCTTAAGAAGCTATATCATCAGGCATCAAAATTGTATCACTTCAAGTTGCATCAAACAAAGACATTTGTCTACAAATAATGTTGTCATCACGTGAGAGGAAGGATATGCACAATAGTTAGATAGGAATATAATCAGACAATACATAATACACCACGAACATAGACAAGAAGAAAGAGAAGATACACATACAAATTAACTGTAGAGATACTAGATATCCCTATAGCATTCGCCAATATAGAAAAAGGAGAGAAAAAGAAGAATAAAAAGGTCTTAAGAAGGTAGCATCAATTATAACCGAAAGAATATAACGTAGGGAATGAGATATACAAGACTAAATTAGAAGTTATAACCCTCGAACAATCAATAAATAGTTGGGAACATTTTTTCAATTAACACCAGAGACATCAGCACTTACAGGTAGCATTGGAAAGAGTCTTTGAGTCTTCTATATTCATTCCTTGAAATCTCAGATCAACAACAAGAATCATATCATTCTATTATATCCATTGCCAAACTTGGCAAACTCATTTTTTGAATAGAGACAATGAACCACGATTCTGTCACAGTTAGTAAGGAATTAACAATCCATATAAAGGAATCCTAGTCTGAAACAAAGATCTTAGTTTATAGAGGTGCATACATGTTTGGAGTGGATAACATTTAGAACTCTATATATCTGGGAAGAAGAATAAGAGTGCTTATAATTTTATTAAGGAAACTTGTAACATATACATATTGTCTACTACTATCTACTACTGGGTCTAAGAGTAAGCATTTGATAAGCAAGGAGGAATTTGAAAGAACAAGTGAGAATAAGTAAAGCAATTAGCCCAATTCTAAGTGGGGACATTACAACTCCTTTCGATGTATTGAAACCAACCATATGGGTCTCTAGGGGTCCTAGGGTGCTTAGGGACATATACTGTCATGAAATGCATTGAAAGGGGACATAGTTTAACCTATGACCCCTTTCAACAAATTTGAACCAACCAAATAGGTCCCTAGGGGTCCCAAGGGCCCTAGGGACATATGTTGCCATGAAATGCATCAAAAGGGGTCATAGGTTAACCTATGAGCCCTTTCGATGCATTCGAACCAACCAAATAGGTCCCTAGGGGTCCTTGGGCCCCTAGGGACATATCTTTTCATAAATGCCTCGAAAGGGGGTCATAAGTTAACTTGTGACCTTTTTCTATGACCCTACATGTCCTACGGCCCTTAGGGACATATGTTGTCATGAAATGCATCAAAAGGGGTCATAAGTTTTCGTATGACCCCTTTTGACACATACGAAACAACCAAATAGGTCCCTAGGGGTCCTAGGGCCTCTAGACACATATGTTGTCATGAAATGCATCGAAACGGGACATAGGTTAACCTACCAAATAGGTCCCTAGGCATCTTAGGGCCCCTAGGGACATGTGTTGTCATGAAATGTAACCTATGACCCCTTTCAATGTCTATGGTGGTTCTAGGGCCCCTAGGGACATATGTTGTAATGAAATGCATTGAAAGGTGTTAGAGGTTATCATATGACCCCTTTCAATACTTTTGAAATAACCAAATAGGTCCCTAGGGTTCCTATGGTCCCTAGGGAAATATGTTATGATAAAATGCATTGAAAGGGGTCATAGTTACTCCTTTTGGTGTATTCGAAACAACCAAATAGGTTTGTAGGGGTCTTAGGTCCCCTAAAGACAAATGTTGTCATGAAATGCCTTAAAAGGGGCCATATATTATCATATGACTCCTTTCAATGCATTTGAATCAACCAAATAGGTCTCTAGGGGTCATAGGGCCCCTAGGGACATATCTTGTCATGAAATGCATCAAGAGGGGTCATATGTTAACCTGTGACCCTTTTCTATGCATTCAAACCAACCAAATGGGTCCCCAGGGGTCCTAAAACCCTAGGGACATATGTTATCATGAAATGTGTTAAAAGGGGTCATATGTTAACCCATGACCTCTTTTGACATCCATAGGGGTCCTAGGGCCCCTAGGGACATATGTTGTCATGAAATGCATCAAAAGGTATCATAGTTTATCATATAATCCCTTTTGACACATTCAAACCAACCAAATAGGTCCCTAGGGGTCTTGGGGCCCCTCAAGACATATGTTATCATGACATGCATCGAAAGGGGTCATAGGTTATCATATGACCCCTTTCGTCACATTCAAAACAACCAAATAGGTCCCTTGGGGTCCTAGGGCTCCTAGAGACATGTGTTGAAATGGGTCATAGGTTAACCTATGACCCCTTTTGATGCATTCGAACCAATCAAATAGGTCCCTAGGGGTCCTAGGGCACCTAGGGGCATATGTTGTCATGAAATGCATCGAAAGGGGTCATAGGTTAACCTATGACCCCTTTCGACACATTTGAACCAACCAAATGGGTCCCTAGGGGTCTCAGGGCACCTAGGGACATATGTTGTCATGAAATACATCAAAATGCATCATAGGTTATCGTATGACCCCTTTCGACACATTCAAATCAACCAAATAGGTCCCTTGGGGTCTTATGGCCCTTAGGGACATATGTTGTCATGAAATGCATCAAAAGTGGTCATAGGTTAGCCTATGACCTATTTTGACCCATTCTTCTCTTCCAAGATGATGAGGTTTCTCGGGCTTTAAAAATAAACAACCTCTCATGACACCCACTCACTATACATTCTAATCAACCAAAACATTTAAATCTTTTGCAACTCCAATGCAAATGGATACTGAATCCACTACTAAACCTCATTTGAAATCAATTTCTAATCTACTCTTTTAGTCATCCCAAATTAGTCACCAAATACATATAACATCGTCAAATAATTAATACAGACATGAGATTTCCAACACCTAATCTCATCTAGAATAATTCACATTGAAATTCTTATTTGTCATACTTGTTGTCAATGCCCATATATAACTATTAGAAAATGGAGCATCTGCAATGGTAACTAGTTTTAAAATTCAATGACGTACAATTTTTTAAATTCAAAATGTTTTTTCTAAATATAAAATCCTATTTTAAAATTCAACTGTACAATTTTTAAAATTTGAAATGCTTTTCCTAAATATGAATTCTCTCTCATCTACTAAATAATAATAGTTAAAATCATAATAATTTATTATAATAATCATATATAATATCCTATTAAATATAATAATAATAATCATAATAATATATTACTATATTATATTGAATAATAATAATATTAAAATCATAATAATAATAAACATAATAATCATATATACTACTATATTATATTCAATAGAATACTAATATATAATAACATTTATACAAATTTGTTCACATTGTCCACACTTTCCAAATTTTGACTTTTGGGCATCCATTTCTGGTACCTGATATCATATCGGGTATCCAATTTGGGATCAGATACTCGATATGGGATCGGGTACCCAAAATACTGGCATGCTTTTTCCAAAATATTCTTTGTCACTGTAGACCTGACAATCATGTTTTTTGGGGGCCATTTTCAGAGATATTGAAAAAAATGATTTCTTCGGGCCCATACGATAAAAAATGGTCCTATAATGTATGATTAGGTGTTCGATATTGTTTTTTGAATGGGGAGTAGTAGTCGTCAAAAGGCTCAACACAAAAGTAAGTTATCGAATGAAGACATTGCAACATATAGGGAAAGGGGCAAGGTAAATCACCAAAGGAAGAGCCAAGGTATGTTAAATGTGAGTCAAGTTGATGATGTATTGATCGAAGGTGAAATCATAGAGTCAGATAATGACTATGTAAAATTGGGCAATGAAAATGTACCAATTGATAATGATAATGTCGGGATTGAAAATTTTGAGAATGAAAATTTGAAGAATGAAATTTTACCAATTCATAATGTAAATTGCATGATTGACCATGTCGAAAATGATAATGCATAGGAACATTACATATGGCCTAATTATAATCGACATGAAGGTTCTAGAACACCAAAATGGATAATTGAAATTGATGAAATGATTATTACCAATTTGGAAGGAAAAAAATAAAAAAGAACCATTCGATTATGGGCTTCAAGACTATATAAGATTTTTTTCAACAACAAGACAGTGGTGGAGTAATGTCAATTTTTTATGCACTTATTAAAGATACAAAAGATCAAAACTATGCTTTCCAAATTGAAGATTATTGTCAATAAAAAAATGGAAAGAAATGCCATTATTATGAAGAATCTTTTCAATGCTTTCAATAGCATTGGGAAAAATAGCAAGGAGAAGTATAAGGGAAATGCGTGAAGGGTTATTAAAACCTCTTTGATAAGTCATCATTTGAGAAAGGGTAGATATATGAGACAAACCTGTATTGACTTGAACCTGATTTGAACTACTTTAAGAAGAGCACTTAGTAGATGAGAGAGAATTGATGATCCTCTTCAAATAAAACATGGGCTTTTGGTGGGAGACTTCTACATTTTGATTTAAGAAGCTATTCGATGATGTGAAGGAAAAAATTACACAGTTTTGGCACTCTAGCTCAAGAGTACCACCCAATGTTAAAGATGTGTTAGAGTTGAGAATTAGCATCAAAGACGGCATGCTACATCCTAAACATTATTTGGAAGTAAGTCAAACTATGTTGTTCAAAGAATTTAGAGAGAGTCATCCAAGATTGCATATATCACAAAGGGCTTTTGAATCATTGAAGCCATTTTATTGTGTGCCACTTAAAATTTGAAATACATGTTGTTGCCAATATCACGACAAGTTTTCTATGCACCATGAACTATTACGCTCCATCTGTTCTACTTTGCATAGTAAAGAAATATTGGAGAATTGTGGTGATAGTGGGCATCCAAAAGCATCAAGAGACTTGTTAGATCAATTTTTATGTCATAGAGTTGATGGTTGTTTCTTTTATAGAAATGCTTTCTTAAATGAGAAGTACTCAGAATGTAGTGTCTTATCCAAGTTTGACACATTTTTCCATGAGCGGTGTGAACAAGATCTTGGGAAGAAAATAGTAAAAAAAATGGTATATGAAACAGTGAAATACACATTGAAGAGGGGGGGTGAGGGCTCTAGATGTGATTGGTTGCAAAATAAATAAGTGTGGCTAGTTTAATTTTAAATTTCAAGATAAATTATTTCTACAAGTATGCAAGACATAATCACAAGTCTTAGTGATTGGATCAACAATTTAGAGTGTGCAAGAAGACTTTTCCCATTGGCACTATTATATCAATTGTTGAATTTGTTGAGAACTATACATTGCGGCCTCAAAATGAAACACAATCTCAGTATTACAACTCCATTTAGATTGATATTTTTGTCCACATAATATATAAACATGCCTCTGATAGTGCAGAAGATAATTAGAAGATTATTAGAGAGTACCATTTTTATATGAGTGATGATAGTTCTCACTCTCATGAGTTTGTGCAACATTGTTTCAAGAATTATTTTGATTTCTTATAGGAGCATGACATTGCTATGGATAGCCATATCATTTGGTCAAATAATTACATAGGTCAATTCAAGAATGCTCACATGTTTTATTGGTTATGTAGGATGCACATAGAGAGGGGGGTGCCTCATATTTAGAGTTTTTTTGAGTCTAGTTATGGGAAAGGGGAACATGATGGAGTAGGAGGTTGTGTGAAGATAGCTCTAGTCAAGGAGAAATTGAAGATTTTAGGAGCAGAGCTTCTTGATTCTTGTAGCATTGTTGATTGGTGTAGTTTGACATTATGATAGGGGGAGACTCTTGTTTGAGTAGTATGCAGGTTCTTTTGGTTGGTTGAGGAAGGGTCCGTAGGTGATAGATTAGATTGTGCTACAGTGAGAGATTCATTAAAAATGCATTCATTCTAGAGCTCTGATTCTAGTACATGGACCATTTAGACATGATAGCTAGCTTATTTTGTCCTAGTTGTTTTCAGTGTGATTGGGATCACTGTGAGTTGAGTGAGTGGGTGGACACATGGGCTCCACATTATCTTTCTCCATTTTCTATCATACCCTCTATTATAAATTATGAGATGGAAAGTTCACTTGAGCATAACCATCTATCATATCTTCTTCAGCCAAGACATGTCTTTGCATTAGTTGCACCACAAAGGAATAATGAGAAATCAGATTATTGGTTAGCACATTGTATAAGAGGTAAACAAAAGCTTGCACAACTGATCAAAGATGATGATGGATTCACATATCCTACTATTTTAGTGGTTATTGCTTAAACATGGCTGAACATGCTTCAAAGGAATGGAATTCCTGCATTTGAAGACTATCAAAAATACAAAACAATTCTCATTTATTTGCATCTTATTATAGAAATAAATGTGAATTTGTTGAAGCATCAAGGAAGACTAAAATTAAAATAAATTTTTACTATTACTAATGCTGATCATGAATCCCTATTTGACACACTAAAATAGAGAGAGGACCCTATTCGAACACTTGAGTAGGTATATTTACTTCTTATGTTATTTTGTTCATAATGATTTGGTGAACAGATGATTATCTTGTTTAATACAATAAGTTACTAATATTTTTTATGATATTGGAATATAGGTACATCATGAAGAGTAGCCATGCATGAAGAAAAAAAACTAAATAAGGAGCAAAATGAAAAAAAATCTATTCTATTTTTAACACTACTTTTTTTGACACTATAATTTTTGACACTACTATTTTTGACACTATGATTTTTGGTAGTTGTGTATTGATGTAATAATGATGAAACACTTGAGATATTGTAAATGTAAACTTGTTGATTTAATGTAAGAAATAAAGATGATTTTACTTAATGCAATTTATGTGGAGGGACCTAAAAAATGATGATTTTAATACATACTAATACCAAACTTGCACTGTTCCCAATGCCAAAAACTTGAGAGAAGTAAGAAATAATGTTTTTACTTAATACTAAGCCTAGTGACACCCTTGTTCTAGTCAAGGAGAGCCTCCATCGTCCATGGCCACCCTATATCAAAGAGTCTCCAAGGTGCTCTAAGTGTTTTTTGAGGTCAATCTTCTAAAGGTCGTAACTTAGAGCTTGTGAGGGCTATTGATAAAACATTGAATGCTATAGGATGGTCATGTTTAGGCCTAAAATAACCTATCTCATTTTTGAGAGATCACAATATGTTTGGATTCAGCACAACAATCTTGCTTGATGCCAAAACTCATAGTGTGCCCCAGTTCATAGGTACATCATAATGTAACTTTGAAACAGTTGATCTTGGCAATGAATGGTTAGCACCATTAGCTCTAGATGGGTGGATGAACCCTAGTGAAACCATTTTTCTAGCCACAAAGAGCCTCTATCATTCATGGAAAACCTATACCAAAGAGTCTCCAAGGTGCTCTAAGTGTGTTTTGAGGTTGATATTCCAAGGGTTGTAACTCGGATCTTGTGAGGGCTATTGATGAAATGCCAAATGCTATAGGATAGTAACCTATCTCATTTTTGAGATATTACATTATATTTGGATTTGGCATAGTGATCTCGCTCGATGCCAAAACTTGTAGTGTGCCTTAGTTCATAGGTGCATCACATCGTAACTTTGAAACTGTTGATCTTGGCATTGAATTGTTAGCACCATTAGCTCCAAGTGTGCAGGTTAGCTCCAATGACACCCTTTTTCTGGCCATAGAGAGCCTCCATCATTCACAACCACCCTATACTGAAGAGTGTCCAAGGTGCTCTAAGTGCATTTCGAGGTCGATCTTTCGAGGGTCGTAACTCAGATCTTGTGAGGGCTATCAATGAAATATTAAATTTTGTAGGATGGTCGTGTCAAGGTCTAAAATAACCTATCTCATTTTCAAGAGATTACATTCCTTTTGAATTTGGCACAGTGATCTTGCTCAATGCCATAACTCGCAGTGTGCCTCAGTTTATAGGTGCATCAAAATGTAACTTCAAAATTGTTGATCTTGGCATCAAATTGTCAATACCATTAGTTCCAAATGGGCAAGTGAACCCTAGTGACACCCTTGTTCTAGCCATAGAGAGCATCCATCCTTTGTGGCCACCCCATACCAAAGAGTCTCCAAGGTGCTCTAAGTACATTTCAAGGTTGATCTTTTGAGGGTCATAAGTTAGAGCTTGTGAGGGTTGTCGATGAAATGTTGAATGCTATATGACGGTCATGCCAAGGCCTAAAATAACCTATCTCAATTTTGAGAGATCACGTTCCATTTGGATTTGGTACAATGATCTCACTCGATGCAAAAACTTGCAGTGTGCCACAGTTCATAGGTGCATCATAGTGTAACTGTGAAATTGTTGATCCTGGCATCAAATCATTAGTGCCGCTAGCTTCAAATGGGCAAGTGAACCCTAGTTACACCCTTTTTCTAGTCATGGAGAGCTTCTATCATTCACAACCATCTCATACCTAAGAATCTCCAAGGTGCTCTAAGAGGGTTTCAAGGTCGACCTTTTGAGGGTCGTAACTTAGAGCTCATGAGGGCTATTGATGAAATTTTAAATGCTATAGGATGGCCATGCTAAGGCCTAGAATAATCAATCTCATTTTTGAGAGATCACATTTTATTTGGATTTGGCACAACAATCTCGCTCAATGTAAAAACTCACAATGTACCTTAGTTCATAGGTGCATCACAACATAACTTTGAAACTGTTGATCTTGGGATCAAATCATTAGTGCCATTAGCTCTATATGCATAGGTGAAGCCTCATGACACTATTGTTTTGGTCATAGAGAGCTTCCATCATTTGTGGCCACCCTATATTGAAGAGTCTCCAAGGTGCTTTAAGTGCATTTTGAAGTCAATCTTTCGAGCATCATAACTTGGAGCTAATGAGGGCTATCGATGAAAATTAAAATGATATGGGATGGTCATGTTGAGGCCTAAAATAAATAATCTCATTTTCAAGAGATCACATTCTGTTTGGATTTCGCATAGCGATCTCACTCGATGCCAAAACTCACAATGTGCCTCAATTCATAGGTGCATCACAACGTAGCTTTGAAACTGCTCATCTTGGCATCAAATCATTAATGCCATTAGCTCTGGATAGGTGGGTGAACCCTAGTGACACCATTGTTCCAGCCATAGAGAGCCTCCATCATTCAGAGCCACCCCATACTGAAGAGTCTCCAAGGTGCTTTAAGTGTGTTTCGAGGTCTATCTTCCGAGGGTTGTAACTCTGAGCTCATGGGGGCTATTGATGAAACATTAAATGCTATAGGATAGTCATGATGAGGCCTAAAATAATCTATCTCATTTTTGATAGATCACATTCTATTCAAATTTGGCACAATGATCTCACTTGATGCCAAAACTCGTAGTGTGCCTCGGTACATAGGTGTATCATAGTGTAACTTTGAAACCGCTGATCTTGGCATTGACTCATTAGCACCATTAGCTCTACATGGGAAAATGAACCCTAGTGACACCCTTGTTTCAGCCACAGAGAACCTCCATCATTTGCAGCCATAGTGTATCAAAGAGTCTCCAAGGTACTCTAAGTGTGTTTTGAGGTCAATCTTCTAGGGGTCATAACTCAGAGCTCGTGGGGGCTATCGATGAAACGTCCAATGCTACAAGATAGTCATGCTGAGGCCTACAATAACCTTTCTCATTTTAAAGGTGCTCTTAGTGTGTTTGGGTGGGTGAGACATAGTAACATCTTAAGGGATTGCAAATATTATTTCAAATTAAACATATATGATAGCATTTCAAATTAAACATTGCATCAAAATTTGATAGTAAAGGTTATTAAAATGTTATTCACAAATTATTGCATTTGAATCAAATATAAAAAACATGATCAAAATGAATGATATTCCATAAACATGAACAATACACATGATCCATGACAAATTGAGCAATACTATACTAAAATAATATGAATATCATTGTGCACATAAATGACAAAAATATATATCAAAATATAGGTATCCATAGACAAATTACACACACACACACACACACACACACACACACACACACACACACACACACACACATCAAAGTTCATGTATCCATATACAAATTACGCAAATATGTATATCAAAATACATAGACCCATATATAAAACGTGGCTGATCATGCCATCAGAATGTGTTTAATATCAATATTTTTGTGTACAGTGTGGCATATGCCATCTCCAAATGTCTCATGATGCATCCTATGACAACTATACTTTCCTATGCTATTGGTGGATGATCAAAATGCACCCTCTTTGCTACACTAGGTGGATCGAATGCCTCCTACATAAACAAAAAATGAAAACCCAAAGTTAGACTACTAAATTTATATGATTCTATGTATCTAACACTGAATTACTCAAATGCTTAATGATCTTTTTTTTTAATGAAGATTTATAGTATTAAACTTTAATCATAAATATCTCTCTCATCAAGCTCTTGCACTAGTTAGGAGTCCTCTCATATGTCCTCAGCAATGCTTGAACCACATTGATTATAGCCTATGACGTATGTTCAAGTATGTTTGTTAGATGAATCTACAACTTAAAATATATCATTATAATTTATAACATGCTAAATTTATAACATATAATCAATAACTTACCTGTGTTGACTCCTCCTCTAGATATAATGGCTACATCAGCAAAGTTACAAAAATCTGGCATCCAATCTCTTGTGCACTAGGTGTTTCCTATGAGATACACAATACTACTTGTTAATATCATAGAAATCAGTTTTGAATTTATTTATGAAAATAAGGGGAAAAAAAAAATGATACTTATACATACGATGGGGCTCTCATTGCGAATGGAAATGTTAGAGGGTCTTCGATGTAGAATCTGCCTAGAGTCATCACCAGTAGCCACACCCTATACAATAAAGAATGTAATTAATTTTTGTTACCAAAAACATTTTACAAGAATGCATCAATATTTAATCACTTTAAAAGCACCTAATTACTTTTCCCTTGTCAATGGGTTGTGCCTCATCCCTTGTACTCTACCCTCCATTGACAGGTGATACTTGCAAGAGAAAAGAAAGATTAGAAACCATATATGCTTCAATATCAAATACAAAAAATAATGAGAACACAACATAATATATCGTAGATGTCTTGAGGCCAAATGAAATAGCCAAGAGCATGACATTATCAACCTATCTGAGCTCCTCCTCAATCATCAACTAAACATTAATCAAGATAATATACATGTATAAGTCAGTATGGGTTAAAAAATAAAATTACTCTATTATAATGATTAACTTTAAATCGCATATGTCGTAACAAAAAAATGTATATACGTACTGATACAAAAGGATTTCATGCCTTTGCATGCCCCTCCTCTCTCACATTAGGGTGTGTATTCTCTATAGGTGCATCTAGTGTATCCTCCTCAAATACAAACTAATACTCAGAAAGATCACCTATGGGACCTAGAAAAATATTCTTGCACATTATGCATGTATGGGGCACACAAACATGTGATGAGCTCATTGTTGATGAACTCATTCTAGCATCATCAACACAAGGAGGCAACACTGACCTAGCTTGGGATATCAGTAGGCTACTCATTCTATGGAGCACTCTAATAGTCTGAGAGCTAGCCTCTGCAATGATATCAAGATGCTGCATTGGAGGGGGAGGAGAGACATTAGTAAGGGGGACAAAAGTGGTAGCTTTCTTTTTTTGGGAAAAGGGTCTATCCTGAGGAGCTCCTCCTCTTACACCCATGTTGGACCTCATGCTCCAATAGTTCACCTTGAGGCCCAACACAAATTTGGCATACAAATTTCTAATGAAACAAAATGACACCTCTAAATTGTTGTGTGGAGGGATGTCAAAAACCATCCACCAACAATCCAAAAAATTTGCACGCATAGCCTCATTTGTACACCATTTAATTGATAGTTTGGTCTTTGTATGTCCTACTTGTTTACTAATTTTTGAGTTTGCAAAAATGCTAATCATACCATCTTTAGTTATATTTAGGGCTGCAATCTCATCATAGTCCAACCCATCATCAAACATGGAATGCATTTGGTCATGCCAGCGAAGAGCAACATTTTATTCATTGGTAAGTGTTTCAATATTATCCACTATGGTGTTTAACATGGATAACATGGGAGCCAATACATGTATAGTGTTATATGTGGTTCGCAAAACCCTCAGTTCTATGAGATTTTCAAATATCAAATCTTCAATTCAAGGAGGCTTTTGAGGGCATAGGGAATTTTTTAGTGGATGGTTTTGAGGGTGTACTAGGTCATTTGGTGGAGGGTTATGAGGAACATCGTTTCCTACTTCAATATCATCATTTTGATCAGCCATACCTATTAGTTTGTAAAATATAATTTTGATTAAAAATAACCTAAATTTCAACAATTTCTATTGAAAAAACCTAATTTTTAACAAATTCAATTAAAAATAAATAATTTATAAAAAAATTCATTCAAAACATATAAAAAACCAAAAAAATAAGCCGTATCATATACCCGTTCCAAAATTCGATACCCAAATGGAGGTCAACACTCAAGAAAATAAGAATGCAATGTACAAGGAGCTCTTAGATTTATTTTTTTAATATCTATGTTATAGGTTTCCTTTATCCGATATGAAATCAGATACCCAATTATCGATTGGATACCCAAAAAGGCTTGGTCCTAACTTTTTAGGTTTGGTATTAGGTTAGGTGGAAAAAAGTCAAAGCAGATTTTGATTTACGCTTTTAGATTTAGATTTACACTTTGCCACTTTTTGGCAGACCATGATCCTACACATACCCTAATAAAAAATTGATGCCATGACAAGAATGTTTGAGCTTGTGGAGCTAAATTGCACCTTGTTCCAACTTGTAGCCACTATATGGAATTCAAAGAATATTTGTCCAAATATTTAAAGATCCATAGCCAAAACATTCAATGATTATTTTCTAAACATTGACATAAAAAATTGAGCTTATAATGCTAAGTTTTTGGAATAGATTGTGTAGAGATTTTTCATCAACATTTTGAATCACACTACGTGATCCATCATCAGGAAGAGAGAGAAAGAGGTGTCAAATTATGTAAGATGCAGATTTGGCATAGGGTCACAATTTAAGGAGACTAGGAGGAGAGGGACTGCACATGCCCCAACACAAGTCAAAAGAAGCAAAATAAAATAAAGACAACAAACAAGCACGGGGGAGAGGCAAAACCACCCAAGACACAAAGTGAAAGCACCAAGAGAGATAACAAAGAAAATAAATAGGACCCTACTATCTCTCTTGGTGCTTTCACTTTGTGTCTTGGGTGGTTTTGCCTCTTCCCCATGCTTGTTTGTTGTCTTTATTTTATTTTGCTTCTTTTGACTTGCGTTGGGGCATGTGCAGTCCCTCTCTTCCAGGTCTCCTTAAATTGTGACCCTGTGCCAAATATGCATCTTACATAATTTGACACCTCTTGCTCTCTCTTCCTAATGATGGATCACATAGTGTGATTCAAAACGTTGATGAAAAATCTCTACACAATCTATTCCAAAAACTTAGCATTATAAATCATGGATTGTGGAAATCTGATTGCATTAAAATTGAGCTTGTAAGATCTCTAACAAAACACCCCAAAGTGCCAACTCAACATAGGCAGAAACAACAAGATATGCATAGTATAAAATAGTTAAATAAGGCATGTGATCACATATGTAGGGCACTCAAGGAGTTGAATATGTTGCCTTGAAGGCAAGTAAGAAAGGAATGAATTTAAAGAATAAAGATTTGGCTTCCATACTACATGATTGACCAAGAGCCATGGATAATTCTGAGATCAATGATCTTGAACTAGGCCTCCCATTAGTTTTTGAACTATCACAAGCACATACATTTTCAATTGGAAGCTATGAATGATGACCAAGTTCATGTAGATGAATTATAAGAAAATTAGTTTCTCTTACCACATGGACAAAATGGGAGCTTCTAAATATAATGCAAGTGTCTCCTCAATTGTATCCCATAGATCACTTTAATATGATCCAATTGTTATAAATCTCTTGAGGATTGCTTTTGAGTTCAATGGAGAGGTTTGAGTAAATTCATAGGTGGATACTTGGATTTGGAGGTGTAGTTTCCATTAAGTTGAAGATCTTTTGGTCCATCATTTTGACATGGGGCAATACCTTATTCTTCATGTGATGTAATTGTTCTAATTTTCAACCTTGGCAATAGCAACTTTTGTCATTTTGGGTTAATATTGTAGAGGTTAATTAACCTCACCCAAATTATATATTTGGAATGTAGTTATTAACCATAGAGGAGTAGTTCTTAACCTCCATTTCTATATAAGGAATCCTCTTATCTTTGTCTGGGGACTTTTTTGGACTTTTGAATAGGAGAAGACTTAGGTTAGAATTTTGGTGATAATATAATATTTGGAAAGTTTGTACAAATTTTATCTTTGTAATCAAAAATTCCTCTTAGGTTCTTGGTGCAAGAAAATAAAGGAAAATGCTATTTGAATTCTCTTCTTTCAAAATCTAAATTGTTAAAAATGTTGATTCTCTTTGTTGTGAGCATTTTCATGGTATTGTGAATATGTTTGTGAATCTTTGGATCAACATTGTGCTATTGATAATTCCCAAGTGTAGATCTTGATTTTTTTTATTAGTGGTTTAAGGCAGTCCAGCCAAGCTTTGAAATCATGCAGTGCATTTGTCATCAACGGCTTTCTATTGATATTTTAAAGTTTGATTTCAATTTTATTTTAAAAACTTCAAAATTATATCATACGAGGGAGCTACCCCTCTAAACATAGAGGAAGGCCGCATATCAAGGGCCTATCCAACTATTGTGAATAGTTTTCCACATACACTCCACTGGGCTATTTTCAAGTGACAAATCTATTTACCAACACATGTTTATTAAAGGAATCAATCTACAAAAATGGATAGAAATGCACTTCCCAAGTAGAGTCTCTGATGTGGTGGATAATGCCTATTTCTAGATGCTCATGAATCAGAGATATCAATGGTAATAGAGTTTCTTATTCAATTCATAAAGATTGGGTTATTTTGTACAAGGGCTTCACCTCATAAGTGACCTAATATGATTGGAATAGGTGATACATTAAACACAATCAGAAATAAATTTCTTGGCACACCTAAAATTGTTCAGTTACCAATAGATATCTCACCTTTATAAAAAATGACAAAAATGATAACACTCTAGAGGGAAGTTGATATACATCTACATCATATTAGGCACCAAAAAAATACTATCCTAATGTACTATTTTGGATATTATAGTGTATTGTGAGTATAAGAAATAATACTCAGGTTGTCCTACGAATAGTGTATAATATATTGCAACACAATTTATGCTCCCAACATTTTAAATTGTGAATGCAAATGAGATTTTATGCAAATTATTTAAATAAATTATTTATTTTTATGTTTATTGTTAAGGGTGAACCCACAATAATGGGTTCCACTTTAGTGGGACGAACAAAAATGAAAAAAATTGCAAAATGGGAAATTGAGTTTACCATATGTTCGCGCAAACTTTTTTTTAAATCATGTTCATGTGAACATATTTTGTATGTTTGTGCGAACATATGTGATAAATATGTTCACGCAAACATTTGAAACATCAACTTCCAATGTTTTAAAAACATCCTTTTACCCAATTTTTTTGGGTCGTATGTTTGCACATACATAATGTTTGCACAAACATATTTCTATGTTCACGCGAACATTATGTTCGCACGAACATACAAAATTACATTTTTTTGGGCCCTTTTTTCTTTTAATTTTTTTTTTCCTCTTTCAACACCCATAATTTTAGATAAATAATCTCCTACTATAAAATAAAAAAGGCCAAAATGTGCTGCTTGGAGCAAGCTTTCTAATGACTATAATTGTAATACATATTTTAATCATTAAGGCTTTCAAATATTAGTTTAACTCATCATAGGTTCATTACCAATTGAACATCAACCGACTTCGACACCTCAGGAAAATTAGTAAATTAGGTCAATTTTTTTTTTTAAAAATATGTAGGAACTAGCTTATTGAGATACCTTTCTATTCAAAAAAAAAAAAAAGGTTTCTAATAAATTGACTTCAAATTATCTGTGTCAAACGGAACGTATGTCTGAATTATGATTTGTGTCACTTCAAAACTTCATAAACTATACAATATTAAACCAAAATGAATAAAACCAAATGCATCCTCTGTACGTTGATGTTACGAATCTAACACCAAAAGAATTACTTCATTATCATTTTTAGGAAAAAAGTTATGCGTGTCAAACGGACTGTCACTCTTTTAAAATATTGAATTTTATTATGTACCACTTTTCGAAGGAGATGAAAAAATTGACATAAAAAAAAAAAAAAAGATTAAAAAATATGGTTACAAAGTAGGAACAGAGTACTCAAAATCATTAGTTTATGTCATCTTGAAATTATTTATAGTTTTCGAGATATAGTCACTTGAACGTGACGTTTGTTGCAAAAATATTGATTTCAGTGTCAAAATTGGTCAAAAAGTGGAACCCATTATTGTGGGATCACCCTTAAATGATGAATGATTTTTAAAATTGTATTAAATTTTCATAATTATATTTAAAATACTTAGAAAGAAAATATTTCTTCTAAATTATTTTAATAAAATATAATAAATTTTTTAGTTATATTATTTTATCACTTTTATAAATTAAAATGTTAAACTACAATTTTGATTTATATGTTCTTCTTTCAGGTAAAAGTGGCAAGCCACCATACAAATGTCGTTAATAGATAAAAAATCATTTAGGAGCTCAAGGAGGGAAAAACCAGTAAGAAACCTCATATCGTTGCTCATACAACTATTATACATCTCCGTATAGTGGTACATGAACCAAACTAGCTTGAAGAGGATGTCACAAAAATGAAGTTGTCACCTCATCAACGAAATTAGTTAAAAGGGGAAAACCCTTAAATAAAACATATAGAGTATCCCTGTCAAGTAACTTTTTGCCAAGCTGCATACCTACCCCCACAATTGGCTAGAAAAATCAGCAAACTGATTGGCTTAACTAAAATAATGACTTATTTTGAACTCATGAAACCTTAGAAAAAGCTTCCAAAATTCACCTAAGACATATTTGAGGTCTTAGTTAACAATGTTCTTAGTGGACAAAACTGAGGTAATGCTCTAGGAATCACCTTCAATATGCAGTTTAGAAATCCTTAAAGATAATGCAAGTTTCACACAGTCCTTAAGAGCTCTTACCTCTGCTAGATTATTAGTGCCATGAAGAAACCTAAAAGACAAATTTAAAATATGATCATGATGATCACTAAGGATGCAAGCTCCACCTAATTTGTATGGGTTCCCTTTAGATGCATTGCCAAAGTTTAACTTGCAAAAAGAAGAAGGGGCTACCCATTGAACTTGTTTCCTAATCTCATTCTTAGATTTATTACCCACCATCACACCCTTCAAAGGAATAGAAATATGCAACCATCTATTGACCATAAAGACATCAAAGGAGGAGAATGTACAAAACAAGTTCTGAGTCATTAGACCATATGCATTGACATTTTCTTAAAAGGATTTTTCAATCTTCTCATAGACCATCCTATCTCTTGAAGAAATTTCCTTCTTGAACATTCTTCTATTTCTTTCCCACCAAATCCCCCAAACAATACATGAAGGGGAAATTCTCCATACCTTAGTGAAAAAGGAGCCCTTGTGGGGTAGAGGCAAACCCCCTAGCAATTGGTATAACGAGTTGGGAAGTGGATCATACCAACCAAGTCTTTCAAGGACTCTCATCCAACACATATAAGAAAAATCACATGAGAGAAGAAAGTGAGTAGCATTCTCCCACTCCTTACCACACAAGACACAAAGAAAACTATCAAGACTTAACAAATTTTGAAGTCTATTTGAGGTGAATCATAGTCTGAGGAGCTAACCAGAGAAAAGCTCTAGCCTTTGGAAGAATAGCACCATGCAAACAAAACTCAAACTTCCTTTCATGAGAAACATTCTTCCCTTCAATCAGAGATTGGTACCCATCCTTAATAGTGTATTTGCCACTCCTACTTCTACTCCAAATTAGCCTATCATTATCATCTCTACAACATAATGTTCTTTGTTTCAAGACATTTAGAAGCTCTATGTTCTCTGTCTGAGGAGTAGGCAGCCATGAAAAGTATTTCCAAGCCACATGAGAAGAACCATTGGTAGATTCAAATGAAACATAGTCTTTTAGTTTAGAGACCCAAAAAATTTTTAGAATAGCTTGGGCTGAATTAAACTTAATTGGATGAAGAAAGGGGAGAAAAGTCATTCCATGAGTCTAACAAAAATAGCACTTTATCACCTGAGTTAAAAATACATGAAAGACGTGGCAATAACACCTCTCTACTCTTTACCAAAAAATTCCACATAGTTGAGCCTTTAGGAGGATTGCACATTTTAAATGTGCATTTAGGGTCATCAAATTCAAAGTATTTAATCAAGTGGCAATCCTAGTCCATAGTGATAAAGGGTTCTCATAAAACTTCCAAACCAGCTTGGCCCCAAGATTAATATTCCTCATGAATATTATAAAAACTTTCTCCACCCCAATCTTTGGTTGGAAAATCTTTTGCCATGAGACCAAAGTGAATTTATTCTTCTCAACCATATTCCCCTTCTAGATAAAATCTGTAAGAAGTCTCTTAACAAATGAAATAACACCTTTAGAGGCTAGGAGAACCGGCATCACATGATTAGGAATGGATGAAAGGATTGATTTAACCATTAAGATTCTACCTACAATAGATAACCATCAAACCTTCCAAGAAACAAACCTTTCTTTTATATACTACAGAATACCACCGCAAAAAGAAGCCTTACTTTCCCCTTGAGAAAAGGGAACACCTGAGTACTTGCATTGATTATGGGCCACCGTAAATCAAAGACATCTCTTGGACTTAGAAGGATATAATTTCTTCAATGAAACCTCACAATATTCATTTAGAGTATCTCAAATGATCAAAGCCTCCCACAAGGAGCCCTTTCAAAATAGAAAAGAGCCATCAACAAATAAACTGTGAGTCAAAGAGATTTGTTCCTAGTGGGGTCTAAATCCTTCCCATAGCCCCAATTCTTGTTTATGAGAAATCAACCTACTAAGCCCTTCTGCCAATAGGATAAAGACAAAGGGGGAGAATGGGTCACCCTGCTTTACCCCTTGAGAGGAAGAGAAGAAGCCACAAGGAGAGCCATTAATAACCACTGAAAATATTTCTCTTGAAATGGAAGACATAATTCATATATTCTACTTTCTGTGTAATCCAAATTTATCCAAAATCTGCTTTAAAAAAGATGAATTGACCTTGTCATATGCCTTTATCATATCCAGTTTTAGAACCATAGATGGAGAACCAGTGGTTTTAATAGAATGAAGAACCACATGAGCCACCAAAGCTCCTTGCAATGACTCCCTACTAGGCGCAAAACTCCCTCGTTTTTCTCAAATATTCAAAGAAATCATCTCTACCAATTGCTTTAGTGATAATCTTATATATGGTGTTGCAAAGAGAAACTAGTTTGAAATCAGCAAATATATTTGGTTGGGGGCATTTCGGGATGAGAGTGATGAAAGTTGTGTCGAATTGTTTCAGCATGTTCCCATGGATGCTAGATTCACCCATTGCCAATAAAATATCATTCCCCATAAAGTTCATTCCCTATAAAGTCCCAGCATTTTTTAGAAGACAATGGAGTAAGGCCATCCATTACTGAAGCCTTATCAACAACCATACAAAATACCACTTTCCCGATTTCTTCCAATTGTCTTTCATTAGAAAAATAGCATTACAAAGTCTCTTTACCTTAGCTAAAGAATGAAAAAAAAAAAGGGGTGTTCCTGTCAGCCTTTGGCAACCATAATTCCCTTGACCTTTTTCTCCTTGACCTTTGTCTCCTTTAAGCCTGTTCCCTCAAAAGAGCCATAGCCAACTTACCTTTTAAAGTCTTATGAATCTCATAAACCTCAGTTGTAAGACCATTGGCCATGATGTATCCATTCCATTGGTCTAATTGATATTGGAGATCCCTCTTTTCCTCAAAAATATTACCAAAAGTTAATTTATTCCATTAATTTGATGTGACATAATTTATTAGAAAGCTGAAACATTCTTGACCCTTCCACAAATGGGCACTCACTCCACCAAGCAAACAAGAGAGACTTGAAAATTTTGTCAGTAAACCACATGCATTCCATTTTGAAATATGACTTGGGTTTGAAACCTTTCCCGCTTGTCAGAAGATGTAAAACAATTGAAAAATAATCCGAACCTATATAATGTAAAATGAAATAGAGAAAGCTTGTTCCAAAACCCAATAAGAATTTAAAAGAAATCTATCCTAAGTTGATCCCAAAATGATGAGCTCCTTTCCTTCTATTAGTCCAGGTAACTATCCCATTAGACGGCACACAATCCAACCAAGCACTATCCTCAATAAAATCCTTAAAATCTTGTGTAAGTCTAGGAGATGGTTCGATACCCCCAACTTTGTCTTAAGCCCCTAATGTTGCATTGAAGTCCCCTCCTAGTATCACCTTTGCTGTCCCGAACTCCTGAATCAGATCTAATAACAAGACCCAGAGTCTTTGTTTACCGACAACTGAAATGGGCCAATACACATTAACGAACACAAAAGTGAGGTTGAAACATGTGACATTGGCAGATAACCGATTTGAATTCATACTCAATAACTGCACCTGAAAAGAAGATGGTTTCCAAAGAAGCACTAGTCCTCCCGAGGCACCATTAGAAGGAGAATGAAAGAATGACCAATTCCCCCAAGTTTTGAATAATTTATGCCCTCCATCATAAGATTAACTTAGTTTCTTGACAAGGTGAACTTTGTTAGAGGCATTGGCTTTCCTTCCATTTGTCATTTGTTTAGCAATTTGGAATTTTAAAGCTGTCACATCCTTCTTGCATTTCCTAGGAGCCTTCTCAAAGTTAAGAATTTGCTAAATCCCTGCTTCGATTTTCCCTTGCATTTTTCTTAGGTTAGAATGCCTACGCCTTATCGTCTTTAGGGCGAATCACAATCTGATTTGAGAATTATCTGCATCAGTTTGATTTATAGAACAATTGGGAACGAGATTGAAATCCGATTTAAGAGGACCCTCATCAGTATCACATAAATTATCCAATTGAACCCTTTCATCTGGGGCTATGCCATCAATCTCACCCTCAGCCACTTCGAGAAAGATATTGTCAACAAACTGCTCAGAGTGCCCGAATGTTAACCCATGAGACTCCAACTTTTTGCTGTTGAATAATCATGAGGGGATGGGAGCCTAACATCCCCAGCCACCTCAATATTAGAGATCACAGGGGAATTCAATGAAGCATGATGTTGATACAGAATACATCCGGTTCAGGCAGACCCTCTACATTTATGTCTTGAGGTTAATTGGCCACTTCTTCAGCAATTTCACCTATGAGCTCAGAACCCACTGAACGAGCAAGTTGATCAGCCATGAAGTTTAGAATAGAAATGGGAACTGCTGTCCTAGATGACTGCAAACAAGAAATTTTGTGGTGGTGCCACGGTATTGGTGGAGAAGAAGACAAGTGAAAAGAAAAACCCTTGCAATCTGTCTGGGAGATTGTGATGCAACTCACGCCAAAGATAGCAGATCTCGAGGAGGATTTAAGATAAGACACCTCTTGAATCATAATAGTAAAAAATGAAACCTGAGGCGGCTCTTAAAAGATTGCTCATACAAAATTTTATCAGTTTTGATTTATATTAGAATACAAAATTTTGATTTTATTGATATAACTTATATTCTCATACGAAATAGACAAACTAACATAGACAAGAGTGAGATTACTGTAAGAATATTGAAGAATCAATTGCAAACAGACAGTTGGAAGGTTTGATTTAAACCTGTAAAAAAATCTGCTAATCTAAGACAACAAAGTTTGATATAAGATAAATTAGACATATGGCAAAGAACATATCTGTAGATTTTTTTTGTTGATGGTAGAGATTAATTTAATTTGACTTTTAATAATGTCATTTTGGTGTACATTGACATTATTCATATTGCAAACTATTTGGAAGTTGCACCCAAAGTAAGAATGTGATGATATGCTTTAAGGCAGTTTTATGCCTAGAATTATACTTAGACTGAGGTTGGATTTTGTACTTAACAATATTAAAAACATTTAGGGAGGTAAATAAAGAGAATGAAATTAACATATAACAAGAGAGGTAATGCACCATAATATTTTGATGTATAATCATTTTGACATTAAATTCTAAGCAGTAAACTATTGCTTTATTTTAAATAATTCAATTAATCTGAACTTTAAGAGGTATAGGTTCAGCATTGCATAAAACTAAAATTTCAAAGAAATTAAATACTAAGTAAATTAGGCTATTATTAAATGCTTTGAGGTATGCTCAATTACATTAAGTTTGAAAGCTACATAAATTATATAATAGAAAATTGACAAGGTTAATATGATTGTTCTTTAATAGGAGTCATATTGTAGGCAAGAGGCTATGCTTATCCAATTTATAAGTACATCAAAAGGCAACATTTTAAATTAAATCACTACTTCATAGAAATGACATGAAAGCCTTAGAAGTACATTGCCAATGATTTGTTGAAGCCCTAAATTCATTAAATACTTCATCTAGCTTTATTTAGCCTGCTCTAGAAACATTTTTCTTCTTTTGTCAACATTTAGATACCATCAAGGATATTTATTTTGAAGAATCAATTTTGTTATGGCAGGGCTCATATGTATTCCATGCATACTTCAAATATTCAGTAATGACCTTTTTTTTTCTAAAGCAAAGGTCAATAGACCCATACTTCGATTAATTGGAAGAAGTATTTACAAAAAAAGGAAGGTTGTCTTGAGCAGAAAAAGAATACAAAAAAAGAGGCAATGGCATTATGAGGTTGCCAGTAAGATCAACAAGATGTCAAAATAGGCTGGAGATGACAATGACCAAGGCCATCTCTGCATACTCAGAAAACCTAAGAGTGATATCTAAGATGCCAACCACAAAGACTCCATCCACCAGCCCACACATTGATTTCCTTGAAAGTACCCTATCCTATGACAGGTGACAATCTCACTCTTCAAACAACCACCTCCGTGGACCTGTTGGTATTCGGATTGAAATTTATAAACAAGTTTTCCAAATTAGGACCATCAACCACCACAAACTTGTGCTCCAATTTAGCACCTAGGTTGGTTAGGTGACCAGCAATTTGATTTGCCTCTTTATAACAGTGAGACACTTTATATGTCTAGAATATTGGCAGAAGCCTCCAAACTTCTCTGACAACATACTGAAGATCCCACGACACTAAGGTGTAAGAGGATAGGGCAGATGTGACAAGTTGAGAATTGCCTTCTATATGTATCTTCCTGATACCCATATCCAGTGACATTTTGATACCCTCCAATAGAGCTTGTGCCTCTACAATGTTATTAGAAACATTAGGGATTTTGGAATAAGAAGCCCTAAGTATATTGCCTACACAGTTCTTGATAAAAAAACCCACCCCCACCCTGCCTAGATTCCCCTTGGAAGCCCCATCAAAGTTGAGCTTAATAAATGATCTAGAGGGCAGTTGCTACTTGATCTCATTTCTGATTTCTTTCTTGGTTATTTTACCCACCAAAACTAAGTACTTCAGAATCAAAAGAAGTGAATGTAGAAAATGAGTTTTTTGTCCTCGTGACATAAGCGTTGACACACTCTGATATTGAGTGCTCCACCATTTTAGACACTTTATCTACCTTCAAAAATTCTTTCCTAAAATTCCTCTTCTTTCACTCCCACCAAATCCCCCAAACTACTCTAGAGTAGGAACACTCCTCAAATTGCTGCAAAAAAAGAGCTCTTGTGTAACAAGGGCCAGCCAATCAACCATTGAGGAAGGGATTTATGAACTAGACCAAATCATCCAAGTCTATCCATAACCTTACTCCAACATTCCTAAAAAAAATCACAAGTGAGAAGGAGATGATATGCATCTTCTCTGACCTTCCCACACAATACACATGATCCATGATAAATTGAGAAATACTATACTAAAATAATATGTATATCATTGTGCACATAAATGACAAAAATATATATCACAATATAGGTATCCATAGACAAATTACACAACACACACACACACACACACACATCAAAGTTCATGTATCCATATACAAATTACGCAAATATATATATATATATATATCAAAATACATAGACCCATATATAAAATGTGGCTGATCATGCCACCATAATGTGTATAATATCAATATTTTTGTGTACAATGTGGCATATGCCATTTCCAAATGTCTCATGATGCATCCTATGACAACTATACTTTGCTATGCTATTGGTGGATGATCAAAATGCACCCTCTTCGCTACACTAGGTGGATCGGATGCCCCCTACATAAACAAAAAAGGAAAACTCAAAGTTAGACTACTAAATTTATATGATTCTATGTATCTAACACTGAATTACTCAAATGCATAATGATCTTTTTTTTTAATGAAGATCTATAGTATTAAACTTTAATCATAAATATCTCTCTCATCGACCTCCTTGCCTAGTTAGGAGTCCTCTCATATGTCCTCGGCAATGCTTGAACCTTGTTGATTATGGCCTATGACATATGTTCAAGTATGTTTGTCAGATGAATCTACAAATTAAAATATAACATTATAATTCATAACATGCTAAATTTATAACATATAATCAATAACTTACCTGTGTCGACTCCTCCTCTAGATATATAATGGCTACATCAGCAAAGATACAAAACTTTGGCATCCAATCTCTTGTGCACTAGGTGTTTCCTATGAGATACAAAATACTACTTGTTAATATAATAGAAATCAGTTTTGAATTTATTTATGAAAATAAGGAAAATAAAAAATAAGTGATACTTATACATATGATGGGGCTCTCATTGCGAATGGAAATGTTAGAGGATCTTCAATGTAGAATCTGTTTAGAGTCATCACCAGTAGCCACACCCTATACAATAAAGAATGTAATTAAATTTCATTTCCACAAACATTTTACAAGAATGCATCAATATTTAATCACTTTAAAAGCACCTAATTACCTTTCCCTTGTCAATGGGTTGTGCGTCATCCCCTGCACTCTACCCCCCATAGACAGGTGATACCTGCAAGAGAAAAGAAAGATTAGAAACCATATATGCTTCAATATCAAATAGAAAAAATAATGAGAACACAACATAATATATCGTAGATGTCTCAAGGCCAAATGAAATAGCCAAGAGCATGACATTATCAACCTATCTGAGCTCCTCCTCAATCATCACCTAAACATTAATGAAGATCACATACATGTATAAGTTAGTATGTGTTAAAAATTAAAATTACTGTATTATAAAGATTAACTTTAAATCACATATGTCATAACAAAAAAAAATATATACGTACCGACACAAAAGGATTCCATGCCTCTGCATGCCCCTCTCCTCTCACGTCAGGGTGTGTAGCCTCTGTACGTGCATCTAGTGTATCCTCCTCAAATACAAACCGATACTCAGAAAGATCACCTATGTGACCTAGACAAATATTCTTGCACATTATGCATGTATGGGGCACACAAACATGTGATGAGCTCACTGATGATGAACTCGTGCTAGCATCATCAACACAAGGAGGCAACACTGACCTAGCCTAGGATATCAGTAGGCTACTCATTCTATGGAGCACTCTAATAGTCTGAGAGCTAGCCTCAACAATGATATCAAGATGCTGCATTGGAGAGGGGGGAGAGACATTAGAAGGGGGGACAAAAGTGCTAGCTTTCTTCTATTGGGAAAAGGGTCTATCCTAAGGAACTCCTCCTCTTACACCCATGTTGGACGTCATGCTCCAATAGTTCACCTTGAGGCCTAACACAAATTTGGCATACAATTTTGTAATGAAATAAAATGGCACCTCTAAATTGTTGTGTGGAGGGATGTCAAAAACCATCCACCAACAATTCAAAAAAATTGCACGCATAGCCACATTTGTACACCATTTAATTGATAGTTTGGTCTTTGTGTGTCCTACTTTTTTACTAGTTTTTGAGTTTGCAAAAAGGCTAATCATATCATCTTTAGTTATATTTAGGGCCGCAACCTCATCATATTCCAACACATCATCAAACATGGAATGCATTTGGTCATGCCAGTGAAGAGCAGCATTTTATTCATTGGCAAGTGTGTCAATATTATCCACTATGGTGTTTAACGTGGATAAAATGGGTGCCAATATAGGTATCATGTTATATGTGGTTTGCAAAACCCTTAGTTCTATCAGATTTTCAAATATCAAATCTTCAATTCAAGGGGGCTTTTGAGGGTATAGGGAATTGTTTGGTGGATGGTTTTGAGGGTGTGCTAGATCATTTGGTGGAGGGTTATGAGGAACATCGTTTCCTACCTCAGTATCATCATTTCGATTAGCCATACCTATTAGTTTGTAAAATATAATTTTTATTAAAAACAACCTAAATTTCAACAATTTCTATTGAAAAAACATAATTTTTAACAAATTCAATTAAAAATAAATAATTTATAATAACATTCATTCAAAACATTAAAAGAACCAAAAAAATTACCCTTATGATATACCCGTTCCAAAATTTGATACCCGAATGGAGGTGAACACTCAAGCCAAAAAAAAATGCAATGTAAAAGGAGCTCTCAGATTTATTTTTTAAATCTATGTTATAGGTTTTGGTTATCCGATATGAAATTGGATACCCGATTACTGATTGGATACCTAGAAAGGCTTGGTCCTAACTTTTTAGCTTTGGTATCAGGTTAGGTGGAAAAAAGTCAGAGTGGATTTTGATTTACGCTTTTAGATGTTTTCAAACTTCATTTTTTTCACATCGCCACTTTTTGAAAGACCATGATCTTGTACATACCATAATAAAGAATAGATGCCATGATACGAATGTTTGAGCTTGTGGAGCTATATTGCACCTTGTTCTAGATCGTAGCCACTATATGGAATTCAAAGAATATTTGTGCAAATCTTCAAAGATCCATAGCCAAAACATTCAACGATTATTTTCAGAACATTGACATGACAAAATTGAGCTTGTAAGATCTCTAAAAAAAATACCCCAAAGTGCCAACTCAGCATAGGCGGCAACAACAAGATATGCATAATATAAAATAGTTAAATAAGGCATGTGATCACATATGCAGGGCACTAAAGGAGTTGAATATGTTACCTTGAAGGCAAGTAAGAAAGGAATGAATTCAAAGAATAAAGATTTGGCTTCCATACTACATGATCAACCAAGAGCCATGGATAATTTCGAGATCAGTTATCTTGAACTAGGCCTCCCATTAGTTTTTGAACTATCACAAGCACATACATTTTCAATTGGAAGCTATGAATGAAGACCAAGTCCATGTAGATGAATTATAAGAAAATTAGTTTCTCTTACCACATGGACAAAATGGGAGCTTCTAAATATAATGCAAGTGTCTCCTCAATTGTATGCCATAGATCACTTTAATATGATCCAATTGTTATAAATCTCTTGAGGATTGCTTTTGAGTTCAATGGTGAGGTTTGAGTAAATTCATAGGTGGATACTTGGATTTGGAGGTGTAGTTTCCATTAAGTTGAAGATCTTGTGATCCATCATTTTGACATGGGGCAATACCTTATTCTTCATGTGATGTAATGGTTCTAATTTTCAACCTTGGCAATAGCAACTTTTGTCATTTTGGGTTAATATTGTAGAGGTTAATTAACCTTGCCCAAATCATGTATTTGGGAAGTAGTTATTAACCATAGAGGAGTAGTTCTTAACCTCCATTTCTATATAAGGAATCCTCTTATCTTTGTCTGGGGACTTTTTTGGACTTTTGAATAGGAGAAGACTTAGTTTAGAATTTTGGTTATAATATAATATTTGGAAAGTGTGTACAAATTTTATCTTTGTAATCAAAAATTCCTCTTAGGTTCTTGGTGCAAGAAAATAAAGGAAAATGCTATTTGAATTCTCTTCTTTCAAAATCTAAATTGTTAAAAATTTTGATTCTCTTTGTAGTGAGCATTTTCATGGTATTGTGCATATGTTTGTGAATCTTTGGATCAACATTGTGCTATTGATAATTCCCAAGTGTAGATCTTGATTGTTGTTATTAGTCGTTTAAGTTAGTCTAGCAAAGCTTTGAAGTTGTGTGGTGCATTCATCATCAATGGCTTTCTATTGTTCTTTTAAAGTTTGATTTCAATTTTATTTTAAAAACTTCAAAATTATATCATACGAGGGAGCTACCCCTCTAAATGCAGAGGAAGGCCGCCTATCAAGGCCCTATCCAACTATTGTGAATAGTTTTCCGCATGCACTCTATTGGGCCATTTTCAAGTGAAAAATCTATTTACGAACATATGTTTATTAAAGGAATCAATCTACAAAAACGGATAGAAATGCACTTCCCAAGTAGAGTCTTTGATGTGGTGGATAATGCTTATTTCTAGATTCTCATGAATCGAAGATATCAATGGCAATAGAGTTTCTTATTCAATTCATAAAGATTGGGTTATTTTTTACAAGGGATTCACCTCATAAGTGACCTAATATGACTGAGATAGTTGATAGATTAAACACAATAAAAAATACATTTCTTGGCACACCTAAAATTGTTCAGTTACCAATAGATATCTCACCTCTATAAAAAATGACAGAAATAATAACACTCTAGAGGGAAGTTCATATACATCTACATCATATTATACTATCCTAATGTACTATTTTGGCTATTATAATGTATTGTGAGTATAAGAAATAATACTCAGATTGTGCTACGAATAGTGTATAATATATTGCAACACAATTTATGCTCCCAACATTTTAAATTGTGAATGCAAATGAGAGTTTATGCAAATTATTTAAATAAATTATTTGTTTTTATGTTTATTGTTAAATGATGAATGATTTTTAAAATTGTATTAATTTTTCATAATTATATTTAAAATACTTAGAAAAAAAATATTTCTTCTAAATTATTTTAATAAAATATTATAAATTTTTTAGTTATATTATTTTGTCACTTTTATAAATTAAAATGTTAATCTACAATTTTGATTTATATGTTCTTCTTTCAAGTAAAAGTGGCAAGCCACCATACAAATGTTGTTAATAGATAAAAACTCATTTAGGAGCTCAAGGAGGGAAAAAACTAGTAAGAAACCTTATATCCTTGCTCATACAACTATTATACAACTCTGTATAGTGGTACATGAACCAAACTAGCTTGAAGAGGATGTCACAAAAATGAAGTTGTCACCTCATCAGCCAAATTAGCTAAAAGGGGACAACCCTTAAATAAAACATATAGATTATCCCTGTCAAGTAACTTTTTACCAAACTCCATACCTGCCCCCACAATTGGCTAGAAAAATCACCAAACTAATTGGCTTAACTAAAATAATGACTTATTTTGAACTCATGAAACCTCATAAAAAGATTCCAAAATTCACCTAAGACATATTGGAGGTCTTAGTTAACAATGTTCGTAGTGGACAATACTGAGGTAATACTCTAGGAATCACCTTCAATATGTAGTTTAGAAATCCTTAAAGATAATGCAAGTTTTACACCATCCTTAAGAGCTCTTACCTCTGCTAGATTATTAGTGCCATGAAGAAACCTAAAAGAAAAATTTAAAATATGATCATGATGATCACTAAGAATGCAACCTCCACATAGTGTATATGGGTTCCCTTTAGATGCATTGCCAAAGTTGACATAGTGCAAGGCAGGAGAATCCCCAAAGGAGATGTCCTAGCCCCCAGCTATACAACCATGCAGGAAAATGATAATAATAAGAAGCAACAATGCAAGGACAAGGAGCAATAATGCCAGATTTGATACCAATTCATAATAATATAGTCATAAAATATAACTAATTACATGCAATGTGTTGTGCTGTAAGGCCTTCCCGGTTATGGCCAAATACAAAGCAAGTAATAGTTCTGCAAGATCCCTCAAGATCCAATCCCAAACCCTGGCTACTAGCCCTTCTCAAAATTCGCTCTTCCAAGCTCCTCTACTTCTCCTTGCTGAATGATCATGCCTAAAGACTTCCCCACAACCCCTACTTATACCAATCTAAGCCACAGGTCGGCCCAAAACACAAATTAAATGCCAAAGTCGGCCTCCTTATAACAATTAAATTCCCAAAATTGATGTCTTAGTAAAATTTTGATATCTCCTAGCTTCAGATGAATTAGAACTCTTGCTTTGAACCATAGATATAAATCTAGGCTCTCTTCAATTTCTAAAATTTTCATCCTCTAAATCATTATAGAAAATTAGTTACATGACTCGGAATAGGCACCAAATTTACAGACCATGCCGAGCAGCAAAAGACCATGTCGAGTAACCAAGACCATGCCGAGCAACCAAGACCATGCCGAGCTTCCAAGACCATGCTAAGGTCTTAGACCATGCCAAAAAACCATAGACCATGCCGAGCTTGCAAGACCATGCTGAGCTCCTAGACCATGCTGAGCAACCAAGGACCATGTCGAGCTCCCAGACAATGCCGAGCTACTAGTGTTTGCCGAGTTCCTAGAGCATGCCGAGCACTAGTATTCACCAAGCTCCATAACCATTAGCCAAAATCCCTCTCAAACATGCAGGATTGCAAGTGAACCCAAGATGCTCCTGTATCAGACACCCCAGGTTTGAAAAGATGTTCTAGTAACTGGAAGAACATCTTTTGGGATTCAACACATAAATCCCAAATTGGTTCTTCACATACATATCCTCTGAGTCTTTAACTTGTACACTCTTTCCCTTGTTTTTCTTTTGCACATCCACCACAGGTGTTCCATAGGTCTGATTTCCATGCCAATCCTTGACTTTCTCAGAATTTGCCAATTCAACTCAACTGCCGATACTCAGGTTCCTCCTACTAAGGTCTTCATTCTATAAAGGAATCAAGAAAAAATTCCTACCACCTTTTTCAATTGTAAACACATTCTTGACACAATCATGCACAACCCTATAATCATACTGCCAAGGTCTACCTAGAAACACATGACAATTGTTCATATCCACAATATCACACAACACTTGATCCTTATACTGCCTAATCTGGAAATCAACAAGGCATTGCTTCCTCACTTCCAAAGCATGCTCACCTTGGAACCAGCCAATCCTATAAGGATAATGATGCCTCATTCTCTTCAAACCAAGTTTCTGAACCATCTCTTTAGCAACAAGGTTATCAATACTACCACCATCCACAATCACTTTGCAAACTTTACCACCAGACTTACAGTGAGTTTTGAACAAACTAGTCCTTTGACAAGAATCCAATGTCCTCTCACCAACCAATACTCGTCGAGCCAACACACTCTCTCCTTGCTCAGGCTGACTCTCCTGGACTTCAACCTCATTCACAATAGCAGCTGTCCTACCAATTGGACATTCAAAAGATCTATGCCCTTCTTGACCACACTTGAAATAATTACCTCTGAATCCACCTCCACCTTCCCTTCTTTTCTATTCAGCAGGTTTTGGTTCACCTTCTACTTTTGGTTTAGCTTGTGCTGACCTATCTTGCTTCTCCTTCCCTCGGAAACCACCTTGATTCTTCCTCTTTAGCTTCTCCTCTACTCTCAAAGTGTACTGATAAGCATCCTCAACTGAAGAAATATTTAGCATACCAACCTCATCTTGAATATTGAATCTTAAACTATCAATGTACTGAGCTACCTTCTCTTTTGACAATTATCTATGACCAGACCGAATAGTCAACTTGTAGAACTCCTCTATATAATCCTTCATAGACATATCATTCTGCTTTAGATTCTGCAATCTTTTAAACAACTCAAGTTCATAATCAGCAGGAATGAACTTAGCCTTCAACTTAGTCACCATTAACCTCCATCTAGTGATCTTCATTTCACCTTCCTCTTCTCTGTCTCTTTGTAGTTCCTTCCACCAAAGAGTAGCATGTCCCTTAAACTTTGTTTGTGCCAACCTCACTCCGAGTGGATCCTCAATATCCTCAAGCTCAAAGTAGTCTTCCAATTCACCAATCCAATTAATCAAGTCTTTAGGATTCAAAGTACCTGAGAAATTAGAAACCTCCATCTTATGCTTCAGCTTCAACTGAGATCCAGGTCTAGCAAATTGACCAACCCTAGTTTCAATAGGTCTCTCCACATGATCAGTTATATCCTCACCACTAGATCTAGCAACTTCAAAGTCCTCTACAACTTCCTCATAACTGCCTTCAATACCCACATGTCTAGGTACACCACCTAAAGCACTCACAATTTCAGCAATCATGTCACTCTTCATCAATGCTATCTGAGATCTAAACTTTGCCTTAACCTCCTCTATTTCAAATCTGAAATATTTTTTAATCTTCTCTAAGAGCCTTTCTTCCACAGCATCATCAATCTCCTTAGGCTTTGATCTTTTTGGAGGCATCTTCCAAATTATTAGAAAACCCTAAGCAACAAATCCATGACCAAAATCTACCACTTCAACCCAAGTCCTGGTGCAAATTGCCTCAACTTCGACAATCTGTCCACACACTCAGGAACAACCTTCACTCTGATACCACCTGATGCAGTGCAAGGCAGGAGAAACCCCAAAGTAGATGTCCTAGAACCCAGCTATACAACCATGCAACAACAAGATAATAACAAGAAGCAACAATGCAAGGACAAGGAGCAATAATGCAAGATCTGATACCAAATCAGAATAATATATTCATAAAATATAACTGATTACATGCAATGTGCCAGGCTGTAAGGCCTTCCCAATTACAGCCAAATACAAAGCAAGTAATAGATCTACAAGATCCCTCAAGATCCAATCCCAAACCCTGGCTACTAGCCCTTTTCAAAATTCTCTCTTCCAAGCTCCTCTACTTCTCCTTGCTGAATGATCATGCCTAAAGACTTCCCCACAACTCCTACTTATACCAATCTAAGCCACAAGTCAGCCCAGAACACAAATTAAATACAAATACATAAATTAAATGCCAAACTCGGCCTCCTTACAACAATTAAATTCCCAAAATTGATGTCTTAGTAAAATTACAATATCTCCTAGCTCTGGATGAATTCAAACTAGTGCTTTGAACCGTAGATAGAAATCTAGGCTCTCTTCAGTTACTGAAACTTTGATCCACTAACTCATTATAGAAAATTAGTTACAAAACTTGCAACAAGCACCAAATTTCCAGACCATGCCGAGCAGCAAAAGACCATGCCGAGTAACCAAGACCATGCCGAGCAACCAAGACCATGCCAAGCTCCCAAGACCATGCCAAGCTCCTAGACCATGCCGAACAACCATAGACCATGCTGAGCTCCCAAGACCATGCCGAGCTCCCAAACCATGCCGAGCAACCAAGGACCATGCCGAGCTCCCAGACCATGCCGAGCTCCTAGACCATGTAGCAACCATAGATCATGCTGAGCTCCCAGTGTATGCCGAGCTCCTAGAGCATGTCGAGCACCAGTATTCACCAAGCTCCATAACCATTAACCAAAATCCCTCTCAAATATGCAGGATTGCAAGTGAACCCAAGATGCTCCTGCATCAAAAGTTTAACTTGTGAAAAGAAGAAGGGGCTACCCATTGAACTTGTTTCTTAATCTCATTCTTAGATTTATTACCCACCATCACACCCTTAAAAGGAATAAAAATATGCAACCATCTATTGAGGATAAAGACATCAAAGGAGGAGAATGTACAAAACAAGTTCTGAGTCCTTAGAGCATATGCATTGACATCTTCTGAAATGGATTTTTCAATCTTCTCATAGAACCTCCTATCTATTGAAGAAATTTCCTTCTTGAACATTCTTCTATTTATTTCCCACCAAATCCCCCAAACAATAGATGAAGGGGAAATTCTCCATACCTTAGTGAAAAAAGAGCCCTTGTGGGGTAGAGGCAAACCCACCAGCAATTGGGATAATGAGTTGGGGAGTGGATCATACCAACCAAGTCTTTCAAGGACCCTCATCCAACACTTATAAGAAAAATCACATGAGAGAAGAAGCTGAGTAGCATTCTCCCACTCCTTACCACATAAGACACAAAGAAAACTATCGACACTTCACAACTTTTGAAGTCTATTTGAGGTGAATCATATTTTGAGAAGCTAACCATAGAAAAGCTCCAACCTTTGGAAGAATAGCACCATGCCAACAAAACTCAAAGTTCCTTTCATGAGAAACATTCTTCCCTTCAATAAAAGATTGGTATCCATCCTTAATAGTGTATTTTCCACTCCTACTTCTACTCCAAATTAGCCTATCATTATCATCTCTGCAACATAATGTTCTTTGTTTCAAGACATTTAGAAGCTTTATGTTCTCTGTCTGAGGAGTAGGCAGCCATGAAAAGTATTTCCAAGCCACATGAGAAGAACCATTGGTAGATTCAAATGAAACATAGTCTTTTAGTTTAGAGACCCACAAAAGTTATAGAATATCTCAGGCTAAATTAAGCTTAATTAGATGAAGAAAGGGGAGAAAAGTCATTCCATGAGCCTAACCAAAATAACACTTTATCACCTGAGTTAAAAATCCATGAAAGATGTGGCAATAACACCTCTCTACTCTTTACCAAAAAATTCCACATAGTTGAGCCCTTAGGAGGATTGCACATTTTAAATATGCATTTAAGGTCATCAAATTCAAACTATTTAATCAAGTGGTAATCCTAGCCCATATTGCTAAAGGGTTCTCATAAAACTTCCAAACTAGCTTGGCCCCAAGATTAATATTCCTCATGAATATCATAAGAACTTTCTCGACCCCAATCTTTGGTTGGCAAATTTTTTGCCATGAGACCAAAGGGAATTTCTTCTTCTCAACCATATTCCCCTTCTAGATAAAATTTGTAAGAAGTCTCTTAACAGATGAAATAACACCTTTAGAGGCTAGGAGAACCGACATCACATGATTAGGAATGGATGAAAGGATTGATTTAACCATTAAGATTCTACCTATAATAGATAACCATCAAACCTTCCAAGAAACAAACCTTTCTTTTATATACTACAGAATACCACCCCAAAAAGAAGCCTTACTTTCCCCTTGAGAAAAGGGAACACCTGAGTACTTGCATGGATTATGGGCCACTGTAACTCAAAGACATCTCTTGGACTTAGAAGGATTTAATTTCTTCCATGAAACCTCACAATATTCATTTAAAGCATCTCAAATGACCAAAGCCTCCCACAACGAGCCCTTTCCAAACAGAAAAGAGCCATCAACAAATAAACTATGAGTCAATAAGATTTGTTCCTAGTGGAGTCTAAATCCTTCCCATAGCCCCAATTCTGGTTTATGAGAAATCAACCTACTAAGCCCTTCTGCCAATAGGATAAAGAGGAAGGGGGATAATGGGTCACCCTACTTTAACCCTTGAGAGGAAGAGAAGAAGCCACAAAGAGAGCCATTAATAAGCACTAAAAACATTTCTCTTGAAATGGAAGACATAATTCATATATTCTACTTTCTGTGTAATCCAAATTCATCCAAAATCTGCTTTGAAAAAGATGAATTAACCTTGTCATATGCCTTCATCATATCCAATTTTAGAACCATAGATGGAGAACCATCAGTCTTAATAGAATGAAGAACCTCATGAGCCACCAAAGCTCCTTCCAATGACTCCCTACTAGGCACAAAACTCCCTCGTTTTTCTCAAATATTCAAAGAAATCAGCTCTACCAATTGCTTTAGTGACAATCTTATACATGGTGTTGCAAAGAGAAACCGGTTTGAAATCAAAAAATATATTTGGTTGGGGGCATTTTGGGATGAGAGTGATGAAAGTTGTGTTGAATTGTTTCAGTATGTTCCCATGGATGCTAGATTCACCCACTGCCAATAAAATATCATTTCCCATAAAGTTCATTCCCTATAAAGTCCAAGCATTTTTTAGAAGACAATGGAGTAAGGCCATCCATTATTGAAGCCTTATCAGCAACCATACAACATACCACTTTCCCGATTTCTTCCAATTGTCTTTCATTAGAAAAATAGCATTACAAAGTCTCTTTAGCTTAGCTAAAGAATGAAAAAAAAAAAGGGTGTTCCTGTCATCCTTTGGCAACCATAATTCCCTTGACCTTTTTCTCCTTGACCTTTGTCTCCTTTAAGGTTGTTCCCTTAAACGAGCCATATCCAACTTACCTTTTAAAGTCTTATGAATCTCATAAACCTCGGCTGTAAGACCATTGGCCATGATCTATCCATTCCACTGCTCTAATTGATATTGGAGATCCCTCTTTTCCTCAAAAGTATTACCAAAAGTTAATTTATTCCATTAAGTTCATGTGACATAATTTATTAGAAAGCTGAAACATTCTTGACCCTTCCACAAATGGTCACTCACTCCACAAAGCAAACAAGAGAGACTTGAAAATTTTGTCAGTAAACCACATGCGTTCCATTTTGAAATATGACTTGGGTTTGAAACCTTTCCTGCTTGTCAGAAGATGTAAAAAAATTGAAAAAGGATCCGAACCTATATAATGTAAAATGAAGCAGAGAAAGCTTGTTCCAAAACCCAATAAGAATTCAAAAGAAATCTATCCTAACTTGACCCCAAAATAATGAGCTCCTTTCCTTCTATTAGTCCAGGTAACTATCCCATTAGTAGGCACACAATCCAACCAAGCATTATCCTCAATAAAATCCTTAAAATCTTGTGTAAGTCTAGGAGATGGTTCAATACCCTCAACTTTTTCTTCAGCCCCTAATGTTGCATTGAAGTCCCCTCCTAGTATCACCTTTGCTATCCCGAACTCCTGAATCAGATCTAATAACAAGACCCAGAGTCTTTGTTTACCGACAACTGAAATGGGCCAAAACACATTAACGAACACAAAAGTGAGGTTGAAACATGTGACATTGGCAGATAACCAATTTGAATTCATACTCAATAACTACACCTGAAAAGAAGATGGTTTCCAAAGAAGCACTAGTCCTCCCGAGGCACCATTAGAAGGAGAATGAAAGAATGACCAATTCGCCCAAGTTTTGAATAATTTATCCCCTCCATCATAAGATTAACTTAGTTTCTTGACAAGGTGAACTTTGTTAGAGGCATTATGCTTGTGGTCTTGGAGAGCCATTGGCTTTCCTTCCATTTGTCATTTGTTTAGCAATTTGGAATATTAAAGCTGTCACATCCTTCTAGCATTTCCTAGGAGCCTTCTCAAAGTTAAGAATTTGCTAAATAAGAATTTGCTAAATCCCTGCTTCGATATCCCCTTGCATTTTTCTTAGGTTAGAATGCCTACCCCTTATCCTCTTTGGGGCCGATCACAATCTGATTTGAGAATTATCTGCATCAGTTTGATTTATAGAACAATTGGGAACGAGACTGAAATCCGATTTAAGAGGTCCCTCTTCAGTATCTGATAAATTATCCAATTGAACACTTTCATCTGGGGCTATGCCATCAATCTCACCCTCAGCCACTTCGAGAAAGATATTGTCAACAAACTGCTCAGAGTGCCCGAATGTTAACCCATGAGACTCCAACTTTTTTCTGTTGATACATCATGAGGGGATGGGAGCCTAACATCCCCAGCCACCTCAATATTAGAGATCACAGGGGAATTCAATGAAGCATGATGTTGATACAGAAGACAAGTAGACACATCTACATCCGGTTCAGGCAGACCCTCTACATTTATGTATTGAGGTTAATTGGCCATTTCTTTGACAATTTCACTTATGAGCTCAGAACCCACTGAACGAGCAAGTTGATCAGCCATGAAGTTTAGAATAGAATTGGGAATTGCTCTCCTAGATGACTGCAAACAAGAAATTTTGTTGTGGTGCCACGGTATAGCTGGAGAAGAAGACAAGTGAAAAGAAAAACCCTTGCAATCTGTCTGGGAGATTGTGATGCAACCCACGGCAAAGATAGCAGATCTCGAGGAGGATTTAAGAGAAGACACCTCTTGAATCATAATAGTTAAAAATGAAACCTGAGGCGGCTCTAAAAAGATTGCTCATACAAAATTTTATCAGTTTTGATTTATATTAGAATACAAAATTTTGATTTTATTGATATAACTTATATGCTCATACAAAATAGACAAACTAACATAGACAAGAGTGAGATTACTGTAAGAATATTGAAGAATCAATTGCAAACAGACAGTTGGAAGGTCTGATTTAAACCTGTAAAAAAATCTGCTAATCTGAGACAACAAAGTTTGATATAAGATAATTTAGACATACGGTAAAGAACATATCTGG
The DNA here is from genome assembly GCA_028749045.1 of Cupressus sempervirens. Classification (NCBI taxonomy): domain Eukaryota; kingdom Viridiplantae; phylum Streptophyta; class Pinopsida; order Cupressales; family Cupressaceae; genus Cupressus; species Cupressus sempervirens. The sequence goes on from CM053791.1 coordinate 555,543,273, forward strand.
AGATTTTTTTTGGATGATAGAGATTAATTTAATTTGACTTTTAATAATGTCATTTTGGTGTACATTGACATTATTCATATTGCAAACTATTTGGTAGTTGCACCCAAAGTAAGAATGTGATGATATGCTTTAAGGCAGTTTTATGCCTAGAATTATACTCAGACTGAGGTTGGATTTTGTACTTAACAATATTAAAAACATTTAAAGAAGTAAATAAAGAGAATAAAATTAACATATAATAAGAGAGGTAATGCACCATAATATTTTGATGGATAATCATTTTGACATTCAATTCTAAGCAGTAACCATTGGTGTATTTTAAATAATTCAATTAATCTGAACTTTAAGAGGTAACATTGCATAAAACTAAAATTTCAAAGAAATTAAATACTAAGTAAATCAAGCTATTACTAAATGCTTTGAGGTATGCTCAATTACATTAAGTTTGAAACCTAAATAAATTATATGATAGAAAATTGACAAGGTTAATATGATTGCTCTTTAATAGTAATCAAATTGTAGGCAAGAGGCTATGCTTATCCAATTTATAAGTACTTCAAAAAAAAAACATTTTAAATTAAATCACTACTTCATAGAAATGACATGAAAGCCTTAGAAGTACATTGCCAATGATTTGTTGAAGCCCTAAATTCATTAAATGCTTCCTCTCGCTTTATTTAGCCTGCTCTGGAAACATTTTTCTTCTTTTGTCAACATTTAGGTACCATCAAGAATATTTGTTTTGAAGAATCAATTTTTTTATGGCAGGGCTCCTATGTATTCCATGCACACTACAAATATTCAGCAATGACCCTTTTTTTAAAAGCAAAGGTCAACATACCCATACTACAATTAATTGGAAGAAGTATTTACAAAAAAAGGAAGGCTGTCTTGAGCAGAAAAAGAATATAGAAAAAGAGGCAATGACATTATGAGGTTGCCATCAAGATCAGCAAGATGTCAAAATAGGCTGGAGATGACAATGACCAGGGCCATCTCTGCATACTCAGAAAACCCGAGAGTGATATCTAAGATGCCAACCACAAAGACTCCATCCACCCAGCCCACACATTGATTTCCTTGAAAGTACCCCACCCTACGACAGGTGACAATCTCACTCTTCAAATAGCCACCTCCGTGGACCTATTGGTATTCGGATTGAAATTTATAAACAAGTTTTCCAAATTAGGACCATCAACCACCATAGACCTTTGCTCCAATTTAGCACCCAGGTTGGTTAGGTGACCAGCAATTTGATATGCTTCTCTATAACAGTGAGACACTTTATATGTCTAGAATCTTGGCAAGAGCCTCCAAACTTCTCTAACAACATACTGAAGATCCCACGACACTAAGGTGTAAGAGGATAGGGCAGATGTGACAAGTTGAGAATCGCCTTCTATATGTATCTTCCTGATACCCATATCCAGTGACATTTTGATACCCTCCAATAGAGCTTGTGCCTCTACAATGTTATTAGAAACATCAGGGAGTTTGGAATAAGAAGTCCTAAGTATATTACCTGCACAGTTCCTGATAACACAGCCCACCCCCACCCTGCCTAGATTCCCCTTGGAAGCCCCATCAAAGTTGAGCTTAATAAATGATCTAGAGGGCAGTTGTCACTTGATCTCATTTCTGATTTCCTTCTTGGTCCTTTTACCCACCAAAACTAAGTACTTTGGAATCAAAAAAAGTGAATGTAGAAAATAAGTTTTTTATCCTCGTGACATAAGCGTTGACACACTCTGATATTGAGTGCTCCATCAATTCAGACACTTTATCTACCTTCAAAAATTCTTTCCTAAAAATCCTCTTCTTTCACTCCCACCAAATCCCCCAAACTACTAGAGCGGAAACAATCCTCCAAATTGCTGCAAAAAAAGAGCTCTTATGTAACAAGGGCCAGCCAATCAACCATTGAGGAAGGGATTTATGAACTGGACCAAATCATCCAAGTCTGTCCATAACCTTATTCCAACATTCCTGAAAAAAATCACAAGTGAGAAAGAGATGATATGTATCTTCTCTGACCTTCCCACACAAAACACACATAAAATTATCTGATATCCCCAGTCTCTGAAGTCTATCCGAACTAAGAATATGTTTATGAAGTGCTAGCAATGACCTTGTTGTTCTTGTAATATTCCTTTTAGTTGTCTTCAACATATACGGTCACATGAGGAAGTTTTTCTTAAAAAATGAACAGTCCAAGATTGGGCCTTGATCATGAGCACATTTTTGAAAGTTGTCCAGTTTGGTATGATAATAGCACCTTCTTTATTGAATTTAGCATGAATTGGCTTATAGGTGGGAGTTATTTAAGAATTTCAAAATTTTTGTAAAGGAAAATAGTTTTAATAATATAAAGATTAATCAGTTCCTGCACGTGAGGGTGGGTTTCATTAGAGTTGAACATAAAATTTAAAATTGGTTTACATGGTGAATTTTGGTATCCAAACTGTCCATAGGGCTGAGGTGGCAGTATCTCATCATGGAATTGAATTAGCCTTTCAATGTAGATACCACTATCGCACAAGCGAGGGAGTATTAAAAATTTAATAAATAGTACACAGCTATATCAAAACATAAATAGGAACATATACACAGAAAGAACTCAGAAAATGAAACTATTTTATTCACTCATAAATCTCTGTGATTGAAAGATACATCTACTGTAGATTTACTTCTAATTTATAGACTCCCATCAACTCTATACTGTAAAGAGAATGTTCTAGATTGATGTAAGTGGATGACTATGGTGACCTAGTCTAAAGGAGGATGTTTCTATCTCTTAGCGACATCAAAGGAAATATGCAACACCTCGTGTAGTTTGGTTATAACAGCACGGTGATGTGGAAGAAGGTTTGATGATTTCTAACACCCTCCCTTAATTTCTACCATTAAAGAATCTTTCGGTGGGAGAAATTACAATAAGAAAATTAGGTAGAATAGGTCCTGGCATTGAGCCTTGTTAGGTACCTATTTACAACATAAAAATTCAGCTCCCCTTTTCACTGTCGATTTGTTCTTTGTGTCAAACAAGTGGTTTTGGCTAACCACAAACCTTTAAAAAAAAAAATTTAAAATTTTTTTTAAAAAAATGCTTTAGGATCTTTCACCTTAACAAGTGGTTTTGGTTTACCACAAACCCTTCAAGACTTTCAGGTTTTTCACCTAAACAAATGGTTTTGGATCACCACAAACCCTTCAAGACTTTTAGATTTTTCACCTAAATAAGTGGTTTTGGATTACCACAAACCTTTCAAACAAATTTCTCAACTAAAAAAATGGTTTCGGATTACCACAAACCCTTCAAGCACTTAAGAAAATCTCACTTTTCATGGATGACTTGCTAGATGATGATTCTGATTTGCAAGAACCATTTATTGAGAGTTGACACTTTGATAGGTTTTGATTATTCTTCACACTCGAACATTTGTATTTAAACAAACCTTTTATCATACCTGTGATATTTTTCCAACTTGATCCATAACTCCATCCAACATCCATTTTAAAACATTTCTCCATAGAATTATTTTTACATTCTCTGTTCCAACATGTCTTTTCACAATGACTTTTTAATCCACAAAAATTGCACGGATGTAGATCCCAACACTTGTCTTTCGTGTGCCCTTTCCTGTTACAATTTGAACATTGCATATATTGTTTACATTGAACAAATTTAATTGAATCCATAGAATCATTTCTTTCATCTCTCATATATCCTAGTCCTTCATACTTTGGTCTCATTATTGGCTCAATAGGCTCTATGATTCCTTGTTGATGTTTTCCCAATCCTTTACCTTTGTAACCCATTTTCTTCATTATATTCTATCCAACATTCTTATTATCACAACTGATAGTATTTGATGCCACATTTTCATATTCTTTACCACAAACAACCTCAACGAAGTCACACTTTTCTAGTGGTGAATTCAAATCATCTGTACCACATGAAACATCACATACTGATTTTTCTTTGACACATGCATTTCTTTCAATGACAAATTGATTTAGTTCATCCTTTAACAAGTCATTTTCTTCTTTTACTTTCTTCATTTTCTCCTCTAATTCATCCTTTAACAAGTAATTTTCTTCTTTTACTTTCATCATTTCCTCTTCTAATTCATCATTTCTTTTCTTAACATTGTCCAACAACTTTAATTTTTTCTCTAGCTTTCCATTTGCATCTATATAGTCATTAATCTGATTTAAAAAATTGCATCTTTCCAGATTCATTTCATTTCTTAACTGTCTAAGTTCTTCTTGCAAACAATTCTTCTCACAAATTAAATTTCCATTTTCTTTCTTCACATTTATTAATTCTTCTTCTAAAATGTCTATCTCAGAAATTAAATTTGCATTTGCCTTCAACACTCTTTTACCTTGCTTCCCCATTGCTATTAATCCACAAATAACACTTTCTTTGAATTAACTTGGCATCTTATTAGATTTCACAATCATAGTGATAACTTCAAATTTCTTCATCTATGCCCTTAAGAATTGAAATGAAAGATTATTGAACATGATCACCATCTCAACAATATCACACCAAATTCTTATGACTTTTTCTCTACATTGATAAAATATATAATTTTACCTCCAACAATCTCATTCTTCTCGACAAAATGCAAGCAGCCCTTCTCTTGAGTAATCTTTTACCGAACATTTTTATTCTCCTTTAGGCAGCAACTTCAACAAACAAAACAAATTATTCCACTGTCCATCTTCCCAAACACTCAAAGATTTCTTTTATGCTCCTCAATCACATTATAACCTACAATAGAAAAATTTCACACAAAAAAAATTCTGCCACAACCCAAGTGTCAATAATGCTCTGATACCATATTAAAAATTTAATAAACAGTACACAGCTATATCAAAACATAAATAGGAACATATACATAGAAAGAACTCAGAAAATGAAACTATTTTATTCACTCATAAATCTCTGTGATTGAAAGATACATCTACTGCAGATTTACTTCTAATTTATAGACTCCCATCAACTCTATACTGTAAAGAGAATGTTCTAGATTGATGTAAGTGGATGACTATGGTGACCTAGTCTAAAGGAGGACGTTTCTATCTCTTAGCGACATCAAAGGAAATATGCAACACCTCGTGTAGTTTGGTTATAACAGCACGGTGATGTGGAAGAAGATTTGACAATTTCTAACAGGGAGATGTTCTGAATGTCATGGTGTTATCAGGCAATTTGGGCTGGCTGTCTATGAATGATATCATTGGTAAAAGCTGTAACACATTGTCTAAAGTGGCAAATGTCAAAATTCAATACACGAATGGAGAGAGGAACAACTTAGCTGATAGACTTGCTGCTATTAGGCATTTCGTTTCCTCAATCCATATACGGGCTTCATTGCATGATGTGGCTGAAGAAGCTTGTGTGACCATCTTCAACCTACACATGGAGCCTAATAGTTGTGAAAATTTTAAGAGCCATGTTCTTTGGATTATTCTATAGGCTGACATGTAGCCACTTAAGTAGCAGGAATGAATTGTTTAGACTCAAAACTATCTACGAAGTTTTCTGAATCTTGGGATAAGGGAGTCATTATCATTGGTGGGGGATTTCTTTGGGTTTTCGATGGAGACTATTGCTGCAGTATTTGGCTTGGGTAACGCTGAACAAATGATCCTCCCAAAAATATTGAAAGGGAATGTCTATGCCTTGGAGAGAAGATGTTTCATCTTTTGTATAACTTTCAACAGAGAAGAACTTCTCTCCTATGTTCCCTATGTAAATCATAAAATTTGTACCGTACACATTGACGTGCTAAAATTTTATAGAATTGTAAGATTATACTTAAATCTATTATTAAATAGAAAAATATAATATAATATTTTAATATAAAATATATAAGTATCCTAAATATAAATAAATTGTTGGGTTTGCAAATTTGTTAGAGTTGAATAACTAATCAAAAATTCACCAACAACAATGTCAATCATTTACAATCATAAATTTACATCAACTTAGAGTAGCAAATTTGGAAATGATGATTCACCAAACCACTCACAAATAAGAGGAAAATTATATTTACAATGTCAATATTTTATCTACTCCAAATCTAAAAGACAGGCCCTTACAACATTTCTGAGGCATTCACAAAGCTTAAACAATAATTTTTATTTGTTTTCTTTCCTCTTGGTTTTGCTCTCTTTTCCACTATTTGTTGCTATAATTATTTTAGTTGTAAGGTACTATATTCTTTTCCTTTATCTCATTTTATCTCTCTTATCTTGGCATACCTTTTTTCTATGTAATTTGTCAAACTTCAATTTCCCTATTTTACAAATGTTCAATCATTACAAACAAAAAGAAAATAATATTTTTTGATGAATAGTCTCTTTCTTATATTAAAAAAAATACAATAAGGTTACATATTCACAAAAATAGGGGCCGGGGAAAACAATATCACCCTGTGAGTTCATATGACCAAAGGTCGGATATCAACTATTCATCAGAAAAAACTTCAGAAAGCATAAAAAATCCTCAAGTTGCCAATGCAACACCAGCTGAAGGAGGAGGATCCTTATCATTAGAGTCCCACCCAAGGGTAGGGTAAGTAGACAGCTCAGGGGGAGCCCATCTGTCATTAGCAGCAATAGTATTATCTTCATCTTTCTCTCCCTCAAGCCTGGAAGGAGAAATGGCTAAGTCTAGATGGGGAAACGCTCACTTGGGGTTTGAGTGCACAGAGGGCCAATTGGTAGTAGGAGCAATAGGAGGAGCCATTGGGGACCACCTTGAGCCAGACCACCAAGGAGGCAAGGAAAAGTGGTGCCGACCACCAAATCCTCCAAAAGAGCTACACCGATCAAAAGCACCACCATTGGGAGAGTAGTGCGGCTAAGAGTGAGGCATGTAAGAGCAGTGAGCAGAATTGCTACGTCCTCAATAATGACTACAAGGAGGAGTACGATTGCTAGAGACCAAATCATGTGTAACATGAGCTACTGTACAAGGGGCATTTCCTCAATGATTCAAAAGCTCCTATAGGTGAGCCACCTCCAGAGCCACTTTATCTGTTTATACTTGAATCTGCAACATGACATTGTTATAAATACATGCTTTAGCATACATAGCAACATTAATGTCAAGTGTGTTGTTAGCATAAATAACTGCATTGTGATCTTTCCAAATGGTAAATAAGATCTCCAATCTGAAAGCATGCCATATCTGGGAGTACTTGAAGGGTATCTCAGTGTTGTTACCTAGAACAATCATATGCCAAGAGAAAGGTTATGGGTGGAAGGGGTGAAAGAGATCATGGATCCATCACTAGTAACACTAAGCTCATCCATAGAACCAAAAAATGTGCAAAAAAGTCTCTGGTTGACCACAGAAAGGGCAATGAGGGTCAAGAACACCCAGGTGCCATAGCTGAGGGCCTAGAGACAAGCCCTGGAAAAGAATACACTAGGCAAAATGTGCAATTTTAGGCTTAGTAATGGTTTGCCACATAGTGGAGAACCTATGAATTCAAGTATAGTGAGAAGATTGCAAATGCTATCATCGGTTGAGAACAACCATGGACAGGTGAGGAACTAGTCATCGGTAGCCCAGCCTAGGCTTATAGCTAGTTACCAGGGTCTCTTAATACCACTTCCACTCTTTCCACCAAGGGCGAGAGGACTGAATTCCCACTTTATGCAACAAATGTGGAGGCAATGTAGAAACTAGAAGATCAAAAGTATATCAATCTAGACGAGTGAGCCAGAATTGCACTTTATATCCTCCCACGAACATAAGCTCATAGTAACTCTAGAGAAAAGATCATTACAATTTCTTATATCATATTTAAAAAAATGCAAAGCACTAGCCCCATGCACCTTTGCCAAGGGAACACCTTGGATAGCAAATAATGGTGACCACTAAAGATTGTGTTGGTTCATGGAGAGCCCATCTCTGAACCCATTACCAACCTAGTGAAGCCAGGACTTAACTACTTCCCAGGCTTTACAAATACTCTTGGCAAAAAAAGTGCCCTAAATCTAGACAAGTTTAGTGGTGACAAGAAGGGTCTGAAAACCAATCTCCTTCCAGGCTGGCCGATGAACCAGAAAGCATGAAGAAATTTAATGTCTTAACAAAATCTTCTAGCCTTCATTGCTAGAAAGAGCTTGAATCACCCATTTGGCACATAAAGCAGGACCTTGCTTCTAGGTGGATAGCAAGCCTAGACCACCAAACTCTTTGGGAAGAAAGTGAAATCCCAAGGAACTCTATGAAAGCCCTGGTGAGAAGCATCTTAAGTTTGAGATAAGAGGCCTTTGAAGGAGTCCAATAGGAGGAATAGTACACGTGGGTGGCAGCCAACACTTTGGAACAAATCTAGAATTTGCCCACAAGGGAGAAAGGTTTGGTGATCCAATACTCTAGCTTCTTCTCTATTCTTGCAAGAACTGCATTCCAAAGCTCGATGGGTAAGGCTTGGAAGGAAAAAGGGATGCCTAGAAAATGAGAAACTACCCCATGTTGAACCCATTTCCATTGATATTGCCCAAGCCAAGTAGGAGGAGGAAGGGAAGACTGCCTATAGCAAAGGGTTTTGTGCCACTTAATAGTAGACTTTGAAACAAGACAGAATGTGTCAAGACATTTCAAAGTGGAGGCAACATTCTCTTCATCCTCAATAAAAGTGAAGGATTCATCTATGAAATGGCCATTCACAAGCTGATCAGGGGAATCTGGGAGGGAAATACCATGGACCCTCCCTTGTGAGATGACATTTGTGAGCAAATACCCAAAACCTTTAGCCACCAACAAATATAAAGAGGGTGCTAATGAGCAGCCTTGATGAATTGAATGATAAATCCCAAAGGCTTGAGACTAGTAGCCATTAATGGAGATGCAAGTAGAGGCATCACCAAAAAGCATCTAGACTAACTGCAAAAAAGTAGGGCCAAACCCAATCACCTAAACCATTGCAATGATGAAATGCCACTCAATTTAGTCATAAGATTTGGCAAAATGAATCTTGAGAAAGATGGCCTATTGCTTGGAATGTCGAGCCCATTCCATCCCTTCGCACACAACAAATATAATGTCCAAGATATAATGGGATTTGATAAAACCCGTTTGTTTAGGGTGAATAATCTAAGAAAGAAGATGACAGATTTTGAGAGAGAGAGAGCATTGGCAATGGTCTTGTAAGAGACATTCAACAAAGTGATGGGCCTCCAATTGTAGATATCTTTAGGGTCACCCACCTTAGGAATGAATTCGATATTCCCCTTATTAATAATATTGCCTATAGAGCAAGAATTATAGGTTTCAAGATAAACCTTATGTAGGTCTAGTCCAATCTCATCCCAAAAGGATTTTTAAAATTCACAAGGGAAACCATCACAACCAGAGGCCTTGTCATCTGCTATGGAGAAGATAGCTTCCTTTAGGTCTACTAAAGTGAGCTTCTACTCAAAAAATGCACAGTGTTCTGGAGTGAGTCTTTTAGGAGTAACATCCAAACAAGCCTCCAAGGCTTGATTCTGGGCTTTCGAAGGACCCTACACCATGAAAACTTTTTCATAGTGGTGAACAACAGCTTGGAGAATGTCAAGAAGCTCACAGAAGGAGTGTTGACCCTCTTGAATGCATTTGATCCTTCAATTAAAATGGATAAATTTCTTATTTTACACATTACTTACATCATCAATCTCAATATTAAAAAATAGATTTAAAAAAAAAAATTCATATATCATGAATTTCAACAAAAAATGTAAAAACTAGCATATATATACTTATTATATATAAAGTATGCCAAGAGTTATCCTTCTTGAGGCACTTATTGGACCTTATAATTTGATGAAAATAGGTGCCTTGAGAACAATATATATTTCACCCTAAGGGTTGCTATTAGTCCATTTTAATTTTTTATTAAAAATGTACATACAACTCCATATGGTTTTGACATTTGATCCACATTGAAGAAATTAAAAATATAATTAAAAAATATCAACTAAAATAAATATTAGTTAACAATGAGTAAGGAGAGTGTTAATATAATTTATGGGACTAATTAATAACATATTACAAAATAGCTAGTTTAAAGTAATTTTAAACCAAATTATAGTATATCAATGATTTTCTAGATAACTCAGTTTGATTTCTTCTTTTCTCATGGAAAGTTGTTTCCCATTCTTTAATTTTCATATAATGATCATATGTGAATGGTTGGATTATTCTCAAGCCTTCTAGATACTTTAAATGAGACACTGGCACCAAGGTCAATCATGGTCTCTCTCTTAGGCCTATATCAACTGTTGCTTTTGAAAATGTTAGTCCGTAAGATTTATATGTTGTTAATGCACATGCCAATCTTAATGGTAATTGAAATGATCCACTCCTTTGTATTAGTGCTATTGGCACTAATTTTGGATGATCATCCAATGGTATTCCAGAATAATTATCAAATTCAATAATAACATAGGATGGTGGTTTAGGTGGAGCACTTCTTAGTTTATAGACAATATTTTAGGTATATCCCAATGCTCCATTCACAAAACCAACTTGTGTCCAAATATTTAAATTCAACATCACTCTTGCATCCTGACTGATTAAAAATTCTAGATCAAAGTCATCATTTGAGCAATTTACTCTATTGTATTACCACTTATCGCTTTTGTTTTAAGACTATGTGCAATAGGATGCCTCAACGAATATAATATTTTCCTATTATGGTTATGAACATTGTCAATTGTTGAAAAAAAATCAATTATATTCTCAAAGTCATTATTGGTCATAACATCTAATCTTATAGGGGTTCTCATCATAACTATGTTCCAATCATCTATTTTTGAATTTGCATCTCTTAGATTTGTCAAAAGTTTTACGAATCTTTGTTCTTGGATAGATTTTCCATCATGCATAACTATTTTTATTCAGTGTAACCATAGTTTTGAATTGATGCCACAATTATTTTTCCTTCTTATTGCTATCATATGCTTGCCTATCATTCATCAGAGGTAGTTGGGCCTTATCACCAACCAAAATAATAGAGAATACCATACCAATTTAGTGCATATGAGTAATATTAATAAATATAATATAACATAACTATGGACTCATTAATAATAATGAATAATATACCTACAAAGCTTATGTTTGCACTTTGTGTGATTGCTTGCTTGAGTCAATAATCTATATTTTCTAGCATGTTTTGAAAAATGAAGCTTAACTCATAAATCAAAACAAATATGCTATGGGTCATATCTTCTTAAAATGTTGTAATGCGTGTACCTTGTGGTTGAGAAAAATCTCTTATTAATATCCAAAACTTTAAATGAATAGTTTAGGTCTCTATACTAAAAGTTGCAACTCTTGTTTGTGGAAGTAATAGAAGGAGAGGACAGGGAATTGCTGCATTTTGAAGAGATTGACTAATGATACCAATGATATAAGACTTTCCTCTTTTTTTTTGTTCCTTGAATTATCATATGTAATTTAATTCCAACTCAATTGCTATGGTCATGTGTCATAATAATATTGAGTGTCTTTTATTTTTTATTAAGAAGGTGGCAATTGGTAGGCTTCTTAAACCTGTAATGGCATTTAGAACCTTAGAACAATAACACTATAGACCAAAAAATTAGCTATGGATCTGAGCCTCTAAAGCTAAGTCTAATGGATTTTTTTAAAGGAACCCAAACCTTGTAGGGTTTTCAAAAGGACCTCAAACGATCATAGATTTCTTAAGGATCTTAAACCTTTCCAACCTTCCAAAACAACCATGTCTTCCCATCCAGAAATAATCACTATACAAAAAAGATCTTTCAAAATTAACAACAGAAGCCTTACTGACACTAAAAAATAAAACCAAAATACCTATCTTCCTATAACATGATAACATGTTGCCCTGTAATAGCAACCCAAAAGGAACAACAATTTCCCCCAACTTCTACACTTAGCTATAAACTTAAACACCCACAAAATATTGCTAAATATATCAAGGGTCTTATCATGGGCCCCAAAACTATCTCAGGATTTTTGAATGGACACCAAACCATCTTTAGTTCTGACTCCTTTCTCAATAGGGACAAGATTCACCTTAGAAGGAATAAAGTAGGAATACAGTGACCCAAGGAATGCCTCTAGAAGACTCTACGTCATAAAAAGAAAAAAGGAAAAAGTTGCACCCAAAGAACAACATATAGTTTCTCCTCAAGAAATAAAAGATTGAAGAAAAAGGAAAAACCCATGGAAATGATCAATTGAGTGAAAATTTTATCATTTTTTAATTTTTAAAGTCTATTTTTTAATTTTTTAAAAATGATGAAAATATAGAGTTTCATTCCCACAAAACAAACATATGCAAATGATCATATTTTGGTCTAATTTTGAACTATGTTATAGTTGACATGTATATCTAGTGCAAAAAAAATAAAAATTGATTTTGGACTTATATGTTTCAAGTTAGAAGTGTTCAAAGTTGAACTTATAAAAAATTGACATTTTTTTTTTCCTTGCCAAACTTTTTCTATCAAATCTACATATTTTTAAAAACAAATTACATATTCTTGAAGATGACTCTCTCCTCTAGAGGTACACATGAAGTTTTTAATTTTTGAACATGATTTACTTTTACTTTTACTTTTCTTGAATAGACATTTTCTTAAATCTTAAAACACCTACTTGTAATATTTTATAAATATAAAATATTTTAAATAATCAAAATACTACAAAATTTATATGACCATAATCTTGGCTACAAGATCTACAAAAGGGTATTTTTAGTTTTTGAAAAAACTTTATTTTGTATGGAGAAATTAGTATTGAAAGTTAAAATTTTGGAAAAATTGCATCTTTTGCTTCTGTGGCTGCCACTTAGGATGACACATAGACAGTTATGGCTGAAACCCTTTCGGTCATAATAGTTTTGATTGTAACTCCTATCGGCCCAAAAAAACCACTAGAGGTTACATTGGTGGTTTCATATAAAATAATTTGGCTTTTATTTCAATTTATAATAACTTCACGGTAAATTGTAAAATTTAAAGGAGCATTTTCAGAAATAAATATTTTTGGAAGTCATATTTATCAATTTTTTCATGGAGTTTAACAACAATTACAAAGGACCATCAATAAGATATTTTTTCCACCTAGTTATTTTTATGTACTCTATATTGAAGTATTGAATTATATTTCTAATGGAATATAAATTAAATTATTTTCATGTAGGTCAAAGTAATGAATCGGTAATAAAAAGGATAGATCAAGGAAATATGATACAATAAGAGGTGACAAAATGAAAGGCCACACAAAACATAATCAAAACCAACCTACTGAAGTTAATGAAGAAGATGAGATTCATGAAGAGGATGAGATTTAAGAAGATGAACAGAATGGTAGTTCTAATGATAGAAACATATTATTAGGTGTAGGAAATTTGATGGATTTGGATGAGGACCTAGTTTTTAGTCAAATTCCATCTACACAAATGGTAAAAGAGAACACTATTAAAAAGCATTACCAAAACATGTGGGATGAATATTTCAAAAATAAAAGTATATTTGGAAAGGCATAATTATTTGTCAAGTTATTTAGGAGAAAAGATATGAGGCCTATTTTAGAGTTGCTAGGTGTTGATAACACGAAAAACCATGTGCATAATGTTAATAAAACAATAGTTAGAAATTTGTAAACTTCTTATAAAAAAATTGACAAAACAACTCGAGGATGTGATTTGAGCATGACATGTAGAGAATTGATGACTACTATATCTAGTAGAAAGTTGACACATAGAAAACAAGTATGTGTAATTTCTAATTTACTACATATATCTAGAAGAACTGTTCAAAGATACATTAGGAGGAGAAATATGCTAGATGAAAACATTGAGAATAATTGGGTGAATATTTGTAGAGTTCCTTGAAAAAAAAGAATTTCTCAAGATGTAAAATGATAGGTTATTGAATTTTGGACCACATCATGTTTCTTCCAATCAACTTGATACTATACAAATTAAAGATCAAGGGACATGAGCAAAACTTGGACATCCAAAACATTTTATAAATATAAAACAAAGTGAATTATTTCTAACATTCAAGCAAGAATGTGAAAATATGTCAGAGAATGTTTGAGAGCTTGTGTCCTTCCTTTGTATGCATAAATAAGATACGTGAAAGTTGTTGTTGTCAAAACCATGTTGAATTTGGCCTACATTTTCAATCATATAAAAAATTTATGGTAGTAGTTGATCCAAATTTGGTCATCCCTAGTAGTAGGTCACAATTTGTGAAGTTTATATTATGTGATAAATTAGAAGATTTAGATGACTTAAAAGTACAATGCATCAGAAATCAATGTCCAAATTGTGAAGATTTATGAAATTTCACTACAAATTGAGAATATTGATGAATCGCCACCTGTTTCATGGATGAGATATGAATATGAGACATACCATAATAAAATAGGAGTTGAATCCAAAAAAAATGTATTGAAGGAGAGTGAATTGCAGTATCATGAGTTTATGACCAAGTTATGTCCATTGATATATCCATATATCCAACATTGTCATGGTGCACAATGGCAAGCTAAACAATTTAGTGATTCAAATAATTGTTTTCCACCTAGTTGTATTCTTTTAGTTGAAGATTTCTCTGAGAACTAGATATTTTCACCTCAAACATAACTTCAAGAGCAATATTATTATTCTAAACAAGTTGCAATATTTGTGCAAGTGACTTATAGACATGCACAATTTGAGGTACATGAGATAGAAATTTTGAAGGAAAATGAATGCATTATCATCAAAGAGGTTTATTTTTATGTTAGTGATGATAGATTTCATGATAGGAGCTCTATCGTTCATTGTTTTGCAATGTTCTCTAAAGATCTTAGAAATCATGGAATAAATGTTCTAGAGTAATGGATTTGGTCTGATGGTTGTGCAAGTTAGTGTATGTGTGTACATTTTTATTTAATTTTAAATTTAAAACTTATATTGATTTGTACACATATTTCAATTTTATTTATAAAATTATTTTAAATTTCATTTCATGAACTCATAGGATAATTTAAATCCGCAAAAGCATTTAATTAGTTAGCCATGGAACATGCTAGATGCAATGGTAGGTTTTAGTGGAACTTCTTTGAAAGTGGACATGGAAAAGCGGAGCATGATGGAGCAGGAGCATGCATAAAGCATGCATTTTTACAATATGAACCGGTAGGTACATATGTACATACATTTAGTGTGTTCTTCATCTACTTATAACATATATATGTATAGATCCTCTCTAGAGATCTAGATATATATATACATAGATTTAATGTATTTTAAATTATATGTACATGCATGTTACACATTTAGGTAATAGGATAGAGAGTGTGACTGAAATTATTGAATGGTGCAAAGATCATTTTCTCAAGACACTGAATACAATAAGCGTTATTTTTGGAAAGTAAAAGGTAAATATTATATATATTTATTTGATATAATACACATGTGTATGTTCTTATAATTCAAGTTTTTAATTATATATTTATTTTGAAATGTGATATATATTCTTATAATTATATTAATTAAATTATCTATATTTGTAATAGATATAGATTGATCTAATTGTTACAATTGCCAAATGATTCTTTGTATTAGAAGTTTACATTAAGTGGTGACTACAGGACACCACAAAGTGATTAAAGTACGAGAGAAATCATGTTTTTGTGATGACAACATGAAGGGAAATCCAATGAGTGTATGTGAAAATATATCAAATGGACATGTTTCACATTGGGATTTGAAGGACATTGTCATAAAGCCTCCTTTTGAAGATGTTGACATTGACATTCATGATCCTATATATTCAGCTGATTATGAACATATTTCTAATTTAGTTATGGTAGGTTTGTGGCATATGTAGACATATATGACACACATGTATGTTGATTATATATATATATATATATATATATAATTTTCACTTTATAAACACATCTATTTTAATGTACATGCAAGAGATATTTTTGCTGTCCAAGCCTTGGCAGATAATGTAGAAAATGTAGACTATTAACTTCTAAGATGCACAAAAGAAAAACACAAGTTGCTAGAAGGAACTATAGATGTTGATGGATAGTCATATCCAATTGAATTAGTTGTTGTTGAAGGAAGATGTTATCAACAAAATAGGATAACTAATAGTGGTATTGAATTTATTGAATAAATGCCTATAGAAAAGGTTTTACAATACAGTAACCATGTTATAGAGATAGAGTTGCAATTTGATGCAATTCAAAGAAGAGGACATCATGGAAATCAAAAGTGCAAACTGTCTATTGAAGAACATGAAAAGATTCAAGAGATAATAAAAAATGGAGAGGATCCTAACAATACAATGTTTGTGGAGCTCTAGTTCAACTATTTGTACTTATTTTCTATATACAGTTCTCATACTTTCATATTTGTTACATACACATTATTGTGGATATATGCTTTATAAATTTATCTACATTTGATCATGGATCTTGGATATATGTTACAAATTATGAACATGTATTGTTATTTATATTTTGTGTATGGTTTGATGTATATATATGTATACAACCCCTTAAGACTTCCCCTTAAGACAACCCCTTAAGACATCCCATAAGGACTTCCCCTTAGGACCTCCCCTTAAGACAACCCCTTAGGACATCCCATTAGGACTTCCCCTTAGCATCTCCCCTTAAGACAACTCCTTAAGAAATCCCATTAGGACTTCCCCTTAGGACCTCCCCTTAAGACATCCCACTAGGACTTCTCCTTAGGACCCCCTCTTAAGACTTCCCCTTAAGACATCTCATTCTAGGACTTAACCTTCAGACATCCCCTTAAGACTTCCCCTTAAGACATCCCATTAGGACTTCCCCTTAGGATCTCCCCTTAGGACTTTCCCTAAGACATCCCAATATGACTTCCCCTTAGGACCTCACCTCAAGACTTCCCCTTAAGACAACCCCTTAAGACATCTCATTAGGACTTCCCTTTAAGACCTCCCCTGAAGACTTCCCCTTAGTGTTGTATATGAAAAATTGAGGGCCTCTGATCCTCACATACACTTTAACATGGTCATTGCATGTGAGATCATCTTGAAATAAATATTTTATTGTTTATTTGAAAAGTTTAATCGAGCGACCTGTTGCCTTATAACTAGAAGGATTATGCCTTTGCTCTCAAAACAAGAAACAGACGACTAGACCTTTAGAATGAAGGATTTGTGCAGCTAAATGAAAGTAAAATTAATCTATATGAGAGATGTAATTATTAATCTAAGAAATGAAGAAGCATAGTATTCTAAATGGATACATATTTAAAATCTAAATAATATTACAATGAAAGAAATGAAGCTATGGAAATGTGAGCAAAGTGAGTAAGAATTTCAGCATAAATTCGACACAAATTCCAAAATTCATCCTTTGTAATGAGGAATGGAGAGCTTGTATAGAATCCAAGAGGTGATCGACGATCAAGATTAACCAAAATGGACAATCGAGATTGAAGAGGAGAGCCAGTCATAAAGGTAGCTTCCTCATGAAAAGGGAGTTAACTAGTTGCCTGTGAGTGATAAAAGGAGCTGACTTACTCCTTTTTTAGTGATAAAAGGAGTTAACTGGTTCCTTTTTGAGTGATAAAAGGAGTTAATTGATCACCTTTTTGAGAATATTTAATTTAATAAAATATAATATGACCTCATAAATGGATGACTTTAACTAATTGAATATTTAAATTCAATAATTAAAAATAGGAGATACCTTATTAAATTAAATGTATTTAATTCCTTTTTATATTAGCTAAAGAGGTAATTTTAATTTAATTAATGTAGAATTCTTATAATTAAATTAAATTTAATCAATAGGTTTAGGTAGCTAATTTCAGTCAATATTTAGGAATTAAATAACTATTATGATTAATGCAGATTAGGATTTTCTACATTTGACACCTAGGTCAAGTAGTGATTATCAGAATTAGAATTTCTTAGTAAAATAGGACTTAGGAATAATTGAATAAACCAAAATTGGTTAATATGGCAATGTTCCAATTTTGGGGTATTACAAGGACAACCCCTTTACTGATTAAATACACTCTTATTAGATTTTATAGCACATATTATGTTATTTATGTTTGTATGTATTCTTTGTATTCTTATATGTATTAAATTTAGTGATTAAATGTTATAACACATGTATTATTTAATAGTACTCTTTATCTTCTTAAATATGTATTAAATTTATTGATTAAATGTTGTAACACATGTATTCTTTACTAGTACTCTTTATGTTCTTAAATATGTATTAAATTTTTTTGGTTAAATGTTGTAACACATGTATTCTTTACTAGTACTCTTTTATGTCCTTAAATATGTATTAAATTTATTGATTAAATGTTGTAACACATTGAAATAAAAATATGAATATTGAAAACATACATACATTCAACATGAACATAACATGTACATCTACAAAATAACACATCTATGAAATAATGTACCCATGTAAAATGTATCCAAAATACCATATTAAATGTCTCCAAAATACCACATCAAATATCTCTAAAATACCACATCAAATGTATCCAAATAACATATATATATATATCAATTAAATAGACATCTAAAATAAGATCAACCACATCCCCCTCCTAATCCATGACCCAAAAAAGCTCTATGATCTGGGTCTGAACCCTATGTCAAATGAAAGAAATTTGTTATTATAAAATTATGTATGTGCAGATATATATATATATATATATATATATATATATATATATATATATATATATATATATATATATATATATATATATATATATATATATATATATATATATATATATATATATATATATATATATATATATATATATATATATATATATATATATATATATATATAAAATTGTACATACCTATGACTCATTTTGTGTAGGATCTGTTGGTGTTTAAAGATCTCCAAAATGCAACAAATTATCACTAAGACCCTATAGAATATATGTATGTACACAAGTTAGATTGAATCACTTGAATATATGTATGTCTCAAAGTACATGTATTTAAGCTCAAGTACATTAAACTTATAAGTGTAAATTATAGTAACAAATAAATTAAAACATATAAATTTATATTTACCATAGCATTAGGTAATTCTTTACGAATCTGATTGATATCTAAATTGTGTAGTGATAGAGTAGCCTAGTCCAAGTCAACCATCTCATTTTAAAGCATAGTGGTAAATAGAGGTTCTTGTACTGTGGGGGCTTGAGTATGAGGGGGGGTGCTATCGGAGGTGGTACAAGATCCTTAGTAGTTGGGAGGGTAGGTGTTGTAGGGCCCTGTGTAGGAGCAAGTGCTATAGGATCCTAAGTAGGTGTGGAGGAGGCCGTTGTAAGGCCCTATGTAGGAGCAGGTGTTGTAGAAGGTGCAAGAATATCCTCTTGTCTCTATGAAACTTGTGATCCTATTGTGCGTGAGAGAATGTGGCTGATGTGTCCACCAATGTGACTAAGAGGAATCCCAATGACTATCGATAATGCCTAATATGAACTAAGAAGATTAGATGCTAAATAGGATGCCATACAAAACAATGCATCCACATCTGATATAGTAGAAACCTCTAGTGGGGATGGTATATCTACTATCCCATATACATCATCAAATCATGTGCTAGAGGATGCAGCTATCAAAATGGTAACACAAGATCATAAGAAATATCTACCACATTGATTGAAATACAACTCATGTAACTACGTAGAAACTATGGAAATGCTAGAATAAATCTAAGTTATGACTATATCATCTAGAGTAGTCATACCTACAACAACCATCTGTGGAGCTCTCGGCATGACCAAAAGGTTTGGACCCACCATTGCTCATTTATTAATAGGAACAGGGTTGTCTACAAGTCTAAATCTCTTTGATAATTTACCAAGGCCCTATCTAGCACGACCTCAAAAATCAATATAATCTACATCATGATGTAAATGAAATTTTGCAAACAACTATTTGTAGAAATAAAGAGGAAACTCATACTTTTATGGCCACCTATGATGTGTAGGTAGCCAATGAGGATATATAAATGTTGCAATGAGCTGATTTGTACACATCATAGCCAAATAACCTCTAACCCTAGACATATCTATATAAAAGTGAAACATACTCTTCACCATAGAGGGTGGAGACCTATGTATCAATCTGTCTATACTTCACAATGCTAGTGACACTGCGCGAAAGTGAAGAGTTAAAAGTCTCAATACTAATATCATCATATGTGTTGTATGTCTCTATCATCTAAATCATACAACATAACCCATCTCTCATAGAAATAATCTTCTCCCTATTAGGGAGAGTGATAAAAGTCAAAAGTGTAGAATCGAGAAACTCTATAACATGAGATAACCTAGCAACTATATCTCTAAATAAATGTTGTCTATCCTTAGTAGATGATGTCGGTCTACATGTTGTACTTGACTCAGCACTATGACCCCCTCCCTAAACACTAGCCTCCCCTAAGGATGTAGGTGCACCACTAGTACTAGATGTCATAATGATATGTAAAGAAGATATGTAAGTATATAAAACTGAAAGTTAAATTTAATTTAAAACATGTATGTATGTATTTATAAAGTTGAATGTAACTTAAAAATATAGATCATTTTATTTAACACACATGTTAAATATATATCAACTTGATGTATAGCTCATGTATGTGAACAAAAAAATGCACATGTGTATGTGTGATAAAAAGCTAATTTGAAATTAAATTAACTTTCTTCTACCTAAATTTTGACTACATGTTAAAGTACATAGATTTACTATGTTAATATTTTCTAAAATGTAACTAATGTTTAGCTATCTTGAGGTCTTAACAAGTTTTCTAAGATTCATGCTATTATAGTTTCCCAGTTTTCCAAGTTTGAAATTGGGTAAATTTTAAGTTTTCAAGTTTGAACAACTAGAAGTTATTATAGTTTAGTTCTACCTAATGTTTCACTACATGTTAGTTATCTACATAGTTTTACTATGTTAATGTTTCCTAAAATGTAATTAATTTAGTTATCTAGGTCTCATCTTGAGTTTTCTATGTTTGATGTAAAATCTACATTTGTGATTAAATAGATATTTAATTAAAATATACTATATAGATCTCTATCCAACATATGATTTAACTATATAAAAAAATTTAACTAATCTAAATAACTAACTGCTAAAACAATTAAAATACAATTAATTTAACTAATACTAGCATGTAATAGCTGAAAATAGCTTGACAAAACAAGAAAAAAAATCATCTACCACTTACGACTGAAACATCTTAATATGCTCCTGAGAATATATAATCTGCAATAATGAAGATGACCTCCAAAATTGATTTTCAGCCTATTTATAATTTTTTGTACCCTTTTGGCCATAACCCTTATGAATAAAAGGGTTTCGACCATAACCTTGGCAGCCACATAGGTGTGAGAAAGTGTCATGCACATATGGCTAATAGGGTTGTAGCCAAAACACTTTTGATGGTAGTATGTTCGGTTGTAACCCTCCAGGATATCCCAAAGGGTGACATAGTTTTGTGCTTTTACCCTTGTAGTTTGTATCAATATCTCTTTTTCCCAACATATACTAATGCTCACCATGTTGTAGTCTGGATATGATTTCCCATTCATGCTCTATGATATTTTTGAGAACAACTCCATTTTGTTCATCTTAAGAATAATTGGCAGATTCAATGTTTTATGTGGTTTTTTTTTCTACATGCCAAGAATTATAATTGAGTGGCTCCTAGTTTCTATTATAGAGTCATGATCATGACCAATATCTCTTTTAACATCATAAAATAATTTTTATATAGTAACAACTCAAATATAAAAATTCAACCCATTAATTTGAATAATGTGGACAAATAGATAGATACTTGGGAAAAACTCTGACAATAGTTTCTATTTTCCTTGGGCCCCATTTGTTATCTCCTCTTTTTTCAAGATTGTATATTCATGAGTTTGTTGCATTAATCAATGGAATAGCTTTGATACAAAGAGGTGTTGATTTATATTCATCAATAAAAGATATCATTTGTTTACCACTATTTTCATCATCTATTGTTATAGGTTTGAACACTTAGAAATATATGACATGTTTCTTGAGCTCCAATATCTCTTTCTATTACTATTTCTAATAGAAGGGTTTTGTATCTATGTCATACTAAATCATCATGATTTTTCATGTTTGAAAGGCACATCAATTTTTGTTGATATGTTTTAAAAAAATTCTTAGTTTTTGTTGTTGGAAAGAATTGATTACCAATCTATGAAAGTATTATGTGAGTTTACTCTATCTTTATTTATTGTAGGTTCAAATTTCCTTTCACCTATTTATCTATCCCCATATAATTTGGATCTCTTTTGCACTTAATGTGAAATTTTTTAGCATTCTAATTTGAAGAAGCATGTCTATAAATTTTCCTTGACATTTGGCACAATTTAATCTTTTATCTCTCAGTGTTGTTCCAAAGTACATTAATATATTAATTAAATTATTATTTGCCATATTTTCTATATGTCATGTAACTCATTGATAGTGATTGGCATGTCTTAAAAATTTCTATTTATAAATACTATTGATGAATTTTGTGAATGCTATGTCACTATCATGTTAATCATAAACTATCTAAATCTTGAATATTTACCAAATCTTGATTTGTTAGTTTAAAAAACCATTTCAAACATCATCTACACATCACCATCTATGTTACAAAGTGATGAACATTATTATACATTTTGTATATCACTCTATATGAAATAACTGATTAAAATTTTTGCAAACATCTAGGGTCACAGAGTAGAAGAAGCAAGTTGAAAAAATTTGTTATTGATGAGTGGCATCATTATCTAGGTTCCTTCATCTTCATTTATTATCTTTTATTTTGTTGAATTGTATTTTTAAATGTTTCTATATGAAAAACCATTACGCTTCTTGCAAACATCTCTAGAGCACTCCCACACATAGTCATATGTTTTGTACTAAATTCCTTTTGTTGGTATTTATGAGTATGATTTGGATTGTCAATTACATTTAACTAATGATAGCTATTATAATTGAATTCCAGCTAGTTTCTTCAACTAACTTTGGTAATGTCTCACTCAGAAAAAAAATAAAATTGGTGCTTAAAATAAATAAATTTATTTCTCATGTCCCCAAAAAAAACAACTTATTTAGGTTTCCTACCACCATTCTTAGCACATTTAAATCTTGTAATGAGCCCCCTCTCAACTGGAAAATATATGATAATAGATATTTTAATTCAAGTTTTAGCACAACTCAAAGCACCTCTCATTTTTAGCATTGTAAGTCCACCTCAAACACTCAAATTCATTGAGAAATTATGGGAAAGTATAAATAGTTTTATTCTTAGATTTAAAAGACCTTTAATTCATAGTGCATTAAGAAAACATAAAAAATTGTCAGTTTTTTGATCCTACATTAGCGCAATTTCAAAAAATTTATAGCTTTGAAATTTTTGGCAGTTTTTTTTGTCTATTATTTGGTTGTTGTGGATTACAATGAAAATTCTAAAGTTTCTATGGAAATAAAAAAACAACATACATCACATATTAAATTTGGTATATAATGTGTTTTTTCTTGAAATTTTGTTGTAATCTTCTTCCAAATTATTAGCCCCTACTTATATATAGGCAAAGAACTAATGTTTCTATGATTTCTCACAATTAATTTCTATAAGTGAAAGTAGAGAGCTACTACAGTTTACAAATATATTTATGTATTAGTTAATTTTCAATCTATAATTTCAGTTTTCTATTGAATGATAACTATTTTTGCAAAATTAGAAAAATAAATGTCTCAAATGTTCCTAAGTTCTATAATTCTCTACTCTTCTTCCAACATATGTGATTGGGAGCTTACAAAAATTTGATCTATTATAGAAACTCACAAACGAATTATCCATTGCTATGACTGCTAACATTATAGAAACTGAGCATATGTGCTTCTCCATTAAGCATATGTGTCTTCACCTTTGAAACATTTGATAATAAAAACCCTCTATGCCTTCCACCTCCTATTCCAAGACTTTTACTTTGCAGAGGAAGGAAAAGTGCCAAAAAAGTTGTGGCTTTTAGCTTTGCACCTATTGGCTGGCATAGTCCATCTTTTAAGTTTGCAGGCATGAAACCAACAAACAAGGATTAAGAATGCTGGCATGGTCTAAGCTTGACACTCATACTTTAATCAGATCATGAAATATGCAAGCTGTGTGTAATCTTTGTTAAGAGAATTTAAGATTTGTGTTCATTGAATTTGTAAATTGTTTGTGATTTGAATTTTTTTTAAAAAAATTGATATATTATTTTATTATAGAATGCCAAAATGGTCCATGAGATGAATGTGCTACTTTATTCATAGAGTCACTAACTCTTTATAGCATAGAAAATTAGAAGATAATTTTAATGAAATTCTTTGAGGTCTTCGTAACATGAAATATTGTAGTGTAAGTTGTTACAAGTAATCACTTATAGTCTTGATTCCAACATCTTTTCTCTTGTCACGTCTCACCCTAGAATTATTTCTTTTTAATGCTTATGTGGAAAATAGACAAAAGTTGATTAGTCAAAAATGGCTTAATCTTAATATAAGCTAATGGAAGTTAACATTTTAAAATTACCAAAATGACATGAATTATTTAAATATGGAAATATGTGATTCGTTATGTTAAATTGACATTAGCATAAGATGTATGCTTAAATGTCATGCTTTAATACATGACTAAGTTAATGTTTTATTTCTTAATGACGATGTAATTAAGATGTGATGTTTTGATTATGATGGATACTGACTTGTTTTTGGTTGCAAGTGTCTGAGTGGATGCAGAGATCATCATGACAAGAGTGTGGTTGAGGTACAAAGGGCTAGCCTCTGGGAAGGGGATGTGTCAGATGTCATGCTGTCACCCACACACATCATGTAGAATTTCATGATTGTTGTTTTGTTATATTTCCAGAGTTAACTTTGAAAAATCGAGATGAGTTAGGTGTTCCATTTGATTTATAGATGATATATTTAAATATGTTAGATAGAACATGAATGTAAATAAAATTGCTAATAGTTTTATTTTTTGATTTTAAATATACTTATATAAAAGTTTTAATTGGATTGGAAAGGATTTTAGAAAAATTATGTTCTTTTACATATCTATGTTTGTGTTTTATTAAAACAATGATTTGTTTTTTTAAAAAACTTCCAAAATAACAAAACATATTTTAAAACAATGTTTTCACATATCTATTAAAACTGTGGAAAGGCAGAACAAACAACATTAGGTCAGTTACAAGAAAGTGGATTTTAAAAAGGGTTTGGAGAAATGAAACATACGGTAGATTGGAAAAAAAAATCGACGGCTAGATGGAGGAGGGTTCAGGTATTAGCGGTGGATGGGAAGACAATGGGGTTTGTGGAGTCTTAGTGCTCAGCTTTCTTCTTTCAAGATTTCTTGCCCAAGGAAGAGGTAGGCATTTTAATTTACTTTATGCATATGTAATTTGTACAATTTTGGATGGTGTTTGTGCATTTTCCCTTAGTTTTCAGAAGAAATCTGTAAGATTAAGTTGCTTTTAATGTTAAGACATTGAGTTTGAACCCTCAGGTCTTACCTCTTTTAATATACAGTAGGAAGATAGGGTTTTCCAATATATGTAGCAATGGTAAGTATAATAGGAAAGTCGACTTCATTCCACCTGGATATATCAAACAACACATTTATTTCCTGAACCTTGTCTTTAGGTTTCCAATAACATGCATTAAAATATATAGATTGCGGCTTGTTGACAGAATGTTACTTTAATTTTCATAGTTACTAAACTATTATAATGCATTTAAACTGTAGAAGCATGTGCTATTGTATCCGCATGCATTTAATTTTAAAACCACAGAATTGGAGGAAACAAAACCCTTGAGGAAGAAACCTTACCCAGGAACATAGACTTTGCTGGGGTTCTTACGGCAACATTGGAGCGTGTTGTTTTCTTATTTCTCATATTTTCTTTTAATTAATTTTCAAAATACTTCCAAATAGGTAAAATTTGTGCTCTTAGTGTCGTCACTCAAACTGGTGTAGAAATGGCAACATTTGTATGATAAAATGTGATGGCTAAGTCTTATTAATGAAACCAAAACTGTAGCTCTTACAAACCATTTTCTTTTCATAACTCAGATCAAGGACAAGATCAATTGTGAAAACTTTTCTCTACTATTTCTATGCTGAAAAAAAAGGATATGGCTGAATATGATAAAGCACACTTATTGTTTCTTAACTCCTTGTTGTTATCAAATTATAGGATAGATTTCTAGCATGACTATTAACAACTAATTCTTGATTTAGATGAAATACTAAAAATATTGTGGTAGTTTTGAATAAGTTTCTAAGTCTCCATAACATATTGTTGTCAAGCTTCTATTCTCTCATATATTATCACAATGGAGAGTTAGAGAATCATTAGTGGTTGTTGAAAGGTGTTTTTGTTCTAGTTGCAAATCAGCATCACAAGTAATACTATACCTTAGTAATAGCATCATCCTATATGTTTTAAAATTCTATTATAGAGTATTCATATCAACATTCAAGTATATGTCTATACTGTAGGAGCAGTATGAACCTATATTGTAGAGAAATGTTAAGAATTGAAAATTACTAAGTGACCAGCTATTTGAAATAGACCTTAGGAGGTTGTTATATTTTAATAATTTCTAGCTTCTAGAATTGTTAGAAATTTCAGTATATGTTAGGATTAAATGATTTGTGAATACTTATCATCATTTTCAAACTATAGATTGAGATGTTAATGACTATTGTGGCTATTTAGTATGCAATTCAGCAATGTTGATGTTGTCTGAAGCATATGAAAAGATTGGATGTAAGATTTATGTGATTTTAGAAGAAATAGTAATCTTTCTATATCATTGTGAATAATTATATCATAAGATGAAACAACATTAGATCAAACCCCTTGTTGAAATCAGCAATTAATTGTTTACGGTAGAGAAGGAACACTCATATATGTGTTAAAGCAGTTGTAAAAATATTCAAACAACATTGAAATGTCTAACTATACCTTATGAAAGGAATAATCAAAATGCTATCTTTAAATGAAATCATACTAGTTGGAATGTCCTATTGTGGTCAGCATATAGAGGTGTTTATTTTCCTTCATGGCTGGGTGTAACATAGAAATTATGGGAAAGATAGATGGATACTTCACATTTAGTTTCTCTATTTACCAGTTCTGTAGAATGGATATATGTTGTTCTTGTTTTTTCTACCATCAAATCTATCTTTTAAAGTGCTTCGCCAAGCCATTTATTTTCTAGATATTGCATATATGTATATGGTTATGCTTATTTGGTTTTACTACATATGTGTATATGTGTAGTTTATTTTTATTCTCTACTACATTCTGTGATTAGGCTACCAGGCACATGGTTACACTGTAGTGTGTTTCACGGCCGCACTGGTTCCATCCGATCCATCTTGTTTCAAGAAGCTAGGCTTCTTGTGCTAAGGTTAGGGAATTCTTCATGTTAGGAAGAATCCCAGGGGAGGTTTCACTCCATGGTTGGTGAGGTTAAAGCCCCTAGGCCACACTCCCATCTCAAATAGTAGGTGGATATTGTCCTACAACTTGGAGACAGGATACGCTGAAGAAAAAAATAGGAAGATTATCTCAATTGATTTGTATTTTTCATCATTGAGATGTACTGATAAATGTATTGAAACTTGAAAGTTGTGTAAAGTTGGAAATTAATGTAAAGAAAGTGTAATTATTGTAATTGTTGTATGTTGGATTGGCAATTTGGTTAATGTTACTTGATAAGTAATGAGATTTGATGAGGGATTAGTCATCATCATTATTGATGTAACATTAAATTTTTTAGAATATGCATAAAAGTAGAATTGTTGATCAAGATCTTAATGTTTTGTTATGCACATAAAATATTTGTTAATGATTAAACAGATTGACTACTCCACAACATAGTTTGACTACTCCACAATGTTGTGATTGGTTTTCTTCCTCATTTTTCATATTTGATGATGTAGCAAATTTAATTAGGACATGGTTATTACATATGGTATCAGAGCATGGTTTAAACCTAGGCCCTTGGGCTACTATGCTAATTGTGCCTATGTTTGATAGGTGTTTGAATTATTACCATAGCCATAAGATCTAAATGGAAAAGTGGGTCTAGCAGTAGTGCATGGGCTAAGGAACCTAATGAGAGGTTAGATCAGATCATGGCATTGTTGACCGAATAGGGGGCTTTGTTACAACAACAAGGCCAAAGGATGGATAACCTAAAGCAAGGGGCTTGAGGTAGACATGCCAAAGAAGAGGCAAGGAAACGTGATGAAGATCAATGCTCTGAATCCCTACATAAGCAAGAAGAGGAATTGAGAAAGTAATGTAACAATGAAAAATTGGCTGAGGCTCTTAGGAGATCTAAGATGGAACAGAAGGTGGAAGCTGATCCTCAAAGTGCTCTACTTAATTCTAACAAGATCTAGATAATAGGTGACTTGAGAAAAGATCTCAAGGAGGTGACTCCACCCATGTTTCATGCTAGACCTTCTTGGGAAGATGTAAAGGCATGGATTACCAGTATGAAGAAGTACTTCTTAGTGCAAAACTATACAGGGAAATATAGAGCAGTTTGGGCCACCTATAAGCTAATGGGTAAGGTAGCTACTTGGTGTGAAAATGTCATGGCTAAAAAGAAACTCCAACATGAAGAGGTAACCTGGGAAGAATTCTTGCAACTTTTCTACAAACGATGGTTACCTCAGCTGTACTATGACAAGAAAACAACATATTTCTATAAACTAGTTCAAGGGAACATGAATGTTACATAGTATCATGAATGATTTTGTCATTTGGTGAAGTATATTCTTCAGTATCAGCATGATGAGCTATTTAGAACTCAAAAATTTATAATGGGCTTGCAGCTAGAAATCTATAGTGAAGTTGAGATGCAGGAACTTAAAACCATGGACATTACATTGCGTAAGGCCCTTAAGAAAGAATGAAGATTGAAGGATGCTTCTTCATATATATCCTCTAACCAAAGCTATAAAAGGAAGTTCCATGATAATAGGTCTTATCAATATAACAAGGGTTATCAAGATGATAGGCCAAAAGGAAATGGAAAGAAGCAACAACTCATAAACATGAAGGATAAGGGACAAGAAAATTTTGGTAGGAACAAGGAAAACTGGAACAACAACAAAAACCAAAATCCTAGAAATGGAGGTGGAAAGAATGAAAACAACTGAAGAGATCAGAATAGGAATGAAGATAGAAGAGCACTTAGAGCAGGCTGTTATGTATGTGGTAGTAAATATTTTGCTGCTAAATGCCCACAACGAGCTGATAAGAGGGACTTTCCTCTACAACACTGCATTCATGCTGTAGTTGATCATAGATAGGCTGATTATTAGACCACTCCTATACAGATGACTGGTACACTTTTTGGTTACCCTATTTTTATCCTTATAGATACTGGTGCTACTAAATGTTTTGTAGATCCTAAGATTATAGCCAAAATACTTGTTAGGGCTGGTTTTATGGCTGAACTTTGGAATATAGAGTATGGTAATAGGGCTGAACATAGGGTAGAACAATGCTTGTTTTGCAGTGAGTTGGAACTCCCTAGCTTCTGAATAGAGGTCAACTTGTATATAGCACCTTTGGGCTCATATGATGTCATCGTAGGCATCAACTGGTTAAGTGTGCATAAGACTTTGGTAGACTATCAAGAAAAGGTGATTAAATGTCTCGATGACATAGGGTATTCAATTACACTAAATGGTGTCAAACAACCTTTAGAGTTGAGGAAAATTTCAGCGATGCAGTTGAAGAAATCCAAGAGGAAAATATGTTAGTTATATGCTGCCCATGTTAAGAGTCTAGAAGAGACTCCACCTTGATTGGAGGATCACCCTATTCTGTAGGAGTTTAGAGATGTGTTTCCAGATGATTTTCCCAAACTACCCCAAAAGAGGGAGTTCAATTTCTCCATAGATCTTGTGCCTAGAGTAGAACCTCAATCAAAGGTTCCTTACCATATGAATTCTACAAAAATTTATGAGTTGAATACTTAGTTACAGAAACTCTTGGATAAAGGTTTCATTCACCCTAGTGTGTCACCATGGGGAGCCCCTATAATCTTTGCCAAGAAGAAGGATGGTAACTTACAATTGTGCATTGACTACAACATGTTGAATAAGGTGACCATAAAGAATTGGTATCCTCTCCCAAGGATTGATGAACTTTTCAATCAAATGAAGGGAGCAACTGTATTCTCAAAAATTGATTTGAGATCTGGATACCACCAACTTTGGATTTGAGAGGAAGACATATCTAAGATAGCATTTAGAACAAGATATGGCCATTATGAGTTTATAGTTTTACCTTTCAGACTGACAAACACACCTACCACTTTTATAAACCTAATGAACAGTGTTTTCAGAGATTGTCTTGACAAATTCATGGAGATATTCATAGATGATATACTAATATACTCCAAGAATTTAGAAGAGCACGAAGAACATTTGCACATAGTATTGCAGCATCTGCGAGATAGGAAACTATATGGAAAACTCTCTAAATGCTCTTTTTTTTCAGACAGAGATCCACTATTTGGGACACATTTTATCAGCAAAAGGTATAATAGTGGACCCTGCAAATATCGAAGCCATCCTTGAATGGCCAACTCCACAGAATGTAAGTGAAGTTAGGAGCTTCATGGGTCTTACTAGGTATTACCAAAAATTCGTTGAGGATTTTCTCATATAGCAGCTCTGATTATGTCCCTTCAGAGCAAGGGTAAAAGGTTTGTGTGGATGGAAGCATGTGAGAAAGCCTTCCAAATACTTAAGGAAAAGTTCACTACAACTCCTATATTGATTATACTAGAACCTAATGGATATTTTGTTGTCACCACGGATCCTTCTAGAGATAGGCTTGGGGGTGTTTTGATGTAGGATGGTAAGGATGTTGCCTATGAGTCTAGGAAACTCAAATCACATGAAGTAAATTATGCTCCTCATGATTTTGAGTTGGTTGTGATAGTACATGCATTACATATGTGGTAGCATTACTTATTGGGGAAGCCATTTTAGCTCAAGATAGATCATATGGGGTTGAGGTACATTTTTAATCAACCTAATTTGAATGCTCGACAGAGATGATGGCTCAAGTTCCTTAGTGAATATGATTTCGACATCAAGTATATTAAAGGAAAAGAGAATAGAGTAGCAGATGTACTTAGTTGTAGGAAACATATTGCTGCTATCTCTACATCTTGAACCTACATGAGAGAATATATCCTTTAGTACCTTCTTGGAGATACCCATTATGAATGGGTGAAGTCATTATTGGATATTGATGCTTCTGATTCATAGTTTGATGATTATTCTTTTGATGAGGATGGCCTACTTAAATACCAAAATAGGATTTATGTTCCCAACCATGAAGGGTTGCAAAAAGTTGTATTTGAGGAGATGTATTACACTCCATTTTTAGGGCATCCAAGGGTAAACAAAATGATGGCTAATTTGAGGCCTTTATACTTTTGGCTAGGACTCAAGTGAGATGTGATAGAATATGTAGCCCAATGTTTAGAATGTTAGCATGTCAAGGCTAAGCATGCCCATCCGGTAGGTCTTCTATACCCTTGTGAAATTCCACAATATAAATGGTAGGTTATCAGCATGGGTTTTGTATAGGGTTTACCCATGAATCGATGTAGCATGATGTCATCTTGGTAGTAGTCAAAAAGTTAACCAAAGTTGCCCATGTCATTCTTGGTAGTCTGAAGGATGGATCTCCACTGTTAGCAAGAAAGTTTCTTCAAAAGATTTGTCAACTACATGGTATTCCTGAGACCATTATTTTTGATAGGGACACTTGAATGACTTCAAGGTTTTGGACAACCTTAAACTCTGCTTTGGGTACGTGTCTAAATTTTAGTATAGCATACCACCCTAAGACTGATGGAAAGATGGAGGAACAAGTGATCTTAATCCATAGTCAGTTGAAGGAGGCAGCAGATCGACAAAAGAGTTATGCAGATAAGAAACATACTTTTCACCAGTTCCAAACTAGGGATAAAGTATTTCTGAGGGTTAGACCACAAAAGAGTGGTATCAGCTTATCAGCTTGCTCTAGCACCTACCTTAGCTCACATTCATAACATCTTCCATGTGTCTTTGCTTAAACCCTATCATCTTGAGATATCTCACATTCTTGACTAGCATGCATTGCAAGTACAAGATCTAGGGGTGATGGCAGTTCAGCCCACCCAAATCATTGAGCAATTTACCCTTAGGATATGAGATAGGGATGTTCTTTAGTATAAGGTCCAATGGGACAAATTTTACATGGATAGTGCCACTTGGGAGGATGCAAAGGAATTACAAAAATCTTTTCCCCATCTCTTTGTACAACTATTTATTTCAATTGGATGTCAGTTTTGATATGTGTATACTAAATTTTGTTGTGAAAGACATCGGGATGATGCCTTTTCTTAGTGGGGAAGGATGTCACATCTCACCCTAGAATCATTTCTTTTTCCTACTTATGTGGCAAATAGACAAAAGTTGACTAGTCAAAAATGGCTTAATCTTAATATAAGCTAACGGAAGTTAACATTTTAAAATTACTAAAATGACATGAATTATTTAAATATGGAAATATGCAATTCATTATTTTAAGATGACATTTCCATAAGATGTATGCTTAAATGTCATGCTTTAATATGTGACTAATTTTATGTTTTATTTCTTAATGATGATGTAATTAAGATGTGATGTTTTGATTATGATGGATATTGACTTGTTTTTGGTTGCAAGTGTTTGAATGGATGCATGGATCATCACGACAAGAGTGTGGTTGAGGTGGAGAGGGCTAGCCTCTTGGAAGGGAATGTTTCGGATGCCATGCAACCACCCACACACATCACATAGAATTTCATAATTGTTGTTTTGTTATATTTCCAGAGCTAACTTTGAAAGATTGAAATGAGTTAGGTGTTCCATTTGATTTATAGATGATATATTTAAATATGTTAGATAGAAGTGAATATATATAAATAAAATTTCTAATAGTTTTTTTGTTTGATTTTAAATATACTTATATAAAAGTTTTAATTGAATTGGAAAGGATTTTAGAAAAATTATGTTCTTTTACATATCTATGTGTGTGTTTTATTAAAAAATTGATGTTTTTTTTTTTTTTAAAGTTCCAAAACAACAGAACATATTTTAAGACAATGTTTTCACATATATATTAAAACTATGGAAAGGCAAAACAAACAACATACGATAGATTGGAAAAAAATCACTCTACTAATGACAAATAAATAAGTTCAAAAGTAAACTTTCAATTTATTAAATAAATAATATAATTCTAAATTGATCACTATAATTATTAATATTCTTTACAAAAAATATATTGAAGACATGTTTAGAATCATTTTCAATCAAGTGATAAGAATTTGAATAAAAAAGAGAATATATATCTTATTGCAATTTTTTAGGTTCTCACAAAACTTTGTTCTTGGTCATGGTATTGCCCAAGAAAGAGGAGTGTGAATTCAAGCAATTGTTAGAAGTTTCAATGACACTTATGAGCAAGTGTTTCTCATAGATTGAACAAGGCATTATAAATTATATTAATAAATTAAAAGTATAATTCATGAATTAATTTATTATTAAAAATATAAGTTAATGTGATATTTATAGTTCACTTTAAAAATCTATTGTTTGATTCAATAAATCTAATAATCTATCTTCTCCTTATTATAATAGAGAGGGACTCTTGCTCTAACTCTCACAGAGTTATTGTTGTAACTATTTTTATTCATTGATTATATTTAGCTTGATTTGTTAAAAGTGTTAATATAAATATTTTTCATATTTGTGTGTTTTTTTTTTTAAATTTTAAAAAGTTTTAGTTATTCTATAGTTAGTTGTCATGGTCATATATCCAAAAATTTAATGCATGTTAAATATTTGAGAGAGTAATAGAAATTTTTTAAAAATATTTTTAAAAATTAATTCTATTTTTTTAAAATGGTCTAAAATTATTTAAATAAATATTTAGATATAACTATTATTTGACACCTCATGAGTGAGACTTTGAAGTGCATGACATTAGTTGAATGCTAAGTTATACTATTAGACCTACTATTTCATACTTTTGTAGTCTTGCTTTCAATATAATTTTAATGAAGCGATTAGTAAATCATGCAAATGAGAAACCAATAGTGCTTTCCAACTACCCATAACTATTAAAGGAATAAGTGTGTTTAGCACATAATAGCTTGAACTAAAACTATTAAGGAAAACCAATATACTATAATGGAAAAAATAGCATTAACATAGTTAATTTATTAACTCACTAGAAATTTTGTTGTGCAAAGAAGTAGATAGAAGAGATATCTAAAAATATATATATAATATTTATTCACGATTAAGAAAAAATAATATATAAGTAACTCTTATTAACAAGAACCATACACAATCACATCCATAATCAACAATTAAAAAATTAAATTCTAACCTTTGTTTGCTAAATTTTTCCTCACACTAGAATGCTCACACCAAAAATTTGTTAAAATAGTTTGGCTATAGCCATGATAATAGGCCTATAAAAAAACCTAAATCTAAAATAAAGCTTGTAAATAAAGAACCAATTTGTATGAACAGAATAAAATGCATAAAAATTAGAAATTTTATTGAACAACAAAACTAAAAACTTTTACTTTTTATTAAAATATTATTTTATATAGATAAAGTGGCACACCACTAATATATTAAATATAAATATAAAACTGGTTCAAGAGCTCATTGGAGAAAGAACCAAAAAGAAACCTCCAAATCGTAGCTCAGATATATAGTGAAGAAAAAGTAAAATTTAAGCCCAATATGTATGTATTAAAATGGACCAAAAATTACAAGCGTTGGGCTAGAAAATTACAAGATTCAAAGACATTTAATCAAGAAAACACCTTGCTTCACCAATGCTTCCACCTTTACCATACATAATAAGGACACTTCTTGCAAAAACATTCAATTCAAACTCATTCATAGATATGTGAGCATGGAATTGCTATAAATCTAGTACAAACATGCATGTTTGGTACAAACACTAATAACAACATAAAGTATTGAGCTAATTAGTTTTTTCTGAAGGTTAAATTCTAGTCGTTGTTCTTGGGTGTTCAAAATTCTTGCAAACCCATAAATCTAAAACTAATATGAGACTAGAAGCAACCAAAGTGTTGTGTTAGTGTTTTTGGATGTAATGCATATATTTGTTAGTTTGTTACATCCTCAGCATACCCTCCCTCCTTTATTCATATTCAGTTTCCATTATAACTAAGTAGTGAACATCCACGAGGGAAGTATTGGTATTCTTATTGCTCAGAAGAAACTCATTACTCTTCACAAAGAAGAAAGATATATGACCTCTTGAAGATAAGAGAAAAACTTCTCAACATAGAGAAAAACTCGATTTATTCTTCAAAAACTTAAAGTTTCCTTTTGAAGATAAAAAGCTATTCTTTTTCTAAAATAGAAAAAAGATTGTTTACACAATCTTGTTTTTTTCTGCTTTTCTTTAATTGTTGTCATTATCTGACAATCTCCACCTTGACAACAATTTACCTAATAGTTTCCCAAGCCCATGTATCACTCCTTTTGTAAACCAAGAGAAGCCAAACTCCACGTTAGCTTCTCTAGCAACATTGGTTTAGTAAACATATCTACACAATTTATAGGTGTGTGGACTTTTTCAAGAGATACTTAACCTTCTTCAATATCATGTCTTACGAAATGGTACTTAATCTCAATATGCTTAGTTTTATGATGATAAGCTAGATTTTTAGCCAAATGGATAGCACTTTGACCATTACAAAATATAATCACATTATCCTACACTTTTCCAAACTCACCCAAAAAAACCTTCAACCAAATTGCCTCTTTACATGCATGTGAGATAGCGATATATTTTGTCTCAATTCTAGATTGAAAAACTGTCACTTTGAGTTTTGACATCCAACTAATTGCTCCATCTGCAATAGTAAAGAGATAACTTGATGTAGATACTATTTTATTCAAATCACCTACAAAATTGGAGTCAACATAACCACACACTGAATTGCTACAGCCTTATAGGTGATACAATAATTGCTTGTGCCTCTAAGATATTGAAGCACCTATTTCACTTTTGCCCAATGCTCTTTACCTAGCTTTTCCATGTATCTACTGATGAAACCCACTAGATGTGAAATATCCCATCTTGTACATAAAATTGCATACATTAAACTTTCTACTACATTTTCATAAGGTACATGAGACATATAATCCTTTTCTTCCTTAGTGCTAGGACATAAACTTGAGGAAAGCTTAAAATGAGAAGCAAAATATATATTGACACATTTCACATTTTGCATACTAAAGCTGATGAGAATCTTCTCAACATATTTCTGTAGTGATAACCAAATCTTACCATGCTCCTTGTCTCTATGTATCTCTATACCCAAATTTTTTTTGATTCTCCTAGATCCTTCATATCAAACATCTTAGCCAACTAACCCTTGAACTTATTAATTTCAACCATGATCTTACTTGCTACAAGAATATCATCAACATATAATACCAATATAATGAATAAGCCATTTTTCTAAACTTTTAAAGTAAACAAAATGATCATGCTCACTTCTTACAAAGTTTTGGCTCACCATGAAGGAATCAAACTTCTTGTACCATTTCCTGGGTGATTGTTTCATGCCATACAATGATTTCTTGAGTTTGCAAACAATTTTTTTGTTATGATCTTGAAAAAACCCTTCTCTCTCTCTCTCTCTCTCTCTCTCTCTCTATATATATATATATATATATATATATATATATAAATGTTATTTTAACATCTAGTTTGTCTAACTCAAGATTAAGTAATGGGACTAATGCTAATACAATCCAAATAGAAAAAAACTTAACAACTGGTGAAAAAATCTCATCTTTTTGAGAATATCCTTTTATTACCAGTCTTGCCTTGTACCTTTCAATTTTATCATCAACACCCTTATTCAGTTTGTAGACCCACTTGTAGGCAAAAACCTTTCTACCCTTTGGAAATTCTACCAAGTCTTCTGTATTATTCTTCTCTAAGGAAACCATTTCTTTTCTCATTGCTTCTTGATAACAAGTTGGTTCCCCATCATTAGAATTCAAAGAAACTGATGAAACAAAACCATCATATCTTTTAGGAGGATTCTTAACTCGTGCAAATCTTCTAAGAGATGCTTGTGGTATTTCCACAATTTCCTATATATTTTCTAAATCTGCACCTTCTTTTTCAGAGAAATCTTCTTGCTCTTTTTCTTTTTTAGAAGGATTATTTTCCAACTAAACTTGTTGATATTGTGGTACTTCTTGTTCCAAACTACTTTCTACAAAATTTGATTTTATTAGAGAGGATTCATAAAATACTACATCTCTACTAATGATGATTTCATGGGTAGTAGTATCCCACAATCTATATCCCTTAACTCTATCACCATAGCCAACAAAGGAGTATTTCTTGGATTTGGGGTCTACCTCAGAATGCTGATTTTTAGAAACAAGAGCATAAGCATCACAACCAAATATTTTCAGATTTGAAAAATCACATGAATGACCTATCCATACCTCTTTAGAAATCTTGCAATCTACTGCAATTGATGGTGACCAATTTACTAGATAACATGTTGTATTAACTTCTTCTACCCACAAATCATGCTGCAATTTGGCATTACTAAGCATACTTCTTGTTCTCTCTAGAAGAGTCATATTCATGTGTTCAGCAACATCATTTTGTTGAGGAGTGTAAACCATGGTTCTATGTCATATGATCCTAGCTTCTTTGCAAAAGTTCTCAAACTCTCAAGATGTGAACTCACCTCCATTATCTATTCTCAAATACTTGATTGATATTCATGTACCCTTTTCAACAAAAACTCTAAATTGTTTGAATACACCAAACACATCATCTTTACTTTTAATAAAAAAGAGACATACTTTTCTTGAGTAGTCACCTATAAATGTCACAAAATATGATGCTCCTCTAAATAAAACTATAGGGGATGGACCCCAAACATCTGAATGAATATAGTCTAGAATACCTTTGCTTGTATGGCTACTAGTTTTAAACTTATGCCTACATTGTTTTCCAAAGACACAATGCTTACCAAAATTCAAATTCAAAGATTTTAAGTTTGGAAGTAGCTTATGATCTACCAATACCTTTAGCCTTTTCTTGCTCATATGACCTAAACATTGATGCCATAAATAAGAAGATTCATCACTTTGTTTAGTTGTTGCATGATTTACATCCATACTTCCTTCCAACCTATAAAGGTTTCTAACTTTTGTACCCTTCATCACCACTAAAATTCCCTTAGACACTTTAAGAACTCCACCTTGACAAGAGAATTTATAACCACCAGATTCCAAAACACCTAAGGAAATTAAATTATTTTTTAGTTTTGGTACATGTCTTACCCCTGTTAGTGTCTTTAGAATACCATCAAACATCTTGAGTCTGATACTCCCAATCGCAATAGTCTTACAAGAAGCATTGTTTCCCATAAAAGCAACACCTCCATCAATAGGATGGTAAGAAGAAAACTGACTCTTGTGTGGACTCATGTGATCAAAAGCACTAGAATCTAAAATCCATTCATCTCAATGTTGTAATATATTAGAAATAGATAACACTTCACCAACTATACCTGAATTTGCCTCATCTTGACTTGCTTTCTTTTTGGATTCATCATTCTCTTCCTTTTTTTCCAACAATCTTTCTTCAGATGCCTTGTTTTATTCCAATACCAACATTTTCCCTTATTCTTTTTGCCTCTTGACTTGGATCTCGATTTATCTCTTGAACCTTCCCCTTTTACTGTGGAACTTCCTCTAGCCACCATTGCTTCCAATGTGGAGGTTTGTATATTAGACTTCCTTCATACCTCTTCAGAAAAAAAAGCTCCCACAACAAAATCAAATTCAAGTGAGTCAGTTTTACTAAAACTAATAAAAGTAACTAAGTGATTCCAAGATTCGGGCAAAAAACATAGCAATGTAGCTGCTTTGTCTTCATCTTTGATTTTTACATCCATACTAACCAATTGACAAATTAGAGTATTGAAAAAATCTAAATGATAAAAAAATTATACCTTCCTTCATTCACAAGCTATACAGTTGCCTCTTCAAGTAAATTCAATTTGTCAAGGATTTTGTCATATAAATACTCTCCACTCTACCCCACAAAGCTATAGCTATATCTTCTTCAAAAATATTGAAAAGAATCTCATCTACCTGATGTAACTAGATCGTGCTTAGGGCTCCAATATCCAAGTCTTCCCAATCATCCTCTATCATATTTATCAGTTTCTTTGACTTTCCAGCTAATGCCTTATGCAATCCTGGGTACACTAACAAATCACATTTCTTGAGCTTCCATAGCTCAAATCTATTTATGCCATTAAATTTCTTTACCCTGAATCTTGCATTTGAAACCTTTTCCATTTGATGCTACAAAAAAATCAACACTAAATTCTAAATATAGCTACTAGAGAAAGAAATTTCTCTGATACCACTTGTTATGGAAGTGGAAGCAATAACCAGAAAAAATATACTTTACAACACAAGTTAGATGCAAAGAAATAAAAGGAGAAATAAACAACAATAACAAAAGAAGTGACAATACATAGATATGCATGGTAAAAACTTGACAATATGTCAAGGAAACATCCACAGGGTAAGTATTGGTATTCTTATTGCTTAGAAGAAATGGGTTAGATCTCCAACTTCATAGTTCTGCTACAATAATTATATTTGGACATAAATGATGCCTTCACAAAAAAGAAAGATATATATGACCTCTTGAAGATAGGAAAAAAACTTCTCAACATAGAATAAAACTCAATTTACTCATAAAAAACTTAAAGTTTCTTTTTGAAGATTAAAAACTATTCTTTTTCCTAAAATAGAAAATAAATTGTTTTCACAATCTTGTTTTTCCACTTTTCTTCAAATTTTGTCATTATCTAGCAATGACCTCATATGGGAAATGAATCATAAAGTATGATGAAAATAATTGTATGGTCAAAACTTGAAGTCTTGCCAAACTGGAACCTTTATCGCAAAATCAGATTTTTCCCTTCTAAGAGTATGTGTTTTCAACACCTTTTGGGATCAATTAGGATTTCCTTTTATTGTAAAATGCAGCAACATGATCCTCCTTTTTTATCCCACATCCAATTGAAGATATGTCACATTATATTTTTAACTCCTTTCCAAAGGTGACTTATTTGCAACAATATTCTTCAGATATGGAATATTATAAAAGTAAACTAATTCAAAAGTAGAATCCAACTTTACATAATCACACCCAAGATTTGGTAGGAAATCAACTAATCTATTTCCTTCATGAAAAGTGTGTATACTTAGACATTCTTCAAACATGTCCATAATTAGCCAAAATTGTTTGAGGATATAAAGAAGTTTCCAATCAAATACCCATCTATTTAAACAAACATCAATAACTAAGTTACCATGGTCCATCCCTAAACCCCCTGGACTTGCAGAAGTTCAAACTAGTTTGAAGTTTAGGTTTGGTTAGCAGTCTAGCTCGGGGGTTCCAA
This sequence comes from Cupressus sempervirens, assembly GCA_028749045.1. NCBI lineage: Eukaryota > Viridiplantae > Streptophyta > Pinopsida > Cupressales > Cupressaceae > Cupressus > Cupressus sempervirens. The sequence goes on from CM053791.1 coordinate 555,584,022, forward strand.
TTTTTGCTGGCTAGTTTGATCTTGTTTGAATCAAGTTCAATCCCAAGTGAACCAGGCCAAAAATATTGAACCAAGTTCAAATTACATGCTTTCTAGGACCACAGATAGCAATAAAGTATTTTTTTGCAAAATGTATTAAAGATTTTAGCATCCACAACCCAAAAGATTATTATAAAATGCTTTTGGTGGCCTCTCATTGTCACTTTTTGAAGAATTTGATGCCAATAGCATTGTTGCTATTGTCGATATCATTGCCTTAGCTCTATTGCTGAATCAACTAATGCTAGAGAAGAAGAAAATAAAAAAGTAGAAGAAGATGAATATGCAAAAAATAAAGGTTGAAGAACTTACAATATTGATTTTTTTAAATTCCTTTAGTTGAACAATGAATGTGGAACAATGATACTTGAACTTGATGCTATGATTTATTTTTAATGTTTTGAATCCTCGATGTTGAACTATATGATGATATGATAACTATGACTATATGATGGTAAGATCACTATGATTACAAGTTTATATTTTTTTGTTATTTAAATGTGTTTATGCTTCCTTGTTACATTATAATTTTAACTCATCCTTCATAAATATGTATATATACATATATTTTTAAATAAATTTTATATGTTTTTGTACTAATGAACCCAAACCCCTTTCCAAAATTTTGACAAAATGGTTGTCAAACTTCGAACTTGGAACTGAATCTGAATTGATAACTTAGATTAATTATAATGGAGGAATCTCCCTCAACGTGAATTCTTTTAAAAATCAGCATTATAATAAGAACCATACCCTACAATAAAGTATGTACTTTCACAAAGTTGTTGAAACTTGGAGAAACAAGTGAGCCATAAACAACTTTGAGAGTGCATATATATGACCCATAATACAAATACCAATTCTACCAGCCCCTAAATTGCCTCTTGACAAACCATCAAAGTTCATTTTCACATTACTAGGCAAGGTTGGAGGATATTTGATCAGAGACCTATCTACTTTTTTTGCACCATGATTTGTGATAGAAAAGAAGGAATGGAAATGCCATCCAAAGATTTAACTAAATCTCTATCCCAATTAGAAAATTAGATTTTTCTACCAATCACTTTGACACTACTATTGACAATCTTTATTATTGATTTAATAATACCTTCCAAAACAAAATCTTTTTCTCTTTCAACTTTCCTAAATATATACAATGTTAAATGCTTGCAAATTGAGATTTACTTGACAATGTGGGCCAGCTCTAAAATACATCCCACAAAGAATTTGGGAGTGACATTTGAAAATTTAATGTATTCAAGATTGACAACCAACAATATTGGGAAAATTGGAATTGTAGGAGTACATGATCAAAATTTTCTTCTTCTCTCTACAAAGAACATAGGGGAATGATTGAATAGTTCAAAATTAATGTAATCTATCACTAGTACAAATCATTATTCTAAGGGCCAACCATGCAAAGCAATAATCTTTGGGAAGGACTGAACTATCCCAACAAAAAGAGAATGCTCTGAATCTAATTGATTGAGTTTCCAACTATTTAAAGGCATTATAAAATTTTTTCACTAAGAAATGAGATGGAGCCCAAATTAACATGTCTTCTTGGTCTGAAATGTTCCCTTATCTTTCAAAGAAAATATTTCAAGGGATTCTCCTTTTTGTGCCTACAATAGGAAGATCCATTGGATCCTTCCAAATAGCTTTCCCTATGAACAATTATAATTCATAAGCACAATCAATTATCTTGGATCCCCATTCATCTTTGATGCTTTGTATATCTGATCCCATAGATTCATTTTGCAGCAAAGGAGGGAGCGTGTTCCATGAGTCTTCCAATTATGAGTCTTCCCAGAATTGGACATTTTCCCCATTATGAACTTCCCAAGAGACATAGCTAGCAATAATGTTCTGAGGGAATGTCATGAAATTCCAAACAACTAATCTAAGGAGTGGGTTAGATATGGTAATAATGTGAGATGGGTGAGAAGATTCAAAGTACTTCTATTGTATTATTTGAGACCACTTCCTAGTTGTGTTAGTATGTATCTTCCAAGCTCGATTTCCTCCAAAGGCCTTATTTCTTTCCAAAATATTATGCAAGCCAACCTCACCTACTTCCTTCAAGAAAGCCATTTCCCTTAACAATATTCTTTCATTTTCATTTTTTTGCATTATTTTGCCACAGAAAATCCTTGACTAATTTATGTATTTTTTGGACAAAACTCTTTAGATCTTTTAGAATTGAAAGATAATAATTTGGAATAGCTTTGAGCACTAACTTAATTAGTAGAATTCTTGCTGATAAAGACAACCATCTCACTTTCCAGGCTGAAATTCATGATTGAATTCTATAATTAATGGTTTTCTAATAATTTTCTTTATTAAGTCCTACAAATAGGGGAACCCCAAGATATACTAAAGGAAAATCATCTTGCACAATACCAAAATGTTGGCTATCCATCTTGATATCACATAATTTCTATTGAGCATGTAAATCTTATATTTATTTGCATTTATTTTTTGACTTGATGCATCCATGTAAGTGTCTATAACACTTTTAGTTTATTTCTCTTCTTGGATATTAGATTTACCAAAAAAGAGTGTGGCATCTGCAAAAAAAGAATCTGTTGTTACTTATACAAAGAATCATATTGCATACTAGTGTCAAAATATGCATAGCAACTAAGCTAGTATATTGCTTGAGAAATGAAGGAGGAATTAAGTGAATATTGTTAAGTATACTTGAGCCCAATTATTCACCAATCAATTCTATTTACACTAAATCAAAGAGAAAATATAGTACACCAAGCATAGTGTTACTGAGCTACAAAAAGGACATAAAGGAAATGTTTACAAAGTTTCAATAAGTAAGAATGCAATATTGATCGAGTGATACAAAGATGATATCAGAGTTTGAATTGGCAAAGATTCTAATGCAACACAATTCTACCAAGAAAAGACATCGTTTTACATAAATTGAGGTGAAGTTTTGAAAAGATTTTATTGAAGAATGTCAATTGATTGCTTATGATTTCAAGGTTTGAAGGAAAAATGAAAATAGAGATGTAAAGGAAGGAAAGGATGAATTATTCTAGAACCATTGATCAAGATCAAGAGAAATCCCTAATTAGGTCATGCTGCAAAAGGATAAAAAGAGAACTATGAAAGGAACATTATAGAACAGTTTTGAATTTGTTGATGGTTAGAGTTTTGAGGTGATGAACAAGTGGATGCTATTGAATAAAGTATTGAAGTGAGGAGGAGAGATCAAGGTTCGGTACAAAGGTTAGAGATCAAAGACAAAGACATATTTGAAATGAATTGCAGATCTATCAAAAAAGGTGATAGATACAGAGAAAAAGAATGATCTATTAAAGAAAAGTAAGCTGTTATTGTAAAGATCATTTCTTCTATTATTTAACCACTATAGTAAATTTTCTAAATCCTTTAAAAAGGTGAACTCAATAGTATTTTTTGCAATCTCTTAACTAAGGACACACTTGAAGAGTATTATAAAATTCTTGTAAATGTAGATCGATACAATTCTTACTATATACTCCTAATTGAGTATGTCATAAAAAATGACTAACATTGTATCCCCAACAAGTCAACCCCTTACTACAATAGTGATGGATTTGTGAGTGTCATCCTCACCTTTTTTTCCTTTGACCAAGTGTTTTTGTGATACAAAATATTTGTTTTACGTGTTATTTTACATAAGATTATTTGTTTTAGTTTGTGAGTGTTAAACTAGTTATGAAATTTTCATTTACAAAGTAATGTAATGAAAGATCATTGATTACCAAGTTGTAAAGCCCCGCCAAGGGATCCAAAAGAATTAACCTAAAGTTTCACTAAGTTTGCTAAACATTTTTTTTAAAAAAAGTAAGAAGGTATAACATACACATCAAACACATAGTAGCGGAAGCAATAACATGTAATCATTGACAACATACATTGTAAGTTACATTTCTTAAAGATCCTAAGACGTTGAGTCACATTTAAATTTAATTAATTCTAAGTCTAACAACTATCACATACATATGAAAGAATAATCAGAAAGTCCCATGTCCATAATATACATTTGTTCTGAATGCCTCTCGGCAAATTAATTCGGAATGCTCAATCATCCACTGTACAAGTCACAGGGTATGAAAGGCTTAAAAGAATATACATATGTAAAGATAAAGATACAACATCCTCAAATCCATGATACAAAGTACAGTAAAAATATATGAAACTATTCCCCATACATGATACATCCATACATCCATAATGATAAAACATCTATCATAAAATCTAACCATCCATCATAATAATCCAAGAACATAGTGAAGGTAAATGCCAATCACGAAAACTCCAGCCACAGTGACCATGGAATGGATCTCAATGGTAGGAGTAAAAGCACTACCACCCGACCGTGTGGAACCTAAATGGTCCACTCCCACCGTGCTGAGGAGATAGTCTCAAGTCCCAAATAGGATAACAAAACCTATAATCATAAATACTCTCTAAGTCCAGGAACTCCTATAAGTATGCTAACTCAAGGGTTCCTAAAAAGATTGACATCTAAATCCTAGAGGTACCAGAAGACACATAGGAAACCTAATATGCAAGCAAGAAAGTGTCATCGCAAAAGTCATGTAGAAGTTACTCGAGCAATCCCTTAGGAATCCCGGGTCCCTACTGATCCTGCGGCCACTAGTATCCTCTCGTACTGACGAGGCCTACTATGGAATGCGAGGTCATAACCAAGAGTTCTCTCTACTCCATCCTAGTCTGTACTAGCACTCAAGGCATGGGAGAGAACATAAAATTATCTTGTTAGGTTCATTTTCTCTCATTTAGTGTAAATGTTTTCACTTATTAAAAATGACTTACAATGGGTTTCTCAAGGTAGCCTCTTAGGGCTCCGACCCCCATTGCAAGCCACTTCCTGACTCTACACATAGATAACCTACCCTAGGCTCATGAAATCATAAATCAAAGAATCATAATAAAACCACCTCAGTCCTATACAAGCAACTGAAAAGACATCATAAAAGATAAGCCACAAAATTACATCAGTTCTTCATGAGCAACAGATAATATAAATTAGTAATCATATGATCATGACAGTTCTCTATCAGCAACTGAAGGCATCAATGATAAGTCACAAAATCCAATGGTTCTCCAATGAGCAACCATAAAGTATCCCAATAGTAAATTACAATACTGATCGAAGACTCCAAAATGGTCAAATCAACACATGACATCATCAAGAACATAACAAACACTTCAGTCCTTTCAAGCAACCGAAAATCAATCCAAGTATAACTGATCGAGACTCAAAAATGGTTATCAAATATAACTGATCGAGACTCAAAAATGGTTAAGTCAAGTATCTCAAATACATACATCTCAACTTCACACAAGGAAACTGGAAAGCAATAACAAACAGTAAACACAATCATGTCATAGAGCACTTCATCACATTACCATGGTCAGGTTAAGAAAGATCGAGACCAAATCATCATGACATCACATTCACAACCCCGAGCCTCTGGTAACAACCTAAACTGGTCAACGCTAAACCAACCCCATAACACTCAAAGCACAAAGACAACATCAAAGTCTCAGAGATTGGATTTGAAAGTATATTTTTGAGTTAAGGTAAGGTTTATGTTTCAGTTTAATGTCGAATTTCAAGTAACTAAGTTTTCATATCTACCCCTTATGATTAACCCATTTCTATAATAACTTCCATTAAGTCAATCTTCCAAATCTACCATTTAATTAGATAATATTCATTATTAATTAACTTTAATTAAACTAATTTTAATTAAATTAATCAATAATTACTTGTTCTAATTACTTATTTTAATCTATTTATTAATTGTTAATTTATTAATATTTATCCAATATTATTAATAAATTAATATTTACAAACTATGTTAAATGTATTAATATTTAATTATTAAATATTAATAAAGATTAAAATATTTATTAATTTATATATATATATATATAATTTATTAATTAAAATTTTTAAATAATAAATAAAATTTGTTTTAATAAATAATAAAAATTATATATAAAAAAAAATGAATTAACAAAACCTTTTAAACACGTTTTAAAGCCCATCGACTTAATTAAAGACCCTGCGGTCGCAGGGCCTGCAGCAGCAGGTACTCTGTACCTGCCGTCGCAGTACCTACGACGCAGGTACTGTCGGCCCACCGGTAGTGGGGGTGGGTACGGGGTAAATCCCTCCCCCCCACTTAATATATATATTTTTTGTTTTATATATTTATTTTTTTAAAACAAAAGAATACCATTTCGTTTATAATAAGATTTCTATTAATAAACCAATTAATTAAGAATATATATATATATATAAATAAATAATTTCTTTTAATATATATATATATATAAATAAAAGCATTGAAAAATTGGTTCCCTTCTTTAAATTGATATAGAAAATATAGTCAACCATTCAAACTTCTAATTTAGAATTTTAGTATTAGATTCAACCCTTCCCATTTAAATCTTATGTATACAAAAGTTTATTGACAAGCATCTGATAAATTCCAATATCATAATGTTTTAACATTCATCACAGAGAATTCCAGATTTACAAACCCCAAACACGAAGAAGGCAGGAAAAGATAATTGCGTAATAGATCGATAATAAAAAACACAAGACCCTACCTGATCCTGATGCTATTATGCAATCTCCAGGAAAAGTAAGAGAATTCGCTCCTCTCAGTAACCTTCTTCTGGAAAACTTTCTTGGTATCAGCCTTTTGAAATTCGCTTCCCAGAGTAGTCTCCCAAAAATTCCCGTCCAAAATACCTGTGTCCCAAAAATGAACCCCCAAAGTTGTGATAAGCAAAATCTCCTCAAATCAGGGCACTAATTGTGCGTTCACCCAAGAAGACTCTTTGCACAACTCAGTTAACTCAAAATTAACCTTTATTATCTTTTCTTTTATTTTGCATTCAACTTTCATGCACATTAAGTTGATTTATTAAATAAATTTATTTAATATTCTACTTGACTTCTATTTTAAATTAATTTATTACTTTAATCTCATGTGCACTTTATGAAATTAAAATAACGTTATTAATTTCTATTATTTAATCTTTTAATTTATTTTTCATATTTAAACTCATGCTTAGATCATGCGATCTAAAATCCTTTAATAATTTAATGTCTTTCAACTTTTTAAATTAATTTTAGAAACTTAATTGATAACATATTTAATTAATTTAATTAACAATAATATTTAGCATTCATTTTAAAATGAACTCCAATTATATTATTATTAAATTAAATAATTATTATCCTGTTCTAAATTTATCTTTGAACTTTAATCTCCAAATTTAGTTCTTTTATTTAATTAATTTCTCAATTAATTAAATATTAAAGATATCATATTAATTCTCTATTAAATTAAATCATTAATTAATCTTTTTAATTAGACTTAATTAATAGAAAACACATCACGGACTCATATAACAACATACGAAAACCCTACATAGAAAAGCACATACTAAATCAAAACAAAAAGGGTTATAATCCTGAAATTACATCATTTGATGCATTCAGAGGGTACTTAACTCAGATACTTATCCTAATTATCAATTAGGAGAATTGGCTAAAGGGTTTAGGAATTGGACTTAAGAGTTTATCTCCTCTCTCTTACCATTGAGACAAAGCGATAGGGTACGCTCATCCTGGCAATTTAGGGAAGTTGATACCCAGTACCTGCAACCTACATAAAATCCATGCATGTACAAACACATTATTCTAAGCTAAACAGACAATGGCAGGAAGTGGTGCATCGTGTAGATCTCGACTAGTAGGTGACTACGACTCTGTTCCTTAACCACATAAAAAACACCATACATAAATAAAATAAACACGCACACCATACACATGCAGTATGGGGTAAGTATCCATAAGAAGCACATGGAATAATAAATCATCTAACTAATCATCATTGATAACTAAAAACATTGAATAATAATCATACATGCATGAAATATAGAGTACCAAGTAATCTCATCATATAATAAACTGAGTGTAAAACAACATCTGATAATCTCTAAAATAATAATACTAATCATCAAACATAAATTGGCCTAAAAGAGTTTGGCAATGATGACAGAAATGTGACTTAGGGGTAGGCACTACACAAGTTTTAGAAGGTGAAAAGAGAAAGGTCTAAAATTAGTTTAAGAGTGAAATTTTTAGTTAGCATCCTATCTATCCTTAATATTCCAATAATTGGTCTCATAACACAATTATCTTATTGAAGGTTTTAATGATTGAGAGTAAAAGATCATAGTCATGGAGAAGTATAGGTTGGAGACATATAGGTTGGATAGGACTATTGAGAATTATATACTAGAATTAAGGATGAGCATGAATCAAATGAATGAACTAAAGAATAATATGAAGTAGTCCTTTAATAGAAGAAAATAAATTGCTCAGCAAACTAATGAAGCAACTTACCAAGAGAAAGTCATAGAAGAACTATTAGATGGAAACATGTCTAAAGAATCTAATGTTACTATTGTTGCTCTATTGGAGAGAACCACAATATTTCCAAGTAGGTGAAATCACTAAAAAGGGAAGAAGAATTAGAGTCTACAAGGATGTGTGAAGTAATGGAATAAAATAGAAAACATAAGGATGATAAACAAATGACGATGAAGATAAGAGACAAATTGTGGCAAGAATGGATGCCAAAAATGAAGAGATTTCAAGATTGACATAGAACCATTATGACATGAAAAACTAGCTACTGAATGCAAATCATGAAATTGGTAGGAAGATGGAAGAAATTATCAAGCCAAGGACTAAAAATGAGATTAAGGATGAACCAAAGTCTGAGAAAGAGCTAATTGAGAGAATTAAGAGATGAAAACAAAGTATCAAATTACAGGATGAGCAACTCAAAGGATACATGTGGATTTGGGTTATACTGGACACTCCACTACCAAGCATGGTGAATGATCAAAGAAAGTAGAGTAAATAAATGTCTACACTAGTCCAAAGCCAAAGAAACCTTCATGCTATCATGGTGTAAAGTCTAGACATACAACAAATGTATGGAGGAGAAAAAATGGTAAGAGCAATGCCACTCCCAAATTTGATGGTTATTGTTATCATTGTAATAAGTATGGGCATCAAGCATTTGAGTGTAGATCCAAGTTTAGTCAATCACCTAGAAGTGTGATTTTAATAGTTACTACTATATTTTCAATTATATTTTCCACAAGTCACAAGAATGCAGATAATTGATGAAATCCAACTAGAAACCAAGAAATAAAGGTAATACAATCAATTGGGATTATAACACATGGTATTCATGTACTACATGTGTAAAGTATGGTTATGTTGCTGAAAATTGCATGAGATACACTTTGAAGGAAGATATAGTGATTAGAGAAATCTTAACGTGGCATGCTATCATTGTGACAAGGTCGGTTATCTAAGCAAGAACTGTAGAAACCAAGTGTCAACATTGAATGAAAGATATTCAACCTTGTTCTTGGTAAAGGAAAGATAAGTGTGGATGAAATTTGTGAGAAGATGAATAAGACATGGAGAAGGAAGTTAGATGAAAATGAATAAGAAATGGATAATGAGATTATAGTTGATGGCTCTAGCATCCCAAAAGATAGGAAAAATGAGAAGAGGATGAATGTGAGATGGAATTATCTACCAAAAGGATGGACTAATGAATTTTGATGGGTAGCAAAGGGGAATCATGGTGCTACTAGTTGTGGTGCCCTTATTTGGAACGAAAATGGAGATATGATTAATGCTATTGTAGTTACACTTATATGTCAAACTAATCATCTGGTAGAAGAAATGGGTCTCCTCCATGAGTTAAGGCTAGTGGTGAGCTATAACTATAAATTGTTGTGGATTGAGGGGGATTCTATGAATATTCTTAATTATTTGTATGAAAAGGTTAGGGCATCTTTGAACATAGCTAGTATCACGGTTGAATATAAACCTATTGTGAATAATTAAGATATGGTGGTTATAAGCGACATGTATAGAGAAGAAAATAACATGGCTAATATTCTTGGCAATGCAACAATTGCTAGCTTGAAGCCAATTCTTTGGAATAACCATTTAATAGGGTACATAAATTTAAAAGTTGTGGTAGATCATTACAAAGTGTTATGTAAACCTGGGGATTTTTAAAAATTTATTTTTAATAAAAGTGTAAGAATTTGTCTTAGGCCAGAATTCACCCAAGAACTAAAGAACTCAACACAAGCACATAGTAGACCAAAATAGAGAGAGTATGATCAAACTGACAATATTCATTCAATATGCCAACTTACTATTTAGAAGCATGTACATACACAGTAGGAGTGCCTGCATAGATAGGCCTCTTAGGAAGCACCTAGAATGTCTAGAAACAACTAGGAGATAAGACAACTAAGCACCTTATCCAACATTCTAGATGAATGGATACGAATGACAAAGTTTCATATGTGTGTAGAAGATTCTAGTATTGTAGACAACAATGCTTAAAAGAGATGCAGACCCTGGTGATGTCATAATGACAACTCACAAGAGTGCACATACTCTTAGGTGACTAATAAATAAATCTTAATATAATGCATTAACCTAAGTAAACTTAAGTAAGTGTAATAAGTAAATACTTATTTACACCAACACCCCCCTTAAGTACAACTTAGGGGAATGCCCTTAAGCTTACAAAATCTAGGATGCAATGTAGAATGGGTCCCAGCTACGAGGCCATGTTAGGTACCCATGTACATAATGATATGCAATCTCTCATAAAGTAGGGAAAGAGGGAAAACCTTATGGGAAAAACCCTCCCCCAAAAAGAGAGATAAATAGGGATGCATGGATGGATGGAGTAATCAAGACCCCCCCCATTATGAAATACATCTAGTATATACATAAGAGAATGATGAGAAGAAGAAGAGAGACCAGATAGGCTCCCCCCCACAAAGAAGAATGCCTGGTAGTGACTGCTTCAATGAAGAAGCTAATCCAAGACTGCAGAATGACATTCCTCCCCTTAGGAAGAGACAATGCCAAGTGTACAAATGAGACACTTTTGTTGTGCATGGAAAGAATCCCATGGATAAGTGAAGTCTTTGAAACCTGCTCATATGGCTGAAGAACCTGTTCCAAAGAACTGTTAGTCTTTGCAATTGATGAAGAACCCTTCTATGACTACTAATCATAAGTATCCACAATCACTTCAACCTATGAGGATTTATCATGTAGAGAATGAACAAGAGAGTCAAATGAAACCCTTGTGACAACTAAAGAAGGCAATTTTGCATCAAGAAGAAGAGGTAGATCATCAATACTATCCCCCAAATCTATCACTAAACCTGTATTTGGAAGACTAAATGTACCCTATTGTGCTAAACCTATTACTCTGGCTATGTATGCATGTGGACTGAACTGATGAAGTGACCTCTCACTACAACTATCGATAGAACCCCACATGTCTAAATCTGTTGAAGCACTATTGCTAGTGTCTCTATCAGTTTCCACAGTGTATGATGTGTGAAGAGAAGTAGAGGACAAGCTTGGTGAACTTTCCTCAAAGTGAACATCCTTCTCCACAAAAATTTAATGTGTCTCAGGATCTAGAAGTCTGTATGCCTTCACACTATCTTCATAACCAATGAAAGTATAAGGCCAAGATGATTGTGCCTTGCATCCCCTGGAAGATATCTTTGTGCATGCAAGACAACTGAAGACTCTGAAGTGTGTCACAATAGGTTTTTTGCCACACCATGCCTCAAAAGAAGTCTTTCCATGTAAGGCTAGATGAGGAGAATGATTAAGAATGTGAGTGGCACAACTAATTGCTTCAACTTCTAATGATGGATTGAGAGACTTGGAATGGATCATGTAACTTGCCATAGACTTGAGAGTTTGGATCCTCAAAGCTGCAACATTTGTCTTATGTGGACTAGATGATGACAGAGTCTGAAGATCAATTCCCTCATGTCTGTAAAAGTCCATAAGTCTTTTGTTCACATACATGCTTCCATTATCCATTTGGAGTACTTTGATGGCTTTCTTGGATTTTTGTACTACATGAGCCTTGAAGTCTAGAAACTTGTCCAACACTTCATTCTTGTTATGCAGACAGTAGACCCAAGTGAACCTTGAAAAGTCATCAATGAAATTCAATATGTAGCAACCCTGGCTAAATGCAAAAGGACCTACTAATACCATGTGAACCATCTATAGAACACCTATTGCTCTTCAAGACTTTCCTCTTTGTAATTTCCCTTCTAGATGCATATCCACTAAATCTGTTGAACATTCACCCTTAGAAAAGTTGATTTGAGGTAGACCTTTGACCATTCTATTTGTGCAAAGTTGTTAAAGATAGAAAAAGTCAAGATGACCATACCGCTCATGCCATAATTTCATTTTTGAATTGGATTGAGATAACAAGGCCTTTGAAGGAGACTTGGGCACAAAATGGGAGAAAGAGTATAACCTTTTGTTATGATTCACTTTCCCCACTACAACCAAGGAATCATCTTTAAGACTATGCACTTTTATTGAGTCTAGAAGGAACTGAACTCTATGTCCATCTCCAAGGTGAGTGATTTGGTAGAGTGATAGGAGATTTGAACTAAGGTTTTGAACATAGAGAACATCTTGAAACTCTCCATTTTCCATTTCCATCTTTCCTTTTCCTTCAACTTCCATTTTGCTATCATTCCCCATGAAGATGTGCGGTACCCTTGAATGATTCATTGAAGAAAAATCCTCCTTTGAAGAACCCATGTGATATGAGGCACCTAAGTCAAATATCCATTCCTTTGAAGCGTTTGAATTTGCCATGAGTGCTTGCCCTTTGCCCTTTGAATCTAAAGATGACCCTTTATCCTTGTAAGCATTAGGCAATGGAACATTATGTTTCTTCATGATGTTGGTTAACTCATCAATCTTCTTGAGATAACACTCATGCTCTTCATGACCCAATTTCTTGCAATAAGCACACTTCTTCTTCTCCTTACTGTTGTCCCCCCTTCTTGTTGGAATTCGAGGACTTGCCTTGTTGATTGGATTGTGGTGTTGTCTTTTCTACATCCTTAGATTTTCTTTTCCATTTCTTCTTACCCTTACCTTTATTTGACGATTGTCCAATTGAATGTTGAGAACCCTCATTGGCCACCAATGCTTTAGACTGAGGTGATTTGAGAATCCCCATTGATTTCAACTTCTTTTCTTCATCATCCAATAGTTTAGAATATTCATCAAAAGTGACTTTCTTGTAGGCAGACCCTACGATAGTCTTTGATGTGTTAAAAGAAGATACAAATGTGGAATATTCCAATGGTAGCTTGTTATGAATGAGATAGATTAGTTTGTCATCTTTGATAGAACTCCCACAATCAGTAGGCTTTGTCCTTAGTTCATTCACCTTGATGATGAAATCTTGTATTGAGTCATATGACTTAGGATCTAAGGAGACAAGCTTAGCTTCAATTTTGAACACATCCTCTTTAGACACTTTACCATGAAGGCTTTCGAGGGTATCCCAAGCTTCCTTGGATGTAGAACATTTCTTGATTTGATACATGATCTTATCATCTACCCCCAAACATATATCACCTTGGGCTTTCCTATCCATTGCTACCCAAGTGGAAATATCACTTGCTGGTTTAGGAAGAGTACCATCTACATTTCGTGAAACTCCATTATGCATTAAGTGATACCACATATTGTATTGACCACATAGCATAGTTATGAGGAGTTAATTTAGGAAACTTAAAGTTTCCCATAATGTAGAAAATGAAAGAAAATTGTGGAAAAGAGAGAACACAACACCAAAACACCCCCCCTCACTAAATCAAGAAACCCCCCCGAAATAGATGCTTTGGGCACTTTATTAGCAGTGCGATTATAATGGGCCACTTGCCAATTTTGGCCCTCATGGACTTCTAATTTTTCTTGCTACAACCTCTTAATGGAGTACAAATCTAAAACTTTACGATGTGCTACAATTATGAAGCATTAAAAACCAAAGAAAGGCCCTATTGCTGAAAGTGACACTTTTGTCCACACAACCCTATAATATAATAGTAGATTTGGAAAGTTGATGAAAAATAATGCACTTTCAAAATTAAAAAAACCTATTTTCGACTCTAGATGTGCCCGTACGGAGCGTTGGAAGATGCAAAATGTAGGATTATGCAGGTATAGTCACCAAAAAATACAATTTCTGAACAATCTATGCACCAAAACTAGTAAAGAGCTACACCACTGAAAAGTTTAGGAAATTCTACCCAATTTAAAAAAAATACACCTGATTTGGAGTTCAAATGTTCGAGTTATGGCCTCCCGAAGTCAGACTATAAAAACCAAAATCAATCTGGAGAGGGGTTGCATCAATGAATGACAGGGTTAAATTTGATGGTCATATGACCATCAAAAAAGTTTAAATCCACCCTAGAATGACGTCTAGATAGGCATCAAATTTAAGCTTTGAGATAGGATGATGTCAACAAAAATTTTGAGCATGGATGACGTAGTAGATGACATGTCGATGACATTAGCAACTTATGTGTCTGTATGGATTGATATGTATGGTACAGAAAAATCTACATGTCCTATTGCCATTGGTGTATGGATGGTTGATGTGGATGCTTAGTGGATGTTGAGTCAGAAGGTGCTGACGTGTCCATATGGGTGACTTGATAGTGACTATACTACCACATGGCTTGAGGATTTTCTCCTGGCATGGCAGTGGGCTAGTGTGGGATGTTGGGCATCCTATGTGATGTGTTTGTATTTGTCTGCATGGAGGGATGACTTAGGCCATGTGTTTGGTGACTTTGTTCGCGTTTCAAACAGTTGTGCCGAGTTTTCAAAGCTTTCATCGTGAACCTTCTGTGATAGCTAGGAAATGATGATTGCCACTGGATTTATAATTTTACAGCATGCCATAATTCTATTTTTTTTAATCCCACATCGTGGTTGTTAGTGCTAGAAGTGTTGTATAAAAATAACCTCCAATGAGTCATAAAATAAAAAGTTGGCCAGATATTGGAGCCGCCAAAATGGAAAGCCCCCCAGTCACCGATGAGGGTGTTGTGACCACTTGCCTATGTCCTATTACTAGAAAAGCAAGAAGTTCTACGATATGACCTCGGGTAGGTTTGTAATAAATGCCTAGTGGATTATAATAATAATACCCCTGCAAAATTAAATAGAATAATTTCAAAATTACACAGTCGAGTTGGGGTGTCACTGCCCAGTTTGACCAAAAAAAAATTTCTCTGCCTAGGATACTAATTTTGAAAATAAATCCAAAAATATAGATAAATGTAGAGATTAATTAATTCAAATATGGAAAAAAAACTTTAATTAGATTTGAAATTGACCATACCCAAACTACAAATCGGGGCTTCTAGGTTCTGATTTGCAAAAAAAAATTGCCTTACGATCCACTTTCGCCTAGCATAGGCAAATTTATAGTCGATCTTCACTGAATCAACACTCTGGATGCAATGGTGAGGTCAGATCTAGCTCTAGACGCTCCCAACTTTTTTGAATCCTCTGGATTTGTGTCAAGGTGCTGAAGCATGAATGGTATTGAACAGCTATGTGTAGTGAATCTTCCTCAAAGCTTTGATACCATGTAAGAATTTGGGTTAGGCCAGAATTCACCCAAGAACTAAATAACTCAACATAAGCACACAGTAGACCAAAATAGAGAGAGTATGATCACAATGAAAATATTCATTCAATATGCCATCTTACTATTTAGAAGCATGTACATACACACTAGGACTACCTGCATATATAGGCCTCTCAGGAAGCACCTAGAATGTCTCTAGAAATAACCAGGAGATAAGACAACTAAGCACATTATCCAACATTCTAGATGAATGGATAAGAATGACAAAATGTAATATTTGTGTCTAGAAGATTCTGATGTTGTAGAGAACATGTGCTTAAAAGAGGTGTGGACCCCTATGATGTCATCATGATAGCTCACAATAGTGCACATACTCCTAGGTAACTAATAAATAAATATTAATATATGCATTTACGTAAGTAAACTTAAGTAAGTGTAATAAGTAAATACTTATTTACACCAACAAAAATACATACCTAGGGACATGAAGAAAAATGATTGAAATACTTACGACAAGTTTTTGTATCAATTAGGAGGTGTTCTCATGTTTTGTCGAATTTTCTTTTTCTGCATTTATCTTGTCCTAGATCCAAGTAAAGTAGATTATATTTGGACATATTTTGGATTTGAGGAAAGCTATAGAAGAATTACTATATTTGGAGCTTTGGAAAGGAAGGAGTTAGGGAACTTTGATGCTTGTAAGAAAGAACCCAATGATTAGGAATTGTTGGAGAAGGGCAGCTTGGTGTCTTACATGATTCAAATTTAAGGATGCCAAACTAGAGTTCACTAAAACATTTATTAGTAGCTTGGAAGCAAGTATGGTCACCTAACTTGGGAGATGTCTCAAGATAGAAATTATCATTATAGTGTTGATTACATGGCTCAAAAGAAAAGGTATGATTTTTTTATCATAATAAGGATATAGCTAAGGAAGTGGTTAAGAAATTTCTTAAGGCTATAGATCAGGCTCTAGTTAGAGAAAAGGGAGAGATTTATGATGCTTCTTCTACAAAAATGCTACAAAAAATCATTTTAAAAGAAGTTATTTAGTATATTACTTGTGATGGGAGTTATGATATATTTCAAAATTACCATTTTGTCTTATTATATCAATTCAAACATAAAATTAGGTTTTTTCTTTCCATTTTTTCTTCTTTTTTCTCTCATGAAATTCAAGGAGAAACCTAATTCACCCATTCTCCATGAAGGGTTGATGAGATTAATCTTTCAATTTATGATGGATCATGTGAAGGAAACTCTC
The DNA here is from genome assembly GCA_028749045.1 of Cupressus sempervirens. Taxonomy (NCBI): domain Eukaryota; kingdom Viridiplantae; phylum Streptophyta; class Pinopsida; order Cupressales; family Cupressaceae; genus Cupressus; species Cupressus sempervirens. The sequence goes on from CM053791.1 coordinate 555,600,951, forward strand.
CCTTCACCTATTCCTAGTAAAAGTGACAAAAACCCTGAAACACCTAGTGGTATAAAAGGTAGAGGCAAGCTGCTGATGGAAGGATTAAGAGAAGTGAAAAGGGAGTCAATTAAAAGGAACAACAAGAGTGTGAATTATAAAGAAATATTGATAAATTCTGAAGGTTCTAGTGAGGATAATGCTAGTAGCTTGGAAACTAAGGAGGAGGAGGAGGAGAAGGCTAAGAGTGATTATTCTGGTCATCAATTGAAAAAATATTTAGACCACCTAGTACTTGCCCCTTCTTTATCTCTACTCATTCAAAGGAAGTGAAGGAAAGCTCATAAAAGGAGGAAATGGGTGCCAAAAATGTTGATATTGGAAAAGAAGAAGAAGATTTAGAAAAAGAAAGTCCTTTGACAAAGATGTATCCAATGATGTGTTCATTAAACCAAACAACTCAGCTCTTAAAGCCTTCCCTAAAGAAATAGAAGAAAAGAATGAGGAAAATGAAGACTATAGTTTCCCAGTTGCCAATTCAGTCAATTTGAATGAGGTTAATGTGAAACTATTGTACGATGGTCTTAAAGAAATCAATATTCATCCTCCTGTGGGCATGCTCCAAACTGTATATGTTATTTCCATGTACACCTTCCAAATGGAGCAATGGACTTTCAATTCTAGATAAAAAAAGTTCAATATTAATTACAGATCCCTTAATACCAAAATGGAGGGAGTTGTGAGTAAGATGAATGAGGGGCTTGAGAATGGCACTACTGGGAATGACTTTGAGAAGAATAATTTGCTACAAGGGTTGGTTAATAGAATTGAGAAACTTAAAAGAAATACCAATACCATGATCAATAATTACCAAAAACATTTGGAGACCTTGGTGGAAAGTATGAATAAACTAGCAGGTAATGTTGATTTGAGCATAGACAAGATAATGGTGTTGGACTTGGATCAACCTAAGGGTACGAATGAATCTATAGGAAAGAAAACAAGTAGAGCTTCAACAAGAAAGTAGAAGAGCAATAATGATGATTTCATCAAAGAGTATGTCAAAGTAGTCATGGAAAAGATCAAGGAAAATTAGGATGAGTTGGCTCTTGAGCTAACCTATTGATGGGTTTGTTATCAAGTCTTTTAGTTTCATGGCCTTTTGTGTCACCAATTTAGGCTTGTCATTTAATTTTAGCATTGTTCTTGTCTTTGTTTAATTTTATTTTCTAATAGTATTAATATTATTAAATATAATTTTATATCCACAAATGATATCAATTATAATTATTTATGTCTTATAGTAATTATTTACCATAACAAATTATACATGTAACAAAATTATCATAATCAATTATATTAGTAAGTAATTAATTACCTTTATTTACATATAAATGAATAACATCAATATATATATTTTTTCATATAAAATTATTTTAATTTATTATATCTAACAAAATTTTATAACAAATTCAAATACAATCTATTGACAATTTATGAACTAAGGTATACTTTATGTAGTATATAAAATTTATTATCAAATAATAAAACTTTAAAAAGATTTTAATTATTTAAAAATAATTATGTGTAACCTGTTTAAACTAATATAATTCAAATACAATCTATTGACAATTTATGAACTAAGATATAATTATTTAGTATATAAAATTTATAATAAAATAACAAAATTTTAAAAAGATTTAAATTATATATCTGTGTGTGTGTGTGCACGCACGCGTGCGTGTGCATGTGCATGTGTACATGTGCATGTGCATGTGCGTGTGTGTGTGCATGTGCGTGTGCGTGTGCGTGTGTGTAATCTTTTAAATTAATATAATTTCAGGACAAAATGAATACAATAGTACTAGCTTAAATTAACCTCCAATTTTTCTCAACTTTTGAAAAAAAAACTACACAAGTTCAACAATTAACAATTGTCAAATGACCCCAATATAAATTTTATAAAATATCTAAAAATAAGCCATGGTCAATCTTCGTATTTGTTTTGGATATGGCTCCAAGTTTAGCACTCTACATTGTCAGAAATCCTGTGTTTGTAGAATGAAATTGCAACAATAAAATATTAACAATGATTAAAGCAGCATTGTTGAGTACATGTGTAGAAAAGTTTCATATGCAAATTGCGGGGATGCCTCTATATATTTGGATTCTGTATTCATGGAGCACTCAAAATAAATTTTTTAGTTTGTTTACTTGGAAGTATGAGTTTGGGACTGTGTGTATGAGACTTTGTGGTTGAAGATGTAAGTGTTGCAATCATGTTTTTAATTAGATCATTAGACCTGCATTGTCATTGTTTGAGAAAAAAATGCAACTCTGGTGGTCTAATGAAGACATGGTTTCTTCATCTACATATATGGAGGTTAATTAAGTACAAAGCCTAAGAAATTTCAATCTACATAATATGAACAATAGTTATATTTCTTTCATTTTGGTAACTTTTATCAATAGTGCAGTTAAGAGTTTTAATAGGCATCTTATCAATTTGTTAGCATTTATCAAGTCTAAAATTAGAATATTTGAAAGTTTGAGAACTCGAGTTTATGATTTTTTATACCAACAATCAACATTTTTATCAGTAGTATTCTTTTTTCAAATAGGCTTTTATGGGTGTTCTTTTTAAAATTAAGAGTTTTCAAGAGAGATAACTTCATGAAATGTGTGCTAATAACTATGTTTAATATTGGAAGTTCTAAAATAGTGAGAAGTCATTGTAATGATATTTTTATGAATCTTCAATACTTAAAAGTTTAGAATGATTTCTACAATCAATAATTATGTGATTTCTACAATCAATGATAATGAGATTCCCATAATCAATGATAATCATCTGCAATAGTCTCTAGATTTGATCATGCTGAATATTTTTACATGGAAGTTTTAAATAACACATTGAAATCCATCATCATGTCTGAAAAATATCTTAAGGGAGCACCAGGAAAAATGAATAAGAGAACAAATGATTATCATGGATTGTGGAAATCTCTTTTCTTAGATTGGAAATCTTGATAGGAAGGAACTTGGTTTTAAATCTAAACAATTAGAAATATTGAGAATCATGCTTATTAAGAAAACTGCAGATCTAAACTTGTTTAAGTTTGCAATTTTATCCATTTTCCCTATCCTCTATATAGTCTAATTTAAAAATTCTTATAGAAAAATATATCTCTTGTTAAAATTATTGATAAATGACATATAAATAAATTATCTTTTTATGTTAGTGTTGACTTCTTTAACTTTGTTCATTTTTACTTATACTCTACATAGTCTAATATAGACATATATAAAATTCTAGAAAATTGTCTATTAAGATTTATAAATAACATATATCATTAAAGCCTTTTATACTGATTAGAATTTTTCTTTAATTTCTAAACAAGATTGTAATATATTAAGATTGTAATTTTTTTTACTCTTGTGTTGTAGGCTCTTTCCTAATTCTAAAATATCTTAATTTAACTTCTAAAAAAGTATTTTAATTCTTATATATAGTAAAGATTTAATATAAATTTTCTATTATATTCTAGAATCTTCTTGTTTTGATGAATATTTTCTATTTTACTAAGTAGTTTTCATCTCTATGTTTCTAAGGACACTATTTAAAGAGTTAGTTTCCACTATGTTTTAGAATTTTCTTATTTTGATGAATATTGTATTTGTTTTGTAGGATATTATAGTAATTTTGTAGATATTTCTACTATGTAGTTTGTAGATTGGTTGTACTATCTTGGTTATCACTGATTAATGTGAATCATGAATGGAAGAAGAATATTGTAGCATCCTATGTAATATAAATTATTAAGTTAATTACTAAAACATTGTATTGTACCATTTAATTTAATAGACTTGTGTATTTATTTCATAATCTATGCTTATTTAAAATCTATCCACCTTATGCAATTTATGCATCAAGATTTTCTATAGTGATTTATCTCATTTGAATATTCATACTACAAAATCAAGAAGCTTGTAATAATTTTTTTAATGCAAATCTAGTCTAATTTTTTATGAAAAATCAAGAAGTGCAGATCCTTAAAATGATCTATCAATGTTCTAATGTATTTTCAAACAATTATTTTATTGGCCACTAATTTCAACTAGTTCTTTATAATTAAGCTGATAGGCTTATTACTATGAGACTTGGCGGTGTCAGATGCTATGAAATGCCAAAACTCTCATAAAATTTATTGTAGTAGAGACAAATGAAACAAATGCTTGCTCCCATGAAATAGAGATAATCCAAAACAAGCACATAGAGAAATTAGTTATGTTATATTGATTCAAACATAAAATACTATTTTTCTACATATTCCTTTGTTGAACAACCAACTGCCCATTTTTTAAAAGTAAGCTATGTTCTTCTCATATATTACTACCGTAAAATAGGGTATGTGCAGGATCACAGAGTACCAAACTATGGCCTTAAGTGGCAATGAAAAATCAGCAAATCAGGGTTATGTCAACTTGACACATAATTTTAAAGTGGTTATGGACTTTATATCAAAAAGTTGTAAGAAAATAATCTGTAGGAAATTGAATGTAGTTTATAAACTACTAGACCTTATCTAGAGAACACATGACCTATGACCCCCTTCGACACATATTAACAATTCTAATATGTCCCTAGGGGTCCTAAGACCCCTAGGGACATATGTCGTCCTGGAATGGGTTGAATGGGGTCATAGGGTGAACGATTCTCATATATCCCTAGGGGTTTGAGGACCCCTATGGACATATCTCATCATGTAATGGGTCGAAGGGGGTCATGGGTCACCCTATGACCCCCTTTGACCCATATGAATGATTCTAATATGTCCATGGGGTCCTAGGACCCCTAGGGACATATGTCATCATGGAGTGGGTTGAAAGGGGTCATAGGTCAACCTATGATCCCATTCCACCCATATGAAAGATTCTAATATGTCCCTAGGGATCCCAGGACCCCTAAAGACATATGTCATCTCGGAATGGGTCGAAAGGGGTCATAGGTCACCCTATGACCCCCTTCAACCCATATGAATAATTCTAATATGTCCCTAGGGATCTTAGGAGCCCTAGAGACATATGTCATCATATAATGGGTCAGAAGGGATCATAGGTCACCCTATGACCCCCTTCGACCCATATGAACAATTCACATATGTCCCTACAAGTCCTAGGACCCATAGGGACATATGTCATCATGTAATTGGTCAAAAGGGGTTATAGGTCACCCTATGACCCCCTTCACCCATATGAATGATTCTAATATGTCCCTAGGGGTCCTAAGACACTTAGGGACATATGTCATCATGTAATGGGTTGAAGGGGACCTATGACTGACCCCTAGGGACATATTAGAAATGTTCATATGAGCCAAAGGCCCTTTGTCCCATTACATGATGACATATCATTCATATGGGTCAAAGGGGGTCATAGGTCAACCAATATGAATGATTCTAACATGTCCCTAGGGGTCCTAGGACCCCTAGGGACATATGTCATCATGTAATGGGTCTATGACCCCCTTCAATCCATATGAATGATTCACATATGTCCCTAGGGGTCCTAGGACCCCTAGCAACATATGTCATCATCTAATAGGTTGAAAGGGGTCATAGGTCACCCTATGACACCCTTCAATCCATATGAACAATTCAAATATGTCCATCATGGAATGTGTCAAAGGGGGTCATAGGTCACCCTATGAACCCCTTTGACCCCCTTCAACCCATATGAACAATTCTAATATGTCCCTAGGATTTCTAAGACCCCTGGGGACATATGTCATCATGGAATGTGAGGTCACCCTATGACCCCCTTTGACCCATTACATGACGAGATATCATTCATATGGGTTGAAAGGGGTCATAGATCACCCTATGACCCCTTTGACCCATATGAACGATTCTAATATGTCCCTAGGGATCCTAGGACCCCTAGGGACATATGTCGTCATGTAATGGTCAAAGGTGACCTATGACCCCCTTCAACCCATATGAACAATTCTAATATGTCCCTAGGGGTCCTAGGACCCCTAGGGACTTATGTCATCATTTAATGGGTCGAGAGACCTATGACCCATTAATGTAATGTGTCGAAGGGGATCATAGGTCATCCTATGAGCCCCTTTGACCCATATGAACGATTCTAATATGTCCCTAGGGTTCCTAGGACTCCTAAGGACATATGTTGTCATGGAATGTGTCGAAGTGACCTATGACCCCCTTTGACCCATATGAATGATTCTAATTTGTCCCTAGGGGTCCTAGGACCCCTAGGGACATATGTTATCATATAATGGGTTGAAGGGGTTCATAGGTCACCCTATGACCCTCTTCGACCCATATGAACAATTCTAATATGTCCCTAGGGGTCCTAGGACCCCTAGGGATATATGTCATCATGGAATGGGTCAAAAGGGTTCATAGGTCATCGCATGACCTCGTTCAACCCATATGAACAATTCTAATATGTCCCTAGGGTTCCTAGGACCCCTAAAGACATATGTCATCATGGAATGTGTCGAATGGGTTCATAGGTCAACCTATGACCCCTTTCAACCCATACGAACGATTCTAATATGTCCCTAGGGGTCCTAGGACCCCTTGAGACATATGTCATCATGGAATGTGTCGAACAGGGTCATAGGTGTTCAACCCATATGAATGATTCTAATATATCCCTAGGGGTCCTAGGACCCCTATGGACATATATATATATATATATATATATATATATATATATATATATATATATATATATATATATATATATATATATATATATATATATATATATATATATATATAAAATCTATAGATTATAATAATAATAACATAATATATGATTATATATTAATAACATAGGTCATAATAATAATAATATATATTAATAACACACACACACACATATAATCTATTTCATTATTATATTTGATAAAAATATAGTAAAAATAATAATAATATAATATTAGAGTATATATTATATTAATAAATGTTGCTAATTAGATCTTAAAAATAACCAAAAAAAATGGCAAAAAATAGCAGGTAGATAAAATAAAGCAAATATAGGAATCCTTATAGAGCAAAAAATAAACGTTTCCTGACATAACCAAGTAGGCGTGCAAAATAATGCAAAAGGGTTAATGCAAACTGCAAGGTGTTAACAAGCCCACAAAAATCTTTCTCCCAGCACTATGCAAATAATAGCATTGCAAATAAGGCACAATATGTTCTAGAATCTTGGAACCCTTTTTCCATCCTCACTGAATTAGACAAGCAGAAGAATTGGAATCAAGAGCCACACATTAATGGATTTTCCATAACAGCTTCATACGGTGGAATCATCCAAAACATTCCTCAAGACCATAATATGTATAAGCCAAATACCATTTTTATAGTGGAAAGCCTAAATCATCAGATTAGGGTTTTTAACTTGAGCAAATACGTCATCTCAAGCTATAACAGCCCTAGTCTAATGGATGAATCTAGGGTTTCCCAAATTCCTTTGGAAAAATAGGATGTGCCCAAGATTGCTACTCCAGAGCCATACATTCCACCATTCCAGAGAATGACTAAGAAAAGTAGAAAGGATATGGCAAAATCCCCCAAAAACTAGATCCATTACAAAGACCCAATAGACACAATTTTGATTCAAAGCAAGGAAAGCGAGGAAGCATGGATGGAGTGCAAAAACCTAGGTATCTTTGCAATCTAGACCGGATCTAGAAAAGTATTTTTTTTTATGTCTAACTGGTTGGAAGAAAATTGCCGAGGTTAGGTAAGTATTTCTGACTTTGGAGAAAATGTTTTATATCTGAATTATTTTGATAAGTCTATTACAGATGAGTTAATTAAAGTTTTTGAATGTTTTTTTAATGGTCACAAAAATTTAAATTATCAGATACAAATTTTGAGTGTCCTATTTGGTTTTGTATCTGATCTCAACCCCCAGAATTAAATTAGATTGAAACTCTTAAACAAATTGGGGATGCATTAGGAGAATTTGTGGGAATTGATGCTTCTTTCGAATCTAATAATAATGTTAAACTATTAATAAATACCAAATTTAATCAAGAATCCATTATTCTTAAAAAGGTTAAGATAAAAAGGGTAGAGTATGAGCTTTCTCTACACAAATACAAGGATGAAATTTCAGAGATTATCAAAATAGAGGATCATAACAGTTTGAGTCTTCAAAACCTTCCTCTCACTTCATATTTCTGAATCTATTTCCCTACTATTTAGTGATTAAGAAATAAGTTGGGGAACCATTTTGAAAACTTTGAATCATACTCATAGCCTGAAGACAAAGATAAGGTACAGCCAGATTTCAGGTTTTCAAAGGATGGGACTTAGTTAAAGGATATTGGTAAAACTGAGCAAACAGACAAAGTGAAATCAATCATAGTAAATAAAATTGTCTCGGCATTAGATCAAGATCATGGAAAAGTGAAATCCAAAAAGAAGAAGAATGCTTCTGAAGCCTTGACATAGAGACTATAGTCACAGGAAAAAAGGAAGTCTATTACCAAAAAGGATTTGGATAATGAAAAATAGGGCCCATTGGCAGGTAAAAACAAGGGAGCTATAACATATCATTTAGCTAGGATGGATCAAGCTTGAGAAATGGAACAAAGCAGGGAAACACAATTCGAGACATTCAAGATGGATGTTGGTACATTTGATAGAGGGAGAGTCAAAGATAGGTCTATTGGAGATGTAGAAAAAATTGTTTTAACTAAGGCAGAAAATGACTTACTGTTCACTTCACAAGTAGAAGTAGATAAGGATAATGCTTCACCAAAGATCAGACAGGTGCTTCCATGGTAGGCTCAAGATGAAGATGTGATGGTGGAGGAATCATCCCCTAAAGAAAAAAGAGTTAAATTATAATAGAAAGATCAATGATAGAAAGTTACACAATCAAATGTGTCAAGTGACATTGACCCAAGTTATACATCAATAGATAATTCAACTAAATCCCAAACACACATGTCGACCAAAGGGTCTAAGTTGGATGCATAATAGCTAAGTTTATGCCAAACACCATATCAACTAGGAGTAAAATAGATAGCTCAAGATGACCACATCATTGAGCATTATTCATTGACCAAGTTGACTAACTAAAATGAGTCATTATCTTTCTACAAAGTAGAAGTCACATGCATGGCGAATCATCACATATACATAACACCAATGCAAAATATTATCAAAAGTAGATAAAAAAGAGGGATCTATACATACCGTTTTGTATTCTCATAGGAAGACCGCATTTTCATACTCTTGCCACATAGGCCAAAAATTTAAGTTAGGTTATTCATAAGTCAACTACACCTAGTTGAATCAACAAGTGGATACAATATCTTCGAATTAATTATAAAACTTCATTCTTCTTTCCAACTTACATGTCAAAATGATAGGTGCAGTAATCATTACATTTCATAAGCCAATTATCAACCAAATTTTTGAACACAACATATCATCACATGAATATGACATACATGAATATACTAAAGAAGTTGATCGACATGTCAAACTTGATGTAGGAACCATGTCCTACTGAACAATTTCCACATCAACTATTGCAAAAAACACAAAAATAATCATGAAAAATAATAGTTTGAATAGTTAACATCTATTTCATTACCATAATCAAGGATTAACAAATAATTATCCATTTAAGAATGTAACATATGACATTATCCAATGATGTTGACCTTCATGTCATCCATCCATCAAAATGCATGAGTTAATAAATACACGAAATATAATTTAAAGCATCATACCTCAATGGGCATCATAGAAAATTGTCAACTTACATGTCGAACATGGAACAATAAGCACATCATATAAGTGCAATGCCATCTACCATATGATCAACACCATTAATTTAATCATCTAGGTATACTCACCAATCACCTACAAGGACCAATAAATCCAATGTTTATAAATTCAGTGACATTAGGCCCTCAAGCCCATATTGTCATCATAGTGTGCTTAACCAACATATAAGCATAAGTTGTGATGTGTGGCCTTCATGCCATTGCATCATCACATAAAACATGGTTTAGGTGCTTTCCTAGCCAACCATGAAGCCTTACACTTCCTTGGGATATTGCCTAACTCATAGAATACCCAACCCTGTAATGCCCAATTATTACCAATAAGCATTTCCTTGGGATCCTACCTAACTCATAGAATTACCCAACCTAGAAATACCCTAGTAATAAAAAAGGTACTTTCTTGGGATCCCACCTAACACATAGAATTCTGAATTATGGAATGTTTGTATAGTACCAAAGACAAGATCTATCTAGTGTAGCCATGAAACAAACTACTTCCCACATATGTCCAAGTAGCCATAATCATAGATGTGGCAGGGAGATGAAACATGGGCAAGCATATTAAATAAATATATGCACATAGCTTTGGCCAAAGCATTTTGTAGTGCTAGTATTACACTAGCAGGTAGAGTGGAAAATGAAAGCATCGCTTCTACCCTTTCCTGTTTGTCCAGATTCAGCACCCACACTAGAAGGTAAGCTTTCCAAAATAAAACAAAAAAGAAAAAGGAAGAATGGCATGTTCTTTACAATCTACTCCTTTCAACATTGTATCAATGTTCCATACTAAACATGATAGATGACATCACTTTCAAACCACATGACTAGCATCATCAAAATATGAAAACACACCTTAGCTACCTCAAGATCAAAGAAATCTTGAAAAAAAGATTCATAATTCTCAAGTCAAAGTCCAAAAATGAGATACCAAACCAAAATAAAAGTGAACAAGACTCATAGTAAATCGTTCACAGAATTGGTGGCTTGATGGTCACAAAGAACATAAAATTTCAAGTTAGTCCTTCATCACACCCAAGTTCATGAAATTGAACATAATAAAATGAAAACTCAATTCACTTAAAGCACAATGACTCGCACTAGTCACCAAGAGGGATTAGATGATTAGAAACACCTTGCATCCAAAGTTCGCTAAGAACATAACCAAACTTCACATGTAATTTATCTTGATAATCCCACATTTCTAAATATATAATGGAACATGCAATAGTTTTGTAAATGAAATCTATGTTCTTCCTACTTATCATATTAGGTTACTCAATAAACCTCATGAGTCTGGCATAAAATAGAGATAAATTCTTGCACCACATGTGCATCACATGTCATTTATACAATAAAAAGAGATGACTCACTAGATCAATAGTTATTAGAGATTGGCAACTTCTTTGCATCACACATGCAAATAAATAAAAACTTCAAGTATAATACAACAATATGCATATTATACCATCACATAATTTAAATTATATAGTTATAACCATATGAGATACACAAATTACCAATTCATTCCATAAACTTTCCATTTTGACTATCTTTATAAGAAAGCAATTTCCAACCCAAAATCTTGACATGCATGAGGAGCATCTTATTCTTCTATGTCAAAGTAAGCATACCTAGAAGACACACCATGCAAACCATTTCATCAACCCATAAAATAGAGTTTAATCTAGTTGACTTACAGTTGTCTGTCTAGCATAGTGAACTTAAGGCCCAAGTATGGAACCAAGTATTAGAATATGAAAAGATTGATAACCCAGAAAACTAGTGCAAAGAATAGATATCTATACTATGAGTGCAAATGATACAAAATCAAAATAGAAATCTATAGTTAATCTCTAAGAGAGTAATGCAAATGGTGGAAGAAAAATAACATTAAGAGGATGCAAAAGAAATTGATCAAAAATACAAGCCAGGTAGGATGCTTATATAGACTAGGAAGAGGGAGGAGGTGGCAACACTGACCAATGAGAAGCAACCATCTATTGGACTAAAGATAGAAAATTATCTTCCAAAGATAGCTAATGGATGCTCACATGTAGGAAGGTGACACCCTGCAACCACTTTCTAAATAATACATGCTTTATTAACATAAGAAAGATTATTAAAAGTGTAGAAAAAACCTAGCAATATAGGGAAAAATAACCCAATAAGAAATTTTAAAAAATTACACTAACACTCCCCATAAGTGAAGCTTAGGTGGATGTAGAAATGGGTCTGGGAAAGTCAAGCCTGATGAGGTACCCATGTACATAAAAGTCCCCCAAAAGAGAGACAAAAGAGACTCCCCAAAAAAAACAATGAATCTGAGTGAGAGGAAGAGGCCCCTCCCAAAAGATTAAGCATCTCGCACCCCCAACAAAGCTTGCAAATTTTGTCCAATACATCCACTTACATCAAACAAGTTTTCTTCCCTTAGGAAGAGGGACAAGATCCCAAGTGTGCTTCCTCATCAAGGAACATACTCTTCCTGTATAGTTGTATCTCACTCAAGAATACCAGAAGCCTCATGAAAGGACTGTGGATTTGAGGCAGTAGCAATGAAGACATGTGGAGCATCTTAAAATTGTGAATGAGTCTGCCTAGTGTCTGATGGATTCCCAACCCAATCACCTGCATACTACAAGGTCTGTCTAACCCAAAGTGGACCAGAAGATGGAGAATTTGGAGGAGAATCATCAACTTGTGAATGATGACTAGGAGAGGAAGGAGGTGAGTCCTCTAAATCACTCTTTGCATCAGAAGTGGAGGTAGAAGACTACTCAAGTGAATTTGACTCATTAGAAGATTTGTCATGTATTCCAAGTGACTCCAATGTCAAAGTAGAAGACAACCCTATGACCATGCTCTCTTGGTTAAGCTAATGCAATTAGTGGAAGTTAAGATGGCCAAACTGCTTGTGCCATAATTTACTCACACCATTAGAGTGAGTGAGAAAAATAGTCAAAGGTGGATCAGGAATAAAGTGAGAAAACAAATAGAGTCATGACTGATGATTTTCTCTCCCATTTGCAACTATAGAATTAATGTGCAACTCACATATCTCCACTAAATCAGGAGTGAACTCAATTGGCTTGCCTGAACTTGTGTGAGAGATCTAGTATACCGATAGGAGATTAGTTGACAATGAGGGTACATAAAGAATATCATAAAAAATGCCATCCCCCACATCAAAAGACCCTCTCCCACACACCTCAATAGGAGTGTCATCACCCATCAGAATAGAAGGCATAGTACATAGCTCCAAGGATGCAAGTTCTTCCATAGATGAAGCCATGTGGTACAAAGCACCTAAATCAAGAACCTAAGTGGATGGTGAGGAACCAACTGCAGAAAGGGCCTTGCCCTTTCCCCTTTCTATTTTCTTTTGCCTTGTTAGAACCTTCATTCAAACTTTGTTTGATAGACTCACGAACACTAATATTATTCTTCTCAAGAATGTGTGTCAAGCGATCAATTTGTTTCTTCAAACATTTATGTTCATGACGACTAGGTCTTTTATAATAGGTACATTGGAGCTTTTCTTTCTTAGGCTTATTGCCCTTGGATGATGGTCTATCAATAGTTGATTTTGAAGAAACCAGTATTTGATCCTTCTTCTCCTTGATATTCTTTTATTTTTTATCCTTGCTATTGTTGTTACTACTTTGTCCTTGTTGTTCTTTTGTGCCTTGGTTGGTAGCTAGGGCATGTGACTTAGAGGACTTAAGAGTTCCCATCTGGATTAGCTTGTCCTATTCTTGAGTGACATTGATAGAAAAGTCATCTAAATATGGCATGGTGAATTGAGTACTAAGTGCACCCTTAGTAGCATAGAAGGTAGAGAAAAACACAGAATATTCTAAACTTAGCTTAGAAAGAATACTAAGAATTCGTTGTTCATCTTTCTTTTCAATTCCACATTGTTTTAACTATAGCGTTAATGACTTCAATTTAGTGAAGAAATCCTAGATTGTGTTGAAATTGCTTGGACTTAAACTAATTAGTTTAGTTTCCAACATATGACCCCTCATTAAATCTTGTGTGCTAAATAGTGTTTCTAGCTTTAACCATATTTCATTTGGTGTATTCAAAGATTCAATGTGAAATAAAAAATCTACAGAAAGAAAATAACACAATGTTTCATATGCCTCATCACATTTGTTAAACCACATAGGCTTATCTTCATTATTATCAGGTTTAGTTTCAAGTCCCATAGTTATCCTATTTAATCCAACTTTTCTCAAGTGAATTTTCATGCGTAATTTCCACTCAAACTAATTGTATGGAGTTAGGATGGGTATATTTGTTTGATCCATGATGAAGAAATTCAGAGAAAAAATGCCAAAAAAAGAGAACCCAACCACGAAAATGCCCCCCCCCTTTTTACTCAATCAAAGAACCCCCCCAAAGAAATATGATTTGGCACTTTGCTTTAGTACATTTATAACTACCACTAGAAAAAAATACTTAGGGATCTTGATTTCAATGCATTACAAAACCTCATGAAGAGAATCTGCTAAAAGTGAAACTTGGGCACAATAATCAAGGAAACAAATAGCTCCACTGCGATCTACTAAAAATGTCATGCACTTTCAAAAAATGAATCACCTCAATATGAGGTCGTATGAGAACGTTATGATCCTCCGAAGTTTCTAGAATGAGAACCATGCACAGTCATGGATGAGACTCTAAAATTTCTAAACAATTTATCCATAAAAATAAAAAAAATAACTCCACTAGTGGATAGAGCACAAAAAAATAGCCACGGTCATAAGAAGAATCATCAAAGTCAAAGTCCATATGAGAAAGAATGAGGCATTTGAATACTGCATTCAAATCTATGACTGCCAACAAATAAGGGTATGGCTATAGCTTTCCATGCTTGATTATGCAAAATATACAACTTGTATGCAAAAACTAAAAGATACCCAAATAGTTTTTCAGTGCTGCAAACAAAACCTAGAAAGCATTTTTCTTGTTTATGTAAAAAAGATGTAGTTGTAGTGTAAATTATACATCTTTAACAATAAAAAAATGGCTCTAGAAACCAAGAAATGAGCCTAGCAACCAAAAGATGACATGGAAATGTTGAACCAGCTTCCTAAGTCCACCAATGGAATGTTGGAACTTACAATACTGATTGAAAACTTCAAACATGCAAGTTGGTTGTCAGATTTAAGATTGAAACCCTAGTGATTAAAATTGTTTTTGTCAAACAATTTCTGATTCTCAAGATTATCCAAAGCCGAAAGAGAAGAGCATACTTTTTTTTTTCAAAAAACTATAATAAGATTTATTAGCACCCCCCTCACCCTGAATCTCTCAAATAAGGAAACTAAAATCTACTCTTGCACATAGAAAAGCTTTGATACCATGTTAGAATCTGAAAAGATCGATACCCCAGAAAACTAGCGCAAAGAATAGATATCTAAACAATGAATTCAAATGATACAAAATTAAAATAACAACATAGAGTTAGCCTCCAAGAGAGTAATGCAAATACTAGAAGCAAAATAACATTAAGAGGACACAAAAGAAATTGATCACCAATACAAGCTAGGTAGCATGCTTATATAGGCTAGGAAGAGGGAGGAGGTGGCAACATCGACCAATGAGGATCAATCATCTATCGGACTAAAGATAGCAAAGTATCTTCCTAAGATAGCTAATGGATGCTCACATGTAGGATGGTGACACCTCACAATCATTTCTAAATAAGACATGTTTTATTAACCTAGGCAAGATTATTAAAAGTGTAGGAAAAACCTAGCAATATGGGAAAAAATAAATAACCCACTAGGAAATTAAAAAACTACACTAACACTAAGAGCTCTAATACCATATGCAAAGACTGTCCTTGCAAAACAAAGGCCACATTAGCAATCTCCAATAAATGCAAAAAAATCAACATGAGTCAAGGTTTTTAGAAATATTGACCACTCAATAGTAGTTGATTAACTATCATTAACTTTAACATAAATGATACATATACATATATGCTCAAATCTAAAAGAATTATAATTTTGCTACCAGAATACCATGGTGTACTGATTATGTCAACCATTTCAACAGAAGCTTCAGAACTTGCCTAAGAACACAAGGGGGAGAATATTGTAGGAGTGCTTTTCCACCCTACCATGAAGCTCTTAAGCTTCCCTAGAATCTTTATTGACATGAAAGATACCCAACCTGGCATCGAGGAAAGCTAACCAAGAAAAACTACAAGCAACATTAGAATTATGCGGTAAAAATATATCATCTCTTAAACCATTTGTAATCACTCAGACACTCAAAATCACATATTTAGATAAGGATCCATCTTATGATAATCAAAATAAATTAATCATCCTTGTTTTCAATTCACATCACCACCTTCATAAATGCATGTGAAATATTTAAGTAATCATTATAAGTAGGTCATAAAGTGGTATCATCAGCAATGTCACATAAAAACCATCCCATAATCAAAACAATGTTTTTTCAATGTTTACATAAAAGCATATCATCATCAAATCATATGTCCAACCAATATGGTAATTTGGATGAAGGATACAATGATCACATAATCAGATACATGAAAGCATTATCTTATTAAAATTTCTACAACATATTATTTTTAGCATTTTCATGAATTGATCAGAGTATAGAAAAAAAAGGTTAATCAAACAATACCTTAAAATTTTTAACTCAGAAGTAATATTAATTCAAGAATCAAATATAAACCAGGCAGAAATTTTTAAATTAAACAAGATGTTAGGTATATGGGATTCTCTCTTCCTAGAGGCAAATGGTGCTTCCGGCAGCCTAGGTTTTATTTAGAATCCCAAGAAAGTAGGCTTACTGTCATTAAAAAATAATATTAATTGGATGTGTGTCAGAGTATAGAGCCTTAAATCAGACTTGAAATTTATTTTTATTAACGTTTATGCCCCGAACAGCCCCTTAGGGCAAAAGGTTGTTTTGAATGAATTAAGTTCAGTATTTCTTAATTTTAAAGAGAGTCTCATTATAATGGGGTTGGGGTGATTTTAATACCATCATTAGTTTGAATGAAAAAGTAGGAGGGATGGAACATCTAGCCCTCCCATCACTTGAATTCAAGGTATCGATTGATAAATATTATATTGTAGACATTCCTATAAATAATGGAACTTTCACATGGAATAATAGAAGAAAGGATGTAGACTACATTGTGGAAAAGTTGGATAGGTTCTTCATCCTAGGTAATATCACAAAGCATAATAAAAAAATTCAATCCTTCATATTGCCATATGCAGGATCAGATCATTTCTTTGTATGTGCTGAGTTCTCTGAACCATCTAAACCAATTAGGAATCCATTTAAATGTGAAAAGATGTGGTTTCAAGACCCAAAATTTTTGGAGCTAATTAGGATTTGGTGGACACAAGCAAGCTTTGAAGGATGTAAGATGTTTGATTTTATTTCTAAGTTAAAATTTTTAAAAGAAAATATCCTAAGGTGGAATAGAGAATATTTTAATAACATCTTTAGAGAAAAGCTGGAAATTGAAGGAAAATTAAAGAATTTAAACCAGTAAATTATAGTATGGTATGAATAGTGAAAGCTATATGTTAGAAAAATAGTTACTTGCGAAACAGGAAGACATCCTACCCAAAGAAGAAATATTTTGGAGGAAAAAATCTAGGGATAAATGGTTGGATGAAGGAGATCGTAACACAAAATATTTTCATAACTCAACCATTTATAACAAATGCTTAAACAAAATCTCTAGTATCACTAACTCCATGGGTGAGCATACAGAGAACCAACAAGAAATAACAGATACGTTAGTATCCCATTTTAAGGAATTATTAAATAACTTAGAAGGATCAAATAGGGAGGCACAAGCAAGACTGCTCAAAGTGATCCCTAGATTGATTACACTGGAAGATAATAAATGTTTAAACAAACCAATTACCCTAGATGAGGTTCGGTCTACAGTCTTCGATATGAATCTAGATAAATCCCCAAGGCCAGATGATTTTTAGGCCTTCTTCTTTCAAAAATGTTGGGACATTTTTGGGGAAGACCTCTACAAAGAAATTGAAGCTTCTAGGAATGGAGGGTCTTTGCTGGCTGAGATTAATTACTCCATTATCACCCTAATTCCTAAAAAGGAGGGGCCAAAACACCTTGGAGACTTTCATCCTATTGCTTTATGCAATACAATATACAAAAATTTTGCCAAAATTCTAGCTAACAAGCTAAAAGGCTTCTTGCCCAAATTGATCTCCGAAGAGCAGATAGGATACATTCCAGGAAGATCTATCTTGGATGGTATTTTAACAATCCAAGAAACTATCCACTCGGCATCCAAAGAAAAAGAAGCATGCATGTTCATGAAGCTAGATATTAAAAAAGCCTATGATATGGTTGACTAGCATTTTCTCTGTAAGATCCTTGAAGCTTTTGGCTTCTCCCACTAATGGATTAATCTAATCTTCAAGTTTATCTCTACTCCAAAGATCTACATTCTAATCAATGGAACACCTGAAGGTTTTTTTTAAGTTTCTAGGGGCATTAGACAAGGAGACCCTTTATCTCCTTCCCTCTTTATTATTATGAGAAAAGCATTTGGTAGAGTAGTTTCAGATGCATACCTAAAGAAGAAGATCACATGTATTATTGTCACTAGAAAACTCCCTAATATAACTCATCAACAATATGCAGATGATACTATTTTTCCTGGTAAGAGCTCTGTCCATGAGGCCTTGGGTTTTAAAAATATCTTACAAGCCTACATGGATGCTTCAAGACAGAAGGTCAATAATGATAAATCCAAAATATACTTCCTAAATACCAATTCAAAAGTGGAAAATTAGATATGTGGGATTATGGGCTTTAAAAAGGGGCTCTTTGCTTGTAGACACCTGGGAATTTCTCTAGAAAAGGGTTTGAGACATAGTGGAGTGTGGATGGACATGCTTGAGAAGGTAGATAAGTAGATATGAAGCTAGAAAGACAAGTGGCTAACTAAGGCTAGCAAGACTACTAAGATCAGGTCAGTTCTTTCAACCATTCCAATATTTCCTATGGCCTATCTACCTTTATCAAATTGGGTGTCTACAAAATTTGAATCTAAACTACGAAACTTTTTGTGCAAAGACAAAGAAGATGATAAGAAAGTAGCTCTAATTAAATGGGAAAACTTATGCAAACTTAAAGAGTTTGGAGGCCTGGGAATAAAAAAACTTTAGTGTCAAAATGAAGCAATGGGTGCAAAACTTATTTGGAGGTTATATAAAGAACATGATCACAAATGGGCCAAGATATATTACAATAAATATCTTGACTCGACACATCCGACCTCTCTTTTTAGGATGAAAAGTTTACCTAAAGGATCAGAGTGTTGGAATTTTATGGCTAATTTTTGAAAACTAATTAGTAAATTTTAAACCTAGGATGTGGGTTTGGGGGACAAAGCTTTGTTCTAGGAAGACTCATGGGACAGGCAACCCCCGATCCAACTTTTCCCCCATCATGAAACCCTTAAACATAAATTGACATCTTTATGGGGTGACAAGGTCAAGGATTATAAATTTAAGGTTCTCTCGGATGGGGTACCTCAATGGAGATGGCGCTTAGTTGAGAACTTAGGTTTAGAACCTAAGTTAGTCAAGGCATTTGAGGAAATTGTGTTCAATAGAAACATCAAGCAATCTAAAAGCTCAAAAAATCTTATTTGGGCTGGTTCTAAGGATGGGATATATAATGTGAAACATGGATATAAAGCTATTGTCCATTCTCAAAGCTAGAATCTTGTTGAGATGCCACTAAAACTATGTTGGGATGCAGCTTGTCTCCTAAAGGCTAGATTCTTTCTATGGCTTTTCTACAAAACAGAGTTTTGATGGCTAATAGATTAGCTAAATATGATATCCTTGGCCCCTCTTAGTGTGTTCTTTGCAAACAAAATAATGAAGATGGGTAAAATCACAAACCTGTGTCACCTTTTATGAAGAAACGTGATATCAAAATGCGATAGTTCAACATTAATGACAAAAAAAATGGTATTTGTGTTTAGAATTTGAAAATGATGTAAACTGATGAAATGTGTAGATTTGGATGAAATTTATGCCTATCATTTTTTTTAATTTTTTTGAGTAAGAATTTATTCATTTCTTTTATTTGAAGTCCCTTTTTTAACTATAAAAAATATAGGGTGTAGTTCCCATAAAAAAAAAAAAATGCAAATCTTCTTTTTTTGTTTTGATTTGAAAATATCTTATAGATGACATGTATATCTAGTGCACAAAAAAAGAAATAATTATTTTTGATCTATATTTTCTTTGTTATAAGTACTCAAAGTTGACCTTCTCAGAAGCCAACAGTTTTTTCCTCCCATCAAAACTTTCCAATCAAATCTACACCTTCTTGAGAAAAAATTACATATTCATGAAGAGGACTCTCTCCTCTAGAGATAAATATAATTTTTTTTTTTTTTTGGTATGATTTACTATTTTTTTCCATTTTTTAAGTGAGCATATTCTGAAATGTTGAAATATTGACTTATAATATTTTGAAATTCTAATATATTATAACTAATCAAAACACTCAAAAATTTATATAATGATGACATTGAATCTAAGATCTATAAAAGGGTATTTTTTATTTTTTAAATAAAATTGAGTTTTGATAGAGAAATGAAATTTGACCAAAACAGGTTTTGATATCACAAACGGTGACACAAATCTGTGCTTTTACCCAGATGTAGATCACTTATTCTATAATTTCCCTTATGCTTTATCATGCTAGGAATGGTTGAGGGCTCGGCTTATGTGGTCCTCCCCTTTGTCGCATTCCCTTATGGACCTTTTATCTTCATGGCCCACGAACTTGGTTCATGGTGTTTATAGTAAGATTTGGAATCTAAGTCCCTCCATTATTGTGTGGGAATTGTGGAAGGAAAGAAATAGTTGCATCTTCTAGGACAAAGAAAAGAGAGTGGATAGATTGATTATCAAGATAGAAGCTACCATAGTGGAAGTGATTAATTCTTACCTCAGGAAATCTTTCATAGAAGAGGGTTCCTTCTCCTTTTGGGATGGACTCATGAAAAAGAACTAGTCTAACCTCATTAATCCAGCATTGGCATATAAGTCAAGTAACAAGGAGGCTTGGGCTAACTGTAAATGGGTTCCTCCTTCGTGTGGATGGTATAAACTAAACTTTGATGGTGCAGCTAGAGGAAATCTGGGGGTGGCTGGCATTGGTTGCATAATTAATGATGACTCTAGTAAGTGGGTTGCAAAGTTTGCCTCGCCTTTATCTCCTACCTCCAATAACCTAGAAAAATTAGAAGCACTGGATAGAAGTCTACAACTTTGTAGCTTTTTAGGTCTATCAAAGATTATCATTGAGGGAGATTCTCAAATAATGCTAAATGAGGTTAGGAAGTGAGAGACTCCAAATTGGGTCCTAAATTCAAAACTTAAGGAGGTTCTTGGGCGGATAGACCTCTTCGAAGATACACAATTTGATCATATTTTTAGAGAGGGTAATAAAAAAGTGGATAGTTTAGCTAACAGAGGAGCTGATGGCAAATCGATTCTAATTTACAATAACCTATGAGTCTCTAGAGATTCACATATAGTGGACACATTTGATTAGCATATATTAGCCAATGGAGGTATAATATACTAGGTGTATAATGATTAGAGGAGATAGTTTTAAGAGTAAAGCTAGTTTTGGTATCATTATCTTATTTCCATATTATTTAAATACCTTAACATATATTGGAAAGGTTTCCTTTTCGCTATCATAGTTGAGTACTATTTTCTCAATTACTTTAGTGACACCTCCATTGTGGCAGTCTAGGCAGAGCCACATTTTATGTTAGTTTGCATCATTAATTTATAATCCTATGAATATTTATTCCTTACCAAGTGTTAATTAATAAGTTTAATGTGAGCACCAGATACCATGATTGTCTCTCACAAATCCTATGGATTTGGTACTCATTGCGAGTCATCTTGACACATTCTAAAATCGGGACAACTTGTAAACAGTGGGCAACAGGTTGGAAGTTTTACTATAAGAATAGTTTTTAAGGGGTGACATATTAGCTCCCATCTGAGAAAATTTCCACAACATAGATGGAGTCAAATGTCCATGTATTCCATAAGACTAAGATTAGAACTATGGCATTCCTAGGAAAGGTCAAACCAGAGAGGTGGAGCCATCTCCTCAATCCAATCAATGACTTAACCCGATTTGCAGTAAGCAGAGCTATAGGTGAGAAATTTTTTTATTATAGTTCCACTTGGAGGACCAATAGTAGCATAATTGGTTCATTTATAGGAATTATGGTGAGGGCAAAGATAGAGCATGAAGACATTATCAAATTATGCTCAGACATCTTCAGTCCTATTTGGCAAAAAGGTTTGGATAAGGTGGTTTTAAGCATTGATGATAAGTTTAGAATCCCTATGCCTGAAAGATATATGAGTTTTCCCCTAGGCACGACAGACCTAGAAATTACTCCTCGTAGACAATCAATTATTATTAGGGAAAGCATGGCTTTCTACAAGGAATGGCCTCGCATGGAAACCTATGTGAAATTCCTTCTTTGGTGGCAGAAAATGAAAATGGATGAGAGAAAGGAGTGGTTTGTTAACTTTCTCAACATGTTTAATTCCTATGTGTAACCAGGAGTCACATTTGAAGACCTAGATGCCTTGGACATTAGCACCATCAAGTCTGAAAAACTAGCAGTGCAAATATCATCAAACTCCGAACCAATTTCAACATGGATGATACAAACAAAAATCCTGAGGTGATTATGGTCACCTAGAAGAAGTAAGTCACAAATAGGTCTATGCTTCTAGGGATAGGGCCATTTATATAAATATATAGGTTATAGGGTTTTAGCATGTCATACTAGGGGTGATTTGTATACATATCTTTGAATACATTAAGATATATGTGAGATCTTGTTTTTGTGTTAACTCTCCTAAATGGAATCACAGACCTCTTACATATTTGATATTATCATGTTTACTATGAATTAGGACCTGGTATAGTGCTTTTATAGTTTTCCCATTTCAAACTCTGTGCAAGTTTTGTATATGATATTTGAATCATTCTATTGTTTATATTATTGCTTGCGATTATATATGTATAGTTTTGTTTGAATCTAGTTTTTAGATTATAACAAAATGTATGACTAAAATCTAATGGTTTCTTCGAGGTGCTCTCTATATCTTTCTAGTATCCAGGTTTCTTTATGATGTTTTCCTATTAACTTGCTTAATAATGTATTTTGGATTCTTTTTTTTGAAAGCTTAAGCAGGATTCCTCCTTCTGCGGCCCTTGTTTCAGATAAGTTATGTCAATTAGGCAAGACTCTATTTTTCAAATGTATTCCTTGGGTATTATAGTATTATGGAAGGATGGGTTATTTGAAGCTATCAGAGGGTTGTATATTAAATCTTTTTTGGCATCCTAGTTTGTGTTATGTATTAGTTTTTCTCACAGGTACAAGTTTTCATCAATTTAGCTTTTCTTCTTTCCATTTCTACTTTCTTAGTTTGAAGTATTTTAGTCTGGTTTCTATACTCAAATGGAATGTATGGATCAAAAATGGGTTACTATGGAATTTGCAGCCAGTCCCTAGGGATCTATGGAAGTGTATCTGCAATTAGGCCCTAAGAAGATATTGATAAGGATTTTGGCAGTATAAGGATCTTTGTCATAGATGTTTGATTATGGTTACTATTTTTAGATTTTTCTAATTACCTTTTTATATAGATTTCCATATTCGCATATGGACTGTAGTCATTTCTGCATAGTTAGAGGCAATATTGATATATATGTATATTTTTCTTTTCCTAATCTGCATTCATTTGACTGTGTTTCTAAGTGGCCTTTCTCTTTTGATTTAATGAGATTATCTGTCTTATTTAAATTCATTTATTATTTAACTGAGGATTATCTAACATGGTGTGTCTTTTAAGATATATTTGATGAGTGTTTAGACAGGTTTATTTTTGATATTGGATTTGAAAGTGACACTCCAATCAGCATATTGGTGAAGATTTACTTATATGGGAATGCCAATAAAATTTCCTTTTTTTGTGTTATAAAGGTCGGACGGGGGTATGCCCCTTTGTTTATGTAATAATATAGGACAAATGTCCTAGACAAGGCTGGAGGTTTTCTTCTCTGTTCTTTCCTACTAGTGCCCGTTTGAACGGAGTAATGCTTTGTACTCTAATACTTTAATTTAATAAAATATTCAAGGCCTTGACCATTTTCTGATTAAAAAATATATATATATATAATATTAATAGATTATAATAATAATAACATAATATATTATTATATATTAATAACATAGGTGATAATAATAATAATATAATATAATAATATATATTATATAAATAGATTCTAATAATAATAACATAATATATTATTATATATTATATATTTACATTATGTTATTATATATATATATATATATATATATATATATATATCTTTACATAGTCATATCACTCAAATAACTTATAACTCACAAACTCAAATTAGATCATAACCCACAAATTCATTTTTCCCTCCAAGTTTTTTTTGGGCAGGTATCAGATATCTGATTTCGTATCAGATATCTGATTTCGTATCAGATATCCAATATACTGGCATGATTTACCCAAATATTCCTTGTCACTATAAACCTGATAACATCACTTTTTGGGGGTCTTTTTCATGGGTTTTACAAAGAGTCACATTTTGGGGCCTAACCAACTGAAAAAAGTTTCATAATATAACCCTAGGTGTTTGATATTGTCATCTGAATGGGGAGGAACAATTGTTGAAAAGCTAAATGCAAAAGGAAGGTATCCAATGAAGACATTGTGGCATATAGGGAAAGGGGCAAAATGGAACACCGAAGGAAAAGATAAGGTATGTTAAATGTCAGTCAAGTTGATGATTAATTAGTCGAAGGTGAAATCATAGAGTTAGATAATGAACACGTGCAGTTGGGGAATGAAAAAGTACCAATTGAAAATGATAATGCCAGAATTGAAAATTTAGAGAATGAAAATTTTGAGGATGAAATGCTACCAAGTCATAATGTAAATTGCATAATTGACCATGTCGAACATGATAATGCAAAGGAACCTAATGCACAAGAACCTTACATATCTCCTAATTATAATCAACATGAAGGTTCTAGAACACCAAAATGGATAACTGAAATTAATGAAATGATTGTTACCAGTTTGAAAGGGAAAAAATTAGAAAGAACTATTTGGTTATGAACTTTGAGACTATATAAGATGTTTTTTGGCAACAAGATAGTGGTGGAGCAATGTCAGCTTTTCATGCACTTATTAAAGATGCAAAAGATGAGACCTATGCTTTCCAAATTGAAGATTTGTGTCAATAAAAAGTTGGAAAGAAATGCCATTATTGTGAAGAATCTTTTCAGTGCTCTCAATAGCATTGGGAAAAATAGCATGGAGAAGGATAACAAAGATGCTCAAAGGGTTATTACAACCTCTTTGGTAAGTCATCATTTGAGAAAGGGTAGATATATGAGACAAACTTGTATTGATTTGAATCTAAATCATACTACTTTGAGAAGAGCACTTTGTTGACAAGAGAAAATTGATGATGCTCTTCAAAATGAAACATGGGCATGTGGTGGGAGACTTCCATGTTTTGATAAGAAGCTATCTGATGATGTGAAGTAAGAAATTACACAATTTTGTTGTTCAAACTATGTTGTTCAAACAATTTAGAGAGAGTCTTCCAAGTCTTCATATATCACAAAGGGCTTTTGAATCTTTGAAGCCATTTTATTGTGTGCCACTCAAAATCAGAAATACATGTTGTTGCAAATATCATGTTGATTTTTCTATGCACCATGAACTATTATGCTCCATCCGTTTTACTTTGCATAGTAAAGAAATGTTGGAGGATTGTGGTGCTAGTGGGCTTCCAAAATCATCAAGAGACTTGCTAGATCAACTTTTATGTCATAGAGTTGATGGTTGTTTCTTTTATCAAAATCTTTTCTTAAATGAGAAGTGTTCAAAAAGTGGTGGCTTATCCAAGTTTGACACATGTTTTCATGAGGGGTGCGAACAAGATCTTGGAAAGACAATAGTGAAAAAAAAGGAATATGAAACAGTGAAATACATATTGAAGAGTGGGGGTGAGAGCTCTAGATGTGAATTGGTTGAAAAAGATATAAGTGTGGCTAGTTTTATTTCAGATTTCAAGGAAAATCTTTTCTACAAGTATGGAAGACATAGTCATAGGTCTCAGTGGTTGGATCAATAATTTAGAATGTGTAAGGAGATTTTTTTCCATTGGCACTATTATATCAGTTGTTGATTTTGCTGAAAACTACACATTGCAACCTCAAAATGAGACACAATCTCATTATTAAAACTCCATTCAGATTGTTATTTTCATTCACATAACATATAGACATGCCCCTGATAGTGCGAAAGATAATTGAAAGATTATTAGAGAGTATAATTTTTATATGAGTGGTGATAGATCTCACTCTCATGAGTTTGTGCAACATTGTTTCAAGAATTATTTTGATTTCTTACATGAGCATGCAATTGCTATGGATAGACATGTATCATTTGGTCAAATAATTGTGTAGGTCAATTCAAGTATGATTGCATATTTTATTGGTTGTGTAGGATGCATGTAGAGAGGGGGTGCCTCATATTTGGAGTTTTTTTGAGTCTAGACATGGAAAAGGGAAACATGATGGAGCAAGTGCATGCGTGAAGAGAGCTCTAGTTAAGGAGCAACTGAAGATTTTAGTAGCAGAGCTTCTTGATGCTTGTAGCATTGTTGATTGGTGTAGTTTAGCATTATCATAGGGGGGACTCTTGATTCAGTGGTACACAAGTTCTTTTGGTTGGTTGAGAAAGGGTCCATAGGTGATAGATTAGATTGTGCTACAGTGAGAGACTCATCCAAAATACATTCATTCTGGAGCTCTGATTTTAGTACATGGACCATTTGGACATGATAGATAGCTTGCTTTTGTCCTAGTTGTTTTTAGTGTGATTGGGATCACTGTGAGTCGAGTGAGTGGGTGGACACATGGGCTCAACATTACCTTACTCCATTGTCTATCATACCCTCTGTTAAAAATGATGACATGAAAATGTCACTTGATCATAACCATCTATCAGATCTACTTCAGCTAGGAGATGTCTTTGCATTGGTTGCACCATAGGGGAATGATGAGAAATCTGATTATTGGTTAGCACATTGTGTAAGAGGTAAAAAAAAACTTACACAATTGATCACGTATGATGATGGATTCACATATCCTACTATTTTAGTGGTTGTTGCTGGAACATGGCTACAAACATACATGCTTAGAAGGAATGGAATTCCTACATTCAAAGACTATCAGAAGCACAAAATAATTCTCATATATTTGCATCTTATTATAGCAAAAAATGTAAAGTTGTTGAAGCATCAAGGAAGACCAAAAGTAAAAAAACTTTTTACTATTACTAATGCTAATCATGAAGCCCTATTGAAGACCCTAAAATAGAGAGAGGACCCTACTGGAACACTTGACTAAGTATATTTAATTCTTATGTTATTTTCTTCAAAATGATTCAATGAACCACTTATTATCTTGTTTAATACAATAAGTTACTAATTATTTTACGATATTGGAATGTAGGTACATCATGAAGACTGGGGGGGTGGGGGGGAGGAGTGGGGGTGTTGGGGAGGATTCCTAAGATTTATGATGTATTATGATGTAAAATGTGAAGTTTTTTTGTATATCATGGTTTTTGTAATAATGAAAAAGACAACTTATTCAAAATAACACATACACATCCAAATACATGCAAAACATTTGAATTATTCTATTTTTATTTATGATGAGTGGTCTAAACTACATGATACAATTTAGTACTTGAAAAGAAAAGATCAATTTAATTTTTTCCATGATTGTCTCTTTTACATCACTGTGATATATTAATTTCATAGAGAGGTGGTTTTTCAACTTTTATAAACTTTCTATAATATTTTTACTTATTAGAACACTTCCCACCCTTTAGAGGGGAGATCTCCACCATGCAAGATGATTGACCAAAAAAAACCATAAGAAATTTAATCTTTTGAGAAGGATGAGAAATAGAGACACTATAGAAGAAATGAGGAGTCCTCATAGAGAATCCCCAAAAAATTCTCAACATCTGCATGGAGAAAAATCAAATGGAGGAGGAAGACACATACTACTAAGCAATACTTACTATTAAAGTTTCATCCCAACTACTACAAACATAGATTTTAAAAAAGAATAAACCTTAAAGCACAAATGATATTCAAATATCATCACCAAGATAAAGAGAGAGGGGGCCAAAGAAATTGCATAGAATCTTGATCTCTCACAAATTTCCTAACATTACTCTCACATATCAACATAGCCATTCACCATAGGTAAGAAAAGAGAATAATCATGAGTAAGAGAGAATAAAGTCACCACTAAGAGAAGAAGCATGAGATTGAACATAGAGCTAGGTTGTATTGGGAAACACAAAACTTATCTCAAGCACTCCAACATGAAGACACCCTCCAAGACAACCACCTAAAGATATCTATACACCCATCTAAAGAGATCTATAATATAATATTGAATTGACTAGACTACTTAAGGATTAGATTCATACTTATTAGTCTCTAACTTTTAGACATGAAACATTAGTTTTGATGTTTTTGAATTATTCAATTTGCAAAAGTTATTCAATTTCCAAATACACATCCATAAAAGTGCATAAAAATAACGTTCTAACATTAAAGGATCACCAGAGAATAACTTTGAATTTGCTGATCTTGGCATCGAATCGTCAGTGCCATTAGCTCCAGGTGGGCAAGTGAACCCTAGTGACACCCTTGTTTTATCCACAAAGACCATCCATCGCCTGCAACCACCCTATACCTTGGAGTCTCCAAGGTGCTCTAAGTGCATTTCGAGGTTGATCTTCTGAGGGTCGTAACTCAGAGCTCATGAAGGTTATCGATGAAATGTCAAATTCTATAGGACAGTGATGCTGAAGCCTAAAATAACATATCTCATTTTTGAGAGATCACATTCCATTTGGATTCGGCATAGTGATCTCACTTGATGCCAAAACTCGTAGTGTGTCTCAGTTCATAGGTGCACCAGAGTGTAACTTTGAAACTGTTGATCTTGGCATTGAATCATCAATGCCATTAACTCCAGGTGTGTGGGTGAACCCTAGTGACACCCTTGTTTCAGCCACAGAGATCATCCATCATCTGTGGCCACCCTATACCGAGGAGTCTCCAAGGTGCTCTAAGTTAATTTTGAGGTCGATCTTCTGAGGGTCATAACTTAGAGCTCATGAGGGCTACCAATGAAATGTCAAATTCTATAGGATGGTGATGCTGATATCTAAACTAAACTATCTCATTTTTGAGAGATCACATTTCGTTTGGATTTGGCACAGCAATCTTGCTCAATGTCAAAACTCACAATGTGCCTTAGTTCATAGGTTCACCAGAGCGTAACTCTGAAACTGCTAATCTTGGCATCAAATCATTAGTTCCATTAGCTTCGAGTGGGCGGGTGAACCCTAGTGACACTCTTGTTTTGGCCACAGAGAGCATCCATCATCTGCAGCCACCCCCTACTGAGGAGTCTCCAAGGTGCTCTAAGTGCATTTTGAGGTCGATCTTCCGAGGGTCATAACTAGGAGCTCATGAGGGCTATCAATGAAATGTAAAATTCTACAGGATGGTGATGTTGATACCTAAAATAACCTATCTTATTTTTGAGAGATCACATTTCATTTAGATTCGGCGCAGTGATCTCGCTCGATGCCAAAACTCGCAATGTGCCTCAGTTCGTAGGTGCACTAGAGCATAACTCTAAAATTGCTAATCTTGGCATTGAATCATCAACACCATTAGCTCTAGGTAGGCGGGTGAACCCTAGTGACACCCTTTTTTTGGCCACAGAGAGCATCCATCATCCACGACCACCCTGTACCGAGGAGTCTCCAAGGTGCTCTAAATGCGTTTCGAGGTCAATCTTCTGAGGGTCATAACTCGGAGCTCATGAGAGCTATCAATGAAATATTGAATTCTATAGGACAGTGATACTAATACTTAAAATAAACTATATCATTTTTGAGAGATCATATTCTTTTTGGATTTGACAAAATGATCTCGCTCGATGCCAAAACTCACATTGTGCCTCAGTTCATAGGTGCCCCAGAGCATAACTCTGAAACTGCTAATCTTGGCATCGAATCATCAGTGTCATTAGCTCCAGGTGGGCGGGTGAACCTTAGTGACACCCTTGTTTTAGCCATAGAGAGCATCCATCATCCATGGCCACCCCGTACTGACGAGTCTCCAAGGTGCTCTAAGTGTGTTTCGAGGTTGATCTTTAGAGGGTCATAACTTAGGGCTCGTGAGGGCTATCAATGAAACATCAAATTATATAGGATAGTGATGTTGATACCTAAAATAATCTATCTCATTTTCAAAAGATCACATTCGATTTGGATTCGGCACAATGATCTCGCTCGATGCCAAAACTTGTAGTGTGCCTCAATTCATAGGTGCACCCGAGTGTAACTTTAAAACCAATGATCTTGGTATCGAATCATCAGTGCCATTAGCTCTAGGTGGATGGGTGAACCCTAGTGACACCCTTACTTTGGCCACAGAGAGCATCCATCATCCGCGACCACCCTATACCAAGGAGTCTCCAAGGTGTTCTAAGTGTGTTTCAAGGTCAATCTTTCGAGGATCATAACTCAAAGCTCGTGAGGAATATTGATGAAATGTAAAATTCTATAGGATGGTGATGCTAATACCTAAAATAACCTATCTCATTTTTGAGAGATCACATTCCTTTTGGATTCGGCACAGCGATCTCATTCGATGCCAAAACTCACAGTGTGTCTCAGTTCATAGGTACACTAGAGTGTAACTTTGAAACTGTTGATCTTGGCATTGAATCATTAGTTCCATTAGCTACAAGTGGGTGGGTGAGCCCTAGTGACACCCTTGTTTCAGCCACAGAGAACATCCATCATCTGTGGCCACCCCATACCAAGGAGTCTCCAAGGTGCTCTAAGTGCATTTCGAGGTCGATCTTCCAAGGGTCATAACTTAGAGCTCATGAGGTCTATCAATGAACCATTGAATGCTATAGGACGGTGATGTTGAGGCCTAAAATAACTAAAAGCTCATGAGGGCTATCAATGAACCATCCAATAAAGTCTCTTAAGTTGAGATATTTTGAAGTTATGTTAAAATTTAAAAGTTGTAGTATAAGGATAGTAACAAAGTGAAGTGCTAGTTATCAAAAATTATAAATCTAGGAATGACTTCGTGGTTGCGAATAGAATCCATGGTTGAGAAGTGGAGTCCTAACTATGTTAAGATTAGATTTGAAGCCAAGAGTTAGTTTCAAGGTTGAAGGTGGAGTTTAAAATTAGATTTGGGGTTAGTTGAACCTTGTGTAGGAGGTTAACAAGTGCGTTTATATAATGATATCACTTCAAATTAAACATCGCATCCAAATTTGATAATAAAGGTTGTTAAAATTTTATTCAAAAATTATTGCATTTGAATCAAATATAACAAACATAATCAAAATTAATGATATTCCATAAACATGAACAATACACATGATCCATGATAAATTGAACAATACTAGATACTAAATTAATATGTATATCATTGTGCACATAAATGATAAAAATATATATCAAAATACATGTATCCATAGAAATTTTTTTACACAAATATATATCAAAGATCATGTATCCATAGAGAAAGTACTCAAATATATATCAAAATACATAGATCCATATATAAAATGTGGCTGATCATGCCATCGAAATGTGTATAACATCAATGTTTCTGTATACAATGTGGCATATGCCATCTCAAAATGTCTCATGATGCATCCTACGACAACTATACTATCCTAGGGTGATGGTAGATGATCAAAATGCAGCCTCTTCACTGCACTAGGTGGATCGAATGCCTCCTACATAAACAAAAAAGGAAAACCCAAAGTTAGACTACTAAATTTATATGATTGTTTGTATCTAACATTGAATTACTCAAATGTATAATTAAAATTTCATAATAAATACCTCTCTCACTGACCTCCTGCACCGGTCAAGAGTCCTCTCGTATGCCCTTGGCAATGCTTCTACCTCACTGATTGTGGGCTATGCATGTTCAAGTACATTTGTCAGATGAATCTACAACTTAAACTATAACATTATAATTCATAGCATGCTAAATTTATAACATATTTAATCATGAATTCTAACTACAACTTACTATTTTAGGCTTCTCCTCAGGATAGAGTGGCTGCATCATCAAATCTACATAACTCTTTCGTTGGACCTCATGTGCACTAGGAGTCTCCTATGAGCTACAAAATAGTACTTGTTAATATCATGGAAATTAGTTTTGAATTTATTCATGAAGATAAGGAAAATAAAAAATAAATGATACTTATACATACAATGGGGCTCTCAATATGAATAGAAATGCCTGATCATTTATGATACAAAATCTGTATAGGCTCATCGCTAGTAGCCATGCCCTATATACAATAAAGAATGTAATTAAATTTTATTACCACAAACATTTTACAAGAATGTATTGATATTTAATCAAATAGAAAGCACCTAATTACCTTTCCTTTGTTAATGTGTGTTGGCTCATCCCCCGTACTTTGTCCCCCCGAGATAGGTGGTACAATTTACTAGATAAAAGAAAGATTAGCAACCATATATGCTACAATATCAAATAGAAAAATCAATGTGAACACAACATAATGTACCATAGATGTCTCAAGGCCAAATGAAATGGTTGAGAGTGTGGCATCATCAATCTATTTGAGCTCCTCCTCGATCATCAACTAAACATGAATGAAGATCACATACATGTATAAGTCAGTATAGCTTAAAAATTAAAGTTAATCTATTATAAAAATTAACTTTAAATCACATATGTCATAAAAAAAAATGTATACACGTACCAACACTGAAAGAGTCCATGCCTCTATATTCCCCTCCTCTCTCGCATTAGGGTTTGTAGCCTCTGTGCATGTGTCTGGTGTATCCTCCTCTAATACAAAATGATACTCAGGAAGATCACCTATGGGACTTAGGAAAATATTCTTGCACATAATGCAAGTGTGAGGCACACAAATGTGTGATGAGCTAGCCGATGATGAGCTGACTCCAACATCATCAACACGAGGAGGCAGGGTTGACCTAGCCTGAGATATCATTAGGCTACTCAGCCTATGAATAGCTCTGATAGTCTGAGAGCTAGCCTCTACCATAATATCAGGATGCTACACTCAAGGAGGGGGGGATATATCAGTGGGGGAGAAAAAGGTGCCAACTTTCTTCCACTAGGAAGAAGGTCTATCCTCAGGAGCTCCTAGTCGTACACCTATGTTGGGCTTCATGCTCCAATAGTTCACTTTAAGTTTCAACACAAATTTTGCATATAATTTTCTAGGGAAATAAAATGGCATGCATAAATTTCTATGTGGAGGGATATCAAAAACCATCCACTAATGATCCCAAAAGTTTGCACATATGGCGTCATTTGTGCACCATTTAATTGATAGTTTGGATTTTTTTGGGTCGACTGGTATACCCATTTTTGGGTTTGTAAAAAGGCTAACCAAATCCTCTTTGGTTATATTGAGGGACACAACCTAATCATATTCCAAACCATCATAAAACATCTCGTGCATTTCATCATGCCAACGAAGAGCAGCATTTTGTTGGTTCGTAAGGGTTTCAATGTTATCCACTATGGTGTTTAACGTGGATAACATAGGATCCAATATAAGTACATTATTATATGTTCTTCACAAACCCCTCAATTTGGTGAGATTTTCATTTATCAAATCCTTGATTTGAGGAAGGTTTTGAGGGGGTAGAGGATCATTTGGTGGATGGTTTTGTGGGGGCACTGGATCGTTTAGTGGGGAGTTACCAGGAATATTATTTCCCGCCTCAATGTCATAATTTTGATCAGCCATTCCTATTGAATTGCAAAACATAATATATATTAAAAAAAACTTTAATCTTAACATTTTTTTTCAAAAAAACCCTAGATTCAACTAAAATTAACAAAATCATGTAAAATCTATTGAATTTACGTTAAAAATGATTAAAAAAACAAAAAAAAAACCTTTATATCTAATATCCGATTTCAAATTTGATATCTGATCCTTGCCCTCAAATACTGGTTTCGAAATAAGCCAAATATAACCCCACAAGTCTGTCATTTTTTTAAAATATTAGTCACAGGTATTAGATATTCGATATAATATCAGATATCTAATACAATATCAGATATCCAATTCCAGAATATACTGCTAGCTATAATATAATGCTAGATATATTATATATTATATTATATTATATTACTTTTTTATTACATATTATATTATAATATATTACTTTTTTATTATTATTTAATATTATATTTTATATGATATTATTATAATTTATAATATATTATACTATTATAATATAATATTAATAATATTATATTATAGTAATGTATTTTTTTATCGGATATCCAATATTAGATCGAATATCCGATAATATAGGACATCTGATAAGCCTTGGGCCTTACTTTCCAGGTTTGGTACCTGGATAGGTGGAAAAAAGTCAAAGTGGATTTTGAAGCACTTTTAGATGTCTTCAAACTCCATTTTTTTCACATTGCCACTTTTAGGCACACTATGGTCCTACACATACCCAACAGAGCATTTCAATTTTACAATGAGTCTTATCTCTCATGCTAGAAGCTTGCAGATAAGCCTTAAACAATCTAGAAATGTAGTTTACAAAATGAGAGGTCTACAATTATCCATGGGAAGACAACAATAAATAAAGTAGTTGGAGTACGTAAAGGGTAGGGGATATTAAATTGAAGATAGGTTGGAAGCCCATGTCACCAAAACTCCCCCTTAATCTTCACTGCCACGTATGTCTGTAATACCAATACTTTCTTGAAGATGTTAAAAAACATTCTTTACAAGAGGCTTTGTAAAAATGTCTGCCAATTTTTCTTTGGACCTACAAAACTTAAGACATATGTCACCATTGTTCACTAATTCATAAATATAATGATATCTTATATCTATATGTTTACTACATTGATGAAAGACATGATTTTTTGATAAAGTAATTGCAGAATTATTATCGCAATATATTCTTGTAGGTTCTTCCTAAAAATACTCTTCTCATCCACATTCCTTGACAAACTGTTGATGTTGCTACAACATATTCTACTTCAGCTGATGATAATGTCACAATTCGTTGCTTCTTTGATGCCCAAGAAATATCTTCTAATCCTAGGTGAAAGATATATCTTGAAGTTCTTCTTTTATCATCTAAGCTACCTACCCAGTCACTATCTGTAGAACCAAATAGCTTGTAATGATTTGAATACATATATAAGATCCCAAAGTTCTTTTTTTCTAGATATATACCTCAAAATCCTCTTTCTAGCTTTCCAATGAGTTTCTTTTGGTTTGTCCATGAATCTAGAAATGAAACTAACTCCAGCCATTATATCTGGTCTTGTAGTTGTCAAATATAGAATGTTTCCAACTAATCTTTTGAATAAAGTTGTGTCTACATTAGGACTTTCATCATTGTTGCTAAGTTTTGAACCCAATGCAACTAGTGTAGGGGTTGAATTCACATTTGTCATTTTAAATCTTTTCAACAAATAGTTGCATACTTACTTTGACAAATAAAACTACATTGCTCATTTTGATTTACTTATATCCCAAGAAAATATCTCATGAGTCCCAAATTAGTCATATCAAATTCATTTTTCATGGCTTCCTTAAAATTGTTAATTGACATATTACTGGTGCATATGAAATAATCTACATGTAAGTAAACTATCAATATTTCTCCTTCATTGCTCACTTTGACATACAAAGTTGCAGAAACCATTATTCATAGAATAAGAGTCTATTTTGTTGTACCAAGCTCTAGGAGCTTACTTCAAGCCATATAGTGCCTTTTTTAGCTTGTATACCTTATGTTCTTCTCCCAAATTTTCATATCCTAGTGGTTGTTTTATATACATTTCTTCTTCTAGAATGCCATTCAAGAATGTTGATTTCACATCCATTTGATAAACCTTCCAATTATTTTGGGCTGCTATGGATAAAACCATTCTAATAGTGTCTACTCTTGTCATGGGTGCAAATGTCTCATTGTAGTCTATACCTAGTTATTGTGTGAAGCCTTTGGCTACTAGTCTTGCCTTTTGTTTCTGTACTTTTGCATCAACATTATATTTTGTTTTGTATACCCACTTAACTCCAATCACATCCTTGCCTTTAGGAAGATCTACTAAATCCCAAGTATCATTCTTTTCTATTGACTGAATTTCTTCGTCGATGGCTAAAATCCATTTGTCATCTTTAATAGCATCTTCAAAATAAATTTGATCAACATGTGCTAAGAGTGCAAAATTAATGCATAAATCATCATTTTCAGCTGCTTTTAATTCAATATATATGTCTCTAAGGCTTCATGTCTTCCTTGAAGTATTTATAGACCTTGATCTTATTGATGCAAGTGTTGGATTAGATGACTCACTATAGTTAGTGCTTCTTGGAGTAGTAGGTGCCCTTGTAAGTGTTTTAGGAATTTCTTTTGTGTTGTAGAATTCACATTTTGAGTTTCATTTTTTGCATTTTCTTGTGGAACACTAGTTGCAACCATATTTGAATTATCCAAGCTACCATCCCATGCTTCTTCTTCTACAAATTCAACATCACAACTTATTATTAACTTTTTTGTGATGGGATTTTGATCCGATGGATATTTTCAGTGAAAATTGAAGTGTCTCATTTCTCTCCAAAATTTGAATGATGAGAAAGATCTCAGCGTCTTGATTCCAACACAACTTGAATGGACAAAAACGGAGTCTGAATGGAGAAGTTACACTCGATCAAAGTTCTGGTCAACAGGCAGACTAGAGGGCTAAATAAGAGGCAAAATTAGACCATCTCAAAAGTGGTCCATAATGGATTTCAAATCAAATATTTTGTCGAGAGCTTCCCAATGGCATTGGTTTCATCAAAAACGGAGCTCATATGAAGAAGTTATGGCGATTTGAATTTTGGAGGCAAAATATAATAGTGATGACATCATTGTGGCAATTCAAAAAAAATAAAAATATAAAATATAAAAGCCTACCACTCCTTCCATTTAAAAACCTTAATTTAAGGCCTACGTGAGAAAAAGTAGGTGGGGTCTTAATTTAAAACAAAACAAATTTACCCCTATTTAAATGGGATAAAACCCCTTTAATATTTAAAAATACATGTGGTTGGGAGATCCTCTTTTTAAGGGGAATGTAAACATCATTTTTAAAGAAAAAAAACAAATTCTCAACCAATTCACCCCCTATAATTAAGGATTAACTCCTTAACAAAATCAAGCCCGTTTATATTCAAAGGTGAATTATTCATATCTCCTAATAAATCCCGGATTATGGAATAAAATTACAAGAGGCCATTCGTGAAGATTTTATGCAAAATTGGATGGATTATTTTAACGGGAGAATATTCCTATGTAAATAAGGCGGAATCTTCAAATCATATTTTCTATGTAAAGGAGATATTGGGAGATTTTGAAAATCAATTGGTTATGAACTAATTTGAGAAATTTTTATGTATAAAAGGGGGGTATTAGGCCTTTTGGAAAGGCATTCAGGTGGTGAGAACAGGAGAATGTTTAGGAGATTTTTGAAGACTATTCTGCACGTCGAGGGCATGTTATGCTGATGTGTTTAAGGGGATAAGTCTTGGTGCATTTGTAATCTTTTTTGGAGAATAATTGGATCGGTCGTACTCTATTAGAGCCGACCTGGAGACGTAGTCACGTTTGTGGGGAACTCCGAAATCAAACTTTGTTTGCACTCTCTATCTTCTTCTCTTTCAATTCTATTTATTTCACCTTAAATCCTTAAGTTTTGATGCATAATTTCACTTATGTATAAATGTATTAATACTTCCGCTAATTTGATTTTATTTAAACATTCAATGCTACAATTAGTCTAGATTCGACCATCAGATCAAGTGGTATCAAAGCCCAGTTGACTATTATTGCAGTTATTTTCTTGAATGCTAACAAGATCCAGGATTCAAAAGGGTGAAGGCAAGCTTTAAGAATTTAATCCTGAGATTGGGAAGCGAAGAACATTTTTGAAGATGTCTATTTCTGGAATGGAGGTTCCTGATGAGATTAGTGAGCAGGAATTTCGAAGAGCATTCCTCGAGATGAAGGCTAAGGTGGACATACTTTTTCAAGAAAGACAAGAGCGGAAAGAACGTGAAGGAAAAAAAGGGAAACATTATGGAGATGGTGATATGAAACCAGATCCACCTCTTCTTCTTCTCCTCCCTCTTCTCCTTCTTCTCCATCTTCTCCTCATTCTACTTCTTCTAATCCTTTCAAGAGTGGGTATAAGCCTAAGATCAAACTGGATGTAAAATTTGACTTGCCTAAGTATTGTGGTGAACTTAATGCTGAAAAATTGGATGATTGGATTTAGCAAGTAGAAGTCTACTATAGAGTCCAGAACCTATTAGATGATGTTGATAGGATTAAATTAGCTACTCTTAGGTTAGGAGGTAAAACTTTAACCTGGTGGGAGAGTAAGACTAAGGCAGAAGTTCCACAACATGGTAAAGTTAGTTTAACTTGGGCAGGGTTTGTTAATGCTCTTAAGAAGCATTTTATCCCCTAAGACATATGCAACAGTTAATGATGGACTGGCAAATGTTTAGGCAAGGGAAAGATCAAACTGTTCAAGAGTACACCCATGAATTTAGGAAAAGGGCTATTTCTTTGAATGTTCCTTTGTACACCTAGGATATTTTGTTAAAGTACATAGGAGGTCTTCATTCCTACCTTAGACATTCTATTTTGGTATTAAACCCTTGTAATTTGGATGAAGTGTCAGTTCAAGCTACGCACTTAGAGTCAAGGGGTAAAGGATCTTTTATTGATAAGTTTGATAATGATGTAAAGGAAATCTTCTAAGAATGCAGAGATAGAGAAAGGAAAGAAGGCAACTATAGTTAAGAAGGATGAGAAACTTTCTTGCACTCATTCTGACAAGAAGGGTCATGATGAAGAACATTGTTGGAAGTTGCATCCTGAATTGAAGCCTAAGTGGGCTCAAAGACAGAATCAGAAGCAAAAAGGTAAGGAGAAAACCACAAATGTTGTTATGGATCTTGGTTTAGATTCAGATGATGAGACTAAGATAACAGCTATGGGTGTAAAAGGTAAAGCTCATATCTCTGATGTTTCTGTTCATAGTTGTGCTTCTTCATCTAAAGTTAATGATTTCCCTGAAGATAAGAAAAGGAATGAGTTGTTTCATTTAAGAGTTGTTGCTAAGAACACTAAAATTGATGCACTCATAGATAGTGGTTCTCAAGTGGGTAAAAGCACAAACCTGTGTCACCTTTTATAAAGGAGAAGTGATATCAGAATTTAAAGTCTTCAACTTTAATGACATAAAAGTGGCATTTGTGCTTAGAATTTGAAGATGATGTAAACTAATGAAATGTGTAAAATTAGATGAAGTTTATGTCTATAATTTTTTTGAAAAAAATTGAATGAAAATTTTATCTATTTTTTAATTTTTAAAGTCTATTTTTAAATTTTTTTTAAATGCTGAAAATATAGAGTTTTTTTTCCCGTCAAACAAATATATGAAAATGTCCATATTTTGGTCTAATTTTGGAATATGTTAGAGTCAACATGTATACCTAGTGCACCGAAAAAGAAAAATTGAAATTTGGCTAATATTTTTCAAGTTATAACTGGTCAAAGTCAAAGTTATCAAAAATTGACAGTTTTTTTCTCCCATCAAACTTTTTCCATCAAATCTACATTTTTTTAAAAGAAATTACATATTCCTAAAGAAGACTCTCTCCTCTAGTGCAGCATTAAAAAATAATAATTTTTGAGCATGATTTATAATTTTTTTCTTATTTTTGAATAGACATCTTCCTAAATCTTAAAATACCTACTTATACTATTTTAAAATTATAACATATTATCCATAATCAAAGATTTTAAAAAACTATATAATCATAATCTTGCCTCCAAGACCTACAAAACTATATTTTTAGTTTTTTTTAAAAACTTCAATTTAGTAAGTCAAATTGGCCTTCAAAGTGAGAAGTTTGCAGTAGTTCTTATTTTTGCTTGTGTGGCTGCCACTTAGGATGCCACATAGGTAGTTTCGGCCGTAACCATTTCGGCTGAAAGGGTTTCGGCCAAAACCCCCAAGCTTATAAAATTATCATCAATCACTTTTTGGCTATTTTTATGATATTTTGAGTCATTTGAAAGATGGGGGTTACGGTCAAAACCATTTTGGCCGAAAGTGTTTCGGTCGTTACCTTGTATGCCACGTCGACAGAGAAACTTGCCACGTATGTACGGTCGGAACTTGTTCAGCCGTAACAGTTATGGCCAAAACTATTTCAGCCATAACCCCTTCAAATATCACAAATGGTTACACAGGTTTGTGCTTTCACCCAAGTGAACTTGATTTCTGAAAGTGTTGTAAGGAACTTGGGATTGAAAACTACATTAAATAAGAAACCTTATCCACTAGGCTGGATTTGTGAAAATGATAAGTTGCAAGTAACAAGACAATGGACCTTAAGATTCACAATCACTAGTAAGTTTCTGGATGAAGTACAGTTTGATGTTGTTCCATTGGATATCTGTGGGATAGTGCTTGGTAGCCCTTATCTTTATGATTGAAAATCAATTTTCTATAGGGAAAAGAATCATTATCACTTGTTTAAAGATGGCATTCAATATATTGTACATTCTCATAGGATTAAGACTAATCATTCTTTTGCAAACACAGGGCAGTTAAAGAGGGTAATTAATGCAAGTAAAGAGTTAACTCTTATGTCTGTTAGTACAGGTGGTTCTACACTTGAACTTGGAGTAGCTAACCAAGGTCAGATGTTGCAGGATGCACTTGTAGTACAACATGAGGGAATGATGATTGAAAGCACTGATGGTTCCTTGGGTAAAAATGCTGCTATTATGAAGGATTGATATGTTGTTGATTTATGCTCTTTCATTTCTACATTATTGTTTAGCTTGATGCTAGTCAATGTTTGTTGGTTAGTGGCTACGATAACCGATGTAGATGCTTATGGAAGTGATAGAATAATTTTTATGATCAACAATTTTGTTGCAGTCTTCAATGTGCTTGTGAGCCAGGTATTTAGATGTACAGATAATATAGGACAAGTGGGGAGGCCAATTTCTCACTTTATATCAGAGTAAATGTCACTTTTGGAGGTCCAAAAGGTCCTTAGTGGGGAGGCTTGATCTGATGGATATTTTTAGTAAAAATTGAAGTGTCTCATTTGTCTCCAAAATTTGCACCATGAGAAAGATCTCAGCATCTTGATTCCAACACAACTTGAACAGACAAAAACGGAGTCCGAATGGAGAAGTTATGCTCGGTCAAAGTTTTGGTCAACAGGCAGACTAGAGGGCTAAATAAGAGGCAAAATTAGACCATCTCAAAAGTGGTCCATAATGGATTTCAAATCAAAGATTTTGTCGAGAGCTTCCCAATGGTGTTGGTTTCATCAAAAACAGAGCTCATATGAAGAAGTTATGGCCATTTGAATTTTGGAGGCAAAATATAATAGTGATGACATCATCATGACATCATTGTGGCAATTCAAAAAAAATAAAAAAATAAAATGTAAAAGCCTACCACTCCTCCCATTTAAAAACCTTAATTTAAGGCCTACGTGAGAAAAAGTAGGTGGGGTCTTAATTTAAAACAAAACAAATTTACCCCTATTTAAATGGGATAAAACCCCTTTAATATTTAAAAATACATGTGGTTGGGAGATCCTCTTTTTAAGGGGAATGTAAACATTATTTTTAAAGAAAAAAATCAAATTCTCAACCAATTCACCCCCTATAATTAAGGATTAAATCCTTAACAAAATCAGCCCTGTTTATATTCAAAGGTGAATTATTCATATCTCCTAATAAATCCCAGATTATGAAATAAAATTACAAGAGGCCATTCGTGAAGATTTTATGCAAAATTGGATGGATTATTTTAATGGGAGAATATTCCTATCTAAATAAGGGGGAATTTTCAAATCATATTTTCTATGTAAAG
Source organism: Cupressus sempervirens (assembly GCA_028749045.1). NCBI lineage: Eukaryota > Viridiplantae > Streptophyta > Pinopsida > Cupressales > Cupressaceae > Cupressus > Cupressus sempervirens. Next base: position 555,643,051 of record CM053791.1, read on the forward strand.
GGGATATTGGAAGATTTTGAAAATCAATTGGTTATGAACCAATTTGAGTAATTTTTATGTATAAAAGGGGGGTATTAGGCCTTTTGGAAAGGCATTCAGGTGGTGAGAATAGGAGAATGTTTAGGAGATTTTTGAAGACTATTCTGCACGTTGAGGGCATGTTATGCTGATGTGTTTAAGGGGATAAGTCTTGGTGCATTTGTAATCTTTTTTGGAGAATAATCAGATCGGTTGTACTCTATTGGAGCCGACCCGAAGACGTAGTCACATTTGTGGCAAACTCCAAAATCAAACTTTTTTTGCACTCTCTATCTTCTTCTCTCTCAATTCTATTTATTTCACCTTAAATCCTTAAGTTTTGATGCATAATTTCACTTATGTATAAATGTATTAATACTTCCGCTAATTTGATTTTATTTAAACATTCAATATTGTAATTAGTCTAGATCCGACCATCAGATCAGATTTATAGCCTATATGCCTTGGATTGTTCACTATATCCCACAAATATGCACTTCTCTCCTCTATCATCCAATTTTTGTCTCACTTCTTGAGGTACCAATGAGTACGCCACACAAACGAATACTCTCAAATGAGCTATATAGTGCTTCTTTTTGCTCCAAGCTTCTTCTAGTGTTTTATTTATTACTACTTTCATTGGACATATATTTAGTATGTATTTTGAACATGCAACTACTTCAGCCCAATACTCATTTGGTAAGTGTTTCTCCTTTAGCATACTCCTTGTCATCTCCAAAATTGTTCTATTTTTTCTTTATGCTACTCCATTTTGTTGTGCAGTGTACCTCGCTATAAATTGTTTCCATATGCCATTCTCTTTGTAAAAATTCAAAAAATTGATATGTATTCTCCATCTTGATTGGTTCTTAATATTTTGATAGAGTATCCACTTTCTTTCTCAACTTTTTCCTTGAATTCTTTAAAAGTAACAAATACATCTGATTTATACTTTATAAAATAAACCCAAACTTTTTTGCTGAAGTCATCAATAAATGTCAAGAAATAAATTTTTCCGCTTAAGGATGGTGTTTGCATTGCCCAGCAAAGATCTGAATGGACTATCTCAAGTGGATGTTTTTCTCTATAAGACTTTCCAACTAGAAGTTTTCTCTATTTTTCCTTGCCAAAATGCAACTCTCACATGTTGTCTTAAGTAGTTCTATTGATGACAACCCATGGACCATTTGGTTCTTATATAGGAGTTGTAACCCTTTGAAGTTTAAATGACCAAACCTTAAATGCCATAGCCAAGATTCATTTTTGTATGAAGCTTTAAAAGCTGATTCAAATACTTTTTGCAATTCGTTTGGCTCTAAGAATAGTTCGCTTTGGATTTTAAGTGGGAACATTCTATTTTGGGTCATTTCAACTTTTGCAATCAACATACTGCTTGGTTTTTATGTAGAATCACACATTCACCATTTTTAAAATATATTCTATATCCCTTTTGTACTAGCTGCCTAATGCTTATGAGATTGTGTTGCAATTGAGGAACATAATATACATCAGGAATTCACTTTTCTTCACCTTTCTTAGTTCTTATGCTAATTGGCCCCTTTCCCATTACTGAAATTTGATGATCATTCCCCAAATTAACCTTTGATTTTACTGATTCATCTATTGCTAAGAATATATCCTTAGTCCCACTTATACATGGTTACTACAACCACTATCTAAGAACTAGACTTCTTTAGAACTCACTTGTGCAACATTGCATGTTATTAAGATGGTGTTTTTCTCACTAGTGTTGGGCTAATTTTTATTTATAAAATGTGCCTTTTGCCTATTCATGTCATATTATCTTTTTCTACACTTAGATACAAAGTGCCCTAATTTATTACAATAATGGCATTGGATTGGATATTAGATTTGTCATACATTTCTCCTTGATGATGGTTGTGAGGACGGTTGCTCCCCCTTCCTCTTGTTGATGTGAAATGGGTTTGTGAGCTTGATGCTAGTATTCTACTCTCAAACTATGGATTTCCTCTTCCTCATCTTGGTGTAAAATTTCCTTTGCCTCTATTATAATCTGATCTTCCTCTTGTTTTTCCAAATGAAAGTTGAGTCTTGAAAGCATTCTCCAATGATGAAGTTCTTGAACAATTCAACCTTTGTTCATGTGATAAGAGAGAACCCATTAACTCATCTATTGATAGTTGGGAGAGATCTTTAGATTCTTCAATGGCTACAACTCCTTGAATCAAACTTATTTGGTAGACTTTTAAGTATTTTCTCTACAACTTGTTGATCCCCAAGGGATTCTCCATAAGATCTAATCAGATTTACTATCCCCATTGTTTGAGTGAATAATGAGTCTATTGAATATGAATCTCTCATTTGTAAATTTTCAAAATCTCTTCTAAGATTTTGTAACTATGAAGTTTTTACCTTACTTGTACCTTGGTATGTTGATTGCAAGTTTTCCCACGCTTGCTTTGAGCTTGTGGTAGCAACTACCTTTGGAAATATTGCTTCCTCCATTCCCTATTGAATAAACAACAATGCCTTAGCACCTCTTTTCCTATTTCTCTCTAATAAATCCTTTTTATCTTGTGAAAGAACATGATATGCCTACTAGTTTGCTAGTTTAGGGAACCCACATTAAACTAAATACCAAACATTTTGAGAATGAAAAAGAGTGTTTATTTTTATGCTCTAATAATCATAATTTTTTTCATTAAAAGTTGGAACTTGTGGCTATGAAATACTTCCATTGGTTCTTGCCATGATTTAATAGTAAAATTTTCTCTCTTGTAAAACTACAAACCCTTTCTCTTCCTTCCTCACACAAAAACTATGATATATTCCTTAGATCTTCAACTTTACTCTCATTTACCCTTTACCCAAAATGAAATTTGCCCATAAAAATAATCCCTAGATCTTCTATAGCTTTGATACCAATATGTTGTAGTAGAGACAAAGGAAACAAATATTTTCTCATATAAAATAGAGATAAACCAAAACAAGCACAGACAAATAAATTAGATAAGTTATATTGATTCAAACATAAAATACTATGTTTCTACATATTCCCTTATTGAATAGCCAACTACCAATTTTTTGAAACTAAGCTATGTTCTTCTCATATATTACTACCATAAAATAGAGCATTTCAATTTTACAATGAGTCTTCTCTCTCATGCTAGAAGCTTCCAGATAAGTCTTAAACAATCCAAAAACATATTTTACAAAATGAGAGGTCTAGAATTATCCATGAGAAGACATTAATAAATAAAGTAGTTGAAGTACATAAAGGGCAAGGAAGATTAAAAAGAAGATAGGCTCGAAGTCCACGTCACCAAAAAAACCAAATGCTTGGAAAAATCATCTACCCCATCACCCATTTTTCCTAGAATCATTTCGAGATCCCTATCTTTACATGAAGTAAATTTATTATGGAGGATAGAACAGTAGCCTAGTCATGAAATAAGTGGTAGAAAATTAGTATAAATAAAAGAAATTAAAGGGAAGAATGGGGAACAAGAGATGGAGATGGAAAGGACAACATGGATGAGAAAAGTACAAATAGAGATAATGAGATAAAGATTGATTTTAAATTATTGATTTCAAATAGCTTGATTTTTTATTCTCTAGGTATAGAAAATGATCTAGTTATAGGGATATATAGTTATAATGAGAGAGAATGAGAGAGTGTGTGGAGGTGGAGACAGTAAGTAAGATAAATAATATAAAGAAATAAAGGGGTGGAGAGGTAAAAATATTGATAGTGATAAAGATAGATATGGAAAAATAGGGAGAGACAATGTATAAATAAATGGATGATGGAAAAATAAATAGGAAGAGAAGAGGAGAAAGACAAAAAAAAGATAATGATAGAGATATATGATGTGATAGATGGATCTATGGATCTATTCTTGAGAAACAAAGAAAACAGGATATAAATACATATGAGTGAAATTTAAAGAGGGGTACCATAAAACAAAGGCCAGGAGAGAGAAAAGAGTGTTAATAGACAAGGAGAGTTTATTAATAACTATGTAAAATATAATCAAAAGTATACAAGGCTATCAACTTAACCCTTGCACCCTTCAAATGTGCAAGTGCTAGTTCTTATGGATTCCTACCAGACTAGTGAGTTGTTTTTTAGAGTTTTGACAAGCTCCATTGACTAAAGAGCTCCATAATGTCTGAGAAATATGTCACTGGCCTCTGTTCAGTGAATAATCTATTGGAATGCCTTTTTCTTTGCAAGTTCACACATTACAATTAAGGAATTTCTTGAACCATAAAAGAAAACTTATAATAAGAACATATGAATTTCTACGGCCATAAATTAACACAAGATAGTTAATGACTAAAACCTTAAGATATGAAACCTTAAGATATGAATTGAAATAATGAGAAGGATCTTTTCCCTACCAGTTGTCTCTTCATTTATCAAAGAGAGTTCAGGTTACAACTTTGTAGTTAAATTCACCAACTAAATTACTATAAAATTCTTTTAGGAGTTGGAAAGCGAAGTTTCCAAATTGGATCAATATAGAAAATGACTTAAACATCACACACTACCCTTATTATAGTACTAAAAATGTTAAATAGTCAAAATTGACTTAGTTTAATTTTACTAACAAAAATTCCATTTTTTTATTTTACTACCAACTGAAAAGTACATTTTAGCATGGACAGTTTTGCCATCTGAACAAGACACTTGCAAGAGGAGGATCCCCTAGAGATAGCCTATCGGCTGATAAAGCTATTGAATTGTGCTTAATTGAATTTTATTTTAAATAATTTGCTAGAAAAAAATTGACGTTGAATTGGAATCTTGTGCGGTTGGTGTTCACTTGCATCACAAAACTGGCCAATTCTAGATAATAGAGATGAAGAATAGGAGGGTTTTCTTGTTGTTCCTAGTTATCGTATAAAATTTTGAATGTTAGAATTAAAATCTAATTAAAATAACACTTTTAATATGAGGATCAACCTAAAATTTGTTCATAACTTTTGTTGACATATCTTTTACACAATTTGAAACATTGCTATTTCTTGTAATTTCTCACAAACCATTAGTTCTCTAATTTTTCCATTATCCATCTTCTTTCATTTATCACATTTATATTATTTTTTCTTTCAACTTTGTTTTTTCTTTTGTATGCTCAATTTTTGTAGATTGTCTTATTTTCTAGATGTTGTAGCATTTATCTTCCAACCAACTATTTACTTAGGGATGGAGCAATTAAAATAGTCAATATTATAAGGATTTTCAAATGAAATTTAATAATTTCAAGTCATGATTAATTAGGGTGGGGTCCTAGGGGGCTTTAAAAAAAAAAAAGGATTATTTTGAAGTAGAGATCCCATGAATTTTGTAGTGGAGTTATTCTTAAAAAGTTTAAGTTCCATAATTTATAGAAGTGGATGATCTCATGATTTTTAATTAGCTTTTAACATATTCAATTCACTTACTAAATAAATAATATATCTATAAAAAATTATTGATAAAAAATAAAAATTGGTGTATGATTGAAAAGTAAAAGCCTAAGCTAGTGGGGCAATTTCTAGCCCCCAATCTTTTCCAGCTAAATTTGTACCCTAAAAAGTAGAAGCACCTACTTTTGAGGAGAAGATTTGAATTAATCTTGTAGAAAACTTCTTTTTGGCTTTATAGGACCATCGACTCCACAAACCCTCATAGGACCACACCCTTATGTACATTTTTCTAATATATGGTTATTTATTTATTATATAATCTTTCTTTTTATTGATGTTAGTTATTTACATTGGTTGTTCATCTTCTTGTGATTATTTTTTAATGATAATTGAGAATGTATAAATAGATGTATATAGTAATGCATTCTATTAGGTTGATTACTGATTAATATAGTAGTTCTCTACTTGAATGTGGATGTAGCCACAAGTTGTGGTGACCTTGATAAATCTGTATACTTGTATTTTGTCTTTTTTTAAATGCTTATTAATTTTACCTTCTTAATTAATAACTTACAATTGGTATTAGGGCCTCGTAAGATTGAGCACAGATGGAGGAAGATGATGTTCTTAAAAAGTTGGATTCTATTAGAAAGGAAGATATTGAAGCAAGCTAGGATGAAGTCAAGGCTGAAGAGGAGGAAGCTAAAGAAAATGATGATGAAGTTGATGCTTATATAACCAAGGAGGATTACTAGCAAGAAAGACTTGTGGGGATGAAGGAAGAGAATTTCCTACTCACAGAACAACTATTTTGTATGTGCTATAACTTGGAGGCTGTGTCTCATAATGAATATTGAGAAAGATAACTTTGAAAAAAAGTGGGAATTTTTTGAAGAAACACTATTTAAGTAGTGTGAGGATTATAGAGCTAAAGGAGGCAAGAGAGAACCAAGAGATTAGAGTTGTTCATAATCTAGAAGCCTTTGGCATGTCAGAGAACAAGGACTCTAATGATTTACTATTACATATTGCAGCAGTAAAAACATAATGGAAAGCATTAACTACAATTTTCTTTGTATAAGAAGATAAAGGAGCTAACAAAAGAATTGTGTGCAAAAAGATGGAGGAATAAACAATTTGTTCACAGGGGTCCACATGCTCACGTCGCTCCACTTTGTAGACCCACATATAGTTGAAAAGGAACAAAGGCAAAATAATGATTTGGAATCCCACATACAAATAAGTGGTGTGAACACCAAGTTGGTGTACAAAAAAGTGAACACCCCAAAAAAAGGAAAAAAATCAATAACTCAATCAAGTTATTTAAAAGTGATATACTTTAAATAATGCGATCAGGTTTTGTAAACTATATACTTTTTCTATTGTCCATGTTTGAGGGCATTTTTATACCCTCAAATGGAAGTAGCAACATGGAGTTTGGAGGAGAACATCAAAACCCGATTGGGTTTAGCATAAAAAATATTTTTTTGTTGCATTTCCATCCATGGCACCTTGCAAACGAGGTAGGTCTTCATTCTATTCATCATTTTTACGGGTAGAAGTAAGAAGTTGGGTCTCCATTTTGTGGAAGTTCATAGATTGTGATCATGCTCATTTAGAAATGGGTACCTATTTTTAAAAAATGGGCACCTGTATTAAATTCGGGTGCCTAATCATAAATTTAAAAAATAGGCACCCATTTTTTTAAACATCGGGTGCTCATTTTTTACTTTCAAAAGATGTGTACCCGTTTTTTAAAAATTTTAATTTTTTTTGGGGGGATTTTCAATGCATTTTAAATGTTGCTTTTAATTTTTCAAAATAGGCAAGATTTTTTTTTTCTTGCTTCGGATTTTGGTTTGAGATAGACTAGGTGAGACCAAGCCTATGGTTTGACCTCTCAAGATTTGGCTAAGGCATTGAAGTGACAAATTCATGCCATGCCATCATTTTTAGAGGGTCTTCTTGATCAATTTTTTTTACAAAACAAAAACCCATTAGAGCTCTCACTATCATTATTTTAGAAATATAAATTTTATATTTTTATGGTTTTACTTACTATTTTTATATTATTTTTTAATCAAAGGTGGTACCTAAATGTAAAATAGTGAGGTTCACTAAAACGATAATAACTTTTTAATTTTATGAATTTTTCTAAATTAATTTATATGTCATCAATCTAAATCTAATTCTTTTAAAGTAGAAAAAGAAAAGAAAAAAGAAAAATTTTAATCAAATTATGGTGTCTGCACACGAGAGGTTTTAAAATTACCTTTATAGCCAATTAAAAATTAATTTAAAAAAAAAATATTAAATGAAAAATTAAGGAAAAAAATTATCATCAATCTTTGGTATGTTAGGTAACTTTTTTAAAAAGGATTTACAAAAATTCATTTATTTGTGTCAAATTATGGTGTTCATACACAAATGTGGTATGGTCCCGTAACAAGCATTTTAAAAAAGTGGTTTTTAAAGATCCGCACACAAAACAAAATCTATCATATGGGTACAAAAAGAAATTACATATTCAAAAATTAGATTTTGAACACTACATTTTTTATTGCTAAAGTTTGGTTATACGTAATTGCTAAATGCATCAAATTTTGACATCAATAGATGAAAAATTTATAAAATAGAAAAAAAAAATCACTTTTTGCCCAAAAGTGAGACCCAACTTCTCGCACTTACTCATATATTTTTTTATCAAATTTTGTAATGTGGTTTTTTAGTTTATAAGTTTTATAGTTATTTAAAAAAAACACTAATATTGATGCATCAAGGAATCCAAGAAAATGAGGGAGAGACAAAAGACCACCTCCTACACAATCAAACCCTCCATCCATCATGACACAACCACAAAACACTCCACCCATTGTGACACAACCACAAAACCCTCCATGCAATGTTCTCGTTTAACAACCTATGCCTCATATTAACCCTCCATGCATACAATTGCATCATTTGCATACTACACAAGAGGACCTCATAAACCACCTCTCACAAAATAGTGCTAACATTACCCAAATGATCAATAGGTTGTGGTCATCTACACTTTCTCACCACTTAATCGTAGAAAATACACTTGAACAAATGACCCAAAATACAAATCAGGTGTCTAGGAAGGTTACAAAATGGGGTCCATGGAGGGATAGATGCCATGCATTTTATGTCGATGGGTTATCATATTAGCAAGTGAAAGATAAAGACATAAAGAAAGGTACTATATGTTCTCTTTTCAATGATTGTATATTTGGCAACTCCCTGTTACACACAACCAAAACTTTTCCTACTCATTGGTGCACTCATACTAGGATGAGATCATATTTTTTGGATAGGTGGTATAGTGTATTTGACCTAACACCATGTAACAATTATGAGGTGCCTCTATATTTTTTGAGAAAGCTATATTGTGAGTTCATCCTCAGTGAGAAGCCAAATTACTTTGAAATCCATTAGTTCCAGGGTAGAGGGAGAGGTTTTATGTAGGATAGACCTAGGGCTCATAGGGTGGTATTTCACAACATGAGAGGAGACACACAACACAAAAAGCTATGCCTCATTTTGTGCTCCCATCAATTGTAAAGGAGTCTATTGATTTACAAACTCTTCATGTGGTTGCATCATTGAAAGATGTTATAATTCTGTATTGATCATAGTTAGGTGATTTTTCTTCACCTATGGCACCTTGACCATCATCAAATGCACCTTTAGGGCCATCACAACATGCAACAACTCCATCATCATCACTTGTGGCATTAGGGTCATCATAGTATGTGACAACTCCATCATCATCACCTATGGCACCTCAGTCATTACAACCTATGACACCTCCATCAGCATCACCTACACCACCAATTTCATCTTTACTTGTGTCATCTACACCACTACCATCATCTCCACTTGTCACTTACACCACTAGTGTCATCCTCACTTGTGCCACCTACATTATCATTACATGCATCAAAATAGTCTTTGGGGCCCAATCAACATTTTTTTTTATAGCTATCAGCACATGTGTGATGGGATAGATATGGAGGTTTCTAAGGATGGAGTATCACATAATCCATGTGTACATTATAGGCATACTTTTTATTCATATGGAGGTGGGGATTTCACACCCATGGATGATTTGATGGTGATGGTCTTCAATGGATAGGGGACACAAGTTTTTTTGTTTGATTTTTAACATGATATTATTTAATCACCTAAATATTTTAAAAGTAAAAAATAAATTATTTTATAGATAACTCTAGATTGATATGTGCATAATATGCAATGCAGGATGCAACAAGCATTATACAAACACCAAAAAGTACTCGTTCTACTAGACGTGGGAGGCTAGGAGCAAGAACACTCAAGGTAAATTTTCTTAAACGTACAATAATACATTGGCTTAAAAATATTGTTTCTTAATTGGTATGACACTAATAACCTACTTATAGGTCCTCTTTTATCTCTTACCATCATTGTAACCCTCCCTTTCATCAAATCCATCCAATTCCCATCCACATCTATTGCTCCTAGCATTACCCAAATCCCATCTAATGAACCTCATGAGTTTTGACATGATATTATTTAATTAACTAAATATCATAAAAGTAAATATTTTTTAATTTTATAGAGTGCTTTAGATTGATATGTTAAAACAATATGCAATGCAAGGTGTAGAAAGCGGTACGAGAACACCACATAGTACTCATTCTGGTATAGTTGTGAGGTTAAGAGAAAGAACACCTGAGGTAAAGCTTTTTAAATATTGTTAAAAGTACAATGATATGTTGTCTTTGGAATATTTTTTCTTAATTGGTATTCTTGGTGGAATATACCAAGTTGTGGTGCCGAAAAGATGACACAACTAAAATTTTAAAATTTCTAAAAGCACACATGTGCTTTTTAAAAACTCTTTAAATGAGTTGCAAATCAGCGGCCCATTCTATTTTCCCTTTTTTTTTTGTACTAGTTTCTTCTTTCCCCTTAAAAGTGCATATGTAGTTTGTGAAATTTGAAGTATTTTCTCACTCTCCTCCTCAAAATGTCTCCTCATCGCCAAAGTTCAAGATCGGGATCATCAAGTATATTTTCTATTTTGCTTTCTTCATTGTTTTGTATGTTATTTGCATTCTTTTGTATGTTTTTTTAGTTGTCCTTTAAATTTATTGATTTATTTAAAATGCAATTTGTTTCTTATTAGGAAATGTGAATGATCAAACACCAAATCCCCAACCTGAACAACAAAATCAAAATCAAAACCCTCCACAAGGTCAAAATTAAAACCCTCCACAAGAAGAGCAAGAAATTCTTCAACCTCCACCAATCAAAAGACTTCCTCTTAGCACCCAAAACAATATAATGAATGAAATAGAAAGAGGGAAAAATGAATTAGAAGAAATCATTGGTAGGTTGAAAGCTTGTGGAAAAACTAATCCTACGAAAACACAATTGACATCTTCCCTTGAGTACATTGTGAACTATGTAGCTTTTGTTAGTGGTCAATTGGATATTTGGCATGTTAAGAGCTAGAAGGACAACGAAGATATTATGCAAACAAATTATCCTATAAAGATGTAAGAAAGAAGGACATAGAAAAAGGTAGCATATGTGCATTGTTGAAAAATCTTGGAGAACAAGACACTATTAAACATACCACTAAAAGTTTTTCCATCCATTGGTGCATACATGATAATATTAGAAATAACTTTTGAGATAGATTGCGGATGGTATTTGATGCCCCTCCCTACAATAATCACAAGGTTCCAATGTATTTCTTAACAAAATTGTATTGTGAATTTGTCCTTAAGCAGATCACCAATTATTTTGAGATATTAGATTCTTAGGGTAGTGGTGGGGGGTCATCATTTGAGAGGTCGGGGGCACTTTTTGACCCTAATGTAGTTAGGGCACTTGTTGTCAAGCCATAGGGTGAGCATGTGATTATTCCTTCAGTTGTGAAGAATCATGTAGAGACCAGTATTCTAGGGACTGTCAATGCTTTGACATAGACCCTCATTCACTACACTAGTCCATTAGTTGAGGAGGAGCCTTCTTTGTGTCAAAATCACATGTGCACATCATGTGGATCCTTATGCACATTTGGCAATCATGTTGGAGACATTATGGATGATGTGCTAGACATTGATGATTTCCTCACCAACACATTTGGCATTGACACAAGGGAAAATTAGAACTATAATAAGCTAATTTGATCACATTTCATATGTATAGTGAATGATTAATTTGATCACATTTAATTAATTAGCATGTCTTGACACTGTTCAAAATTCAAGGTAAGAGTGTTAATGACCCTAGTACACATTCCTTGGCCCAATTTTATGTTTTGTCAACAAGTAGAGAGGTATACAATATTGATTTACTCATTTCAATTAATACATATTTATTAAATAATCATATGAAGGATTGACAAAAAAATTATGTCTATGTGCATTAGTTCTCTACTAGATCATCGACATTCACAAGGGACTCTAACCCTAGGCATGATATGAGCTTCATAGAAATACATTTGTTTCATGTTAATTTAATTAATTTGATTATATTTGTTTCATGTTTCATGTTACCTATAAATTGTATTAAATGATTTGTATTTGTTGACATCCGATACTCCTCATCTTCACCAGTCCATCAATCATGGAGTTGTTGCCATGATGGCTAGTTTAGAGCCATTGACTAAGGTGTGCAAGAGTTTTCATAGTTTCAGTTGTTATTTATAAAATTTAGTACTGAAATTTTAAATTATATTTATAAGTATTATTGAGTTATTATATTGATTGAATTTTTGTAGGGTCTTGTTACTCATGATCATTCATGAGCCTTTGAGGTGGATGTAGAGAGCTACTATTTGATGATGGTAAGAAACTAATTAATTTTGTGTGTACATATATTTGATTTCAATGTATAATAATTATTTTGTTTGTATCATCTCCAGTTAGAGAGGAGCCTAAATAAGAGGATGAGTGAGTGTGTGAGGAAGACCCCATCATCCCCATCATCTCCCTCCACACAATAACCAAAGACCTCTAGGGATTTTTTTCCTTCCCCTCATGGATAGACACACATGTATAGGCATTAGTGGACATATATCTTGGATTTTATGTTAGTGGACATATTCAATATATATTTGATGTATATATGACATTTTATATTTGATGTATGATGTATATTTGATGCATGACATTATTAGACTTATGAAATTATTGGTTATTGTAATATATATCTTTCTTTCCTTGTTTACATTTAAAGTATTTCATGCATTTCATTTTAATATAATTTGCATCCAAAATGATGCAGAGTGCTCACACCAAAAGCTAGTGGATTCCCAACAAGAACACTTTTAAGGAAAACTACCTTTCCCACTTTCTTAAGTGTCTTCAAATACTCATTCCAACTTGGTTAAAAAACTGAAAAAAATTCTACCCTACTTCACAAAACTACTTGATCACTTTCCCTATTCAAGACTTGGGAAGCAATAAGGGGAAAATGAGAAAATTTGAAAAATAGATCCTAATCAGCTTCTTGCTTCAAATTAACACATAAACTTTAAGGAACACCTAATGATGAGGAATAAATATTAAAAAATATGTATTTAGATACCATTTTTGAAGTTACAAAAAACCTCAAAACTTCAAATCCCCAACCTACACAAGCCTCTGAGGCCTAATTGGCCAAATCAAGCCTGAAACACTTGGAATGTGCAAGAATGGGTTCTTAGGATTGGCTTTCTATTACCAAGGGTCTTATTACACCTTTCTTGACATGGAATGACTATTTTCCAAGTTTTATAACCCAACTCCAAGCCCTGTCCACAAAATCAATATTTTAAGGATTAAAAACACCATATTTTCACACTAGGGCATGTTTATTAACCCCTTAGATCATCTCAAAAATTTATGAAACTTAGGAACCTTAATATACCTACCCTAACCTTGAAATTTGAGAAGTCCATTGAAAACCAATCATAGAAATGTAGGTTAGGGCCACATCTTGCTTGAAACCCTCAATTTAAGGGTTTTGAAACCTACTTAAAAAGAATTTGCTCTAACTTGCTTGAACTTAATCAATCCACCTAAATTGAAATGCATTGTAATGTAGAAAAAATTTGTGTTCAAATCCTATTTTCATGTCAAGTCCTCAATAAAATAATGGTGCACACAAAATGTATGTTGAATCCATGGCTTTCTACATGGAGAAATAATCATGATGTTGGGCTTCTTATCTATAGTAATATAAAAAGGAAATAGAAATGCAACACTATTTGTGAAATTATTGAGCATAAGTAGTACCAATCAGACAACTTAGAATAATGTCAAACACAGTCTCTATGAGAGAGGCCAAAGAGGAAACTGCATTAAACATTGAAATTTTACCTTAGATTAAATTAGTTCATGTTGGTGACTTTGTAGTACAAGTTTAAACATCACCTAAGATGGGGCCACAAAATCAAATTAGAAACTAATCTCAAAAACAAGAGAGGCTATAGTACGTGTCGGCAACATGATCTTGTAGCAACCAAAATTTCATCCATACCTCACACAAGCTCTAAGATATGCCCTATCAAAGATCACTACCATATGGTATTTAATGACTCTTAGGTTCAATTTGGTTTGGCATACTTGAGAATGTTCAAGTGGTTAATAGGACAAGATGAGCTTGGAACTAGAGTTTCCTAGCCACCCAGAGCTAATAGAATAGATAGTTTGATTCCACGGTGAATAGTTAGAGAGATTCACTAGTTGGCAACTTGTACTAGCCAATACTACAAGTTTTAAAATCACCTGAGATGTGGCCACAAAATAAAAATAGAATACAATATCTGAAAAGAGAGAAAGGTTATTGAGGTATTGGCAACATGGTCCTATAGCACCTAGAATTGCATGCGTACCTCACACAAGCTCTAAGATATGCCCCATCAAAGATCACTGCCCTGTGGCATTTAATGATTCTTAGGGTGAATTTGGTTTGGCATGCTCAAGAATTTTTGATTGGTCAAAAGGATAGGAAGATCTTGGAAATAGGGTTTACCCAACCACCCATAGCTAATGGAATAGAGAGTTTGATCCCACAACGAATGGTTATAGAGATTCACTAGTTGGTGACTTTGTACTAGCCAACACTACAAGTTTCAACATCACCCAAGATGGGGCTGCAAAATAAAAATGGAATTCAATCTTCAAATAAAGAGAAAGGTTATTGTATGTGTCAACAACACAACCTTGTAGCACATAGAATTGCATCCATACCTCTCACGAGGTTCAAGATATGCCCCATCAAAGATGGTTTTCCTATGGCATTTAGTGACTCTTATGGTCAATTTGGTTCAGCATACTCAAGATAATTTGAGTGGTCAAAGAGATGGAAAATATTAGAACTAGGGTTTACCCAACCACCTAGAGCTAACAAAATAGCCAATTAGATCCCAGGATGAATGGTTAGAGAGATTCACTAGTTGGCAACATTGTACTTGACAACACTACAAGTTTCAACATCACCAGAAACATGGCCACAAAATTAAAATAAAATTCAATCTCTAAAAAGAGAGAGAGTTTATTGTAGGTGTTGATAACACAATCATGTAGTACCTAAAATTGTATACATACTCATACAAGCTCTAGGATATGCCCCATCAAAGATTTTTGCCCTATGGCATTTAATGACTCTTAGGGTCAATTTGGTTTGGTGTGCTTTAGAATTTTTGAGGAGTCAATAGGACAAGATGAACTTCAAGCTAGGATTTACTCAATCACTGGAGCTAATGGAACATATAATTTGATCTCACAATGAATGGTTAGAGAGGTTCACTAGTTGGCCACTTTGTACTAGCCAACACTACAAGTTTTAGCATCACCCAAGATGGGGCTGAAAAATTAAAATGAAATCCAATCTCCAAAAAGAAAGAAAGTTTATTGTAGGTTTCAACAACGTGATCCTATAGCACTTGGAGTTGCATTCATACCTCACACGAGCTCTGAGATATGCCTTATCAAAGATTGTTTCCCTATGGTATTAAATGACTCTTAGGGTTAAGTTAGTTTGACATGCCCTAGAACATTCAAGCAGTTAATGGGATGGGATGAGATTTACGCTAGGGTTTACTTAGCTACCTAAAGCTAATGAAACAAATAGTTCAATCCTGCAATGAATGGTTAGAGAGAAATTCACCAATTGGTGACTCTATATTGGCCAACACTATAAGTTTCAACATCACCTAAGATGGGGCTGCAAAATCAAAATGTAATCCAATCTCCAAAAAGTGAGAGAGTTATTGTAGGTGTTAGAAACATGATTGTGTAGCACCCAAAATTATATCCATACCTCATATGAGCTCTAAGATATACCTTATCAGAGATTGCTTCCCTATGGCATTCATTAAGGCTCTTTTCAATGAGTTTGTGGACCCTAAATCACCTTATTTTGGAACCTATGATGAAGAAAAAACTAGGATTTCTCTTAAAATAAAGATTCCTCAAATTCTAAAGAGAGGAATGAAGAAGGTAGAAAATATTCAAAAGGAGAATAAGAAATATGATTCCCCTCCTCTATTCATAGAAGGTAGGGGTGATGACATTGAAGATAAAGAAGAAATGGAGGAACATGGAGAAGAATAAGAAACAGAAGAAGAACCACCTAAGAAAAAGGGGGAAATAATAACAAGAAGAGCTACAAGGTCCTCACCTGCTTTTACCACCAACAAACCCACAAGCTTAAGGAAGAATCTCAAACTTAAAGATGAAGAAGAAGATGAAGAATAATAACATTAGATATCTTTCAAAAGGTCTACTCCAACCTTTGAAGAAAGACTAAAATGACTCAAAGAAGGTGGAGGTATGACAGATTCTAAATTTATTAAGCATGAAACAAGAAATGAGGAAGAGAAAATGTAAATAGAAAAAGCCTTAGTGCAAAAAATGACAAAAATGAAAATACTCTCCAAGTGAATTAAATTGTCAAGTTCCAGATATTCTACTTAAGGCAGTAGCACACCATTAGGACAATGCAATAATGGTTGTCAAGGATATTTGTGATCAAACCTTGAGGAAGGTAATGCCAAGCCTATTTGACAACAAAGTGAAGCATTGATAAAGCATGAACATCAATTAACTTCTAAGTTCAATGCATTCTTGATTCTTTCAAATGATATTGAATCTATTGTACAATCTAATAAAAATGCATGGAAGAACTATTATCTAATTTTTGCCTTGCATGCTCGATCAGGATGAATGCTGTAGGAGGTTATATTCAATGTGAAATCTAACTGAGTTATATAAAGTAAAAATAGATAATCAAGAAAAATGCATGTTGTCAATAATCTGCAACTTGAAGAATGGAGAAATATGAAGTTATCAGTTGCTACAGGAAGTGTACAAGTTTTACTAGTTTCTAATTTTGATTGTTGCAATAGCTTGCACAAATGGTATAAACATCTATGGATATTTGATTATGAAAACTCATGCTCAAATGAAACGTATCTGATTTTTCTTTTATTTAAATCAATTTTGAGACATTTTATGAAGAAATAAAAGAGTTATGCTCTTTTTAGTGACAATAACTTGCCCAAAAGTTTTTTCAAAGCCTACAGTCAAGAATGAAAAATTTGGTATGACCACATATGGATTCATATGACACTATAAATTGGTACACAATTAGATATTGATGTTAGGAACAAATGTTATTCTTTACAAAAAAAAATTACAGATGTTTAGGGGCTCATCTAATCCATTTTCTAAAAACTATCCTATTAAAAAGAATGTTGAAGCATGCTTTTAGATGGCTAGGTAATTGAATTGTAAAAGCCCAAACCTCAAGAGGTTTTAATACATTGATTATTATTGTAAAACATTAAGTAAAATGATATTTTATAAATCATTTTATTTAAATGTTATCTTCAAATGCAAATTGGAGAACTTAGCAAGATAAAATATGCAAGTTTAGAAAGGGGTCCTTTTATAATTTTTGCATTTGCATTTAATGTAAACATTTAAATGGATGATATTCTTATAAATCATTCCATTTTAATGTATTTTTAAAATGAAAAATTGAGAGGATAACTTGATTTAATTATGCCAAGTTTATGGGTAGGATAATTTTTATAAAAGGGGAAGTTAATTACACCTACCTATTGATTTGAGGGAGATTTCAGCATGATCTATGGAGATAATAGATTTCACCTGTTAGATGATTTGATGGAAATCATAGATTGGTTTACAATTTGGAGGATGGGGAAGATTAAGGATTGTGAACCTATTTATACTTCTCTCTTTGACATTATTTCAGCTAGCTCTTACATTCTACCTCTTTGTGAGTTCTTGAATTCTACCTCCTTGGAAAGATAGTGTTTTGTAGCTCAAGTCCCATTGTGTAATGCAATTTTGAGAATTTTGGCTCCTTCTAAATAAATATGAAGCACTCATCCTCTTTGGTCTTATTATTAATCTATCATTATCTTTTAAGAATTTTCATCTTCAAGTTAGCGTGTTTTTGTCTATTTTTCATGAAACCTTGGCTTGAGTGTTTGAGAGAGATTTGAGAGGTTGTTTATGAGAAGAATAAGTGTAATTTATGTGCAATTTAACTTTGAAAGTTGTGAAAAAGTTTTATTCTTTTAAATCTCACACCTTTTTATATTTTATGCACTTAATGTTAGTAGGGTCTTTCTATGATCAAGTTGTTACATTCATCTTAGTTGTAATTTTTCCCTTTAAAGATGCATTACCTTCATAACATTGGTGAATCACCTTAGTTTAAGTTTAAGTTATGTTGAATGCATTCTCTCTATATCTCTTTTCCCATCAATTTTAGTTCAATTTTTGAGAGGTGATTCAAGGGAAGTCAACCCTTTATACCAGAGGTTGATCCTTAATATGGCATACCCACAAGCCAACGATCACCCCATGTATCACTAGATTACTAGAAAGTTATTTTCAACATAAAGGCGCAATCTAGGTGATAACAATGTAAGGAAATTCAAGTGTAGAAACAAAATATTGTGCAAATTCCTATTAAATCCTTACAATTTCAGATTCAAAATTATGAAAACAATAATATTGTAGTCAAACATGAATATAGAAAATTGATAAAGAAAGAAAATACATATATACAAAGATATGCTAGTGGGGACAAACCTTATAGTAAAACAACCTCACCCCTCCAAAACCTGTACAATGTATTATCTTCAAAAGACAAGGTTACAACATACTTGTAGTGCAAGTTCTTTCAAGACACAAAAGACCAATTTGGTAGCAACATACCATACCAAAATACACTTTATCTCTCACTAAACGAAAACCCTAAAAATGCTTATATCATGTGATTTTCCTTTTAGGGAAACTTCCAAAGAACAACCGTATTAGGGTTTTACTCTATGCACATGAGATGGAGACTCAATTATACAGTACTGAATGATTAGTTGTCACATGAATTCATGTCTTCAACCATCATGAAATCTTGTAGAGATAGCTCTTACGTGTCATAGGAATCTATCATAACTATTTCAGCCATGATCTCCTTACACATAATTCAAGATGTTGACACATACAAGTGAAGTGACACAGCAACATATCAACTATACATGTACACTCACATTTAATTACATTAGTTGCAAAAAAATCATTTACAAAACAAATAATAGGAATATGAATTATCCAAGGTTGAGACACCTTATTCCTAACAAACAATAACATTTATGTATTGCATGTTGTAAAGGACACTAAGGAAGTTGTTCAAGTAGATCAATGATGAAGAAGACAAGGATAATCAAGCAGTCAGTAAGGATCTACCTCAGATTCAAAATATTCAATATTTAGATCTTGAAAATATTGTAGTAGAGGTAATGACCTCCCCCCTCAACTCTCTGAGAAAAGCCTTAGTGACATCTAGCTCACTGAAGGCTGCAACCAAGTCTTGCACCATTGGGTTAAATATTGTTCAACCAAGAACTCAATTGGTTGTTGGATATGTCTTACTAAGTTTAGAGATGAAGACTATTACCACTACTTCATCCACAGAGCTACAGGCTCCACTCATCATAGAATCAAGCTAGACTGAGTTACAACAAAGGACTATGAGTACTTCTGCAATTGTTGTTGTTTCTCAAATCACTCATGTTGTTTCTATTGGAAGTGATTCCACATTAAGTGCTATGATAGTTGAAGTTAAGCCTCAACTGAGCACTAAGGAACTAAGTAAAGGTAAGGAAATCATTCCTTCACCTGTTCTAAAGGCTAAGGGAAAAGAGATAGAAGTTTCATTTGATGAAGTTGATCTAGATGAAAACATAGTAATTCTAGATTGGGACCTCTCCAATATTACTCCTAATCAGATGGACACTCTTGCAGAACTTTGGAAGAAAAGGGCCAAACAACAAAAACTAAGGGCAAAGAAGAAGAAAATAAATCAAATGTTGGTAAATATCAAAGGTATATTTATTGATGCACCAAGTATTGAAATTGATGGAAAGATATCTATTTTTTACCAACCTATTGACATAGTTCACAAGTTCAATGAAGATTTGAATGGTCAAGAGAAACAATTACACATGGCTAAGAGAAAATTTGATAATAAGGTTTTGGAAAAGGTGGCATGTAATGTCCCCAGTTGACCAAGTGTGTGTGCGTTAGCCTTGTTCTACATGGTCCCGAGGGCTAACGAAGGGTTTAATGGGATCCTAGAGTGTTTTGGCCTAGTCATTTCCAGTTTGGGCCAAAACGAAGTTGATTTACTCAGTTTCAGGCATACTTACTATTTTTAGTAAGTCAACAGGACACAGTGTAGGTCAATTTTGATGATTGGAATCGATACTCCTCAGTGAGAGCTTTCCGATGAGCTATCACTCACATTATTTGGAGTCTGATTGCTAATACATTTTAATGCCTAAAGTTTTATTAAAGTAACATCTAATTTAATTGTAAAATATTAAAGTGTTACTTTAATATTTATTTTATGGTGATGTGTAACCAAGGGAGACATAAGGGGTATTTTAATATATGTTTTATATATTACACATCTTTTATCCCACATTGCCCATATGAGTTGTGGGGACCCTTGGAAATAGAATAAAAGGAGGCATTTGTGGCTTCATTGGACAGGTTGAATATGAGAAGAAATTGGTGTGTGAGTTGCTGCTCCGTTCTTGGCATTTAAGGACGTTTATCCTCTTTTGTAACATTCTAGACATCATTCCCTTGGGGTTTGGCCTTTGGAATTCTTTGTTATCAGTTTCATTATCGGGCAGTTTAGTTGCATTTCTGGCTACAGGCAAATTTGGTATTTTGCTCATGTCTTCTTCACTACTTGTCCGACGCTTGTGCCACTTTGAGGGAGTGATATTACGAAGGTAGTGGACTGATTGAAGGATAAAGTATTGTAGCAGCAAGTTCGAAAGCATGGGCTGGAGTATTATGTCAATACTGCTGAAGCAATTAGTGAGTTGATAAATCTGCCATGTATTTGGTTTTATGAATTCTGAAAATAACATTTTATTGGCTGTAGTTCATTTCCACTTTGCATATTATTGTAGTTTCTTTCTTGTTTATGTTGTATGATACCAATTCCATGCAGAAAACACAACAAACAAATAAACATTTGATTTCTGGAGTTACAAGGGGTTTAAAACATTAAACGAAGAAATAAGAGGTTGAATGCAAACTGTTTGACATAATTTCTTTCAGCAATTTGGTTTAGTTTTTTGGGACATCCAAGGGTGTCCAATTCAGTGGTATCAGAGCTATAAGTCCTGTCATCCTGTGGAGGTCTTATAGGGAATTTGGAATAGCCAAATAGAGAGAAAAGTATTTGATGAAATGTCAAAACACTAAAATTAGAAATAAATAAATAAAAACATGGGCTAAGCATTTATGTTTGAGTATGCGATAGGGGCCTTATAATTTTCCTGATACCAGAGCAAGACAAAATAGGATTTCAGACTTGCAAAGCAAACAGTCTAGTACATCTGTGTAGGTGGACATTAAATCCAGCCATACAGACACAGAGGAAATATTTTTTGATCAAGACAACAATATGGGTGATCAAGATGACAGGAATATAGGATTACGTGGAGGTGGGAATGCCGGTCTAGACCAGGGGGAGGTAATGCTCAAATAGTTACTGGATACATTAGAGCAGGGGCAGCGTATGCAGTAGGAGCAGAATAGGTGAATGGACATGATGTTGCAGCTCATGGCTAGACAGATGGGTGTAAATATTAATCCAGGTGATGCCAACAACAGAAACAATAACAATGAGGGAAACAATAACCATGGAGGCCAAGGCAACAACAATAGTCCTGAGAATAACATTAATGGTAATAATGGACATGGCAACAATGGGAATGAGGCTGATAACTTTAGACATGTTGCACGCCCAGCGCGGACTGCGAGCTCGAGACCTCTTCTACCCACTTTCCCACCCAGAGATCTGGTTCAACCAGTAAACAAACCACAGATTACCGAGTTACATGATCAGTTCAGGAGGGACTGGGAGGCTAGTGGACCAAAGTTTCAGGCGAATATTTCCCTCAGAGATTATATGGACTTGAGGATGAGACACATGCCTAGAGCAGGAGGGAGGAATAAAAACTTTGAGCTGAGAAAGAAAGTTGGAAAACTTTGTTTACCTTATTATGATGCTTCAAGGAAGATGACTGCACAAGCTTGGGTTCAGAAGGTAGATACATACTTGTAGCTAAATCCTATGCCTGAGGAGGAGGCTATCAAGTATGCGGCTATGCACTTGGATGGCATTGCACATGAATGGTGGCATCGTGGCGTGGTGACTTTGGGGCATAATTAGATTACATCCTATGAGGAATTCACCGAAACATTGATTGAGAGATTTGACACTAGGGATCCTGAGTTACATTTCAAGGAACTAGCATAGTTAAAACAGTCAAGTTCTGTGGATGCTTACATTGCCGAGTTTCAGCGCTTGTCTATACTTGTTACTGATATCTCTCCTAGGAGATTGGTGGTGTTATTTTGTGATGGTCTTGCTGATCCATTGCGAGGTTGGGTGAAGGGACATGATCCACTCACTTTAGTTGAAGCAACTAAAAAGGCACGAGATTTAGCCCCTTCAGTATACAAAGGAAAAAATCATTCAACAGATTCTTCCTACCGCAAGGACAAAGACAAAAAACCGTTTCAAAAAGAGTATAGCAAACCCAAAGAAGGATCAAACGAACTAGACAATGAAACCTTCAATGAACTTCGAAAGAAGAAGTTGTGCTTCCATTGTAGAGAGCCTTGGGACTTATCTCATAAATGTTCTCTCAAGGCTAAGGAAAATCAAATGGAGTATTTTTCAGTAGAAGATTCAGAGTCAGAGGGGGAGGATCAGCACTCTGATTCAGATGAGGGTAACACTATAGAGGAGAGCAACATTCCTAAGGATGATAGATCATAGGCACGCTTGACAAGGGCCCAAAAGGCAATCACATTTAAGGTCAGGGGTACTATCTAGGGGCAGAAAGTGATATCTCTTATTGACACTAGGGCTACACATAACTTCATAGATGCACAGTTGGTAGCCAGGAGAGGGTTACAGAAAGAGGAGCATGATGGGTTTAGAGTCATGGTGGCTAACGGTGATAAATTATTATGCACTCAGAAGATATCTAATCTTCGCATCAAGTTTGGAGATGGCTACGAGTTGGAGGATGAGTTCTATGTTGTGGACATGGAGATTATGATGTCATCCTCGGCATGACATGGATGGCTTCACTAGTTGAATTCACACTCAACCTAGTGAAATTGGAGATAAGATTCCAGCATGAGGGCAGAACTGTGGTACTTAGAGGACTTTCAAATGGAGGTTGAAGAGTAGTGTCCTTGAGGAGAATGCAGAGACTTTTTCGTCATGATGACATAGAGTGGGCGACAGAGTGCTACATTATGCCAACTTCACTAGAGCCACAAGAAAAGAGTCATCCACCAGATATCTAGAAGATACTTGATAGACACGTTAAAGTATTTAGTGATATTCCTCATGGGGTTCCTCCTAATAGAGGGATGGAACATGTTATTGAGCTCGAGGAGGGAGCCAAACTAGTTATGATTACTCCCTATCGTCATCCTAAGAAACACAAGGATGAGATAGAAAAGGTGATTAAAGATTTGTTGGAGATGGGGCATATCAGGCCTAGTAAGAGCCCTTTTGCTTCAGCAGTAGCATTGGTAAAGAAGAAGGTTGGGATGATGCGCATGTGCATTGATTACAGGGCACTGAATAAGAAAACAATTAAAAATAGGTATCCCATTCCTATGATTGATGAGCTGATTGATGAGTTGCATGGGGCATGCTTCTTCACCAAAATTGATTTGTGATCCAAATACCATCAGATCAGGATGAGAGCAAAGGACATTGAGAAAACAACCTTCCGATGTCACTATGGCCACTTTGAGTTCATGGTTATCCCATTTGGTCTAACCAATGCATCCGCTACATTTCAAAGTTGTATGAACCAGGTATTCAGGAAGCAGCTGAGGAGATTTGTCTTGATCTTCTTTGATGACATCTTGGTCTTTAGTAAGACCTGGGAGGAGCACTTACATCATCTGGTGGAGGTGTTATCTATTTTGGAGAGAGAGTCATTGTATGCCAAGGAATCTAAATGTTAGTTTGGTATGACTAAGCTCCTTTACCTTGGGCATAACATTAGTGCATATGGCATTCGGGTTGATCCCAAAAAGATTAGAGCTATTGTAGAGTGGCCTACTCCCACAAACCTTACACAGCTTAAGGGATTCTTTGGTTTATGTGGTTTTTATAGGAGGTTTGTTAAGGGATTCTCACAGATTGCTACACCCTTGAAAAATCTTACCAGGAAAGGAGCCTTCATATGGACAGGGGCAGCACAGAGGTGTTTTGAGCATTTCAAGCAGGTAATGTCTTCATGTCTAGTTCTAGCTCTACCAAATTTCACGAAGCCTTTTGAGCTTCATTGTGATGCATCAAGTGATGGGATTGGAGCAGTATTGATGCAGGAGAAGCATCCCATTGCATTCGAGAGTAGGAAGCTTCGGGGAGTTGAGAAGAGTTATTCTATCTATGACCAGGAGATGTTGGCCATAATGCATGCATTGGCCAAATTTCGATCATATTTGGTAGGTGGACGTTTTGTGATCAAGACTGATCACAACAGTATTAAATACTTCATGAGCCAGCGTGATCTTAATGATCGGCAACAAAAATGGGTGACTAAATCGCAGGCTTATGACTTTGACATAGAGTTTGTCAAAGGTAAGAAAAATGTGGTGGCTGATGCCTTATCTCGGAGACCTCACTTATGTGCTTTGGCAGAGATTTCAAGAGATTAGAGAGATCGGATTATAGTAGAGTATGTTGGAGATGCTTGGGCTTCTGGATTGATTTCAAGTACCATACAGGATGATCACTATGAGGTGATAGATGGATTGATCAGAGTTCAAGACAGGGTTTATTTGATTCCATCATCACATTTGAGAGAGGCGATACTGAAGGCATTTCATGATGCACCCACAGCTCGACATCCGAGGGTCTTCAAGACCTATAGGCAGATCCGAGAGCGGTTTTCATGGAAAGGGCTCAAGGATGATGTTCAGAGGTATGTCAAGGAGTGTGTGGTTTGTCAACAGAATAAGGGAGAGCACACATTTCTTGCAGGTTTATTACAGCCCTTGCCCATTCCTGATAGGAAATGGGAAAGTATTTTGATGGACTTCATCATTGGTTTACCATGAGTGCAGGGAAGAGATTGCATCTATGTGGTGGTGGACCGCTTGACGAAGTTTGCTCACTTCTTTACTATTTCGTCCACTTACATAGCAGCACAGGTGGCAGATCTTTTCTTTAGAGAGATATTCAGGTTACATGGGCTGCCCAGATTCATTGTCAGTGATCAGGATAGTAAGTTTATGAGTTTTTTTTGGCAAGTGTTGTTTAGGTTGTGTGGTATAGATCTTACACCTAGCACTAGTTATCATCCACAAACAGATGGGCAAACAGAGATTGTGAATAAATGGGTGAAAGGATATTTGAGGAACTATGTAACTGCACAACCAAAGGCTTGGATCAGATGGTTGCATATGGGAGAGTATTGTTATCACACCACTTATCATATGTCCATCAAGATGACTCCTTTCATGGCACTCTATGGCTATGAAGCACCTAGCTTCATGGATTTAGTTTTGGGGGACAGTAGAGTGCCCAAAGCCAAAAACTTATTGCAGGATAGTCAAGACATCCTGAAAGTGCTCAAAGAGAATATACAATAGGCCTAGAATCAACAAAAATTGTATGCTGATCAGCACCGAATAGAGCGTAGCTTCGAGGTAGGGGATATGGTTTACTTGAGGCTACAACCATATAGATAGTCATCGCTCAAGAAGAGGGGAGCTGAAAAGTTGAAACCTAAATTTTATGGTCCCTACAGGGTGATTCACAAAGTGGGCAAAGTCGCCTATGAGCTTGAGCTTCCAGAGGGCAATTGTGTGCACAATGTGTTTCATGTGTCTAGGCTTAAGAAAGCCATTGGTCAGAGTGTAGTGCCTTCTGCAGATTTGCCCCCTTTGGATGAGGAGGGGAAGCTTGTGTTAGTACTCGAGGCTATTCTAGACACCAGAGAGAGGAAGCTTAGAAACAGGATAGTGATGGAGTATTTGGTCAAATGGAAAGATCTGCCAGAGGAAG
This sequence comes from Cupressus sempervirens, assembly GCA_028749045.1. Lineage (NCBI taxonomy): Eukaryota > Viridiplantae > Streptophyta > Pinopsida > Cupressales > Cupressaceae > Cupressus > Cupressus sempervirens. The sequence continues at coordinate 555,669,136 of CM053791.1, forward strand.
ATTCTACATGGGAGAGTGAGCAGGTTATTCAGCAGGCTGGACTGAGATTGCTTGAGGATAAGAAATTTCAAGGGGGGCGGACTGTAATGTCTCCATTTTAGTAGTTGACCAAGTGTGTGTGTGTTAGCCTTGTTCTACATGGTCCCGAGGGCTAACGAAGGGTTTAATGGGATCCTGGAGTGTTTTGGCCTAGTCATTTCTAGTTTGGGCCAAAATGAAGTTGATTTACTTAGTTTCAGGCATACTTACTATTTTTAGTAAGTCGGTAGGACACAGTGCAAGTCAATTTTGGTGATTGGATTCGATACTCCTCGGTGAGAGCTTTTCGATGAGCTATCACTCGCATTATTTGGAGTCCAATTGCTAATACATTTTAATGCCTGAAGTTTTATTAAAGTAACATCTAATTTAATTGTAAAATGTTAAAGTGTTACTTTAATATTTATTTTATGGTGATGTGTACCCAAGGGAGACATAAGGGGTATTTTAATATATGTTTTATATATTACACATCTTTTATCCCACATTGCCCATATGAGTTGAGGGGACCCTTGGAAATAGAATAAAAGGAAGCATTTGTGGCTTCATTAGATAGGTTGAATATGAGAAGAAATTGGTGTGTGAGTTGCAGCTCCGTTCTTGGCATTTGAGGACGTTTATCCTCTTTTGTAACATTCTAGACGTCATTCCCTTGGGGTTTGGCCTTTGGAATTCTTTGTTATCAGTTTCATTATCAGGCAGTTTAGTTGCATTTTCGGCTACAGGCAGATTTGGTATTTTGCTCATATCTTCTTCACTACTTGTCCGACGCTTGTGCCGCTTTGAGGGAATGATATTACGAAGGTAGTGGACTAATTGAAGGACAAAGTATTGTAGCAGCAAGTTCAAAAGCATGGGCTGGAGTATTATGTCAATACTGCTGAAGTAATTAGTGAGTTGATAAATCTGCCATGTATTTGGTTTTATGAATTCTGAAAATAACATTTTATTGGTTGTAGTTCATTTCCACTTTGCATATTATTGTAGTTTCTCTATTGTTTATGTTGTATGATACCAATTCTATGCACAAAACACAACAAAAAAATAAATATTTGATTTCTGGAGTTATAAGGGGTTTAAAACATTAAACAGAGAAATAAGAGGTTGAATGCAAACTGTTTGACATAATTCCTTTCAGCAATTTGGTTTAGTTTTTTGGGACATCCAGGGGTGTCCATTACATGGCACAAAAGATTACCATAGATCATGTGGAACTATCCACTATTCTTATTTCTTTTGAGAGCATTGTAAATAATGTTATTTCCTTGTTTATAAAATTACTACAAACTTTACTAAGGAAATCAAAGACAAGTTGTCAAAGATTGATATTGATATGAAGGAAGTGCACACCAATTGTCACTTGACCCAAGTACTAGAGCAACACATTTTGTCAAGATTAGGGGTATCTAACTAACTTGCATGTAGAGTTATTGAGAGAAGAATCAAGAATCAGGGCAACACTATAAAAAATTTAGAGTTTGATAATTCCAAACATGGATGTAATGTAGAAACACATTTTTCATGAAAAGACATTAATCCATGATAACAACTTTTTTATTACTGATCATATGATGGAGTTATCAGCTGACGATCAGATAACTTTGCATACTTCAAAAGTTTTGCAAAAAAATTGGGACAAAACAATGTCTCTAATTTTGAAAGTACATAGTGATTTCCTCTCACATTTTGGTGTTACCATGTAAATATGCATTTTTGGCATTTGTGTCAAAAACAAGGAGGAAATATAGTATAACATAGCATGTGAGAAGTCAAAGGGGGAAATATGTACAATATGTGAGAATTTAAAGGGGGAAATATAGTCATATAGGAAGAATCTATGTATATAGCAAAGGCAAAGCTACAAAAACAATTTTGGAAAATAAGAAATAGAGTCGATGTTAGTCGTGTATCATAACAGTAGTCAAAACTAAGCTATAGACTTAAGTACAGTGATAGGGGGGTTTTGACTCATCATTTTGAGTATCAGTATATTACCCAAGTGAACTTCTAAACCCGAGTGTTAGTAGTGGGCTGACTTGGTGAATATTGTTGAATATGGTATTATAATCGACTTCAAATGGTAATTATTTGGATTGGTATAAATGTAAGATATCTTGTCATATCCAAATATGCATGTAATATGTTACAAGCATAAGTATGAATGCAAATTAGAAGATTAAAGGCTACAAGAAGTATAAGGAAAAGTAGAGTCTCATCCATCACATTAAGGTGATCATTCCACATCAAGGATTTTCAATCAGCAAACTGAGTATTATGAATGTTTTATTACTAGGCATGACATAGTTTGTAGTGTATGTGCTAGTCAAGATTTATGGTAATTTAGATTTGTCTATGTTCTGAGGCATGCCAACCTTTTCTTTTTTCTTCAATTTTCTCCTTAGATACTCTTTAATTATAAGACTAAGCGGAAGCTTACAAAACCCACTATAAAAATTCCAATGCGCTGAACATGATTATGGATTAGGCATATGAAAATCCCATAAGCATCATTTGGTGCCAATATCCACTTAGCAACAAAATAATATGCATTTGCATGCTTCATCTTCCATTTGGCATTTGATTCTAGACTTCTTGATTTTTTGAGTCAATTCCAAACAAAGTATTATCAGAAATTTGATGGGAGGAGCAATTTGTGTTAAACCAGAAATTGACTCTGGATCTTAGTTGTTTGATATTAGACTTTAGTTTGATATTTGTTCATTATTCGAATTTTTTTTTGATATGTCTGTATCAATAATGTTTTTTAAAAAATTAAGATCATACAATATGATTTTAAATGTTTCTTGCAGTCAAATTCAATAATATGGATTGTAAAAATTTAATATTCTTAAATCTTTTTATTAAGATATGCATTAGGAATAGCTCTATGAAATCAAATTTGAAAATTTTAGAAAAATAAAATAAAATTGAAATTGTTTAAATAATCCAAACTTTGAAACAGTCGAAATAATAAAATTTGTACAATTCTACATTTATTGAATAAAAGGAGATTATAATTTTAAATTATAAGTGAAATTCAATAACTAGTACCCTATTCGATTCTTTTCCAAAGAAATTATAGGCCTTGAAATGACTCAGCGTGTGTTTGCAGCAATCGATTGAAAACATTTGATGAGTATGCTCAGCCTCAATATGTAATATTTGCCTTTCGTCTATGTGTTATGGTCAGCAGTTTCTATGTCATGACATGTTCTAGGATAGGCCTGAAGATTGCATTAGGCTGAGTGGAGAAATATGATCGTCTTGCTAAATATTTGTTTCCCAGAGTTGTGTGCAGATACAATTAAATTGCTTGATGAACAAAGTTTCAAGCGTAGCGTCAATAGAAGAGGCACGGAGTGTATCTAACTTATGGACATTGTATTTTCAAGGTGCAATTTTGAAGGTGCTCTGCATGTAGAACTATCAATTACTGCTACAGGGCGTGCCATAATTTAGACAGGAAAACCAATCACAAGTGTAATAGATTACTTGTCAATTTGGGTGCAGATACCAATGCGAATTTGGATGTGAGAATAAATCGGGTATATGTATGTATGTTTTAATGTTTCGGGGGATGATGCAGATATATATATATATTGTACCCATTTGACAATGGTGTTGGCTAAGCTCAAGATAAAATATACTAAACATAAAAATTAAAATAAACTTTCTTTTCTAGAGTAACTGAAACACAGTGTTGAAAATTTCAGAAAAATCTAATATATATTTTTAAAAAAAAATTTGGCCAACAGTATATTTTGTCTGAGCATACAAAACCTGGAAATTGTTGAATATATGACTACTAAAGGAGGTGGGAACATTCAGTATATGGTCTTCATAAATGGCTGAGAAATCCTTGGTTATAACTTTTTCTTACCAAGTTTTATGAGAATTCAAGTGGTTAAAGAAATTTCCATGTATTTCAAAATCAATTATTAATATTGTTTTCTAGCTTTTTAGATTGTGAAGATGCTAGTTAAAATGTGTGAAAGGATTTTTTAAGCTTTATTCCCATGGAAACCTTTATCCTAAATTATTTTAGTATTATACTGCTCTAAAACATTTATATTTTGTGTCTATTATAAGCTAAGAAAGAAATTAATTTTCACAAGTCTTATATATTTTTCTTGCCTTCCATAAATATTTCATTTTCATGCTTTGTTCTGTGATTTACCATATTTTCATATTTCTAATAAATAGAATTTTTAGTAGTTATAAGTGTCTGTATTTGGTTTCAAAATCTTCATGTGTTACCTCTTGAAGAAAAATGTTTCCCTATTATTTTAGCTCTTAGTTGTTTAAAATTTTGTCATAGCATTATGAAGTTTCAAGTGATAACAATGCCATAGTAATTATATTTTTCTTTTTTTAATAGGAAGAGGGTGATGTGTTCTTTATGACAGCATGCTTAAAAAATATTTTGTGTGGCCTTGCAATAATAAATAGGTAATTTATCATGTGTTGTCAAGGCCTTATTTGCGCATGTGCAAAAGCTTGTTTAAATTTGTAATTATCTTTAGTTAAAAATTGAAATGTGAATTAGAAAACCACCTAGGATGTGATTAGACTGATGAAGAAGCTTGATTTTGTTCTACATCTATCCATGAGAACTAGTCTATAATTTTTCCTAATTAATTTGAAGTTAGGGTTCCCAAGATAAGTGTGTGGTTTTTAGATTCAAGGTTGAGAAAATTGGGAGAGAGTGTCAACTTTTCAAAATATTTTAATATAGAAGGAAATGCACAAAGGGCATTTAATTTGGAGATATGCATGTGTAGTAATCTTGTAAGAAATGGAAAAGCTTCCAAATATAGTAAAGATGAATTGTATTGGACCAAATGATGGTGTTGGTGAACATATTTGTCTTTAATCTTGTTTCCCTTTGGACTACTTTATTGCCCCATTGAAAGACAAAAAGCTTCACAACAGTTGGCTAGGTCTAGCAGATTACCTCCCTTTGAATTTTAATGTAAAATTCTCTTTTAAAGATTTACAATGAATCTCCTAGATTACCACACAAATTGACTTTTACTAGAAACCACTAAGACAAGCTTAGCTATGCTTAGGCAACTGGCTAGGAGACAGCTTTAGATTAAATTTTATGAATTGAGAATGGATTCCAAAGAAATGCACAACTTTCATGAATCCATAAGTAAAAGAATCTCAAATCACACATGAACTTATCAAAGAGATATACCATGAACAAATCAATCATTTATCAAAGAGCACATTCACTAACTAATATGGCTCCTAACTAATTAAACATGACCTACTGCAAAATGATCAACCACTAACTAATGTGACTCCTAGCTAATTAAACATGACCTACTGCAAAATGATCAACCATAGACATTAACACAGTCAACACAGTACTATAATTGTCATCAAGTTGACACAAAAGTTCAGAAATGCCTTATATGAAATGACTATTATCATCTTTCATTCACAGTTGCTAGACGTAATAGTAGTATCATATACTATATGTTCAAAAATATGATAAGTTCAAAAAGGCACTTTCGACAATATGTTAGCTTGAAATGTCCCTTTTCTGATTTTGTATGATATTTCCAACCTTTAATCAGATCTTTAAGATCAAACATCTGATATCACAAAGATGCACCAAATTTCTTAAGAAACCCCAAATCGGGTATTTTGAAAATAGTGCCAAAAAGCTTCACAGCTTCACCTGTTATTAATAAATCTGAAAGTGGACATTTTTACAGAAATTTGAGCAGAATAACAGCCTATAAAATGTCATTTCTAGATCTATATAGCCTTTACAAAATAGCTCACAAATGTAGGACAAAAACTATGCTCATCGGGCTCCCGAAATTAACACAAAAATGCCCGGAAACACCACAAAAACACTAATAAACTATCTCAGAAGTTTAATCACATCCCAATACATATATTCAGCTCTATTTTAATAGCTTAAAGTCTGAAATACAGCAGCAACCAAAACTAATATGAAATGCTCAACTAAAAACACCAAACTCATGCAAAAAACCACACCCAAAAACCCACAAATCTACACTATTCAGCACAAAGGCAAACTCTGTATGAGCATGCACATGGAATGGCTTCAAAGTCCCGTCCTTAGCCTTCCTGGAAACCTGCAAACTCTCGTTCTTGGGTCTCCCTGGAAACCTGCAAACTCCCGTTCTTGGGTCTCCTTCTCCACAGGTTCGGCAGCCTCTGAAGAATAACAAAGAATGAGCAAAAATCAAGTTCTGGAATGAGCCCAAAATGCCTCCAAACTCCTTAAAAGAGGACATAACTGTAACTCACGTCCAAGAGAGGTTAATGAAACTTATTTTAAGAATAATTTTCATTTATTAGTCCAACGGTTTCCAAAGATTAACCCCCTTTTTCTGAAACTTCACTTTCTTGGGCCTGCCTGCCTTAGCAAAGATTTTCTTTTTTAATTATTTGAAAAGGGGACATGACAAGTCCTCCCCTCCCAATCATTGCTTGTCCTCAAGAAATGGCTGAACAATAAACCAATCAATCCACCTGGATCCCAAATGTAGTCATGAACTATACTACTACCAATTAACATAGGCTCCTGCAATATCCTCTGCAATATGACCAAGAGGAATCCATAATCAAATTGACAATTATAGCTCAACCAAACTCCGAAATCACCACTACCACAATCAAAAACCCATGAGGCACAAACTCTTAGAACATCAGAACCCAAGTAAAGTGGACAAATCAAACTACCAACACAGTAAATACCATCAACGCATCCCACTGGCCTATATGGAATGTACAATCCAACTCTGCAACAATGGTGAACCCTCTCGAATGAAACTGTACCAAGTATGGAGAATCCACACACTGTACAACTCTTGCAGTCAACACAACTCTGCAAATCATCGGCCACTATCTCATAACCATAACTCCCATACACTACTGATGGTGAAAAGACATTACAAGATAAAGAGTAAGAAATGGAATCCAAACCAAATTTGTCTGCCATCAACTCCTCAGCACAAGGATCAAATGCTAACTGATGTACATACCCTGCAATATAATGTTGATAAAAAAAACCAACCTCAGTCAACAGCTCACCATGAAGAAGTGATACAACCCACTGTGACTGATCACCAACTAAGTCAAGAGATGTCATAGCCAAAGGAGTAGAATCAATAACAACATTTGCTAAAGCATCACTCCAAAACTCCTGCTCTAAGTCATGTATTATCAACCTGTCAATTGCAGGACCTATCACCATGTCATGCCCATCACAACTCTCATCCCGAGGCATCAAATTATCCCATAACTGATGATAAGCACTAGGAACCAAAGTGCATCTCTGTATCATCATCTCATCAACATGGTCATCAAAGGTAGATGGATGAGCATACCTCACAGTGTAATGCCGATAGAATGCACCAATCTCAGTCAGTGGCTCAGACTGCAATCCAGATGTAACTAACTGCAATCGATCATTAACCAAGTTGGAACTGACTACTACCTCTGAAGACATTGTGAAGGGAGTAGTATTACTAGTAGGAACCATGCCAACTATCAGCTCACCAACGTCACACATGGTCTTTGATACAACATCTCTAGTCTTCGTGCCATTAGTACTAGAGGTAACCACCATGTCAGGCACTCCACAAAAATCTGCTACAACACCCAACTCAATTGAACCTGACTCTAGTGGTAATGAACCTGATATGCCAATGTTAGTATCAAGGATGGATGCATCCCCATCTCCACTGTCTCTAACAATCTCGGCCATGGACATCCTCGGATCACCAAACACCACAGCTTGTGACTGTATAGAATTAGGTAAAGACTGTAGTCGCTCTAACTCCATGGTCACCTTAGCCAAATGAAACTGTGACTCCTTGAGAGCCAACTGTGTACTCTCAAGAATCTCAGAAGTCACCTCAAGCTGCTCAGTAAGCTCACTCACCTCATCTTCCTTGGCCAACAATGCATCATATGCTGTACTACCCCACTCCATAAGATAATCTCTGTCGGCTACCAACTGCATATAATTTTGTCTCAAAATTTGAATAGCCTCCCATAAAGAGTGGATCTCTGTCAAGGAAAGATAACTTCCTCCCTGCTCATCACTAGTAGGAGAACCCCATCCATAAACTGCTAACAACTGATGAGCAGCATCGAAATGTTGGCAAGTGATAGCAATGTCTTGGTCACTAACTCTCAACTGATTAGACACATGATGGCACTGGCTTGACTGTCTCCTACAAACCTCCTCTGATGCACTGTCTGAAGGAGTGTCCTCAAAGTTACTAGTCTCTAGAGTATTACCATCCATATCCTGTGAATCAAATCTAAAGCTCATATCAACATACGGAGTATCAAAAACATTAGCATTGCTGCCCAACTCCTCTATACCCAAGGAAACTAAGTCTTCAAAACTGCCCACTGCATCCTCCTGGATGTCATCAATGCCAATATGATCCTGGGACTCATCTATACACACTGCCAAATATGAAATATCATCAACACATTCCAGCAAGTATGGTCGACTGGATATATGAACAAAGCCCAACATTGGTGTATAAAAACTAATACCAACATCAAACAAGATACTGGCACAAGAAAAGACAACACCGTGTAATCTGCTAATCAAATCCATGATAGCACCCAAACAAACACTGCTACCAAAAAGTGTTAAAGATCTCCAGTCAACTGAACCCAAATGCCAATATAACAATCTCGAGTCCATATCCGTAAACTAGAATCAACTGGTAACTCAAGCAAACTCCTCACCTGAGTAATATGACCAATACCAACTAACTCCACATAGCTGTCATGATGAGATAATGAAGTCACAATACTATCCTGGTTCACCTTCAGCTGGCTGGAAAAATCATGTGAAGTACTACCAGCCTCAACCTCATGTGATGAAGCATCTAACTGTGCCTGGTATTCTTTCTCAGCAAAGTCATGAATGCTCAATGTCTGCTCATCTCTACCAGGTATCTCACCATCCTGCACAACAACATCCTCATAATCATCATCTGAACCCACTACACTGTAGTCACTGCCTGTTGTAACTATACCATCTTGAATACCTGTGGCATCACCCTTTGACGACCTATAAACAATTGTCTCAATTTGAGTATCAAGTTGACTATTACTATCAATCTGTGTGATATCCTTTCCCACCACCTCCTGTGGCAGAGTAGAATCTGAGACCTCTACCTGGCTATCAGCTAGTTTCTCAAACTCCTCATGCAAGTTCTTGGGAATTGTGTCATCTGTCCTGTGAGAAAATCTGCCAAATAGAAATCCAGTCAACTTATCCACCTTAGCTGGGTCAGATAACATGTCATTTATATGGTGGTGCTCAGCCAACTGTTTAGACATGTCATGGCTTATTTTTATAAGTTTATCTCGAATGTCTAAATAACCATCCTTTCTACTATTTTGACTCTGGCTATCAATTGTCCAAGATCGTTCCCTCTGAGACTCTGTACTATACCTGTCCATTCTGGATAAAGTAGAGTGTAACCCCAATAGGATATAACTTCTTCAAGCACCAAGAACTAACATGCAAATGATTAGAAGTAGCATGCAACTATAGATTTGGACATGCAACTGATTAGAAGCAACATGCAACCACCAAAATATGACATGCAAGATCTGGGTAGTTGTCAAAACTGACATGCAAACTTCTACAACCACCAAATTCACCAAGAAATAACATGCAAATGATTAGAAGTAGCATGAAACCATAGATTTGGACATGCAACTGATTAGAAGCAACATGCAACCACCAAATTATGACATGCAAGATCTGGGTAGTTGTCAAAGCTGACATGCAAGATCTGGATACTTGTCAAAACTAAAATGCAAACTTCTAGAACCACCAAATTCACCAAGAACTAACATGAAAATGATTAGAAGTAGAATATAACCATAAATTTTAACATGCATCTGATTATAAGAAACATGCAACCATAAATTATGACATGCAAAATCTGGGTAGTTGTCAAAACTGACATGCAAGATCTGGGTAGTTGTCAAAACTGACCTGCAACTTCTACAAACCCTCAGGCTGGCAAGATCATGGCTCTGATACCACTGAAATGTCCCTTTTCTGATTTTTTATGATATTTCCAACCTTTAATCAGATCTTTAAGATCAAACAACTGATATCACAAAGATCCACCAAATTTCTTAAGAAACCCCAAATCGGGTATGTCGAAAATAGTGCCAAAAAGCTTCACAGCTTCACCTGCTATTAATAAATCTGAAAGTAGACATTTTTACAGAAATTTGAGCAGTATAACAGATTATAAAATGTCATTTCTAGATCTATATAGCCTTTACAAAACAGCTCACAAATGTAGGACAAAAACTATGCTCATCGGGCTCCCGAAATTAACACAAAAATGCTCGAAAACACCACAAAAACACTAATAAACTATCTCAGAAGTTTAACCATGTCCCAATACATATATTCAGCTCTATTTTAACAGGTTAAAGTCTGAAATACAGCAGCAACCAAAACTGATATGAAATGCTCAATTGAAAACACCAAACTCATGCAAAAAACCACACCCAAAAACCCACAAATCTACACTGTTCAGCACAAAGGCAAACTCTGTATGAGCATGCACATGGAATGGCTTCAAACTCCTGTCCTTAGCCTTCCTGGAAACCTGCAAACTCCCATTCTTGGGTCTCCCTGGAAACCTGCAAACTCCCGTTCTTGGGTCTCCTTCTCCACAGGTTTGGCAGCCTCTAAAGAATAACAAAGAATGAGCAAAAATCAAGTTCTGGAATGAGCCCAAAATGCCTCCAAACCCCTTAAAAGAGGGCATAACTGTAACTCACGTCCAAGAGAGGTTAATGAAACTTATTTTAATAATAATTTTCATTTATTAGTCCAACGGTTTCCAAAGATTAACCCCCTTTTTCCGAAACTTCACTTTCTTGGGCCTGCCTGCCTTAGCAAAGATTTTCTTTTTTAATTATTTGAAAAGGGGACATGACATAGCTTGAGGATCTCCTTGGAAACTCAATCCTCGAGCAATTTCAATGAAATAGTTAATGAAACTAAATATGTCAAAACAAGACACAAGTCCTCAAAGTTTTTAAAATACACAAAGAAAGAAAATAATGAATCTGAGCTTAGGTGGAGGCTCCATGCTCGGAATCCATGACAGGTTCTTCATTGCTGGTGGACAGTCACGCAATCTTCTATGGCTTGAAGGCATTTATGAATTCCTATAAAGCATTCAAACTTGGGTTCTTTAGGCTCAATAACCTTATCATGTGCCAAACCTCTTTATCCCACTTCATTCTTTCAAGATGTGTCGCATGTCCCGGGAAGTGATCAATGCAAGGAACAAGCATCAATTCAATACGGGTGAATGCAGTGAAATCATCTGTCAAAGGTGTTTCTAGTTCTTTAATTTCCCGAAGATTCTCCTTGAACTCCTTTGACAACAACTAAAATTCTCTGAGTGGTTCTTCACCCTGCTACACATAGGTTGGCCATATGATCTTCATATCTTCTAGAATCCCACTGTACATTTTCTTTATTTCTCCTTCGATAGACTGAGATTTAAGTACAATAGATTTGGCAATAGAAATTCTCCAATTTAGGTTCTATTTAAGGAAATAGATTTCACAAGTATCCACTGATTTCAAATGTATTTTTAGATAGGAACTTAGTGGTGCCATACTTATCAACTTCAATAATTTGTATTATGATGACAAACCACTTTCCTTCCTTCGCTTTGCAAGCAGGTAACTGCATCTGAACCTTGCTCAATAGGGTCTCAAGCTTATTGAATATTGCACTAGACTCAAAGACAAACTTCTTACCCTTTTCAATAATCTTATCAACCCATTTATTCATTTTTAGTAACACTGACTTGCCCTTCTAAATTTGGTTCATCGAATTCTTTCTATCAGGAGAAGTGGGGTCAAAGCTTTGAGAAGAATGAACTAGCCGTAAGGTTTCTTTACCACTTAGGGACTCAATGTAGTCGGCCATCGCAACAATAATCTTCTTCAATTCTCTCTTTTCATTTCTATCCTTTTTAGATTGCATGCACATATGTTGGGTGGAATGTTCCAACATGTGTTCCTTAGACTCACGGTTCAATATAACCAAATCTACTTTGGTGACCTGAAAATCACCAATCCTCAAATCACTTGATTCTTCCTTTTGTTTGAACAGAGCCACTTCAGCTGTTACTTCCCCTATTTTTGGGTTGGTATTCAGGTGAGGAACATTCTTATCCTTCTTTTTCTAAGGGTTTTTAAGGGTTTTTAATTGTGTATTTACTGATCACATCTTTGGTTGGCATAAAAAGTGGTATGAAGCTCCTTTTCTTTCTCACTGAGTTCGCAAGCTAATTAAGTACAATAGTTGAAGAACTCATCATTTCGCCTTCTCTCATAGGAGTCATAAAATCCTGAACCACTTGTGGAAGATTGTCAAAGACCCCTTGAATCTGAGGTTCCTCACCACCAGATTCCACTTCTTTCTCTTTATAATTTTGAGAGTCCACCTCAACCATTTCTTATGATGTTATTTCCTCCTTTTTTGTGTTGGGTACTCAACCTAGTTCTCTAGATCTTTACTAGAATATCTGATATGATTGAGATGGATTTTTCTACAAACTTACTTGCATAACCAAGTGAAAGAATAGTGTCAATAGGGGAAGGGTGATGTATACTCTGATGTCTAAATTTGATTTTTTCCCTCTTGTTTCTTTCTCAGGACCCAAGATTTGGTTCATTCAATAACATGATTAGTCCTTTAAATTATGTCATCTCCCTCCTCTTTTGACCACCCAAGGATACGCAACTGTGGTATCTCTTGTGCCAGAAATAATGGTTCAATCAGTTCTAAACCATCATCTTGGATTTACTTTACGTTAGTCTTTAGTTGAAAAGAGGTGATCTAATATATTAACATTCGGGAATGTTCTCTCTTTTGAGTTTCTATTTCATTCGAGCAATCCTTCCAAAAATCTTCAAGGTAAGGAGAAGCATTAATTGCATCTTCTAACCCTAAAACCTTTCCCATAAAATCTTTATTGTCAAAATCCTTCCTTTTTGTATGGAATTGGAAACATTGATGGTGAAAAATTGAACACAGTCTAATCGAGAAATCATACTAATATTTTCAATAGTTTGTGGAAATATGATCTCTCTATTTGTCGAATATCATTGATATTGTGGGAGGCCAATACTCTTGATATCAGATGTGATATCAAACCTTGTTTTGAGTACTTGGTGAATATCATTGATATTCTAGGAGACCGATGTTCTTGATATCAAATGTGATATCAAAATCTTTTGTGTACTTGGTTAATGTCATGTGTTGATATTCTAAAAGGCCAATACTCATGATATCAAATGTGATATCAAAAGGTGGAAATCTTCTGAGATATTAAATGAGATATCCTTTAAATTGTTATTTTTAATATTGCATTGAAGTAATATTTATTTTTATGTGTTTATCCTTCTAAGCTAAGAGGGAGTGTTGATGTTTGGTAGCTTTAGTGGGATATAAACTTGTGAGATCAAAGAGTGATTAAGTTTTTTTTACTATATTAATCACATTGATGAATAGGCATTTCCCATGAAGCGAGATGTCTCTTCTCTTGGTTGATTCCTCATACAAGGATGTTTCCATTTGGAAAAAACATACCAAATGCAATGGTAGTATTAATATATTTATAGTAGATCCTTGGAAATTTAACAAGAAGCTTCAAACTATTGAAATTAAAATGGCCATACCTAAGATGCCACAACCAAATTTTATCCTCATAAGCCATATTGACAAGATGATTGTCATTTTCAAAAAAATTTAATATAATAAAAATTAATATTTTAATTATAACTTTAAAAAAATAAACAACTTAATAATACAATATAAACATGAGATCCCATCCGATGTTATTAAAAAGGATTTGTGTATTTTTTTTCTAGATTGGTTAACCTATTTTTCAAGTTCTCAACTTCCAATCCTCAATTTTTGTTCATGTAGGGTTACTTACAAACCAATACTGAATATGTAACATATTGTAGATCTCTAGATCCACTTGATTTGTATTAAAATGTAATTCACTGATATCACTAAGAAAAATATTAAAAATAATAAAATTTAACCATTATAATAATTCTAACTCTATTATTAATTAAAACTTAACCCTCATCTTATCTCTAACCTTACTTTCAATCTTAGAATACCAACTATAATCTAATGGACCTAACCATAGATCTAATTCCACTATAATGGTAGACCAAAGTTTGTCTAAGAATCGTAGTTATATAGTTGAGTTGTAACATCAATTGTAAATCAAGTAATGAGCAAATAGATAAAATGGAGATATAATTAAAAAACAAACTGAAAAAAAAAATTAATAAGAAAAATATTAATTTTCTTTATGCACCATTAACACATTGGTTCCAATTAAATGAGATAAGTTAAGATGTGTAGTGAGAGAACAACCATAAGAATATTCCCTTCAAAATAATTTTAGAAGAATTTGTATGCATCAAAATTTAAAGACAAAATAATTATACAAATAAATTGACTAAATAAATAATTTAAATTTTAAATAAAAAATTATTAAATATAATAATTTTATTATTATTATCTACTTTAAATAAAGTGTACATTATTATTTATTTGACAAATTAAAACAAAATACAAATAAAATATAAAAATCTATAATATCAATATCTTTTAAAATGTTATTATACACGAATATAATTTAAATTAATTGCAACCTCCTTTGTACAATACTAAAAATAAAATACCAAGCATCTTCGAATGTCTTATATTATAATACCTAGTTTCATACAAATCTTTCCTACTTTAATAGTTTATTCTAACTATTTTTTCCCCACTTCACAAAAAAAATCTCCTTCAATTATAATCATAAATCATAAAACCATCTCTGTGAAGTCATCTATATACAGATATAAGAGGACCTAATCGATAACTAAGAAATTGTATTTGTTATATTAATGTTTAATATAAAGATATCAATTTTTCAAATGAAACAAAGAAAACAAAAGAGAAGCATCCTAAAAGGCATCCCCCATAACAACTTATTGTCAAGGCAACACCCATTAAAAGAAAATGTTTGAATGGTCACCAAACATATTGGCAACAAGTGAATGAATTGAAATCTTAAAATAAACTAAAAACTCAACCCTCTCAAACTACGAACTACATCCTCTAAGAAAATATTGTCTGTAAAAATATAGTTTGTATGTAAAAAAGCATTCATAGAGAACTTAAAATTGCAGACACGTTCAATGAAATCCATGGCCTTGAATACAAGAAGAAATCTATGGCCTTAAGTGTAAAGTGATCAATTTCATGACCGGTCTATAATGATCTTCTTAAACTTGTGAAAATCTAGTTTTCCAATGAATTTCTAAAAATCTTTATTTTCCTCAATCAAGCCCAAACTAAAAAAAAACCTTATCATACTTAATTTCCTTTTACTAAAATAGTAGACGTAAATCAATGTAGAGACAGACTAAAATTTACTAATCTCATTGTTGGCTATATTAGCTTTACTATTTTTAAACTTTGATTTTGTACATTTTTGTTCTAATATATGTGCTGATGTATATGGTGTCTACATTGTTTATTGTAAAAACCTATTCTATTGATACTATTTGGTCAAAAACCGCACTGATAGCTGACTTTCATAACAAAATACTGCTCTATTGTTTGGTGATTTTTTTTTTCACTCAGGAACACATTCTCTGAATTTTCAGTTCCACAGTTCTAATCTAAAGGGTTTTCTTTGCTCAAGGCCCAAAATTGCAAGTAATGTTTTTTAAATAATTAAATTGATGCATTTATTCATTAAAACAATTATATATAAAAAAGTTTATCAGATACAAGAGATATGTCTTATGAACATTATTATTACAAATTAAAATATTTTTTCATTTATTTCTTTAGTCGGTCAAGTTCTGAACAGATTTCAGAATCTTCACAGTTACATTAAATGCAATACATAAATCCTCGTTTGAGTTTTTGAAATTTCTGTGACGCGCTAGGGGAAGAGAATTTACTAATTCATTCGGATCATGTATAGTGTTTAGGCAAGTAGAAATAAATTATTGGTCATAGTGCTAATGACCACTTCTCATTGTAAATGTTATTCTTTGTAAACTTGCTTTGTTTCAATAAAAAAAAGTAGAAATAAATTATTGGTCATAATGCTAATGACTGCTTCTTATTTAAACCTAATAAGCTACCAATCCAAACATCAAATTTTCTAATGTAAAGCATTGAAGCATTCTTAATGCGATGAAGTGAATACTTCGCTCAATATAGATTTGTTTAGTATATTTGATTATGTATTATTAGTTCCAGCCATAGGTGGGATATTATACCATTCAGTGAATGCTTTTTCGTTTTTTCTTCAACCAGTCAACATTTAGAATTTTTGTAATTGTTTGTACTTTTATAATATTTGTAATTTTCATTTCTTTAGTGAAATTTATTATAAGTCTTTTATTTCTCTTCTTATTGAATAGTCCACTGAATAGTCATGGATGGAACAGTGTGTAATATTTAGTTGATCTCAATGGAATGTTTTTTTCTCAACATTATGATTTTCTATAAACTTCTTAAAAAATCCACCACTAGTTGGTGGTTCTGATTAATGCATATCTCTGAAAACATCTAATCTCTTTCTAAGAAATTATGTCCACAATTTTTGTTCTCTTCTTAGAACCTGGAACGTTAAGTAATAATACCTATGGAGAAAAATGGCCAAACCAGTCCTTTCCTGACAGGTGGCATCCACTATAGTCGAAGCCCTCCATGGAAGAAGAAAGAAGCACAGCAGAATTTTGTGTTGTCCAAGTGATGGATAGGGAAAGGCAAATGTGGAGGGAAGGGTTCTGCAATGGTTAAAATACTCGCCTGCACTCTTTCTGTAACCATCTTCTCCAGCATTACAACCATTCTCAAAATTCAGAACAAAGCCACCAAGATAGGCACCATTATACCCATGGATCAGATTCTCTTCAAAACCCACCTGCGGGAGGCTTCACTCATGGGTATGCATCAATCAGATTCTCTCCTTTAAATAGGTTATCTTTTTTGGCATCGAATCCCAAGTTTGGGTCTATTTGTTGCTTGTTTAGACAAGTATACACATTTCACTTAGTAGATCCCGCTGGGACCTCATGGTGTTAGGGTCTGTGGAGAGCAGAGGCTTACAAAATTCCTAGATGATAAATAAGCTACATATGGTTTGACTTGAATGGTACAAGTGCTTCTGTAGAGCAGAAATATTTGTATCCTAGCTTCCTTATTGTTCGCCTCCTATTGAGCGCTTTTATGTTTTCGGATTTTATTTTTATGCAAAGATCTCTGTTGTATGTATGCATTCCTTCTGAGTTGCGTTTGACCTCTCTTTGCTCTACTTTTTATTTTTTGGTACTAAATGCACTCCCATTGCTTAATTTTGGGCTTAAGTAGATATTGACAAATAATCGTAATTAAGTCTGATATAGCTGGATTTGATCCAGACCAATCCAAATATACAAGTGACGAGGAGGAGATATTGCCGGCAACATGGGAGGGCGGGGGCAATACAGAGGAGGGCTAATGATTATTGCTGTGGTGGTTGTCATATGGGTTACCTCCGCCGAAGTCACCCAGGTATAGATTTCATTTTCCATTCTTCTTTTTTCTTTTCATCTGATGGAGCTACTTTTCCCAAATCTATTGCTCTGTTCTCTTCTCGTTTGAGTTAGAATTGAATTGAATGCTTCATTCGTGTTTTGAGAATCTAGTTGGAGCAATTGGTACTGCGATTCTAATGTTAATGTGCCAAGCTAAGCTATTAAGAAAATATGGCAAACTGGGTATGTGGCATTTCTGGGGATGAGGGCCGTTTAGGTTTTTAACACAATAGAATTGGAGCTCGTACATTTGAAAAAATAAAATAAAACTGGATGTTCGGCTACAGAGTCCTGGTTGTTAGCTAATTGCTGGAGGTTATTATTTATTCTTCTTTTTGGGGTGCATTTGCTAGATCTGCTATTCTTGTCATTTCTCATCGAGTTAAATTGAACGGAATGGAATTGATATGCTATTTGGAGTCAAATTGTGTTATCAGATGCATAAGGGTGGGGATAGATTGGGATTCATAATGGGCCAGGCTTGACGGAAAATTGATATTTCGATAAGGCTGTTGGACTCATTCCTGCCATCAGTTGAATGCCTTGTGGCAAGCTGCTGGCAGGAGTGGGGTGAAGGTAGGCGCACCAGTTTCCAGGGACTGACTGCTTTGGATGCTTACGTGTGGAGTGCTATATTTTCTTCATTGATGGACCTATTGATGCCTAATCTACACCCATCTATGACTTACCTTCTTTTATATGACTATGACATTTACTCTCGAGAATTTTCTCCGATTTTCCAAAAGGACTATCTCATTCTTAAATTGGGGAGCAAACTACAAAATTGTTCAATATAGAGAATATATGTAACCGAATAATGAAATGTGTTTTTATGGAATATCTAGCCCTAAATAAGCAATTCTTGCTGCCATCTGGTCTATGCCAAGGAGAACATGCTTGACTTTTTTTTCAATTTTTTCCTCTGCTGCTCTAGGAGTATATATATATATATATAGTTTGAGTAGATATTTTTGCAGAAACAGGGTTATAATTTCCAGTACAAATAATTCAAATCAAGATTTCTATGATTGTTCAACACTCTTGAGCAAGTGCTCGTTGTGCTTGAAAAATGTAGATCCTATCTTTGCTTTCTATTAACTCTGTTAATAATGCGTATCAAAAATGCTTCTGTTAAAAATATATTTAGAAGAGTTTTTTTTTTTAGATCACAAAAGTTTGTATACGGTCATGTGCATAGTGGAACACAAGAAGTTATTCCACACGTCATAAAGAGACGGGCTAATAGAAAGGGATATGTTGTAATGATACAAATTCTATAAAGATAATTTTTCACAGAGAAGAAAAATAATTCTACAATAATTAAATTGAATGTAATATGATTATTCACCATGCTAAACCCAAACAGAATTACTAATACCATGTCCATAAAACTGTAATTTGCAGTCAAGAAGTATCCACTGACAAAAGAAAGCTGAAGCTATATGCAAGCAAATCTGAATAGAAATTATAAACATGACTGGCCTCACGACTTCTTAACGCGCAAATAATATTTTCCTTTGTAAGGCTGCAAATTATTTGTCTCATACTAATTTTCTTGCAAGCCCATTTTTGAATGATCTGCAGTGTTGGCAGCGCGATCGAATTTGTGCAGTTTTGAGGTAACTCACTTGCCGTGGTATCAATGAGATTTTTTTCTACAAGCGGCTGGATCAATTTTCGTTACGTTTTACTGTGTTCTGAAACAGTTTTGTTGTTGTCTGTGAAATTAGGCATTGTCTTTTGCTATTTTATTTATTGCTGCTTTCATATTGGATACTTTTTGCATTACTATCGTTAGATTTTTGTTTATTTCTTTAGGTAGATATAATTGGAACCGTGAAATGAATTTTACCTTTGTTTTATAGTTTTAATTTTTTGTCAATTATGTTCCTTGTTCTTAAAGATGTTAGCTACTACTAATTTTGTAAATGCAATGGTTGGAGAGTGATTAATAGAGATCGGACCTTTATATGCATAAGTTGCGATTGCTAGTATTTAAAATTTATTTTTAAAAATTCCAATTTTAACAAGAATTAATAAATTATTAAGTCCCTTACACAGTGTTATTCAAATCCTTCATTTATTCATTGAGACATTAAAAAAAATGCAAAAAGAGGCCGCTTGACTACAACGCAACACAACCAACAAGGGGCGAAGTTAAAAAAAGAATTACAGCCAAGGGATGTAGTCTTTCCGCCCCTCGAAACAATCAGCTCATGAAGTAAAAGGAACTGGTAGTAGCTATTTGGAAGGGTAAATACTAAACATCTGGACCACTCATAGAAAAGTTTACCTCCAATTTTATATTTTATTTTGTTTGCTCAATCGAAAAGAATTTAATTCATTTTTCCGCTGAATATTTAAATAGTAATTGGTTTCTGGGTTGTAAGAGTTCTTTTTTTGCCTCAGATGAAACCATGGAATTATTTAGAACTACCCTTTTTCTCTTGGCTTTCTCTGACAATGATGTGGAACTGTCTGTAATTTCTATAGTAAAGTGTTTTCAACATCTAGCAAGGAATTTGGAAAAGCTTATAAGGCCTACATTTCTACTTTGGCAAAAATAAAATCTTAGAGGAGACTTTAGTAATTTGATGTTAAACAGTTTTCTTACATAACCATCATTGTAGATATGTTTGTTTAGAATAAAAAGATTTCGGTATTCTATATTTTTCTGAAAATCTCAGTTCTATCTATTATTAAAATTATATTTATAAATTTGAACAATTCATTATTTGTAAAATAAAGCACAAATTTAATAGACATTTTGTATACTATTTTCCAATATAACGTCTTTAGTTATTAATTGTCATTTCACATGAATCATATTAATATTACACTTTCCTACAAAATTCAAAACACATCAAAGTTACTAATGGCAGAAACTAGACGCAATGTGTCCTTGTTTATACTAGTATTAGTAGTACTAGAAGGTGCAAGGATAAGTGGATAGAAAGGAAAGAGAAAACATAAATGATTTTAATATTACAAAAATAAAATATATAAAAATATACATTTATAGATATGTGTCAGGCTATAAGGTCTTCCCAGTTACGACCAAATATGAAGTGAGTAATAATTCTACAAGATCCTCAAGATCCAATCCAAATCCTAGCTAGTCCAAATCTATATTCTAGTAGAAACCTCCAAGGAAAATCTAAACTTGTATTCATAAACCACCATGAAACCTCCTTTTTTCCCAAAACATAGCTACTAGCTCTTCTCAAACCTTGCTCCTCTGCTTCATCCTTCTCCAAGCTAGACCATTATTACTTAAGACTCCACAAGACTCCCTACTTATACCCAACTAAGCCACAAGTCAACCTATTATATTACAAATTCAATAAACCCTTGCATTAAACGCACATTTAAGCCATTAGTCGGCTTATAACAGAAATTAAATGCATACAACCAAATTATATGCCAAGGTCATCTCACACTAGAAACTAAACATAGACAAGCCACAACCAAGACATGACCATGCATCATAAAACCATTGACAAGTATCAGCATATATCAAGTTCACTCAGCATATGAAGGAACACTCGGTTAACACGAGAACTTGGTTAACAAAGGAACTAGGTTAACATTGTAAACTTGGTTAACACTACTTCGTTAACACTAAAACTTGGTTAACACTACTTGGTTAACACTAAAACTTGGTTAACAATGTTTGGTTAACACTAAAACTTAACACTGCTCAATTAACACTAAAACTAAACTCTGATGTAGAGCAAGGCAGGAGAATTCCAAAAGGAGATGTGGTAGCCCTTAGAAAATAATCATGCAATGGAAACACAACAAAAAAAATAAGGCATGATACCAAATGCAACTCTTTATTCATATAATAAGTGATTGAATGCATTGTGTTGGGCTATAAGGCCTTTTTGGTTACAACTAAATACAAAGAAAGTAATAATTTTGCAAGATCTTCAAGATCTAATCCAAACCCTAGCTATTCCAGATACACATTATGGTAGAAACCTCCAAGGAAAATCTAAACTTGTGCTCACAAGCTACCAAGAAATCTCCTTGTTTCCCAAGCAACAACTACTAGCTCTTTTCAAGCTTTGCTCCTCAGCTTCATCCTTCTCCAAGCTAGATCATTATTACTTAAGACTGCACAAGGCCCCTTACTTGTACCCAACTAAGTCATAGCTCAGCCTAGTATTATAAGAAATAAATAAACCCTTGAATTAAATACACATTAAGACCACAAGTTGGCTTACAATAGAAATTAAATACATACAACCAAATTAATTCCCAAGGTTGGATCACACTAGAAATAGAACACAAACAACTCAGGAAAAGCCATCACCAAGACATGATCGAGCATCAAAAAACCACTGCCGAGTGTTAGCAAACATCAGGTTCACTTGTTATAGGGAGGAACACTTAGTTAATACTAAAACTTAGTTAACACTACTCGGTTAATATTGAATCTTAGTTAACATTGGAACTCAATGATAACTTCCCTAATTAACAAAAAAATGAGTAGGACTACAAGGCAACCCATCATGCTCCTATATTAGATACCCTAGGCGTGAAAATATATTCATAATAGTTGGAGGAACATCTTCTTGGATTCACCACATAAATCCCAAATTTATTCTTCACATAAATATTCTCCAATTCTTCAACTTGCACCCTCTTCCCTCTATTCCACTTTTTCTTGTTCATATCCCTCCTTGGTGTGCCATAGGTTTTCTTTATATCTTGATCTCTAACCTTCTCAAAATCCTTCAAGTCAACCTAGTTGCCAATACTCAGGTTCCTCCTATAGAGATCTTCATTCTGCAAAAGAATCAGGCAATGCTTCTTGCCTTTTTTCTCAATAGTAATCATATTCTTGACACAATCATGCATAGCCCAACAATCATACTACCAAGGTCTACGAAGCAATATGTGGCAACTACTAATGTCCACAATATAACACAACACTTGATCGTTATACTACCCAATCATAAAAGCAACAAGGCATTACTCCCTCACTTCTAAAGAATGTTCATTTTGCAACCAGCCAATCTTATCAGGACAAGGATGTCTCACTCTTCTCAAACCAAGTTTCTAAACCATCTCCTCAACAACAAGGTTGTTAGTACTACCACTATCCACAATTATATTGCAAACTTTGCCACCAAATTTACAAGTTGTAAATAAATTACTCCTCTGACAAGATTCCAATGTCCTCTTATCGACTAGTACTCACCAAGTCAATAAATTCTCTCCTTTCTTAGGTTCACTAATATAGTTTTTATCATCATTCGCAATAGCAACTCTTCTATCACTGGTATTAGGACATTCATATTCTCCATGTCCTTTTGCATGAGCTTTGAAAAAAATAACCTTAAACTCACCTCTACCTATCCTTCACTTCTGATCAATAGGTTATAGTTCATCTTCTGCATCCAGTTTAGCTTTTGGCTTCTCCTTCCCTCAGGAACTACCTTGATTCTTCCTCTTCTACTTGTCTTTTTCATTTAGGGCATACTAATAATCATCCTCAACCGATTCAATATTCAACATACCAACCTCATCTTAAATATTGAATTTCAAGCCATTAATATATCTAGCCTCCTTTTCCTTAGATAGTTCTCCATGTCCAAATTGAATAGTTAACTTGTCAAACTCCTCTACATAATCTTCCACAGTCACATCTTTCTGCTTCAAATTTTGTAACTTGTTAAACAACTCAAGTTCATAATCCATAGGAATGAACTTAGCCTTTAGTTTAGTCACCATCAATCTCAATTTAGTGATCTTCATTTCACCTTCCTCTTCTCTATCTCACTATAATTCCTTCTACCAAAGAGAAGCATGTCCCTTCAGCTTTTTTTGTGTCAACCTCACTCAGAGTGCATCTCCAATATCCTCTAGCTCAAAGTAGTCTTCCAATTCACCAATCTAATCAATTAGTTTTTATGATTCAGAGTACCTGAAAAATTAGAAAGCTCCATCTTATGCTTTTGTTTTAACTGAGATCCAAGTATAGCAAATTGACTAGCACTATCTCCCATAGGTCTCTCCACATGATCAGTTCTATACTCACCACTTGATTTAGCGACCTCAAAGTCTTCAACAACTCCCTCATAACCATCTTTTAGTACTTGAATTCTGAGGTACATCACCTACATCACTTATGATTTTAGCAATCATATCACTCTTCATTGGTGCCATCTCAATTTTTATTTTTTTTAAATCTTCTTTGAGATCCTTGCTTCCACAACATCATAGAGATCTTCAATTTTCATAGGGTCCAATTATCTCAGATGCCTCTTCCAATATTTTTACAAATCCTCCACAAAAAGTCAACCAAATGCAATCTTCCATCAAATAATCTGCACCCCAGGTCCTAGTGTAAACTATCATAGTTTCAATGATCCATCTACATGCTCAGGAAAACCTTTTCTCTAATATCATATGATGTAGAGAAAGGCAAGAGAATCCCAAAAGAAGATGTCCTAGCCCCTAGAGAATAATGATATAGTAGAAACAAAATATAAGAAATAAAAGATGATACCAAACACAATTCTTCATTCATAAAATAACTGATTACATGCAATGTGTTGAGCTATAAGGTCTTCCCAGCTATAACTAAATATAAAGAAACTAATAATTCTATAAGATTCTCAAGATCCAATCCAAACCCTAGCTAATCTAGATCTACACTCTGGTAGAAAGCTTCAAGGTAAAACTAAACTTGTGGTCACAAGCCAACAAGCAATCTCCATGTTTTCCAAGCCTCAACTACTAGCTCTTTTCAAACTTTGCTCCTCTACTTCATCCTTCTCCAAGTTGGATGATTATTACTTAAGACTCCACAAGACCCCCTACTTATACCCAACTAAGCCATAGGTCAGCCTAGTATGTTATAAATTAAATAAACCCTTTCATTAAATGCACTTTTATGCTAGAAGTTGGCTTATGACATAAATTGAATACATACAACCAAATTAAATGCCAAGGTCAGATCACACTAGAAATTAAACCTGAAAAACTCGAGCAAAGCTAGAACCAAGACATGAGCAAGCATCAGAAAACCACTGCTAAGTATTAAAAAATATTAGGTTCACTTGACACATGAAGGAAGACTTGGTTAATACTAGAACTCAGTTAGCACAAGAACTTGATTAATACTGGAACTCAGTTAACACTTTTTAGTTAAAAGTAAAACTCACCTAACACTTCTTGGCTAATATTGAAACTTGGCTAACATTGCCCTGTTAATACTAAAACTTGGTTAGCACTGCTTAGTTAACATTGAAACTTGGTTAACACTACTCAGTTAACACTCAAACTTGGTTATAACTACCATAATTAACAAAAATGAGCATGATTACAAGGCAACCCAGGATACTTCTACATCATTAAGCTATACATCACTTAGAAGTACTTTGTAGTGATGATTCTAGCCCAATCTTGATCTTGGAAATAACACCACCTCCAATAAATTTTAGCTACCAAAGCTTGATAATTTATTTTAGTGTGTCTAAGACGAAAGCCTCCCTCAAATTTATTTTTGTAAACTAAACCCCACTTACCCAAATTTGATTTCTTTGAAAGAAAAATGCCAAACCATAAGAATTGACAAGAAATGGAATCAAATATGTGAATGAAACTAGAGGGCTCACAACACACACACACACACACACACACACACACACACACACACACACACAAACACACACACACACACACACACATACACACACACAAAGAGAGAGAGAGAGAGAGAGAGAGAGAGAGAGAGAGAGAGAGAGAGAGAGAGAGAGAGAGAACCTAAATTTCCAACTTAGAATAACTCACTCTCCCAAATTAAGATATCTACTTGTGATTCTAATGAGAATTATTTTGTGAAACATATACAAAATATACCATCATAACTTTCTTAGGAGTGAGCCAGCTACAATAGGAATAGCAAGATACACCAAAGGTAGCAATCTAATCAAGAACTACAAACTTGTAATAATCTTATTCTAGATAGCTTTTGGGGTGTGAAAAAAGAAGATGGAATATTTATCTACACTGATTCTCTTCCTAGTTGCTTCAGTTTAAATGTCCAAGGATCTTTTAAACTTGTTTTCCTTAGTAACTCTAGCTAGACGTATAAGATTAATGCCATCAATAAACTATATGTAAGCATGAGGAAGGATTCTATTTCTATAGCTCCAACCTTAAATCAACCCTTGAATCACATGAACCTTAATAAATCCCCCAAGCCTTCATCCATTAAAATTAATAGATAAGATGGATGAAGGTCGCCCTATCATAGATCCCATGAAGCTCTGAAAGGTTTATAGGGATCACTATTGAAGATGACAAAAAATAAGAAAATGTAACATAAATCATAACAAAGTTAGTCTAGTCACTTTTGAACCTTGGAGGATTTCAAGAGAATGAACAAAAAAGGTTTCTTGACATGATCATATGCCTTAACCATGTCTACTTTGATAAACATAGTTTTTTCTTTGAAAAGATCCTAGATAATGAATAACTTCATTGGCAATTTGATCTCTACCAAAAAATTTCTTGCGAGAAACAATGCCCCCTTTTTCTTCTAAAATTAAATATTTGACCCAAAGCTTTAATCTTGCTACAATCAGCTTGGTGATAATTTTGTAAACAACATTAAAGAGAATGATTGATCTAAAGACATTTGTAGAATTGACTCCTTCACTTGTTGGATTAAAGGCTAGGAAAGTGGTAACTCATGGCTTTCAACATAGGCTTATTTATCTAAGACTCCAAAACTATGTCCAAACGATCTATTTTAACTTATCCCAAAATTCTTGATAAAACTCAATAGGGAAACAATCAAGTCCAAGAGCTTTACCTTTCTTTATTTGGAAGACTATCCCCTCAATTTCCTCTAATGCAATAGGATTCATGAGAAGTTCTTTCATTTTATTAGTGACCAAATAAGGAATGTAATATGAAATTATGTCCTCTCTAGCCACAAGATTATCCTCATTAAACAAATGAATAGTATTACACAATCTCCCTTGAAATGAAGTTGAAAGAAGACAAAGTGTGTATTTTCAAGGATTTAGAAGTGGTTAAGTTAGTTTTCCTTCTATCCTTAACTGAGTTATGCAAGAAGGAATTTTTCTTGTCTTCCTCCTATAACCAATCAATTTATGATTTTTGTCTCTAAAATTATTCTTCCCATAGCTCGCATTTATAAAGATCATTGATAGGTTTATCCTCCAACTACAAGCACTCCTTAGTTAGCTTCTAGTCTTTGTTTCAATGCGTAATAGAATCTATGCCACTTCTTTAACATATACATCACATATTGGAGCCTCTTGATAAAGGATAAGATTGTTGTCTCAAAAGTCATCTTGCCTCTAATCCACCAATCAACAATATGCATTTGTAGAGAAGAATCATGAAGACATGTGAGTTGATATTCAAAGGGGCATTTATAGTGATTCTAAAAGAGAAAGATTAAATTCTTATCAGCCAATGGTCAGAACCTTTCCAATCAAGAATTTTAGATTTGGTATTCAAGATATCTCCCACCAAAAAACAAGACACAAGAAATCTATCAAGATGGCATCCTCTCCCCTCCTTCTGTAATTCCATGTAAAAATAACATTGGAATGCTTAGTACATATTAAACTCAAAAGATCTTTATTATCTTAGAGGGAGGTATAAGAATGATTATATCTACCAACTCCACCATATTTTCACTCAAATTAGTAATGGCATTGAAATCCCCCCAAGAATTTAGGGAAGGTGGGAGCCAAAGACATGACCATTTTGAAGTGATTCTAGATATTAAGTTTTTTATGAAAGTTAGTCAGAGCATAATCAAAAGATAAAACTAGTAGTAGTGATAGAGAATGACTACTAGACACTCAAAAATTAGGAACAACTCTGTATGGGTCCCAAAAATATGCCAGACCACTAGAACTGCCTTGAACTCTAATGCATTTTCATTGTTCCTTGTTCCAAATCATAGCATCCAATTTTAAGATACCTTCCATTGAAAATTTAGTCTCCTACATGAAATAACATTAGGAGCTAACGCAATCAAAGAAAATCCAAAATAGCCTTCTGTCTAGGGATGTTATTCAAAACCATTATATTACATGGCAACAATTAGTTTTAAGACTATGAGAAATGTGAATTAGTAATCTTCAATGCATGAACCCAAGTCTCATGTGTTATTTTCACCTTTGTTCACACTTGAGGATGCTTATCCGAAGTACTCTTCTAAATTGTTTTTTTGTTGTTGCATGATTAGTAATAAGGAAGAGCTCTTACTCTTGCTAGCATCTTATAATTCCTTTTTAGCTCCAATAAATGAGTTATGCAAACCTAAATCATCATTTACCATATTATTTTCCATTGGTAATGAAGCACTTGATAAGATCACAATGATGTGCGTGCGTGTGTGCATGCATCTATAACTTCAACCTAAGATTCAATTGGTAGAATGTACTATTGTTCCCTTCTAATTTGATTTTTAGTCATATGATCTTGGCCTATAATAAGTATAGAAAGAGTATCATCAAATAGATCTATCTG
Organism: Cupressus sempervirens; assembly: GCA_028749045.1. Lineage (NCBI taxonomy): Eukaryota > Viridiplantae > Streptophyta > Pinopsida > Cupressales > Cupressaceae > Cupressus > Cupressus sempervirens. Next base: position 555,697,393 of record CM053791.1, read on the forward strand.
TTTTAAAGCCTTGAAGCTAGATTAAAAATTTCATCAACATATCCATTCTCCATCATTTTTTATGCCCTCTTACCTTACTAAGAGTCTTGACCAAAACAAACCCTTCATTATCTCCTAGTAAAGGAGGTTTTCATTTGTCCTACTTAGGAGGGTGGAAAGCCAACCCATTGTTAGATGGTCTAGAAGACAGTAATATGGGAAAAACTCGAAAAATTACTATATTAATGGAAAATCCAACAATAAAAAGGAAAAGATTCATAGTCTATTTATTGTAGGCAAGAGAAGAAACCCAAATGAGTCTCTATACAGTCTATGTGGTTAAGCGACAATACATTTACAAAGCAATAGAGAAATTGATTGGAATGTGTCATGTCTCCAAAATTCAAGGAAAATCCAACAATAAAAAGGAAAAGATTCATAGTCTATTTATTGTAGGCAAGAGAAGAAACCCAAATGAGTCTCTATATAGTCTATTTGGTTAAGCGACAATAAATTTACAAAGCAATAGAGAAATTGATTGGAATGTGTCATGTCTCCAAAATTCAAGTGAAAACAATGTAAGTCTTACCAAGACTAGAACCTTAGAAGGAAGCTCCTCTATTAGATTGAAACCTATGTCATGATTTAATGAATAAACCCACTTGATTGTAGAAATATAAGTCCCCATTCAAAAGCCTTAATTTTGCCTAAAAAGCCTTACTTTAGTCTAAAATACTAGAAACAATTAATAGAAAGTAACTATTAGTAGTCAACATCACTTCCATTTCACCTTATGCATTCCAAGCTTGTCAAACCCATGATTCCAAGCAAAGCAATGAAACTCAAATCTCCACGAATTTGCAACTTAAAGGATGACTAGAAAAATAAATGAAATCTTTTCTCACATCAATCCAAACACTCATAAATCTTTAGTGGCCAAAAATCCTCATTACGAGAAGAGCTTCCACCGACACCTTTTTCTTTACAATCTTAAAGTTTACATGCAAAAGAGGACTCCCCTACTAAGGATCTTTTGAATGATAAATCCATCCACAAAGCTCTAGCATGCAAGGCCCTCCAAAAAAATCTCAATCAAAACAATACCATTGCAATGTCCCAAAACTAAAAGAGAATCTTTCAAAGAACCTACTACACTATGCTAAAAATGCAATAACTACAACTCCCATTGACTTACAAAATCCCCACCAAATAAAAAATATATATTCAATACCACCATGAAAATCAAAAAAACCCCCTTGCAAATCCACAAAAGAGAGGCTAGGAGATACCATATTGTAGATATCAATAGACAATAATCTCATAGATATCAACGAACAATAATCTCAAAAGAGGACATGGCTAGGTTCAAACCTTAACACACATACACTTAGAACTCATCACTTACCAATTACTTTTTATGTTATTTATTTAACCTTTCATGATATATTAACATAGTGTCAATATTCTATCGATTATTAAATAATAATAATTTGATGAATAAATAACTATCAAACATACTCAAGGCATTGTAATCCACCCAAATAATGACTATATCTACTTCTATTTTTTGTTTACATAACTTATGGCATTATCTTGATTATATTCTTTAGCCAAAAATATAAAGACATTATAATGAGGCTAACATAGAGAGTAAAAACATTGAGTCTAATCAAAATAAAATATTCTAGCTACAAATAGACAATAAAACACCATAATACCAAACACATATGGTTCCCTCCTAAGTGCTTAGTTGTAATGAAGTTAATACACATTTACTCTTTACTAAGGCATTAATTGTTAGGATAACTAAGCTGAGAGGCTTTCTATAGTGGAACCATTCATCAATGTTAACTTTTGGCACTTTAAAAAAAATTTGACATTCATTTGATTGTTTTATGATGAAGTTGAAGAGTCCTTAGTTGATAGATTGGAGAATAAGATGAAAATGTGACCCATGATAACTATAGCAAAACTTAAATTAAATAGACATAAAATGCATCATAATAATAGTGAAGATTAAATTGTTGCGTGACATTTATCTTGAACTATTAATTTTCACTTGTAGGTAAATAAAATATTGTATTTCTTAAATGTTAGGAATCTATAATCATTTCATAAATAAGAACCCATGCATTCAAATAAAGGCATCACTAAATATAAATATTGTGCAGGCACACATGCCTAAGATTAGTGGGTTGGTGATGAAGTGTTTTTAAAAGTGTGTCAAAGAGAGATTGTAATAGAACCAAAAATGAAATAGCATATCTATTATTTCTGAAATCAATTTAACTTAGCATGTTTAAATAGAATTAATTTTCTATAGTTCATTATAATACAAAAGATAATAATAATTAATTTACATTTTAGAGTTGTGCTCGGTAATTCATAATCAAAATGATTAAACTTCTTAATAATGCATCCATCCTAAAAGGATAGACAATGAATGTTTACAAGTATTAACAATTTTATATTATGTGTCCAGGGTTATTTTTAGATTAATTGCCTTTTAGATTTGAGTTTAGAAATCTATTAATGTGAATCTTGCAATGGGCATTCTATAAAAAATTAGCATGCTTTATTGTGTTTTCATATCTTGGATCATTTTTCCTACATATTTGAGTGCTAAATTTAATTCCAATTACTACCATGTTGAATTTTTTTTAAAAGGCGATGATGATGTAATGTTCTTATTATTATTAATGTTAATGAAGAATAATAAAAAGAATCCATTCACATTCGTAGGGAAGGGAGATGGATGCAAAGATTGCCAGGTTTGGCTAGCTATACCTCTGCCACAAAAAAGTAAATTTGTAACATTTGACACTTATTTCAATGTTTTAACAATTTGGTAGTTTCTTGAGTTGGAAGATTATATATAAATCACATGATGAAACCATCAAGAATTTGTTTTAAAAGAAAAAAAGAGTAGTCCATTATTAGCAAAATTTTGTGTCATTGCAGACAAATGGATCAATGTAAAGCAATGGAAGAGATGCCAATCAAGGAACGCCAATCAAGTGTGCTTACAGATGTGTGTTAATATTATGGAGAGGCTACCAAAGATTCCAACTGGTGAACAAAACTCCCTACTACCGGCCCATATCCCATGAATCCACAATGGAATGACTCCACGACTTAAATAAATGTTTCCATTACAACAACAAGCATATGAAATGAAAGGATTGTTTGGTTACAACAATAGACATATCAAACATTTCAAATATTAATTTCTATAAATTCACATTTCCTATGGCATTTGCGGTAGTACATTCAAAGCTTTTACAGTTTGGAAAAAGGAAAGGAAAGGTAAGGAAAGGTGGTTTTATAGTCCACGACACTATGCCATAGTTTTTGGGTTTACATATGGTGACAATGATATGGGACTACCTCGTACTCTTTTTCGAGAGGTGCTTGGTGCTACAAACGAGGCGTACATACCCAGAAAGAATTTCCATTCCCACACTATATTTATTTTATCTTCTTTTTTATTCAGTTGTAGATAATCTAATTTTATTTTTGTATGTAGAAAGAAGTTTGAAGAAGAGCTCATATTAGTCGTGACAAACAACAAGAAAAGATTGTATTTGCAAGGTATGTTACAGCTCAGTCACTCTTGTTTTCCTAATAGTCAAGTGAATCAAATCAAAGGTTAGACTACATTTTTTTCTTCTTAGATATGAAACCTAATAAAACTGTTTAAAACTCTCACTTGTTAAATCACATTGAATGACCCAATTCTTTCCTCTACCCAAATATAGAACTAGGATTCTAACAAACTACATGATAAATTGTTGATTTTGCTATAGTTTAATTCTAAAAGGTAATAAGATTATTTTCAATTCTAAATACATTATTTTCAATTATTTTAATTGTAATAAGATAAAAAGAAAAAAGATGAGCAAGAAATAAAAGAGACAATATGTATCAACAACACATTATCATATTGTTGCATTTAATTTTGAATAATACTTTGTAGGTAAGCCAATTATTTAACAAAGCAGGGCTTAGAACTAGAGTATTAGATCATACTCACATGTGCCATCTACATCAGTTATCATTTTTCTACACCCATTAACAATATAATATTATTGAATTAATATGAAAATGGAAGATGAATAAGAAAATAGATTCATTTCTATAAAGTAAGGCATGAGAACCTTTCCAGCCACATGTGAAGCGAATCCAAGTTTGGTTATTCACATTAAAGTGAGCACAAAAGTTGAACAATCATCTTTATCTAAAAATTGGACAATAGTCGCTGAGAATTATTACCATCATTCAAAGGAATTTACAATAAAAGATTATGTTAGAGTTTATAGGTAGATTGATTCAGAGAAAAAGGTAGGAAGGGTTCTTGAGATGAATCAAGCCTTCTTCAAGGAAGGTTTCTTTTACCCATCAATAGTTCATGGATGATATGATTATGGGAGGAAGAGCTTCAGTTGAGGAGGTTAAAGAGATGAAGAGATTATTGGATGTGTATACCAAGGGTACTGGTTAACTCATTAATTGGGAAGAAAGTTGAGTTTTCTTTATTAATACCCCTATTGATAGACAAAGGAAGATTGCTAGTATTCTTGGGTGTGAGGTAGGCAACCTACTTACTAGCTACCATGGTCTTCCGTTGGGAACTAAGCCACTAGATTCTTTCTAGAATGGGATTCTTGATAGGTTTAGTAAGAAGCTAGTAGGATGGAAAGGTACTACCCTAAGCCAAGTTCGAAAATATCTGTTGGTGAAGTCTACTCTTCAGAATCGTCCAATGTATGCTTTAAGTCTCTTTGGGATTCTGGCCAAATATGCTGATAAAATGGAAAAGATCCAAAGAGATTTTCTATGGTTTTGGCTTGAGGAACATAAAAGATACCCTCTTGTGGCTTGGGATAATTTTTCCCTCCCCAAGAGTTATGGTGGTCTCGGATTAGGAAACTTAGCCATCTGAATAATGCTCTTCTAGCTAAGTAGGTTTGGTGCATTTTGCATAGCATGAGGGAATGGAGAGACATTTTGGTGGAGAAGTACATTAGGAGGCCCTCTCTAAGGTTTTTTCTCAATGACCCTGACATCCCGAATGACTCAATCATTTGGAATGGGATTCTTAAGACAAGAGCCCTGGCTAATTGTAAGACCAAATGGAAAGTAGGAAATGGAGAAGACATCCTATTCTAATAGGATAACTGGTTGATTCAGGGTCCTCTCATCAATAACCCTATTTGTCACAATTGGAAAAATATCTATATTAGATGTTTTGCAATGAAAGTTAGAGATTACAAAACAAACTAGGGATGGAGAGACCTATCTTTCATTTTGAATGATCTCAAGCTGATAATGGTGATGTTGAATTCAATGGTATTGAACAATAAAAAGGATAAATTAATATGGGAGGGTAATCCTAATGGTTGTTACTCAATGGCCTTAGAGTATAACTCCCTTTGGAGCCTAAAGGAGAAACCTATTTGGGCTAAGACCTAGTTGCCTGGCCCTACCCCTAAAATTAACATTTTCTTCTAGCAGATGCTATAAGATAAAATCCTCACTTTGGATAATTTGGCAAAGAGAGGTCAGTATATCCCAAATAGATGTATTCTTTGTAAACACCAATTGGATTTGGTAAACCATATCTTTATTGATTGCCCTTATTCAAAGGAGGTTTTGGATTTTCTCACTAAGAACTATTGGATTAGCTAGTGTAAGCCAAGTAATGTTTTGGACTTGTTTTGTCAATGGGATAGTATGTACAGAGGAACAAAGTCGCATAGTATAAGCATTTGGACTTCGCATAGTATAAGCATTTGGACTTTGCATCACTTCTACTGGGGAGTGTGGAAGGAGAGAAAAAATTGAATTTTTAGAGATAGGGAGGAACCTTCTTATGTGCTTGCGCATAAAATCAATAACATTATGAAGGAAAATTTCTTGATAAGGAAGGGGGGAGATATTGGAGAAGGAGGATATAGAAAGGGAAAGGAAAAGGACATGAGAACTAAAAGACAGGAGGTAAAGTGGAAACTCCCACCTAAGGGTTGGCATAAAGCCAACTTTGATGGAGTGGCTAAATGGAACCTTGGTCCTTTAAGATGTTGAGGCATAATTAGAAATTGTTATGGTGGGGGAGTTGCTTCTCTCTCCTAACCCTTGGGAATCCAGACAAATCATTATGCTAAAGCCACTGCTACTCTTCATAGTATTAAATTAGCCTTGGATGTGGGTGTTAAAAATTATGGTTGGAAGGGGACTAAAACAATATCATTAGATGTATGACTGGTGTTCTCCAACCTGCTTGGACAATTGCAAATATAATTGAAGAAATCTATACAACACTTGGAAAATTTGAAAATATTCATGTTAGCCATGAGTACAGGGAGGCTAACTCGATGGCTGATTGGTTTTCCTAAAGAAAGAAATGGTGATGATATGGAATACTGGTGAGAATATTCCATTAGTCACAAAAAGCCTAATTAATCAAGAGAGGATCTGGAGACTTACGAGTGAAATCCCAAGTTAATAATGGAAATTAAAGCTAGTTTGTGTGAAAGCCAATGCATTTATGGAAATTATAGGAGGAACATGCAGATGGAATTTTCAATGTCAAATCACCATGCTTTCTGGGTTGTTTATTGTCTTTACCAATCTTCTAGAATTGAAAGACAAAGTGGTTTTGAATAGAGTATACAGTGGATAGAGGAAGGTAAAAAGAGTGTAGTGTTTATGAGAAATGATACCACTCATGTTACCAAGATGGTGGGTGAGTAGAGCAGGAAATAACCAGTTGGCGAGGTCAACAAATGGAAGCAGAGGACTAAAGTCTAGGAGAAACCTAAAAAGGGTGGCATCACAAGCTACATTGCCAAGCTTCATGGGTATGACCCAATAATCACCAATCTTATGGTAAATTTGTGAAAGGATGGTAGGGTCAAAATTGATGGCCCGTGTCATATCAAGTTACTGTGGAAGTCATCATCCATGTTACTAAAATCCCAGATGAGGGGTTAAAATTATACAAAGACAAAAAGGTGTCAGCGAATGTGATTATGGATTTTGCCAAGAACATGGAGGAGAAGAAGGAACTGGTGAAAAGTGAAACCTACTATGAGAAGGACTCAATAAAGAAGTTATGGAGGTATGTGCTAAGGGCCATTATTATGTTTATTTTTGTGGATATAAGATTTCATAGGGTTAGAATCCATCATTTTGTTCTGCTCAATCATTTTTGTTATGGGGTTAAGGTTTCCTTTCCTCTTTTTTTCCATGCACAAGAACATTTCATGGTTTAAGAAAAAACCTAGTGCTAACCCAACCTTACATAAGGGTTTACTTCTATTGATCTATGAAAATTTTAAGGCCCAAACTAGGAGTAAATCCCTATCACATGCTATGGTTGCATCTGAGGAGACGGGGAGCTCTAGCTTCTCCTCAGATTTAGAAGATGTTCAGAGTTTAAGCTTGGAGGAGGAGGAAGATTATCTTTCATCTAGAAAGAAGGCTAGGAGAAAAGATAAGGATACTCCTACTCCAAGTAAAGTTTTGTGCAGGAAAAGCCCTAGGGGCCATGGACTCAAAGTTACTAGATAGGGTGAAGATGAGTATAATGAGGAAGGAGAAGAAATGGATATAGATGATGATGATAAGGGAGAGGATGATGAGAATAGAGAGGAGCCAATTGGAAACCCCAAAAAGAAGAAAAGGAGGATGAAAGAGAAGGATTTTCCCTTAGAGGGGAAAATTGATATTGGTCTAGAGATTTTTGTGCTTCCTCTCCAATTCCTACACAGGAGCAAGAAAAGGAGAAAATGGGGGAAGGAAATGGAGAAGTGGTTATAAAGGATAGACATATGGCTTGTAAAAATTTCAATGCCAGAACCTCAAAGATAAATCCCCACATCCTTGAAGAGAAGGAGGGGAAGATCTAATTGGAGGAACTAATTGATCTAGCACTGGTAGCCATCACTGACAACATGAGGGAGGTGGGAATGAACTTGCTAAACAATGCAAAAAATAGCATGATTGAAAATTTCTTATCAATTAAATGGCTTTTTCATGAACTGGAGGAGGTAAAAGAAAGAATGAGATAGTTGGAAAACTAGGGGAAGATGTTTGAGCAAGGGAATCTGATAGACCAGGGAGATCATATCAGGTTGGTTAAGAAAAGGATACATAATATGGAGACTTATAATCACAGCAAGGCTAATTAGATGATCTCTATTCTAAACTCTATCAACGAAAATATTATTACCCTCATTGGTAAGCTGAAAGTGAAAGGTTTTGTTGAGGAGAGGGAGGAAAAGGACAAAGTAGAAGATAGGATGGATGAGGACACCATAACAAACATAACCCAAAGCTAGTTGGATCAAATCTATGTGAAAAACTAGGAGTGAACGGTAGAGGAGGTTTAGAAAACCTACCAAGTAGCATAAACCATTTAGGACCTTGATAGGAAGGCAAAGGAGTAAGTGAAGGATTATCTAGTTCTATCTTTTGTTTTCCTGGTCTCTATTGTTTTTTTCTTTATCTTTTTGCCTATTTTTCATTATGGCCTTTCTATTGGCCGTAGTATTGTTTATGGGCTTATTTTGATTATTTTACAGCCCTTTGTTATGTAAAAACTTTTGGGTTTCGGGATCCCTATAAAACCTATTTTTCTTATTTTTAAAAAAATAGAAAATTATGTTAATGAGTTAAAATTTAGGAAATGTTAAATCTATATTTTATAATCTTACTAATGTGATAATAGATCGATATGATTTGTTCTTACATGACTTAGAGTAATCCAAATATTTTTACATTATCCTCTTAAGGATATCAATGTCTACACTTAGGATTAGTTTGGATTTAACTAAACTCAGTTTGTGTTAAGTTAATTTTAAACTTATTTCTCCTTGAAAAAGTTTTGAACTTCTAGGATTAGTTAAAGATTTTTTTGGAAGGGACATGTCCCTAGGTTTCTCTATTTATAATGGGAATGGTTGAAGTCTAAGAGCACAGAATATACAAAATAGTTTGCTTCTTAATCAATATTGCCCATATACAATTTGCAGAAGTAAAGGTAGATTTTAGAATTATATTTCTAATTCAATTGAAGATAATACTTTGAATTTATTGGCATAAAGACTAAAGGAGAAGAAGAAGGTCGAATCTAATCTCTAATTCAGTCATAGAATTTGTAGAAACTTTACATGGTATCAATGCTCTGGTAGTCAAACCTAGGCTCTGCAAAATTTAGTAATCAGACTTTATATATATCTAGCATCTATCTCCTATCTTCAATGGCATACACAATCATACCCAAGCATACGTTTGATGGGAAAGAACATTTTGATGCTTGGAAATTCAGAATCATGATGATTCTTGAAGAAAATGATGCAAAACAATTTGTTGATAGAGCATCTAGACAACCTAGTATTGAACCTCATAAAACTATATAGAATAAAGGAAATAGAAAATCCATTCAGATCATATTAGATGGAGTGAAGAATGATATTGTACCTATGCTAACAAAACATCAGACAAAATTTGATATGATGAATGCATTACTAAATGCATATGAGATCAATAATGCAAGTAGGGTTCTCACACTGAAAGGGCAACTAAATCATAGACAAATAAAGAAAGGAGAATCAATGAATTCTTATTTCCTTAGGGTTGCTAAAATTAGAGATTAATTGTCAAGTATAGGAACCATTATTAGTGACATGGAACTAACACTGATGGCTAGAGATGGATTACCAAATTCATGGAAACCTTTTGCACAACGAATAAGTGCCAGAGATAAACTCCCTAACTTCAATAGACTTAAGATGGATTGTCTTTAAGAAGAATATACACAATTAAAGAAAGGAGGGAAACTAAAAACAAAAGATGAAGAATATCATGTTCATAATATAAACTCCTATAGGGAAAGAAGAAGCATTTGGAGAAAAAAAGGGGGAAATCAAAAGAATGGAAAACCCAAGAAAGATCTGTCCAAGAAAAAATGTTTCAGATGTGAAAAGTTTGGACACTATAGATCTAATTGATCTATAGTGTCCAAAAAACAAGTGAATTATAGTACAAATGTTACTAGGGAAGAAGATAACTATGATCCCAAGAATCGTGTATTTTATTCATCACTATCAAATATAATATCAAGAAAAGCATGGGTAATTGATAGTGGATCTTCTAGACATATAACAAGATATAAAGAAGCACTAGACTCTATATCTTAAAACCTTAATGGCGAAGTCACTATTGGTGATAATTCAACACATTTTGTCAAAGGAATTGGAAATTTTACCTTAAAACTAAAATTAGGAAATTCTCTTCTTCTCAAAGGAGTACTCTATGTACCAAGAATAAAAAGAAATCTAATCTCAATTACAAAACTTGAAGATGATGGACATAATGTCACATTTGTGGATGGTAAATTAATAACCTAGGAAAAGAAGTCCTCAATTAAGAAAGTGAAGTTGATTGGTCAAAGAAAGGGTTATTTGTATGAATTAAATTCAAAATCTATTTGACCTATTCAGGCCTTAATTTATGAAGCTGCAGACATAAATGAAATATGGCACAGAAGATTAGGGCACTTAAATTTCAAAACCTTATCAACTATTGAGAAGATGGTTACTAGTTTACCTAAACTAAATAAAGACCACTCAAGCATATGCAAATGGTGCACTCTAGGTAAGAATACCAAAATTCCATTTCATGATAGCACTAGAAAAAAAAAAATAAATTTGGAATTAATTCATTTAGATCTATTTGTACCTATGTATATTCCTTCTCTTGAAGGATTCTGGTATTATATTTTTGTCATAGATGACTTCTCTAGGAAAACATGGATTTACTTCTTAAAGTGCAAAGAATCAAAAGAAATCTCAAAGAGATTTAAAGAATAAAAAACATTAACTAAAATCTTATCAAGACATAAATTAAAACTCTTAGAACTAATAATGGAGGGGAATACACCTCATATTTGTTTAAAAGGTTTTGTAAAGAATTAGGAATTAAGAACGAGTACATTGTTCCTTATAATCCAAAACAAAATGGGGTAGTGGAAAGAAAGAATAGAACAATTATAGAAGTTTCTAGAGTTGTGATATTTGATCAAAATATAGAATATTATCTTTTGGTAGAAGCCTCTTGTACTATTGTCTATATTCAAAACAGAAGCCCTCAATCTTACCTTAAAGATAAAACTCCTAACAAAGTATTTACTAAGGTTAAACCCAGTATAAGTCATCTTAGGATTTTTGGGTGCTCTATATATATCCATGTTCCAAAAGGAAAGAGAACCAAGTTAGAACCCTATGGGAAGAAAGATATTTTTGTAGGGTATAGTGAAACATCTTACGCATATAGGATTTTTGTACCTGGACAGAAAAGTATTAAACTTAGTAGGGATGTAATATTTGAAGAAGATCTAGCATTCAAAAGAGCCCTAAGTTCTGAAGAACCTTCTCCTTTACCTAGTTCTAAAAGAAATATTGATTCTAAGTTTTAAAGGGAGAACATAGAAGAAATTGAAGATGAAATTCAAAATCTAAATCTTGGAGAAACTCAAAACTCAAAGAAAAGACCACTTTGGGCCACTAAAATAGTTGAGCAAGCACAAGACTTTGTTGCACCTTCTGGAATAGTTAGAGAGAGCAGAAGACCTAAAAAAAATTATAGTTATATAGAAAATAGGAATGATTTGTCCAAAACAGAACCAACCAATCCTTCAGATGCTACTAAACATATAGCCCAGAAAGAAGTTATGAGAAAAGAATACCAATCTATTATGAAGAATGATGTTTGGGAAATTATTCCAAGACCTAAAGGAAAATATTTTGTTTCTTCCAAGTGGATATTTAAAGTAAATCATGTTGCTAATGATAGCATTGGGAAGTATAAAGCTAGATTTGTAGCTAGAGGATTCTCTTAGAAAGAATTGATTGATTATGAAGAAACCTTTTCTCCTATTGCCAGATATACCTTTGTAAGAGTAGTCTTAGCAATTGCAGCATTGAAGGGATGGAAATTACATCAGATGGATGTAAAAAAAAGTATTTCTCAATGAAAAGATTACAAAAGAAGTATATTTGGAGCAACCTGAAGCATTTGAAACTCATGATCCTAAAATTTTTGTTTGCGGGCTCAAGAAAGCTCTCTATGGGCTGAAATAGGCTCCAAGGGCTTGGTATGAAAGAATTGATAAGTATCACACTAGCTTAGGATTCCCCAAGAATGAAGTTGATCCAAATTTATATTATAAAAGAGATAAAGATGATATGGTAATTCTGATACTGTATGTTGATGATTTACTAATAATAGGTGATGATCATCTTATAGATCAATGCAAGAAAGATCTAATTAGAGAATTCAAGATGAAAGGCTTGGGACTCCTTCATTACTTCCTAGGACTATAAGTATGGTAGAATTATGATAGTATCATACTTAATCAAGGGAAGTATAAATCAAATATTATAAAGAGATTTGGAATGTGGAATTGCAAGTCTGTGACTTCTCCAATGGAGACTAATCTACATAAACTTAAAGAAGCAACAATACAATCACCTTCTATAGATTCTACTCTCTATAGATAGATGATTGGGTCCTTTATGTTCTTAGTAGATACAAGACCTAATATTTGCTATGTTGATAATGCCTTAAGCTAGTTTATGTGTGGGGCAAAGGTGATTCACCTAGTTGTAGTTAAACACATTATGAGATACTTATAAGGCACTCTCAATCGTGGAGTCAAATATTAGAAGGTTGGCTTAGATTTACATGGATTCACTAACTCATATTAGGGTGGAAGTGTTAAAGATAGGAAATGTACTTCAGAATGTTGTTTCATTTTTGGATCAGCAATGATAACTTGGATATGTAGCAAGTAGTCTCCAGTAGTTCAAAGCTCCATAGAAGTTGAATACATTGTAGTAGAAATGGCCTCTTGAGAAGCTATTTGGCTAAGGAAGTTACTTGTAGGATTATTTGGGCAAGCCATGAATCCTATGATTACTCATTGTGATAATCAAAGTTCCATCAAGCTTCCGGTGGATCTAGTTTTTCATGATAGGTCCAAGCATATTGAAATTCCTTACCATTATGTAAGAGATATGGTAGACATAAATTATGAAAAATTAGAATACATTTGCATTGCAAATCTGATAGCAAACATGCTCACTAAACCTCTATCTAGAGTAAAGATAGACCACTTCAAGAGAAGAGTTGCTATGGTTTAATTGTAATCCATTTGTATTTTTTAAATTATTAATAAAATAATTTTATTCGTCAAGCTATTGACTGTTAAGAGTACACCATTTGTATTCATTATTTAAGAGGTGATGATTTCTGAGATAATGAACACTTGTATAAAAGACATTATGGGAGATGATGATCTCTTAGATAATGTGCTAAATAGTAGAGTTCTACTATAAGATCTAGATGAATTCAAGATCATATTGTGATATAGAAATTGCTATGTCTATAAGTCACAATTTGGATAAAGGAAGAATTTTATTATTCCTAGGGTTTATTCTATGTTCTGATAGATCTTAACTCATGATCATGTTGTTATATAAGAATACCAGTATCTATGAATCATGTCTTGGATAAATGAAGAACTTAATTATTCTTTAGATTTATCCTATATATTGTATACTTTGTAATATTGTTATCACTAGTAGCAGTGATTTTTCATATCAACAGGTTTAGTATTATGTCATTGTATCATGTGTTCTATAATACCACATGCTAAGAAGATTTAGATAGATATAGAGTATCAATTCTTTCTTGTTCATCTTTATTGATGTTGCTTGATATGATATCTCTCAGTATGATTATCAAGTTAAGAGGGAGTGTTAAATCTATAACTTATAATCTTACTGATATGATAATAGATTGGTCTGATATGTTCTTACTTGACTTAGAGTAATCCAAATACCTTTACATTATCCTCTTAGGGATATCAACATCTACAGTTAGGATTAGTTTGGATTTAACTAAACTCAGTTTTTGTTAAGTTAAATTTAAACTTATTGCTCATTGGAAAAGTTGTTGACATCTAGGATTAGTTAAAGATTGTTTTAGAAGGGACATGCCCCTTGAAAGGACATGTCCTTAGGTCTCTCTATTTATAATGGGTATGGTTGAAGTCTAAGAGCACACAATATACAAAAAAGTCTACTCCTTAGTCAATACTTACGATTTGTAGAAGTAAAGACAGATTTCAGAATTATATTTCTAATTCAATTAAATGTAATTCTTTGAAGTTATTAGTAGCAAGACTAAAGGAGAAGGAGAAGGTCAAATCTAATCTCTGATTCAATCATAAAATTTGCATAAACTTTACATGAAACTAGGTCATAGTAAACAAAAAAGCACTTTAGGATACATGTTCTATAAAATATCCTTCAAATCTATTTAATTCAAAGATCTTTAGTCAAGTCTCTCCTTCTACTATGGATAAACCCTCCTTCATACATCTAGCCTACTTCAATACTTCCTCTATAGATATCTACCCCTATTCAAAACAAAAAAAAATCCTGTTAAAAAATCTCTAATGCACTGCAAAAGTACCGAATGAATAAGATATTATGGACCTCTTACCAGACTATTGATTAAGATTCAAGATTTTAGAATCCACTCAACCCCAAAATGATTAGAATTTATTAATATAGACCATACTCAGATGTATGGTTCTATGATTTGTAAAATCGCACTAACTATTTATATAGTGACGCAAGTACAACAACATTTATAAGTCGATAAATATTTTTTAAAAATGAAACTTCTATTTTTTTATAAGTAGGAGATAATCTATTTTAAAAAATATGTCGATATATTTTTTTTAAAATAAAACTTCTATTTTTTCATAAAGATTTTTTCAATTATCAAGTTAAAATGAACTTAAAAACTTAATATTACTTATTATTTTAAATTGTTTTATTATATATATATATATATATATATATATATATATATATATATATATATATATATATATATATATATATATATATATATATATATATATATATATATATATATATATATATATATATATATATATATATATATATATATATATATATATATATATATATATATATATATATATATATATATTTGACATCCATACTTTCTAATTTTAAAATACTTTCTATTATATTTTAAAGCTTCCTATTTGATAAATTCAAAAGAATATTCAACAAAAATATAATGTTTCCATAGTAACTTTCGTAAAGATTATTTTAATAATTAAGAAAGATTATTTGGATGATTTTTTGTTATGCCATTCTATGAGGTAGTATTTTATTTTTTGTTATGCCATTCTATGAGGTAGTATTGTATTATTTTTTTATTTTTTGATGGAGGTCATACACAAACAAATTTTAGGTACCTGATACGAGCCCATGCATGCAAAAACCTCTTCGGCTAAGAGCCAAGGACTAAGGACTTGAATCAAATGACTCCATTTTTCTATTTTTTAATTTCATTTTTTTTTTAAACTATTTTTAAAATTGTATGTATAATTGCATAATTTTGTATAGTTTCAATTAGGAGACTCCAACATCACATAAAATCTAATATACACATTAATATATCAAATTTCATATATATTTTTGTCTATCATAATAATCTTATGCTTTCTTTATTAAGTCAACTTTCTAAAATTTTAAAATAAACTTAATATTTTTTCTATTACTTTTTGTTACCTATATATTAATTTCTATGTTTTGAAAATAGTTTTTCCCGCTAATATGAATAATATTAAGTGTATTTACTATTAATAATTATATGTATCCTATGATTTAAAAAAGTAAAATTTTATAATGCTTTAACTGTACAAAAGGTATAAGACATGGATGTGCATATAGGGATGAAGGTTGAAGTCTATTATGATGAGAATGATTTTGAGGGTGCTTGGTTTGAAGCAATTGTCATAGGATGTGTTGATAATACTTCACAAATCAAGTATTATGTTAGATATGAACATTTCATAATTGATGAATTGGTTCTAGAGCCCCTTGTGGAAGAGGTATTTCTTGAATATATGCATCCAATTCCACCTCAACTAGAATTGCCTTCAATTATAGAAGTTGGCCTTCATGTGGAAGTACTAGAAAATAATTGTTGGTGGAGATTGTTGATACATTTGGGTCACCTCTTAGTATGAAAGAGTTATATGAAATATATTTCCCTAACAATCATAATTTACTATCATTTTTATGCTCCCAATTATGACCAACACAAGAATGGGTTGGAGATCGATGGATTCTAGCACAATCATATTGAACAACTCAGTATATTTTTGTATTTAGATTAAATACTATTTGAAGTATTCCTAAATCACTCACTATTTTTTTATCTATTGAGATCAAGTACGTTTGAAATCCACTCGACTACTTGTTAAATAATATATTTAACATCAATTTTTTTTAAAATATTTAATTACTAAATTGAATATTTAATTTCATTCCTCTATCGATTATTAAAATATATTTGTACCTTTTTTATTTCTATTTATATTTATTTACATATGTATTTTTAAATTTAAAATAAAAAAACTAGTTTAATTTCTCTGTAAGTTCACTATTATTTTTGTTTAGCTAAAAATTTTGATATGTGTTTCATAATTGTATACTTATCAAAAAAAAATTAAAATGGATGTTGACCAAAGCAAATTGGAAATAACTATAGGTAGCCCATTGCTTCAAGATGATTCTATTGAATTAGATGGAAATGATGAAACCTATTTGGATAGATCAGGAAGAGTAATTGCAAAGTAGTGTAAAATAATGGTCAACAAAATGCATGGTGCAAGCCTAAATGTTTGAAATGTGCAAGATCTTCAAATCATACACATGGAAGACTATACAGAGGGGATTCAGAATGCATGGAGGAAAGGAGTTTGATTTTGTGAATATATGAAAGACATGCATTATGATGAGGAATATAGGGAAGGACAGAATTCTAATTTCCTCACTAAAGAATTCCAAGTGTCTCTACACCACTATAATGAAATCTTGCTCTAATGAAATAATGAAGTAGACTAGTATTTTAGCATTAACAATTTTAAGGAATATTTGTTTCTGTACCATCCATTTTTATGGGTATGGATTCTCAGCTAAATTGAACACATGTATCTAGATAAAAGAGTGTTTAGTATTTCATATACCTATCTATGTACTTCTCATATGGATAAAATTTTGATTTCATCACTAAAGAATTCTAAGCATTTGTACACCACTACAATAAATTCTTGCTCTTTTGAAATAGTGAATCAGTCTTATAAATTTTGGAATTATAATGTTTAAGGAAATTTGTTTCTATATAGTTTGTCTTTAAATGGTATGGATTCTTAGATAAATTAAAGATATGTTTCTATATAGAAGGGAGTTTATTATTTCATATATTTATGTTTACATTTCTCCTATAAAGAAAATATCTTTCTCCCTTGTCTATTTCCAATTTCTTGAATTTTTTTAATAAATATGTATCTTAATTAGAACACATCGACCCTAAATTTTTTGCAATTTTATCAACAATATCTATGAAACTTAAATTTCTTCTTATATTACTTTTATAATTCCTTCATATTTGGTAACAAAATAAATATGACCATATTTCTCATACATGATATTTGTTTTGAACATAAATTGCAACACATTACTCATTAATTGAAGATTTTATTCACTTTATAGCTATGAGTCTATCAACACCAAATTTTCAATCTAATGAGGAAAGGAGACAATATCAAATAGAGAAACAAAGAGCATATAAGAGAGAATACCAAAGGGAATAACAAAGACATCAAAGAGAACAAATGACAGAAAATCAAAGACAAGATGAAAGGAGGAGTAATGAATGTAATTAAATGTCTCTTAAGGAATGTAATTAAATGTCAACATGCCAAGGAATGTAATTAAATGTCTCCCAGTTTTGTATGATGGTGTCATTATTATGACCAATATCTCATTCTATGTCATGGAATGGCTCGTAGATCAATAATTCTGACAAAAAAAAGTCAACCCATTTAGCTAATTCATGTGAAGGAATAGATACAAATCCAGGAAACACTCTGACTATTTCTGCTTTTTCCTTTGGCTCCCATTTATTGTCTCTTCTTCTTTTAGGATTAAATATATCCACGATCTTGTTGCATCAATCAATGTGGCAACTTCCATACATAGTGGCCTTTTTTTTGTACCCATCAATGAAAGATTTTGTTTGTTCTTTAGTATTCTCTTCATCATTTTAATTTTCATTATTTATAATTACAAGTTTGAAGACCTCATGTGAGACATTTAGATTAACAAATCTTCTACTACACTCTACCAATGGAAGCTCTAATAATGTATGATATGTTTCTTGAGCACCAATGTCTCTTTCTATAATTGCCTTAGTTAGAAGTTTTCTATATGCACAAGAAACTAAATAATCTTGGTTTTCCATGTTGGAGAGGCACATCAACATTTGGTGGTATGTTTCTGATCTTTTCTCTACTTTTGCTACATATTTGGCAATGTATTTCACCACATCATGTTTGGAAAGAATAGGTTGCTAATCTATATTCACTCTTCATAGTTGTAGTAAGTGGGGATTGTGTGAATTCACTCTTTCATCATTTCTAGCTCATTTAAATTTCTTTTCATTTGTTTCTCTATCTTCATGTAATTTTGATCCCTCTAGTTTTAATGGCCAAGGTCCATTATCTATATTAAATATAAGAGAGATATGTAGTTAGTCATCTGATATTTGTAACCAATTTGTAATTTTGGTTTAAATATTCCACTATAATGAAATGATTACTTGCAAACCATATGCCCACTTTTTTTTCCCAAACATGCACCCTCCTTACAAATTGTGTGTCATTCTACACAATTTAGGATCTCCTCATAGTCATGATCTAGATTGACCTTTGTAAGTTGTCTCATGTTTTTGAGACATGGGTGTTGTTGAAAGTTCATGAAAGGCTACAATTAGAAATAAGTTGAATGAGTAAATCAAGTCATATCAAATTATACCATAGATTGTACATATTTATAAACATACCTATATATTTTGCTGGTGAGGATCTTCTCTAGGGTTCCATGCATGAATAATAGAATGAAAATATCTTTCAGCACTTTTGCATTCATGCTCATTTGACCAGTCAATGTTGTCCATATTAGGTGCCACTTTGATCCATATGAATCCATGCACATGTGGGTACCCCATATGTTGCCATTCATATCTACAAAAAACCATGACATTCATTCCATTTTCTAGAATCTCTTTCTAAACATAGATTGTCTCAAGTGCATATAGTGTACCACAATGTGATGATAATTAATTATATTTTTCCTATGCAAATTTTGAGCTTTGTGTGGATTAGTTGCATTGTTCCTGGTATTAGTGCATGTAAATAAGGCCAATACATATTTGTTGCACTCAATGTGAAAAATATTGTAGGAAAACCAATTTGATGAAGCAAATATGTCAATTTTGCACATGATTTTACCCAATATGACTTCATTCCCCTTAGCATTGTCCCAAACTACATCAATATATTTGCCAAACTAGAGTGAGGTGTAGTTTCAATATGTTCTCGCAACTCATTGATGGTTATTGGCATGACTTTAAAGTTTCTCTTTACAAACATAGAGGATAAATTTTGTACATGATGTCTCATGGTCATGTTATTCACAAAATATCTAAATCTAGGATGTTTTCCAAAATGATGATCCCTATATCACACAAGATTCTTTACAATTTCATGAAAATATACATGTCAAAACCATGGTTCTAACCATTCATAAGTACCATGAGGAAATAGTGATCGGAATGCCATTTCCAATAATCCTAATGTGGCATACTCATTAATAGGTGACACACCAATACTTGGCCAATCTATCAATGATGCTAGGTTTGCATTAGGATTATTAACCCATGCACAGATAAGCTCCATTTCCTTTTGTGCATTAGGAGGTCTTGAAGCCATTGATGTTGTGTGTTCAATTACATTCCCTTCATCTATCTCCATAAATAGACCCAAAAAAACAATACCATTTGCATTTGTATCTAATTCCATATTCACTATCTTCAATCTATGAAAAACATTTTCATCTCTATTTTTGGGCAGATCATTGAGAGAATTTTCATTAATTTGAACATCAGAGTAAAATTTATCATGATCTACTTTTTATTTGAGTGCTTTGTTGACATGATCTCCATTCATAGTAAAGTTATAGTGTGTCCCATGTTGATCTCTCCTTCGAACAATAATAATTGACAACTTATCAATTATATGTAGCAATATATTTGAAAAATCATATATATTTTGTGGAAACTTATTGTGTGTCCTTTGTACTTATATTGGCAACTAGTTGCATGTGTAGCTTGTAGTATGGAACTCACACATGCAATTAACATTTCCTCAACTTGTATCAAGTTTGCAAGCTCCTTAGGTTGAGGTCCTCAATCCATATTATTTGAAGTTGAAAATCTGTTATTTCCTCTCTCTTGTTAGCATCTATTACATATTGGACATTCTGAGGTATATGACACTTTTATTCCTAGATAACATTCTTGACAAATATAGCACATGTTTGGCATTCATAAGCTATCCAATTTTTGGTTAGACGACATTCCAAACCTCTCATCTCCTCCACTATCATCAGATGGACATAAATGAATCACATGAAGTACTTAAGTATGAAGTTATATTTTTTTTTAAAATAAGTATTGATTATAAATTAACAATGCTATGACAGATCAAATTCATAAACTTATCGTAATAGGAGTCTATGTCTCATCCTGCCACTTCCCATCTCTCACGGGAGTTATGGTTATGTCTACATCCATATAGCGTCATCATCCCCAAGCTCAAACAAAAACTAAGAATTAGTAATGGGACCTAGATAAATACTCTTGCACATAACGCAAGTATGTGACACACAGACATGTGAGGAACTACTAGATGTACTAGTGCCAACATCATCAACATGAGAGGCAACAATGACCTAGACTAGGTGACTAGTAAATTGCTCAAATAATGAATGACACTAATATATATCACACTAGCCTCAATGATGACATTTGGATGCTCATATGGAGGAGGGGTAGGGATTTGGGGGGGGGAGGCAAATGTGATGACTTTCTTCCACTTTTTGCTAGCTTTATCCTATAGAGCTCCACCTCCTACACCCATATTCAACTCCATGCTCCACTAATTAACTTTATACCCTTTGAAAAATTCAGCATATAATTTTCTCAAGAAATATATGGGCACCTCCAAATTTTTGTGTGGTGGTTTGTCAAAAACCATCCACCAAAGCTACCAAAAATGAGTTCTAATGACCTCATTAATGCACCATTTGATTGATAGTTTTGGTTTTTTAGGGTCAACTTTTATACCATTTTTTGGGTTGGCAACTAGGTTAGTTAATTCTTTTTTACTAATATTAAGGGCCACAACCCCATCATAATCCAAACCATCATCAAGTTGGTGATGCATCTCATCACACCAATGAAGAGTTACATCATGCTACTTGATAAGGGTCTCAATATTAGCCACAATAGTATTAAGGGTGGCTAATATGGGAGATAAACTAGGGATAGTATTATATTTTTTTTCACAACCCTCAATTGACTTAGATTTTCTTCAATGAGATCTTGAATTCAGGGAGGGTTTTAAGGGGGTAGTGGTGGGTTTGTGTTGTTTTGAGGATCATCATTTCGTGGGGGATTATTTAGAGGTTGGTTAGGGTCTTCCATGCCTATTTATAATGAAAATCAACATATAATTACAATTTGAATGAACAATTTATAAATCAAACAAAAAAGCTTCCATTTTCATTATAACAACCTTTATTTCAAAAAAAAAATCATTAAAATAAAAATAAAAATGAACTTACTTGTCTTTGGATGTAATGTGGAGTTAAAAAATGGTAAAGAAATTTTGTATACTCGGTTTTGAAGTAGATACTTGATAGCAAAGGTCATTAATGTTGAGAGAAAATGACAAAATAAGCATTTTTTTTAGAAATCTATGCATAGGTTTCAAATATCTGAAATGCTCTAGTAGTTTTTTTTTATTTGGTATTAGGATTGGGGGAAAAAAGGAAAATCAAATTTCAAATCACTTTTGGATGTTATTGGACTATTTGTTTTTCACATTGCCAATTTTCAGCCCACCATGATCTTGCACATACCCATGAAAAATATATCAACAAGAAAGTTTTCAAGTGCAATGCAATCTTTTGGAATGTAGGAAAGAAATTTCTTTCTTTACCATGTTTTATGAGTGTTTTCATTTTCCTTCCTTCTTTGCTAATGACTAGGAAGAATGGAAAAGACATCAATGAGAAAGTTGGTTGAGAGTAATTATGTAACATTTATGAATCTTCATTCAAACTTTCCAAATAAAATTGTGCAACAAAAAATAATGAGAAGAGATTTCAAGAGTTGCAAGGGAGCCTTTTGTATGTTCCACATAGAGCATCTATTACTCATTTTTATATTGTTCTTTTAGGAACTTTGTTCTCATGCTATTAAATTTTATTGTTCAAGAAATAGGTCATATAATAGGTTTTTATTTTAAGATATTTTCCCTTCATTTTCTTTTAGAATTCATCTACTTGGAATATATTTCAAGTTTTAATAAACTACTTACATCTTGTTCTCTTACAAACATGGCTCCCATGGTAAAATTGCCCTATTCAAGAAATAGGTCACTTAATAATCTTATTTGTTATTTCAAGATATTTAAATTATCCTTTTAGAGTATAATATTCTTAGGGGGGAGTAGTTGCATCGCTCCATGTTTTATGATATCTCAATATTTTATATATTTAATGCTGATAAGTGAAATATTTCTTTATATTAAACATTTTTTGTAATCATGCATATATATAGCTTAAATCCCTTTTCTGAAATCTTAAAATTTGCAAATATTTCAGCTTATTAATTGTTCTCAATTTATCAATCTTGTCACAATGTGTGCTTTGCAACTTGTTATCAATGTTTGTTTGGTTCAGTCTTATATAGAGAGAGACCAATAAGACATTAATGACTACCAATTTTTCATTCCATTGTTTGATTATATTCCCTATAACTTGTTGCATTTTGGTTGTGCATGGATTGAATTTCATTTTTTACTTCCCTTTTGAAATGCATGTAAGAACAAAACTTCTAGGCTATACATGGAGAGAACAAAAGACAATTTTATGGAATTAGATGTGAGATGCTTGTCAACTTTTCTTTTCTCATGGCTCCATTTTTCTATAGTTTATAATGGTGTATGCTTAAAGTAGAACAACATGTTTTTTTATTAGTTTTATGTGGAGTGTGTTATTTGCTAAAGCTTGAACAATTTCTATATTTGAAAGCAATTAAAAGAAAATTTTATATTGAAAATGTTCAATAAGGTTTAAAACAAAGAACATAAGGGTAACAATATTAGATTTAAGAGGAATAAAGGAGTGATAAAGAGAAGGAAGAAGCTCAACTGTAATTGATCATGCAATAAATCCATGCATATGAAGTTACTAGTACACCCACTTTTTAAGTACTATAGTATAAACTATTCTATTTCTTCAATGCATATTTTTTTGTTGCTTATCAATTATAGCATTTTACTATTTACAAGACCACTTTTGTTGATTACAAAGAAGAAACAAGAGAAGATTCAATGTTGCAAGTAGACCGATTGATCTTTTTTCTTTCCATGCATTTCAACATTAGATCTATTTGAGAGAACTTTCAAAAAACACGATAGATTATTATTATAACTTTAATTCGTTCAAAATAATTGTCACTATGAACATGAATGTCTTCTCTACTGATAACATTTGTAGATTGATAGATTCATTTATGCTCAAATCAAACACCTATTGACGTACCCCTTGCACCTTTCTTGGATGCAACTATTAGTATGTAAGAAATTGCCATAATGAATATTGTACCCCTCCCCCTTTCCTTTAACATGTAAGATAAATTATAATGGCTTTTTAATGCCGATAGGCATTCTATAATGGCAGAATGGGGGAGTGAGATAGTGTGAGCGTGTTAATGTTAACTTTTATACTTGTAGGTTAAATTTGACAACCATCTAATGTCAAAAGTTTAAATCTTATTATAAATAGAATATACTTTTACAAATAATTTAATAAATAGAACATAAAATATCCATTTAAATTATAATATTTGTAGATATAAATCATTCATTTTTTAATAAATTAAAATAAAAAGCTTAAATTAGTAAAAAACTAAATAAATGAAGATAAAAGAAACATAAATAATTTTAGATGTAATAAATTAAATTATAATTATTTTATAGTGGATATCTATCAACATTTTTTAAAGAGATTTATTTAAGATATCTATACTAATTTTTAACATTTAAGATTAAAAAAATAATAATAATAATGGAGTCGGTAAAGAAGAATACAAAATGTTGAAAGTAGGATAGCGTGATTGATGTGGAATAAAGAAAAAGAAAAAAGACGTAGGCAAATGTTTATTGATTAGTGGGTGCATTTCGGGTAGGTAAGAGCGTGGAATGAAAAACAAAAGTGGAAGAGATGAGAGCACTACATCATCGTTTGACTGACGTTTTAAATAATCCTTCCCCGTGCTTTGTCAACAACAGGGGCCCATGTCGCACATAATTCCACATTTCCTCCCTCAACCTTATACATTAAATTGTATGATTTCCACAATTCCGCAAACCCCGCGTCACCTTCACCGTATTTTTCAATACATCTCCCTGCACAAATCGAAGCTGCTCATCAAAATTAATCCACGTATTTCATCATTTCTTCTCCAATTCAAAATATGCTTTTGATTATTTCTGGTTATTTCTGATCTCCGTTCCCGATTCCCTCTTTTCTATTTTCTACCCTTAACGGCTTATAAAACAAGAATAAGATATTATAATAATATTGAAAAGCAGAAAAGCTAGGAATATCTTTCGTTTGATCTGCTGTCTTCCACCTCCCTCGTGATTCCACTGTATTCTTTCCACGCGGTTCATTTCATCCCGGTTTTCTCACTTCAACAACAAATTAGCCCTTCGCCGGCTTCCCAACAGCAGGGTTTTTTCATCCCCTTTCACTGCGACCAGCTTACATGGCGTGTATAGACGCTTTTGATGAATTGGCACCATCCTCATCTGCATCTTCTTCATCTTCTGCCTCAACACCTATGAAAAGACCTTCCTATGACGTTTTCATCAATCATCGAGGACCAGACGTCAAATCCACCATAGCTACCGCTCTCTATGCCATGCTCACTCAACGGCATCTCTCTGTGTTTTTGGATGAACCGGAGTTACAATATGGTGATTTCTTTCCCCATACATTACAAGCAGCAATGAGCAGCGCTCTGGTCCACGTTGCTATTTTCTCTGAGAGGTATGCCGAATCGCCCTGGTGTTTGGCAGAACTCTCGTTTATGGTCAAGTCTGGCGCCCCAGTTATTCCAATCTTCTACCATGTTGATCCTACTGATCTCCGATGGGTACATCAAGGGAAAGGAAAGTATGCTCATGCCTTTGAAGGATATTTACAGAAGAATAGACATATGGGAAAACTGAATGAGTGGAAGAAGGCACTCTTCAAGGCATCATTTTACAAGGGCGAAGTCATACAAAATAAAGAGTAAGACCCACACACTCGGCCTCCTTATTGTGACAAATATGTATTCTTTTTCGTATATGTATAGTTTTAACTTTGGCATGTGCAGTGTTTTGATTTTCCAATTATTTTACTTGTTCAGCGACCATGAGAGGCAGCTCAAGGATATTGTCAATACTATATTGAAAATAACAAAAAGAAAGTTATTATGGGTTGCAGACTATCCAGTAGGTATGGAAGAAATAGTGGAAGAGTTTGAGAGGAATACAATCCATTCAATGAGAGCTGATCAAGGTGTACAAGTTATTGGGATTTGGGGGATGGGTGGGTCTGGTAAGACCACCCTTGCAAAGGAGTTATATAATAAATACTCTTCTATGTTTAAGTGGTCGAGTTTTGTATCTAATGTTCGAGATGCCTCGACCAAAGATCTCTTGTATGAGAGGCAGCAAAAAATCCTCAAAGATCTATGTGTAGAAGATGTAAGATTTTTTAATATTGAAGAAGGTAAAGAAACTCTTTTAAGGAATTTGAGATCAGTTAAGGTGTTTATTGTTTTAGATGATGTGGATCATGTAGATCAATTGGATGCTTTGATGCCTATAAAAGATAGACTTGAAAGTGGTAGTCTTATCATTGTTACCACAAGGGAATATGATGTCCTTCAATTTTGGAGGGTCACTAGTATATATAAAATGAGAGCTCTTGATCAAGTTTATGCTAAACAACTTTTTTGTTGGCATGCCTTTGAACAACCTTTTCATCATGATAGATTTGAGGACCTTGTTGAAAAGTTCTTAAAGGCTTGCAAAAGATTGCCCCTCTCTCTCAAAGTTACTGCAAGACAACTCAAAGGGGAGCTTGACAAAGAAATTTGGGAGTCTTTGTTGCATAAGATCCTAACAGTCATTCATAATGATATTCAGGAAATACTCAAAATAAGTTATGATAATCTCGATCGTCATGAAAAAGAAATGTTTCTTGATGTTGCATGTTTTTTCATTGGAGAAGAGAGTAGTTTGGCCATTGAAATATGGAATGGGCTAGGATGGAGTGGTCAACAAGGCTTGAAAAGTCTTTTTAATAAGTGTTTGGTTGAATTCGATGGAGTCAAAATAAATATGCATGATCATATTAGAGACTTGGGAAGGAGCATTGCTACAAACCAATCACCCTATCGCTTTGGACTCCCCAAAACAATTATCAATGTTCAAAACCAAATAGAGGTAAAGTTCAATATTTACAATTAATTTAACATGAAATAATTTATTTATTATATAATTAAATACTCTCTTTTTTATCATACAAATAAATCGTTTTTGTCCACTAGTTTTATCCATTTTATTTAATTAGCTTTCTAATAAAACACTCTACCTTAATAGTAGGCGTCTCAATCAATGTAGAACCAGACCAAAATTTATTAATCTGTGTGTTGGCTGTAATAGCTTTACAATTTGTAGCATTTGATTTTGTATATATCTGATCTAATCTCTGTACTAATGTATATGGTGTCTACATTGTTTATTGTAAAAACATATTATATTGTTACTGCCTGCTTTGACAGCTGATTTTCATAACAAAAAATAGGTCTATTGTAAGATCACGTTCTCTAAATTTTTAGTTCTACAGTTCTTGTTTAGAGGCTTTTCTTTGCTCAACTCGCAAACTTGTAACCGCCCATTTTTGGAAAGATATAGGCAGTAATATTTTTTAAATAATTAAATTAATGACTTGATTCATTAAATAAATTATATATAAAAAGTTTAATAGATACAAGAGATGCTCTATGAGCAGTATTATTACAATTTAAGATATATTTCATTTATTTCTTTAACCTCTAATGTTCTGACGCGATCTCAGAATCTCTGATGACACTATTACATGAAATACAATATGGAAATCCAGGTTTGAGCTGTTTACGTTTCTGTGACGCTTCGTTTAATTTATTGGTTTTCTCTTCCAAGACCAAGAAGAAGAGAGCCTGCCCAGCAAGGCCTAATTACAGTCAAATAGGGCAAGAAAATTTACAGACTTATTCAGATAGTATATTGTGTTTGGCCGGTAGGTAGAAATTAGTTATTGATCTTAGTGCTAGCTGTATAAGCTCTTTTACTATTAAGTTTAATTTTATTCTATATTCTCTGTTTGCAGAAGACAATCGGCATTCATGGAATAATAATAACTCGAAATCAAGTATCTTGGATTAATTGGGTTTGTTTGACCCCATCTCTTGTTTCTCTACTCTTAGAATTTTAATGTGTATAAATGTTTATAATGATATGTTTTATGTTTATCTTATATTTTATATTTTATGTTTCTTATTTAGGGAGGGATGCGCTATCCAAAAATGGCCATGGGAATAAATGGTGAGGTTGATGAGTTTCATGTTCGGTTCTCCGACGGAGGAATCGAGGTTGACACAAATTGTGGAATCTGGTCACTCTCACCCTCTTCAGTTGGGCTCAAATATTTAGTGATTAGGGGAGATGCTTTTAGAGAAGTCTCGGGTGAAGTATCAAGAGATCTGGTTTGGCTTCGCTGGTTCAAAATTGGACAGCCAAATCTTCCGACAGGACTTTTAATGAAGAATCTGAGGGTTTTAGAAGTCTTTGAAGAAGCATTCAGAAATGGTCATTTGGAAAACCTGTGGGTTGACAGCGAGGTAAGCCGGGTATGTTTTGAATCTATATTTCGACTTTTTTACAATTGCTCAATGCTTTACGTTCCTCTACTCGGAATTATGTTGCAGGTTCCTCTGCAGTTGAGGCATTTGCTTATTTCTGATTGCCGGAAATTTCAAGGTTTTCCAAAATCGATAGGGCGTCTCAATCATTTGAAGAAGATAGTAGTCACTGATGCCTCCAGTGTGAGGAGTCTGCCAGACGAGTTATGCTTTCTCAAATCCCTGGAACACCTCACTCTAATTATCAGTAAATTGCGATCACTGCCGATCAATTTCGGCAACTTGAGCAGTCTGCGCCATCTTGATTTGTCGGCAAGCCGTGTGTTGAGGAGATTGCCGGCTTCTTTCAAAAACCTTAGTCTCCTCCAACATCTCAACTTGAGCTGGTGTACTGAACTCACATTGAAGTCAGAAGAGGAGTTGAACTGTTTACAAAACGTAACAAAACTGGAGTATTTGAATCTTTATGGGTGCGAGCGATTGGAAGAGTTACCGCGTCACATCGCAAATAATGTTTCCCTGACAGAGCTACTATTGGGGTGTCCGCTGAGGGAGCTACCAGAGAACATCGGTGAACTCAGCAAGCTTAGAGAGATGTTCATAAAAGGCATGTTGTTGACAAGCTTGCCGACCTCTCTTAGATGGCTGTCTTCTTTGACGAATCTTCGTATTAGAAATTGTCCCAAGTTGAAATGTCTGCCGAATTCTCTTGGATGTTTGTCTTCTTTGACGAATCTTGAAATTGAAAATTGTCCTGAGCTAAAATGTGTGCCTAATTCTCTCGGAGACATGTCTTCTTTGACGAATCTTCAAATTATAAATTGTCCCGAGCTGAAATGTCTGCCTAATTATCTTGGATGTTTGTTTTCTTTGACGAATCTTGAAATTAGAGATTGTAGAAGGCTGGAATGTCTACCTGAATCTCTTGGAGATTTGTCTTCTTTGACAAAGCTCTGTATTATAGATTGTCCCCAGCTGGATCGTGCGGGAGTGAAATCTGTAGCAAAAGCAATTAGGCAGCTGCGTAATCTTCAGAGTCTGAGTGTAGTCAACTGTCCAATCAGCGGCTCATCATTATCTTTTCAGTCGAGCAACCTCGAGTATATACAGCTAGCAGAAACAGAAGTGTGCAGGATTTCATGCTCTACCCATTTGGGGACACTCTCAGTCAGGGAAAATCATCATTTAGAGGAGATCAA
Source organism: Cupressus sempervirens (assembly GCA_028749045.1). Classification (NCBI taxonomy): domain Eukaryota; kingdom Viridiplantae; phylum Streptophyta; class Pinopsida; order Cupressales; family Cupressaceae; genus Cupressus; species Cupressus sempervirens. The sequence goes on from CM053791.1 coordinate 555,726,837, forward strand.
AGCACTGCCAATGACTCTCGAGTCAATGTATTTGCAAGACTGTGAAATACTGAAGAAAATTGCGAGTTTTGCAAGATCAACTTATCTCAGAGAATTTCGTCTAGAAGGACGCAACAGAATTGTGAAAATCGAAGGTCTAGAAAATTGCATAGGATTGGAAGATTTAACTGTTGAGAGCAGAATGGAGGTGCCGGGAATAGAAAGCTTGGAACACTTGCGGAATTTGAGGGAGCTGAAACTGAGTGCAAACAAGGGAGCAGTTATTGAACGTTGCATTCAAAGGATGCAGGTAATAGTGGTGTTCCAGCTAGGACTAAAAATTTCTAACTTATTTTTCATCTGTTTGCGGGGCATTTACTGAATGTTGGGAATGTTACAGGAATGGCCATCTAAAAGTACAATAATATGTGCGCGGGCAGTCCCTGATGCGGCCTCGCTTCTACAATCTTTACTCCCTCCGAGTGTGGAGATCGTTGACTCCATCTCCAATAAAAAAATTGAGTCCATCCGAAAATTGATGAATTGGCGTTCCTCCCATGGCGGAGCCTTAATGCTCTGTTTTGTTATAAATTGTGTTTCTTCACAAGTGACATTTCATATTCTAGATAGACGGTCTGGAAAAACCAAAGTAGAAAAGGGTAGATGGGCATGGGTAGGTGTCTACACACAACGTTCCGCCTTCTATTCGGATGAAGAGTGCCGCATACACTCTGATGGAGGAGAGTGCGGAGAAGAGGATGAAGTGGAGAAAGGTGTAGCTGTGATGGGGGAAGAGGGAACGGTAATGGAGGCATTTCGCAGGTTACAGCTGCTTTTCATTCAAAGATAATAAACTATCCATCAAATTGAATGTGACCATCATTGACTAAATTTTAAAAAACAAAAATACAATGGAATTTTTTTGAAATTTTCAGTATTTGATGATTGAAAATAACAAAATGTTTTGAGAAAATTTCATTGTGCTTTCGTAAATCTGAAAAAGAATCATGTTCGATTTTTATTTGTCTTTGGTGCATTTTGTCATGAGATTAGCCAGCACCCATCACATTTACAGGATGGAAGCAATGTTATTGCGATGAAGTTTCTTCCTAGCCCATTGTAATATACTCTCAGCAATGTTTACTTGGAAATTTTATCATCATTTGCAATTTTATGCATTCAATTTGTAAATTATCTTTATTTTCATCAATTTATGAATCAAATTAAGTTTTGTACGAATTTTAACATATTTTAACAAATTTATGTATTATATTTAATTATTTTGTATATATTCTATTATGTGTAGGAGTAGAAGATGCAAGAGATAAGTGGATAGAAAAGTGGAGAAATTACAAGTTGAAGTATAGAAAAATATATATTCATTCACATACATCATTGATTAATATATTTTCGAATTTTTTTTTTTTAAATCATTGTTTGAGAGAATTAAATTATTTTAAACATTTACCATCCAATTTGAATCATTCAAAGTTACATCAACATTCTTGTATTGATGATTGAACCTTTGTTTTTTTTTTTCATTGTTTGTAAATTGCTTATTTAACGGAAAGAAGTAGGAAGTGTGGGTGTTAAATATGGACCTCTAGGTCCACACACACTTCAACATAATCATTATTCGTGAGTAGCATATCAGAATGAACACAAGGTTATTCGTTTGAAATGTAGGCACAAGGTGATCTTTTGCCTTCTAACTAGACAGGGTTCACTATGTGCTCTCAAGACCAAGCATTCAACAACTAGAACAAGTTAGTATGAAGTATTTAAATGAATATACAAGCATGCATTAATCTAGATGATATGCATATTAATCTAGGAACAAGGTAATCAAAGTGAGCTAAAGTGGATGCAAATAACCTAGATGGTGAGCCTATGGATGTAATGTAAATTTGGATGTGGATGCTTTAGCCATTTCAATAACACTTTAACACTTATTCTTCCTCCTTTTTTCGCCTCAGAAGGCCTTCTGTATATAAGTATTCACAATGGCCTGGGGTAGAGTTTGAATCATCCATGATGAGGTTGAGTTTGTATAAACAATCCATAATGGAGATCCCACTAGAATAAACAACTCATAGTGGAGATCCCACTAGAATAAACAACTCATGGTGGAGATCCCACTATGGTTAAACAAGTAATATCCTTGGACCCCATAATGAATAGAATATTCATTTATGGAAAGGGAGTCCCTTTTCAATATAAAAGTAATTTCAAGGATAATTACCTATTTTCTTTTATTTTTAAATTTATATTTATGTGTTTATTTTCAAATGGGTTCATATTAATTGATTTGTTTGATTTCTTTTGTTTCTTGGATTCAATTAATTCATTTTTGGATTTTCACCATTAGATGTAATTTTTCATATAGATGTTTGACCAATTTTGCATCATTACATTTTCCCCTCTTTAAATTGGTGTGCAAGCAACACATTGGCTCAAAGATATTGTATGTTTGAAGCATAGGACGAGAACAAAGATTGGGTTTTTTGAAGATTTGAAGAGCCATTGATAAGATTTTCATGGTTATCTCCAGAATGAAGTTTAACCCTCTAGAGTATAGAAAGAACACCTTGATAATGGTTTAATAGGACAAGGATTATCATGATTTTGTAGAACTATCCCCAAAATGAGTCTCAATCCTCAGGAGTTAGGGTTAGATTGCCCAGATACCTATTCGATGCATAAATTGTCTTGATTTACAGGATTGGCTGTAGAATGAGGCTCAATCCTCAAGAGCTAGGGTTAGATTATCCTGATACCTATTTGATACATAGATTATCTTGATTTGTAGAGTTATACCCAAAATGAAACTCAATCCTCAAGAGTTGTGGTTAGATTTCACTGATACTTGTTCGATACATAGATTGTCTAGATTTGCAAAATTGTCCCCATAATGATGCTCAATCCTCATGAGTTAGTGTTAGATTGCCCTGATACCTATTTATTAATTATGTGAAAGGTTAGAATTATCTCCATAACGAAGCTTAATCCTCCATAGTCCAGATAGAACATCTTGTTAGAAATATCTAATACTGAGAGGGGGGGTGAATTAGTATTCTAAAAACTTTTGCCCACAACTGAATATTGTTAATTACTTTATAGCTTACATATGAAAGTAAACCAACAATACTGAATAGTAAATATAACCATGCACATAGAGAGCTCATAACACAATTATTTGTTAAGTAGGGAAACGCCGGCCAAGGGAAAACCCCGGTGGGGATGATACCCACTAGATGATTCACTAAACAATAGGATCTTGTTAAGGATATTGACCCTGTTAGGAGTCTATGAAGTACATATAGTTTCTCAAGTCCTTGTTAGTGGACTAGGCCTTGTTAGAAGCCTCAACCCTATTAGGAGTTGGTAGAACAATTACAATGTATACAAGAAGAACCCACTACCCTAACATGCAATTATGCATTTCAATTCTTTAACAAGATAGGTATACATACAATACTTACTTTGTTATTGTAACTTGCACTTGCTCTGATCTTACATAAGCTTTCGCATCACATAAGGCTCATAGATAGTTCTTACAATAGTTCGCATGTCACATCTATTCACGCAACTTCCTCAATATCTACACAAGATAACATTTTTACTTATACCTTGGACAATCTCAAAACTCTACATTGTCAACCTTCATGTCTTCACATGCTTGACATAATATAAAATAATTTATGGAATAATATCCACATAGTTGGCTCAACATAACTTAGTAGTTATTTCATAACCAAAATAATTCCTAAATCCATACAACTTTGTTTATTGTTATGCTACATTATGCACTGTTAAATACTTGCATTGTTAATCTTAGAATAACTTGTGATGTATTGTTTGTACACACATGCACACTGTTACATGTCATCATGACAGTGTTGCAAAACTTCCCTCAACTGTACATAAGCTACCTCTCTACGCATCATTCATACTCTTAAGATTTGTTCTCTCTATGGTTGCAAACTGTCTAATACTCAGATAATTTTCTATATCTAAATGCATATTTATAAAATGATGAATGTATGTTGCCATAAATGAAAACTAACAAGACATCTATCTGACCATATTTCAAACATTCTCCCTCTTTGGCATTGATGGCAACATTTGGGAAAATTGGCTAAGTCCCAAAATGATGTCATACATAACAAGAACAAATAAAAGTAACTACACAAAAATTTCCTTCAAAATATAACAATTTTATTCATGTTTTGATTATCATTACATTCTTAATCACTCCTCTACATTCATACATAAGCTCCCCCTTACATATACATTTATATCTATACAAATTTTTATCTACATAATACTCCCACTTTGACATCAATGGCAAAGGTGCAAAAACTATATCACAAAAACTTGTTGCCTTTTGTTGATTAGCTCATCATTTTGAATATGCAATCTGCAAAATCAATCTTTAGTATATCAAAGTCTTTCTTCTAGTTTCCTTTGACTATATCTGATATACTAATGAGTGCACAAAGTGCATAGGATGCCATTTCAACTATGCTCAAGTCAGTATAGGAAAATTTGTCCTAGGAATTCTTTGCTATAAGACACTCCTCCAATTGTCTCTACAAAATTACAACATTGGGTGCCATATATTCTTTGAGAATAGAGAATATTCCTATTACCTTCTCCTTGTCAAAGTCAATGACTCTGACAGCATTGTGGATCTTCTCAATCTCATTCTTAAAATCTTCAATTCTTATCTCTGGTTGCTACAATCTTGTAGTGAGTGTCTGAAGCGCACTCATATAGCCTTTGATCTTTGCATCAAAATCTAATGAGTAAGTGTAAGACATTGCACACTATCCATACAACTTCTTACCTTCAACAATACATTTTTCCAATTACTTGATGTTTCCATCAAGCGTCTTCAAATTATTGGGCACATTGGTACACACTATGCTGAATAAGGTTGCATCATTATCTGTATGCACTTGCACTGCTACTACTTCAACTAAGGTTGTGAATTCCCCATCAAAGGTCTTCACCAACTCTTTTTCCGTGGCCTACAAGTATGGATTTTCTACATTTGTAGAAACTATCTTCTTCATGTGCTCGAAGACTTCAGCAAGAATCTTATCTAAAGACTCAATTTAGTTTTATTCTTCTCAAATAACTTGCTTAGAGTGCCTATTAGTTCTTTTTAATCTTCATCATTAGATCAAATTGATGTCATTGTTGATGTTCCATCTGTTGATACTACTAAAGGTATAGTAGCCTTTATTTTTTGTTTCTCTACTTTCTTCTTTCTTCTTCTTCTCTTCTTCTTTCTTCTTGTTCTTCTCCTATTCTTCTTTCTTTTTCTTCTCCTCTTCTTCTTTCTTCTTCTTTTCATCTTGTTCTACATCATTAGAACTAGAATAGGCAATGATATTAATGATATTTCCAACAATATTTTCTCCATACCCTACAAATGGGTTCTCCTTAGCATCCACAGTTATGTTCATACTATCCACTTGCATAGATTCAATACCCATAACAATGTGAGGTGGTGATAGTGCTTGCCGTGTCTCCTCTGCATCTTCCACATCCTTAGAAGGTGTATGGAGTTCCACATACACTAGATTATCAACTTTGGCTTGCACACTTTCCTTAGGCACTGAGGACATATACTTTACTATAGCCTCCTTTGTTTCTTGCCTAGCCTCTTCATAATTGCCTCTCATCAAAAGAATTGCTCTTCTTTTGTTCCTTAGCAAGGGCTCAATACGCTTCAAAAAAAATTAGATTCTTCTTTTAATCCAACATCACAAAACTTTTTTATTGATGTAATCCTCATATTGAAATCTTCTTCTACTACTCTTATTTTCCTATTAATCAACCTATTGTATAGGTATTCGAGAATTTTATTCTAAATGCTATCAGATCTCTTATTCCTTAGAATCATGTTTCTTAATATGGAATTCTCTAATTGGCTCCTATCCATACTGCTATACATGCTATAAAATTTATTTAGCTGAAAAAAATTGTTATCATTTATAATTTGCATGTTTAAAAATTGCCTACCTTTGGTTTCCATGCCTTTATGCCTGTAGTTGTTTGAGATTCCTACACATATTGTTCAATAGGTTTATCTTTACTATCATCTCCTAAGCTTTCAAAATTGCTCACTTGCATGGTTTTTCTTCTCTTACTATGCTCGTCGGAGTTCTACTTTACTCTTTTCTTTGCTTGAGGTGCAAGTTCTTATTTTACCTTCACCAATCTTCTTGACTTCCTTTTCACAGCAGGTGCTTCGACCTCTGGCTAACTCCTTATTTGTTCATAGTTGTCTCTTACTAGTTGTATTTGTGCAACTGCTACATATGGTACAATAGGAGTTTGTGCATGTAGTTATGCCATTGTTACTCCCTCTAAGGGTCCTACTAGTACAATAGGTGTTGTTGCTAACAATTTAGACTACCCACTAGCCTTCATTTCCAATGCAATTCCCTTCAACTTGTTGAATTCTTGTCTAGACATGCCATATTCCTTGAGGATGGAATCTATCTTTTTTTTTTACTTTTGTCTTTCTCTCATTACTATGGAGCTCAAATTATACTATCCTTAGTCTTTCATCATATGTTCCCTAACTAGCACATTTTGTGTCTTGCTTAGATTCGAGTATGATCTATGCAAACCCTTCTATCAATTCTATGCTCATCTAATAGCCCATAGGCTTAATGAACTTTACTTTTGGTATCACTACTTCCATACAGGTGTTGTCAATCTCCACCATGAAGCATAAATCATCCTTATATTTTTCCATCATAGAGGGAGGTATCCTATACCTCAGTTTCATCTCAGATAGAAAGTTCTTCATCATTCTGTCTATATCAATATTTTCAACATTCTCAAGTTTGGACCTATAGCATTGAGTTACCATCTTCATTGTGCACTCATTTCTATCCCAACTAATTACTCCAAGAAAATTTCTTGTAACATAGAAGAAAAAATGAGTTAGTAAGGACTCAATTCTAAACATTGGGCACTTATTTCTCTTTATCTTTGCAATATTAACCAATAGTTGCAATCTGATAATTTTTCACAAATTCACTTTTCTTCTTTCAATAGCCATCACATATGCTACATGAAGAAATCCAACTGATATGGAGTTAACCCTTGATCCATGGTTCAACTTGTACCCCAAAATCTAGATCAACAATTTGAATCATTTATCCTGAATAGGATCAACCCTCATATTTCTTTCATCAAACTTGGTTTCCAGGTTTGTCTCCACCATTTTTGTGACATTTCTTTCATTAACAGAATTATAAACTTCACTACTTAATCATGTGACCTTGTGAATTAGGTCATTGTCAATGACAATTTGCACATTACCCAACCAAAACATATCATCATGTATTTTGCTCAAAATGATTTCGGGGCACTCACATGATTATCAAATTCTATGTAGAAAATATACTTCACTAAATTCAAATCTTCAAGCTATGCATAATCAGACTTCAAGGATAAGTCATTGTTGTACATCTTTCCTAAATCTTTGTGAATTTTCTCATCACCTATCTCCTTAATTTTGCAATGTATATAACTCCTTATATCTTCTACGTGTAACACATTTTTTGAAACTTTCTAAAATGAGCCTATAGGATCATTTAATAAAGAGAATAATGTGTGTTTCTTGAACTCATACCTTGGTCTATCACTAACATCATACACTCTTTGACTAGCATTACTCTACAACTGTAAATACTGTGGTAAACTAGATTGAATACTCCATAGAATACTGCAAATTCATGATCTAGGGCTTCTACAACTTTTGTCTTCACAAAGTTTACTTTGCACTTCAATATGCTATCAAATCGCTCTTTAATTTGTTCAAGACACTTCGTATGAACAAGTGGTACATCAAATCTTGCTTGTGATCCTTAAATCATTTCACATCGTACTATGCATTAAATGTGTATCTACTACAAACTCAGAATACTTTCTCTATTTACTACTGACCTTGTTCTTATAATTTTTCCTTACTACAATCGCATCTAGACTTGCACACTTGACCATAGCTTCCTCTCTATGTCTTATATGTTCTGCTAACTACACAATCTCTAACTCACTCTCTAACATTAGTTCTAACCAACTAATTCTTTGATGCTTCTGTAATAGCTTATTTTGGTTAGTTTGAGCCACGAACAATCTATGACTTCAACTTTCCATCAAGTGCATCATAGAATTTCTCTTCAACATTGTATGTGAAATCTCTAGATCATAAGTCTTCACAAATACTTCTTTTAATTTATTAACATGTTCCTTGGCTACTTCTTTCTAACTATTGTTGCTTCCATTTTCATTGTTTTTATCATTCATGTTGTTGTCCCTAATGTGATTAGGGTTCCTCCTGAAGTTCCCTCTATCCATTCTATAGAATCTTTTTGTATGTCCAAAGTTATTGCATGACTGAAATATAGGTGCATTCCTTCTCTAATTGGTTCTATTCTAATTTTTAGGTGCTTTGCAATTCCTTGCAATGTGTCTAGGATTGTTACATTTGTAATAAACAAACTGCTTTCTCTCACCATTAGGTTTCTCTCCATTATTAGATCTTCTCTGAGATCTACCTCAACCATTACCTATAGGGTTAGTATTCCTAAACATTCTACTATTCTCATTATTATCAACAAATTTAGGTTTCTTACATTCTACTGCCTTATGTCCATAACCATGATAATTATAACAATATAAATTAATAATAGGTTTAAAAGACTTACCTATGCAATCTCTCTTCATATGTCCAACTTCATTACATACATGTAGCATCTACCTCTAAATTCATGTCTTACCTCTTTGGATAAACCATCTTTCTTAGGTTCTTCAATTTGCTATGTTGTTCTAGGTTCATTAAACTTTTGTGTTAATTCAATTCTCTCAACTTCATCAAATCACTTAAATTTTTCTTTATGGATTTCTGCTATAGAATCTAGTTCTATCCTAGTCTCATCTTTCTTTTCTGACTTCTCTCTAAGAAGATATCCAAGGCCTTTCTTGAAATAAGAAGGTCTTTGGTGAAATATTTTTTCATCAATTTTTTCAGAACTTGTGTAAAGTTTTTCCAACTACTGCTTTTCTTGTGTCAACTCTCCTTTTACAATGATGTTGTAGTTTTCCAACTCTGCATTCTCTATTTTAATAGAATATAATTCATATTTCACTTGACTTAGCCATGATCTAAGGTCTGCATTCTTAGATTTTAGATCAAGTTCACTCTTACTGCGACTAGTCTTAAGACTCAACTTTAGCTCAACAATTTTCAACTCATGTTTCAAGATCTCATTCACTTTCTTGAGATTTTCTAGATCATTATTAACACTAGTTTGTGCAAATGGTTCTTTGGTAGATTTTAGATCATTAATCTCATCTTTTAATTTGCCAATGTAAAATTTTGAATCTTTTTATCTATCTTTCAAGTTATCTATCCCTTTAGTAAGAAGATCAATCTATTCAAGGGCTTCTTCAAGATTTTTCTTCAACTGTTCCATATTCACTAGGATCTTACTTAAGTTGTTTAGCCTCTTCAAAGTAACTAAGCTCTGATATCAATTTTTAGAAATGTATAATATGGGGGAGGGAGGGGTGAATCAATATTCTACAATCTTTTACCCACAACTGAATATTGTTAATTACTTTATAGCTTGCATATGAAAGTAAATCGACAATGCTAAATAGTAAATATAACCATGCACATAGAGAACTCATAACACCGTTATTTGTTAACTAGGGAAACCTTGTTCAAGGAAAAACCTTTTTGGGGATGATACCCACTAGATGATTAACTAAACAATAGGATCCTATTAATGATATTGACCCTATTAGGAGTTTATGAAATACATATACTGTCTCGATCCATACAATTATACAATTCAATTCCTTTACAAGATAGGTATACATGCAATACTTGCTTTGCTATTGTAACTTGCACTTGCTTTGATCTTACATCAGATTTCACATCACATAAGACTTGCAAATAGTTCTCACAATAGTTCACATGTCACATTTAATCACACAACTTCCCTAATATCTGTGCAAGATAAGACTTTTACTTATACCTTGTACAATCAAAAACTCTTCACTATTGGCCTTCATGTCTTCACACACTTGACATAAAATAAAATAATTTATGGAATAATGTCCACATAGTTAGCTCAACATAACTTAGTAATTATTTCATAACCAAAATGATTCCTAAAGTTGCACAACTCTATTTACTGTTATGCTATGTTCTGCACTATTAAATACCTGCATTGTTAATCTTAATGTAACTTGCATTGTACCATCCATACATACATGCACACTGGTACATGTCATCATGATAGTGTCATAAAGCTTCCCTTAACTACACATGAGATAACTCTCTGCGCATCATATGCACTCTTAAGATCTATTCTTTGCACTGCTATAGACTATCTAATACTTAAATAATTTTCTATCTCTAAATGCATAAATGAAATGTTGAATGTATGTTTCCATAAATGACAACCATCAAGACATCTATTTGACCATATTACCGATGCATTGTAATAATGGTCCATAAAAAGATAGCAAGACCTATATCAAGAGTCATAGAATTTTACTCAGAATGAGGCTTAATCTATAGGAGTCTAAGTAGAACACTTAGATACCTATCCATCAAACCATGATGAGGCCCATTATAAGATTTGATTAGTTGGATAGCATATGATACTAGATAGGGGGAATGAAGATGCTCCAAGTGATAAGATGCCCCTAGAACCTAGGACATTATGTTCATATTTGAAGCCATGTTTGAAAAGTTAATGATGTTTTAATGATGTATTCATGTTTAATGATGTAATCATCATCTAGCCCCCTCGGGAGAAAAGTCAAAGGATGACACCTTAGGATTAAGGTGATTTAGAGTGACTTGAAGAATCGATTGACCATATTTGACCAAAATTGACCAAGGTGGACTTTTTTTAGAAAATTTTGAAAAAGTTGGAGCAATGTGTAAATTGATGACATTTCTAGATTTATAGAGTATTGCTAAGATGAATTGCACAAGCATTCGATCACATTAGTCCCAAAATTTTAAAGTGTGCTTTTGAGTTGTTTACATGTGTTAAATTTCAATTTTGATCTCAAAATGGGCTCAAAGTATTCTAATCAACCAAGAGGGTGATTTTTACGTCTATTAGAGCAATTTGTAAAATTAGGTCAAAACGTATATAAGGGTTCAAAGGGTCATTTTAAAATCATTTGTGCATTTTTTATTTTGTGAGAAAAGAGCTCTGAAGTGAAAAGATGGTGGTATTCATGTGTTCGCATCGATTCAAGTATTTGATGTAGCATAGCCAATTGACAAACTACAAACCTCTAGTGAGAAGTAGATTTGAAATTTCACGCATTTAAGTAAAATTTTGCATGTTTTTGTTAGCTTTTCATGTTGCTTTCGTCCATGCTTGTGTGAGAACTCATTTTCTCATGCAAGCCTATAGGAGTCCTCGTACGAGGAAATGCCACTAGAGAATTTCCTTGCATAGGACATGGGGTTTCCTTGCATGACAGACACCTTTCTCTCTCACAAGGAACCCTAAATTTGGTTCCTTTTGCAGATATAGATTGGCTCGGGCTCATGTAAAACTCTCTCATCATGTAGGTGATGGAGTTTTGTCATGCGAGGAACTCATTTCCTTACTCTAGATTGTACATCTTCGTGCGAGTATGTGAGTCCAACGCATGAGATTGTGAAGCCTTGTGGGAGATTTTGAATAGTTTTGAGTTGATTTGTGTTCAAAATGTTATGTTTTTCATTTGTTTCAAGTCATTGTAAGTCATTATAGAATTTTTTCAAGATGTTATGATTGTAGTAGTAGTAGCATGTTTATTTCAATATCAAATACTAATCGTGTTTATGTTCTTTGCATATTTGTAAGTTAGCTTTCCAAATGTTTCTTTCATATTACATTATCCTACCATTGTGGCATTGATCAAGAAGCTAGAAGCTGTAGAGTGTACTCACATTGATATCCTAGGCTTTTCTCATCTTTGTGATATCCCCAATTTGTGGGTGAATCACAGATTATTGACAACATTAGTATAATGTTTCCACTCATAGATGAACACTTTCCATTTTTCTTTGGGAGAGATGACCAACACATCAGAGGACATCTATAGGATACTTCAGATTCCCTTTCATGGACTGCAGATTGAGTATGACACATAGCTATGGCCTAGGACATTGGCACTAAGGCCCATCTTCCAAGATGAGATCATTATGGGTAGGTTCATTTAGGGATAACTTTAAGGAACCCCCCCCCCCCCCCCCCCCCCCCCCTTCCCAAAATTTATAAAATTGTGGCGAATCACATGTCATTTGGGTGAAAAAAAGTTAATAGTGTTGGCGAATTATGCGTCAATCGATGGATATTTGGTGGAAAAATTTTTAATAGTTTAGACAATTTTTATAAAATAATGGCGATTATAATTTTTGTGTTTAATAAAATTATTAATATTGATGACAAATTATGTTTTGAAATGTAATTATGTTAAATGTATTATTTGAGAACTCAGACCGTCTGATGATGCAAGATTAATGGCTGAGGTTTAATTTCAGCCAACATTTCTTGAAGGAAGAAGAATTATCGAGGTAGTCACCAAAATGTTGACATGTATCAAGGTAAGTTGTCTGTGGATTACAATGTCACTCATACAAAAAAATTCACATAGGAAAATGGAAATTTGGCGAATGATGATTGTCAAAAGAGACACTCAATTAATTCTGTGGCAAATAAGAGTAAACATTAAAGAGAAATATGGGTGAAGAAACCGACTACCAAACTAAAATTACGTAATAAAAGTGGCAACCATTTCAGCCACTATATGAGTATTTTATAAAATCTAGGTGAACCAGTCAACTAGTATACGATTTTTTTTTTAGCCAATTTTTATAGCTCAATTGGGACATATTAGCCAATTGCTAAATAATAGCCACTAAAAAAATCCCTGGGTTCATTCCTTGGGAGGAGATGGTGCAAACATATAGGCATACACATAGATTATTAGTGGTGCTTAGGACATTTCTTGGATGTTATCTAATTCCTAACAAAGGGAAACACTATGTAGAGTGTGGATGGGGTCACATGCTATAGAGGATGTTGGAGCAACCAACACATTTTGGGTGGGGTCAATGTATAGAGGGAAGAAAAGCATGGCAACTTGGACTTATGTTCTTCAAGTATGGGCATGGGAGCACTTTCCCATTACTAGGTTGATTTGTGATGACATGAAGTAGCCCCATGAGCCTTATATTTATAGATACAGAGGCCAATTGACCCAAACTACTTTGGATAAGACCGAATAGTGGAGAGTTCAACTGCATGACTTGATTGTAGTAGTATCGTGGTCTTGGAGAGAGATAGAGGCATAGAATGATGCCTTAGCTCATTTCAGTTATATGTTTGCCTCTCAGCCACTGATTAGTCGCTCAATCTAGGTGATCAAGAGATTCCCTTTGACACATATGTGGCAGAAGTATGGCCGACTATAGGATATCTCGCAGGAGTATTACACCTATGCTTGCTTCACCAAGGAGGTGAAGAAGGCGTAGTCAGTCAAATTAGACCCTAGGAGGTTCGTGATCAATGTACACTCCATCACAATGATGTGTTGGGATTATATGATAGTAGTGGTAGATGGAGGGATGACTCATGAGTATATGGAGCATTTGTGAGTCATCCCTCCCCTCATTTTATAGATCTAATGGGGATGGTAGTGCTAGTGTAGGCACTACAATAGCCAAAGTAGCAACCATTAAGACATCAAACATAACAGTTTCTAATCCCTCCAATCTAGATGAGAATGGATCTAGGTAGTGACATACTCGAGGTGAGATGGGTACCTTGGATGCCATTAGTGGAGATACACAGTGGTAGTGGGTGGAGGACTAGCCTCCTTAGTAGGCAGAGCATGGAACAAGTGATGAGGAGATGTAGGATCAGCTTGCTCCTGAGCCACAAGGTAGAGATATCCTAGCACATACCTATGACACCCTTAGGAGGTCTCAAAACTAAGTTAGGAATGTGCAATAGTAGTTGGGAGAGCTATAGATATAGCTAGCTATTAGAGTTATACACTTAGTAGAGTGAAATCGAGAGATCCATGAGCTACGAGAGAAATTGGAGTGCTATCAGCATGAGGTCTAGATTTAGTTGGCAAGAGTGGCATACAATTATACAGCTTGTGTTGGGGTAGTTCTTGATGCTATAGTGCAAGTGCCTCAATTTTTAAAGTATGCAAGCACATCAAGGGGCACACACCCTCTAACTAGAGTAGATGTTCCTCCTCCTCCTCATTTCAAGGATGAAGGGCATAGTTAGCTCATTCTCTTATGTCTTCTTTCTAGCTATACATTGAATGATGTACCAACATCATTTTGTATTTTTTTAGATTGATTGTGCTCAAGTATCACTCATTTTTGTATTGATGTGCATTTGACTCCCTTGAATATATGTGTGTGTGTGAGTTCTTTTTTTTGTACTATTGCATGTGTCAAACTTTGTCTTTTATGTTTGTTCATACATGAGATGTATAGATATATATGTGAAGCATGCCATTTTGATTTGATGTATGAATATGTAGCGTAGATATACAAATGTAATTGGCTAACGTCTTATGTAGGCTTCAAGTTTATTGTTTATGATAGCTGCTTTGTCAAATTTGCAAAGATCGACCAAAGAATCAAACACTTGTGTGGTCAAAGTGAAATGTGATACCTTTGAAGAGATCAACAACCTCTTGAGGAAAATGTTGTAAGTGAAGAAGTACCATGTTCTATGCTCAAATACAATGCAAGTATTAAATGAAACCCTATGATAGATACAATCCCTATGACTGGTTGCTGGACCTGAAAGATATTTAGCATCACAAAGATATTTAGCAAGACCCACACATTTCCTACAATTAGCACTAACATTGCAATCATGTGAATATGAATATGACATATGTCTAGTTTTGTCAGGATTTTAAATGTAAGCATTCAAGGCACACAAAGCCAGAATGACCAAAACATTTATCCTTTTTGATGTAGTAAGAAAACATAAGCATTAGAGCATAAACGCTAGGATGACCAAAATGTTTCTTGTGTGAAACCACATTAGACATGCAAGAGATCCTTCTTGTGCTAATTAATCAGTAAGTATTATGTCTGCAACTACCCTTGCATTCATTACCTGAGACAAAAGTATGTTAAGTATATTGGCAGTGATCCTTACATTCTCTTAATAGGATGAGCATCTATATTTTATTGTAGCATAGGGAATTCAATCAAATAGTCAAGGAGAAGAACCAAACTCACTAAAGTGTCCATATAAAATAAGTTGAGGTACACATGGTCATCCAACATGAGATAGAGGCTCTTACAATAAGCACTCCATTTATATGTATTCTTTAGATCATTGGAACTAAACCATCAAGTATAAAGCAAAGAAAAGATCATGCCCCTAGTCCTTTCTTCTCTAGTCAAAATAGACATCCTCAAGTTCCTCAAAGGAGAATGACAAAGTGAAAACAAAACACATAAAGAAAAGCTCAGCATTGCTCAAATAGTGTCATCATTTTTAGTTCAATTTTAGCTTTAGCTTTAGTCGGTTGATGTCAAGTATCAGTATTTAGAACAATGTGTGTGAGAAATATCTTCAGTAGGAAAACAATAGTGGGTAGACCTAGTTAGAATATTTGGTGATTGAACTTAGAGATAATTTCTTTGATTGAGAAGAATCTCAACTAGAGACTAGGTGACAGTAGATAGCTGTAGCTAGAACAACTAGTGATTGACACAAAGTAGATTTTCTTGGAGAAGAATCTGGATTATAAAGTAAGCAATAGTAGGAAGACATAGCTAGAACAATTGGTGACTATACAAAGGAGATCTTCTTGGAGAAGAATCTTAATTGTAGAGTAAGCAATAGTAGATAGACACAGCTAGAACAACTAGTGACCGA
The DNA here is from genome assembly GCA_028749045.1 of Cupressus sempervirens. Taxonomy (NCBI): domain Eukaryota; kingdom Viridiplantae; phylum Streptophyta; class Pinopsida; order Cupressales; family Cupressaceae; genus Cupressus; species Cupressus sempervirens. Next base: position 555,742,793 of record CM053791.1, read on the forward strand.
TGCTTGAGAGATTCTTTGAGAAACCATAACTAGGTGTTTCCCTCGAGATTATGACTAGATTCAATCTGTGTAGGGTTTCGAGTAGAGTCTCAAATATAACTGAGAGTGTATGAGAAAAGGTTGCAAACCAAAGTAGGAAAGAAACTATACAAGGGCTAGAAGAAGTACTACAAGATGTAACATTTGAGATAGGAGCCACTTGTGACCAGGTATTTACCATGCGGGAAGTGTCTTTGGCATGAAGTAACACCGGGTTGCAACTATCAAAAGTCATTATGCATGATGGTCTTTGCACAACATATCAGTTTTGTTATGGATGATAGGCCTGAAAACCTTTGTGGAAGCATCTTTTTAGGAAGCTCATATTGCAGCATAGCTTTTTGGAATATTGTATTGTGGTACAACTATTAAAAGGTATGACATGTCATGTACTGACAATATACAATTGGTGTGATATGAGGTATCACACTCATGCGAAGGCTAACTCACGTTGTATGATGGTGCATTATTGTGGATAGATAATGGAAATCTCATAGATTCTCATTATGTTAGAAACATGCAATGAAATAGGTTGAATGAAGTATGTTGAGGGTTGGCCATAAATAGGTAAGAGAATTTATCTTAACACTCAGTGTGTTCTAGTGAAACAACAACCTACTTGTAAAGAAACTATCTGTGTAAAAAGTACTCATGGATGATTCATAGGAGAAGTCATAACAAAAGTCTAAGATGGTGGAGGTGGGAATGGGAGGATAGGTTGATGATGATAGTGATAGTGCAATGGAGAAAAAATGGTTATGAACAAAGAGGAGATCCAAGCATAGGCAACATGAGCCACAAGATGTTTCATCTCATCAAGATGTGCATAGGTGCAATTGAGAAGTGATGGAGGCTGGCCAAGCCGAACCAAGCCATGATTAAGCTAAGGGTGATGCAGAGAATCTCATATTGATGCAAATGTTGTCATAGAGTGTGGTGAAAGTTATGGAACCTGAGGATCTCATAAAAATGATGATTAGAAGAGTGCAAGTAGTGGAGGCTAATGTGCACCTCCACGATATGGATAGTCAGGTAGCTAACCAAGTGTCTCTAGAAGTGACCCTCTTGAATGTAAAGCAAGGGTTCATGGTGAAGCCAAAAGTGTCACCATGGAAACAAGAAAAAAAACATCTTAGGGGGAGTCAATGAGACTCCTGAAGAATAGAGGGGAGGTTCTACCTTGTCTATGTTTCAGTCCTATCATAGAGAGAGACCTAATGCTACCCTGCAACTAGCTCAAGATGTGACAATGTTGATGGGAGTGGAGCTGAAGAAAGTGTCGGTGGCTGAAAAAGAGTGAGCTGATCATGCAGAAAAAGATGTTGAGTTCTCTCAAGGCCTGATTGAAAGGGCTCATGAAGATGGTGTATGAACAGAAACTAAGTGCCTAGAAATAGAGTTGCCAGTCGAGAAGGTACAAGCAAAGACTATAGAGGCATTTGTGTCAACTAAGTTTTATCCATTTTATGATTAATTAGCTTTCTAATAAAACATTCAAGCTTAATAGTAGGTGTCTCAATCAATGTAGAACTAGACCAAAATTTATTATGCTCTCTGTTGGCTGTAAAAGCTTTCTAATTTTTAGCATTTGATTTTGTATATATCTAATCTAATCTTTGTACTAATGTATATAGTGTTGACATTATTTATTGTAAAAAAAAATTCTATTGTTATCGTCTACTCTGACAGATGATTTTCATAACAAAATATAAGTCTATTGGAAGGTCATTTTCTTGGTCTAAAACACATTCTCAAAATTTTTAGTTTTGTTATTCTTATTTAGAGGTTTTTCTTTGCTCAATTTGCAAACTTGCAATCGCTCATTTTTGGAAAGATATAGGCACTAATATTTTTTAAATAATTAAATTAATGCCTTGATTCATTAAATAAGTTATTTATAAAAATTTTAATGGATACAAGAGAGGCTTTATGAGCATATTATTTCAATTAAGAATATATTTCATTTATTTCTTTAGCTTGTAAAGTTCTGACCCAATTTTAGAGTCTCTAATGACACTATTACATGAAATGCAATATGAAAATCTAGGTTTGAGTTGTTTACATTTATGTGATGCTTTATTTAATTTGCTAATTTTCTCTTCCAAGACCAAGAAGAAGAGAGCCTAGCTAGCCAAGACAATCAAATAGGGAAAGAAAATTTACTAACTTATTTGGATTCTATATTGTGTTTGGGTAGGTAGAGATTAATTATTGATCTTGGTGCTAGTTATATAAGCTCTTTTACTGTTAAGTTTAATTTTATTCTATATTCTCTCTGCACATAGAAGAGAATTGGTATTCATGGAATAATAGTAACTTGAGATTAGGGATTTTTTTAGTGGCTATTATTCGCCAATTGGCTAATATGTCCCAATTGGGCTATAGAAATTGGCTAAAAAAAAATCATATACTAGTTAACTGGTTCACCCAGATTTTATAAAATACTCATATAGTGGCCAGAACGTTCGCCACTATTATTACATAATTTCAGTTTGGTAGTCAGGTTCTTTGCCCATATTTCTCTTTAATGTTTACTCTTATTCACCACGGAATTAATTGAGTGTCTCTTTCGACGATCATCATTCGCCAAATTCCCATTTTTCTATGTGAATTTTTTTTTTATGAGTGACACTATACTCCACAGACAACTTACCTTGATATGTGTCAACATTCCGGTGACTACCTTGACAATTCTTCTTCTTTCAAGAAATGTTGGCCGAAATTAAACCTTAGCCATTGATCTTGGATCATCAAATGGTCTGAGTTCTCAAATAATACATTTAACATAATTACATTTCAAAACATAATTCGCCGTCAATATTAATAATTTTATTAAAAAGAAAGATTATAATCGCCATTATTTTATAAAAATTGTTTAAACTATTAAAAAATTTGCCACCAAATATCCATCGATTGACACGTAATTCGCCAAGACTATTAATTTTTTTTCACCCAAATGACATGTGATTCGCCACAATAATCTAAATTTTGGGAGGGGGGGTTCCTTAAAGTTATCCTTGCTTGAGATCAAGTGAATTGGGATTTTTGGCTTTGTTTGACACCATCTCTTGCTTCTCTACTCTTAAAATTTAAATGTCTATGAATGTTTATAATGATATGTTTTAGGTTTATCTTATATTTTATGCTTATGATTTTTATTTAGGGAGGAGAGATGGGCTATCCAAATATGACCATGGGAATAAATGGTAAGGTTGATGAGTTTCATGTTTAGTTCTTTGACAAAGGAATCAATGTTGACACAAACTATGGAATCTAGTTGCTCTCACCCTGTAAAGAATGCCCCTACAAAACCAAGGCCACATCAGCAATCTCCATAAAATTTGAAAAAATCAATGTGAGTCAAGGTTTTCAGAAATACTAACCACTCAATAGTAGTTGATTAACTATCATTAACTTTAACATAAATGATACATATACATATATGCTCAAATCTAAAACACTTATGATTTCATTACCAGAATAGCATGATGTATTGATTATGTTGACCATTTTGACAAAAGCTTCAGAACCTGTCTAAGAACAAAGGGACAAGAATATTGTACGAGTGCTTTACCACCCTACCACAAAGTTGTTAAGCTTCCCCAAAATCTTTCTTGACATGAAAGATACCTAGCACAACATCAAGGAAGGCCAACCAAGCAAATTGATGAGCAATAATGAAATTGTGTGGTAAAAAGATATCATGTCCTAAACCTTTTGTAATCACTCAGACACTCACAAACACATATTTAGATCATGATCCATCTTATGACAATCAAAATAAATTAATCATCCTTGTTTCCAATTCATGTCACCACATTCATAGATGCATGTGGACCATTTAAGTAACCATTGTAAGCAGGTCATAAAGTGGTACCATTAGTAATGTCACATAAAAACCATCTCATAATCAAAACAAGGCTTTATCAGCTTTTACATAAAAGTATATCATCATCAAATCATATGTCCAACCAATATGGTAATTAGGATGAAGGATACAATGATCACATAATCAGATACATGAAAGAAATATCTTATTAAAATTTCTACAACATATTATTCTTAGCATTTTCATGAATTGATCAAATTATAGAAAAATATCTATTGGAAAAGATAATTCTAGACAACCTATAGTGAAACAATTCAACCAAATTGGGCAAAAATCTATGACCAATCATTGCTATAGAGGTTCAGTTATAAGTTTAAAGTTTAACTAAATTTCCAATGTTTCTCTGAGTATCTTAATTATTTTTCTAAGGACACCATATACCATACTTCATTCATGTAATGTATCCAAACATCGAAGCATCATGCAATCAACATATTTGTATCAATAATTCTATTTAAGAACTTAGAAGGATTCAATAGTAATCCTAAAGAAAGAATTCCAATTTAGATATTATAACTTTACTACAGAACATTAATCTACCTTCAGTACTCTACCAAGGGTCATAATCATATGTGTAAAAATAGTCTCAAATACACTGTTACATCAACTAAAATACAATATGAACTAAATTTAACATGTCTAGTTCTTCTAGTAAGTGCATATGTCCAAAACTATTGAAAGTTCAATACATAGGTACAATATTTATATAGTCTCCTTGTGCATATTTTCTAATAGCAACATCATACACATTAAACATGAAATTTATATTTACACCTTAGGACACTTTATACAATAGATACTCCAACATTAGAAAAACCATAAATTCAACAATGAATATAATCATCCTAGATGTTTTCTCATTAGATCGCTCAAGAAACATAGTCTCTAAATGTTAACATCCTCCCATTATCATGTACTCAATTAAAATCAAAATTTCATTTCCTTAAATGAAACCAACATTTTATTTCAATGCCTTCTAATAAAATCAACACATACACTCTCATGGAAACTATATGTTTAAAGACAATACTAAGACATATTTGATGTAATAAATTGAGAGAAAATAACACACATTATATAGAAGCACATGTATAAGTAATCACTTCAAGAGCATTGCCGACATGAGTGTGTGAATTCCATTACCATTCTATGGTTTTTCAATGTTAAACTTACCTCTCTCCGACAATATTCCCCCTTCCTTATGATATCTTGTTCCCTTTGTTACATTATAGGAACAACACCAAATGCCATTCTATCATATATCATAAATCAATCAAATACCTAAGGAATTTCAAATTAGTTACTTCCTTGTCTCAAGAACTCTCAAAATTAAGTAACATGTTACCTTAAAATCACATGATTTTAAACACAAACTTGTACTGACTTATAATACCTTGGCATCCTTATGGATTAGACCTTTCTAGTCAATATTGCATATCCATTTCCTACCATATTCATTAATATACACTCAAAGTATTTTTAGTTCATTCACAATATCATTATCACATGGAGATTAAATTGAGTTTATCAAGAGTCAACATTGCTCCCTTAATATTTGAATTCCAAACTCACCTTCTAATCATGTCTAGATCATGAGTAACATAAATAATCAACCATACATACCATATGCACCATATGTACCATCTAACATGTGGTGCTCACTAAGTGAGTAAGCATTCACATCAATAGGTCAGTGTCCATGAAACATAATCAAGTAATGTAATCATGATACATCTAATTCTTTATCATTTAAATCATCAAGAAATACAAGGACATCCACACATAAAATCATCAATGTACTCATTGACATTTGATCATCATAATGCATACATATGCTTGCAAAAGTTGACATACAATGTAATTAAATCATAATGCATCATATAGCTCCAAATTAACAACATACATTTAACCAATATAATAGAAAGATCAATGATAGAAAGTCACACAATCAAATGTGTCAAGTGACATTGACCCAAGTTCTACATCAATAGATAATTCAACTAAATCCCAAACACACATGTTGACCAAAGGGTCTAAGTTGGATGCATAATAGCTAAGTTTATGCCAAACACCATATCAACTAGGAGTAAAATAGATAGCTCAAGATGACCACATCATTGAGCATTATTCATTGACCAAGTTGACTAAATAAAATGAGTCATTATCTTTCTACAAAGTAGAAGTCACATGCATGGTGAATCATCACATATACATAACACCAATGCAAAATATTATCAAAAGTAGATAAAAAAGAGGGATCTATACATACCCTTTTGTATTCTCATAGGAAGACCGCATTTTCATACTCTTGCCACATAGGCGAAAAATTCAAGTTAGGTTATTCATAAGTCAACTACACCTAGTTGAATCAACAAGTGGATACAGTATCTTCCAATTAATTATAAAACTTCATTCTACTTTCCAACTTACATGTCAAAATGATAGGTGCAGTAATCATTACATTTCATAAGCCAATTATCAACCAAATTTTTGAGCACAACATATCATCACATGAATATGACATACATGAATATACTAAAGAAGTTGATCGACATGTCAAACTTTATGTAGGAACCATGTCCTACTGAACAATTTCCACATCAACTATTGCAAAAAACACAAAAATAATCAAGAAAAATAATAGTTTGAATAGTTAACATCTATTTCATTACCATGATCAAGGATTAACAAATAATTATCCATTTAAGAATGTAACATATGACATTATCCAATGATTTTGACCTACATGTCATCCATCCATAAAAATGCATGATTTAATAAATACACGAAATATAATTTAAAGCATCATACCTCAATGGGCATCATAGAAAATTTTCAACTTACATGTCGGACATGGACAATAAGCACATCATATAAGTGCAATGCCATCTACCATATGATCAACACCATTAAGTTAATCATCTAGGTATACTCACCAATCACCTACAAGGACCAATAAATCCAATGTTTATAAATTTAGTGACATTAGGCCCTCAAGCCCATATTGTCATCATAGTGTGCTTAACCAACATATAAGCATAAGTTGTGATGTGTGGCCTTCATGCCATTGCATCATCACATAAAACATGGTTTAGGTGCTTTCCTAGCCAACCATGAAGCCTTACACTTCCTTGGGATATTGCCTAACTCATAGAATACCCAACCCTGTAATGCCCAATTATTACCAATAAGCATTTCCTTGGGATCCTACCTAACTCATAGAATTACCCATCCTAGAAATACCCTAGTAATAAAAAAGGTCCTTTCTTGGGATCCCACCTAACACATAGAATTCTGAATTATGGAATGTTTGTATAGTACCAAAGACAAGATCTATCTAGTGTAGCCATGAAACATACTACTTCCCACATATGTCCAAGTAGCCATAATCATAGATGTGGCAGGGAGATGAAACATGGGAAAGCATATCAAATAAATATATGCACATAGCTTTGGCCAAAGCATTTTGTAGTGCCAATATTACACTAGCAGGTAGAGTGGAAAATGAAAGCATCGCTTCTACCCTTTTCTGTTTGTCCATATTCAGCACCCACACTAGAAGGTAAGCTTTCCAAAATAAAACAAAAAAGCAAAAGGAAGAATGGCATGTTCGTTACAATCTACTCCTTTCAACATTGTATCAATGTTCCATACTAAACATGATAGATGACATCACTTTCAAACCACATGACTAGCATCATCAAAATATGAAAACACACCTTAGCCACCTCAAGATCAAAGAAATATTGAAAAAAAGATTCATAATTCTCAACTCAAATTCCAAAAAGGAGATACCAAACCAAAATAAAAGTGAACAAGAGTCATAGTAAATAGTTCACAGAATTGGTGGCTCGATGGTCACAAAGAACATAAAATTTCAAGCTAGTCCTTCATCACACCCAAGTTCATGAAATTGAACATAATAAAATGAAAACTCAATTCACTTAAAGCACAATGACTCGCACTAGTCACCAAGAGGGATTAGATGATTAATCAACACCTTGCATCCAAGGTTCGCTAAGAACATAACCAAACTTCACATGTAATTTATCTTGATAATCCCACATTTCTAAATATATAATGGAACATGCAATAGTTTTGTAAATGAAATCCATGTTCTTCCTACTTATCATATTAGGTTACTCAATAAACCTCATGAGTCTGGCATAAAATAGAGATAAATTCTTGCACCACATGTGCATCACATGTCATTTATACAATAAAAAGAGATGATTCACTATCTCAATAGTTATTAGAGATTGAAAACTTCTTTGCATCACACATGAAAATAAATAAAAACTTCAAGTATAATACAACAATATGCATATTATACCATCACATAATTTAAATTATATAGTTATAACCATATGAGATACACAAATTACCAATTCATTCCATAAACTTTCCATTTTGACTATCTTTATAAGAAAGCAATTGTCAACCCAAAATCTTGACATGCATGAGGAGCATCTTATTCTTCTATGTCAAAGTAAGCACACCTAGAAGACACACCATGCAACCCATGTCATCAACCCATAAAATAGAGTTTAATCTAGTTGACTTACAATTGTCTGTCTAGCATAGTGAACTTAAGGCCCAAGTGTGGAACCAAGTATTAGAATATGAAAAGATTGATAACCTAGAAAACTAGTGCAAAGAATAGATATCTAAACTATGAGTGCAAATGATACAACATCAAAATAGCAATATATAGTTAATCTCTAAGAGAGTAATGCAAATGGTGGAAGAAAAATAACATTAAGAGGATGCAAAAGAAATTGATCAAAAATACAAGCCAGGTAGGATGCTTATATAGACTAGGAAGAGGGAGGAGGTGGCAACACTGACCAATGAGAAGCAACCATCTATTAGACTAAAGATAGCAAATTATCTTCCTAAGATAGCTAATGGATGCTCACATGTAGGAAGGTGACACCCTGCAACCACTTTCTAAATAATACATACTTTATTAACATAAGAAAGATTATTAAAAGTGTAGAAAAAACCTACCAATATAGGGAAAAATAACCCAATAGGAAATTTTAAAAAATTACACTAACACTCCCCATAAGTGAAGCTTAGGTGGATGTAGAAATGGGTCTGGGCAAGTCAAGCCTGATGAGGTACCCATGTACATAAAAGTCCCCCAAAAGAGAGAGAAAAGAGACTCTCCAAAAAAAACCATGACTCCGAGTGAGAGGAAGAAGCCCCCCCAAAAGATTAAGCATCTCGCACCCCCAAAAAAGCTTGAAAATTTTGTCCAATACATCCACTTACATCAAACAAGTTTTCTTCCCTTAGGAAGAGGGACAAGATCCTAAGTGTGCTTCCTCATCAAGGAACATACTCTTCCTGTATAGTTGTATCTCACTCAAGAATACCAGAAGCCTCATGAAAGGACTGTGGATTTGAGGCAGTAGCAATGAAGACATGTGGAGCATCTTAAAATTGTGAATGAGTCTGCCTAGTGTCTGATGGATTCCCAACCCAATCACCTGCATACTACAAGGTCTATTTAACCCAAAGTGGACCAGAAGATGGAGAATTTGGAGGAGAATCATCAACTTGTGAATGATGACTAGGAGAGGAAGGAGGTGAGTCCTCTAAATCACTCTTTGCATCAGAAGTGGAGGTAGAAGACTACTCAAGTGAATTTGACTCATTAGAAGATCTGTCATGTATTCCAAGTGACTCCAATGTCAAAGTAGAAGACAACCCTATGACCATGCTCTCATGGTTAAGCTAATGCAATTAGTGGAAGTTAAGATGGCCAAACCATTCATGCCATAATTTACTCACACCATTAGAGTGAGTGAGAAAAATAGTCAAAGGTGGATCAAGAATAAAGTGAGAAAACAAATAGAGTAATGACTGATGATTTTCTGTCCCAGTTGCAACTATAGAATCAATGTGCAACTCACATATCTCCACTAAATCAGGAGTGAACTCAATTGGCTTGCCTAAACTTGTGCGAGTGATCTAGTATACCGATAGGAGATTAGTTGACAATGAGGGTACATAAAGAATATCATGAAAAATGCCATCCCCCACATCAACAGACCCTCTCCCACACACCTCAACAGGAGTGTCATCACCCATCAGAATAGAAGCCATAGTACATAGCTCCAAGGATGCAAGTTCTTCCATAGACTAAGCCATGTGGTACAAAGCACTTAAATCAAGAACCTAAGTGGATGGTGAGGAACCAACTACAGCAAGGGCCTTGCCCTTTCCCCTTTCTATTTTCTTTTTCCTTGTTAGAACCTTCATTCAAACATTTTTTGATAGACTCAGGAACACTAATATTATTCTTCTCAAGAATGTGTGTCAAGTGATCAATTTGTTTCTACAAACATTTATGTTCATGATGACTAGGTCTTTTATAATAGGTACATTGGACCTTTTCTTTCTTAGGCTTATTGCCCTTGGATGATGGTCTATCAATAGTTGATTTTGAAGTAACCAGTATTTGATCCTTGTTCTCCTTGATATTCTTTTATTTCTTATCCTTGCTATTGTTGTTACTACTTTGTCCTTGTTGTTCTTTTGTGCCTTGGTTGGTAGCCAGGGCATGTGACTTAGAGGACTTAAGAGTTCCCATTTGGATTAGCTTGTCCTATTCTCGAGTGAGATTGATAGCAAAATCATCTAAATATGGCATGGTGAATTGAGTACTAAGTACACCCTTAGTAGCATAGAAGGTAGAGACAAACACATAATATTCTAAACTTAGCTTAGAAAGAATACTAAAAATTCGTTGTTCATCTTTCTTTTCAATTCCACATTGTTTTAACTATAGCCTTAATGACTTCAATTTAGTGAAGAAATCCTAGATTGTGTTGAAATTGCTTGGACTTAAACTAATTAGTTTAGTTTCCAACATATGACCCCTCATTAAATCTTGTGTGCTAAATAGTGTTTCTAGCTTTAACCATATTTCATTTGGTGTATTCAAAGATTCAATGTGAAATAAAAAATCTACAGAAAGAAAATAACACAATGTTTCATATGGCTCATCACATTTGTTAAACCACATAGGTTTATCTTCATTATTATCAGGTTTAGTTTCAAGTCCCATAGTTATCCTATTTAATCCAACTTTTCTCAAGTGAATTGTCATGCGTAATTTCCACTCAAACTAATTGTATGGAGTTAGGATGGGTATATTTGTTTGATCCATGATGAAGAAATTCAGAGAAAAAATGCCAAAAAAAGAGAACCCAACCACGAAAATCCCCCCCCCCCTCCTCCCTTTTTACTCAATCAAAGAATCCCCCCAAAGAAATATGCTTTGGCACTTTGCTTTAGTGCATTTATAACTACCACTAGAAAAAAATACTTAGGGATCTTGATTTCAATGCATTACAAACCCTCATGAAGAGAATATGCTAAAAGTGAAACTTGGGCGCAATAATCAAGGAAACAAATAGCACCGCTGCGATCTACTAAAAATGTCATGCACTTTCAAAAAATGAATCACCTCAATATGAGGTCATATGAGACCGTTATGATCCTTCAAAGTTTCTAGAATGAGAACTGTGCACAGTCATGGATGAGACTCTAAAATTTCTAAACAATTTATCCATAAAAATAAAAAAAATAACTCCACTAGTGGATAGAGCACAAAAAAATAGCCACGGTCATAACAAGAATCATCAAAATTAGAGTCCATATGAGAAAGAATGAAGCATTTGAATACTGCATTCAAATCTATGACTACCAACAAATAAGGGTATGGCTATAGCTTTCCATGCTTGATTATGCAAAATATACAACTTGTATGCAAAAACTAAAAGATACCCAAATAGTTTTTCAGTGCTGCAAACAAAACCTGGAAAGCATTTTTCTTGTTTATGTAAAAAAGATCTAGTTGTAGTGTAAATTATACATCTTTAACAATAAAAAAATGGCTCTAGAAACCAAGAAATGAGCCTAGCAACCAAAAGATGACATGGAAATGTTGAACCAGCTTCCTAAGTCCACCAATGGAATGTTGGAACTTACAATACTGATTGAAAACTTCAAATATGCAAGTTGGTTGTCATATTTAAGATTGAAACCCCAGTGATTAAAATTGTTTTTGTCAAAACTTTTCTGATTCTCAAGATTATCCAAAGCCGAAAGAGAAGAGCATACTTTTTTTTTTCAAAAAACTATAATAAGATTTATTAGCACCCCCCTCACCCTAAATCTCTCAAATAAGGAAACTAAAATCTACTCTTGCACATAGAAAAGCTCTGATACCATGTTAGAATCTGAAAAGATCGATACCCCAGAAAACTAGCGCAAAGAATAGATATCTAAACAATGAATTCAAATGATACAAAATTAAAATAGCAACATAGAGTTAGCCTCCAAGAGAGTAATGCAAATACTGGAAGCAAAATAACATTAAGAGGACACAAAAGAAATCGATCACCAATACAAGCTAGGTAGCATGCTTATATAGGCTAGGAAGAGGGAGGAGGTGGCAACATCGACCAATGAGGATCAATCATCTATCGGACTAAAGATAGCAAAGTATCTTCCTAAGATAGCTAATGGATGCTCACATGTAGGATGGTGACACCTCACAATCATTTCTAAATAAGACATGTTTTATTAACCTAAGCAAGATTATTAAAAGTGTGGGAAAAACCTAGCAATATGGGAAAAAATAAATAACCCACTAGGAAATTAAAAAACTACACTAACACCAAGAGCTCTAATACCATATGCAAAGACTATCCTTGCAAAACAAAGGCCATATTAGCAATCTCCAATAAATGCAAAAAAATCAACGTGACTCAAGGTTTTTAGAAATATTGACCACTCAATAGTAGTTGATTAACTATCATTAACTTTAACATAAATGATACATATACATATATGCTCAAATTTAAAAGAATTATAATTTTGCTACTAGAATACCACGGTGTACTGATTATGTCAACCATTTCAACAGAAGCTTCAGAACTTGCCTAAGAACACAAGGGGGAGAATATTGTAGGAGTGCTTTTCCACCCTACCATGAAGCTCTTAAGCTTCCCTAGAATCTTTCTTGACATGAAAGATATCCAACCTGGCATCGAGGAAGGCTAACCAAGAAAAACTACAAGCAACATTAGAATTATGCGGTAAAAATATATCATGTCCTAAACCATTTGTAATCACTCAGACACTCAAAATCACATATTTAGATCACGATCCATCTTATGATAATCAAAATAAATTAATCATCCTTGTTTTCAATTCACATCACCACCTTCATAAATGCATGTGAAATATTTAAGTAATCATTATAAGTAGGTCATAAAGTGGTATCATCAGCAATGTCACATAAAAACCATCCCATAATCAAAACAATGCTTTTTCAATGTTTACATAAAAGCATATCATCACCAAATCATATGTCCAACCAATATGGTAATTTGGATGAAGGATACAATGATCACATAATCAGATACATGAAAGCATTATCTTATTAAAATTTCTACAACATATTATTTTTAGCATTTTCATGAATTGATCAGAGTACAGAAAAAAAAATATTGCAGCAAACAATTCTAGCCAACCTATAGTGAAGCAATTCAGCCAAATTGGGCAACAATCTATGACCAATCATTGCTATGAAGGTTTAGTTATATGTTTAAAGTTTAACTGAATTCCCAATGTTTCTTTGAGCATCTTAATTATTTTTCTAAGGACATCATATACCATACTTCATTCATGTAATGTATCCAAACATCGAAGCATCTTGCAGTCAACACATTTATATCAATAATTCCATTTAAGAATTAGAAGGATTCAATAGTAATCCTAAAGGAAGAATTTCAATGTAGATATTATAACTTTATCGCAAAACATTAATCTGCCTTCATTACTCTATCAAGGGTCATAATCATATGTTAAAAAATAGTCTCAAATACACTGCTAGATCAACTAAAATACAATATGAACCAAATTTAACATGTCTGATTCTTCTAATAAGTGCATATGTCCAAAACTATTGAAAGTTCAATACATAGGTACAATGTTTATACAGTCTCGTTGTGAACGTTTTCTAATAGTAACATCATACACATTAAACATGAAATTTCTATTTACACCTATAGGACGCTTTGTACAACGGATACCCCAACATTGGAAAAAACATAAATTCAATAATGAATATAATCATCCTACATGTTTTCTCATCAGCTGATCGCTCAAGAAACATAGTCTCTAACGTTAACATCCTCCCATTATCTCCACACAATCGGTTTTAATTTGTAGGAGATGTCCCACTAATTGCCTTAGTCCTTTTATGGGTATCGGTGTGATTGTTTTACTACAAGGAAAGAATACCATACTACCCAACACAATTGACTTGCGGTTACAATTTTAGCTGCCCAAATAGAGTCTTGTCTCCGACTGGAAATTGTCGGTCTAACAGTATGGCAAAACACTCGCTGTTCGGGCCATTGGATGACATTTTTCCCTAGTATGGCAGAGCTGAGAGTACTTCAATTTAATTTGAAAGATACTCTTAAAAGAAAGGTGAATTCAATAATAATAATTTTGAGCATGTAGAGAACAAAACATGCGCAGTACTCTTTCTATTATACACACCCACAATGTCAAGAAATACCCAAATCAAAATGATGTGCACCATCTCACTTCCAAACTGATTTCCGAAATTAATTTTGCAAATAGAGATCTAGATTCAACCAAGTGATAGAAACCTGATTCAATGAAATTGCAGCAAGTTGTGTGCTCTCTCTCCAGCTTCAGAACCAGCAGGTTCTCATTGTAATTCAATTTATTAAAAAGCACAAATCAAAGCAAAGCAGAGCAGAGAATAGAGCAAGCAGAATACGGCAGCAAGTGTCTAAGGATCAACTCCGATGCAGCGGTAGTACCAACCTTCTCTGCAAACCCCAAATGTGAAAGTAGCACAAGCAGTGGCACGGCAGGTCAAGAATGCCAAGATTTCTGTTGTTGCAGCATGCATGCGTGAACAGATTGTGATCAAAGGCTAGGAACGGCCTGGAGGACTCGATCCTTTGCTCTCCGTTGATCGAAAACGCCGCATCAATGTCCTGACCACCACTCAAAGCAACACAGAAATACCCCCAATCTCAGAGAAACACAAAATAATTGCTTCCTCCTCTTTAAAGGATGGCTCTCGTGTGGACTATAGGCAAGATTCAGAGCCGTCTTTAAATGCGATGGCTAATCTAGGTATTCTTCGACCCTCTTTCCTGATTTGCATGTTCCACTTCTAAATCAAGCTCCGTAAAACAGACAAATTAGGGCAATGATTCGGCCACACTCCCATACTGAATAAAAGAAATGAAAACGTCCTTGCTTTCTATGGTTGCATTGTACAAATTAGCCCAGCGATGAAGATTCGGAACAACTAGAGGAGCCGCCGGTTTTCCATCCGATGGTCGTTGGGCTTTTACTATTAAGCCATTAGGGTGAGGTTTCAAATTCAGTAATAGTAATTAACTCCTTCCTAACAACCCGATATGAAATTCTAAATTCTTATTTGTTAAGTTATCAACAAAAACCAGGTGGCAATGAGATAACCGATTTATTCGGATAAGGGGAGAGTGGGTTGTGACAAACCCTCTTCAGTTGGGCTCAAATATCTAGTGATTAGTGGTTATTCTTTTAGTGAAGTATCAAGAAATCTGGTGTGGCTTCGCTGGTTCAAAATTGGACAGCCAAATTTTCCGACAGGACTTGTAATGAAAAATCTGAGGGTTTTAGAAGTCTTTGAAGAAGATTATAGAGATCGTCATGATTTGGAAAAGCTATGGGTTGACAGCAAGGTAAGCCGAGTATGTTTCGACTCTTTTATAATTGCTCAATGCTTTACGTTCCGCTATTCGGAATTATGTTGCAGGCCTCTGTGCAGTTAAGGCATTTGCTATTATCTGAATGCTGGAAATTTCGAGGTTTTCCAAAATCGATAGGGCGTCTCAATCATTTGAAGAAGATAGTAGTCACTGATGCCTCCAGTGTTAGGAGTCTGTCAGACGAGTTTTGCTTTCTGAACATTGGTCAACTCAGCAAGCTTAGAAAGATGTTCATAGAAGATGCGTTATTGACAAGCTTGCCGATCTCTCTTAAATGGCTGTCTTCTTTGACGGATCTTCGCATCATAAATTGTCCTAAGCTGGAATGCATGGTTGCCAGAAAGGAGAAATGGGAAACGTAATGCCAACGGCAACGCGAAACGGAGTTTTTAAAAGTTGCTTAAAAAAACGTGTATATATATATATATATATAAAATTTAATTAATTTTAATATTTGTAATATTTATAAATAGCAGATCAAAACATCTGTGTAACTTTAGTTTGGAAGATATTATTACTAAAAGTGTAATCTTTGTCTACAAAATTTTAAATTTAAATTGAAATATTATTTACAAATTGAAGTAGAAGTAACAGATTTATTGAGATATTCCCTACAAATGTACATTTAAGAAACAAAATAATAATTAATTACTATTTGTATACTCCAGTTTTATAATAATTAACTATAGTCTATACCCGATAACTTTTGCTGGAGTTGGCAATCAAAATGAGAGCCGGAGTTGGCAGTCAAAATGACAGCAGGATCATCTTGTTACTTTCCAACTAAAGTGCAGTAAATTTAAAATAAAATATTCAAAATAAGAAAGGAGCTTAGAAACGGTCGTTGTGGAGAAGTCCATTTCTGCCATTGAAACGTGAAACGAGCCTCTGCTGTTAAGTTTCTGGCAACATAGCTGGAATGTTGATAAAACACAAGATACAGAGAGAAACTCATAAAAGAGCTCTGAGATTGCATTACTTATTCATCTAATCCAAGAAATACATAATGAATTCTAGATGCACTATTTATCAAAGTTAGATGCATTATTAATGGTGGGGGGGAAAGTGCACAGCTGCCCAATTGGGTGAATGAGTGGCTAGTCGGCTATTTGTCTGTGCTGACAACTTTGTCAACATCAGTGTGATTGATTTACGCCTTCTAACAAATGCCTTCCTGATTCTCTAAAGAGATCTGTCTTCTTTGACAGAGCTTTGTATTATAGATTGTCCCAAGTAAGATCGTGTGGGAGTGAAATCTGTTGCAAGGGCTGCGCTTAACCAACACACTCGGACCATTGACGGCTACGGTGGTTGGTGTGGGCCCAACCATAACCCATTAACGTTGTTTAGTTGTGTTAATGGGGGTCGTCAGGCTGGTGTGCTCAAATTTGAATTTTAAATTTGGTGTTCGCTCCCGCCCACTGCGAAGAAATAGGAATTAATTTATGAAAAAGTAATTTTTGTCATATTTGTTTTAAGATATGCTCCTGTAGGCATGTAAGTGGAAAATGTGAAGGCTGGACAAAAGACACAAATTGTTTCACAGCAATACCCTGACTGCAGGTCATCTTCGCATTTGAAGTCGCATTTTTGCTTTGCGAAAGTCTCAGTTATACTCAGCAGAAGTTCATAAGGTAAACAACAATATCAAATCCATATCCAGCACAAGGGAAGTCTGTAGTTTGCTAAAGTCTTTTCTCTGCCAGTGTTTTCTTTTGTAAATCTTCAATTCTTTTGTTTTTCATGATGAACAAGGTTCTGCATTTCTAATTAGTTTTGCGTTACAGATAACTTGGATGGAGGTAAGTTGATTTGAAAACATTTTTTAACTTCCAATATAAATGATTCTGGTGAACATTCTCCCCGCCTGTGCCAAATTGGGAGCTTGTGAATATATGGTTTATCTATTCTCTATTCTTTATAGCACCAGCTTCTGTTACCTCTAAGAATAGTGAACATTTACAAACTTATTTTTTAATAATTATCAGAAATCTCATACATTACATTGTTTATCTTTATTTGTTTTTGAACCTAAACAATTGCCATCACACAGGCCATGGTGTTACTTACTTGCACTTGTACATACCATAGGAATAGTCTCTTTGTTCAAACATTATACACTTGCAAGTCATTGGCTCTAAGAAATTATTTTAGAAAATAATAAACCCTTTTATTTACAAGTTTTTCATTTCTTTTTTATGTTATATTTTAAAGTTTTACTAATATACATATCTTAAATAAATCTATCTAAAAAAATATACACTACAAAATAATTATAATTTAATTTATTACATCTAAAATTATTTATATTTCTTTTATCTCCATTTCTTTAATTTTTTACTAACTTATACAATTTTTTAAAATGGATGATTTATATCTCCAAATATTATAATTTAAGTGAGTATTTTATGTGGCATTTATTAAATTATTTTAGAAAGTATATTCTATTTATAATAAGATTTAAACTTTTGACATGTAGATGGTTGTCAAATTTAACCTAGAACAATAAAAGTTAACATTAACATGCTCACACCATCATCCCACTCCACCCATTCTCCCATTGTAGAATGCCTATTAGCATTAATCCGTAAATATATATTTTTTAATTTTAATTTTATATGTTTTTTACACATTTTTAGGAAGTTTGGTGTTTTTTGTTTTAATGACTATTTATAACAAGTTTTTATTTCATATTATTTAATAATTATATTGAAACATAATTTAACTTAGAAACTCTTATAAATAATATATATTCTGATTATATTTTAGATCCTTTGTGATCACAATGACAATGTTAGTTGGATTTAAAGTTTTGAAATATATAATGAATTTCTATAAGTAAAAGAATAATTATAAATTATTTATATTGAAAACACGATTATACTATCTAAAATAGTAATTAAGCATGTGAGAAACAAGATAAAATTATGGTTGTAAAAGTATAAAATATTCAAACATCAATTAATTATATAACAATACAAACATAGTGAGTGTCTTATTTTCAATAAAAATTTGACTTTTAAAATAAATTATTGAATAATGAAGTGTCAAATTTCGAGATAAGAGTCTACAAAACAATGATAAATTGTGAGCCTCTTAACTTGAGGTTTTAGGTTTGAGTCTATTTAAACTTAATATATATATATATATATATATATATATATATATAATTTATTTAATTAGTATTATAAATTTATTTTCCAAATAAATTTGCATAGTCAATGTAACAAATTTATCTTTAAATAAATAAATAAAACTTAAAAAATGAAACTTTTAATCAATATTATTCATCTTTAAATTAACTTTAAAAAATTTATTTAGATATTTTGAATTTATCTTTTTTTTTTGAATTAATATTTCTCCAAAAAGATAGAAAAATATGTTGGAGGATACTTAGATTAGTTTTGAGAAATACTCAGTGTTTTTTATAGTAACATCTAAATAATTTTCCTATGTAAGTTGCACCATAGTTGTTGTCATTTTTCATATTTATGGCCTCAAATTTCTTTGAAGAAAACCTAAATATGTTTTGACTTCTTTTATTTTCTTGTTAACTATTATGACTTCACCAATTAATTAGATCTTCACTTCCTCCCTTATAATTTCCCCCTCCTTTTCATAGCCATATCAATAGTGTGCTTGTAAATAAGCTCAAACTTTTGTAGGTTCAAATTATTGTCATACTTTCTTTCAATTTTCTTATTACTCTATTGAAGTTTCTCTCTATCTAGAGTTCTAATTTTTGATATAAACCACTCTATCTTTTAAATATTCATAAATCTATTATCATATCCTTATCTCAATACAAAGGTTTATATTAGTTGCATCTTTGTTGATACACTCTCTTAATGATTCTCATACTTTGTCATTTTCACTATCTTCTCTTTTAGTCCTAAGATTCACTTCTTTCATATTCCTTCTTTGCTATCACAATCTTTAAATTCTCTTCAAACCTTTCTTGATCACACCAATAAATTCTTTATTAGCAAACTTTTTTATAAATATTTAAGTGAGATATTCACAAGAATATCATGACTTGGTTGAAAGGACTTTATCAAATACTAATGTGTTGCATAGAACTAACAACATGAAAAAATTGAACAATGACAATCTAGATCAACAAGGATGAAACTTGCAAAGTTGCAAGAAAACTGAGCTAAGAGGGTAGATTCTCTATCTATTTAGGGATATTCCTAAAGCTATTTATTTTATTGGGGTGTAAAATTAGATAGACTTTTCTTGGATATGCACTGATTTTTCTTTGATATTCCTAGAGTTTTCTTGGATATGGATGCCTTTTGACTAGTCACTTCTTTTATTTTTATTAAACCATTGATAAGAAAATCATTTTCTTGACAAAGAGTTTATAGAATTCAATTATATCAAAATGCATTATACTATTTTATTTAAGTGATTAATTTCTTGTATCACATGTATTCTATTATGATTAGTCAAAGAAAGAAGTAGGAAACAAACAAATAAATGTCACTATACACATAGATAAGATAGATAAATTTATTAATGTCCAACAAAAGACCACAAATGGATCTATGGGACTGAGGTTTTACAATCAAGAAAACAACATAAAATAGGAACACCAAATGACATTCACAAAAGAACAAGAACAAGAACAAATCCAAACAATAGACAATGAAGAGAGAGAGAGAGCAAGGATTGCCCAAATGAGGAGTAGGGATCCTACCTCGAAGAGAAAGAAGGGAAGAAAAGAGAGAGACTAGAAATTATTGAAAGAAATGCGGGTGACTATGTGTCATGTGTGGTTGTTGACTGCTATAGGAGGAGAAGTGTCACTAGTGAAGAGCACATTATGGGTAACATGGGTTTAGAGAGGTTGGTGGTAGAGATAGTGCATGGTTGTTGTACACCCCAAGCCATAGACAAGGGTGAGAAGAAAGTTGTGAAAAAGCTATGAGAAGCTATGAAAAAAAATGCAAGGGTCTAATACATGACAAATGGAAAAAAAAAAGAAAGATGTGTGGTGAAGCTGCACAAACTATGCACATCATTTGGCCTTAGAGGCCAACATCGACTCCTAACCTATAGGAAAAGTACCACGAATCACCAACTTGAGGTTTCTAATCATTGCCTACTTACCCTCCCATTGGGAAGCCATAACAAGAACCTAAGTCTTCTTAAGTTCTACCATTTGTGACCTAGTAATATCCTCATCAAGATAAATCTTGGTAGAGAGAGGGAAGAGCTTCCTCTTTGTCCTAAGAACCTAAAGTTGGTTAACAAGTAAGAGGAACCAGATAAAGAGGGTGCTATCATGTCCAACCTAGGCACAGTCTAGTGTGATGTTAGTGATATCTAATTAGTCCTTGAGGAAAGAGTAACCCATTACAAGAGGCTCTAAAGTGTTAGATTGTGGTGACTGATTAGGAAAGCACTATAAATCATAAATTCTTTGGGGTTCGGGGCAGCGCATTGAATTTTTTTTTGGGCCGTAGTTGACATATGGCCGACATGTTGTAATCCTAAAACAACATAAAATACTTGTATAAAAGGGCTTAGGGTTAGGTATTTTCATTAATTTGTGATGCAAAATTGGTTCTTGTGATGGTACTGAGCTGTAAGGGATTACAAATTATAATCAGGTTGTAATCACTGAATCATGATAATATTAGACTTTCTATTTGGTGGATGTAGCCCAGGGATTGGGTTAACCACATTAAATCTTGGTGCCTTGTGTTCTTTTCTATGTGATCTATTATTTTTTGTTATTAGTTATATTTGCATGTAATCGTTACTTCTATATGTGGTTTAATCCTAACATGAAGGAGGAAGAGAGAGACCATGAACCCTCATGTTGAATTCACAAGCATGCCTGACCCTTTCATTTGCTATCATAGTTTGGACCAACTTCTCCACTCTAGTGAGAGAAGTGAAAATTGGGTTGTTACAAATAGATGCCCATGACTTCAATTGTTGTTCTATTTTAGTTTTGAAAGAGAGTTATTTTTTATTGAGTTCAAACTTTTTCTTCCTCAGTTTGTCGATATCAAACATTTTCAAATTGAATGCTTGAAGTATGAGTTGATCAATATCCAAAATAGTTGTATTTAGCTTTTCTCTTACATCCACCTATGACTTAAACTGTGATTTTGTTTAAGCTTTGTAGGAGAGTTTTTTGTTATCAAGTTCAGACTGTTTCTTCCTCAATTTGTCTATATCAAACATTTGCAAATTGAATGCTTGAAGTTTGAGTTAAGCAATATCTAGAATAGTTGTATTAATCTTTTTAGGTACATCCAATGTTTGTTGCATATGGTATTCAAATTGCATCTTCAAATCAATCAGTGTTGATAAAAGTGTCTCATGTAGGGACTAAAAAGTAATCCAAAGAGATTGATTCTCAATTTTAACCTTAATCAACCTATCACTGAGACTAAGAGAGAGTGAGAATGAAAAAAGAGATGCATCTTGCAGGGCTTTGTGATTGGTCTCCATTTTTGTCAAGTGATCAACTAATTTTGGAATGTGACTAGGTTGGGTTGGGGGTCCATAGTAGATGAATGAACTTGCACTCATCCAAGAAATGCATCATTAGCCAAATGTTGTTGTTGTATAGCTTTCAATACAAATCTGACATTCTGTGAAATAGTTTGCATGCAACCCATAGTCACAAGCACACCAATAGACATCTCCGCTCCTTTGAGTACACCACAACCTTAGAAGAAAAGGGCTAAGTTGGGGTTGTGTCATGTATTCAGTGCCTATTTTGTATTGTTGGGTGTCATTTAGTGCCCTTGCTGCTTGTAGGGACTCACCTAGGTTAGATAGTCTATGTTTTGGGAGTTTGGTGAAGAATAAACTTGGAGATTTTAATGAAGAATAAACTTGGAGAGTTTGCTAACAGAGGGAGAATAACTAGGGCCAAAGGCTCACCCAGCTATCCAATTCACCTAAAAGAATTAACACAAGAAAAGAAAACATAAGGAATAGCCACCAAAGGAGGAAGAAGAGAAAAAAACTTTTATTGATTCATCAAAATATCTTCATACATGCCCAACTATAAGGCTTTCTAGGTTATGGCCAGATACAATATACAACTTCCAAATCCACAATCCTACTTTAAATTCACATTTCCAGACACATGTGCATTCCCTTTTTCATCCTCCCTGTTCTACCTTTAAACTAAGCCTAAGCACTCTATTTATACTTCTCAAAATGGGATCCATGATCCCACTTTAAATTCACATTTCCAAACACATAAGCATTCCCTTTGTCATCCTCCCTATTCTACCTTTAATCTAAGCCAAAGAACTCTATTTATACTTGCCAAAATGGCTTACAAAAGATTCTAGAACATTATGTAATAGGAAGGCCGACCCAACAATAGTTTGGACACATCCCAAGAAAAGATCCTAAAACAAATTTTGTAATAAAAAAAAAATCTCACAAGTTGGCTCACAAAAATCACATCCAAATGTTGACACTCAACATACACTAGGTAACTCAGCACATGAAGGAAAACTAGCACACAATAGCAACTAGAAACTAGCAACTCAGCATCAAGTAGAAACTAGCAACTTGACACCAATCGAAAACTAGTAACTCAACATCACTTGGAAACTAACAACTCAACATCAATTGGAAATTGGAAACTCAACACCAATTGGAAACTGGCAACTTGGCACCAACTAGAAACTAGGAACTCGGCACCAACTAGAAACTAAAAACTCAGCATCAACTAGAAATTGGAAACTCGGCATCAACTAGAAATTCACAACTTGACATTAACTAGAAATTGGCAACTTGGCAAAAACTGGCAGAATGAACTAAAGTGCAGGATTACAAGGAAACCTAGGATGCTCCTACATCATATTATGATATGTTGTGTTGTCATCAATGCAAAGGAGGGAGATTGTTGCAAATAATTGAACAATTGTATATTGTCTATGATGTTATACAAAATGTCATATATTTTCCAGTTAGTTTATGCCAACCTCAGTTGGGTGATGAAGATAGTTTCCTATGTTTGCCAAGCATTCCAGTGTTTACCAAGTTTAGAAGGTAGTGTCAACTAAGTTCACTTGGGTACATAAGAGAAGTTTGTAGAAGTTTAGTGTTAACCAAACTTACTCGATTAACAAAGGAAAGTTGGATGGAACTAGTGTTAACTAAGCTCACTCATTTACCAAAGGAAGTTTACAAAGTTACAGTGTTAATCAAGTTCACTTGGTTAACACTAGAAAATCATTTCAGTGTTAGTGTCTATCGAGAAAGGTTGGTTAACAAAGGATTTTCTTGTTTCGGCATATTGAGTTTAATGGATTTATTTTTTGGTTCTAGCTGACTAAAGAGATGAAGAATTATTATTATAAGTTATATTCAAGCTGACTTGATAATCTATATGATATAAGGTCAATTTGAGGATTAAAGAGTAGTGAGAGAATAGGTGAAGATGCTTAGAGGAAGTGAATTGGAAGGATAAGTAGAATATCCTTGTTGGCCTACAAAGATTAATTTGATCAAGAAGGATAAAGTATTCAAGCTAGAATTGAGATATGAAATCGACAATACAATTGCATAAGAAATTAGGTCATTTCATTGTTACATTTTAACCATTGTAGGAGGAAACTAAATCTCTTAACAGAGTTAGCCTAACAACTATTTGCTAAATCCTCTAACAAGGTGGCATTTCTAGATTGAAGTGTCTAAAGACCTCCAACAAGGCTAGGGTGACTAAATCCTCTAACAAGGTCACACCTAATAGTGTGTTTGTAACCTTTAACAGGGTTGGCTCCTAATAGAACTCACTTTAGAAGAGTGAAAAGAAGTAACTAATTGCAATTTGTGATTTTTCCCAAATTGGGTTTCCACGTTAAATCTTGGTGTCACTTGTGTTCATGTTATTTCTTTTATGTGTATGCAACTAAGTTAATTAATGTCAATCAAAGTTAATATCTTAAGATCTAAATGTTTAGTATTTTCCTAGTAACAATTGATGTTATAGTGCTTGTTAAGTTACAACATATTGATAGTATTAATCAAGTGCATGTGTGTTAATCTAGTGACAACAATTACAACAGAGTTTATGTTTTGTACTGACATCTAAGGGATCTAGAATTTATTTTTGTGGTAATTGATTGACCCCTCCCCTTTTAATTACTCCTCTTATATTTCCAACACATTTGACTTAGTTTTAAGAAAAAAATCTAGTAAATTGTTGGGAATTTGAAAGAAAAGATACAAAGAAGTGATAAAATATAGGGAAAAGGATTCATAAAAATGATTGAAGAAATAGAAATGATTGAAGAAATGGACCAAAGGTTCAAAATAAAATGCAATGCAACTAAATGCTATGGAAAATATGAAAAGATTAAGGGTCTATGGATCTTGACTACACAAAAAAAATCTTGCAAGTAATCTCTAAATAATTTTGTACCTTTGTAGTTAACGTATTATAAAAAAAATTCCCAATGGAAACACATCAAAATAGTGTTATTTTTATTTTTATGAATAGTTGATTTCTAGCCTATGGCCGTATGAACTCACAGGGTGATCCTTTTTCCCTCGACCCCATTTTTTGTGAATACGTAACTTTATTGTATTTTTTTTAATATAAGGAAGGGACTATTCATCAAGAAAAAAAAAAAAAACCCATTGGGCATGCCTCAAGATGACAAAAATAATATTGTCATCTTGTTTTTGTCCCTACTAGACAATTGGGATGGTATAGTAATGCTAATCAACACTTCCGTTATTAGCAAAAACAAGTTGGTCTATAATGAAGTAGTAGCTACTTTTCTTAGTGAAGATATGAGAAGAAGCAAAAGAATTACTCATCCGATGAAGCCTTAATGGTGGTAAACACTACCATATCTAGCTAGAATTCATCATAGAGGTAGAAGTAATTACAACTGTGGATCTCAATCAACTAGAAGATTGTAGTAGTCTCGGGGTAGACAAACAGTAGTTAGTTTTGTGGAAAGGTTGGTCACGTTAAGAAAGACTATTAAAAATATAAAAGGGAACAAGAAAAGGTCATGGAGAGGGAAGTAGACGTCATTCATGATTAGGATGATGGTATTTTGTCTCTTTCAACAAGTGAGACAATATTGAGTTCATGGGTAATTGATTTTGGGGCAACCTTTCATCCTTCTTCTTGCACAAAAGCCTTCACAAATTACTAAGAAGGCAAGTTTGGGAATATCTATTTGGGTGAAAAAAAATCTTTTGAAATTGTTGGAAAGGGTGGTATTTTATTATCATTAGAAGTAGGTGCTAAATTATTTCTTAAGGATGTTAGGCATGTTCCCAAATTAAAAAGAAATCTGATTTTTGTAAGTCGGTTATATACCCAAGGCTTTCTTACAATTATCACGAGCACATGGAAAATTACCAAGGATTCTATGGTTGTTGAAAAAGGAGATAAAGTTGACAGTCTATATGTTGTAGAAACTAATGATGAGGTAGGAGCTATGTAACGTCCTCGATTAGGACATTAGATTATAGAAATTGAATTGGCATATAATTTCCTATTCTTCTCTCTCTTATCATTTTCAATGCATTGATATCATATATATATATATATATATATATATATGAGTGTATTCATAGAGTTGTGTCCTTTCATAAATATTAATTATATCAATAAGGTAATCAAATATATATTATATTAATTATATATGATTATGTATTAATTATATGAATCATTTTAATTATTTATAACAATAAAAAAAAAATTATCGGTAAATGGCCAAAGCCTAGATTAATTATTTTTATTTATTGTAATTAATTATTTTTATGTGTTAAGTGAATCTGAAGCTAAGAACCCCCACATGAGAGACTCATGAGTTATTGTGGTGTTGTAGGCTCTTGGCTATTATTTAAAACAATATTATTAATATATAACAAGGATGTAATTGTCATATACTATAGTACTTAGAATAGTTGATATATATTAATTATTTATAGTATGGTATTTAAATATCTAATTATATAGATATATAATAATATATGTATAGATATATAATAATATTATTATGATATAGTGTAATCATAATATTTTATATACATTATCAACTATTTTAATATTATAAACTTTATGTATAATACTTGTTTATTATTATTGAAAATGGGGATATCACAATCCTCCCATCTTGAATCTGCTTGTCCTCAAGCAAAATTATTCATACACAAGCTCTTTCATTGTTACAAAACACATTTGCATACATAAGGCCTAAAAGATTTATGAGGTATACATCTTAATGAATGAAAACATGAAGCGAACAAAGTAGTCACATGAATGCATGAAAGCATGAAGCATACATGATGTAGAAAGATGAAAACACAAAGAAAACATGATGTAGAGAGATGAAGACACAAAGAAAACATGATGCAGACAGATGAAGACACACGTTATGCAATTCCTTGATTGTGAACTTGCAACCAAAAAAATTATTAGTACACATTTATATATAAATTTTCCTTTATAAGATTTCCTTATATCAATCCCCTGACAAGGTATTTATGGTCTCAATTTAGTGACTTTTCAATCAAAGTATAGTTTATTTATTAACTCATCATTTCCTTAGTATGAGAGGATAAATAATAATAGGGTGTATAATTCTATAGTGGATGGTAGATTTACCACTACTTGAGTTTGGAAATGCTCAGCTTGGGGCTCCCTAGATTTTTATCTATATTGGGATTCTCTTGCCCCAACGTGACTAATTTACTCCTCCCCTGGTGCACACTCCCTACCTACTAGGAATATGTTTAATTTTGATGAGGATGGTAGCTTTACTACTTTTCAAGGTTGTACATGCTTAGCTTGGGGCTCCCTCAAATATTTATCCATATTGGGATTCTATTGTCCCAATGCGACTAATTTACTCCTCCCCATGTGCACACTCCCCATCCCTTATGAAATGATACACAAAGAGATTTTATTCTAATTCATTAATACTTTTATTCTTCCAATTTATGCACAAAAGTGATTAGACACAATACACAAAACATTATATGCATATATCTATAATCATGATATACTACGATCTATACTTATTCTGACTAGGCATATAATCATGGTGTTAACATCTTTGAGGTTACATTTTGTATTCAAGTTCATAGCTTTTACTATTGTAGTGACAGGTTTGTCATTAATTCAGTAGCATAGTCAATGTTATATATTTCTTGTGCTTAGTAAATATCATTATTATCCAACATGGCTTCTAATGAGTCTATTTTATTATTTCTTTCTACAATGCATTAGTTGGATGTGAATGTTATCTTAAGTCCTAAGTGATTCACTTCCAACCGTATTTTTTTGCTACCTTACTCACTTTTTCTTGATTCAGTGACTCCTTTATTCCTTTTAAACATTTTTTATTCGTTCATCCTTTGACTATATTTTTTCTCCTCATGTTATTTTTAAGTCTACTCCTTATACTATATTAATTTTTCTACTCCCTTTATTTCCTTATTATTTTAATGGAAGGGGGCAATGACATATAGTTCCTCTTCTTACTAAGAACAACGAATGTGATTCCTTATTCCATGATCTTTGTGAGGGCCTTTATCAATCCATATAATAGTGGGTCCACCAATGAGTGATCATCCTTTTTATTGATTTTTTTTTAATCCTTCTGTGTCAGTCTGATTACATATACCTCGAAATAGCAGTCTGGGAAGTATATTGTATCTCAACTCCTATTCCAAAAAAAGAAAAAATTGCTCTAGTATTAGGTTGGCACTTTATTAATATCTTTGGAAATGCGATGAAGTATTTGATTGTCATCTTCATTTCTTAGAGATTTAATTCTCTCGCTGATATTGACATGAACCATTCATGTTATAATACAACTGTGTAGGATTTTCATGCCATCAAAAAGGGCTAGTTTAGCATCCACATTGGTTTTGTTTACTAGGTAGTAGTAATGATTCTATTTAATGATATTTCTTTTGGTAGAGGGTCTATGTGTTTGAATGCCAAAGTGGTCCTTTTATGAAGGTGTCACTTCCATATATTCCAATCATATTCAATAGTAGCAAGATATTCAATTGTCACACATTAGAATGGTTGCTACTTGATTAGATGTCTTTGATGACATGTTTTGGGAAACTTAGTGGTGGCAATAAATTAATAGATTCCTTCATAGTTCACAAGCTAGCAGAATGTTAGCTCTGATACCAATTGTAATGTCCCCAATTAGGACATTAGATTATAAAACCTGACTTGGCATATATTTTCCTATTATTCCCTCTCTTATCCTTTTCAATGCATTGATATATATATATATATATATATATATATATATATATATATATATATATATATATATATATATGAGTTTATTCATAGAGTCATGTCCTTTCATAAATATTAATAATATTAATAAGGTAATTAAATATATATTATACTAATTATATATTATTATATACAATATTAATTTTATGAATCTTTTTAATTATTTATAACAATATTATTAATATATAACATGGATGTAATTGTCATATACTATAGTACTTAGAATAGTTGATATATATTAATTATTTATAGTATGCAATTTAAATATCTAATTATATAGATATATTATAATATATATGTATAGTTATATAATTATATTTATAATAATATTATTATGATATAGTGTAATTATAATATTTTATATACATTATTGATTATTTTAATATTAAAAACTTTATGTATAATACTTATTTTTTATTATTAAAAATGGGGATATCACAAGCTGCTACCATGATTGTTGTAGGTAGTGATATGGAACCTTAACATCAAAGGCTAGGCTAGATGAGCAAAAAGGGCTGAAGTTTATGCTTAACCGTGATCAAATTATGGGTCTTTAATCAAAAAAATTAGAATTTTGTGAACATTGCCTTCATGATAAACAAAAACATGTCATCTTTTTGAAGAATGACCATGACAAGAAGACACCACAATTGGATTTAGTGCACCTAAATGTCTTCAGTCCCACTAAGGTAACCTCTTATGGAGGAGGAAATTATTTAGTTTCCTTTCTTGATCACTTTACTAGAAAGGTTTGAGTTTATATGATCTATAGAAAGTCTCATGTACTCTCAAAATTTAATGTTTTTAAAGCTCTTGTTAAAAATCATAGTGGACACATAATCAAATGTTTAAAAATGGATAATGGAAGTGAATTTTGTTCACTGGAGTTTGATAACTTTTGTATAGATCATGGTATTTGACAGGTGAAAAATTGTCCATTCACCCCTCAAGAAAATAGGGTGGCCTAGAGAGGCTTAATCAACCCATTCTTGAGAAATATTAATACATGCTTTCTAGTGTTGGTTTAGGAAAAGAATTAAGGGTGGAAGTTTGCAAAATAATATTGTATTTGATTAATTGAACTCCTTCATCTTATTTGGACTTTGGAATTCTGGAAGAGGAATGTTTGGGAAAAAGGATTTCCTATACACATCTTTGAGTTTTTGGCTATCAAGCCTTTGTACATATTCCAAAAGAGAAGACATGGAAGCTTATTCCTAAATCACAATAGTGTATCTTCATGGGCTATGGTGAAGATTTATTTTAATTTTCACTATGGGATCTCATTACAAAGAAAATTGTACAGAGTAGAGATGCAGTCTTTAATGAGACAAAGTTTCCATCTCTTCAATCAACATCACAAAAAGCACCTACCAAAGAATTTATTCCTATGTCTTTGTTTAATGAGAATAGTTCTTCATTAAATCTTTCATCCCAACCTATTCTCAATACTCCTACCTCTGTCTTAGCCCCAAATCCCTATCTATCTTCATCCTCTATTTCAGATACCAATCCAGCTAGAGATGAAGTTTACTAGAACATGATTCCTCTATTTCATATGAAAATTCTTCCATCACCACACACGTAGCCCATTAATCATAGCAAAATTCCTTCTACTGGACTTCACAATAATGAGGGAGAGCATCAACTTCAAGTTCATAGTCACGATGCTAATGCGCAGGGTGTATGGAGTACTCAACAGGTTAGGGGTCTTAATTTTAATCTTGTAAGGCTCCAAAATATTGGAAAAGAGCATGATTCAACACATAGTCAAAGGTCAACATGTACCCTGATTTCATCATGCTTGGATGCTCAATATTCAACACAAGAAAGAAGTCATGATCCATAGGTCAAAAACAAGTTTTTAGCATCACATATTTCTCAAAATATTGTTGACATGCACAAGGATTTTTTCAATGATGACAAGGATTCTTTATTTTATGTGCATATATCCTCTAAAGAGAAAATGCAAGGAGTTGAATTTTATGTTGTCTCTTTGAGTCATGTGGATCCCTTAGCTACATTGGACATGCAATATGCCTCTATCCATCAAATTCATTAGACTGCTTGCACAACTTCCCAAGTTAGTGAACATGAATTTCTAAGATGAAATCCTAAGATGGATAAACATATTGAGGGATTAAGATGGTCTACAAGGAAAAGAAGAATACTTGCCAAGTATTCAAGTTATGAATTACTTTACTCTGAGGAGGCGCAACCTGAGATATTAATATCTGATCAAGTGGAACCTGCTAATTTCAAAGATACTTATATAATACTGATAAAAAATAGTGGATGATTTCCATGGAGGAACCTATGACCTCACATAAAACTAATAATACCTAAGATTTGATGCCTCTCCCACCCAATCACAAAGCTCTTAAAAAATACTGGGTATATTAATTAAAAGAGGAACATGGATGCAGGAAGAGATATTGTACTCAATTGTTTGTTAAAGGGTATGCTCAACAAAAGGTACTAAATTTTGTTGAGATTCTCTCACCAGCTATGCGAATAACTACAACAATCTAGGAAGTTTTGTGTTTGGTAGCCATTTGGGATCTTGAATTAGAATAATTTGATGTCAATACAACCTTTCTACATGGGGACATCAATGAAGAATTGTACATGAAACTGTTGGAAATATTCAAGACTATTCTAAGTTACTGAGAGGGGAGTGGTGAATCAATAACTTCTAAAAACTTAACAATTTCAATTCTTAATCCAATAATCTGATTAGTAATTAATTCATCACATCTGATCTAATTGCATGCATGAGAAACTAAAAATATGAAAGTATCCATAACATTTTGACAAAAAGATTTGGTGACCTAGAAACCTTCCAAATAGAAAGTAAAATTGGGGTGGGGATGATACCAACAAGATTTAGTACTACAACATAAAGTTGGCTTGTTAAGGGTTACATTGATCACTTTTGATGATCTGCCCTGTTAGGAGCAATTATGACTACTAGGTCCACCTTGTGATGGGATTTAAAAACATACAATGAAGTATGCATTCGGTAAAGATATTTATGAAAGGCTATTAGGTCTACCATGTTAAAGGATTTTGACTAGTTCATCTGATAGGATGAAGTAGTAATAGATCTTTGATTTGCAACTAGGTTTGCTAAAAGTTATTCCTTTGTGTACTAATCACCTTTCTATGATAGATATGTCTCTACTACTCTTTATGTTGTCATGGCCTTTACAGTTTGCTCATTTTTTGTTGCATTCATAACTTGAACTTTCACATTCACATTCACATTGATATGGTATAGTACATTACATATATATACCAATCTAAATTACATAATTACAAAGTCAGCCATGATACAAGTTAACATAAATATTATAAAGTCAGCCCACATGAAGACACATGACTTCAAAAGACTGACTCGGTGAGGTTCTGATACTTGGTATCCGCTATCAATGTTCGACATCATCATGCACTCGATAAATGTAGAAGCTCAGTCCATACTAATCACTTCTAAGTAGTCTTGAACTTGGTCTGCACTGGTGACTCTGTAGATATTATGCAACTCGGTAAATAGTAAATCACTTGGTTAGTATAAAGTTGCTCAATTAACACTGGCTTTGCATCACATGAATTGTTAACTTGCTAAGTATTACAATGCTCGATAACCATTGATAAACTTGGCATATACTAAAATGCATGGTTTAAACTACTAGACTTCACACTAACTAAATCTACTCAGTAACCACTGGGATTTGTCCAAAGGGCTCGGTAGCAACTGTAGAACTCTGTGACAATTGAAATGCATGGAAAAAACTATAAATCATTCAATAAGCTTGATGGCTATATACAGTTTGAATAAGTGTGTGTCACTAATAACAAACTTGACTAATATGTCAACAACCTCCCCCTTTAGCATTAGTGACAAAAACACTTATTAGCCAAATTGAATACCTTGTATCCATCACCATGTGATACTAGCTTGGTAGAGTATACTATATCTTTTTGGTGATTTTCAAAATTGATTTTGTAAGGTATATATAGTACACTATACATATTTTTCTATTTACAACATGTCTTACTGATCATTTCACACTTGATACAAGTTCTCCCCCATACTATCTTTTGTCTTTCTTCTCATACTATTTGTCTCTCCCCCTTTTTGATAGTAATGCCAAAGATTTATTCTAACTTATTTACATGGCAACACCAAAATGGGATAAGAATTTAGAATTTACCTTAAGAATGATTGCCAAGGTTTTATCCCAATTTTCTTGTAGAACCTTGCATTAATGAAGTGTAATTTGTACCTCTACTAATAGTTCAATCATATGGTCCACAATAGAGAAGTCATCATCCTAGATCAGAGTTTTTGAATATACAATATGTTTTTGTATTGCATCCATGTTTGGAAGGATCATATTTTGTATGTCAATCAATGTTGATCTAATCCTACTTCTTCTCTTAGCAATTCAACTTGCATGTTTGACAAAAATCTGATTTTCCTGAAATGCTTTAGATCTATATCTATTTTGGACAATTTGTCCTTTATTTCCTTTGTAAACTTAGAGACATCACATAGTTTCCCAAAAAGTGATGACACATTTGAATAGGACGATTGAAGATTGACAAAAATTGTAGAAAGCTTTACTTGATAAATGGCTATTTGCTAAGCAATGTGCTCTAGCACTTTATTATTAAATTTCTTTTCAGCTTTTTCAACTAGCTTATCTTTTCCATTGGCATCCTCATTGAATTTTTGGACTACTTCTGCTAACTAATAAAAAAGAGGTTGAGAAGAATCAATCTCAATTCTTATTGCCTTAGTTAAAATGTTCTTGGCATCTTCAATTATCTTATATTCTTTATCTCTCTCCTCTCTTAGTCTTTTTTGTTTAGCCTTTTTCTAGAGGAGTTTACCAAATGCCTACATTTTCTCTAGAGTAAGCTTGTAAGTATCCCAATTGGGGATTACCATTTCCTCATCTAAATTTATGTCTTCCTCTATCTCCTTTCCTTTCCCCAAAAATTTTGTGCTTGGTTGAACCTTAGGCTCAACTGTCCTTGCACTTATTGCATTTGTATCTAGAATGGAAACAATGGTAGACATACTTGGGCTTGTAGTAAAAATTGATTCTATACTAACTAATGGAATACTTACAAAAATACTTGAAGAATCCAAAATTGATGAATTCAAAATTATAGTACCCAAAATTGATGTAGCCAATGTATCCATAGTTGATGATGCCAACTTAGTTGATGAAGAAGGAGTTTGTAGTTCGGTAGATGAAGTAGAAGTTACTTTTTTCAATGATGTACTGAGCTAAGTAGGGGCAAAGAGTGATTGGACATTTGATATATCATTGGTGGTCACAATCAAACTAGCTAAAGCTGTCTCCATATTTGATGTAGTCAATGGCTTTCTTGGGAGTGAGGAAGAGAGGCAATAACTACTACAGCTATCTTGACTGGGTCAGTCTCCTCATCATCTTTCTTTCTTTTGTTAGCAACCTCTAGTCCTTGATCCTCTTTATCTTCTTCATTATCAAAGTGAGTCACTTCTTCAACATTCTCTTCCTCATCTTTCTCGTTATCTTCTTCTTCTTCATCATCATCCTTTACTTCATCTAGAAATTTACTTCATTTGTGAAGATGATAAATATTTTTCCAAGTGTCTGTAGCATTCATAACAACATTACTAATGTCCTTAATCAAAACTAGACAAGTATTAAACTTTAGAGTCAATTTTTCTTCATTTTGCTTCAATGACTTGTTTACCTCAGCATCTGATATACTTAGTAATAACTACCTCATGCTTTGTCCATATATATCTTTGACTTTTTGCATAGAAAAATCCCATCTTGGCTTTATCTTTTCTAATAATTCAGTAGAACTTGAGAAGAAAGCTAATCTAGTGAGTATTTCCTCTTACCTATTTTATTCAACACTAGGTCTTCAACTTGCTTCTACTCTTCTACTATCCTAATTTCATTTTTCAATGATATAAAATTTGTTATCCCTACTCCTTCTTCCAATTTCTTTAACCTATCCTAGAAGGTGGGTGGAGGTCTACTAAATATAATGTCACCTCCTTCCTTGTCAGCTTTCTTTCATGATCTCCTTGTTAAGACTGTAGTGGATGACTTTGTTGGCTTGGTGATGATCACCTTGCCCTTTTTCCTCAAATGTTCTTCTTCTTTCTGAGATTCTTCCTCATCCTCTACTTCCTCCACATCCTCACTTTTTCCCTGAGTTAAAAATAGAGGTGCACTTGATTTTAGCTTTGCTATCATTTCCTTTCCTTTGTTGACTACCTATGGGAGCTTTATTTCTAGTTCAATTCTAGCCTTGGCTTCATCATACATTCCAAAGTAAGGAGCCTTTGGATTAACTGGTTCATTGACAAGGGCTTTAGTGATTTCCTTTTCTTCATCAATGTTAACCTCATAACCAAGAGGTTTTACCCATGCAACTCTAGGCTTAGGTACTTGGATATACACCTTGTCACTATCCACCATGAAGCATAAATCATCCTTGTAATCTTCAACTAACTTCTTCATAATCCTAAACCTATTTTTCATTTTCTCCTTGAATACATCAAAATAATTGTCCATAATACTATTGTAGTTGTCACCCATCTCAACAATATACTCATTTATTTGGTAGAGCATAGGCACATCTTTTCTCTAGACTATAGTGCCTTTAGAAGGGAAGAACTTCTATAGATAAAAGAATAGGTAGGTTAATAATAAACCGAACTTGTATGGGTTGTCCTTTGATGTTCTTATACTTTCCATGTTTGTGTTGAACTATCTCAAAAATAGGTCGATAAGGTCATATGACATGTTGTTCTGAACCACTTTGTATGCCAAATCCATGGCTTCACATGACACACTATTTAATCGGCTTGAACTATATATTTTTTGTGCAATAACATAAATTCCAAAATTTAGTTCTGCATTAGCAACATTACTAAATTTCATTCCTCTACCATCCCACTCAGCTAGGGTTTTCTTCTCCAACTCTACTCGACCTAGGGATTTCATCATTTTCGCTTTCGCTAGCACAAGGAGGCCAATGATTTAATGAATCTTCTTCTTTGTTATCAGAATTGGCTATTCTAATCATAGCTACTCATTATGCACCCAACCGAAGATAAGCCAAACCCATTTGATTTGAAATTCTTGTGGCATATGAGTGATATGTGTCAACCCTTTGGTTTCTAGATGTCGATGCTCAAGTTTTAAGGCTCCATTCACACATAGCTAACCTAGGGCATCATCCATTTCTAGTGTACCAATTTCTTGAATAGCACATTTAAAATGAGTACAAATGTTGTTGATAAGAAGTACCTTGGGAGGAATTTGAGATTGAGCTCCACTTGGATCTAGGGTTTCAGTAACCATTGGAGTGAGTTTGAAATCCTGGGACCTTCCATTCAACTCCACAAACCAACATGGCAGTTCCTCACTTGACCTTGCTATTATTGGATGCCATTTTCACTTGGTAGATTGAGAGAACTTCGAAAAAAAATTGCTGGAAATTTTCTCAAGTCACTTTGATTACACTGAAAATAGCTCTTTGCAATAGCACTTGAAAATTCATGATAAGAAATGAATTTGATTCCATGCCTTTTGATAAAAAAATTCCATTAATGCTCGGTAGGAAAGTAGATATATTGACAGACTATCATCCACTACATGGCATTGAATACTCAATGTCATCTTTATGACTTGATAACCATAGGTGTCTTTATTACTCCTGACCTTGCTTGGTAGAGTCTATGACCCAACCTTGGTAGAGAAGGTAACTCAGTAATAACTAATACCAATCTTGCTCAATGATCCCTTTATATCTTGTATATAGATTTGGATCTTTGTCATCTTTCAACTAGAATTGATTTAGATGCCTTCTTTAATAACCTGTTTCCAATGCTTCCTTGAGAACTTAATAAGAAATGGTGGAGTCACCGAATTCTTGAGTGACTTGACTATCATTTTTTAGACCATTATCCTCAATAGACTTAGGAATCTATTGCTGTCTCATTTTCTTCTGGATGCTATCAACCTTTACCTTCTTTTTATCTTCAATTCTATTAGTATTCATATATTTCTTCACAAGATGACCAAGTTCTATACAAATGAAACATCTTTTGGTAGTGTCTCTTTTCCTCATATGATTTTTAACACAATTCATACCAATGTGTTCAAATTCATCACAGTAATGACATCTACACTAGGTATTGTAGTCCCAACCAAATATTGCTTTCACAATTTTCTCTACAGGATTTAATTTCTTGGTTTTGTATTTTGATGCCTTGTGTCCATGTTTCTTACATTTATGACAATTGCCTCCAAATCTTGGTTTCTTTTTGCATTCATTAGCCCTATGACCATGCTGATTGCAATTGTAGAATTTTCCATTGCTCCAACATTTTTTTGATATATGACCTATCTTACTACAGTGATTGCAAGTAGGTCTTTGATTCTTTTGAGCACCTTGTTTGAGGATTCAGTTTGTTCTTTGTATCCAATTCCTGCTTTTCTTTTTTACCTATAGAGGTTTTGTCCATTCAGTTGATTCATGTCTGCTTGAGATTTAATCATTCTCTCATTGATTTTCTTTTTAGAGTTTAGATAATTCCTCAACCTTTCATTTATTTGTCTTTCAGATTTCAGATCATTTTTCATTCTTTCATTGATTTGCCTTTCAGAATTTAGATCATTCTCATTCTTTCATTTTCAAATCTTAGGCTCATGATTTCCTCATTTGTATTAGAGAGCTAATCAATAATGTTTACGTGCTAAATGGATTGGTTTTGGATTTCATTGTTCCTTCCATCTATCTCTTATTTTACCTTGTTTCTCTATTCCAAGACTTCACATAACCTTACTGACTGAATCCCTTTCTCTCTTCTTAGCTTTCTTACTTTTTGTAGAGAACCATTTTTTTCTAGAAGTTCTTTGATTGCTTCATTTGCTTCATCTGAGTTTCTTGAAGGGTGAAAGTCCTTAATTCTTTCTTCAATATAGAGATGATCATTCATTTGATTTGCAAGTTCCTTTCTTCTTTTCAGTGATTAGGAAAGTTTCTCCTTAGCTTTCTTGAGTTGGGCAATGGCCATTTATAGATTCAACATTTTATTATCAATAGCTTTGTCAAGTCTAAATATCTTTATATTCTTGATCTTTGCTCAAGTTGTTAAACTTTCTCCTGAGAACCACACTACTCTTATACCAATTGATGGAAATATTCAAGACTATGCTATGTTACTAAGAGGGGAGGGGTGAATCAGTAACTTCTAAAACTTCAATAATTTCTATTTTTAATCCAATAATCCAATTAGCAATTAATTCATCACATTTGATCTAATTGTGTACATGAGAAACTAAAAACATGAAAGCATCCAGAACATTTTGACACAAAGATTTGGTGAGCCAGAAACATTCCAAATAGAAAGTAAAATTGGGGTGGGGATGATACCCACAAGCTTTAGTACTATAGGATAAAGTTGGTCTGTTAAGGCTTACATTGATCACTTTTGATGATCTACCCTTTTAGGAGCAATTAGGACTGCTAGACCATCCACCTTATGAGAGGATTTACAAACATACAATGAAGTATGCACTTGGTAAAGAGATTTATGATAGATTGTTAGGTCTACCTTGTTAAAGGATTTTGACTGTTTCACCTGTTGGGATGAAGCAATAGTAGATCTCTAATTTGTAGCTGGGTTTGCTAAAAGAGATTCCTTTCTGTACTAATCATCTTCTGTGATAGATATGTCCCAACTACTCCTTCTGTTGTTATGGCCTTTACAATTCGCTCTTTTTCTGTTGCATTCATAACTTGAACTTTTGCATTCACATTCACATTGATATGGTACAATACATTACATATATATCAATCCAAATTACATAATTACAAAGTTGGCCATGGTACAAGTTAATAGAAATATTATAAAGTTGGCCCACATAAAGACACACAAGTTTTGAAGACTGA
This sequence comes from Cupressus sempervirens, assembly GCA_028749045.1. Lineage (NCBI taxonomy): Eukaryota > Viridiplantae > Streptophyta > Pinopsida > Cupressales > Cupressaceae > Cupressus > Cupressus sempervirens. Next base: position 555,781,803 of record CM053791.1, read on the forward strand.
CTTCATGAGGTTCTAATACTTGGCATCCACTATCAATTCTTGGTATTGTCATGCACTCAGTAGACATAGAAGCTCAATCCATACTGATCACTTCTAAGTAGTCTTGAACTCAGTCTGCACTGGTGACTCAGTAGATATTGTGCGACTCAAAAAATACTGAATCACTTGGTTAGCATAAAGTAGCTCGATTAACATTGACTTTGCATCCCATGAACTACAAACTTGGTAAGTATTGCAATGCTTGGTAACCACTGATAAACTTGGCATATACTAAAATGCATGGTTTAAACTACTGGAATTCACATTGACTAAGTCTTCTGGATAACCATTGAGATTTGTCCAAAGGGCTCGGTAGCAACTGTAGAACTTGGTGACAACTGAAATCCATAGCAAATAATGTACACTATTCAATAAGCTCGATGGCTATATATAGTCTGAATAAGTGTGTTTCACTAATAACAAACTTGATTGATATGTCAACAGGAATGACTTCAAGGATTTTTTCAAAGATGAGAAGAACATCTCTATAGTTGGCTAAAGCATAGTTTGTATGGGTTTAAGCAAGCTCCAAGGAAGTGGTCTATTAAATTTAATTAGTTCATGTTTGAACACAACTTCACCTAGTGTGAATTAGAACCATCCATCTACTATAAAAGACTTCCTATTGGTGATTTTTTCATTCTCCTACTTTATGTGGTTTGGTATGACAAATACAAAAATTGACCCAGTGTAAATCAAAAATATGCATTTACCATACATTGACAAAGTTGTAGAGAGATTTGCTATGATAGATGCAAAAGTTGTTCCTATTCCTCTTGGTCCTCACTTCCATCTAACTTCTAATTTGTGTACCAAAATATAAGAGTAAAAGGAGTTTATGAATAACATTCCTTATAAATCAATGGTTAGCAACATATGTATGTTATGGTTTCCGCATACCCCGATATTTCTCATGTGATGGAGTGGTGAGTAGATGCATGAGGAATCCTAGAAAGCCTCATTGGGAAGCGATTAATTTTATATTATGATACCCCAAGGATACTTTTGATTATGCATTATGTTTTAGTAGAAGTCATGCTCAATTGCTAGGATTTACTAATTCTGATCTTGTTAGAGATCAAGAAAAATGTAGGTCTACTACTAGCTATGCTTACATATTTTCCAAGGCTACCATTAGTTGGGCCTTAAGGCTACAACTTTGTGTTTCTCTTTCTTCTATTGAAACTAAATACTTGGTTCTTTTAAAAGGTGCTAAAGAGATTATTTGGTTACAATTCTTGTTCAATGATCTACATTGAGAACAAGAAAATTATGTCTTATTTTTTGATAGTTGGAGTGCAATTTTTATGGCTCACTACCTTTCCTCTCAATGTCCGTCCAAACATATTGACAAGCATGATCACTATGTTCAATATGTGATAGAATGAAATTAAAAGTTGCCAAAATTGACACAAAAATCATTCTGGCGAAAATGTTGATGAAGGTTGTTGCCAAGGAGAAGTTTGAATGTCCCAGGACTTCACTTGGTCTTGTTAAAAAGAAGTAAGTCAACATGTAGGGTAGGGGAATGGGTGATCAGTTGAAGTATCCATTATCTTTGGGTGGGAGATTGTTAAGTGAGTGAAGCCCAATGGTCACTTTGGTTTCCCCTCTAAATACTATGCTCTTTTTAGTTGATCATTTGTGATCTATATATGTTGATTTCATCTATTATAAAAATGAATTTATTTTCACATTAATAAAATTCCTCTACTCTCAGTATGGATGTAGCCACGATTTGTGGTGAACAACGATAAATCTCTTGCATTTATGTGTCTTGTTGTTTTGTATTTTTGTTTTCACTTTCAAGATTTGTTTTCACCTACATTATTGTTTTATGTTTGTTATCATACACATTAGAATGCTAGTCTATTTTTCAAATTTCTTAATTTAGCATCACCAATAATCTATACAAGAACATCTTACATATTAAAAATGATGAAAACAATCTACATTTTTAACAATAATTTCTAGTTCAACAATTGAAAGGTAAAGCTCAATTGCCTTGTCAGACAATAAACATATATTGAATTTTCAAACCAAAAATAAGTGCCAATTTTTCAATATTGCAACAATGAAATAACTGTTTTTCCTTCATTTTTGCATCTCTAAATAAATATGTTGAAGCTTGCAACTATCATATTGTCTTCATCCTTCAATCAAATTATCCAACTACATTTAAATATCTATTCAATTCCTTGATCATTTATGAATGACAATTTATTTTAACAATTGAATTTTACACCATCTTCACACCTCTATAGAGGTTTGAAAGAAGAAACATCACAACATTTTGAATTCAAGTTTAAAAACTTCCCAATTTGGCACAGGCAAGGAGAATGTTCACTAGGATCATTTATATTGGAAGTTAAAAAAAATTTTCAAATTAGTTTACCTCCCTCCAAGTTACCTGTAACGCAAAACAAATCAGAAATTTAGAACCTTGTTCATCACGAAATACAAAAGAAATGAAGATTTACAAAAGAAAACATTGGCAGAGATGAGGCTTTAGCAAACTATAGACTTCCCTTGTGCTAGATATGGATTTGATATTGTTGTTTACCTCATGAACTTCTGCTAAGTATAACTAAGACTTTCATAGAGAAAAAATGCAACTTGAACTGTGAAGATAACCTACAATCAGGCTATTGTTGTGAAACAATTTGCATCTCTTGTCCAATGTTCCATGTTTTCTGCTTACATGTCTATGGGACCATATCTTAAAACAAATATGACAAAAATTAATTTTTCATAAATTAATTCCAACTTCTTTGCTTTGGGCAAGAGTGAGCACCAAATTTAAAATTCAAATTTGAGTGCACCAGCATGACAGCCCCCATTAACGACAAAACTGTGAGAAATATAAAATCACAAACCTAAAATTTTGCTCGGCATATGAAGGTGCTGAGTGCCAATTTTTCTTGGCACCTGAACATATCGAGTGGCAATGTGCTCAGCACGTGAAGGTGGCGAGTGACAGGCAACAGGTGCTGAGCTAGCTCAGCAGAATAGAAGCCAAGCTCGGCTCTCAAAGGGAGCTTGGCACAAGAACAAATCGAGTAAGCTTAGCACATGAAGAAAAAGTCAAGTGGAAGCTGAGTAAGCTTGGCAATCAAAGGAAGTGCTCAGCTACGGTGGATGCTGAGTGAGCTCCGCTCAAACTGGAAAAAGTATAACTTAGTGAAATTTTGGCATGAATGCTTTCACCGTTAAAATTAGAGAGCCAGAGCTTGAAGCTTCTAAAAAAACTTCAAAAATACAATGAATAGAAAAGAATGAAAATGGATTCAAGTATGCCTGCTTGTTTTTTTCTATTCAACTGAGATTATAAATATTACAAAATCTGGGAGCATTCGGCTTCAACCAAAAAACCCTAAAATAATCCTAAAACTTTAAACAAGTTTAATACTTCAAACTTGCAACTCTAATGGCTACATACAATGGTGCCTGGAGCAATCACTACTTCAACAGGGAAAATCCAACAATAATGAATTTAAAAAATGAACAGAGGAAACACGTGCAACTAGAAACTTTCTTCTGTCTCTACAATGACTAATCTGCTAATCAACTCCTTTCTTCTTTCTCTGCTCTGCAACTCTCTCTGATCTGCTCTGCATCTAACTTCTTCTATTGAATGAATGAAAAAAAAAAACATTCCTTTTGTCATATTCTTTCCCCCTCTTCTCAGATTTCAAATTCTCACCTACTGTAGTTATGTTTTCTGTCTATTCTACAATCCGTCAAGGGTGGTAGGTGGGTGTTTGGCTCCAGGGGCAAACGACCATTGCAATTAATATTCCAACACTCCCCTTTTGTCCTGAGCCAAAAAAATAAGGATCACTTCTGATCCACATCAACTACACCAAGACACTCTCTTACGTGTACAAAAGTTTCAATGCCTAATGGCTTTGTGAAGATGTTTGCTAGCTGCTACTCAGACTTGCAAAATTCCATCTTGATATCCCCATTCTCCACCAACTCTCTGATGAAGTGATGTCTGATCTCAATATGTTTGTTTCTCCCATGGAAGATTGGATTCTTGGACAATGCAATTGATGAGATGTTGTCACAATAAATTATGGTTCCATCCTCTTTCCTTTCATTCAAATTTGTCAAGATCCTCCTTAGCCAAATTGCTTGACATGCTGCTGCATTTGCTACTATGTATTCAGCGTCTACTATAGATTGAGCAATAATAGGCTGCTTCTTAGATGCCCATGAGATTGCACCCGATCCCATATGGAACATGTATCTGGAAGTGCTCTTCCTATCATCTATACTTCTAGCCCAATCACTATTAGTATAAGTCACCAACTTGAAATTATTATTTGCACTATACAAAATTCCAAATCCCTTCGTACCTTTCACATACCTTAGGATCCTCTTTCTAGCTTGCCAATGGGAATCCTTTGGTGTTTGCTTAAATTTGGAAATCAAACTTACTGCATGCATTAGGTCTAGCCGAGTTGCAGTCAAATACATTAAACTTCCAACCATACTCTTGTATAGTGGTTGATCCACTCTCTTCTTAGAGTCTTCCTTGCTCAACTTCAGACCTACTACTATTGGTGTGGGGGCTTCCTTACTATTCTGCATTTTAAATCTCTTCAAGATCTGCCCTGCATACTTTTCTTGAGAGATGAATATGCCATCATGCATTTGTTTTACTTCTATGCCTAGAAAGTATTTCAAGAGACCTAGGTCTGTCATTTCAAATTCATTTTTCATGGCCTCTGAATTCACCAATTAGAGCCTTGTCATTAACAATAAAAATTAAATCATCTACATACAAGACAACAATCAACACATTTCCATTTGCTGCCTTCATGTAGAGAGTAGGATCAACATTGCTTTTGCTAAAGCCATTGCTCATCAAGTATGAGTCAATCCTACTGTAAGATGCCATTGGAGCTTGCTTGAGCCCATAAAGAGCTCTCTTCAATCTATATACTTTATTCTCTTCACTTGAAGCTTCATAACCAGCTAGCTGCTACACATATACTTCTTCTTTCAATACACTATTTAGGAAGGCGATTTTCACATCCATTTGATATACCTTCCATTTGTGCTGAGCTGCAATTGCTATGACAACACACATGGTTTCCATTCTTGCAACTAAGGCATATGTCTCATCATAATCTCTTCCATACTGCTATTTGTATCCCTTGACTACTAGCCTTGGCTCATGCCTATCAATCTTGCCTTTAGCATTGCATTTGGTCTTGTAGACCCATTTCACTCCAATCACTTGCTTCTTGGGAGGCAATTCAGTTAGCTCCCATGTTTCATTTCTTTCTATACCATCTATCTCCTCATCCATGGCCTTACACCATTTTTTCTCCTTAATAGCTTCTTCAAAATATATTGGATCACTATGAGAAAATAATGCAAAATTAACACTCTCATCATAATCTTCATACCTTTCATCTTGAAATATCTCCCTAAGACTCTTGGTCTTTCTTGGTAATAGGGAGGAGAGTGTGGGATCATAATCTTCACTACTGCTGCTATGCAGACTGGTTTGGTCTTCACTGGTACTCGGCCCTAACACTCGGTCATGCCTAGAGGAGCTCAACAATGACTAAGGTTTCTTGCCTTTTCTTTTATTTGCTCCTTCTTGTTGTTGTTCATCAACATCTTCTACACTCATAATTGGCACTTTACTTGAAGTGCTTGGTGACTCATCAGTTGGACCATACAAAGACTGATTTTCAAGAAATTCCACATCTCTTGAAAGAGTCATCTTGTTGTTGAATGGGTCATACAATATGTATGCCTTTGATTCTGAGATATACCCTGTAAAGATGCACTTCACAGTTTTGTCATCCAATTTTTGCCTTTACTCTTTAGGCACATGTGCATATGCTACACATCCAAACACCCTTAGGTGTTTAGCTGTCCATCTTCCTTGTGACCATGCTTCTATTGGAATTCTATCATGGACTGCCTTTGTAGAACACCTATTAATTAGGTAAACTGCTATTGCCACAGCGTCTCCCCAAAATTCAGTTGGGAGACCTTTCTCTTTCATCATGCTCCTTGCCATTTCAACAATGGTCCTATTTTTTCTTTCAACCACTCCATTTTGCTGTGGTGTGTAGCTGGTTGTGAGCTCTTTCTTTATGCCATGTTTCCTATAAAAGATTACAAAAGAATTGGACGTATACTCCCCTCCTCTATCTGATCTTAGGACCTTGATATAGTGTCCAAATTCTCTTTCAGCCTGGGCTTTAAATTGTACAAATTTATCAAATGCTTTAGATTTATTCTTTAAGAAATACACCCATGTCCGATTACTGAAATCATCAATAAATGTCATGAAATAAGTACTCCCCCCAATGGAAGTAACTTGCATAGGATCGACTAGGTTAGTATGCACTAACTCTAATGGATATCTAGCCCTCCTAGAATTTCCAAAGTTAAAAGGGAAGCCTATGTTGCTTACCCAAAATACAAGCCTCACACTTGTCACATGAATTTCCTATGCATGGAAAACCTTCTACCATTTTTTTATTTGATAACAAATTTAAACCAACATAGCCAATATGACCATACCTGAGGTGCCATAGCCATGAGGGGTCTTCAATCACACTCCTTAGAGCCGACTGTGTGGGAGGTACAACACTAACTTGAGATGAGAAACATGTCTCAATCCTCAAGGGAAAAAAAATTTTCTTTGTCATTTGAACTTCTGCAAGTAAATTCTTGCTCCCATCTTTTTCTTGAATGATACACCTGTCGTTCTCCATCAGCACTTTGTATCCATTTTCAATGAACCGACCAATGCTCATAAAATTGTGCTTCATACCAGGGGAAAAATACACATTTTGTATTTCCTTCTTCTCACCTTTCTTGGTGCGGACCATAATAGATCCTTTGCCCACTACTAGTAGGGTTCCATTATTACCCATTTTAATCTTAGATTTGAAACTCTTGTCAATGAATGAAAAGAGGGTTTTATTACCACTCATGTGGTTGCTACATCCATTATCGAGGTACCAAATCTCAGGGCTTCCTTCTTCACCAACATTACACATGATGAAGGCAGCGACATTGTTTCCACTTGCCACATTCACATCAGCCACATTTGCTTGTCCTGACTGATCATGTTGCTTCTTCCAGAATTCACTTGCATAATGCCCATATTTATGACAATAGTAGCATTCTAAATTACTCTTATTTGAGTTGTAGTTTTTCTTACCTCCTCTTGAAGTATTTTGTGAGCTACTTGCTCCATCTGCTCTTCCTAAGCTTTTTTCTATAGCATTTCTTTGTCCTCTATTACCTCGGTCTCTACCTCTGGAGTTTTTGCCTGAGCCATATCTTCCTCTCCCCCTTCCTCTTGGATTTGACTGAGCCTTGAATGCTTGCTCTTGGGAAGAAGTAGATGTAGATCTATTGATCCTATGCTCATGGGTGTGAAGAGTACCCATCAACTCATCCATTGTCAAAATAGTGAGGTCTTTTGCCTCTTCTATGGTCATGACCAAATTGTCATATTTATGAGGTAAACTCCTCAATATCTTTTCCACTATCCTCTGCTCTTGATAGTCTTCTCCATTTGACTTCAGTTGGTTAATCACATTGGAGGTCCTTGAATTAAAATTTGTAATTGATTCATTTTCCTTCATCTGAAGGTTCTCAAACTCCCTCCTTATATTTTGTAGCTTTACTATACGGACATTTTTAGTCCCCGTGAAGTTTTTCTCAAGCATATCCCATGCTCCTTTGTATAATTTGCTACTACAATCTTGGGAAATACTATCTCTGTCATTGCTGCTTCAATAAGACTTAATGTCTTAGCATCCTTCCTCCTTGACTCTTTCAAATGGGTCTTTTGATTATTGGTAAGAGCAACATACTGAGTTGGGTTAGTCACATCATTGAAACCATTAACTACAAACTCTCATAAATTATTTGCAACCATTATGGTCTTCATCTTCTTTTCCCATGTGTCATAGTTTTACTATTGAATGGTGGTGGCTACTGCCATATCTTTCCTGTATCTACTACCATGTCAAATATCCCAAGAAAACAAATTCCCTAACTCACTATGGATGTGGGGCCTCAAAGCTCTGATACCGTGTGAGAAATATAAAATCACAAACCTAAAAATTTTCTCAGCACATGAAGGTGTCGAGTGCTAGTTTTTCTCAGCACCTAAAGGTGCCAAGTGGCAATGTGCTCGATACATGAAGGTGATAAGTGATAGGCAATAGGTGCCAAGCTAGCTTGGCACAATAGAAGTCAAGCTTGGCTCTCAAAGGGAGCTTGGTAGAAGAACAAAAAGAGTAAGCTTGACACATGAAGAACAAGTCAAGTGGCAGCCGAGTAAGCTTGGCAATCAAAGGAAGTGCTCGGCTGCAGTGGATGCAAAGTGAGCTCAGCTCAAACTGAAAAAAGTATAACTTAGTGAAATTCTAGAGTGAATGCTTTCACCATTAAAACCAGAGAGCCAAAGCTTGAAGCTTCTAAAAAAACTTCACAAATGCAATGAATAGAAAAGAATGATAATGGATTCAAGTATGCTTGCTTGTTTTTTTCTATTCAATTAAGATTATAAATATTACAAAATCTAGGAGCATTCGACTTCAACCAGAAAACCCTAAAATAACCCTAAAACTTTAAGCAAGTTCAATACTTCAAACTTGCAACTCTAATTGCTGCATACAATGGTGCTTGGAGCAATCACTACTTCAACATGACAAATCCAACAATAATGACTTTACAGAATGAATAGAGGAAACATGTGCAACTGGAAACTTTGTCTCTGCAAGAACTGATCTGTTGATCAACTCCTTTCTTCTTTCTCTACTCTACAACTCTCTCTGATTTTCTCTGTTGCTAACTTCTTCTACTGAATGAATGAAAATAAATAAATAAATAAATTTAGGAAAAAAAAAAGAACATTCCTTCTGTCATATTCTTTCCCCCTCTTCTCAAATTTCAAATTCTCACCTACCGCAGTTATGTTTTCTATCTGTTCTGCAATATGTTAGGGGTGGTAGGTGGGCATTTGGCTCCAGCGGAAAATGACCATTGCAATTAATATTCCAACAAAAACAATGTTAAATGGGTTATGAATAGGCCCATACCAACCACCAAAGCCATCAATGCTTTGAGCGCGCTGGTTAAGCCCATCCCTTGCTACAGATTTCACTCCCACACGATCCAACTTAGGACAATCTATAATACAAAGCTCTGTCAAAGAAAATAGATCTCTGAGAGAATCAGAGAGACATTTTGTTAGAAGTCATAAATCAATCACATCGATGTTGGCAAAGTTTTCGGCATAGACAAACAGTAGACCAGCCTAGCCTAGCAAACATAGTTAGCCAGATGAGTAATCTATAGAGTCTTACTGTAATCAAGTGTCCAATCAGTGGCTCATCATTATCTTTTGGATTGAGCAATGTCATGAAGCATATAAAGCTAGAAGAAACAAAAGTGTGCAGGAATTCATGTTCTACCCATTTGGAGACATAATCAATCCAAGTGAGTCATCATTTAGAGGAGATCGAAGCACTGCCAATGACCCTCGAGCCAATATATTTGCAAGACTATGAAATGCTAAAGAAAATTGTGAGTCAACTTCTCTCAGAGAATTTTGTCTAGATAGATGCAACAGAATTGTGAAAGTCAAAGGTATAGAAAATTGCATATGATTGGAAGAGCTAAGTATTAAGCACAGAATGGAGGTACTAGGAATAGAAAGCTTGGAACATTAGCGAAATTTGAGGAAGCTAAAACCAAGTGCAAACAAGGGAGTAGTTATTGAATGTTGCATTCAAAGGATATAGCTAATAGTGGTGTTCCAGGTAGGACTAGAAATTTCTAATGTTTTTTTTCATCTTTTTGAGGGGCATTTACTAAATGTTGGGAATGTTATAGGAATGGCCATCTAAAACAACAATGATATGTGTGCGGGCAGTCCCTGATGCAGTTGTTACCTCTGGTTTTATCGCCAAGGATTTAGATTCAAACACACGGCTTATTCAACGGTTAGTCTCAGAGTTGGTATTTTAATGCTACGACCCGTGAGTTTTATGGCCGACAGATCTAAGCGGTATCGACGGTTGGCGTCATCGCGCTATAAAGAAAATGCATGATATTTATGATAGCGCGATGATGCCCTGACGACACGTTGCAGGGGTGGGCTCAGTATTTCATGGGTCAGAAAAGGTTCTTAACGCCCTTGGTGCTATGTCGCTATCACAAATCAACCAGAAAATCTCCATAGCGACATAGCGCCCAGCAAAAATAGTCACGGCGGCGAATTTTGATGACCGGCAGAATCAGGTGTTGCGGCAACAAATCAAGAGAAACCACGTGTGCCAGGTCAGAGTTCCTGGCGACACGGCTAACATAGTCGGGGCTTACGTTCGCCACCGTCGGATCAGCTCGGATCAACGGTAAGCGCCATCACGCTATGGAGGAGTTGTGCGAGGGTTATGACAGCGACATCGCGCCCTAGTGACGCGTGTCAAGTGGGGCCATGTCTCAAGCGATGCTAGGTGTATCGACATGGAGGGCGAAAGCACGAGGTATGACGAGTCCTCACGATCGTCGGATTTGGTCGCATCAACGGATGGCGCCATCTCGCTATGGCAAAGATGTGCAGATTTTATCATAGCGACATGGTGACCATCTACCACGTGGATCGACAACACCAAGTCTCACCAAGTCTCACCAAGTGTCGTCCAAGGTGTGGTGCAGTTACAAATATGGAAATGAGTGGGATGGGTCCGGTCGCAAGTCGCAGAGTATGGCAGGTCAGAGGTTTTGTGGCAATCGGTAGACAGGTTCACGGCCCCGAGGTTTCAAAAACACAGCGAGGCGCTATGGCGCCAACGGAAAACCCATGCATTTTTCAATGGAAACATAGCGCCCAAGCGGAAGGTTCACCATGGCAAGAAATGATCAGACGGATGGGTCCCAGTGAGTACTGTGCAAGCGCAGTCGGCGTGGCAAATATGTTGGGGACACGTGTAAATCTCAAGGCACGCTGTCAGTGGGCGCTATGGTGCTATGGGAATTTGGCCTCGATTTCTGCATAGCGACATGGCACCTAGCTGACACATGGTCGCTCTACAGATCAGGTTTCGGGTTGCCAGCTAGTCTTCATCGAACCAAATAAGGAGGTGCCATGTGTATGAATCAGCGCATGGCATACAGTGGGCCCGACAATTCAATAGAGAAGGTGGGTCGTGGGAGGTCAAGTTTTGTGACCGTCGGATTGGAAATGGATAGGCGACAGGTGCCATCTCGCCATGGCAAAGCTGCAGGGTTTTTTGCATAGCGACTTGGCGCCCTTTCACCACATGTTGGTGGGGTCAAGTCTCGCCAGAATGCTGACATGAGGTGGCACCAGATCTCAGCACGAATAGCGAGTCTTCACGATCGCCAGATCTGCAGGGATCTACGACTAGCATTGTCTCGCTATGGAGACTTACCCGAGAATTAATGTCGGCAACATAGCGCCCGTGCGCCACGTGTCCTGGCGGAACCATGTTTCATACAGCTAGCGCAGTAAGGATTAAGTGATCGTCGAAACAATGGGGAAGTGCCACATGTGCCACGGGCCCAGTGATTTACAAGGGAAGAGGTTGCAGAATGATGAGTCTCCATGATCGTCAGATCGAGGCCGATCGACAGTAGGTGCCATCGCGCTATGGCAGAGATGTGCGAGGGTTATGTTGGCAACACAGTGCCTTGTTGACACGCGTCCTGTCAGTGCAGTCTAGGATGACGGTTGGCGGTTAGTGTAACCGTCACAGTCATGATAGTATTCAAGGTGGCACAGTTAGTCCAATGAAGGGTGGTTAACCATGGGAGGACCTCCAGGTGGCAAAATAAAGAAATGTGATTGGCCCGCGCGGCCTAGTTGACGCATAAGGAGCCCAGTTGATCTTTTGACTTTGACAGATTCATGAACTAGGAGGCGAGGATAATCGATTTTGTCGTGCGATCTGATCTCCATGATCAATCTCGACCTACCAGAGTAAATGTAAAACACAAGATGACACTCCACCCACCTATTGATCCATCTACTAGGTTGGAGCGTAGTTATGGCGCTGTTTTCAATCTTCTCAGGACATTATTGGCGAAAGAGATCAAATTTTTTGGAGATTTTTTCCATGATTGTCTCCCATAGAACTCAATGGCAGGTAGTTGCAGGGTCATTCTAGCCAAAAAGGTCTCAGTTACGCCTTAACTATAAAGGCAAATTTTGTACATTTTGTAAGGGTCGACTCTTCTTGATTTTCTCTGCTGTTGCTTGTAGACTTAATGTGTAAAATCCCTTTGTCTCTGAGCTAGATAAACATCCTGTATCATCTCTTTCAGCCATCAACGTGTATGTGTATCATTTTGCCCCTCGTTTATGCATTGTTGAGATCAGTGGTCTGCATACTGTATCTATCTTTGGCTTATTGAATAATATACAAGTGAAATCTTCTGTTCCTAGTGTTATTCAATTGGTCTCCTGATCTGTATGTGGCTATTGGTCGATACAAGTCTGAATGAATGTATGACCTTGAATGTTACCCTAGTTCCGTAGTGCATATATGGGCAGAAATGAGTCTGAACACTTTGTTTTGGTGCATCACCGCCTTAGATTAGACTAGGTAGATTTTCTTTAATGCTCTCTTTCTCCCTTTCCCTTCTGAGAATAGATAGGTGCGCCCTGACAGTAAGAGGAATCGAGCCTTCTCCGGAGACTCAACCTCGCAGTTCAAGTCCCACAGCTTGGAGGTTGTTTCCATGTTTCACTAGGTTGTCCTCGCACATAGGCCTTAGACAAGGGTGCAAACCTAAGTGACAATAGTTTTTGGCACGCCCGGTGGGACTCATATCAGAATATTTCAGGTCTACTGGTGTCAAGAAGAAAGAATTCTAGGGATAAATGCTGAAGAAGTAGTGTTGGCTTCAGTTTTTGAGCCTTTAAGAGGCTGATTCTTCAAGTACTTGGTGACTCTGAACATCAAAAAGTCTGGTTCCAGACCAAGTTTGCAGTAATTCATGCCCAGGACTGACACAAGGACGTCTTCTAGAGGTAAATTTCAATATCAAGAGCTTTCTCTTTCAAATCCTAGGAGAAGAAGGACTAGAACTTCATTATCACCAATTAGGGGTAGAATTATAGTTGATATACCTGTAAGATCTGTCTCTACTCCCCCTACTGTTCGAACTCAGCCTAGACTGCCATCAACACTCATCAATAGAACACTTATTTATATGGCACAGCCAAGAGTTCATGCATTTGCCACCTTTAATGGTGGAAGTCCTCTGCTGTTAGCCCAAAGACATGATATACCAGTATCTGCACTAAAAAGTATACCTGATTTTACTGGTGAAACTTCTATTTCCCCTTTAGAGCATATCCAAGAGGTAGCAAATGTCTGCAATATTCATGGTATTATAGAGGACGATGTTGCTGTCAGACTTCTAGCCTCATCTTTAAAAGGAAAAGCATTACAGTGGTATAGAGGCTTAGTTCATGGTTCCATAACTGATTGGGATGGACTAGGAGCAGGATTATGCAAACATTTTGAGGATAAGAGTGACCATTTGTCATTGCTAGAGCAGCTGACTACAATAAAAAGAGCCCCCCATGAATGTATGACTGATTTTAATTACAGATTCCAAAAGACATGGGACAGAATACCTACTATAGTGAAACCTACCCCTAGTAATGCCTTCTTGCATTACCTTAGAGCTTTCAACAGTGACATTGCCACTACTATCCAAACTATGGGAGGAGATACATTACCAAATGCTTATGAGACAGCTATAAAAGCTGAGAATATCCTAATACAAGGTGGAAAGTTGGCTCCAAGGCCTCCTATGCCTTTCTTTCCTGATGTTCCCAACCACCAACCAGCAATAGCCCCCCTTCCTACAATTTCTACGTCACAAGCCCTTACTCTAGTTCCCCAAGCTTCCACATCCTCAAACGGAATAGAGGAACTCAAGGAAATGCTCCAAGGTCTAGTGTTGAATATAGATAAAAGAGAGGAGACTCTGGATAAAAAATTGCAAGAGCAGGGGAAGGAGTTGAAGGACCAAGGGAAGAGATTAGAGGATAGTTTTTCTCTAATACAAAAAATGAGTAACAAGGTGGTGGCCTTAGAAAGGCAGCAAGCCCAAAGTGGCAAGCCCCCTCAATTACAACATTAGGCTCTAAGTGGTGGTAGGCCTCTTAATCATTGGAATAGCCCTTTTGATCAGAATAGGAAAAATAGTCATGCTGCTGCTTCAAGCTCAAATCAGAGTAGAGCTTTAGTTCCTCAAAATAACTTAGCCCAAGATCAAGAATTATGTCCTTCATGTAACTATTCTTATACCTACTGCCTATGTCAGAAAGCAGAATCTTATTTGGCCCTAACTGTCCAGGAGTCCATAGTAAAGGAGTCACACAAGGAAGATCATCCCAAGGAGGCCTCATATGTTCAAAGGCAAGGTGATTTCTTTTTTATGAATCACCAGATGGAGGAGCATTGTAATGTAAACTAGGATTCTGTTGCTCATAACACAAGAAGCAAGAAGAGAGCTATGGAAAATACTGCCCCCCTTTCTCCTGAGCAGGCCTCAACTTCAAGTGTTATACCTCATACACAAAAAGCAAATGAGCAGACAAACACTTCACAACAGCAAAGGCAAGGTCCAAGAAAGGGGGATGCAAGTGATCCCTATGTTGCTCCATCTCAGCCTCTCATGGGTACAGCTCCCAAAGTTTCCACCAAAATTCCTAATGCACCCTTGAGTGTGGTAGAGAAAATGAAGAAAACCAATGTAAGCATTTCCATGTGGGATGCAGTTGCCACCATACCAATGCAAAAATGGATGTTGCAGCAAGAATTGTTAAAGATTGAGCCCAAAGATCAGTCATCTACCATGGACGGTGACACTAGCTTAGTACAACCATCAGGTGACGTGGAGACAAATAAAAAGGTTAGACCTCCTTCATTCTATGTTTCTCTGATTATAGGGGGCAAGTTAGTCCATAATTGCATGATAGATTCAGGGGCTAGCAGCTCAGTAATGCCTAGGTGTGTTGTTGATGCTTTAGGAATGAAACATGAGCCCATTATTAGGGATGTGTTACAACTAGATGGGAGTACTGTCAAAACCGTAGGCATCCTTAGGAATGTGGAAATGGCCCTACATGCATGCCCTGGTTGTACTGTGATTCAAGACATATCTATTGCTGAAGTCAAGCCCTATTTTGCCATCTATCTTTCAAGAGACTTCACTGCCCAAATAGGTGGATTCATATCTGCTTATTGGTCTTATATGTCATTTAAGACTAGATACGGGGCCAATGCTTCAATTAGAGCAGAACCTCAAGCCCTTCATCACACTGAACCCTACACCCCCAACTTCATTAATATGAATTGCCCTATTTTGGAGATGGATGAAAATGACATAGTAAATGAGCCTGCCACCTCCATAGTAGAGATTCTTGATTTCTTCTTAGATGAGTGGGAAAATACATGTCAGTTTGAGCCTATGTCGAAAACTCTTGAGACAGGCCTTAGTACATATTGCATCATAGAGAAGGAGGCTCAAGTTCCTGATCTTGTTGGAGCTAATGGTGACATAAGTGGAATATGGAGTATGTACTTTGATGGCTCAAGGAATAGAAATGGAGCAGGGGCTGGTGTTATGTTGATTTCTCCTACACAAATAAGATAATACTTCTCTTTTAGGCTCCAATTCAGTTGTACCAATAATGTGGTCGAGTATGAATCTTTGATCCAAGGTCTCCTACTTGCCCAAAAGAGGGGAATTCAAGCCTTGAAAGTATATGGAGACAGTGAGTTGGTAGTGAACCAAGTGAGAAATCAGAATATCACCAAAAATGGCCTGCTCAAGTCTTACAAACACAGAGTCTGAGATTTTCTTGAGGGTTTCCAAGCATTTAATATCCAAAGCATTCCTAGGAAAGAAAACAAATATGCTGATAGACTTGCAGCAGTGGGTGCATCTTATGATGTGCCAGGGAATCTCGAGGAAGAGAGGAAGCAACAAATAAGGGTGGTAGTAAGGCCTGTTGTTCCTGATAATAACACTCATTGGTAGGTGTTTGAGTCTGATGAGCAGATTGTGAGTTTCTTGCAGAATGAAGCAGAATTTTCAGAAAGAAATCAGTCAAGACTACAAGATCAGTATGGTGATTAGATCATTCACCTCAGTTCCAACAAGTTGCCCAAGGGTCTCATTACCTTGGAGAGTGTCTTTAATCCTGATGATCAGACAAGAGGCAAAGGAATAAATCTAGCTGCAGAAAAGGATGATCATGCTCCTGTTACTATTGCTGATGGAAAATCTCTTAACATGGGGAAGGTATGTTCTGAGGCTGAGCAAGAAAATTTCATTCATCTATGTCAAGAATTTAATGATGTGTTCTCTTGGACATATGATGACTTAAAGGGGTTTGACCCTAGTTTGTTTCATCATACCATAGATTTAGTTGATAGGGTCAAACCAGTAAGGCAAAAAAAGAGGCCAATGAATCCCAAGATTGAACCCTTAATGAGGAAGGAACTATCCAAGTTGATTGAAGCTAACATAATTTTTCCTATCAAACACTCATCATGGGTGGCTAACCTTGTCCCTGTAAGGAAGAAGAATGGAGAAATCAGATTGTGTGTGGACTTTAGGGATCTTAATCAGGCTTCCCTTAAGGATCACCATCCTCTCCCTTCTATGGAGCAAATTCTATCCAAGGTCAGTGGGTCAAGGAGGGTTTCTTTTCTTGATGGATTTTCTGGTTATAACCAAGTGTTGGTTAAAGAATCTGACAGATATAAGACAACATTTACTATTAAATGGGGCACCTATGCTTATTGCAAGATGCCATTTGGACTAACAAATGTAGGTGCCACATTCCAAAAGGCGATGGAGGTAGCTTTCAAAAGATTAATCGACAAGTTTGTCTTAGTATACCTTGATGATATAACTGTATATTCCAAGAATGTAAAAGATCACCTTGATCATTTGAGACAGGTATTTCTAAGATGTAGAGAGTTTGGGGTTTCCCTCAACCCAGCCAAGTGTGTCTTTGCTACAAGCCAAGGAAAATTATTGGGACACATTGTATCTAAGGATGGGTTGACCATTGATCCAGAAAGAACAAAAGCCATACTTACCCTTCCCCTCCCTAAACACAAGAAAGGGCTTCAAAGTTTCCTTGGTAGGATAAATTTTGTAAGAAGGTTTATTCCTAATCTTGCCATCATGGTGAAACCCCTCATAGCCATGCTTAAGAAAGATATGGTCTTCTCATGGACCAAGGAGGGGAAGGAGAGTTTTGAAGAAATTAAGGCATCCATAGCCTCAGCCCCCACTCTCATGAACCCAAATTTTGAGAAATATTTCATCCTCTACACTTTAGGTGGTGAGTCAAGTGTTTCTGTTATCTTGACTCAAACAAATGACAAGAATGAGGAGCAGCCCATAGCCTTCTTTAGTGAAGGACTCAAGGAATATGAAGATAAGTATAGCTTTGTTGAGAAGCAAGCCCTTGCAGTCATTAGAGCCTTGAAGAAATTTAGACACCTCTTATCCCATAATAGGATCCATTTGTTGGTACCCCATGCAAGTGTAAAAGACTTCCTATTAAGCAAGGATATCAGTGAAAAGAGAGCTGGATGGATCACTAGGGTAATGGAATATGATGTTGATATTCAAATTACCAAGTTGGTAAGAGGGAGAGGATTATGCAAGGAAATGTTATCAGGTCAGGATTCAGATGAAGGGACTGCTATGGTAATTATAGAGCAGCAGGAGGAAAGAAATGTTAATGTCCCAAGGAGCTGGATGGATGACATGAGGAACTTTTTATCTGGGAATGGATACCCTCAGGGATTTGATAGAGCTAAAAGAAGATAATATAGACTGCTGTCCATTCCCTATGTTGTGATTGATAATATCCTATTCAAGAGGGATTTTAATGGGACCCTGTTAAGATGTATTGAAGAGGATCAGGTTGAGAGGATGATTAAAGAACTTCGTGATGGCCCTGATGGTGGCCACTTCTCTACAAGAACAACCACCATGAAGATCATGAGGGCTGGATATTACTGGCCATCTCTGTTCCATGATTGTTATAGGTATGTGAGAAAATGTGAGAGATGTGCTTTTTTCTCAGGCAAACAAAGACTTGCAGCTCTTCCTCTTCACCCCATTTAGGTGGATCAGCCCTTCACCCAGTGGGGGTTGGATTTTATAGGCCCCATTAATCCTCCATCTAGTGCAGGTCATAAATGGATCTTGGCTGCTACCGATTATTTCACTAGGTGGACAGAGGCAGTTGCCTTGAAGGATGCTACAGAGCCATCAGTTGTTGAATTCCTTGATGGAATTGTATTTAGGTTTGGAGCTCCTTCTACTATCATCTCAGATAATGCCAAATCTTTTGTTGGAACCCAGATTTGTGCATGGGCAATGAGTCACAATATCTATTTGAGCACCTCATCAAATTACTACCCGCAGGGCAATGGTTTAGTTGAATCTTCCAACAAAAATCTGATCAGAATCATAAGGAGAACGATAGAAGACAATCAGAGGGTCTGGCATAAAAAATTAAGGACTGCTCTATGGGCTGATAGGATAACACCCAAGAGATCTATTGGGAATTCACCTTTTGTGCTGGTATATGGTAGGGAGGTCAGACTCCCAATCTCGTTGGAATTCCCATCCTTGGAGTTGGCTCATCAGCTAGAATTGGTTGAAAATAGTCCCATGTCAGTGAGAATGGTAGAGTTGATTGAACTGGAAGAAAAGAGAAACAAAGCTATGCAAACCCTGGAGATACACCAACAGTAGATGAAGAAGAGTTTTGATAAGAATGAAAGGGCCAGAATCTTCAGAGAAGGAGATTTAGTTCTCAAGTGGGACTCAGACAGAGCAAAACCAGGAAGGCACTCCAAATTTGATCCACTATGGAGTGGCCCTTATCTGATCTCCGGTTGCAAATAGGCCAATGCGTTCCAGCTAAATAGGCCAAATGGTGAAATTCTGCCCATTCCAGTCAATGGGATCCATCTGAAGCCCTGTCTCTGAAAAAGTTGTGAATCCATGTACATAGTTAGTTTAGTTGCTTCCTGTTGTTCTTGTTTTACAATAAGTGTGCGTGCACATGGCTCACTTCTTGAGTCGCCAGTTCCTGAAGTTTTGACAAGTCTCAGGTTGCTGAGGGTGTCCTATTTTTTGTTTTCAAGTCGCAAAGACAAAGCCAGAGTTCAAGGGTTCTTTAATGTTTTGATTTCCTCATTTAGGGTTAGGGTTTTGTGCAGCTCTCGGTTCTGTAACTTCTGGGCTCTCTTTTCTAACTCCATGGCCCAATGGATCATTCTTAGGCACTGGTCATGCATTGAGCAGGCTCATGCCCCCTGCGAGTTGCCAAAAGTGTTACCTCTAGTTTTACTGCCAAGGATTTAGATTCAAACACACGGCTTATTCAATGGTTAGTCTCAGAGTTAGTATTTTAATGCTACGACCCGCGAGTTTTCTGGCCAACAGATCTAAGCGATATCGACGGTTGGCGCCATCATGCTATAAAGAAAATGCACGATATTTATGATTGCGCGATGATGCCCTGACGACACGTTGCAGGGGTGGGTCTGACGTTCTGCGGGTAGGAAAAGGTTCTTAACGCCCTTGGCGCTATGTCGCTATCGCAAATCGGCCAGAAAATCTCCATAGCGACATAGCGCCCGACGAAAATAGTCACGACAAAAATTTTTGACGACCGACAGAATCAGATGTTACGGTGATGAATCAGGAGAAACCATGTGTGCCAGGTCAGAGTTCCTGGCGGCACGGATAACACAGTCGGGGCTTACATTCGCCACCGTCAGATCAGCTCAGATCAATAGTAAGAGCCATCGCGCTATGGAGGAGTTGCACGAGGGTTATGACAGTGACATCGCGCCCTGGTGATGCGTGTCAGGTGGGGTCATGTCTCAAGCGATGCCAGGTGTATCGACATGGAGGGCGAAAGCACGAGGTACGACGAGTCCTCATGATCATCAGATTTGGTCGCATCAACGGATGGCACCATCTCGCTAAGGCGAAGATGTGCAGATTTTATCATAGCGACATGGCGACAATCCACCACGTGTATCGACAAGACTAGGTCTCACCAAGTCTCACCAAGTGTCATTCAAGGTGTGGTGCAGTTACAAATATGGCAATGAGTGGGATGGGTCCGGTCGCAGGTCGCAGAGTACGGCAGGTCAGAGGTTTCGTGGCGGCGGGTAGACAAGTTCATGGCCCAAAGGTTTCAAAAACATGACGAGGCGCTATGGCACCAATGGAAAACCCATGCATTTTCTGATGGTGACATAGTGCCCAAGCAGAAGGTTCACCATGGCAAGAAATGATCAGACAGATGGGTCCCAACGGGTACTGTGCAAGCTCAGTCGGCATGGAAAATATGTTGGGGACACACGTAAATCTTAGGGCATGCTGTCAGTGGGTGCTATGGCGCTATGGGAATTTGGCCTCGATTTTTGCATAGCGACATGGCACCTAGCTGACATGTGGTCGCTCTACGGATCAGGTCTCGGGTTGCCAGCTAGTCTTCATCGAACCAAATAAGGAGGTGCCATGTGTATGAATCAGCGCATAGCATACAGCGAGCTCGAGAATTCAATAGAGAAGGTGGGTCGTGGGAGGTCAAGTTTTGTGACCGTCGGATTGGAAATGGATCGACGGCAGGCGTCATCTCGCCATAGCGAAGCTGTAGGGTTTTTCGCATAGCGACTTGGCACCCTTTTGCCATGTGTCAGTGGGGTCAAGTCTCACCAAAATGCAGACATGAGGTGGCACCAGATCTCAGCACGAATAGCGAGTCTTCATGATTGCCAGATCCGTAGGGATCTACGACTGGCGTTGTCTCGCTATCGAGACTTACCTGGGAATTAACGTCGGCGACATAGCGCCTGTGCGCCACGTGTCCTAGCAGAACCATGTTTCATATAGCTGGCACAGTAAGGATTAAGCAATCATTGAACCAATGGGGAAGTGCAACATGTGCCACGGGCCCAGTGATTTACAAGAGAAGAGGCTGCAGAATGACGAGTCTCCATGATTGTCGGATCGAGGCCGATCGACGGTAGGCACCATCGCGCTATGGCAAAGATGTGCGAGGGTTATGTTGGTGACACAGTGCCTTGTCGAAACATGTCCTATCGGCATAGTCTAGGATGGCGGTTGGCGGTTAGTGTAACCGTCACAGTCATGATAGTATTCAAAGTGGTGCAGTTAGTCCAATGAAGGGTGGTTAACCATGGGAGGACCTCCAAGTGGAAAAATAAAGAAATGAGATTGGCCCGTGCGGCCTAGTTGATGCATAAGGAGCCCAGTTGATCTTTTGACTTCGACGAATTCATGAACCAGGAGGCGAGGATAATCGATTTTGTCGTGCGATCTGATCTCCATGATCAATCTCGACCTACCAGAGTAAATGTAAAACACAAGATGACACTCCACCCACCCGTTGATCCATCTACTAGGTTGGAGTGCAGTTATGGCGCCGTTTTCAGTCTTCTCAGGATATTATTGGCGAAAGAGATCAAATTTTTTGGAGATTTTTTCCATGATTGTCTCCCATGGAACTCAATGGCAGGTAGTTGCAGGGTGATTATAGCAAAAAAGATCTCAGTTACGCCTGAACTATAAAGGCAGATTTTGTACATTTTGTAAGGGTCGACTCTTCCTAATTTTCTCTGCTGCTGCTTGTAGACTTACGGTGTAAAATCCCTTTGTCTTTGAGCTAGATAAACATCATGTATCATCTCTTTCATCCATCAACGTGTATGTGTATCGTTTTTCCCCTCGTTTATGCATTGTTGAGATCAGTGGTCTGCATACTGTATCTATCTTTGGCTTATTGAATAATATACAAGTGAAATCTTCTGTTCCTGGTGTTATTCAATTGGTCTCCTGATCTGTATGTGGCTGTTGGTCGATATAAGTCTGAATGAATGTATGACCTTGAATGTTACCCTAGTTCCATAGTGCATATATGGGCAGAAATGAGTCTGAACACTCTGTTTTGGTGCATCACCGCCTTAGATTAGACTAGGTAGATTTTCTTTAATGCTCTCTTTCTCCCTTTCCCTTCTGAGAATAGATAGGTGCGCCCTAATAGTAAGAGGAAGCCGGCCTTCTCCGGAGACTCAACCTCGCAGTTCAAGTCCCACAGCTTGGAGGTTGTTTCCATGTTTCACTAGGTTGTCCTCGCGCATAGGCCTTGGAAAAGGGTGCAAACCTAAGTGACAACAGCAGCCTCACTTCTACAATCTTTACTCCCTCTGAATGTGGAGATTTTTTACTCCATTTCCAATCAAATAATTGAATCCACCCCCAAATGGATGATAATGTGTTCCTCCCATGGTAGAGCCTTAATGCTCTATTTTGTTATAAATTGTGTTTCTTCAGAAGTGACATTTCAAATTCCCAATAGAGTGTCTAATATAATCAAATTAAAAAAGGGTAGATGGGCATGGGTAGGTGTCTTTACACAACCAAACACCTTTAATGAAGAGTGGCTCATACACTCTAATGGAGGAGAGTGCAGAGAAGAGGATGAACTGGAGAAAGGTGTAGCTGTGATGGGGGAAGAGGGAATGCTATAGGAGGTATTTCATAGGTTATGGCCATTTTTTATTCAAAGTTAATAAGCTACCCATCAAATTTACAGCATGGAAGCAATGTTATTGCATGGCTTCCTAGTGCATTGTAATATAATGTTTTTTATTCAGAAAAGCAATAATTAATGAATGTTGATCTGAAGTACAATCACAACTCTACATACTAATAATAGAACAATATCAATATAATGCTAGTAATGACTACTTGGAAATTCTATTGTCATTTGCATCTTTATGCATTCAAATTGTAAAACATCTTTATTTTCATCAATTTTATGAATTAAATTAAATTTTGCATGAATTTTAGTCTATATATATATATATATATATATATATATATATACACTGGATAGAACAATGGAGAGAAATTAGATGTTGAAGTATAAAAAAGTATAGATTCATTCACATGTATCTTTGAATAATACATTTTCGTACATAATTTTAACAAAAAAATGTCATTTTTTGAGGGAATTAAATTATTTAAAATAGTGAGCATCCAATTTGAATCATTCAAAGTTATATCAACATTTTTGTATTGATGATTGTGTTGGTCTGGTTTCCAACATGGTAAAAACCTGTTAAATTTTGTTGTGAAGATCCAGGTATCCTATATGTGATTAGAGTTTGTTCTTCTCTTGAATAATCTGTGCCTTAGAAAATCCCTAATTGTTATGCCCTAATATCAGTTATTCCCTAGGTTCCTTTTGAAATTTTTAAAATTGATGACACTTCTGAATTTTGAGGCAGGAGATTTGGAAAAGCCCTAATACCTTTCAAAATAGCTTGTTATAAGATTCTTTCTACAATCTTTTTGAATTCATTCACAAAACTACCACTTTGTCCTAGATTGTAACTCATTTCTTAAAGTAAGGTCATGTTTTGGTTAGCCCACATCTTGTTTTCCTTATTTCAAAACCTAGTTTGGTGAGTTGTTTTTGTAACCATTGATCTTTTCTTTGATCAATGGATGTTGCTTTCTTGCAAACTAAAAGTGTTCACTATTTAAGAAATGTGAAAATGCAATAGACTACCACGTGCTCCTGTGGGTCCTCAAAGCATAGAATAAGGTATATCTTCCCTAACCATTGATCAAAGGGAAAATTTATGGTTGTTGTATTGAAGCAAGTTGATGATGCAAGTAGTTTAAAATGTGCGACATTGTGACAAAGTGACAAGTGTCCCTGTGGGCCCTTCTTGCATTCAAATAGTATAAAAATGAGCATCTACCCAACTGTGGTTTCATACATAGATCAATGATCGTCATAATTTAACAAAACCAAAGAACTCAAGTTTTAACCAAAGTGAGGTTGCCACATGTTGACACATGGAATTTATGGGACCAAACTGAGTTGTGTGCCTCAAAAGAATGTTGTTAGCATAGTTTTCTAGGTGGTGTGTTGTGATTTTCCATATGTGATGACTATAACAAAAGACATTGATCTCTCAAAGTTGTTTGATCTTTATTTGATCTATGGCTGTCCCATTCTCACAATATAAAGTTGTTTAAAGTTTAACCAAAGGGAGAATGTGAGAACCCACCACATATCCATGTGGGCAAAATTGTGCATACAACTGCAGGTAGAGATCTAAACCATCCGTCCAATGAAGATTAATAAACATCACATTCTCTCAAGATGAAGATGTGTGATTTTATCTAAAGTGAGAATGCAAGGAGGTGACATGTGTCTCAGTGGGCCCCAGTTTTAAAAGAATTATAGCTACAAGTTAGATCTTGCATGATGATAGGATGCAAAAGGATCGATGGTGGTCATATTCTTGCATAATAAAAGTGCTCAATTTTTAGCCAAAGCAAGAATATGAGGTCTTGACACGTGTCTAACTTGCCAAAAAGTAATGTAGTCATTAAATTTAAAACAAGACCATCCGATCATGCCCAAATCAATGGCTAATTTAAATTTTTTTGGTGTAATATACACAATTTTATTGTTGGGGCATTAATGGTGAATGAAAGAAAATTCATGCGAAGGAAATCTACATAAAATATGCAATTCAAATCATAACTAGTTACAAAGTGAAAGAGATTTGAAGAGTAGAGAACCAAAGCTCAAAGTTTGATTTTCTCGTATAATGGATTATTGTGAACATAGTGTTTTATGGAAGAAGTAAATTTGTGGGTAAGTTCTTAAAGCCTCTAATTATCTGAAAAATTTTAGTCTCAATTTTATCAGATTGACAAGCTACCTCCATGAAGGGCTTTCTCTAGAAAGGTAGAGTACCAACATAGGAAAAAGAGATAGTTCCGAAAAACCCTAGATTGCTTGTTAGTGAGGGTTTTTATGACTTGAAGAAAATTGGTTGAGAGATGCTGAGACATCTTCTGGTGGTTTGGAGTTATTCAAAAAATGCTTCTTAGAGAGGAAACATGATACTCCATTAAGTAATGTATGGCAATTTGATATAGGGTAGTTACTTGTTCTTGATGTTTTCTTCGACAACAACTTGTTGACAATAACAACAAAGAGATATGATCCTATGTTGAGGATTATGAAGAATCATTTGGGGGAAATCATTTTTAGGGTCACACCTAAAGTGATGAGGGAGATCTTCATGTTAAACTATAACCATGCATTACATGAGAAAATCAACCTAGAAGATTTCCAAGACCGATATGATGCTCAAAGGGTATGCCTCTAGAGAGGGCCATTGCAAGAACATTTTGTAAATATAGGGCATCTACCATTAGTGACAACACATACCTGGAGCCATTATTAAATAAATACTTTAATCCTAGGGCATGGACACTTACATCTCCCTCTAGATAATTTTTGGTATGGATGAACAAGATCACATCTAGGGATCCCTAGTTTTCATTTTTGCTTAGACATTGCAGTATGGTATGTGCTCTATTTTCAATTTTGTATCATATCTTGCAAAAGAAATCCATAATGGTTTGATTGGCATCAATAAGGCCAAGGTTGAAAAGTCCTTCTATTAGTATTCACTATTGATGTAAATGTGTTTGTTCAAAGGGGTTTCTTCTTTCTCAAAGAGATGAATTTAGAATTGGAAAAGGATGGGGAGAAGCTATCGGTTCAGCTATGGAGTGTTGACATGACATGGGAGCTTGCAAATGTTAGTTTTGTTTGATTTGATAGATAGTTTTCTTAAAATTTGAGGATTTTGTTGATAGGAGACAACCCTAGAATACCTCAGCCCTTACTAGAGCTGATTGGGCCTAAGAATCATGCCAACAATCTGAAAGTAAGCCATAATTGGGGGGATATCGTCCCTTTTTATGTATCTACTATGTTTAGAATAAATGGTTTATAAGGGAAACCTTATGGTGTTCCCTATCAAGTGCCTCTAAATGTTGGGATTGTAGAATTTCTCTAGAAAATAGGAGGACTACAAGAAAAAGAGCTAGTGGGCAAGTCCAGAGGCACAATTTTTCTGAATTTCATTGTCATCCACAATTTTGTAGTCATCAAGGATGGAGACATCTAGGTAAGTTTCTAGATAAATACTAAATGACTCAGTATCATCCATATTTTATTGACCATGAAGGTTTTTATGATATTTTTAAGAATAGAACCAAAGCTAAATCTTATGAGCATTTTGTTTACTTTCCTTAGGATATAATAAGAAATGAGTTTTCTTTACAAGAACAAGAAGTAAAGAAGGAGAAATAGAAAGTATATAGTAAGGTTCTAGAGTTTATTATGCATTAGAGAAAAATATATGATCCCCTTGCTGATATTAAATATTGGGGAGATAAAATTAATAATTTTTTGGCAAATTTTGTTGGGTTCATGCAAACCCTAAATGAGAGAAAGGCAAATTTGATACAAGCTTACCCAAACCAGGCTATAGATATTGAGAAAAGGCTAGCAAACATGGAAATAATAAGCCTAAGGAAATACACCTTGCAAAGGAAGACATGATATGTTGTGGCTAGGAATGTAAATATATAGCCAGTTCTTCTACGTAAAAGTTAACTTTCTAAAAACCCTCCCTCAACACCAACTACTAAAAGGTAGAAACTAGAACAAGTTTCTTCATCTAGAGCTAAGGAGTACGCCCCTTTACAGACTCCCATCCATATGGATAATGAAGATTCCTTAAAGGAAAACCTAAAAAAAATGGGAGGTCAAGGTGATATGGTGATAACTACATCAAAGGTGGAGGAGGGAGCACCTGAGGAGCTTTCAATGCCACTTCTAGCCCTCACTATAGAAGACTTCAAAGGGAAGGACATTGATCGTATTATGCGGTAGGAAATAAAGAAATTTTTGGATGATGAAATTTTTGTAATGTCTAGGGCCTTTATCTAATTTTGGTGGAGGAATAGCATTGGAATTTTTGAGGCAAAAAATAAGAAAATAAAAGAAAAGAAACCTACTAGGAAGGACTCTAACATAGAGGAGGAAGTTAAGGTGAGCCTAATGAAAGAATTCAATCAAATAACTATTATCGTGGGAAGATGGTTCCTAAAATATTTGGGAGTAATGATACTGCTAGAGTGGGACATTACCAATGCAATGATTTTTGATGTAGTGAGGAAGGAAATGTAAACCAAATTCAAAACTGAAGAAGTAATAGAAGTCCGTAAAGGGGTAAAGTATAGTGACAATCACAAGGCCTTACTCATGTGGTCTATTTAGAAAATAGAAAAGGCCAAGTTCCAAGAGGTCACTAATGGTTAAACATATAGGGAGCCTCATAGTATATAGGGTGGAAGAAGTGGATAGTGAGAAAGTAGCTCAAATGAACAAGGAAGTAGTAGATTTTGGTGTAGCAGTGGCTGCTAAGGATAAGAACAAGTTCCTTGAACTCAATGAAAATTTTGAAAAGTTTCTTAACGCATATTATAAAAGGGGTAGAAGAATAAGTGAGATGGATAAAATCACCTCAAACTTTGAAAAGTAGTAGAGCAAAAGGAAAGTAGGATAAGAATCAAGCTAGCTTTTGATTGCTTCTTCCTCAGCTCTTGTACCATCCACTGGACCCATAGTTGAAATTCCTAACATGCCTCAACATCAAGGGAGTGCTACTATAGAGAAAATAGCTAAAGAGAAAAAGACAAAATTATGGGAACTATATATAGAGTTGAGGACCCAGCATGAGGATAGGATAAGGGACTCAATTTTGTTCCTAGTAGATAGAGTCAATTGGCCTATTTTTCATTTGGAGATGTCAAGATTGGCAGATATGTGGAAAGATCTAAATAATAATGAAGTCACCTTAAGACAAGTTTTGAATAAGTGGATTAGTAGAGATGATGCCAACATTTCTCTGTGTTGTTTTTTCGTTGACAATTATAATGATTAGGTTGAGAAAACTTTTGATAAAGAAAATGATTTATTAATTTTTTAACATAACAGAGACATGTTGTAGAAAAAATTGAAATTATATTTTTCTAAATATTTCAATAAAAGTTTCCATCTCTTTTTGCATATTCTAGGCGTAAAAGCACAAACCTATGTCACGTTTTATAAAGGAAAAGTGATATTCGAATTTAAACTCTTCAACTTTAATGACATAAAATTGGCATTTGTGTTTAGAATTTAAAGATGATGTAAACTAATGAAATGTGTAAAATTGGATGAAGTTTATGTCTGTAATTTTTTTTAAAATTGAATGAAAATTTTATTTATTTTTTAATTTTTTTAAAATGTTGAAAATATAGAGTTTTTTCCTTATCAAACAAATATGTGCAAATATTCATATTTTAGTTTGATTATGGAATATGTTAGAGTTGACATGTATACCTAGTGCACCAAAAAAGAAAAATTGATATTCAGCTAATATTTTTCAAATTATAATTGGTCAGAGTCAAAGTTATAAAAAATTGATAGTTTTTTCTCCTGTCAAACATTTTTCATGAAATCTACATATTTTTTAAAACAAATTATGTATTCTTGAAGAAGACTCTCTCCTCTAGTGCAGCATTAGAAATAATACTATTTTTTCCCTATTTTTTAATAGAAATTTTCCTGAATCTTAAAATACCTACTTGTAATATTTTCAATTATAACATATTATCCATAATCAAAATTTTAAAAAATATATATGATCATAGTCTTGGCTCTGAGACCTAAAAAAGTATATTCTTAATTTTAAGAAAATTTAGTAGGTCAAATTGGCCTTCAAAGTGAGATGTTTATAGAAATTCTTATATTTTCTCATGTGGTTACCACCTAGGATGCCACATAGACAATTACGGCCAAAACACTTTCAACCGTAACCCTTTCAGCCAAAACCTCTGTTGTCCCATGAAACTGCTAGCAATTAATTTGGTTGTTTCATTTAAAATAAGATTTGTTTTTTTTTTTTTTTATAATAAAAATAGAAAACAATGAAAAATAGAAGAGCATTTTTGGAAGACATCAATTTTTGAAGCCATTTTTAGCAACTATTTTGTACATTTAACTAGAATTGCAAAGGATCGAATATTTTTAAGGATTTTTTTCTAGTCTGCTTATTTTTATTTTTATGTATTCTATATTAAAGCATTAGCTAGTATTTAGTGAAATCTAAATTAATTTTTTTGTTTCTATAGATTCAAGTATTCAATGAGCAATAAAAGGAAAAGATCAAGGAAACATGATAGAATACAAGATGACCAACCTACTAAAATTCCTGAATAGGATGAGATTCATGAAGAGAATGAAAGTAATGAAGAGGAAGAAACTGGCAGTTCTATTGATAGAAACAAATTGGAAGGCATAACAAATTTGATGGATTTGGATGAGGAACTACTTTTTAACCAAATTCCATCTAAAGATATGATACATGATAACATTATTAGAAAGCATTGTTAGAACATGTGGGATGAATATTTTAATGATAAAAATATATTTGGATAGGAACAATTATTTGTCAAATTATTTAGGAGAAAAGATATGAGACCTGTTTTGGAGTTGTTGGGTATTGAAAATAGGAAAAACCATGCACATAATATTAACAAAACAATGGTTGAAAATTTGCAAAATGCTTATAACAAAATTGACAACACAACTCAAGGAGGTGATTTGAGTAGTGCACGTAGAGCATTGATGACTACTATATCTAGTAGAAAATTGACACATAGAAAATATGTACATGAAATTTTTGATGTACTACATATATCTAGAAGAACTTTTTGGAGATATATCAAGAGGATAATTATGATAGATTGTAATATTAAGAATAATCAGGTGAATATTTGTAGAGTTTCTCGAAAAGATAGAATTTATGAAGATGTAAAAAGACAAGTTATTAAATTTTGGACCACACATTCTCATGTTTCTTCCAACAGACATGATACTATACAAATTAAAAATCAAGAGACAAGGGCCAAAATTGAACATCCAAAAAATTTCATAGATATAACTAAAAGTGAATTATTTCAAACATTCAAGCAAGAATTTTCAAATGTCAAAATATATCAGAGAATGAGAGTTTTCATCCTTCCTTTGTACACATAAATAAGATGCATGAAACTTATTGTTGTCAAAATCATGTTGAATTTGGTCTACATTTGCAATCATATAAAAAAGTTATGGCAATACTTGATCTTAATTTGGTCATCCCCAGCAGAACAACACAATTTGTGAAGTCCATATTATGTGATAAATCATAAGATTTAGATCAGTTCAAAGTGCAATGCATCAAAATCCAGTGTGAAGATTGTGGAGATTTATGCAAATTTTATGAAATGCAAATTGAGAATATTAATGAATTGACACTAGTTTAATGGATGAGATATGAATATGAGACATACCAAAATAAGACAGGAGATGAATCCAAAAAAATTGTATTGAAGGAGAGTGAATTGCATTATGATGAGTTTATGACCAAGTTCCATCCATTGATATACCCACATATCCACCATTTTCATGGTGTACAATGGCAAGCTAAATAGTTTTGTGATTCCAAAAATTGTTTTCCACCTAGTTGTATACTTTCAATTGTATATTACTCTAAGAATTATACATTTACACCTCAAACAAAGCTTCAAGGGCAATATTATCATTCTAAACAAGTTGCAATATTTGTGCAAGTGACCTATAGACATGCACAATTTGAGGTGGATGAGATAGAAAGGTTGGATGAAAATGAATGCATCATCATCAAAGAGGTTCATTTCTATATTAGTGATGATAGGGTTCATGATAGGAGTTATGTGGATCATTATTTTGCAATGTTCTCTGAAGATCTTAGAAATCGTGGAATAAATGTTTTAGAGTGCTGAATTTGGTCTAATGGACGTGTAGGTTAGTATACATGAACTTACACATTTATTTAACTTTATTTTAATTTATATTTATTTGTACATGTACATAGATAATTGTTTCTACTTATCATTTTTCATGTTCATAAGACAATTCAAATCTGCAAAAACATTTAATTGGTTAGCAATGCAACATGCTAGAACCAATGTTAGGTTTTTATAGAATTTCTTTGAAAGTGGATATAGAAAAGGGGAGCATGATGGAGCAAGAGCATGTATAAAGTGTGTGCTTTGACAACATGAACTTGAAGGTAAATATGCATTTAATGTGCATGTTAATACTAGTAGCATATATTTTAAATTATATATATGCATGTTGTATGTACATATAGGGTATAGGATAGAGAGTGCAAATCAAATTGTTGAATGGTACAAAGTTCATTTTGCTACTCGAGATATTGAATACAATAAGAGTTACTTTTGGGAAGTGAAAGGTTGTAATGTCCCCATTTTGGAGGACTTAATTATTTATAAAATTATCAATTAAAAATATATTACAAGGTAACTTTATATTTAATTAATTTAATAAAGTGATATATTTTATAAATTTATTAAATAAAATAATTTTTTGGAGGTTGCTAGAAGAAGCAGAGAAAAAATTAAAAAGGAGGTCGAGCTATCGAGGAAAAAACAATAAATAGGCATTGAGGGCTCATTACCTATCATCGAGATTAATTATTGATATTTGCTGATGTGCGTTGCAGAGCCTAGGGTTTCTACAAGTAGTCACAACTGGCCATTAAGAATGAAAAATCTCAATTGGTATGAAATTTTGAGGGTGTGAAAGATCACTTGAATTATTGCAGCTATGGGAAGGATATTTCAGTCCTTTCACTTGTGTTTAATTGCTAGTTTGGAGTTTCAATCAGAGTAGCACTTTCGTCATATCATCTTCAGCATTCAGTCTCTAGCATTTGATCAATCCAAGTTCTTCATTTCAATTTGTAGTTGTAACAAGTCTCAGTTGAATTTAGCCAATTAGGGTTTGTCTATAATGTGCCATGTTGTAATGTTTCGGTGCCGAAAATTGCATATTGTATGTAAAAACACTTGGTTACCATTGCATGAATACATTGGCACTATTTTTACATCATTTATTTAAGTAGAAAGTTTTCTTTTATTCAGCAATATACTTTCAACAGTGTATTAAATTTAGGGTTTTTTTAGTGGCCTATTGGTAAGGGTCATTGCAATGGTATTAGAGTAGTTTCCTGCTAGCCCGATAAAGTTTATGCAGCCAATTTAGTTTAGAAAAGTAAAAAAACCAAAAGGGCTCTATTTACATAGGGAACTAGCATAACTAAGAATATGGCTAAGAGACATTCTCAAAGCCCACCCAGAATTATGCGAGATGATGAGACTTTATATCATCAAGAGAGGCTTCCACAGTTAATAGAGGCAAGTACATAGGCAATGATGGTTATGATGCAACATTTTACTGGGGAAAATAGGAGAAATAATCATAATAATGACCAGGATGACAGAAGCATAGCAGGATCACAACATATGACACAATCTGGAATAGCTGACAAACCCACACGTCCTACATTCAGGGAAGAAACTCTAGCATGCACACTTGATGCTATGGTAACAGATATTGTGGATGAACTCTAAAAAGAAAGGAATGAGTGGGATTCATTACCAACATATGTACAGGATGGATGGACATTTGACAAGTATCTGAACTACAGAGCTGCTAGGTAGAAGTAGGCAGATAAACACAGTGAGTTGCAACAGGTCACCAATAAGTTGGTATTACCCACATTTGATGGCAATGGAAAAATGACTTCTTGTGCTTGGATTCATAAGGTGGATAATTTCTTATCTCTGAAGACTATGACAGAATTCAAACCACTCAAGTATGCCACTTTACACTTAGAGGGGGCAACACATGATTGGTGGACACATGGCATGATCACATTGCAACACAATTAGATAACCACTTATCAGGAGTTCATGGATAGATTGATAGAAAGGTTTGATAAAAAAAATCTTGAAGTTTATTTCCAGGAGTTAGCCCAATTGAGATAGTTAGGAGGCTTAGAACAATTTATCAATGACTTTCGAAAGCTTGTACTGATGGTGCTTGACATTTTAGAAAAGAGGCTAGTCATTCTATTCACAGCGGGATTAATTGAACCACTCAAGGGGTGGCTAAAGGCCTTTGATCCTCCTACATTATAGAAAGACATGAAGAAAGCCTGCAGTATGGAACTTGCAGCTCTAGCAAACCAGTTTAGTTCAAAGGGTTCTTCATTATTTAGAGATAAGAAAGGGGAATTCAACAAGGGTAAAGAGAAGGTTAGTGACTCAAAAGGCAAGTCAGCTACACCTTTTGATAAGGAAACACTTAATGACCTACATAGGAAGAAGCTATGCTTCTTTTGCAATGGCCTTATGAGTTTGGTCATGATTGTCCTATGAGGACTAAGGGGAAGGCTAATCGGGCGATGTGGGCTTATTACAAGGGTTCGGATTTAGACAACTCAAAACACCATGATGAGGATCCTATTGAGGTAGAGGGTGAACAAGAGGTAGATAGTGCTGAGAAAAAAGAGGCTCTAGAGCTACTTTTATAGGAGGCACATCTGTAGAGTATTCAAAGAGAGGGATCTTTTAGACTCTGGGGAGTCTTGGCAGGATATAAGGTTATTACTCTATTGGATATAGGTGCCACACATAATTTCATTGATGCACGATTTTTGGAGAAGCATGGACTCATTACTAAGGAGTTCAAAGGATTGAGAGTCAAGGTAGTTGATGGATATTCTCTTCACTATGATAGGATGGTGTGAGATCTACCTTTGCACCTAAACAACTATGAGTTCAAGGTGGACTATCGTGTGGTCAACATGGGTGACATGGACATAGTACTTGGGATGTAGTGGCTACATTCTTTGAAGGAGGTTACCCTAAGACTAGAGGATATGGAGATATGATTTGAGGTGGATGGCAAGACTCATGTGTTGAAGGCTGTCCATAATGGTGATGTCAAGACTATCTAATTTAGGTGGTTTGAGAGATTAGCCGGGCATAAAAATATAGAGTGGGTGGCAATATATGCTTTGATGCCTACCCAAGAGGAGCAACATAAGACTAAATATCATCCATTAATTCAGAAATTGAGAATAAGTATGAGAAGGTATTCAGTGAGATTCCACTAGGCAGGCCACCAGACAGAGGCATTGAGCACATTATCAAGCTGGAGGAAGGTGCTAAGCTTGTCATGATCACACCATACCAACACCCAAAAATGACTCAAAGATGAGATCAAGAGGACCATCAATGGGTTGCTAGCAATGGGACACATCGGACCAAGTAAGTCACCTTTTGCATCTTCTATTATTTTGGTGAAAAAGAAGGATGGTACTCTATGAATGTGTATTGATTATAGGGTGTTGAATAAGAGAACTATAAAGGACATGTATCCCATCTCACGCATCAATGAGTTGATAGAAGAATTGCATGGGGCTTGTTATTTCACAAAAATTGATTTGAGATTAGGCTATCAGTAGATTAGAGTTCAAGAGCAAGATATTGAGAAAACTGCTTTTAGATGTCATTGTGGGCACTTCGAGTTTGTAGTCATGCCTTTTGGTTTGACTAATGCACTTGCCACTTTTTAGTCCACTATGAATAAGGTCTTCCACCATTAGTTAAGGAAATTTGTGCTAGTGTTCTTTGATGATATTTTGATCTATAGCAGGACATGGCAGGAACATTTAGAGCACTTGGAGACAGTCTTGAGTATTTTATAGAGAGAGTCCTTATATGCCAAGGAGTCCAAATGTGATTTTTGGATGATAGAGCTGTTGTATCTTGGACACATCATTACTGTAGAAGGAGTGTGAATGGATCCTGAAAAGAACCGTGCTATTGTTGATTGGCCACCACTAGAGAACCTTACACAATGAAGGGGGTTCCTTGGTCTATGTGGATTCTATTACAAGTTTGTTAGTGGCTACTCATGACATGCAACATCCATGAAAGATTTGCTAAAGAAAGGGGCATTTGTGTGGACTCAGGAGGCACAAGACTATTTTATGCAGTTCAAGGAAATAATGATTACATGCCCAGTATTAGCATTGCCTTATTTCACAAAGCCATTTGAGGTTCAATGTGATGCTTCTAGAGAGGGAGTTGGCACTATACTCATGGAGGAAAAGCATCCTATAGCTTATGAGAGTAGGAAACTTAGAAGGCCTGAGAGATCATTCAGCATATATGATAAGGAGATTTTGGCCATCATGCATGCCTTGGTCAAATTCAGACAATATCTTGTGGGTAGAAAATTTTATATTAAAACTGATCATAATAGTTTGAGGCACTTTTTGAGATAGCGAGACCTGAATGATCATCGATAGAAGTGGGTGAGTAAGTTACAGGCCTATGATTTTGATATCACATATGTTAAGGGGACACAGAATATTGTTGCAGATGCTTTATCCCATAGGCCACACCTCACTTCTATGATTCAGATATTAGAGGATTGACGACACTTGATTATAGCAGAATATGCCAGAGACACATGGGCCTCTGATATAGTGGAGGGAATAATGATCAATGCCAGGTACACTCTCATAGATGATTTTATCATTTACAAGAATAGGATACACTTAGTCCTAGGATTGAAAGTGAAGCAGTTGATTTTGAGAGCATTCCATAATTCACCTATAATAGGCCATCCTAGGTATTTCAAGACTTACAAGTTAGTATGGGAGCGGTTCACTTGGAAGGGACTTAAGGCTAATGTTTTGTAGTATGTGCCTGAATGTCATGTTTTCTAGTAGAAAAAACAAGAGCATACTTATCCAGTAGGGCTCCTAGAGCCACTTCTTATTCTTGACAGGAAGTGAGAGTGCATCTCTATGGATTTTATCACGGGCTTGCCCAGGGCCCAGGGGCATGATTGTATCTATGTGGTGGTGGATAGGCTAACAAAATATGCTCACTTCTTCCCTATCGCTAATACATACTCAACAACTTAGGTGGCAGACGTCTTCTTTAGGGAGAGTTTCAGATTACATGGTTTGCCTCAGAGCATTGTGAGTGACAGTGACAACCACTTCATGAGTCACTTTTGGCAGGAGGTATTTCAGTTGTGTGGCACTGAGCTTACACCTAGCACCAGTTATCACCCATAGACTGATGGCCAAATGAAGATTGTAAACAAATAGGTAGAAGGGTATTTGAGGAATTATGTGGCAGATCAATAGCGAGTTTGGGTTAGATGGAATTATCTCTGTGAGTATTGTTACAATACTACATACCATATGACTATACAAATGACACCCTTCCTGGCACTTTATAGTTATGAGGCACCTAGTTTCTTAGATTTTTTGTTGGGAGATAGTCGGGTACTCCGTGCAGTTGAACTATTACAGGAAAGTAAGGATATAGTTGCTACTCTTAGAGACAACATTGCTAGAGCTCAAAACCAGCAAAAGCAATATGCAGACAAGAAGAGGACTAAGCATAGTTTTGAGGTAAATGATATGGTTTACCTCATGTTGTAGCCATATAAGCAATCCACTCTCAAGAAGAGTGGTGCCGAGAAACTCAAGCCACGATGTTATGGACCATTTAGGATCATCAGGCAAGTTGATGAGGTGGCTTATGAGTTGGAGCTTCTCAAAGACAGTAGAGTGCGCAATGTGTTTCATGTATCACACCTCAAAAGGGCATTGGGTTAGAATGTGATGCCTTTTGTAGTATTACCTCCCTTGGATGATGAGGGGAAATTGATCTTAGTGCTAGAATCTATTCTAGATAGTAGAGAGAAGCAGCTTCGCAGGAGAGTAATCAGAGAGTATCTAGTTAAGTGGAAAGATTTCCCTGTTGAAGATGCTACTTGGGAGGGAGAAGTGATTTTGTAGCATCCAAAATTAAGATTGCTTGAGGCCAAGCAATTTTAGGAGGGGCAAGCCTGTAATGTCCCCATTTTGGAGGAGTTAATTATTTATAAAGTTATCAATTAAAAATATATTACAAGGTAACTTTATATTTAATTAATTTAATAAAGTGATATATTTTTTAAAGTTATTAAATAAAATAATGTTCTAGAGGTTTCTCGAAGAAGCGGAGAAAAAATTAAAAAGGAGGCTAACCTATTGAGGAAAAAAAGAATAAATAGGCATTGAGGGCTCACTGCCTATCATTGAGATTAATTATTGATATTTGCTTATGTGCATTGTGGAGTCTAGAGTTTCCACAAGTAGTCACAATTGGTCATTGAGAATGAAAACTCTCAATTGGTATGCAATTTTGAGGGTTTGAAAGGTCACCTGAATTATTTTAGCCGTGGGAAGGATATTTTAGTCCTTTCACTTGTACTTAATTGTTGGTTTGTAGTTTTAATTAGAGTTTCACTTTCATCATATCATCTTCAGCATTCAGTCTCCAGCATTTGATCAATCCAGGTTCTTCATTTCAATTTGTAGTTGTAACAAGTCTCAGTTGAATTTAGCCAGATAGGGTTTGTCTGTAATGTGCCATGTTGTAATGTTTCAGTGCTGAAAATTGCACATCATATGTAAAAACACTTGGTTATCATTGCATGTCTACATTGGCACTATTTTTACATCTGTTATTTAAGTAGAACAATTTCTTTTATTTAGCAATATACTTTCAACAGTGTATTGAATTTAGGGTTTTATTTAGTGGCCTGTTGGTAAGGGTCATTACAAAGGTGAACTAAGTTATATTTATTTTTAATGTATTTTTCAAACTCTTGATTTTTTATTAAATATTTTTTGAAACATGAAAATTATTTTTTGTATTTGTAACAGATATAGATAGATCTAATCCTTACAATTATCAAATGATTCTTGGTATTAGGAGTTTACATCAAGTGATGACTACAGGAAACCATAAACCTCTAGTAATTACTGTAAGAGAGAAAACATGTTTTTGTGATGATTGCATTGAGGAAAATCTAGTGAGTGTATGTGAAAATATTGTGAATGGATATATTTCATATTGGAATTTAAAGGAGATAGTTAGAAAGCCTCCTTTTGAAGATGTTGACATTGATAGTAACATTCGTGACTTGTATATTCAGCTGATTATGAGCACATTTCTGATTTAGTTATGGCAGGTTTGTGTGCATGTATACATATATATAAATTAATATACATGTATACTCATTTTAAAATTAATTTATATTTATCTATTTTTATATATATGCAAGAGATATTTTTGCAGTTCAAGTCTTACCAAATAATGTGGAAAATGTGGACTATTATCTTTTAAGATGCATAAAAGAAAAACACAAGTTGCTAGAAGGAAGTATAGATGTTGATGGACAATCATATCCAATTGGATTAGCTATCATTGAAGGAACATATTATCAACAAACAAGGGTAACTGACAGTGGTATTGAATTTATTAAATACAAGCCCGAAGGAAAAGTTTTACATTATAGTAACCATGTTATAGAACCAAAGTTACAATATGAAGCAATACAAAGAAGAGGACATCGTAGAAATCAAAAGTGGAAACTGTCTATTGAGGAACATGAAAAAGTTCTAGAGATAATAAAAACTAGAAAGCATCCTAACAATACAATGTTTGTGGAGCTCTACTTTACCTATGTACTTATTCTAGAGCTCTAGATCAGCTTTGTCTATATAGCTAGATTATACTTTCACATTTAATGTTGATAGGATATTTGTTTTATAAATTTGTATACATTGGATCATTTATCAAATGGATATGCAAAATTAGACATGTTTTGTTATTTTTATTTAAATTAGTCATGGATATCTCATTTAAGACAACCTCTTAGGACCTCCCTTTAAGAAAACTCTTAAGACCTCCCCTTAGGACTACCTATTACCTAACCTCCCCTTAAAACCACCTATTAGGACATCCCCTTGGTACCACCTTTTAGGACCTCTCCTTAAGACAACCCCTTTAGTAAATTTGTATGTATATATACATTGTTTATGTTTTCTTAGTGATTGTTAATGCTCTTATGTATTTATGTATATAATCTTTCTTTTCTTATATGATACATGTCTTTTATGTTTGTATATAATGTTTGTGTTCTTATATGTATTAAATTTTATTAATTAAATGTTGTAACATGCATTCTTTAGGTCATACTCTTTATATTTTCTTATGTACATGTATATGTTATATTCTTACCTGTGCATTAATCTACGTTTTGATAACATATTTAATTTAGAATCTCCCCTTAGGACATGCCATTAAATATAGTTAATTATACTTAGATTAAGACATCAAAAACAATAACATATACATAAACATGAATATTGAAAACATACATGTGTACATTTAACATGAACATATGTACATATATCTATGAAATAAAATATACATTCTTTATATTTGTATATAATCTAAGTTATGTTCTTATATGTATTAAATTTTATTAATTGAATGTTATAACATGCATTCTTTAGGTCATACTGTTTATATGTTCTTATGTACATGTATATGTTATATTCTTACTTGTGCATTAATCTATTATAACATATTAAATTTAAGATCTCCCCTTAAGACATATCATTAAATATAGTTAATTATACCTAGATTAAGCCATTAAAAATAATAACATATACATAAACATGAATATTGAAAACATACATGTCTACATTTAACATGAACATATTTACATACATCTATGAAATAAAATATACATTAATCTACATTCTTATGTATAATTTTGGATCTCCCCTTAAGACATGTCATTAAATATAGTCAATTATACTTAGATAAATACATTAAAATTAATAACATATACATAAAAATGTGAATATTGAAAATATACATGGTCTACTTTTAACATGAACATATATACATACATCTATGAAATAAACAATACATTAAATTAATCTACATTCTTATGTATAATTTAGGATATCCCCTTAAGACATGTCATTAAATATAGTTAATTACACTTAGACTAAGGCATTAAGATGAATAAAATATACAAAAACATGAATAACACATACATAAACATAAATGATTAGGACATTAAAAGATCAATAACATGTACATAAACATTAATAAAAATATGAATATTGAAAACATGCATGCACATTCAACATGAACATATGTACATATATATCTATGAAATAACATCTAAGACATATACATATATATAATAAAATATATTTGGAGAATAATGTACCCATATCAAATGTATAAAAATATCATGTATTAAATGTCTCCAAATAACATATATAAAACATCAAAGTCTCCATATAAACATGTATCTCGAAATAACATATAAAACATCAAAGTGTCCATATAATCATTTATATCCAAAAGACTATATCATATGTCTCCAAAATAACATGTATAAAATAAAAGGCAATGATCTAATCAGCTCCATCCCCCTCTTGATCCTAGATGTCCCCAAAAGGGTCTATCTGTTGCGTCTGAACTTTATGTCAAATGATAGTGTCAAATTATGTACAGACAAATTATATCATACATATAAATCAAATATATAATTAAATTGTAACATACCTGAGACTTAGGACGTGTAGGATCTATCAGTGTCTACATATCACCAAAATGTAACATACTATCACTTAGACCCTATAACACATACACAAATAGACACATCATGTAGACATATTTACCATAATTAAAATAAATTTAAACATATAGACATATTTACCATAGCATCATGTAATGCTCTGCCAATCTAACTGATATCTAAATCATGCAATGATAAAGCATTATCAGCATCCAAGTCGATAGTGCCATCTAAAAGCATATAGGTAAATAGGCAAGGCTATCTAGCAGTCAAATCTTGAGTGGCAGGGGGGGTTGTTGTAGGGTGTTGAGTAGCTGGGGTTGGTGCTGTAAGGGCTTGTGAAGTAGAAGAATAGTAGAAGGTGCAAGAATTTCCTCTTTCCTTTGTGAACCCTCTGATCCTATTGTATGTGATAGAATATGATTAATCTGAGAGCTAATGTCATGAAGTGGAATCCTTGTGACTGTAGATAATGCTTGATATGAATCCAAATGATCATATGCTAAATAAGATCCCAAACAATGCAATGCATCCACATCTAAGACTACTGAATCCTCTAGTGGAGAAAGTATGTCTACTACCCCATATTCATCATCAACACCTACACTAGATGATGCAGCTATGGGAATGGTACCTCGAGATCGTAACATATATCTACCACACTGATCAAAAGAAATCTCCTACAACTCTGTGACAATGATGGTGATGCTCAAATAAATTTTTGTCTTGATTGTGACATCAAAAACACTCTGGCTTGCAGCAACCATCTGTGGACCTCTTGACATAACCAATATATTTGGTCCCACCATTCCTCATTTGTTAACAGGTGTAGGAGTGTCCACAGGTCTAAATCTATCTAAAAGTCTCTAGACCCTGGCTAACATGACCTGCAAAATCTATGTAATCAACATCATGGTGTAAATAAAATTATGTAAACAATTATTTGCAAAAATACAGAGGGAACTCATCCTTCTATTCCCATCTATGATGAGTAGCCAACCAGTGAGGATATATGAATGGTGCAATGAGCTTATTAGTACACTTCATCATAGAGTAGCCTCTAACTCTAGCTCTATTTTTATAAAATGGAAACATGGTCTTCACCATGGTAGTGGAGACCTCAATATCAACCTGTATATACTTCATAGTGCCAGTGACACTATGAGATAGAGAAGAATAAAATGTCTCAATACTAATATCATCCAAAGGGTTGTATGATTCAATGGTCTAAATCATATGAAACAACCCCTCTCGCATCGCTATGATCTTCTTCCTATTAGGGAGGGTGGTAGAAGAGGAAAGTGAGGAGTCCAAAACCTCTATGGCATGAGATAATCAGGCAAGTGTATATCTAAATAACCGCACTCTATCCTTAGTGGAGGATGTTGATCTGTGTGTTGTGCCAAACTTAGCACTCTGACCCCCTCTATGGACACTAGCATCCCCTAAGGATGTAGAACCACGATCCCCATAACCAAATGCCATAATGTATATATGTATATAATGTATGAGGATATGAGTGTGAAGCTACAAGAATGATAAATATCTAGAAATCGACACACACGTGCATGCGAGTGCACACACACACACACAGATACACACACATATACATACAAGTGTATAAATTAAAATAATTAAAAGTTAAATTTAATTTGAAACACATGTACATATAAATACACAACATTAAATGTATGGTTCTATTCAATCATGTAATGTATGTATTCTAAAACAAATTATCTCAGAGATCATATCTTATGTATTTTAATGTGCTCATGCAAATGTGAAAAATAAATGTTCGTACATGTACTTGTATATGCGATTAAAAAAAAATCTTGATTAAATTATAACTAAGTATACACATGTATATGTGATAAAAAGAAAAATATTCTTGACTAAATTAGATTTTGATTTAACTACAAGGTTAAACAATTTTTCTAAATTTCATATAAATTCATATAAATGTACATTTTACCGAATGCTTTTTTTACATTTTTACCTAATGTTTTTATACATTTTTTAACTAATGTTTTTTTTTACATTTTTACGTAATATTTTCCTAGATTTTTAGCTAATGTTTTTCTACATTTTTACCTAATGTTTGACTACATTCTTTCTTATGTTTTAAATAATTTACTAATAAATCTAAAAAATAATTTAAATACAAAAAACAATTAACAAATCTAAATAATTCACTCATAAAATAGGTAGAAGACAATTAATTTGACTACTATTAACATTTACTAATAAAAGATCACTTAAAAAATTTTAAAAATGGAGAAACAAAAGGCACTAACCCATTACGGCCAAAACACCTAGACCGCTCTACAAGAAATTGGGAACCGCTATAGTGAAAATGGTAGCCATAAAGTGTTTTTTGGCAGTTTTATAAAATTGGGGTGTTTTGGCTGAAATGGTATAGGCCATGTCGGCACATGAAATTGCCATGTATGTATGGCCAAAATCGGTATGGCTAAAATTGGTACAATCGTAAGCATTTTGGTTGTAACCCTCTTCGATATCAAAGAGGGTGACACAACTTTGTACTTTCACCCCTAAAAGGTTTAGGCCATATAAAAGATAAAGAATATTATAGGAATGAGTTAAAGGAGCACCTAAGCATTAAGATGAATGAAGTCATAAATAAAGAGAATTACATTTGGTTTGCTAGAACTACTAAAGAGTTAGTGCAAGTACAACAATTTTTTGATTCTTTCCATGAAGATTTTGCTAAAATAAAAAGGTTAGGCAAAGATGTGTTGAGGGGGGGGAGACAAAGAGAGAGAGCTTCAATTGGCCAAATGACACATTTTTCAACAAGTGGATGGTAGAATACTCTTTAGTTACACAACTATTGTAGATGGCTACTCAGGAAGGGCTAGAAGATAAATAAACAATTACAGATACAATGTAGTTGGTTGATGTAGCTACTCAAACTAATGACATGATAGCTAATCAATAATTTGCAATAGACATCTAGGTGTTAGAGTTGGCACAAGAGAAGACAAGGTGGTCCCAACAACTTGAGGAACAAGAATAAAAAAGAAATCAATCATCAAGTATAGTGGATGCACAAGAAGATACCAAAAATGGAATTGGCCCCACCACAAAGTGACCAATAAAGAGACCATTCTATTAAAAAGAAAAAGACCAATGATTTTGTTTCTTCTCGTGCAAATTTTGATAGTGACAGTTTTTTCATTTTGTAATCCTTTTTTGTTTTAAGGAAAATTGTCCTTTTCCCTCTAGGCTTGAAACTTGTTGTAACTCACCCTATATAAGTGAGTTTCCAAGG
The DNA here is from genome assembly GCA_028749045.1 of Cupressus sempervirens. NCBI lineage: Eukaryota > Viridiplantae > Streptophyta > Pinopsida > Cupressales > Cupressaceae > Cupressus > Cupressus sempervirens. The sequence continues at coordinate 555,825,542 of CM053791.1, forward strand.
TTAGAGGAGGGCCTAAATTTCTTTTGTTTCATAAGTCTTTGTAAATTTTGAGTTAGTCCATGTATACTATAAATCTATTCCAGAACTGAATATGAAAGTTAGCAATTGTTGGTCTATGTTTGTTATTGTCTAATAGAGATAGTCATTGAATTGTATACAGTTTTAAAGAAATTAATACAAATACAAAAAGCTAGTCTTCATCCTAGATCTTTCCTATTTTCTTGTCTTTGTCTTGTTATTTGATATTTAATAGAAAAATTTATTAAGTTTCAGTTGTAATTCATTTTGAATTATATTTCAATTTACTTTTGCTAATAATCTAATGGATTATGTAAATGTTTAATATAAGTTGAAAGAACACTATGGTTTTATGTAAAGAAATGATAAGAATAAGATCTAGAAATGAACATTGATAAATCTTTGTACAAAGTGTCAAGATAAGATCCAAAAGTAGGTGTGTGATACCTAAAAGTTAAAGCCCAATGGATAAGGCACTTGCCACCCTTGTAAGCTGATCTAACTAGAATGCTTTGCATAAAGTAGAAAACTAATATCAATTAATCTTTTAATGTTATGTTGTCCATGAGTAAAATGTTAGCCTATACTTTAGTCATGGTGTTTAGGATTTGGTAAAATACCTAGTTATCATCTCTTTATTACTATTGAATTAGAAGAAAGAAGGATAAGTAGTATGTTCTATCTAGAGTTCATGTTGTGAGAATTGATTTTTAAAGTAAATAAGATTGAATTCCTAAGGTAAACCCACCTGAATCTTGTAGAATTCAAAATGGAGAAGACTTTAAGGTCTTCTTAGTTAGTCCTTTTATGTCGCTTTTCAAAACACCCAATATGGTTTCTAGCTAATTCCTAGGCTTTTTTACTTTGTAAAAGGTAGTTGAAATCCTGTCAAATCAGGGGCCAACAGATTGAACCTTTTTTTTTTGTTTTTAAATTGCTTATTTAAGGGAAAAAAAGGAAGTGACATCTAAAACATATTCTCCACATAAGTAAGAACTTTTGTAATGCCTATAAAGTTTTTATGTCCCACTCCATTGAACCAAATATTGTACATAGTTCTCTTCTTCAAAATTCATATGATCCAACTCCCACTTTGTGTAAATGAACTTACCCAAGCGATCAAATTAAGAGGCCAATATAGTTTTCTTAACTTTCCAATGTATTCATAAAAATAAATTTTAGAGAGTGAAGAAACTACAAACTATAGAATAAACTTATAATTTCCTATTGAGATTATTCTTGAGGGTGGATTAAATGTTTCAATGAGTCTAATGAAAACATTAGTCGCTTCATTTAAAGGCAATGAATAATAAATCCCCCATCATAATTTTATTTGTTTTATTTGAAAAGAAAAAGTTTTTGTTTTATTTGTTTTAGAAAGGTTAAAAAAATTGTTTCATTTGTTTTATTTGTTTTAGAAAGGTAATCTTTATTTGTTTTATTAAAAAGGTTTTATTACATGGTTTGAGTTAAGTAAAGATAATAAATCTCCTACAATAGATTAGACCTATGGTTGGTAATTTACTTTATCTAATAGCATCTAGACCTAACATTATATATGTAATGTGTATGGTTTCTAGGTTTCAAGCTTTTCCAAAGAATTCTCACTTTAATGTTGTTGATTATTGATTATTGTATCCACAAAATGAAAGTTTTAAATTTTTTTCTTATACAAATGTAGATTTTGTAGATTGTTTGAATGGTAAACAAGCAACACTAGTGATATTTGTCCGGTAAAAGTCAAGTCTTATGGATGAAGTATACTCTTATGGATTTGAAGGTGAAATTTGATCACTAATGTATTTGGGTGCATCTTTTCATGAACATTTTTGACAAATTTTTTAATCAATTTTTTTTTTTAAATAATGCCCTCAGTCATCAAATTTTTGACAACATATGCATACATTGGATTTATGAAAAAAAGATTCTATATTAAAAGATACACATCATTCACAATATTATATAATTCACAATCATGACAAGTAGTCGATGATGCATAAAATAATACCCTCGGGAATTCATTCTACACCTAAATTTGTGATTTTTTTTGTTTCCATAATATTGAATGGGGGTATAGTGAGTATTGAGACTTGTTGAAGCATTCAAATATTTCCAAAATCTTTCCTATTGATTAATTAGGAGGAACATTCACATACATAATGAATAGTCGGCTAACCTATTTCTTGGAAGATGACAAATAAAGTAGTATGAGTGGCTCCATGTTCTCATTCTATAGGGAAGCGACCTATAGCTAAAGGTAAAGAAAATTCATCATTCCCTATTCATTAGAGGAAAGGCCAAGTGAAACAAGAGAATAGAGAAAATTCATAGTGACTTTATTCAAACTAAATGGCTTTCATTTGTCTGGTGATCTAATGATGGTGGTGAGAGAATTCACACCCTTTTTTTGCAACTAAAATGGGCTTTGTAGATAGTAGGGAGAATAATGTTGGGTTTGGTTATATGTCTAATCATACAAAACATGAAGGCTCATTAATCCTTTATTAAGATAAGCTAAAAAGACTTGCAACTATACTGCATTATTTACTATTTTATTACCTTTTTTGGAGAATTGAAACCCTTTCTATATCTTTATTAATAAAATATGTAGGTAGGCTAATTCATCAAGAAAAGTTTGCAACTAAACTTTCATCATTTGTTACATTTTTATTTATTGTTGGACTTGAAATATTTCTCTATTTCTATATAACTTTTAAAATTTTCTTTTAATGCACAAAATTCTAGGTTATAAGATTCATTATGAAGTATTTTTATTTAGTGGCCAATGAACTATTAAAAAATAAATGTGGCCAATTAACTATTAGGAAACAAATGTAAGGGGGTAAAATAGAGAATACAACAACAAAACTAAAAATTAAAGTTATAGCTTATTATACATAATTGGAGTGTACCAATATATAAACACAACTAATCATTCAATAGGCGATAGCTATTATTTTGATACATTATGTGTCCTTGCCATTAATTAGAGATTGATTTATTATAAACATTTTGTTGATAAGTTATGAGTAAGTCACTAAATGCAAGGATAAGTTATGAATGATGAAAAGATAAGTTAAAATAAGAAAATATTTAATCCCAACTATTCCACCCTTTAAGTAACCTTTCAAGTTTGTTAAAACAATAAAATCATTAATAATATAATCAACCCAATGATCTTTTTCTGATTTATGTTTGCTAGGGCATCAATTATTCTTCAACTATTATAATGGGATTTAACTCTAATCCAAATTTCTTATTTCCATGGACTCTAACCCTTAAAATCTCATTGGATGTTTTCCTCAATATACCCAATTCCCATTAAATTACCCAAATCATAACATTTCTAACCAACCATCGTGCTTCAACACTATTTACTATCAAGATAAGATAGTCAACCACCTTTTGTAAGAAGACATTATTTTGACCCTACCTTGTCACACAACCCTTCTATACACTTGGACCCATTCCCAAATCTATTTCAGGTCTTTCGTAATCACAAAACATCAACAAATACCTCTTTTTGGAGAATTGTCAAATATCAGTGATGAGAAAAAAGTATAATAGTGAAGAGTATAAAGAAGAATGCCACTTTGATTAATGAGAGGATAATGATGTGTCACAACAATGAAATAATAACAATAAATGATAGTGATATTAAAATATTGTGAAAGATGGTGAATCAAAATTAGAGCCTATTATATGAACTAAATAGAGCACTAATGGAAACAAGAGACTAGGATTTCATGTTAAAGATTAGAGATATTATTGTCATGAGAGCAAAGAGTAGATGGTTGATGATGGAGCAAAGGTTAAATTTAAACAATCATAGATACAAACGAAATAATGTAGTCATCCACAACAAACCTAAACCAAATAATGGTATAGGAGTAATTCAAAAAGTAACTAGGTTTCAATTAAACCAATCTAGAAGTTAATTAGAGACAAACTTCTAAAATGGCAAGATGACTTTTTGGATGAAGAATGATGACAAGTGGATGAAGTAACAATTTTCCATGCCAATACACCATAATGCGCCCATTCATCCACTAGGATATGAATTCTACATTGCTCTATGAGTATCAAAGGAGTGGAAAATGGAAAACTAGATATGTAGATTAGCTCTACAAGGACATTCAACATTTATTTGGAAAGAGCAATATGCCCACTTATGGTTTTTTGAGTAAATTCAAATTCATTTTTTTCATAAGCTCTATCTCATTAAGTTATTTATGTATATTTAAGGTCATTTCATTGCCTTAATTTTGATCATTCAAATATTTATTTTAATTTCATTTTCATTACAAGGAAGAAAATTGTAGTTTACAACACTAAAACAAACTTTGATTTACACATTCATTTTGGAAGCAATTTTTATGGTGTAGATTGGTATTCTTTGGTCTATTTGTACAATTTTAGGGATTGGTGTAGGAGAAAATTTCTTTCATGTTGATGTCCAAAATCGTTGCTCCATACTCCTAGAAGAATCAATCCACTTCAAGGCTAGCGATGTTGTTCAAATGGGGACTCATGAACTTGTCAAATAAATGTGAATAATATATGATCAATTTCTAAGTGAGGGTATTATCTCTTTTACTTTAAGTTCAATTAAACCTAGGAGGGTGTGTATAGATGTGTCCTTAACATAATTTATCACAACTAAAAAGTTTTAAAAATGAACTAGTACTCAATGTATAGTTAGGGGTGTCATTAGAAAGAAACTAACCTGATCCACATAAAACCTTTTTGAGCCAATAAGTGAAACACATTATAGATGAAAGATGAAGGTATACAAAATATGATTCCTTAGAATAAAAACTCTTATGGGTAATAGCATCTATTCCACTTCTTTAACATATACTTCACATATTGGAGCCTATTGGTAAAGGAGAACATTGTTGTCTTGAAAGCTAGCTTGCATCACCAATAAAAAAAATGCATTTGGAGAGAAGAACCACAAAGACATGTGAGTTGAAATTTGAAAGGGGTATTTCTTGCAATTCTAAAAGAGATAAATGAAATTTTGATTAGTCAATGGTCAAAACCTTTCCAATCATGAGTTTTAGAGTTGGTGTTCTAGCTATCTCCCACCCAAAGACAAGACAAAATAAATCTATCAAGATGGCATCCTCTCCCCACCTTCTATTAGTCCAAGGAAAAATACCACTGGAATGCTTAATATCAATCAAATTAAAAATATTTTTATTATCTCAGAGGAGGATAGAAGAATATTCAAATATATCAACTCCACCCTATTTTTCACTTAAATTAGCAATGAAATTGAAATCCCCCCAAGAATCTAACAAAGATAAGGGAAAAACACATGACCATTCTTATGTGATGCAAGAAATTAACCTAGTTGTAAAAGTCAATTGGAGCATAAATAATAGAGAAAATGATGACTACAACTAATTCCAAACTAAGAGGAAACAAAGAGAATGAATGCTAGACACCCACAACTTTAGATGGGTCCCCAAAAAAATGTTGCACCACCAGAACTATGTTGAATTCTAATGCACTGGAAATGTCCTATACTCCACATCATAGAATCCAAATTCAACATACCTTCCATAGATGACTTAGTCTCCTAGATGAAAACAACATTTAGATATAATGAGATCAAATAATATCCTGAATAGCTTTTTGTCTAGGGATGTTATTCAATCCCCTTAGATTCCATGAGAGAAAAATTATTTTTGAGATAGTGAGAAGTGAGGAACAATAATCTTAAATATATCTAACTCAACCAAAGTCTCACCTATCATTTTCACTTTCATGTGGTGTTTATTTCTTCCCAATTTAGGAGGCCTATTGAGAGTACCATTCTTAATCATTTTGTGTTGCACTTTTAATGCTAAGGAAGAGCACTTACTCTTCCTAGCATCTTTCAATTCATTTTAAGCTCCAATCAATGAGTTTCCCAAGCCCAAGTTATCCTTTACCATATTGGTTTCCATCCCTTATGAGACACTTCATAAGATCACAATGATATCTATATCCATATGTAAATGTGTACCTATAACCTAATATTCAATAGGTGGAATGTGAACTTTCTCCCCACTAGTTTGATCTATAATCATATGATATTAGCCTATAGGAAGTATAGAAAGAGAATCATAAAATTAATCTAGTTCTTTTAGAGCATTGAAGTTACATTAAAAATCTCAACTTGTTTATCCTTCATAATTATGTTTTACCCTCCCCTCACATTGTGAACCATGATCAGAAAAAACACTTCTTTATCTCCAATAAGGAGATTTCCCTTTTTCTTTCTTGGGAGGGAGGCAAACCAATCTATTGTTATATGGTCTAGGAGAAAAATGCCTTGGATATTGACTAGATAGGTAACTAACACCTTATATGGTCTCTGGTTAAATCACCAACAATGCCCTTTGCTCACATCAATCCAAACACCCATTAATCTTTAGTGGCCACAAACCATCATTATAAGAAGAGTTTTCAACAACACCTTTGTTCTTCTATTGAGTCTCAAAGTTGACATGTGGAAGAGGACTTCCCTATAAGAGACCTTTGAATGGAAAAGACATCCACAAAGCTCTAGCATGGAAGGAAATGCAAGGCCCTCCTAATAAAAATTCAATCAAAAGAGTACCATCACAAAGAGCCCAAAATTTCTGGAGATCTTACAGAGTACCTCCTACATTTTTTCATAATGCAACAACTTCCATAGATTTACAAAAACCACACCCATTGTGTGAACAACCCATTCAAGACCCTTGTGAAATCGAACAAGAGCCCGTATAAAATCTACAATAAAGAGGCAAGGGAATGACTCATTGCAAATATCCATTGAATGGCGATCTCAAAAGAGGACATGATTAGGGTCAAACCTTAGCCTGCATGCACTCAAAACCTATCACTTACGAAATATTTTTTATTGGTATTTTTTAAAGTTTTCATGTGTTATTGAGATAGCATTGATAAATATATTTATCTGATAGACTATTATACAATAGACTTTGGCATCAGAATTAACCTGTAAGAAAAATAGATTAAAATCAAACTCACAACTTAAAACTGCAACCCTAACCCTAAAAGTTTGCTCGACACTTAAAAGTTTCTCGGCACATGAAGGTGCCGAGTGCTAGTTTTACTCGGCACTTGCTCAGCACATGAAGGTGCCGAGTGACAGGCAACAAGTGTCGAGTGAACTCGGCACAAACAGCAGCTCGGCACTTGCACAGGAAATGCTTGGCACCAAATGGATGCCGGGTGAGCTTGGCTCCAACTGGGAAGGAAGATGTCGAGTGTTCTGTTTCACACTTAAGAAATATAACTTAGAAAATATTTCAACATGAATGCTTTCACCATTAAAACCAGAAAGCCAAATGCTTCAAGCTTTCAACCAAACTTGTTAAATCTAATGAATAGAAGATGAAGAACAATAGAGTAAGTATGCTGGCTTGCTTTCTATTCAATCTAAGATTTAAACTATTACAAAATCTGGGAGCATTTGGCTTCAACTAGAAAACCCTAAATTTACCCTAAAACTTCAAACAACTTCAATACTTCAAAGATTAAACTTGTAGCTCTAATGGCTGCATACAAAAATGCCTGGAGCAATCACTGCTTCACAGGTCAAATCCAATGAACAATAAACTTACAGAATGATCAGAGAGAAGACGTGCAACTGTAGGCATGAAATAAACAAACTTCTTTCTCTACACTCTGACGACTGGATCTGCTGATCTTCTTCCACTGCTCTTCTCTGCAACTTCTTTTTGATTTGCTTGATCTACAAAACTCTTGAATGGAATGAATGTTGAAACATTCCTTTTATCATATTCTTCCTTTCCCTCTCAACATTCAAATTTCAAATTCTCACCTACCAAAATGAATGCCTGTTGTTCATGGATGCCTGCGGTGATCTGATAGGGTAGATGGGCATGGGGCTCGAGGACAACCTGCAGGCGTTGATGTTTAATTTCCAACACTCCCCCTTTGTCCTGAGACCCTCAAACAAGGATCACTACTGATCCAAATCAACTACACCAAGACTCTGTCTTAAGTGCACAAAAGTTCCAATGCCTAATGGCTTGGTAAAAATATCTGCTAGTTGTTGAAAAATTCATTTTGATATCCCCATTCTCCACCAACTCTCTGATGAAGTGATATATGATCTCAATGTGTTTGCTTCTCCCATGGAAGAATGGATTCTTGGACAATGCAATTGATGATATGTTGTCACAATAAATTGTGGTTCCATCCTCTTGCCTTTCATTCAAATCTGTCAAGATCCTCCTTAGCCAAATTGCTTGACATGCTGTTGCATTTTCTGCTATGTATTCAGCCTCTGTTGTAGATTGAGCAACAATAAGTTGCTTCTTGGATGCCTATAAAATTGTACCTGATCCCATATGAAACATGTATCCGAAAGTGCTCTTCCTATCATCTATAATTCCAGCCCAATCACTATTAGTGTAACCAACCAACTTGAATTCATCATTTACAGTATACAAAATCCCAAATTCCTTGGTACCTTTCACATACCTTAGGATCCTCTTTCCCGCTTGCTAATGGGAATCCTTTGGTATTTCCATAAATCTAGAAATCAGACTTACTGCATGCATTAGGTCTGGCCGAGTTGCAGTCAAATACATTAAACTTCCAACCATGCTCTTGTATAATGTTGGATCCACTCTCTTGCTAGAGTCGTCCTTGCTCAAATTCAGACCTACTGTTGTTGGTGTGGGGCTGCCTTACTATTCTGCATTTTAAATCTCTCCAAGATCTGCCCTGCATACTTTTCTTGAGAGATGAAGATGCCATCATGCATTTGTTTTACTTCTATGCCTAAAAAGTATTTCAAGAGACCTAAGTCTATCATTTCAAATTCACTTTTCATGGCCTCTTTGAAATCACCAATTTGAGCCTTATCATTACCACTAAAAATCAAATCATCTACATACAAGACAACAAACAATACATTATCATCTGTTGCCTTGATGTAAAGAGTGGGCTCACCATTTCTTTTGCTAAAGCCATTGCTCATCAAATATGAGTCAATCCTACTGTACCATGCCCGTGGAGCTTGCTTGAGCCCATAAAGAGCTCTCTTCAATCTATATACTTTGTGTTCTTCACCTGCAACTTCATAACCAGGTGGCTGCTCCACATACACTTCTTCTTTGAATACACCATTAAGGAAGGCGGACTTCACATCCATTTGAAATACCTTCCACTTGTGCTGAGCTGCAATTGCTATGATAGCATGCACAGTTTCCATTCTTGCAACCGAGGCATAGGTCTCATCATAATCTCTGCCATACTTCTGTTTGTAGCCCTTGCCTACCAGCCTTGCCTTATGCCTATCAATCTTGCCTTCAGCATTACATTTTTCTTATAGACCCATTTCACTCCAATCACTTGCTTCTTCGGAGGCAATTCAATTAGCTCCCATGTCTCATTCCTTTCTATGGCATCTATTTCCTCATGCATGGCATTACACCATTTCTTCTCCTTAATAGCTTCCTCAAAATATATTGGATCACTATGAGAAAATAATGCAAAATTAACACTCTCATCATAATCTTCATACCTTTCATCTTAGTATATCTCCCTAAGACTATTGGTCTTTCTTGGTAATCGAGAGGAGAGTGTGGGATTAGAATCTTCATTGCTGCTGCATTACCAACTAACTCGGTCTTCACTGGTACTCAGCACTGACACTCGGTCATGCCTAGAGGAGCTCAGCACTGTCTGAATCTACTTACCTTCTCTTCTATCTGCTCCTTCTTCTTGTTGTTCATCAGCATCCTCTTCACTCATAATTGGCACTTTGCTTGAAGTGCTTGGTGACTCATCAATTTTTCCATAGCAAGATTGATTTTCAAGAAATTCCACATCTCTTGAAAGCATCATCTTATTGTTCAGTGGGTCATACAATCTGTATGCCTTTGATTCTAGGCTGTACCCTGTGAAAATACATTTCACACCTTTGTCATCAAATTTTTGCCTTTGCTCTTTAGGCACATGTGCATATGCAACACATCCAAACACCCTTAGGTGTTCAACTGTCCATCTTATTTGTGACCAAGCTTTTGTTGGGATTCTATCACGGACTGCCTTTGTAGGACACCTATTAATTAGGTAAACTGCTATTGCCACAGCCTCTCCCCAAAATTCAGTTGGGAGACCTTTTTCTTTCATCATGCTCCTTGCCATTTCAACAATGGTCCTATTCTTTCTTTCAGCCACTCCATTCTGTTGTGGTGTATATCTGGCTGTGAGTTCTTTCTTTATGTCATGTTTCCTGCAAAAATTTACAAAAGAATTGGAGGTATACTCCCCTTATCTATCTAATCTTAGGACCTTGATATAGTGTCCACATTCTCTTTTAGCCTGGGCTTTAAATTCTACAAATTTATCAAATGCTTCAGATTTATTCTTTAAGAAATGCACCCATGTCCTACGACTGAAATCATCAATAAATGTCATAAAATATGTACTCTTTCCAATAGAAGTAACTTGCATAGGACTGACTACGTCAGTATGCACTAACTCTAATGGATATCTAGCCCTCCTAGAATTTTCAGAATTAAAGGGAAGCCTATGTTGCTTACCCAAAATACAAGCCTCACACTTGTCACAAGAATTTCCTACACGTGGCAAACCTTCTACCATTCTTTTATTTGACAATAAATTTAAACCAGCATAGCCAAAATGACCATACTTGAGGTGCCATAGCCGTGACGGGTCTTCAATCACACTCCTTAGAGTTGATTGTGTGGGAGGTGCAACACTAAATTAAGATGAAAAACATGTCTCAATCCTCAAGGGAAACATTTTGTTCTTTGTCATTTGAACTGTTGCAAGTAGGTTCTTGCTCCCATCCTTTTCTTGAATGACACACATGTCATTCTCCATCAGCACTTTGTATCCATTTTGAATGAGCTGACTAATGCTCATCAAATTTTGCTTCATACCAGGGGCGAAATACATATTTTGTATTTCCCTTTTCTCACCTTTCTTGGTGCGGACCATAATAGATCCTTTGCCCACAACTGGTAGGGCTCCATTGTTACCCATCTTAATTTTTGATTTGAAACTCTTGTCAATGAATGAAAACAAGGTTTCATTACCACTCATGTGGTTGCTACATCCACTTTTGAGGTACCAAACCTCAGGGCTTCCTTCTTCACCAACATTACACATGATGAAGGCAGTGTTTTCACTTCTCATATTCACATCAGCCACATTTGCTTGTCCTGACTGATCCTTTTTCTTCTTCCAGCATTCATTTGCATAATGCCCAAATTTATGATAGTAGTAGCATTCTACATTACTCTTATTTGAGTTGTAATTTTTCTTACCTTCTCTTGAAGTATTTTGTGAGCTACTTGCTCCATCTGCTCTTCCTGAGCTTTCTGTTCCAGCATTTCTTTGTCCTCCATTACCTCGGCCTCTGCCTCTGGAGTTTCTGCCTGAGCCATTTCTTCCTTTCCCCCTTCCTCTTGGATTTGACTGAGCCTTGAATGCTTGGTCTTGGGTAGAAGAAGATGTAGATCTATTGATCCTATACTCATGGGTTTGAAGAGAACCCATCAACTCATCCATTGTCAAAGTAGTGAGGTCTTTTGCCTCTTCTATGGTCATGACCAAATGGTCATATTTATGAAGTAAACTCCTCAATATCTTCTCCACTATCCTTTGCTCTTGATAGTCTTCTCCATTTGACTTCAATTGGTTAATCACATTTGAGGTCCTTGAACTAAAGTCTGCAACTGATTCATTCTCCTTCATTTGAAGGTTCTCAAACTCCCTCCTGATGTTCTATAGCTTTACAGTACGAACTTTTGCAGTCCCCTTGAAATTCGTCTCAAGGATAACCCATGCTTCCTTTGCATAATTTGCTGCTGCAATCTTTGGGAATACTGTCTCTGTCATTGCTGCTTCAATAAAACTTAATGCCTTAGCATCCTTCCTCCTTGACTCTTTCAAATGAGTCTTCTGTGCATTTGTGAGAGCAGCATACTAAGTTGGGTCAGTTACATCATTGAATCCATTAATCACAAACTCCCATAAATCATTTGCAACCATAATAGTTTTCATTTTCTTTGCAAATGTATCATAATTCTGTCCATTAAATGATGGTGGCTGTTGCCATATCTTTCTTGCATCTCCTGCCATGATAAATATCCCAAGAAAAAACAAATGCCCAAACTCACTATGGATGTGGGGCCTCAAAGCTCTGATACCATGTGAGAAAAATAGATTAAAATCAAACTCACAACTTAAAACTGCAACCCTAACCCTAAAAGTTTGCTCGGCACTTAAAAGTTGCTCGGCACTTGCTCAACACATGAAGGTGCCGAGTGATAGGCAATAGGTGCCGAGTGAACTCGGCACAAACAGCAACTCAGCACTTGCACAGGAAATGCTCGGCACCAATTGGATGCCGAGTGAGCTTGGCTCCAACTAGGAAGGAAGATGTCGAGTGTTCTATTTCATACTTAAGAAATATAACTTAGAAAATATTTCAATGTGAATGCTTTCACCATTAAAACCAGAAAGCCAAATGCTTTAAGCTTTCAACCAAACTTGTTAAATCCAATGAATAGAAGATGAGTAAGTATGCTGGCTTGCTTTCTATTCAATCTGAGATTTAAACTATTAAAAAATCTAGGAGCATTCGGATTCAACCAGAAAACCCTAAATTTACCCTAAAACTTCAAATGACTTCAATACTTCAAACATTAAACTTGCAGCTCTAATGGCTGCATACAAAAATGCCTAGAGCAATCACTGCTTCACAGGTCGAAACCAATGAACAATAAACTTACAGAATGATCAGAGAGAAGACGTGCAACTGCAGGCACGAAATAAACAAACTTCTTTCTCTACACTCTGACGATTGGATCTGCTGATCTTCTTCCACTACTCTTCTCTTCTCTACAACTTCTTTTTGATTTGCTTGATCTGCAAAACTCTCAAATCGAATGAATGTTGAAACATTCCTTTTATCATATTCTTCCTTTCCCTCTCAACATTCAAATTTCAAATTCTCACCTACCAAAATGAATGCCTGTCATTCATGGATGCCTGCGGTGATCTGACAGGGTAGATGGGCGTGGGGCTCGAGGACAACCTGCAGGCGTTGACGTTTAATTTCCAACATAACCAAAACTTCCCAAATGAGGAAAAATAGATATGACAGAAGATTTACCATGTTTGGTTCAAGACCGCAAATGGATTTATTTCTTTGTGGTTGCAAGGAAAATAGAGCCCACTACCTCAGCTCCAAAAAGTTGCTTCTGAAGTACCATTGAATATGTTGCAACACAAATACTATCACAGTGGAAATAAGGTAGGTTGACTGGAAATAAATAAATCATTGTAGTAATTCCTTGAAGGAGAAGGAGCTTGAAGAAGATGGAAAAAGCTCTTATGAGTCGCTCACCCTAGTATAAAGATTAAAGTAGTGTTCAAATTTATATAGAAGAGAATGATTGAGAAAATTTAGGATGGAAGAGAACAACGGGAGATAATGGAGATCAGAGGCACTCGAATGGGAGGCAAATCATCAACACGCTACAGACCCGCTTTTGTTTCCAGTAGACTTATTCGCAAGGGGATGAAGCATTATATTCCTTATTAGCATGAACCAATGAAATATGGACCTGATCTAGATGTATCAAGGATGCGATGAATCATGAGATGTATTTTCAGTATGTTAGGTTTGTTGATCCTTGCGCCAAAGAAGAGATAGAGGAGTTTGATCGATGTCATCACTACTGTAAAACTGAAGAGCATGAAATGGGCCAGTTAATTTTGATAAAATCACATTGCTTTGAAATACTCTGGCATGCACCTACCAAGAGCACTGATACACTGTTTTTTATCTGGCCAATGAGTTTAACATGCATCAATGGATGCAAGACAAAATTTATTTCACCTAGAAAAATTTAGTCTTTATAATTGAAAATAGAAAGTGTTAAAGCACTTGTTTAACAATAATAATAAAGTTATATTTAATATTTTATTGTAAATACTTATTAATATTAAAAATTGTTAAAAATTATCTATGTGATAAAAATTATCATAATGTCAATTGATTAAAAAGTAATTACTTTCATTTGTATCTAATTTGCCATTAGTTGCATGTTCATTTTATACAAATGCTAGTTATTATTAAATAATAAATAACTTCAAGAATAAATGACTATAAACATATTCACATCAAGTTACTAGGCTCATCTGTACTTCATATATATTACTATCAACATAACTGTTGCATCTTCTTTTGATACAAATGCTAGTTGCTATTATAATAATAATTTAATAAATAAATGACCATCAAATGTACTCCCATCATTACCATCTTCCCATCACTGTCAAAATATATATATATATATATATACTCTTATTTTGTGTTTACATATATACATCACTGCCAATTTATATATATATATATACATACAGGCTGTACAATTTCCTCTACTATAAGTTCATCCAACCATAAAGGAGCTACTTGAGTTCCTAAGTTGACAGATGCAGACAACATCGATATGGTTGCAGTCCATGAAACCACATCTTGATTCTCCTGTGTTCCCATATTCTATGGTTCCAATTCTTTGCATCTATGAAACATTCCAGAAGCATTTGAAAGCCTCCTTCCATTTGGCATTTCATCCTAGACTCCATAATTTCTGAGCTAATGGAAAACAAAGTATTAAAAGAGTGCTAGTAGCATCCAAGACCCGGGTAGTGCTCCTCGTAGTATTATTTGAATATGCCCACTTTAAACACTTCGCAAAGAGGTTTTGCTACACTGACACTGACATTTACAAAAATCAAATACAGAACTTTTCTAGCAAGTATCGGCTGTTGAAAAAATTTGATCGTTTATGGGCAGTACTTAAAGTAGACCACTGTCCAGACTCTTCATATCATTATTTACAATATGTCGATAAATCTAATGCTTTTATATTAGATCGATACAGATATTATGACATAACTGAGCATGTTTGCTGCAACAATGATATCACAAAAAGTATGTATTTACCATTTCCTGTTCCTGTTAGCTTTTTATGAAAGAAAGTGATTGAGATCTCCTGGCAAAAAAGGGATCTAGAGATTTGCAAACAGATCTTTAGTGTTTCTTCTTAACTCGATAGGCGTGACTTTGTTATAACCAGATTTCCACAAAGGCACCTTAGGAGATGGTGTCGATAAAGTGGGCAATATAATTTCACAAGCAGTCCAGGAATTAACATAGAGGGACTCCAAAGTGCACTCCTGCAGTCAATAATAGTGTAGCCTATTTGCGTATTCTTGAACATAATGATTGGTGTTGTTTTACTTTTACTTTTGAACGACCAAATTTTGCAACAAAAGTTCCATTAAACAGGATGATGCTTGCTGGGGAGAATGCCTGCATTCCTCATGATGATATTATACAGTGGCTTGCTTTTGAATAAATTTTCTGGTATTGATTACAAGGTTCTTAAATCTCTTCATCATTGACTCTCAGTCCTGAAGTCACATTTGTAACTTATGTCTACTCCCTGCCTACTGATATTTAAAGCAAAGTAAGAAAGAACACAAATTTAGTTGCGCTTTCTTTTATTGTAAGTTTTAAATTAAAATACAGACTGATCAACAAAGAAGAAGCTCGGATACAACAGTCAACATTCATGAGAGAGATCTAATGCACAATCCCAAAGACAGTTATAACTGAACAGTCATGACAGGCAGACAAGGGAATGTGAAAGAAGCTTTGGGATTGAATATGAAGTAAATCCCTGAAAGGCATGCTTTGAACCTCAACAAGATCAACAGACACTTCATGAATGTCTGATAGTTATCTAAATATGTACGGAAACTTTTGAAAACATTAAATGATGGATAGGACTGATGAAAAGAATCACAACTAGGCCAAAAAAATTGAGGCTCCTCGAACAAAATATAAAGCAACATGAGTTTGAATAGAACATGATGCTGATGTAGAATAAAAGTCTTGAGATGCATTCTATATGTCCTCATTGAAATAACTTTAGTACCTCCCAGTATTAAATGGTTCAGGGATCTTTTAAAGTGTATTATGCGATAAAGCAGAGAAGTGTATCAGAGAAGGAAAATAATTACAATTGCCCAGGACATGAACTTTACAATCTTGTTTAGACATATGTTTACAATAATATACCCGAATGCCTCGAAAACACCCCCAAAAAATGTCACTAAACAGTAGATAACCTATAACTTAGAAGCAAATGAGAATTACCAATTTCCCAAGAAACCTTATGCTGACATCATCCTGAAAATGGTTTATACAACTGAAAGCATGCATTTCTTTTACTGGTACTGCAAGCATACATACAAATGTAGAAAGAGAAAACTTGTACAAACTGAAAGCATGCATACAAATGTAGAAATAGGAAACTTGTACTGAACAAAATTGTAACATGAGAGAATAAGACATATAGTTGGAGAAAGAAGACCATCAATAGGACTCTTCCTGAGAAAGAAGACCCTTAATATAGTGTGTAAGTTCATTCTTTATTCTTCTTATACTGGCTTTCCATAGACTTGCAGAAAGGCAAGATAATTCCAATGAATTGAAAACCCAAGATAATATAAAGGTATACGAACTTTGATTTGGAAATTTTGACGCATATTCAATTTGACTGCCATGCCGATGTTGGAGAAAACAATGGTGGACTCACTCACATTTATTTCCTCTCCAAAGGCCAGTTGATACATCAGTACAATGAACTTTAGCAGTTCTAATAAATTTTTCATTAAGGCCAAGAAAAGACTTTTGGAGTTTATAGATGTCAAGTTAAAATTTAAAAGTTATATGGTAGGTATGCCTAATTCTTGGATGAGCATGCATGAACAATAAAACTAAATAAACAAAATGGATTTATGAATTTTCATGTAGTTTTATGCTTCTTAAAGACATGTTAATAAAAGTTTTTGAACCCTTCTTACTTGTCATACCCCTGTCTTGAAACCTTAGTTGCATCATTCCCTTTTAAAAGCAAGAGACGTTAAGCATCAAAGTTCTTGCCATCAGTTTAGAATAGATAAAAGCAGAGATGAAGATAGATTGGGAAGAAGAGAAAGAGAAATGGATAGAGTAGAGAGGGAGAGGGAGATGTATCCAAAATACAACAAATTTCAAATTCTTGCAAACATGAAGAAATATAAAATATTTGAGTCATTGCAAAGCTACCAACTAAGCAATTGATTAGAGATAATTTTTGGTTAACAAAACACATACAGCAGAAAACCTCCAATGCATTATTTGTAGATTCATTGAAGTGCCATAAATAATTACATTGGCACTGAAAAAATAAAAAATAGTTGGAACATACTGTAAAAAAGACATAAGAAGTGAGAAAATTGGCAAAATGGGAAATGGGAAATGTCATAGCATCAAGGATGCATGCCAAGTGTTTAAGAAAATAATCATGCAGGCTGTTGTGTCATGGGTTAATACAATTAAAACACATGTTCTACATGGAAAGGTTGATTATGCATGTGAAATGTTAGATGTAATCAAAGGAGAACAATGTTTCTTAGAATGCAATGCTTATAGGATATTGTCAACATGGGTTTGGGGAAAAGGATTTGAAAATGTTTCAGACAATGCATAGGACAAGGATGCTACTAAATTATATTACTTTTGGGAGTTTTTAAAGTGCATTTACTACCTATGAAACTTTGGAGTACAAGTAAGTCAATGCTCATTTTATCAAATTGTCATTGAAATTGCCTCCTACTTTCTATTAAATTGTCGGTAAAGAAATTGTCTAATAAATCTTGTAGCACTTTTTCACTCATCTAGATTATCTCCAAAATGGTAGGGTTAGGTCTCACCTTTCTTGTAACCTTTTTATTTGGCATGGTTATTTCACAAAGTTGTCAATCTCCTGCTCATAGATATATAATATAAAAACAGAGTAACCAAATATCAAGCACTAATATTTTCTTTTGGGTTGCTAGCAGAGTCACCAAAAATCTATTGGTAAATAGATTTTTCTTTTAGAAAATGATGAAAATAACTGACTCAAATTGCCCACAAAGAAGAAAAAACCTCACCCAAAGTTGCATAGCCTACCATGAGATTGATAACTTCCCTCTAAATTTGAGAGGTACAACTTCCTTGAAGAGAGATATTCAATGAATTAAATAACTAAATAAGGCTTTTCCTGGAAGACATGAAGGCTATACTAAAATTCACCCATCACTATGGAATGAATGCAATTATTAAATTTACGAACTAGACAACAAGGGAAAAACTAGTTCAAACAACCCCAAGACCATTTATCAAGTCCTTCACATCACAAATGAAGTAAAAGGAATTAAATGACTTAATCTGCAAATGGTGAGTTTGTAAACTAACTTATTCACAATCACATAATTACTTGATATTATATCACATGACTTTATTCAGAATGGAGAATAAAAGACCACAAGATCCATTTCCACAAGAAAAATAAACATATAGACCTTAAAATCTAACACATGTATACTTCTCTTTATTTCATGAACTGAACAACTAATCACAAGACCACCCCATCCCTTCCAATGTGATCAAGTTATAGGGAAAAATAAACTATTGCCCTCCACCCATCCCCCCCTAGTTACAATGATATCCTAAAGGTCTTACTCCTTCCCATGGCTTGAAGACCCTACAGAAAAGAAGAACCCCTCATTTGTCAAAAGTCTTACAATAAATAATGTCTCTTTTGGCTTTTTGGTTTGAGAATAATTGATTCTTGAAAATTATTTCTTTTTTACTTATATCCACCTTTCTCTCTTGTGTTACTTCCATGGAATGAAGTATTACATCACTTATTAAAATATTTAATGATTTTACTTTATTATAATGTTATATTAAAAAGTTGAATGTATCTAAAATTGACATGTGTCACTTATGAGAATTTGTTGGTCCCTTTTGATAGACTTGCACATATTTGGTTGTAAAATTTCACCCTAACAAAATTTATTAAATCACTCAAATTAAGATTTAAAAAACTTGATTTTGAATAACATATCTAAAAATTTCAAAGATCCAATAGTGAAGATGAAAGTTATGTCTCCGCATTAAGGTTTTTTTTTTTTTGAAAAAATTCCTAATTATGACTGCTAAAGAAATGTTTTGAAAATATTATCTTTTGTTCTGTATAAATTCTTTTCTGATGTATTTTGGGCTTGCAAAGGATTTGATGTATTCTGATTTGTTTTTGTCCCTAATATAATTACATAACAAAATCCTCTGAATTGATGACTAGCTGCTACGCTCGGGTCAACATTATGTCAAACAGTTTAAATGCATGCCTACACTCTTCTCATACTATATCAATTTCTCAATAGTGCTACCCATTGCTGGAAATGTTTTAGTGTATTTTTATTTTACAAGACACATTCTCCATTGGAATGCTCAAGGTTGGGAATCATCTTATGAGGCTACACCTTACATTTTCTTTACATTTATCTCTATCGATTCATTTTTTTTTTCCTAACGAATTAATCTGCAAGCACAATCAAAACAACGAGAACATGGATGTAACCATTTGGTTTATATATGTCAATGTTTGTAACCATCTTGAAAGCCTTTGGATTACATTAAGTTTCTTTAAATAAATTTTGTAATCATAACATTGAATAATTGTATTCTCATTGAGAAACATATTTCTAAAAAATCTCTCGAATATTTTCTTTATATTATTAACTTCTCCCTCAATGTATATTTTCATTGGACACTTTCTTGTAGTAATATGAAACAAAGAACTCTAAATTTTTGTACCTTATATTCTGAATCAAGCAAGATGAGTTTTCAGCTTTTGTTTTCAAACATTTGGAAAACATAACCTTCGAAGTTTAGCATTGTTGAAACTATGAAATTAAACCATTGGAATTGTACTTCTAAACTAAACCTTGAACTCAAACTATCTTCATGTTCTAAGGATCTTGAGTCATATTTGAACTTTGGATCTGCACTTTTGAACTCGTGACCTCAAACTTTGAACTTGAACCTTGAACTGTGAACTGTGAACTTAGAACTATGCACTTAGAACATTGGGTTGTGAATCTTCATTTTGAATCTTTGAACTTTGAACCTTCAATGGTTTTGTTCAAATTTCTAGTTCAATATAGCCTTAGGGAACTACCCCTTCACAAACTATAGGTCACAAAAACATCATGAGCAATAAAAACCCACAAGCTTAGACTTTTGATTGTGAATCTTGAAACAACAAAGTGAACATCATTACATACATATATATCATATTTAGAGAAAATATATATTTGTGATGAGTTAGTCCAAGCCAACCCCATACTAAGCCCAAGAGCATAAGTTTGACCCATTTGGCACAAATGGTGAGTGTTAGGCATCCAAAAAAATTGGTCTACTTAGTGGGATGCTTGATTTTATTTTTGCATTATATCTTCACCAAAAGGTTCCTTGAGCATCTTCCCTTAACTAGTAGTACAATAGGTTTTCCTAGTGGTACTCCCTTTTGCAGTCTTTGTAGGAAAGCTTCTTGCAATCAAGATGAACTTCCTCAAAACTCCAGCAACATTCTTCTTTGTTTCTTGATTTTATGTTATTAAGATTCCCTTGATCATACTTCATTTCATTTAATGATGCTCATTATTTATTTGTAATAATTATTTCTTTTATTTTATGAAATTGAAGTTTCTTTTTATGCATTTAGGTCCCAATTCCCATGATTCTTTACATAAAAAATATAACTTTCTCTAGCTCAACTCTTCTCATTTCTTTTGGACTTTCTAATCCCAGCACATGTGTGCATGTTCAAAGTTCTCATTATAAAGAAAATATTTTCATGTTGGAAATTCCTTTGTATGTTGTTCATCTCTATCATGAAATTTTTTTATGTGGCTTCTTAAGTGCTTGTTTCTTGTTGAAGAGGTTTCCAAATTTAGAACAACTTCAAAAGCATCTTCAAGATTTCCTAGTCTTAGAGCACTAACCAATTCTTTAAGTGGTTCCTTTGATCTATCTACATATTAGTAGATAAGTGTGTCTATCCTCATCCACTTTTGTCACTTGCACTGATGTTGTTTCAAATTCATTAATATAGCTTTCAAGTGTCTCATATTGTTCAATATGTGTTAGTCTTTTGAAACCTTCTTTCCATAAATGTTTCTTTGAATTTCTTATATGAGGTAATATTGTCATGATTGTGGGTGCTTTCCCATTGTACCATGATTCAATTGTGATGCCTACTAGATGAATAATAGAGAATTGAAGTGCATCTTCTACAATCATGGGGTTAAATGTTAGGTAAGTGTTTAATGTTTGCAGCTAGTTGTATGTCATGATCTTTTGTGATCCATCATAGTTTGAAATATCTAGGTCTTTATTAACATGTGTCCTTGGTGACTCCCTTCTCTTATCTTCACAAAATTCCTAAATGAAACTACTACTCTAATATGAGGTTATAGTTCTACATAGGCTCTTTCTATGTCCTCAGTCTAGTGCATGAGTTTTTATATCCCTTCTTTCTCTCTTAATAAATCTCTCCTAAGTAAGAATGTAGGTTGTGATACCTTCATCCTAGAAGACATATTTTTATTCTCCAAGTTACTTGAGCTAGTGTCTCTTATGTGAGTAGTTTGATCCTTTAGATTATTACTATCAATTAAATTTCCCATATTTTAGAGTGTTTGGAGAAGTTCTTGGTTTGGTTTTTACATTTGATGTAGAAATGTTAAAAGAAGTTTTATATGAACAACTAAAGGAAAAAGGGGTAATCATTTTCAATTTGTAATATTTTTGTGGTGAAGGATGCATTTATGGTTACGATAGTTTCATTAAACATATAAATTAGAGTTGTATCTTTTAAGATTGATGTGTTGGTATGACTTATTTAATATATCTATTCTTATTAATTTGACTATTGTATTTCTATTGAATTTGTATATTTTATATCTAGTTCTTCTTTTAGTTCTAATTTGATTGGCCATTAATATAAAATTGTGACCATGTACCATTTAATTTGTAGATGCAAGTGGTTCTATGTTGAACTTACTAGTGCCTATGGACTTGAGCTAGAAAGATGGAATAGGATGGCTTGATATATGGAACAAGGTCATGTAACAAAATATTACTTTGGTCATCTTGTAGTAGGCACAAGTTTTATTTGCACTTTTATTGTATCACCAATTGTCATCTTATTGTGGTTGATGGACTTTCTCTTTGCACTATTAAGTTTTCAATTGTGGTTTTGATAGGAGTCATTAGCATTGTTTTACATCTATGCCATGTCTAAATTTAATTCTAATAAGTATAATATTTTGGATTATATAACCCACTTTTGGACATAGTTATATGTACTATGAATGAAATAGACTTGTTATTTGATTGTGTATGGCCCTTTTGATTGACTAAATTTAAATGTACAATAAAAACACATATTAATACTTTTATAAATATACAAATTATATTTACTAATATTTACTAATAGTTTTTAAAGTCCGCTTTGAAGGAACACCTCAATCCCACAAAAGAAGAATACCAAAAACTATCCTCGAAGTCTTCCTCAAATAACACACAACCTCAAAAGGAAGGTGATGAGGAGGGGAATCCACAAAAAAAACACTTCAAAATCTCTCTATTAGTCCAACAAAGAAAAGGTCCAAACCTTCCACCAACAACTCTAGCACATACTATCACCCCCTTAGTAGATGATACCTTCACCTCAATAAACACCAGGCCTTGAAATCCTCTTGAAGGAGCCAAAAAGGCATAAGGAGGAACTTCACCTCAATAGAATCCACCAAAGGAAGAAAAAGAAGAGAGTACATAGAACTTCCAAGGATTAAAAAAATAAGATACTAGCCTCCATAAGGGGAGGAAGCCCCATATGAAAACTTTTTACTTAACAAAAATGAGAAATTTTAAGACAAGTTTGACAAAGTTTCTAGCTTCTCTATGAGGGTAATGCATTTCAGTGTGACTACTCTTCATCCTCTATAGGTTGGAAAGGAGGAAACTATTGATGAAAAGGACACAAAGACTACTAAGTCTCTAGAAATGGATTTCTTGCAAATGACATGTTGTAACTGCTCCTAGAGAAGCCAAGGAAACAAAGCAAGGATAGTTAGCTCCTTTTCATTGTGGCTCTTTTCTGAGTATTTTCTATTTTAGTTAGTTGTCATTTTTCCCTATGGGTTGTTTATGTTGATAATTTATGGAGTATGGAGTGGTTTTATGCCTAGTAAGTATTTTTGGGCTAGTTATATGTATTTTGGTTAGTATAATAGTAGTAGTAAAATTAGAAATATCTTAATTTGGGGATTTTTTATATTAAGAAAGGGGGTTGGTTGGTTTAATTTCTATGGCTCATAGCTAAATTTTAGCTCTATTGGTTTTTTTGGGTTAGTGCCCATTTTGGTTTCTTTTTAATATCAAAAGCTTTATATGAAATAAAATATCTCTTTAAAAACTTAACTAGCTACAATGTCTATAATGCCCCTCCCCTTAAAACTTGAAGTCATGTAAGATGATAGATTTGGTGATAAAGAATACAAAATTGATAAAGTGGAACATCATGATGATGTGAAAGTCAAAAGAAAAAATGTAGGCAAATGTGTACATCAATAAGTACTAGCCGCAACTTGTGTAAGAAGTGCATCAAAGAGAGAGAAAAATGGCAAAAATGTGAGCCTACAATACTGATTTATAGATAATTGGGATAATCTTTCCCATGTTTTCTCAACAAAAGGGGTCGATCTCTCACACGATTCCACATTCCCTCCACCCATTTTAGGCTTGAATCTCATGGACTCGTATGATTCCCAAAATTCCTCCAACCCTGAGCCACTTTTTCCTACACAAATTGAATCTATTTGTTAATAAATCCACATCTTTCATTATTTTTTCTCTAATTCACACTAGGATTTGCATAATTTCTTATCTCCATTCCCTATTCTCTCCTTTCTATATGCATTATTTCTCATATATCTATAATTTTAACTTTCGCATGTGTAGTTTTTCTATTTTCCAATATTTTTACTTGTTCAATAATGAAGATGGGAAATTGAAGGATATTTTGAATATTGTATTGAATATAGTCAAAAGAGAGTCATTATTGATTGTAAACTATCCAATAGGTATAGAAGAAATGATGGAAGATTTTGAGAAGAGTACAATCCATTATATGAAAGTTAATTAGGGTGTACAAATTATTGGTGTTTGGGGGATGGGTGGGTTTCGTAAGACCACCCTTGCAGAGGAGTTATATAATAAAAACATTCTCTATTTACATGGTCCATTTTTGTATCTAATGTTCAAGATGCTTTAACCAAAGGTCTTTTGTATGAGAGGCAGAAAAAGTCCTCAAAGAACTGTCTATAGAAGATGTAGTATTTTTTTAATATTCAAGAAGGTATCTAGAGACTCTTTGAAGACAATTGAGATCAGCTAAGATGTTTATTGTTCTACATGATGTGGATAATGTAGATCAATTAGCTTCTTTGATGCCTACAAAAGATAGACTTGAAAGTAGTAGTCTTGTCATTGTTACCACAAGAGAATATAATCTCCTTAAATTTTGGCCCATCAATGAGAGCTCTTCTTCCAATTTATGCTTAACAACTTTTTTGTTGGCATGCCTTTGAACAACCTCTTCACCATGATAGATTTGAGGAGCTTGTTGAGAAGTTTTTAGAGGCATGCAATAAATTACTACTTTCTCTCAAGGTTATTGCAGGACAACTCAAATGAGAGTTTGACAAAGACAGTTGTGAATCTTTCTTGCATAAAATCATGAAAGTCATACCTAATGATTTTCAGGAGATACTCAAAATAAGTTATGACTACCTTGATCCTCAAGAAAAGATATGTTTCTTGATGTTTCATGTTTCTTAATTAGAGAAGAGATTAGTTTGGTAATTGAATTATGCTATGGATAACTTATAAAAAAAAAAAATCTTTTCTATTCAAGTGGTCTATTTTTGTATCCAATGTTTGTGATTCCTCGACTAAAGGTTTTTCATATGAGAGCCAACAAAAAATCCTCAAAGATCTGTATGTTCAAGATATAGAATTTTTCAATATTGAAGGAGGTAAAGAAACTCTTGAACAAGACATTTGATATCAGTTAAGGTGTTTATTATTCTAGATGACGTGGATCATGTAGATCAACAACTTCCTTTGGTGCCTGCAAAAGACATACTTGAAAGTAGTAGCCTTATCAATGTTACCACAAGGGAATATTATGTACTTCAATTTTGGCATGTCACCACTATATATATGATGAGAGCTCTTGATCCATCTTATGCCAAACAATTTTTTTGTTTGCATGCCTTTGAACAACCTCTTCATCATGATGGGTTTGAGGATCTTGTTGACAAGTTATTAGAGGCTTGCAATAGATTTGTGCTATATCTCTCAAGGTTATTACAAGACAACTCAAATGAGAGTTTGACAAAGAAATTTGGAAGTCTTTTTTGCATAAACTCATGAGTAGTACCTAATGATATTTAGGAGATACTCAAAAATAAGTTATGACAACCTTAAGAAGAGAGTAGTTTGGTAATTGAATTATGAAATGGATTGGGATGGAGTGGTTCAAATGCTTTGAAAAATCTTTTTAATAATTCCTTGATTGAGTTTGATGAAGACATAATAAATATGCATGATCACATTAGAGACTTTGGAAGGAGCATATCCACAAGTCAATCACCCTATCACTTTGGACTTTACCAAACAATTATTAATATTTAGTATCAAATAGAGGCAAATTTAAATTTTATTATGAACTTTGAATAAATCATTCTATTTATCATAGAGATAAAATAAAAATAATCATTTCTTTTTTTTTCTTCAACACAATTATTTGCCCACTAAATTTTATCAATTTTATTATTAATTAACTTTATCAATTATGATTAATTATCTTTCTAACACTCTTGTTAAATTTAGTTCTATTTTAGTCAAATAAAAGACTATTAATCTTAGCCTTGACTATTAGTTTGGTTAGCTTAGGTAGTTGTTCATCCATATGTGATTAGCTAGTAAATAATTGTATTACTAACTAATTAGTTAGAGTAGAGGCTATTATTTGTTAAATAATTGACTACTTTTAGAAGTAACAAGAAATTAGTTTTGTTATTGGTCATTGTGTTGTTTTAATATCATTCCTTGATTGATAATCAATCTCAATCGTTAGTTTTCCAACAAGAGTAGTATATAAGGGAGTAAGGGGGGCATTTGGAGAACACAAGTTAGAGAAGAATTTGTAGTGGTACACAAATAGTCTTGTAGTGCTAGAAAGGGTGTAGTGATAGCATTGGGCAATATCAATGGGAGCAATAGGGAGGTTATTGGAGTTCTATTAATAAGAGGCAACAAATTTTCTATCTCCTGATTTGTTGAAGTTAATATAATTCTTCTTCTACATAAACGGATTTCCCTTAGGGATTTTTCCACAAACAATTTGTCTGAAAATATTGTGTCATTCTGTTGCTTATTATTTTTTGTATTTTAATGGTAAAGTTTCAATTTCATTATTTTTTGATATTAGTTGTGAATTAATTTTTGGTAGTTAATTAATCATTTAAGATAGGCAAATAATAATTAGTGATTGCAATAGTAATTTTAACATGGTACTAGAGTAGTGTTGAGGGTAGAATTTTTTTTTTCCCTAGGAAAGAAATTTAGGGTTTATAAATCCTAGGATGATCTCCTTTGATTTATTATTTCTTTAATCCCTTGAGATATAAGCTTCACTTAATTTGAGAGTCGAGGACAAATTAGATGATGCCTTGAATTTTTTTGACTTCAAGGCTAGACTTTCTTTATTATTGGAAAAAAGGGTATCAAGGATTATGTTACCAGTGTTTTAGCTATACCTACGGATATGACATACCTTGTAGCAAGAAGGATAGTGCCAAGGTGAGGAGGATGATCCTTGATGGTGTCAAGTATAATATTGTTCCACATATCTCAGAGCTAGATACAATGAAGAAGATGAGGGATGCCATTTTGAATCTGTACTAGAATGCTACACCAACAAGAAGATGATTCTTAGTGAAAAGTTGAAGAATAAACCAAGGAGAAGATGTCACAAGCTACCTTACAAGGCTTAGACTTCTCAAGGACAAGTTATGAGCTATTCAAGATAGCCCTAGTGAGGATGAACTAGTGAGAATAACCCTAAATGGGTTTACTAAGAACTAGAGTGTTTGTTTTCAAGTTGTGAATGGATGAGACACCTTATCAAGTTTGGATCAACTATGGAGATATTTCACTTAGGGGGAGTTTAGACTAATTCTTTTTAATGGGGCCAACAAGAAACATAAAAGTGAGGTGGAACAAGAAAGTGTTTCACTAGCGAGAAAAGGGAAATCAAAGGTAGCAAAGGATCAAATTCACAAAGTAAGAAGAAGAAGAAGAAGGACCTTTCTAAGGTCAAGTGTTTTGGTTGTCAAGATTATGGTCACAATGTCAGGGATTTCTTAGAGAGAAAGAAGGGAAAGAAGTAAGTGGCAGCTTCAATAAGTGAAAAACAACTCTCTAGTAAAATGGAAGATGAGGTTGAATGCATATCTTGTATGGTTAGCTCAACCTCATAGTGTGTTTGGTATATAGATAGTGGGACATCATTTCATATGACAAGAGTTAGAGAATACTTATCTAGTTAGAAGGAGGAGAACATTAGTATCCAAAGTCTATGGAAAACTTGTCCAAACTCAACCCAATTGGGAAAGGGAATGTTCAGTTTCAAAGGGAGAATGCAAAGATAATTTCACTTCATGATGTGTTTCATGTGCCAACCTTAGGTATGAATGTAGTTTTCATATATGGCATTCAAGATATGAGGTATAATTGTTAGAATTAGTAATCTTTTCTTGGTTGTATTTATTTATTATATGGGATAAACCAAGGTATCCTTATACTGTTGTCCTCTAGTCCACATGTGAGAATAACTATTTTTTGTAATTCCTTTTATAAAGGAAATTAGTTTATCCTCCTTAAGAGGATATTGACACTTTTTACACACTTATTATGAATGGTGGAATTCATAGAAATGGGAGTTACACATGCAACTCCTTTCTCATCTCTATAAAAGAGATGCCTCTCTCATTCTTCTATACACTTCTTCTACATATCATCTTAATGTTATTGTAATGAGCTATTTGCTCGACCTTCATTCTCTCTCCTTTCTTAGGGCTTTTGTTTTCTATTCATAATATTACACAAGGGGTTTTCTTTGCTTTCCCCTTTCAAAATCTCTTGACTCCATTCTTGTTGATCCATTGTGAAGCTCATTTGGTTTATGGTAATATTCTTCACATTAAGCTCTCTTGGATTGTTTTATTAGTTTTCATTTTGCTCAATTTCTTTCAATAATGTACTCTTTACAAGGACACATGTTTTGATCAAGCATAAGGATTGGAAGACACCCATAATTATAGGAGCTAGGAATATTCACCTTTATTAGCTACAGTTTGATAATCCTAAGGCACTCATGAAAAGTAATAATTCAACAGATCTTGGAGATCTATGGCATAAGAGAATGGGCCATATTCATCATGGAGCACTTAAATTTCTTTGTGAGTTAGTGATAAGTGTTCTAGAGGCGTGCAAAGGCCATGATGATGTATCTAAGGGATTTTTTCTTCTAAGCTTGTTCTTGATATATTATATTCAGATGTTTGTGGACCAATGCTAATGAAATCTCTTAGGAGATATGAGTACTATGTTACTTTTATTGATGATTTTTCTAGGAAGACCTAGATATACTTCTTGAAGACTAAGGATGAGGTTTTCAATCACTTCAAAGAGTGCAAGGCTCTTGTGGAGAACTCAATAGGAAGAAAGATAAAGGTTATTTGGTCAAACAATGGAGGTGAGTACAAAGAAATTTCTTCAAAGAATTCTATACCAAGGAAGGAATCAAGAGAGAGTGAATTTTTCCTTACAATCCACTACAGAATGGAGCAGCTAGGAGGAAAGAACCATTCTATATCAGAGAAAAAAAGAGTTATGCTACAAGATAAGGACATTCTCTATTACTTATTGGCAAAGGCATGTAGTATAATAGTTTACATTCAGAACAAAGTTCCACACAAGGTGCTAGGGAAGATGATAGTAGTGGAAGCTTTCACATGAAAAAAGCTAGATGTTGGTCACTTTAGAATATTTAAGAGTTGGGAATATTGTCATATTCCAAATGATACATGTACAAAGTTAGATCAAACTACAGAGATAGGGTACCTTGTTGGGTATAGTGAAACCTCAAAGGCATGTATGATTTTTATCCTTGGGACTAGAAGAATTATTATTAGATGTGACATCAAGTTCATGGAGGACAAGGAATTTATAAAGTCCAAAGATTTTGTAGTAGATGATTAGAGTGAGCAACCAATGTAAGCTTCAAAATCAAATCAAGGGCAATAAAGGTCAAGTGCAATAATTAGTACAAGTGTAGGCTCGGGTGGTGAAAATTCACTGAATATGGAGCAATAGGTGCAAAAGGAAATGCATCAAGAAGACATAGAGGTTGATATTTCATCATCTATAGTTGGAAGTAGGAACCCTGAGGTTCAAGATACACATAGGAATACTCAAAAGTTTGTGGGAGCTCCTAGGAAGAGTACTAGATGGCGTAGACAACCAACCAAGTTCAATGATTATGTAGCATTAGTTAGTCACTTGGTAGATAGTGAGCTTTCCAACTATTAGGAGGTTGTAGAGCATCAAGTATGGAAAGATGTTATGGTTGTGGAATATTCTTTGATAGTATAGAACAATGTATGGGAGGTAGTGCCTAGACCAACAAATAGAGTACTAGTTGGATCATGCTGGATCTATATGATAAAGTATGGTGTAGATGGTAGAATTGAGAAATACAAGGCAAGGTTTGTGGAAAAGAATGAGGGAATAGACTATGAGGATACATTTTCTCCAATGGCCAAGTACACTTCTATATGAGTTGTGATCTCATTTGTAACATATATAGAATGACATATCCATCAAATTGATGTCAAAATAACATGCCTTAATAGTGAGTTGAAGGAGGTATACATAGAGACACCATAAGACTTTGTAGCACACAACTGAGAGACCCATAAGTACAAATTGAAGAAAACCTTGTCTGGACTTGAGAAGGCTCCTAGAAGGTGGTGTAAGCACATTAATACATACATGTAGGAAATGGGCTTTGTGAAGAGTGAAGAAGATGCTAACCTCTACTAATTTGTGGTGCGAGGTGAGGTTCTAATTATTATTTTTTATGTGGAGAACCTATTTCTTATAAGTTCACTAGGCCTTATAGAGGATTGAAAGAGGAAGCTTGCAAAAGAGTTCAAGATGAAGAATTGTGGTAGATAGATGGAGAGATTGTCCCTAGTCAAGGAAATATTTCATTAAAATATTGAAGAGAGTTAGGATGGAGGATTACAAAGCCATATCTACACCCATGATCATGAATTGGAGGAAGGTAGATGCAACCAGGAAAAAAGATTTAGAACTTACCTTATATAGGTAGTTGATTGGTTTGCTATGTATTTGGCAGACATTAAGCCAAATATAGCATTTGTAGTAAACTCTCTTAGTCAATTCAGAATGCATTGGACAATGGATAAGCATGTTCTACATTACTTATGTGGTGTAGTTACTTATATGGGATCATATATGTCTGAGGTTAAGGTATTAGATTGATAAACTATACTAACACAAATTGGGCATGCAATACAATGGACAAAAGGAGCACTTTAGGGTGTTCTTTTAGTTTGGGATTAGCAGTTGTGCCTTGGTTCAATAGGAAGTAGAATTATGTGGCTCTAAGTTTAGTATAATCATAATACATAGAAGCTAGCATGGTGAAATGTGAAGTTATATGGCTTTGAAAGTTGTTAGTGGTCTTATTTGGTCATAAGGTTGAGACTACTATGATACACTACAATAATCAGAGATGCATCAAGTTTTGTGAGAATTTGTTATTTCATCATAGATCTAAACATATTAATATCAAATATCATTTCATTAGAGATTATGTACAACAGGGGTTGTTCAGGTATAGTTTATACCTAAAGAAGAGTAGGTAGTGGTCATTCTAACTAAGGCATTGGGGAAGGCAAAATTCATCTTCTTTGGAGATAAGTTAAGTGTCATGCAGAACAACTTCCTCGCTAAGAGAGAGTGTTAGTTTGATTAGCTTGGATAATTCTTTGTCCATATGTGATTATTTAGTAAATAATTATTTTACCATCTAATTAGTTAGAGTATAGACAATTATTTGTTAAATAATTGACTTCTTTTAAGAATAACTACAAATTGATTTTGTTATTGGTTATTCAATTGTTTTAATCTCAATTGTTGTTTGAGAATCAATCTCGGTCATTGGTTTTCCAATAGGAATAGTATATAAGGGAGTGAGTGGAGGATTTGGAGAACACAAGTTGGAGAAGCATTTGTAGTGTTAGTAAATCAATTTGCAGTGAAAAAAATAGTCTTACAGTGTTAGCAAGGGCACAATGATAGCATTGGGAATAGCAGTTTGGAATATCAATGATAGAAATTGGGAAGTTGTTGGATTTTTGTCAATAAGAGTCAAGGGATTTTGCATCTCTTGATTTTTTGAAATTAATATAATTCTTCATCTATAGAACTAAATTTCCCTTAGAAGTTTTTGTAGGAATGATTTGTCTGAAAATATTGTGTTATTGTGTTGCTTATTTCTTTTTGTATTTTATTGGTAAAGTTGTAGTTGTGTTACTTTTTGATATTAGCTGTGAATTAATTTTCAATAGTTATAATAATCATTCAAGATAAAAAAAAAATAATAATCAGTGACTTTTGTAGTAATTTTCACATTGCCTGTATTAGATTTTCTATTTTAAGCTTTTGATTTTGTACATTTATGTTCTAATCTTTGTGCTATTGATGGTGTTATGTTTTCCTTTATGTAGGCTAGTGCCCCTCATTGATGTTGATGGATGCACAGAGGCATAGGAAAAATAAACAACACCAAACATAATGTGCAACAACACAATGAAAATATATTATATTTCATTCACTGTGATTTCAAATGAATACATAGTATCTTTTTATAGGCAAGTGTACAATATTCTAGAGAAATTTAGCATTAGCTGACAAGACAAAATATCTACAAATTTATAGAAAATACTACAACTGACACTTCTAGAAAATACTTTAGCTAACACACCCTAAACCTAAACCTAATAATCTAGAAACATCTAATGATGGACGATTAATTCTTAGTAGAAATTACTATTTCTAACTCTCCCTCATGATTTCTACTATCAAATTTTTTCACATACAAATTTCAATGTGCCATGCAATCTTCATATCTGTTAATGCATGAGTAATGCCTTTCAAGGTTGGGGCCTTTAATTTCTACAAACATTTTGTCACCAATTGGCTACCAATGATTTCCTCTTTTCATTAGACCCATTGATAATCTTGCCTCATTTGTCACAAATGTTGATAACCTTTTGCCTCTTTGATGCCTTGCTCTAATTTTTTTTCAATGCTGCTTCATTCCTTCTTACACTTGAACATTTGTACCTAAATAAACTTTTGATCATTCATGCAATTTTTTGCCAAGTTGATCCATAGCTCCATACAGAATCCATTCTAATGCAACCTGCCATAAAATCTTTATTGCACTCTCTATTCCAACATGTCTTATCACAATGATTTTTCAAGCCACAAATATTACAAGGATGTATATCCCAACATCTATCCTTTGTATGCTCTTTCCTGTTACATTGTGAACATCGCACAATCTTTAAGCTTTCAATTGATTCTCTTGAACCTTTATTCATCATTGCACTGCCTATATCATATCCAAGACCTGCATATTTTAGCCTAACTGTGGTCTCAATTGGATTCCTTATTCTTTGTTGATCTTTTTCTAAACCTTTACCTTTGAAATCCATTCTTTCCATAATCTTCAAACCAATATTTTCATAGCTAGAAGTTCTATCGATACAATTTTCATGTTCATCATTACACTCCTTTTTGCAAACAACTTCAGAAAAATCACATATCTTAATCTCATAATCACTCAAATCATTTGTCTCATCACATACAAATGGTTCACATTCAAACATTCTTTCTCTTGTTTCAAAGTAGACAATTCCTTCTTTAACATATTATTTTTCTCTTCCAATTTCTTCACATTTTCTTCTAGAACTTTGTTATTTTTCTTAGCATCATCAAACAAAGTTAACTTTTCTTCTAATTCTTTATTTTTCTGTCTGAGCTTACATGTTTCCTTCACCTGCCAATTATATACTTCTTCCACAAATTTTAGCCTATCCTCTAGCTCTTCAATTGCCTCTATATGGATACTAATTTCATTGAACAATTTACACTTTTTTTCTCCCATTCGTTTCTTTCTTTTTCCAATTCCTTTTGCAAATTATCTTTTTCATACAATAATTTTGCATTTTCTTTCTTCATCATCATTATCTTTTCTTCTAACTTATTTGTCTTCTCTTTTTGAACTCTACCAACTTTTCCTATTGAAATTGACAATTTGACACACTTTATCTTTTAGAAAATTCTAAATACCTTTTTACTTCCAAAATTAAATCTTCAAACAGCTTGAAACAAACCTTTAGACAACTAGACTCCTCACAACATTCTTTTGCTATTATAATTTCTCAAATGTAGTTAAATAATTATAAGAATTCACACTATACCATTTTTGCCTACTTGTCCTCTTTTTTGCTCAACACTTCCTGTGTGATCTTCTTCAAAACAATTATCTTTCTCATAACATTAACAATCCTCCACCATTTAGCAGCACCAACACACCACTTGCTCTTTTATCACAATCAGCAATTTTGTTCAACCATCTATCCAACTAGTCTTTGATACCAATATGATAGATGCACAGAGGCACAAGAAAAATAAACAACACCAAACACAATGTACTGTGGCACAATAAAAATATATTATATTTCATTCATCATTCAATGAATACATAGTGTTTTTTATAGGCAAGTGTACAATATTTAGAGAAATCTAGCATTAGCCGACAAGACAAAATATTTACAAATTTCTGAAAAATACTACAGCCAACTCAAACTTCTAGAAAATACTTCAGCCGAGACACCCTAAACCTAAACCTAATAATCTAGAAACATCTAATGACGGACCATTAATTCTTAGTAGAAATTACTATTTCTAACATTCTCCTAATTTCTACTATCAAATTTTCTAGCATACAAATTCCAATGTGCCATGTAATCTTCACATCTATTAATGCATGAATAGTGTCTTCCGAGACTGGGGCCTTTAGATGTCTGCTCTAACAACTGCCTTTCGTAACAATACAGGTCTATTATCTGGGCATTTTGTTCAGTCCGGAACACATTGACTGAATTTTTTGTTCTGCAATTGGAGAGTTTTTGTTTCTCAACACACATTTAAAATTGCAACCGCTCATATTTTGTATAAATAGGCAAATTGAGCAGTCTGCGGCATCTTGATTTGTCTAGCTGTATGTTGAGGAGATTGTCGGCTTCTTTTAAAAACCCGATTCTCCTTCAACATCAACTTGTATTGATGTCACAAGAGGAGTTGAACTGTCTGCAAAACATAGCAAAGCTCGAGTATCGGAAGGGTTGCCACGCCACATTGTAAATATTCAAATTGAGATTTGTCGAAAGCTGAAATGTCTGCCTGCTTCTATTTGGTTGCTGGAAGATGAGAGCCAAAACCGGGTTATCAGAGGCAAAACCAGGTTTTGCAAAAAAAAATTTGTGTTTGGTTGGTTAAAATTAGAACCTGGTTTTCAATTTCATCTTCCAATTTTGGTCAAAAATTGGAAGAAGTTTCTTCCAACAAAAAGGTGGAATTCGAAATTAAAACCAGGTTTTGAATTTTATGACAATTTTTTTAATAATATTGTGGGGTCTACAGTATATTCATCTTCCGTGTCAACCAAACGGACCATTGGCTTTCCAAACCACAAAACTAGGTTTTCGAAAACCTGGTTATAAGATAACCTGGTTATGTCAAAAAATCATCTTCCCCAACCAAACGGGGCCTAACTAATCTTCATATTAAACATTGTCGGATTCTGGATCGTGTGGGAGTGAAATCTGTAGCAAAAGCAATGAGGCAGCTAAGTAATCTTCAGAGTGAGTATAATCAACTGTGCAATCAGCGGCTCATCTTTATCTTTTGGGTCGAGCAGCCTAAAGTGTCAAAATATAACAGGTACAGAAGTGTGGAGGGTTTCATGTTCTACCTATTTGGAAACATTCTATATGGAGGAAAATCACCGTTTAGAGGAGATGGTCGAAAAATCTTGAGCAGCCCACACGTATACCATTTAGGAATTCTATATGTTGAATATAATGCATATCGTGTTTTATTCCTCCCTAATCTTCTTAACGATACATTAATGAATATATTAATGGTGATTCAATTTAAACTTTGGGAATCAAATGGAAAAAGGAAAAATATGTATGTGTTTGTTACTATTAGCACTTTTATCTATTGCTCACATATTAACAAAAAAAAAAAAGAATTTCTTCATAGGTGTTTACAAAGTGTTGAAAAGATAAAACGATTTTAAAAGAACTCGGAAGATCTTTTAACTGAAGATATTAAGCTGAGTTAAAATGTAGGAGGACAAAGTATTTAAGATTGCGAATGGACGTTGTGGTTTAGACTGTGATGGTTTCGGCTGTGACTAGAAACCCACTCACAACCAGGGAAAAAATAGTTAATCATCCTGGATATGTGCATGGCTGTATAATGTATAATTTTGTTCCATTACCATGGGAAAAATAGCTTCCAGATGACAGCAAATGATATACTTGGCCAGTAAACACGCATGCGAGCAATATTGGCCATAGCAAAATATGAATATCATACAGTACGGACTATTACAGTTCTGGTTTTCTCCCCTTTAGATCTTTTAATTCAGTAAAATGTGGTCGTTATGTTTGTACTATCTCAGGAAATATGGTGTAAAGGTAGGAACCCCTTTATTTGGTGCCTTCTTGCTTTCACTATCAAACTCTGTAATATCTGAGAGAACTCTCAAGGAGATTATGTGGGTGCTTTAGCACAGCTGCATTGTTAGTTATTTTCCACAGTCTAACATCAACCTGTTAGCATAGAAGTTACATTGTTTTCCTTGTGAGTGTGTCTATATATATAGATGCTGAAGTGGGGAGTTATTATTGAAGCTTTGAAATCATTATATTTTTCTCGCGTTTCCTTTGATAAGTAGTATGTCATGAATTCTGCAAATGTAATTATTTTAGTTCAGTCCAACTTTTAGACCAGGCCATTGTTGTGAAATTTCTTATCATGCCAACATTGTTAATTTTAAAGTTATTACTAAACATGAAATTGGTTTTTCTTGGACGAGTATAATTTCCATTGGAATTATAATAAATTATGAACATTCTACATTCTTTGATTCTCCTTATTGCATAGTTTAGGAAAATCAATTAGAAAATAACTCCATGCTAAATGGCATTAATGTATGCAGTGAGATTTGTTAAAATTGGAGGGTTATATTAAGGAAATGTATTGCTATGAGGAATGTAGTTGAGCACAATCTTGAATGATACATGTTGAGTTGTTATTTTGCACGATGTTGAATGACTGAGATCCTTTTGAATCTCTCTCTTGAAAAGTTGATCGATAACCAACTCCAAGGTTCCAGATGGCTATTTTTCAACTGGTTGGGTAACTCAATTGAAGATAAATGTGTATGTTCACGAGGAGGCCTTTGTTGTTTATACATAATAACCACAAAGAGATATATTTTTTCATGTTATATTTTTATGATGAATGCAATTTATCAATGCAACTATATGAATTTCTATCTTAACCTAGTGTTTGAAAAAAAAAAACATAGATAGGGTAACAAGAGATAGAAAATTGCTAAAAATGAAATTCCTAACAGACATAAGCCAAAGTAGCAAAATGTCTATGAATTAAATTATCCAAAGGATCATGGTAGGAAACCAATGAAATTAGGATCACTTCTAAGAATACCAATAATAACCGAAAGATGTTTCATGATTCATTGAATTGTGAGGCTATGAAAAGTGTGCTCATGCGAGACAAAACTCTATGCAAGAACAAAGATGATCCTTTATCCAATTTGTTGTGAAAACAAAATTCATTAATTGAGGCACCTTGCGAGTTTT
Source organism: Cupressus sempervirens (assembly GCA_028749045.1). Classification (NCBI taxonomy): domain Eukaryota; kingdom Viridiplantae; phylum Streptophyta; class Pinopsida; order Cupressales; family Cupressaceae; genus Cupressus; species Cupressus sempervirens. The sequence continues at coordinate 555,862,718 of CM053791.1, forward strand.
GGCATCAAGTGAGATCGCTATGCCAAATCCAAATGGAATGTGATCTTTAAAAAATGAGATAGGTTATTTTAGGTATTGGCATCATCACCCTATAGCATTTGACAGTTCATCGATAGCCCTCACGAGCTCCGAGTTACAACCCTCAGAAGATTGACCTCGAAATGCACTTAGAGTACCTTGGAGACTCCTCAGTATGGGGTGGTCGTAGATGACGGAGGGTCTTCACGGCTAGAACAAGGGTGTCACTAGGGTTCACCCACCCATTCGGAGCTAATGGCACTGATGATTTGATGCTAAGATCAGCGGTTTCAAAGTTACACTGTGGTGCACCTATGAACTAAGGCACACTACGAGTTTTGGCATCGAGCGAGATCATTGTGCTGAATCCAAATAGAATGTGATCTCTCAAAAATGAGATAGGTTATTTTAGGCCTTTGCATCATCATCTTGTAGCATTTTATGGTTCATTGATAGCCCTCACAAGCTCCGAGTTACAACCCTCAGAAGATTGACCTCGAAACACACTTAGAGCACCTTGGAGACTCCTCGGTATAGGGTGGCCACAGATGATGGAGAGTCTCTGTAGCTATAACAAGGGTGTCACTAGGGTTCACCCACCCATCTAAAGCTAATGGCATTGACAATTCGATGACAAGATTAGTGATTTCAAAGTTACACTGTGGTGCACCTATGAATTGAGGCACGCTGTGAGTTTTTGCATCGAGCAAGATCGATGTGCCAAATCCAAATGGAAGGTGATATCTTGAAAATGAGATAGGTTATTTTAGGCCTTGGCATCACCATCCTATAGCATTTGATGATTCATCAATAGCCCTCATGAGATTTGAGTTACAACCCTTGGAAGATCAACCTCAAAATGCACTTAGAGCACCTTGGAGACTCCTCAGTACAAGGTGGCCATAGACAATGGATGGTCTCCAAGGCCAGAACAAGTGTGTCACTAGGCTTCACTAGACCATCCAAAGCTAATGGCATTAACGATTTGATGCCAAGATCAACAGTTTCAAAGTTACGTTGTGGTGCAGCTATGAACTAAGGCACACTACGAGTTTTGGCATCGAGTGAGATCGATGTGCCGAATCCAAACAGAAGGTGATCTCTCAAAAATGAGATAGGTTACTTTAGGCCTCGACATCACTATCCTATATCTTTTGACGATTCATCGATAGCCCTCACAAGCTCTGAGTTACAACCTTTAGAAGATCAACCTCAAAATGCACTTAGAGCACCTTGAAGATTCCTCAGTATGGAGTGGCCACAGATGATGGATGGTCTCTGTAGCTAGAACAAGGGTGTCACTAGGGTTCACCCATCGATCCAAAGCTAATGGAATTGACAATTCGATGCCAGGATCAACGATTTCAAAGTTACGCTGTGGTGATCCTATGAATTGAGGCACACTGCAAGTTTTGGCATCGAGCGAGATCACTATGCTGAATCCAAATGAAACGTGATATCTTGAAAATTAGATAGGTTATTATAGGCCTCAGCATCACCATCTTGTAGCATTCGACATTTCATCGATAACCCTCACGAGCTTCGACTTACGACCCTCAGAAGATTGACCTCAAAATGCACTTAGAGCACCTTGGAGACTCCTTGGTACTGAGTGGTCATGGATGATGGATGGTCTCCACAGCTAGAACAAGGGTGTCACTAGGGTTCACCCACCCACCTAGAGCTAATGGCACTGACGATTCAATGCCAAGATCAGTGGTTTCAAAGTTACACTATGGTGATCCTTTAATGTCATAGAATGTTATTTTTATGTACTTTTATGGATGTGTATTTGGAAATATGTGTTGCATTTCTTGTGTTGTGCTTGGCATGCAATTGATCAAAAAATGATTAAGTTTACAGTTACAAGGCATACAAAATGTCAGCACCATACACCATTCACATACATCACAATGACAATAATTTTAATAAGAACATTAACAAAGCACATTTACAAATTCACATTTAGTAAAGAACCATTGAGGCATTGCAAGAGCCAAGTGCATACAGATTGTCATGACATGTACCAAATGCATACACCAGATGACAAATCACATAAAGTCAAGATTCCCAAATAGAAAAATGAAGACTAGGAAACAAAGCACATCAACAAATCAACACATGAGGAACCAATTCTTAAATGAATTCACATGCCAACTTGAGACCACTACATGCATCATACATCAGATGATGTAACCAGATCACAACCACTACATGCATCATACATCAGATGATGTAACCAGCTCGCAACCACAACATAGGAAGCGAGGGCTTCAATTATTACCACTTGGTAAATGATAAGCCAAAATAAACAATATGTCAATTGTTGCCCAAACCATCAATGATAATTATGGATAAGGAAATTAGTTGGTCATTCGATTAACTCCAAATTTAACTACCATCTCAATTATTATATATATTTTTCAGTACGCTAGCTCATCCCTACCAATTAACTTGGGAATCCATTAATGTAGCTAGGTTTTATTTCATTCACAATTATAAAATGGCTATATATTAACACTAGTACATTGGTATAACAGTTATGATTATCTCTTTCTACATCCAACCTAGAGTCCATGGCTACATTACCTTCACAAGAAGTGAGGTTTGGGTGGCACTATAATATTTGTGAATAAGTATGTTCACCAATGGTGTCATTACAAATCTCATGTATACTTGCTTGGTGTTTGATGCAGAGATAGCACAATGGAAGTCAACAAACAAGCCCCTCTCCCACACAACTTTCAAAAATACTCCAAGGGTTAAGCCAAGGGTATGTTCTATTCTCACAAGTGCATATTCCTCCTAGGAACCACTAGAGAAAGTTTCAAGTCTCGCCACCCTAAGCAAGACACAAGAAACAATGGACCAACTTATGCAAATAGGACCAAATTCCCCAAAATGGTAAAAATAAGGATTTTGTTGTTCTAGGCTTTTTCTCCACCAGCAAGGGATTGGAAAAACTTAGTTTTGACGCAAATAAGGTAATCCAGTCATTGGTTGTACTCCCAACAACCCACAACTCAATTTGCTCAATTAGAACTAGTAGCCTATTAGGTCTCCTAAAATAGATTTTGACCAATAAATATAAAACTTACTAGAGGACCTAGGAAATAAAATGCTGATTCAAGTACCCTTTTCTAAGTACTAACAAACTTCAAAGTTTCAAAGACCAACTCCACTCCAGAATATCCCAACTAGCACCAAGTACACAGGCCTAATTAGCCACTTTAGGCTTGGTTTTCAAGGAAAATGGTCAAGAATGGGTGCATGAAATCAAATATCCTCTACTAGGCTATTATTCAAACTCAAATAAGGGCACTTTTTTTTTACACCAAGTCCTCAAACTCTTTCCTTCATTCTATCCATTCAAATTCCTCCAAAACAGGGTCAAATACATAGAAATATTTGACCTAGGGTTTGCTCTCAAAAATCACCAACGCAACCTCCTACTCCAAAACTTCAAAAATTTGATAAAGTACATCCCTAACTTACTCCATGCCAAAATGGAAGGAAATCCACTGGTGGAGAATCAAGCTAGGGTCATTTTTGTGACCAAACCCTGATTTTAAGGGTTTCTCAGACCAGCAACCAAGAAAATTGAATAACTTTTGCAAAATGATTGATAGGGAGTTCAAACCAAAAGAAAAAATTATAAATAAATAGTTCCAACTTATCAATGCAAAAAGTTGACCCTTCAACCATTTGGTTCCATATTGCACATTGAAAATCAGAAAAATGCACTGGAAACAACAAGTTCTTTATTGATTTAAGAGCAAGTACAATGTGTTTCTTCAATCTATCTCCTCCTTCAAATTCTCAGAGCCTATATAGGCTATTTACAACTAATTCAACCTGGATAGTTCTAGCCGTTAGGAGTTACATTTTGAAAGTTCTCAAGAAAATTGCAAAAGTTGCTAAGCAACTTTTTGCAATTTTTTCAATTTTTGCGCTAAGACAAGTTTTATTACAAATTTGTTTTCAAATGTACTCTACAAACTCCTAGGGACCCTACTAATGTTCTAAAAACCTAGACTTTCCTAGAAAACATGGAATTTACCAAAAATCCACTTTATTGGACCAATTGATGCCCAAGGCTTATAGTTGCACCATGGGGTCTTGTGTCCATTACAAATGTGGATGGTCATAGGGAGATCATTAGATCTATCCCTAGAACTTATTACATCAAGAAAAGAAAAAATATTAGGTGCTCTGCACTAGTGTTCCATGTATTGATGTGATAAAAAAGTGCATGGAATGGTTAGTGAATGTGCATACCTCATGTATGCATTACTTGATTTTTTTTTATGAGATGTGGTTGGTATGTGATCGATTAACACGCTTTCTTAGCATGAGCACTATTGGACAACCAATGAATTTTCCTACTAATTCAAATGGGTGGGCCTAAGGGCTCAACATGTTTGGGTGATACTGAATCCACACGAAAATCACTAGCTCTTCTAGGGATGCTAAAGGGTGTGTGCAAAGGGACTAGCACCCTTTAATATTGTAGAATTTCATTTTTGTGCATTTTTATGGATATGCATTTGGAAACATGTCATGCATTCTTGAAAACTCTTTTTATTAGATGTACTAGGAGTGTGAATGATCAACAACCTTGTATTTCATTAATGTTATTGGACTAAGAACTGGTTTTCCTCTCAGTTGGAAGGGTGGGCCTAAGGGTTCAACACTAATGGGTGATGTTGAACCACCCTATATGAGTCCCTACATGGTCAAATTATCAAATTGACATTGAGGCCTTCTTGGACCAACTATCCTAATTTTAAAATGTTATTACCTTCTTTTGTTGAGCAGAATGAGGAAGATGTGATTCAAACCACATAATCACAATAAAAAATATGAATGAGATGGTAGCTAACCAAAGCTTAGAAGATTATTTTTATAGTATTGTAAAAGTTTTTTGTGAGAACCTTGCTACTAAAAATTCAGAGTATATGCATTTTTCCTAATGATTCTAAGCATGAATGCAAGATGGATCCATTTCTCAAGAGCATTCAACAAGTTGATAGTTGTTATGAACTTTGAGCTACCTTAACAAAAGGAGGGGACTCCTTGACTATGGATGATGCAAAGATAGCACAATGGAAGAAAGGATCAAGCCAACTCCTCCTTGGGTTCTTCAAGTGTATCTACATCCACATCAGTTGAAAAAGTACCTTTGAAAGCATATAGGTCAAAAATATTAAATATAGGAGACAAGTTAATATCAGGGGGCAAATCAATTTGGTTTAACACATGTATGCAAGAACTTGTCACAAAATAGGTAAAGAGAAAAAAAGACAAGGGTTTAACAATATACAAGATCACATTATTAGAATAAAATAATGAGTAAAATATATAATGGAAACCACACAACATAAAAATAAATGAAATGCATTGATAAGACTTGTAGTAAAAGGCTTACACAATATTAGCATCATAAAATCACTTCTTGTTTCAATGCCTCATTGCGAATGGGTATTCAAACTTATTGACACCTTCCCTAAATTGTTTTTTAAGGAATCAAGTATTCTAATTGTTCATCCATATTTTCTAGATTTGTCTTATTTGATTAGTTTGATAAAAATGGTTTTAATAATCATAATGTCAGCTCTATGTCAAATAAGAAAAAATCCAAACTTGTAATAAGATATCCACAAGCAATTATCTTTCATTGTCTCCTTGCTTCAATACTCATATAGCTATAAATGCTCTTAAAGTTGTCCTTATAGCCTTGTATCACATGCAAATATGATTTGCAAGAACTTGTTCAATATCTTCCTCTTATAATTCCTTAAAAAAAACTTACCAAAATACAAATTAGGATATGTAATTAATTTAACCTTTCTTTTTCATTATTACAAAAACCATATATATAAAAACTTCACATTTTACATCATAATACATCTTAAATCTTAGGAATTCTCCCCAACACTCCACGCCCCCTACTCTTCATGATGTACCTACATTCCAACATCATAAAAAATATTAGTAACTTATTGTATTAAACAAGATAATCATCGGTTCATTGAATCATTATAAAGAAAATAACATAAGAAGTAAATATACCTAGTCGAGTGTTTCAGTAGGGTCCTCTCTCTATTTTAGGGTCTCCAATAGGACTTCATGATCAACATTAGTAATACTAAAAAGTTATTTTACTTTTGGTCTTCCTTGATGCTTCAACAACTTTACATTTGTTTCAATAATAAGATGTGAATATATGAGAATTATTTTGTGCTTCTGATAGTCTTCGAATGTAGGAATTCCATTCCTCCTAAGCATATATGTCCACAGCCATATTCCAATGACAACCACTAAACTAGTAGGATATGTGAATCCATCATCATCTATAATCAGTTGTGCAAGCTTTTGTTTACCTCTTACACAATGTGCTAACCAATAATCGTATTTCTCATCATTCCCCTATGGTGCAACCAATGCAAAGACATGTCCTGGCTAAAGAAGATCTGATAGATGGTTATGCTCAAGTGAACTTTCCATGTCATCATTTCTAATAGAGGGTATGATAGACAATGGAGTAAGATAATGTGGAGCCCATGTGTCCACTAACTCACTTGACTCACAATGATCCTAATCACACTGAAAATAACTAGGACAAAACTAAGCTAGCTATCGTGTCCAAATGGTCCATGTACTAGAATCAAAGCTTTGGAATGAATGTATTTTTGATGAGTCTCTTACTATAGCACAATCTGATCTATCACCTATGGAACCTTCCTCAACCAACCAAAAGAACTTGTGTACCATTGAATCAAGAGTCTCCCCTTGTGATAATGCTAAACTACACCAATCAACAATGCTCTGAGCATCAAGAAGCTCTGTTGCTGAAATCTTCAATTGCTCATTAACTAGAGCTCTCTTCATACATGCCCCTACTCCATCATGTTCCCCTTTCCCATGGTTGGACTCAAAAAAACTCCAAATATGAGGCACCCCCCTCTCTACGTGCATCCTACACAACCAATAAAACATGCAAGCATTTTTTAATTGACCTATACAGTTATCTGACCAAATGATATGTCTATCCATAGCAATTGCATGCTCCTGTAAGAAATCAAAATAATTCTAGAAATAATGTTGCACAAACTCGTGAGAGTGAGATCTATCATCACTCATATAAAAATGATACTCTCTAATAATCTTTCAATTATCTTTTGCACTATCAGGGGCATGACTATATGTTATGTGGATGAAAATAGCAATCTGAATGGAGTTGTAATACTAAGATTGTCTCATTTTGAGGTTGTAATGTGTAGTTCTTAAAAAAATCAACAATTGATATAATAGTGCCAATGGGAAAAGTCTCCTTACACATTCTAAATTGTTGATCCAACCATTGATACCTATGAGTATGTCTTGCATAATTGTTGAAAAGATTTGCCTTAAAATGTGAAATAAAACTAGGCACACTAATTTTTTTTGCAACCAATTCACATCTAGAGCCCTCACCCCCACTCTTCAATGTGTATTTCACCATTTCATATACCATTTTTTTACTATTGTCTTTCCAAGATCTTGCTCGCACCCCTCATGGAAACATGTGTCAAACTTGGATAAGCCACCACATTCTAAACACTTCTCATTTAAGCAAGCATTTCAATAAAAGAAACAACCATCAACTCTATGACATAAAAATTGATCTAGCAACTCTCTTGATGATTTTGGAAGCCCACTAGCACCATAATTCTCCAACATTTCTTTACTATGCAAAGTAGAATGGATGGAGTGTAATAGTTCATGGTGCGTAGAAAACTCAACATGATATTTGCAACAACATGTTTTTTGAATTTTAAGTGGCACACAATAAAATAGCTTCAAAGATTACAAAGCCCTTTGTGATATATGAAGACTTGGATGATTCTCTCTAAATTGTTTGAACAACATAGTTTGACTTACCTCCAAATAGTGTTTAGGATGTGGCATGTGATCTCTGATGTCAATTCTCAACTTTAACACGTATTTAGCATTGGCTGATACTCATGAGTTAGAGTGCCAAAGTTGTGTAATTTCTTCCTTCACATCATCGAATAGATTTTTATCAAAATGTGGAAGTCTCCCACCAAAAGCCCATGTTTCATTTTGAAGAGGATCATCAATTCTCTCTCGTCAACTAAGTGCTCTTCTCAAAGTAATATGATTTAAGTTCAAGTCAATACAAGTTTGTCTCATATATGTACCCTTTCTCAAATGAGGACTTACAAAAGAGGTTGTAATAACCCTTCGAGAAACTCTCTTATCTTTTTCCCTGCTATTTTTCCCAATGCTATTGAGAGCACTGAAAAGATTCTTCACAATAATGGCATTTCTTTCCAATTTTTTATTGACACAAATCTTCAATTTGTAAAGCATAGGTCTCATCTTTTGCATCTTTAATAAGTGCATAAAAAGCTAACATTGCTCCACCATATAGTCTTGAAGCCCATAACTGAATGGTTCTTTCTGATTTTTTCCCTTCCAAATTGGTAATAATCATTTCATCAATTTCAATTTTCCATTTTGGTGTTCTAGAACTTTCATGTTGATTATAATTAGGAGATATGTAAGGTTCCTATGCATTAGGTTCTTGTGCATTGTCATGTTTGGCATGGTCAATCATGCAATTTACAATATGACCTACTAGCATTTCATCCTCCAAATTTTTGTTCTTTAAATTTTCAATCCTAGCATTATCGTTTTCAATTGGTACATTTTCATTCCCCAACTGCACATATTTATTATCTGACTCTATGATTTCACCTTTGACTAATTCATTGTCAACTTGACTCACATTTAACATACCTTGTCTTTTCCTTCAGTGTTCTACTTTGTCCCTTTCCCTATATGACGCAATGTCTTCATTGGATCCTTCCTTTTGCGTTTAGCCTTCTGACGACTATTGCTCCCCATTTAGATCATAATATCAGACACCTAGGGATATATTATCAAACATTTTTCGATTGTTTGGGCCCCAAAATGTGACTTTTCCTAAAACCCGTGAAAAAGGCCCACAAAAAGGGATGTTATCAAGTCTGAAGTCACAGGGAATATTTTGGAAAAATAATGCCAGTAAAATTGGGTATCCAATTTCAGATTGGATACCCGACTTCAAATCGGATATCCAATATTGCACCAAAATATTGGAGGGAAAAATGAATTACTATAATGTATTAGATTCTAATAGTATTAAATGAGTTATGAGTTATGAGTTATGTATTAGCTTATAATGTATTATTATATTATATTATTATTATTAAATATAATAATGTAATATATGTTATTATTATTATTATGACCTATGTTAACTATTAATATATAATAATATGTTATGTTATTATTATTATTATAATCTATAAATATAATAAATATTAACATATATATGATTATTATTATTTTTACTATATCATTATTAAATATGATAATGTAATATATTATATATGTTATTAATATATAATAATATATAAATATAATATATATTAATATATATATGATTATTATATTATATTATATTATTATTATTACTATATTATTTCTACTTGTTACTATAACAACATATAATATTATTGTTATTATTATTATTATGACTTATGACCTACAGACATATTAGAATCATTTATATGGGTCGAAAGGGGCCATAGGATGACCTATGACACCTTTCGACACATTCCATGACAACATATGTCTCTAGGAGTCCTAAGATCTTTAGGGACATATTATAATTGTTTATATGGGTCAAAAGGGTTCATAGGTACCTTTGAAAACATTTTATTACAAGATATGTCTCTACGGGCCCTAAGACCCCTAGGGACATATTAGAATCATTTATATGGGTTGAAAGGGGCCATAGGATAACCTATGACCCCTTTCGACACATTTTATTACAACATTTGTCTCTAGGGGTCCTAGGCTCCATAGGGACATATTATAATTGTTTATATGGGTCAAAAGGGGTCATAGAATGACCTATGACCCCTTTCGACACATTTTATTACAATATGTCTCTAGGGGCCCTAGGAACCCTAGGTACATATTAGAATCATTTATATGGGTCGAAAGGGACCATAGGATGACCTATGACCCCTTTCAACACATTTTATTACAACATACATCTCTAGGGGTCGTAGGACCCCTAGGAACATATTATAATCATTTATATGGATAAAATGGGTCCATAGGATGACTTATGACACTTTTCGACACATTTCATAATGACATATGTCTCTAGGGGTCCTAGGACCTCTATGGACATATTATAACTATTTATATGGGTCAAAAGGGGCCATAGGCCATAGGATAACTTATGACCCCTTTTGACACATTTTATTACAACATATGTCTCTAGGGGTCTTAGGACCCCTAGGGACATATTATAATCGTTTATATGGGTCGAAAGGGGTCATAGGATGACCTATGACCCCTTTTAACACATTCCATGACAACATATGTCTCTAGGGGTCCTAGGACCTCGAGGGACATATTATAATCGTTTATATGGGTTGAAAGGGGTCCCTTTTGACACATTCCATGATGACATATCTCTCTAGGGGTCCTAGGACCCCTAGGGACATATTATAATTGTTTATATGAGTTTTTGACACATTCCATGCTGACATATGTCTCTAGGGGTCGTAGGACCCCTAGGGACATATTATAATTATTTATATGGGTCAAAAGGAGTCATAGGATGACCTATGACCCCTTTCGACACATTTCATGATGACATATGTCTGTAGGGACATATTATAATCATTTATAAGGATGTAAAGGGGCCATAAGATGACCTATGACCTTTTTCAACACATTCCATGACAACATATGTCTCTAGGGGTTCTAAGACCCCTAGGGACATATTATAATCATTTATATGGGTTAAAAGGGGCCATAGGATGATCTATGTCCCCTTTTGACACATTTCACGATGACATATGTCTTTAAGGGTCCTAAGACCCCTAGGGATATATTATAATCATTTATGTGGGTCGAAAGCAGCCATAGGATGACCTATAATCTCTTTTGACACATTCCATAATGACATATGTCTCTAGGGGTCCCTAGGGACATATTATAATTGTTTATATGGGTCGAAAGGGGCCATAGGATGACTTATAACCCCTTTCGACACATTCCATGATGACATATGTCTCTAGGGGCTCTAGGACCCCTAGGGACATATTAGAATATTTTATATAGTTTGAAAGGGCCCATAGGATGACCTATGAGCCCTTTCAACACATTTTATTACAACATATGTCTCTAGGGGTCCTAGGACCCCTAGAGACATATTATAATCGTTTATATGGGTCGAAAGGGATCATAGAATGACTTATGACCTCTTTTGACACATTCCATAATGATATATGTCTCTAGGGGTCCTCTACGGACATATTCTAATTGTTTATATGGGTCAAATGGGGCAATAAGATGACCTATGACCCCTTTTGACATATTTTATTACAACATATGGCACTAGGGGTCCTAGGACCCCTAGGGACATATTCTAATTGTTTATATGGGTTGAAAAGGGTCATAGGATGACCTATGACCTCTTTCGACACATTTCATGATGACATATGTTGCTAGGGGTCTTAGGATGCCTAGGGACATATAATAATCGTTTATATAGGTCAAATGCAGTAATAGGATGACCTATGACCCCTTTTGACACATTCCATAATGACATATGTCGCTAAGGGTCCTAAGACTCCTAGGGACATGTTATAATCATTTATATGGGTTCAAAGGGGCTATAGGATGACCTATGACCCCTTTTGACACATTTCATAATGACATATGTTGCTGAGGGTCCTAAGACTCCTAGGGACATGTTATAATCATTTATATGGGTTGAAAGGGGCCATAGGATGACCTATGACCCCTTTTGACACATTCTATGACAACATATGTCTCTAAGGGTCCTAGGACCCCTAAGGACATATTATAATTGTTTAAATGGGTTGAAAGGGGCCATAGGATGACCTATGACCCCTTTTGACATATTCTATGGTGATATATGTCTCTAGGGGTCCTAAGACCCTAGGAACATTATAATTGTTTATATGGATCGAAAGGGGCCATAGGATGACTTATGACCCCTTTCGACACATTTCATGATGACATATGTCTCTAGGGGTAGGACCCCTAGGGACATATTATAATCATTTATATGGGTCGAAAGGGGCCATAGGATGACCTATGACCCCTTTCAACACATTTTATTATAACATATGTCTCTAGGTGTCCTAGGACCCCTAGGGATATATTATAATTGTTTATATAGGTCGAAAGGGGTTATAAGATGACCTATGACTCCTTTCAACACATTTTATTACAACATATGTCGCTAGGGGCCCTAGGACCCCTAGGGACATATTATAATCATTTATATGGGTCAAAAAGGGCCATAGGATGACTTATGACCCATTTTGACACATTCCATGACAACATATGTCTGTAGGGGTCCTACGACCCCTCTAGGACCCCTAGAGACATATTAGAATCGTTTATATTGGTTGAAAGGGACCATAAGATAACCTATGACCCCTTTCAACATATTTCATTATAACATATGTCACTAGGGATCCTAAGACCCCTAGGTACATATTATAATTATTTATATGGGTCGAAAGGGGTCATAGGATGACCTATGACCTTTCAACACATTTTATTGCAACATAGGTCGCTAGGGACCCTAGGACCCCTAGTGACATATTAGAATCATTTATATGGGTCAAAAGGGGCCATAGGATGACCTATGCTCCTTTCGACACATTCCATAATGACATATGTCTTTAGGAGTCCTAGGATCTGTAGGGACATATTGGAATTATTTGTATGGGTTGAAAGTGGCCATAGGATGACCTATAACCCCTCTTGATACATTTTATTATAACATATGTTGCTAGGAGTCCTAAGACCCCTAGGGACATATTATAATTATTTATATAGGTCGAAATGGGTCATAGAATGACCTATGACCTCTTTTGACATATTTTATTACAACATATGTCTCTAGGGGCCCTAGAACCCCTAGGGACATATTATAATCATTTATATGGGTCAAAAGGGGCCATAGGATGACCTATGAGCCCTTTTGACACATTTTATTACAACATATGTCTTTAGGGGTCCTAGGAGCCCTAGGGACATATTATAATTGTTTATATGGGTCGAAAAGGGTCATAGGTCATTCGACACATTCCATGATGACATATATCACTAGGTGTCCTAAGACCCCTAGGGACATATTATAATCATTTATATGGGTCAAAAGGGGCCATAAGATGACCTATGCCCCTCTCTACACATTTCATCACAACTTATGTCCCTAGGGGTCCTAGGACCCCTAAGGACGCATTTGGTTGGTTCTAATGCATCGAGAGGGATGCATTTCATGACAATGTATGTCCCTAGGACCCCTAGGGACCCATTGTGAATGCATTGAAAGGGGTCACTAGGGGCCCTAGGGACATATGTTGTCATGAAATGTGTCGTAACCTATGACCCATTTCGATGCATTTTATGACAATATTATATTTAATAATAATACAATATTGTATATTTTAATATAATAATAATATATTATTATATTATATTACAATAATAATCATACATGTTACTAGATTATAGATTTAATAATAATAACCATATATATTATTATATATAATAATAATCATATAATATTACTATATCTATTTAATAATAATAATATTTATCATATATATTACTATATTATATTTAGTTATAATAAAAATAATTATATTTATAACTATATTATATTTAATAATTATAATCATATATAATAATAATATCAATATTCACACTTCATCCAAATAAATTTCCCTCTAAAACACTCTAAAGTTTCCCTCTCAAATTTATTTCCTCTCAAATTTTCCTCCAAAATTTCAATTGAAAAATTGCGAACCTAATTGGATACCCAATTTCATTTTGAGTATCTGATTAGGCTCGATATTTACCAAGCCTATTTGGTCAACCCAAAAAATTTGTTTGAGAAGGGTTCGCTAACACTCAGACTTTGGGTAGCCATCTAACAATGTTATTTTCATCAAAATTGAATGAAATAAAAAAGGTTTTTCTATAACACTCTTGAGATTCCATCGATATAATTTCTGTCAAATTCTAAGTTCAATAAGTATTTATTAGTTAATTTTCAATGAAGTTAATTGTAAAGTGTTGGTTGACATATTGATTGAAAAGTAGCTATAATTTTCAAATGGTATAACATTTTTTAAATCTAAAAGTTGTATCACATTCTATGCTTTGCCTAGTATAAGAAAAATAAAAATAAAATAAAATTTGGTAAAGTTTTCTATTAGTTAAGGTGGTCAGACATGGGAGTTTTTTTTTTCGAAAAAGTTTTAGTGGAAAATTCATATTTAATTATTTATTTGGAATAAGAATACCCAAAAATATGCATCACATCCAGGAATGAGACTACTTTTTATATCTATAATTATATTAAAATTATATTATCATTTGATTTTGATTAAGGTGGTCAAACATACACCTACTTTTTATTTTTGCCCTGAAATTCTTGTAATACTACATTAAAATCCAAACTTTTGACCAATCAATTATTTTTTTTCTCTAGATAAGGCCTAGTAGTGTAGAAACTACATTCAATTTCCTATAGATTATTTTCTTACAACTTTTTGATATAAAGTCTAGAACTACTTTAAAATTATGTGTCAATTTGGCATAACCTTGAATTGTTAGTTTTTCACTACCACTTAAGGCCATAGTTTGGTTGACCATGATCCTATGCATACCCAAGTTTGCTATGATAATAAAACCTCCTTTATTGAATTTAGCATGAATTAGCTCATAGGTGGGATTTATTTAATAATTTCAAAAAAATTGTAAAGGAAAATAGTTTTAATAAAATAAAGATTAATTAGTTCCTGCACATAAGGGTGGATATCATTAGAGTTCAACATAAAATTTAAAATTGGTTTACATGGTGAATTTTTCTATCCAAACTACCCATTCGGCTAATGTGGCAATATCTCATCACAATATCTCATTGTGGAATTGAATTAGCCTTTCAATGTAGATACCACAATCTCATAAGCGAGGAAGATTGTAGTGCCTCTTGTATTTGCACTCTGTACCTTGTCTATTTTGATTTGAGAAATACTTGATACTCTTATTATTTGTACTTTAAGATGACTTGAGGGTTGAATTTTATACTTTGATTCAGTATCATAGATCATTTACTTCTATGTTGTTCAATTTATCATAGTTGCATGTTGATACCATTTTGAGATGACAATAGATCTATGAGGATATCTAATTTTCTAGTAATTGGACATGTTTTCTAATTATGTTATGTGATGGATTTTATGCTATGGTGATTTACGTCATTCATGTCTCTTTATGCTTTATGTGAATGTGAGTAATGTAAATGGATTAATTAGTTATTTAATGCATTTTTCTTCGGCTATGATATCATTATACAATTGCACTTGATCATGTGTTTTAGTTTGTAGGAACTATATCCCTGGCAGTGGCAATGGAGTTAGTGGTTTAGCTATTCATATTTACCAATGTCGTCCTTGTGCAGTTGATATATCCTTATTTTAATTGTTTAAGTTAAAACATTTCAATGATTATTATATCCAATCTCATCTACATTATGTGATTAGACCAATAAACATGTTTGTGCATTTAGAGGTTTGAATGTCACAAAAGTTGTTTAATAGTTTTCTGTGATTTTGGGTTTTCAAGCTTTAAATCTTTTCAGATTTAATTTCTAGTAGCTTTTCCTTAGGTGAATTCCTATTACATAAAATAAACTGTTTTCATTTGGGTTGATTCAGAATCTAGCTAGTCTATCTGGATATGTGCCCTAATCAATTATTCACTTGAAAAGTGAATAAGTATTGAAAAAGAGTTTTTATTATTCACTCCTCACTTTTTGAAATAGAAAATTTGAGAGCTCTTTTGAGAATCCTCTTCTAAAGGATTCAATTTTTGTTCATTCTAGGAGCTATGAGCATGGATTTTTTGTGAGATCGGTCTAGTTGGATTAGTCTAGTTGAGACCTTGCTTTGCTGTCACTTTCGATAGATTCAGTAGGTTATTTATTTTATCAAGCTGCTTTCAGTTTCTACCTCTTTTACTATCATGTAGGACCTTCCCATTTTATTATTTATGTTCTATTTCAACTTATGTTTCTTGTAGCAGTATGTTAGGAAGTTGAGAACTAGTGTTCCCCCTACATTTCTATTGGTTGGTTCTACTTGATTGGTTGAGTATGAACATTTTTGCAATTTTCAAGATGAGAGTTTGGAGTTTTGAGCTATTATGCTAGCCATTTATGCATATGGTGTCTGAACTCTTCTTTGTTTGGATTTTTGAGGTTTTTACACCCAAAGACCAAATGGGTTTTAATTATAGAATTTTTTCAGTTTTGGGGGTTTTACCTCATTTTGCATGCCACCCAGTTTTCTCAAGTTTTCTTAGCATGAGTTGGGTCATGAACTTGGATTATCCATTTGGATGTCAGTTAGACATTTATTGCACTTTTATGTTACATTAGGATGCATGTCGCATCTGTCTTCCTGAGTTTGTTTTTGGTTGAGTGACTTTCTACTTTGTGTCTCATCCAATCCTTGTGTTATGATCTTCACGATGGTGGTGTGCCACACACAAGTACATGCACGTACATCTATCAGGTGACTTGTGAGTCCCGATCTTCCATAGTACTTCTAAAACTTATGATCATTAGGGTTGGGTTGGAAATTTTCATGCCTACGAACACTCATCATTGGATGAGCATGGCTATGGTAGGGTAGCATATGGAGGGGGCTTTTATCTCACAACTTGGTGACCATTGCCCAGAGGGTTGGTAGAGGAAGTTTTAAGTAAGTGATAACTAAATAAAACACTAGATGCTAATAAAATTTAAGATAATAAAACAATGCTTCAGTGTGTGATCCATTTGTTGGGAAGTTGAGTCTGCATAGTTCCGAGCTTGGGCTTGTTGATGCCAAGCAACTCTCCATGATGCTAGCCCCTACTTAGTAACCCATTGAGTGTCTAACCATTACTTGTAGTTTATGCATTGTCTATGTCTTAGATTCAGTCATTATAGTGTTTGGTGTATGTGTTAGCCATGGATATTTTTTTGGGTGTGGTTGTGGTTGGATCATTATCTCCATTAGCACAGTAGGTGTGGACCTATGGGTGCCACATGGTTGCAAGGCCTAGCTACCTATACCACTTTAGGCACTAGTGTACAGAGATGCTCTTCTGTCCTAGTGCAATCATTGTTGGATCTTTTCACTTGGTACTTTGAGTTCCAGTGTATGCTTTCTTGTGATTTATGCTTTCATTAAGATGCTTGTATATCATGTTTAGATGATGTTAGTAATTGAAGCATTTCCATATTATGATGATTAGCATGTGATAGATGATGTTATCTATATGTGTAGGATTATCTTGTGCTTTACTCCTAGCATGTTATATTTCCTAATGCTTATGTTGTAGCATATTTTAGTAGTGATGTCCCTATATGTTAGTACTGATGATCTGATTGGTAGCTTGGGATGTTATGTGCAAGGGATGGCTAGGGTCTACGATGGCCTTATGATGCTATTATGGTTGGGAGGAACTACATAATTATTTTGGTTGTATTGTTCATTGCAATGTTATTTTTGTTACTACGATGTTACCTTCTGTACTTTCCCATTTTACTTGTTAGATGGTCAGATGTTGTTTCCATTTTTCAATAGTGTGTTCGAGTGTTTACACCTCGAAATGTGGATCTGGTACTCTATAGTGTGGAGGAAATTCATTGCTTAGTTTTTTGACTTTTTTTGGTTTGGGCATGTTGTTTTGAGATTTCACACAAAATCATGCATCCTCGCACGAGGATGCAAGATCTTGTGTGGTGTGTTGGGTTTCTTCATATGGCTTGGCACTTTCTTGTGTGAAACACAACTCCTATATGGGTTGCTTTGGTTGTTTGGCCAACCACTTTCTCATGTAGCATGGTGCAATCCTTGTTTGGAAGGCACTTCCTTGCAAGGGCATGCTGCACATCTTCACATGAGAATTTGGCACTCTATAGGCCTTTTGCAAAAAATAGGGGCTATCTAGGCTTTTGTAAGAAAAGTTTGAAAGTTGGTTTTGGATACCCTTTTAGGTTTTATACCTTCCTAGTTCAAAACAAATTTCCTAAGGGGTTTAAAATATATTGTATAAGTATAAGTTGATGTATATTTAATTCCTTATTCTTAAGATATATTTTAATATATGTGATGAGTCTTTTGAGATGGGTTCCATACCTCTATGGGCTAAGATAAACATTCTAGGAAATTCTAGGGCTTCAGAAATTTAGACTTAGCCAAATTTTAGGAACTTAGGATTTTAGAATTAGCCAATTTTAAGGAGTCAGAGTTTTTCTTTTAGCTTGGTTGATCTCTTATGTTTTCTTCTTTATGTTTTAGTTAGTGGTGATGTTTGAAGATCTTTAGTGGTTGGTTTTTGGTTAGTATTCCATTGTGATCTTTATGATCCACGTATGATGGTTGTCTTGTGTGTTCATACTTGTTTTTAAAAAAAAATTATCTTGCTTGTATTTCATCCTTGTTCCAAGGATCTTCGAGCAGGGCATTACATCTAGTATCAGAGCCCATGTTAAAATATTGGGATCTCTGTGTTATGCTTCCGTTTTGGTTTTTTTTTCCATTGTGTATTTTTATATTATGTTTAATTATTTATATCTCACTAGTTCATGCTTTTGACTCTTATGCTTGTGATCCAAGTGTTCTGACATTACCTTGTTGTTTCCATAGTGATGCCTCCTATACGTAGACCTAGTGGTCATGGTTTTACCTATAGCAGTATCCATGGAGAAGTACACCATGAGGAAGGATGTCAGGAAGGAGAGGGAGAATAGGGTAATAATGCTAATTAGAATGGCATGGGGCATTGATGTCAGTGCTCTAGGAGATTCTTGCTTGGTTGGGCGCTCATGTTGAGGAGTGCCAACATGATCATGATCGAGAAGAGGGATCCCATGATGGGGATTCCCATAATTCAAGGCATAGAGAGGAGGAACATAAATGGGAATGTTCTTGTACACCACCTAGTGGAAGAAGGCACCGGTGGAGGGGTCATGGCTAGAATGATGATGATCTCACTCAAATTGAGATGATGTAGGAACTTCAAATGTCCAAACCACCACAGTTTGATGGCCAGGGAATAGGACTCAAGGTTGAGACCTGGTTGCTTGATATGGGGTATTGTTTCTCCCTACTACCTTATGGAAGCAACATGAAGGCTTGTTTCATGATCACTTAGCTAAGGGAACATAGTTCCATTTGGTGGGATTCAAAGAGTGATAAGCTCTAGATTAGTGTCTCAGATCTCAACTAGGAGATCTTTGAAGAGAGGTTTAGAGAGAAATTTCTATCACCACAGTACCATGAAGCTCATATTAATGAATTCCATGAGCTTAAATAGGGCTTTATGATGGTTGATTAGCATGAGAAGAATTTCCTTGGTTTAAAGTAGTATTCGAGATACATACATGATGAGGCACTCACCACTCAGCATTTTTTTTGAGGCCTCAAAGACTCCATCATTGGAGATTTCTATGCTTATCAACCAAGGACACTTGCTCTTTCCATAGAAAGGAAAGGATCATAGAGAGTAATGTGGCTAGGAGTTTTAGGATTAAATATGGTTCTTAGAACTAGAGTGCATGAAATTCTAGATAGGATGCACAATATTTCCAGTCCCCAAGGAACAACCAAAACTAGTCATCACCTTCTCAGGGTCATAAATGTCGAGGTAATCAATGAGGATATTGGCCCAAGGGTGGACAATCTTTTGGTACTTCAATAAAGAAAGGAGATAACTAGAACTAAAGAAATAAGTCCTCAAAGTGCTCAACATAATTCTAGCAGGGGTAGTGCACCTAATCCTTGTGCTACCTAGGGTGGTCGTGGAACAAGTTCCAACTTTGTAAGAAATTTTTATTCTCATGGCCAGCCTGGCCATAAATCCTTTGAGTTCTCCATCAACCCATCTCCAAAACCTAGTAAGGGCACAGTGAGATATGAGCCTACTATAGGAGATGTGGGTAGGAATCATAGAGTCTTTGCAATAGTTTACAACCGTCAAGTAGATCATCAGGGTACAGTAGTTGAGGCTATAGGTATGTTGCATGGTATTTCAACTTTAGTTTTTTTTTACTCTAGTTCTTTAGATTCTTTTATATCACCATCTCTTGTTTAGTGATGTGGGCTAGGGGTAGTGCGTTAGGTCGATAGGTGGCAGGTTGAGTTAGCCACAAGTTCCAAGTGGGCTATTGACTCATTGGTTAAGAGTTGTGTTTGAATATGGCAACCATCACCACCATAGTAGATCTTTGGATTCTACCTCTTGGATCATATGACATTGTGTTGGGCGTGGATTGGTTAGCCACCCATCAGGTGAATATCGATTATCATCATAAGATAGTATAGTGTGTTGATGACATAGCTGGGTAGGTGGAACTTTTGGGAGTCTTAAGGCTAGTCGCACTTTGGATGATCTTAACTAATCAGCTGAAGCAGAGTGTGTGAAAGGGTTGTTAGTTGTTTCTTGTTTCTGTTAGTTATCTCAAGGAAGCTGAGAACTATGCGGTGACACTTGATGATCAGCCACTCCTTTGTGAGTATGTAGATGTGTTTCCTAATGAGTTTCTATGTATGCCACTATAGTGTGACACTGATTTTTGAATTGATCTTGTACCAGGAGTGGAGCTAATTTCATGAGCTCCTTACCACATGACTACTCAGGAGTTTATTGAGCTCATATTACAGTTGGAGGAATTGTTGGCCAAGGGCCATATTTGTCGTAGTGTATCCCCATGGGGTGTACTAGCCATATTTGTGAAGAAGAAGGATGGTTATTTGCATTTGTGCACTGACTACTAAAATTTGAATAAGGTGACGATGAAGAACCATTATCCTTTGTCAAGGATAGATGACTTGTTTGATCAGATGAAGGGAGCACCTGTATTCTCAAAGATTGATCTTAAGTTAGCATACCATTAGCTTCATATCCAGGAGGCTGATATTCATCGAATAGCTTTTCATACATGATATGGGCATTATGAGTTCACAATTGTTCCCTTTGGGTTAACCAATGCACCATTAGTGTTAATGAGTTTGATGAATGGTGTATTTCACACTTACCTCGATCAGTGTGTCATTGTATTCCTAGATGACATATTGATATATTTAAAGACTATGGAGGAGCATGAAGTCTATCTATGGCAAGTATTGCAGTGCTTGAGAGACCATCAATTATATGGCAACTCGAGTAAATGTGGGTTCTTCTAGTCAGAGGTGAAGTATTTGGGACACATCATCATAGGTAATGGAATTACAGTGGATCTAGAGAAGATTCATGCTATCATGGATTGGCCAATACCTACTAATGTCATAGAAGTTTGTAGTTTTATGGGATTGGCGAGTAACTACCATCACTTCATGAAGGATTTCTCACAAGTAGCTCACCCCATCACTTTTCTTTAGAGGAAAGAGAAGAAGTATGCTTGGTTAGA
Source organism: Cupressus sempervirens (assembly GCA_028749045.1). Lineage (NCBI taxonomy): Eukaryota > Viridiplantae > Streptophyta > Pinopsida > Cupressales > Cupressaceae > Cupressus > Cupressus sempervirens. The sequence continues at coordinate 555,884,319 of CM053791.1, forward strand.
CTAGTGTGAGGTAGCATTTAATGCTCTTTAGAAGTGTTTGACTAGTTCACCCATCCTTATAGTGTCTAATCCTATAGGTGATTTCATGGTTTGCACAGATGCTTCATTGGAAGGCATGGGTGCAGTGTTAATGCAAGATGGTCACATAATTGCATATGAGTCTAGGAAACTCAAGGACCATGAGCTTAACTACCCCACTCATGATTTGAAATTCATGGCCATGGTGCATGCCTTTGTCTATTGGAGGAATTTTCTATTGGGATACATGTTTGAGTTGCATAGTGATCATTGGAGCTTGCAGTATATTTTTACTTAGCCAAACCTGAATGCACTATAGCGTTGTTGGATGAAGTTCTTGTGTGAGTATGACTTTGATGTTCATTACATTAAAGGGAAGGAGAATGTCATCGTGGATGCCTTAAGTAGGAGGCAACATGAGGTCTCAGTGATTTCATTGGGAGTGGATTTACAAGGCCATAACTTGGAGACCTTGACTAGTGACACTTGGTATCATAAGGCAAGGGAAGAGATTGAGTCTAGATGTACCCTTGAGGGGAGATTTTTTAGGTTATATGCTTGAGTCTAATGGACTACTGTGACACTTGGGGCATATCTATATACTCGTGTCAAGAGATCTTTGTACCTTGGTCTTGTCTAAAGCACATTGTGCATCCTATTCCACACATCCCAGTGTTAAGAAGATGCATGCTGATCTCAAAAAACTTTACTCTTGGGTAGGGATGAAGCATGATGTTGCTGATTTTGTCGCCAGATGTCTTGAGTGCCAGAGAGTGAAGGCAGAGCATCAGCATCAAATGGGTCTTTTGTAGCCACATACCATTCTAGAGTGGAAATAGGATATGATATCCATTGATTTTATCACAGGGTTGCCTATGTCATCACAAAGACATGATTGTATTACGGTGACAGTGGAAAAGTTGTCCAAGGTAGCACATTTTTCACCCATGATAGCATCCTAGGCATCTTCTTCTGTAGCAAATGTTTTCTTCAAGGATATTGTTCATTTGCATGGGATTCCTTGTTGGATCATTTTGGATAGAGATCCATTGTTTAGTTCAACACTATGGATGTCTCTTCAGCATGCTTTAGGAGTGTATCTCAATTTTATTTTGACTTATTACCTAGAGACTAATGGTCAAACCAAGAGAGTGAATTAGGTTATGAAGGATATGCTTCATATGTATGTTATGGATAGGTAGGTGAAGTGGGGGTACTATCTATACCTTGTTGAATTTTCATACAATAATGGGTATCATAGTTCTCTTGGCATGTAACATTTTTAGGCCTTGTACAATAGACCATGTTGTACTCCTCTGAGTTGGGATTTCTTAGAGGACCAAGTTCTTTTGGGTCCAAAGATGTTTCAGGATATAGAGTTGTAGGTTGTTCACATTAGGGAGCATTTGCTTACTGCTCAGGATAGGTAGAAGAAGTATGCAGATGCCCATAGGTTGGATCATCACTTTTTTGTTGGTGATAGGGTGTTTTTGAGAGTGTGTTCGTGGAAGAGCCCCATCTATTATGGGAAAAGCTCTAAGTTAGCATCACATTTTTCAAACCTTTTGAGATCCTCAAGAGGATTGGTCCTATTGCTTATTGACTAGCTTTATCACCTAGCCTATTATGCATCCATGATGTTTTTCATGTTTCTATTTTTATATTCTGGATGTGACCCATGTTCTTGATTGGGATGCTTTGTAGGTAGTAGATGGGGAGCTTACTTTGGAGCCCATTTGTATCCTATAGCATCGAAGACTGACCTTGCAAGGTCAAGACATAGAGTAGGTAAGGGTCCAATGGGACTCGAGCGATTAGAACTCTACAACTTCAGAGGATGCTACATGACTGAGAGGATTGTACCCCTATCTTTTTGCTAGCTTCTAGGAGTAAGCCTATGCTAGTGGGGGAGGATGTAATGCCTCTTGTGTTTGCAGTCCATACCTTATCTATTTTGATTTGAGATATACTTGATACTCTTATTATTTGTACTTTGAGATGACCTGAGGGTTGAATTTTATACTTTGATTCAGTACCATAGACACTTTACTACTATGTTATTCAGCTTATCATATTTGCATGTTGATGCCATTTTGAGATGATAGTAGATCTATGAGGATATTTGATTTTCTTGTAGTTGGACATAATTTTTTATTATGTTATATGATAGCTTTTATGCTATAGTGATTTACGTCATTCTTATCTCTTTATGCTTTATGCAAATGTGAGTGATGTAAATGGATTAATTAGTTATCTAATGCATTTTGCTTCGGCTTTGATATTATTATGCAATTGCAGTTGATTGTGTGTTTTAGTGTGTAGGAATTATATCCCTAGCAGTGGCACATGGAGTTAGTTATTCAACTATTCATATTTACAAATATCATCCCTTTGTGGTCGACGTATCCTTATTTTAATTATTTAAATTAAAACCTTCTGATGATTATTATATCCAATCTCATCTACATTATGTGATTAGACTAGTAACCATTTCTGTGCATTTAGAGGTTCGTATTGTCACAAAAGTTGTTTAGTGATTTTCTATTATTTTGGGTTTTTGGGCTTTAAATCTTTTTGGATTTAATTTCTAGCAGCTTTACCATAGGTGAATTCCTATTACGGAGAATAACCTATTTTTTTTTGGGTCAATTCAAAGTCTAGCTAGTCTAATTGGCTATGTACCCTAATTGACTATCCACTTGAAAAATGAATAAGTATTGAAAAAAAGTTTTTATTATTCACTCCTCACTTTTTGAAATAGAAAATTTGAGACCTCTTTTGTGAATCCTCTTCCGAAGGATTTGATTTCTATTCATTCTTGGAGCTGTGAGCATGGATTTTTTGTGAGATCAGTCTTACTAGATCCAACTCAGGGAGACCTTGCTTTGCCATCACTTTTGGTAGATTTAGCAGGTTATTTATTTTATCAAGCTACTTTTAGTTTCTGCCACTTTTTTTGTTAAGTAGGACCTTCCCATTTTATTTTTTCTGCTCTATTTCAACTTTTGTTTCTTGTAGTAGTATGTTAGGAGGCTGAGAACTAGCATTCCCCCTCCATTTCTATTTGTTGGTTTTGCCTGGTTGGTTGAGTATAAACATTTTCCCTATTTTTGAGATGAGGGTTTGGTATTTTGAGCCGTTATGCTATCCATTTATGCATACTATGTCTAAACTCATTTATTTTTGGATTTTGGAAGTTTTTACACCTAAAGGAAAAATGGGTTTTAAATATCAAATATTTTCCAATTTTTGGGGTTTTATCTCATTTTGTGTGCCACCCATTTTTCTCAAGTTTGCTTGGCATGAGTTGGGTCGTGGACTTGGATTATCCATTTGGATGTTGGTCAGACCTTTATTGCATTTTTATATTGCATTGGTATATGTGCCACATCTGTCCTCCCGAGTCTATTTTTAGTTGAGTGACTTTTTGCTTTATGTCTCATCCAATCCTTCTATTTTGATGTTTGTGATGGTGGTGCACCACATACGAGTACATGTGCATACTTTTGTTAGATGACTTGCAAGTCTTGATCTTCCATACTACTTTTGAAAGTTATGATCATTGGGGTTGGGTTGAGAATTTGCATGCCTACAAGCACTCATTGTTGGATGAGCATGGGTAGGGTAGGGTAGCAATGGAGTGGGCTTTTATCTCACAACTTGGTGACCATTTCCCAAAGAGTTACTAGAGGAAGTTTTAAGTGATAACTAAATAAAATGCTGGGTGATAATAAAATTTAAGATAATAAAACAATGCTTCAATGTGTGAGCCTTCTATTAAAAAGTTGAGTCTACACAGTTTCGAGCTTGGACTTGTTGATGCCAAGTGACTCTCCATGATGTCAGCTCCTACTTAGTAACCCATTGAGTGTCTGGCCAAGACTTGTACTTTATGCATTGTCTATGTCTTGGATTCAATCATCATATTATCTAGCACGTGTTAGCCATGGATGTTTGTTTTGGGTATGGTTGCAGTTGGATCATTATCTCCATTAGCATGGTGGGTGTGGATCTATGGGTACCACATGGTTGGGAGGCATAGCTACCTATACCACTACTAGGGACTGATGTACAGAGATGATCTTTTGTCCTAGTGTGATTGTCATTGGATGTTTTCACTTAGTACTTTGAGTTCCAAAGTATGCTTTCTTGTGATTTATGCTTTCATTGGGATGATTGTATATCATGTTTAGATGATTTTAGTAATTGACACATTTCTATATTATGATGATTAGCATGTGATAGATGATGTTATCAAGATTTGTAGGATTATCTTATGCTTTACTCCTAGCACATTAGATTTCCTTATGCTTATGTTGTAGCATGTTTTAGTAGTGACGTCCCTATATGTTAGTATTGATGATTTGATTAGTAGCTTGGGATGTTACATCTGGGGGATGGCTAGGGTCCATGATGGTCTTATAATGCTATTATGTTTGGGAGGAACCACATACTTATTTTGGTTGTACTATTCATTGTGATGTTATTTCCGTTACTGTAATGTTAACTTTTGTACTTTCCCTTTTTACTTGTTAGATGGTCAGATGTTGTTTTCATCTTTCAGTAGTGTGTTTGAGTGTTTACACCTTGAAATGTGGATCTAGTACTCCCTTGTGTGGAGGAAATTCATCCCTTAGTTTTTTACCCTTTTTGGTTTAGGCGTGTTGTCTTGGGATTATGTGTGAAATTGTGCATCCTCGTGCAAGGATGCAAGATCTCGCATGGTGTGTTGGGTTTCTTTGCATGGCTTGGCACTTTCTCGCATGAAGCCCAACACTAGTGTGGGGTGCTTTGGTTGTTTGGCCAAGCACTTTATCACGTAGCATGGTGCAATCCTTGTGTGGAAAGCACTTCCTCACAAGGCATGTTGCACATCTTCACACAAGAATCTGGCACTCTGTAGGCCTTGTGCAAAAAATAAGGGCTATCTAAGCTTGTTTGAGAAAAGTTTGAAAGTTGGTTTTGGACACCATTTTAGGTTTTACACCTTCCTAGTTTAGAATAGATTTCCTAAGGGGTATAAAATATATTTTTTAAGTAGAAGATTTCTTATACTTAAGATATATCTTAATATATGTGACGATCCTTTTGAGATAGGTTCCAGACCTCTACATGCCAAGATAAAGATTCTAGGAAATTTTAGGGTTTCAGGAATTTAAACTTAGCCAAATTTTAGGGCTTCACGATTTTAGACTTAGCCAATTTTTAGGAGTTATTTTTTGTCTTTTAGCTTAGTTGATCTCTTATGTTTTCTCGTTTATGTTTTAGTTAGTGGCGATGCTTGGAGATCTTTTGTGGTTGGTTGTTGGTTAGTCTTCCATTGCGAGCTTTATGATCCACGTATGATGGTTGTTTTGTGCTTTCATACTTGTTTTTTTTGTATAAAAATTTATCTTGGTTATATTTCATCCTTGTTCCAAGGATCTCTAGGTGGTCATTACAGAGATGTTCTGAATTTCATGGTGCTATTAGGCAATTTGGGTTGGTTGTTTATGAATGACATCATTGGCAAAAGTCATAGCACCTTAACTAAAGTGGAAAATGTCAAAATTGAATACACGAATGGAGAGAGAAACAACTTAGCTAATAGACTTGCTCCTATTGAACATTTTGTTTCCTCAATCCATATATAGACTTCATTGCATGATGTGGTTGAAGAAGCTTTTGTGACCATCTTCAAAGTTCAACCTACACATGGAGCCTAATAGTTGTGATAATTTTGAGAACCATGTTCTTGGGATTATTCTATAGGTTGACAATGTGGCCACTTAAATAGCAGGAATGAATTTTTTAGACTCAAAATTATTTAACAAGTTTTTTGAATCTTGGGATAAGGGAGTCATTATCATTAGTGGGGGATTTCTTTATGTTTTCGATGGAGACTATTGCTGTAGTATTTGGCTTGGTTAATGTTGAAAAAATTATCCTCCCAAGAATATTGAAAGGGAATGTCTATGTCCTAGAGAGAAGATGTTTCATCATTTGAATAACTTTCAATAGAGAAGAACTTCACGCTCCTATGTTCCCTATTCGTACACATTGACATGCTAAAATTTCATAGAATTGTAAGATTGATACTTAAATCTATTATTGAATAGAAAAAATAATATAATATTTTAATATAAAATATATAAGTATCATAAATATAAATTCCATTGAAACATTTGAAAATAAATTATTGAGTTGAAAATTTGTTAGGGTTGAATAACTAATCAAAAATCCACCAACAACAATGTCAATCATTTACAATCATAAATTTACATCAATTTAGAGTAACAAATTTGGAAATGATGATTGACCAAACCACTCACAAATAAGAGGAAAATTATGTTTACAATGTCAATATATAATTTACTTAAAATCTAAAAAATAGTCCCTTATAACATTTGCAAGGCATTTAGGAAGTTTAAACAATAATTGTTTTTTTCTTCCCTCTTGGTTTTGCTCTCTTTTCCACTATATGTTGCTATAATTGTTTTCCTTATAAGGTGCTATATTCTTCTCCTTTATCTTATTTTATCTCTCTTATCATAGTGCACCTTTTTTCTATGTAATTTGTCAAATGTCAATTTCCCTATTTTATAAATGTCCAATCATTACAAATAGAAAGAAAAGAAAATTTAAATTAAAATGGATAAATTTCCTATTTTATACATTACTTACATCATCAATCTCAATATTAAGAAAAAGATTTAAAAATATTTCATATATCACGAATTTCAACAAAAAAATCTAAAAACTAGCATATGTATACTGATTATGTATATAAAGTATGCCAAGAGATATCCTTCTTGAGCCATCTGTTGAACCTTATAATTTGATGAAAATAGGTGCCCTGAGAACAATATATCTTTCACCCTAAGGGTTAGTATTAGTTCGTTTTCATTTTTTATTAAAAATTTATATACAATTCCATATGGTTTTGACAATTGATCCACATTGAAGCAATTAAAAATATAATTTGAAAATATCAACTAAAACAATTATTAGTTAACAATAAAGAGAGTGTTAATATAATGTATCGAAATAATTAATAACATATTACAGAATAGCTAGTTCAAAGTAATTTTGAACCAAATTATAGTTCATCACTAAATTTTTAGATAACTTAGTCAGATTTCTTATTTTCTTGTCAAAAGTTGTTTCCCATTCTTCAATTTTCATATAGTGATCATATGTGAATGGTGGGATTATTCTTAAACCTTCTAGATACTTAAAACAAGACACTGCCACCAAGGTCAATCATGGTCTCTCTCTTGGGCCTATATCAACTATTGCTTTTGAAAATGTTAGTCCCTAAGATTTATATGTTGTTAATGCACATGCCAATCTTAATGGTAATTGAAATGATCCACTCCTTTGTACTAGTGCTATTGGAACTACTTTTGGATGATTATCCAATGGTATTCTAGAATAATTATCAAATTCAATCATAACATAAGATGGTGGTTTAGGTCAAGCACTTCTTGGTTTATAGACAATATTTCGGGTATATCCCAATGCTCCATTCATAACACCAACTTGTGCCCAAATATTTAAATTCAACATCACTCTTGAATCCTAACTGATTAATAATTCTAGATCAAAGTCATCATTTGAGAAATTTACTATATTGTATTACCACTTCTTGCCTTTGTTTTAAGACTATGTGCAACAGGATGCCTCAACAAATATAATATTTTCATGTTATGGTTATGAACATTGTCATTTTTTGAAAAAAAATCAATTGTACTATCAAAGTCATTATTGGTCACAACATTTAATCTTATAGGGGTTCTCATCATAACTAACTTCCAATCATCTATTTTTGGATCTGCATCTCTTAGATTTGTCAAAAGTTGACAAAATCTTTGTTGTTAGATAGATTTTCCATCATGCCTAACTATTTTTATTTAATGTAACCATGTTTTTGAATTCTCGTGATAATTGTTTTGCCTTCTTATTGATATTATATGCTTGCATATATTTTATTGGAGGTAGCTAGCCCATATCACCAACCAAAATAATAGAAATAGTTGAAAGATAGTAAAATAATCTATTTTTAAAGCATGTGTGAATAGCATACTAAATAAGTGCATATGAGTAAGATTAATAAATATAATATAATATTTCTATGGAATAATTAATAATAATGAATAATATACATGCAAAGCTAATGTCTACACTTTGTGTGAGTGCTTGTCTGAGTCAAGAATTTATATTTTCTAGCATGTGTTAAAAAATGAAGCTTAACTCATCAATCTAAACAAATATGCTATGGGTCATATCTTCTTAAAAAGTTGTAAGTCGTATACCTTGTAGTTGAGAAATATCTCTTATTAATATCCAAAATTTTAAATGAATTTTTTAGACCCCTATACTAAAAGTTGTAACTCTTGTTGGTGGAAGTAATAGGAGATGATAGGGAATCACTGCATTTTGAAGAGATTGACTAATGACACCAATAAGATAAGACTTTCCTCTTCTTGTTGTTCCTTGAATTATCATATGTAATGGAATTTCAACTCAATTGCTATGGTAATGTGTCATAATAATATTGAGTGTCTTTTATTTTTTATTAAGAAGGTGGTGATTGCTAGGCTTCTAAAACCTGTAATGATATTTAGAACCTTAGAACAATAACATTACAAACTAGAAACTTAGCTATTGATGTGAGCCTCAAAAGCTAAGTCTAATGGATTTTTTAAAGAAACCCAAACCTTGTAGTGTTTAACCGTCATAGATTTCTTAAGGATCCTAAACCTTTCCAACCTTCCAAAACAACCATGTCTTTCCATCTAGAAATAATCACTATACAACAAAGCTCTTTTAAAATTAACAACATGAGCCTTACATGATAATATGTTGCACTATAATAGAAACCCAAAAGGAACAATAATTCCCCCCAACTTCTACACTTAGCTACAAAGTTAAACACACAAAAAATAATGCTAAATATATCAAGGGATTTATCATGGGCCCCAAAACTATCTCAGGATTTTTGAAAGGACACCAAACCATCTTTAGTTCCAACTCATTTCTCGACAGGGACAAGATTCACCTTAGAAGGAACAAAGTGACCCAAGGACTACCTCTAGAAGACTCTAGGTCATAAAAAGAAAAAATAAAAAAAGTCAGTCCTTAAGAACAACATACAATTTCTCCTTAAGAAAGAGAAGCTTGAAGAAAATGGGGATACCCACCTCAAGAAGAGAGATGGCCCAAGATCCAAATGACAAGAACCCCTTAGCTGAAATACCATAACTAAGAGCCTCCAAAAGTTGTAGAAGAACACCAATATCAACAAATAGGAAAGCAACAAGAGGCCACAAAATCTAACAAAATGAAAGCCACCAAAGATGAGCGCACAAGGTAATCTCCAAGACAACCAAAGAGATAAGCCCACTTGACAAAGAGCAACTAGGTACCTAACCAGGAAAAAGTAGTAGTGGATGCCTGAACTCACCTCCAAGCCAATAGGAAAATGATAACCAATGGTGAAGGGCATGAGAAAATCCCTTTAGAAAATGACCTAGAAACAACAATAGAGGGGCTAGAAAATATAGGGATGTAATAGTAGGATTTCCATCATAGACCAAGAACCCAGAAGCCATAGTCTTAGAGTAGTAGAAACCATCAGGCAGAAGTGGACCACTCCTCACAAACTAGACTCCAAGAACAAAAGACAAATGGCTTAGCCTCATCAACACTATGGGGAGAAAACTAATGAAAAATGGGAGTGTCTCTAACCAAAACAAGACAAAAGAGTCGAAGGACCTTCTAGTCCCAACAACACATAAGACTGACACAAAGAGGCCAAAAAGCTCGTACAGTTATAGAAAAAATGAACAACTCTTCTCCCTCTAAATACCTCAAGACTAGTAACTATGAACAAACCTTGGAAGAGAAAACCATGGATGCCAATAAAGACTAGAGGCAGATGGGATAGAGGTTAGCCTAGTGCCTCTAGCACAAAGATCGACAGCCAATAGGAAAACAAACTTCCCACACCCTTGTGCACCTCTACCCAATACCATCCATAGCATAGACCACAAGAAATAATAACAAAAAATCTCACATCATTTGGATTGTCACTATCTTCCCCCTCGCTGCCACCATTAGATACAAAAACCTGAATTGTTTTACTCATTCCACTCTAAAAAAGTAGATATTGAATTTCTTTTGTTGTTTTTTACTAAAGTTGTAAATTTTGATGCATTGTGGTATGTCATCATACATGGTATTTCCACATTTCTTCATATTGCTTATGAAATTGACTACTCGATTGTGTATTCTTCACTTTGATATTCATTTAACCAATTTGTGGGTAAAAGCACAAACCTGTATCACCTTTTATAAGGGAAAACGATATTAGAACTTGAATTGTTTAAGCTTAATGACATAAAAGGGACATTTGTGTCTAGAATTTGAAGAAGATGTAAACTAATGAAATGTGTAAAATTGGATGAAGATTATGCTTGTAAATTTTTATTTTAATTGAGTAAAAATTTTGTCTTTTTAAAAAAAATTTAAAGTCTATTTTTTAATTTTTTAAATGCTGAAAATATATAGTTTCATTCCCACCAAACAAATATATGCAAATGATCATGTTTTGGTCTAACTTTGAACTATGTTATAGTTGACATTTATACCTAGTGGACAAAAAAAAAATTGATTTTGGACTTATATGTTTCAAGTTATAAATGTTCAAAGTCGAATTTATCTAAAATTGACAAAAAAAAATTCCCGCCAAACTTTTTCTATCAAATCTACATATTTTTTAAAACAAATTACATATTCTTGAAGATGACTCTCTCCTTTAGAGGTACACATGAAGATTTTAATTTTTGAACATGATTTACTATTTTTTTCCTTTTTTTGAATAGACATTTTCTTGAATCTTGAAAGACCTCCTTGTGATATTTTATAAATATAAAATATTTTAAATAATTAAACCACCACAAAAATTTATATGACCATAATTTTGGCTCCAAGATCTACAAAAGGGTATTTTTAGTTTTTGAAATAACTTTATTTTGTATCGAGAAAATACTATTGAAAGTGAAAAGTTTGGAGAAATTGCATCTTCTGCTTGTGTGGCTACCATTTAGGATGACACATAAACAATTATGGCTAATACCCTTTTGGTTGTAACAATTTCGGCTATAACTCCTGTCGGTCCAGAAAAATTGCTAGTGATTACATTGCTGGTTTCATATAAAATAATTTGGTTTTTATTTCAATTTATAATAACTGCATAGTAGATTGGAAAATTTAAAGGAACATTTTCAAAAATAAATATTTTTTGAAGCTATTTTTATCAATTGTTTTGTGGAGCTTAACGTCAATTACAAAGGATCATGAATAAGGTATTTTTTTCACCTAGTTATTTTTATGTACACTATATTGATGTATTGAATTATATTTCTAGTAGAATCTAAATTAAAATATTTTCCTATAGGTCAAAGTATTGAATCGGTAATAAAAAAACTTATGAAGGAAATATGATAGAATAAGAGATGGGAAAATGAAAAGTCATACAAAACATAATCAAAACCAACCTACTAAAGTTACTAAAGAAGATGAGATTCATGAAGAGGATGAGATTCATTAAGAGGGTGAGATTCAAGAAGATGAAAAAATTGGTAGTTTTAATGATAGAAACATATGATTAGGTGTAGGAAATTTGATGGATTTGGATTAGGACATACTTTTTAGTCGAATTCCATCTACACAAATGGTAAAAGAGAACACTATTAAAAAACATTGCCATGTAAAGCCCACACTCATACCCTATTATAAATCTTAAGGAATGAATGTGATTAAGAGTTAAATTAGGCCATGATTGACATTTTGTTATTAATAATGATTTATAAGATCCTATTAGAGATTTCTATAGATTTTAGTTATTATAAGTCTAATGCCCATTCAATAGCATTAGGTTGAATAGATAAGACCACATAAAAATGAGACTCAATATGTTCCAACTAAGAACCTAGTTATGAAATTCAAGGTATGATCCATAAGGCAATTAGGAAAGATAAATTAACATTCACTCTAGTGCGAACAACAATGAATGTAGGTTTTAATGACAACAAAACATATGGTTACTTTCAGAATTGGTTTTAAATTATTGTGACATAATTATGGAAACATTCTAACAGTCTGAGGAATTAACCCAAGAAACTCAGACGCAACACCCTCGTAATGTGATAAAGGGATATTTCTAGGAATGTCACTATGTTTAACTTGATTTGGAAGGATACTAGTTAACAAGTCTGCATATTAGTGATTTTCACTTAGGACATATATGCTAAGATCCATTTTATATGTTTTCCTGATTTAGTAAAGAGGACCTTAGAGTTTCATTGTTATGTTGGAAAGAGTTGTTATAATATTTAGAATGATAATTGATTATGTTAAGAAAGATAAGTGTGGATACACATATTTGATATTTCAATGTTTTGAATATTTTATGGAAATGATTAGATGAAATTTAATTGCATATGTTAATGTGAAGTACATGATATTGGATTATTTTGCACTTGTCTATATGTATTTCTATATTATTTCATTTGGGCTAGTAATGTTTAAGTTGAGTGTGTAGGAAAACTAAACCATGAAAATTATTCAGGGAAACAAGGTTCAAACCTATGTGAACATGGTAAAGCCAAGGTGAATCTTTGGAAGATTCAAAACCTCATTGTAACGTGTTTATTTCATGATGTGATTGTGCATGGGTCTTATAAGTTTAAAGATCATGATTAATTAGTGATATGTCATCGTGATGTGTAAAGTATTTAATGTGTGTGTGTCATTTGACACTTGTGTTGTTTATGTGAAAATGACATGTCATGTAGGATTTGGGCATGAAGTCACTTAACCTAAATTTAATCCCGATTGTGAAATTAAGTTAACCCACCTTGGAGAGTGTTAGGATGAGTCACCTTCATGATGGAATTCAAATTAAAATTTGATAGGAACTTTAGAGAGCCTAAAAGTGATTCCCAAGTGTTATTTTGTGAAAAATAAGTCACCCACATGGTAATAGTATGGGTTGGGGGTCTAAATATAATCATAAGTTGGTCTTGGGGACCTAAGAGATCCTCTAAACTAGTCATTTTCAAGCCAATTCGAAAATCAGAGTATCACATGACTTCTTTCCTCATCCCAATACTTGGTTCAGTTCCTATTGGTAGGAAGGTACAAAGGTGTAAGAGGGGTAGGTGGGGAGGGAAGTGGAGCTCCTTTTAGGGAGCTTGTGCCAAACTTAGTGGTTGTTCACCCACTCTCTAATTGTAGAGACACTTAGGGTTCGAGGAGGAAACTTGGAAAAAAAGAAGGAAGCTCTTCATCACCACTTCATAGCCATTAGCTTGGAAGGAGGTTAGTGCTTCATGCCATGAATTTTCTTATCTCTTGAAAGTTGAATAATGGAGATTGCAAGAGTGTTCTTGTAAGGCTTATATGTTGCATGTGGTGTATGTAGTAGTTGTTGTGTATGTAAATAAGCATGTTGGATTTACTTGCATTTGACCTTGTTTCTTGATATTGTTGTGGTGGATGGAATGTTGTATTGGGTGTGAAGGCTTCACTCACCCTTGGAAGGGAAGAGAAGCCTTAGGGTGAAGGGGTTAGTTGGGCTTTACATTGGAGTTGAGAAATCCTTCTCTTGGAGATAGGATAGATTCATGGGGTATGGGCTCCATTGAAAGCCATTTGCCTTTCTATTATCCTATGGGGAGGTATAAGTGAGAATTTGTGAAAGGAGCAAGTATGGATAATTTTGTTGAGGCATGTGAAGATTTATAGCCTTGAACGACATGTGTTCTTGGAAGCTTTGTTGGGCATATTGCAATTGCAAGATTTTTTTATGTGTAAGGATATGGCATTCTCCTCTTTGAAGAGTCCACCTTCACCCAATGTTTATTATTCCATTTGTGAACCATTGTGCAAATCTTGGGTTGGGGTTGTAAATGTGTTGCAAATATGATTGTGTTCATGTTAGTTCTTGTTTGAGATGTGTTTGGATGTATCCCATTTGAGCCTTGTTTCCCCTGGCACGATGGGTGGTCTCCTTGAGGCCTAGGTTGGGAGGTGAACCTCCATGGTTCTATATTATTTTTATTTTTGCAGGTTTTTGGATGCACTTGGATATTTGGAAGTCATGAGGATTTCATTATATAAGGGAAGGGAATACCATTGCAATTGGATTGATGATAGAGATACAACTCCATCTTGATATGTGTTATATTATGATTTTAGGAGCTTGGTGTTATTCATATTCATTTGACAATAAAGAGATTGAGGAACAACTATGTATGGTAGAGGTGTTCCCATTTGTGTAATCTTGTTATGGTGATTTCACCACCTTTTGTGTATCTTGAGAGTTGTTGTAGGAAGTATGTGTTGGTGTTGGAGGACAAGATTTCATGTTTAAAAGGTTTTGTTAACTTTCCATATTTATACAGATTTGCCAAATAAAATTAATATCACAGTAGAATTTGTAAATGAAGGAAGATTACTCTTATTGAACCTTGTTATTATTTCAACGTCCTTGCATAATAGATGTATAGTTATATTCAAATTGGAACAAGTATATGAGATGATTGTAGAAATGTGTCTATTGTTTAAGATTAAATAGTAATCATGTAATGGGATACAATAACGAGTTAGAATTTAAATGTTTGACATATTTATATATGTTATACAATTAGTTCTTAATGAGTTCTAACATCTACACCGTGATATTATGGATGAAGATAGTTTTAAAGTTGATCTTAAAACATTATAGTCAGTGAATCCAATACTAGTTGTTGTCTATTCTAAGCATATACATAGTTAAATACACACACTTAGACAGACTTGATAATGGCAAAATATCATACCAATCTTGAATTGCAATACTAGATGCAATAAGAAGGTAGTAAATAATAGTGAAACTCAACAACAACAAAAATCAGCCTATAAGTGCATATTTATCATTGTAGAAAATGTATGGGAGCACAAAAAGTCTATTCTCAAATACAGTCTAATATAATAATCAGTCCACAATAAATTAATAATAAATGAGGCCAATAAATTATTAGCAATAAGTCACCTCATATCAATAATGGGCAGCCCTAAAAAAAATAGTAAAAATTCCTTATGACAGGCATGTACACCTAAATCAGAGGGAGGACAATTATCAAAAAAAAATTACATAAACCACCTCTGACATATGATAGCCACCTTGGGATGGGACGCGACCTTTTTGAAGCTCCTTTAGGTGAGTTAAATGCTAGGAAGGGGCTCGTCCAAGTCTGACATAAGTCAGCCCCCTTGGTTTCCAGAATCCTTCGAAAGTATACGTGGGTAAAAAGGACCCACTTGGTTTCATAAACTAGGGGAAACTTTAGCCTTTCAAATCCTCCTCAAAAAGTACTCTAGCACCTAGGAAGTAGTGGAAATGTTAGTGGGGTAGGTGTAGTTAGTAAGTAGAAAAAATATATTATGGAAAATGTTTTAGGATTAGGATAAGTCAAGGGAAAGTAGGATGTTGAGTAAGATGTCTTATTCTTAATAATTTGTTATTTCTTGTCGGAAATTAAGGCATTTAAGTTGTAATTATATTTGTATTGTTTATTTCATGATATGAGTTGAGAAAAGAATGTGTTTTTTATATAATTTTTTTTTTAAAAAATTATTTAAATGTTTGGGGTTAGATTGTAATGGAGTAATGTATTAGTGGTTAGGATAAGGGGAGTTAAGACATATTTGGGGACAATGTTAATGTTTTGGGAAAAAAGTATAGTCTTAGTTGGTTTATGAAAAGTGTAGATGGTAAGTTAGTATTAGAATGGTGATAGTTAGTAGGAAATTAGAATGGTGTTAGAATGATGATATTATTAAATTATTTTGTTATTTTTCTTATTTCATATTTATGTTTAGAAAAAGGGATGTAGGAAAGTTAATGAAATTATTAGGATATTTAGGGAAAGTCTATATTAAAGGGATTAGTGGAATGTGGAGTTCTATGTTCGTAGTTGGTATGAATAATAATAGTGTCAGCATTTGGGTGTAGTAAAGAAAAACATAGATTAATAGAGTTGGTAATTTAAGAGTGAGAATCATAAATTCTTAATTGAACTTGTATTTCGTTAATTATTTTCATTAAGTAACAATGGCATGACTTCCTGACAATATTAAGGATTGGTAAATAGCAATACACCATAAATTTGGGAAAATGAATAATTGATAAAAAAAAATTAAAATACCTAGTTGTGAGACATCTAGTTGGTTTGAAGTTGCCTAAGGACATAGTACAATATTTTCCATTAGAATAGTTCTACTATAATAATTTAGGATCAAATGGGACATAGAATGTAATAAGTTAAAGTCATTTACCTAGGGCAATTATAAAGGCATCTTCACCAAAGCAACTATAGAAACACTATAACAACATTGACATAGGATTCGTAATTCTTATTTATATATGCCTCACTTCGAGGATAAGATGTGGAGTTTGATATGATAACATCGCCAAGCCTTTATATCACAACCTAGTTTTTCGATAATTGTTAGGAAATAATTTAGCACCTTGTGGAAAAACTTGAAGTGCATGTTTTCAAATGAAAACACATTTCTTTTATCTAAGTAACTTTGGCATCTCTAAGCTCAATGATTGAATTAGTAATTTCTAATATCCTCAAGGAAACATGAATTGTTGTCTGTACACCCCATAGTTTGATAGAACTTTCCTGATAAGTTTAGATCTACACATATTATCTTTAAAAAAAAATTGTTGGTTGTGTTCTGCCTTGTTAAATTTAGGGCATGACATGCCAAAACATGTGGGATGAATATTTCAAAAAAAAAACTATATTTCGATAGGCATAATTATTCATCAATTTATTTAGGAGAAAAGATACGAGGCCTATTTTGGAGTTGTTTGGTGTTGATAATAGGAAAAACCATGTGCATAATGTTAATAAAACAATAGTTGAAAATTTGCAAACTGCTTATAACAAAATGGATAACACAACTCAATGAGGTGATTTGAGCACTACACATAGAGCATTGATGACTACTATATCTAGTAGAAAGTTGACATAGAAAAAAGTATGTGCAATTTTTGATTTACTACATATAACTAGAAGAATTTTTCACAGATACATTAGGAGGAGAAATATGCTAGATGAAAACATTGAGAATAACTGGATAAATATTTGCAGAGTTCCTCAGAAAGATAGAATTTTTTAAGATGTAAAAAGATAGGTTATTGAATTTTGGACCACATCATCTCATGTTTCTTCCAATAGATGTGATACTATTCAAATTAAAGATCAAGAGACATGGGCAAAAATTGAACATCCAAAACATTTTATATATATAACACAAAGTGAATTATTTCTAACATTCAATCAAGAATGTGAAAATATGTTAGAGAATGTTTGAGGGCTTGCATCCTCCCTTTGTATGCATAAATAAGATACATAAAACTTCTTGTTGAAACCATGTTGAATTTGGTCTACACTTGCAATCATATAAAAAAGTTATGGCAGTAGTTGATCCAAATTTGGTAATCCCTAGTAGTACGTCACAATTTGTGAAGTCTTTATTATTTGATAAATTAGAAGATTCATATGAATTCAAAATACAATACATCATACACCAATTCCCAAATTGTGGATATTAATGTAAATTTCTACTGCAAATTGAGAATATTGATGAATCAACACCAATTTCATGGATGAGATATGAATATGAGACATAGCAAAATAAGACAGGAGTCGAATCCAAAAAAATTGTATTGAAGGAGAGTGAATTGTGGTATGATGAGTTTATGACCAAGTTATATCCATTGATATATCCAACATTGTCATGGTGTACGATGGCAAGCTAAACAATTCCGTGATTCAAAAAATTAGTTTTCACTTGGTTGTATTCTTTAAGTTGTAGATTTCTCTGAGAGCTATACATTTTTACCTCAAACAAAGCTTCAAGAGCAATATTTTCATTCTGAACAAGTTGCAATATTTGTGCAAGCAACTTATGGACATGCACAATTTGAGGTGGATGAGATAGAAATTTTGGAGGAAAATGAGCACATTATCATCAAAGAGGTTCATTTCTATATTATTAATGATAGAATTCATGATAGGAGTTGTATCACTCATTATTTTACAATATTCTCTTAAGATCTTAGAAATCGTGGAATAAATGTTTTAGAGCATTAGATCTAGTCAAATGTTTGTGCAAGTTAGTGTATGTGTAGACATTTTTATTTAACTATAAATTTAAAACTTATATTGATTTGTACATGTATTTCAATTTGATTTATATAATTATTTTTAATCTCACCTTATGAACTATTAGGACAATAATTTGCAAAAGCATTTAATTGGTTAGCCATGCAACATGCTAGAAGCAATGTTAGAATTTTGTGGAACTTCTTTGAAAGTGGACATGGAAAAGGGGAGCATGATGGAGCATGGGCATGTATAAAGTGTGCACTTCGACAATATGAACTTGTAGGTACATATGTACATACATGTAGTGTGTTCTTGATCTACTTATAACATATATATGTATAGATTCTCTCTAGAGATCTACACACACACACACACACACACACACACATAGAGATTTAATTTATTTTAAATTATATATACATGCATGTTACACATTTAGGTAATAGGATAGAGAGTGTAAATGAAATTATTGAATGGTGCAAAGATCATTTTACTACTCGAGATACTGAATACAATAAGCATTATTTTTGGGAAGTGAAAGGTAAATATTATATATATATGATATAATACACATGTATATATTCTTATAATTATGTATTAATTAAACTATCTCTATTTGTAATAGTTATAGATTGATCTAATCCTTACAATTGCCAAACAATTCCTAGTATTAGAAGTTTACATCAAGTGGTGACTACATAACACCACAAACCTCCAATAATTTAAGTTCGAGAGAAATCATGTTTTTGTGATGACTGCATGAAGGACAATCCAATGAGTGTATGTGAAAATATTGAAACTAGATATGTTTCACATTGGGATTTGAAGGACATATTGAGAAAGCCTTATTTTGAAGATGTTGGCATAGACATTCATGATCCTATATATTCAACTGATTATGAGCATGTTTCTAATTATTTATGGTAGGTTTGTGGCATATGTACATATAAATGACACACATGTATGCTCTTTAAAATAAACTTATATATTTAATTGTTCACTTTGTAAACACATCTATTTTTATGTACATGTAGGAGATATTTTTGTTGTCCAAGCCTTAGCAGATAATGTAGAAAATGTAGACTATTATCTTCTAGGATGCACAAAAGAAAAACACAAGTTGCTAGAAGGAACCATAGATTTTGATGGACACTCATATCCAATTGGATTAATTGTTGTTGAAGGAACATATTATCAACAAAATAGGATAACTAACAGCAGCATTGAATTTATTGAATACATGCCTGGAGAAAAGGTTTTACAATACAATATCCATGTTATAGCGACAGAGTTGCAATTTGGTGCAATACAAAGAAGAGGATATCGTGGAAATCAAAAGTGGAAACTATCTATTGAAGAACATGAAAAGATTCTAGAGATAATAAAAAGTAGAGAGGATCCTAACAATACAATATTTGTGGAGCTCTAGTTCAACTATTTTTACTTATTTTCTATATATAGCTCTCATACTTTCATATTTACTACATAAACATCATTTTGGATATATGTTTTATAAATTTATATACATTTGATCATGGATGTTGGATATATTTTACAAATTTTGAACATGTATTGTTATTTATATTTTGTGTATGGTTTGATGTATATATATGTATGTATGTATGTATGTATACAACCCCTTAAGACTTTCCCTTAAGACAACCCCTTAAAACATCTCATTAGGACTTCCCCTTAGGACCTCCCATTAAGAGAACCCATTAAGACATCACATTAGGACTTCCCCTTAAGAACTCCCCTTAAGACCTCCCCTTAAGACAACCCCTTAAGACATCTAATTAGGACTTCCCCTTAGGACCTCCCCTTAAGAATTCCCCTTAAGAAAACCCCTTAAGACATCCCATTAGGACTTCCCCTTAGGACTTCCCCTTAGTACTCCCCCTTAAGACAACCCCTTAAGAAATCCCATTAGGACTTCCCCTTAGGACCTCCCCTTAAGACACCCCCTTAAGACAACTCCTTAAGAAATTCCATTCTAGGACTTCCCCTTAGGACCTCCCCTTAAGACTTCCCTTTAAGACATCCCTTTAAGACATTGTTTATGTTCGTATGTATTCTTTGTGTTCTTATATGTTTAAAATTAAGTGATTAAATGTTGTAACACATGCATTCTTTACTAGTACTCTTTATGTTCTTAAACATGCATTAAATTTATTGATTAAATGTTCTAACACATGTATTCTTTACTAGTACTCTTTATGTTCTTAAATATGTATTAAATTTATTGATTAAATGTTGCCACACATGTACAAAACAACACATGATCTATGAAATAAAAATATCAATATTGAAAACATACATACATTCAACATGTACATCTACAAAATAACACATCTATTAAATAATGTACCCATGTAAAATGTATCCAAAATACCATATAAAATGTCTCCAAAATACCACATCAAATGTCTCTAAAATACCACATCAAATGTATCCAAATAACATATAAAATATCTCCAAAATACCACAACAAATATCTCTAAAATACCACATCAAATGTATCCAAATAACATATAAACAACATGTATATATATATATAAAATATCTCGACATCAATGAAATAGACATCTAAAATAAGATCAACCACATCCCCCTCCTAATCCATGACCCCAAAAGGCTCTACAATCTAGATCTGAACCCTATGACTCATGTCATGTAGGATCTGTTGGGGCCTAAAGATCTCCAAAATGCAACATACTATTAGTAAGACCCTATAGAACATATGTATATACACAAGTTAGATTGAATCACTTGAATATATGTATGCCTCTAAGATAAAGTACAAGGAAAAATATAACTTGTACAAAGATATAAGGTGACTACTTTCACACCTTTTTCTACTACTAAGGAACCTTTTGAAACCTTATAATTTTTATAATTAAAAGTAATTGTGAAACCCTCATCATCTAATTGTTCTATTGATCTTAAATTCCTACTTAACCTTGGAACATGTCTTACCTCATGTAATGGGTAATGATTCCCATTGTACAACTTCATATTAATTTTTCCTTTTCTGATAATCTGACAAGGTTCATTACCTCTCAAATAAGCTAGTCCAAAATTTCCCTGGATATAATCAAGAAAATAACCTCTATGGGGAGTACCATGAAATGAAGTCCCTAAATCTAAAACCCATGAATTGTCAACATTTTCTAATGAAAGAAGCAAAGAATCCTCTTTGGATTTATTACTTAGCATATTTTCCTCCTCTTTTCCTTTCTTATTTGTCTCCTTCATTGTTCTTCCAAGTCCAACAATATTTCTTCCTATGCCATAGTTTCCCATAGTACAAACAATCTCTTGGTCCTCTAGATTGAGACCTATTTCCCTTTTATTTTCTTCTTGATTTCCTATGATTTCTAGAATCATTTTCTCTCTCATTCATTAATCCTTTACTTTGCGCATTCAAAAAACTTCCTAGCATAGATCCACTTAAAATTTTCCTATGAGTTTCCTCACTTAGAAAAACACCAATCACATCATGGAATTTAAAGGTATTACATTGAGATACAAAATTACTCACAGTCATTACCTAGTCCTTAGATCTTTCTCAAAAAGAACACAAAAGAAAGAGATGTCAGAATTCTTTAGAATAACTAAGTGGGGAGGGGTGAATCAATCATCCAAGGTCCATATATATATGTAAAACTTTTCATAGATTAGTGAACCCATAAAAAATTTACCATCATTCATTTTGTTGGAATTATAGATGAAGTAACTAAGAAGGGGGGGGGGGGGGGGGGGGTGAATCAGTTATTTCAAAATCAATTCACAAATCCCTTAGATGTCTATAATGGTTACTTATTGCTGATACTCAGTAAATAATGCAGGAATACTATAACTCGGTAGGTTAACTAGTTACTAATCATTTAGCATTCATAGTTATTAATATGTATGCAAAAGTTAAATAAAATGAACACAAGAGACACCAGATTTAACATGGAAACCCAATATGGGAAAAACCACCAAGTAATTAGCTACCAATTTTTCACTCTTCTGAAGTGAGCCCTATTAGGAGCCAATCCTGTTGAAAGTTACAATACACACTGTTAGGTGTGACCCTATTAAAGGATTTAATCACCTTGTTAGGAGTGGCCTTACTAGAGGTCTTTAGAATAATTCAACTGAATTGTGACCTTGTTAGAGGATTTAAAAAATGGCTGTTAAACCAACTCTATTAAGAGATTTGAAATCACTTCTACAATGGTTAGAAAGCAACAATGAATTGACTTGAACAAGATGCAACTAAATTTGCTAGCTACAGGTCTCTGTTCAGCATCATTAGATCCTTCTTGATCAAATATGGCTCTGCTGCTCCTTAATGATCTCTGATCATTCTTCAAATTTGCTTCCACAATAAATAGTCTTCATATCACATTAATTCCACACTCTTCCATGATTCACACCCTTAGAATTCGCAACTTGACTTCTTAATTATACCATTAAGATTTTCAAGTGGACTCATTCACATGTTACATTTACCAATAAACCATACATCAGTCGGCTACAAATATTACTCTAAAAAAATAAATGTTATTTCATAAAACAATGAAATCCTTTACTGGCTGACCCTACTCAGTAAATGCTTCCAAAAATTTCCTGAGTTAACCTTCTTGACTCGGTTAACATTGCAATGTCCTTAAAATCCTTTGCCTGCCAAGTTTACTCGGTAAGAACTGCTTCTGCCAAATTCCCTTTGATGACTGAGTGAGTTCGATAAGAACTAAATTTCTTTGATTACCTTGAAAGCTTGGTAAGAACTACATCTTCCAAATTACCTTTGATGACCGAGTGAACTCGGTAAGAACTACTTCTTCCATATTACCTTTGATGACCAAGTGAACTTAGTAAGAACTGCATTTTACTCGGCTGATATTTTGAGCTCGGTAGACACTATCCTTTGTTTAGTTGACCTTCTGAGCTTGGTATACACTATCTTTTCCATAGCTAACCTTTTGAGCCCGGTAGAAACTATCCTTTGCCTTTCTAACTTTCTAAGCTTGGTAGACATTGTCTGATGATTGATATGACATTTGTGTAACATCAAAGACAACACACAATTTGAACAATTGTATCCAACAATCTCCTTCTTTGGCATTGATGACAACACAACATATCATAGCAGGATAAAATTTGAAGATAGGTCTTTTACTAACATAATACTTCACTTTCTTTTTCAAATATAGCAAACTCCCTCTTTCATAATAATCTATAATCTCTCCCTCTTACACAAACTCTTATTATTTTGAAAATTTAAGAAAGATATGACAATATACTCTCCCTCTTTGACAACACATGCCAAAGACAACTCAAAATAGCTAAATAGCATTATACCTAATGTACTAATTCATGTGCAATGTCTTCATTGGTTTGCTGCATCAACTGATAGATTTTTAATTCTATTCCTGTTGATGCATTACTAAAACTATATTTTAGTGAGCTTTAGATAAGGGAATGGCCCCTAACTTACCTCTTAGATACAAGAATGCATCCTTAGGTAAAGGCTTTGTGAATATGTTAGCAATTTGTTCCTTTGTATGCATATATTCCAATCTTATTTCCTTTTCTTGCACCAATTCTCTAATAAAGTGATATTTTATGGCAATATGCTTGGTTTTTGAATGCATCACTAGATTCTTGGAGATGTTAATTGCACTTATGTTATCACAAAACATAACAACTAGTTCTTTGATTTCTTGCTTCATACCTACCAATAATTGTTTAAACCACATAATGTTTGAGCAATTTACTGCTGCTGCAACATATTCAGCCTCTGCTGTGGATTGAGATGTACAATTATGTTTTTTGCTTGTCCAAGAAACTAACCTTTTTCCAAGAAAGAAAGCTCCTTCACTTGTGGTCTTTCTGTCATCAATATTTCCTGCCCAATCTGCATTAGTGAACACCTTTAAATCCAATTTTCCTCCAAGTTTATACTATAATCCATAATCTTCAGTTCCTTTTAAGTATCTCATAATCCTTTTGATTGCCATCATGTGATTTTCTTTTGGTTTTGCTAAGAATCTTGCTACAATCCCTACTCCAAGGGAAATGTTTGGTCGTGTATGCACTACATATTGCAACTTTCCAATCATAGATCTATACAATGTCTAATCTACTTCCTTAGATTCATCATCTTTGGTAAGTTTCAATCTAGTACACATAGGAGTCCCAACTAGTTTGTAGTCTTCCATACCAAACTTTTTAAGTATCTCCTTAATGTATTTAGATTGAGTGATGTAGATGTCATTCTTACTTTGTTGAATTTGAAGACCAACAAAGAATTTGATCTCACCAAACATTGACATTTCAAATTCCTTGTTCATTTGTTCTAAAAATTCTCTGCAAAGATCATCATTTCCTGTGAACAAAGTATCATCTATAAATATTTCTGCCAAAACAATCTTATTATCTGGTCCTTCCTTTATCTACAAACTAATGTTATCATTAGTCCTTTGAAACCAATCTGAATAAGATAGTTATGCAATCTTTCATACCATGCTCTAGAGGCTTCTTTCAGACCATAGAATGCTTTATGCAGTTTGTAGACCATGTTTTTCTTGTCTAGATCAATAAAACCTTCAGTTTGTTCAATATAAACCTCTTCATCTAATATGCCATTGAGAAATGCTGACTTGACATCCATCTGATAGACTTTGTATCCTTTGAATGTAGCATATGCAAGTAAGGTTCTGATACCTTCCAATATTGCAATAGGAGCAAAAGTTTCTCGGTAGTCTACACCTTCTTCTTGAGAGTATCCTTTGCATACTAGTCTAACTTTGTTCCTTGATACCTTACCATCTTCATTTAGTTTATTTCTGAATACTCACTTTGTTCCAATCACATTCTTGTCTTTGGGTCTAGGTACAAGAGTCCATGTTTTATTTTTCTCTATCTGTTCTATCTCTTCATTCATAGCTTCAATCCAACTTTCATTTTCTAGTGCATCTTTGACATTTCTAGGTTCAAAATCAGCAAGTAAACAAGTGCCTTTCAACTTACTTCTTGTCACTATTCCTTCTGATTTATCTCTAATGATCTGCAATACTTGGCTAACACGGGCTCCTTGCCTTTTGAGTGACTTCCATTGTTATCATTATGCATCTCAACTTCATTTCCTAAGTTTGGTTGCTTAGGCTCAGTAGATGTTGATTCGGTAGCCTCTGTTTGCAATTCGGGTTCTTGCAACTCGAGAGGCATTAGCTCGGTTTGAACTTCCTGTGACTTGGTAACTGAAGACTCTAGAGTTAAGGATTCTTGATTAACTGGTATACTTTTTACTGTATCAAGTTCAATGTAAACAAATCTCCTATAGTCTTTAGGTACCCTTTTGCTTTCTTCTTCAGATTTTTTTGCAAACTCATCAACTTTCACATGTGCACTTTCTATGATTTGGTGAGTAGACAGATTCAAATATCTATATACTTTACTTTTGCAAGAATATCCCAAAAATATTCTTTCATCACCCTTTACATCAAATTTACCTTTTCTAGATTCTTTCAAAATGTAACATTTGCTTCCAAATACTTTTAGATAACTTACATTGGGTTTGTAGCCATACCACAACTCATAGGGTGTTTTGAATGAGTCATTTTTCAGCTGTACTTGGTTTAAGGTATGAACTATAGTGCTGATAGCTTCCTTCTAGTATTTGATAACAATGCTTTTTTCAATCATTAGGGTTCTTGCACAGTCAATGGTAGATTTTTTCCTTCTTTCGGCTATACCATTTTGTTCAGGTGTTTCTGGTGCTGAAACTTGTCTTTTGATTCCTCTTTCAATGCAAAAGTTATTGAATTCATGTGAAATAAATTCACCACCTCTGTTAGATCTTATACATTTCAATCTTTTTCCTATTTCTTTTTCAACTCTAGCCAAATACCATTTGAATTTTTCGAATGCCTTTGATTTCTCTCTTAAGTACATGACAATCATCATTCTTAAATAATCATCAATAAAAAGAATGAAAAATTTCTCACCAGTATAACTTTCAATGCCAATGGGTCCACACATATTAGTATGCACAATTTCTAGAATTTCTTTAGACTGATAGTTCTTGCTCTTGAAACTAGTTTTTCCCATTTTTCCTATTTGATAGTTTTTACATAGACCAATCTTAGGTTTCTTGATGTTAGGAATGCCTCTTACCTTCTTGAATTTACTTATCTTTACCAAGTTGTCAAAGTTTACATGACACAACCTTCTATGCCATAACCAACTTTCTTCAATTTGAGCAATAAAACATGAACATTCACCAAGTTCAAGATAAAATAAGTTTCCTTTTGTTTGAGTGCCTGATCCAATCAGCTTTCCTTTGCCATCCAGCAATCTTGCTTTTCCATGCATAAATTCTACTTTGAATCCATTATTGAGTAGTTGTGCCACACTTAACAAATTGTGCTTTAGTCCTTCTACCCAATATGTGTTATCACATACAAGTTCATTAGTTAGTGAGATTCTTCCTTTTCCTTTTATACAATAAGGTTCATTGTTACCAAATCTTACACTGCCACCATCATAGTCTTCAAAGTGTTCAAACTTAGTTTTATCACTAGTCATGTGATGAGAACAACCACTATCTATAATCCATGTATCATTTCTGCTCATATGAGAAATAAGTGCCATTTCCTCATCATTATCAGACTCATCTTTCATAGTAATGTAGACAATTTCATCTTCTTCTTCATCATCAAAATTATTAGAATCTTTAGCTATAAAACATGTTTTCTTACCTTTATCCTTGAATGATTTGAAGTCTCTCTTGCCATTGTACTTGTGACCTTTATTCTCATCCTTGTTTTTCTTATTTGGGCACCTAGCAGCAATATGTCCAATTTCTTCACAAGAAAAATAGATTAGAGGAACCTTACCTTTGTATTTTCTTTTGCCTCTTGAATATTTCCTAGCTAGTAGAGCTTCAACCACTTCAAGATCACTATCTAAACTCTATTTTGATTCTTCATCACTATCTAATTGAGGATCCTTTAGCTTTTTGGCCTTTTCTTTGACTAAAAGCTTGGCTTCAAATGTTGATTCAATGTTTTTGGTAGCTGGAACATAATTGTCATAGTTGTCTACCTGAAATGTAATCAATCTGCCAACTATGGCTTCTAAATTTATCTTATGATTTGCTTCACATCTTCTTTCTTGAATTGTAGAGACTCTGATTGCATAAATGGGAAGTAGGGTTGTAAGAACTTTACTTATAACTGTCTCCTCATTGATATCTCCTCCAAATGCTTTGATTGCACTAACACATACTTTAACTCTTTCAACATATTTTGTGATGTTTTTATTCTCTCTCATCCTCATTTGATCAAATTGTCCTCTCAAACTTTCTGCTTTGGCTCTTCTTACATTATCATCTCCCCCATAGATTTATTTTAGCTTGTTCCACATTTCAAAGGCAGATTTGTAGTCCTTGATGTCATCAAATTCTTCATAACTTAGAGCAGATGCTATATCTATCATCATATTATTGTGGGTCTTCTTTTCAGCAATATCATTGATAGATAATGTACCAGTAGGTTCTACATATTTTTCATTAAGGTACTTCAGTCCTGTATCTCCAATAGAAGCTAGATGAAGTCTCATCAACCCTTGCCATGTTGAGAAGTTGTCCCTGTTAAGTCTTGGAATTTCCCTCTTATAAGACATCCTAACCTTTTGCTTAGATCCTTGAAATCTTTTCCTGCAAGCACCAAGAGCTCTGATACCAATTGTTGGAATTATAGATGAAGTAACTGAGGGGGGGGGGTGAATCAATTATTTCAAAATCAATTCACAAATCCCTTAGATGTCTATAATGCTTACTTACTACTGATACTCGATAAATAATGTAGGAATACTATAACTCGGTAGGTTAACTAGTTACTGATCATTTAGCATTCATATTTATTAATATGTATGCAAAAGTTAAATAAAATGAACACAAGAGACACCAAATTTAACATGGAAACCCAATATGAGAAAAACCACTAAGTAACTAGCTACCAATTTTCCACTCTTCTGAAGTGAGCCCTATTAGGAGCCAACCCTATTAAAGGTTACAATACACACTATTAGGTGTGACCCTGTTAAAGGATTTAATCACCCTGTTAGGAGTGGCCTTGCTAGAGGTCTTTAGAATAATTCAACTGAATTGTCACCTTGTTAGAGGATTTACAAAATGGTTTTTAAACCAACTCTGTTAAGAGATTTAAAATCACTGCTACAATGGTTAGAAAGCAACAATGAATTGACTTGAACAAGATGCAACTGAATTTGCTGGCTACAGGTCTCTGTTCAACATCATTAGATCCTCCTTGATCAAATATGGCTCTACTACTCCTCAATGATCTCTGATCATTCTTCAAATTCACTTCCACAATAATTAGTCTTCATATCACATTAATTCCACGCTCTTCCATGATTCACACCCTTAGAATTTGCAACTTGACTTCTTAATTATACCATTCAGATTGTCAAGTCGGCTCATTCACATGATACATTTACCAATAAACCATACATCAATCAGCTACAAATATTACTTTAAAAAAATAAACATTATTTCATAAAATAATGAAATCCTTTACTGGCCGACCTTGCTCGATAAATATTGCTTCCAAAAATTTCCTGAGTTAACCTTCTTGACTCGGTTAACATTGCAATGTCCTTAAAATCCTTTGCCTGCCGAGTTTACTTGGTAAGAAATGCTTCTGCCAAATTCTATTTGATTACCGAGTGAGCTTGGTAAGAACTAAATTTCTTTGATTACCTTGAAAGCTAGGTAAGAACTGCATCTTCCAAATTACCTTTGATGAGCGAGTGACCTCGATAAGAACTGCTTCTCCCATATTACCTTTGATGATCGAGTGAACTCAGTAAGAACTGCATCTTTTCTTGGCTAACCTTCTAAGCTCGGTAGACACTATCATTTTTTTAGCTAACCTTTTGAGCTTGGTAGACACTATCCTTTGCTTAGCTAACCTTCTGAGCTTGGTAGACACTGTCCTTTGCCTTGCTGACTTTTTGAGCTTGGTAGACACTGTCTAATGACTGATATGACATTTGTGTAACATCAAAGACAACACACAATTTAAAAAATTGTATCCAACAACATGTATCCATAAGATTGTGCAATCACTTATAAACTTGTAGGTTACTATCAAATCAACTTCTAGAGATGTAAACATGAAACATAAAAGATTTAGCAACACATTTGACACAATGATTTACGTGGAAACCCAATTTGGGAAAAACCAATAGTAATATGCTAGTCTTTTTCACTCTTCTAAAGTGATGCCCTGTAAAAGGCTAACCCTGTTAAAGGTTACAATACACAATGTTAAATGCGACCCTGTTAAAGGATTTCAATCAATCTATTAGGAGTGAGCTTTGTTAGAGGACTTTAGACCATTCACTTGGAATGTCACTTGGTTAAGGGATTTAAAAATGACTATTAGGTCAAACTTAATCCAAAGGATTTTACCCTAGATTGATTACAATTGTTAAAGAGTAGTAGTAAGGCTTGATCAGATACAAACTTACAACTTATCTTGTAGATTATAGATCTCTGCATTGGTCCTCCATTTTTCTTGGCCTTTACTCATTGCAACTCTATTAGCTTGTTCACCCTTCAAGCATCCATATTCTTAAGCCTTCTTGCTTAACATAACAATGCAATCTCTTCTCTAGGTCACTTGATGAAGCAAAACCCTTAACTCCTTCTCTTCCTTAGGTTCTTGCACATGAAAACCTTTGCTTCATGACCAACCATCCCCATAAATAGGAAATTATAATCTTTATTTCTCATTCTCCATCATCCATTTTAGAGTTAGGTAGAATACAATGTATCTACCTCATATTCCATATCTCTTCTAGAAACTTCTCCTTTGATCCTCTTTAGATTCACCTAAAAATGGTTTACCTTAAATTTTGTGCCACCAGCTCATCATCCTTATCTTCCACCTAGTTCACCCAATCCAAGAAAACAAACTTGTCAGCTCAAATTCATCAAATCTATCATCTTTAGAATAATGTAGCAACTCAACATTATCTTATTTTTGATGCTCGACACATACTATGTTACTCAACATCCTCTATTAAATCACTCATCATTAACTAAAGTTTATTGGTGCTTAGCATCAACTAAACTTGGAATCAATTGTGTTTCTTGGCATCCACTGGATTTTTCTTTTACTCGGCTCCAACTAATTTTCTGCTTGGCTTGCACTAACTTCACTAAGCACCCACTATCCACTCAGTCAAGCTTGGCAGACACACTTTGTATAACTTGTTCTTCTAAACTTTCTTAGTGTAGCTAGCCTTATGTAGATTATCAATGCATCATGTTATCACTGTCTCAACTAATTTTTGTACTCCTTTATATAATCATAACTCAACCTTTCCTCTAGTTGCTATTGTTACATCTTTTTATCAAATCTTCTTCATCAATCAAATAAGTGATAGTACTTAGATCATATAAGTAGTTGTCTTACTAGCAATAAGAAGGTTTGACATTAGTGACAAAACAATGATTGAAACATGTATGTCAATCTCTCTCTTTATCAATCTTACTTAATGATTTTTAACAATCTCCCTCTTTGGCATTTATGGAAAACCAAATTGATCAACCCAAAACAACGAGATGGTAAACACATTTGTTTAACCAAATTGACTATGTTAAAATAGTAAGACCAACAAAATGCCCAAAAGAAAATTATTCCTTGTATTGTAATCTCTCTCCCTATCAGTAGCTTCCATGTTCCTTTGAATTTATTTTTGTATCTTCCATCTTCCTCTGAATTTATTTCTATATCTCCCTCTTACTAGGTAGATCTTCTTGATCAACTCTTTCTCTTTCTTTCTCCCTCTAGGATCAGTAGAAATCTTCATTTATCAACAACTCTCTCTCTGTCTTTCATTTGATCAATAAATCTCTCCCTCTTTTACAATAATGCCAAAGACTTATCATCTTCAACATGTAGATACAAACTTCTTCAATTTCTTTCTCTATCCCCTTGCATGTGACTAATTTGTAGTTCTAGCACTTTGATTACTTTAGGTAGGTCCTCAAGTAAGATCCACTACATCAATTTGTAACATATGGAAATCAGCTTGTTTGATGTAAGGCACTCCCTTCATTACATAGATAGCCTTTGATAGGGGTATCACCCCTACTTTACCTCTTAGATACTCATGAGAATCCTTAGGTAATGCTTTTGTGAAGATATCAACAATTGGCTCGTTTATGTTAACATATTCCATCTTCACCTCTTTATCATGAACTAATCCTCTCAAGTAATGATACTTGATTACAATGTGCTTAGTCTTTGTGTGCATCACATAGTTCTTTGATATGTTTATAACACTTATATTATCACAATAAAGTATCACAAGTTCTGTGATCTCTTCCTCTAGTCCCTTGTGTAGTTGTTTGATCCATACAATGTTTGTACAATTTATAGTAGTAGCAACATATTCATCTTTAGGAGTAGTTTGTGAGGTATAGTTTTATTTCTTATTAGTCCATGTAACTAGTCTCATGCCTAAGAAAATGTCTCCTCCATTGGTACTCTTTCTGTCATCAATATTTCTAGCCTAATCAGCATCAATATAGGCTCTTAATTCAAATTTCTCATTAATCTTGTAGTATAGACCAAGCTCTTCTATTACTTTTAGATATCTCATTATTCTCTTCACATCCATTAAGTGATTCTACCCAGGATTAGTAGAGAATCTTGCAACTATACCTACAGATAATGCAATGCCAGGTCAACTATGTAATACATATTGCAATTTACCAATCATAGACCTATATAATGTTTGATTCACCTCAGCAAAATTGTCATTCTTTGATAGCTTGTGTCCTATCACCATAGGTGTACTTACTAGTTTGGAATCCTCCAATCTAAAAGTCTTCAATATTTCTTTGACATACTTTCACTGAGTGATGTATATACCTGTTGGATACAATTGTTCAATTATGTATTGTTTTTGATGTTATGCAAATGTCATATCAATCAACAAAAGAGTCTACCAAGCTTAGTTGGTCAGCAAAGAAAATTATAGAGTGTACCAAGCTCAATTGGTTAGCAAAGAAAATTCCAGAGTCTACCGAGTGTTCCTAAAAAATACTCTGTGGAAATAGTGTCTACCAAGCTCACTTAGGCATTGAAGGATTCTATGGCAGAAGTCAGTGGTAACCGAGCTCACAAGGTTAACAAAGGAAAGTCAATGTTTATCGAGTTCACTCAGTCTTGCAAGGATTTTGCAGAGTTCACAGTGTTCATCAAGCTTCAGTTGGTTAACACTAGAAATCAGTTCTGTAGTAGTGTTTACTAGGCAGGGTTCGCCAATGAAGGATTTCATTATTTTGGGAAATAAAGTTTAATAATTTTATGTAATGATTATAGCTGACTAATGTAATGATTATTGATAATTGTAACTTGTAAATGAGCTAACTTGACAATTTGTGAGGTGTAAATAAAAGGTCAAGTTGTGAATTCTAAATGGCAATGAGTGAGCATGCAAGTGTTGATTCTGTGAAGAGGAAAGTGTGAGCAAATTTTGAAGAAGGATCAGATATCCTTGAGAAGTAGTAAAGTTGTATTCTATCAGAGAGGATCTAGTGAAGTAGAATATTGATATGTATCAACAATTCAGTTGCATCTTATTCAGGTCACCTCATTGTTACTTTTTCACCATTGTAGCAGTGATGTCTAAATCTCTTAATAGAATTGGTTTAATAGCCATTTTGTAAATCCTCTAACAAGGTGATAGTTCTATCAAATTGTTCTAAAGTCCTCTAGCAAGGCCACTCCTAATAGGGTGATTAAATATTCTAACAAGGTCATAGCTAATAGTGTGTTTTGTAACCTTTAATAGGGTTGGCTCCTAATAGCGCTCACTTTAGAAGAGTGAAAATTAGTAGTTAGTTACTTGGTGGTTTTTCCCATATTGGATTTCTATGTTAAATTTGGTATCTCTTGTGTTCATGTTATTTCTTTTATGGTTACATGTTAATCATTGTGAATGTTTAAGTTCTGTTAAAGATAACATAGACTACACCTATCAAGTTATAGCATTTTTCTATATAGCTACTGAGTGGTAGCAGTAACTAGTTTTATAAGAAATCTAAGGGATTTGTGGATTTGTTTTTATGGTAATTGATTCACCCCCCTCTCAGTTACTTTATCTACATTTTCAGCAATTGGTATCAGAGCTCTTAGTTCTTTTAGGAAGGATTTCAACAATCTAAGCTAAAGATCAAGATGTCTTACAAGAGGGAAATTCTAAGGCTTAATAGGGATAACTTTTCAGCATGACAAGGTCTCATAAGACTCCATCTAACTTCCATTGGAGATACAAGATTGAAATATCTTGATGAAGAATATGTAACCCCTACTGGTACATTATCTGTCAATGACATTGCTAAGAAAAAGACTCATAATACCATGATGATAGACATTGCATCTACCCTAAGCTATGAAGAATTAGATGATATCAGGCATTGCAAAAATGCATTTGCTATGTGGAACAAGCTAAAAGATATTTATGGAGGTGATGACAATGTGAGAAGAGCCAAAGAAAAAAGTCTAAGAGGACAATTTGATTAAATGAGGATGAGAGAGGATGAGAACATTGCTAAATATGTTGAAAGAGTCAAAGAAAGCATCAGTGCAATCAAGGCTTCTAGAGGAGATATCAAATAGGAAATAGTTGTAAGTAAAGTTCTTAGAACATTGCTCCCATTTATGCAATTAGAGTTTCTACAATTCAAGAAAGAATATGTGAAGCAAATTATAAGATAAATTTAGAGGCCATAGTAGGAAGATTGACTATATTTGAGCTAGATAACTATGACAACTATGTTCCAGCTTCCAAGAACATTGAATCAACATTTGAAGCCAAGATTTCACTCAAAGAAAATGGCAAGC
This sequence comes from Cupressus sempervirens, assembly GCA_028749045.1. Classification (NCBI taxonomy): domain Eukaryota; kingdom Viridiplantae; phylum Streptophyta; class Pinopsida; order Cupressales; family Cupressaceae; genus Cupressus; species Cupressus sempervirens. The sequence continues at coordinate 555,918,490 of CM053791.1, forward strand.
AGATAAAGGATTCTCAGTCAGAAAGTGAAGAAAAATCAGAATAGAATTTTGATAGTGACCTTGAGGTGGTTGAAGCTCTACTTGCAAAGAAATATTCTAGAGGCAAAGGAAAATGCAAAGGTAAGGTTCCTCTAATCTATTTTTTATGTGAGGAAATTGTTCATATTTCTGCTAGGTGTCTAAACAAGCAAAACAAGGATGAAAAGAAAGTTCACAAGTGCAATGGCAAGAAAGACTTTAAATCATTCAAGGAAAAAGGTAAGAAAACATGTTTCATGGCTAAAGATTCCAAGGATTCTAACAATAGTGAAGATGAAATTGTTTACATTGCTATGAAAGATGAATCTAATAATGATGAGGAAGATAAGATGGAACTTATCTCTCATGTAAGAAAAAATGATACACGGATCATAGACAGTGGTTGTTCACATCATATGACTAGTAACAAAAAAAAGTTTGAACATTTTGAAGACTATGATGATGGTAGTGTGAGGTTTGGTAATAATGAACCTTGTTGCATAAAAGGAAGAGGAAGAATCTCACTAACCAAAGATCTTGTATGTGATGATGCCTATTGGGTTGAAGGACTAAAACACAATCTGTTGAGTGTGGCACAACTAATAAATATTGGATTCAAGGTGGAATTCATGCACGAAAAGGCAAGACTATTGGATGACAAAGGAAAGCTTATTGGATCAGGCATATAGACAAAAGGTAACTTGTTTTATCTTGAACTAGGTGAATGTTCATGTTTTATTGCTCAAGTTGAAGAAAGTTGGTTATGGCATAAAAGGTTATGCCATGTAATTTTTGATAACTTGGTGAAAATAAGAAAATTCAAAAAAGTAAGAGGCATTCCTAGTATAAAGAAACCTGATGTTGGTCTATGCAAGAATTTTTAGATTGGTAAGATGGGAAAGACTAGCTTTAAAAGTAAAAACTATCAATCTAAAGAAGTTTTGAAAATTGTGTATACTAATTTGTGTGGACCTATTAGAATTGAGAGCTATACTAGTGAAAAGTTCTTCATTCTTTTTTTTGATGACTACTCTAGAATGATGACTGTCATGTATTTGAGAGAGAAGTTAGAAGCTTTTGTGAAGTTCAAATGGTATTTGGCCAGAGTAGAGAAGGAAATAGGGAAAAGACTAAAATACTTAAGGTCAAATAGAGGTGGTGAATTCATCTCCCATGAATTCAATAACTTTTGCATTGAAAGAGAAAACAAAAGATGGGTATCAACACCTGGAACTCCCGAGCAGTATGGAATAGTTGAAAGGAGAAATAGATCTATCATGGATTGTGCAAGAACTCTAATGATTGAAAAGAACATTGCTATCAAATACTGGAAGGAAGCTATCAACACTACAATTCATACCTTGAACCAAGTATAGTTGAAGAAGGATTCATTCAAAACCTCCTATGAGTTATGGTATAGTTATAAACCCAATGTAAGTTACCTAAAAGTATTTGGAAGAAAATGTTACATTTTGAAAGAATCTAGAAAAGGAAAATTTGATGTGAAGGGTGATGAAGGTATATTTTTGGGATATTCTTGCAGATGTTTGAATTTGTTTACTCACAAATTCATAGAAAGTGCACATGTGAAAGTTGATGAGTTTGTAGAAAGCATTGAAGAGGAAAGAAAAAAGGAACTAGAAGATTATGGGAGATTTGTTTTCATTGAACCTAATATAGTGCCAGATACATCTATCAATCAAGAAACTTCTACTCCCAAGTCTTCAGTCACCAAGTTGCAAGAAGTTCAAACCAAGTTACAGGAACCCAAGTCACATTCAGATGCTACCAAGCCAATGCTTACCAAGTCTAAAGAACTTGAGCAACAGATAGATCAATCAGAGCTAAAAATTGAAATTCAAACTGAAGATAGTGGAAATCAGTCAAAAGACAAGGAACTTGTATTGACCAAGTATGTCAAAAGACATCATGCACTAGATCAGACTATTGGAGACAAATTTGAAGGTACTATGACAAGAAGTAAGCTAAAAGGTACTTGTTTACTTGCTAATTTTGAACTTAGAAATGTCAAAGATGCATTAGAAAATGAAAGTTGGATTGAGGCTATGAATGAAGAGATAGAGAAAATAGAGAAGAAAAAAACATGGACTCTTGTACCTAGGCCTAAAGAGAAAAATATGGTTGGAACTAAGTGGGTATTCATAAATAAGTTGAATAAGGATGGTAAGGTATCAAGAAACAAAGCTAGATTGGTATGTAAAGGCTACTCTCAAGAAGAAGGAATAGACTATGGAGAGACCTTTTCCCTTGTTGCAAGACTGGAAGATGTTAGGACCATACTTGCATATGTTGCATACAAAGGATTTAAGGTATATCAGATGGATGTCAAATCTGCATTCCTCAATGGTATTTTGGATGAAAAAGTCTACATTGAGCAACCTGAAAGTTTTGTGGATCCAATCAAGAAGGACATGGTCTAAAAATTACATAAAGAATTGTATGGTTTGAAACAAGCCCCTAGAGAATGGTATGAAAGATTGCATAACTATCTTATTCAGATTGGTTTTCAGAGAAGTAATGATAACAATAGCTTGTATATCAAGGAAGGACTAGACAACAAGATTGTTTTGGTAGAAATATTTGTGGATGATACTTTGTTTATAGGAAATGATGCTTTATGCAAAGAATTTTTAGAGAAAATGAACAAGAAATTTGAGATGTCAATGTTTGGTGAGATTAAATTCTTTATTGGTCTTTAGATTTAGTAGAGCAAGAATGGTATCTACATCACTTAGTCTAAATACATCAAGGAGATACTCAAAAAGTTTGGTATGGAAGATTGTAAACCAGTTGGGCCTCCTATGTGTACTAGACTAAAGCTTACCAAGGATGATGAATCAAAAGAGGTAGATTAGACCTTATATAGATCAATGATTGGAAAGTTGTAGTATGTAGTTCATACAAGGCCTAATATTGCTCTTGCAATTGGTATTGTAGCAAGATTTTTAGAAAAATTTAGAAAAAATCACATTATGGAAATCACAAGGATCTTGAGATACTTGAAAGGCACTAAATATTATGGATTGTGGTACAAATTTGGAGGTAATTTGGACTTGAAAGTGTTTACTGATGTAGATTGGGCAGGTAACATTGATTACAGAAAGAGTACAAGTGGTGGAGCATTCTTTCTTGGAAAGAGGTTGGTATCTTGGACAAGTAAAAAAATAAATTGTACATCCCAATCCATAGTAGAAGCAAAGTATGTTGTTGCAGTAGTGAACTATTCTAATATTGTTTGGTTCAAATAGTTATTGGAAGGCATGAAGGTGGAAATCAAAGAACTAGTTGTTATGTTTTGTGATAATACAAGTGCAATAAGCATATCAAAGAATCCAATAATGCATTCCAAAACCAAGCACATTGAAATTGTAGGACCAAAAAATAGGTTAAAATGCATAACATACTATGAGAAAATAAAAAACTCAATCAACATATATTAGCATCCACTAGTCTACCATGAAAGCCAAACTAATCAAAAGAAAGCAAACATAAAAAAACTCCCTTTTCTGTTCGTAGCTCCCATGTTCTTCCTTCTTCTCCAAATGATTGTAGCTCCAATTTGACTATAGTGCACAGAAGATTGAAGCAAAGAGCCTATGATAGGGATAAAGCCACGAGAATACTTGAAGTGTGATTTAATGTGAGAGCAAGAATGCAACATGCAAAGAAGTAGAGACTCAAAGACTCAAAGATTTGGATTTTCAAAACTTAAGCATTCCAGCTCTGAAATGAGAGGAAGGGTGTCCATTTTATAATTTTCATAGAGGGTGAGAGCATTGGATTTGTCACCCATAGATATGCAATGTGGTAAGAGATTCCTATGATGCATATGATAGAATATGCCAAATGTAAGATTCTATGACACATGAGAGTCAAATTTGGCTAAATGTGGAAGAGAATCTATGACGCATCATAAGATACCTCAACCCACTTAAAGCCAAGAATCTATGACGAATAAGCCAAATAGGGACATGCATAAGAGATAATAATATTTGATTATGAAAAATCTTATCCAAGTGTCAAAGGAGAATCCATGAGGTGTCATATCCAAGTGTCATGAGGATGCAATATTTTATGGAATACTTGAATTAAAAATCCTTTTATTCCACAAAATAAGAATTAGTAGAAAATGGAATTAACGATGGAAAATGAAACTTAGGAAATTGAGAATTTCCATGGTTTTGTAGATAATGAATCAATTAATTAATATAATTAATTAATTGAGGATGATAATTAGGAAGAATAATTAGAAAGAATAGGACTAAATTATAGGTTATTTAATCCTATGGAGAAAATTATCAGATGATTGGCCAAATTGATTAAATGAATGCGACAGCATCCTTTGATGAAATTGTGATGATGATGGATATCGAATAAGATGATGAAAAGGTAGACCAAAGCCATGGTCAAATTGATTGATAGATTGAAATTGATAACATGTCAAGGACACAAAACATGAATTGGTTGATATGTAACATTTAATCGACATTGTAAATGCTATAGGATTGAAATTGATTGATGAGGTTTGATCATAATAACATTGATGGATACTATAAATATTATTAAAATGATTGATGATGTTTTGATCTGACATTGAAAGCCTCAATAATGTCAAAGATAGGATGACATGAATGATAGTTTGACCTCGCACTGAGAGCCACGACAGTACTAAGTTCAAATTGATAAGATTGATAGGTTGATAAGTTTCAGGGGTACTGAAAGCCACAAAAATACCTAGGATAAGATAAATTATGATTGATTTGGGATGTTTGATATGTTTTGGGTTGATTAGGACTAATTTTGAGTGATTCTGGGTTGATTTGGGGTGATTCTGAGTTGATTTGATATGATTTCGAGTTGATATGAAATTGATGTGAAAGGGGATACAAATGACGAAATATGGTCAATCTGGCCAAAGGATCAAAGTTAGTAGAATAAAAAAATGGGATAAATTATTATGAATAAGTGATGAAACCATATATGCGAACCATTTTTTAGCATCTACATTTTGCCCCTCTTTGATACAATGTGATTTAGAGCGTTGTATCAAAGAATAACTGATGAGAAAGCCACAACATGCCCCAGTAGGGATGATATATATGGTTGCCCCCTCAAGAAATTGACTAAGATAAGCATATGATAAGTCAATTTCTCGAAAAAAAGAAGACAAAACCATAGCAATTGACGGATCGCAAATCAAAGCTAAGATGTGAAAGTTATGAGGTCTAGAGTGCAAAATAGGGTCAATCAGGAGCCCGAGAGTGATTGCATGGGTTACCACTAAAAAAAAACACAAAATGATGAAAATTATATCTTATGTTATCCAAAACAAATATATGAATCCAATACAACTAACAGATTGCAAATCCGAGTTAAAACGCAAAAGTTATGGGCTCTAGAGTGCAACATAGGGGCTCCAGGAGCAGTTATGGGTATCCTAGGTCCCCAATTGCGCCCAAAACTCAACCAAGTGCGTCATTGATGCACTTGGTAAGCTCAAGTGTGCCATGACAATACCAAGTGCATCAATGACACACTTGGGAAGCCCAAGTGGACTCAAAAAGTGCAAAATGTGCTCGAGAAGGCCCCGGGGGCCAAAATCAACATGATGGGGGGCAACAAGGAGCCCAAGCGTAATTTCAAGGATTAAAACTCTATATAGTGACCAAATAATGAAAATGATAGCTCATTTTTTTTTCAAGAAAGATATGAGTCCAACACAACTGACAGTTCATAAATCGAAGTTGAAACGCAAAAGTTATGGCCTCCAGAGTGCAACCTAGGGGTTCTAGGAGTAGTTTGGGATAAGCTAGGTTCCCAAGTGCACCCAAACTCTACCAAGTGCATCAATGACATAGTTGGCATGACCAAGTGAATCAATGATGCAGTTGAGAACCCTAACTATGCCTTGAAACTACAGATTGCACCCTAAAAGGCTCTGAGGCCTAGAATCAGCCCAATTGGACTCGAAATGACCCAAAATTGTGCGTGCATGCCCAAAATGATGGAAAGATATCATAACATGAGGGAAATCATCAAAAATGGTCGTATTTGGTCAAATATAATGAGACAAATGTCAGACTAAGGTTGAACCAGGTGGAAAGCCATAGAAAGTTGATTGACAGCGTAAGATGATGCAAGAATGCATGAATGCAAGATGAAGATGATTTGGTGAATCAGAAGACATGATTATGGTGATAGAGCATGAGATGAAGAAGAAAGATGAGATGAGGAGATGTTAGTAAGATGGAAATACTTTTGCTTCTAGAAAGTGCACTATATGTCAAATGGAGCTTTATTTTGATATGGCAAATGGAGTGCAACACATCATGGCATAAAGGGCCAGAGCGCAAATGCAAGCCTTTTGCATAAACAAGCACGATGAAAATAGAGAATGACCTTGTCCTTCCTGAGGCATATGTACATGCCCCAGACTCTCAAAGGTACATTGTAATAGACAAAAATGGAAAAAGATGACCATGAACCATCCCAGCCAGTCTCATAGATTAGTTTTATATCATCAAGTGGCATAGGAACATGATCAAAGAAAAACAAAGCAAAAAATAAATCACTCACTAAATAGTGTGAGCCAACAGCTATCCTTGTCCATTATTACTTTCTTTTTAGTGTTTTTAGGTGTTTAGATGGTGTTTGACATGTTGACGGTGTGATAGTTCTGGTTGTGGATTCAGTTGATAAGTTCATAGTGATATGTTGGATTGATTGTTGGTCACATTGGTTAGATAGTGTGATTGTCTTGAAAGTGTAGAGCTTTGAGTTTTAGGCTGCAAAGTGCAAGTTTGTATGCAAAAGGGATGGTTATCCATAGTGAATATGTACAAGGTCTATTGCAAATTTTTGACTCGTTTTGTAATTTTTAGGGTTTTTGGGGATATTTGATGTTTTTGCATGACTAGTTTCTTCAGGACATTTTATGATTTTTAGGTTTTTTTCAGGACATTTTATGATTTTTAGTATTTTTTTCAGGATCGTATTTGAATTTTTAAGGATTTTTTAGGACATTATGCAATTTTTAGTGATTTTTTTCAAGACATTTTATGATTTTTAGGGATTTTTTTAGGATCGTATAAGCATATACAAGTGTTAGCTCCAATCCATTATGTGATAGGTCCAATGGATAGAATGCACTTAGGGATATGCCCCTAGTTCAAATTCAAACTCATGCACCATGTAGGTAATATGCCCCCAGACAAGATGCAAACTATGTACAAAGGCTAATGATAGAGTGTGTGTGCAGACTGGTGATGCTTAGGCAAGGTAACAAAGGACATTAACCAGTTTGTGAGCCATGATAAGGGACCAAGGATGTCCTGCAATATGAAGGATATGATCGAGGGGGAAGAGACCAGATGGTATCCTGATAGATGTAGGAGCAACAACTGATTACACATGGTGCCTATTTGCCAGGTTTTCACCATGGTACTTGCCCAAAGCGCCTGTTTGCCAAGTTTTCACTTTTGGATGGAATTTTTCTCTTGACTCAAATTTTCATGCCAAGATGCCTGTTTGCCAGGTTTTCATCAAGGCATTCACTTTTTCATGACTTTTTACACTTTTTTCTTTGCTTTTTTCATGACTTTTTACTATTTTTTTGGTATTTTTTCAGGACTTTTAGATGGAATCAAGAATGTCACTGACAAATGCTAAGAAGATATCTGTTGTTGGTGTTGCTAGCTAATGAGCTCTGAATCCATGACTGACCATAACTACATAGGATTTTTTCTGAGTCTGTAGCTAAAATCAAACCACTAGAAAGGCCTTGAGATATACCATCGTGTAGCATATGTAAGACAATGTCTGTCTCTTGCGAATCAAGGCATCTAAGGATAATTGGGTCAATAGAAATGTCACGTGGGATGTCACTAATGATGATATATGTAAAGGCTTGTTGGATAAAGGAATGATTTTGGTTATTGGACAAATTAGGTAGCTAGATTTGGGGATAAACAAAGAGATATAAGGGAGCGTTGGAGGGTTGAGACCAATGACCTTCTGCATAAATGCTGATTTAGAGAGCTCCAAAAGGCTTTGTGGCATGTTGAAAATTGGAACACTGATATTCATGGCATCATATTTTTCATTTTGTATCATTGGGAGCTGCTTAGCTTTTGATTTTTTATAGTCTAATGGTGCCTTTCGATTTTCACCAAGAGACCTATGCTTGTTATTTCGTTCTCTTTTTTCTTTGTAAGTAGAAGGTGGAGTAGGCTCCCCAAAGTATGCCAATGTGTTCTCTTTAGGAGAAACTAATTCTTTATGATCTTCAGTCATAATGCCTTCAAAGTCTTTAATGAGAGTGTCATCATCGTCGAATTGATCAAAAATTGGTGGTCCACGTTAGTCCCAATCCAAAGGTTCAAGATAAATTGAGGGGGTGTCATCATCAGAGCTGAATGGACTTTGGTTAAAGCTATGAATATGGGCATTAAATTTGGTTGTATCATTGGGGTCCTACTCAAAAGGGAGACAATTTTTGGTTTTAGGTGGGATATCCTCATATGCCTTTTCATCATTCAAAACATCCATAGTCTTACATGTAGGTACCATGGTACTAGGAGGACCTATTCGTAATGGTTTAAATCCAAGCCCTAAATTAGGAGGTCATCCTTCTATAGTGATAGGTTTAGTGATTCCTTGTTTTTGAGATCCAAGACCACTATAGCCATCATAGCCTTGTTTTTGCATGATAGTAAACCCAAGTCCATACTTGTTAGGAGATATCAAAGTGGGTTCTCGTTCTACTTTTACTTTCTCAATACATACAAATGTATTCTCATTGGTAGAAGTATCATTCTTTGTACTGATCTCTGAATGTTGTGCTTGAAGTGGTTGTGATTTACCATGAGATTGGGGAGAAATTAGTGACTCCCTAATATGAGAGACTTGAGACATAAAGTACTCTCCACACCCATTGTCTTCAATCTTCATCTTTTCCTTGGCTTTACTAAGCAGTATATTAGCATCCACATACTTAGAGGAATTTGTGGGTTGTGCTTCATTGTTTGTTGGGATTTGGAATGCAGTAGCATCTCTTAGATTAGCACAAAATTGAAAAGGATCTAGATCACCAGGGATGGTAACCTCCACGTTGTCATAGGAAAATTTTAGACATTGATGATATGTAGAAGGGACTGCTTTCATAGCATGAAGCCAAGGGCATCCTAATATCATGTTGCAATTCATTTCGATGTCTAAGACATGGAACAATGTGTCTTCAGTAGCTGGACCAACTCTGACAGGTAATGTGATGATGCCCCTAGAGAAGCGTTCACCATCATCATAAGATTTTATTGTGATTCTTTGAGATGGATCTACATCATCTTAGAATAACCCAAATTGTTGACAATCTTAAGAGTACAGATGTTCAGTCTTGCTGCTCCATCTATTAAGACACGTCTGACTTTGGCATTATGGATGAAGAATTCGAGATAAAGGGGATCATTATGGTTAGGTTTGTCCTTAGGAATGTCTTGAGGGGAAAAGGTGATATGCTATGACACGGATAGGTTCCCAACCATGGCTTGGAACTGGGAAACATCAATGTTATTTGGGACTGCTGACTCTTTAAGGGCTTGCTCAAAGATCTTTTGGTGTTGGGGAGATGCATGCAGTAGGTCCAAAATGGATATTTGTGTAGGGGTTTTGCCAAGTTGTTCAACAAGGCTATAATTAGATGAAGTAAGAGCAGTAGGTCTACTTGGGGGTAGAGGTCTAGTAGAAGCAGTAGGTCTAGATGGGGCTCCAGGTAGGGTGATCTTGCTACGATGTGTAGTGAAAGCACAATGAGGGTCTTTAGCCTTCAATGTGAATGTGGATATGTGGAAATCAGACTCATTAAAGCAATTGATTGTGTAGTCATAGCCAGTGCGTGTGTAATTCACATTACCTTGCGAGTTTGAGTTTGAAATTGAGGGTTTCTCTTTGTCATGATTACCCAAAGGATCTTTGAAAATAGTGTGATTAGAGTTGGATGCTAACAGTGATGGATCAACTGTGATGACACCATCATCGATAAGGTCTTGTATTGCATGTTTCAATTGGAAGCACAATGAAGTCTTGTGTCCTTTGGTGCGATGGTAATCACAATACTTTTTGTCATCCCACCAATTTGCTTTAGTTAATGGTTCATCTTTGACTAGGGGTAGCTACAGGAAGTTATTACTCAGTAACTGTTGTAATGCAGTCTCAAGAGGTATCCCCAATGGTGTGAATTTTCTATCCTTGGTTCTAGGATGTCTTTTTTCTTGTATGGAAGTCTCAGTTTTCTGTTGTTGAGGTGTTGTTTGATTAGGAATTTGTGAATTTGTGTGGTTTGCACCTTTCAAAGTCAATTGAGGTTGTGTTGTGCTAATTGTGCAGGCATCCACAATGCCATCATTAGTCACATTATTTTTTTTGGAGAAAAATTTTGCCTTGTCATTAGACGAGTTGGTATTGGTGTTGTCCTTGTTTGTCTTGAGGATTCCCTTATGGATAAGAGCATCTTCAATACTAGCCCCTTTTTTCATCAGTTTAGAAATGGTGCTTGGACTCTTGATTTTGAGTTCATACATTAAGTCCCAAACCAAGTTTTCAATGCACAAGTTTACTTGTTGTTCTTTAGGAATGTCTAGTGAGCATTGACTAAGTAAGCTTCTCCAACGCAGTAAGAATGTGATGAATGATTCTTCTGTCTTCTATTTAGTTGAGCACAAATCAGAAAGTGTCACCTTATTTGTAATGTTAAAGGCAAAGTGGGAGATAAACTTGTCTGCTAGCTCTTACCAAGATTTGATATTACCAGGAAGTTTGGAGTACCATTCAAGTGCAGGCCCACCTAGAGAATGAGGGAACAATCTCATGAGGTAAGTGGGCTCATCACTGAGTTCGATACATGAAGCACAAAATTCTCGGATGTGATTAATAGGGCTTCCTTTTCCTCAGTATTTTTCAAACCTTGGATCTTCAAAGTATTTTGGGAATGGAGGCATATACAGGCTTTTATCAAATGGATTAGGATGTAGGTCACTTTCTTTATATAGAGCCTATTTCTTTTGGACTCCCAATGCCTCGACTTGTTTGGAAAGTTGTTTGAATTGTTGTAATAGTTCTTCATTGGGGTTTTGCATGATGGTCTTTCCTTCAAGTCTTTTGTGTCTATGAGTAGACCATTTTTTGTGGCGAGAACTATGTCTACTTGGTTTTGACATTTCTGTGTCTGATGAGTCTGATGAAGTGTCGCTAGGTGGTGGAGGTATGTTGGCACCTCGAAGATAGAAAGGTCCCTATTTTTGGGGAACTTGTTGTGGTATTTGATGTGGCACTTGTTGTTGGATTGACTACGATTGTTGTACCATGTGTTGTTTTTGTGCCATGTGTTGTGGTTGTTGTTGGGATACCTCTGTTGGTTGTATGTGAGACCATGTGCATGCTTGTTGTTGTAGAGGTATTTGTTGAGGTTGTTGTGGCATATGTTGTTTTTCTAACAAATGTTGCTGGTATGCAATTTGTTGCTCAAGGCATCTTTGGTATTCCAATTGTTGCTTGAGTTGCTCTTGTTGTTTAGCAAACATCATTTGTTGTTGTTGGAATTGCTGCTGAAATTGTTGTTGGTAAATTGTGTGTAAGTCAAGTGGGTTCACATGGGATTGCATGTTAGGAATGTTGGATGTTTGCCCCACATTTGGTTGTTGTCATTGTGGTTGATGTTGTTGTTGATATGTGGGATGTGTGTCAAGTGGATGTAGACTTGGTTGTGCCTTGGAAGTTTTGAGTCCTTGTACCATTGTAGGTTGTTGTTGTCGTAGGGGTTGACTAAGTCCTTGAGAATTGAATGTCATGTTGGTGTTGTTGTTTTGGTACCTTTGTGTTTTAGATTTTCCTACTTGTGACATCATATTGACTTGACTATGAGATGTGTTTCTATTGGGAATGGGTGTAATGTCAATAATACTTTTCCTTTGTGTTTCCATAGGGATGGTTGCATTTGATGTTTCACATGTTGTACTTATGAGAGGTTCTATAGTGTTTGATGTCATAACACTCGGTAAAGTTAGGAGCAAAGGTGTACTTTGTTGATTTTCCTCCAAAGAAGGTATGTTTGGCATTCCTAGAGCACAAGTCCCTTTAAGTGCATCTTGTTGTTACATCATATGACTAAAATCAAGTCTTAATGTCCTTTTGGGGTGCTTAGGGATTGGTGGTATTTTGTCGAACAAGGGGTTAACATTGATGTGTTCAAAAGTACTTTGGAGGATTTTGATGGTTGATTCTTGATGGGACCTTATAGGTTCCATTATCATGTTTGAAAAATCCAAAGGTTGTTTTCCCTTATCTAAGTCCAAATTGATCGTGGGTTATATGTTTTCAATGGTTGTGTTGGTTTGATGTTTGGACTTAGGACCTTCCAAGTTTGGGTTAAATTTGACAATTTATTGGGCTGCCAAACATTTGAAGTTCTTGCAAAAAAATTTGTCTTGACATGCCCTAGCCATTTCTTCATCAGTGATGCCATAATTAGTGTTAGAGTCATCACTTAGGTGTATAGTACCTTGTTGTATGTTTGATGTGTTAGGTTGGCTGAATTCAAAGGAATGTGGTTATTCATCTTTAGGTGTGGTTGGTACACTTCCTCCTCCTAGTGGTATTGGCACGAATATAGGTTCAAATTTAGGACTCCATTGAACTATCCCATGTGTGGGGGAAGTTTTTGGATGAAATCTCATGGTAGGTGCATTGTTCAAGGTTTGTCATGCCATAGCTTGATTATGAGGATCTTGCGGAAACATGTTCAAGGGGTCTGCTAGTAATGGTTGTGATGCCGCGATTTGGTCTTCATCAAAGGTTTGTTGGGTTTTCTTGTTCTTTCTCTATCTTGGACAAGGTTTTGGTTGCACTTGTGCCTCAGAAAATAAAGGTTGATAGAGTTCCTCAGGTCTTTGAGCTGATTGTGTCCTAGTAAGTGCTAGCATGATACCTAAGAATGCAGATACAATGGAAATTTTGAGTGTTTTGAGTGATTTAGAGTGGTGGATATGCAAGATATGACTATTTTTTGGGATTTTTAAGTGTTTAGGAATGTTATAAAATGTGAGGAAATGCTAAACGAATTAGGGTTTTGATGTGCAAAGTGCAAATGTCCTAGGGATGTTATGCAAATGCAAATGCAAGGTGATGTTTTGAGGGTATGCAAAATGAAGGTTAGGGTTATGTTTTGGATTTGGTAATGACACTAAAGTTAGGTGTATGCAAGGTAAACTATGCAAAGGATGGTTTCCAAGGGTTGATAATGACATTTAGGATATGCAAAATGAGGGTAAATGATCAAGAAGGCAATTTGGTTGATGGATAATCTAATAGGGTTTGGTAGTGAGAATGATGCTAAGGTTTGGACCATGCAAGATGAAGGGTATATACTACTAAGGTAAGTAAAAATGATGTTTGGGGATGCTAGTGATATGATTATGCTATGAAAAGGGTATAGGGAAAGTTTTGAATTTAGGTACAACCTTTAGAAAGTATTTTTCCTAGGAGTTTAACCTTGTGATAAAGGACTTTGGATCTTGACCAAAAACTGATAAAAGATGAAAAGATCAAATTGATAAAAGATGACAAGGTCAAATCTATCAAGACATAGACATATTTTGACCAAATAAAATGATAAGGAAAGATAACAAGACTAGTCAAGATCCATTATCTGTCAACACTAGGAGATACTCTAAGACTTATACTTTGTCAAGATTTTTGACTAAATTCAAAGGTTTTGGGGGTTCAAAATGATGTTTAGAGGACTCAAAATGGTGGTGATTCTGAGTTGATATGTGATATGGACAATGAATATGATGCAAAAGGGGATTTTGGGTGCAAGATATGGTTTTGGGTCAAGTGTAGAATGGGTAGGTGTAGAGGCTCCTAGATGCAGTTTTGGGGTCCTAAAGTGTAGTTGAGAGGCCCAAAATGGTCATGCAAGTCCCCAAGGGCACCCTAACAGTACCAAGTGCACCATAATAGTACCAACTATGTCATTAACACACTTGGATCCAGTTTGGGCACAGTTGGTAGTTTCTAGGCGCAGTTGGTAAGCTAGGAAGAATGTTTGTTGATTTTGAAGGGTATGGTTACCAAATTGACATTCCAGGAAGCTAAGATGCTGGGGTTGATGTTAGGATGGGTTGGGAGATGCAAAATGAAGGTTATGATGTATAGAATTATGTCTTAATTGAAGGTGATGAAGACTAGGTGATGCAAAATGCAAAGCTAGGCAAGTTGGTGCAAGGGGAGCTAACCAGGTACCTAAGGACACTGTTGAAGCCCCAAAATGTTATCTAGAACCCAAAACTAGATCTCAAGACCACCAAGTGTGCCCAGATAGTGTATAATACATCAATGATGCATTTGGGGCCCAGTTGGGCGCAGTTGGTAATTTCTAGGTGCAGTTGGTAAACTGGGTCGAAACTGAGGTAATTCTGGAAGTTGTGATTTCAGGATTGATGTCATAGAGAGGTAAATAGTAGAGGACAATGTTAGGGCCAGTATGAATGCTCAAAATGATGGTTAGGACACTCAGAATGATTGATAAAGTAGTCAAGATGATGAATAGGTATGCAAAGATGCAAGGTGGTGAATGCAAAGTGTTGATTCTAATATGGGAATGCAAAAACTAAGGAAGGTAAACTGAACCTAAATGGATGCAATATGAAAAGTAATAGATACTAAATGAGGACTAAAAGGTGCAATATGAAATCTATATGATGCATGAATGAGGCCTATACTAGGGTGAATGCAAGTGAAGTCTATGCAAGTGTGGGATCTACGTTTTGCCAAGCACATTTAGGAGCACAAGTCACCATGTTTTCCAAGGTTTGAGTGTGTTGAAACAAAGTTTGCAAAGTTTGATAAAGGTTGAAATGTTTTGGAAATGTGTGATGTTTTGACAAGTTCAAATGATATCTAAGGTGTAAAAAGTTTGGCTTTTATCTTGATTATGTTTTACACACACGCAAGACACATTAAGACAAGAATAGCTGTTGTAAAAAGTTAACAAACACACCACAACCTAGGCTTTTAGGACTGTATCCACTGAATTCCTACTTGAACCAAAGTTCAGCTGTACTTATCCAGAGTAGACAACCTAGGATCTTGGCAGCACAGGCTCCCCCTTACAACGCACTCACTTCTCGGGGCTACCAAGATCTGCTTCCCAAGGGGCATGACTTCCCAAGGGACTGTTGCCTCTACTAAGGACCACGAGAATGTAGGATGTCTTCACGGGCATGGGTGACCCCTTGAGCCAGTGGATAGAAAGGATTTTGGCCACTAAAACATGGTTTTTAGTAAGGGCATTCCGTTTGGCAAGTGAATGATAAACTTCCGCAGAAGGTCTCCCAGCCCCGAGAACCAGGTTTTGATGCACCACAAGGGTACTGGAGGAGGGCTATCACGCAGCAATATCGCCGACACAGCTTTCACCGTAATCAAATTTTATATAGTGGCTGGAACATTGACTTAGCTTTGGCCCATTACCACTCTGAGGTTGTCCCCTGGCATACCCAATATCGAGTATCTTGGTCCAAGGCAAGCCTCCTAAAGAAGTTACATGGATTTCTCTTACACCCAAGATCCACGAATGGCAAGGGGAGAGGATACGCCCAATGCAACTCCTAGGGATTTAACACTGTAGACATGCTAAGCAAAAAAGAAAAAGGGTTCTTTTTAAGCACCAAACAAAATGTTATCTAATCTAGGAAATCCACACACATAGTTTTGAAAGACACACAAAGTCTTCGACAATGTCCTGCAAAGCACACATTAGTAGTTTATTATGATCACATCTTCATCCAATGATTGCCACATGCTACAAATAGACCATCAATAACAAAAAATCATCTAATCTATCTCCTAGAGAGTGAGAAGAACTTGAAATGCAGATTTTGATTGATGCATGTGCTTATTGTGAGCCCAGGTGTGCTCTGACAGAGCAGATTGCTCCCCAGAAGGCTAAAATGGCTTTGAACACCCCCAAGTGCACCTAGATAGTGCAAAATGTGTCAATGATGTAGTTGGGGCCTAGTTGGGCACAATTGGTAGTTTTAGGGCGCAGTTGGGAAGTTAGGTGCAAAGTGTGGGGAAATGGTGCCTAAACAAGACCCAGAAATTGAAATTTTCAAAGCTACACTCCCAAGTGCACCCAAACGGTGCAGACTACATCAATGACATAGTTGGGGCCTAGTTGGTTGCAGTTGGTAAGTTAGAAACAATAGAAAGAGGTTTTGGTGGCTTCTGGGCTGCTAAAACTGCTCCTAGGGGTCCCAAGTGCGCCCTGACAGAGCAGAGTGCGCCCTAGGACAGCAAGCTAACAAAATGCATGAAACAAGAGCATATAAGCATTTTACTGGACCCCATAATTAATCTAGGTGTGAAAAGGAAGAGTAGATAGTCGTTATACCTTTCCAAGTGAGCTTCTTCCTTGCACCTACAAGCACAAAACAAGAAAACCCAAGTTAGATATGCATGTTCACGTTGGGTTCACCAAATGTAGGACGAAAAAATGGGTTAAAATGCATAACATACTATGAGAAAATCACAAACTCAATCAACATATATTAGCACCCACTAGTCTACCATGAAAGCCAAACTAATCAAAAGAAAGCAAACATAATTAAAAACTCCCTTTTCCATTTGTAGCTCCCATGTCCTTCTTTCTTCTCCAAATGATTGTAGCTCCAATTTTCCTATAGTGCACACAAGATTGAAGCAAAGAGCCTATGATAGGGATAAAGCCATGAGAATACTTGAAGTGTGATTTAATATGAGAGCAAGAATGCAACATGCAAAGAAGTAGAGAGTCAAAGACTCAAAGATTTGGATTTTCAAAACTTAAGCATTCTAGCTCCAAAATGAGAGGAAGGGTGTCCATTTTATAATTTTCATGGAGGGTGAGAGCATTGGATTTGTCACCCATAGATATGAGATGTGGCAAGAGATTCTTATGATGCATATGATAGAATATGCCAAATGTAAGATTCTATGACACATGAGAGTCAAAGTTGGCTAAATGTGGAAGAGAATCTATGACACGTCATAAGATACCTCAACCCACTTAAAGCCAAGAATCTATGACAAATAAGCCAAATAGGGACATGCGTAAGAGATAAGAATATTTGATTATGACAAATCTTATCCAGGTGTCAAAGGAGAATCCATGAGGTGTCATATCCAAGTGTCATGAGGATGCAATATTTTATGGAATACTTGAATTAAAAATCCTTTTATTCCACAAAATAAGAATTAGTAGAAAATGGAATTAATGATGGAAAATGAAACTTAGGAAATTGAGAATTTCCATGGTTTTATAGATAATGAATCAATTAATTAATAAAATTAATTAATTGAGGATGATAATTAGGAAGAATAATTAGAAAGAATAGGATTAAATTATAGGTTGTTTAATCCTATGGAGAAAATTATCAGATGATTGGCCAAATTGATTAAATGAATGCAACAGTATCCTTTGATGAAAATGTGAAAATTATGGATATCGAATAAGATGATGAAAAGGTAGACCAAAGCCATGGTCAAATTGATTGATAGATCGAAATTGATAACATGCCAAGGACACATGACATGAATTGGTTGATATGTAACATTTAACTAACATTGTAAATGCTACAGGATTGAAATTGATTGATAAGGTTTGATCATAATAACATTGATGGACACTATCAATATTATTAAAATTATTGATGATTTTGCGATCTGACATTGAAAGCCTCAACAATGTCAAAGATAGGATGACATGAATGATAGTTTGACCTCGCACTGAGAGCCACGATAGTAGTAAGGCCAAATTGATAAGATTGATAGGTTGATAAGTTTCCAAGGTACTGAAAGCCACAACAATACCTAGGATAAGATAAATGATGATTGATTTGGGATGTTTGATATGTTTTGGGTTGATTAGGACCGATTTTAAGTGATTCTGAGTTGATTTGGGGTGATTCCGAGTTGATTTGATATGATTCTGAGTTGATATGATATTGATGTGAAAGGGGATACAAATGACAAAATATGGTCAATCTAGCCAAAGGATCGAAGTTAGTAGAATGACAAAATGGGACAAATTAGTATGAAGAAGTGATGAAACCATAGATACGAACCATTTGTGAGCATCTACAGCAATAAAGTATCACTTTGTTAGAGAATTGGTGCAGAATAAGGAGATTAGATTGGAATATGTCCATACAAAAGAACAAATTGCTAACATATTCACTAAGCCATTACCTAAGGATGCATTCTTGTATCCAAAAGGTAAGTTAGGGGTCATTCCCCTATCTAAAGCTCACTAAAATGAAGTTTTAGTGATGCAATAGGAACCAAGTTGAAGATCTGTCAGTTGATGTAGCATAGTCATGGGAACATTGCACATGAATCAGTACTTAAGGTACATTGCTACTCATTTGGCTTGTGTTTTCTTTGACATGTGTTGTCAAAGAGGGAGAGTTTACCATCATATCTTTCTAAAATTTGAATTTGTTTGTGGAGAATTTTTTGTTTGAAAATAAGCCATGTAATTCCTTCATAGAGGGAGATTATAGCATTAGAGAAGTTTGTGGCATAAAATCTAAGAGTGAGAAATGTTCTTTCAGGAAAAGACTTGTTTTCAAATTTCATTGTGCTATGACATGTTGTGTTGCCATCAATGCCAAAGAGTGAGATTGTTGGATACAATTGTTCAATTGTGTGTTGTCTTTGATGTTACACAAATGCCATATCAGTTGGAAAATAGAGTCTATCGAGCTCAGTTGATCAGCAAAGAAAATTACAGAGTCTATCAAGCTCAGTTGGTTAGCAAAGCAAATTCCAAAGTCTATCGAGTATTCTTGAAAATAACTCTATGGAAATAGTATCTACCGAGCTCACTTGAGCATTGAAGGATTCTATGGCAAAAATCATTGGTAACTAAGCTCACAATTTTAACAAAGGAAAGTCAATGTTTACCGAGTTAACTCAATCTCCAAAGGATTTTGTAGAGTTTATAGTGTTCGCTGAGCTTCAGTTTGTTAACACTAGAAATCAATTCTAGAGCAATGTTTACCAAGCAGGGTTGGCCAATGAAGGATTTCATTGTTTTGGGAAATAAAGTCTAATTATTTTATGTAACAATTGTAGCCAACCGATGTAATGATTATTGATAATTACAACTTGTAAATAAGTGGGCTTGAAAATTTGTAAGGTATAAATAAAAGGTCAAGTTGTGAATTCTAAATGATAATGAGTGAGCATGCAAGTGTTGATTGTGTGAAGAGAGAAGTGTGAGCAAATTTTGAAGAAGGATCAGATATCCTTGAGGAGCAGCAAAGTTATATTCGATTAGAGAGGATCTAGTGAAGTAGAATAGAGATCTGTATCAACAATTCAGTTGCATCTTGTTCAAGTCACCTCATTGTTACTTTCTCACCATTGTAGCAGTGATTTCTAAATATCTTAACAAAGTTGGTTTAATAGCCATTTTGTAAATCCTCTAATAAGGTGAAAATTCTATTGAATTGTTCTAAAGTCCTCTAGCAAGGCCACTCCTAGCAAGGTGATTAAATCCTCTAACAAGGTCACACCTAATAGTGTGTTTTATAACCTTTAATAGGGTTGGCTCCTAACAGGGCTCACTTCAGAAGAGTGAAAATTAGTAGCTAGTTACTTGGTGGTTTTTTCCATATTGGGTTTCCACGTTAAATCTGGTGTCTCTTGTGTTCATGTTATTTCTTTTATGGTTGCATGTTAATCATTGTGAATGTTTAAATTCTATTAAAGATAACATAGACTGCATCTACCAAGTTACAATATTTTTCTATATAGGTACCAAGTGATAGCAGTAACTAGTTTTATAAGACATCAAAGTGATCACTTGCAAACCCACAAAAAAATTGATCTCTCCAAACATAGACATCTCAAATTCTTGCATCATTTCATTTACAAAAGTCTTGCATAAAGCATCTTCACCTCTAAATATGAGATCATCAACAAAAATTTTAGATTACAAAATACCTTTGCCTTTATTTGTCTTCATGTATAGATTTTTGTTATCATCAATCCTTCCAAATCCAATCTTCACAAGATAATTATGAAGTATCTCATACCATGCTCTTGGTGCTTGTTTCAAACCATATAAAGATTTGTCTAATCTACATACCATGTTCTTATTGTTAGCATCAAAAAATCCTTTTGGCTATTCTATGTAAACTTCTTCCACTAATATGCCGTTAAAAAATGTTAATTTAAAATACATTTGATAGACTTTGAAACCTTTGTATGTAGAATAAGAAAGTAGAGTTCTTACTCATTCTAGTCTTGCAACAGGGTCAAATGTCTTACCATAGTCAATTCCTTCTTCTAGTGCATATCCCTTGCAAACTAATCTTGCCTTGTTCCTTGTCACTTCACCATTTTCATCTAGCTTGTTTCTAAATACCCACTTGGTCCTAATCACATTTTTGTCTTCTAGTCTAGGAACTAGACTCCATGTTTTGTTCTTCTCAATTTGTTTAATATCTTCTTCCATGGCTTTACTCCAGTCTACATCTTGTAATGCATATCTCACTAATTTGGGTTCTTTTATGCTCAAAAAACATATATCA
Organism: Cupressus sempervirens; assembly: GCA_028749045.1. Classification (NCBI taxonomy): domain Eukaryota; kingdom Viridiplantae; phylum Streptophyta; class Pinopsida; order Cupressales; family Cupressaceae; genus Cupressus; species Cupressus sempervirens. The sequence goes on from CM053791.1 coordinate 555,939,159, forward strand.
TTCCTCAATCTATTTCTTTTCATAGGTCTTGCATCTTTATCTCCAATAATTTGTGTAGTAGGATGATGTCTTTTGACATATTTGGGCAATCTTGGTTCAGCTCTAGTTTCTTCTATTTGTCTTTCAGCTTCAATGTCACTATGTATATCTCTATTAGATATCTCAACATTTATTTCATGTACATTACCCTTAGAATCAGAATGTGCACCAACTTCATTCTGTTTTTCAGCATCTAAATGTGGCTCAATTCCTTAATGCAATTCAACATTCATAGGATGTAACTCGACAGACACTGAAACTTGTGAATAATTTGCAGCTTGATTTGTAGCATCTTCTTCAATAGCCATTCCTTCATAAAAGTATACAAATGTTTTTTATGCTTCTAGTTCTTTCATAGGTTCAACCTCATGTGCTTCTATATATTCATCAAAATTTACATTTTCACTTTCCACAACTTTTTTATTGTTAGTATTTAGACACTTATAAGCTTTACTTCTTGTGGAATATCCTAAGAATATGTGTAGGTTATGTAATGTGTTTACGGTCTTATCCTTGATTCACATTTCTTACCAAAAACATGCATGTAATCTTATTCATGCTCTAACTACTACTCTTCATATTCAATTAACATCTTAGCCTTCTAGTGTTTGGGGACTTGATCTCATTAGAATGATATCTGCTCCTTCTTCAAAAGGACATACTTACATCTTAACAACTACAAAATACTTTACTAAATGGGCTGAAGCTATTTCTCTTCGATCTACTACAAAAGAGGTTATATGTGATTTTGATCTTCAAAAACTTATTTCTTGACTTGGTGTTCCCTCTATTATTATTTTTGATAATAGATCTTGGTTTTAAAATAAGTTATGTAGATTTTATAGATGATAGTGGTTGTTGAAGATTTTTTTTGTAGATTTTTTTGTTTTAGAGGATCTTGTGTTTCTTATGGTTGTGGAGGAGCTTGTTAAGGATCTGTTCTACATGTGCATTAGGAGATCTTTGTTGTCTTTTTTAATTTTGGCTACTATTTATAGAATTTGACATAAAATAAACAAAAACAAAATCTTAAAACAATCAAAAAAATCAAAACAAAAAAATTTAACACATTTAATGGGGTGTCATCATTAAATTACTCTAAATGATAAGGCAAAAAACAAAAACAAAAAAAAAGAAGGCAAAAAAATGTGTTCTCCAAGTTTTTTTAGCTTGTTTGGGTTGTTGTTCCATCATTTGTGGTGTCATAAATGGCCCAAAACTATGAACTGTCCAAGAATATTAAGTTTCTCATAAACTTTATAGGTTATGATGAACTTTTTGTTCCTTAAAACCTACACAAGTTTTGAAAAACTATTTATTTTTAAAATATTTTTTGCTATTCTTGGTTTGATAAAGCCTAACACAATTTTGAAGCTTAAGGAACCTACTCGGGTTATGAGTTCTTTTTCCATGTGGCCACTTTTTGGAACAACATCTTGGTGCTCTTACCCTAGTATAACTATCAAGATTTAACTTCCATCACTTGTCAATATTTGTAATGAAACAGAGTTGTTCTACATTTGAGGTTGTCTAATACCAAATATTAATTGTCATAAAATTATTCTAATGTACATATTACATTAACATTATTTAATATGTACAATCCTAGGCTATAGAAAAAAATTGAAATGTTGCATAAGGGTATACTAGAGGTGGCTCAAGGTGAGAATTCAATGTTTGGAATAATTTTTTTCTTTATTATTTCTTAAAATTTTTGTGAGAGAGGTGGTTGTGAGTTCTTCTCGGCCTACCTAGAGGAGCCCATGTTCTATTGTAACAGTATCATCAAGTTTTGTATATTATCAATAGAAATATCTATTTGAGGAGAAGACTCTAGAAGAGAAAGGATGATTTTCAGTTATAAACACTAAGGAAGGCACATGTATTCAAATTTAGGACCATTCTCTTGATAAGAATCTTGCTAAGATGGCCTCCTCCCTATTTGGGGAGTTTGGAGATAGGAGGCAAAATATTGTCTTTGTCCACAAATATGATATTTCTTCTTGGTCCCTCATAGGTTTTGTGGTGGTTTCATGTCTACCTCAAAGATTCCTCTATTTTTTCCTTCTTACTTAAGGAATATTCCTTAAGGATTCTAGCTATGGATTCATGGTCCCTCCAAATATACAAATGGAGTTTATACTTTGATCTAGATTCTCACCTTTCTAGATCGTTCTCCACCTGGGTCTACCTCTTAGGGTTTCCTTTGGAATTTTGGGATGAAGAAGTTCTAGTAGGTATTTCAAACTCCTTTGGTGTGTTTCTTGGTGTATACATCATTACTTGTGATTGTACTTAGTTCATCTAAGCTCATTTTTCTATTTTGGTGGATTGAAGAGCTATTCTTCCTATCTCGATGGTGTTCAAATTGAGGTTGGGCTCTATGGTCCAATTTATGGAGTATGGAAATGCTACTATTTTCTATAAAAATTGTTTTTCTACTAGTTACATAATTCTAGAGCTTCCTAAAAGTTGTAAGTCTACTACTCCTAGATCAAGGCCGATTAGTGCTAAAGGTTTATTGGGTGCAAGTCTTGGGTTTTCCACTTTTCCTAAAATCCTTATAGCTTCCTTAGAGGTCCATTTTGAATAGGCCTTTTTTTTGGATTTTCTTCATCCTTTCCCTAGTGCTCAAGTGGTGTCTCTGGAACCTTTGTCTTCTCTTGTTCCTTCAACCTATGATTTAGGCTTGTTTGGTGTCCCATTTTCCTTCTTCTCTTCAATCTTTCATCTTTCCTTCTCATATGTCCTTTGCTCCCCTTCCCCCCTTTCCCTATTCTCTTTCTTGGATTTCTCTTCCTCTATTTTTCTTAGTGGTCTTCCTATTGCTTACTCCCCTATTTTTTCTCCCCCTACTTCTCATCCTTAGTATTTCCCTAGCCCTCTTTCTTATCTTTAGAAGATTTGCAATTCTATGGGTGTTGGAATTCTTCCAAAGCTTGGAAGGAATTTAGATCATGATTAGAGATAAATGGTGATAGCCAAGGAATTTCTAATGGGAGCAAGAGAATTCTTAAGAATTCATTCTCAATCTTCACTCCCCAATGATTGTTTTCCCTTAGAATAGAACATAAGACACAAAATTTAACATGGTTCACCCAATATTTGGGCTATGTCCACCAAAAATGAGTCCAATATTCTTATTATCTAGTGATTATAACCTAATTACACTCTATAATCCCTTAAATCTCAAAACCACCATGAGAAGCTACAATCTCATCATACACCATAAGATCCCTAACCCTAAGGCATTTTATACAAGCTTTATGTCACTTACAAAATTAGTGCTAGATAAGTTAACAAGTTAACTTAAAACACTTGATGAGTCAACCATAGGAAATGGTTCATGAATCAACTAAGAAACCCTTCATGAACTAACCAAAAAATGTACAGTACTTTCTTGATCAGTCACCACATATCAACAATATCCCACTTGGCAGTTGGTCAGGTGCCATAGTAAACAAAAACCTCCCACTTGGACACTTATCCTATAGAAATACCACTACCATAGAGCTATGTTTAGGATCATGGTGTGCCAAAAAATAGTGATGTAGGAAAAATATGTACTTTTGAAAATGCCTCAAAGCATTTCAAAATCTATTCCAACTTTTTTCCTACCCATCCTGATACCAAACAAAAAAATCAATACCTTTATAAGGCCTAATATATCTTTGGATACCAACCATATATGGCCAACTTTAAAAAGTCATAAAAATGTATTTTTTACTTCAAACATGTATCTAACAACTTTTTTTTCACCCAAATTTGATGAAAGAAAAAGGGTTTTATAAGAATGTTCTTATCTTTCTATAAAATTAATTTCTATCAACTTATGATTTTAATAAGTAATTATTACTTATTTTCTAATGGAGCTATGTATAAAGTGTTGATTGACACATTGATTAAAAAACAACTATAACTTTCCAATGGTAAAACATTTTTGAAATCTAAAAGATGCATCACATTCTATGCTTCTTCTACTACAAGGGGAAAATGAAAAAATAAATTTTGTAGTGTTTTGAATTAGTTAAGGTGATTAGACATGAGAGTGTTTTTATTCTAACAGTACTATAGTAGAAGATTCATAATTAATTAATTTTTAAGAATAAAAATACCCAAATATATGTGTTACATCTAGGCATGATTCTACTTCTTATATCTAGAATCTTATTAAAAAAAAATATCATTTAATGTTGATTAAAGTGGTTAGACAATGTCTACTTCTTTTTGTCCTAAAATTTTTGTACTATTATATTAAAATTCAAATTTTTGACCAATCAATTTTTTATTTTTTTAAGATAAGATCTAGTAGTTTAGAAACTATATTAAATTTCCTAGAGATTCTTTTGTCTCAACTTTTTCATAAAAAATTCATAAAAAGTTGAAAATTGCACATGTCAAGTTGATATAATCCTAATTTTTTGATTTTTCATTGCCGCTTAAGTGCATAAGTTGGTTGACCATGTTCCTGCACATACCCATAGGAAACTCCCATTAGATCAAACCACCCTAGACTCAGTTGCTCCTTTATTCTATTCATTCTAAAAGATTAATTGAAGCTAGAGAGGAGTTTAGCTTTTCCCTTATCACTGCCTTTGTAATCATAGCTAGTGGATTATCCTTTATATTATCTTTTTGAGTTTTAACTATCCATCATGCAAAATTGATCGAATGAACTGGTACCATAATTATATCTACTTTATCTTTGAATGTAGAGAAGATTTTTTTTAAAGATGAATGGCATTCTGGTTGTCTTTAACCAAGTAATTTTCCATCTATAGGTGACCTAACTCTTCCATGAAGAATTGAAGCCATATCATCTCCTTAGCCAACTCTGTAGTAGTAACACACTCTACCTGTCTAGTGGATAAATTGTTCACCTTATGTAATTGAGAAACTCATCTCATTTTTGTCCCACCAACAGTAAATACATAACTTGTAGTACTCCACTTGGTATCTATATCCCCTACTAAATTTAACTCAATTTTAAAAAAATATTACTATTAGATCTCTAAAAATTTAAACATTTATTAGATGTTCCTCTCAAATATCTAAAAATTCATTTAACTACATTCTGATTCTCAATTCTAGGATGACCCATATACCTGCTAACATCTCCCAGTCCATGTGCAATATCTAGTTTAGTACAGACCATGGCATACATTAATATCCCTATAGATAGACCATAAGGTTCCTTGCACACCTTATCCTCCTCTTTTTGTTTCTTTTGTCTTATCTCCTTAGTCAATTTTAAATGAACATCCAAAGGTGTGTTGATAACTTTGACATTATTTATAGAGAAACATTGTAACACATTCTCAATATAATATGCCTGAGATAATGTCAAATTTATATTCTTCCTATCTCTATAAATTTTCATACAAAGGATTTTTTTCTACCCTCAAATCCTTCATAGAAAATGAATGTACTAACCATTTTTTTAACCACTTAATGTGATCCGTGTTAGACCCAACTACAAGCATATCATCAATGTATAAACTCAAAATAATATAGACATCATCATCCAACCTCTTAAAAAAACACATTGATTTGAATAATACCTAGTGTATCCATGCTCATGCATAAAAACATTAAGTTTAAGACAACATTGTTGAGGTTCTCGTGTCAAGCCATATAAATTTTTGTTCAATCTTCACAATAGATTCTTTTTACCATTGACCTCAAATTTATGTGGTTGTTCCATACAGATTTCTTTATTCAAATCACCATGAAGAAAAGTTTCTTTAACATCAAGCTACTCCAAATACAATTAGTACTCCTTGTAAAAATCAATGCCCTTTTCTTGTGCAAATCCTTTTACAACTAACATGGATTTAAATTTTTTCTTACCTCCATCTTTTCTTTTTATCCTATACATCCATTTATTTTGTAAAGCTCTTTTACCTATAGGAAACTAACACAAATCCCAAGTCTAATTTTTTAGCAAGGAGTCCATCTCAAGTGTTATTTTTTTCTCCCACTGAAGCTTTCTATCCGCCTATACAAGTTCATCATAATGTATTCAAGTTCACTAGTGTCTATTAATAAAATAGAATACAAAGAGGGACAAAATCTTTCTAGAGGTCTAATTATCCTTGTTAACCATATATCATTCATTAGGTTTTGTGGTATTTCTTGCTACTATTGTAGAGCATTAGGGACTACTAGAACATAATCCTTTTTAGTATCATCCAACACTAAAAAATCATTTTCTTTTTGTAGGAGTCAATGAAATCCAACTCCACAGCTCACCAAGATCACTTGCATGCAAAATAACTTGTTGAAAGGAAACTAAGAAGGAAGAGGTGGAGCTTGGAAAAACCCTAAACAGACTTGAGAGAGATCATATTGCAAAAAAAAGAATGAAAATTCATTGAGAAAATACAATGAGAGAGCCTAAATATAAAGGCCTCATGGAAGCTTGCAGAACAAGCTGGAAAGTGGTAGAAGATAAGGTTGACAACTAAGCACACTTTCTCAAAAAGGTGGAACATGCTAGAAGGGGACAAACCCTTATTTTGTCAAAAAATCATCACTACAACAATTAAATACATGCATTAACCTAAGTAATTTTAAGTAAATAGAATAAATAATTAATTATTAATTATTTACTCTAACACCCCCCCTTAAGTGCAACTTAGGGGAATGTCTTAAGCTCACAAAACTAAGATGAAAATGCAAGATGGATCCTGGCAATGAGGCCATGTTAGGTACCCATGTACAATGCAAAGAAATACAACCTCTAAAAATTGGGAAAGAGAGAAAACCACGTGGGAAAAACCCTCCCCCAAAAAGAGGTAAGCTAGTGAAGGACTGAAGAAGCCTCCAACTAGTTTAATATCCCATAAAATAGGAACAAAAGGTGATCATGAAGAGCATCACTAAAGCATGAAGAAGTCGCAAATCTTCCATCAAAAAGAAATTGTTGATCTGAAGAACCTCCATGGAAGAAGAAGGCACAAATCGAGCATGTCTATATGGTAGATGATCCATCTCACTGAAATGCATAGGTAACCAGCCACTGCAACCACCTTGTATATAGGATCAACCACTGAATAAATAGCTCACACTATCGAACCATCAAACCAAGGATGAATTAGGACAACATAATAACCCCCCTTAATGTAGACGGGGTGAGATGACAGGCAACTAAGAAGGTGGGCCAAAATCCTTTGCAGACAGAACCAAGAATGACAAGAGAGGGGAAGAGGTACAAACATCTATAAAGATATAGTCACACCAATGTTACATGGGAAAACAAAAGGAAGAAGGCCTAAAACAACACACAATTATCCCTCCCATGGTGCTTTACAAAAATAGTGCAAGTACAACTGTCTCAAAACAACATTCATGAATCTAAAATGCAAGAGTGGCACTTTATCGCATTGCATATATATAAAATTTCTTGTAAATGATTTCTATAATGATCAAAATAGGAAAAAGCTGATACAAAAGGTAGTATAGCCCAAAATAAAAGATCCCATGCCTTGAAAATGATCCTCGAACCTGAAATGCCCAAGATATCCACCATAGAGAAAAAATGCCAAAAATATGATAGAGAGAGCATGGGCTAGAATTTGAAGGAAATGATAGCATTTCTAAAAAGAAGACTAAACTAGCTTTCCAAAAATATAACATTTTCAAAAAATGGACATGGGACGCAAAAGATATGCATGCCAGAGTCAAAAATAGAACTTTGGACTTCAACTACAAAATTGAGAAACTAAACTACATCAAAACCTAAAAATACCTATACCAATGTCAACATCTCAAAACTAGCTTTCTGATGCTTCTTTCAGATCAGAAAAATGCCTCTGTATGCTCAAGTTATGGCCAAAAAATTACAAGTAGGTCAAAAGGGACCTTGGAGAGCTTGGTAGGGGTGCTGATGTAGGGTGACATCATGCTGATGTTAGCACTTCACCATAAAAAATTTGACAGATTTGTAGCCGTCGTAGAAAAAGAAATGCCACGTGGCAGGGTGGTGATGTGGCGAGTGACGTGGTAGGGTCCACATGGCAAAGTGCCACCATGGCACCCATGCCATTTGTCATCCCCAAACTAGTCTTAATTCTACAAAACGTGCCACATGGTGCTGACTAAGGAAAAAGGATTGCCAATTGTGAAAAGGAGGCTGCAAACGGGTAGAGCAGTGTTAGGAGCGGTGAAGTCTAGAGGCACCACCAAAAAAGGTGACGAGCGGGTGGAGCGCAGGCTAAGGTCAATGCTAAGTGGAGCAAGGGAGGCTCTGCTAGTGTTGGTGAGGCACTAGTGGTGCGCAGGCAGCCCTGTGGTATCCGTTGGGCAATGTCATAGTGGTGTGGCCTATAATATATATTTTTATTATTATTTTCACACTATTTGTCCATACGACCGTATGGAAGGGCCTGCAACCAAAAAAAAATTCCCTCCCAGTACTCTGTATCAAAAATTGACAAATTTTATATGAATCTTGACTATAAATGGCCTTTCAGATCCAATGGCAGCATCCATTTGGGCCCAAAGTGCTCCAAAAAATGCTCTTCACTCAAATTGAAGAAAAATGCACAAACAAACTAGGGTTTGTGTCTCTGAATCGCGGCTTCAAAAAACATTCAACAAAGAAGCAACAAGGAGGCTCTGATACCATGTAGGAGTTGATGAAATCCAACTACATAGCTCACCAAGATCACCTACATACAAATAACCCATCGAAGGGAAACCAAGGAAGGAAGAGGTGGAGCTTGGGAAAACCCTAAATGGACATGAGAGAGATCATATTGCAAAACAATGAAAAATTTATTTACAATGAAAATGCATTGAGAAAATACAATGAGAGAGCCTCAATATAAAGTCCTCATGGAAGCTTGTAGAACAAGCTAGAAAGTGGTAGACGATAAGGTTGACAACTAAGCACACTTTCACAAAAAGGTGGAACATGCTAGAAGGGAACAAACTCCCATGTTGTCAAAAACTCATCACTACAATAATTAAACACATGCATTAACCTAAGTAAGCTTAAGTAAATAGAATAAATAAATAATTATTAATTATTTACTTTAACGCTTTCTTCTTATGTTGTTGCAATAGATCTTTGTACAAAGCTTTCTCATTGAATAGGGCATCCTTTCTTCTTACAATTGTATGATTTCCAAAATCCTAAATGCTATAACCAAATTCATCAATGCCATATCTAATAGATAGATATTTCTTTTACTTAGATTCTAGCTTGGTTCTATTTTCATAATTTATATGTACTTGGTAAATGCTTCACAACCAAAGGTTCTACGAAAAGAATAACTCACCTTCTCACTAGTCCAAGCTTCCTCTGGAATACCATAGCCCAAAGGAGTAGAGATACCTCTATTAATTAAGTATACAAAAATATTGACAAGCTCTATCCACATTTTTAATGGTAGCCTGACATGCAACCTCATGGTCCTTGCACACTCCATTATTGTCCTACTCATGTGTACAACCATGATATTTTATTGTGGAGTCCCTGGAATGTTATTTTGCCTAAGAATACCATAAGTGGAATAGTAATATTAAAATTTACTACTACAATACTCACAACCATTATTAGATCTGAGATGTTTTATCATTTTACTAGTCTCATTTTCAACCAAGATTTTACATTTCTTAAAAGTTAAAAATGTATCATGTTTTTTTATAAGGAAATAAACCCATACTTTTCTAGTTGCATCATTAGAAAATGTAACATGATAATGAGAGTCGCCAAGGGAAGATACTTGAGATGGTCCTCATACATCTATATACACAAAACATTTTAGACCTCATAAAACTTTCTTTAAATAAAGTAATTTTATACCTCTCTCACTTATGTGACCAAGTCTATTGTGTCTTAGTTTTGTTTTATAATCTACAACAACTATTTGTTCTCCATGCTCAACTACAACAACTATTCTTGAACATTCATTTTTCTCTAAAATAATTAAAGTACAAGGAAAAATACAACCTACATAAAGATATAAGGTGACTAAATTTTTACACCTTTTTCTACTACTAAGGAACCTTTTGAAACCTTATAATTTTTATCATTAAAAGTAATTGTGAAACCCTCATCATCTAGTTGCCCTATTGATATTAAATTCCTACTCAACCTTGGAACATGTCTTACCTCATGTAGTGGCCAACGATTCCCATTGTACAACTTCATATTAATTTTTCCCTTTCTAATAATCTAACAAGGTTCATTATCTCCCAAATATACTAGTCCAAAATTCCTTTGGGTATAATCAAGAAAATAACCTCTATGGGGAGTACCATAAAATGAATCCCCTAAATCTAAAACCCATGAATCATCCATATTTTCTAATGAAAGAAGCAAAGAATCCTCTTTGGATTTATTACTTACCACATTTGCCTCCTTTTTTCCTTCTTATTTGTTTCCTTCATTATTCTTCCAAGTCAAACAATATTTCTTCCTATGCCATAGTTTCCCATAGTACTAGCAATCTCTTGGTCCTCTAGATTGAGACTTCTTTCCCTTTTATTTCCTTCTTGATTTCCTATGATTTCTAGAATCATTTTCTCTCTCATTCGTTCTTCCTTTACTTTGTGCATCCAAAACACTTCCTAGCATAGATCCACTTAAAATTGTCCTATGTGTTTCCTCACTTAGAACAAGACCAATCACATCATTGAATTTTAAGGTATTACATCAGGAAACAAAATAACTCACGATCATTACCAAGTCCTTCTAGCTTTCTCGAAAAGAATACAAAAGAAAGAGACCCCTAATTTTCTCATCAAAGTTAACATTAATAGAAGATAATTGACTGGTAATTTTATTAAACTCATTTAAATATTCAAAAATTGATCCACCTTCTACCATGTTCATATTGAATAAATGCTTCATGAGAAATGTCTTGTTTGAAGTAGAGGGCTATTCATACAACTTTACTAGGGTTTCCATCAACTCCACATTCATCTTTTCTTTTGTAAAAGTAAATGCCACCAATTATGCCATGCATTTACGAATACTTCCAACTACCTTTTGTCCAAAATATCTCAATTCTCATCTATCATAGCTAAAAGTTTCATGGATTTTCCTTGCAATACTTGCCATAAATCCTTTTGATAAAGATAGTCTTCCCATTTCCTTTTATATAGCTAGAATTTCTTCCCACAAAACTTTCCAAACTTTACCTTACCCTCATTTTCCATTACTCCCACTAAATTTTGAGACTTTCCTATAGAGGACAATTGAGAAAGCATCACTTTGATACCACTTGTTAGAATTAAAGAGACGTAAATAATAATTACATGTAAATATAACCAATATTAGAAAATAATAAATTGCAAAGAAGATAACAAGAGACAAAAAGATTTGATGTGGTTCACAGATTTGATGTGGTTCACCCAACCCCTAGGCTACGTTCACCAACAATGAGTTTAATATTCTTATTATTCAATGATTACATCTTGATTACAATCTACAATCCCTTACAACTCAAAACCACTATGAGATGCTACAATCTCATCATACATTGTAAGATCCTATGATATGGTGTCAAGGGACTTCCTTGCGGAAGATTTCCAAAAATTTGGGTCTCAAGGAAATATTCTTACACTATTGCTCATAAATTTTTGGTATTCATCAATGCTTCCCCAAAATAGATTTTTGAGGTTTTTAGAGGATTAAGGCAAGATGATCCTCTCTTATGTTATCTTTTTATTATTTTAGCTGATGTTCTTGGTATAAATCTTTGTAGATCAGTCTCTATTGGTGTTGTCAAAGGTATTAAACCCTCTTCAATTGCTAGTATCATATCTTGTGAATAGTTTTTTGATGGTACATTATTTTCTAGGGAAGGTACTATTTTGGAAGATAATAGTTGGAAGGAGCTTCTGAAGGATTTTTCCTCAGTCTCTGGTCAATGGCTTAAACTTCAAAAAACATTTTGTTTTGTAATACTCTTATTAGATTGTAATTAGATTACTATATTTTTTGGGTTCCATGTTGGTTTCCTTCCTTCTATTTATCTAGGAATGCAATTTTTGATAAGTAAAAATGATAATTCCATTTGGTCAACATTCCTTTCAATAATTCAATAAAAGTTGGCAACTTCAAAATGTTCATTTCTTAGCAATGTTAAAAAGCTCAAAATTCTCACTAAGATTATTCAAAGAACTTTGCAATACATTATGACCCTGTTCCATATGGGCCTATTTCCTAAGATAAAAAGATGGATGCTATATAATTGAAGTTTTTTAATGGACTAGTGTGGAGGAGAAAAACACCTATCCTTGGTTAATTGAGATAGTTTTTCTCCTCTAATGTTTAGAGAGGCATGAATGTAAGAGATACTCATCTTATTAATATTAGTTTTCATACTAAATTTATCTTGAATATTATGAATTCTTAAGTTGATTGGGTTAGCATGATGAGGGAAAAATATTTGACCAAACACAAGGGTACTATCCTTCTTAAAGCTTCTCTACCAAATGGTTCCAACATCTGGAATAATCTTCAAAAAAAAAAAAATGCTTTAGCCCAAAATTAATTTTGGAAAATAATTAATAGTTTCAATGTGGATTTTTGGTTGGATCCTTAAGTCAATCAACCTTTTAATGAATTATACCTAGATTTCCCATCACATAAAAATGTGATACTTTAATTTCTCCCTTGAGGTAGAAGATTGACATTAATTGGTTTGAAAATGGTCTTATAGGGACTTATTTATATCTTATACTAGTGAAGGGAACCCCCTTTTTTTTTTTTTTTGAGTTTTTAAGGGTTATTAAGAGGTTGTGTGTGTTTAATAAGTTCCAATGGTCCCTGGAATTTGACTAGTCCCAATATGTTTGTAAAAGAACCAAAATTGCTCATTAGGTCCTAGAGTTGTCAAAAGTTGCTCAATAGGTCAAAAGTTGCTAGGGACAGGAAACTAAGGTATTTGGATAACTAATAGGTCATAATAATCCTAACTAGGTTCCTAGAATAGTCATAGATGGACCCATTTGATCAAAAGATGTAAAGAGCAAAAATTGCTCAAAACTTGCAAACTTGCTTGAGCAACTGTGTTTTTCATTATTACAACTATGTACAAATTGGGATAGATGATCCAACTTATTGCTTTTTTAGAGTAGTTTTTCATCTTTCTTTTTCATATACAAACTTATTCTAATATTACAAGGTTCATGAGTTGTGGAAGTTTTATTGTTGACTGGTCTGTGGTTTCCATTCACAGGGCTGTTGTCACATTAAGGGCTCTAACCTGATTGTCCATGGTGTAAAATGTTTGAAACCTTGTGGGATAATAGTTTATATAATTTAGGTATGGTTTTTTCTTTCCTTTTCACTTTATTCAACTAGTTTTGAAATTATGAAGTAATGCCCTAGGCTAACTACTGGGAGTAGGTGAGCTAAGATAGTGTGAAGATGTTGTTGCAGAGCATACCCATGATCAAACCATGCCAATCCAATGGAATGCTTAGAAGAATTAGAAGGTTAACTTGATAGATCAAGTGGTTGGAAAATTTTTATTTGAGTTTTGAAAGGATCGAGATGTCTTTTGGTGAAAACTCATCTAGAGGTCTAAAAGATAGCCTAGAAACTAGGGCTCAAGGGTGAACAAGGTTGTGGGTGTTTTGAGGTTCTATAAATTTGGATTTTTGAAGTGCTAGGTGATATCTTTCAGAATCCTAAGGTCTTTCATGGGGCTATTTTGAAGAATTTGAAGAATGGAATAAATTAATGCTACTAGACCTAAAGCAAATAGGCCTAATTAGCCGTATACATTTTTCTCTTTGGTTTTTTCTTACTTGGTTTATGGTGCCTTCTTGACTACAAATTTGTATTGCCTTGTGCTGAAGTTGATGGAACATATCTCCCAAGAATCACCTACATGCAAACACCTGTCACTAAAAGCGAGAAGGAAAATCATTAGAGGTTGGAATTCCCAAATCTACAGATGAGACATTGTTAATGAGTAAAAAGAGAGATTGCTATAGTGAAGAATGAATGAGTAAATTACAAAGAGATGAAACCTTATAAAAGGAGATCAAAACCCTAATAGTTAACTAACCTAGGTTGCAAGATAATAATTAATTATTATGTGTCCAAAGTTTAGCTTAAGTAAACTAGATATAATAAGTGACATAATAATTAAATCAATATGATTTAATTAATAAGAAAAAAATTTGTTACTCTAACACCCCCACTTTAGATAAACTTAGGGAGTAGCTAAAAACCTAGAAACTACTATTGAAAGTAAACTTGGGTCTTGACAACAAGGCCTGATGAGGTACCCAAGCACAACCAAATCTCTGAAAAGAGGAAAAATAGACAAAACCACATGGGAAAATCCCTACTCCAAAAACAAATGGAAATAATTCTAGAAAGAACTAGTAAAGGACTAAAGAAGCCTCCAAACTAGGCAATGTGAGAAGATTGGAACAAAAGATGATCATGAAGAACACCACTAAAGCATGAACCTGCAAACACTGCCAAACTATTGATCTGAAGAACCTCCACTATATAGAACATGACCAAGTAGAGAAGACTAAATATGAAGAGATAGTCAACCAAATATGGAAGTTATCTTCATGGCCTCTAGAAATAGGGATGAAAGAATGTTTATATGGTAAATGATCCATCTCACCAAAATGCATAGGCATCCAGCTACTACAATTGCCTAGTACATAGGATCAAATATGGAATATGCAGCTCACTTCATCAAACCAAGAAAACAATAGAACCAACATAATCCCCCTATAATGTTGAGAGGTGAGACATGAAAACTAAAAATGAATTCAATATCTACTATAGAAAAAAGAACCAAGAACATCGAGAGTGCAAAAGAAGTACAAACACCTATAATTAGGACATGTGTCATTGACACATCATGAGGCTAATGTCGTGGAAGGACCATTCACTTGATAAAGGAATATGGTGAATATGGCCAACATGAAACCCCCAAGGAAATTTATAATGTAGTGTGAGTACAAAAAAATACAAAGATGTGCAAGATCCTAAAACGCAAGAGTGACACTTTATCTAAAGATTTAAAAAAAAGGCATAAGGCTAATACAAGAGAGAGTGCAACCCATGAAAAATCATCTAAAGAAAAAAAATCAATCTTCAAACCTGAAACAACCAAGATATCCAGTAGAACGCAAAAAAATAAAAAAAAATAAAAAATAAAAAATAAAAAAAATTAAATGGGATGTCCCTAGAGTAGATTCTGGAAAATAGAACATTTTAAGATATGTCTCCCAAAGTGTGAAATAGAACCTTTGAATTTGACTACATAAAATGATAATCAAAAAATTAAAAAATTTCAAATTAACTACACCACCACAATGGACTCAGAATCAACTTTTGAACAATATCTTGTTTGCAAAAAATGGAGTCCAGATGACCAAGTATTGACCAAAAAACCACACAGAAGAAAAAATAGACGAAAGGGAAAAAATATCACCACCTCAAGATTTATGCCAAAATGCCTCAAGAAGCATGCCCATCAGTACATAAATTACCTTAAGAGGCATGTCATTTTTGTACTCCAAACTATCTCAGAAAGTGTGCAGGTTCCATACCAAATAGTGCCTCAAGATGCATGTTGGTTCTGTACCAAAATTGCATCGGGAAACCTGTCAATTTCTATGCCAAAAAATCTTGATTTTTTACAGAAAAACCTCAAATTTTGTGCTAGAAATTATCTATTTTTGAGCTAAACAGTCATAGAATTTCCACCTTGGAAAACATGCCAAATTTAGGAGCAAATGTTTTTGCCTTAGATTCCAATTTGTAAGGCCCACACTAGTACCCTATTCTAGATCCTGATGAAATAAAGATGGTTAGGAGTTAATTGAGTTAATTGAGTTATGATTTACATTTTTTTTCTTCTTACAACTCATAATTTAAGAGATCCTATAGGAGACTAATGTAGATTTTGATACTCTCTCCAATAACATTAGTTCGATAAGATAAGACCACATAGAAATGAGATTTAAATGTTCAAGACAAGAACCTGACCATGAGACACTATGGATGATCTCCTAGGAAATTAGGAAGAATAAGATAACATTCAGCCTACCAAGAACAACTATGAGTATAGGTTATGATGATGATCAGACATATGGGTATGTTTGAAATTGGTTCTCAAGTATTATGACATAATTATTGAAATATTCTAACAGTCTGTGGAGTTAAACCTGCAAAATCACATAAACCTTTCATAATGAGATAAAGGGATATTTCTTGGAACATCACTATGTTTAACTTGATCTAAAGTTACTGGTTAACCATTCTGTACATCAGTGATTTTCACCTAGAACCTATATGTTAAGACCCATTTTATATTGGTTTTACGATTTACTAAAGATGACTTAGAGTTTCATTGTTATGTGAGAAAGAGTTGTGATGATACTCTAATTGTAAATGACTTATATTAAGAAAGATTACTATTGATACACATATTCGATAATTCAATGTTTTAAATATTTTATGAGAATGATAATGCAATGTTTTGAAAATATGCAATTAGATGAAAGTTAAATGGAATATGATATTGCAATGTTTATGGATAGTGCTTAGAACATAAATGATTAGATGACAATTAATTGTATACGTTAATGAGAAGTATGAGATATTGGATCTATGTTGTACATGTTTATAGGTATCTTATATTATTATATTGGGTTACTAATGTTCAAATTGAGTGTGCAGGGAAGTGGAACCATGGAAACTTTACGGGGAAACAAGGTATAGACACATGTTTAATGACTCTACCAAGGTGAATCTTTGTAAGATTCGTAACCCTCATTGTGACATGCTTATTTTGTGAATGTGTGATGCATGTGTGTGGTATGTTTCTCATTTTTAGATTTTGAATATGTTATGGGTGACGTTTTAGTGCATTTTGTGTGTGTCACTTGGCACTTGAACTTGTTATGGGTAATGACATGTTGTTTGTCAATGGATCATGTGGCCACCTTGCTCCGTATTATATGCCTCCATTGAGAAATTTGATTATTGTCTTAGTTAGGAGAGGAAAAGGTTGTCACCTTTTTTAAAAAAATTGCAATTTGAACTACTTACCTTAAGGAGTGTCATAGAGTAACTTTAAGGCCAATTGTGATTAAAATTAACTTTACCCATGATAGTACTATAGGTTAGGGGGTTATTAATGACCTCTATGGTGTCTAGTGGACTTAGGAGACCCCATGAAAATGACATTCTTGATTGAATCCGAAAATAAGAGGATTATAAATAGAGGCATGACTAAATTGAACCCCACTTGGCAACTCTCTACTTTTAGAGACTAATAGGGTTGAAGAAAAAAGGAGGGAGCTCTACTGCAAGTATTCATTGCCTTGCTTGGAGGAAGGTTAGTAACATGATCCATGAAGTCTCTTCATTTTGAATGTAGGTTAGAAATGGTGTTTTCAATTCATGATGGGATTGTGGTGTCTTGTGGTGTATTTGTGAATGGATCTTGTTTTATCTTGCATGTGGGTAGTGTTGTGTGAGTCTCTCTTGAATTTTTTGTTCATGTCATATGTCTTGTGAATTTGGGTGTGAGGCATCACTCACCCTTGGGAGGGAAGATATGCCTGGGGTGAAGGGGTTAGTTGGGCTCACACATGGAGTTGAGGAGTTCTCCCTTGTGTGGAGATGGTTGAATATGTTTATGGCATGCAAATTATCTTGCTCACTTGCATCTTGGGAGGTATAAGGTGGTATGAGGAAGGGAAGATGTTGATTGCCCCGAAAGGGCATTTTGATATTGAAAAGATGTGAATTTTGAAGGCTATGAAATCCTCCTCATGATGAGAGCCCACCTTCACCCAATTCTTGATTCATTTGTTGAATCTTTGTGCAAAGCCTTGGGATGGGGTGTGTTGAGAGTATATTATGTAATCCTATCAATTTTATTGTGCATATGCATGGCATGTGAATGTGAAGCATGAAATTGTTTATACCTTGTTTCCCCGAGCTCGATGGGTGGCCTCCTTGAGGCCTAGGTTGGGAGGTGAGCCTCCATGGTTCCCTATTTATTCTTTGTGCAGGTATTCTTTTGGAGAGTATTGAAAGCTTGATGTCATGAAGTCTTTTTCCTGCATAGAAGGAGAATTATCATTATTGTGTTGATATGGAGAGATAAACTTCATTAGTTATGTGAAAAGAATTTATAAAGCAAAGTGTAATGTTGCTCCCATTTTAGATGCCCATAGAACATGAAGTTGCTACATTTATCTAATGCATGGTTCCTCCATTATGTTTAGATTGATATAGTGCATGGTTAATCTTGAGTGGAATGTAATTTAGAATGGATTATGAAGGGAGGTTATGTTGTATTGATGTTGTCTTGTTTATCTGCAAAAGTGAGCATGTGTTGAAGGGAAGAATTTGTATCATGTATATTCTTCTTGATACCTTAATTTTTTTAGATTTGCATGAGGATAACATTAGTTATAGATGCTCATTTTGAAAGTAAAATTAAATGTGTGAATGGATTGTGGATAGTATAGTTGTTAAGAATGAATAGAACATTATCATCCTGATCTTCTAATTTTCTCAATTGCCATAAGATTAGTTTAGTTAAAATGTTATTCAATTATGTGCCCAAACAATTATAATAGATAGTTAAATGAATATAAAGATGGTTAGACTATGTAATATGGTTATCATTAAAATGCATAGCATTTAAGGTTCATGCAGATTGTTAACTAAGAATTCATAAAAGATTTACATAGATTTTGGATGCAAATTGCAATAGTTGTTTGTGTTGAGCATGATGAACAATAAACTATCAAGTTAATATCATTAAGAATCTAAACAAAATTCCTAAAAGATTACATAGAATGACCTAGACCAACAAGTAAGCTTCAAAAAAAAACATATAGAAGAAGCCTGTAGAAGCAAACTTTACACTCTGGAATTTGTATGGAAAACACAAAAAAAATAGTCAATCTATTATAGTCTATTAAAATAATAGCCTAATTAAAATATTCATATCTTGTTGGCAAGTAGGAATAAGTCATCTCAAATTGTCCTATTAAAATAAATGTCAGAACTTGTCATATTCATGCCATTTCCTATAATAAATTTATAGACAAATATTCATTTAAAACAAAGAAGAAAATCCCCATCATTTCTAACTTATGTAATGCAATAAATGGAATGTATATATCTAGACTCTATAAGCAAGGAAGGTATTGGTCTTGAAAAAATATGTAATCAAACAATCCCATCACCCACCTAGCTGATTCATAAGCAATTAAAAACGAAAACCCTAATCAAATAAATTACTTGTCTAGCCTATGCGTGGAGGCGATACCTTGCATGGGAATCACAACTTATGTGACAAGCATTAAATCTGACATGTGTCAGGTTATCCTCCTTCCTTCCTAGTGCTTGAATCTTCTTGTTTGAAATCTATCTTTACTACATCCTCCCTCACCATGTTGTACGCCTACCAAGGACCTTTTTGCCTAACATCATTAATATGACATGAGAATTTGATTTTCCTTTGAGAAAGGAGGAGGCAGTTAAAGGTCTAATCAGCTAAATGCAAGCTGACTTGATGGGGGCACATGCTTTGACAAACTTCTACCCCTCCAAAAAAATAATAGATGAGAAGAAAAATTTGTAGGCCATAGCTATTAGTGCAGATTTATGTCTTGAGAAATCCAAACAAAAAATAAAGCAAGTCTTATGTAATGTTTAGTGGGTACGTTTGGATTAGTTACCAAAATGTAGTTAATTATTTAAGCAATGAGCCTAGGTAGGTAGTCCCCTAGGAAAGAGTAATTGTCTAGATTACTATCTAAGAATTTAGTTGTAATATAGGAAAGAAATAGTTTTATTTCAATTTATGTGTTTTTTAATTAAATATGGACTAAGGTAAAAAGAATTTAAATTTATTAGGATGTGTTGAATGTTTGTTTAGAATAACACCTACTTGATACTAAGATTATATTGATCTAGATAAGGGACATTAGACATTTATTGATCGATTATTTGTTTTAGATGGGTTGAATAAGATAAGTTTTTCACTTGGTCATTATTGCGGGAACCATTGTTAATATATTAGGATATAGCTCAAAATTAAGCATTGTTAGTAATAACAAAAAAATATATATAATTATATTGGGATTATAGGAGAATCAACGAATCAATATAGTATGGGCAAAATCACAATAGATAAGGAATATTAATGTTAAAGTCAATGCAAATGACATTAGGGATGATGGTAAAAAAATAATTAATTAATTAATTAATTAAAAAAAAATTGATGTGGTTGAGCGTGTGAAAATTTTTTGCATGACATTTTAGCATAATTGGCATCAAAATTTATGATAGTTCTAATGGATGGCTAATTTTAGGGCATGTCACAATTGTTCCTAAATTGGAAATTTTATATGAAAATAGAGGTTTTTTTGTGCTCTAAGCTCAACAGTGAGGTTCATTTGGACTCAAAGTGCACTGAAAAAGGTGACCCCTAAATCCAATACAAAAAAAACAAAAAACAAAAAAAAAACTTTGAAAAAAGAACCCTTTGAAAGAAAAAAAACACATATCTGAAAGGCAAGTCAAACCTCTCATAAACAAAACAGGGGTATGAAGATCTGGAGCTTTGTTACCATGTTGAAGCTAATGGAAGATCAACCCCATAGCTCCCAAGAATCACCTACATGCAAACACTTGTCATAGAAAGAGAGAAGCAAAAGCTATGGAGGTTGTAATTCCCAAATCCATAGATGAGACATTCTTGATGATAAAAAAGAAAGATGTTTATAATCAAAAGTGAATGAATAAACTACAAAGAGATAAATCCTTATAAAATGAGATCAAAATAATAATATGTAGCTAACCTGTGTTGCATGATAATAATTAATAAAATAATTAATTATTATATTTCCAAAGTTTAGCTTAAGTAAACTAGAGATAATAAGTGACTTAATAATTAAATCAATATGATTTAATTAATAAGAAAAAAATTAGTACTCTAACACGTAGTTTAGTTGTATAGTATGTTTTCTAAGTATTTGTCTTTGCATTGTCTAGCAAACAAGGTTTGTGGGTTACCATGGGAGGAGAAGTATCAAATTAAACCTAATAGTTGTCAAAATTTTAAGAGTAACTCCAAGATCTAGTAGATTATTAAAATAGAAAATGATGAATTATGTGGAAGGAATGAAGTAGTTTAACCTAGAGTTGTCAACAAAAATTGTTGAAACTTGGGAGGATGGTAAGGTCACAATTGAGGGTGTTTCATTTTTGGTGATGTTGAAATCTATTATGGTAGTTATTAAAAAAATTATGGAGGCTTCAAAAATGCATAGGAAAACCAAAGTGTCCTTCAAAGAATATTTCTAGTTGTTCTTGGATTGGGGAGAAAAAATTAAAATTGCAAAGCAGTTTCAACAATGTGTAGCTTCTGGGGGTAAGTGATGGGCTAGAATTATCATCAAGTTTGTCATTTTTGTAGGGAAGTACAAGAATTTTCATTCCCAAATTTTTCCCATAGTTAATTACTTAGAAATAATTGTGAAGTTTTGTTTCCCTTACTCAATTTATACTTGGCTAGGGTGAAGGGTGGAGTCTTTATTCACAAAATATTTATTTTTAGGATTTATGAGTTTCACTATGTTTTGAAGCCTCAAGTTAGTCCTAGCCCTACTCTATCTATTGAAATCAATATTTTGGACTTTACACTTGTTTCTTCTTCAACCATATAGTTGCAGGCTCCACAGGGCCCATAAAATATGCCTTCTCTTTTGGGTACTAAGGTTACTATGGATTGCAAAGCTAAGCATAGGAATGCCACTCAATAAGAGAAACAACATAGGATTATGGAAATATTATATGAATCATCCTGTGGCTGCTCTTATTCTATGGAGTTATCTTTGACCCTATATAACTCCCCCCTTTATTATGTACCCAATATGCCTTTCACCTCATTTTTCCCTCTCTCCCCACAAAATCTACTCAACTATCCTAAGGATCCTCATATCCCTCAGTCTACTTCCCCTATCTAGCTACCTAAAGCTAATGATAGAGGTATTAATCATGGAGTCATGGCCCCTAAGTCAGATAAGTGGTGCATGTGCCATAACAGATTCAAATTTTTACCACGTGACTTCTCTTTTAGCTACAAAGTTGAGAAAAAAGATAAAAAAATTTGAGGCTCTTCTAGAAAATAAATGTAAGGTGAAGGAGTAGAAAAAGGGAAAGACATATGAGGCTTTGAAGAAAGATATTTCAAGGAGAAACTACACAATTAGGAAATTTTGGAAGAGAACATTTTAGAAATTCATGCCCTAGTGCCTTCAAAGGAAGAGAATATTGAGATCCTCATTGCCCTAGTGTCTATGAAAGAGTCCTAAATTTAGTTGTGGAATCAAATCAAGGAATTAGATACCTAGAAGAGGGCTTCCTTGGATAGAATAGGAAAGGCCATTGCAAGATTCAATGCTAGCTAGAGTAAAGGAATAAAAAAGGAGGGAGGAAACTTGTAGTAAAGAGGAGGGTCTTTAGATTTTCACTAAGTAGGAGGCTATCCTAGGGGTTGTGGTTTCCTCTCATTCTTTTAAGAATCCTTTCATCTTATAGAAGCTCAAGGAGCTGATAAAGTAGAGATCTTCTTATGGGTATGGTTGTGGTGATGGAGCTTGGTGTTGGTGTGTGTTTCTAGGTTTTTGGCTTATGCTAGGTGTTGGATTTTTAGTTGGTTCATCTCGACTGGTTTAGTAATTCATTTTTTTATTTCTTTTCTATTCGGCATTGGTCTTAGTTTAGTTTTTATTTAGGTCTTGGTGTTGGTTTTCGTTATTCTCACTTCTTGTGAGCCCCTCTTTTTTGTCCACTAGACTTGGTGTTAGTTTTCCTAAATGGGTCAAGACCTATCTTGCTTTTAGTAATCAAAAAATTACTTAGTATGAATAGAGTGGTTCATTTAGTCATAAAAATAACGATCAATATTTAATTTCTACCACTTATCAAACTTTTTTAATGAATTCAAAGTCAAATGAGTTCGTGAATTTGTTTTGATGGAGATAATTTGAGCACTGTTTAGTATGGATTAGTTCTTTTTAGTCATTAACATAACTATCAAGATTCTACTTCTACTACTTTTTTGGAAATATAAGAGGAATAAATAAGAGGGGAGGGGTGAATTAGTAACCACAAAAATAAATCCTAGATTCCTTAGATGTCACTATAAAAATAAGTTTGAGAAAACATAACTCTGTTGATGCTCGACAAACACATACAAATGTTGTAACTTGGTAAACACTGAAAATGATCAGCAAATACTCAACATGTAACTCTCAAGATGTTATTTGTGATTATTATTATTTAAAACTTAGTTGTAAACATATAAAAGAAATAACATGAACACATTTGAGACCAAGATTTAATGTGAAAACCCAATCTGGGAAAAACCACCAATTGCAACTAGTTACTGATTTTCACTCTTTTGAAGTGAGCCTTGTTAGGATCCAACCCTATTAAAGGTTACAAAACAAACTATTAGGTGTGACTCTATTAGATGATTTAATCACTCTGTTAGGAGTGGCCTTGTTAGAGATCTTTAGAAAATTCAATAGAACTTCCACCTTGTTAGAGGATTTACAAATAGTTGTTAAGCCAACTCTACTAACAGATTTAGATAACTGCTACGATAGTTAAAGAGTAACAATGACATGACCTAATTTCTATTGCAACTAAATTGCTAATTATAGATCTCAATTCTAGCTTGTATACTTGATCCTTCTTGATCAAATATATCTTTTCAACTTCTCAAAGATATTATGCTTATCCTTCTAATGCACTTCCTCTTAGCATCATCAAATCTTCAATTATCTTCCATGCATTCACACTTCTAATCCTTAACTTGACCTTTTATTTATTTATTTAATATTGTCAAGTTAGCTAGAATATAACTTAGAATAAATAATATTTATCTTCTCAGTTGGCTAGAACCAACTAACAAATCAATTGAACTTAATATGCCAAAACAAGAAAATCCTTTACTAGCGGACCCTGCTTGGTAGACACTAACTTAGAAATGATTTTCTTGTGTTAACCAAGTTAATTTTGTCAACACTACATATACACAAAGTTTCTTTTTTACCCACGTGAGCTTGATTAACATCCAAAAATTCCTTTATTAACTGAGTGAGCTCGGTTAACACTCATCTTTCTCAAACTTTCCTTTGGCACCTAAGTGAACTCAATAGACACTACCTTCTAAACTAGGAAAACTGTAGATTACTCGATAGAGACAAAAAATTGTTTTCAATGCCTAAGTGAGCTCAACATGCACTGACTTGTAATAACATGACATTTTGTGTAACATCAAAGGCAATACACAATTAATAAATTGTTCCAACAATCTCCCTCTTTGGCATTGATGGCAACACAACATGTCATAACACATTTAAATTTAAATATCTTTAGTTTCATTCTAATTCTCATCCATGAGAACTCCCTCTATTAGTGTAAACTCCTTCTACCTCCAGCTTCTCCCTCTGTTAGTAAAATTGTTCTGATAGCAAACTTTGACAAGTTCATTCTCCCTCATTGACATCTCTTTCTTTTACAAAATTTTCTATGACAACAAACTTCTCAACAAAATCTCTATGAGATATGATAGCAAACTTCTCCCTCTTTAACATCTCATGCTGAAGACAGTGTTCAATGAGCATTAATATGCCTCAAGTACTAATTCATTTGCAATATGCCCTTGTCAATACTACACCAACTAAGTGATCTTCAACATGCTCTAGTTGATGCATCACTAAACTTCATTTAGTGAGCTTCAGATAGGGGAATGACCCCTAGCTCACCTTTTAGATACAGAAATGCATCCTTAGGTAATGGCTTGGTGAATATGTCTATAGTTTGTTCTTTTGTATTTATATATTCCAATCTAACTTCTTTATCTTGCACAATTCTCTCAAGAAATGATATTTTATAGAAATGTGTTTTGTTTCTGTATGCACCACTAAATTCTTTGATATATTGATTGCACTAGTGCTATCATAGTATATGACTACTAGATCCTTGATCTCTACCTTCATACCTATCAATAGTTGGTTTAAAAAAATGACATCTGATGTTGCTACATATTATGCCTATGCTATGGACTGAGGGATATAATTATGTTTCTTGCTTGTTCAAGACACTAGTCTTTTACCCAAAAGGAATGCTCCACCACTGGTGCTTTTTCTATCATTAATACTTCCTACCCAATCAACATTTGTGAATGCTTTTAGGTCCAAATTGCATCCTATTTTGTACCATAAACCATAGTCTTTAGTACCTTTTAGATATCTCATGATTCTTTTGATTTCCATCATATGATTTTGTTTGGGATTTGCTAAGAATCTTGCCACCATACCGACTGCTAATGCAATATCAGGCCTTGTATGCACTACATATTGTAATTTTCCAATCATTGATTTGTATATGGTCTGATCTACCTCTTTGGAATCATCATTTTTGGAAATATTATGTCCAATAGACATAGGAGTTCCAACTAGTCTTGAATCCTCCATTCCAAATTTCTTTAGTATCTCCTTGATATATTTAGATTGAGTACTATATATACCATCTTTCTTTTGTTGAATCTACAATCCAAAAAAGAATTTCATTTCACCAAACATAGACATCTCAAATTCTTTACTCATTTCTTCTAAAAATTCCTTGCACAAGTCATCATTTCTTGTGAATAAAGTATCGTCAACAAATTTTTCTGCCAACACAATCTTTTTGTCTAGTCCTTCTTTCATATATAGACTACTATTATTATTTGTTCTTTAAAAACCAATCTGTACCAAGTAGTTATGAAATCTTTCATACCAAGCTCTTGGAACTTGATTGAGACCATATAGTGCCTTGTGTAATTTCCAAACCATGTCCTTTTTGCTAGGATCTACAAAACCTTTAGGTTGTTCAATGTAGACTTCCTCACCAAGAATTCCATTCAGGAAAGAAAATTTTACATCCATTTGATAAACTTTAAATCCTCTGTGAGCTGCATATGCTAGTAAAGTTCTAACACCTTTAAATCTTGTAATAGGAGTAAAATTCTCACTATAATCAATACATACTTCTTGAGAATAGCCTTTACATACCAACCTTACTTTATTTTTCGAAATGTTTCCATCTTTATTTAGCTTATTTCTGAATACCCACTTTGTGCCCATTACATTTTTATCCTTTGGTCTAGGAAGAAGGGTCCAAGTTTTGTTCTTCTCTATTTGTTCTATTTCTTCATTCATTTCTTCAATCCAACTTTCATTATCCAAAGCATCTTTAACATTTCTAGGTTCAAATTTAGCAAGTAAATATGTAACTTTCAATTTGCTTCTTGTCATTGTTCCATCTAATTTGTCTCCAATGATCTGATCAAGTGCATGATGCCTTCTAATATATCTTGCTAATACAGGTTCTTTGAATTTGGAATGAGTTTCACTGATTTTATCATGAGCTTTAATATCAAGCTCAAGTCCCACTATCTCTGACTTGGGTCCATCAAACTTGATTTGCTCTAGTTCAGTAGCCTTTGACTATGACTTGGGTCCTTTAGACTGTAACTCAGGTTGGACTATTTGTAACTTGGTAGCTATTGGAGATTTTGGGGACTTAGGAGGTGAAGCCTCCTTTCTTTCAGATAGATTTGGTAGGGTATTAGGTTCACAGTAAACAAATCTTTTGTAATCTTCAGTCTCTTTGTTGGTTTCTTCTTCACTCTTTTATGCAAACTCATCAATTCTCACATGTGCACTTTCTATGATTTATGAGTACACAAATTCAAAAACTTGTACACTTTACTTCTACAGGAGTATCCTAGGAATATTTCTTCATCATGTTTGACATCAAATTTTCCTTTTCTAGATTCTTTCAAGATATAACATTTTCTACCAAATACTTTCAAGTAGCTTACATTAGGTTTGTAGACATACCATAGTTCATAAGGAGTTCAGTTTCAATGTTTCTTCAACTATGCTCTATTCAAGGTACGAACTATAGCATTGATAGCTTGCTTCTAGTATTTGATTACAACATTATTTTCTATCATCAATGTTCTTGCACAATCCATGATGGATTTGTTCCTTCTCTCAGCTATACCATTTTGCTTTGGTGTATCAAGAGCTGATACTTGTATTTTAATTCCTTTTTCAATGTAGAATTCATTGGAGATGAATTCACCACCTCTACCTAATTTTAAACATTTTAATTTCTTTCCAATTTCTTTTTCTACTCTTTCTAGATACCACTTGAACTTTTGAAAGGCTTTTGCTTTTTCTTTTAGATACATTACAGACGTCATTATAGAATAGTCATCAACAAAAAGAATGAAAAGCTTATCTTCACTATAAATTTCTATTCCAATAGGTTCACATAAGTCTATATATACAAGCTCTAAGACTTATTTAAAATGATAGTTCTTGCTTTTGAAACTAGTCTTTCCCATCTTACCAATTTGACAATTTTTGCATAGACCCATATCAGTTTTCATCAAACTAGGAATACCTCTTACTCTTCTATTTTTTCTTATCTTAACTAGATTATCAAAGTTTACATGACATAATATTTTGTGCCATAACTAGCTTTCTTCTACTTGAGCAATAAAACATGAACTTTCATTGAGATCAAGATAGAATAGGTAACCTTTTGTTTGTTTGCCAAATCTAACCAGATTTCCTTTTCCATCCAGTAGTTCTGCCTTTCCATCCATGAATTCTACCTTGAATCCAATGTTGTTCAACTATGTCACAGTTAGTAGATTATGCTTTAGTCCTTCAACCCAATAAGCATTATCACATACAAGTTCATTGGTCAAAGAGATATATCCTCTTCCTTTTATGCAATAAGGTTCATTGTTTCAAAATCTCACACTACCACCATCATAGTATTCCATATGTTCAAACTTTTTTTTATCTCTAGTCATATGATGTGAGTAGCCACTGTTAATAATCTATGTATCATTTTTGCTAACATGAGAGATAAGTGTCATTTTATCTCCTTCATCATTAGATTCATCTTTTACAACAATATATACCATTTTATCTTCACTATTGTAAGAATCTTTAGCTATAAAATGAGATTTCTTACCTTTGTCCTTGTAGTCTTTGTGGTTTTTGAATTCCTTCTTGCATTTGTACTTATTGTTTTTCTTTTCATCTGTGTTTTCTCTATTTGGGCACCTTTGTACTTTCATCTACCTTTGGAATATTTCTTTGAAAGTAGGGCTTCAATAACTTCAAGACCACTATTAGAACTTTCTTCTATTTCTTCCTCAATTCCTGATTGATTGGCCTTTGATTACTTACTTCTTTTCTTGAGTGAGAGTTTGACTTCAAATGCTAACTCAATACCTTTGGAACTAGAAACATAATTATTATAGTTATCCAACTTGAAAGTTGTCAATCTTCCAACTAGAGCATCTAAAGTTATATTGCTATTTGGATCACATCTCATCTCTTGAATAGTACACATTCTAATTGCATGGATAGGAAGAAGGCTTATGAGTACCTTGCTTACAACTATTTTGTTATCAATGTCTCCTCCAGATGCTTTGATTGCACTTATACTTGCTTTTATCCTTTCCACATATTTTGTAATGTTTTCATCTTATCTCATTTTCATATGATCAAATTGATCTCTAAGACTTTATTCTTTGGCTCTTCTTACATTGTCATCTCCTCCATAAATGTCTTTTAGTTTGATCCACATTGCATGAGTTGTTTTGTAGTCTTTGCTTCATCAAATTCAACATAACTAAGAGCAGATGAAATATCAATCATCATGATGTTATGATTTTTCTTTTCAACAATGTCTTCAACTGATGATGTTCCAATGGGAGTTGTGTATTCAACATCAAGATACTTATAGCCTAAATTACTGATAGTTGCTAGAT
Organism: Cupressus sempervirens; assembly: GCA_028749045.1. Lineage (NCBI taxonomy): Eukaryota > Viridiplantae > Streptophyta > Pinopsida > Cupressales > Cupressaceae > Cupressus > Cupressus sempervirens. The sequence continues at coordinate 555,968,084 of CM053791.1, forward strand.
GTAATCTCATAAGTCCTTGCCATGCTACAAAGTTGTCTTGGTTCAACCTGAGAATCTCTCTTATGTAAGACATCTTGATCTTTAGCTTAGCTCCTTGAAACCATCTCTGCAAGCACCAAAATATCTAATACCAATTGTTGGAAATATAAGAGGACTAACTAAGAGGGGAGGGGTGAATTAGTTATCACAAAAAAAAAATCCCAGATCTCTTAGATGTTAGTATAAAAATAACTCTGAGAAAACTTAACTGTGATGATGCTTGACAAACACACAAAAATGTTGTAACTTGACAAACACTAATGTGTTGCATAAAAATGTAACAAGGGATAAGAGTGATAAAATTATGCTCCAGTGGTGTGAACAACCTAAGTTTGATATAGTATTCAACACTATGCACCAAGGTATGAGGAACCAAAATGATAGTGTGGCAAGTACGTGATAAAAGGGGTCTAATACAACCATATGTCTTATGAAACCATGATATGGAAGACCATGATTCCTAGGAAAATAGGATGCAAAGACCATGATAAATGTAGAAAATACTAATACACACAAGTAACAAGTAATCATGCAAAAAAAACCAAAAGCAAACCAACATTTTGCCCCTAGTCAAGCTGAAAACCCATTAATGGATTGATTGATGATGATTGATTAAGGATGGAAAAGATAATAATAAGTGTAATGCACATCCAAGGATTGGGAAGGATTCATCCCATGATAATGTTTGAATATGGATTATCAACTGATGGGGTCAAATTGATGAATTGATTGAGGATTGATGTACAAGATTGCAAGATTAGATTGATTGGATTAGTATTGATTACACATTGATTGAGATTTTTTTTTTTTAATGGAGATTGTGATGGATAGATTGAATTGAAATACAAGGAGAAGAATGAATGTAGATGAGATTGGAAGAATGATGTTGATAGGATGAAGAATGATTAGAGTAGAATTGATATGATGTGAAAGGAGTAGAAGAAGGGAAAATTGATTAAATTAGAGGATAAATGAATTGGATTGAAGTGAGTTGGAAGAATTAGATTGAATGAATGTGGTATAGAATGGATGGAATGGATAGAAATGAATTGATTGAATGAATGTGGGATAGAATGGATTGGGACCAATGAAAAGGGAGAGGCAAGGCATGGTAAATGGAGGAAAAGAAATGTGAGTCGATGGATGAAAGGAATGGTGAAAGGATATGACGGGCCAAATGATATGGTATTAGAAAATGCAAAGCCAAGAGACATCTTTCAAAGGAGTCCAAATGACTCATACCGAGGATAGGAAAATGGAAGAAAATATGGTGGGAAAAGATGCAAAGATGGTATGAAGGCTAGTGTATGGAGGAAGAGAAGGCATGTGGTCTTCCAAAGCATATACGAACATTCTGGTAATGTACCTCTAATAGTGATCATGAGTAGGGATATGAAAGTGGAATGAAGAAGGGATATGGGAGGGAGGGTATGGAAAAGGGGTAATGATATGAGGGTATGGATGACATGTGGGATATGAAGTGGATGAGATGGGTGGAAAACCAAGACCAAGGACATATGAAAGACAGATGGAAGTATGTAGGAGTATGGATGGAAAATGGATGAACATGACAAGGACTATGGGATGCAAGATATGGATAGCATGTCAAGATCAAATTTGTGAAAGGATGATGGAAGCATGTAGGATAAGGGATATCTCAAGTGAGCATATGGATGGGTGAAAGGAAAGTGAAAGTCAAGATCAAAGATGGAAACAGATGAACAACAGAAGGAAGGATGGAAGAGATGTATGGAAGTTTGGTATGGATGGAGCTTGCCCCTAGTGTAGAGTGCAAGTGGACGAAGAAAAGTGAATAAATGGATAAGTGGAATTGGAAGACATTGGGTATATGAGAGGAAAATGAAAGGAGGACTCAAGCATCTAGATACATGGATGGTATCCCTTGATATCTTTCTTTCTTTCTTTCTTTTCTTTTTTTTTGTTATTTTCAAGGAATCTTTGCTATTTTCTCATAGATGTTGGTAGGATGGTGAATGGAGGATAATGACTTATGCAAAAGGTTGGATTAAGGGGGTGGAGTGGGTGGGAGGAAGTCATGGTTGATGGATGCTAAGTTGGAAGATTCATGGATGGGTGGATGAAGGAGGTAGAAAGATCATCATTGACACACACCTTGAAGGGTGATGGAAAGGAGAAAATTGTGGAGGATATGTAGGAGAAAGTTTAGATTTTGGGATATAGGAACCCAAAATGGATGAAGGAGACAATGGATTTAGGATGGTGGATTTTGGAGCATAAGGACCCAAAATCAATTTGGAAAATGGAAGCTGTGCTGATTTATGAATGAGGGAAGCCTTTGGATTAGCAAAATTGGATGTCATTTGGAATATTTCTTTGAGATTCATTGCTACATTAAGTAGCTTTGGGATCCACAAAAATTTTGCATTTTTTATTTTTAGCCTGTGTGGCCTTTGAGTTCTATTTTGGATCATATTTTTCTTTTCTTGGACATGTCTTTTAGAGGGGACATGTTAATCCTTGGGCTTTTGTGGTTATTTAGCTTTATTCTCTTTTTCTTTGGCATCCAATTTGCTTCCATTGGGCATGGTATGGGTGCATGAAGATAAATGGGGTGGAGAGCGTATGAATGGTGAATGTTGTAAGGAATTCAAGGATGTGTGCATTTTTTGATCTTTACTAGGACCATGAGGGGATGAAGGGGAAGAATTGGATATGGTGGATGGATGTATGTAAGGACCTAAAATGGAAGGAAGGGATGAAGGGTTTGGCTATGGAACATAATGACCCAAAATGGATGGAAGGGATGAAGGGTTTGGATGTGGAACATAAGGACCCAAAATGGACTTGGAATATGGAAGATGGGAACATGTGGGTTTGTATGGAGGAATTTTGGAATTGGAAGGAGTAGAAGGTGTACCAACATCTTGAGACATGATTTCTTCCATGGGATACTTATTAGTTTCAACACAAGATGAAAGTCCATGTATATGGGGTTCATGAGTGGATTGGATAGGTGTGATAGGATCATGTGGAGGATTAGGATCACAAGGGGGATCATGAGGGATAATAGGATCTTGAGATGGAGGGGGATCATGAAAGGCAAATGAAGGGGTACTTTGATCTTGACTTAAAAGAGGATCATGGAGTGGAATGAGTGGATCATGAGATGGAATAGAATCATATAATGGAGTGGAGGGAATGGAACCATGAGATGGAGTGATTTGATCTTGACATGGAGGAGTATTAGTGGATGGAGGGGAAGGACCTTCTTCATAAAGTGGAGGGTCTATGGATGCTAACTCTTGAGATGGAGTGGAATTGGTAAGGTGTCCGGTACATGCAATGTCATGATCTTGATCAGGAAGGGAATCATGAGATGGAATAGGAGGGATAAATGAATCTTGAGGGATAAGGGAAGGATGGGATCGAGAAATGCTCAGATCTAGAGGAGATGAGGAATCGATAATGGCATGCTTTGGAGGAAGGTCTTGAGATGGAATTGGGGGTATGACTTTGGGTGATTGGATCACTTTATTTTGAATTTTGTACTTAGACAAGAATTCTGGTGAGAAAAAATTATTATGACATGGGGATGATGTTTGTGGAGGATTAGGATTGTGTGAAGGTGGAGGTATGGGTAGGGGATTGGGGTGATGGTTTTTGAAATTAAGCTCAAAGTATGGGGAATTGCATGGAGGGTTGGGGTTGGATGGGACATGAGGACTATGGTCTTCAAAACATGGAGAAGGAGGACACATGGCATGGAAGGTGGACTTTGTCTATTGATTTTCTAGGCTTAGGATAGAATTTTTTAGTTCCTCAATTTCTTTGGCAATGGCATTTCTATTTGAGGCATTGTGTGGGCTATGAATGGAATCGTATGTGGTTGAGGGATAATGAGGTGGAATTCCTGTGTCAAAGGTAGAAGAATAATGAACATGAGATGGCTATGAAATTGGATATGAAGTTATGAGGATTGATTTGATATGTAGGTTGAAAGGAAGGTATAACTCCAAATTGTCTTTGAAGATCTTCAACCATTTTATTAAGCCAATTGTTATCCATGGATCTTAGACAAAGAGTGATGAAAGATTTGAGGATGGATGGAAGATGAACTTGGGACTAGAAGAAATTTTGGACTTTGTGTCAATTTGATTTGAAATAGATTTGACTTGATATTGATTGGACTAGATTTGAGTTGATTTGATATTGGATTTGATTTGATTGGATAAGGGTTTGATTTGATTTGATCAAAACCCTATGATATTGCAAACAAGTGAATGTGAAATTTGAATTAAAGTCAAACTTTCATGACAATGCTCCTATGTCCAAAGTAGAAGATGTGATGCAAAGTTGAATTAGAAGAAGACGTGAATGAAATTAGAAAGATTGATTATGGATGAAGATGTAAATGGATTGAATTAAGAATTGATTAGAAATGACTAAATTTTACAAGGACTTTGATTAGAAGAATGCTGATTTGAATGATTGAATTAAGGATGAATTATGAGATTGGCTAAGGAAATTAGATCTTGATTTGGATTATGAATCATGACTATGATGAAGATTATGGATTAGATTGAATGATTAGGAAGACAAGGAAATAATTTGGACAAATAGAGATGATTAAGACGTCAAGGAATGGTTTGAATGATGAAGAAAAGAGATGTATGAGGGTGATGAAGTTGATGGAAAGAAGAAGTGATGTGGAATTGATGTGGACAACTTGACTAAGAGGACTTAAACCAAGACTTGTTTTTTTATTTGAAATTTTTTTTTTTTTGGAATTTTTTTGAACTTTTACAATATTTTTTGGATTTTTATGTTTTATGATGTTTTTGAATTTTTTCAAATTTGAGATGCAAAATCAAACAAGGAAATATATACAAGACAAGGGTAGCCGGTGTGTCCCCTTCAACGGGGGAGGGTTTCAAACACTCAGGCATGTCAAACACACCAACAATCCTATAAGGTTTCAACTACGATGTACAAGGATCAACTAGAGGGCATCCTCAATATATGCAACGTACGTGAAGCCCAAATTTATAGATGAAAGAAAATAATGCCACACAGCTAAGGGGAGATGGTAACCCAAATCTCCTCCTTCACTTCCCAAAGGTATAAATTTTTTTCGAGCTTAGTCAAGAGTGACAAGATTTTACTTCCAGGAGAGGTGTCTTTCAATTCACCTCCTAATTTTTATACTCTGCTAGAACACTGGAGTTGAGGTCATCCCAAGGGGTGATGAAACTCCCAAGAATGCCTCCTATAAAGATAAAAACAAGACCACTTATTTCTTGTGCACCCAAGTTCACCCAAAGGCGCGAGGGGAGAGAATACGTAAGTGGCCTCGGGGTTTAAAAGACACTTGTCCGTTCCTAATGAAGCTTTAGGTTTTGTAATCTACTTTTAAGACGCACATTTTTATAACATACAATGTTCTTTTCAACTTGAAGTCATCATTAACATAAATGAAAAGCATGGATTCATCAACAAGAAGTAAATCGAGCGTGTGCATAAGCAAAATGCTAAAAATGAAATCAATTTCCTTTAAGGCATTCAAGAGTATGTGAATTCATTTTAAGCACTAATTCCAAATTTTTGCTAGCCTAGACATTCATGTCGATTTCCTTAAGGCATTCAAGAGTTTGTCAATTCATTTTAAGCACCAAGCCCAAATGTTTGTTATCTGAAACATTCATGTCCATTCCCTTAAGGCATTCAAGATTGAATTCGATTGTTTTCGCTTTAACCATGCATTCAAAGACAAGTGTTTAAATATACAAGTTCATTCCCAAAAAAAATTTAAATCAAAACCTACAAACAATATGATTAGTGATTTCTAGAATTATCCAACCTTCAAGGCACAAGTGAGAAAATATCCCTACAAAAACACAAGTTAGGGCATTGAAAATATGTGACAAACATGAAATAAAATGTGAACACAAAGTTTTGTCTTTGACTTAAAAAATAGGGATCTAAATAGCATCAAAATCAAATGAAACCAAAACCATCATGATGGGCTCAGAATCAACTTTCTAACAATATTTTGTTTTTAAAAAACGAAGTTTGTATGCTCAAGTTATGAGCAAAAAAATGAAGGTTGCTCCTTAGGGTCTAGAAGGGCATGTGAAATTCTTGTGTAGTGATGACATCAATGACTTGTGGGCTTAAATTTGACATTTAGATGCATGTAAAGAAATTTTCTTTCTTTTTTTTCGCATTTTTGCTAATAAAAAGGTCAAAATTTAGATGGTTTATTAAAACAAGGGATCCATTTTATGTTTCAAAAAAAGATTGACAAGAAAATCAATACGTTAGGGTCAATCTAAAAATGAATAAAAAAAAAAAATTAGAAGAAAGGGAAAGTAGGCGGAGGAAGCTCGGTGGAAGGCTAGCGGAGTGGAGGGTTCACAAAGTGGAAAGTGGGGTTTTGGTGATGGCCACAAGTGGGGGAAGTGCAGAGTCAAGGTAGAGGGAGAAGCAGAGTGGAGCAAAGGTAGCATGGTAGAAGGATGGGCATGGGAGGTGGGGAAGGGCAGAGGAAGGAGCGGTGGCCGTGAGGGAGCAACAGTAGAGGCAGCTACAAGGGAAGGTTGCATGGGATGAGTGGAGGTTGCAGGGTTTGGCGAAGCGGGATGGGTAGTGAGGGGGAGCAGAGAAGTAGCGGCAAGTGGAAGTTGAAAAAGGGTTGCATGGGAGTGGTGAGACATAGTGGTGAGTAGCGGTGGGTTGTGTGAATGGCGAGCGGTGAGGGAGAGGGTAGTTGCAAGGAAAGGTCACAGAAGATTGAAGGGAGATTGAGCAGCGATTACAAGTGGTGGCTGCGCAGGAGGACAGGAAGTAGCAATGCTCACAGGAGAGACTATAGAGGAGGCAATGATGGTAAGTGCAGGGGGGTCACCGAGGGAGTAGTGGAGGTGGGGGTGGTGCTCGCAAGCGTTGCCAGTGGTGGCGCCTATAACACTAAACTTGCAAAATGATTTTAATTAAATTAAAAATTATTTTTATTTATTTTTTAAAAAAAATTAATTTTTTTAAATTTTCCCACCTAGACTTTTAATCACACACTTCTTTTAAAAATAAATTCTATAAATATATTATATAAATATATATATATATATACTAGAATATATATATATATATATATATATATATATATATATATATATATATATATATATATATATATATATATATATATATATATATATATATATATATATATATATATATATATATATATATATATATAAAAGAAACATAAGCAAGATTAAGTAAAATAAAACAAACTCCCTCTTTTTCTTTTTTGTAACCTATTTATTTGTCAACAAAGATGGAGATTTTTTTTATAGTTTTTTCTATTTTCTTATTAATGAAGACATATACCTAATGTATATGCACTCCTACAACTTAGAAATAGAAAAGTGAGAAGTATAGAGTGTTATATGTCAAAAGACTTCTCTCATGTGCTTCAAACAAAATGATGAGCTTTATGGCTTGATTAGAGGCTACTCATGAAACTTGATCTTCAAGTGCAAGTGCTCAACCTACAAGCTTGAAAACTCACACATAAACTCGAAAACATGTTAGATGATTATTTCAAACCCGTGAAGTGGGTCCCACCGAACATGCCAAAAATGTGTTGCATAAAAATGTAACAAGGGAATAAACACTAAGCAACTAATGCATATTCCTACATATTCATGCAAACCTCAAATATGAAAGACAACATGTAAGTAGTGAAGACATGACATCAAAATAGCTTAATCTACTCAAAATAGCATTAATGCAAACCTCACAAAATCACCAAGTGGTTGATGATTTCATTGTTGTGGGATGTGGTTGCTCACAAATCCTGCAACATAAAAATGGGCTAGATAGTGCTTTTTTGAAATGAGGAGAGGGCTCTCATTTTATAGGAAATGAGATGAAATGGATGGTTGAGATTTAATGCAAGATGAAGGGCTAGGATCTCTTAGGATCAATGAGGTGTCCATGAGGTGGAGGCCAATTGGACACCATGTGGATTAGGGTTTTGACCATTCAAAGGGGGCAAGATTCTCACACATGTGTGAGAAACCTTTGATGTGACATGGGTAATGTTAGGATAAACCACGGACATAAATAAAAACTACATGCAAATATAACCAATAATAGAAAATAATAGAACACACAGAAATGAACACAAGGCACCAAGATTTAACGTGGTTCACCCAATCCCTGGGCTACATCCACCAAACAGCAAGTCCAATCTTATTACAATCCAGTGATTACAACCTGATTACAATCCGTAATCCCTTACAGCTCAATACCGCTGCAAGAACCAATTTTGTATCACCACATATGAAAAATACCCAACCCTAAGCCCTTTTTTATACAAGTATTAAACCGCTTTAGGGTTATAACATGTCGGCCATATGTCGGCCATAATATGTCGGCTACCATGTCGGCTACTTCCCCAAAAAAAAAATTTCGGGGCGATGCCCCAAACCCCACTATTTATGAAGTATGTGCAGTACTTTCCTGATCAGTCACCACAATCTAACAGGTAAGAGGTGTGAGAAGCATGGTTTCTCACACTTGTGAGACACCTTGATTCTCATGTGAAGAGGGACACATATGCAAGAGGTGTGGAAGGCATGAGGGGTGTGGGAAGCGTGAGTGTTCCTCACACATGTGTGAGCACATACTTAGGATTAAAAGTGGATTAGCAAGGTGATTAGGAAAAGTAAGCAGGATTAGGAAGTGGGTAGGTTTAGAATGATGAGCTAGCTTAAGAAAGTGAGGTTGGGTAAGGGTTAAAGTTAGGAGCCATGTGCTCAAATAGGATTAAATTTAATATTTAATTCCAAGTGGGATTAAAAGGGATTAATTAAGTAAATGAAGTGCTTTACTTAATTAAAGTGAAATGGTTAGAATGAAAGTGGGAAATAGGGTAGGATTTAAATAAACCTTAGTTTATTTAAATCAAGGAAAGGCGAATATAATTAAATAAATGCAAATTTATTTTATTAAAGGTAAGGTAATTAAATAAATAATAAATATCTATTTAATTGGTCATGAAAAAGAGGTTTGGAAAATTTTAGGTGTCTACAACTAAAAATGCTCAAAAAATACTCAACATGTAACTCTTAAGATGCTATCTATGATTACTATTATTTTAACTTAGTTACAAACATATAAAAGAAGTAGCATGAACACATTTGACACCAAGATTTAACATGGAAACCCAATTTGGGAAAATCCACCAATTACAAATAGTTACTAATTTTTACTCTTTTGAAGTAAGCCCTATTAGGAGCCACCCTATTAAAGATTACAAAACACACTATTAGGTGTGACCCTATTAGATGGTTTAATCACCTTGTTAGGAGTGGCCTTGTTAGAGGTCTTTAGAAAATTCAATAGAATTGCCACCTTGTTAGAGGATTTACAAATAGTTGCTAAACCAACTTTGTTAAGAGATTTAGATCACTGCTACAATGGTTATAAAGTAACAATGACATGACCTGATTTCTGATGCAACTGAATTGCTAATTATAGATCTCAATTCTAGCTTTTATACTTGATCCTTCTTGATTGAATATATCTTTTCAGCTTCTCGAGGATATTGTGTAACATCAAAGCTAATACACAGTTAATCAATTTTTCCAACATACTTGTCAAACTTTTTGTTAAACAAGTCGAGTTGTGTATATAAAGTTATCAAATACCATGTTTCTTGAAAAAAATAAAAATTGTTAAATGGATATTATTGCATTATTTTGTATGGATAGAGTACACCATTTTAGTCATTAAAAAAACCATCAATATTCAAACTTGTGGTGTAAACAAATCATGTATTTTGAAAGGTGTGACATACCCAATTTAAAATGCATTCATAAATTTGAATTTATGGAAATTATTTGAATATTTTTATTATGGATAAAGTTATTTATTTTGGTCACTACTGTATCCATCAACACTCCATGTACACCATCTTTCAAACTTGTCATGTATTAAAGTCAATTTGAGTACATTTAAAGTTGCCAAACACCAAGTTTACAATGTATCATAAATTTAACTTGATACATACTATGTGAGAATTATCTAGTATGAATAGACTAGCTCATTTAAGTCATTAACATAACCATCATGATTCAAATTCTACCCCTCATCAAAATTGGGGTGTAACAAAGTCATGTAAATAAAGCTACCAAATTTCAAATGAACTCATAAATTTGATTTAATGGAAATTATTTAAACATTACTTAGTATAGATGAAGTTTTTCATTTTACTCATTAACATATCCATCAACATTAAACTTCCACCAGCTGTCAATCTTGTTGTGTATAAAACTCAAGTTGATTATTAAAGTTCCTAAATACTAGATTTCAAATGAATTCGTAAATTTGATTTGATGGATACTATTTGAGCATTATTTAGTATGGATGGAGTAGTTAACTCATTTTATTAATTAACATAACCATCAAAATTCAAATTCTACCACTGGTCAAGCCAAGCCTTTGGTGTAACAAAATTCATTCATTTAAAGTATGAAATGTCAAATTTCAAATGAATTCATAAATTTGATTTAATGCAAGTTATTTTAAGATTATTTAGTCTAGATTAAGTTGTTCATTTTAACAATCAACATTTCCACCAATCTTCCACTTCAACCATTTGTCAAATTTGTTTTGTTTAATAAAATCAAGTTCTCCAAATAAAACTCTCAAATACCAATTTTCAAATGAATTCATATTATTTAATTAAATGATGAAGATTATTTGAACATTATTCATATGAAAAATCTACTTCCACCACTCATCAAATTTGTGTGCAACAAAGTAAGTCATGCATTTAAAGCTAGCAAACCTCACTTCTAACATTTTCAACCCTCACTTTATTGATAAGTTGTCAAGACATTTCTATTTCAAATAGAAATGGAAGGCAAAGAAATCACAAGACATTTCAAATAACATGATTTTTGTTTTTTTTGTCCTAATCAATGGATTTCAAACCCCAAGGGGTACCCACATGAACTTCTTATGAAAATTTTAAATATGAATCCAATCAGCATATCAACTATTTTGTTTTTTGTTTTGTTTGGGATGGGGAATGGGTAGAATTTTTGAGGATTTTATGGTTATGAAGGAGCTTATGTTTCTTATGGTTGTGGAGGAGGATTTTGAGGATTTTGTCTTTGTGGAAGAGCTTGTGTTGCTTATGCATGAGGAAGTCTTTGTTGTCTATTTCATTTGTAAGAATTGTTTATAGAACCTAACATCAAATTAATAAAAAAAGACACTTAAATCAATTAAAAAATCTCACTTCAATAAAAATATCTTTTAAAGAAAAGAAAACAATAAAATCTTACCTATCGAATGGGGTGTCATTGTCATAAATTGTTCTAAACACCAAGAAAATGAATTAAAAAATGGTTTAGTTATGAGTTTTTTTAGCTTGTTTGGATTTTTCTTCCACCATTTTTGGCATTGGAAATGGGTAAACTTGCAACATGTCCAAAATTTTGATTTAGTTTATTTTTAATTTTTATGTAGTCATTTTTTGAACCAATATCTTGATGCACTTAAACTCTAATATAACTATCAAGATTCCACTTCCACAACTTGTCAATTTATCTTATAACAAAGTTCTTTGATCTTTTAAGTTGTCAAATATCAAATTTCAATCATCATAAATGTGATCTAATGGATACTACTTGGACATTATGTAGAATGGATAAAGTAGTTCATTTAGTCATAAATATAACCATCAAGATTCAATTTCTACCACTTGTCAAACTTGTGTAACAAATTCAAGTTTTGCATTTAAAGCTATAAAATACCAAATTCAAATGAGTTCATAAATGGTTTTTCAATGGAGATAAATTGAGCATTATTTTGTATGGATTAGTACAATCTCGTCAGTAACATAACTATCTAGATTCCACTTCTACTACTTGTTGAAGTTGTCATTTAACAAAGTCAAGTTATGTATTTAAAGTTGTCCCATACCAAATTTCAAATGAATTCATAAATTTGATTTTATGGATACTGTTTCAGCATTAGTTAATTTATCTTATAAAAAAGTTCTTTGATATTTAAAGTTGCCAAATACCAAATTTCAATTGTCATAGATTTGACCTGATGCTTACTATTTGCACTTCACATAGAATGGATAGCATAGTTCATTTAGTCATAAAAATAGCCATCAAGATTCAATTTCTACTACTTGTCAAAATTGTGTAACAAATTCAAGTTGTGTATTTAAAGATACAAATACCAAATTCAAATGAGTTCATAATTTTTTTTCAATGCAGACAATTTGAGCATTGTTTGGTATTGATTAGTACAATCCAGTCATTAACATAATTATCCAAATTCTACTTCTACAACTTGTCAAAGTTTTTTTTTAACAAAGTCAAGTTGTGTATTTAAAGTTTTCCAATGCCAAATTTCAAATGAATTCATAAATTTGATTTAATGGATGTCATTTTAGCATGAGTTAATTAATTTTAATGTCCCTTGTCCGGACAAAGTGGTGGTGGATACAAGACCGTATGTCAAACATTTTGTGAATACAGAGGGATATATGAACTATGGTGTATGTATGGTGAAGAAGACTATAGTATGACGGATGGAGGGGAAGGTATAGATGGAGGGAGGAGTACGAGTGGAAGAAGGTAGTACATTAGATGTTAGGGGAAGTATGGATGGATGAAGGAGTACAGATCAAGGGAGGTAGTATGATAGATGGAGGGAGGAGTATGGATGGAGGGAGGTAGTATGAAAAATGGAGGGAGGAGTATGGATGGAAGAGGTAGTAAGGTAGATGGATGGAGGAGTACAAATGGAAGGAGGTAGTACAAGAGATAGAAGGGGAGGTACGGATGGAAGGAGATAGTACAAAAAACGTAGGGAGGAGTATGGAGGGGGGAGGAGTAGGGATGGAGGAGTATGATTGGAGGGATGTGGATGGAGTAGTACATTAGCTATTCTACACAAATTGGAAGATCATACAAACTCATATGCAAATAATATTAGAACACAACTCCATCAAATAAATACCAAGCATGAATAGATATTGAGTACTGATATTCTCCAACACTCACAAAAAAACATGGTGCTCTGACTTGTCAAATCTGAGTGAAGTATTATAGGTAATGGAATAGGGTGACGGTTGAATCCCACCAAAACTGGAAAGCCAAGTAGGAAAGATCTTTCACTTCTAAAATAGTGAACAATAGAGAACTCTAACAAGAGTTCACAGTACAAGAAAATAATCCAAATCACATACCAACTACTACCTACAAGTTGTGCCTAAATACCCATCGGGGAAACCTTTCCGAGGGTGTACAAAGATAGCTGATGCCAACACTAAAATTAAAATATGTCTGAGATATATTAAATCAATCAGAACCACAAATATTAATTTGGGCCCATTAATTAATTAAACTAAGTAAAGGTCTTTTATTATATTATTTAAATTCTGGGACCAATTAATTAATTAATTTAATTTAATTATTAAATTAAAAATTGGGGACATTACATTTATCTTATAATAAAGTTCTTTGATATATTTAAAGTTGTCAAATACCAAATTTCAATTGCCATAGATTTGATCTAATGGATACTATTTGCACATCATGTATAATGGATAGAGTAGTTCGTTTAGTCATAAACATAACCATCAAGGTTCAATTTCTACCACCTATCAAACTTGTGTAAAAAATTCAAGTTGTGTGTTTAAAGATACAAAATACCAAATTCAAATAAGTTCATAATATTTTTTTTTCAATGGAGATAATTTGAGCATTATTTGGTATGGATTAGTACAATCTATTCATTAATGTAACTATCCAAATTGCACTTGTACTTCTTGTCAAAGTTGTTGTTTAACAAAGTCAAGTTGTGTATTTAAATTTGTCCCCATACCAAATTTCAAATGAATTCATAAATTTTATTTAATGGATACAATTTAAGCATTAGTTAGTATACATGTAGTAGTTCATTTTAGTCATTAACAAAACTATCATTATCCAACTTCTACCAATACTCAAACTTGTGGTGTAACAAAGTCATGCATTTATAGCTAGTCAGGACCAATTTTCAAATCTATTCATAAAATTTGAATTGATGAAAATTATTTGAACATTATTTAATATAGATGAAGTTGTTGATTTTAGTCATTAGCATATCCATTGACATTCCACTTCCACTTCTTGTCAAACTTGTCTATTGAAGCCAAGTTGTGTATTTAAAGTTGCCAAATACCAAATCTCCAATTAATTCATAAATTTCCTTTGATGGATTCTATGTGAGCATTATCAAGTATGAACGGAGTAGTTCATTTTATTCATTGACATTATCATCAAGATTCTAAATCTACCACTGGTCGAAGGCATGGTGTAACAAAGTCATGGATTAAAAGCTGTCAAATACCAAATTTCAAATGAACTCATAAATTTGATTTGATAGAAATTATTTGAAAATAATGTAGTATGGATGAAGTTGTTCATTTAAGTCATTAATATATACATCAACATTCTCCTTCCATCACTTGTCAATCTTGTTGTGTATTATAGTCAAGTTGTGTAATAAAGTTGTCAAATACCATATTTCAAATGAATTCATAAATCTGATTTGATGGATATTATTTTAACATTATTTAGTATAAATGGAATAATTCATTTTAGTCATTAATATAACCATCAAAATTGAACCTCTACCACTTGTTAAGTCTCTAGTATAACAAAAGTCATCCATTTAAAATGTCAAATACAAGATTTTAAATGAATTCATAAATATGATTTTACAGAAGCTATGAAGTTTCTCTATCCATCAATGTTCCACTTTCATCACTTGTCAAAAACCAAACTTGAAATGAATTCATATTATCCATATTATCTCATTTGATGAAGATTATTTGAACATCATTTATAACAAATGGAGTATCATATGAACAATCCAATTTCACCACTCATCAAACTTGTGTATAACAAAGTCAATCAAGCATTTAAAGCTTCCAAATCTCATTCCTATCATTTTCAACCCCCTCACTTAATTGACAAGTTGCCAAGAAAATTGTATTTCAAACAAAAATAGATGGCAGATAAATCATAAGACATATCATGTTTTCTTATGCCCTGATCAATGGATCATAGACTACAAGCAATACCCATAGGAACTACTTATTTCAAATTTAAAAGTAAATCCAATCAACTATTCATTTTTTATTAATTTTTTTGTTTTGCATGCAAAGTCTAAGAATGAAGATGACCATGTTGCTTTCTCTGCTCTGCCTCCTCATTTGGCAAAGCCTTCCAATTATTCTGATTAACAATCTCTGATTACTTTCAAGGCTTCTCTACTTTTGGATCCAATCAATTCCTTGCTCGACTGGTCTCCCAATCACACCTTCTCCAATTAGACTGGCATTTTCGCTGTTCTCATAGACAATGTGTGGTTTCCTTGAATCTCACTAGTATGGGATAACTTGGCCCCATCTCTCCTTTTGTGTAATAAAGTTTCTAAATACCAAATCTCCAATTAATTTATAAATTTCATATGATGGATTTTGTGTGAGCATTATCTTGTATGAATGACGTAGTTCATTTTAGTCATTGACATAATCATCATGATTCTAAATCTACCACTGGTCAAAGGCATGGTGTAACAAAGTCATTTATTAAAAGATGTCAAATACCAAATTTCAAATGAACTCATAAATTTGATTTGATGGATATTATTTGAATATTATGTAGTATGGATGAAGTTGTTCATTTAAGTCATTAAGATATACATCAACATTCTCCTTCCATAACTTGTCAATCTTGTTGTGTACTAAAGTCAAGTTGTCTAATAAAGTTTTTAAATACCATATTTTAAATGAATTCATAAATTTGATTTGATGGATATTATTTTAACATTATTTAGTATATATGGAATAATTCATTTTAGTCATTAACATAACTATCAAGATTGAACCTCTATCACTTGTTAAGCCTCTAGTATAACAAAGTTTCCAAATACCAAATCTCCAATTAATTCATAAATTTCATTTGATGGATTCTATGTGAGAATTATCTAGAATGAATGGAGTAATTCATTGTAGTCATTCACATAATCATCAGGATTCTAAATCTACCACTAGTCAAAGGCATGGTATAACAAAGTCATTTATTAAAAGTCGTCAAATAACAAATTTCAAATGAACTCGTAAATTTTATTTGATGGAAATTATTTGAACATTATGTAGTATGGATGAAGCTATTCATTTAATTCATTAACATATACATCAACATTCTCCTTCCATCACTTGTCAATCTTGTTGTGTATTGAAGTCAAGTTGTGTATTAAAGTTATCAAATACCATATTTCAAATGCATTTATAAATTTGATTTGATGGATATTATTTTAATATTATCTAGTATAGATGGAATAATTCATTTTAGTCATTAACATAACCATCAAGATTGAACCTCTACCACTTGTTAAGCCTCTAGTATTACAAAGTTTCCAAATACCAAATCTCCAATTAATTCATAAATTTCATTTGATTGATTCTATGTGAGCATTATCTAGTATGAATGGAGTAGTTCATTGTAGTCATTGACATAATCATCAAGATTCTAAATTTACCACTGGTCAAAGGCATGGTGTAACAAAGTCATTTATTAAAAGCTATCAAATACCAAATTTCAAATGAACTCATAAATTTGATGCAATAGAAATTATTTGAATATTATGTAGTATGGATGAAGTTGTTCATTTAAGTCATTAACATATACATCAACATTCTCCTTCCATCACTTGTCAGTATTGTTGTGTATTAAGGTCAAGTTGTGTAATAATGTTGTCAAATACCATATTTCAAATGAATTCATATATTTGATTTGATGATATTATTTTAAAATTATTTAGTATAGATGAAATAATTCATTTTACTCATTAACATAGCCATCAAGATTGAACCTCTACCACTTGTTAAGCCTCTAGTATAACAAAGTTACTGAATACCAAATCTCCAATTAATTCATAAATTTCATTTGATGAATTCAGTGTGAGCATTATCTAGTATGAATGGAGTAGTTCATTGCATCCATTGACATAATCTTCAAGATTCTAAATCTACCACTAGTCAAATGCATGGTGTAACAAAGTCATGTATTAAAAGCTATCAAATACCAAATTTCAAATGAACTCATAAATATGATTTGATGGAAATTATTTGAACATTATGTAGTATGGATGAAGTTGTTCATTTATGTCATTAACATATACATCAACATTCCACTTCCATGACTTGTCAATCTTGTTGTGTACTAAAGTCAAGTTGTCTAATAAAGTTGTCAAATACCATATTTCAAATGAATTCATAATTTTTTTTTGATGGATACTATTTTAACATTATTTAGTATAGATGGAATAATTCATTTAGTCATTAACATAACCATCAAGATTGAACCTCTAGGACTTGTTAAGCCTCTAGTATAACAAAGTTTCCAAATACTAAATCTCCAATTAATGCATAAATTTCATTTGATGGATTCTATGTGAGCATTATCTAGTATGAATGTAGTAGTTCATTGTAGTCATTGACATAATAATCAAGATTCTAAACCTACCACTAGTCAAAGGCATGGTGTAACAAAGCCATGTATTAAAAACTATCAAATACCAAATTTCAAATGAACTCATAAATTTGATTTGATGGAAATTATTTGAACATTATGTAGTATGGACGAAGTTATTCATTTAAGTCATTAACATATACATCAACATTCTTCTTGCATCACTTGTCAATCTTGTTGTATATTAAAGTCAAGTTTTGTAATAAAGTTATCAAATACCATATTTCAAATGAATTCATAAATTTGATTTGATGGATATTATTTTAACATTATTTAGTATAGATAGAATCATTCATTTTTGTCCATCAAGATTGAACCTCTACCACTTGTTAAGCTTCCAGTATAATAAAAGTCATCCATTTAAAATCTCAAATACCAAATTTTAAATGAATTTATAAATATGATTTGATAGAAGCTATTAAGTTTCTCTATCCATCAACATTCTACTTTCATCACTTGTTTAATATCAAATTTGAAATGAATTCATATTATCTCATTCGATGAACATTATTTGAACATCATTTATAAAAAAAAGGAGTTTTTTTGAATTTTGGATGAGTGTGGATGCTCCCGAGGGGCTGAGCCTAGCCTTGTACCCCTACCCAAACTTCCTTCTCATTCTAACTATGACTGGGGTTACCCAAGGGAATGTTGATGTCATTTATCCTATTGGGGGAATGCCAATGGAGTCAACAACTTTGCCAGTGGGCTAGGAGATTCAAACGAGTCACAACAAGGCTTTAGGTTGGAAGGAAATGGTTCTTGGTGAGAAGGAGGCTCTCATCTTGGTGGAAGCTCCCAAAGTGATTAGCAGTGACAAGGGAGTAGAAATTGTGGTTCCAAATAGCTTGGTTGATAGCGTGTCTACCAATCTGCAACTCTGCCTCATTGGCAGATTTGTTTCCTTTTGTCCATCAATTGAGATACTCAGGAAGTGGGTGAGTCAGAGATGGAAGTTTAAGGGAAGTGTTATGGTCTCGACAATGTTGGGATGCCTATTCTATTTTAAGTTTAAGACATCGAAGGATATGACAATGGTGATGGTAGGCTCCTGGTCATACGAAAAGTATAGCTTGGTGTTGGCTAAATGGCATCCAATGTTGGATCTAGAAAAAGAATTGAATAAGATGGCTCCATCCTAGGTTAGGTTACCAAGCCTTCCTCATGATTTATGGGATGAAAGGATCTTGAAATCTATTAGGGATTCCTTTGGACACTTTATGGTGTATTTGGTCATTTTGCAGAGTTCCCCACTTGTCTTTGCAAGGTTCAATGTTAATGTCATAGTGGGTACCTCATTACTTGAGCCTATCATCCTGAGCTCGAAATGGGGTAAGAAGATTCAACCAATTTTTTATGAGAATGTGGATGTGTTTGTTCAAAAATGCTCATATTTTGGGTATTTGTTTGTTAACTGTAAAAGGTTAGATAGAATGGCTGAGGAGAAAATTAAGGTGATCTTGTAACAAGAGTCCCTTCTCCTCCTAAGGTCTCAGGGGCAATGGATAGGCCTCTTAAGGGAAGTAAGGAGGTGACTCTCTCTCTAGGGAGGGAACTCAAAGAAAAGAATCCTAATAAGGATGAGGATAAGGAACTAACTCCCCCTCCTAGGAGGGTGCTGAGTGATAACCCTAATGATGGGTTAGGGAGGGTAAGAACAGAGGAGCTGGAGGGGAGGCCTAGCTTGGTTCGGAGGTCAGAGGTATTTTGCACATAGGAAGGGAAGACAGAGGGTTTGGAGGAAGAAGAAATTGATTCTCTCCCCCTTTTACAAGGTATTGAGGAGCTTCTCAGTACCCCTTCGAGGAACTTGGTGATGGAGGAGGTCTTTCGAGGGGGTATTGACAAGGATTTGGCAAAGGGAGAGGTGAATGATGGGATTGAAAGAGAGGTTGCCAGTGTGCTTTACTGGAATGAGGAGCTGCCAATTAAGATGGTGGAGGTGGCTTAGATAGATGATAAAGAAGAGAGGTGGAAAACACAAAGAAGACTGACAAAGGTTTCAAGGAAATCAGAAGTGATCATTGAGTTGAAGTTGGATGTAGAGAAGTCAGGTAAACAAACTAAGAAAGATAAGCAAATGGCTAGGGAGGTGGCAAGTGGTAGGAAAGCCACTATGGAATCCTTAAAAAATGGTAGGAAATGATCTTTCTTTCTTGGAATATGAGGGGGTTGAACAACCCTCATATGTAGTTTTCCCTCAAACAACAATTGGAAAACTAGAAAATTGATTTCCTACTTGTCCAGGAGGTTAAAATGTCTATGGTTAACTTGGTTACTATGGCAAGTTTTTTTTGGCCTGGGGTGAAGGTTTGCTATAGTGAAATAGAAGGTGCTTCAGGAGGGGTGGCAACCTTCTAGAATCCAGATGTTGCTAATGGTAGTCTTATCTCTAGCTCAAATTTTTATCTTATTATTGAGCATAGGATACATGATAGGAAATGGAATATTATTAATGTTTATGCCCCTAACACAAGAAATGGTAGATATAGCTTATGGGAGGAGCTATCAATTTTTATTTCTCAAAATAAGAATACCTTTTGTATGGGAGATTTCAACTCATCTCTGTACCCTTTGGAGAAAATTGGAGGAATGATTGATTTTACTAATAGTATGAAGGATTTGGCTGACTTTATAAATGATAATGATCTTTTGGAAATGGAGATGCATGGAGTGAAGTTTACATGGTAAAATAATAGAAAAGGGGTTGACTTGATCCAAGTCAGACTGGATAGACTTTTGGTCTCGATAGGGTGGGAAGGATTATCTTCCTCCTCTCTTACAGGACTACCCATGATGGTTTTGGATCACACCGCAATCCTTTTTAATTGGAAAGAAGATTCTTTGGGGGGCCCAAGACCTTTTAGATATGAAATTATGTGGCATTCCCATCCTAACTTTAGCTCTAGAGTGGCTAAGTGGTAGGGGATACAAATATAAGGGACAGTGATGTATCAGCTCTCTGTTAAACTTGACAATGTAAGGAGAAATGTGGTACCCTGCAAAAAAAGGTTTTTTGGGGACATCTTTAAGACCAAGGTGGAGGTGGAAGGGAAGTTAGTGGAACTCTAGAAAGCTATGGGGGAAGGAACACCACTGGATAACATGATCCAAGAAGAGGGAAACTACAAGAAAGTTTGGAAGGAAACTTTGAGTAGAGAGGAGATTTACTAGAAACAAAGATCAAGGGAGTTATGGCTTAAAGAGGGGGATAGGAACATTGCATTTTTTCATAGATCAAATTCAATCCATAGAAGGAGAAACACTATTGATAGCATTAGAGATGACAATGATATGAAGCTGAACAAACTTGAAGAGATAGGGAACTTGGTGATAGCTTACTTCAGTAATTCCTTTAAGGAAGAACAGATGGACTTCAAAGAGGAGGATTAGCAATGGCTAATTGAGTCTATGGCCTCGGTGATCTCGACAGAAGAGAATGAAATGTTTGTGTAGATGGTGACTGAGGAGAAAGTCCATAGAGCGGTGTTTTCCATGAAAGCTTATAAATCCCCTGGTCCTGATGGTTTCCCACCAATGTTCTTTTAGCACTTTTGGGAGTTAATCAAGTTAAATCTCCTTCAAGCAGCCCATGAATTCTTTAGGATTAGGAATCTCCTCAAACAACTCAATAAAACCTTCATTACTCTAATTCCCAAGGTGAAAGACTCAGAGGTTCTATCTAATTTTAGACTGATCAACCTTTGTAGCACCACCTACATGATTTTCTCTAAAGTTTTGGTGAATAGGTTGAAGCCGCTATTGCATAAGTTTATTGGGAAAACCCAGAATGCTTTTGTCCTAGGACGACAAATCCTGGATGCTACAATAATGATGCATGAAGTTTTGTACTCTATGGAGAAAAGTGGTAATCCTAGTATGGCCCTGAAATTGGACATCTCTAAAGCTTACGATAGGGTCAATTGGACATTTATGTATAAAGTTATGGAGAGGATTGGTCTAAGTCAAAAGGTTATTAGAATGGTAAAATAAATGGTGGAAACTATTAACTATTTTGTGATGGTTAATGGATCATCATGGGGAAACTTTGAGGGGGAGAGAGGACTTAGGTAGGGTGACCCTATCTCTCCCTACTTGTTCATTAGGGTGGCTAAAGTTTTGGGGAGAGCATTCATGAGGAAGTGGGAGGGGGGGATAATCAAAGGGATTAAACCTGTGCCCACCTTACCTCCAGAAGTGATCCAACAATTTGTGGATGACACCTTCCTTAGTGGGGAATCCTCAGTGGGTGAAGTTATAGCTTGGAAGTCGGTGCTGGAGATTTATGCTATGAATGCAGGATAGAAGATCAACTTTGACAAAAGTAAAGTGTTCTTCTTTAATACCCCTCAATACCTTCAACAAAGGATTGTTAATATTCTTGCTTGTAATGTTGTTGAGTTACCAGATATTTATTTGGGTCTTCCTTTAATTATGAAAGAGGTTAGTGTTAACTTTTGGAATAACATTTTGGAAAGGATGGAGAAGAAGTTGATTGGATGGAAAGGAAAAAATCTAAGTAGTGTAGGTAAATTGCAACCTTTGATCTCCTCTCTCTAAGGATTACCAGTGTACTTCCTTTCCATATTCAAAATTACTCAATGTATGGCCAATAAATTAGAAAAAATTCAACATAACTTCCTTTGGTCTAGGGGAAGCGAGAAGATAATATTAAACTTGGTTAGTTGGGATACAATCTATAAACTTAAGCATAGGGGAGGTTTGGGAGTGAGGAAGATGACTGCTTTGAACAATGTGCTTCTCACAAAGGTGGTGTGGAATCTAATGAAGGGAGACTTTAATTGGTGTAATATAATGAGAGCTAAGTACCTTGGTAATCTTAATTTCTCTCACTATACCTGGAGAAATGATCTTCCCATGGGCTCTAATATCTAGGGTAACATCATGAGAAACAGAACCCTTTTAAGGGAGGGTGTAAGGTGGCCAGTGGCGAATGGTAACTAGATCAATTTTTGGGAGGATCCATGGCTTACAAATAAACCTTTCTCAAGAAAAAAGTTTGGATCCTTTCAATATAACATCCAAGATATGGGGGGTAGAATGGTTGTAGATTATATTGGCCTAGGAAGAAAATGGAAGAAGATGAGATTGTAGCAAAATGACTTGATAGGAAGGGCCCTAACTGATGAGCTAAATTCTTTGCTAGAATAGTACAATATCCTAGGAAGAGATAGAACTGATGAGTTCATTTGGAGGGTCACCTCGGCTAGGGAATTCTTGGTTAAATTTGAATATAGGCTAATGTTTGATAAATCCCTTGAACCTAATGAATGGGGAAATGTTTGGTTTAACCATTTAATCCCAAAGATCAACATTTTTTTGTGGACTACTATCCATGGGAAAATTCTCACTATTGACAACTTGAGGAAGAGGGGGTTCCAATTACCTAACAGGTGTTGTATGTGTAAGAGGGAGGAAGAGAGCATCAATGACCTATTGCTACACTGCAGATTTGCTTCTAAGGTGTGGGGGAAAATCCTTCAAAAGTTTGAGGTGAATTGGGTGTTCAATGCAGACATGGGGCATTTGATGAACTGGCAGGGCCCCTTCACCCACCCCCTGCTTATCAACTTGTGGAAGATTATTCCCCCTAGGTGTGTTGGGGTATTTGGAAGGAGTGAAATAACAGGAAGGTGAAGGTTGTGGTTGATATAGTCTCCAAATTGATATTTGATAACATTAGATTCTACAATTGGAGAAAACTAGCATTCCCCCCTTCAACCTTGGAGGTAAGAATTGCGAAGTGCTAATTGTTGATGGATGGGATTATGGAGATTGACAACTCTAATCTTATGGCTAGAAAGAGAACTCGATGGAAACCCCCACCAGCTAACTAGGTCAAACTTAATTTTGATAGTGTAGCCAGAAAGGAGAGATCGGCAGGGGGAGGGATTGTCAAGGACTGTAAGGGAAGGATGTTGTTGGCTTATACTGGTCCATTAGGGAAAGTTTCAAATAATGTTATAGAAGTGATGGCTCTATATTGGGGTTTAAAGTTTGTCTTGAATTTGGGATGGTAGAATGTACAAGTTGAAGGTGATTCTAAAGTCATTATTGAGATAGCTAAAGGCAATATGTGGAAGGGATGGGCTATCAAAAATATTATTAATGATATCAAGTACCTATTAGCCATCCTCAATATATTTTATTTGAATCACATTTTTTGTGAGGGAAATAGCATGGCTGATAGCATGGCGATGGTTGGCTTAAAAGTGGAAGGGCTAAGAGGTTGGAGGAATTTGAATGCTTTGCCAAATTTGGTGAGGGAGATAGTGAATAAGGAAACAAATAATGATGAATCCTAGCTGGTTACATTTTATAATGTTGTTGAGATGGCAAGGTTAAAATGTACTTGATGCTTATGTGGTAAGGAGAAAAGGCTTGAGTATGGGCAATAATTATTACTCATGGCCCAAAAATTGGAAGTTTCAAATGGGGGATTTTCTATTCATTTCCCTTTATGGATCATCATACGTCGTGCAAAAAAAAGATTTATATTTTATAGACTTGTAGCATGTTGGGAGTGATGGAAATGATTGGGGGAAAGATTGTGGCAACTAACTCATGATCTTTCTCACCAATTTGGCAGGTTCCATTATTACTATTAAATGTAATTATAATCTTTGTTTATGAGTTTACCTTTCTAAGAGTGAAGTATTTTTTAAGGCCTAGGTTTTGAATAGAGAGAGAGGAGAGGAAAAAAATACAGAGATGGGAGGTGACCTATTGTGCATTGAATCCTCTATGATCGATGATAGTGTGAGGAAGCCCTTGGTCTAGTACATTTTGAAAGAGGGCGGTTTTTTCCCATTCATGGAGATCCTTAATAGGCATGATGAGAATTATTTTATGCAATTTGTTAACTCATGGGAGAATCACAAGGTGACCATTAATGGTATCTCATTTCATGTTTTGGAGGAGGTAATTGCTATGATGACGGGCATGGCGATGAGGGGAAGAAAATGGCAGAAGGTGACATGGGAGACTGATGAAACCAATTTGCACCATTTCTTTGAGGATGGTGAGGAACTGATTCAACACAGAGGGGGTCTGATGAGGAAGAAGCTACCTGACCTGTGGAACAAGGTTTGTCTAATTTTGATGAAATATCTTACCCTAGAAGGAAGATATTGATTTTTCTACTACTACCATTTTCCTCTTCTTAATCATTTTAGACACTATGATTTTCTTTCTATTCCCTTCTTTCTATTGCATGATCTTGAAGATTATGTTGTGGATGTGAAAGATAAAATGAGAAGGGGGGTTAATTTTACTATTCTACACTAGGGTCTAATTTTTAGGCTATACCAATTTCACCTTGCCTTGGTTCCCCCTAGGATTGTGGAAGTTGATATTCTTGTTCACCTGAACCCTAGGCCCCAAATGGTCCCCCTTAGGATTATTGGTCCTCGAGCTCCCACCCCTCAACCCTCTCCTAGTGGATCCCAAGTTAATCCCTCCCTAAAGGGGAAAAAAAGAAAGGGTAAGGAGAAATGAAAATGGAGTTAGAGGATGAGGAGAGGGGGAAGGAGGCGGTTAGGGAGGTTGGCCTAGTCTCAGGCTAAGAGGAAGTTAAGGGAGGGAGCCTCACAAGAGGAGGAATCAAATTCTGAGGATTTGGGCTACCACAAAAGAAGAATGAAGGAGAAAACTATTAACTTTGGTAAGGGAGGTATGGAGGGGGTTGAAGAAGAGATTTATGATTCTTCCAAGTCAAACTCAAGTAATGGAAAGGAGACTAAGGAGGTGTCGCATGTCTTGGAGATGGTGGTGCCTGAGTGTGTGGACCTTACTAAAGATCAATTCTCCAAAATGGTGGATAGGATGTCTTCCCTCGTTACGATCTCCTCCCCTATTAAGGTAGATTCTAAAAAGGCCACTAACCCCATTATTGTGTAGGGTACGTAGGCTAGCAGGGATAGACATCCTGATGTTTCAAATAAGGTTGGTAATTTGTTGTGGGAGAGAATTTAGGCACTGGAGAAAAGAATGGGACTGTTAACCAAGTTTATGGTTAAACTCACTTATGCGGCAGCTACCACCCTGTGCCTATTGAGGAATGCTAAAGGGGACCTACCTAGGGAGGACTCCAAGCTACTTTATGACTTCTTGGTGGAATACTGGATGAATGTCCTCCTAGGAAAGAAGGAGGTCAAGAAATCTTAAGGGCTCCCCCCCTTCTTCTTTTTTCTTGTATGTTGTTAATCCATTGGCTTACAGTCTTTTTTGGTTTTAAGGTTGTCACGCCTTTGTTTTTGTTAAATATCTTCTATCAACTAACAAGCATTTTATTTAAAGATGTAGATATCTTTATGGTTTTAGTATCAACTTATGTTGCTTGTTAACATACATTTTGTTTAAAGCTTGTAGTTATTATAGCATAAACTTCTGCTTTCATTTTAAAAAACATTAGGAGTTAGTTGTGTTCTAATGGTTATCTACTGGTAGTCATCCAACTAGTTTGTAATGGGCCAGCCCCCTTGTTTTGGCTACTTTTATTTCAAAAACAAATGGAGTATCATATGAACAATCCACTTTCACCACTCATCAAACATGTGTATAACAAAGTCAGTTGGGCATTCAAAGCTACCAAACTCCACTCATATCATTTTAAACCACCTCACTTCATTGACGAGTTGCCAAGAAAATTGTATTTGAAACAAAAATGGATGGCAGATAAATCATAAGACATATCATATAGCTCAATTGTGTTTTCTTATGACCTAATCAACGGATCACAAACCAAAAGTGATACCCATAGGAACTATTTATTACAAATGTAAAAGTGAATCCAATCAACTATTCATTTTTTATTTATTGGGGGTTTTGCTTGCGAAGTCTATGAATGAAGATGACCATGCTACTTTCTCTGCTCCTCTTTTTGTGTCTCTTTGCTTTGCCTCATTTGACAAAGCCTTCCAATTATTTTGATCAACAATATCTCACTACTTTCAAGGCTTCTTTAATTTTGGATCTATTCAATTCCTTGCTCAACTGGTCTCCCAATCACACCTTCTATAATTGGACTGGCATTTCTTGCTCTTCTTGTAGACAATGTATGGTTTCCTTGAATCTCACTAGTATGGGATTACTTGGCCCCATCTCTCCCTTTCTGGGAAACCTTTCCTTCCTTAGAGTACTTTCTCTCTATAATAATAGCTTGGAAGGCTATTTCGCTTGAGAGAGCTTGAGTTGTCTCTTAACCACTTAAGTGAAAGTATTCCCTCTAAATTTAGCCTTCTTTCAAATTTAGAATCCATGTTATTAGTAGTAAACAAATTGATAGGCATTATCCCATCTTTCTTAGGAAATATGTTTGTTTTAAGTACTATTGACTTGGGAATTAATAGACTCCAAGTTCGTATTCCTACTGAGTTGAGTATGCTTACTTAGCTAAAGTGTCTTGATCTTGACTCAAACAATTTAACAAGATTGATGCCTTTGACCTTTTCAAATTGCACTCATCTCCAAATAATGGTGCTATTTCAAAACCTCTTGAATGACCTTGTTCCATGGGAGTTTGGAAGGCTTTTAGAAATGCAACAAGTGTTTTTGTGGAGAAACCAACTCACTGGAAAAATACCTACCTCAGTGGGCAATTGGACTCAGCTGCAAATGTTATATTTATCTAATAATCAATTGAGCGACATGGTAACCTTGGAACTTAGGAGAATGTAGTAGTTGAAATGGCTCTCTTTGTGGCAAAATCATTTTTTGAGTGGAAGAAATGGATTGTCTATTCTAATAGTGTTAACTAATTATTCCATCTTGGAGGAAATTCAATTGGGATTTAACCATCTCACTGGTGTCTTGCCCACTTCAATAGGTCATCTTTCAAAGTCGTTCACAATTTTAAGTTTGCACACTAATGAAATTGGGGGAAGCATACCATATGAAATTGGTAACCTAACAAACTTGACATTACTAACCCTAGATGAAAACTGATTCAATGGGATTATTCCATCTACAATCGACAAACTTCCAAATCTAGAAAGATTAACTCTCTACATAAACAATTTACAAGGAAGAATTGCATAAAGTTTTGGGCAATCAAAAAAGGCTTGGATTGATATCACTCAGTGAGAATAAGCTTTCAAGGAAAATTCCTGACAATCTTGGGAAACTTCAACAATTAAGAGACCTTTATCTTGATCACAATCAACTATCAAGGGAAATACCTCCTAGTTTAGGGAGATGCAAGACTTCGGAATTGGTCAACTTGGCACACAACAAGCCAACAGGAAATATGCCTTTTGATGTTGCAAGTCTTCAGAATCTCCAGTTCTATTTCAATGTTTCTAGAAATTCATTGCAAGATTCTATTTTTGGATTGAGCAAAATGGCAATGGTTTTAGCTATACATGTTTCACAAAACAATTTTTTTGGTGCCATTCCTAATGTGCTAGAAAACTGCAAGGCATTGGAATACCTAAATCTTTCAGCAAATGCCTTTGAGGGGCTAATCCCTACATCACTGGCAAATCTACAAAATCTGAAGTACATAGATCTTTCTTACTATAGTTTTTTAGATACAATACCAATAGCTTTTAAAAAGATGAAAAAGTTACAACATCTCAATCCCTCTTCAAATAGGTTATTTGGAGAGCTCCCAAATGAAGGAGCATTTACCAAACTTGATGCCTTTGAAATCATGGGAAATCTAGGCCTTTGTGGTGGATGGATGAAATTGCCACCATGCTCTCATTCTAGTCACAAAAAACCACTAGTCTCCAAAAGGGTGATAATTACTATTGTTGTTGGCATAGCAATTTTGATAATGTCTCTTTTATTGGCAATATTTTCCTATAGGTTCTATAGACATTCCAGTGTCCCTCTAAAAGTATGGCCTCAAAATATTTCATATGAAGAACTTGTAGAGGCAATGGATGGGTTCAATAATTAAAATCTTTTAAGAGTTGGTAGTTTTGGATGTATTTATAAAGGGATTCTAAATGATGGTACACATATTGCTATTAAAGTTCTGAAGTTGCAAGATGACCATGCTCACAAAAGTTTCAAGAAAGAATGTAATGTAATGAAGAGAGTTTGACACTGAAATATAATTAAAATCATTTCAACATGTTCCAACCTTGATTTTAAAGCCTTAATTCTTCCATTCATGTCAAATGGAAGTCTAGAGATGTGGTTGTATCCTCATGATGGAGGTACCTGCCGATTAAATTTGAGAGATTAAATAAGGATAGCAACAGAGATACAAAAGGAATGTCATATCTTCACTATTATTTCTTTTTTCAAGTGATTCATTGTGACCTCAAGCCTAACAATGTCTTATTAGGAGAAGACATGAATTCATATATAGCATATTTTGGCCTTTCCAATCTTATTTTTTGAAATTCGATAGATTTGACTTCTATAGATGCACTGAAAGGATCCATTGGCTACATTGCACCAGGTAAATATTTCCTTTTTATTGTAAGTAATACACATAAATAATTAGTTTTATTTATTTTTATTATGGTTCAAATGTTTCAATTCTTAATTCTTTAAAAAAGTTTATTATAGAGTATTTGGCAACTCCTTATTGCACACAACCAAAACATTTCCTATTCATTGATGCACTCATACTAGGATGAGATCATGTTTTTGGGATAGGTGGTATATGGTATTTGACCTACCACCACATAATAATTATGAGGTGCCTCTATATTTTTTGAGAAAGCTATATTGTGAGTTCATCCTTAGCAAAAAGCCAAATTACTTTGATATTCATCAGTTGTAGAGTAGAGGAAGAGATTCTGTGCAGGATAGACCTGGGGCTCATAGGGTGGTACCACAACATGAGAGGAGACATACATCATGAAAACCAATGCGTCATGTTGTGCCCCCATCAATTGTAAAGGAGTCTATTTATTTATAGACTCTTCATGTGGCTACATCATTGACAGATGTTATCATTTTGTATGGCTCATAGTTAGGTGGTTTTCCTTCACCTATGGCACCATGACCATCATCAAATGTGCCTTTAGGGCCATCACAAAATGCAACAACTCCATCATTATCACCTATGGCACTAGGGTCAACATAGTATGTGACAACTCAATCATCATCACCTATGGCACCTCGGTCATCACAACCTATGACAACTCCATCAGCATCACCTATGCCACCAGTGTCATCTCCTCTCATGTCACCTACACTACTACCATCATCTCCACTTGAGTCACTTACACCACCAATGTCATCCTCACTTGTGCCACCTACATCATCATTCATGCATCATTATAGTCTTTGGGGCCCAATCAACATTTTTGTTTAGCTATTAGCACATGTGTGATGGGATAGATAAGGAGGTGTCTAAGGATGGAGTGTCATCACATCCATGTCCATATTATGGGCATAATTTTTATTAATACAGAGGTGGGGATTTCACACTCACAAATGATTTGATGGTGATGGTCTTAGGTGGACAAGGGACACAGGTTTGTTTTTTTGTTTGAGTTTTGAAATGATATTATTTAATCACCTAAATATCATAAAAGTAAAAAATAAAATTATTTTATAGATCACTCTAGATTGATATGAAAACAATATGCAATGCAAGGTGCAACAAGCATTATGCGAACACCAAAAAGTACTCATTCTGCTAGAGTGTGAGGTTAGGAGCAAGAATACTTGAGGTAAAGTTTTTTGAATATTTTTAAAAGTACACTAATACATTGGCTTTAAAATATTATTTCTTAATTGGTATGACACTAAAAACCCACTTATAGATCCTCTTCCATCTCCTACATGTTGAAAATATAGGAGTAACTAAGAGAGGGGGTGGGGTTAATTAGTTACCACTAAAATAAATCCCAGATCCCTTAGATGTCAATAATAAAATTTAGATTGAGAAAACTGATTGCTGCTACTACTCGGTAAACACATAGAAAATGTTGTAACTCGGTAAATATAAAGTGTGAATTAATTTTTGCAGATCTTAAAACATTAACAATAATTAATTTGCAAGCATAAGAGAAATATCATGAACACATGAGACACCAGGATTTAACATGGAAACCCAATAAAGGAAAAACCACCAATCTAACTAGTTACTATTTTTCACTCTTCTGAAGTGAGTCTTGTTAGGAGCCAACCTTGTTAAAGGTTACAAAACACACTATTAGGTGTGACCTTGTTAGAGGATTTAATCACCCTATTAGGAGTGGCCTTGTAAGAGGTCTTAAAACAATTCAATGAAATTTCCACCTTGTTAGAGGATTTACAATTGGCTGTTAAACCAACTATGTTAAGAGATTTTAGATCACTACTACAATGGTTAGAGAGTAACAATGAAATGACCTGATTGTGATCCAACTGAATTGCTAAATTTAGATCTCTTGTCTACTTAAACTTGATCCTTCTTGATTGAATAATAATTTTTTTCTCCACAAGGATATATGCTTATCCTTCAAGTTCACTTTCACTCTTTTCTTCTTAATTCAATCAACACACTTGTACACATACTTGAAAACCACAACTTGACCTTACATTTATATCATCTAGATTGTCAAGTTGTCTCATTACAAATTAATAACCACTAATCATCACCATAGTTGGCTAGAACCAATAATTAAAATAATTAAGCTTCTAATTTCAAAACAACAAAGTCCTTTATTAGCTGACTCTGCTTGGTAAACACTAGTTTTGACACAATTTCCTATGTCAACCAATAGAAGCTCAATTAACACTAAAAAATTGAAAAAATCCTTTGGTAACTAAGTGATCTTATTTTGCACTAACTCTATCCAACTTTCCTTTATTAAGCATGAGACCTTAGTTAACACTATTTTTTGCCATAATTTCCTTCAACGCTCGAGTGAGCTTGGTAGACACTATCTTCACAAAGTAAACTTCAGGAACACTTAGTAGACAAGGGAAACTATCTTACTGACCAACTGAACTCGGTAAGCATTGACTGAAAACTGATATGACATTTGTGTGACATCAAAGACAACACACAATTATATAATTGTATCCAAGAATCTCACTCTTTGGCATTGATGGCAATACAACTTGTCATAGCACAATGAAATTTGAGAACAAGACTTTCTCTGATAGAAAGTTTCTTCCTCTTAGATTTCTCAATAAAAACTTTTTCTTTCATGTAGTAATCTCCCTCTGTGAAGAAATTACATAACATCTCCCTCTTGAAAAACAAATTTTAGAAAGATATGACAGTAATCTTCTCCCTCATTGACAACACATGCCAAAGACAACACATACCAAATTAGTATCAATGTACCTTGAGTGCTGATTCATATGCAATATTCTCTTGACTATGTTGCATCAATTGATTGATCTTCAACATGGTTCCTATTGATGCATCACTAAAACTTAATTTAGTGAACTTCAGATAGGGGAATGACCCCTAACTTACCTCCTAGATATAGGAATGCATCTTTAGGTAATGGCTTGGTGAATATGTTTGCAATCTATTCTTTTGTATGGACATATTCCAATATGATTTCTTTGTCCTACACCAGTTCTCTGACAAAATGATATTTTATAGCAATGTTCTTAGTTTTGGAATGCATCACTAGGTTCTTTGATATGTTAATTGCACTAGTGTTATCACAAAACATGACAATTGGTTCTTTGATCTCAACCTTCATGCCTTCCAACAGTTGTTTAAACCAAACAATGTTAGAACAATTCACTATTGCTGCTACATATTCTGCTTCTACAGTGGATTGGGATGTGCAGTTTTACGTCTTGCTTGTCCAAGATACCAACCTTTTACTAAGAAAGAATGATCCACCACTTGTGCTTTTTCTGTCATCAAGATTTCCTGCCCAATCAGCATTAGTGAATACATTTAGGTCAAGATTTCCTCCAAGCTTGTACCATAAGCCATAGTCTTTAGTTCCTTTCAAATATCTCAAGATTTTTTTGATTGCCATTATATCATTTTCTTTAGGTTTAGCTAAGAATCATGCCATTATCCTAACTACTAAGGCAATATCAGGCCTTATGTGAACTACATATTGTAATTTTCTAATCATTGATTTGTATAAGGTCTAATCTACCTCTTTGGAGTCATCATCTTTTGTGAGCTTGAGTCTAGTACACATAGGGGTACCAACCAATTTAGAATCTTCCATACCAAACTTCTTGAGTATCTCCTTGATATACTTAGATTGAGTATTGTAGATATCATTCTTGTTTTGTTGTATCTGTAATCCAACAAAGAATTTTATCTCACCAAACATGGACATTTCAAACTCTTTGTTCATTTATTTTGAAAATTCTTTGCATAAATCATCATTCCTTGTGAATAGAATGTCATCCACAAATATCTTTGCCAGCACAATCTTGTTATATGGTCCTTGCTTGATATACAAAGTATTGTTATCATTTGTTGTATGAAAACCAATCTGTATAAGGTAGTTATGTAATCTTTCATACCATGCTCTAGGATCTTGTTTCAGACCATACAGTGCTTTTTGTAATTTGCAAACCATATCACTTTTTTCAGGATCAACAAAAGCTTTTGGCTATTCAATGTAGACTTCTTCATCAAGAATACCATTGAGAAATGTAGATTTAACATCCATCTAATATACTTTGAATCCTCTGTGAGCTACTTATGCAAGTAGGGTCCTAACACCTTTGAATCTTGCAACAGGAAAAAAAGTCTCACCATAATCAATTCCTTCTTCTTGAGAATAGCTTTTGCACACCAATATAGCTTTGTTTCTTGATACTTGTCCATCTTCATTCAACTTATTCCTGAATACCCATTTTTGTTCCAATCACATTTTTATCTTTTGGTCTAGGAACAAGGTCCCAAGTTTTGTTCTTCTCTATTTTTTCTATTTCTTCATTCATAGCCTCAATCAAACTTTCATTTCCCAATGCATCTCTAACACTTCTAGGTTCAAAATTAGCAAGTAAAAATGTACCTTTCAATTTGCTTCTTGCTATAGTACTTTCAAATTTATCTCCAATAATTTGATCAACTGCATGATGCCTTCTAACATACTTGGCCAATACAAGTTCTTTTCCTTTTGAATGAATTGCATTGTCTTCATTTTGA
Source organism: Cupressus sempervirens (assembly GCA_028749045.1). Classification (NCBI taxonomy): domain Eukaryota; kingdom Viridiplantae; phylum Streptophyta; class Pinopsida; order Cupressales; family Cupressaceae; genus Cupressus; species Cupressus sempervirens. Next base: position 556,001,783 of record CM053791.1, read on the forward strand.
ATCTCAACTTCTAGCTTGTGTCGTTCTGACTCAATAGGCATTGGCTTGATAGCCTCAGAATGTGACTTGGGTCCCTATGTCTCAGTTTGTACATTTTGTAACTCAAAAGCCGAGGAAGACTCAAGAGGTGAAGTCTCCTTATTGTTAGATGTGTCTAGCAATGTATTGGGTTTGAAGTAAAAAAATCTTTTGTAATCTTCTGGTTCCCTTTTGCTTTATTCTTCAGTCTTTTCTGCAAACTCTTCAATTCTCACATGTGCACTTTCTATGACTTGATGAGTAGACAAATTCAAACATTTATATGCCTTACTTTTGCAAGAATATCCTAAAAATATACCTTCATCACCTTTCACATCAAACTTTCCCTTTGTAGACTCTTTCAAGATAGAAAATTTACTACCAAATACTTTCAGGTAACTTGCATTGGGTTTGTAACCATACCATAATTCATAGGGAGTCTTTTCTGAATCCTTCTTCAACTGAACTCAGTTCAAAGTATGGACTACAGTACTAATGGCTTCCTTCCAGTATTTGATAGCAACATTCTTTTCAATCATTAGAGTCCTTGCACAATCCATGATGGATCTATTTCTTCTTTCAACTATTCCATTCTACTCGGGAGTACCAGGGGTTGATACCTATCTTTTAATTCCTCTTTCAATGAAAAAGTTATTAAATTCATTGGAGATGAATTCACCACATCTATCTGATCTTAAGAATTTCAATATTTTCCCTATTTCCTTCTCTACTCTTGCTAGATACCATTTGAATTTCTCAAATGCTTCTAGCTTTTCTCTAAGATACACAATAGTTATCATTCTGGAATAGTCATAAAAAAAAAGAATAAATAATTTTTCTCCACTATAAATTTCTATTTGAATGGTTCCACATAGGTCAGTATGTACAATTTCCAAGACATCTTCAAATTGATAGTTTTTGTTCTTAAAACTAGTCTTTCCCATTTTGCCAGTCTGACAGTTTTTGCATAATCCAACATCTAGTTTCTTCAAACTAGGAATACCTCTTACTTTTCTAAATTTTCTTATCTTGACCATATTATCAAAGTTTGCATGACATAATCTTCTACGCCATAACCAACTTTCTTCCATTTAAGCAATAAAACATGAGCAATCACCTAGATCAAGATAAAATAGGTTACCTCTTGTTTGTTTACCTGATCCAATCAAATTCCCTTTGTCATCCAGTAGTCTTGCCTTTTAGTGCATGAATTCTACCTTGAATCCAATGTTGATTAGCTATGCTGCACTTAGCAAATTATGTTTTAGTCCTTCAACCCAATAGGCATTGTCACATACAAGTTCTTTGGTTAAAGAGATTCAGCCTTTCCCTTTTATGCAACAAGGTTCATTATTTCCAAACCTTACACTACCTCCATCATTGTGTTCAAAGTGTTTTGTTTTGTCTCCAATCATATGATGTGAACACCCACTATCTATGATTCATGTGTCATTTTTACTAACATGAGAGATAAGTGCCATCTTATCTTCTTCTTTATCAGATTCATCTTTTTTAGCAATGTATACTATCTCATCTTCACTGTTATCAGAATCATTAGCCATAAAAAAAGTCTTCTTACCTTTGCCCTTGTATGATTTGTGACTTTTGGATTCCTTCTTACCTTTGTACCTATGGTTCTTTTTCTCATCCTTTCTTTCTTTGTTTGGGCACCTAGCAGCAATATGACCAATCTCTTCACATGAAAAGTAGATCAAAGGAACCTTACCTTTGTACTTTCCTCTTCCTCTAGAATATTTCTTTGCAAGTAAAGCTTCAACAACTTCAAGATCACTATTAGAACTTTCCTCTATTTCCTCTTCACTTTCTGATTGAATGTCCTTTATTTTCTTTCCTTTTTCTTTGAGTGAAAGTTTAGCTTCAAATGAAAACTCAACATTTTTGGAAGATGGAACATAATTGTCAAAGTTGTCTAGCTCAAAAGTTGTCAATCTTCCTACCAAGGCATCCAAACTTAACTTGTGATTTGGATCACACCTCTTTTTTTGAATAGGAGATACTCTTATTGCATAGATAGGGGGGAATGTTCTAAGAACTTTACTTACAATAGTATCCTCTAAGGCTTTCTACTTTGGCTCTCCTTACATTTTCATCACCACCACAAATGTCCTTTAGCTTGTTCCACATATCAAAAGCATTTTTACAGTCTTTAATCTTATCAAATTCATCATAGCTGAGGGTAGATGCAATATCAATCATCATGATTTTATGGTTCTTTTTCTTAGTAAGATCTCCAATAGATAATGTACCAACAGGAGTTTTGTATTCTTCATCAAGGTATTTTCAGCTTGAATCACTAGTGGTGGCTAGATGAAGTCTCATGAGTTCCTACAAAGTTGAAAAGTTGTCTCTGTTTAGCTTTGTAATCTCTTCTTTGTAAGACATCCTAATCTTTAGATTAGGTCCTTGAAACCTTTCCTACAAGTACCAAAAGCTCTGATACCAATTGTTGGAAATATAGAAGGAATAACTAAGAGGGGGTTGGTGAATAAGTTACCAAAAATAAATCTACGATACCTTAGATGTCAACAATAAAATTTAGATTGAGAAAACAGATTGTTGATGTTACTCGGTAAACACACAAAAAATGTTGTAACTCGATAAACACACAAAAAATGTTGTAACTCAGTAAATGCAAAGTGTGAATTACTTTTAGTAGATCTTAAAACATTAACAGTAATTAATTTGCAAGCATAAGAGAAATATCATGAACACATGAGACACCAGGATTTAACATGGAAACCCACTGTGAGAAAAACCACAAATGTAACTAGTTACTATTTTTCACTCTTTTGAAGTGAGCCTTGTTAGGAGCCAACCTTGTTAAAGGTTACAAAACACATTGTTAGGTGTGACCTTATTAGAGGATTTAATCAGCCTATTAGGAGTGGCCTTGCAAGAGGTCATAAAAAAATTCAATGGAATTGCCACCTTGTTAGAGGATTTACAACTGGTTGTTAAACCAACTCTGTTAAGGGATTTTAGATCACTACTACAATGGTTAGAGAGAAACAATGAAATGACCTAATTGTGATGCAACTGAATTGCTGAATCTAGATCTCTTTTACTTTTTTTCTCCACGAGGATATTTTCTTATCCTTCAAGTTCACTTTCACTCTTTTCTTCTTAATTCAATCAACACACTTGCACACACACTTGAAAACCACAACTTGACCTTATATTTATATCATCTAGATTGTCAAGTCAGCTCATTACAAATTATAATGACCACTAATCATCACCATAGTTGGCTAGAACCAATGCTTAAAATAATAAAGCTTCTCATTTCAAAACAACAAAGTCCTTTATTAGCCGACTTTTCTCAGTAAACAATGGTTCTAAGACAATTTCTTGTGTTAACCAATAGAAGCTCAGTTAACAAAGTGACCTTGCAAATATCCTTTGGTAACCAAGTGAACTTGGTTAGCACTAACTCTATCCAACTTTCCTTTTTTAACCATGAAAACTTAGTTAACACTATTTTCTTTCATAATTTCCTTCGATGTCCAAGTGAGCTCGATAGACATTGTATTCGTAGAGTAAACTTTAGGAATGCTTAGTAGACAAGAGAAACTATCTTGCTAACCAAGTGAGCTCGGTAAGCACTGATTGACAACTGATATGACATTAGTGTGACATCAAAGATAACATACAATTAGGCAGCTGTATCCAATACTACCATCATTGTAAGCATCCCTTTCATTGAATCCATCCAATTCCCATCCACATCTATTTCTCCTAGCATTACCCAAATCCCATCTAATGAACCTCATGAGTTTTGGCATGATATTATTTAATCATATAAATATTGTAAAAGTAAATATTTTTAATTTTATAGAGCACTTTAGATTGATATGTGAAGACAATATGTAATACAGGGTGCAAAAAGTGGTACAAGAACACCACATAGTACTCATTCTACTAGAGTTATGAGGCTAGGAGCAAGAACACCTAAGGTAAAGCTTTTTAAATATTCTTAAAAGTAAAATAATACATTGGCTTTGAAATATTGTTTCTTAATTGATATTCTTAGCAAAATGCTACTGAGTTGTGGTGCCAAAAAGATGACACACAACTAAAATTTTAAAATTTCTAAAAGTGTGCACATGCTTTTTAAAAACTCTATAAATGGGCTACAAACCCATGGTCCATTCTATTTTCTCTTATTTCTTTGTGTTGGTTTCTTCTTTCCCCTTAAAAGTGCATACGTAGTTTGTCAAAGTTGAAGAATTTTCTCACTCTTCTCTTCAAAATGCCTCCTTGTTATCGAAGTTCAAGATCAGGATGGTCAAGGATGCTTTCTACTCTTCTTTTTTCATTTTTTTGTATGCTTTTTTCATTGTTTTGTATGTTTTTTCAGTTTTACTTCAAATTTATTTATTTATTTAAAATGCAATTGGTTTCTTATTAGGAAATATGAATAATCAACCACCAAATTGCCAGCCTAATTAGCAAAATCAAAATGAAAACCCTCCACAAGAAGAGTGTGAAATTTGGTAACCTCCACCAATTGAAAGACCTCCTCTTGGCACCCAAGACAATATAATGAATGAAATAGAAAGAGGGAAAAATGAATTAGAAGCAATCATTGGTAGGTTGAAAGCTTGTGTGAAACATAATCCTATGAAAGCACAATTGGCATCCTCCCTTGAGTCCATTATGAACCATGTAACTTTTGTTAGTGGTCAGTTGGATATTTGGCATGTTAAGAGAGAAGAAAAATAAAGATATTATGCAAAAAAATAATCCTATAAAGATGTAAGAAAAAATAATATAGAAAAAGGTAGCATATGTGCATTGTTAAAAAATCTTGGAGAACAAGACACTATTAAAGATACCACTAAAAGGTTCTTCATCCATTGGTGCGTACATGATGATATTAGAAATAACTTTTGGGATAGATGGTGGATTGTCTTTGATGCCCCTCCCTGTAATAATCATGAGGTTCCAATGTATTTCTTAACAAAATTGTATTGTGAATTTTTCCTTGGGGAGATCCCCAATTATTTTGATATGTTAGATTCTCAAGGTAGAGGTGGGGGGTCATCATTTGAGAGGTCAGGGGCACTTCATGACCCTAATGTAGTTAGGGTGCTTGTTTTCAAGCCACATGGCATGCATGTAATTATTCCATTAGTTGTGAAGGAAATGTAGAGACCAATACTCCAGGGACTATCAATGCTTTGACACAAACCCTCATTCATTGCACTAGTCCATTAGTTGAGGAGGAGCCTACTTTGTGTCACAATCACATGATGTGCACATCATGTGGATCCTTATGCACATTTGATAGTCATGTTGGAGACACTATGGATAATGGGCTAGTCATTGATGAGTTCCTGAGTGGCACATTTGGCATTGACACACAGGTAAATTACAATTACAATCAACTAATTTGGTCACATTTCATATATACAATGAACGATTAATTAATTAGCATGTCTTGACATTATTCAAAATTTAGGGTAAGAGTGTTGATCACCATAGGACAGATTCCCTGACCACATTTTATGTCTTGTTGATGAGTCAAGAGGTATGTATCAATTTACTCATTTAAATTAATACATATTTATTAAGTAATCATATGAAGGATTGACAATTTTTTCTTTCCATGTGCATTAGTTCTCTACAAGATCATCAGCATTCATAATAGACTCTAACCCTAGGTATGATATAAACTTCATAGAGGTACATTTATTTCATGTTAATTTAATTTATTTGATTATATTTGTTTCATATTTCACTTTGCCTATAAACTATATTATATGATTTGTAGTTGTTGACATCCAAGACTCCTCCTCATGTTCACCAGTCCATCGATCATGGAGTTGTTGCCATGATGGTGAGTTCAGAGCCATTGACCAAGGTATGAAAGAGTTTTCATAGTTTTAGTTGTTATTTATCATATTTAGTATTGAAATTTCAAATTGTATTTATAAGTATGACTAAGTGATTATATTGATTAAATTTTTGTAGGGCCTTGTTACTCCTAATTATTTGTGAGCCTTTGAGGTGAATGTACAGAGCAACTATTTGATGATGCTAAGAAAATAATTTATTTTGTGTGTATATATATTTGATTTTAATAATTATTTTCTCATATTTACTCTATTTGTATCAGCTCCAGTTAGAGAGGAGCCTAAACAAGAGGATGAGAGAGTGTGTGAGGAAGACCCCATCATCCCCATCATCTTACTCCATGCAATGACTGAAGACCTCTAGGGATTTTTTCCTTCCCTTCATGCATAGACACACATTTATAGACATTAGTGGACATATATCTTGGATTTTATGTTAGTGGACATATTCAACATACATTTGATGTATATATGACATTTTATATTTGATGTATGATATATATTTGATGCATGACATTATTAGACTTATTACATTATTGCTTATCATAATATATTATATGTTTTTTCATGTATGACATAAATAGTTATCATAATATATATCTTATTTTTCTTGTTTATGTTCTAAGTATTTCATGCATTTCATCTTAATGTAATTTGCATCCAAAATGATGCAGAGTGCTCACACCAAAAGCTAGTGGATTCCCAAAAAAACACTGTTAAGGAAAACTACCTTTACCACCTTCGTAAGTGTCTTCAAAGAATCTTTCCAACTTGGTTACAAAATTGAACAAAATTCTACCCAACTTCACAAAACTACTTGATCACTTTCCCTATTCAAGGCTTGGGAAGCAATAAGGGGAAAATGAGAAAATTTGTGAAATAGATCCTAATTAGCTTCTTGCTTCAAATTAACACCTTAGAAACTTCAAGGAACACCTAATGATGAGGTCTCCACAACTGGTTTATTCTCCTAACATGTATTTTGAAAAATTGCTCTTAATGCGCCTAATTGCCAATGTAACCCTTTTTGTGGTTTTGACATAGAAACTTTTCTTTTCTCCACTGAACCTAGAAAAAAATTTAGATATTTGGATACCCTTTTTGAAGTTACACAAAACCCCAAAGCTTCAACTCCCCAACCTATGCAAGCCTCTAAGGCATAATTGGCCAAATCAAGCTTGGACCACTTAGAATGTGCAAGAATGGGTTTTGAGGATTGGTTTTCTATTATTGAGGGTCTTATTACACATTTCCCAACATGGAATGACTATTTTCCAAGTTTCATAACCCAACTCCAAGCCCTGTCCACAAAATTGACATTTTAAGGACTAAAAACACCATATTTTCACACTAGGGCATGTTCATTAATCCCTTAGATCATTTGAGAAATTTATAAAACTTAGGAATCTTAATCTACCTACCCTAACCTTGCAAATTCCTCAAGGCCATTGAAAACTGGCCATAGAAATATAGGTTAGGGCCACATCTTTCTTGAAACCCTCAATTTAAGGGTTTTGAAACCTACTTAAAAAGAAAATGCTCTAACTTGCTTGAAACTTAATCAATCCACCTAAATTCAAATGCACTGTAATGTAGAGAAAATTTGTATTCAAATCCTATTTTCATTTCAAGTCTTCAATAAACTAATGGTGCACACAAAATGTATGTTGAATCCATGGCTTTCTACATGGAGAAATAATCACGATGTTGGGCTTCTTATCTACAATAATATAAAAAGGAAATAGAAATGCAACATTATCTATGAAATACTTGAGCATGAGTAGTATCAATTAGACAACTTAGAAGAATGTCAAACACAATCTCCATGAGAGGGACCAAAGAGGAAACTTTATTAAACATTGAAGTTTTACCTTGGATTAAGTTAGTTCATGTTGGTGACTTTGTATTGGCCAATAGTACAAGTTTTAACATCACCCGAGATGAGGCCGCAAAATCAAAATAGAAACCAATCTAAAAAAAAAAAAGAGGTTATTATAAGTTTCAACAACATGATCCTATAGCACCTATAATTGCATCCATCCCTTCCATGAGCTCTAAGATATGCCCCATCAAAGATCACTACCCTATGGTATTTAATGACTCTTAGGGTCAATTCGGTTTGGCATACTCGAGAACATTCAAGTGGTGAATAGGATATGACAAGCTTGGAACTGGAGTTTTCCCATCCATACAGAGCTAATAGAATAGATAGTTTGATCCCGAGATGAATGGTTAGAGAGATTCACTAGTTAGAAACTTTGTACTAGCCAACACTACAAGTTTATCATCACCTGAGTTATTGCCACAAAATCAAAATAGAATCCAATATCCAAAAAGAGAGAAAGGTTTTTGTAGGTGTTGGAAACATGATCCTATAGCACCTAGAATTGCATCTATACCTCATACAAGCTCTGAGATATGCCTTGTCAAAGATTGTTGCCCAATGGCATTTAATGACTCTTAGGGTGGATTTGGTTTGAAATGCCCAAGAATGTTCAAGTGGTCAATAGGATGGGAAAAGCTTGGCAATAGGGTTTACCCAACCCCTTAGAGCTAATGGAATAGATAGTTTGATCCCACAATGAATAGTTAGAGATATTCACCAGTTGGTGATTTTGTACTAACCAACACTACAAGTTTCAGCATCACCCAAGATCAAAATCAAAATGGAATCCAATCTCCAAAAAGAGAGAAAGGTTATTGTATGTCTTAGCAACACAACCCTATAGCACTTAGAATTGCATCGATACCTCACACGAGGTCCAAGATATGCAACATCAAAGATCATTGCCCTATGACATTTAGTGACTCTTAGGGTCAATTCAGTTTGGCATGCCCAAGAATGTTTGAGCGGTCAATAGGATGGAAAAAATTGGAACTAGGATTAACCTAGCCACCTAGAGCTCACAAAATATCCAATTGGATCTCATGATGAATGGTTAGAGAGATTCACCAATTAGCGACTTTTTACTTGACAACACTACAAGTTTTAACATCACCCAAGATATGGCTACAAAATTTTAAAAAAATCCAATCTTCAAAAAGAGAGAGAGAGGTTATTGTAGGTGTTGATAACACAATCATGTAGCACCTAGAATTGTATACATACTCATACAAGTTCTGGGATATGCCCCATAAAAAGATCACTACCCTGTGGCATTTAATGACTCTTAGGGTCAATTTGGTTTGGTGTGCCTGAGAATGTTTGAGCAGTAAATAGGACAAGATGAGCTTTAGACTAGGGTTTACCCAGCCACCCAGAGCTAATGGAACATATAGTTTGATCCTACGATGAATGGTTAGAGAGATTCACTAGTTGGCGACTTTGTACTAGCCAACACTACAAGTTTTAACATCACCCAAGATGGGGCCACAAAATCATAATGAAATCCAATCTCCAAAAATAGAGAGAGGTTATTGTAGGTTTCAAAAACATGATCCCATAGCACCTAGAATTGCATCCATACCTCACATGAGCTCTAAGATATGCCTCATCAATGATTGCTACCCTATGGTATTTAATGACTCTTAAGGTAAATTTAGTTTGACATGCCCCAAAACATTCGAGTGGTCAATGGGATGGAATGAGCTTGGGACTTGGGTTTACTTAGCCACTCAAAGCTAATGGAACAAATATTTTGATGCCACAATGAATGGTTAGATTGATTCACTAGTTGGTGACTTTATACTGGCCAACACTACAAGTTTCAACATCACCCAAGATGGGGCCGCAAAATCAAAACATAATCCAATCTCCAAAAAGTGACACAGTTATTGTAGGTGCCATAAACATGATCCTGTAGCACCCAAAATTATATCCATACCTCACATGAGGGCTGAGATATACCCTGTCAAAGATTGCTGCCCTATTTCATTTATTGAGGCTCTTGTCAATGAGCTTGCGGGCCCTAAAGTACCTTATTTTGGAACCTATGATGAAGAAAAAATCAGGATTTCTCTTGAAATAAAGATTCCTCAAATTTTGAAGAGAGGAAGAAGGTAGAAAATATTCAAAGGGAGAATAATATATATGATTCCCCTATTCTACTCACAGAAAGTAGTGGTGATGGCATTAAAGATAAAGAAGAAATAGAGGAAAATGAAGAAGAATAAGAAATAGAAAAAGAACCACGTAAGAAAAAGGGAAAAACAATAACAAGGAGAGCTACAAGGTCCTCACTTTCTTTTACCACTAGCAAACCCACTAGATTAAGGAAGAATCTCAAACTTCAAGATGAAGAAGAATAGCAGTGGATATCTTTCAAAAGGTCTACTCCAACCTTTGAAGAAAGACTAAAATGATTCAAAGAAGGTGGTGGTATGGTAGATTTTAAATTTCTTAAGTATGAAACAAGAAATGAGGAAGAGTGGATGTAAATAGAAAAAGCCTTAGTGGAAAATTTGGCAAAAAGGGAAATACTCTCCAAGTGAATTTAATAGTTAAGTTCAAGATATTCTACTTAAGGTAGTAGCACATCGTTGGGACAATGCAGTAATGGTTGTCAAGGATATTCATGATCAAACCTTGAGGAAGGTAATGCCAAACCTATCTAAAACGGAAGTGAAGTAACCATTGATAAAGCATGAACATCAATTAACTCCTAAGTTCAATGCATTTTTTATTCTTTCAAATGGTATTAAGTCTATTGTACAATCTAATAAAAATGCATGGAAGAACTGTTATCTAATTTTCACCTTGCAAGCTTGATCAAGATGAATGCTATAGGAGGTTATATTTAATGTGAAATTTAAGTGAGTTATATGAAGTAAAAATGGATAACCAAGAAAAATAATAATATTCAACTTGAAGAATGAAGAAATATGAAGTTATCAGGTGCTATAGGAAGTGTACAAGTTTTACTAGTTACTGATTTTGATTGTTGCAACACTTTGCACAAATGGTATAAACATCTATGGATATTTGATTATGAAAAATCATGTTCAAATGAAAGGTATCTTATTTTTCTTTCACTTAAATCAAGTTTGAGACATTTTTATGAAGAAACATGAAAAGAGTTATGCTCCTTTTAGTGACAGTACCTTGCCTTGAAGTTTTTTCTAAGCCTACAATCAAGATTTAAAAATTTGGTATGACCAAATATTGATTTATATGACCCTATAAATTGGTGCAAAGTTAGATATTGACGTTAGGAACAAATTTTGTTCTTTCTAGAAATTGTTATAGGGATGTTTAGGGGGTCATCTAATCCATTTTCTAAAAACTATCCTATTAAAAAGAATGTTGAAGCATGTTTTTAAATGACTGGGTAATTGAATTATAAAAGCTCAAATTTCAAGAGGTTTTAATTCATTGATTATTATTGTAAAATATTAAATCAAATAATATTTTATAAATCATTTTATTTAAATGTTATCTTCAAATGCAAATTGGGGAAGTTGGCAAGATAAAATATGCAAGTTTAGAAAGGGGTCCTTTTATAACTTTTGCATTTGCATTTAATGTAAACATTTAAATGGATGATATTCTTATAAATAATTACATTTCAATGTATTTTCGAAATGAAAAATTGAGAGGATAACTTGATTTAATTATTCCAAATTTATGGGTAGGATAATTTTTATAAAAGGGGAAGTTAATTATACCTACTAGCTGATTTGAGGGAGATTTTAGATTTCAGATTTCAGCGTGATCTATGGAGATTAAAGATTTCACCTATTAGCTGATTTGATGGAAATCATAGATCTATTTACAATTTGGAGGATGGGGAAGATTAAGTCTTGTGAACCTATTTATACCCCTACCTTTGGCATTATTTCAGCTGGCTCTTACATTCTACCTCTTTGTGAGTTCTTGAATTCTACCTCCTTGGAGAGATAGTGTTTTGTAGCTCAAGTCTCATTTTGTAATGCAATTTTTGAGTATTTTGACTCCTTCTAAATAAATATGCAGCACTAATCCTCTTTGGTCTTATTATTAATCCATCATTATCTTTTAAGAATATCCATCTTCAAGTTAGTGTGTTTTTGTGTGTTTTTCATGAAACCTTGGCTTAAGTGTTTGAGAGAGATTTTTGAGGTTGTTTTTTAGAAGAATAAGTGTAATTTGTGTGCAATTTAAGTTTGAAAGTTGTGAAAAAGATTCATTCTTTTAAATCCCATACCATTTTACATTTTATGCACTTAATGTTAGTAGGGTCTTTTTGTGATCAAGTTGTTACATATTCATTTCAATTGTGAGTTTTTCCTTCAAAGATACATTACCTTCATAACATTGGTGAATCACCGTAGTTTAAGTTCAAGTTATGTTTTAAATGCATTCTCTCTATCTCTTTTCCCATCAATATTAGTTTAATTTTTAAGACGTGATTCAAGAAAAGCTTACCCTTCATACTAAAGGTTGATTCTTAACATGGCATACCCATAGGCCAAGGATCATCTTGTGTTTCACTAGATTGTTGGAAAGTTCTTTTCAGCATAAGGGCACAATCTAGGTGACAACAATGTAAGAAAACTCAGGTGTGGAAATAACTTCCTACACTAATCCCTTAAGGAAAATATGGTAAAAATTCCAATTAAATCCTTACAATTTTAGATTCAATATTATGTAAACAATAATATTGTAGTCAACCATGAATATATAAAATAGATAGATCAAGAAAATATATAAACACAAAGATATACCAGTGGGGAAAAACTTTTCGGTAAAACAACCCCACCTTTCCAAAACCTACACAATGTATTATCTTCAACACATAAAGTTACAAGACACTTGCAATGCAAGTTCTTTCGAAACATAGAAGACCAATTCAGTAGCAACATACCATATCAAAAGTACACTTTCTCTCTCACCAAATGACAACCCTAAAAATTCTTATATCATGTGCTTTAACTTTTAGGGAAACTTCCAAAGAACAACCATATTAGGGTTTTACTATATGCACGTGAGATAAAGACTCGAGTGTAGAGTACTAAATGATCAATTGTCACATGACTTCACATCTTCACCATCATCAAATCTTCTAGAGATAGCTCTTACGTGTCATAGGAATCTGTCATAATCATTTTTGCCATGATCTCCTTACACACAATTCGAGATGCCAACACATACAAGTGGAGTGACATGTCAACATGCCAACTATACATTTACACTCACAATTAATTACATTATTTGCAAAAAATAAATTTACAAAATAAATAATAAGAATAGAAATTATCCAAGGTTGAGACACCTTATTCCTAACAAACAAGAGCATTTATGGATTGCATGTTGTAAAGGACACTGAGGAAGTTTTTCAAGTAGATGAAGTGGACAATGATGAAGAAGTTAGGGATGATCAAACCATTAGTGAGGATAAATTTGAGATTCAAAATACTCAAGATTTAGATCCTAAAAATATTGTAGCAGAGTTAATGACCTCCCTCCACAACTCTTCGAGAAAAGCCTTAGTGACATCTAGCTTAGAGGAGGCTACAACCGAGTCTTGCACCATTGGGTTAAATATTATTCAACCAAGCACTCAATTGGTTGTTAGATATGTCTTACTAAGTTTAGAGATGAGGACTATTACCACTACTTCATCCATTAAGCTACAAGCTGCACTCATCATAGGATCAAGCCAGACCAAGTTACAAAAAGGGACTATAAGTACTTTTTCAATGGTTGTTGTTTCTAAAATCACTCATGTTGTTTCTATTGTAAGTAATTCCACATTAAGTGCAATGGTAGTTAAATTTAAGCCTTAATTGAGCACTAAGGAACTGAGTAAGGGTAAGGAAACCATTCATTCACCTATTCTAAAGGCTAAGGGAAAAGAGATAGAAGTTTTCATTGATGAAGTTGATCTAGATGAAGACATAGTAATTCTAGATTGGGATCTCTCCAATATTACTCCTAATTAGATGGACAGTCTTGGAGAACTTTGGAAGAAAAGGGCCAAACAATAGAAACTAAGAGCAGAGAAGAAGAAAATAAATCAAGTGTTGGAAGATATCAAAGGTATATTTATTGATGTACCAAGTATTGAAATTGATGGAAAGATATCTATTTTGCACCAAATTGTTGACGTAGTTCAGAAGTTCAATGAAGATTTGAATGGTCAAGAGAAACTACTACACATGGCATGGAGAAAATTTGATAATAAGGTTTTGGAAAAGGTGGCACAGAAGATTACCATAGATGAAGTAGAAATATCCACTATTCTTATTTCTTTTGAGAGCATTGTAAATAATGTTATTTTCTTGTTTGTAAAATTAAGTGATACTACAAACTTTACCAATGAAATCAAAGACAAGTTGTCAAAGATTGTACTAATATGAAGGCAAGTGCAAACCAATTGTCACTTGACCCAAGTAACTAACTCAACACGTTTTGTCAAGATTAGGTATTTGACTAACTTATAGGTAGAGTTATTGAGAGAAGAATCAAGAATCAGGGCTACACTATCAGAAATTTAGAGTTTGATAATTCCAAACATGAATATAATGTAGAAACACATTTCTCATGCAAAGACATTAATCCATGATAATAACTTTTTTATTACTGATCATATGATGGAGTTATCAATTGAAGTTTAGATAGCTTTGCATACTTCAAAAGTTTTGCAAGAAAATTGGTACAAAACAATGTCTCCAATTTTGAAAGTGCATAGTGATTTCCTCTCACATTTTGGTGTTACCATGTAAATATACATTTTTGACATTTGTGTAAAAAATCAAGGAGAAAATATAGTACAACATAGCATGTGAGAAGTCAAAGGGGGAAATATGTACAATATGTGAGAATTTAAAGGGGGAAAGATAGTCATACAAGAGGAATCTATGTATATAGCAAAGTAGGAAATCTACAAAAATAATTTTGAAAAAAAAAAAAAAAAAGTTAATGTCAATCGAGTATCAGCATAGTAGTCAAAAATGAGCTACAAACCTAAGTACATTGATGAGGGGTTTTGACTCATCATTTTTAGTATTTAGAATTTTTGGAATGATAAGTACTTTTGTCACTAATGCCAAAGAGGGAGATTGTTGACCTTATGGCTAGACTTTTTTTCAATTAGTGCCAAAACATGTAGTCATTTGGTCGATTATGTTGTTTCTAAGCATCATAGAGTAAACCTTGAAGATAGTGTAAATTGAGTTGTTGCAGTATCAACCGAGAAGAAATTAATGTTAACTAAGAAGAGAAGAATGGAATGTAAATCAAGCAAAAAGTAATGTTAGCCAAACAATGAAAAAAGTAGTGTTGACCGAGCTACAACATTAATTGAGTTTTTGCAGTGTCAATTGAGATCTACAATGTTTGTTGAGTCATCATTGTTAACTGAGTTCACACTTACTCCCAAGTGATCAATGAGGATCGAGAACTAGTTTCAATCAAGTGCCAGAGTTTGTTAAGTTCACTGTATTGATGAGTATCAATATATCACCCGAGTGGACTTCTAAACCCAAGTGTTAGTAGTGGGTTGACTTGGTGAATATTGTTGAATATGGTATTGTAGCCGACTTTAGAAGATAATTATTTGGATTGGTATAAATGTAAGATATCTTGTCATATCCAAATGTGCAAGTAATATGTTAGGAGCATAAGTATGAATGTGAATTAGAAGATTAAAGGCTACAAGTAGTATAAGGAAAAGAAGAGTCTCATCCATCACATTAAGGTGATCATTCCACATCAAGGATTCTCAATAAACTAAGTATTATGAATTTTTTATTACTAGGCACGACATGGTTTGCATTGTATGTGCTAGTCAAGATTTATGGGAATTTAGATTTGTCTATGTTCTGGGGCATGCTAACCTTTTCTTTTTTCTTCAATTTTTTCCATAGATATTCTTTAATTCTAACACTAAGCGGAAGCTTACAAAACCACTATAAAAATTCCAATGCACTGAACATGATTATGGATTAGGCATATGAAAATCCCATAAGCATCATTCGGTGCCAATATTCCCATAGCAACAAAATGATATGCATTTGCATGCCTCATCTTCCATTTGGCATTTTATTCTAGACTCAATTTTTTGAGCTAATTCCAAACAAAGTATTATCAAAAATTTGATGGGAGGAGCAATTTGTGTTGAACCGAAAATTGACTCTGGATCTTAGTTGTTTGATATTAGACTTTAGTTTGATATTTGTTCATTATTCAATTTTTTTTTTGATATGTTTGTATCAATAATGTTTTAAAAAAATTAAGATCATACAATATGATTTTAAATTTTTCTTGCAGTCAAATTCAATAATATGGATTGCAAAAATTTAATATTCTTAAATCTTTTTAAGATATGCATTAGGAATAGCTTGATGAAAAAAGTTCCAAGTGTAGCGTCAATAGAAGAGGCATGGAGTGTATCTAACTTAGACTAGAAAACCAATCACAAGTATAATAGATTCGTTGTCAATTTGGGTGCAGATACCAATACGAATTTGGCTGTGAGAATAAATCAGGTGTATGTATGTATGCTTTAATGTTTCAGGGGATGACACAGATGCATTTATATATTTATGTATATGATTGTACCCAGTTGAAAATGTCATTGGCTAAGCTCAAGATAATATATACTAAAGATAAAAATTAAAATAAACTTTCTTTTCTAGAGTCACTAAAACATAGTCTTGAAAATTTTAGAAAAAGCTATTATATTTTTTATTTTTTGAAGTTTGGCCAATAGTATATTTTGTGTGAGCATATAGAACCTAAAAATTGTTGAATATGTGACTACTAAGGAGGTGGGAACATTTAGGATATAGTCTTCATAAATGACTGAGAAATCCTTGGCTATAACTTTTTCTTACCAAGTTTTATAGGAACTAAAGTGGATAAAGAAGTCTCCTTGTGTATTTCAAAATCAATTATTAATATTGTTTTCTAGCTTTTTAAATTGTGAAGATGCTAGCTAAAATGTGTGAAAGGATTTTTAAAACTTTTTTCCCATGGAAACCTTTATCCTAAATTATTTTAGTATTATACTTCTCTAAAACATTTATATTTTGTGTCTTTTATAAGCTAAGAAAGAAATTCATTTCTACAACTCTTATATATTTCTCTTGACTTCCACAAATATTTTGTTTTCATGCTTTGTTTTGTGATTTACCATATTTTCATATTTCTAATAAATAGGATTTTTAGTAGTTACAAGTGTCTCTACTTGGTTTCAAAAACTTTGTGTTACCTCTTGAAGAAAACTGTTTCCCCATTATTTTAGCTCTTAGTTGTCTAAAAAAATTTCATAGCATTATGAAATTTCAAGTGATAACAGTTCCATAGTAATTATACTTTTATTTTCTTTTTTATAGGAAGAGGTGAAAATGTGATGTGTCCTTTATGAGAGCATGCTTTAAAAATAATCTATGTGGCCTTGTGATAATAAATAAGTAATTTATCATGTGTTGTCAAGGCCTTATTTGAGCATGTGCAAAAACTTGTTTAAATTTGTAGTTATCTTTGGTTAAAAATTGAAATATGAATTAGAAAACCACCTAGGATGTAATTAGAATGATGAAGAAACTTAATTTTGTTCTATATCTATCTATGAGAACTGGTCTATAATTTGTCCTTATTCATTTGAGGTTAGGGTTCCCAAGAGAAGTGTGTGTGGTTTCTAGATTCAAGCTTGAGAAAATTGGGAGAGTGAGCATCAACTTTTCAAAATATTCTGATATAGAGGGAAATGCACAAAGGGCATTTAATTTTGAGATATGCATGTGTAGTAATGTTGCAAGAAATGGAAAACCCTCCAACTATAGTAAAAATGAATCGTATTGGACCAAAGGATGGTGTTGGTGAACATATTTGTCTTTAATCTTGTTTCCCTTTGGACTACTCTATTGCCTCCTTGAAAGACAAAAAGATTCACAATAGTTGGCTAGGTCTAGCAAATGACCTCCCTCTAAATTTTAAGGTAAAATTCTCTTTTAAATATTTACAATGAGTCTCCTATATTACCACACAAATTGATTTTTAGTAGAAAGCATTAAAGCAACCCTCTACTACACTTAGGCAATGAGTTGGGAGACAATTTTAGGTTAAATTTTATGAATTGAGAATGGATTCCAAAGAAATGCATAACTTTCATGAATCCACAAGTAAAAGAATCTCAAATCACACATGAACTTATCAAAGAGATATACCATGAACAAATCAATCATTTATCAAAGAGCACATTCACTAACTAATGTGACTCCTAGCTAATTCAACATATAATTTGAATTACTACAAAATGATCAACCATAAACATTAACATAATCAACACAGTACTATAATTGTCATCAAGTTGACACAAAGTTCAGAAATGCCTTATATGAAATGACTATTATCATCTTTCATTCACAGTTGCTAGACGTAAAAGTAGTATCATATACTATATGTTCAAAATATGATAAGTTCAAAAAGGCACTTTCAAAAATTCAAAAATAGAGTAATCAACACAACCATTATAGCCCTTCCTACTTTTTCTAGCCCCTGAATCCTTATCAAGTTCCAAATATATAGTTTTGTTAGCTTGAGGATCTCCTTGAAAACTCAATCCTCGAGTAGTTTCAATGAAATAGTTAATAAAACTAAACATGTCAAAACAAGACACATGTCCTAAAAGTTTTTAAAATATGCAAAGAAAGAAAATAATGAATTTGAGCTTAGGTGAAAGCTCCACGCCTGGAATCCATGATAGGTTATTCATTGCTAGTGGACAGTCATGCAATCTTCTATGGCTTGAAGACATTTATGAATTCCTACATAGCATTCAAACTTGGGTTCTTCAGGCTCAACAACCTTATCATGTGCCAAACCTCTTTATCCCACTTCATTCTTTCAAGATGTGTTGCATATCCTGAGAAGGGATCAATGCAAGGAACAAGCATCAATTCAATATGAGTGAATATAGTGAAATCCTCTATCAAAGGGGTTTCTAGTTCTTTAATTTCCTAAAGATTCTCCTTGAACTCCTTTGACAAAAACTAAAAACCTCTAAGTGGTTCTTCACCCTACTACACATAGGTTGGCAATATGATCTTCATATCTTCCAAAATCCCACTATACATGTTCTTTATTTCTCCTTCAATAGACTAATATTTGAGTACAATAGACTTGGTGATAGAAACTCTCTAATTCAGGTTCTATTTAAGGAAATAGATTTTGCAAGTATCCACTAGTTTCAATATATTTTTAGATAGGAACTTAGTGGTTCCGTACTTATCAACTTCACTGATTTGTATTATGATGACAAACCACTTTCCTTCTTCCACTTCGCAAGCAGGTAACTGCATCTAAACCTTGCTCAATAGGGTCTCAATCTAATTGAGTATTACACTAGACTCAAAGATGAACTTCCTACCCTTTTTAATAATCTCATCAACCCATTTATTCATTTTTAGTCACATTGACTTGCCCTAAAAATTTGGTTCATCAAATTCTTTCTATTAGGAGAAGTGGGGTCAAAGCTTTGAGAAGAATGAACTAGTTATATGGTTTCTTTACCACTTAGGAACTAAATGTAGTCAGCTATTGCAACAATAATCTTCTTTGATTCTCTCTTTTCATTTCCATCCTTTTTAGATTGCATGAGCATATGTTGGGTGGAATGTTCCAACATGTGTTCTTTAGATTCACGGTTCAATATAACCAAATCTACTTTGGTGACCTAAAAATCACCAATCCTCAAATCACTTGATTCTTCCTTCTATTTAAACAGAGCCACTTCAGTTGTTAATTCCCCTATTTTTGGGTTGGTATTTAGGTGAGGAACATTCTTATCCTTCTTTTTCTTAGGGTTTTTAACTATGTATTTATTGTTCACATCTTTGGTTGGCATAAAAAGTGGTGTGAAGCCCCTTTTCTTACTCACTAAGTTTGTAAGCCAATTAAGTACAATAGTTGAAGAACTCGTCATTTCACCTTCTCTCATAGGAGTCTCAAAATCCTAAACCACTTGTGGAAGACTATCAGAGTTCCTTGAATCGGAGGTTCCTCACCATCAAATTTCACTTCTTTCTCTTTATACTTTTAGGAGTCCACCTCAACCATTTCATATGATGTCATTTCCTCCTTTTCTGTGTTGGGTACTCAACTTGGTTCTCTGGATCTTTGGCTAAATATCTACTATGACTGAGATGGATTTTTCTACAAACTTACTTGCATAACCAAGAGAAAGAATAGTGTTAGTAGGGAAAGGGTGATGTATACAAGATGTATACTCTAATATCTAAACTTTATTTTTTCCCTCTTGTTTCTTTCTTAGGACCCAAGATTTGGTTCATTCAATAACATGATTAGTCCTTTAAATTATGTCATCTTCCTCCTCTTTCGACCACCCAAGGATAGGTAACTTTGGTATCTCTTGTGCCATAAATAATGGTTTAGTCAGTTCTAAACCATCATCTTGGATTTCCTTTATGTCGGTCTTCAGTTAAAAAGAGGCAATTTGAGATATTAACATTTGGGAGTGTTCTCTCTTTTGAACTTCTATTTCATTTGAGCAATCCTCTTAAAAATCTTCAAGGTGAGGAGAAGCATTAATTGCATCTTCTAATCCTAACACCTTTCCCATAAAATCTTTATTGTCAAAATCCTTCCTTTTTGTATGGCATTGGAAACATTGGTGGTGAAAAATTGAACATAATCTAATTGAGAAATCATACCAATAATTTCAATAGATTATGGAAATCTGATCTCTCTATTTGGTGAATATCATTGATATTGTGGGAGGCCAATACTCTTGATATTAGATGTGATATCAAACCCTATTTTGAGTACTTGGTGAATATCATTGATATTCTGGGAGACCAATGCTCTTGATATCAGACGTGATATCAAAATCTTTTCAATACTTGGTTAATATCATGTGTTGATATTCCAAAAGACCAATACTCATGATATCAAATGTGATATCAAAAGGTGGAAATCTTCTGAGATATTAAATGAGATTTCCTTTAAATTTGTTATTTTTAAATATTACATTGAAGTAATATTTATTCTTATGTGGTTATCCTTCTAAGCTAAGAGGGAGTATTGATGTTTGGTAGCTTTAGTAGGATAAACCTGTGAGATCAAAGAGAAATTAATATGATTACAATGATTCATATGCGCACACAACTATAATTAAGTTTTTTTATTATATTAATCACATTGATGAATAGACACTTCCTGTGAAGGGCCATGTCTCTTCTCTTGGTTTATTCGTCATACAATTACAAGGATGTTGCCATTTGGGAAACACAAACCAAATGCAATGGTAGTATTAATACATTTGTAGAAAATCCTTGGAAATTTAACAAGAAGCTTCAAACTATTGAAATTAAAATGGCCATACCTAAGATGCCACAACCAAATTTTATCCTCATAAGCCATATTGACAAAATGATTTTCATTTTCACAAAACTTCAATATAATAAAAAAGAATATTTTAATTATAACTTTTAAAAAATAAACAACTAAATAACACAATATAAATATGAGATCACATCTGATGTTATTAAAAAGGATTTGTGTATTTTTTTTCTAGATTAGTTAAGCTTTTTTCCAAGTTCTCAACTTCCAATCCTCAATTTTTGTTGATGTAGGGTTACTTACAAACCAATATTGAATATGTAACATATTGTAAATCTATAGATCCTCTTGATTTCTATTAAAATGTAATTCATTGATATCGCTAAGAAAAATATTTAAAATAATAAAATTTAACCATTATAATAATTCTAACTCTATTATTAATTAAACCTTAAGCCACCTTAATCCTCATCTTATCTCTAACCTTATTTTCAATCTTATAATACCAACTATAATCTAATGGACCTAACCATAGACCTAATTCAACTATAAACATCAATTGTAAGTCAAGTAATGAACAAATAGATGAAATGGAGATATAATTTTAAAAAAATCTTAAAAAATTAATACAAAAAAAAATTGTATTCTCTATCCACCATTAACACATTGGTCACAATTAAATGAGATAAGTTAAGATGTGTAGTAAGAGAACAACTATAAGAATATTCCCTTCAAAATAATTCTAGAGGAATTTGTATGCATCAAAATTTAAAGATAAAATAATTATACAAATAGATCGACTAAATAAATAATAAAATATTTAAATAAAATATTATTAAAGATAACATTATCATTATTATTTTCTACTTTAAATAAAGTGTACATTACTATTTATTTGACAAACTAAAAAAAAATACAAATAAAATATCAAAATCTATAATATTTAACTTATTAAGGGCTTTCTATGGTTGGGAAATTTGACTAATGAAAAGAAACTTCCACTTATCTCTCTCCAAAATATGGCATTTCATCCCACTCTAGGTGGAGCGGGAATCCATGATTTGACAACAAGGAACAAAGCGTTTGGTGGTAAGCTAGTTTGGCAAATGTATACTAAATCACAATTAGTTTCATGTCAAATTATGCAATAGAAATATCTAGATAACAATGAGCCACATAGAGTATTTTCTATGCTAGATCCTCCTAAGGGATTAGTCATTTGGGACTTCATGATTGCATCCAGAGTACTTAACTATATTTCATGGGAATTAAACTATGGGGATAAGATTAACTTCTGGGGTGACTCATGGAATGGCCATCCTCCATTAAATACTATGCCAAACATTAAAAATATTGTCTTAGTTACAGAAGCAGAATGGGGCAACCTTGCTATTCACTATATGGATGCAATTTTTAGTTTCTCAAGGAAATTAATATGGAAAGAGCCAGATCAACTCCCTTTAGATCCTCAACACAAACAACAACTTCAATCTATCTTATTAGAAAGACAAGCTTTTGTTTCAAAAGCTGAGGATCGACTAACGTAGTTTCCCGCCAAAAATGGTAACTATTCAATCAAAGAAGGTTACAAACTTCTTGAGAAATTGAGTTGGCAAAACTACCTTCTCAAGCATTCATGTTTTGCTAGAATAAAGTAGTACTACCTAACATTGGGTGCTTTGTGTGGCTACCAATCAAGCATACAATTCTTACAAGTGATAGACTAGCTAGGATGAATATTGCCTCTCCTTTCAAGTGTGTTTTATGTGGTGAGGAAGATGAATCAATTGACCATTTGTTTGCAAGATTTCGATTTGCATACCAATGCTAGATGTTTGTTTTAAACAAGTTAAATTTTTACACCCCACTACAAAAAAATGTCTCAGACATTTTTTAGGCTCGATCAATTCTTTACCCCAATTCCCTTTTTGTAGGAATCTAAAAGTGTACACCTGCTCTAGTTATTTGGGCTATCTGGTGGGAAAGAAACAAGAGGATTTTTAGAAAAGAAGTATCATCCTTAGAGAAAGTGCTCCAAATCATTGAAAAATTGATCTCAGAAGTTACTAATGCAAGTGTCAATCGATGTAAGTTTAATCTAGTTATCACTTCCTAGGATGGAAGTATCATTTGAGAATGGAAATCAATTTTCATCCCATTTGGCACTGGTACTTCTTCAAATTTGCAAACTCATATAGATAGATCTACAGTCAAATGGCAACCCCCTTCACCTAGCTTTGTCAAACTCAACTTTGATGGAGCATCCAGAGCTAATCTAGGACAATTGGGATTGGGAGCATGCATTAGAGATTGTACTCGTAAAGTCCTAGCAATCACAATGACTCCCCTTCCTGTAGGAACTAACAATTTGGTCGAGGCTCAGTCATTTCTATTAGGGCTAATTCTTACTAGGAAAGGGAACTTCCAACAAGTACAGATTAAGGTGATTCTCAAGTTATAATATCTTCTTGTATTAAGAGACAATCATCTTCTTGGAAACTCAAATATTGGCTATAGAAAATTTGGAATATTATTGATCAATTTCAAGAGATCAGAGTTTCACATACATATAGAGAAGGCAATAGAATGGCAGATTATCTTTCCAACTTATGATACAATGGGATTATAACTTTTACACTAAACCCTTCTACACTCATGGAGCATTATAAAGACTTGTAGAAACTTATGGTCACTAACCTTTAGAAGAAGAGTTTATTGTTTGTGCCGAGCTATTTTACCTATTGGTGTCTAGTGACTTTAGGTGTTGAGCATGCTGAAAGTCATGTGTTGAGAATTTATTATGTGTCAAGTCATAGCTGATGTTGAGCAAGGCAGGGACTTCAGGGGCTGAGCGGATTATATGTGTTGAGTAATTTATATATGTGTCGAGTTATAGTTGATGATGAGCAATCTAGGATGACAATTGTGACACTTGCTGAGCAAGTTAGAATACTACATGAATTAACCTATAGATGACATGTACAATATATGTGCTGAGTTATAATTCTTATAGGTTTCAAGTTATTTTAGGTGCTAAGCTACAACTCTTATAGGTGTCGAGTTACTTTAGGTGTTGAGTGTGCTTCACATGCTGAGTGATCAATATGGAGCTGATGCTGAGCTAGCTTTTATGCCATATGTTCTGAGTATGCCAGATAGCCTCATGTGTTATGTTACATGTGCTGAGTAAGCTAGAATATTACATAAGCTAACCTATAGATGTCAAGTACAATGTATGTGCCAAGCCAGAATCCTCATTGGTGTCGAGTTACCTTTGGTGCCAAGCCAAAGTCCTTATTGGTACTAAGCCACTTTAGGTGCCAAGTGTACATCTTGTGCCAAGTGATAAATATGTGCCGAGTCACAGTTGATGCCAAGCAATTCAGTGAATTCTCTAAGTGAGCTTCACGTGTCATGCTGAGCTACTTTAGGTGTTGAGTGTGCTTCACTGACCAAGTGATTAGTATGGAGTTGATGCCAAGCTAGCTAGTATGCCATATGTGCTAAGTATGCCAGATAGTTTCATATATTATGTCATATGAGCTGATCAAACTAGAATACTACATAGGATAATGTATAGATTTTGAGTTCAATATATGTGTTGAGCTAGAATCCTTATAGGTGTCGAGTTACTTCTGGTGTAGAGCCAAAACCCTTATTGGTACTGAGCTACTTTAGGTGTCGAGCATGCCTCTTGTGCTGTGTGATCAATATGTGTTGATTCATAGTCAATGTTGAGTAAGCCAGAGTGTTATATGTGCCGAGCTAATCATTGTGAACACTCTGACATCACTCAATGGTCATCAAGCACTATCCAAATTGGGTATTGAACATTTATTGACACCTTTATAAATCAAGCTCCCATGTGTTAAATCTTCTTAACTGAGCAAAAAAATTTTGGCTGATGTCACTGGAGTATGAATTCATCTCAGTTTTGCTATGTGGTACTTTGCACATGGCAAGATTAAATTCAACACATACAGCAACAGAATAATTTTCTCATCCTTCAATTTTGGGGGTGGCAATTTTGTACTTTGCCTTTCTCAAATTGCAAATGGGCTCTGATTTAATGGCGTCCTCTTTATTACACACATGAGTGTAGGTACTCCACTTCCTTTGTGTGTGAGCTGAGGGATTTATTTAAATGTGCAGAATGGACCTCAACTCAAGCCTCCATTTTTCCAATTTACTGTGCTTTCCATTTAACTTGCCTCCACAAAGTCATTTCCTCAAGAATCATGCATAAAATGTGAATCCTATCACCAATTCCACCGTAACATGCTTCCAAAATATTTTAGACTTAAGCTTCATCTGAAATTGGATGAAGATGCCTTGTCTCATCCTCTTGACAATGTAGATCTAGACATCATGTTTATTGTGCATTCTCACATCATTCGTCAAGCGATTTGAACCATAATTGGGGAGGATCTTTTCTTAGCATCTACAAGAAATGTACTATATCCTTTAAATTTGGTTTCTATTTTCCTCTCTAATGCCATGGATCTCCTCCAATCTATGTCAAGGTTGGAAATTATCACTCTCAAGGTGGTCCAGCTAGAATTTTGGGCCAAAAATAAGTTGAAAGGCACGATGCAAAATTATGACCTATGGTCCAGTAATGCCTTGGTTCGGGGAATATTTTCTAGAACCATGCTAATGAAGAACCATGAGGTTATGATGACCTTTGAAGCAATGTAGAAGACATTTGAAAAGCATAATCCTTAGCTTTTGACCAAGTCCCTACAATTCATGGCACGTGCTCTATGTTATCAGCTGATAGAGGAGGTAAAGAAAGTTGCATTTGTTGTGATTGACATTTTGGGTATGCTAATCTTTGATGCACAAAAAAAAGTTGCCCAGGTGAAAACACCTTTGGCTACTCCAACACATTCAGTTTGTGAACCAGGTGCTTGGTCATTCTTGGCTTTTAATGTTCCTAAATCTGTCCATCATGTCTTAGATGAGTCTACTCGGCTTCCCCACTTAGATGTTACCAAACCAAGTGTTTGGGGTGTACCATCCTTTACTAGCCTTTCTATCAGTACTCCAGATCTTGCTGCTAAAGGTCCAAGCTTAGGTTGGGACATTGCTCCCCTATCATGTCCAAATTTTAGATGGGGATTCTCTATAAATCCCAGCATGACACCCACCCCTACTTTTAGTGCTTCAAGTGAGGAAATGGAAGAAAGATAGCTTAGAGGTTTCTTCCTACCTTCTTGGATTATTTTCCACATTTCAGGCATGCTTTGCAAATTGTTGAAAATCTTGTTTTGATTGATTTTGAGTCTTGTCCTCCATGCCTGATGTGTGATGACATTGTATAATTTGACAAGCTTAAATTTTTTATGGTGTTAGTATTGTTCACTATTACAGCAAGATTGTAAATATTGTTGTTAGTCAATTGTAAAAATTGTGATGATGCCAAGTTTTCTTTATGGTTATTTCCTAGTTGAGCTCTTCAACCTATTTTTATTATACACACACACACACACACACACACACACACACACACACACACACACATAGTGGCTCGTCCATTTTTTCCAAAAAAAATTTTAAAAAAAAATCTTTTAAAATGTTATTATACACAAATGTAATTTAAATTAATCGCAACATCCTTTGTACAATACCAAAAATAAAATACCAAGCATCCTTGAATGTCTTATATTATAATACCTAAATGAAACTTCATACAAATCTTAAACATTTTATTCTAACTATTTTTTTCCCACTTCACAAAAAAACATCTCCTTCAATTATAATTATAAACCATAAAACCATCTCATAAAGTCATCTATATATACATATAAGAGGACCTAATCCATAACTAAGAAATTTTATTTGTTATATTAATGTTTAATATTAAGATATCAATTTTTCAAATGAAACAAAGAAAACAAAAGAGAAGCATCCTAAAAGGAATCCCCCATAACAACTTATTATCAATGCAATGCCCATTAAAAAAAAATGTTTGAATGGTCACCAAACATATTGGCAACAAGTGAATGAATTGAAATCTTAAAACAAACTAAAAACTCAACCCTCTCAAACTACAAACTCCATCCTTTAAGAAAATATATTTCATCTATAAAAATATATTTTGTACGTAAAAAAGCATTCATAGAGAACTTAAAATAGTAGACACATTCAATGAAATCCATGGCTTTGAATACAAGGAGTGTAAAGTGATCAATTTGATGACTGGTCTATAATGATCTTCTTTAACTTGTGAAAATCTAGTTTTTCAATGAATTTCTTAAAATTGTTATTTTCCTCAATCAAGCCCAAATTGAGAAAAAAACCTTATTAAACTTAATTTCCTTAACTAAAATAGTAGAAGTAAATCAATATAGAGCTAGACTAAAATTTACTAATCTCATTGTTGGCTGTATTAGCTTTACTATTTTTAAGCTTTTGATTTTGTACATTTATGTTCTAATATCTATGCTGATGTATATGGTGTCTACATTGTTTATTGTAAAAACCTATCGTATTGATACTATTTGGTCAAAAACCACTCTGATAGTTGACTTTCATAACAAAATACTGCTCTATTTTTTTGCTGATTTTTTTTTGACTCAGGAACACATTCTCTAAATTTTCAGTTCTGAAGTTCTAATCTAAAAGTTTTTCTTTGCTCAACACAAAAAATTGCAAGTAATATTTTGTAAATAATTAAATTGATGCATTTTTTCATTAAAATATATATATATATATAATTAGTGGATACAAGAGATATGTCGTATGAGCATTATTATTACAAATTAAATTTTTTTTCATTTATTTCTTTAGTTGGTCAAGTTTTGAACATATTTTAGAATCTTCAGAGTTTTATTAAATGCAATACAGAAATCCTAGTTTAAGTTTTTGAAATTTCTGTAATGCACTAGGGGAAGAAAATTTACTAATTCATTCAAATTGTGTATTGTGTTTAGGCAAGTAGAAATAAATTATTGGTCATAGTGCTACTTCTCATTTAAACCTAATAAGCTACCAATCCAAACATCAAATTTTATAATGTAAAGTATTGAAGCATTCTTAATGTGATGAAGTGACTACTTAGCTCAATATAATGGTAGTAAGACAATTTTATTTTACACTAGTTCGACAAATGAAATTAAATTTAATACTGATTTTATTATGTTTTAATAGATTTGTTTAGTATATTTGACTATGTATTATTTATACTAGTATTAGTAGTACTAGAAGGTGCAAGGATAAGTGGATAGAAAGGAAAGAGAAAACATAAATGATTTTAATATTCCAAAATAAAATATATAAAAATATAGATTTATAGATATGTGTTAGGCTATAAGGCCTTCCTAGTTATGACCAAATATAAAGAAAGTAATAATTCTACAAGATCCAATCCAAATCCTTGTTAGTCCAGATCCATACTTTGGTAGAAACCTTCAAGGAAAATCTAAACTTGTGCTCACAAACCACCAAGAAACCTCCTTGTTTCCCAAGATGCAACTACTAGTTCTTCTCAAACAGTGTTCCTCTTCTTCATCCTTCTCCAAGCTAGATCATTATTACTTAAGAATCCACAAGACCCTCTACTTATACCCAATTAAGCCACAAGTTGGCCTAGTATATTACAAATTAAATAGACCCTTGCATTAAATGCACATTTAAGCCACTAGCTAGCTTACAAAAGAAATTAAATGCATACAACCAAATTAAATGCCAAGGTCATCTCACACAAGAAACTAAACATAGACAAGCCACAACCAAGATATGACCAAACATCAGAAAACCACTAATAAGTATTAGCATATATCAGGTTCACTCAGTACATGAAGGAACACTCGATTAACATAGGAACTTGGTTAACAAAGGAAGTCGATTAACACTGCAAACTTGATTAACACTGCTTGGTTAACACTAAAACTTGGTTAACGCTGAAACTCAGGTAACATTGCTCTATTAATTTTGTAAGATCCTCAAGATCCAATCCAAACGCTAGCTATTCCAAATCCACACTATGGTAGAAACCTCCAAGGAAAATTTAAAGTTGTACTTGCAAGCTAACAATCCAAATGCTAGCTATTCCAGATCCACACTATGGTAGAATCCTCCAAGGAAAATCTAAAGTTGTGCTCGTAATCTCCTTGTTTCCCAAGCAACAACTACTAGCTCTTTTCAAGCTTTGCTCCTTGGCTTCATCCTTCTCCAAGCTAGATCATTATTACTTAAGACTACACAAGACCCCTTACTTGTACCCAACTAAGCCACATGTTGGGCTAATATTATATGAAATAAATAAACCCTTGCATTAAATGCACATTAAAGCCACAAGTTAGCTTACAACAAGAATTAAATACATACAACCAAATTAAATGCCAAGGTTGCCTCACACTAGAAATAGAACATAGACAACTCAAGAAAAGCCATAACCAAGACATGACTGAGCATCAAAAAACCACTGTCAAGTGTTAGCAAACATCAGGTTCACTCAGCACATAGAGGAACACTCAATCAATACTGAAACTCAATTAACACTACCTAGTTAATACTAAACTTCAATTAACACTAGAACTTAATGATAACTTCCCTAATTAACAAAAATGAGTAGGACTACAAGGCAACCCATGATGCTCCTACATTAGCTACCCTAGGTATGAAAAGATGTTTATAATAGTTGGAAGAACATCTTCTAGGATTCACCACATAAATCCCAAACTGATTCTTCACATTCATATTCTCCAAGTCTTCAACTTGCACCCTCTTTCCCTTATTCCACTTTTTCTTGTTCATATCCATCCTTGGTGTGCTCTAGGTTTTCTTTATATTTTGATCTCTAACCATCTCAAAATCCTTCAACTCAACTCAGTTGCCAATACTTAGGTTCCTCCTATAGAGATCTTCATTCTGCAAAGGAATCAGGCAATGCTTCTTGCTACCTTTCTCAATAGTAATCATATTCTTGACACAATCATGCATGGCTTTGCAATCATGTTTCCAAGGTCTACCAAGCAATATGTGACAACTACTCATGTCCACAATATCACACAACACTTAATCCTTATACTACCCAATTAGAAAAGAAACAAGGAATTACTCCCTCACTTCTAAAGAATGTTCAGTTTGTAACTAGCCAATCTTATAATGACAATGATGTCTCACTCTTCTCAAACCAAGTTTCTGAACCATCTCCTAAAAAAAAAGGTTGTCAATACTACCACTATCCACAATTACATTACAAACTTTACCACCAAACTTACAATGAGTCCTAAATAAATTACTCCTCTAACAAAATTTTAGTGTCCTCTTACCGACTAGTACTCACTGAGTCAATAAATTCTCTCCTTTCTCAGGTTTACTGATATGGTTTTTAGCCTCATTCACAATAGCAACTCTTCTGTCAGTAGTCTTAGCACATTCATATGCTCTATGTCCTTCTGCATGTTCTCTAGAATAAGTAACCTTAAACTCACCTCTACCTATCCTTCGCTTTTGATTGATAGGTTTTGGTTCATCTTGTGCACCTAATTTAGCCTTTGGTTTCTCTTTCCCTCGAGAACTACCTTGATTCTACCTCTTCTACTTGTCTTCTACCTTTAGGGCATACTGATAATCATCCTCAACCAAATCAATATTCAACATACAAACCTCATCTTAAATATTGAATTTCAAGCCATTAATATATCTACCCACCTTCTCCTTAGATAGTTCTCCATGTTCAAACTGAATAGTCAACTTGTAAAACTCCTCTATATGATCTTTCATAGTCATACCTTTGTACTTCAAATTTTGTACCTTCTTAAACAACTCAAGTTCATAATCTGTAGGAATGAACTTAGCCTTTAGTTTAGTCACCATCAATGTCCATCTAGTTATCTTCATTTCACCTTCCTCTTCTCTATCTCACTATAATTCCTTCTACCAAAGAGCAACATGTCCCTTCAACTTTATTTATGCTAACCTCATTTTCAGTGCATTTCCAATATCCTCTAGCTCAAAGTAGTCTTCCAATTTTCCAATCCAATTAATCACATGTTTAGGATTCATAGTACCTAAGAAATTAGAAAGCTCCATCTTATGCTTTAGTTTTAACTGAGATCCAAGTCTAGCAAATTGACCAGCACTATCTCCCATAAGTCTCTCCACACAATTAGTTCTGTCCTCACCAGTTGATCTAGCAACCTCAAAGTCTTCAATAGCTCCCTCGTTACCATCTTTAGTACCTAAATTCTAAGGTACACCACCTATTGTTGATCAAATAAGTAGGATTGAAAAATGAGTGTCAACACACTTAACCATCTTCACTATACATGTCAAGTATACAATGGAAGCCGAGCCAAAACTCTAACAAATGTCGAATTATAGATAGTGTTGAGCAAAGTAGAAGTTAATAGGTGCCGAACAAAGCAGAAGTTAATAGGTGCTGAGCAAAATAGGAAGTTAATAGATGTTGAGTAACACAAGAATACTATAGGTGTTGAGTGACAAAGTAATTCTATAGGAGCTGAGTAATGTAGGAAACATAGTGGATGCTGAGCAATCCATAACAGATGGTGTCAAGCATTAGTATTACTTCATGTGTTGAGCAATGCAAAATCAGCATAAAAGTTTGTGCAATTGCAAGCCAAGATGTAAAATGGTTATGTATGACTCATGATAGGATAAAAGGATAAGATCAAATCCTCCCAACCACCTATGCAATCCTCATGCAACCAATCAGAAAATTGGAGACTGCATGCAACCAATAGGTGAATTTCAAGGGTTTGAGTGGGAAAATTTGAATCAAGGATGCATAATGAACCACTAATCTTTATAAGGGACTCTTGATGCCATTGAAAAGAGAGAGAGAGAGAGAGAGAGAGAGAGAGAGAGAGAGAGAGAGAGAGAGAGAGAGAGAGAGAGAGAAAGAGAGAGAGAGAGAGAGAGAGAGAGAGAGAGAGAGAGAGGAGTTGTGAGAAGAAGGAAAAGTAGAGCCTATTATTAAGGTTGTTGCACAACATTGGTGTCAAAAATTTAGTGGAAAGGACAACATTTACACATCTAGTTGATCAGAATAGAATAAGGAACACAATCAGCAAATCAGATCTAGCAGAGATCAGTGATAGAAGAGCAGATCAAGAGCCTGAGATCAGCATTAGAGATTGCATTAGATCAGGTGTATTATTCTAATACTCTCTCACAATTGTATTAGGAATTTGGAAATCTTATTGAGTTAGGTGGGTTTAGCAGCCTTATGTAAATCCTTTAACAGGCTGACATTCTAAGTTGAATCTTCTTAAGTCCTCTAACAAGGCACACTCCTAAAAGGGTGTAGAAATCCTTCAACAGGGTCACATTTAACAGTGTGTTGTAGCCTTTAACAGGGCAGGCCTTTAATAGGGAAAACCATCAAAAGTGGTTGAAATCAATTGTTGTAGTAATTTTGTGGGTATCATCCCCACCCCAATTTTACCTTCTTATTCCTGGAGGGTTTCTGGGTCACCAAAATCTCAAGTGTTATGTGGTGATGCATGTTTGCTCATCGTGATTGTTTAATGTTTATATGCATGCATGATTAATTTCACTTATATGATATTAAGGATTTAAAATTGATAAATAAATAAAAGGCCAGTACTTCTGATTCACCCCCCCGCTTAGAAGAACTCTTCCCATCAAGACATTCCAACAATTGGTATCAGAGCCAAGTTCTCTCAAGAAGAAGCCTAACAACTTGGAGGAAAAGATCTGAAGATGGAAGTCTTCAAACTTGGAAAGATCATTGAGAACTAGGTAATAAATGTGCATCTCGCTCTACACAAGGTAGAGGAAGCTAGAGAGGAATTAAGAAAATCCTTAAAAAGAAGGAAGGAAATAGCTATAGCTGAAAATCACTACAAGGAGATTGACACCACACAAGTATTTGCCAGAGATTCCAAAGAATTTGATGCAGCAATAACAAAACTGATGGAGAAAAATAGAGTTCAAGTAGAAGAGATAAGAACTCTGAAGATGGAACATGAATCACAGGCCATAATGTTATGTGAAATCACTGAGCAAAAGAAAAGAGCAGTTGAGGACAGAGTCATGATTGAAGATGACAAAAGGAATCTTGCAAATAGACTTGAAGAAAAGTCTACTGAACTAACAAGGATCTCAAACATGCAAATGGATACACTTGCCCAACTGATGAACCTTCACCATGAACTTAATATGAAAGATATTGAGATCTCTACTTTGAAGATGCAGAATGAAAAACTGCAGAATGAATTGGAGAGAGAAAAAGAAATATTATATAATCTCAACAAGTCAAGTGAAGCTATCAAGTACTTTGAACACTTGCTGAAATCCCCAAGATCAACCCATGATACATCAGGAGTTGGATATAGTAGCACTGAAGTTGGGGAATCATCAAAGAGTGCTGAGCAAAGAAGTGACAAAGGTAAGAATTCTAAACCCACTTGTCATTACTATAATAAAAAGGGTCATACTACTAATGTTTGCAAGAGTAGAAGGATCAATCATCCAAACACACCCAAAAGTAAGGGTTACTATCACAAGTGCAACATGCAAGGTCACATGACACAAGACTATAGGTCTAAATTCACAAGGACACAAAGATTTGATGGAAACTGCCATAATTGCAAGAAGTATGGACATAGATCCTTTGAATGTAGATCAAAGCCTATATGGACACCAAATCAACATGTAAGAAGAGACAACTATGTACACCATTACAATTGGGACTACAATACAAGGCAGAGCTGTCACTATTGTCAAGAGTATGGTCACATACCCCAGAACTACATAATAACACATTTCAAAGGGAACTATGAAAGATGGTTGAACCAAACTACTTGCTTCAGTTGCTTGAAAATTGGACATGTCAGCAGGAATTGTTGAACAAAGGCCAAGGCACCCAAGACTGAAGTAAATAAGGGTAAAGAAAAAGTTGATGAGGAACACATTAGAAAAAACATGAAGAAGATATGGAGAAAAAAAGATGGACCAAGTACATCCAATGAAAGGGTCACTTCACCCAAGAGGTCAAGTGATCATATCTCATCCAACTAATCACAAGATGAGCCTATGGGGCTGATACATATAAGGAAGTATCATACATCGGCCCTAAACCATGATGAAGCACTGCAAAGTATAAATTTGCATGAGATAAGATGCTAAGACAAAACTTGAATAATGATGCCGAGCTTTCTTTGGTTGCCGAGTGAAACTACTTTGGATGCCGAGTCAAGAAGTTTAGTGGGAGCTGAATAAAACTACAAGGTTCCCAAGTTATCAACAAAATCAGAAGATGCCAAGTGAGAATTGCTGCCAAGTGGATGCCGAGTTGAAAAACCTTTGGAAGTCGAGTGGCAGGTGCAGGTACAAGAATACATTAAATGCAAGGTTTTTGAGCCACTTAAAGGTGAAAATTGATTCATTTTGAGCCATTCAAATGAATAGCAATTACTAGGAGCATGACTGAATGATTTTCAAGCATCCAACCAGCAATTTGTAGTGATTCAGCATCTACCCAAGCAATTTAAGCATTTAACGAAGTATTTTCTTCAGGTTTCGAGTTGTACAGTTTGTGAAGTTTACTTTAAACATCAAGCCATAGTTCGATTAAAAATGGCATCTGGTTTAAAGTCCACCAAAGGGAAAGAGAGCCATGAAATTTAACTTGTCAGCAATGAGGTTAAGCAACCCGAATTGAGGCCAATACCAAAAGTTGCATATAAAAATGATCCCACTGGTGCCCTATCCACCATCCCTGATAAAGTTGTTATGGTTCAGGATGTGTGAAGGTGTTATAACTGCAAAATAGGTGCCATAGGAGACTTGGAAATCTTTAATGCTTTTGACAAACTTTGTGACAACAATATATTGAAGGATGAATTTTTAGTTGTAGAGAAGAAGGGTTTAACCAAGCCCCTAGTTTTTCCAATCGTATTCAAAACTGAGTGGATACACATAGTACTTAGTAGAATCCGTGATGGATCATTCTTGTTAGAGCAAGAACTAGTCAAGATTACTAAGAAAATGGTTCATAGGGTAACAGGTTTTCCAACCCTAAAATGGCCCAAGACACTCAGAAGTGACAAGAGGGAAAACATTGAGAAAAACACAGTTGCAAAATGGAATAACAAAGGCTTGACCATAGACACCATTACTTAATCCCTTCTAGATTTTTCTATGAGGATCATATCACACAAATTTTATCAATCCAGCAGGTTGAATAGTGTACCCTAGATAGTAGTGGATGTGGCATATAAGCTTGTAAAGAAAGACCACACCTATGACCTTGCAGAGCTCATGTTGCAATACATTAATGAAAATCTTGGAGCTATTAGAAAATCCAAGGGGGTGCAATGCAAATTTGGGTCAGTGTTAGCTTGTATGTTCTTTTATGTGATGAAGGAATTCCCTTCATTTGGAAAAGTCAACTAGAGTCAAAACAAAACAATTGTTGATCAAATCAATAATTTTATTGCACAAATGGGAGATAGTTTTGATGATCAAATGACTATATATTTTGATGATTTCAACAATGAAATGAAGAAAAGAATGAGGATACCAATCTCATTGGTGAACAAACATGTAAATGACATATGATTTCTTGTTGACATTGATTATACTTACATCCAAGTAGTCCTTCCAAGAGTAAGATGGCTCAGACCATTGGGATATGAGCTTGATGTTGACCAAGCTTCAGCAGCCATCATAGCACTACTTGTAGAGGAGATGGATAAAAATACAAAGGCATTTGGAACATATGAAATTGTCAGATCAAGAGTTGTTACAGAACTCAAAACAGCCATAGCAGTGAAAAAGAAGGAGAAGCTGGTGAAAAAGATAAAGAAGAAATTTGGTGTTGAAGAAAAAAGTGCAGCAGAAGAAGAAGAAGAAATTAGTGGAGATGAAGAGGAAGCTAATGATGAGAAAGAAAAAGATGAGAGTGATGAGGAAGAAGAAGCTAAGGAAGCACCCATCAAAGGCAAAGACACCTCCTGCTCCTCAGCCTAAACCAAAGAAAGCTATCATGCCAACACCCAAGAAGCCAACAACCAGAGCTACAAAAAAGGCCTCCACACAAAAAGTCAAAGAGGAAGCTACAAAGAAGAAACCAACCAAGAAGGCACAAGAAGATCCAAAGAAAATGAAAAGATATGTGGCTCAACCTAATACTAATGAGGAAGATCAGTCTGAAAAGGTAAGTCTTCAATTGATACATTATGTGAAAAAATTGGGAATGGAGACTTAAGTGTCATGAAAAAGATTGATTTCAATAAGTTCACCAAAGAGGAACAAAATAGGATAGAAGAATCAGTCTATGCAATGATGGCATAGTTCAAGTATACACCTCTTGAACTAGATGGACAATTTCCAAGAGAATTTTCTAAAATTGTAGAAGACAGATGGTATTTTTGTTTGAAAATGGAGAAGGGGATGAGAGAATCAACCTAGCAAGCTTACTGCCTGATTTGACAAGGGAACATATAACTAAAGCAGTCAAAAGGCATAACACTAGGTTTACACCTAAGTATAGGGCATTCTCCATACCCCAAAACAAAATAGAAGAAGTTGTACAGAGAATCACAAGATCATGGAAGAATCTATATAAGAAAAATTGAAGATGTCTTTGAAGAAGAGTACAAAGAAGAAGCTACTGCAAAGCCAGAAGAGCGAAGAAAGAGAAGAGAAGAGAAGATAGAAGTAGATAAAAAGGTTGAAGAGGAGGAAGGAAAAGATGAAGATAGGGGTATTGATTGGCAGCAAGATCAAAGTGTGTAAGACACACAACTACCACCTCCTAGCCCTCCTCACTCTTCCATCACACCTACAAAAATCATAAAGATTAAGGATGTTACTGACACCACAAGTCAAAACATCAACCCATTAACTGTAGAGGATCTCACTAAGATCCTTGACCAAACAAATCTTCAAGCACAATTGTGTGCAAGTCCCATAATGGTTAGTGTTGATAAGCTCCAAAAGTTAGTAGATAAAATCAAGAAAGGTGAGGTGCCACCACAAGAACCACCTCAAATAACTCAAACTACTAGACTTTCATTGTTACCACCTCCATAACCACCAAGAATAGCCATGCAAGCTCATCAGGAGCTGAGTGCAATAGCAGGGAAAGTCACAAGTACACCAGTATAGATAACAAGTACACCCCCAATAGCAGTGGTACAAGAAGAGGATAAGGAAGAAATGTAGGATAAGGAGAAGTCTGCAATACAAACTTTGGTTGAATTGCCAAAAATAGGTACTCCTACCAAATTTGTTCAGCAGCTGAGTATTGACATGTTGACTGTACAAGTCAGTACACCAAGCTCAAGTTCTACTATAGTAGCCAGGACCATTCATTATGGTATTCCCGAGCTTGATGAAGAAATTCAAATACCCTATTATGATTCAAGCACTTTAATTGAGAAAAAGATGAATGAAATACAAAGTGCATTGGACAAGAGAAGGAGGTAAGAGGCATTGAGGAAAGACTTCAAATATAAGCAAGCAATGGATGAGATCAAAGATATATTCATGGATGCCTTCAGCCTACAACCTCCAGATTCAAGCAGGCCAATCCTTGAGTAACTATCTGATATAGTTGACCATGTAAATAATGCAGACCATGATACAAATGTAAAACTCATGGAATGGTCAGAAAAGAATTTTCTAGGCAAGGTCAACCAGAAGATAGCTAATAATATTATTTTGGGACAGGTTGATCTAGCCAAGAAATTGGATAAGGTAAAGATTGTATTAAAGAACATATTTTCCCTTTATAGGAAATTGTGTGATTTTTCCAGGTTCACACAAGAAATAAATTACAAAATTTTGAACCTTGAGAGCAAGCTTAAGCTCTCCAATATGCAACTACCCTCAAATCCTACATAGAGTGAGAAGCATTTTACTCAAATGCTTCGCGCTTAGAGGGAATTAGTTGCATTATCAGTAGAAGAGGCCACTATTAAAGAAAAGCTAATGCAAATACAAGCCTCAATCACTCCTCACTTGGAGATATTACAAAAGGAGAAAATGTATGTAGAAACAGTCCTCAAGAAGGATTCAAATATTTCTACACATGAAGGACTTGTTGATCTAGCAACAAAGCTTGCAATCCAACACAAGTCATTGGATATTGCATTGAATAACTGGGATGCAGCTCTCAAAATACTCCTTGAGGTAAATAAAACATTTTTGGCTAAGCATGGCATTACTGTTTAGAACCCTTTGACATAAGTGTCAAAAAAGGGGAGATAATGAAGGAGATAATATTCTAAGGGATAATATTCTAAGGGGGAGATATATTAAATAGGATCAGAAGGTAAGAATAGGTCAGAAACAGAGGACAGCAGGCATAATGGCACAAGACATTAGAATTCATGACATGATCAACTCAGGGGGAGTCATAAGGTATATTGTTGTTCACAATATTTATTTTTAAATTTGTAAGTGAAGAATGTACACATAAGGATTATATCATGAATGATCAGTTAAGTGTTTTTGACACTCATGTCAAAGGGGGAGATTGTTGATCAAATAAATAAGATTGACAAATGAGTGTCAACACACTTAACCATCTTCACTATACATGTTGAGTATACAATGGAAGCCAAGCCAAAAATTTAACACATGTCGAGTTACAAATAGTGCAAAGCAAAGCAGAAGTTAATAGGTGTTGAACAAAGCAGAAGTTAATAGGTGCCGAGCAAAGTAGAAGTTAATAGGTGCCAAGAAAAATAGGAAGTTAATATATGTCGAGTAACACATGAATACTATAGGTGCCGAGTGACATAGTAATTCTATAGGAGCCGAGTAATGCAAGAAACACAGTGGATACTGAGCAATCCAAAAAAGATGGTGCCGAGCATCAATATTACTTCGTGTGCTAAGTAATGCAAGATCAATATAAAATTTTGTGCAATCACAAGCCAAGATGTAAAACGGTTATGCATAACTCATGACAGGATAAAAGGATAAGATCAAATCCTCCCAACCACCTATGCAATCCTCATGCAGCCAATTAGAAAATTGGAGACTGCATGCAACCAATAGGTGAATTTCAAGGGTTTGAGTAGGAATATTTGAAGTCATGAGAAGAAGGAAAATCATAGCCTATTATTAAGGTCGTTGCAGAACATTGGTGTCAAAGATTTAGTGGAAAGGATGAAATTTACACATCTAGTTGATTAGAAAAGAACAAGGAACACAATTAGTAGATCAAATCTAGTAGAGATCAGTGATAGAAGAGTAGATCAAGAGCCTGAGATCAGCATTAGAGATTGCATTAGATTAGGTGTATTATTCTAATACTCTCTCACAATTGTATTAGGAATTTGGAAATCCTATTGAGTTAGGTGGGTTTAACAGCCTTATGTAAATCCTTTAATAGGGTGGCATTCTAAGTTGAATTTTCTTAAGTCCTCTAACAAGGCACACTCCTAACAGGGTGTAGAAATCCTTTAACAGGGTCACATTTAACAGTGTGTTGTAGCCTTTAACAGGGTAGGCCTTTAACAAGGCAAACCATTAGAAGTGGTTGAAATCAATTGCTACAGTAATTTTGTGGGTATCATCCCCACCCCAATTTTACCTTCTTATTCCTGGAGGGTTTCTAGGTCACCAAAATCTCAAGTGTTATGTGGTGATGCATGTTTGCTTCTCATGATTGTTTAATGTTTATATGCATGCATGATTAATTTTAGTTATATGTTATTAAGGATTTAAAATTGATTTTAAAAAAGGCTAGTACTTCTGATTCACCCCCCCTCTCAGAAGCACTCTTCCCATTAAGACATTCCAACACCTATATCACTTATGATTTCAGCAATCATATCACTCTTCATCAGTGCCATCTTAGATTTTAATTTTTATTTAATCTTCTTTGAGATCCTTTCTTCCACAACATCACATAGATCTTCAATTTACCTAGGGTCCAATTATCTTAGAGGCCTCTTCCAATATTTTTGCAAATCCTTCATAAAAAATCAGCCAAATCCAACCTTCGATCAAATAATCTTCACTTGAGGTCCTAGTGTAAACTGTCATAATTTCAATGATCCGTCTACATGCTCAGGAAAACCTTTTCTCTAATACCATATGATGTACAGAAAGGCAAGAGAATCCCAAAAGGAGATGTCCTAGCCCCTAGAGAATAATGATATATAGTAGAAAAAGAACACAAGAAATAAGATATGATACCAAACACAATTCTTTATTCATAAAATAACCAATTACATTCAATGTGTTGGGCTCTAAGGTCTTCTCGGTTACAACCAAAAATAAAGAAACTAATAGTTCTACAAGATTTTCAAGATCCAATCCAAACCCTAGCTAGTCTAGATCCACAATTTGTTATAAACCTCCAAGGAAAAACTAAACTTGTGCTCACAAGCCACCGAGAAATCTCCATGTTTCTCAAGCCATAGCTACTAGCTCTTTTCAAACTTTTCTCCTCTACTTCATCCTTCTCCAAGTTGGATCATTAATACTTAAGACTCCACAAGACCGCCTACTTATACCCAACTAAGCCATAGGTTAGCTTAGTATGTTATAAATTAAATAAACCCTTTCATTAAATGCACATTTAAGCCACAATTCAGCTTACAACATAAATTGAATACATACAACCAAATTAAATGCCAAGATTGGCTCACCCTAGAAACTAAACTCAGACAACTTGGGCAAAGTTGGAACCAAGACATGATCAAGCATTAGAAAACCACTACCGAGTATCAACAAATATTAGGTTCACTTGACACATGAAGGAACACTCAGTTAACACTACAACTTGGTTAACACATGAACTTGATTAATACTAGAACTTGATTAACACTTCTTGGTTAACACTAAATCTTAGTTAACACTGCTTGGTTAATAGTAAAACTTGGTTAAAATTGCTCGGTTAGTACTACTTAGTTAACATTGAAACTTGGTTAACACAGCTTAGTTAACACTCAAACTTAGTTATAACTACCGAAATAACTCCTACATCGTTAAGCTATACATCACCTAAGTACTTTGTAGTGATGATACCTTATAATTTTTATAATTAAAATTAATTTTGAAACCATCATTATCTAGTTGTCCTACTGATATTAAATTCCTACTCAACCTTGGAACATGTCTTACCTCATGTAGTGGCCAATGATTCCCATTGTACAACTTCATATTAACTTTTCCTTTTATAATAATTTGATAAGGTTTTTTACCTCCCAAATAAACTATTCCAAAATTCCCTTGGATATAATCAAGATAATAACCTCTATGGGGAGTACCATGAAGTGAAGCCCTTAAATCTAAAACCCATGAATCATCAACATTTTCTAATGAAAGAAGCAAAGAGTCATCTTTGGATTTATTACTTACCACATTTGCCTCCTTTTTTCCTTCTTATTTGTTTCCTTCATTGTTCTTCCAAATTCAACAATATTTCTTCCTATGCCCTAGTTTCCCATAGTACTAGCAATCTATTGGTCCTCTTTCCCTTTTATTTTCTTCTTGATTTCCTATGATTTCCAAAATCATTTGCTCTCTCATTCGTTCTTCCTTTACTTTGTGCATTCAAAACACTTTGTGGTGTAGATCCACTTAAAATTTTTCTATGAGTTTCCTCACTTAGAACAACACCAATCACATCATGGAATTTTAAGGTATTACATCGAGAAACAAAATTACTCAAAGTCATTACCAAGTCCTTCCAGCTTTCTCGAAAAGAACATAAAAGAAAGAGAGCCCTAATTTTGTCATTAAAATTAACATTAATAGAACATAATTGAATGGTAATTTTATTAAACTCATTTAAATGTATAGCAATTGATCCACCTTCTATCATCTTCATATTGAATAAATGCTTCATGAAAAATGCCCTATTTGAAGTGGAGGGCTTTTCATACAACTTTATTAGGGTTTTCATCAACTCCACATTCATATTTTCTTTTCTAAAAGTAAATGCCACCAATTATGCCATGCATTTATGAATACTTCCAAGTGCCTTTTTGCCCAAAATATCTTAGTTCTCATATATCATAGTTTCAAGTTTCTTGGATTTTCCTTGCAATAGCTACCATAAATCCTTCTGATAAAGATATACTTCCCTTTTCCTTTTATATAAAGCTAGAATTTTTTCCCACAAAACTTCCTAACCTTCACCTTACCCTCATTTTCCATCACTCCCACTCAATTGTGAGACCTTCCTATAGAGGAGAATTGAAACAACCTTGTTTTGATACCACTTGTAAGGATTAAAGAGACAGAAATAACAATTACATGTAAATATAACCAATATTATAAAATAATAAATTGTAGAGAAGATAACAAAAGACACAAAAATTTAATGTGGTTCACCCAATCCCTGGGCTACATTCATCAACAACAAGTTTAATATTTTTATTATTTAGAGATTACAACCTGATTACAATCTACAATCCCTTACAACTCCAACCCACTGCAAGAAGCTACAATCTCATCATACATCGTAAGATCCTATGATATGGTGTCAAGGGACTTCCTTATGGTAGATTTCTAGAAATTTGGGTTTCAAGAAAATATTCTTACACTATTGGAAGTGTTCTTCAAAATTCATAAATTTTTGGTACTCATCAACACTTCCCTGAAATAGATTTTTGAGGTTTCTAGAGGATTAAGGCAAGATGATCCTCTCTCCTGTTATCTTTTTATTATTTTAGCTGATGTTCTTGGTATATATCTTTGCAGATCAATCTCTATTAGTGTTGTCAAAGGTATTAGACCCTCTTTGATTGGTAGTATCATATCTTGTCAATAATTTGTTGATGATACATTATTTTCTAGGGAAGCTACTATTTTGGAAGATAATAGCTGGAAGGAGCTTTTGAATAATTTTTCCTTAGTCTCTGGTCAATGGCCTAAACTCCAGAAAATATTTTTTTTGCAATACTCTTATTATATTGTAATTAGATTGCTATCTTTTTGGGGTTCCAAGTTGGTTTCCTTACTTCTATTTATCTAGGAATGCCATTTTTGATAAGTAAAAGCAATAATTCCATTTGGTCAAGATTCCTTGAGATAATTCAATAAAAGTTGGCAACTTGGAAACATTCATTTCTTAGCAGTGTAAAAAAGCTCAAAATGTTCACTAAGATTATTCAAAGAACTTTGCATTACATTATGACCCTATTTCATATGGGCCTATTTCTTAATATAAAAAGATGGATGTTATATAATTGAAGTTTTTAAATGGGCCAGCGTAGAGGAGAAAAAACACCTATCCTTGGTTAATTGGGATATTTTTTTTCCTCTAAGGATCAAAGAGGCATGGATGTAAGAGATACTCATCTTCTTAATATTAGTTTTCTTACTAAATTTAGCTCAAATATTGTGAATTCTTAAGTTGATTGGGTTAGCATGATGAGGGAAAAATATTTGACCAAAGACAAGTCTACTATCATTCTTAAAGCTTCTCTACCAAATGGTTCCAACATCTAGAATAATCTTCAAAAACTATTTTTCCTTTAACCCAAAATTAATTATGGAAAATAATTAATAGTTGCAATGTGGATTTTTGGCTGGATCCCTAGGTCAATCAACCTCCTAATGAATTATACCTAGTGTTCCCATCACATAAAAATGTAATACTTCAATTTCTCTCTTGAGGTAGAAGATTGACATTAATTGGTTTGAGAATGGTCTTATAAGGATTTATTTATATCTTATACTAGTGTAGGGCACCCCCTTCTTTTTATTCTTTTGAGTTTTTAAGGTTTATTTAAGAGGTTGTATGTGTTTAAT
This sequence comes from Cupressus sempervirens, assembly GCA_028749045.1. NCBI lineage: Eukaryota > Viridiplantae > Streptophyta > Pinopsida > Cupressales > Cupressaceae > Cupressus > Cupressus sempervirens. The sequence continues at coordinate 556,045,622 of CM053791.1, forward strand.
AAATTCCAATGGTCCTTGGAATTCAACTAGTCCCAATATGTTTGTAAAAGAATCAAAATTGTTCATTAGGTCCTAGAGTTGTCAAAAGTTATTCAATAGGTCAAAAGTTGCTAGGGATGGGCAAATAAGGTATTTGGGTAACTAATAGGTCCTAATAATCCTAACTAGGTTCCTAGAATAGTCCTAGATGGACCCATTTGATCAAAATATGTAAAGAGCAAAAATTGCTCAAAAGTTGCAAAGTTGCTTGAGCAACTTTTGCATTTATTGAAAAAAGTTGCAAATGATAGTTTGGAAAGTTGTAACCACCCATGCTCAAGTATTTGAGCACAGGAATCATAATTTGGAAGTTTATAATGTTTTTAGTTAGATTACACACATGTGAGCCTGTTGTATGGATAATTTACTATGTTTTTCATTATTTTTGTAGAGTTTAATGACCTAGTATAGTTGTGTATGGATTGGGATAGATGATATGACTTCTTGTTTTTGTAGAGTGGTATTTCATCTTTCTTTTTCATATAAAAACTTAGTCTGAAGTTACAAGGTTGGTGTGTTGTGGAAGTTTTATTGTTGACTGGTCTATGGTTTCCATTCACAGGGTTGTCATATTAAGGGCTCTAACCTAATCATCCATGGTGGAAAATGTTTGAAACCTTGTGGGATGATAGGTTAGACTCTATAGATATGGATTTTTCTTTCCTTTTCATTTTTATTCAATTGGTTTTCAAGTTATGAAGTGATGCCCTAGGCTGACTGTTGGGAGTAGGTAAGATAGGATAGTGTAAAGATGTTATTACAGAGCACACCCATTATCAAACCATGCTAGTCCAATGACATGTTTAGAAGCCGTAGGAAGTTACCTTGATAGAGAAAGTGGTTGGATAGGTTTACTTGAAGTTTGAAAGGATCTAGAAGTCTTTTGGTGAAAACTCATCCAGAGGCCTGAAAGATAGCCTGAAACTAAGGCTCGAGGGTGAACAGGCACTAGTACATTTGCACTTTTTTTTCTGCCAAAATTTTCAACCAAAGGTATGATTTATTTTATTTTTTTCTTTTCATCCCCATATTGGTCAAAAATGTCCTAAGTTTTCCCAAGTTGGTCAAATTTTTGACCAACTCAGGTCATAAGAAAGAAAAAGTATGTTAATCTTATATATTGGCGCAGGCTTATAGGCTTATAGTCGTGTGATATTATTGTTTTATGTTATTTCATTCTCGCCCACATGCGGGTAATATTGGGGCTTTGCTCATAAATTTTATAGTGATATTGATCACTGGAGGAAGGTGAATCTGCATGTTCTTGCAAAGATATCACTAGAAGAAGCTAAATCTGCATGTTCTTGCAAAGTCTGACATAGGGTTTATACAATTGATCTTGGGATATGGTCGAACAGAATCAGATTCACGGTGAGTTTTTTTTCGTCCACCCACTGCCACGATGAGAAACACCCATACATATAGAATTGTTGGGGAAAGAGCAGCAAAAGGAGGCTTTTGCACAAATTCATTCTTCTATCATGTGTATGAAGGTTTTACACATTACCTTGGCAACTACATGCAAACTTCTGAAGACAACTAGGTATTTCTTCTTGTTTGGAAATCTATTCATGCTCTTTGCAGTTTTCCCTTTTGCAAGCCCACTAGCCCGCTACATTAAGCCAATTTAGACTTGGTAAAAAGAGACACTCTGCAAACTTTAAAAAAGACTCGGCTACTCCAAATGAGGTCTCTGACCTGCAAATAAGGAATTTTTAGTTTGTTTCTAAGATAGCCATGTGCCATGCTTGGACTAAGAGACACTTCCTAAAATCAAAATGTGATGGCTTCATCCAACTAGACTATGTTCCATCATTTTATATTTGTCAAACTTCTTTTGTTGCAGTCACAGAAGACCATAGAGAAGAGTGTTTTTTGTTGAAGACTATTAATGCTTTTTAATTTTCTCCCAAATGTTTGAATTAGCTTTTCTATTAATTATATCTCATTTCACAATCTTCTATACTGTGAATAGCATATACCCTCAGTACCACTTGGCTATGAAACCATCATACTTGAACTTTTATTTTTCTTTCTATAAATCTATGTTATTGAAGACTTACATCCATAAGATTATTTCAGTTGTTTCAATGGAACTCTATGCTTTTGAAGTTGGAATGCAGTAAAATCGGATCTGAATAAACTCAGAGCGACTATTGAAGAGTTTTTGTGCTCACTTAAAAATATTATATTTGGAAATTTTATGTCTCTTTTCTATACACTATAAAATCTTAAAAGCTTGGAGCTCCATCAACACCATATATATAACTTTTTTGATAGTTTATTAACTCCGAGTAACTGTATTTGTGTTCATTTGTTTTCATAATTTCATCTTCACCTATTTTGAATAGCTTATCAACTCTGAGTTATTTTATTTTTGTTCATTTGTCTTAATATTTTCATATGTAGCTATTTTGATTTTCGTAGCTTAACAACTCTAAGTAATTTTATTTGTGTTCATTTATCTGTAGATTTTCATCTCTAGCTATTTTGATCTTTGTTGCATTAAATATTTCCGATTGTCTGAATTTATATTCAGAAATTGTATGCTTATGCTTTGTATATTCTGAACTTACAAAAAAACATATCCACATACATCTTCTTAGATACCCTCCATGCAAGTCCTTATGGTGTGCTTTTCAGCCTTTGCGTTGTTTGTCTGGATTAAAAACTTAACTGTGTCATTCTCCATGCCCATGCTCAAAATGGCCATCTTGCAGTGTCCAGAATACTTTTTATCCCAAGGCTAAGTGCATTCATGGGAAAAACTCATTTTTCTAGTTTCCTTTACAAACTTTGAAGTTTTGTTTTGTATTCTAGAAACAAACTTATTTTGATATGTTTTCAATCTTCCTACTTAATCTCTTCCTAAAGATAAAAATCCTAAACCTATCAGCTTACTGCTACATGAAAAAGACATGCAACTGCTAGTTAATATTACACAAACATCATGTTAGCTATATTATGTTAGTGTAGGAATTATATGGAAAACTTCATTTTATGAAAGTTAGAAAAGCTAGCATTTGAGCCTTGAGTGTTGAGCCTTTTCATAGGTGCAAGGATCATCTAGCAAAACCTTTAGTTCTTGGTCATCTTGGAAGTAGAATCAGGAAGTTAGTTCATATCTCTTCTCTTGTGGCGATGTCTTCTAAAGACCAAGTAGAACTATTTTGGTTTGTCTAGGTGAATTTTGGCAAACTACTACTCAATGATAAACTAAACTACCGCTCAATGATAATCGTTCAAGTATAGCAGCAATATCTCCACATAATGGATTGACAAATATGCATGCATAGTGGCAATACCTCAACATGCATGCATTGACAAATATACTAGATAAGAATCTCTCTTTGAGATCCATTAACTCTATTTCAAAAGTATAATTAAATTTCATAATCGAATATCTTAAGATTCAAAAATGCTTTATTGCGGTTTGAATGATAAATGCAGATTTCTCTTAATGTAGAGTTAGTTCTATAAGTATGTGTTGGTATGAGAACTATTATGCATTTTAACATTTGGGTGTTTATACATATTGAATCTTGAAAATTAAGAATTAGTTTCTTTGTGAAGTGTATTATTGCAGTCAATCTTAGATTCACTACATTCTTTGTGAAGTGTATTATTGCAGTCAATCTTAGATTCACTACATTGTTTCAAAAAAGGATTTTTCAACTGGTTTGTAATTTCTTATGGTTTCTTACTGGTGTATTGTCAAATAAGTGATGCAACCTACTACATTGACTTTGAAATTAATGGGTGCCATTTTTTGCTCAAAATAGGATTCTTTTCCAGATTCTTTAGTATACAAATGTAGGGATAGCTAGTCACAATACTGCTTGCTTTAAATAGTCTTTAACATGATTGCTATCTAGAAGTATGACTATCACTTAGAGGTAGGTTTTTAAAGAAAATGTCTTGCACAAATCTCATCTATTGCAATGAGATTCTTGCATATGGATCCAATTTTGTAGGGCCTTCTTTGTTTCCAAGATTGACTCACTATGTTTTCATGCCTTTGGGATGTGGGTATGCATTTTTGGCAATGTCTATCCACAATCTAAAAGACTTTTCTACCAAAATTGTTATTATATAAAATTTGAAATCATTATTTAATGCACTTAACAAATTTACAATTATCAATAGTCTAAACAGTGACCTTGTTTGAAACAAATAGTGGCAACTAAAATGGATGATTCCTGTTAATTGTTTAACCTTTAATTATTTAGATAATTATGGAGTTTGCTTCTAGATTCAATTGTGTGTATTTTGAGATAGTTACGATGCTAAAAAATACACTCAAGTAAATTCAAAAGTGAGCTTCATAATCTTCAATGGATTGTGAAAATCTGATATTATTATTTAGATAGTTTCAATTTGTTTTAGCTTTTTTGATGGAAAGGAAATAGTCAATTTCATGATATCTTCTTAGCTATCTGAGTTAGCAATTATTGATTGTCAAGTAATTGTACATGCATTGAGTCCTAATTATTTCAAATATTGTGAAATGCTATATATTTATCATGGTCATGTTATTGATTTTTGTTCTTATTACAGGTCACAAGAAGATTTAAGGTTTGCTTAAGTTCTATGTCTCCTACAACCTAGATCTAATTAGGGAAATGAGTACTCAATCCAAGAAGGTGATTGTGGGGATTTCCATTGGTGTGACTATTGGCGTGATATTAGTAGTCTATTTCCTCCATTGTATCATATGGCATAGAAAGCGTTATAAAGACCAACTAAGCAGGATTATTCAAAGTGGTATATCACTTCCCCTATATAGTGTATAAAGACATATATGATACATGAAGTATGCAGATATTAAGGGATAATCCAACATCTACTGAGGTATTAATTGGAAGAGGAACTGCATATGCATTTCAAAGAAAGCTTGAAATTGCAATTTCAGATTTTTCTAAGGCTGAAAAGTAAACACTACATACTATCATCCAATTGAGTATTCTTATTGTCACTACATTGAATGATTTAATTTTTTGGTTTTGCATTGGTAAGGCAATACAATCAAATTCATCAACTAGCGAGGCTTGGAAAAAATGTGGGTAGGCAAGAGTAGCATTAGGAGACAACAAAGAGGTAATGATTTGTATTTTTTATATTTTTGAACCAACTTGTCTCTTAGCTATAGCATAGCAGTTCCATTTCTTAATTTACTTTTTAAAACTGAATACGAAAGTTTTGGGTCCTTTATGGAGAGATTGGAGATGGAGTAATATGAAGCCCTCCTAGTGCCATGTGACTAAAACTAAAAGCCCATACAACAAGTTTCAGCACAAGTGTCCCATATTTTTGAATTGAGCAATGATTTAGGTACTCAAGATTGAAGATTTATGGTTGGTTAGATGTGAATGTTTTGAGATGAATTCAAGTTTAAAATTGAGTAAGAAATGACTCACTGATGTAATGTCTATTACAGCAAGAAATAGTTGATGTTTCTCCATGCTTCTTCTATAGAAAACAAATTACTTGATTCTTTTGGATAGTAGTGGGATGACAAATTTATAAGTAGTGGAGCTTCTATTGCTCACTTTTATTTGGCGAGAATCCTCAAGTGTGAGACACTTTATAAGTAATCAGTTTTGATCATGAGTGCTCAAAGATGCATTGCCCTAGAAAAAGAACTAATCAGTAAATTTGTAAAATACCAAATTAATCATTTCTCCATTTTGCAGGAAGAATTTGAAACTTATGATCCCAAGGCACATTGGCTTTTGAAACTATAGTTTCTAAAGAAGAGATAAAAAATAATAGAAATTGTTGCAACACATGATATTGTATTTTCTTTGGCACAATCTGGTGTTTGTGCAACATTTAGTAGAGCTGAGTAGAGTGTTTACCCAAATACCAATTAAGCTTTGGAATTCTCCATGATTGTTTCTCTATGCTATCTAACACAATGTTTTGTGTTGATAGAGGAAAACAAGAAAGTATGTTTCTTGAACATAAGCCCAGATGAAGTGATTTGCAACCTCCTTTATAATAAGAACAATGATTCACTCATCATAGTTTCTGTATATGTTTCAGATGACTTCAGCTCACTTAAATGTAGAACAACACCTATCGAGTATGTATTGCTCTAGGATCTGAAGTCATAGTGTTTGATGGAACATTTTATAATTATATATAACTACCCCTAATTAGATTCAAGTGCATCATTATAAATTGGTAATCTATTCAATAATCATAAAGACATTAAAATTGGTAGATATATTCAGAGCGGTCAACTAGATGTAGGATTTACTTTGTTCAAGTTAGAGTCTTTGAAGTTGCCTAGATTTGTGGAGTTTGATGATGTCAATGGAAAGGTCCTAACCTATTCTACTCAAGATGGGTAAGCTTGTGATTGAAATCAAACCAATGTAAGGCTTTTAGGTTGAATTTCTTTTGCCTAAACTCTAATGATATTGTATCAATGATTAATAGAATTTATAAGGTGTTTGATTTGAAGAACTATACCATTTTGTATTCAATATTAGATGAACATCTCCAAGAGATAAAGATTAGGTAAGGATTGCTTCTCAAATTTAATTTGGTCAATAGAGCTCTCAAGTTCTTTGAATTGAATAGTCTCAGGAAATGAAATCATTGCATGGTTGTGGTGGATGAATTGGTCTTCTACTTTTTTCATTGTTTGAATTACATGCATTCTTCTAATCCTTTTTTCTCCTTTTCCTTAATAGTCTAGGGATTATGTTACTAATATTCAATAGAGCTAGTGGGCATGTTCCTCTCAAGATTTTGTCCATAGAGGATGGTACTATTTTAAAAGAATTCAATCACCTGTCACATCACAGTAAAAAAGTTGATTTCATTGATCAGTTCAACAAGAAGCTTCTTGTAAAGAAAGAAAATGAGAACCTTCAAATACTTGATGTAAGCTTTTGAGTGATAATGTGTCTTCTGTTCCAAGAAAAGTTTGTTAGTTTAGCTCACTCTAGATATGTTCTTCCCATTGATTGCAAATTGCCTTTAAATAAGTTATTGATGGAGGTAGTGGCCGATAGGTTCGAAATGCATAGTTGATTGAAGTAAGTAGAACATAGTTTATGACACCGTCAACTTTCATTTTTTTGTATGAAAATAAGTTATTCCTGACATTTTGTAATTGTAGATTTGTTGTATGGAATTTTTGAGGAGAGCTGGTTACATCATTCGAAGACCATTTGTTGTGGCATCCAAATTGTAACACAAATAACACATATATTACTAGTGATCAAGATTTGATTATTTTTTATTGCAAGGCACATCATCATTCTTTAGATGAAGAAGAAAATTGTAAGAACTCTTTTATTAGAATTTTAGATTTGGTCTCCATTCCTAGGTTTTCTCCTTCAATGATTCAGTTGTATTCGATGCATTTGCAGTTGGTTCCATAAATATAAGCAACATATTAATTGGTAAGTGTCTTGTAATGATTCATGCCAATGATCTAATTGTTCAATGTTGTATCTGTTAGATACAATAATCTAATTGTATGTTGTCTTTGATGTTACACAAATGTCATATCAATTTTCAGTCAGTGCTTACCGAGCTCACTTGATCAACAAGATAGTTTTCCTTGTCTACCAAGCATTCTTGAAAGATTACTCTATGAAGAAAGTGTCTACCAAGCTCACTTAGGCATTGAAAGAATTCTAGTAGGAAACTATGTTAATTGAGTTCTCATGGTTAGCAAAGGAAAGTTGGACAGATTTAGTGTTCACCGAGTTCACTAGGTTGCCAAAGGATCTTGCAAGTTTGCAATGTTAACCAAGCTTCTATTAATTAACACAAGAAATCATCTCAGAACAAGTGCTTATCGAGCAGGGTCAACCAATGAAGGATTTCGTTGTTTTGACATAAGAAGCTTACTTATTTTAAGTATTGTTTATAGCCTACTATGGTGATGATTATTGGTTATTGTAATTTGTAATTGAGCCAACTTGATAATTTGAATGGTATAAATGAAAGGTCAAGTTGAGATTCTAGTGTGTGTGCAAGTATGTTGATTGAATTAAGAAAGTGAAGAGTGTGAGCGAACTTGAAGGATAAGCAGGTATCCTTGTGGAGTAGAAAAGCTTTATTTGATCAAGAAGGATCTAGTATGAAGTAGAATTGAGATCTATAATCAGCAATTCAGTTGCATCACAATTAGGTCATTTCATTGTTATTTTCTTACCATTGTAGCAATGATCCAAGATCTCTTAACAGAGTTGGTTTAATAGCTAGTTGTAAATCCTCTAACAAGGTGACATTTCCATTGAATTTTTTTAATACCTCTTGCAAGGCCACTCCTTATAGGGTGATTAAATCCTCTAACAAGGTCACACCTAGTAGTGTATTTTGTAACCTTTAACGGGATTGGCTCCTAACAGGGCTCACTTTAGAAGAGTGAAAATAGTAACTAGTTACATTTGTGGTTTTTCTCATATTGGGTTTTCATGTTAAATCTTGGTGTCTCATGTGTTCATGTTATTTCTCTTATGCTTTCAAGTTAATCACTATGAATGTTTAAGATCAATTGAAAGTAAATCACAGTCTACATTTACCAAGTTACAACATTTTCTAACAGTAGCAATCAATTTTATTGTTAACATCCAAGGGATCTAGGAAATATTTTAGTGGCAACTAATTCACCCCCCTGCCCCCCTAGTTACTCCTATATTTCCAACAATTGGTATTAGATTTTTTGGTGCTTGCAAGAAAGGTTTCAAGGACCTAAGCTAAAGATCAAGATGTCTTACAAGAGAGAAATTCCAAAGCTTAATAGAGATAACTTTTTAGCATGGTAGGGATTCATGAGACTTCATCTAGCTTCCATTAGTGATTCAGGATTGAAATACCTTGATGAAGAATACACAACTCCTACTAGTACATTATCCTGTTGGAGATATTGTTGAGAAAAATAACCATAACACCATGATGATAGATATCGCATTTGCTCTTAGCTATGATGAATTTGATGAGATTAAGGACTACAAAACTACTTTTGATATGTGGAACAAGCTAAAAGACATCTATGGTGGTGATGACAATGTGAAGAGAGTCAAAGAAGAAAGCCTTAGAGGATAGTTTGATCATATGAGAATGAGAGAAGATGAAAATGTTGCCAAGTATGTGGAAAGAATCAAAGCCAGTGTCACTACAATCAAAGCATCCGGAGGAGAAATCAACAAAGAAACTGTAGTAAGTAAAGTTCTCAAAACATTACTTCTTATCTATGCAATTAGAGTATCTGTTATTCAAGAAAGGAGGTGTGAGACAAATCGTAAGATAACTTTAGATACCTTAATAGGAAGATTGATAGCTTTTGAGCTAGACAACTATGGCAATTATGTTCCAACTTCAAAGAATATTGAATTTGCATTTGAGGCCAAGCTTTCATTTAAGGAGAAGGGAAAGAAAATAAAGGACATTCAGTCAAAAAGTGAAGGAGAATCAAAGTAAAGTTTTGATAGTGATCTTGAAGTTGTTGAAGCTTTACTTGCAAGGAAATATTCTAGAGTTAGAGGAAAATAAAAAGGTAAAATTCTTGTAATTTATTTTTCATGTGAAGAAATTGGTCATATTGATGTCAAGTGCCCAAACAAAGAAAATAAGGATGAGAAGAAAAGTCACAAGTGTGATGGAAAGAAGGATTTCAAAAATCACAAATCATTCAAGGACAAAGGTAAGAAGACTTTTTTTATGGTTAAAGATTCTAATAACAATGAAGATGAAATAGTATGCATTGCTATGAAAGATGAATTTGATGAAGAAGAAGATAAGATGGCACTTATCTCTCATGTCAATAAGAATGACACATGGATCATAGATAGTGGATGTTCACATCATATGACTAGAGAAAAAACAAAGTTTGAACACTTTGAAGACTATAATAGTGGTAGTGTAAGGTTTGGAAACAATGAACCTTGTTGTTTAAAAGGGAGAGGCCAAATCTCATTAACCAAAGAACTTGTATGTGACAATGCCTAATGGGTTGACAGACTAAAACATAATCTATTGATTATGGTACAACTAATCAACATTAGATTCAAGGTGTAATTCATGCATGGAAAGGCAAGACTGATAGATGACAAAGGCAATCTGATTGGATCAGGCAAACAAACAAGAGGTAACCTATTTTATCTTGATTTGGGTGATTGTTCATGCTCTATTCCTCAAATAGAAGAAATTTGGTTATGACACAGAAGATTATGTCATGTAAACTTTGATAATATGGTCAAGATAAGAAAATTTAGAAAAGTGAGAGGTATCTTAGTTTGAAGAAACCAAATGTTGGTTTATGCAAAAATTGTTAGATTGGCAAAATGGGAAAGACAAGTTTTAAAAGAAAAACTATCTGTTTGAAGTTGTCTTGGAAATTGTGCATACTAACCTATGTGGGCCAATTGGAATAGAAAGGTATAGTGGAGAAATTTTTTTTATTCTTTTCGTTGATGACTGTCATGTTTCTTAGAGAAAAGTCAAAAGCATTTGAGAAATTCAAATGGTATCTAGCAAGAATAGATAAAGAAGCATGGAAAAGATTGAAATCCTAAGATCAGACAGAAGTGGTGAATTCATCTCCAATGAATTCAATAAGTTTTGCATTTAAAGAGGAATTAAGAGATAGGTATCAGCCCCTAGTACTCTCGAGTAGAATGAAATAGCTGAAAGAAGAAATAGATCTATCATAGATTGTGAAAGAACTCTAATGATTGAAAAGAATGTTGCTATCAAATACTAGAAGGAAGCCATCAACACTGCAATTCATACTTTAAAATGAGTACAGTTGAAGAAGGATTCATATAAAACTCCTTATGAATTATGGTATGGCTATAACTCAATGTAAGCTACCTAAAAGTATTTAGAAGTAAATGTTATATCTTAAAAGAATTTAGAAAAGGCAAGTTTGATGTGAAAGGTCATGAAGGTATATTCTTAGGATATTCTTGTAGAAGTAAGACATATAGATGTTTGAATTTGTCTACTCATAAAATCATAGAAAGTGCACATGTAAGAATTGATGAGTTTGCATAAAGGACTGAAGAAGAAAACAAAAAGGAACCAGAAGATTATAGGAAATTTGTTTACATCAAACCTGATAGATTACCAGACACATTTATCATTAAGGAGACTTCTACTCCTAAGTCTTTCTCAATTACCAAGTTGCAAGAAGTTCAAACTGAGTCACAAGGACCCAAGTCACATTCTAAAGCTACCAAGCCTATGCCTATTGAGTCTAAGCAACTAGAGCCAAAAGTTGAAATTCAAAATGAAGACAGTGGAATTTATTCAAAAAGCAAAGAGCCTATATTGGCTAAGTATGTCAGAAGGCATCATGCACTAGATCAAATTATTGGAGATAAATTAGAAGGTATTGTGACAAGAAGTAAGATAAAAGGTACATGTTTACTTGCTGATTTTGAACCTAGAAATGTTAAAGATGCATTGGAAAATGAAAGTTGGATTGAGGCTATGAATGAAGAAATAGAGCAAATAGAGAAGAACAAAACTTGGACTCTTGTACCCAAGCCTAAAGATAAAAATGTGATTGGAACAAAATGGGTATTTGGAAATAAGCTAAATGAAGATAGACAAGTATCAAGAAACAAAGCAAGATTGGTGTGTAAATGATATTCTCAAGAAGAAGGAATTGATTATGGTTAGACTTTTGCTCCTGTTGCAAGATTAGAAGGTGTTAGGACTCTACTTGCATATGCTACTCACAGAGGATTCAAAGTACATCAAATGGATGTTAAATCTACATTTTTTAATGGTATTCTTGATGAAGAAGTCTACATTGAACAACTAGAAGGTTTTGTTGATCTAGAAAAAGGGACATGGTCTACAAATTAAACAAAGCATTGTATGGTCTAAAGTAAGCTACTAAAGCATAGTATGACAGGTTGCACAACTACCTTATACAAATTTGTTTTCAAAGAACTAATGATAACAATAGTTTGTACATCAAGGAAGGACTAGATAACAAGATTGTATTGGCAAAGGTATTTGTGGATGACACTCTATTTATAGGGAATGATGATCTATGTAAAGAATTTTTAGAAAAAATGAACAAAGAGGTTGAAATGTCTATGTTTGGTGAGATAAAATTCTTTGTTGGACTTTAGATATAGCAAAGCAAGAATGGTATCTACATTACTCAATCTAAGTATCAAAGAGATATTCAAGAATTTTGGAATGGAAGATTCTAAACTAGTTGGAACCCCCATGTGTACTAGACTAAAGCTTATCAAAGATGATGATTCAAAAAAGGTAGATCAGACCTTATATAGATCAATGATTGGAAAATTACAGTATTTAGTTCATACAAGACCTAATATTGCTTTAGTAGTTGGGATAGTGACAAGATTCTCAGCTAAACCCAGAGAAAATCATATGATGGCAATCAAAAGAATATTGAGTTATCTAAAAGGTACTGAAGACTATGGCTTATGGTACAAACCTAGGGGTAACTTAGACCTAAAGGTATTGACTGACGCTGATTGGGCAAGAAATCTTGATGACAGAAAGAGTACAAGTGGTGGAGGATTCTTTCTTAGTAAAGGTTGGTATCTTGGACAAGCAAAAAGAAAAACTGCACATCCCAATCCATAGCAGAAGCAGAATATGTTGTAGTAGTGGTGAATTATTCTAATATTTTTTGGTTTAAATAGTTGTTGGAAGGCATGAAAGTTGAGATCAAAGAACCAATTGTCATGTATTGTGATAATACTAGTGCAATTAAAATATCAAAGAATCCAGTGATGCATTCCAAAACTAAGCACATTTCTATAAAATATCATTTTTTCAGAGAATTGATGCAAGATAAAGAAATCAGATTAGAATATGTTCATACAAAAGAATAGATTGCAGACATATTCACCAAGCCATTACCTAAGGATGCATTCATGTATCTAAGAGGTAAGTTAGGGGTCATTCCCCTATCTGAAGCCCACTAAATAAAGTTTTAGTGATGCATCAACAGGAACCAAGTTGAAGATCAATTAGTTGATGCAACATAGTCAAAAGAGAATATTGCATATGAATCAGTACTCAAGGTATATTGATACTAGTTTGGTATGTGTTGTCTTTGGCATGTGTTGTCAAAGAGGGAGATGTTTATTGTCATATCTTTTTGAAATTTGTTTTAAGAGAGAAGTATAGTCTCAAAAGAAGTTATGTAATTCCTTCACAAAGGGAGATTACTGCATGAAAGAAGAAATTTTTGGTAAAGATTTAAAAGAGAGAAACTTTCTATCAGAAAAAGTCTTGTTCTCAAATTTCATTGTGTTATGACATGTTATGTTGCCATCAATGCCAAAGAGGGAGATTGTTAGATACAATTGTCTAATTGTATGTTGTCATTGATGTTACCCAAATGTCATATCAGTTGTTAGTTAGTGCTTATCAAGCTCACTTGGTCAACAAGATAGCTTTTTTTGTCTACCTAGTGTTACTGAAAGATTAGTTTGCAAAGATAGTGTCTACTGAGCTCGCTCAGGCATCGAAAGAATTCTGGTAAGAAATAGTGTTAACCAATTTCTCATAGTTAGTGAAGGAAAGTTGGATAGATTCAGTGTTCACCAAGTTCACTTGATTGCAAAGGATCTTGCAAGTTCACAGTGTTAACCAAGCTTCTATTAATTAACATAGGAAATCATCTCAGAACCACTATTTACTGAGAAGGGTCGGCCAATGAAGGATTTTGTTGTTTTGACATAAGAAGCTTAATTATTTTAAGTATTGTTTGTAGCTGACTATGGTGATGATTATTAGTTTTTGTAATTTGTAATTGAGCTGACTTGATAATTTGAATTGTATAAATGAAAGGTCAAGTTGAGATTCTAATGTGTGTGCAAGTATGCTGATTGAATTAAGAAAGTGAAGAGTGTGAGAAAACTTGAAGGATAAATAGGTATCCTTGTGGAGCAGAAAAGCTTTATTCAATCAAGAAGGATCTAGTATGAAGTAGAATAGAGATCTATAATCAACAATTCAGTTGCATCACAATCAAGTCATTTCATTGTTACTTTCTTACCATTGTAGCAATGATCCAAAATCTCTTAACAGAGTTGGTTTAATAGCTAGTTGTAAATCCTCTAACAAGGTGATAGTTCCATTAAATTTTTTTAAGACATCTTGCAAGGTCACTCCTTACAAGGTGATTAAATCCTCTAACAAGGTCACTCCTAACAGTTTGTTTTGTAACCTTTAACCAAGTTGGCTCCTAACAGGGCTTACTTTAGAAGAGTGAAAATAGTAACTAGTTACATTGGTGGTTTTTCCCATATTAGGTTTCCACATTAAATCCTAGTGTCTCATGTTTTCACGTTGTTTCTCTTATGCTTGCAAGTTAATCACTGTGAATGTTTAAGATCAATTAAAAGTAAACCACAATTTGCATTTACCGAGTTCCAACATTTTCTAACAGCAGTAATCAATTTTATTGTTAACATCCAAGGGATCTGGGAAGTATTTTAGCAGTAACTGATGCACCCCCCCTCTCAATTACTCCTATATTTCCAATAGTAACAAACAATTGTTTCTTATCCAAGCCATTTAATTTGCAACCTTTTAAATCTCTGCAAAGATAAAGTTGGAGTAGGAGAATTTTTCTACTCAAAGGTGTCCTTTGATTGTAAAGAATCCATTTCATTATTTGTTGAATAAGAAGCAAATAATGGAATGGACACTTTACAATCAGAGGACACCTTTAAGAAGAAAAATTCTCCTGCTTCAACTTTATCTTTACAAAGATTTAAAAGGTTGTAAATTAAATTGCTTGGATAAGAAATGATTGCTTGATATGACATAAAAAAAAATCGACCAAACATTGGTGGAAATTTCGACCAATTCTTTATAGTTTTCTACCAAGAATTGGTCAAAATTTCTGCCAATTATTTAAAAAATTGACCAAACATTGGTGGAAATTTCAATCAATTTTTGATAGTTTTCTACCAAGAATTTGTTGAAATTTCCACCAATTCTAAAAACATTTTGACCAAACATTGGTGAGAATTTCAACCAACAATGACAAATCAGAGCTAGCAAAAATTAAATTTTTTTGATGAATGTATTGGTTGAAATTTTGACCAACCTGCAAGTTGGTCAAAATTTCGATGACAAAAATTACCACGAATTGCTTGGTCAAAATTTTAACCAACTTGGGTCAAAATTTTTACCAAAATACGTCAAAAATTGAGTTCAAATTTACTAGTGAGGGTTGTGTGTGTTTTGAGGTTCTATAAATTTGAATTCTAGAAGTGCTAGGTGATAGCTTTTAGAATCCCAAGATCTTTCACGGGGATATTTGGAAGAATTTGAAGAATGGAATAAAGCAATGTTACTAGACATAAAGCAAATAGGCCTAATTAGCCCTATTTGAAGATAGTGAGTTTTAATGGTTGTTGATGTGACTAGAGGTGCTAGGCTAGGTCAAGAAGGATATGAAGGGTATCTACAACTTTAGTAGAAACCAAAGAAGTTAGAGAGAAAGATCCTAAGCAAGGGTTATTGTTCTGAAGGAAGAAAGGGCTAGTAGGACTAGTGCCTTAATAAAGGAGATTAAATCTACACCAACCCAACTATACCTAGGAGACAAGTTTGGGTAAGAGTCTTAGAGGATAAGATTGGTGGAAAGATCAAGAAAATAGGAGCCATTGGATGGTTCAAAGATTATATCCTTAATTAGGAGTGGTTAAGTGTTAGAGCCCTAGTCCCTCTGCATCATATACATTCTTTATCCTCACTCGAGTTCTACATATTAGATTAAAAGGATATTATAATTTGGAGGAATTCCACTTTTTAAGATTATATAATGAAATTAGTATATGATATCCTCTACCCTAAATGACCTCAAGAGTTTGACTCGAGTCAAAACTGGAAGCTAAAGGTCCTTCCTAAATCAAATTTTTAGTGGATAGTTTATCATTAAAAAATCCTAGCCTTGGATAATATTCAAAAGAGAGGAATTTAGTTGGTTAATAAATATGTTTTATGTGAACATAAGGGATAAAATATCTCATATGTTCTTTTCTTGTATCTTTTTTCTTGGGAAATCAAATAATGAATTCTAGACCTTTTTAATTTTTAATGGTGTTTGAGTAATAACCATTTAGAGGTGGACAATTCTTAGGATCCTCTCTCTAACCATCCCTTTTCAAAATAAATCTAGTGGAATTCACTTATTTATAGGAGCTAGGCAATATGGAAATAAAGGAACAATTGTATATTAAGAGAAAAAAGGAAAGAAGATAATTCATTGTTGGATACTTTAACTCATAATATCAAAGAGAATATGATTATTTCTTAGAAATGCGCATCAGGTAGGAAGTTGTGGCCTTATTGAGAACTCTAGAAGCAATGTGCTAATTGTGTATGCTATTAATATAGGCATATTGATGTTGTATATGGCAGAGATGTTATCCTTTTTTCATAGTGTCAAAATTGTGCATGAAAAGGGTTACAAGAAAATTGTAGTGGAAGGAAATGCCCTCAATGTAATAAATATTTGAATCAAAAAGATGATGTGGGCTAACATGGAAGGGATATCATTAGCAATACTTTTTGGTTATTCAATATAGCATATGAAGTTACCTATTAGCACATCTATTGGGAAGGTAACGATACTGTAGACAGGCTGATATTTTTGGGAACTACACCAAATACTTAATATTTGGGAAGAGATGCATTTGATTCCTTTGGAAGCTCATGTAGTAATAATGCAAGGTATTTTCCTTTTTTTAATAATTATAATGTAATTAATGATAGTAAATGGGGTCATATTTTATATTTTTTCTTAGGTTTTGGGTTGGCTTTCCTTTCACATTTCCCTCGTTTATTTTTTTTTAAATTTATTTATTTACTTGGTTTATGGTATTTCCTTCTTGACTACAACTTTGTATAGCCTTGTGTTGAAGTTGATGGAAGATGGCTCCCAAGAATCACCTACATGCAAACAATTGTCATAGAAAGAGAGAAGCAAATTCTTTGGAGGCTAGAATTCCCAAATCCATAGATGAGACATTCTTGATGAGACCAAAGAGAGATTGCTATAATCAAGACTGAATGAATAAATTACAAAAAGATCAATTTCCTTATAAAAGGAGATGAAAACCCTATCAGGTAACTAACTTAGGTTACATGATAATAATTAATAAAAGAATTAATCATTATATGCCTAAAGTTTAGCTTAAGTAAACTAGAGATAATAAGTGACTTAATAATTAAATCAATATGATTTAATTAATAAGAAAAAACTTTATTACTCTAACACCCCCACTTTAGATAAACTTAGGGAGTAGCTAAAAACCTAGAAACTACTATTGAAAGTAAACTTGGGTCTCAACAACAAGGCTTGATGAGGTACCCAAGTATAACCAAATCTCTAAAAAGGGGAGAAATAGACAAAACCATATGAGAAAATCCCTACTCCAAAAAAAGATGGAAATAATGCTAAAAAGAACTTGTGAAGGACTGAAGAAGCCTCCATACTAGGGAATGTCTAAGAGGATAGGAACAAAAGATGATCATGAAGAACACCACTAAAGCATGAACCTGCAAACATTGCCAAACTATTGATTTGAAGAACCTCCACTATATATAGAACATGACTAGGTAGAGAAGACTAAATCTGAAGAGATGATCAATAGAAGATGGAAGGTATCTTCATGGCCTCTAGAAATAAGAAAGAAAGAATGTTTATATGGTAAATGATCCATCTCACTAAAATATATAGGTATCTAGCCACTACAATCACCTAGTACATAGGATAAAAAATGGAATACGTAGCTTATTCCTTCGAACCAAGAAAGCAATAGAACCAACATAACCCCTCTATAATGTTGAGAGGTGAGACATGAAAACTCAAAATGAATGCAATATCTACTATAGAAAAAAGAACCAAGAACATCAAGAGTGCAAAAGAAGTACAAACAACTATAATTAGGGCATATGTCATCAACATGTCATGAGGCTAATGTCATGGAAGGGACATTCACTTGACAAAGGAATAAGGTGAATATGGCCAACATGAAATTCCCAAGGAAATTTATAATGTAGTGTGAGTACAACAAAATACAAAGATGTGCAAGATCTTGAAATGCAAGAGTGGCACTTTATCTCAATCCATTTGTAAAAAATACTACAAAAGGATGTCAACAAAGATCAAAAGAGACATAAGGCTAATACAAGAGAGAGTACAACCCATGAAAAATCATCTAAAGAAAAGAAATCAATCTTCAAATCTAAAACAACCTAGATATCCACTAGAATACAAAAACCAAAAAAAAAAACAAAATGGGATGTGCTTGGAGCAAATTCTGGAAAATAGAATGTTTCAAGATATGTCTCCTAGAGTGCAAAATAGAACCTCTAACTTTGACTGCATAAAATGACAACCAAAAAACATCAAAATTTCAAATTAATTGCACCATCACGATAGGCTAGGAATCAACTTTTCGACAATATCTTGTTTGCAAAAAATGGAGTCCGAATGACCAAGTTGAATCCAGAAAACCACACGTAGAAGAAAAAAGAGCCAAAAGGGCAAAAAAATCACTGCCTTGGGATCTATGCCAAAATTCCTCAAGAAGCATGCCCACTAGTACATAAATCACCTTGAGAGGCATGCCATTTTTTACCCCAAACTATATTGAAAAGTGTGTAAGTTCCATACCAAACAGTGGCTCGAGATGTATGTTGGTTCTATACCAAAATCACATTGGGAAACCTATCAATTTTGTACCAAAAATGGTCTCAATTTCTGTACCAAAAAATCTTGATTTTGTACCAAAAAAACTCAAATTTTGTGCTAGAAATTATCAATTTTCATGCCAAAAAGTCATAAAATTGCCACCTCAAGAAACGTGCCCAACTTGGGAGCAAATTTTTTTGCCTCAGATTCCAGTTGTTCCCAAATTAGAGAAATTTTATATGAAAATAGGGGTTTTTTTGGTGCTTTAAGCTCAACGGTGAGGTTCATTTGGGCTCAAAGTGCACCAAAAAAGGTGACCCCCAGATCCAATACAAAAAAAAACTTTGAAAAAAAACCCCTTTAAAAGAAAAAACACATTTGAAAGGCAAGTCAAACCTCTCATAAACAAAATAGGGGTATGAGTATCTAGAGCTTTGTTACCATGTTGAAGATGATGGAAGATCAACCCCATAGCTCCTAAGAATTACCTAGATGTAAACACCTATCATAGAAAGAGAGAAGCAAAAGCTATGGAGGTTAGAATTTCTAGATCTATAGATGAGACATCGTTGATAATTAAAAAGAGAGATTGTTATAGTCAAAAGTGAATGAATAAATTGCAAAAAGATAAATCCTTATAAAAGGAGATCAAAACCCTAACATGTAACTAACTTGGGTTGCACGATAATAATTAATAAAATAATTAATTATTATATGCCCAAATAATAGCTTAAGTAAACTAGAGATAATAGGTGACTTAATAATTAAATCAATATGATTTAATTAATAAGAAAAAATTTAGTACTCTAACACTTGGTTTAGTTGTATATTATGTTTTCTAAGTTTTTGTCTTTGCACTCTCTGAGAAACGAGGTTTGTGGGTTACCATGGGAGGAGAAGTATCAAATTAAACCTAATAGTTGTGAGAATTTTAAGAGTAACTCCAAGATCTAGTAGATTATTAAAATAGAAAATGATGAATTCTGTGGAATGAATGAAGTAATTTAACCTAGAGTTGTCAACAAAAATTGTTGAAACTTGGGAGGATGGTAACATCACATTTGAGGGTGTTTCATTTTTGGTGATGTTGAAATCTATTATGGTAGTTATAAAAAAATTTATGGAGGCTTCAAAAATACCTAGGAAAAGAAAAATGTCCTTCAAAGAATATTTCTGGTTGTGCGTGGATTGGGGAGCAAATTTTAAAATTACAAAGTGGTTTCAACAATGTGTAGCTAAGGTACAAGCATTTTCATTCCTAGAATTGCGAGTGGAAAGTGGTGGCTAGAATTGTCATCAAGTTTGTCATTTTTGTAGTAAGGTACAAGCATTTTCATTCCTAGATTTTTCCCATGTTTAATTACTTTAGAAAGAATTGTGAAGTTTTGTTTCCCTTAGTCGATTTATACTTGGCTAAGGTTAAGGGTGGAATTGTTATTCACAAAATATTTATTTTTAGGATTTACAAGTTTCACTATGTTTTGACCCCTCAAGTTAGTCCTACCCCTACTCTATCTATTGAGATCAATATTTTGGACTTTACACTTGTTTCTTCCCTAACCATATAGTTGTAGGCTCCACAGGGCCTATAAAATATGCCTTCTCTTTTGGGTACTAAGGTGAAGTTATGGATCGTAAGCTAAGCATAGGAATGTCACTCAATAAGAGAAACAATAGGGCATTATGAAAATATTAGATGAATCATCCTATGCCTCTTCCTATTTTATGGAGTTATCTTTGACCCTACACAACTCTCCCCTTTATTATGTACCCAATATGCCTTTCACCTCATTTTTTCCTCTTTCCCCACAAAATCTACTCAACTATCCTATGGATTGTCATATCCCTTGGTCTACTTCCCCTATCCTACTACCTAAAGCTAATGGTGGAGGTATTGATCATGGAGTCATGGCCCCTAAATTGGATACATGGTGCATGTGCCATAATAGACTCAAATTTGTTACAAAGTGGCTTCTCTTTCAGCTACAAAATTGAGAAAAAAGATAAAAAAATTTGAGGCTCTTCTAGAAAATTAATGTAAGGTAGAGAACTAGACCAAAGGAAAGAGAGATGAGGCTTTGGGGGAAGTGGGTAGATATTTCAAGGAGAAACTGCATGATTAGGAAATGATGGAAGAGAACATTTTAGAAATTCATGCCATAGTGCCTTTAGAGGAAGAGAATATTGAGATCCTCATTGCTCTAGTGTCTATGAAAGAGTCCCAAGTTTAGTTGGGAAATCAAATCAAGGACTTAGGTACCCAGTAGAGGGCTTCCTTGGATAGAATGGAAAAGACCATTGCAAGATTCAATGCTAGCTAGAGTAAAGGAATAAAAAAGGAGAGAGGAAACTTGTGGTAAAGAGGATAGTCTTTATATTATTACTAAGTAGGAGGGTATCCTAGGGGTTGTGGCTTCCTCTCATTCTTCTAAGAATCCTTTCATCCTATAGAAGCTCAAGGAGCTAAGAAAGTAGAGATCTTGTGATGGGTATGGTTGCAGTGATGGAGCTTAGTTTTCGTGTGTGTTTGTAGGTTTTTGGCTCGTGCTAGGTGTTGCATTTTTAGTTGGTTCATCTCGGTTGGTTTGGTAATTCAATTTTTTATTTCTTTTGTATTTGGTGTTGCTCTTAGTTTATTTTTTATTTAGGTCCTGGTGTTGGTTTTGGCTAGTCTCACTTCTTGTGAACCCTGAAGTTTCTACCCACTAGACTTGGTGTTATTTTTTAAAAATGGGTCAAGACCTATCTCACTTTTAGTAATCAAAAAATTACTTAGTATGGATAGAGTGGTTCATTTATTCATAAACATAACCATCAATATTTAATTTCTACCACTTGTTAAACTTGTTTAACAAATTCAAGTTGTGTTTTTCAAGATATGAAAAATACAAATTCAAATGAGCTCAAGAGTTTGTTTTGATTGAGATAATTTGAGCACTATTTAGTATGGATTAGTTCATTTTAGTCATTAATATAACTATCAAGATTCCATTTCTACGACTTGTCAAACTTTTTGTTAAACATAGTCAAGTTGTGTATATAAAGTTACCAAATACCAAGTTTCTTGAATTTTTTTTTTTTTTTTATTAAATGGATATTATTTGAGCATTATTTAGTATGGATAGACAAGATTATACTTTTACCAATATTCAAACTTGTGGTGTAAAAAATTCATGTATTTTGAAAGGTGTGACATAGCCAATTTAAAATGCGTTCATTAATTTGCATTTATGGAAATTATTTGAAGATTTTTATTATGGATAAAGTTATTCATTTTGGTCACTAGTGTATCCATCAACACTCCACATACACCATCTTTCAAACTTGTCATGTATTAAAATCAATTTGAGTATGTAAAAGTTGCCAAACACCAAGTTTACAATGAATTCATAAATTTAACTTGATACATACTATGTGAGAATTATCAAGTATGAATAGACTAGGTCATTTTAGTCATTAACATAACCATCCAAATTCAAATTCTACCCTTGAGAAAACTTGGGGTGTAACAAAGTCATGTATTTAAAGCTACCAAATTTCAAATGAGCTCATAAATTTGATTTGATGAAAATTATTTTAACATTACTTTGTATGGATGAAGTTTTTGATTTTAGTCATTAACATATCCATCAACATTAAACTTCCACCACTAATCAATCTTGTTGTGTATAAAAGTCAAGTTGATTATTAAAGTTCCTAAATACTAGATTTCAAATGAATTCATAAATTTGATTTGATGGATACTATGTGAGCATTATTTAGTATGGATGGAGTAGTTAACTCATTTTATTCATTAACATAACCATCAAAATTCAACTTCTACCACTGGTCAAGCCAAGCCTTTGGTGTAACAAAACTCATTCATTGAAAGTATGAAATGCCAAATTTCAAATGAATTCATACATTTCATTTAATACAAGTTATTTGAAGATTATTTAGTCTAGATTAAGTGTTGGAATATTTTAGAATAATTGAGGTTACTGTCAAATCAACTTGCAAAAATGTAAACATGAAACATAACAAGTTCATCAACACACTTGACACAATGATTTGTGTGGAAACCCAGTTTTGGAAAAACCACAAGTAACATGCTACTCTTTTTCACTCTTTTGAAGTGATGTCCTATGAAAGGTCAACCCTGTTAAAGGTTACAATACACATTGTTAAATGTGACCTTTTTAAAAGATTTCAATCACCTTATTAGGAGTGAACCTTGTTAGAGGACTTTAGACCATTCACTTGGAATGTCACCCAGTTAAAGGATTTACAAATGACTGTTAGGTCAACCTTAATCCAAAGGATTTACCCTAGACTGATACAATTATTAGAGAGTAATAGTAAGGCTTGATCTGATAACAACTTACAACTCCATTTGTAGATTATAGATCTATGTTTCAGACCTCCATTTTTCTTGGCCTTCACACATTTCAGCTTTGATAGCTTTTTCACCATTCAAGCATTCATACCCTTAAGCCTTCTTGCTTAACATGTGAATGCATACTCTTTTCTTAGATCACTTGATGGAGAAAAACCCTTGACTTCTTTTCTTCCTTAGGTTCTCACACATGATGACCTTTTCTTCTAACTAGCCATTCCTATAAATAGAAAATTAAGATCTTTTGCCACTCATTCTCCATCGTCTAATTTAGGGTTAGGACAACTTAGGTAGGATACAATGAATCTACCCCATATTCCATATCTCTTCTAGAAACTTCTCCTTGAATCCTCTTTGAATTCACCTAAAAATAGTTTACCTTGAATTTTGTTCCACCAACTCATTAATCTTATCTTCCACTTGGTTCACATAATCTAAGAAAACAAACTTGTCAACTCAGATCCATCAAATTCACAATCTTTCAAATAATGTAGCCACTCAAAATTATCTGGCTTCTGATGCTTGGCACATATTGTGTTACTTGGAATCCTCTGTGAAATTACTCGGCATGAAGTAAAGTTTACTGGTGCTCAACATCAATTAAACTTTACTTGGCAACCACTATTTTTCTCGACATACACTAGAATAGACTTTTACTTGGCTCCAATTGATTTTCTGCTTAGCTTGCACTAACTTTTTTCGACACCTACTATCCACTTGGTCAAGCTTTGGAGACAAACTTTGTGTAACTTATTCTTCTAAACTTTCTTAGTGTAACCAGCCTTTGTAACCTTAAGTAGATTATCAATACATCATGTTATCATTGTCTTAACTAATCCTTGTACTCCTTTACATAATCATAACTCAACCTTTATTCTACGTACTATTGTTACATCTTTTGATCAAATCCTCTTCATCAATCAAATAAGTGATAGTACTTAAATCATTTAAGAAATTATCTTACTAGCAAATAGAAAGTTTGACATTAGTGAGAAAAAAATTATAGAAACATATTAATCATACTTGTATGTTCTCAACAATAGTCTTCTTTGAAATCTATTCTCAACAATCTCCCTCTTTGGCATTGATGGCAAACTAAATTGATCAACCAAATGGAAAACCAAATTTGTTCAACCAAACTGACTAGGTTAAAATAGTAATACCAACAAAATAACAAGAAGAAAATAATTCCCTTGTATTGAAATCTTTCGCTCTATTAGCAACAAATCTTTCCCTCTATCAACAACTTCCATCTTCTAAATAGGTTACAAAACTCTTTCTTATAACTCCCTCTAAATTATTTCTTGTATCCCCCTTGTACAAGGTAGATGTTAGAATTTCTCTTTCTTTGTTCTTCTGATTAGTAACTATCTCCCTCTTTCTTATATTTCCTTTGATCAGCAATTATCTCCCTCTTTGACAACAATGCCAAAGACTAGTCATCTTAACATGTAGATATAAGTTTCTTCAATTTCTTCCTTTGTCACCTTGCTTGTGATTGATTTGAAGTTTCAGCTCTTTGATTATTTTAGGTAGCTCCTAAAGAAAGATCCTCTACATCAATTTGTATCATATGAAAATCAACTTGTTTGATGTAGAGCACTCCTCTTATTACTTAGATAGCCTTTGATAGGGGTATCACCCCTAGTTTACCTCTTAGATACTCATGAGCATCCTTAGGTAATGCTTTTGTGAAGATCTTAACAATTTTCTCTTGTGTTGACATATTCCATCTTCATCTCTTTATCTTGAACTAACTCTCTCAAGTAATAATACTCGACTGCAATGTGCTTAGTCTTTGTGTGCATCACAAGATTCTTTGATATATTGATAGCACTTGTATTATCACAATAAAGTGTCATTGGATCTATGATGTCTTCCTTCATACCTTTGAGTAGTTATTTGATCCATACAATGTTTGTACAATTTACAGCAGTAGCAAAATATTTAACTTCAGGAGTAGATGGTGAGGTACAATTTTGTTTCTTGCTAGTCCATGTAACCAACCTCTTGCCTAAGAAAAATGCTCCTCCACTGGTGCTCTTTCTGTCATCAATGTTTCTAGTCCAATCGTCATTAGTATAGGCTCTTAATTCAAATTTCTCATTTTTCTTATAGTATAGACCAAACTCTTATGTTCTTTTCAAATATCTCATTATTCTCTTTACTACCATCAAATGACTCTCCTTGGGATTAGTAGAGAATCTTGCAACTATCCCTGCAAATAATGCAATGTTAGGTCTTCTATGTACTACACATTGTAATTTTTCAATCATAGACCTACATAATGTTTGATTCACTTCAACTGAATCATCATTCTTTGACAACTTGTGTCATGTCACCATAGGTGCACTTACTGGTTTGGAATCCTCCTATCCAAAAGTTTTCAATATTTCCTTGACATACTTTGACTAAGTGATGTATATACCATGTTTCATCTAATATACTTGCAAACCCACAAAGAAATTGATCTCTCCAAACATAGACATCTCAAATTCTTGCTTCATTTCATTTGAAAAAGTCTTACATAGAGCATCTTGACCTACAAATATTATATCATCAAAGAAAAATTTTAGATAACAAAATACCTTTTCCTTTCTCTATCTTCATGTACAGATTGTTGTTATCATCAGTCCTTTCAAATCCAATCTTCACAAGATAATTATGAAGTCTCTCGTACCATGCTCTTGGTCCTTGTGTCAAACCATGTAGAGTTTTGCGTAGTCTACATACCATGTTCTTATTGTTAACATCAACAAAACTTTTTGGTTGTTCTATATAAACTTCTTCTAATATGGCATTCAAAAATTTAGATTTAACATCCATTTGATAAACTTTAAAACCTTTGTATGTAGAATAAGCAAGTAGAGTTCTTACTCCTTCCAATCTAGCAACAGGAGAAAATGTCTCTCCATAATCAATTCCTTCTTCTTGTGCATATCCTTTGCAAACTAATCTTTCTTTTTTCCTTGTGACTTCACCATTTTTGTCTAGCTTATTTTTGAATACCCACTTAGTGTCAATCACATTTTTGTCTTCTAGTCTAGGAACTAGAGTCCGTTTTTCATTTTTCTCAATTTGTTCAATCTCTTCTTCCATAGCTTTACTCAAGTCCACATCTTCTAATGCATCTCTCAATGACTTGGGTTCCTTCATGCTTAGCAAACATGTGTCATTTCTTAATCTATTTCTTGTCATTGGTCTAGCATCTTTATCTCTAATAATTTGTGTAGTAGGATGATGTCTTTTGACATATTTGAACAATAACGGTTCAGCTCTAGTTTCTTCAATTTGTCTTTCAACTTCAGAGTCACTATGTACATCTTGGTCAGGTAATTCAACATCTCTTTCATGTACACTAATATCAAAATTAGAATGTGCTTCAACTTCATTTTGTAACTCGGCATCTGAGTGTAGCTTAGTTCTTGAATGCAACTCGACATTCACGGTGTGTGACTCGGTAGTCACTGAAACTTATTGTTGGTTTGTAGCTTGATTTCCAGCATCTTCTTCAGTAGGCATACCTTCATAAAAGTATACAAATGATTTGTATTCTTCTAGTTCTTTCATAGGTCCAGCCTCATATAATTCTGTATATTTATCAAAATTTACATTTGCACTTTCCACAACTTTGTTAGTGTTAGTATTTAAACACTTGTAAGCTTTACTTCTTGTAGAATATCCTAGGAATATACTTTTCTCACGTTTTGCATCTAGTTTACCATTCCTAAAGTCTTTAAGAATGTAACACACTAATATATTAGGGGTCAATTTGCGATGACGGGAAAATGTAATGTATTTTTGGCTTTTTTTTTTCAATTATAGCCTGATGACATCGCAATTGCGACACTAATGGGATATAAGAGAAAAAAAAGCAAAAAAATTGCTCATTTGGTTAATTTTTTATACAACATCACCTCATTCAGCTCACCACTGTCTTATTCTCCGCTACCAGACGCACTGTCGGATGGATGGATAATTTAGGGCAAGTTTGAGGCGAGGCCATTTTTGGACTCCTATTCACATTCTGACTTGAGTTGGCTTTGGTTTTGCTAGTGAAGGGGAGAAATGGAGCTGCTAAAGAAGCAGACAGAGTGGAAAGCCTCCCAAGCCAACCCCTCGTAGGTTTTGCTCAATATTCTGGTTATGTGAGCATTAATGAAAGGAAGGCCCTATTTTACTAGTTCTTCGAAGCCATGAGGGATCCATCAGAAAGGCCTCTTGTTCTTTGGTATTGGACAAGACTTACGAAGGAATATGACATAACAAATGTGCAACTAGTATTTTGGATCCCTTCTCTTATACACATTCAAACACTTTAGCCAACTCTGAATTTCTTGTACATGGGGATTGCCCCCATTCATTTTGTATTATTTTGTGAGTATCCACACTTCCCTTGTTTCATCTTTTCATTTTATTATATTATTAAAACACCTCAACACTAGATACTATTGCAATTGTGCAAATTATGGAATCCAACTGCAAGAGATGTTATTTGTAAGTTGATTTTTAGAAAATCTAATATGGAAGGAACAATATTAGAGCAAAGCAACAAACTTTCTAATCTGACAAAAATTGGAATTGGTGTCTGGAATTGTTCCACACACCTAGTCATTAGAGGTGAAGATGTTCAAGGGTATCAAACTTGAAATGGTATCCAGAATATATCCTTCAAGGATTCAATGTTGAAAAATATATTGAATAAAACAATCCTATAATGTTCAGAGCAATTATATCCTTCAGCTCTTCCATTTCCTTAGGAATATTTCTTGGGAGCTTCTTGTAAAAAAAAGTCAATGAATTTGGAAGGCATTGATAATCTTAGGGTATGGCATTACTAGTCCTTTAATCCAAAATGTTTCTTGATTCATAAACATTATTTGAAACATGGAGCCAACGTGAAATCCAGTCTGAGATTCTAAATGTTGTCTCTATGTTTTTCACTTTGTGTCACATTTTCCGTATCATTCGACATCCCTGAACTCTCAAGAATCAGTCCTCATAAATTATTATGAGATTAATCTAGAATTTGAAGATTCTTGAATGTAAACAACTTTGGTGAGAGAATGTTTTACAACTCATTAAAAGACAAGCTGAGAAATCATAACTCTACTAGTTCTCCAATCAAAATTGAGATACACCCCTGAATTTTGTTTTGCAAGTCAAATACTCGAAGTTTTGTGCAATTTGCAATAGGAGGAGGAATAATAGCTTGCAATTTTTTCTTTACTCAGATTTAGTGTCTCAAGTAGAGGAAGATTCCCTAACTCTTCTAGTACCCCACCTTTGAAATAATTTTGAGTCAAATTCAAAATAATCAATTGAGAACATCTGACCAGATTTGTAGGAGTGACATCACTTAGTGCATTCTTTGAAAATTCCACAAATACTAAAATATTATTGGCAAGACATATAGATAGCTTAATAGAGCCAGTTAACAAGACAGTTGCAAATTTCGTGTCACTGGAAATATATTGAAGAGCCTCCATGCTTTACTTGTTGTAATCTTTGTAATATATTGCTACAGATTGCTAACCAAAGCTCCAAAACAATTTTCAGCAGAAAGAATATCAACAAACAACATTAATCATATTTAATTTAGTACAAATAAGCTCTTATGTTTGCACTCTTGAAATGCAGACTGTTAAGAAGATTCTATCAAGAATATGTATCTAGGGCAATTGAAATGTATTTTGAAATTCTCAAATACATTCTACTCATTATCGAAATTATGCAAGAATTATATATTTTATTGTGTAGATCCACCAAATATTGGTCACCTTTCAAAGTGATAAGAAGTTGCTTCTTGAATAAAATCTGATTGCACAGAATTATCTTGATTGTTAACAAAATGTTATATCTTTAATATTCAATTGCAAGCATTTAGGGAAAACTAGAATCAAATGCAATATGTGAACAGTTAATTTTGAGAAGTTTGGTCAATAAAATAAAGGAGAGGAAGAATTAGTTCAACCCATATAAC
Source organism: Cupressus sempervirens (assembly GCA_028749045.1). Lineage (NCBI taxonomy): Eukaryota > Viridiplantae > Streptophyta > Pinopsida > Cupressales > Cupressaceae > Cupressus > Cupressus sempervirens. The sequence continues at coordinate 556,074,698 of CM053791.1, forward strand.
AACTACTTCGTGGGACTTCTAACTGTATGTAAGAAGTTAAATATAAAAATTCAAATACATCAAGACCAACATAAAAACCTTCATGAATTCAACATTCAAAAAGATATTGGATAAAACTATCCATCAAAGTAAAACACTTGTACCTTGATTTTAGGTGAAAGCACAACATTGCAATCATGATGGCAAATCCAACTCCAAAATGCAACCCCACTGACACTGCCCACCATCGATCCATCTCGTCTACATCTCCATCTGCATCTGTCACTACTATGATGATCCTTTGTGTTTGGCCACCTATTTCACCCCTACTAGATCTGATTGCTCCATTTTCAATATGCCCTATGGATGTCCCTATCTAACTATATATCTTTTAATTGCATATAATAACTAATTTATGTTCTTTTTCATGACTATGTTTGACTCATATAATTGTGATCTCTCTAGCACTATGATGTCGTTTAATATGTCTTGCTAAAGCTTGTAAATTTTGTTCCTTTTTCCATGTCATGTAATATGTCTTGCCTTGTAGCTTATATGTTTTGAAATTGCTATTAGGCCTTGTAGCTTGTATAATTTGATTGCTGGAAAGCTTCTACAGCTAAGCAAGAAGGTCGTTGCATGAGTTATAGCCGCGTGCTCGGGTATGAAAATTGTATATTTTTTAATCTAATGTATATTTTAACTAGACTTTTAGCTTATATGTTTTGAAATTGCTTTTAGTGGCTTAATGTTGTAAGGTCTCTTGAAATAAGACCTTCAGGTGGTTGGTCAAAGTTTTACAAATAATCTTATCCACAAATTTTCCTAGAGCAATTGACTGAATGCTATAAAAGGTGATTGGGTTAAATATCTTAGGAATAAAGTCAAAGAAAGTATTTTTAGAAGATTTGTGTACTTTCGACAGTTTTGCTTGGTTTGTGAAAGTTGTAGACCGAAGTTTTCATAGCCCAATTTTTGCTTCCTGCAAAGAATGATCATGTCAGATAATATAACTGAAGAACAAAATAGGGAGACAATCGCTAGATTCTGGTCTAACTTGAAAAGAAAAGGTGATGGAAAATGTTATTGTCCTTGCAAAATTTGTAAGGGCTTAAACTGTAGAAGAATGCTAATCAAAATAGTTAAGAGACATTGTAGGGAGAATGGTCACATTGAAGTGGGGCATGACTATCATCCACTGGTAAGTTGTTCATTATATCATTTTAAAAATTTATATACATATAAAATCACTTGATGATGAGTTGATGATCATGGTTTATTTATGTTAATCAATTTTATATAGGTTGATCTCCCTAGGGAAGTACATGATATGAACCACAACAATCCAAAGAATATGGTTTTCAAAGTGGAGGAACATGGAGGTGCGAATATCCAAGGTGAAGATAATGATCCCATGGAAGATGATGATCATGCGCCAAAAAACACAATTGAAGATGATGGTATAAATACATTGATCCATGACACATTTAGTCCAAGCGTATCTAATCATGATGATGATGATAGCCTCGATGTACCTCTACTTGAGAAGGCATACAAGCCCCTATACAAAGACTCCCAAACAACTCTTCTCTCTGTTGTATTGTTGTTGTTGAACTTCACGGTTATGAATGGTTTATCCAACATAACAATGTCACGTATGTTAAGGTATGTCATATATGTCTTTATAGTTAACAAAGGGTGAATAATGTACCACTAATATTGTTTATATTAACAACTTGTATTTTTTGCTGTAGATTGATAGGCAAGTTTCTGTTACCACCATCAAATATTCTACCTCGCTCATATCGAGAATTATTTGTTGTTATGAAAGATATTGGAATGGAGTATGAAGCAATACATGCTTGTCCCAATGATCATATTATATATTATAAAAATATGAATTTGCAACACAATGCCCTGTATGTCATACGAGTAGATATCAAACAGATCGACTAACAAAAAAGGTGCCTCAAAAGGTTCTTCATTACATCCCTATTATTCCACGGATGCGACAATTATTTAGGTGTAGTAGCTTGGCTCAATTTATGGATTATCATGCATGCAATAGAAGTCAAGATGAAATTATTCAAATCCCTATGAATGGTTTGGCATTTATGCACATAGAGGAAATGTGGCAACACTTCAAAGAAGAACCTCAAAATCTCAGGCTTTCATTAACAACGGATGGTGTCAATCCATTTGGAGAGATGAGATCTGTTTACTCGATGTGGTCTATTTTTGTTATCAACAATAACATTCCTCCGTGGATGTAAATAAAGAGGGAGCACATTATGTTGGCAATGATTGTTCTAGGTATCTTATCATTTGATAGTTATTAATTCACATGTACTTACAAATCTTGTAGTAAAACGGTCACAATAATTATGTAATGTTACTGTTCATTCAAGTAGGTAAATATCAAGTAAAAGATATGAATGTATATATTGAGCCTCTTATCGATGAGTTGGTGGAGTCATGGAACGGTGTCACTATGTATGATGTGTCTAGACCAATATGACAAAGACAATTTCAATTCCATGCAATACTTGCATGGACAATATATGATGCCCTAGGGCTAACACATTTTTGTGGTATGTTATAGTGAATTCAAGTTGTGCACAATAATTCTAATTATAAAAATCAACATATTTAATAATCCAATTATATCATTATCTTGTAGGTCTTCAAACAAAGGGAAAATTTGCATGTCCAGTTTGTGGTCCAAAGATGAAATCTCATCCTTCAAAAAGTTTAAGAAAGCAGGTGTTTGATGAGTGTAGACACTTTCTCCATAGGAATCATAAGTATCAAAGTATGGAAAACCATCTTTTCAATGGGAAATAAGAGACTACATCAAAGCCACAAAGAATGACACCTCGCCTATGGAAGTTGGAATATAATAGAATTGATCGTCAAGGTAATGTCATTCCACCTAATAGTTTATGTTCGTAATTTATATATTTCTATTGTGATTTTTGTTTACTAATTGTGTAATTGATGATCGTGAAGGTCGTCAAGGTAGTACTGACAACCTTCCAAAGGGACTAAAAAGCTATCCCAGACAATTTAGTAGGTTGCCCTACTACGAGCACTTACAAATTGTGCATTTGTTTGATACTATGCATATTGGAAAGAATATAACAGAGACATTGTGGAAAGTATTGGATGGAAGGCGTGACAAAAAAAATTGTCAAAATTTGTAATGAAATTCATGAATCCAATAATGCATTGAAGAATTTCATTCACTCAAATAGCAACAGAGATCAAATTTATAAGTGCCCTTCCTTGGTTATTAACGGAGCAGCAAAGTGATGCCATAAAATAAGTCATACGAAAAATTTGATTTCCCACAGGATTTGTTGCGAACATAAACAATCTCATATATAAAAAAAGTGAATTTGGGCCAGGGCTCAAAATGCATGATTGGCATACTTTCGTCAAGGTAAGTTATGTTCTTCTGTATTTACAATATATTCATAAACTACGTGTATTGTTCGTTATGTTATGTTAGAAAACAATGAAATGACTGGTTTATAATTACTGCAGTACATGCTTCCTCTATCTCTCCTAGAGCACTTCAACAATAACATCAAACAAGTGATATATGATCTTTGAAAATACATGAGGTAAGCAGTAATATCTATTCAATTTGTTGTATATATTTATTATATTTGCAATTTTTTTTTCTTGCTATGTAATCTATTGTATATTATTTTGTAAAGTCTTGTATCTATATATTTTTTGTGACTTGAATCTCCTAATGTAGGTGGTTGTCATCTAAAGAAATCCATAAAGAAGATATAAACTATTGGAAGATAAGAATTCCTCATTTACTATGTGAAATGGAAAAGTGTCTACCTCCAACTTTTTTCAATACACAGAAACACTACCTCATACACCTAGTTGAGGAGATTGAATTGTGTGGACCTGTACATACTAGGTCAATGTGGATGGTTGAGAGGCACTTGAAATCTTTGAAGGCTTTGGTTCGACAAAGAGCACATCCTGAGGGTTCTATGGTAGAGGGCTATATGGTATACCAGACTATGGTGTACATTACTGAATATCTTCCTAAGTTTGCATCAAATATCCATGTAGATCGCATTTGAGATCTCGAGCTTTTTAAAAAATTAGAAGGGGAGTACTTGATGGGCAAAGGTACATTGAGGAAAGTGAGAGGTAATAAATTATAAGATGTTATTGTAATAAATTATTTCTTAATCTTCAAAATAAATCGGTTTTAAGTTGTCTTTTTTTTTTTGTACAGGTGCTCGAGAGTGGGATGCACTACATTTGTATATTGCAAACAATCTTGATTGGATGACGGTATGGATTGAATGATGTCAACATTTTGGTCACACATTAACATGGGAAGGTGTATCTTCATTGGTTAAAGAAGCTCATTGTAATGGAGATTCCAATGTTAGCACATGGTTTAAGAGATTTCCAGGTACGTACAAATTTATTAATCACATGTATGTTTATCAACTCACGATACAATAATTTTGACATTTTTCACATATTATTGCAGGTTAAACACCACAAGGCTATGTTCTGTAATGGTCAAAAATTTTGCATCAAAGTATTGGATGACACGAAGAAAACTTGTGATTCAGGAATAATTGTAGTCTTTCAAGTGACTAATATTTCATCTAGAAATGACTTACATCCTCAAGAGTCTAAAAATTGATACTATGGAATTTTGGATGATATACCTAAGTGTGACTTTAGTTCCTTCAAATTAGTACTCTTCATTGTCAAATGGTACAGGCTATGACTTAATCCAAATGATCCTGATAGAACTATTATTGAACATGATAATGGATTTACAATGGTTAATACAAGGTTGTTTGAGCCAGTTGGGGATGAGCCATATGTTCTTCCAAGCCAATGTGAGCAGGTATTTTACTCAGAGGCTCCACATAAACCAGGTTGGTCATTTGTTGTTAGACATGAACCGAGAGGAAGGCCAATAAAGTATAATGTGATGGAAGAAGAAGATACCGAAGAAGTAGAAGATGATGTAGATGGTGATCACAATCGACAATTATTGGATGATGTTCCTGACACAAATTTTTATGAAGAAGAAGAAGATGATGATGGCGATGTTGCTGCTACTGATGATGATGATGAAGATGATGTTGATGTTGATGATGATGATGTTGATGATGACGATGACGATGACAATGATGATAACGACGATGATGATGATGATGGCGAGGATGATGATGATGATGATGATGATGATGAGGATGATGATGATGATGATGATGATGATGACGAGGAGGAGGATGATGATGATGAAATTTAGAGGTATGCCATCAATCCTTAATCTATTTAGTATTCATTTCTTGATAGAAATATATTTTTCTTATATGGTTACATAGTTTATTCATTATCTATTTAAAAGCTACAAGTTTCAACTACAAATAGAATACTGCTAATCTAAATTAACTATTAATCTAAATTAATTAAATAAAACTATTTAAAACACATATTGATGCGTGAATGTATTGAGCCTTATTTTCTTTTAGGTCAAAAGCATTTGTAAGTGTTTAGTTTAGAAAAGGGAATTCATTAAATATCTATAAAAGGGAGTTGTACCTAGAATAAAATTCATAGGAAAAACATAATATAAGTGCTTACCCAATTTTTTGGTTAATAATTCTACCTCTATAGGTGATGTAGAGACCCTAGGTGGACTTGCAATCATTCATAACAAGAGGGACTTCCATAGTGTTCTCACAACACCAACCAAGCATCTTCATAAGATCCCTCTCCTTGATCCAAGCCAACTCCATAACCTATCAAAGTGCACACCAAATCCTTATGCCACCTTAGGTTCTACATCTTTGGAATAATCCCATGAATGTCCCTCAATCTATCCAATGGATTCATCCAAGCAATCTAATCAACAAACTATTAAATGCTCACAATGCCTAAATAGGCGCCAAACTTGACTTCACCTTAACTAGGTGTTTCCTCCACCTCCACACACATCAAACAACTTCAAATAGCATGTCCCCAAGGTGCCTAAGCCCTCAACTCATCAGTTGATACAAAAACCCAGTTTTAGCCCTTCACTAGGCTTACTTCCATAGTAGGTTTATAATGTGAGCCTGACTTAAGTGTTATATTGTGTACCTTTTAATGTTTTTAATTTTTATGTGATGCTTATGATGGATGTGATTATAATTATGATGTGATTATGCTCACGATAATTGAATTATATTTGCAGGAAACTGAACCCCTTTCAGGAGCATCCCGCACAGTCTCATGGATCGTTAGGTATAAGTCAATACTCGTTATAGACAGTCTATTTAATACACTTATCAATAGTAAGATTGATGTATTCTAAGATCTCTCCCATTTGCAAGTACCAACGAATAGGTATTTGTCAGAAGTATCTTCCTCGAGTGAGGGAAATATAGGAATAGAAGAGGAAAGTGAGACATGCAGTTTATCTAGAATAGGGAGATTAACTAGAGGTCAAAGGACTAGAAGGAAATTCAATAAATGCATGAAATTTTTCCTTGCTCAAGGGAGGTCATGTTCTTATGATGATGAGATGGAAGGTGACATCAAGGTGTCCTTGAGGTACCAACATCTACAGAAACATTGGGTACCCAAGGAACTTCCTCCAATAAACACTAATTTTTGTGTTAACGAGAGGATATATCGCATAGCACCATCAGCATTACATGGTTTGGGCCTATTTTCTATGGACGGCATAAAGGTGTCTTACAACAAAGTTTCTAAATTGATGGAGTATGTTGGACCATGTTATGATTACAAAAGTTGGATGCATATTGTTCAATATTAAAAAAGTATGCGTAGGTATGTCCTCTCGACAAATTATATACAACAGCAAGACAATAATCAAAGTAAAAGTGTGGCTATATACATTGATGGAAGGCCAAAAGCAACAAGGAATATTGCAGGTTTTATAAATAGTACATGACCTGGTTCCACTATAAAGCAACCCAATTGCATATTTGAGGCGCGTGAGGGAAATTGTGTATTCATCTGTGCGATAAAATCAATACGTGTAAGGGAAAAGCTCTTATTGATTACAATTTGAATTGCATAGATACAAATGAGGCTACTATCATGGGGGTGGTACATACTATTAAACCAAATTCTAATCAATGACTCCAACATACCATTTAGTCAATAAATTTTTGGCTAACATTTTTATACTTGATCTTTGACATAGGGGCACAATATGGAGCAACCACCCGGAGGGGATGCTAGCGATGTTCCCAGCTCATCTACACATGAGTAGGTAAAACTCATTGTAATTGTGCAAACTAGATAGAAGCAAAATGCTATTTTTTTAATGTTGTTTTCTTCATTGTTTTGGAGTAATTTTGATAATACTAATACTATTATTGTCATAGAGGGCCAGTGGTTGAAGCGAGGGAAAGGAACCTGAAGTCCCTCAGCAGCCCCCCCTAAGGAAGACCCTTTCTATATTGATTTAGCAGAGATCGATGACCTGATCGGTTCAATTAAAAAGGTGTTAAAGAAAATTGGCAGAGAAATTATACGTTTGGAAAACATAAAGCCTACTACTCAGGAAATAAAAGATAGGGGATCTGAATTGTTGCACACCTCTGAAACCTTAAAAGTAAGTATTAATGAAATTTTTAATTATAACAAGAGTTCAATAATGGTTTTTATGTTATGCTCTTTTATGGCTTTTTCTTCCATGGTTTCACTACTTCTATATTTGTATAATCAGTTTCACTACATGATATTGTAGTGCACAAAATATATATTGCACATTCCTAGTCCACCATAGCTGAAAAAATGTGTGCATGTTCAAGAGATTGTTTCTATCATAGTTTATCTTTATAAGAAAGCTTCTGAAAAGAGAAATGTAAGGAATCAATTTTAGAAAAAAATTTAGTACTCAATGATTTAAGCAACATAAGTATGACATATTAAGGCTTGAGAAGGAGTGAGGCAAAGGGAGGAGACAAGGGAGGTGAAGCTTCTAGCTACATCATTCTCAACTACCTCCAACATCAAACCAAATAAAGACTCTTAAACCCTACCCAACTTCATTTGGTCACATCTTATATTTGAGCAAGATGGTGTCTTATTGGTGCTCCTTCCATTATTTCATGATATATTATTATCAAGCCATCCAATTGGCTATAGGGAAAAGATGATTCCTGAACAATCGAATTAGCAATACAGTCGATCTACATTGCATTTGGACACTTAGTTTGAGGTTCATCTCATCGATTCCCATTCATCACAAGATCTTTATTTGATTAGACCTCGATAGAAAACATAGAGATTTGCCAAGCCCCAAGCCCAAATTGTGCAGGCTTCAATCTCCACATATCATAAAGCCTGTATATAGAGTTGAGCGTTCTCACACCATCCAAGAGCTGATGTAGGTGAAGCTTCTATCTATGGGATGCTCAACTCTATATACAGGCTTTATGATATGTGGAGATTGAAGCCTGCACGATTTGGGCTTGGGCTTGGGAAATCTCAATGTTTTCTATCGAGGTCTAATCAGATAAAGATCCTATGATGAATAAGAATCGATGAGATGAACCTCAAACCAAGTGTCCAAATACAATGCAGATTGACCATATTGCTAATTTGATTGTTCAGGAATCATCTTTGTCCTATAGCCGATTGGATGGCCTGATAATAATATATCATGAAATAATGGAAGGAGCACTAATAAGACACCATCCTGCCCAAATATAAGATGTGACCAAATGAAGTTACACAGGGTATAGGAGGTTTGATTTGGTTTGACGTAGCTAGAAGCCAACAAATTTTTATTTTTTTTTACTTTGTCTCCGTCACTATTGCGATGTCACCCACACAAATTACGATGGGTTTGCTGTAGCGGCAATAGCCAACTGCCGCCACAATTGCAAGGGTGTCTGTCATAATTGCGACGTTAGCCACAAGCATTGCGATGGCTTTTCTGTAGCGGCAATGCCCAACTGTCGTCGCAATGGCCAGGGTGTCCATCACAATTACGACAACAACCACAAGCATTGCGAAGGGGTTGATATAGCGGTGACGCCCAACTATCATTGCAATTGCCAAGGTGTTCGTCGCAATTGCAACATCAACCACAAGAATTACGATGGGGTTAATGTCACAATAAAGTGGTTGCATAGTGATGGATAGGCATCACAATTGTGATCGTATAGGATAGACATCATAATTTGCAACTAAAAAATAGCGACGTCTATGACTGTCGCAATGGTGACACATTTCTGTCATAATTGCGACATATAGCCATTGCAAAATGATGCCAAATGTATTAGTGACATTTTCTTCCAAATACCTTAAAATATTTTACTTTAGGTGAGTATCCATACCATAGTTCAAAAGGTGTTGAATAAGTAGGTTTCTTGATTTGTACATGGTTCAAGGTATAGACAGTTGTACTTACAGCTTCTCTCCAATATTTTAAAGAAACATTTATCTCCATCATGAGTGTTCTAGCATAGTCCATTATAGATCTGTTCTTCCTTTCATCTATTCCATTTTGTGCATGTGTTCTAGGAGCAGATGGCTATCTTTTCATTCCTTTGTCATTAGAAAACATCTCAAACTCATGTGATGTGAATTCTCCTCCTCTATTAGATTTCAAACACTTCAAGCTTTTACTTGTTTCCTTCTCAACTCTTGCTAAGTACCACTTAAACATTTGAAAAACATCAAATTTCTAGAAACATAACTGTCATCATTCTAGAATAGTCATCAACAAGCAACATAATGTACTTATCTCCTTTGTAGCTTTGCACATCAATTGGTCCACACAAGTCAGTATGAACAATCTCTAGTATTCATTTAGAGGTATGAGTTTTACTCTTAAAACTTGAATTTGACATTTTGCCTAACTGACATTTTTTGCGCATTGTGTTATCAAGCTTCTTCAACTTAGGCAAACCTCTAACTTTTCTCATGTTACGGATGCTAACCAAATTATCAAAATCAACATGACATAACCTCTTGTGCCATAATCATACATCATCAAACTTTACAAATAGACAAGTAGCATCCTCTATGTCAAGATAGAATAGATTACTTCTAGTTTGATCACCTTTTCCAATCAATTTTCTATCAGTTTCATATATTTTAGCAATCTTGTTTTCAAACTCAATCTTACATCCTAAATTATTCAATTGTGACACACTCAACAAATTATAGTTAATTCCTTCAACATAGTAAGCATTGTCACATAAAATCTTAGATGTGAGTTTGATAGAACCTTTTCCTTTTATCAAGCATGGTGTGTCATTACCAAATCTTACATTGTTTCCATCATAACAATTCAATGTAATGAAATTACTTTTGTCTCTAGTCATGTGATGTGAACAACCACTATCAATGATCCATCTATGATTCTTGTTCACACAAGTCACAATTGTAGTTGCTTCATCTTCATCAGATTCATCCTTCATTGCAACATATGCCACTTCATCATCATGTTCATCAAATTCATCTTTTGTTCCCTCTTCGGCAATATAGCATGACTTTTTGCCTTTGTCTTTTGTCCTTACTATCTTCATCTTTTCTACTCTTGTATTTGTCATCACCTCTATAGTTCTTCTTCTATGGACATCTAGTAGCAATATGACCAACCTCATTTCAATTGAAATAAATGATAGGTAATTTACCTTTGAACTTGCCTTTACCTTTGTGGAATCTTCTTGCCAGTAGTGCTTACAGCTGTTCTACATCCTCCTCATCTATATCATTGTCACTAGACACATACTTTATCTTTTTCTTCTTCTTCTTCTCATCAGGTTCCTTCAATGGCACTTTAGCCTTGAAAGCAAGTTCAATATTTTCATGTTTGTAATTATCAAAGTTAGATAACTCAAAAGTAGTGAGTCTACCTATCAGACCTTCAAGTGATAGATTATTCCTTGGTATACATCTCAGTTCTTGAATTGCAAAAACTCTAATACAATATATAGGCAATAGTGTCCTTAAAACTTTGCTTGGTATAGTCTCATCATCTATATTACTAGTAGCTCCCCTTATTGCATTAACAACTTTTATCCTTGCAACATATTGAGCAACATTTTCACCTTCTTCCATTCTCATATCATCAAACTTACCTCTGAGACTTTCAACTTTGGCTCTTAGAACATTTGCATCTCCTCCATGGATGGTGGTCAAGGCATCCCACATCTTCTTTACTATCAAGACCTTTGATATCATCAAATTAAGCATATCTTAGGGTAGAGGCAATCTCTAGCCTTGCCTAGTTGTGTTCTTTCTACTTTTTCATATCCTTAACAGTTTGGGCTCCAACAAGATTAACATGCTTAGTAGTAATGATAGATTGTGCATGATCTCCAAGTTCTCTAAGATGTAGCTTTATCAAAATTTTCCATGTAGGAAAGTTATCTCTATTGAGCTTAGGTACTTCTCTTTTTGACATCTTGATCTTTGTGCTTCTAGTACGTTCAAACTAGTGCTCTTAAGTAGATGGCTTTGATACTAATTGTTAGAATACTTTAGAATAACTAAGACGAGGGGGGTGAATCAATTATCCAAGGTCTAGATGTATAAATAAATTTTTTCACAACTTGGTGAACCCATAAAATATTATTCATCATGCATGCATCCATCAAATCAAAGTTTGCATAAATGTAAACATGAAATATTATAGGTTCATCAACACACTTGATACAATGATTTACGTGGAAACCCAATTTGGGAAAAACCACTAGTAACATACTACTCTTTTTCATTCTTCTGAAGTGATGCCCTATGAAAGGCAAACCATTTTAAAAAGGTTAAAATACACATTATTAAAATGTGACCTTTTTAAAGAATTTCAATCACCTTGTTAACAGTGAGCCTTGTTAGAGGACTTTAGACCATTCACTAGGAATGTCACCCAGTTAAAGGATTTTCAAATGACTATTAGGTTAATCTTAATCCAAAGGATTTACTCTAGACTAATACAATTATTAGAGAGTAATACTAAGGCTTGATCTGATAACAACTTACAACTCCACTTGCAGATTACATATCTCTATTTCAGTCCTTCATTCTGCTTAGCCTTCACACATTTCAGCTCTAATAGCTTGTTCACCCTTCAAGCATTCATACCCTTAAGCCTTCTTTCTTAACATGCCAATGCAAAATATTTTCTTAGGTCACTTGATGAAGCAAAACCCCTAACTTCTTGTCTTCCTTAGGTTCTTGCACATGACAACCTTTGCTTTTGACTAGCCATTCCTATAAATAGGAAATTAAGATCTTTTGCCGCTCATTCTCCATCGTCCAATTTAGGGTTAAGACAGATCAGGTAGGATACAATGAATCTACCCCATATTCCATATCTCTTCTAAAAAATTCTCCTTGAATCCTCTTTGAATTTACCTAAAAATGGTTTACATTGAATTATGCGCCACCAGCTCATCAATCTTATCTTCCACCTGGTTCACATAATCCAAGAAAACAAATGTGTCAGCTCAGATCCATCAAATTCACTATCTTTTAAATAATGCAGCCACTCAACTTTATCTGGCTTCTGATGCTCGACACATACTATGTTGCTCAACATCCTCTATAAAATTAATTGGCAAGAATTAAAGTTTACTGGTGCTCGGCATCAACTAAAATTTACTCAACAACCACTATTTTTCTCGGCATAGACTAGAATAGACTTTTACTTGGTTCCAACTAATTTTTTGCTCAGCTTGCATTGACTTTTCTTGGAACCTATTATCCACTTGGTCAAGCTTTGCAAACAAACTTTGTGTAACTTGTTCTTCTAAACTTTCTTAGTGTAACCAAGCATTTCTAAGAAATAAACCACATGCATACTATTAAACTCCTCGTTGGATGGTTTAACTGACACAAAAGTGGTTGTTGATATGACAGTATCCTTGCATTCTCCTAATTCCATTATTGTTGCATCACCATCCCCTAACAAATCTTCATATGTGGGCTCCTGACTCTACATACATGACTCAACACTAGATTGCAAATCAATAATACTAGAGTATAAACCCACATCTATTGACTCCGCTGAAATGCCCACATCACCAACATCATAGCTAGGTGGCTCTATACTTGTCTTGGTCCCACCTAAGGAAGCAAGTACCTCCCATACTGGAGCAACATACAAATCTTCAATATTGATGCCCATCTATCTAGCCATTAGCTACAACATCATATCCATTCGCCTATTCTACTCCGATCGCATCATATCCATTCGTCTATTCTACTCCTCTAATATATCTAGTAACTTGAACATTACATTTTCTTGATTTGGACTAATACACATTTTGTCAAACACTTTTCCCTCTATTCGGCTATCCCAAATTTCCTATAAGATCTCCACAGGATGGCAAGACTTATAGCTCTAATACCATTGTAATGAATATCCTAGGAATAGCTTTGATACCACTATAATGGGCACCTATTGGTTATAACTTGATGAAACACTTTGCAAGCAAGCTCTGATACCATTGTAATGGGCACCCTAGAAATTCCCAAGAATTAAATCAATTGTCTAAAGTGATTTTAATGTCTTTTCACAATCCACATAACATGAGCAAGAAGGAATTTATGCAAATTGAAGATTGAACTACTACTGGACTAATATTAGTTCTCAAAATGATAAAATCAAATACATAGTAATGTATTCCAAAGGCCAAACCCCAAGGGAATGACATCTAGAATGTTACAAGAGAGGATGAACGTCCTCTAATGCCAAGACCAAATCTCTAACTCACAACTCCAAGCTTTTATCAAATGCAATTCACAATCATCTGATTGCTCAAAAATGACTCTCCCACCTCTATTTATACTTTTCCTACACCCTTCTAGAAGAAAATCAAATATTAATTAATTGCAAGTACTAGAAGCTTCCCCCTTCCAATAATTAATGGACTCTCAAGAAACTACTCCTTTGCAATACAATAATTAATTGTGCTTCTAGAAAATTAAATTACCAGATGCTTCCCTCTCTCCAATAATTAATACACACTCTAGAAGCTTCTCCCTTGTAATACAATTATTATTTAAATTAATTAAATAAAATATGGGGACATTACAAATTCATAAATCTTATTTAATGGATACAATTTAAGCATTAGTTAGTATACATGTAGTAGTTCATTTTAGTCATTACAAAACTATCAAGATCCAACTTCTACCAATACTCAAACTTGTGGTGTAACAAAGTCATGTATTTATAGCTAATAAGGACCAATTTTCAAATCTATTCATAAAAGTTGAATTGATGGAAATTATTTGAACATTATTTAATATGGATGAAGTTGTTGATTTTAGTCATTAGCATATACATCAACATTCCACTTCCACTTCTTGTCAAACTTGTCTATTGAAGCCAAGTTGTGTATTTAAAGTTGTCAAATACCAAATCTCCAATTAATTCATAAATTTCATCTGATGGATTCTATGTGAGCATTATCTAGTATGAATGGAGTAGTTCATTGTAGTCATTGACATAATCATCAAGATTCTAAATCTACCACTGGTCAAAGGCATGGTGTAACAAAGTCATGTATTAAAAGCTATCAAATACCAAATTTCAAATGAACTCATAAATTTGATTTGATGGAAATTATTTGAACATTATGTAGCATGGATGAAGTTGTTCACTTAAGTCATTAACATACACATTAACATACTCCTTCCATCACTTGTCAATATTGTTGTGTATTAAAGTCAAGTTGTGTAATAAAGTTGTCAAATGTCATATTTCAAATGAATTCATAAATTTGATTTGATGGATATTATTTTAACATTATTTAGTATATATGGAATAATTCATTTTAGTCATTAACATAACCATCAAGATTGAACCTCTACAACTTGTTAAGCCTCTAGTATAACAAAGTTTCCAAATACCAAATCTCCAATTAATTCATAAATTTCATTTGATGGATTCTATGTGAGCATTATCTAGTATGAATGGAGTAGTTCATTGTAGTCATTGACATAATCATCAAGATTCTAAATCTACCATTGATCAAAGGCATGGTGTAACAAAGTCATGTATTAAAAGCTATCAAATACCAAATTTGAAATGAGCTCATAAATTTGATTTGATGGAAATTATTTGAACATTATGTAGTATGGATGAAGTTGTTCGTTTAAGTCATTAACATATACATCAACATTCTTCTTCAATCACTTGTCAATCTTGTTGTGTACTAAAGTCAAGTTGTGTAATAAAGTTGTCAAATACCATATTTCAAATGAATTCATAAATTTGATTTGATGGATATTATTTTAACATTATTTAGTATAGATGGAATAATTCATTTTAGTCATTAACATAACCATTAAGATTGAACCTCTACCACTTGTTAAGCCTCTAGTATAACAAAGTTTTTTTTTGCAAAAATTTGGGTAAAAATTTATTAAGACAGAAAGGAATACAACAAGGAGAGCTCAACAAGGAGCTCGATCCTGAGCAACAAGATCATCAAATTCTTGCACCATCTCAAAGGACAGTTGCCCTCTATCCCTAATATTCCAACCCGGATCATGACTAGAAGCCCATTTGGCTAAACAATCAGCAGTTCTATTCCATTCACGAGGAATATACATGAACCTAATGAACTGAAAAGAGGAAGAGAAGAAAAGAATCTTCTTAACAACAGTGGCCTTCTGCCAACTAACATCCTCAAGCTCTTGCGAAGAAAGCATGTTCACCACCACCTGGGAATCAGGCTCACAAATAATCTTACTCCATCCCCGCAAGAAACACTGTTCCACAGCATATAAAATAGCCTGAGCTTCCATGAGATTGTTAGTATAATCACCCTTATGAACTAAGAAGAAAAATTTAACATCCCCAGAACTACAATGAGCCACTCCGCCAATACCAGCTGGACAAGGATTCCCACGGGAAGAACCATCAGTGTTAATTTTCAGAACTCCACAGGGAGGAGGAGTCCAGTGCCCATCCTGGTTAACCCGACCCTTCCTCTGATGGTGAAGCTACCTGGACATAGAAGGAAACCTATGAGCTGCAACCCCATCCTGCAGATGAAAATTGAGGCGATTACAGATAGCAAGATCAATCGGATCCATACCCCCATCAAGCTCACACTTCACAAGAATAGTTTCCTGAAGAGAATGTGATATTTTCCACCAAAGATGCAAAACACCAAGCCAAACATCTTGGAATATGCGATGATTCCTCTCCAACCAGATATGCCAAAGCATATAAGATGGGCCAGCAATCCAAGCAGCATGGAGAGAAGAAGACTTGGAGGGAGCACTACCCAAGTGGGCCCAGAACTCAGGCAAAGAGGAAGCATGTCGACAAGAGCAACCCCAAGCGCTCCACCAAAGGTGCCATATTTGAGTAGAATAGGAGCAATGGAAGAACAGATGGGAAACAAACTCCTCTCCATTACCACACAAAACACAATAAGAGGGGCCCTGAAATCCACATTTACAAAGATTATCCCAGGTAAGACAATGGTTGTGAGCCACTAGCCACATGAAAAAATTGCACTTGGACCAAGAAACTTTATTCCAAACTTGCTTCCACCAAGGGACCTCAGCATCCCCAAATAATTGTCTAGTTATCTCCTGATACCCAGCAGAGACATGATATTTACCAGACAAGGTACCGCCCCAAGCCAAAACATCTGGACCAAGCAAAGAAGAACACTCTCTAGAGGCCAAAATTTGAGAAAGTTCCTGACGATCCATGTCTGTACCTCCAGGAGGCCAATCAGAGGAATGCTTCCATCTGTAACCAACAACAGGTCCCAATTGATAAGGAGTCTTGTAATGAGCCACTTTATCCCATCCAGCGGCAAGAAAAGAGTCACAAAGAGGCTGAAGATGAGGGTATATGGATAAAATGGAAGGGAATCCATCCCAAGCATCAGACCAAAACAAAGCCTGAGAACCTCCTTTACATATCTAGAACAGACCCCTCTTCACCAACATCGCACCTGTCTTCAAAGTATGCCAAACCATTGAGCCACGACCTTCAAGAGGAAGAGCAAAAACAGAGCAAGGATCAGCACCATGAAAATATTTATGAGTGATAATACGAGCCCAAAGTTGATGTTGTCCAGAGCACCATCGCCAAAAAAGTTTAGCAGCCAAAGCTTGACTATTCAATAGAGAAGATCGAAGACCAAGACCACCCTCCTTTTTAGGCCTACAAACAGTTGCCCAATTAACCAAGCTCCATTTAGTACTACTCAAATTACCACTCCAAAGGAATTGTCGAGAAAGAGCATCAAACTCCTTGAGAAAGTAAATAGGTGCAGCATGAACCATGCTTCTATAAGTAGGAAGAGCTTGGATAACAACTTGAAGAAGAGTAACCCGGGCAGCAGTAGAAAGCCATCTATGAGTCCAATGATTTACCTTATCCTGAAGCTTGGTAATCAAATTTTTCCAGAAGAGATGTGGCTGCCTGGAAACAGCAATAGGAATACCAAGATAAGTCAAAGGAAGTGAACCTATCTGAAACCGTAGGATACCAACAATCCTGTGCTGAATAGAATCAGGAGTGTTAAAAAAGTAAATGAAAGATTTGTGCTCATTAACTTTCTGGCCTGAAGCTGCCAAATAAACGTCCAAAGCATGTTGAAAGGCTTCAGCTTCCTTGATCCTAGTAAGACCGGCAAGAACAAAATCATCAACAAATTGAAGATGGGAAAGAGAAGGTAAGCCATTACCCCACCGCCAGCCTTGAATAAAATTCTGGGACACCTGATGCTTAATGAATCTGCCCAAGCCTTCAGCCATGATGATGAATAGATATGGGGAGAGAGGGTCACCCTGGCAGAGGCCTCTAGAAGCACCAAATAGTTGTGAAGGTTGACCATTAATAAGAACAGAAAAAGAGGCAGAAGTAACACAACTCATAATCCAACTCACCCAGTCAGAGCTAAATCCAAAAGAAAGAAGAATACTCCTTAGGAAGCTCCATTTAACTCTATCGTAGGCCTTAGCCATATCTAGCTTAACAAACATGGCTCTCTCCCTTGAAGTAGCCATAGAGTGAATAGCCTCAGTAGCAATAACCACCCCATCCAAAAAATTTCTGCCAGCAACAAAACCACCTTGTTCTTCTGAGATAATAATGGGAAGCCACCTTTTCAGTCTCTCAGCAATCAGCTTAGTAATAACTTTGTAAACCACATTACATAAGGCAATTGGTCTAAAAAACTCCAATTGATTAGCACCCTCTCTCTTAGGAATAAGAGTCAAGAATGTAGAGTTCAAAGCTCGAAGCATCTGCTTGCTAGCATAGGATTCTTTAACCACCTCCAACAAATCATGATTAATGATGTCCCAAAATTCCTGAAAGAATTCAACTGGAAAGCCATCAGGACCAGGAGCCTTCCCCTTAGGCATGCCAAAGACCACCTCCTCCAGCTCTTCCAAAGAGATAGGACGCATGATATAATCATTCATTTCCTGAGTGATAAGGGAAGGAATACAGGACAAAAAAATATTTTCTTCATTATCAGTAGGAGGAGAGTCCTCAGAGAAGAGGGTAGAGAAGTACAAAATAGCCTCTGGAACAAAGCTGGCAAGGAATTCAATTGGATACCTTGAGAATTAACCAAAGAAGAGATAGTGCTCTGATTCCGACGAGATTGCACTATTTTATGGAAAAAGGCAGTGTTTCGATCACCTTCCTGGAGCCAATCAACTCGAGCCTTTTGCTTCCAAAAAATTTCCTCTCGAAGTTCCCATTCTTCTAGAGCTCTAGAAGCAAGGGTTTCAGTCTGGCCAAGATCCTCTGAGAAACCTCGATCTCTAATCTCCCTTGTGATGACATCAAGATTTTCTTGAGCAAGCCTCTTCATAAAGTGAAGGTTCCCAAAGCATTCCCTATTCCATATCTTGAGCTGCCTTTTAACATATTGAAGCCTTTTAGAAAATGAGAACATTGCAGTACCATATGCAGGATCACCATCTTTCCACCAACAAAAAACAAAATCATGAAGAGAGGAGTCACGAAGCCACATCAACTGGAACTTAAAAGGAGGATGCTTCGGAACATAAGCCCCTATAGCGGAAAATTTGATTGGCCAATGATCTAAACCCCTCCAATCAAGGATTTCTGAAGAGATAGTAAGGGTGCCACTAAGCTAGAAGCAAGAAACAAGAAATCTATCCAGATGTTCTGAGATAGCAGCAACACCAGTCCTGCGATTATTCTAGGTATAGAGGCCATTAGAAGGCTTAACATCAGAGAGATGCAAAAGAGATATGTGTTGCCGAAGAAGAGCAGAAGAAGGCCCCAATCTAGCCAAACCACCATGCTTCTCTTCCAGACTTAAAACT
Source organism: Cupressus sempervirens (assembly GCA_028749045.1). Lineage (NCBI taxonomy): Eukaryota > Viridiplantae > Streptophyta > Pinopsida > Cupressales > Cupressaceae > Cupressus > Cupressus sempervirens. The sequence continues at coordinate 556,093,997 of CM053791.1, forward strand.
GAATTGAAGTCCCCTGCTAACACCTAAGGATGATAAGGATGACAATTTCTAACATATTGAATATGTTCCCAAAGTTACTCCTTTCCCACAAGATCAATAGGTGCATACACATTAGTAACCATGATTACCTCTCTTGAGTCTAGAGAAAAAGCTACCATAGAGAGAGCTGAGCGAGAAGACATCTAGCCAAGAGGAGAAATTTTTTGAGGATCCCAAAATATAGCTAAACCACTAGCACTGCCTGTTGCCCCAACACACTGGCATTGGCCACGAGACCAAATACTAGAGGCATGTTGGACCATAGACTCCACAGAGAGCTTAGTCTCTTGGATACAAAAAACATCAGGACTATGATCAACCACCAAGTTATGAATAGCCTTTTGTCTAGGGATGCTATTCAACCCCCTTACATTCCATGAGAGAATAATCATCATTGGGTAGAATTGGGAAAATGAGAATCCAAAGGTTTTACTGAACCAGACTCAATCAATATATCTCCTGTGAGTTTAATCTTCTCTTGGTCTGTTTTGTGCCCACTCCTTAGAGGGGGAGTAGAAGAAGCCCACTTAAAGGGTTGAGGCAGCAACCCCAAGGGGAGAGGAGATCCCTTGCCCTTACCTGATGGTAGCACATCCTTAACCAAGTCAGCCAAAACAACATCATCATCTTCCAACACTGCAGGAGTCACCAAAGCCTCTATCACAGGAGCTACAGGAACCTCACAGTTTTGATATACTACAACTTGAGATGCCCCACAAGCATCATTAGGAACAGATCTCTCATCTGGGCAAACTAGATCAGAAGAGATAGGAGGAATACCCTCCTCTAGAACCATACTATCCAGCACCTCAAAGCGGTTAAAACCTGAATCAAATAATCTTTCTTTCAAAGGCTCGAGGGTGAACAGGGGTAAATCCATCCTTATCCTGCATTTGAGCCTTACCCTTACCTATAGCATCTTGTGGATTCATCCCCTTGGTAGTATTAACCATTTGAGATTGTCCTTTCCCTGTAGTATCTGCCAAACCACCAGGATTGCCAGCTGTAGAACGATCCACTCCTTTGAAACTCGAGTTACGGGGGCACTGCCATAGTAAATGACCATACTCATGACAAATCCGGCAACGGAAAGGGAGGGATTCATAATCTAACTGCTGCACCCAAGAAGAATCCCCCAGACAAATTTCCAAAGAATCTGGTAATGGGTTATTCAAATTAATTTCAACACAAATTCTAGCATAAGAAATAACCTTTTTATCGAGGGATTGATGTGCGATTGCAGCCGGCTTCCCCAACAAAGCAGCAATTTTTTGAAGGATGTCTTCACGCCAAAATTCCAAGGGAAGACGAGGCAAGCAAACCCAAACTGGCACTGTTGAAGGGAGATCCTCAGCAGAATTAAAACCTGAATGCCAAGGTTTGACAAATAACCCCACATGGTTGTAGAAATAAGGGCCTCCTTCAAAAACATGATCACGATCAGACATGCAAGAGAATACAACAAAAAAATAACTATTCCTTGCCAACATAATCTCCATATCGCCTTCCACCTACCAAGAGCGGCGGATGCATGCCTCAAGAGCAGATAGGGAAATTCGGATTCCAAGAAATTTGCATATCAAAGCATGCTTGGTCCAATAATCAATGTCCTCCATTACAGCCGTTGGAGGAATAACCAGAACAGGGCGATCATGGCTACGCGGAAAACAACCATAAACTTTTTTCAGCTTGGAGCTCTCCCCTAAATAAAACAATTCAGATCGCATTGCATGCATAGTTGGAGAAGAACCATTTGTTCTCACCAACGGAGAAGAAATCTCAGGTCCTGCCATGCAAACAATAAAACCCCAATCCAAAATTGACTGCAGAAGATCTCAAAAAACACTGACGCAAATTATGTCCAGTAGCTAGCAATCCAAACAAAACAGAAAAATAGTAAAGATCAAACACCAAGAACAAGCTAGGGGAAAAACCCTAGCCCAGCCGGCAGCCAACGCTTCTCCATATCTCCATACACATAAATATCTCTAGTATAACAAAGTTGCCAAATGCCAAATCTCCAATTAATTCATAAATTTAATTTGTTGGATTCTATCTGAGCATTATCTAGTATGGATGGAGTAGTTCATTGTCGTCATTGGTATAATCATCAAGATTCTAAATCTATCATTGGTCAAAGGCATGGTGTAACAAAGTGATGTATTAAAAGCTGTCAAATACCAAATTTCAAATGAACTCATAAATTTGATTTGATGGAAATTATTTGAACATTACGTAGTATGGATGAAGTTGTTCATTTAAGCCATTAAAATATACATCAACATTCTCCTTCCATCACTTATCAATATTGTTGTGTATTAAAGTCAAGTTGTGTAATAAAGTTGTCAAATACCATATTTCAAATAAATTCATAAATTTGATTTGATGGATATTATTTTAACATTATTTAGTATATATGGAATAATTCATTTTAGTCATTAACATAATGATCAAGATTGAACCTCTACCACTTGTTAAGCCTCTAATATAACAAAGTTGCCAAATACCAAATCTCCATTTAATTCATAAATTTTATTTGATCGATTCTATATGAGCATTATCTAGTATGAATGGAGTAGTTCATTGTAGTCATTGACATAATCATCAAGATTCTAAATCTACCACTGGTCAAAGACATGGTGTAACAAAGTCTTCTATTAAAAGCTGTCAAATACCAAATTTCAAATGAATGCGCATATTTGATTTGATGTAAATTATTTGAACATTATGTGGTATGGATGAAGTTGTTCATTTAAGTCATTAACATATACATCAACATTCTCCTTCCACAACTTGTCAATCTTGTTGTGTATTAAAGTCAAGTTGTGTATTAAAGTTGTCAAATACCATATTTCAAATGAATTCATAAATTTGATTTGATGGATATTATTTTAACATTATTTAGTATCGATGGAATAATTCATTTTAGTCATTAACATAACCATCAAGATTGAACCTCTACCACTTGTTAAGCCTCTAGTATAACAAAATTTGCAAATACCAAATCGCCAATTAATTCATAAATTTCATTTGATGGATTCTATGTGAGCATTATCTAGTATGAATGGAGTAGTTCATTGTAGTCATTGACATAATCATCAAGATTCTAAATCTACCACTGGTCAAAGGCATGGTGTAACAAAATCATGTATTAAACGCTGTCAAATACCAAATTTCAAATGAACTCATAAATTTGATTTGATGGAAATTATTTGAACATTATGTAGTATAGATGAAGTTGTTCATTTAAGTCATTAACATATACATCAACATTCTCCTTCCATTACTTGTCAATCTTGTTGTGTAATAAAGTTGTCAAATACCATATTTCAAATGAATTCATAAATTTGATTTGATGGATATTATTTTGACATTATTTAGTATAGATGGAATAATTCATTTTAGTCATTAACCTAACCATCAAGATTGAACCTCTGTCACTTGTTAAGCTTCTAGTATAACAAAAGTCATCCATTTAAAATGTCAAATACCAAATTTTAAATGAATTCATAAATATGATTTGATAGAAGCTATGAAGTTGCTCTATCCATCAACGTTCCACTTTCATCACTTGTCAAATAGCAGATTTGAAATGAATTCATATTATTTCATTCGATGAAGATTACTTGAACATCATTTATAATAAATGAAGTATGATATGAACAATCCACTTTCACCACTCATCAAACTTGTGTGTAACAAAGTCAGTTGGGCATTTAAAGCCGCCAAAGCCCACTCCTATCATTTTCAACCCCCTGACTTCATTGACGAGTTGCCAAGAAAATTGTATTTCAAACAAAAATGGACGACAGATAAATCATAAGACATCAAATAGGTCAATTGTGTTTTCTTATGCCCTGATAAACGGATCGCAGACTACAAGCAATACCTACGGGAACTATTTATTACAAATTTATTCCCACTGATCAACTATTCGTTTTTTATTTATTTCGGGGTTTTGCTTGCGAAGTCTGAGAATGAAGATGACCATGCTGCTTTCTCTGCTACTCTTTTTGTGTCTCTCTGCTCTGCCTCCTCATTTGGCAAAGCCTTCCAATTATTTTGATCAACAATCTCTCACTGCTTTCAAGGTTTCTCTGCTTTTGGATCCATTCAATTCCTTGCTCGACTGGTCTCCCAGTCACACCTTCTGCAATTGGACTGGCATTTCCTGTTCTTCTCGTAGACAACGTGTGGTTTCCTTGAATCTCACTGTTATGGGATTACTTGGCCCCACCTCTCTCTTTCTGGGAAACCTTTCCTTCCTTAGAGTACTTTCTCTCTATAATAATAGCTTGGAGGGCCATATTCCATATCAGCTTGGAAGGCTATTTCGCTTGAGAGAGCTTCGGTTGTCTCTTAACCAAATATTCCCTCTGAAATTAGCCTTCTTTCAAATTTAGAATCCATGTTATTAGCAGTAAACAAATTGACAGGCGTTATCCCACCTTTCTTAGGAAAAATGTCCTTTTTAAGTACTATTGACTTGGGCATTAATAGACTCCAAGGTGGTATATCTACTGAGTTGGGTATGCTTACACAGCTAAACTACCTTGATCTCGACTCAAACAATTTAACAGGATTGATCCCTTTCAAATTGCACTCATCTCCAAATAATGGCGCTATTTTAAAACCTCTTAAATGGCCCAGTTCCATGGGAGTTTGGAAGGCTGTCAGAAATGCAACAAGTGTTTGTGGGGAAATCAACTCACTGGAAAAATACCTACCTCAGTGGGCAATTGGACTTAGCTGCAAGTGTTGTATTTATCTGAGAATCAACTGAGCGGCACAGTACCCTTGGAACTCGGGAGAATGCAGCAGTTGAAATGGCTCTCTTTGTGGCAAAATCATTTTGTGAGTGGAAGCAATGGTTTGTCTATTCTAACACTGTTAACTAATTGTTCCATCTTGGAGGAAATTCAATTGGGATTTAACCATCTCACTGGCGTCTTGCTCACTTCAATAGGTCGTCTTTCAAAGTCGCTCACAATTTTAAGCTTGCACACCAATGAAATTGGGGGAAGCATACCATATGAAATTGGTAACCTAACAAACTTGAGCTTACTGACCCTGGATGAAAACTGATTCAATGGGATCATTCCATCTGCAATTGGCAAACTTCCAAATCTAGAAAGATTAACTCTCTACAAGAACAATTTACAGGGAAGAATTCCAGAGAGTTTTGGCGAATCAAAAAGGCTTGGATTGATATCACTCAGTGAGAATAAGCTTTCAGGGCAAATTCCTGACAGTCTTGGGAAACTTCAACAATTAAGAGACCTTTATCTTGATCACAATCAACTATCAGGAGAAATACCTGCTAGTTTAGGGAGATGCAAGACTTTGGAATTGGTCGACTTGGCACACAACAAACTAACAGGAAATATGCCTTTTGAAGTTGCAAGTCTTCAGAATCTCCAATTCTATTTCAATGTGTCTAGAAATTCATTGCAAGGTTCTATTTTGGGATTGAGCAAAATGGCTATGGTTTTAGCTACAGATGTTTCACAAAACAATTTTTTTGGTGCCATTCCCAATGCGCTAGCAAACTGCAAGGCATTGGAATACTTAGATCTTTCAGCAAATGCCTTTGAGGGGCTAATCCCTACATCACTGGCAAATCTACAAAATCTGAAGTACATAGATCTTTCTTGTAATAGTATTTCAGGGACAATACCAGTACCTTTCTAAAAGATGAAAAAGCTGCAATATCTCAATCTCTCTTCAAATAGGTTAACTGGAGAGCTCCCAAAGGATGGGAAATCCAGGCCTTTGTGGTGGATGGATGAAATTCCCACCATGCTCTCATTCTAGTCACAAAAAACCACCAGTCTCCAAAAAGGTGATAATTCCTGTTTTGTTGGCATAGCAGTTTTGATAATGTCTCTTCTATTGGCAGTATTTTCCTATAGGTTCTGCAGACATTCGAGTGCCCCTCTAAAAGTATGGCATCCAAATATTTCATATGAAGAACTTGTAGAGGAAACGGGTGGGTTCAGTAATGAAAATCTTTTAGGAGTTGGTAGTTTTGGATGTTTTTATAAAGGGATTCTAAATGATGGTACACATATTACTGTTAAAGTTCTGAAGTTGCAAGATGAACATACTCACAAAAATTTCAACAAAGAATATAATGTAATGATGAGAGTTCGACACCACAATGTAATTAAAATCATTTCAACATGTTCCAACCTTGATTTTAAAGCCTTAATTCTTCCATTCATGTCAAATGGAAGTTTAGAGAGATGGTTGTATCCTCATGATTGCTGTACCTACAGATTAAATTTGAGAGATTGAATAAGGATAGCAACAAAGATAGTAGAAGGAATGGAATATCTTCACCATTATTGCTTTGTTCAAGTGATTCATTGTGACATAAAGCCTAGCAATGTCCTATAAGGAGAAGACATGGCTTCATATATAGTAGATTTTGGCCTTTCCAATCTTATTTTTGGAAATTCAATAGATTTGACTTCTACAAATGTACTGAGAGGATCCATTGGCTACATTGCACCAGGTATTCTTGATTATTTTAATTTTTTAATATAGATTATGGAATTAGTGGAAACCTTACTACAAAGGGAGATGTATATAGTTATGGAATCTTGATTAGATTTGACTTCTACAAATGTACTGAGAGGATCCATTGGCTACATTGCACCAGGTATTCTTGATTATTTTAATTTTTTAATATAGATTATGGAATAAGTGGAAACCTTACTACAAAGGGAGATGTATATAGTTATGGAATCTTGATTTTAGAGATGTTGACAAGAAGGAAACCAACAGATGACATGTTTATTGAAGGAATCAATCTACAAAAATGGATAGAAATGCACTTCCCAAGTGGAGTCTCTGATGTGGTAGATAATTGCCTATTTCTAGATGCTCATGAATCAGAGATATCAATGGCAATAGAGTTTCTTACTCAATTCATAGAGATTGGGTTATTTTGTACAAGGGATTCACCTCAAGAGCAACATAATATGACTGAGATAGTTGATAGATTAAACACAATCAGAAGTAAATTTCTTGGCACACCTAAAATTGTTCAGTTACAAATAGATATCTCACCTATTATAAAAAATGACAGAAACAATAACACTATAGAGGGAAGTTCATATACATCTACATCATATTAGGCCCCAAAAATAATACTATCCTGATGTACTATTTTGGATAGTATAGTGTATTGTGAGTATAAGAAATAATACTCAGTTTGTGCTACGACTATTGTATAGTATGTTGCAACATAATTTATGCTCCCAATATTTTAAATTGTGAATGCAAATGAAATTTAATGCAAATTGTTTAAATAAATTATTTGTTTTTATGTTTATTGTTAAATGATGAATGATTGTTAAAATTATATTAATTTTTCATAATTATATTTAAAATACTTCGAAAGAAAGTATTTCTTCTAAATTATTTTAATAAAATATAATAAAATTTTTAACTATATTATTTTGTCACTTTTATAAATTAAAATGTTAATCTATAGTTTTGATTTACATGTTTTTCTTTCAGGTAAAAGTGGCAAACCACCATACAAATGTTGTTAATAGATAAATACTTGTTTAGGAGATCAAGGAGGGAAAAACCAGTAAGAAACCTCATATCCCTTCTCATACAATTATTATACATCTCCATACAGTGGCACATGAGCCAAACCAGCCTGAAGAGGATGTCATAAAAATGAAGTTTCCAGCTCATCATCCAAATTAGCTGAAAGGGAACAACCCTTAAATAAAACATATAGATTATCTCTGTAGAGTAACTTTGAGCCAAACTCCATACTCGCCCTCACAATTGGCTAGAAAAATCAGCAAACTGATTGGCTTATCTAAAACAATGACTGATTTTGAACTCATGAAACCTCGGCAAAAGCTTCCAAAATTCACCCAAGACATATTGGAGGTCTCAGTGAACAACGTTCTTTGTGGACAATGCTGAGGTAATATTCTAGGAATCACCTTCAATATGTAGTTCAGAAATCCTCAAAGATAATGCAAGTTTTACACCATCCCTAAGAGCTCTTAGCTCTGCTAGATTATTAGTCCCATGCAAAAACATGAAGGGAAAATTTAAAATATGGTTATGATGATCACTAAGGATGTAACCTCTGCCTGATCTGCATGGGTTCCCTTTAGATGCACTATCAAAGTTTAACTTGCAAAAAGAAGAAGGGGCTACCCATTGAACTTGTTTCTTAATCTCATTCTTAGGTTTATTACCCACCATCACACCCTTAAAAGGAATAGAAATATGCAACCATCTATTGAGGATAGAGTCATCAAAGGAGGTGAAAGTAGAAAACAAGTTCTTAGTCCTTAGAGCATACACATTGACATTTTTTGAAATGGACTTTTCAATCTTCTCATAGACCCTCCTATCTACCAAAGAAATTTCCTTCGTGAACATCCTTCTATTTCTTTCCCACCAAATCCCCCAAACAGTAGATGAAGGGGCAATTCTCCATATCTTAGCAAAAAAAGAGCCCTTGTGGGGTATAGGCCAACCCACCAGCAATTGGGATAATGAGTTAGGAAGTGGACCATACCAACCAATTCATCCAAGGACCTTCATCCAACACTTACAAGCAAAATCACATGAGAGAAGAAGGTGAGTAGCATTCTCCCACTCCTTACCACACGAGAAACAAAGAAAACTATCGGCACTTCAGAACCTTTGAAGTCTATTCGAGGTGAATCACATTCTGAGAAGCCAATCAAAGAAAATCTCTAGCCTTTGGAAGAATATCATCATGCCAACAAAACTTAAACTTCCTTTCATGAGACACATTGTTCCCTTCAATCAGAGATTTGTATCCATCCTTAGTAGTGTATTTGCCACTCCTACTTCTACTCCAAATCAACCTATCATTATCATCTCTGCAACATAATGTTCTTTGGTTCAAGACATTTAGAAGCTCTATCCTCTCTGTCTGAGGAATAGGCAGCCATGAAAAGTATTTCCAAGCCACATGAGAAGAACCATTGGTAGATTCAAATTAAACATAGTCTTTTAGCTTAGAGATAGAGACCCACAAAGGTTCCAAAACAGCTCGGGCTGAATTAAGCTTAATTAGATGAAGAAAGGGGAGAAAAGTCATTCCATGAGTCTAACCAAAATAGCACTTTATCACCTGAGATAAAATTCATGAAAGATATGGCAATAACACCTCTCTACTCTTTACCAAAAAATTCCACATAGCTATGCCTTTAGGAGGATTGTGCATTTTGAATATGCATTTAGGGTCATCAAACTCCAAGAATTTAATCTTGGTAATCCTAGCCCATAGTGCTAAAGGGTTCTCATAAACTTTCCAAACCAGCTTGGCCCCAAGCTTAATGTTCCTCTCATGAATATTATGACAACTTGCTCCACCCTCAATCTTTGGTTGGAAAATCTTTTGCCATGAGACCAAAGCAAGTTTCTTCTCAACCAAGTTCCCCTTCTAGATAAAATCTATAAGAAGTCTCTTAATAGATGAAATAACACCTTTAGAGGCTAGGAGAACCAACATCACATGATTAGGAATGGACAAAAGGATTGATTTAACCATTAAGATTCTACCTGCAATAGATAATCATCAAACCTTCCAAGAAGAAAACCTTTCTTTCATAGACTAGAGAACACCACTCCAAAAAGAAGCCTTACTTTCCCCTTGAAAAAAGGGAACACATGAGTACTTGCATGGATTATGGGCCACCGTAAATCAAAGATATTTCTTGGACTTAGAAGGATTTAACTTCTTCCCTGAAACCTCACAATATTCATTTAAAGTATCTTGAATGATCAAAGCCTCCCTCAACGAGCCCTTTCCAAATAGAAAAGAGTCATCAACAAACAAACTGTGGGTCAAAGAGATTTGTGCCTAGTGGAGTCTAAATCATTCCCATAGCCCCAATTCTTGCTTATGAGAAATCAACCTACTAAGCCCTTCTGCCAACAGGATAAAGAGGAAGGAGGATAATGGGTCACCCTGCTTTACCCCTTGAGAGGAATAGAAGAAGCCAGAAGGAGAGCCATTAATAAGCACTGGAAAAATTTCTCTTAAAATGGAAGACATAATCCATATAGTCTACTTTCTTTGATATCCAAATTTATCCAAAATCTACATCAAAAAAGATGAATTGACTTTGTCATATGCCTTCATCATATCCAGTTTTAGAACCATAGATGGAGAACCATCAGTCTTAATAGAATGAAGAACCTCATCAGCCACCAAAGCTCCTTCCAATGACTCCCTACTAGGTACAAAACCCCCTTTCTTTTCTCAAATAATCAAAGGAATCAACTCTGCCAATTGCTTTAGAGATAATCTTATATATGATGTTGCAAAGAGAAACCGGTTTGAAATCAGCAAATGTATTTGGTTGGGGACATTTCGGAATGAGAGTGATGAAAGTTGTGCTGAATTGTTTTAGCATGTTCCCATTGATGCTAGATTCACCCACTACCAATAAAATATCATTCCCATAAAGTTCATTCCCCATAAAGCCCAAGCATTTTTTAAAAGGTAATGGAGTAAGGCCATCCATTACTGAAGTCTTATCAGCAGCCATAGAAAATACCACCTTCCCAATTTCTTCCAATTGTCTTTCATCAGAAAAATGGCATTGCAAAGTCTCTTAACCTTAGCTGAAGAATGATAAAAAAAAAAAAGGGTGTTCCTGTCAGCTTTTGGCAACCATAATTCCCTTGACCTTTGTCTCCAATAAGTCTCTTCCCTCAGAAGAGCCATATCCAACTTACCTTTTAAAGTCTTATGAATCTCATAAACCTTGGCTTTATAACCATTGGCCATGATGTATCCATTCCACTACTCTAATTGATATTGGAGATCCCTCTTTTCCTCAAAAATATTACCAAAGGTTGATTTATTCCATTAATTTCATGTGACACAATTTATTAGAAAGCTGAAGCATTCTTGACCCTTCCACAAATAGGCACTCACTCCACCAAGCAAACAAGAGAGACTTGAAAATTTTGTCAGTAAGCCACATGCATTCCATCTTGAAATATGACTTGGGTTTGAAACCTTTCCCACCTGACAGAACATGCAAAACAATTGAAAAATGATCCAAACCTATATAATGTAAAATGAAGCAGAGAAAGTTTGTTCCAAAACCCAATAAGAAATCAAAAGAAATCTATCCAACTTGACCCCAAAATGATGAGCTCCTTTCCTTCTATTGGTCCAGGTAACTATCCCATTAGACGGCACACAATCCAACCAAGCATTATCCTCAATAAAATCCTTAAAATCTTGTGTAAGTCTAGGAGATGGTTTGATACCCCCACCTTTGTCTCCAGCCCCTAATGTTGCATTGAAGTCCCCTCCTAGTATCACCTTTGCTGTCCCAAACTCCTGAATCAGATCCGATAACAAGACCCAGAGTCTTTGTTTACCAACAACTGAAATGGGCCCATACACATTAACTAACACAAAAGTGAGGTTGAAATATGTGACATTGGCAGATAACCAATTTGAATTCATACTCAATAACTGCACCTGAAAATAAGATGGTTTTGAAAGAATCACTAATCCTCCCGAGGCACCATTAGAAGGAGAATGAAAGAATGACCAATTCACCCAAGTTTTGAATAATTTATCCCCTTCATCATAAGATAACTTAGTTTCTTGCAAAAATACTAAATCTGCTTCCGCCTTCAAGGCTTGATCCTTGATAAGGCGAACTTTGTTAGAGGCAAACTTTGTTAGACGCATTAATGCTTGTGGTCTTGGAGAGCCATTCGCTTTCCCTCCATTTGTCATTTGTTTAGCAATTTGGAATATTAAAGCTGACACATCCTTCTTGCATTTCCTAGGAGTCTTCTTAAAGTTAAGAATTTGCTGAATCCCTGCTTCGATTTCCCCTTGCATTTTTCTTAGGTTAGAATGCCTACCCCTTATCGTCTTTGGGGCCGATCACAATCTGATTTGAGAATTATCTGCATCAGTTTGATTTATAGAACAATTGGGAACGAGATTGAAATCCGATTTAGGAGGACCCTCTTCAGTATCTGATAAATTATCGACTTGAACTCTTTGATAAATTAAGAGGACCCTCTTCAGTATCCAACTATGTGCATGAGGGGATGGGAGCCTTACATCCCCAGCCACCTCAATATTAGAGATCTCAGGGGAATTCAATGAAGCATGATGTTGATACAGAAGACAAGTAGACACATCTACATCCGGTTCAGGCAGACTACCTGTGCATGTTTGGAGATCATCAAAGCACAAAGATGAGTTCATCTGCAGAGTGGGATACTGTATGTCTTGAGGTTAATTGGCCACTTCTTCAGCAATTTCACCTATGAGCTCAGAACCCACTGAACGAGCAAGTTGATCAGCTATGAAGTTTACAATAGAAAGGGGAACTGCTGTCCTAGATGACTGCAAACAAGAAATTTTGTGGTGGTGCCACGGTATTGCTGGAGAACAAGACATGTGAAAAGAAAAACCCTTGCAATCTGTCTGGGAGATTGTGATGCAACCCAAGGCAAAGATAGCAGATCTAGAGGGGGATTTAAGAGAAGACACCTCTGAATCATTACAGTTAAAAATAAAACCTGAGGCGGCCCTAAAAGGAATGCTCATACAAAATTTTATCAGTTTTGATTTATGTTAGAATACAAAATTTTGATTTTATTGATATAACTGATATGCTTATACAAAATAGACAAACTAACATAGACAAGAGTGAGATTACTGTAAGAATATTGAAGATTCACTGGCAAACAGACAGTTGGAAGGTCCTGTAAAAAAATCTGCTAATCTCAGACAACAAAGTTTGACATAAGATAAATTAAACATATGGCAAACAACATATCTGTAGATTTTTTGTTTTGGATGATAGAGATTAATTTTGGAGACATTTTGATGCAGAGTTTGAGTTCAAATTTGCCTTTTAGTGTACATTGACATTATTCATATTGCAAACTGTTTGGAAGTTGCACCCAAAGTAAGAATGTGACGACATGCCTAGAATTATATTCAGATTGATGTTGGATTTTAGTATTTAACAATATTAAAAATATTTAGGGAGCTAAATAAAGAGAATGAAATTAACATATAATAAGAGAGGCAATGCACCATAATAGTTTGATCAATTAATCATTTTGACATTCAATTCTAAGCAGTAAACCATTGCTGTATTTTAAATAATACAATTAAAAGGTATAGGTTCAACATTGCATAAAACCAAAATTTCAAAGTAACTAAATACTAAGTAAATTAAGCTATCATTAAATGTTTTGAGGTATGCTCAATTACATTAAGTTTGAAAGCTAAATAAATTATACAATAGAAAATTGACAAGGTTCATATGATTGCTCTTTAATAGGAGTCAAATTATAGGCAAGAGGCTATACTTATCCAATTTACAAGTACATCAAAATGCAATGTTTTGAATTAAATCACTACTTCATAGCAATGGCATGGAAGCCTTAGAAGTACATTGCCAACGATTTGTTGAAGACCTAAATTCATTAAATGCTTCATCTAGCTTTATTTACTCTGCTCTGCAAACATTTTTCTTCTTTTGTCAACATTTAGGTACCATCTGGAATAGTTGTTTTGAAGAATCAATTTTGTTATGGCAGGGCTCCAATGTATTCCATGCACACTTCAAAATATTCAGCAATGACCTTTTCTTTTAAAGATAAAAGGTCAATAGACCCATACTATGATTAATTGGAAGAAGTATTTACAAAAAAAGGAAGGTTGTCTTGAGCAGAAAAAGAATATAACAAAAGAGGCAATGGCATTATGAGGTTGCAAGATCAGCAAGATGTTAAAATAGGTTGGAGATGACAATGAGCAGGGGCCATATTTGCATACTCAAAAAACCGAAGAGTGATATTTAAGACGTCAAACACAAAGACTCCATCCACCCAGCCCACATATTGATTTCCTTGAAAGTACCGCATCCTACAACAGGTCACAAATCTCAACCACCTCTATGGACCTGTTGGTATTCGGATTGAAATTTATAATTAACTCTACCACATTAGGACCATCAACCACCATAGACCCCTACTCCAATTTAGTGCCCAGGTTGGCTAGGTGATCAACAATTTGATTTGCCTCTCTATAATAGTGAGAGACTTTATATGCATGGAATCTTGGTAGGAGCCTCCAAACTTCTCTAATAACATACTGAAGATCCCACAACACTAAGGTATAAGAGGATAGGGAAAATGTGACAAGTTGAGAATTGTCTTCTATTTGTATCTTCTTGATACCCATATCCAGTGACATTTTGATACCCTCCAATAGAGCTTGTGCCTTTACAATGTTATTAGAAACATTAGGGAGTTTGGAATAAGAAGCCCTAAGTATATTACCTACATGGTTCCTGATAACACAGCCCCCACCCTGCCTAGATTCCCCTTAGAAGTCTGATCAAAGTTGAGCTTAACAAATGATCTAGAGGGCAGTTGCCACTTGATCTCACTTCTGATTTCTTTCTTGGTCCTTTTACTTGTTGAGTAACATGGATCGATTTTTGCAAATGTAATTATATTGCCATTGTAATAGAAATGTTTCAAATGCAGATTTGGATCTCATATAAGTATGAGAGAAGGAAACATGCCTTTTGAAGAGACATGTCTCCAAGGTTTAATCCTCATTTAGTTAGTATAAAATAATAACTAACCATCCATCCATATATATATATATATAAAGGAATATTTATATTATCATCAATAATGAAACTCAAGATCATATCAATCTGACTATAACTACAAACTTAACACTCCCTCTTAGTTAGGACGGATTGATACAGAACACATTATGTTCTTGAGTATACGAAGAGATATCATCTCAATATGATATTCCTAGAATGACATATTTAAGGATATCAACATAAATCCATCAACACACACATATATTATATATGGAATTTGTTACAATTCATAATGAGACTAAATTTCTCAATGCTTTTCCTTTTAGCAAGGAAGGAAATTAAGAAAATACTATAACTTTAATATAAGTTTGAATATCACTTTAAGTTTGCCCTATAATAGATTTAAGTTATGTTATCCGACAATATCCAGCTCAAAGAACGATAACAATTTTCATGGTGTCCAGCAAAATCTAGCCTATAACCATGATGGATACCAATGTGTGGGATAAAGTCTAGCCTATAACAATGACACCAATAATTTTCATGATGTCTGGACAAGATTTTTCCTATAATCATGATGGATATCAATGTGTCTGACAAAATTTGGCCTATAACAATGACATGAATAATTTTCATGATGTCTAGACAAGATCTGGCTTATAATCATGATGGATATCAATGTGTTCGACAAAATCTAGCCTATAAAAATGACACCAATAACCTTCAACACTTTTGGTGTTAGAAGGTTGGTCATCTATTGATAAGATCGTCACCTTTCAATAACTCCCCTCTAAATATATACATCAATGAAAGATTGTCATCTTTCATGACATAACTGCAACAACATCATGTAGTAACTCACATGATATCCACCATGAACCAAGTCAGAGGGTGGACCCACCATAGCTACTACTAAAGGGTGGAACAAAGGGTTTTCACCTCATACTTTTATCTCATAGAGAAGGGCACATTACAAAGGCTTTCTCTTAGAACTTTACCTCATAGAAAAATATCATCTACAAAGGATTACATCTCAATCTTTCTCCCTCTGAGCATCAATCCTAGGAAATCAGGTCCTCTAGTTACTTCCTTAGAAACTATTTTCACCCAAGGATGCTTGTCAAACTCACTCTGAATTTGATATCAATTTTCTGGTTTTCTGGTGATAAGTCATCACTTCCTCATGATATACATAGGAGTAGGCCCATCAACATCATGTAGTCACCCACATGTATTTCTAGACTGCCTCTAATTATCAATCTTCTAAGCTCTTGTGTTGCTTTAGAAGTAGTGTCATACTCCCTCTTAATGTAGAAGAATCTCATAATTTCAATCAACAAAGATGTTTTCCTGAAGAGCCTCAGTTCATTCATCTTGATCATCAGGGTCTTTGGAGACTACACAATATTTGGCAACATGTTTTGAAGTACCAACTTTCTTTTCTTGTAAGAACATCCTCAACCATAAAGGAAAAGATCAAGACAAATAACCTTTATAGTATGTATAGAAACTACAAATAAGAGAAAGGTAAATATCAAAAACAAGAATACTTATCTGCACATGAAGCTTCATAATTTTCTTCTTAAATTATTTAAGAATGGAACATCTCCCCTCTAAAAGTGGGAATGGAACATTGACTATCATTCCCCCAAAATGTAAAATTTCCACTTATTATATTGTTGAATAACTTTGTATCAAATATAATAACTCTTTTCTGAGTTCTAATTTTCTCATTAGCTTAATAATAGAAGTGAGCACAAACTTGTCCACAATATGCCAACATCTTGATTGAGTATGATTGTGCCACTTGAATGACTCTACAACTCATACGTCAAATTCCATTTATCATTCATCATTTATCTTATTATGCACACAAGGGGTAGGCCCTTTAAAATCACATAGTTGTAAGAAATATAGTCCTCTTGACTGTTACAATTTATCGATCATTAAAGATTTCACCACAACATGGTTTACTCACTCTGAATCAATATGATCGAGATCACTAAAAACTAAATTTTATCCTCTATATGCTCCCTCTCTTTTAAGGTTGCCTCAAATGTCAGTCTCCCTCTGAATTTCAATATTTTTCTTCCTAAAATAACATTCTTGAAGAAAAAGATGAAATAAGATACAAGAGAGACTACAAAAATATTCAAAGGTGACAGATAGTTCTGCATAATAAGACTATTCGAACAAAATATAAACTTTATTTTAAACATACATGCATATGTTCAAACTTCTCTATATATACATTAATCAGTTTGTGATGGATATTTTTCTTTTACATCTTATATTTCTTTATTAAATTTCATTAATGAAATACAATAACATCCTTATAGATTACTATAGACATATAGTTTTACATCTATTAAAATACCTCTTATGTGTTTATATAACACATTTTAATAAAATAAAAAACAAAACTTAAATAATAAATAATAATGACTACGTATACTTACCTCAAGAGATTAGTACCCAAGTTCTTACTTTATGTACCACTACTTTTCTTAAGAGGTTATCTTCATTATTTGGTATGCTCTCTTTTGTATGGCATTTGTTCAAGGTCTTTGCCACAGTTCACATTTCTCATAACTTTGAGTATACGTGTTTTATTTATTATGCCCCTCTTAATATGATGTTGACTATAGGAATAATAGATGTTTATAGGATATTGTGTGTTAGATGAAAATTTTATTCTCACATACTAACACTATCAAAATATAAATCCATCTCCTCTATAAGATTTATACTTATTTCATTAGATTCTCTAAGAATATAGCACTAAAGATTATCTAAATATAAATATAACTTCATAGACTATATAAATTAATATTTCTAATATGTACCTTTGAGTCTGATCTACTTTACCTTCACTAACAACCACACCCAATAGTGGTTTTCTAAATTAAATTAAATTAAATTTTATAGAATAATGCATAGATCTAATAAAATAAAATATAAAGAATGTAACATAATATACCTCTTAAGTTTACCTTAATGGTGTTGGTACCCAAAATCTTTACCATATCTCGTAATATATTAAAATATTTATGTGTGATTATGTTGAAGATCTTGTTCCACGTAATGGATGACAAGAGAGGGTTTCTTACATTGTTTACTCGGTGGTGGATCCCACATCCCTTTGGAATCTCCAAACCTTTATATGCGGTGGCCACCTTGCTATTCATTTGCTATTCATTCTACCTTGATATTGAATGTCAATTTTAGTAAACATATTGGACACTTTTATCCTTCACTCATTATGGCATTATCTCAATGTGTAATGGATTTCTTATGTGTTTTTTTAGAAGACACGTCATCCTAACCATTGATACCAAGATAAATTCCTAAGGATTTGGTGTAGCATCGAAAGTAATGTTAAATTCCAATACAATCCACATGTCGAATATATGAGCGCTCCCTTGTTACATCATCCATTTTATTCACCACTTCCAAGGTGGATTCTACCACCCTCATCATTTTCCATAACTCAAATGCCTTCGGTGATTCTTGCATCCACACAACATGCAGACCCATGCTTACCCTATCCCATGGCCTATGGAAATGTGAATTTGTTTATGCATATTGTGGCGGGTATGTTTTGTCTTATTTTCTTCCCAATTTAATCCCTATCAGATTGGTGTATGATAATCTCATTGTTTCTGTCGAAATGAGTTTGTAATTGTAGCACAACTTAGCACATCCTTGTCTTTGTAATACATGACCCCACCTTGTAGTTTGACTACCTTTGAAATAAGTCATTCAATTTTCATGTTCCGACATTACAATGCATACTTGTCCTGCTTTGTTTGGTTAAGAAACCATTACTCACAAGCCCATCCATTTTTATTTATCTCCCATGATCAAGGCGATGAAGGGGTTCATAATATGCCTCTCTTGTGTTGTGTGTCTTTAATAAGATACCTTTCTTCGTGAGATTGGTGACCAAATGCTTCCTCCAAAATAGCACAAAGGAGTGTTCTTGCTCTTCTTTGAAGTCATCCAAGACTATAAAAAACTTTACTCGCTTTCTCATTTGCATCCAACATACACTGTTGGCTCCTTTCCATATTAATGAAGGTAATGAAAAAATCTCCTTGACTAAAGCAGGTGGTCCAAATGAGTAAAATAATTTATATTTCCTTGACACCATGACTACATGCATAGACCCCCTAGAACTTTTGATTCTATTTGTCATTCTTATTTTTGCACCCGCCATAGAGGCTACAACTTGTAGTTTGCAATGACCTATAGAAATTTGTACCTATGGCAATTGAAGGAGGGGTATAATTCTCCCAAGGTAGTGGATACCCAGAATCATAATAATACACATTGGAAGCATCAGATTGAACACTAGTTATTGGATATGATGAATATGGTGGCTCAGAAGGAAAAAATGGAGACTGGCGACAACTTTGTGATAGGAACTATACCATGCAATGGATGATTTCTGATTATGATCTAATCAAAACATTTGCTCATTATCCATTCTAAGTTTGACATTGATTCACCAGTCTAGTACATTTCCTCATAATCTATGTGAGCGTTGTAGGATTCAATCTTACATTTGCAACTAGGCTCTAATAGCATGTTGAGTAACATGGATCAATTTTTGCAAATGTAATTATATTGCCATTGTAATAGATATGTTTCAAATGCAGATTTGGATCTCATATAAGTATGAGAGAAGGAAACATGCCTTTTGAAGAGACATGTCTCCAAGGTTTAACTATCATTTAGTTAGTATAAAATAATAACTAACCATATGTATAATATATATAATTTATATATATTATCATCAATAATGAAACTCAAGATCATATCAATCTGACTATAACTACACACTTAACATTACCCACCAAAACTAAGGAATTTGGGATCAAAAGAAGTGAATGTAGAAAATAAGTTTTTTTTTCCTCGTGACATAAGCATTGACACATTCTAATATTGAGTACTCCATCAATTCACACACCTTATCTACCTTCAAAAATTATTTCCTAAAAATCCTCTTGTTTCACTCCCACCAAATCTCCCAAATTACTAAAGTAGGAACAATCCTCCAAATTGTTGCATAAAAGGAGCTCTTAGGTAACAAGGGCCAGCGAATCAACCATTGATGAAGGGATTTATGAACTGGACCAAATCATCCAAGTTTGTCCATAACATTACTCCAACATTCCTGAGAAAAATCACAACTGAGAAGGAGATGATCTTCTTTGACCTTCCCACACAAAACACACATAAGATTATTTGATATCCCTAGTCTTTGAAGTCTATCCGTAGTGAGAATATGTTTATGAAGTGCTAGCAATGACCTTGTTGTTTCTATAATCTTCTTTTTAGTTGTCTCCAACATATATAGTCACATGAGGAAGTTTTTCTTTAAGAATGAATAGTCCAAGATTGGGACTTGATCATGAGCACATATTCGAAAGTTGCCCAGTTTGATATGATAATAGCACCTCCTTTATTGAATTTAGCATGAATTGGCTTATAGGTGGGAATTATTTAAGAATTTCAAAATTTTTGTAAAGGAAAATATTTTTAATAATATAAAGATTAATCAGTTTCTACACGTAAGGGTGGGTATCATTAGAGTTGAACATAAAATTTAAAATTGGTTTACATGGTGAATTTTGGTATCCGAGCTATCCATAGGGCTGAGGTGGTAGTATCTCATCATGGAATTGAATTAGCCTTTCAATGTAGATATTGCAATCTCATAAGCGAGGGAGATGTTTTGATTCTCATGGTGCTATTAGGAAATTTGTGTTAGCATAGCGACTATATCCCTGATGAGATCCCTCTCCCCCATCAGTATGTGCTTTTGATGTGATGGAAAATTCTACATGGTATCAGAGCATAGGTCACTAGTTCGAGTCCCTCAAGCCCTTTGACCCTTTGTCTACGTAGGCTTGGATTATCAACATGCTATGTAGTGGGTGCAAATCCCACATGATAAATGGTTGTATCTGGCTCCATCGTGTGTGGGGGTGTTGGCATAGAGACTATATCCTCAATGAGATCCCTCTCCACCATCAGTACATGCTTTTGGTGTGATGGAAAAATATACAATTTGGGATGCCTATCTATGAATGACATCATTGGTAAAAGCTGTAACACCTTGTCTAAAGTGGCAAATGTCAAAATTCAATACATGAATGGAGAGAGGAACAACTTAGCTGATATACTTGCTGCTATTGGGCATTTCATTTTCTCAATCCATATAGAGACTTCATTAAATGATGTGGCTGAAGAAACTTATGTGACCATCTTCAAAGTTCAACCTACACATGGAGCCTAATAGTTGTGACAATTTTAAGAACCATGTTCTTTGGATTATTCTATTGGCTAACAATGTGGCCACTTAACTAGCAGGAATGAATTGTTTAGACTCAAAATTATATACGAAGGTTTTGAATCTTGGGATAAGGGAATCATTATCATTGGTGGGGGATTTCTTTATGTTTTCGATGGACACTATTGCTATTGTATTTTGCTTGGTTAACATTGAACAAATGATCCTCCCAAGAATATTGAAAGGGAATGTCTATGTCCTGGAGAGAAGATGTTTCATCTTTTGAATAACTTTCAAGAGAGAATAACTTCACTCTCCTATGTTCCCAATGTAAATCATAATGTGTGTACCGTACACATTGACTTGCAAATTTTTTATAGTATTGTAAGATTGATAATTAAATCTATGATTAAATAGAAAAACATAATATAATATTTTAATATAAAATATATAAGTATCTGTTAGTGAACAGATTGTCTTTTCCTACTAAAACAACAATTCAATATATGCCCAAGGCTTGAAAAATCCAATGAGGTTCATAACAATTGGGTAATTATTGTGTTATTCATTTCCCTCTAAATTTTACAAGTACAACTCCCTTTCACTAAAGATTTATCAATAAACTTGAAAGATCAAAATTAACTAAATGCACACTTTTGCCAAAAAGTGCATAAGGAATGCTCATGTACTCTTAGGTACTAAGGTAAGAATTTACATTCTCAAAAATTCAATGAATGAAAAGCTCATAGTCTTTCCAAAAACAAGCAAGATTTAACTAAGGAATTTGAACTTTACAATAATTCAAACTAATTTGGAAGAAGATAAATGAAAATGAACAACAGAGAAATAGCAGTAGATATCACAAAGAACTAATCATCACAGCTCACAAAGTAACCATGATTGAACCACTTTGAACACCAAGTTTTATAGCACAACAAAATGTGATAGATTTATATTCAAAAGGGCTTCTTTAGTACCAAGTCATTTAAGAAAGCATTTCCAAATATATGACTATCTGTCTATCGCTACTTCCAAATAATTAACTTAAAATAGTACTAAGTTTATCAAAATATATTTTGGCTACTAAAAATCTAACCCCTAACTAGATAAATGCTTCAACATTTATAGTTTATTACAAACCCAAAAAGGCCTCCATTAAAGCCCAACCTTTTAGTTAGAAACAGTTGCGAGAACAAGAAACAATTTTAAAAACAACTTGGAAAACAAAATAGAAAATAATTGCCCCTAACTCAATGCCTCACCAACATTCCCTCCATCTGCCACAGTCTGCTTCACTAGTTTCCAGCTCTTGAAGGTGTTTGTGAACTCCTACATTGCATGGGAGCGAGGATTCTTCAGACCAAGTAACTTTGATCTGCAAGCATCCTTTTTCCATTTTAGTTCTTTAATTCTTTGGCTTTGTCTTAGCATGAGATTCTTGTTTAGATATAACATTGATTTGATGTTTGCTAGGGTAGTGAAGTCTTCGGAGGTAAGCATGTCATTTTCTTTGATTTCTGTCATAACATCATTGAAGTTCTTGATCAAGGCCTCAAAGTCCATGTTACCATTTTTGAATTGTAGGATTCCAGTAGGGTTAACAACTTGCATGTCCTTTAGGATTTCATTGTGCATTCCTACAATTTTAACTTCCACTGATCACATCTCTTCAATGGCTCCTTTGTAAATTGACTCCTTGCATCCCATATTGCTCTTAAGAATGAAAAACATACATGAATCCATAGTTTTCATGTATTTTTCATTTAGAAACTCCAATACCCCATACTTCTCAACTTCACGAACTTGAAACACAATGAGTTGGTAGGGTTTTGGTTGGCTTTCCAAACTTGCATGAGGGTTTGAATTTCACCCAACAACACTTCCCCCTTAGTGAATGCAATGGTAAAATGTAAAATGGATTTACTACCTTCCTTTACGATGGATGCCACCCATTCCCATACTGTGTCTAAGAGTAGTTTACCCCTTTGAATCTGTTTAACCAACTGTTGGCTGTTTGAGGAATTGAGATTAAAGGACTATGGGGTCTAGAGCAATGGAAGGGTGTTGAATTCATCAGTGAATCTATATAAGCCACCATGGTGATTACTAGTGCCTTTAACTCTTTTTTCTCCTCACTATCTCTTTTTGATTGAGTTAGCATATGGTCCATGGAGAATTTAAAGAAATGATTACCAGTGTCTCTGGTAATAGCCCCTAATTCTATAGTGGTGACCTTAAAGCCTTCGACATCAATTTCTTTGGATTTATCTTTATTTTTGTATGTGGCCACTTCTATTGTTGCCCTTCTGGTCACTAGATCTTTGACCAGGTGCACATCACTTTTCAACATTTTACTCTTAGAACCATGAGCCACATACTTGGTGACAATATCTTTAATAGGTGTAGACACAAGCTATAGGGTTTTCTTCTTGCTGATAGAATTAGACAACCATGATGGAATAGTAGGAGTAGCAATCATCCCCTAACTTACCTGGAGGAGTCATGAACTTAGGCTGATCCAACTTAGGAGCTTCTACTAACAACACATCACCATCCTAGGTATCTGAGAAGTTGAGTTCTTCTCCTAGGCCTTGTCCTTGAGACATCATTTTCTATTTTTGGATCTCTTACTGCATGAGTGCCTCAGACTTAGTTTTTGATCTGGTTTTATGGGCCATGCTTTGTTTAGGGGATGGTGTTCTTTATTAATCAGTAGGAGCCAAAGTACTAGACCTGCAACATGAGATGAAATTGATATGTCAGAGGTCAATGTTTCAGAGAAAGAAACTTTCTTTGGAGATTTTCTAGTCTATTTTTCATTGATAGCCTTCATGTTTCTCCTTCTCAACCAATTATCTGTGTGAGTAAGGATAGATCTAGTTCTCAAATTTATATCATCTTCTTCCCCTTGGTTCCAATCTACCTCTAATTGTTTTAGCTCACTTGCTTCTGCCCATCCTAGTTCAACAATATTCGAACCATCCTCAACTACTCCTTCCAACTCAAACTTCAATTTGAGAGAATTTATTTATAGGAGTGTTAATCTTGAATGGTCTTTCTTTATCACTTCTTCATCATCATTGCAATCTTGCCATAAATCTTCTAAATGTAGAACCATGGGTGATTGACCCTTCAGACCAAGTACTTTAGCTATAAAACCTTTGCTATCAAAATTTCTCCTTCTGTGGTAGGATCCAAGAATAAAACTAAGAAAGTTGCTTCTAAAGATTGAGGCATTAATCATGTTGCTACAAGTTAAGTGACCAAGCTTAACAAGGAGAATAGAGTCTTGGTTTTCTTGAGGTAGATTATCTTTAATTACTGAAAATAACTATCTACAAATTTTAGCTATGACAAAATAGTCTAGAGCATAACAAGACAATTTTACTAGGTTTTCTTCAAATCCTCCTATTCTTAAGTATTTGAATTTAGGAAATTAGATAAAATAGCTCCCATAAATCTAAACTAGCTTCCATAAATCTAAACTAGCTTTGGGCCTCTGGGGATAATCTGGGTGTGTGTGACATTTTGAGGTTCAAGTGCACACTTTCTATCAGCACATCATGGGTTTTCCTAAAATCCTCCAACACTCTACCCCTTTGGAGCAATGGATAATATTCGTAGACAATTACATCTTCACTCCAAGTTTCATGAGGGAGGGAAGTAATATTGCTAACAAAAGAAATGTAATAGGTCATATAGAAAGACATGTAGAAATCTTCTCTAGACACCTTAGCATGTTCTAGCTGATTTCTCATTGAGTTGGCTATCAATTTTGTCCAATCCAATAGTTGTTCTCCCTTTCAAATGATTTCTACATAATGGTACATCCACTCCTCAAAGAGAAAAATATCCAAAGAACCCTTAACCCGGTGTAATAAGACCATGAGTTTGTCAATGAGGTTTCATATGATCCTTGGTGATTATTTAGGGGAGACTTGAACTACCTTTATAATATGTTTCTGTCCACTTCCTAGCCAATATGTTACAATATTTGTCTGGGCTTTCTTGATTCTCAACTAAAGATTGGGTAGGGCTAAATGTAGAAAAAGTACAATCAGACAAACAAAAGACTGATGAAATAGTCCCCCTAGAGATGAATAACACTAGTTCTCCATCTTTGTTCAAAATGCTCTTAGTCCTCACATCATAGTGGTCAATACATAACTAGAGTAACTCAGGGCTCAAAAGGGTAGGGAGAAAAGCCACAACTTCAATGAAACCACTTGTTAAAATCTCTAGACAACCATTGACTTGATCAACTTGTTCAAGAAAATTTCCTTGCAATTTCTCAACCTTGACACCCTCCAAATTAGTACCAGAAATGATAGGCCTCCTACACTCCAAACTGGAAATGTTCTTAAAGAAATGTAGAACATACTTCTTTTTAAGAAAAGGAAATAAAAACCCAACATTGCCTTGTTCTTTGAAAAACACACACACACATAGAGGAAAGAACAAGGAGTTTCTTGTGTTCTCACCTGTGATTTGTTGAGAAAAACTAGACCTTTTTCCTTTGCTTATGGCTGCTCCTCCTTTAATTTGCACTTTGACATGATAAAACAATGAAACAAGAAACTCATACTTTAAAAGGAAAGGAGACATATTGGCAAAACTACTGCCCCATTATGAGGCATTCATGGTGATCTCATTGTAGCTTGATTTGCATGTTTGAAACTATGATAAGACACCTTCATTAAATGATCATCCTTCACAGGTATCTTTGCAATAGTTATAAATTTTTGACAAGTAATCCAACCCCTGGACAAAAGATTTTCCTTTTTGAATCATGATGACAACTAATCTCATGTCTCAAACAAAAATTAAATCAAACATGATCCCTAATCATTACTCTTGATATCTAAATTAGTTTCTCAGGAACTAGTTGTCCTTGAAGAATCATTAGTGCTTACTCAAAAAAATCTTCAGCAATTGAACTACTTTGAACCACTTCAAATTGAGGTTCAAAGAAGTTCAAAGAGGTTCAAACAAACATCTTCATTTTGATCAATGGATTCCATGTGCAGAAAATAGTTAGTATCAAAACCTTTGGTTGAACTACTTTGAACTATTTCAAACTGAAGTTCAAAGAGGTTCAAGACATGAGAGTTGTGATAGAGATCACAGGATTAATCTCTATATGCAAGGATCGGTGAGATTCATAAGATATGAGAACAAGAAAGGCTTGTTCAATGTGTGACCTCAGGCTTCAAAAGAAATCGAAGAAAGTTTAAAATTTGGTGACTCAAATTAAGGCTAACAATATCATAAATATAAATTCCACATAAACATCTAGAAGTAAATTGTTGGGATGAAAAATTGTTAGGGTTGAATAAGTAATAAAAAATTCACCAACAACAATTTCAATCATTTACAATCATAAATTTACATCAATTTAGAGTAACAAATTTGGAAATGATGATTCACCAAACCACTCATAAATAAGAGGAAAATTATATTTACAATGTCAATATTTTTTTTCACTTCAAATCTGAAAAACAGTCCCTTACAACATTTGCAAGGCACTCATGAAGTTTAAACAATAAATTCAATTTCCTCAAATATTAAACTATACACACTTCTTTTTTTCCTCTTGGTTTTGCTATCTTTTCCACTATATGTTGCTATAATTGTTTTCCTGGTAAGGTTCTATATTCTTCTCCTTTATCTTATTTTATCTCTCTTATCCTAGCATACCTTTTTTTTAATGTAATTTTCAAACTTCAATTTACCTATTTTACAAATGTCCATTCATTACACACAAAAAGAAAAGAAAATTTCAATTAAATTTCCTATTTTATACATTACTTACATCATCAATCTCAATATTAAAAAAATTGATTATAAAAACATTTCATATATCATGAATTTCAACAAAAAAATGTAAAAACTAGCATATATATATATATACTTATTATATATAAAGTACGCCAAGAGATATCCTTCTTGAGGCACCTATTGGACTTTATAAATAGGTGCCTTGGGAACAATATATTTTTCACCCTAAGGGTTAGTATTAGTCCATTTTAATTTTTTATTAAAATTTTACATATAATTCCATATGGTTTTGACAATTGATCCACATTAAAACAATTAAAAATATAATTTAGAAATATGAAATAAAATAATTATTAGTTGACAATGAGTAAGGAGAGTGTTAATATAATGTATTGGAATAATTAATAATATATTACAAAATAGCTAGTTCAAAGTAATTTTGAACCAAATTATATTACATCAATGATTTTCTAGATAGCTAGTTTGATTTCTTCTTCTTTTCTCATGGAAAGGTGTTTCCCATTCTTCAATTTTCATATAACGATCATATGTGAATGGTGGGATTATTCTCAAGCCTTCTAGATACTTTAAATGAGACACTACCACCAAGGTCAATCATGCTCTCTCTCTTGGGCCAATATCAATTGTTGCTTTTGAAAATGTTAGTCCCTAAGATTTAAATGTTGTTAATACACATGACAATCTTAATGGCTTTTCTAGAAAGATTATCAAATTCAATCATAACATAGGATGTTAGTTCAGCTAGAGCACTTCTTGGTTTATAGATAATATTTCAAGTATATCCCAATGCACCATTCACAACACCAACTTGTATCCAAATATTTAAATACAACACCACTCTTGAATCCTGATTGATTATTAATTCTAGATCAAAATTTTCATTTGAGAAATTTACTCTATTGTATTACCAATTCTTGCCTTTGTTTTAAGACTATGTGCAACAGGATGCCTCAACAAATATAATATTTTCATGTTATGGTTATGAACATTCTCATTTGTTGAAAACAAATCAATTGTATTGTCAAAGTCATTATTGGTCACAACATCCAATCTTATAGGGGTTTTTATCATAACTAGGTTATAATCATCTATTTTTGGATTTGCATCTCTTAGATTTGTCAAAAGTTGACAAAATCTTTGTTGTTGGATAGCTTTTCCATCCCACCTAACTATTTTTATTTAATGTAACCATTGTTTTGAATTCTTCTTGCAATTATTTTGCCTTCTTATTGCTATTATATGCTTTCCTGTCATTCATTAGAGGTAGCTGGCCCATATCACCAACCAAAATGATAGATATACCTGAAAGATAGTCAAATAATATATTTCAAAATCATGTGTGAATAACATACCAATTTAGTGCATATGAGTAAGATTAATAAATATAATATAACATAACTATTGACTCATCAATAATAATGAATAATAAACTCGCAAAGCTTATGTCTACACTTTGTGTGAGTGCTTGTCTGAGTCAATAATCTATATTTTCTTGCATGTTTTAAAAATGAAGCTCAACTCATCAATCAAAACAAATATTCTATGGGTCATATCTTCTTAAAAAGTTGTAAGGTGTGTACCTAGTAGTTGAGAAAAATATCTTATTAATATCCAAAACTTTAAATGAATTGTTTAGGCCCCTATACTAAAAGTTGCAACTCTTGTTGGTGGAAGTAATAGAATGAGAGGATAGGGAATTGTTGCATTTTGAAGAAATTGACTAATGACACCAATTAGATAAGACTTTCCTCTTCTTTTTGTTCCTTGAATTATCATATGTAATGGAATTCCAACTCAATTGCTATGGTAATGTGTTATAATAATATCGAGTGTCTTTTATTTTTTATTAAGAAGGTTGTGATTAGTAGGCCTTTGAAACCTATAACAACATTTAGAACCTTAGAACAATAACACTACATATCAAAAACTTAGCTATGTATGTGAGCCTCAAAAGCTAAGTCTAATGGGTTTTTTAAAGGAACCCAAAATATTGTAGAGTTTCAGAAGGACTTCAAACCGTCACAGATTTCTTAAGAATCCTAAACCTTTCTAGCCTTCCAAAACAACCATGTCTTCCCATCCAAAATTAATCACTATACAACAAAGCTCTTTTAAAATTAACAACAAAAGCCTTCCTAACACTAAAAATAATACCAAAATACCTATCTTCTTGTAGCATGATAATATGTTGGCCTATAGTAGCAACCCAAAAGGAACAACAATTTCCCCCAACTTCTGCACTTAGCTACAAAGTTAAACACCCACAAAATATTGCTAAATATATCAAATGTTTTATCATGGGCCCCAAAACTATCTCAAGATATTTGAAAGAACACCAAACCATCTTTAGTTCTAACTCCTTTCTCAATATGGACAAGATTAACCTTAGAAGGAACAAAGTAGGAATAGAGTGACCTAAGGACTACCTCTAGAAGACTCTAGGTCATAAAAAGAAAAAAGAAAAAAGTGGCTCCCCAAGAACAACATACAGTTTCTCCTCAAAAAAGAAAAGCTTGAAGAAAATGGGGATACCCACCTCAAGAAGAGAGGTGCCCCAAGATCCAAATCACATGAATCCCTTAGCTGAAATACCATAACTAAGAGCCTCCAAAAGTTGTAGAATCTCAACAAATGGGAAAACAAGAAGAGGCCCAAAAATCTAACAAAATGAAAGCCACCAAAGATGAGCACACAAGGTAACCTCCAAGACAACCAAAGAGACAAGCCCAATTGACAAAGAGAAACTAGGTACCTAACTAGGAAAAAATAGTAGTGGACTCTTGAACTCACCTCCAAGCTAACAAGAAAATTTTAGCCAATGGTGAAGGGCATGAGAAAATCCCTTTAGAAAATGACCTAGAAACAATAGTAGAGGGGCTAGAAACTATAGGGATGTAACAACAGGATACCAATCATAAACCAAGAACCCAAAAGCCATAGTCTTAGAGTAGTAGAAACCCTTAGGTAGAAGTGGACCACTCACAAACCCTACTCCAAGAACAAAAGACAAATGGCTTAGCCTCATCAACACTATGGGGAGAAAACAAGTGAAAAAGTGGAATGTCTCTAAGAAAAACAAGACAAAAGAGTCCAATGTCCTTCTAGTCCCAACAACACATAAGAGTGACACAAAGAGGCTAAAAAAATCATGTAATGACAAAAAAAAGAACAATTATTCTCCCCTGAAACACCTCAAGACTAGTAACTATGAGCAAACCTTAGAAGAGAAAACCATGGATGCCAACAAAGGCCAGAGGCAGATGGAATAGGGATTAGCCTAGTGCCTCTAGCACAAACATTGATAGCCAATGTGAAAACCAAACTTCCTACACCCCTGTGCACCTCTACCCAATACCATCCATAGCATAGACCACATGAAATAATAACAATAAACCCACATCATTTAGATCGTCACTATATTCCCCCTCTTTGCCACCATTAAATGCAAAATCCTTAATCACTTTATTCATTTCACTCTAAAAAATTAGATATTGATTTTCTTTTGTTGTTTTTTACTAAAGTTGTAAATCTGATGCATTCTTGTTTGTCATCATACATGGCATTTCCATGTTTCTTCATATTGCTTATCAAATTGACTACTTTGATTGTGTATTCTTCATTTTGATATTCATTAAACCAATTTGTGTGTAAAAGCACAAAGATATGTCACCTCTTACAAAGGAAAAGAATATCAGAACTTAAACTATTCAATTTTACTAACAGAAAAGGGACATTTGTGTTTAGAATTTGAAAATGATGTAAACAAATGAAATGTGTAAAATTGGATGAAGTTTATGGTTGTAATATATTTTTTCTAATTGAGGGAAAATTTTATCATTTAAATTTTTTTTTAAGTCTATTATTTAATTTATTTTTTAAATGTTGAAAATATAGAGTTTCATTCCCATCAAACAAATTTATGCAAATGATTATATTTTGGTCTAATTTTGAATTGTGTTATAGTTGAGATGTATACCTGGTGGACAAAAAAAAAATTGATTTTGGACTTATATGTTTCAAGTGTTCAAAGTCGAACTTATTAGAACTTGATAGTTTTTTTTTCCTGCCAAAATATTTCTATCAAATCTACATATTTTTTAAAACAAATTACATATTCTTGAAGATAAATCTCTCCTCTAAAGGTACACATAAAGTTTTAAATTTTTGAACATGATTTACTATTTTTCTTTTTCTTTTTTCGAACAAACATCTTCTTGAATCTTAAAAGACCTACTTGTGATATTTTATAAATATAAAATATTTTAAATAATCAAAATACTACAAAATTTATATGACCATAATTTTGACTCCAAGATCTACAAAAGGGTGTTTTTATTTTTATAAAAAACTTTATTTTGTATGGAGAAATTAGTATTGAAAGTGAAAAGTTTGGAGAAATTGCATTGTTTGCTTCTATGGCAGCCAATTAAGATGATACATAGATAGTTACGGCCAAAACCCTTTCGGTCTTAACCCTTTTAGCCATAACTCTTTTCGGCCCAAAAAGATTGCTAGCAGTTACATTGGTGGTTTCATATAAAATACTTTGGTTTTAATTTCAAATTATAATAATTGCACAGTAAATTATGAAATTTAAAGGAGCATTTTCAAAAATAAATATTTTTAGAAGTTGTATTTATCAATTGTTTTTTTAGAGTTTAATTACAATTACAAAGGATCATCAATAAGGTAATTTTTTTCACCTAGTTATTTTTATGTACTATATTGAAGTATTGAATTATATTTCTAGAAGAATCTAAATTAAAATATATTCCTATAGGTCAAAGTATTGAATGGATAATAAAAAGGCTAGATTAAGGAAATATGATAGAAAAAGAGATGACAAAATGAAAGGTCATATAAAATGTAATCAAAACCAACCTACTAAAGTTAATGAAGAAGATGAGATTCATGAAGAGGACGAGAATCATGAAGAGGATGCGATTCAAGAAGATGAACAAATTGGTAGTTCTAAAGATAGAAACATATTATTAGGTGTAGGAAATATGATGGATTTGGATGAGGACCTACTTTTTAGTGAAATTCCATCTACACAAATGGTAAAAGAGAACATTATTAAAAAGCATTTCCAAAACATGTGGGATGAATATTTCAAAAACAACAGTATATTTGAAAAGGCATAATTACTTGTCAAGTTATTTGGAAGAAAAGATATGAGTCCTGTTTTGGAGTTGTTGATAATAGGAAAAATCATGTGCATAATGTTAATGAAACAATAGTTAAAAATTTGCAAACTACTTATAGCAAAATTGACAACACAACTCGAGGAGGCGATTTGAGCACTGCACATAGAGCATTGATGACTAATATATCTAGGATAAAATTGACATATAAAAAATAAGTACATGCAATTTATGATTTACTACATATATCTAAAGGAAATATTCAAAGATACATTAGGAGGAGAAATATGCTAGATGAAAACATTGAGAATAATTGAGTGAATAATTGTAGAGTTCCTCGAAAAGATAGAATTTCTAAAGATGTAAAAAGATGGGTTATTGAATTTTGGACCACATCATCTTGTGTTTCTTCCAATAGATGTGATACTATGCAAATTAAAGATCAAGAGACATGGGACAAAAATTTAACATCCAAAACATTTTATAGATAGAACACAAAGTGAATTATTTCTAACATTTAAGCAAGAACGTGAAAAGATGTCAGAGAATGTTTGAAAGCTTGCGTCCTTTCTTTGTACGCATAAATAAGATACGTGAAACTTTTTTTTGTCGAAACCATGTTGAATTTGGTTTACACTACAATCATATAAAAAAATTATGGCAGTACTTGATCCAAATTTGGTCGTCCCTAGCAATACGTCACAATTTGTGAAGTTTATATTATGTGATAAGTTAGAAGATTTAGATGAGTTCAAAGTACAATACATCATATAGAAATGTCCAAATTGTGGAGATTTATGTAAATTTACACTAAAAAATGTGAATATTGATGAATCAACACCAGTTTCATGGATGGGATATGAATATGAGACATACCAAAATAAGACAGGAATTGAATCCAAAAAAAATTGTACCGAAGGAGTGTGTATTATGGTATGATGAGTTTATGACCAAGTTTTGTCCATTGATATATCCACATATCCAACATTTTCATGGTGCATGATGGAAAGCTAAACAATTTCATGATTCAAAAAATTGTTTTCCACCTAGTTATATTCTTTCAGTTGTAGATTTCTCTAAGAACTTTACATTTTCACCTCAAACAGAGCTTCAAGGTCAATATTTTCATTCTGAACAAGTTGCAATATTTGTGGAAGTGACCTATAGACATGCACAATTTGATTTGGATGAAATAGAAAGTTCGAAGGAAAATGAATGCATTATCATCAAAGAGGTTCATTTCTATATTAGTGATGACCGAGTTCATGATAGTAGCTATCTCGTTCATTGTTTTGAAATGTTCTCTAAAGATCTTAGAAATCATTGAATAAATGTTTTAGAGCAATGGATCTAGTCCGATGGTTGCGTAGTTTAGTGTACATGTGTACATTTTTATTTAACTTTAAATTTAAATCTTATATTGATTTGTACATGTATTTCAATTTGATTTATATAATTATTTTTAATCTCAATTCATGAATTCATAGGACAATTTAAATCTGAAAAAGCATTTAATTGGTTAGAACATGCAACATGCTAGAAGCAATTTTAGTTTTTTGTGGAACTTCTTTGAAAGTGGACATGGAAAAGAGGAGCACGATGGAGCATGAGCATGTATAAAGTACACACTTTGACAATATGAACTTGAAGGTACATATGTACATACATTTAATGTGTTCTTGATCTACTTATAACATATATATGTATAGATTCTCTCTCTCTCTCTCTCTCTCTCTCTCTCTCTCTCTCTCTCTCTCTCTCTCTCTCTCTCTCTCTCTACACACACACACACACACACAGATTTAATGTATTTTAAATTATATATACATGCATGTTACATATTCAGGTTATAGGATACAGAGTGTGAATGAAATTATTGAATGGTGCAAAGCTCATTTTTCTACTCAAGATACCGAATACAATAAGAGCTATTTTTGGGAAGTGAAAGGTAAATATTATATATATATATATTTATTTGATATAATACATGTGTATATTCTTATAATTATATATTAATTAAATTATCTATATTTGTAATAGATATAGATTGATCTAATCCTTACAATTTCCAAACAATTCCTAGTATTAGAAGTTTACATCAAGTTGACTATAGGACACCACAAACCTCTAGTGATTAAAGTATGAGAGAAATCATGTTTTTGTGATCACTGCATGAAGTTGACTATAGGACACCACAAATCTCTAGTGATTAAAGTACGAGAGAAATCATGTTTTGGTGATCACTGCATGAAGGACAATCCAATTAGTATATTGTAAAATATTGCAAATGGATATGTTTCAAATTGGGATTTGAAGGACATAGTCATAAAGCCTCCTTTTGAAGATGCTAACATTGACATTCATGATCCTATATATTCTGTTGATTATGAGTGTGTTTCTGATTTAGTTATGGTAGGTTTGTGACATATGTACATATATATGACACACATGTATGTTCATTAAAATATCCTTATATATATATTTATTTTTTCACTTTATAAACAAATCTATTTTTATGTACATGCAGGAGATATTTTTGTTGTCCAAGCCTTAGCAGATAATGTACAAAATGTAGACTATCATCTTCTAAGATGCACAAAAGAAAAACACAAGCTGCTAGAAGGAACTATAGATGCTAAAGGATAATTTTGGATATATATATCCAAAATAGGATAACTAACAATGATATTGAATTCATTAAATAAATGCTTGGAGAAATTTTTTTAAAATACAGTAACCATGTTATAGTGACAAAGTTGCAATTTGACATAATACAAAGAAGAGGATGTTGTAGAAATCAAAAGTAGAAACTGTCTATTGAAGAACATGAAAAGATTCTAGAGATAATAAAAAATAGAGAGGATCCTAACAATATAATGTTTGTGGAGCTCTAGTTCAGCTATTTGTACTTATTTCCTATATATAGCTCTCATACTTTCATATTTACTACATACACATCATTTTGGATACATGTTTTATAAATTTATATACATTTGATCATGGATCTTGGATATATGGTACAAATTATGAACATGTATTGTTATTTATATTTTTTGTATGGTTTGATGTATATATATGCATACAACCCCTTAAGACTTCCCCTTAAGACAACCCCTTAAGACATCCCATTAGGACTTCCCCTTAGGACCTCCCCTTAAGACTTCCCTTTAAGAAAACCCCTTAAGACATCCCATTAGGTTAGGACCTCCCCTTAAGAATTCCCCTTAAGACTTTCCATTAAGAAAACTCCTTAAGACATCCAATTAGGACTTCCCCTTAGGACCTACCCTTAAGACTTCCCCTTAAGACAACCCCTTACAAAATCCCATTAGGAATTCCCCTTAGGGCCTCCCCTTAAGACTTCCCCTTAAGACATCCCATTAGGACTTCCCTTTAGGACCTCCCCTTAAGACTTCCCCTTTAGAAAACCCCTTAAGACATCCCATTAGGACTTCCCCTTCAGACCTCCCCTTAAGACTTCCCCTTAAGACAACCCCTTAAGAAATCCCATTAGGATTTCCCCTTAGGACCTTCGCTTAAGTAAAACCCTTAAGACATCCCATTAGAACAACCCCTTTACTGATTAAATAAAATCTTATTAGATTTTATAGCACATATTACATTGTTTATGTTTGTATGTATTCTTTGTGTTCTTAGATGTATTAAATTTAGTGATTAAATGTTGTAACACATGTATTCTTTACTAGTACTCTTTATGTTCTTAAATATTTATTAAATTTATTGATTAAATGTTGTAACACATGTATTCTTTACTAGTACTCTTTTTCTTCTTAAATATGTATTAAATTTATTGATTAAATGTTGTAACACATGTATTCTTTACTAGAATTATAATTAAGTGACTCCTAGTTTTCTATTATAGAGTCGTGATCATGACCAATATCTATTTTAATGTCATAAAATGATTTGTATAGTAACAAATTAGATATAAAAATTTAACCCATTAATTTGAATAATGTGGATGAATAGATATATACTTGGGAAAAAAGCTGACTATAGTTTATATTTTCCTTGGGCTCCATTTGTTATCTCCTCTTTTTCAGGATTGTATATTCATGACCTTGTTCCATTAATCAATGCAATAGCTTCGATACAAAGAGGTCTTGATTTATATTCATCAATAAATGATATCATTTATTTACCATCATTTTCATCATCTGTTGTTACAAGTTTGAACACTTTACATGATACATTTAGAGTAATAAATCTTCTACTACTCTTTGCTAATGGAAATTCTAGAAATATGACATGTTTCTTGAGCTCCAATATCCCTTTCTATTACTATTTCCAATAGAAGTTTTTTGTATCTTTCTACTACTAAATCATCATGATTCTCCATGTTTGAAAGGTGCATAATTTTTGTTGATATGATTTAGATTTTTTCTCAGCTTTTGCTGCATACTTTTCTATGTACTTAATTACTATATGCTTGGAAAGAATTGGTTGCAAATCTATATTTTCCCTCCATAATTATAATATGAGAGGATTATGTGAGTTTACTCTATCTTTATTTATTGCACCTTCAAATTTCCTTTCACCTTTTTATCTATCCTCATATAACTTGGCCCTCTATTGCACTTAATGTGAAATTTTTAGCATTCTAATTTGAAGAAGCATGTCTATAAACTCTCCTTGAAATTTGGCACAATTTAATCTTGTACCTCTCAGTGTTGTTTCAAACTACATTAATATATTAGTTAAATTATCATGTGGCATATTCTCTATATGTTGCGTAACTCATTAATAGTGATTGACATGTCTTGAAAATTTCTATTTACAAATATTGCTGATGAATTTTGTGCATGGTATGTCACTATCATGTTAATCATAAACTATCTAAACCTTGAATATTTACCAAATCTCAATCTATTGGTAAAAAAACCATTTCAAACATCATCTACACATTTCACCATCTATATTACAAGGTGATGAACATTATTATACATTTAATGAACATTCTTGTACATTTCATGCATTTTGTAAATCATTCTATATGAAATAACTGATTGAAATATTTGCAAACATCTAGGGTCATAGAATGGAAGAGGCAAGTTGAATAATTTTGTTATTGATGGGTGGCATCATTATCTAGGTTCCTTCATCTTCATTTATTAAGTGTCTTTTATTTTTGTTGAATTGCATTTTTAAATGATTCAATATGAAAAACCATTATGCTTCTTGCCAACATAGAGCACTCCCACACATAGTCATATGTTCCATAGTGAATTATTTTTGTTGGTATTTATGAGTATGATTTGGATTGTCAACTACATGTAATTAATGATAGGCTATTATAATTGAATTCTAGTTAGTTTCTCCAACTAATTCTGGTAATGTCTCACTCAGAAAAAGAAAATTGGCACATAAAAATTGGCACACAACTCAAAGCACCACTCTCATTTTTAGCATTGCAAATCCACCTCAAACACTCAAATTCATTGCAACATTATGGGAAAGTATCAATATTTAAGCCGATAGGCTTATATGTGTGAATTTTGTTCCCAATTTTTATAATTTTTGATTTACAAATTGTTAGCCTCACCGGAAGCTTTTTGCAAATTGTTAGCCAAAGTGAGATGTCCAATC
This sequence comes from Cupressus sempervirens, assembly GCA_028749045.1. Taxonomy (NCBI): domain Eukaryota; kingdom Viridiplantae; phylum Streptophyta; class Pinopsida; order Cupressales; family Cupressaceae; genus Cupressus; species Cupressus sempervirens. The sequence continues at coordinate 556,131,523 of CM053791.1, forward strand.
AAAAAAACATTTCTATTCTTTCCATTTTATTTCTTTCCTTTATTTTTCTCTCTTGGGTTTCATACACATTTTTTTTCCATTTGCTACAGTTGTTTGGGGATTTCACTTTGTTTTTCCCTTTTGCGTTAGCTATTTAGGGCTTTTAAAATCATTTCCCAAATTTTATAAAGTGGTGGTAATGGCTATAGTTTGAAGGATTTCAAACTATGTTGTTCATTCTTACTCTATTTGGAAAGTTTTTCTCCATTATATATATGAATGCTATTAAAGATTTTTAATTATGAATTCTTCAATCTTACATGGGGAGTCACACCCCCTCTCAAACCTTGGAGTACCTATCCCCAGGATGTCCTTGCACTAGGTACTTGTGTACCCAAGTACCCCCACCTCTACCATTTCACAACCATGTTGCCACTAGAATGGGGACTTGGATTTCTATTTGAATTTTGAATTTTGAATGTTGCTATTGGGTATGTAGTATGTTACTATGTTGAATGTTCGATGGTTCTAGTTTATGTTGCAATTTTTATATGCTCAAGTATTTTAATTTTGTATGCTCTATTAAAGCATCATTTCATAACAAGCATTTCAAGTTCTATATGTATACTATACAAAACTCGTCCCTACCCTGTCCTCCCCTAGCTAACCCTTGCCATCTCAAAAATGAGGTCCATTTCCCCCATCTCGACATACCCAAGTACTAGTGTTACATTGAAATTCTTCATCACTGAGATTTAAGAATTCATTTGCACCCACCTTATAACCTTTCCCAAATTTGTTTTCCTATCTATTGTTGTAATGCAATTTCTCCTTCAAAGTTTAAATTCATTTGCTTCTCTTGGCAATCTTTGTAAAGTTTACCATGTTTGACTACCTAGAGATTTGACACCAACTTGCATGATCTTTGTCACTTGAACATAGGGCAACAATTTGAGGTAGCTTGGAGAGCTCTATTTCGTTCAAGAAAGGCTACGAATTTTGTTTAGTGAAGTGTTTTTCATTCTCTATATTTATGGTTTGTGTTACTTAGAACTTCAAATATCAGACAACTTCAATTTAATAATCATCAACTATACATGAAACCTAATGCACAAAGTTCCTCTTTTGTAGGCATTTGCACTTGCTCTATATTTTGTCATTGTTGCATTCTGTCAATTTGTATATAGTTGGAAATATAGGATATAATTGACATTTTAATTTATCACAATGTAGAGGCTATAAATGGATTGCATCTGATTGAATTAGTGATCAATTAGTGTAAGATTCTTTCACAAATCTTAGAATTATTATTTTTAATCATTATGTATCAAGATTAATAGGTTGTAAGAAAGTTGAACTAGGGCATAATATTTCATATTTCTACTAATGGTAATGGAAATTCATTGGAAGAAAATTGTTGTAAAGAATGATATTAATAATTACTCTATAGCTACGATCTTGTTTAAAATACACATTTAAAATGATTAATGTTTTTATTTTTTATTTTTATTTAATAATTTAAATTTAAAAAGCATACAAATATTTTTATAATGAAAAAAATATAGAAATATTATTTATTTATTATGTAGAAACTTAATTTTGAAATAAAATAAAATTTCTAAAACATATTTTAAAGTATAGAAAGTTTCTATTAAAATCTACATTATACGTAAAAACTACAAATATTTTATTATGTAGAAAAGTAGAGAAAGATTATATTAAAATCTAGATTATGGTTTTTTTTCAAAGTTTGATGATTATTATTATTTAAACATACATTTTTAAAAAATATATATAATTTTATAAAGGTATTAATGTTTCTATTTTCTATATAAGGATTTTATTTTTTAAATATGTAAATAATATATACAAAACACATAATAAAATAAAAATTAAAGTAACTAAAAAATAAATAAAAAATAATTTTACAAAATAATTATATAGAATTTACTATGTTCTTACTCTAAACTTGAATACTTACACAAATTACAAAACTAAATATATTTTTATAAATCCTAATTCCAATGATTATCAAATGTTAATATATCAAAGCTTTTGTGCACATTCCAATTTATTTAAAAATTTAATTTATTTGATAATTATATTTAAATTCTCAATTAGTGGTTGCATAGCCACTTTCTCTACAAGTCAACTATCACTTGCAATGTAATAACACATTACACTAAACATATCACCTTTATTGGCTTTTTGTTGCACACAAAAAATCGTACAACTACTAGTTTTATTCTTAGATTTAAAAGGCCTATAGTTCATAGTGCATTTAGAAAATATAAAAAATTGTTGGTTTTTTGATCCTACATCAGGGCAATTTAAGAAATTTTATAGCTTTGAATTTTTTTGTATTTTACAATGAAAATTATAAAATTTTATTGTAATCTTCTTCCAAATTATTAGTCCCTGCCTATATATAGGCATGAACTAATGTTCCAATGGTTTCTCATAGTTAGTTTCTATAATTGAAAGTAGGGAGCTACTAAAGTTTACAAATCTATTTATTTATTAATTAATTTTCAATCTTTAATTTCAGTTTTCTATTTGCTAATAACTATTTTTGATACACAAAATTAGAAAAATAAATGTCTCAAATGTTCCTAAGTTCTATAATTCTCCACTCTTCTTCCAACAAATGTTAGTGGGAGCTTACAAAAATCTAGTTTATTATAGAAACTCACCAACAAATCCATTGCTATGACTACTAGCATTACATAAACTGAGAAGAGGTAGTCAACAAGGTCGCCCTTCTATGTGACATTGAAGGACATGTGCAATCTTTCCATTGTATCAGTGAATGTATTGTATGTGTTTCTCCATTGAGCATATGTGTCTTCACTTTCGAAACATTTGATAATAAAAACCCTCTATTCCTTGCATCTCCTATTCCAAGCCTTTTACTTTGTAGAGGAAGGAAAAGTGTCAAAAAAGTTGTGGCTTTTGGCTTTGCACCTATCGGCTGGCATAGTCCATCTTTTAAGTTTGCATGCATGCAACCAATAAACAAGGATTAACATCTACAATAGCACCATCCAAACTTGACACTCATACTTTAATCAACTCATGAAATATGCAAGCTGTGTGCAATCTTTGTTAAGAAATTTAAGATTTATGTTCATTGAATTTGTAGACTATTTGCGATTTGAATTTTTTTTAAAAATGATTTATTATTTTTCTATTACTTTGTTATGGAATGCCAAAATGATCCACTAGATGGATGTGCTACTATATTTATAGAGTCACTAACTCTTTCTAGCACAGAAAATCAGAAGATAATTTTAATGAAATTCTTTGAGGTCTTCATAACATGAAATATTGTAGTGTAATTTATTACAAGGAATTTCTTATAGCCTTGATTCCAACATCTTTGCTCTAACTTTGCTAGTCACAAATAAAAAAGTTCAAAAGTAAACTTAAAAATAATTTAAATAAATAATATAATTCTAAATTGATCACTATAATTATTAATACACTTTAAATATATTTAAGACATGTTTACAGTCATTTTCAATCAAGTGATAAGAATTTAAATGACAAAGAAGATATATTTCTTATTGCAATTTTTAGGTTCTCACCAACTTTGTTCTTTGTCATGGTATTGCCCAAGAAAGAGGAGTGTGAATTCAAGCAATTGTTAGAAGTTCCTATGACACTTATGAGCAAGTGCATGAAACACCATGGCTTCATAGACTGAACAAGGCATTTTAATTTATATTACTAAATTAAAAGTAAATTCATGATTTAATTTATTATTAAAAATATAAGTTAATCTGATATTTATAGTTCACTTAAAAAATCTATTGTTTGAATCAATCAATCTAATAATCTATCTCCTCCTTATTATAATAGACATTATTATAATAGATAAAGACTTGCTCTCACTCTCACAAAGTTCTTGTTGTAATTATTTTTACTCATTGATTATATTTAGCTTGATTTGTTAAAAAATATAGGTATTTTTCATATTTGTGTTTTTTTTTAAATTTAAAAAAAATCTTTAATTATTCTATAGTTAGTTGTCACTGTCATAAATCTAGATTTTTAATGTGCGCTAAATATGTAAGAGATAGTAATAGAAAAGTTTTTTTTATATATTTTGATAAATTAATTCTAATTTTTAAAATGATCTAAAATTATTTAAACAAATATTTAGATATAACTATTATTTTACACCTTATCAATGAAACTTTGAAGTTTGTGACATTAGTTGAATGTTAAGCTATACTATTGGACCTAGTATTTCATATTTTTATAGTCTTTTTTTCCATAGAATTTTAATGAAACCATTAGTAGGTCATGTAAATGAGAAAACAATAGTGTTTTCCAAGTACCCATAATTTTTAAAGCAATAAGTGTGTTTAGCACATAATGGCTTGAACTAAAACTGTTAAAGAAAACCAATATACTATAATGAAAAAAATAGCATTAACATAGTTAATTTATTAACTCACCAGAAATGTTGTTGTACAAAGAAGTAGATAGGAGAGATATCTAGAAGAAAAATAAAAAAATTTATGCATGATTAACAAAAAATGTTATATAAGTAACTCTTATTAACAAGAACCATACACAATCACATCCATAATAAACAATTAAAAAATTAAATTCTAACCATTCTCTACTAAATTTTTCCTCACACCAGAATGCTCACACCAAAAATTTCTTAAAATAATTTGGCTATAGCCATGATAATAGGCTTATAAAAAAAACCAAATCTAAAATAAAGCTTCAAAATAAAGAACTAGTTCATCTGCATAGAATAAAATGCATAAAAATTAGCAATTTTATTGAAAAACAAAACTAAAAACTTTAACCTTCTATTAAAAATATTATTTTTTATAGATAAAGTGATACACCACTAATATATTATATATACATATAAAACTAGTTCAAGAGCTCATTGAAGAAAGAACCAAAAAGAAACCTCCAAATAGTAGCTCAACTACATAGTGAAGAAAAAGTAAAATTTAAGTCCAATATGTATGTATTAAAATGGATCAAAAATTATGAGCCTTAGGTTGGAAGATTACAAGATGCAAAGACATTTAATCAAGAAAAAGCCTTGCTTCACCAATGCTTCCACCTTTTCCAAATAAGGACACTTCTGGCAAAGACATTCAATTCAAACTCATTCATAGATATGTGAGTTTGGAATCACTATAAATTTGGTACAAATATGCACGTTTGGTACAAACACTGATAACAACATAAAGTATTGAGCTAATTAGTTTTGTCTGAAGGTTAAATGTTAGTTGTTGTTCTTGGGTGTTCAAAATTCTTGCAAACCCATAAATCCAAACGTGATGTGAAACTAGAAGTAACCAAAGTGTTGTGTTAGTGTTGCTAGGTGTAATGCATATATTTGTTAGTTTGTTAGATTCTCAACATACCCTCCCTCCTTTATTGATATTCACTTGCCATTATAACTAGGTAGTGAAATATTTATCTCAATAAAGGGCAACCTAAAGTGGGATCACTTGTCAACTCTGATTATTGTTATGGAAGTGGAAGCAATAACCAGAAATAATATACCTCACAACATAAGTTAGATGCAAAGAAATAATAAGAGAAATAAATAAAAATAACAAGAAAAATGACAATACATAGATATACGTGGTAAAACCTTGACAATATGTCAAGGAAACATCCATGAGGGAAGTATTGGTATTCTTATTGCTTAGAAGAAACTCATTACCCTTCACAAAGAAGAAAGATATATGACCTCTTGAAGATAAGAAAAAAGCTTCTCAACATAGAATAAAACTCAATTTATTGCTCAAAAACTTAAAGTTTCCTTTTGAAGATAAAAAAACTATTCTTTTTCTAAAATAGGAAAATAAATTATTTTCACAATCTTGTTTTTTCCACTTTTCTTCAATTGTTTTCATTATCTAACAATCTCCACCTTGAAAATAATTTACCTAATACTTTCCAAAGCCCATGTATCACTCCTTTTGCAAACCAAGGGAAGCCATACTCCACTTTAGCTTCTTTAGTAGTATTAGTTTAGTAAACATATATGCACACTTTTTAGGTGTATGAACCTTTTCAAGAGATACTCCAACTTCTTCAATAACCTATCTTTAAAAATGGTACTTGATCTCAATATGCATAGTTATATGATGATAAGCCAAATTTTTAGCCAAATGGATAGTACATTGACTATTACAGAATATAATCACATTATCCTGCACTTTTCCAAACTCACCCAAAAAACCCTTCAACCAAATTGCCTCTTTACATGCATGTGAGACAACCATATATTCTACCTTAGTTCTAGATTGAGCACCCATCACTTGGAGTTTTGAAATCCAACTAATTGCTCCACCAGTAGAGTAAAAGTACAAATGTGTGTCACCTTTTACAAAGGAAAAGGTTAACAAAAGTATAACTGTTCAACTTCAATGACATAAATCTTGTATTGTTATTTAGAATTTGAAAATGAAGTAAACTAATGAAATCTATAGAAATGGATGAAGTTTAAGATTATAATTTTTAATAATTATTTGCAAAAAGAAATGATAGATTTTCCTATTTTTCAAAGATAACTTTTTAGTTGCTAAAAAATGTTAAAAATTAGGGGTCTAGTTCCCACCGCAAAACTACAAGGAAGTAAACTTGTTTCCTTTTGATCTCAAATTATGCTATAGATAATATATGTAGCTAGAATAATCAAAAACAAAAATTGAATTTAGACCTATATTTTCCCTTTTATAGGAATTCAAATTTCAACTTATTCAAATTGATAGTTTTCATCTCCTAACAGATTTTTAGAAATATATCTATTCCAACCCAAAGAAAAATTATAGATTCTTGAAGAGGACTCTCTCCTCTAGAACATCATATAATTTTAAAAAATTTCTAATATGATTTAATATTTTTTTCTTTCTCAAAATAGACATCTTCTTGAGTGTTAAAATGCGTACTAGTAGAATTCTTTAATTACAATATATTATATCTAATAAAAAACTATGAACTCTATATGAGAATATTCTTGGCTATGAGCTCTATAAAATGGTATTTATATGCTATTATAAAAATATCATAAAAAATAGTAAGAGTTATTGAAATGTTAGTTTTCTAAAATAATTTAATTTCTTTAGTAATTTGATACTAACTACTATAAAACATGTATTTAATAGACACTTCCAATTGGAAAAGTGTGAGACCATATATAACTTATCTAGAATAAATTTAACATGATCATATTTTAAAAAATAAATTGGATTTTAGATAGAAATACTCAAATTTAGTCATTTTGATTAGTCAGCCTAAAAGGTGACACAACTTTGTACTTTCACCCAGCAAGGGTAAAGACATAACCTGATGTAGATATCTTTTTTTCCAAATCACCTATAAAACTAGAGTCAACATAACCACACATTTAATTGCTACAATAATTATACATGATACAATAATTACTTGTGCCTCTAAGATATCAAAGCACTCATTTCACTTCTACCCAATGCTCTTTACTTGGATTTTCCATGTATCTACTGACAAAACCCATTGGATGTGAAATATCTAGTCTTGTATATACCATCACATACATTAAACTTTTTGCTACATTTTCATAAGGTACATGAGACATATAATACTTTTCTTCCTTAGTACTAGAACATAAACTTAAAGAAAGCTTAAAATGGGAAGCCAAAGGGATATTAACAGGTTTCACATTTTGCATACTAAATCTAATGAGAATCATCTCCTATTTCTATGATGATAACCAAAACTTACCATGCTACTTGTTTCTATATATCTCTATACCCAAAATTTCTTTTGATGCTCCTAGATCCTTCATGTCAAATGTCTTAGCCAACTGAACCTTCAACTTAATAATTTCAGCTAAATTACTTTCTATAATCATATCATCAACATATAATAACAAGATAGTGAATAAGCCATTTTCTAAACTTTTAAAATAAACACAATGGTCATACTCACTTCTTGAAAAGTTGGTGGTTCACCATGAAGGAATAAAAATTCTTGTACCATTGCTTGTGTTAGCGCTCAAAATTGTAGCCTTGATTTTGAGCACCATTGAAAAATTTAAGCCATATAAACACTTTTTGATGCCTATGTACCCGGTTGTCCATTTGATGCCTAAGAGGTGTTCAATGTTTCTAACACCTTTCTTTCAGTGTGTTTAAATGTTCCATGATGATAAATTGATGTTCTGAGTCATTTGGCTAAGTCTTGTTAAATGAGCAAGTGTCATTTCTGCATTCACTTGTGTCAAATAGTGACAAGAGGCTATGCTTGCGATTGAATATCTCGCAACCAAAAATGTTTCATGACTCACCACTTTGGGAGTGTCTAGTGTCTATATCTGAGAACCTATGTTTCAAATTTTGAGTCATTTTGAGTCCATTTGGCTAGGTTTTGAATCCCTCAAAGTTGGTAGTTTACTATTTTCATGCTTTTGCAAAATATTCAGAATTCTGGGAAGCCCTATTTGACGTGCTATAATTTTTACCTAGTTGACTAAAATGCTAAATTTCCTTTTGCGTTGCATTGTAAAGGTCAGAGACTTGTTATGTTTCAAGTTTTAGCTTATGATGAGTCCGTTTGATCAGTTTTAAAATGCAATTCCAAACACAATTTATAACTTTTTACTGGTGTCAACATTTGTAGATTGTTTGGTACCCCTATTTGTGATGTCATAACTTGAGATCTGTGATAGATGAGATTGAATGGATTGTACCATTGTGTTGTACTGTAAAAATTCTTTTAAGTGTGCCAATTTTTAAGCCTTGAGGAATCCATTTGCACACTTTTCTAGGTCAATTCCATTTGCAAAAAATCACTTTTCTGTCATTATTTCTAGTCAACAAATTCAAGTAGCCCACTTTGACTACTTGCCGTTTGCATCCTATTATTCGTCATGAGCCCAAATTGTAGATCCATAATGTCCTCATGACAGAGAACCAATGCCCCAATTTTTGTGCCCCCAAGTGTTCATCTACTCAGTTTTGAAAGCCAAATCTGAACCTAATTTAGTGTTTTCTGACATGTTTTCATATAGGTAGTTCTGAGAGGTCAATTTTAATGATTAATATCTTTTGACTCTGAATTCTTCATGAGACAATATTCGAAAGGGTAGGAGTATGCGAAACAAGGAATCAATGCACCAATTTTTAGAGCTTGATCAGGTATTTTGGTTAGTTTTTAAGGCCAGTCAAAGGACCCCCTGACACAAAATTGAAATTTTGTAGAAAGATGTAAACTGAGCTTCTAAGTTGCTTTCAGTGGTCAAATTTGTCTCAAATCAGTGCCAAAGGGTAAATAAGTCAGTTTTGTAGCTCAGTTGTTTGGAAATGATTTTTTTTTTTAGCTGGACCCATTTGGGGCCCGATTGAATGGTTATCAGATTACTGAACCATGGGTAAAATAGTTGAGTGGGTGATGGTAAAATCAACCACACTTCTCTATCTGAACATGATTGGGTTAGAGTTTTCTCTCCATCAAAATTTAATGGGCTAGTCTACTTGGATAATACTCCAAAAAAAGAGTGGTCCAAATCAAGAAGATTCAATTCATGAGTTCAAATAGGCTTTCTGTGAAAATGACAATACTAAAAGAAGTTTGAACAAGGAGTTGAAGACATTGTGCAGGTCATGGTAGAGGCATGAATATTTCTTACCATTTTGCAGCTTACCTTGACAAGGAGTCTAACCAGAATTTTGATCCAAAGGGTTCTCATGTTTCTTATAAAGACATAATTATTTGTAGTAGGAAGGATATGCAGGGAAAAAAACTTATGTTGCAAGAATCACACATTAGAAAATGTCCAAAAGGTTTTAAAAGCAACTCACATGAATTAGGACCCTGAGGTGGCATGCATCCATCCTGCCCTTGAGCACATGGTGATAATGATTTGAAGGAACTATTAAGAGCCTCACACCCATACTCCCTACGACAGTCAAAGATAATGGGGGAGTCAATTTTAAAAATAAGGTAGCCAGTGAGTGAGATAGCGGGAAGTCATGTTAAATAAAGACTCATCATAGAAGTCATTGGTTAGAAGTTTAAAGCAGTAGGCGGCATCAAAACTGAGGAATACACATTGAGAGGCAATGACATCAAGAGGTTAGTATAAGATCTAAGTCCCATCCATGTGAAGGGAAGGAATCCATAGGGCATGGTGGCAGGGATTTTATAACAGGAAATCACCAAAGTTAATAGTTTGTAGGCACCCTCACAACCCCACTGTTGTAGCAGATTCCTTAGACAAAAGCTAACAACATTGCTTAGATATTTAAATTGGTCTAGGTCTCTGAAGCCTTATCTAGCTATGCTAATTTAAAGGTGAGGTGTTTTAAAGTAAGAAGCACCTATATGTAAAAAGAAAACTCCACACCTAGGCAATATAGAAGAAGCAGGGGAGGCATGAAAGAAATAGAGGAAGTTGCCACAGGTAAAGAAAGAGCCACCCACTCTAGCATCAGACAGAAAGACTCAACACATTATGAGGGAGTTTGCCACAACAAATAAAATGAGAAGTGAAGGTGAGCAATCCTCATTCCATAAGAGATGCCAGTGATGAAGAAAAACTCCATGCATTCAATGCACAACCAATGCCACAATTAAAAGGGGCATGAGCAGAACTATTAAATGGGAGCTAGCCAATTAAAAGCATCATAGAAAAGTAGAATAGTTGGAGCATCCTGCACATGAGAAAGAACACAGCATATAGGAGGTATTCATGTGCATAGGCAAGAAAATGGAAGCTCACGCTAAAGGCTGCGTGAGGAAGACAATGACGCTATGAAGAAAAATGTCCATAGCCCCATGGCAAAGGTAGAGCATCAGTAAAAAAAATGCCCATGGATACAAGGAAAGAGCTCCAACATTTTTTAAAATGGCTGAGAAGAGCAGATATGTTTGAGCCATTATCCCACATCAAGGAGGGGCTAGATTTCAAAACATTTTAAATACAAATCCATGCAACAAGTGAGATGTCTTAAAAGACATCGGCTTTTGGAAGTTGTGCATGCATGGTGGGCCCCTTGCACACCAAACAAGGAAGACAACTGGCAAGGAGATGAAAATAAAATTTTAAACAAATGAGCATGTAGAGTACGATGATGTCAGCATGGAAAGTAGGTGCCAAAAAATTAAAAATCCGGCTAGTCACTAGCCAAAAAATTTGGGGTTTTTGGCCAGCGACATAGCAAGTCACCAGAAAACCTCCAAATTTGGTAGGACAGTGGTGGGTCCCACATGGTGTTGACATGGAAGGAGGGATTAGAGGAGTTCACCAAAAAATGTGATCGAAATCCAGTGGTCACCATGTCGCCACCGAAAAATGATGAATTTCTAGCAATTGACTTAACAACTTGTCAAAAAATTTGAAGAATTTGGCAGCATATGAGGTGGGTCCCACCCAGTCATCCAATGGCTAGTCCAAATATGACATGTGGCATTAATACAGATCATAGCCAATGCTAATAAGACAAGTGGCATTGCATGATTGGTTGAGGGAATATGAGGAGATTATTTTTAAATAAAATATCTCTGTGCACGTTCATTCAAATTTAAAAAATTTAATGTTAAAAATTTGATATTTTATAGTTTGAACTATAGAACTAGTTTAAATTTTTCAAATTTTTGGTTTTTAATGTAAACTTGATACAGAGCTATGAACAAGACTTAGAACTTCAAAAGGCCATATCTAGAGCGATTTTTATCAAAAATGGGCACTTCAATATACCACTGGAACTAGAATGAGACGAACTTTCCAAATATGAAGTCAGTTTGTGTACAGGTATTAACCAGTTCATGCTATAGGTATTCACTAGTTATTAGAAGAAGAAGCTTTACAACTTAGAGGAAAGATGTTGAAATGGAACTCTACAAGTTGGAAAAGGCCATTGAGAACTAGGAGATTGAAATACATCTCATACTACATCAATTTAATGAAGCTAGAGATGCTTTGAAGAGTTCCCTGAAGAGAAAGAAAGAGATTGCTATAGCATAAAATGACACACAATACAAAGATATTGACACCACAAAGTTATTTATAGATGGTAACTCTAGTGAATTTGATGCAACAATTATAGATCTAATGGAAAAGAATAGAGCACAAGCTGAAGAGATTAGAAATCTCCAGTTGGAGCAAGAATCACAAGCTATACTGCTATGTGAGGTGACTGAACAAAAGAAGAAAGATAGAGAAGACAAGGCCATGATTGAAGAAGACAAAATAATTTTGGCAAACAGATTGGAAGAAAAGTGAATAGAGCTATCTAGAATCTCAAACATGCAATTGAATACCTTAAGCCAAATGATAAATGCTCATCGTGAGTTGAATGTTAAGGACATTGAGATAACTACCTTAAAGTTTTAGAATGAACAATTACAGAATGACCTAGAAAGAGAAAAGGAATTTGTTGAAAGTCTCAACAAGCCAAATGAAGCTATCAAGTACTTTGACCAACTACTAAAATCCCCTAGATCTAGTAGAGATACATCAGGACTAGGCTACACAAGCACTAAAGAAGGAGAATCATCCAAAGTTGCTAAGGAAGGGAATAATAAAGGTAAGAACTCCAAACCTACTTGTCATAGTTGTGGTAAGAAAGGACATACAACTAATGTGTGTAGGAGAAAGAATGCAAATTAGAATGCTTAGCCTAAGAACATGATTGATTGCCAACAAGAGTAACACACAAGGTCATTAGACACATGAATGTAGAACCACAACCATGCATGCATCAAAATTTGAAGGACAATGCTGCAATTGTTAGAGGTATGGACATAGAACCTTTGAATGCAGATCCAAGTCCACATGGTCATCAAGAAAGCCAACAAAGGTAAGAAGAAATGAAAACTCCTATAACTGGGACTAGAATACAAGTTATAGCTATCACTATTGTCAAGAATATGGACATGTACCTAAAAATTGCATTAGGACTCACTTCAGTGGTAACTATAAGAGATGGTTGACTCAAACCACATGTTTTAGCTATCATAAGACTGGTCACATCAGTAAGCATTGTCCAACTAGGTCCAAGGCACCAAGTTGTGAATTTGATAAAGATAAAGGCAAGGTAGATGTTAAACACATCAGGAATGAGATGAGAAAGACATGGAAGAAGAAAGATGCTAGCAATACATCAAATGGAGAAGGGATGACTTCACCCAATAGGTCAAGTGGTCATATTGCATCAAACTAAGCAAACAAGAGGTATGTGGGACTAATAATTGAAGTGCTGCATTGTACAATAGTTCCAAAAGAAATTAGCACTGAAATTATTACATTAGCATGAATTAAGATGTAAGAAGTTGTGGAAAATTCAAGGTTCAATTTTTAAGTTTTCATGTTGTTGCCAACCATGAAAAGTCTTCTATTTATGTTGAGTGAGAAACTAGTTAATGCCAAACTACTAGTGAAAGACAGTTAAAGCCAAGTTTGTAGTAGTTACCAAGTGAAGGAAGTCTCTATAGATGCCAAATGGAACAAAAATTGTGTTGATGTTGAGTTACCAGGCATTAAATGTGATGTTTTGAAGGGTATAAGGTCAATTTTTACCTATTTTTTCATCATTACAAATTCAAGCAAGAGAGAAAAGTGAAAAGTGATTCACAATCCAGTTCAAAGCATTTGCAAAGATCCTAGCAACAATCCAACTCTAGTTCACTAAATTTTTGAGATATTCTTCATAAGCTAAGTTATACAGTTTAAAATTTGTAAAACCCTAGTTTGATAGAATGGCTTCTAGCTCAAAGAATGTGAAGGAGAAAGAAGTTTTTGATGTCCAATTAGTCAGCAATGAAGTCAAAAAACCAAATTTCAAAGCCATTCTAGACATTGCCTATAAAAATGACTTGTTAGGTGCATTATCCATGATTCCACCTAAGGTCATAATGGTCCAAGACATGAGAAAATTCTTTATGCCTTATAATCCTAGCTTCTTTTCATTTGTTCTCAAAATCTAAAAATGTGAACTCACCTCCATTATCTATTCTCAAATACTTAATTGATCTTCATGTACCCTTTTCAACAAAAGCTCTATATTTTTTGAATACACCAAACACATCAGATTTACTTTTAATAAAAAAGACATATACTTTTCTTTAGTAGTCATCTATAAATGTGACAAAATATGATTCTTCTCGAAATAAAGTATAGGGGATGGACCCCAAACATATGAATGAATATAGCCTAGAATACCTTTGCTCGTATGGCTACCAGATTTAAACTTATGTCTACAATATTTTCCAAAGAGATAATGCTTGCAAAAATTCAAATTCAAATATTTTAAGTTTGGAATCAACTTACAATCTACCAATACCTTTAGCCCTTTCTTGCTCATATGACCCAAACATTGATTCCATAAACAAGTAGATTCATCACTTTCTTTAAATACCACTCTCACATGATTTACATCTATACTTCCTTCTAGCCTATAAAAGTTTATAACTTTTGTATCCTTCATCACCACTAAAATTCCCTTAGACACTTTAAGAACTTTTCCTTGAAAAGAGACTTTATAACCATCAGAATCCAAAACACCCAAGGAAATTAAATTAGTTTTTAGTTCTAGTACATGTCTTACCCCTATTAGTGTCTTTACAATATCGTCAAACATCTTGAGTCTGATAGTCCCATTCATCTTGATGTCACAAGATATTATAAATAGATAACACTTCACCAATTGTACCTAAATTTTCCTTAGCTTGACTTGCTTCCTTTTTGGATTTATTATTCTTTTTCTTTGTTTTCTATCAATCTTTCTTGAGATGTCCTACTTTATTGCAATACCAAAATTTTCCCTTACTCTTTTGCCTCTTGACTTGGATCTAGATTTATCTCTCAAACCTTCCCCTTTTTCTATGGAATGTCCTCTAGCCACCGTTGCTTCTAGTGTGGAGGTTTCTATATTAGACTTGCTTCACATATTTTCAGACAAAAAAGCTTCCACAAACAAATAAAATTCAAGGGAGTAAATTGTACTAAAAGTAATAAAAATAATTAAGTGATTCCAAGATTCAAATAAAGAACATAACAATGTAACCGATTTGTCTTCATCTTTGATTTTTACATCCATACTACCCAATTGAGAATTAGAGTATTGAAAACATTTAAATGATAAAAAAAAATACTTTCCTCCATTCACAAGCTATATAGTTGCCTCTTCAACTAGATTCAATTTGTCAAGGATTTTTTCATATAAAGACTCTCCATTCTACCCTATAGACCTGTAGTTGTATCTTCTTCAACAATATTGAAAACAACCTCATTTGCAAAAAGCAACCTAATCATGCTTAGGGCTTTGAAATCCAAATCTTCCCAATCATCCTCTATCATATTTATCAGTTTCTTTGACTTTCCAGCTAATGCCTTATGCAATCCTTGCTATACTAACAAATCACATGTCTTGAGCTTCCATAGCTCAAAGTTATTTTTGCCATTAAATTTCTCCATCTCAAATATTTCATTCAAAACTTTTTCCATTTGATGCTGCAAAAATATCAACAGCAAATTCTAAACGCAACTACTACAATTTTTTTTTTCTCTAATACCACTTGTTATGGAAGTAGAAGCAATAACCAAAAAATATATACTTTACAACACAAGTTAGATGCAAAGACATAATAAGAGAAATAAATAACAATTTAACAAAATAAATGACAATACATAGATATACGTGGTGAAAACTTAACACTATGTCAAGTAAACATCCACGGGGTAAGTATTGGTATTCTTATTGCTTAGAAGAAACATGTTAGATCTCCAACTTCATTTTTGTTGCTGCAATAATTTTATTTAGACATAAATTATGCCTTCACAAAGAAGAAAAACATATGACCTCTTGAAGATAAGAGAAAAAATTCTCAACATACAATAAAAATCAATTTACTCCTCAAAAACTTAAAGTTTCCTTTTGAAGATTAAAAACTATTCTTTTTCTAAAATAGAAAATAAATTGTTTTCACAATCTTGTTTTTCCTGCTTTTCTTCAATTTTTGTCATTATCTAACAATTATCTCATCTGGGAAATGAATCATAAGGTATGATGAAAAGAATTGTATGGTATGAACCTGAAGTCTTTCCAAACTAGAACATTTATGCAAAATTAGAATTTTCCCTTTTGCAAGTATGTGTTTTCAACACCTTTTGGGATCAAGTAGGATTTCCTTTTATCATAAAATGTAGCAACATAATCCTCATTATTCATCTCACATCCAATTGAAGAGATGTCACATTATATTTTTAACTCTTTTCCAAAGGTTATTTCTTTGTAAAAATATTCTTTAGATATGGAAAATTATCGAAACCAACTAATTCTAAAGGAGAATCCAACTTTACATAATCACACCCAAGATTTGCTAAGCAATCAACTAATCTATTTCCTTCATGAAAAGTGTGTGTAATAAGACATTGTTAAAACATGTCCATAATTAGCCAAACTTGTTTGAGGATATAAAGAAGTTTCTAATCAAATACCCCTCTATTTAAACAAATATTAAATACTAAGTTACCATGGTCCATTCCTCGACCCCTTGGACTTGTAGAAGTTCAAATTAATTCAAAGTTTAGGTCTGATTGGTAGTCCAATTTGGGAAAGGTTGCAATTTTTGCCTACTAGTTTGATCTTGTTTGAACCAATTTTGATCCCAGATGAACTAGGCCAAAAATATTGAACCAAGTTTGAACCACATGCTTTCTAAGTCCGCAAAAAGCAATAGAGTATTTTTTGGCAAAATTTATTAAGGATTTTATTGTTCGCAACCCTAAAAGGTTGTTATAAAATTATTTTGGTAGCCTCTTATTGTTTTTTTTGTGGCCTCTCATTGTCACTTTTTGAAGAATTTGATGCCAATAGCATTGTTGCTTCTACTATGATATCATTGCCTTAGTTTTATTGCTAAATCAAATATTGCTAGAGAATAAGAAAATGAAGAAGTAGAATAAGATGAATATGCAGAAGATAAAGATTGAAGACCTTAGAATATTAATAGATTTTTATTCCTTTAGTGGAACAATGAATGTGAAACAATGATACTTGAACTTGATGCTATGATTTATTTTTAATGTTTCAAATCTTTGATGTTGAACTATTTAATAGTATGATCACTATGACTATATGATGGTAAGATCACTATGATTACAAGTTTATGATTTTTTTGTTATTTAAATGTGTTTATGCTTCTATGTTACATTACAATTTTAACTCATCCTTCATAAATATGTATTTACCAAAAGAGATTCTATCATCTACAAAAAAATGATCTATTGTTACTTATACAAAGAATCATATTGCCTACTAGTGTTAAAATATGCATAGCAACTAAGCTAGTATATTTCCTGAGCAATGAAGGAGTTAAGTGAATATTTTTAAGTATGCCTAAGCTCAAGTATTCACTAAGCAATTATATTTACACTAAGTTGAAGAGAAGTCATAGTACATGAAGCATAGAGTTGCTGAGCTACACAAAAGACATTGAGCAGATGTTTACAAAGTTTCAATAAGTAAGAATGAAATATTTATCAAGTGATATAAAGATGACATCAGAGTTTGAATTGGAATAGACTCTAATGCAACATGATTATACTGAGCAATGGAATTGCTTTAAATAAATTGAGGTGAAGATTTGAAAAGATTTTATTGAAGAATGTCAATTGATTGCTTATGATTGCAAGGTTTGAAGGAAAAATGAAAATAAAGATGTAAAGGAAGAAAAGGATGAATTATTCTAAAACCAATGATCAAGATCAAGAGGAATCCCTAATTAGGTCAAGCTACAAAAGGATAAAAAGGAAAATATGAAAGGAGCATTACAAAATAGTTTTGAATTGGTAAGAGTTTTGAGGTGATGGACAAGTGGATGTTGCTGAATGAATTATTGAAGTGAGGAAGAGAGATCAAGGTTTGGTACAAAGGTCAGAGATTAAAGACAAAGACAGATTTGAAATGAATTGTAGATCTATCATAAAAGGTGATAAATATAGAGCAAAAGAAGGATCTATTCAATAAAAGTAAGTTGTTATTGTAAAGATCATTGCTTCTATTGTTTAACCATTGTAGTATTTTTTCTAAATCCTTTAAAAAGGTGGACTTAATAGTATTTTATGTAATCTCTTAACAAAGGACACACTTGAAGAGTATTGTAAAATTTTGTAAGAATTTTCCTTAGGGAAAAATCACCCAAGATCAAGAAGCTCAAGCACTAGCACAATATGGACCAATTAAGTATGATCAAAATAACATTATGAAAATTGAATTGATGTACATACACACTAGGAGTTCTTGTATATAAAGGCCTCTAGAATGACTAGGAGTCAACAAAATGATAAGTCTCACAACGAAGTGTTGATTTCAGATTGGCTTCGATAATTAAGTGTCAATGCACTTAAGTCATTCACTAAGATCATGCCAAACTAGTAAAACATGTTGAGTATGATATGTATATATAAGATTGTGTTGAGTTGAAATGAGTGTCGAGTCACTTATGTGCTGAGTCACTCAAGTGCTGAGTAGACAAATACATGTCAAGTGATTCAACTACCAAATAAATAGCAGATGTTGAGTAGTTCAGGTGCTGACTAAGAAACATAATTATATTATGTGCTAAGCATCAGTATCTTCAAGTGCCAAGCATCAAAGATTAGACATATTTTGTACAAACAACTATGTAAACCATTTTTCAATTGACCAAAGGACAGAATAAGATCTTTTGAAGATAAGGATGAATCTATATGTGGATTCCCTATGCAATTAAATGCAACCAATCAGAAAAAGGGAAGGATTAAGCAACAAAAGGGATGAATCTCAGTTGTAGATTCATGCCTAACCTTAAGTCTTCTAGTCTTCTTAAGGGGGATGAAACCCTTAACTTCATAATGAGTTTGTAAGGAACTGAAGGAGAAGAATAGTGAATTTTGCATGCAAGAATAGAGCATTCATGGAGACTTAGAAGTTGTAAAGAGAAAATTGCAGAACCAATTTGAGAAGAACAAAGGATAGAGGATACAAAATTGACATACCATATTAGAGAGGATCAAGAAGGACACTATACAAATTTTATCTTTAATTAGGCTACTAGAGCTAATCACAAGATCTATGCTAAAACATTCTAGTAGGTGATTTTAGTTAAATCTCCTAGGCAGAGTAGTCCTAACAGACTGTTGTAAATCCTTTAATAGGGTGACATTCCAAGTGGATGTTTTGAAGTACTTTAGCTAGACACACTTTTAATAGGGTGTAGAAAGCCTCTAACAAGGTGGGACTTAATAGTCCTTGTAAGCCTTTAATAGGGAAAGGCTTTCACAGGGAAGATCATGTCTCATGGTTAAATCATTGTAACCTTAATTAGCTACACTTTATTGTTGTAGTAGTGGAGAATTGTGGTTGCCATCCCCACCCTAGTTTTACCTTTGCTTTGGAGGGTTTCTAGGTAATCATATCAAGTGTCAAATGTGTGATTGTTTAGGTGTTTACATGATTTAGATGTATGTGCTTTGCATGTTATTTCAAGTTTTTCTATTGAATGCATGAGATGGATGAGTGATGAAAAGTTTTATGGGTTCATGTTTTAACTACTAATTCATCCCCCCCAGTAGTCTACCTTTCCTACTTGTAATTCCAACAATTGGTATTAGAGCTAAGTTCTTAGAAGAAGAAGCTTTACAACTTAGACGAAAGATGTTGAAATGGAACTCTACAAGTTGGAAAAGACCATTGAGAACTACGAGATTGAAATACATCTCATACTACATCAATTTAATGAAGCTAGAGATGCTTTGAAGAGTTCCCTGAAGAGAAAGAAAGAGATTGCTATAGCATAAAATGACACACAATACAAAGAGATTGACACCACAAAGCTATTTGTAGATGGTAACTCTAGTGAATTTGATGTAGCAATTATAGATCTAATGGAAAAGAATAGAGCACAAGCTGAAGAGATTAGAAATCTCAAGTTGGAGCAAGAATCACAAGCTATACTGCTATGTGAGGTGACTAAACAAAAGAAGAAAGATAGAGAAGACAAGGCCATGATTGAAGAAGACAAAATAATTTTGGCAAATAGATTGGAAGACAAGCGAATAGAGCTACCTAGGATCTCAAACATGCAATTGGATACCTTAAGCCAAATGATAAATGCTCATCATGAGTTGAATGTCAAGGACATTGAGATAACTACCTTAAAGTTTTAGAATGAACAATTATAGAATGACCTAGAAAGAGAAAAGGAATTTGTTGAAAGTTTCAACAAGCCAAATGAAGCTATCAAGTACTTTGACCAACTACTGAAATCCCCTAGATCTAGTAGAGATACATCAAGACTAGGCTACAAAAGCACTAAAGAAGGAGAATCATCCAAATTTTCTAAGGAAAGGAATAATAAAGGTAAGAACTCCAAACCTACTTGTCATAGTTGTGGTAAGAAAGGACATAAAACTAATGTGTGTAGAAGCAAGAATGCAAATCAAAATGCTTAGCCTAAGAACATGATTCATTGCCAACAAGAGTAACAAATAAGGTCATTAGACACATGAATGTAGAACTAGAACCATGCATGCATCAAAATTTGAAGGACAATGCTACAATTGTTAGAGGTATGGACATAGAGCCTTTGAATGCAGATCCAAGTCCACATGGTCATCAAGAAAGCCAAAAAATGCAAGAAGCTATGAAAACTCCTATAACTGGGATTAGAATACAAGTTATTGCTATCACTATTGTCAAGAATATGGACATGTACCTAAATATTGCATTAGGACTCACTTCAGTGGTAACTATAAGAGATGGTTGACTCAAACCACATGTTTTAGCTATCATAAGATTGGTCACATCAGTAAGCATTTTCCAACTAGGTCCAAGGCACCAAGTTGTGAATTTGATAAAGATAAAGGCAAGGTAGATGTTAAACACATCAGGAATGAGATGAGAAAGACATGGAAGAAGAAAAATGCTAGCAATACATCAAATGGAGAAGGGATGACTTCACCCAATAGGTCAAGTGGTCACATTGCATCAAACTAAGCAAACAAGAGGTATGTGGGACTAATACTTGAAGTGTTGCATTATACAATAGTTCCAAAAGAAATTAGCACTAAAATTATTACATTAGCATGAATTAAGATGTAAGAAGTTGTGAAAAATTCAAGGTTAAATTTTCAAGTTTTCATGTTGTTGCCAGCCATGAAAAGTCTTCTATGTATGTTGAGTGAGAAACTAGTTAATGCTAAACTGCTAGTGAAAGATAGTTAGAGCCAAGTTTATAGTAGTTACCAAGTGAAGGAAGTCTCTATAGATGCCAAATGGAACAAAATTTGTGTTGATGTTGAGTTACCAAGCATTAAATGTGATGTTTTGAAGGGTATAAGGTCAATTTTTACCTATTTTTTCATCATTACAAATTCAAGCAAGAGAGAAAAGTGAAAAGGTGATTCACAATCTAGTTCAAAGCATTTGCAAAGATCCTAGCAACAATCCAACTCTAGTTCACTAAATTTTTGAGATATTCTTCATAAGCTAAGTTACATAGTTTAAAATTTGTAAAACCCTAGTTTGATAGAATGGCTTCTAGCTCAAAGAATGTGAAGGAGAAAGAAGTTTTTGATGTCCAATTAGTCAGAAATGAAGTCAAAAAACCAAATTTCAAAGCCATTCTAGATATTGCCTAGAAAAATGACTTGTTAGGCGCATTATCCATGATTCCACCTAAGGTCATAATGGTCCAAGATGTTAGAAAATGTTACAACTAAAAAGTAGGAGGTATAGGTGATATGGAAATGAGGCAAGCTTATGATAAGTTGTGAAAAAATGATGTTTTAAAGGAAGAATTTAAGATTGTGGAGAGAAAGGGTTTGACCCATGCTCTAGATTTTCTCACGGTTTTCAAAATAGAATTAATAAAAATAGTGTGGAGAAGGATACAAAATGGATATCTATGGTTGGAAGGAGGACCAATCAATATTTCAAAGAGAATTATTCATAGGGTGACTAGTTATCTAACCCTAGATCGGCCAAAGACACTACAAAGAAACTCAAAGGAGGCAATTGAGAAGAACACGTGCAAAATGGAATCAGCGCAAAATGACAATAGATACCATCACTAACCCATTACTTGATTTTTCTATTAGGATATTTTCTCATAAATTTTATCAATCAAGTAGGTTAAATAGTGTGCCCTACATTGCAGTTGATGTTGGTTATGAAATTTTCAAGAAAGATCATACTTATGATCTTGTAGAACTTCAATTACAACAGATAAATGAAAACCTAGGTGCAACTAAGAAGACAAAAAGTGCACAATGTAAATTTGGATCAATACTTGTATGAATATTCTTCTATGTATAGAATGAATTCCCAACTTTTGAAAAATAGGTTGGAAGACCATCAAATTAGTGGCTATGCAAATCAATAAATATATTGAGTAGATGGGTGAGAACTTTGAAACTATTATGACAAGCTATTTTTAAGGCTTCAAGAAGTCTATGAAGCAGAGGTTGAGGATACCTATCTCCTTAGTTGAACACTACTATAATGACATATGTTTTCTTGTGGATATTGATTACACACACATTCAAGTAGCAGTACCTAGAGTGAGATGGTTAAGACCCCTAGGCTATGAAATCAATGTTGATGAAGCCTCATCTTTCATTACTATACTCCTAATAGAGGAGATTAATAAAAGTGCCAAAATATTTGGTAATTATAATGTAATGAAATCCAAAGTTGAAATGGAGTTGAAGATAGCTTCCACATTGAAAAAGAAAGACAAATTGGTAAAGAAAATCAAGACCCAATTTGGTGAAGAAGAAGAAGATGATGAAGAGGATGATGAGGAAGAGCAAGAACAAGCCCAAGAATATCTTGATTTGACCCAAGGCATGGGTGAAGATATTGAAGAAGTAGGTGCTGAGGAAGCAAAGGAAGGACCAAAATAGACAGAACCAAAGAAGAGAAAGGCCAAAGCTCAACTTGTAGCAAAGAAAAAGGCTAAAAGGATTGCAAAGCCAAGTAAAGCAAAGACTTCAAAACCAAAAACTAGGGCAAACACAAGGGTGACTACACAAAAGGCCAAAGGGAAAGCCAAATAAAATGTCAAGGATACTAAACAAGAAGGGCCAGAACAAAAATAGCAAAGGAGAAAATACATTACACAACTAGAGACAGATGATGAAAGAAAAAAATCTGAAGATGCAAGCCAATTTAGAATGGTAAGTCATCCACCAAAATCTAATCTTGAGAATCTCTATGAGAATGTTAAGGACAATGTAGATTTATCTTATTTGAAAAATATTGATTTTGGAAAACTTAGTAGAGAAGAACAAAATTTGATTGAAGAATCAATGTATACAATGATGTCTAAATTCAAGAACACTCCACTTGAATTAGATAATACAATGCTTAGAGATTTGTATAATATTGTTGAAAATAAGTGGCATTATTGTTTAAACCTAGAGAAACAAATCAAAGAATCCACACTAGCCCAGGTGATGCCAGATTTGACAAAAGGACAAATTTTCAAAGTAAACAAGCAGTATGGTTGAAGGTTTGCACCCAAATATAGGGCATTTAGCATCCTTCATAATAATATTGAAGATGTTGTCAAGAAATCCACCCAAATGTGGAAATTGATCTATGGATTGACAATTGTTAAAGAAGGTGAGGAGGATCCCTTTGAGGAAAGAAATAATGATGATGATAACAATGATAAGGAGGAAGAAGATGCAAAAAAGGATACTACTATGGAGGGGACACAAAAAGTAAAAGATAACATGGCTACAGCTAAAGAGTAGCAGGAAGAACAGAGTGTGCAAGACAAATAAATGCCTACAATGAGCCCTCCACATGACACAAGCATGCCTATAGAAACCATAACTATTAAGGATGCTCCTGATAATTCAGCTTAGAACATGAATCCTTTAACTGTAGAAGATCTCAAGAAAATTCTTGATCAATCCACACTACAAGCCAAATTGTGTGAGAATCCAATATTGGTCAATGTTGATGAACTCTAGAAGGTAGTAGCTAACATTACAAGGGATAAGGTGAACACACAAGAACCACCTTCTACCATCCCTTTAGCTACTAGTGCTCAACCTTTAAAACAAACATCAGTAGAAACATCAACAAAGGTTGACACAACTGACAAAGTTAATCTGGTTGAACAACAACAAACTACAAGAGAAGAGGAAAAAGAAACCACAATAGAGCAAATAGGAAAGAAAGACACTTATGTACCTATAGCACAAACACAAGGTGCAAGTCAAATCATTGTGATTGATGGTAGTAGATTTGAAGAAATTAAGGACATACCAAAGGAGAAGGAGCAAGAGCCACTCAAGCATTGGTAACATTACCAACATCTAGCACTCCTACAAAAGTCCTTCAAGAGCTAAGCACTAAAGCTATACCATTGTAGATCTTAGCACTAGGTTCAAGTTCCTCCAAGATTTCTAATGTAATTCACTATGGAGATGTAGCTCTAGATGAAGAAATAGTGATACCTAAATATGATTATGCAACAATAACATTAGAGCAGATAGGCATAATGCAACAAGCCTTGGAAAAGAAGAAAAATCAAGAAATACTTAGAAAGGAGTGTCAATAGAGGCAAGCATTATAAGAAATCAAAGACATCTTATTAGATTCATTCAACTTGCAAACACCTAAAGAGTCAAAGCCACTATTGGAACAGTTATAAAAAATTGTGGAATAGGTGTATAATGAAGGCTAGGACACCAATGCAAATTTTTTGGAATGGTCTGAAAGGAAATTTCAAGGAAAAGTGAATGAAAAGATATCTAGTGATATAGAACTACAACAAGCTAAATTGGGTATAAAATTTGAGAAAGTAAAGAAGGTACTTGAGAACATATTCTCATTGTACACCAAACTGTGTGATCCCACACTCTTAACACAAGAAATAAGCCATAGAATTCTGAGTCAAGAGAGAAATTTAAAAGTATCAGGTATGGAACTACCTCAAAACCCAGCTCAGAGTGAGAAGCACTTTCATTTGCTACTTCAATCACAAAGTCAACTAGCTATGTTAACAATAGAAGAGGCTAATATAAGAGCCAAGTTGATTAATATCCAAGCCTCCATTACCCCCCATATGGAGATACTCCATAAAGAACTAGGATTTACAAAAACATTGTTGAAAAAATATCCTAATCTTTCTACATCTAATGGACTAGTTCACCTTGCAGTAGAGCTAACAATCTAAATAAAGTCACTAGATGTTGCATGTGACAATTAGGATACTACTCTAAAAATAATCATGGAGGTCCACAAATCTTTTTTAACTAGATACACCATCAGTGTATAGACCCTTTGACATTAGTTTCAAAAAGGGGGAGATAAATAAGAAAGGGGGAGTAAATAAGCAAGGGGGAGATGATAAATTAATAACAAGGAGATATAGGTGAATAAAAAAGGCAGGACTAAGCAAAAAAATCAAAGGGAGAGTAAATAGAACAAAGAGAAAATAGAGCATATTAGTTAAAGAGTATCAACAGATTGAAGAGAAAGAGTATCAACAAGAGACAAATCTACTTAGAATGGAGAATAGATTTTTGATACAAATCAAGCACATTGACTCAAGGGGAGTTATAAATATTGAGGTATATATTCTATTACAAAATTTTGAAATTTTTTGAAGTTTTGTATATAAGCTGAGTTGTGAATATATTATACTCAAGAAGTTTAGATTGATTATGTAATGTTAAGTGTTTATGACACTCATGTCAAAGGGGGAGATTGTTCATCTCAGATTGGTTTTGACAATTGAGTGTCAACACCCTTAAGTCATTCACTAAGATCATGCCAAACTAGTAATACATGCCAAGTATGATATGTATATACAAGATTGTGTTGAGATGAAATGAGTGCCGAGTCACTTATGTGTTGAGAAAAAAATACATGCTGAGTGATTCAAGTGTTGAGCAAATAGTAGATACTAAGTAATTTAGCTACTAAGTCAAAAATAGAATTACAATATGTGTGAAGAATTAGTAACTTCATGTGCCGAGCATCACAGATTAGACATATTTGGCACAAAACACTATGTAAAACATTTTTTAGCCAACCAAAGGATAGAATATGATCTTTTGAAGATAAGGATGAATCTGTATGCAAATTCCCTATGCAATTACATGTAGCCAACTAGAAAAGAGGAAGGATTAAGAGGAAAAAAGGATGAATCTCAGTTGTAGATTCATACCTAGTCCTAAGTCTTCTAGTCTTCTTTAGGAGGATGAAACCCTAAACTTCATAACGAGCGTGTAAGGAATTGAAGGAGAAGAATAGTGAAGTTTTCATGCTAGAACAAAGCATTCATGGAGACTTAGAAGTTGTAGAGAGAAAATTGTAGAATTAGTTTGAGAAGAACAAAGGATAGAGGATACAACATTGACATACCATATTAGAGAGAATCAAGAAGGACATCGTATGGATTTGATCTTTAATCAGGCTACCAAAAGTAATCACAAGATCTATGCTGAAACATCCTAGCAAGTGATTTTAGTTGAATCTCCTACATAGAATGGTCCTAATAGGCTATTGTAAATCCTTTAACAGGGTGACATTCTAAGTGGACATTCTAAAATCCTTTACCCAAGTACACTTTCAATAAGGTGTAGAAATCCTCTAACAAGGTGGGACTTAATAGTCCTTGTAAGCCTTTCATAGGATAGATCATGTCTTATGGTCAAATCATTGTAACCTTAATTGGTGGCACTTTATTATTGTAGTAGTGGAGAGTTGTGAGCGTCATCCCCACCCTAGTTTTACCTTCACTTTGGAGGGTTTTTAGGTAAATATCAGGTGTCAATTTTTTGATTGCTTGTGTTTACATGATTTAGATGTATGTGCTTTGCATGTTATTTCAAGTTTATTTATTGAATGCAAGAGATGGATGAGTGGTGAAAATTTTGATGGGTTCATGTTTTAACTAGTGATTCAGTACTCCCCCCCCAGTAGTCTACCTTTCCTACTTGTAATTCCAATACTAGGCACATGTCCACTAAGACTGGATTATCCTTCATTGAGCACAAAAGTTAGTGCGATGATGAGAGGATAAGCTTACATAGGTGTGTCACATAAAAAGATTTGATAGACACCATGTGCTTAATTAGAGTGTGAACAATTGTGTTGTCTACATGAAAACTTAGATAAATATGCAAACTCCTATGTTGTAGATACCATGTGCTAAATTAGAGTTTCTAACTCTTGTGTTGTCAACAGGACAACTCATATGAGTATGCATACTCCTAGGTGTCTAACTAATAAATAATAAAATAATGCATTAACCTAAGTAAACTTAAGTAAAGTGTAATAATAATTAGTTATTTACACTAATGCCCCCCTTAAGTGCAACTTATGCACTTAAGCTTACAAAAGCTATAATGAAAATGTATGATGGGTCCCAGCTATGAGGCCATGTTAGGTACCCATGTACAAATGTAATGCAATCTCTCTAAAAATGGATAAAGAGGGAAAACCTCACAATAAAAACCCTCCCCCAAAAAGAGAGATGAAAAAAGAAAATGTATGGATGGATGGAGTAATTATGATCCCCCCATTACATCAGACATCATGTATATATAATAGAGAAGTATGAGAAGGACAAAACCCTTGAAGGGAAAAAAGTACCCCCCATAAGAGAGAAGAAGAAGAAGAAGAAAGGAGACAAGGTAGTGCCACCCCCTCAAATGTAGAATGCTGATCAGTTATAGCTTCTTCAAGATGAATATAGAAGCTGATCCATGACTGCTAAATAGTGTTTTTCCCTTTAGGAAGAAACAATGTCATAAGTACATATGAGATACTTCCCTAATGTGTAGAAAGAATCCTAAATATGAATAGTGTCTCTAAAAATTGCTTAACTATCCTTCTGTCGATATTGATATCTGTCTCTTCCAACAATGCTAAAAAGAAAAAGTTCAGATCTAGCAAGAATGGGTGTAGAACATATCCCAAAGAACCAACTGTCTCCTCAAATGATAAAGAGACCTCTTACAATTGTTGTACATAAGGATCCACAATCATATCAACCTTATAAGACTGATCATGTAGAGAATGGACAAGAGGGTCAGAGTGTTCCCTCACAACAACCAAAGAAGGATCACCTTCATCAAAGAGAAGATATATATCATCAATAATATCTCCTAGATCTATTATGTAGGACTCAATAAAAAATCTTGAAATATTTGTTATGTAGTCATCCCCTGATGCTGGAACCAGAAGACAAGGTCTACCCAATTGTACTAAATTACATGGACCTATCATTGTAACAATGTATGCATGTGGAATATGCTAATGTTGTGACCTTGTTTTGCATCTATTAATAGGATCCCCCATATCTAAACCTATTGAATCAATATCACTATTGTCACTATCAGTTTCCACAATGTATGAAGTATGGAGAGGATTAGAGGATAAGCTTGGTGAACTTTCCTCAAAGTGAACATTCCTATCTATGAATATCTCATGAGTCTTAGGATCCATAAGTCTATATGCATTAACACTTTCACCATATCCAATGAAAGTACAAGGCCTTGGTGGTGGTACCTTGCATTCCCTTGAAGATATGTGTGCCCATGCTGGACAACCAAAAACTCTGAAGTGTTTCACAATTGGTTTTCTTCCACACCATGCCTCAAAAGTAGTCATTCCATCTAAGATATTATGAGGAGACCTATTAAGGATGTGATTGGCACTACTTATAGCTTTGACTTCAAGTGATGGATCAAGATACTTAGCTTGAATCATGCAACTTGCCATTGACTTAAGAGTTCTAATCCTCATTGCTACAACACTTGTATTTTGTGCACTAAATGCTATAGGATTTTGAAGATCAATACCCTCAAGTTCACAAAAGTCTCTAAGCCTTGAGTTCACATATCTGCTTTCATTGTACATACAAAGAACCTTGAAGGCTTTACTTGATTTCTGCTCAACATGCCTCTTGAAAGGTAGAAACTTATCAAACACTTCATTCTTGTGATGAAAAAAATAGAACCATGTGTAGCATGAAAAGTCATCAATGAAAGTGAGGACATAGCAACCCTTGCTAATTGATGTTACTAAAAAAGGGCCTACTAGATATGTGTGAACCAACTCAAGAACAACTGATGCTCTCCAACACTTCCCTTTGTCAAACTTCTCTTCTAGATGCATATCCATTCAACAAGTTGAACATTCACCCTTAGAAAATTTTATTGTAGGTAGACCTTTGACCATATTTTTTGAGCTAAGTTTATGAAGATAGCAAAAGGAAAGATGTCCATACTACTCATGCCATAATTTTCTTTGTGATTGTGAATGTGTCAACAAGGCATGGGAAGGAGACTTAGGCACAAAGTGGGAGAAAGAATAAAGCCTTGTTTCATGATTGACTTTACCCATTACAACTGATGAATCATCCTTAAGATTTCACACCATTACTAAATCTAGAAGGAACTCAACCTTATTTCCTCTTTCATAGTGAGTGATTTTGTAAATTGAAAGGATATTAGTGCTAAGGTTAGGAACATAGAGAACATCTTTGAACTCTCCATTTTCCATCTCAACTTTTCCTTTCCTTCAACTTCCACTTGTGTATCATTCCCTACAAATATGTGAGGCACCTTATACTACTTCAATGAAGAAAAGTGTCCTTTTGATGAACCCATATGATGTGAGGCACCCAAGTCAAGAATCTATTCCCTTGAATAACTTAAACTTGCCATAAATGCTTTCCCTTTTCCCTTTGAAGTGGATGGACTTGAATTCTTGGAAGCATTTGGCACATTGATTTTGTTTTTCCTAAGTTTTCCAACTCATCTATTCACTTAGTCTTGCAATGATGCTCATCATGATTTGGTTTCTTACAATATGCATGAAATAGTTTATCCTACTTGTTGTTGTTTCCCTTCGAGTTGGAGGAAGATTTTTGTGTCTCTGATTGTCATTTTGGCTTCCACTTCTTTTTTTTCCTATTAGAAAAAAAATGTCCACCTTGATTTGTGTAGTTCTCATTACTAGCCACCAATGCCATAGACTTGGATGACTTGAGAATCCCCATATCTATCAACTTGGATTATTCCAACAACAATATTTCTGCAAATGCATCAAATGAAGGTTTAGTGAAGACACTTCCCATGGTCAACTTGTGAATGTTATAACTTGAAACAAAAGATCCATACTCTAAAGGTAGCCTCTTGAATATGTGATGAATCAATCTATCGTCCTTCATGGGATTACAAAAATCCTTAAGTAGTGCTCTCAATTCATTAGCTTTGTTGACATAGTCTTGAATTGTATCAAAATTCTTAGGATCTAATAGAAGTAGATCATCCTCAATTTGGAATCCCTTTTTCTCATCCACCTTACCATACGACCCTTCAAGTTTCTCACAAGCACCCTTGGCATCCTTAAAGCTGGAAATGTGGAAGAAGAGATCTCTATGAACACAACTCCTAATAATTCCTAAAGCCTAGTTGTCTTTAACTTGCCAATCAAATTGTGCAGTAGCATTAGTGGGTTTTACAATTTTACCATCAACATATAGATTTTAACCTTTTTCTATTAGTCCACTCCATACAATATCTTTCCATGCAATATAATTGTGTGAAGTTAGAAGTGGAGTTTTAGGTGAACGCATGATGCAAAGAATTAAAAGAGCATAAGAGAGAAAGAGAAACACAAGATACACCCCCTATTCACTCAATCAAAGAACACCCCCCACCCCCCAAAATGATGCTATTGGCACTTTATATGTAGTGCATTTATAGTAGGCCACTTGTCAAAATGGAAAAAGGGAACTTCTAATTTTTCTATTTACAACCTCCTCTTAGAGTTCAAATCTGGTACTTAACAATGTAGCTTAGATATACAAAAAAATATGAAGTTTAATCAAAGCAATACAATTCAAAAAAAGACCTATTTCTGAAAGTGGCATTTCTATCCACACAAGCCTAATCTGATTGTAGATTTGAAAAGTAGTTGAAAAATTATGCACTTTCAAAAAAATGGAATGTGTCCAGATGAGTTCAAACTAAGCCTTTGAAGTTGTAAAAATCGGGATTTGTGATTTGAATTTTTTTTAGGAATAGAGATGATGAGAGGATAAGCTTACATAGGTGTGTCACACAAAAAGATGTTGTACACACCATGTGCTTAATTAGAGTGCAAACAACTACGTTGTCTACATGAAAACTCAAATAAATATGCAAACTCCTATGTTGTAGACACCATGTGCTAAATTAGAGTTGCTAACTCTTGTTTTTTCAACAAGACAATGCATATGAGTATGCATACTCCTAGGTGTCTAACTAATAAATAATAAAATAATGCATTAACCTAAGTAAACTTAAGTAAAGTGTAATAATATCTTAATTATTTACATTAACAAATTCTTGTAAAGGTAGATCTATATGAGTTGTGTACTGTATACTCCTAATTGAGTAAGTCATTAGAAGTGACTAACATTGTATCCCCTAAAAGGCAAACCCTTACTACAATAGTGATGGATTTGTGGGTGTCATCCCCACCTCATTTTTCCCTCTGACCAAGGGTTTCTGTGATACAAAATATTTGTTTTATGTGTTATTTTTCATGAGATGTATTTTATTTTATTTTTTTAGTGTTAAATTAGTTATGCAATTTTTATTTACAAAGTAATAGAATTTGTTTAATAGTGAAACTTTTAGTTAGCATCCTATTTATCCTTACTATTCTAATAATTGGTCTCATAATGTAGTTCTCTTATTGAAGGTTTTAATGATTGAGAATAAAAGATTAGAGTCATGGAGAAGTATAGGTTGGATAGGACTAGTGAGAATCAAATGAAATTAAGGACAAGCATGAATCAAATGAATGAACTGAAGAACAATCTGAAGCAGTCCTTTAATAGAAGAAAATAAATTGCTTAGCAAAACAATGAGGAAATCTACTAGGAGAAAGTCATAGAAGAACTATTAGATGGAAACATGTCTGAAGAATCTAATGCTACTATAGTTGGTTGACTGGAGAGAACCACAATCTTTCCACATAGGTGAAATCACTGAAAAGGGAATAAGAATTAGAGTCTACGAGGATGCGTGAAGTAATGGAATAAAAGAGAAAAGATAAAAATGATAAAAAAATGGTGAAGAAGACAAGAGACAAATTGTTGCAAGAATGGATGCTAAAGATGAAGAGATTTCAAGATTGACACAGAACAATTATGACATGACAAACTAGCTACTTGGTGCAAATCATGAAATTGGCAGGAAGATAGAAGAAATTATTGAGCCAAGGATTAAAAATGAGACTGAAGAATAAACTAAATTCTGAGAAAAAACTGACTGAGAGAATTAAGAGATCAAAACAAAGTATCAAATTATCGGATGAACAACTCAAAGGACAAAGCAAACTGAGAGATACATGTGGCTTAGGTTATACTGAACACTCCACTACTGAGCATGGTGAATCACCAAAGAAAGTAGAGTAAATAAATGTGTACACCTATCCAAAGCCAAAGAAACCTACATGCTATCATGGTGGAATGCCTAAACACACAAAAAATGTATGTAGGAGAAAAAATGGTAAGAGCAATGTTACTCCCAAGTTTGATGGTTATTGTTATCATTGTAATAACTATGGACATCAAGAATTTGATTGTAGATCCTATTGGTGTAAATACATATTTACAAATTACACTTTAGTTAAGTTTACTTAGATTAATGCATTATTTTATTATATTGCATTATTTTATTATTTATTTTATGAGACACTTAGGATTTTGCATACCTTTATGAGTTGTCATGTTGACAAAACTAAAGTATGTAACTCTAATTCAGCACATGGTGTCTATAACATTGGAGTTTGCATCATTCACTAAGTTTTCATGTAGACAACATAGTTATTCACACTCCCTTTTTAGCACATGTTTTCTACAACATAAATTTATGTGCTACACCATTATAGGCTTATCCTCTCATCATCTCACTTACTTTTGTGCTTAATGGAGGATAACCCATATCTGGTGGATGTGTGCTTGGTTGTATGACTTATCATGATGTTGATTCTTAGGCATTCTAGATGCATCTCAGATGCCTTTATATATAGGCACTCCTATTATACTTTCATACATATTGAATCAAATACATATTGATATTCTAATCATACTCTTTCTTGTCTACAGTTGTGCTTGTGTTTGAGTTCTTTTTTCTTGGGTGATTTTTTTCCCTTAGGCAAATTCTTACATGGTACTAGAGCTTGGAGAATTTCTCTTCACATAGCCATTTGAGACCATCTTCTTGCTTTAGCACCTTGTCCTAGATCTAGAGTATCATAGAAACTGGGAGCATCTTGGGCCAGAATGGACCTTGCCATTACATTTGGAACATTGATTCGGTGAAAATTGACTATAAATTTGGCTACCCTAGACCAAAGTTGATCGTGAGGCAATTTTTTTTTACAAATTGGCACCTGGAGGCCTCAATTTGCAACTCAGGTATGGTCATTTTTGTAGATCTAATTAATTATTTTCTAGATTTGTAATTTTATTTTTCTCTACATTTTTTTGGAATATTTTCAAAATTTTTTTAGGCCATGTGGCCTTGCAAAGAAACTTTTTTTGTAGAACTGGGTAGTCACACCCTAGCCCTACAGGTTGGAATATTTTATTTGGCATAGAGCATATTCTTCTTACCTGTGGAATGGACAAATTAAAATTTTTTGGGCAACACACAAGTTTGGCAAATACCAGTTGAGTACACACAAATTCTGGCCATAACTTGATCATCCAGACTCCAATTTAGGTGTGATTTTTGTTTGATTTTGGGTAAAATTTCTTGAAGTTGTTAGTGGTGGTGTTCTTTTCTAGTTTTGGTGCAAGGATTTGTCATAAATTATATTTTTTGGTGACTGTACCCATTCAATCCTACATTTTGCAACTTCAAATGCTCCGTACGGGCTCATCTAGACATATTTTTAGGTTTTGTTTTTTTGAAAGTGCATTATTTTTTGTTTGCTTTCTAGATCTATAGTTAGATTCTAGGTTATGTGGACATAAATCTCACTTTCAAAATTAGGGCATTTTCTACATTGTGTTGCTTTGATTACTTTTCAAAATTGTTGTACATCTGAGCTACAGTGCTTAGTTCCAAATTTTGGCCTCAAAAGATAGTTGTAAAAAGTAAAATCAAAAGTCCACTTTGTTCATTTTGACAAGTGCCTCTTATAAATGCACTACATATAAAGTGCCAAAATCATCTTTTTTGGGGGGGTCTTTTGATTGAGTGAAAAGTGGGGGGGGGGGGGGGCGGGGGGGTACTATCTTCTTATGTATCTCTTTTATGCTCTTTTCATTTTCTGCATCATGGGTTCACCTAAATGTCCACTTCTAACTTCATGTAATTATTCTAAATGGAAAGATATTGCATAGAGTAGATTAATGGAAAAAGGTTTAAGTCTTTATGTTGATGGTTCAATTTCCAAACCTAGTGATGCTAAATAACTCATTAATTGGCAACAAAAAGACCAATAGGCTTTAGGAATTATTAATAATTGTGTACATAGAGATCTCTTCTTCCACATTTATAGTTTAAAGAAATCCATACCTGCATGGAACAAACTTGAATCATTGTATGGTAAGGTGGATGAGGAAAAGGGTTTTTAGATTGAGGATGATCTACTTCTCTTGGATCCAAAGAATTTTGACACAATTCAAGATTACATCAACAAAGCCAATGAGTTTAGGGCACTACTTAAATATTTGGAAATCCCATAAACGATGAAAAGTTGATTCATCACATCCTAAAGAGGCTACCTTTGGAGTATCCTTCCTTTGTTTCAAGTTATAATACTCACAGGTTGACCATGGGAAGTGCTTTCTAGAAGTATACATTTGATGTATTTGTAGAGATGTTGATTTTTGAACAATCTCACTTGATAAATTTTGGGCTTCCCATGACATGAAAGGCCAAAGCATTGGTGGCTAGTGATGAGAACCAATCAAGTCAAGGAGGAAGAAGTTCTAACAATAAGAAGAAGCAATGGAAGAAAAAATCACAATCTAAGACACAACAATCCTCCTCACAACAAGTAAATTCTTCTTCCCACAAGAAGGGAAGTAATGAACAGAAGGAAAAAAAAAATTGTGCATATTTCAAAAAAGCCAAATCATGATAAGCATCATTGCAAGACTAAGAGAATTGATGAGTTGGAAAACCTACTCAAGAAGAAAAAAATTCAAGTGCTAGGTACTTCCAAGGATTCAACTCCAACCTCTTCAAAGGGAAAATTGCAAGCACTTATGGAAAATACAAATTCTTCTTCAGAATGGATACTTGACTCAGGTACCTCCTATCATATGGGTTCTTCAAAGGGAGACTTTTCTTCATTGAAGCAGTCATAGGTACCACACATCTTCATGGGAGATGATACTAAAATGGAAGTTGAAGGGAAAGGACATGTGGAAATGGAAAATGGGGAATTCAAAGAGGTTCTCTATGTTCTAAACCTTAGTTCCAATCTCCTCTCAGTTTACCAATTCACTCACCTTGGAGATGGTCAATAAGTTTAGTTCTTCTACATTCATTGATGGTGCGTAGTCTTTGAGATGATTCATTGATTGTAATGGGGAAAGTTAATCATGACAAGAGGCTTTATACCTTCTCCCACTTTGTGCCTAAGTCTCCTTCTCAAGCCTTATTGACTCACTCTACTTCACAAACCACATTATGGCATGAGTGGTCTGGTCATCTTGCCTTCCACTACCTTTAGCAACTTTGCTTCAAACACATGGTCAAAGGTATACCTAACATCAACTTTTCTAAGGGTGAATGTTCATCATGTTTAGTGGATATGCATCTCAAGGAGAAGAATGATAAAGGGAAGTCTTCTAGAGCACCAGTTTTTCTTCAGTTGGTTCACATGGTTTTAGTAGGTCCTTTTGTAGTGACTTTAGTTAGCCAAGATTGCTACATCCTTATTTTTGTTGATGACTTTTCATGGTTCACATGGGTCTATTTCCTTCATCACAAGAATGAAGTGGTTGATACTCTTCAAGACTTCAAGAGTCATGTTGAGCAGAAATCAAGGAAAGCCATCAAGGTTCTATAGATGGACAAAAAAAGCATATATGTAGATAGAAGACTTGAAGAATTTTGCAAACTTGAGGGAATTGATCTTTAGAATTTACCAACATTGAGTTTATACAAGATAGATGTTCTAGCACTAAGGATTAGGATTTTAAGACCATGGCATGTTGCATGATAAAAGCTATGTCTCTTGATCCAACACTTGAAGTCGAAGCCATTAGCAATGCTACTCACATACTTATCAAGTCTTCTTATAATGCCCTAGATGGGAAGAATCCTTTTGAGGCATGGTGTGGCAGAAAACTAGTTGTGAGTCACTTCAGAGTCTTCAGTTGTCCAGCATGGGCAAACATATCTTCCTGGGGATGCAACGCACCACCATCTTGGCCTTGTACTTTTATCGATTATGAAGACAGTGTTAAGGCATATAAACTTATGGATCCAAAGACTCATGAGATTTTTGTGCAAAAGGATGTACACTTTGAGGAAAGTTCACCTAGCTTATCCTCTAATCCTCTATAAACTTCATACACTGTGGAAATTGATCATGGCACCATCAATAGTGCTTCAACAAATTCAAATACATGGGGTTCTATCTACAGTTGTAGCGAAAGGTCACAACATCAATATAGTCCACATGAATATATTGCCACAGTGATAGGTCCAACAAAGTAGGGTACACCTTGTCTTCTAGCTACAACAATAGAAGATGACTACATGATAGACATTGTAGATTTTAAGGCAACCCTAATGATTTATATCTTCTCTTTGATGAAGATGATCCTTCTGTAGTTATTGCAAGGGCTCACTCTGACCCTCATGTTCATTCTCTACATGATAAATCTTCATAGGTTCGCATGATTGTGGATCCTTATGTACAACAGTTGGAGGAGGTCTCTTTATTAGTTGAGGAGATAGTTATGGAATAGGTTCTACCGGCTTAAGGGCATTCCCCTAAGTTGCACTTAAGGGGGGGTGTTGGTGTAAATATGTAGTTACTATTTACACTTTACTTAAGTTTTCTTAGGTTAATGCATTATTTTATTATATTGCATTATTTTATTATTTATTTTGTGAGACACTTAGGAGTTTTCATACCTTTATGAGCTGTCATGTTGACAACACAGAAGTACACAACTCTAATTCAACACATGGTGTCTACAACATTGGAGTTTGCATCATTCACTAAGTTGTCATGTAGACAATATAATTATTTGCACTCCCTTTTTAGCACATGTTGTCTACAACATAAATTTGGGTGCTACACCATTGTAGGCTTATCCTCTCATCATTGTACTTACTTCTGTGCTTAATAGAGGATAACCCATATTTGGTGGACATGTGCCTAGTTGTATGACTTATCATGATGCTAATTCTTAGGCATTCTAGATGCATCTTAGAGGCCTTTATATATAGGCACTCCTAGTGTACTTTCATACATATTGATATTCTGATCATACTCCTTTTGGTCTATAGTTGTGCTTATGTTTGAGTTCTTTGTTCTTGGGTGAATTTTTTCCCTAAGGCAAATTCTTATAGATCCAAGTTTAGTCAATCACCTAGGAAGTATGTTTTCAATGGTTACTACTATATTTGCAATAAGCTTTTCTACAAGTCACAATAATGTAGATAATTGATGAAATCCAACTGGAAACCAAGAAAGAAAGGTGATGCAATCAATTGGGATTATACCATATGATATTCATGTACTACATATGGAAAGTATGGTTATGTTGCTACAAATTGCATGAGATTACACTTTGATGAAAGATATAGTGACTAGAGAAATTCTAGCATGGCATGCTATCATTGTCACAAGGTCAATCATCTAAGCAAGAACTATAGAAACTAGGTGTCAACGTGGAATGAAGGATATATAAACTTGCTCTTGGAAAAGGAAAGATAAGTGTGGATGAAATTCATGAGAAGATGAAAAAGAAATGGAGAAGGAGGTTAGATGAAAATGAATAAGGCATGGATAAGGATATTATAGTTGATAGCTCTGGCATCCCAAAAGATAGGAGAAATGAGAAGAGGAAGAATGTGATATGGGATTATCTGCCTAAAGCATGGAGTAAAATGAATTTTGATGGGCAGCAATGGTGAGCTATAGCTATAAATTGTTGTGGATTGAGGGGGATTCTATGAATATTCTTAATTATTTACATGAAAACATTAAGGCATCATTGATCATAGCTAGTATCATGGTTGAATATAAACCTAATGTGAATAATTAAGACATGGTGGTTATTAGTGACATGTATAGATAAGAAAATAACATGGCTAATATTCTTGCCAATGTGACAGTTGCCAGCTTGAAGCCCATTCTTTGGAATGATCATTTAATAGGGTACACAAATTTAAAAGTTGTGAAGGATCATGACAAAGTGTTATGTAAACTTGGGGATTTTAAAAATCTTATTTTAAAAAAAAGATATGCCTAGGGACATGAAGAGTAATGATTGAAATACTTAACACAAGTTTTTTTTATCAATTTAGGAGATCCTCTCATGTTTTGTTGGTGATTTTATTTTTTTGCATTTATCTTGTCCTAGATTTAAGTTAAGGTATATTTGGACATTTTTTGGAGTTGAGGAAAGGTATAGAAGAATTATTATAATTGGAGCTTTGAAAAGGCAGGAGTTGGGGAACTCTAATGCTTGGAAAAAGAACCCAATGATTGGGAAATGTTTGAGAAGGGTGGCTTGGTGCCTTACATGTACCAAATGTAAGGATGCCAAACTAGAGTTCATTGAGACATTTATTAGTAGCTTGGAAGAAAGTATGGTCACCTAACTTGTGATGGGAGTTATGATATATTTTAGAATTACCATTTTGTCTTGTTAAATCATGTCAGACATGAAATTAGGTTTTTCATTTCCATTTTATCTTCTTTCACCTATTCCTAGTAAAAGTGATAAAAACTCTAAAACACCTAGTGGTAGTAAAGGTAGAGGCAAGTGACTGATGGATGGATTAAGAGAAGTGAAAAGGGAGTCAGTTAAAAGGAACAAGAAGAGTGTGAATCATAAAGAAATGTTGATAAATTCTAAAAATGCTAGTGAGGATAATGCTAGTAGTTTGGAAGTCGAGGAGGAGGAGGAGGATGTTGAGAATGATTATTTTGGTCATTAGTTGAAAACAATTTAGACCACCTAGTACTTGACCCTCCTTTATCTCTGCTCATTCAAAGGAAGTGAAGGAAAGCTCATAGAAGGATGGAATGGGTGCCACAAATGTTGATACTGGAAAAGAAGAAGATGCTTTTGATAAAGAAGCCATGTGCTTCAAGTCCTTTGACAAAGATTTATCCAACCATGTGTTCATTAAACCAAATAACTCAACTCTTAAAGCCTCCCCTAAAGAAATAGAAGAAAAGAATGAGGAAAATGAAGGTTGTAGTTTCCCAATTTCCAATTTGGTTACTTTGAATGAGGTTAATGTGAAACTATTGTAGGATGGTCTTAAAGCATTCAATATTCATCCTCCTATGGGTGTGCTTGAAATTTTATAGGCTATTTCCATGTACACCTTCAGAATGGAGCAATGAACTTTCAATTCTAGATTAGGGTAGAAGCAAGGAGTTGGTTCTCAATTCTGTGGAGGTTTGCAGATTGAGATTGTGCTCCTTTAGAAATGGGTACCCTTTTTAGGCTTGGGCACCCGATCCTAAATTTAAAAAATGGGCATAGATTTTTTCAAAAATTGGGTACCTATTTTTTATTTTAAAAAAACGGATACCCACTTTTGAAAACATAAAAAATTGTATTTTTTAGAAATGGGTACCTGTTTGTGAAAAGTAAAAAATGGGTACCTATATCTAATAATTTAAAACTTTATTTTTTGGGGGGATTTTATATGCTGATTTGACATTTTCAAAATAATTACCCATTTTTTGAATTTCAAATAATGGGTGCCTGTTTCATACAACATTGGGCAGGATTTTTTTCTTCCACCTTAGATTTTGGTTCAGGATAGGCTTGGTGAGACCAAGCCTATGCCTTGACCGCTCAAGATTTGGCTAAGGCATTGAATTGACAAATTCATGCCTTGCCATAATTTTTAGAGGGTCTTCCCAATCAAAAAATTTTATAAAACAAAAATCCATTAGAGCTCTCACTATCCCGATTTTAGAAATATAATTTTTACAGTGCTATGATTTTATTTACTATTTTGGCATTATTTATTAACAAAAGGTGGTACCTAAATGTAAAATAGTGAAGTTCACTAAAACTTTAATAACATTTTTAGTTTATAATTTTTATTAAATTAATTTAAATTTCATCAATCTACATACAATTATTTTGAGGTTAAAAAAATGAATTTTTGATCAAATTATGGTGTCCATACATGAGAGGTTTTAAAATTTACCTTTATAGCCAATTAATAATTAATAATAAAAAAATTATTCAATAAAAAATTAAGGAAAAATATTGTCATCAATCTTTGGTGTATTAGGTAACTTTCTTTAAAAGGATTTATAAAAAATGCATTAATTTGTGCCAAATTATGCTGTCCATACACAACTATGGTATGGTCCTGAAATAGGCATTTTGAAAAAGTGGTTTTTAAAGATCCTGCCAAAAACAAAATCTATCATACGGGTGCACAAATAAATTACATATTCAAAAACTAGATTCTAAACACTAAGATTTTTATTTTTGAAGATTTTTAATATTCAATTTCTAAATGCCTCAAAATTTGACATCAATTGACAAAAAATTTCAAAAATTGGAAAAACACTTCCACTTTTTGCCCAAATGTGAGACCCAACTTCTTGCACTTACCCATTAAAAAAATTCAATATTAATTACGGGTCTCTTAATACCAAAATGAAGGAAGTTGTGAGTAAGATGAATGAGGGGCTTGATAATAGTGCTACTGGGAATGACATTGAGAATAATAATTTGTTATGAGAGTTGGTTAATAGAATTGAGAATCTTTAAAAGAAATACCAATACCATGATCAATAATTACCAAAAAAAATTGGAGACCTCAGTGGTAAGTATGAATAAAGTATCAAGTAATGTTGATTTGAGCACATACAAGATAATGGTGCTGGACTTGGATGAACCTAAGGGTATGGATGAGTCTCTAGGAAAGAACAGAAGTAGATCTTCAACGAGAAAGTTGAAGACCAATAATGATGAGTTCATCAAAGAGTCATGGAAATGATAAAGGAAACTCTTGAGCCAACTTAAAGCTGGTCTTCGATCAAGTGTTTTAGTTTGTTGGCCTTTTGTGTAACTAGTTTAGGCTTGGCATTTGGTTTTACTGTTGGTCTTGTCTTTGTTTACTTTTGTTGTCTAATAGTATTAATATTATTGAATATGATTTTATATCAACAAATTATATATGTAACAAAATTATCATGGTGAAATTATATTAGTAAGTAATTAATTACAATTATTTACATTTAAATATATATATATATATACATACATACATACATACATATATATATACATACATACATATATATATATACACACACACACACACACATACATACATATATACATACATACATACATATATATATATATATATATATATATATATATATATATATATATATATATATGTATGTATGTATGTATGTATGTATGTATGTATGTATATATATATGTATGTATGTATGTATATATATATATATGTATATATGTATATATACATATGTATATATACATATATATATACATATATACATATATACATATATATATACATACATACATATATATATACATACATACATATATATATACATATATACATAGATATATACATATATACATACATACATACATACATATATATATACATATATATATATATATATACATATATGTATATATATGTATATATACATATGTATATATGTATATATATGTATATATACATATGTATATATGTATATATATATATATATATTGTTGGAATGTCTTAATGGGAAGAGATCTTCTGAGGGGGGGGGGGGGGGGGCGGGGGGGGGGGGGGTGGGGGGGTGAATCAAAAGTATTGAGCTTTTAACCACTTTTAAACCCTTAATAACATACAGCTGAAATTAACATGCATGCATATAAACATTAAACAATCATGAGAGACAAACATGCATCACCACATAACACTTGAGATTTTGGTGACCCAGAAACCCTCCAGGAATAAGAAGGTAAAACTAGGGTGGGTATGATACCCATGAAATTACTACAGGAATTGATTTCAACCACTTCTAATGGTTTGCCTTGTTCAAGGCTACAACACACTATTAATATGTGACCCTGTTAAAGGATTTCTACACCCTATTAGGAGTGTGCCTTGTTAGAGTACTTAAGAACATTCAACTTAGAATGCCACCCTGTTAAAGAATTTACAGAAGGTTGTTAAGCCTACCTAACTCAATAGAATTTCCAAATTCTTAATACAATTGTGAGAGAGTATTAGAACAATACACCTGAACTAATGCAATCTCTAATGCTGATCTCAGGCTCTTGATCTGCTTGTCTATCCTTGATCTCTACTAGATTTGGTCTACTGATTGTGTTCCTTGTTCTATTCTGATAAACTAGATGTGTAAATGTTGTCCTTTCCACTAAATCTTTGACACCAATGCTCTGCAATGATCTCAATAAAAGGCTCTGTTGTTCCTTCTTCTCTCCAACTCTCGTTCAATGGCATTAGGACTCCCTTATAAAGATTAGTGGATCACTATGCATCCTTGGATAAAATTTTCCCCCTCAAACCCTTGAATTTCACCCATTGGCTGCATGCAATTCCAATTTTCTGATTGGTTGCATGAGGATCACATAGGTAAATGGGAGGATTTGATCATATCTCCTTATCCTGTCATGAGTCATGCATAACCATTTTACATCTTGGTTTTTATTGGCACAAACTCTTATGCTAGTCCTGTGTTGCTTAGCACATGAAGTAATATTGATGCTCGA
Organism: Cupressus sempervirens; assembly: GCA_028749045.1. NCBI lineage: Eukaryota > Viridiplantae > Streptophyta > Pinopsida > Cupressales > Cupressaceae > Cupressus > Cupressus sempervirens. The sequence goes on from CM053791.1 coordinate 556,174,495, forward strand.
CACAATCTATTCTGGATTGCTCGAGATCCACTGTGTTTCCTGCATTACTCAACTCCTGTTAGTTTTCCTGCATTGCTTGGATCCTATTAACATCACAGTGCTTGGCACACATAATCTTCTGATCTATTTGGTACATGTTGAATTTTGTATAGCTCAACATCAACTGTAGTTTGCTCGGCACTTTTTGTGACTTAGCATATAAAGAAATTCTAGCTCGACTTCCATTGTGTACTCGGCATGTATAGTGAAAATGGTTAAGTGTGTTGACACTCATTTGTCAATCTTATTTATTTGATGAACAATCTCCCCCTTTGACATGAGTTTCAAAAATACTTAACTGATCATTCATGATCTAAATCTTATTTTTACATTCTTCACTGTCAAATTTTTTTAAAAGGATATTGTGAACAACAATATACCTTATGACTCCCCCTAAGTTGATTATGCCTTGTCATGTCATTAATTCTGATCTCTTGTGCCTAATGTTCTCTGCTTCTAATCCTATTATATTTGTATCTTCTCCTTTAATATATCTCTCCTTATAATATTATCTCCCCCTTTTTTTATACTAATGTCAAAGGGTCCTAAATGGTAATGCCATGCTTGGCCAAAAATGTTTTATTTACCTCAAGGAGTATTTTGAGAGCTGCATCCCAGTTCTTCAATGCAATATCCAATGACTTGTGTTGGATTGCAAGCTCTACTGCTAGATCAACAAGTCCTTCATGAGTAGAAATATTTGGATCTTTCTTTGGGACTATTTCTGCATACATTTTCTCCTTATGTAATATCTCCAAGTGAGGAGTGATAGAGGCTTGTATTTGCATTAGCTTTTCTTTAGTAGTGGCCTCATCTACTGATAATGCAGCTAATTCCCTCTGAGTGTGAAGTGTTTGAGAAAATTGATTTTCACTCTATGAAGGATTTGAGGGTAGTTGCATGCTGGAGAGCTTCAGGTTGCTCTCAAGGTTCAAAATTTTTTGATTTATTTCTTGTGTGAACCTAGAAAAATCATACAATTTTCTATAAAGGGAAAAGATATTCCCTAATACAATCTTTACATTATCCAATTTCTTAGCTAGGTCAACCTATCCTAAAATAATGTGATTAGCTATTTTATGGTTGACCTTGCCTTCAAACTTCTTTTCTGACCATTCCATAAGTTTTGCATTTGTATCATGGTCTTCATTATTCACTTGATCAACTATATCAAATAGTTGCTCAAGGATTGGCCTGCTTGAATTTGGAGGTTGTAGGCTGAAGGCATCCATGAATATATCTTTGATCTCATTCATTGCCTACTTGTAGTTGTGGTCTTTCTTCATTGCTTCTTGCCTCCTTCTCTTATCCAATGCACTTTGTATCTCATTCATCTTTTCTTTAGTTAAAGTTCTTGAATCATAATAGGGTATTTTAATTTCTTCATCAAGCTCAGGAATGCCATAATGAATGGTCCTAGCTACCCTGGTAGAACTTGAGTTTGGTGTATTGAAATGTAAGGTCATCATTTCAATACTCGGCTTCTGAATGGGTTTGTTAGGAGTACCTATTTTGGGCAATTCAACCAAGGTTTGTATTGTTGACTCCTCCTTATCCTATGTTTCTTCCCTATCTTCTTCTTGTACCACTACTGTTGGAGGTGTACTTTTTGTTTGTACTATTATACCTGTGACTTCCTCTATTGTTACACTCAGCTCTTGATGAGCTTGTATGGCTATTCTTGGTGGTGATGGAGGTGGTAGAAATGAAAGTCCAGTAGTTTGAGTGATTTAAGGTGGTTCTTGTGGTGACACCTTGGCTTCTTTGAGTTTATCTACTAATTTTTGAAGATCATCTACACTGACCAATATGGGACTTGTACACAATTATGCTTGAAGAGTTGTTTGGTCAAAGATCTTAGTGAGATCCTCTATAGTTAATGGATTAATTTTTTGACAGGAGGTGTCAACAACATCCTTAATCTTTATGATTTCTACAGGTGTGGTAGTAGAGCGAGGAGGACTAGGAGGTGGAAGTTGTGTGTTTTTCACACTTTATTGCTCATTAGTACCCTTTTCTTCCTCCTCTCTTTCTTCCTTGTTTTCCTCTTCTTCAACATATTTCTCTACTTCTATCTTCTCTTCTCACCTATTCCTTCTTTCCTCTGGTTTAGCAGTAGCTTCTTCTTTGTATTCCTCTTCAAGGACATCTTCAATTTTCTTATACAAGTTCTTCCATGCTCTTGTGGTTCTTTGTAAAACTTCTTCAATTTTGTTTTGGAGAATGGAGAATGCCCTATACTTAGGTGTAAACCTAGATTTATGCCTTTTGACTACTTGAGTTATCTGTTCCTTTGTAAAATTAGGCAGTATGCTTGCCAGGGTTGATTCCCTCATCTCCTTTTCCATCATTAGATAGAAATTCCATTTGTCTTCTACAATTTTAGACAATTCCTTTGGCGATTGTCCTTCTAGTTCAAGAGGTGTGTACTTGAACTGAGCCATTAATGCATAGACTGATTCTTCTATGCTATTCTATATCAACTGAAGACTTAGGAGGATGACTTACCTTTTCAGTCTGACCTTCTTCATCAGTATCAGGTTGAGCCACATATCTTTTCCTTTTCCTTGGCTCTTCCTGTGCCTTCTTGACTGTCTTGTTCTTCTTTGTAGCTTCCTCTTTGGCCTTTTATGTAGAGGCCCTTGTTGCAACTCTAGTTGTTGGCTTCTTGGGTGTTGTCTTGGCAGCTTTCTTTGGTGAAGGTTGAGAAGCAGGAGGTATCTTTGTCTTCCTTTTGATGACTCTGCCTTTTATGGGTGCTTCTTTGGTTTCTTCTTCTTCTTCTGCACTCTCATCTTTGTCTTCACCTTGGCCTTGTGATAATTCAAATGGCCCTTGTTCTAGCTCATCCTCATCTTTCTCATCATCACCTTCCTCTTCATCATCACTAATCTCCTCTACTTTGCCTGTTGTAGTTGTTTCTCCAACACCAAACTTCTTCTTTATTTTCTTTAGTAACTTTTCCTTCTTCTTTACTGATGTGGCTATCTTGAGTTTTGTAACAACTCTTGTTTTGACAATGTCATATGTCCCAAATGCCTTGGAAAATTTATCCATTTCTTTTGCAAGTAATGCTATGATGGCTATAGAAGCTTGGTCAACATCAAGCTCATATCCTAATGGTCTAAGCCATCTTACTCTTGGAAGGATTTCTTGAATGTAAGTATAATCAATGTCGACTAGAAAGCATATGTCATTTACATGCTTTTCCACCAGTGAGACTAGTATCCTCATTCTTTTCTTCATTGCAATCTTGAAATCATCAAAATAGATTGACATTTGATCATCAAAGCTATCTCCCATTTGTGCAATGAAATCATTTATTTGATCAACAATGGTTTTATTTCGACTCCAATTGATTTTACCAAATGAAGGGAATTCCTTCATTATATAGAAGAACATACAAACTAGCATTGACCCAAATTTACATTGTGCTCCCTTGCACTTTCTAATAGCTCCAAGATTTTCATTAATCGGTTGCAACATGAGCTCTGCAAGGTCATAGGTGTGGCCTTTCTTTACAAGCTTATATGCCACATCTACTGCTATTTAGGGTACACTATTCAACCTGCTGGATTGATAAAACTTATGTGATATGATCCTTACAGCAAAGTCTAGAAGGGGATCTTTTACTGTATCAATTCTCATTCCCCTGTTATTCCATTTTGCACCTGTGTTCTTCTCTATTGTTTCCTTCTTGTCACTTCTCAATGTCTTTGTCTGATCTAGGGTTGGAAAACCTGTGACCCTATGAACCATTTTCTTGGTAATCTTGAGTAGTCCTTGCTCTAGCCAGAATGATCCATCATGGATTCTGCTAAGTATTATGTGTATCCTCTTAGTTTTGAATATGATTGGAAAAACTAGGGCTCTGGTTAAACCCTTCTTCTCTATGATAGAAAATTCATCTTTCAATATACCAATATCATAGAGTTTGTCAAAGGCATTAGATATTTCCAAGTCTCCTATGGCTCCTATTTTGTAGTTATAACACTTTTACACATCCTGAACCAACAACTTTTTTAGGGATGGCAGATAGGGCACCAGCTGGATCATTTTTATATGCAACTTCTGGTACGGGCCTAGACTTTGGTTGTTTAACCTCGTTGCTGACAAGTTGAATCTCATGGCTCTCTTTCCCTAGGGTCTTCTTCAAACTAGACACCATTTTAAACTAAACTAGGGCTTGATAATTAAAGAAAACTTCACAAACTGTAAAACTTAGCACTTGAAGGAAATACTTGGTTAAATTCTTAGATCACTTGGGTAGATGCTGAATCACTGCAAATCACTAGTTGAAGGCTTTGAAAATCACTTAGTCATGTTCTTGGTAATTGCTCTTCGTTTGAATGGCTCACAATGAATCAATTTTCACCTTTAAGCGACTCAAAAACCTTGCATTTAATGCATTTTTGTACCTTTACTTGTCACTCATCTTCCAAAGGTTTTTCAACTTGGCATCCACTTGGCAGCTATTCTCACTTGGCATCTACTAACTTTTTTAATAACTCGGCCACCACTGTAGTTTTATTCAGCTTCCACTATACTTCTTAACTCGGCATTTAAAGCAGTTTCACCTGATATCCAAAGATAGCTCGACATCATCATTCAAGTTTTGTCTTAGCATCTTATCTCATGCAAATTTATACTTTGCAGTACTTCATCATGGTTTAGGACTGATGTATGATACTTCCTTATATGTATCAGCCCCATAGGCTCATCTTGTGATTAGTTGGATGAGAAATTATCACTTGACCTCATGGGTGAAGTGACCCTTTCATTGGATGTACTTGATCCATCCTTTTTCTGCCATGTCTTCTTCATGTCTATTCTGATGTGTTCCAAATCAATCTTTTCTTTTCCCTTATTCATTTCAGTCTTGGGTTCCTTAGCCTTTGTTGGAGAATTCCTACTGACATGTCCAATTTTCAAGCAACTAAAGCAAGTAGTTTGGTTCAACCATCTTTTATAGTTTCCCTTGAAATGTGTTCTTATGCAGTTCTAGGGTATATGTCCATACTCTTGACAATAGTGACAACTTTGCCTTGTATTGTAGTCCCAACTATAATGGTGTTCATAGTTTTCCCTTCTTACATGTTGATTTGGTTTCCACATAGGCTTTGATCTACATTCAAAGGCTCTATGTCCATACTTCTTGAAATTATGGCAATGTCCATCAAATCTTTGTGTTCTTGTGACTTTAGACCTGTAGTCTTGTGTCATATGTCCTTGCATGTTGCACTTGTGACAATAAGCCTTGCTTTTGAGTATATTTGGTTAATTGATTCTTCTATTCCTGCAAACATTAGTAGTATGCCCCTTTTTATTATAGTAATGACAAGTGGGTTTAGAATCCTTACCTTTGTCACTTCTTTTCTCAACACTCTTTGATGATTCCCCAACTTTAGTACTGTTGTATCCAAGTCTTGATGTATCATGGGTTGATCTTGGGGATTTCAGCAACTGTTCAAAGTACTTCATGGCTTCACTTGACTTGTTGAGATTATCTACTATTTATTTTTCCCTATTCAATTCATTCTATAGTTGTTCATTCTGCATCCTCAAAGTTGAGATCTCAATATCTTTCATATTGAGTTCATGATGAAGGTTCATCATTTGGGCAAGTGTATCCATCTACATGTTTGAGATCTTTTTTAATTTAGTACATTTTCCTTCAAGTCTATTTGCAAGATTTATTTTGTCATCTTCCATCATGACTCTATCCTCAACTGCTCTTTTCTTTTATTTAGTTATTTCACAAAGCATCATGGCCTATGATTCATGCTCTATTTTAAGAGTTCTTATCTCTTTTTCTTGAGCTCTATTTTTCTCCATCAGTTCTACTATTACTGCATCAAATTCTTTGGAATCTCCTTTGGCAAATACTTGTGTGGTTTCAATCTCCTTGTAGTGAATATCATTTTTAAATATAGCCATTTCCTTCCTTCTTTTTAAGGATTTTCTCAATTCCTCTCTAGCTTCCTCTACCTTGTGTAGAGCAAGATGCACATCTATCACCTGGTTCTCAATGATCTTCCTAAGTTTGAAAACTTCCATCTTCAGATCTCTTCCTCCAAGTTGTTAGGCTTCTTCTTGAGAGAACTTGGCTCTGATACCAATTTTTGGAATGTCTTAATTGGAAGAGATCATCTAAGAGGGGGGGGGGGGGGGGGTTGTGAATCAGAAGTACTGAGCTTTTAACCACTTTTAAACCCTTAATAAAATACAACTAAAATTAACATGCATGCATATAAACATTAAAAAATCATGAGAGACAAACATGCATCACCATATAACACTTGAGATTTTGGTGACTGAGAAACCCTCCAAGAATAAGAAGGTAAAACTGGGGTCGGGATGATACCCATGAAATTACTGCAACAATTGATTTAAACCACTTCTAATGGTCTGCCCTATTAAAGGCCTACCCTGTTAAAGGCTACAACACACTATTAATATGTGACCTTGTTAAAGGATTTCTACACCCTGTTAGGAGTGTGCCTTGTTAGAGGACTTAAGAACATTCAATTTAGAATGCCACCCTGTTAAAGGATTTACATAAGGTTGTTAAGCCTACCTAACTCAATAGGATTTCCAAATTCCTAATACAATTGTGAGAGAGTATTAGAAAAATACACCTAAACTAATGCAATGTCTAATGCTGATCTTAGGCTCTTGATATACTCGTCTATCCTTGATCTTTGCTATATCTGGTCTGTTGATTGTGTTCCTTGTTCTGTTCTGATCAACTAGATGTGTAAATGATGTCCTTGCCACTAAATCTTTGACACCAATGCTCTGCAACAACCTCAATAAAAGGATCTTCTATTCCTTCTTCTCTCCAACTCCCATTCAATGGAATTAGGACTCCCTTATAAAGATTAGTGGATCATTATGCATCCTTGGATAAAATGTTCCCACTCAAACCCTTGAATTTTACCCATTGGTTGCATGCAATTCTAATTTTTTGATTGGCTACATGAGGATCACATAGGTAAATGGGAGGATTTGATCATCTCTCCTTGTCCTATCATGAGTCATGCATAACCATTTCACATCTTGGTTTGTATTGGCACAAACTCTTATGCTAGTCCTGCATTGGTTGGCACATGAACTAATACTGATGCTCGGCACCATCTATTATGGATTTCTCAGCATCCACTGTGTTTCTTGCATTACTCAACTCCTGTTAGTTTTTTGCATTACTTGGCTCCTATTAACTTCATAGTGCTCGGCACACACTGTGTTCTAATCTACTTGATACATGTTGAATTCTATATAGCTCGACATCAATTGTAGTTTGCTCAACACTTTCTGTGACTCGACATATAAAGAAATTCGAGCTCGGCTTCCATTGTGTACTTGGCATGTATAGTGAAAATGTTTAAGTGTGTTGACACTCATTTGTCAATCTTATTTATTTGATCAACATATATACATACATACATATATATATATATATATATATATATATATATATATATATATATAAAATTTTATTTTCATATAATTTATGTAGTATGTAAAATTTGTAATGAAATAATAAAACTTTAAAAAGATTTTAATTGTTTAAAAATAATTATCTATGATCCATTTAAACAAATATAATTCAAATATAATCTAAGCAGCATTAGTTTTTATTTTGAATTTAAATTTAATTGCAATTGTATTATATACATTTAATATATTAATTTTTAAATGATATAGTAGTCTTGTTCTTTATGCAATAATTTTAAAATTATTTTTTAAAACATGTTTTATAATTGATCCATTGTCTACATAGTTGCTCATGATGTATTTACATTGAGTAAATGCCAAACAATGAAGATTAGAGGATAGAACAACACCTTGATCATGAAATAAGTGGTAGAAAATTAGTATAATTAAAAGAAATTAATGGGAAGAATGTGGAACAGGAAATGGCGATGGAAAGGATAGCATGGATGGGAAAAGTGCAAGTTTTAGAAGATGCACTATCACAGAAAAGAAAATGGTGAATTATATGTAATAAAATGATCTTATTGACAGAATAAGAAGACCAAGCTGCCCTATTATGGGATCAAATTGTAGCACGAGTTGAAATTAAAGCATTATTTAATGTTTGAATGGTCAAAAAATATAAATATTTGAAGTACCCTCAACACCTTCTTAGGTGTGTTTTAAAATATTTATAGTTTTACTTTCTAATGGTTTTTATCATTATAGAATTAGTAACATCAAATGTTATGTACCAATATTTTGAATTTAACATATTAAATTTTATTAGTCTGTGTGGTTAGGTAGGAGAATATAATTTTTACCTATCATTCACTATTAATTTACCTTTCCAAAATTATGGCTATTATGTAGGCTATTCTATAGTCTTCCTAAATTTACTTATTAAATTTTTTTTTTTGCATTTCTATTTCTCTTTTTGTATTGGGCAGCTTGATTTTTTGTGGTGATCTTTTCTATTTTTTTGCTCTTTAAAATTATCAAAAAATCTTTGAAGTGTCGTGTCATCCATCATCCATTTTTTATAGAACATATGGATTTTGTTCTACATCAATGTGGCTTTATGCATGTGAACTTCTATTTCTAAATGTTAGCTATTGGATTTCCATAGTAGAAAACTTTACACATTGTCACATGGAAAAATTTACAAATGGTTGCATGTGGAGTAACAAGCAAAAATAACTATACTATAACTATTATTCACACAAGGCGAGTGTGCTAGAAAAATTAAAGCATGGCTAGCATAATATCATTGATGATTCCATTGGCAACATTTTAGGGTAGTTCTACAAAGATAATTTACCCTAAGCCTACAATACTCTCCTTGTAATGGAGTTTCTAGAACTCATGGCATTCAAAAGATTGCATTGACCTTTGAATATATTTTTCACACTCTTTTTAAATAGGAATTGCCTCCATTAAAGAAAATGTGATAAAATCATTCCTGTCACAATATTTTCCCCAATTTTAGAGTTATTTGTGATTCATAGTTATCGATCATTTCCTTTTATGTGTTTGATTACAGAGAGTTCAAAATTATTTCTTTAGTAAGTTTGGCTTGTTTTTGTATTTATTTATTCAATCCATAGATTTTTTTAGGTCATTAAATTTCTCTCCCTTTTAATGTGGATTGAAGCCATTTATACTAGGATCCCACAAACACCTAGAATTTAGATGGAGTAGGTCAAAGCATGAAAGTCCATCGTTAGTGTCAACCATGATAAAAAATGAATTTCCTTCTATTATGGGATGCAAGAAGATGTTCATATGTCGGTTTATATTTATTTCTATGTTGCTTTACCATTTCTTTGTATAGTTTTAATCTGATAGAAGACATAAATATTTATTCATGACTATTTTGGGATGTAGATAATTAGCCTGATGCTCAGCACCCAATTTCATCCACCATAAAAGAATGTTTGGCAAAATAGAAAATATTAAAAGATGTGGCACATGAATCCATTCCTTGTACCCTAGAATGAAGGAAAGTCCATTTATTGTTGCATATTTCTACATAGGTGCAACAGATTTCATAGATGAAGGTGACTTTGATTTATGAGTACTATATTAAGAATTGGGTGTAGGCATGATGATTTTTGGACCTTGAAATAGATTTCTTGTAAAATTAGATGTTTTACAAACAAAGAAATAAATACATCATAATAGCTATATCTCATGATTACTTTGGAACACTCTTATTGTTAGGGCATGTCTTATGCAAGGTTTTTCTATTTCTACCCTATATTCTTTTTTTTAAAATTACTTCAAAGCTATAATATTACACTTAGTTTCAAGCATTTGCTCCAGACATTATTCAAAAATTATTACTCACAATTTGTAACTCACGATTCTCGATCTTCTTTCTATCGATTTCTTATTTGAGTGGGAATCACTCCACTTCTCATTATAGGGTGGCTTGCTAAAGGTTGAGACTACAAAATTGAATTGAGCTAATTGGCCTATGTAGAGATAACATATTTTAGTACAAGATAAGGAGATTTAATAACCCCAATGAAGGAGCTTTCGTGTTGTTAACAAGACCATGATTGTAAGATTCATTTGTCACCTTTGTCTTGTAACTGAAACTCATTTGTTACCATCTTTGTCATCATAGTCCAACTACTCTGAGCATTTAAATCAATTTTCTTCCCCAAAAAATGGAGTAATGATTGTCCTCCAAAATTTTCCATTTCCTAATGTTTGAAGTAATGATTCTTTCTCATAGCATTATTTTGTTCCTTTTATAGCTATATTTTTCAGCATTTTAATATCATTTAACTCATTCGTAGCTATCATTATTTTTCTTCTCATTCATCTTTTCTCTATCCAAAACCATTATTATTCATTTTCAACTCATTCTCTATTTTTTGTTGTCTAATATTTTATTTATTTTTCTGTAGCATATCAAAGCCTGTGTTTCAACACTAGGAACCTAAAACCATTATGCTTTTGAATTTAACTAAAGCTTTAATTGTGTAGGAAGCCTCTTGTTACTCAAAGCAACCAATGAGGTAGAGGTCGTAGGGCGAGAGTGGTAGAGTAGGAAAAGAGCATGGACCACCACCTTGACCACCTCCACTACCACCACCACCACCTCCACCACCAAATCCAAATCAAGATATTTTGGATGCCCTCCAGGCATTGATTGGCATAGTCCAGCAGAGGATATCACCTATAGTACAACCAAGGCAGTAGATTCCCAAAGGGGAAACACAAGATCCTAGAGGAGGCAGGGCCAGAGGTAGAGAGAGGAGTAAGAGTCCCCCATTGAGGTAGGTAGAAGGACAGGGTGAGCATGAGGGTGAGTTGATCCATCAGAGAGGGCCACCACTTGATAGACCTCCTAGACACATAGGAGATGATATCAAAGAGTTGATATGACTCAGACCACCACTCTTTACCAGTTCCATAGAGGGACAGTAGCGAAGGCCTGGTTACAGAGTCTTCAGTGGTGTTTTGGATTACATCCTTATGGGAGTAATCTAAAGGCACATGTAGTAGTTCATTAGCTGAGAGGAGGTGCCTAGAATTGGTGGCATGAGGAGGAGATGATAGGAGGAGTGAGTATGGATACCCTCACATGGGAGACATTCTTGGAGAGATTCAGAGTGAGGTTCTTGTTTGAGCACTTCAAACAAAAGCAGATTGAGGAGTTTCATTCTCTACATCAGAGGGGTCTCACTATAGTTCAGTATGAGAGTAGGTTTCTTGAGCTCCTTCCATATCTCAAGTACATGTAGGATGAGAAACAATGAGTGCATTGATTCATCATGGGCCTGAATTTCTCACTTCAGGGTCTAGTTTGTATGGCCTTTCCTACTACCTTTAGACAAGTAGTTGAGGTAGCATTGGTTGCAGAGGATACTTGGGGTAGACAAGAGTCACGGGATCAGTCTTAGAACTGACACTCTACCTAATAGAAACCCCCTTGGAAAGGGAATCAAAACTACATAGCAGGGTCCTCTAAGGGCCAACAGTCTCAGTAGCAAAAAACTCAACAATTGTAGAAGAAACCCTCATAGGGTTATCAGGGCTCCAAGCCCAATAAATGGAATTCACAAGGTTCGAGGTAGGATTAGAAAGTACAGACCCCACAGTCATAGTGAGTGAAGACTCAGCAATTTTCTAGGGGTGGTTTCAGTGGATCTAGCAGGTCAGGAGGCCCACAATAGTCTAGATCATAGGGTGCATGATCTTATACACAAAGACCATGTTAAATTTGTGGTGGCATGGGCCATATTACTAGAGAGTGTCCTTAAGGATAGTCCTCCAGTGGTTAGAGAGGGGCATTTTCAGAGTCGACAGTTGGTGATGTGGGTAGGTCTCACATAGTTTTTGCAGTGGTTGATAACCGCTAGGCTGAGCATTAGGCTACAGTCATTGAGGCTACAAGTAGTATATAGGGTAGCATGGTTACTATTTTATTTGATTCTGGAGCTACTAATTCATTTATATATCTTTTTGTTGTGGAGTGTTGCAGGCTAGTGGTAGTTAGTTAGGATGTCAGTTAGGAGGTAGAGTTACCCTTAGGAGCCAGAGTGTCAGTTAGTTCCTTGGTGCATAATTGACCAATTTAAATTGAAGACATGTCCACAATGTCTGATCTGCACATTACCACTCTAGGTTCTTATGATGTTGCTCTTGGCATGGATTGGCTTTATGCCCACAATGCCAAGATGGATTGTCAAAAGAAGAGGGTGGAATGTGTGGATGTGGATGATATCTCTAGAGTGATCCTTGGGGTTAAGAGACCCATATCCCTTTGTATGATTTTTGCTATGCAGCTTAGATGGTGCATGCGAAAGGGATGTCAGTTGTTTGCTATCACCATCAGTGATAGGGAGGAAGATTCAGAGGAGGAGCCATCCCTCGATGACTTTCCAATATTGTAGGAGTTTGCCTCCACCTAAAGCAGTGGATTTTCATATTGATCTTGTGCTAGGAGTGGAGCCAGTGTTGAGAGCACCTTATAGGATGACTACTCATGAGCTTAGTGAACTAAAGATTTAGTTGGAGGAACTCCTAGAGAAGGGACATATTTGACCTAATGTGTCACCTTAGGGTGCACTGGTGATCTTTGTTAAGAAGAACGATGGATCACTAAGGTTGTGTATAGATTATTGGCAATTGAACAAAGTAACCATCAAGAACCGATACCCTCTTCCTAGAATTGATGATCTCTTCGATCAGTTGCAGGGTGCTCGTGTATTTTCAAAGATTGATCTCAAGTTGGGTTATCATCAGTTGAGGATTGTGGATAGTGATATCCCTACGACTGTTTTCCATAGTAGGTATGGTCACTACGAGTTCACCATGGTGCTGTTTGGTCTCACAAATGCTCCAACCATATTCATGAGCCTCATGAATGGAGTGTTTCACAACTTTTTAGATAAGTTTGTGTTTTTTTTCCTAGATGACATCCTAATATATTCTCATGATTAAAAGGAGCATGAAGAGCACTTTAGATAGGTATTGTAGAAGTTAAGAGAGAATCAGTTGTTTGGTAGCTTGTCGAAGTGTGCATTCTTTAGACCTGAGATACATTATTTGGGTCATCTCATATCAGGCAATGGTGTCTTGATAGACCCATCAAAGATTAGATCCATCATGGATTGGTCCACACCCACCAGTGTCACTAAGGTGAGGAGCTTTATGGGACTAGTAGGCTATTAGTAACACTTCATTATAGGATTCTCTAGATTGGCACACCCCATCACATCTCTTCAGAGGAAGGGAAAGAAGTTTGAGTGGATAGAGAAGTGTGATAGAGCTTTTCAAGAGCTCAAGAGAGCCCTCACAAGTGCACCGGTTCTTGCAGTACTAGATCCCTCTATAGATTTTGTGGTGTGCATCGATGCATCTTTGGATGGTATTGGGGTAGTGCTTCTGTAGGATGGCTGACCTATTTCCTTTGAGTCTAGGAAGTTAAAGACTCATGAACTCAATTACCCTACTCATGACCTAGAACTTGTAGTTGTGGTTCATGCTTTAGTGAGGTGGCAACACTTCCTACTAGGTCATAGATTTGAACTTCATTCTGACCACCAAAGCTTACAGTACATATTCATGCAGCCAAACCTTAATGCTAGGCAAAGAAGGAAAATGGAGTTCCTTTGTGAGTATGATTTTGATGTTCATTACATCAAGGGAAAGGAGACTGTAGTTGCATATGACTTAAGTAGAAGGCGGAATAAGCTTTCATCTGTGACTACTAGCACCAATTTGAGAGAGCAGATTTTATAGCACTTGCCAGTGGATGAGCTTTACGGAGAGGCTAGTCAAGTGGTGCATTCTCAGAGACCCTTGGAAGGGAAGTATTCAGAGTATTCCTTGGATTTCGATGGGCTCTTGTGTCATAGAGGATGTATGTATGTACCTTCCATTGGGGGTTTGCATGACCTCATTATACTTGAGGCTCATAGATCACCTTATGTGGTGCACCCCGGTGTTAAGAAGCTACATGCAGATTTGAGACAATTATATCATTGGCCAAGCATGAGAGTTTAGATTGCTAACATATTTGTGAGATGCCTTGAGTGTCAGAGGGTGAAGGTAGAGCATCAGCATCCCGCTGGGCTCCTTTAGCCTCATGAGGTTGTAGAGTGGAAGTGGGATGTTATATCTATGGACTTTATTGTTGGTCTCCCTTTGTCGTCTCATCACCATGATGCCATTTTGGTGATAGTTGACATGTTGACCAAGGTTGCCCACTTCTCTCCCACGTGTAATACATACACAACATGAAACATAGCTAAGGTGTTTCTGTAGGATATTTTCAGACTCCATGGTGTCCCCCATAAGATCATCTCTGATAGGGACTTGTTGTTCACTTCATCTTTTTGGAGAGAGTTGTAGGTATCATTGGGCACTAGGATCAATTTTAGTACAACATACCATCCTCAGACCGACAGTTAGACTGAGCGAGTGAATCAAGTTTTGGAGGATATGTTACGTATGTACATGATGGACCATTAGGTCAAGTGGGATGAATACCTGCATCTTATTGAGTTTGCCTATAACAATGGGCACCACTCCTCCATAGATATGCCGCCTTATGAGGTCTTGTATGGAAGACCTTGTAGGATGCCCTTGAGTTGGAACAAGATTAAGGATTGAGTATCTATTGGTCCTCAGTTAGTTAAGGAGATGGAGCAGCAAGTGACCCTAATTAGGCAATGCCTGAGAGAGGCACAGGATCAGCAGAAGAAGTATGCTAATGCGAAGAGGATAGATCGAGAGTATCAAGTTGGTGATAGAGTGTTATTGAGGGTGCGACCACACAAGAGTCTGATTTGATTTGGAAAGGGCTCTAAGTTGGCACCCTGATTCATTGGACCATTTGAGATCCTAGAGCGGATAGGACCAGTTGCCTACCATTTAGCCTTGCCACCTAGCTTGTCATGCATCCATGATGTGTTTCACATTTCAGTACTTAGAGGATTCATTTATGATGAGTCTCATATTATAGATTGGGATTATTTGTAGGTGGAGTTAGATGGCCAGTTAACCCTGGAGCCTATCTGTATTATTTCTCGACGAACCCTAGCACTTCGAGGTCGAGAGCTGGACTAGGTTAGGGTCTAGTGGGATTGCTATGATGAGGTTATGACTTCATGGGAGGATGTAGCATAGATGTGATCTCAGTACCCATATCTTTTTGATGAAATCTAGGAGGAAGTTCATGCCTAGTGGGGGAGGATGTGAGGTGTTGCCCCGACCCATCATAGCTTAGTTGATACTTTATTATTTTGGTACTCATGACTCAATATGTCGGGACATTACTTGATGCACTGAACATTATTATGCTATTTTATGATGTGTAATGCTTTACTTTAGTTATTTGATTTCATCATTTAACGCTTTATGAACATGTATAATGATGAAGTAAATGAATGCAAAAATAACACTTTAATTTTTCAATTTTAATGAATAGAATGAGGTAAACAATTGATTTGTAAAAAAATGGATGTTTTAATTTACATAAATTTCTTGATACATATTCTTACATATATATATAAATGTGTTTCTTAAACTATTGATGTGTGCAATGAGTGTGCAAAAAATTTAGTCGGGAAACCCCATGGAAAGACAGAACTAAACCCCTTGTTAATTTGTGCTATCTTTGCATTGTCTTTCTTTGAAGGTTGTTAATTGGTCTTAAAATTATCCTAGCTTTTTTTTGGTTTCTATTAAGTCTTTAAGGACTAAAAACATTAAATTTAAATACCCTAGGGGTAAGGATGTGGGTAGGGAGCACTTTTCAACCCCTTAGTCTCTTTGGTTGACTTTTAGGGTCACTCAAAAACCCTATTTTTGGTTGATTGCAAAAATTGATTGTCTCCTACTTGATTTGGTGACTCAAAACTCCACCTTGAGGTTACTTGAAGTCTAGTTGAGTTAAGGATCATAATTAGAGGCAATTTGGAGTAGTGTTGGGGTTGTTACCCAATCTGTAGTTTTGAAGAAAGTTTGAAGATTGAAGGAAGAAAAGGAAAAGCTCTTCTCAACTTACCATTTTGCCATAACATTTTTTTTTGAAGGTAGGGGTTCTTCACTCTTTTGAATTGTTTCTTAATGTTGTTCATGATTGAATCATGCATAAGGCATGGTGTTGTTTTTGTATTGTTTGCATGTATGTTGAGGTTGTTTTGAGAGGGATCTTGACTTGGTCTTGGATGTCATTCTTATGCTTTGCTTTGAAATTTTGAGGAGATTTCATGGGGATTTTTTTGGCATCACTCACCCTTGGATAGGGAAGAACTATCCATGTATGGGGGAAGGGCCTTAGTTGGACCTCAATAGTGTAGAGTCTCCTCTCATGGCAAGAGGAGGGAAAGAGGGTAGGGTGTATGGGCCCCTACTTGTCATCCCATACCTTGTATGAAAATTTGAATTCTTGAAGAAGGGAAGGATTGAATACCCTTGTTATATTGGCCCCAAAAGGGCATTGTAGAAGAACAAAAGTTCTTGAATTTTAGGCCTAAAAAGGCTATGTTATGGTATGGTGATTGACATCTCCTATTGAGAAAATCCACCTCCCCCCTATTTTGGTTCAATGTTGAACCTATTGTGCAAAATTGGGTTAGGAATGCATGCTTGAATTGTTCATCTTATTATTATTTTTACCTTCATGTTGGTTCTTGTCTTTCCCATGGTTCCCTTGATGCATTTAAGACATTGGTAAAGATCTCTTGTGAAATCCCTAGAAGAGAATTCAATTGAATTGTAACATTATGTAAAATTGTATTTTAAATTTTGATGTATTTGGAACAAAGACATCGGGTTTTCTTACTGGTTCTTTTTTGATGGAGCCTTGAACCAAGTTGAATAATAGCGAAAGAAAAAGATTGTGAAAACCTTCTTGCATTTCTCTTATGTGATTTCAAATTATGCATATGTATGTGAGAAAATAGAGTAATAGATAATGTCTTCAAATTATGAATTCTCAAGTTTTCAATTATGTTAAGGAAAAGTAATTTGATATGTTGAAGTTTCCAATTCGATGTTTTATGTATTAAGAGGTGATGAAAATCCTACATTGTGGACAACAAAGTTATCTCTCTCCTTGTTAAATTTTATAATTGACAAAATCAGATTTGATTAAGAATTACGCATTTTCCTTGTATTCTAAATAAAAGGAACATATACCTTGTTATATGATGATTAATAAAATATAACCTTATACACATACTTGTATTAGTATGCTTGTTCAAAGGAATCTATGTTGTTACTAGGATAGAAATCACTCCTAGTATAACAAAAAAAAAACATATCAACAGAAAAAAAAATTGGCTTCAAAGAAAGTTTGCATCTCCAAGAGTAAAAAGCTCTCTGGAAAATGTATGGAGGAAATTTTAATTCCCCCAAGTTTAGAGAGAATATTCCCTAAGTTATTCCTCTTTGAATTTCAACTAAAATCATTTGTTAAATCTTTTAAGCAATAGTAATTAAATAAAATAAAAAATATATATATATATATCTAAATTTGTATGTTAATACATTTCTTTTTGCCTCCTCTCAACCATAAAACTTTTAGCATTTACTCATATAGCTATCTAACCCATCACTAAATCTAGCTCCAAATCACCTCCTACCAATTTGGGTGCAGACCTGGCATTAGCATTAAACTCCATGTTGCATGAGGGCAAGGTACTTGCCTAGGTTTTCCTATCTATTCATATAATAAACTAAAATAAAATTTAAGTTCAACCACTTAATTACTTCCCTCCCCATTCTCTTACCTTTTTTTTTCTACCTTCCCATTTAAGGGCTAGATGTGGAAATCCCATCCTCCTGTAGGAAAAGTACTGCTGTCATATCAATGGGGTTGTGAGGAAAAAGAAGTTTCATTAAATTTAAACAAAAAAAAAACATTATACTCCCTTTCTCCCTTACCAAGTGCTTGCCTCCATGTTTGTATGACACGCAACAGGGAAGGGGGGACCAAGTCTGTACTATGCAAACTTTGGGCAGTGTGTAGCCCTTTGGGGAGAGGGGTCATGCATGAGGATAGGCCCCCACTTGGCATAGGTTGTAGGGTAGGGTTTTAAGTTAGGAGTATAGTATTTTTTTTTTTTTTTTTTTTTTTTATAGTAATAGTTAGTATGCAGACAAGGTTAGTATAGGATATGTGGTATTAGTTAGATATTATTGATATTCTAAATCATGATTAACATTAATATAATATTGAGATAAGTAGTTATTTTATGTCATTAATTAGTTTCGTATAATGGTGAGATAGTTAGTTTAACTTTAATATTGGCATTATTAATGTGAAGTTGAATTCATACTAATTTTAAATAAACTTTAGATTAACTTAGAGATTTATTGAATTGATTCTAGTCTTCAATTTCAATTGTAAATGATAGATTAGCATAAATTAGATTGTTATAAGTATGTTGAAAAAAAAAAAGAAATTAAATTAAATTAAAAGTAGATAGTATTATTGATAATAAAGTTTACCTCTTTTGTATGCACATATTTAAAGTTAGTTTAGACTTGGAATTAAAGTTTTAAAACGTAGTTAGTACGAGATGAATAGTTAAATTTCATTGACCTTTTGAGTTTTAATTTCTCTTAATGTTAGTATTCTAGTAAGTGATAAGTTTTTCTTAGGATAGATCATGGATCGGGATGTAATTATCTTAGAATGAAGTTGAAAGAGGTTAATTAATGATGGTAAGCCTAAAGTAAATGATTAAATTTGTAATGTCATTCAAGTTATTAAGTTAATAGAAGGGACTAGTTAATTAGTTCATTATGAGGTTAGTGGTATGTTGATCATAATTAAATTAATGCTAAACAAGTTACGTAATTATGAGATAGATGTCATTTTAGTTAGTAGGTCATTTTGGCATATAGAATAAGTTGTTTTGTTAATCTATTGTCAATCCTTAGGAGATAATATTTTAAGGTATTATTAAAACAATTGAAGGGTTAGGACTTTAGTTAAATGGAATTTTTCGTGTAATTTAATTAATCGATTACTAAGAAACTTTAAATTCACCCAAACTATCCATTTTATGATATGCTTCAAACTGAGTTGTAACCTTTTTATACCAATGGTGATCTTGCATCTAGTTTCAAATTACCTATGGTAATCTGAATTATAAATTACTTGGTCAATTGACTCCATTATAGTTAAACATCTAAATCTTTTTCGACCATATTACCTTAATGGATCATAGTTCTTTTATTTAAAATTAAAAAAATTGTGTGTGTGTGTTGCCCATATATTTTGGGCATGACATAGAATTTGAATATTTAAGTCTTTTAATCTTTGTTAACACATTAGGGAAGCATCTATGTTCCTTGTCTTCCTGATAGGTTCTGATAACTTTTTTGAAATATTTTGTAATACTAGTTGACTTCATTCTTTGTAATACTATTTACACAAATAATTTTACCTATGGATTTAAGTGTTGGGAAGAGAAATATAGATTCATCATTTGAAAATGATGTTCACTCTATTCCCTCTGCCATCATAGGATGCATCACTAGACTAAGCTATGTATTTTCTTCATCTTGGAAAATGCTTTTTTAATACTATTTGTATCACTATTGTATGTCATAGAAGGAGTCTGAATGATTCATTTTTATAAACCTATATACAAGGTTAAAACTTGTTTTTGACTAGCATTTGTTCAATTCCATTGAAGACAATAATGTAGAATCATCTTTTTATGAGGACAGACACTGCATATAATGATGACAGTGTGTCATGACAAGTTGAACCCTTTTTTGGTCAAACCCTAGCACCAAAAACAATTGCAAGTAGGCACATATATTCTCCTTTGCTTTAAATTCAGTATTTTTTTCAAATTTAACATCTCTATCACTGCAGGAAGTTTTTTTGTCAATCTAGCCTCTTCTAATGTTATGATTTTCATCATTCTTGAAGTTAAATGCATATGTTTTTATTAAACATCTATTATAGAGTCTTAACTTTAAAACCTAACCAATAATTTTAGCAAAGTACCTACTTTTCTTTTTCACTTAATTAAATTAAGGTTAGCATCATTTTAATGTAGCACATATAGAAATAAACGTAAGGACAGATTTCTATAATAATTCAAAATTTTTAACTCAAATACCAAAAAGAATTATAATTGAGCATATTTGAAATCAAATTAAAAAATATGTAAGTGGCATTTTTAATCAAACACCCACTTTCAATAATCATATAGTTATCACCATTTTAATGGAGCATAGAAATAGAAGATGTGAATTAAAGTCATACTGATGATAGGTGCTCCCCTTAATACCATAAACTCATTACAGAAACAAAGAAACAAAAACAAATGTGAGAACAAAATATGGACTTCTTATTTGAGCCACAAATGCGAAATTATAGAATTCACAAGTACAATATGCTAACCCACATGGGTGCCTTCATTACAATAATCTACAAGACTAAGTTGTGAACTACCACCTAGAGCTTTCCTAGACAATGTTTGGTCCTTTCTTAAATAGGACAATTTTATTCTGCTCAGGAAAGTTCTAGATACTCAAACTTAATACCTAGGGTTGAAAATCCCCTAACAATACATATAGAGTTAGCTAAATACATTTTTGACAAATTATTTTAGATATTTTTGTAGCCCAACTTCAGAAGGCCATAGCTCTCAAACCATTGCTCTAATTGGCTATTATAACCACTTTTCAAAAATGTCAACTCCTAATCTATAGGCCCAAAACTATGGTAGCGCCCTTTCATCAAGTTTTTTGACCTCATTTGGGCATTCTAAGGCCTCCAATGGTGAGCCTGAGGATTTTTTAATAAATTTTTCCACCAAAAATCTGCAATAACTTCTCCAATACTTAAGCTAGAGAAATGAGATTTTTTATGGTAGGCTTATAATTCCAAAATGAAATTTCATGTAGAAAATGAGAACATTTCAATCTTGTATGAGAAACTTACTAAAAATAGAAAGTTCCCAAAAATAGTAACCACCCTGTCTACTAGTCCTCATTAAAATAGAAAATGCTGAAAATAAAATATTTTTGGGTGATGCAAGATTGCTCTTACACCTAGGTTGCTCTTGCATTAGACACCCAGGGTAATTTGAGAAGTGACTTCATCACATCTTAGGTGTTTAGAGGAAAACCAAGTGAGTTAACCTCCTCCTTTGCTAGCCATGATGAATCCTCTATTGGCCTCCCTTTCCATTTTACTAGATATTTCTCATAAGTTTTGTTCCTGGTACTATTTCCAATACAACTATCAAGTATCTCCTCAATCTCCTTTGCAACCGAACTAGCTGCTGGAATACTCCACTACAACTTCATATCCATCACCTCCTTTACAATACTCTATCAAATCTGAAATATTGAATACTAGTGAAATATTCAATTCATTAGACAAATCCACTTCATAAGCATTTCTAGAATAATGTCTTTTCACTATCTTGCACAATCCAAACTTCTTCATCTTCAGCTTATTATATGTACCCACTAGAAAACAATTCTTTCTCAAATGAACCATGAATTCATCTCTAATAAAAAATTCCTTATACTTTATTTTCACATCTACCTTAGCCCTTGTATTATGTGTTCATTTGAACAACACACTATCTTTGATCATGAAATCCAACCACTTTGTCCTATCAAGTGTAACAAGTTCTGTAAGCCATCCATGATTCACCAAAATCAAGATCACCTAGATACGAAGTACTAAGCTCCTTGGACCCAACCACCTTTATCTACATTTCTGTCAGCAAAATTTGTCTTCTACTAAGAGCATCTACAACTTTGTTAGACTTCCCACTCCTATGTTTCAAAAAAATGCATAACTTTGCAAAACCTCAACCCACATCAAATGCCTTTGGTTCAATTTTCCTTGACTATTTAAATATTTCAAAGCGTGATGATGAGTATACAAAAAAAACTCCTTAGGAAGAAGATAGTGTCTCCACTTCTTCAATGCTTGAACTATAGCATAAAATTTCTGATCGTAAACAATTTTTTTTTTTTTGGCATCATTCAATTTCTCACTAAAGTAAGCAATAGGTCTACCTTCTTGGCTCATAATAACTCTTATTATAGTACCACTAGCATCACAAAATACTTGAAACACCTTGTTAAAATTAGGAAGTGCTAAAATAGGTTGTTCAATAACTTTCTATTTCAATAGATTGAAACTCTTATTTGCTCCTATAGTCCACTTAAATTCTTTCCTATATCCTCTCATTGTTTTAGTCAAGGGCTCACAAATACTACTAAAACCTCTTAATCCTGATAACAATATCACAATTTGACTTGCTATGGAAATTATCTCCTACTTATCAATTGATGAGCTTAAGGGGCTTTCTAATGAATGGTTCATAAGGCACAACACTTGGTGAAGGTTTTGCAAATGGGGTTGCAAGCTTTGGGTTTAACCATGGAGGAAACTTCGTAGTTAAGTATGCTTAGGCTGGAGAAGTACTAGGATGGGTGACCTCTCGAGAAGTCCCAATGCTTCACCCTTGTGAGCATCACCTAGATCCAATGAGTGCTAAGTATTCCATTTATTCTCATTAGAGATGGATTCATGTTGAATTACTACTCATGAAACATGGGTCAATGAGTTTGACTCAAAATCAAAAAGTTAAATCTTGATAGTAGTATCAAAATTTGACTTGTTGTGGAAATTATCTCCTACTTATCAATTAATGAGCTTAAGGGGCTTTCCAATGAATGGCTCATAAGGTGCAACACTTAGTGAAGGTTTTGCAAATGGGGTTGTAAGCTTTAGGTTTAACCATGGAGGAAACTCTGTAGTTAAGTGCACTTAGGTTGGAGTAGTACTGGGATGGTGACCTCTCAGGAAGTCCCGATGCTTCACTCTTGTGAGCATCACCTAGATCCAAAGAGTGATAAGTGTTCCATTTATTCTCATGAGAGATGGATTCATGTTGAATTACTACTCATGAAACATGCGTCAATTAGTTTGACTCAAAATCACGCAATTAAATCCTAATAGCAATATCACACTCTTATGAACTTTCTATAAAAACTAGCTAGTCCATGAATAGATCTTACCTCTATTGCACTCCTTTCAAGTAGGCCATTCAAGGAGAGCCTTCACTCTCTTTAGGTCCATTTTCAGACCTTCTACTAAAACTACAAATCCCAGGTACACCAACTCCTTTACAAAACTACACTTCTTCAAGTTTATCAACAAGTTCTCTTCCTTCAAATTATCAAACACCTTGTGAATATGGATCAAATGCTCCTCCAATGTCTTAATAAATATCAAAATATCATCTAGGTAAATGATGACAAAATTACCCAAAAATTCCTCCAGCACCTCATTCATGAGCATCATGAAAGTGCTTGGTGCATTCATTATCCCAAAAGGCATGACTAACCACTCATACAATCCTTCTTTGGTCTTGAAAGTAGTATTCCATTCATCATCTTCTCTCTGATATGAATCTAATGGTACCTACTCTTTAGATCTATCTTTTTGAAATACTCAACTCCACTCAAATAGTCCATAATATCATTGATCCTTGGCAATGGAAATCTATACTTGATTGTGATCTTGTTGATAGTGCGAGAATTTATCCACATCCTCCATTCTCCATTCTTGTTTGGTGCTAATACTACTATTACATCACATGGACTTAGACTCTTTTGAATCAACCATTTTTGCAAAAACTCATGAACTTGCCTATTCAACTCTTCACTTTTTGTTGGTGTCATTCTATATGCTATCTTGTTTGGAAAACTAGCTCCTAGAACCAAATCCATTTGGTGACTAATCTTCCTCATTGGGGGCAATCCATCAGGTACATTATCTGATACAATATCATAAAAATCTTCCAACATATCTACGACTTCTATAGGTACCTCCTCTACTTCTTCTTTACTATCTTTTGGAATTATAGCAAAACACATATCCTCATGCTTCATACCTTTGAGAAACTCTTTTCCATCAACAAAGCATATCCTAGCAACACTACATACCTTTTCTTCTTTATCCTTCAATGACTTCAACTTATGTTTCACTCCATCCTTGGTTAGAGTGTAGGTATTTTCTCATCCATCATATACAAGATACTTGTTAAACTTCCATGGCCTACCCAACAACATATGACATATGTCTATAGGTATGATATTAGAAAGTGCCTCATCTTGGTAGCTTCCAATCTTGAACTTCACTAAACATTGCTCATTAACCATGACCTTGTGGCCATCTTGCACCTAAGCACTATGGTATGGATGTGAGTGTTTCTATCTCTTTAGTTTCAACTTTGTGACTATCATTTCTAAAACCAAATTTTTAGTACTTCCACCATCAATGATCACATCACAACACTTATCTTCACATTTGCACCTTGTGTGAAACAAGCTCCTTCTATGATCAGGTTCATTCTCATGACTCAGCAGAACCCTTCTATTAACTAGGACTTCTCCTCTTTCACTATCTTTAGAATGTGAAGATGCAACTTTGGCCTAGCCTTCTATTCTTCGATCTATCCTTCCTTGGTGTTGGGTACATTCAAATACTCTATGACCTTCTTCTTTGCAATGAAAACATTTCCCATGGAAGCCTCCTCTTCTAGATCCTTTTCCTCTGCCTCTTCCTCTCTAATCTCTATTATTCTGATCATGGAAATGACTGGAATTGTTTCCCCTTTGGTTCTAACTACGACTTTTAGCCTCATCCTTTTTCTTTTGATCATCATTATGGCCTCCATAAGATCATCTGCTAGATCTTCCACCGTGGCCTCTTCCACCATTCTTGTTGTCAAACTTCTTGTTCAATTTTTTTTCAACTCTTAGGGAAAACTGGTATGCCTCCTCAATACTATTCATTTCAACTAGACTCAACTCGTGCTAAATTCTTGGCCTTAACCCATTAAGATATCATGAGACTTTCTCCTTATCAACTTATGCATGGCCAGTTCTAATGAGAACTTAGTAGAACTCTTTGGTATACTATTGAATAGATTTTCTCACTTGTTTCATTCCTTGCATTTTCTTCAATAGATCAAGCTTGTAATCCATAGGAATGAATTGTCACTTTAGTTTAGCTATCACTCGATCCCATCTGGTGATTTTGTCCTTTCCCTTTCTATTTCTCTTCAAGAAAACTTCCTACCACTAGATCTTTGCATGTCCCTTCAATTTTGCCTTCACAAAGTTGACCCTATCTAGACCCTCAATATCTTTATACTCAAAGTACTCCTTTAGTTCATTGATCCAATCAATCAGCTCCTTTGGGTTAAGATTTCTCAAAAATGTGGGAACCTCAAATTTAGGTCTTTTTCCAATCTTGGAGATGGCCCTAACAAGCCTCTCTTCCTCTAGGTTTAGAACTACCTCTGCTTCACCATTTTCTTCTACTTCATCCTTATCCAAAATTTCATCTCTTATAGGAATATTTATTCCTCAATGCATTTGTTCTTCTAATGCTTGAATTTTTCTTTGGAGGGCTCGAAAACCCTTAGGTGTAACACCTACATCTCTTCCACTGTTCTTTCTTCATGGAGGCATTTTTGTACTTCCACTGAAATCATAGTGCAAACTACCTCACAATCAGTGATCTATCCACACACTCAGCCCAAACCATGGCCCTAGTGTGAACTACCTCATAGCCAGTGATCTATCCACACACTCAAGAACTCTAGCTTTGATACCACTTGATGAATGGTGCTCCCTTTACTACCATAAACTCATAACACAAACAAAGAAATAACAACAAATGTAAGAACAAATATGGACTTCTTATTTGCACCGCAAATGTAGAATTACAAAATTCACAAGTACAATATGCTAACCCACATGGGTGAGTTCATTACAGTAATATACAAGACTAAGCTACGAACTACCACCTAGAGTTATCCTAGACAATGTTCGAGACTATCTTAAATAGGCAATCTTATGCCACCTGAGAAGGTTCTAGATGCTCAAACTTAATACCTAGGGTTGACAAACCCTAACAATACATGAGTTTGCTAAATATATTTTTGACAAATTATTTTAGATATTTTAGTAGCCCAACTTTGAAAGGCTATAATTCTTGAACTGTTGCTCTGATTGGCTATTATAACCACTTTTCAAAAATGCCAACTCCTAATCTACAGGCTTGTAATTGCATTAGTGCCCTTTTGTCAAGTTTACAAACTACATCTGGGAACTCTAAGGCCTCCAATAGTGAGCCTAAAGATTTTTCTAATAAACATTTCTTCCAAAAATTTGTAATAACTTCTCTGATACTTAAGTTGGAGCAATGAGCTTTTGATGGTAGGCTTATAATTCCAAAATAAACCTTCATGTAGAAAATGAGAACATTTTGAGTTTACAATGAACCAAGAAAAAATTGACATAAACTATTAGATTTTCTTATATATTGATTCATCATTATAGATGAAAAAATAAAGAGGATTCTAAGTAAGGATAAGCCCCTTCTTTAGGCAAGACTCTAGCTGCATGTAGCAATTGTTTATATATATATATATATATATATATATATACACACAGAGAGAGAGAGAGAGAGAGAGAGAGAGAGAGAGAGAGAGAGAGAGAGAGAGAGAGAGAGAGAGAGAGAGAGAGGTTAGGGAGAGACATATGGATATAAAATTTGAGATATTCAAATATACAATAAGATATAAAAGAAGAAATAGAGATAATGAGATAAAGATTGAGTTTAAATTATTGATTTCGAATAGCCTAGTTATTAATAGGGATAAAGATAGATATGGAATCATAGGGACATAGGGAGAGACAATGTATAAATAGATGGATGATGGAAAAATAAAGAGGAAGAGATGGGGAGGGAGACAAAAAGAGATAATGATAGAGATATATGACATGATAGATGGATAGTGGATAGATAGATGGATGAATCATGTACATAGAATAAATCAATGAAAAACAAAGAAAATAGAATATAGATACATAGGAGTGAATTGTAAAGAGGGTACAATAAAACAAATATTAGTAGAAAGGAGTGTTTATAGCCATATAAAGACGAGGATATGAAAATAGACAAGGAGAGTTTATTAATAACTATGTAAAACATAATAAAAAATATACAAGACTATCGACTAAACTCTTGCACCCTTCAAAGGTGTGAGTGCTAGTTCTTATGGATTCTTGCCAGGCCAGTGAGGCATTTGTTAGAATTTTGACAAGCTCCATTGACTTAAGAGCTCTATAATGTCTTAGATATATGTGATTGGCATCTGTGCATAGGGAAATAATCTGTTGGAATGCCTTTTTCTCTTCAAGTTCACACACTACAATTAGGGAATTTCTTGAAGTGTAAAAGAAAACTTATGATAAGAACATATTAATTTCTATGGCCAAAAATTAACTCAAGATAGCTTATGACTAAAATCTTAAGATATGAATTGAAATAATAAGAAAGATCTTTTCTTCTATTGGTTGTCCCTTCATTTATCCAAGAAAGTTTAGGTTACATCTTTGTAGTTGAATTCACCAACCAAATTACTATAAAATTCTTTCAGGGGGTTAGGAAGCTAATTTTCTATTTTAATCAATATAAAAAATGGCTTAAATATCACACACTAACCTTATTCTAATACTAAAAGTGTTACATAGTCAAAGTTGACTTAGTTTTATTTTACTAACAAAAATTCCATTATTTTATTTTATTAAATAAAAGTCCATTGTCTTATTTTATTAGCTACCGAAAGTACATTTTAGCATGGACTATTTTACTATCTGAACAAGAAACTTCCAAGAGGAGGATCCCCTAAGAGATACCCTATCAGCTAATAAAGCTATTGAATTATGTTTAATTGAATTTCATTTTCAATAATTTGCTAGAAAAAAAAGAAATTGAATTGGAATCTTGTGCAGTTGGTGTTCACTTGCATCATGAAACTAGCCAATTCTAGATAATAGAAATGAAGAACATGAGGGTTTGATGGTTCTTGCCAGTTATCCTATAACATTTTGAATGTTAGAATTAAAAACTATTTAAAATAACACTTTTAATATGAAGATCAGCCTAAAATTCCTCCATAACTTTTGTTGACATATCTTTTACACAATTTGAAACATTGATATTTCTTGTAATTTCTTACAAACCTTTGTTCTCTAATTTTTCTATTCTCCATCTACTTTCATCTATCAAATTTATATTATTTTTCTTTTCAACTATGTTTTTTTTCTTTTGTATGCTTAGTTTTTTTTGTAGACTGTTTTATTAGTACTTGGCTAAGTACTATTGTGACACTTTTTTGATTACTCATGTGAAGTACTTATTAAATGAACTCTCCTCTACCAATTAAAATTTATCTTATTTAATATTTTTTCTATAAGTATTATGTTTCTTGGATGAATGATTATGGCTCTTATATGTGGATTTGTAAATTTGTAAGACATGATTAATACTTGCCTTTATTTTAGTATAAACTTAATTTTAGTTTAATTTTTTAATTATAATATATTAAATATTTAAAGTAATAAAAGTATTATATAGTTATGGTTTTGATAATTATAGTAATAAATATATTTTTATTATTATATAAATAATTATCAATTGTTAATTATAAAGTATAACTAATTTTAAAGTTAATTTTAATTTTATTTATAAATATGCTTATTGATATATATTTTCTATTTAGATGTTAGTATTATATTATAAAGAAATTATAAGATCAAAATAATAATATTTTTATAATATAATAATATAAAATAATATTTCTTAAATTGTCATATAACATTAAAGTATATATTATTGTTTTAACATTTTAATTGAATGGTAATAATTATATTTTCTTAAATATAATACTAGAAGTATAAAAATCTAAACTAAAATATATTAAACCTCATCCATATAAGAGTGAAATCGATTCATCCAATCAAATTATAGAAAAATATTTTGTAAAAATAATAAAATTAACATCTTGCATCTATATTGTACACAATTTATTAATTTTATAATAAAAATTTAAAATGATTATTTTAATGATAAAAATGAAAAAAATTTAATCACTACTTACACATGAAATACAAAAGTGTCACAATAGCACTTATCCTAAAGACAAGTACTAATAACTTCATCTTGCTGCACAAATATTTTTACAATAGTTTTGAAAATTAATATAGATAATAATTCAAATTAAATATTATAATAATATAATTAATATTTTTTCTTTCTTATATTTTTAGAACCATTATAAATATGTTGAAATATATTAGAATTAAATTAGTTAATTGAAAATTTAAATTAACATTACATATTACATATCAAGGAAGTAATATAATATGGATAAATATACTCATCATATTCCAATAAAAAAATTGATTTAAAGATTTAATACCCAATGATATATGAACATTTATCTCTTAAATATGTAAAATCACAAAAATAGATGAAAAAAAATTAATTGATTAAATTATATTGTCAAGGACTCTATATTAAACTTTACACATTATGAAGTATTATCATATCTATTCACCTTATGTATATAAATTTTTCTTTTATATAAAACTTTATAGTAACATGTACCTTTTCATAATTTATAAATAAATATACAAATAAAATTTAAATTATAGGTAGCTAAATAACTATAGGCAAGTACTTAGCCACTATGTGGCACTTGTTTTCTAGTTGTCATTTCATTTATCTTCCATCCAACTTTTTACTTATGTATGGATCACTTAAAATAGTAGATTTTTAAAAGAAATTTAATAATTTCAAGTTATGATTATTTTAAAGTGAGAGGTCTGATGAATTTTGTAGTAGTTATTCTTAAAAAGTTTAAGTCCCATAATTTATGGAAGTGGGTGATCTCATGAGTTTTAACTATTTTGAACATATTCAATTCACTTACTAAATAAATAATATGGTTAAAAAAATTATTGATAAAAATTGAAAATTGGTATATGATTGAAAATTAAAAGCCTAAGCTAGTGGGGCAGTTTCTAGCCCCCCATCTTTTCCACCCACTTGAATTTGCACCCTAAAAAGTAGAGGCAACTAATTTTGAGGAGACGATTCTAATTAATCTCATAGATTTTTATTTTTTAGCTTCATAGGACCATCCACTCCACAAAAATAGATCCTTTAGCCCCCTTCATGGGACCACACCCTTATGTTCATTTTTCTAATTTATGGTTTTCATTTTTGTCGACATATGAAGCCTAATAGTTACATTGGTTGTTCATCTTCTTGTGACTATTCATTAATGGTAATTGCAAATGTATAAATAGATGTATACATTCATGCATTGTATTAGATTGATTATTAATTATTAAAATAGTTTTGTGCTCGAATGTGGACATAGCCATAAGTTGTGGTGAACCTTGATAAATCTATATACTTATCTTTTTTCTTTTTCAAAATGTTTATTTATTTTAATCTTCTTGTTTAATAACTTACAATTGGTATCAAGGCCTAGTAAGATTGAGCATAGATGGAGGAAGACAATGTTCTTAAAAAATTGGATTCTACTAAAATGGAAGATATTGAAGCAAGTGAGGATGAAGTCGAGGCTAAAGAGGAGGAAGCTGAAGAAAGTGATGATGAAGCTAGTGCTTATATAACTAAGGAGGAGTAGTAGTAAGAAAGATTTGTGAGGATGAAAGAAGATAATTTTGTAATCACAAACCAATTATTTTGAATGTGCTATAAGTTGGAGGTTTTGTGTCTCATAATAAGTATTGAAAAAGACAACTTTGAAAAAAAGAGGGAATTTTTTGAAGAAACACTATTTCAAGAATTACAGATGTCTAGGAATTGAATATCTATGTAGTTCAAGGATTATAGAGCTCAAGGAGGCTAGAGAGAGCTAGGGGTTTAAAGTTGTTTATAATCTAGAAGGCTTTGGCATGTCAAAGAATAAGGATGCTAATGATTTACTATTATAGATTGCATCAGTAAAAACATAATTGAATGCATTAACTACAAATTCTTTGTGTACAAAGATAATGGAGCTGAAAAAAAAAAATTGTGCAAAAAGATGGAGGAATAGACAATTATTTCATAGGGGCCCACATGCACACATCACCCTACTCTACAAACTGAAATATAGGTGAAAAGGAACTTATGTAAAAAAATGATTTGGAACCCCACATACAACAAAGTCAAGTTGACAAAGTTGTTTCTCACTCCAATGACTTTCACTTAGGCCTAATAGAGAAAGAAGGTGAAGAGTTAATTAAGAAGAGAGAAACAAATTGGATAGAAATTTAAACATCACCAAAGTGCTAACACTTTGGAATAAGGATGAGATGTTTGAGCTTCCAACTAAATATGTTCTTGACAATGAGAGGAACAAAACCTCTCATGATATTCCTCATGGGATACATGTTGTTATAGTCCACAATGTGATTTGTGGAAGTGGTAAAGTGGACTATTTTCATCTTCAAATTCAAAAATATGCTCAATATTCAAACTTTGGCTAGGATTCTTCTATAAACCTTGGTGAACATGGATCTTTCCAATTTTTGGTCAATTCCACACCATAAGGCATAGCATACGGCTTTAATTCCAATTTGGTAAGTGACTTAGATCAGTGATCTTTAAATTTGGATTCTAATACAATAGATAATAGTTGACAATTTCAACACTATTCTATACAGTCTACAATCCATGCAACTGTGTAACATACTAAGATAGTGGAGTCTTGGATCCTACATGGGCCCACTCAAACATGACTCTACAAGAAAAATTTATAAGCATGAAAAAAATAGGTCACTCTTCTATACCAAATTACACTCATGGTGAGTAGATGGGTTTTTTGAGATCTTACGATAGTGAATCTAGCTATCATAACAATACTAGAAGTCACGATGGTAAGAAGGAATTATTTAAGCTTGGTGTGGATGTGATGAACCATTGCGTATCATTCATAAACTTTTATCCTATAAGTTCCTCAACACTCATGACTCTACAAACATATATGTTGTGTGACAATATATTTGTGGAAGACATCCTTGCCAACTTTGGTGATAGTTTTTGATGTAACACAAGGCAAGAGAATCCCCAAAGGACATGTCCTATACCCTAGAAAATAATCACACAATGGTAGAATAAAAATAAAATATATATTTAGATCCAAAACAATATCATTTATCAAAATATAATAATTAGATTTACATTAAACATGCCTAGTTGTAAGGCCTTCCAGGTTACAACTAAATACATAAGTAATTATAATAGTAACTTTGCAAGACCTCACAAGATCCAACCACTAGCTATCCAAAAACAAAAATTTGGTAAAAACCTTAAGAAGAATATAAACTTGTGCTTACAAGCCACTAAGAAACCTTCTTGTTTCCCAAGCCCACACTTAGCTACTAGCTTTGCTACACTTCACTTCTTCTCATCTACTCTATCTTCTCCATGTTTGATCCCATGCCAAATGAATCATGATAAGTTCCAAGACCATCTAGTTATACCAAACCCAACCATAATTCATCTTGGAAATACACATTAAATAGATACTCTCAATCCCAAAAATTAACTAAGCAAAATTCTTCACCAAAAATCCATGTAACTAATCACAACCAACAACAAAAATATCCTCAAACAAGAAATCCAAGTCAGCAACATCCAAAAATAACTTAGTAATATGTAAGCTCAAATCCACAATAAGAGAAACATGTAAATCCTCATCCATGTCAACCATAGGAAAATTAGGAAAGCATATATCCATAGTATCATGTAGATCCTCAACTACATAAAAAACAAGTGAATCAACACTAGAAGCATCCAACTCAACATCAATACCAACATCTATATGTAAATTCTCACAATCAGAAATCTCATCATCCACAATAAAAATCTATGCAGTTTTTAATGTTAGATCCATCTAACTGTTCATGAAAATAAATATCTTGTCCAACCTCTTCAACAACAACCACAAGTTTCTCTGCAGGTTTTGTATTAGACTCCTCAAACTAATCAACAAAACTAACTTCCACCTTGACCTTGCCATGCCCTCTTCTCTCATGAACAAGTCTTTTAATCATTGTTGGAAATATAAGAGGAGTAACTGTGGGAGGGGTGAATTAGTTACCACCAAAATAAATCCCAGATCCCTTAGATGTCAATACAAAACAACTCTATGAAAACTTAACTCTATTGATGCTTGACAAACACATAGAAAAATTATGTAACTCAGTAAACAATGAAATAGCTTTGTAAATGCATAACATCAAAATATTTAAGATATTATCTGTGATTAATATTACTTTAACTTAGTTGCAAAAAAATAAAAGAAATAGCATGAACACACTTGAAACCAAGATTTAATGTGGAAACCCAATTTGGGAAATACCACCAATTGCAACTAGTTTTTGATTTTCACTCTTCTGATGTGAGCCCTATTAGGAGCCAACCTTGTTAAAGGTTACAAAACACACTATTAGGTGTCACCTTATTAGAGAATTTTATCACCCTATTAGGAGTGGCCTTATTACAAGTCTTTAGGTAATTTAATTGAGATGCCACCTAGTTAGAGGATTTACAAATAATTATTAAGCTAACTCTATTAAGAGATTTAGATTGCTGCTACAATGGTTACAGAGTAACAATGAGATGACCTAATTCCTAATGCAACTAAATTGGTGATTATAGATCTCAAATTTGGCTTGTATACTTGATCCTTCTTGATCGAATGTATCTTTGCAACTCCTCAAGGATATTCTGCTTATCCTAAGTTCAATTTGTTTCCTCTTGGTATCATCAAGTCTTCAATTATGTTCCACTATCACATATATTATAATCCTTCAATTGACCTTATGTTTATATCTTTCATATTATCAAGTTGGCTTAAATATAACTTAGAATAATTAATATTCATCTTCTTAGTCAGCTAGAACCAACAGATAAATCAATTGAGCTCAATATGTCAAAACAAGAAAATATTTCTTTAGCTGACCCTGCTTGGTAAACACTAACTTAGAAATGATTTTCTAATGTTAACCAAGTGAACTCGGTCAAAATTACATATTCAAAGAGTTCCTTTTGTGACCGAGTTAGCTCATTTAACACTAGTTTCATCCAACATTTCCTTTATTAACTAAGCAAGCTTGGTTAACACTCAACTTTTGCAAGCTTTCCTTTGATGCTCGAGTGAACTTAGTAAACACTGCTATTTGAATGTTTGGTAGATATAGAAAACTATGTTCAATGCCTAAGTGAGCTTGACATTCACTGACTAGTAATGATATGAAATTTTGTGTAATCTGAAAGACAACACACAATTAATCAATTGTATTCAACAATATCCCTCTTTGGCATTGACGGCAACACAACATGTCATAGTGCAATGAAATTTTAGAGAAAGAATTAAGGATCATATCCTTAGTTTCATTCAAATTCTCATCCATGAGAACTCCCTCTATCAATGTGAACTCCTTTTGCCTTCAGTTTCTCCCTCTAGTAGAAATTTTTTGTCTTCAACATCTTCTTCTGATAGAAAACTCTATATTTGATATCAAACTAGGTTCATTCTCCCTTATTGACATCTCTTTCTCTTTTTTTGTATAACTTTTTTTATGATTGATCTTCAACATGCTCTAGTTGAGGCATCACTAATCTTTATTTAGTGAGCTTTAGATAGGGGAATGACCCCTAGCTTACCTCTTAGATATAGAAATGCATCCTTAGGAAATGGCTTGGTGAATATGTGTACAATTTGATCTTTAGTATTTACATATTCTAATACAGGTTCTTTATCTTGTAAAAATTCTCCAAAAAATGATAGTTTATAGCAATGTGTTTTTTTTTGGTATGCATCACTAGATTCTTTGATATATTGATTGTACTGGTGTTTTCATAGTATATGACCACTAAATCCTTAATCTCTATCTTCATACCTACCTACAGTTGTCTCAACCAAATAATATTACAACAATTAACTATTGCTGGCACATATTCTACCTATGATGTGGACTAAGATTTACAATTTTGTTTCTTGCTTTTTGAAGACACTAGTCTTTTATCAAGAAAGAATGCTCCACCACTAGTGCTCTTTCTATCATCAATGCTTCCTACCCAATCAACATCTATAAATACTTTCAAATCTAAATGGCCTCCTATTTTGTACCATAAACCATATTCTCTAGTACCTTTTAGATATCTCATGATTCTTTTGGTTGCCATCATGTGATTTTCTTTTGGATTTGCTGAGAATCTTGCCACCATATTGACTACTAATGCAATATCAAGCCCTATATGCACTACATACTATAAGTTTCCAATCAATGATATGTATGTGGTCTTATCTACCTCTTGTTAATCATCATCTTCTAAAGGCTTATGTCTAGTAGACATAGGGGTTCCAACTGGTCTTGAGTCTTCCATTCCAAATATATTTAGTATCTCCTTGATATATTTAGATTGACTAATGTAGATATCATCATTCTTCTACTAGATCTGCAATCCAACAAAAAATTTCATTTCGTCAAACATAGACATCTCAAATTCTTTACTCATTTCTTCTAAAAATTCCTTGTATAAGTCATCATTTCCTATGAATAAAGTGTCATCTATGAATATTTCTGCCAACACAATCTCCCTATCTAGTCCTTCTTTGATATATGCACTACTATTATCATTTGTTTATTGAAAATCAATCCATATCAAGTAGTTATGAAGTCTTTCATACCAAGCTCTAGGAGCTTGCTTGATACCATATAATGCTCTGAGTAATTTGTAGACAACATCTCTTTTCTAGGATCTACAAAACCTTTAGGTTGTTCTATGTAAACTTTCTTATCAAGAATTTCATTCAAGAATGCAGATTTTACACCTATTTGATAAACTTTAAATCCTTTGTGTGTTGCATATGCTAGTAAAGTTCTAACACCTTATAATCTTGTAACAAGAGGAAAATTTCCACCATAATCAATTCCTTCTTGAGAATAACCTTTACATACTAACCTTGCATTGTTTCTAGAAATTTCTCCATCTTCATTTAGCTTATTTTTGAATACCCACTTTGTGTCAGTTTATTTTAATCCTTGGGTCTAGGAACAAGAGTCCAAGTTTTGTTCTTCTCTATCTATTATATTTCTTTATTTGTTGCTTCAATCCAAATTTCGTTATCCAAAGGATCTTTGACATTTCTAGGTTCAAATTCAGCAAGTAAACATGTACCTTCCAATTTGTTTCTTGTCATTGTTCAATCTAATCTATCTCCAATAATTTAGGTAGGTGCATAATGCCTTCTGACATATCTTGCTAGCACAAGTACTTTAGATTTGGAGTTTGATTCACCAATTTCATCATGAGCTTTAGTTTTAAGTTGAGGTCACACTGTTTATGACTTGGGTCCATTAGACTTGGTAGCTTCTAACTGTGACTTAGGTCCTTCAGACTATGACTCAATTACACTACCTACAACTCAATAGCTATTGGAGGTTTTTTGGACTCGAGAGGTGAGGCCTTCTTTCTTATAGATAGATTTGTTAGGGTATCAAGTTTGAAGTAAATAAATCTTCTATAATCCTAGAGCTTTTTGTTGCTTTCTTCTTCAATCTTTTCTTTAAAGTCATAAATTCTCACATGTGCACTTTCTATGATTTTATGAGTAGATAAATTTAAACATTTGTATGCCTTAGTACTATAGTAATATCCTTGGAATATGGCTTGATCACCTTTGACATCAATTTTACCTTTCCTAAATTCTTTCAAGATATAACATTTGCTACCAAATACTTTCAAGTAACTTATATTGCGTTTGTAACCATACCATCATTTGTAAGGAGTTTGATTTGAGTCTTTCTTTAACTATACTCTGTTCAAGGTATGCACTATAGTATTGATTACTTCCTTCCAGTATTTGATTGCAACATTCTTTTCTATCATCAATGTTCTTGCACAATCCATAATGGATCTATTCCTCCTCTTATCTCTACTATTCTGTTGAGGAGTACCAGGGGTTGATACTTGTATCTTAATTCCTTTTTCAATGCAGAATTCATTGAATTCATTAGAAATGAATTCACCACCTCTATGTGATCTTAAACATGTCATCTTCTTTCCAATTTCCTTTTCTACTCTTGCCAAATACCACTTGAATTTTTGAAAAGCTTCATATTTTTCTTTTAGATACATTAGTGTCATCATTCTAGAATATTCATCAATAAAAAGAGTAAAGAACTTATCTCCACTATAACTCTCTATTCCAACAGGTCTACATAAATCTGTATGTACAAGATCTAAGACTTCTTTAGACTGATAGTTCTTGCTTTTGAAGCTAGTCTTTCCCATCTTGCCAATTTGACAATTTTTACATAGACCCATATCAGGTTTCCTCAAGCTAGGAATACCTCTTACTCTTTTGTTTTTACTTATCTTAACCATGTTATCAAAGTTCACATTACATAATCTTTTGTACCATAACCAAGTTTCTTCTACTTGAGCAATAAAACATGAACTTTCATTGAGATCTAGATAGAATAGATTACCTTTTGTTTGTTTGCCAGATCCAACTAGATTTCCTTTCTCATCCAAAAGTTTTACCTACCCATTCATAAATTCTACCTTGAATCCAATGTTATTCAACTATGCCACACTCAATAGATTATGATTTTTTCCTTCAACCCAATAGGCATTGTCACATATAAGTTCATTGGTTAATGAGATACCTCCTTTTCCTTTTATGCAGCAAGGTTCATTGTTTCCAAATCTCACACTACCATCATCATAATATTTCATGTGCTCAAAATTTGTTTTGTCTCTAGTCATATGATGTGAGAAGCCAATATCAATAATCCATGTGTCATTTTTTCTAATATGAGAGGTAAGTGCCATTTTATCTCCTTCATCATTAGATTCATCTTTTACAACAATATATACCATTTCATTTTCACTGTTATCAAAATCTTTAGCCATAAAATAAGATTTCTTACCTTTGTCCTTGTAGTCCTTTCCTTTGTATCTATTTCTTTTATTTTCATCATTGTATTCTCTATTTGGGCACGTTCCAACGATGTGACCAACTTCTTTACAAGAGAATAGGATTAGAGGTATCATATTTTGTACCTTCCTCTTCCTTTGAAATATTTCCTTGCAAGTACGGCTTCAACATCTCTAAGATCACTATCTAAACTTTCTTCTTATTCTCTTCATGGTTTATTACTCCTTTCTTGAGTGAGAGTTTGGCTTCAAATGCAAACTCAATACCTTTGGAACTAAGAACATAGTTATCATAGGTATCCAACTCAAAAGCTATCAATCTTCTAACAAGAGCATCCAAAGATATTTTGCTATTTGGATCACATCTCATTTCTTGAATAGTAGACACTCTAATTGCATAGATAGGAAGAAGGGTTTGTAGTACCTTTCTCACAACTATTTTTTCCTCAATGTCTCCTCTTGATGCTTTAATTACACTCCCACTTGCTTTAATTCTCTCAACATATTTTGCAATGTTTTCATATTCTCTATTCTTCATCTGATCAAATTATCCTCTCAGACTTTCAACTTTAGCTCTTCTTACATTATCATCTCCTCCATAGATTTTTTTTAGTTTAATCCAAATATCATAAGCTATAGTACAACTTTTGGATCCATCAAGTTCAGCATAATTAAGAGCAGAGCAATATCAATCATCATGATATGATTTTTCTTTTTAGCAATATCTTCAACTAATAATGTTCTAGTAGGAGTCTTGTATTTAGTGTTAAGATACTTACAACCTAAATCACTAATAGTTTCCAGATGTAACCTCCTAAGTCCTTTTCATGTTTCAAAGTTGTCTTGGTTCAACTTGGGAATCTCTCTTCTATAAGACATCTTGATCTTTAGCTTTGGTCGTTAAACCCTTCAAAAGCACCAAACACTTTGATCCCAATTTTTGGAAATATAAGAGGAGTAAGTTAGAGGGAAGGGGTGAATTAGTTACCACTAAAACAAATTCTAGATCCCTTATATGTTAGTACAAAATAACTCTATGAAAACATAACTTTGTTGATACTCAGCAAACACATAGAAAAATGTTGTAACTCGGTAAACACTAAAATAGCTTGATAAATGCATAACATGAACATATTTAAGATATTATCTATAATTAATATTACTTTAACTTAGTTGGAAAAACATAAAAGAAATAGCATGAACACAATTGACACCAAGATTTAATGTGGAAACACAATTTGGGAAAAACTACCAATTACAACTAGTTATTGATTTTCACTCTTCTGAAGTGAGCCTTGTTAGGATCCCACCTTGTTAAAAGTTACAAAACACACTATTAGGTGTGACCCTATTAGAGTATTTAATCACCCTATTAGGAGTGGCCTTGTTAGAGGTCAGACACTTCAATAGAAATTCCACCTTGTTAGAGGATTTACAAATAGTTACTAAGAAAACTCTATTAAGAGATTTGGATCACTACTACAATGGTTAGAGAGTAAGAATGAGATTAACTAATTCTTGATGTAACTGAATTAATTATTATAGATCTTAATTTTTTCTTGAATACTTGATTCTTCTCGATTCAATGTATCTTTGCATCTAAACAAGGACATTCTGCTTATCCTTCCTATTCACTTCCTCTTGACATCATCAAATCTTCAATTATGTTGCTCTATCACACTCTTTTGAATCCTTAACTTAACATTATATTTATATGTTACATATTTTCAAGTCAGCTTAAATATAACTTAGAATAATTAATATTCATCTTCTTAGTTGGCTAGAACCAATAGATAAATCATTTGGACTTAATATGCCAAAACAAGAAAATCCTTCGTTAGCCAACCCTACTCTATAGATGCACTTAGAAATGATTTTCCCATGTTAACCAAGTGAGCTTAGTCAACACTTCATATTTGCAAAGTTCCTTTGGTAATTGAGTGAGCTTAGTTAACACTCTTATGCCATCCAATATTTCCTTCATTAACCAAGTGAGCTTGGTTAACACTCAACTATTACAAACTTTCCTTTGATGCCTAAGTGAACTTGGTAGATACTATCTTCTGAACTAGGAAATCTCTAGAATGCTCGATGTGCACAAAAAAATATCTTCAATGCCTAAGTGAGCTCAACATATAATGACTGGTAATGGTATGACATTTTGTGTAACATCAAAGACAATACACAATTAATCAATTGTATTCAATAGTCTTTTAATTGGCTAGACAACTCATTTCTAGATTGGTAGACTCCAACTCCATAAATCTCTATGAAACTCAGTTATCTCTTCCTTAACTAGATTGGTTAAACTAGTTTTAGAATGAGAAAAAATCTTTGAAATCTTTATCTCCACCACATCATGAGATTTGCATTCATCCCAGGGTCCAATCTTCCAAGCTCTTCGGAAACCCTCTACAAAAAATGTCCAACCAAATCCAATCTTCACTCAAAAAGATAAACCTTCCATCTTCACAATCATATCTCTATATAAAAATCCATTTGTGAGTCCTTTGCAATTCTGAGGCACATACATGATATGCTACCTCACAAAAAATATATCTAGGACTCTAGAAAGAAATATACACCACAAGATTGAATTCATCTCTACAAGATCAACCTTCACTATGATACAATATGATTTAGTAAAAAGGAAGGAGAATTCCTTAAATAGATTTCATAGCCCCCAAAACATAACCACACTATGGAAGAATAATAACAACATAGAGATTTAGATCTAAAATAATGCCAGTTATCCTAATATAATAATCATATTCACATATAACATGCTCGGTTGTAAGGCCTTCTGAGATAAAACCAAATACATAAGCAATTATAATAGTAACTCTACAAGACCTTACAAGATCCAACTACTAGTGAGCCTAGAACCAAAATCTAGTAGAAACCCCAAGAAGAATCTAAACTTATGCTCGCAAGCCACTAAGTAACCTTTTTATTTCCCAAGCCCACACTTAGCAACTAGTTCTACTACACTTCACTCTGTCTAAGATACTTCATCTTCTCCATGCTAGATTCCTTCCTAAATGAATAATTACAATGTCCAAGACCATACACATATACCAAACCAAGCTAGAAGTTGGCCTAACAAGTCACATTAAATAAACTCTCAAGCCACAATTCAGCTTTGTATCAAACGTTAAAAGGATTTTTCCATCTTTTCTCCATTTTTTAGTTTCATTTATTTATTTTTTTAAAAAAATAATAAATTTTTATCCAATTTCATCACTTTCGCTCTCCTCCAACATCTTTTTCTTGTATAAATTATGCCCCCTTTTAATTAATGATGCAAGATGCTCCTACATCAGACTCCCCAAGTAGATAGAAAAGTATGTCCCATACTTTGATGTCAAAAGACATTTCTCTAACTAACTTAATCTTCAAAAAAGGTTTCCAATCCATCCTAGATAGAAGAAAAAATATGAACATGAGCCATCTCGAATTCATCCATAGAAACATTAGAATCATATGAATCTCAAAAACTCAATAAACATGCTCACTCTAATGAACAAATTGAACATTATTCTTCATCAAAAAATCTCTATAACTAATCACAACTAGAAAAAAAAATATCCTCAAACATTAAATCCATGTCACCAACATCCAAAACTAACTCAATAATATGTAAGCTCAAACCCACAATAAGAGCATCATGTAAATCATCATCCATATCAACCACATGAAAATAAGGAACACACAGATCCACATTATCATGTAGATCGTTAACTACATCAACAACTAGTGAATCCACACTAGCAACATCCAATTCCACATCAATACCAATATCCATATGTGAATTCTAACAACCGGCAGTCTCATCATCCATAGTAAGGTGCTCTACAATTTTTAGGTCAGATCCACCTAATTGGTCATGAAAACAAATATCTTGTCCAACATCACTAGTAAGATGCTCTTCAATTTTTATTTATTTATTTACTTAACTTTTTAATAATTTTTTCTCTAATTTCATCACTTTCTCTCTTCCAATATATATATATATATATATATATATATATATATATATATATATATATATATATATATATATATATAGGTAGAAATCACGTGCCATTTTATTTTATGATGCAAGATGCTCCTACATCAGATTCCCCAGGTAGATAGAAAACTATGTCCCATACTTTGATGTCAAAATAAATTTTCCTAACCAACTTCATCTTCACCAAAGGTTTCTAATCCATTCCAAATAGAAGAACATTTCTACACATGAACCATCTCATCTTCATCCATACGAACATTAGAATCATATGAATCTTAGTAACCCAATAAAGATGATCACTCCCTAGAACAAACTGAACATAATGCTTCACCAAAAATCCCTATAACTAATCACAACCAACGACAACATATCCTCAAACATGGAATATTTTAGAGTTTGTATAAAACAAATAAAAACCAAAATCTAATGAAAGACATAGATTAATCAAGAGGATATAAAATTGTCGAAATAATGATACAAGAACAATCTCTGATGTAAATGCTCAAAGGAATACTAGCACCAATATTTTCTAATATATAATACATAAGAGCTAGCCTATTTATATAGGAAAGAGCTGGGAGAATACTTGGACAAGATTAAGACAATTGTCTCAATAAATCATGTGACCTTTTAATTAATGATGCAAGATGCTCTTGCATCAGATTCCCCAAGTAGATAGAAAAGTATGTCCCATACTTTGATGTCAAAAGAGATTTCTCTAACCAACTTCATCTTCAAAAATGGTTTCCAATCCATCCTAGATAGAAGAACAAATATGAACATGAACCATCTTGATTTCATCCATAGAAACATCAGAATAATATAAATCTCAACAACCCAATAAATATGCTCACTCCAATGAACAAATTGAACATTATTCTTCATCAACAATCTCTATAACTGATCACAACTAGCATCCAAAATATCCTCAAATATTAAATCCATGTCACCCACATCCAAAACTAACTCAGTAATATGTAACCTCAAACCCACAATAAGAGCAACATGTAAATCATCATCCATATCAACCAAATGAAAATAAGGAACACACAGATCCACATTATCATGTAGATCCTTAACTACATCAACAACTAGTGAACCTACACTAGCAACATCAATACCAATATGCATATGTGAATTCTCACAATCAGTAGTGTCATCATCCACAATAAGATGCTCTACAATTTTTAGATCAGATCCATCTAATTGGTCATGAAAAAAAATATCTTGTCCAAATCCATAGTAAGATGCTCTTCAATTTTTATTTATTTATTTACTTAATTATTATTATTATTATTTTTCTCCAATTCCATCACTTTCTCTCTAATATGTGTGTGTGTGTGTGTGTGTGTGTGTGTGTGTGTGTGTGTGTGTGTGTGTGTGTGTGTGTGTGTGTGTATTTATGTATGTATGTATGTATGTATGTATGTAGGTATAAATCATATGTCATTTTATTTTATGATGCAAGATGCTCATGCATCAGATTCCCTAGGTAGATAGAAAACTATGTCCCATACTCTAATGTCAAAATAAATTTCCCTGACCAACTTCTTCTTCATCAAAGGTTTCCAATCCATCCCAAATAGAAGAACAATTCTACACATGAACCATCTCGTCTTCATCCATGCAAACATCAGAATCATATGAATCTTAGCAACCCAATAAAGATGATCACTCCCTATAACAAACTGAACATAATGCTTCACCAAAAATCCTTGTAACTAATCACAACTAGCAACAACATATCCTCAAATGTGAAATCTATTAGAATTTTTATAAAACAAATAAAAACCAAAATCTAATGAAAGACATAGACTAATCAAGAAGATATCAAATTGTTAGAATAATGATACAAGAACAATCTCTGATGTAAATGTTGAAAGGAATACTAGCATCAATATTTCCTAATATATAATACATAAGAGCTAGCCTATTTATATAGGAAAGAGTTGGGAGGATACTTGGACAAGATTGAGACAAGTGTCTCAATTTGGAAGAAGTAGAGTCCTAATGGAATCAACCACATCCTACCATCCACGTACAATCTAGAAGGGTTGTATCCAAATTGGGATTAACCACATGTGATATTTTAGGAGTAGTTCAAGTCAAAGGAATGACTCACAATATCTATCTAATAATATTATCCAAGAATGTATAATTCCTCCTAATTTATAAGGTCACCTAAGTAAACTTAATATAAGAGTAAAGGGTTGATGCACCAAGTTGCAGTGCCAAAAACATGACACAAAAAAAAAAAAAAAAATTCTAAAAATGCACACACACTATAGTGCATACATGCATATATAAAAACTTCTAATTTTAAAAAGTACACACACCTTTTTTTAAATTACAAGTTTTATATATGGGCTGCAAACCTACAACCCATTCCATTCCATTTCTTTTCTTTTGTTGTTGCCTTATTTCTCCTCAACAATGCACACACAAATTGTAAACTTGAAGAATTTTCTCACTT
Organism: Cupressus sempervirens; assembly: GCA_028749045.1. NCBI lineage: Eukaryota > Viridiplantae > Streptophyta > Pinopsida > Cupressales > Cupressaceae > Cupressus > Cupressus sempervirens. Next base: position 556,218,850 of record CM053791.1, read on the forward strand.
GCTTACTTAAAATTCCTCCTTGTCACTAGAGATCAAGATCAAGATCACATAGTATGTTTTCTACTCTTGTTTTTGCATTATTTTATATGTCTTTGTATTGCTTTGTAAGTTTTTACATTATTTTCTAGGTTTTCTTAGTTTTGTTTTAAAATTGTTTATTTATTTAGAATGCAATTAGTTTCTTATCAGGAAATGTGAATAATCAACTCCCAAATCCCTAGCCTAATCAACAAAATCAAAATCAAAACCCTCCATAAGAAGAGCAAGAAATTCCACAACCTCCACCAATTGAAAGACCTCCTCCTAGCACCCAAGACAACATAGTGAATGAAATAAAAAGAGGGAAAAATGAATTAGAAGCAATCATTGGTAGATTGAATTTTTTTTAGAAAAACCAATCCTATGAGAGCATGAGTGGAATCCTCCCTTGAGTCCATTATGAGTCATGTAGCTTGTGTTAGTGGTCAGTTGGATATTTGGCATGTTAAGAGAGAAGAAAAAAGAATATATTATGCAAACAAAATATCCTATAAATATGTAAGAAAAAGGGACATAACAAAAGGTAACATTTGTGCATTGTTTAAAAAGCCTGGAGAATAAGACAATGTTAAACATACAACTAAAAGGTTCCCCATCCATTAGTGCATACATGATGATATTAGAAATAACTTTTGGGATAGATGATGGATGGTCTTTGATGCCTCTCCCTACAATAATCATGAGGCTCCAATATATTTCTTAAAGAAATTGTATTCTAAATTTGTCCTTGGGGAGATCTCCAATTATTTTGATTTTATAAAATATCAAGGTAGAGGTGGGGGGTCATCATTTGAGAGGTCGAGGGCATGTTGTGACCCTAATGTAGTTAGGGTACATGTTGTCAAGCCATAGGGTGAGCATGTGATTATTCCTTTAGTTGTGAAGGAGCATGTAGACACTAGTACTATAGGGACTATCAATGCTTTGACACAAACCCTCATTCATTGTGTCTATCCATTGGTTGAGGAGAAGCCTTCTTTGCATCATAGATCCTTATGAATATTTGGTAATCATGTTAGAGATACAATGGATAATGGGCTAGTCACTGATGAGTTCCTAAGTGACACATTTGGTCTTAACACATAGGTAAATTACAATTATAATAAACTAATTTGAACACATTTTGTATGTACAATGAATGACTAATTAATTAGCATGTCTTGACATTGTTCAAAATTTAGGGCAAGAGTGTTGATGGCCTTGGTATAGATTTCCCAACCCCATTTTATGTCTTGTTGACGAGTGGAGAGGTATGCATCAATTTAATCATTTAAATTAATACATATATTTGTTAAGTAATCATATGAAGTATTGACAAAAAAGATTTATGCATTAGTTCTCTACTAGACCATTAACATTCACAAGGGACTCGAAGCCTATGCATGATATGAGCTTCATAGAGGTACATTTGTTTCATGCTAATTTAACTCATTTGACTATATTTGTTTCATGTTTCATGTTTTGTGTTACATGTAAATTGTATTATATGACATGTAGTTGTTCACATCTGAGACTCTTCCTCATCTTAGCTAGTCCATCGATCATGGAGTTTCTATCACGATGGCTAGTTTAGAGCCATTGACTAAGGTATGAAAGAGTTTTCTTAGTTTTAGTTGTTATTTATAATAGTTAGTATTGAAATTTTGAATGTTATTAATAATTGATTATATTGATTGAATTATTGTAGGGCATTCTTACACCCAATCATCTGTGAGCCTTTGAGGTGGATGTACAGAGTAACTATTTGATGGTGGTAAGAAAATAATTAATTTTGTGTGTACATATATTTTATTTCAATTTATAATAATTATCGATTCATATCTACTTTTTTTGTATCAATTCTAGTTAGAGTGGAGCCTAAACAAGAGGATGAGAAAGTGTGTGAAGAAGACCCCATCATCCCCATCATCTTCCTCCACACAAAGACCGAAGACCTCTAGGGATTTTTTTTCTTCCCCTCATCAGAAGGAAAAGATATGGGAATATGCACACATGTATAGGCATTAGTAGACATATATCTTGGATTTTATGTTAGTGGACATATTTGACATACATTTGATGTATATATGATATTATATATTTGATGTATGACATGTATCTGATGCATGACATTATTAGACTTATGACATTATTGGTTATCATAATATATGATATGTTTGTTCATGTATGACACTATTGGTTATCATAATATATGATATGTTTGTTCATATATGACATTATTGGTTATAATAATATAGTATATGTTTGTTCATGTATAACATTATTGGTTATCATAATATATAAGTTGAATTTTTTGTTTACGTTTTAAGTACATTTTTTGTTTTTCATTTTAATGTAATTTGCATCCAAAATGATGTAGAGTGCTCACACCAAAAGCTAGTGGATTCCCAAGAAGAACACTTCTAGGGTTCGTTTGTTTGTTGGAATAGGAAAAGGAAAATTAGAATATGAAATGTATTCTCTGTTTGGTACCCCAAATTGGAATAGGGAATAGGCAAACATATTCCAATTTTTCCCCTAAAATGAGCATATGTTCATTCCAAAAAATAGTTGTTATTGGAATGGACCATTCCTATTCCCAATTTGATTTTTTTTAAGAAAAATTTCTTGTGTTAATTTTTTTTTTTAATTATTATTTTTAAAAACTTTTTAAAAAAATTGCTAACATTTTATTTTTTAAAAACTTTTTTTTATAATACCTTTTTATTATATCTATTTGTTTAAAAAAATGAAATAAATTATATTCCTCATTAACTTCAATGAATAAAATAAAAATGAAAATAAATTAACTATTTTACTATTATTGAAAAATAAACCAAAAAGTAATAAATTAAAACAAAATTTTTTAAGGGAAATATGTTTAAAAATACAAAATTTAACCTTATTACTATTCAATTTTTGTACAACCAAACAATGGATTAACGTATCCCCATCGAATTCCAAGTGAACCAAATAGGATTGGAATTTCCCTTTTCTATTCTAATTCCCCATTTCAATTCCTATTCTAATTTTCAATTCCTATGCTAGCAAACAAATGGGCCCTTAAGGAAAACTACCTATTCCAAATGTCTCTACCCAACCCTTCACAAACTCAACCAACTACCTCTCACAATACCCAACACCTCTACTAGCTTACACCCTCTAGGATCTTTCACAATACCATACCCCAATAAGATTCCAAAAGGCTTAAATCATTGCCATTTAAGTGGTTTCAACATTCATAAGGTGCCATACACTATAGTGAACTTTAAAACATCAATTCTCACAAAAAAAAATTAAAGACGCTCTTTCTTTTCACCCTACCTTTGGGGTTTTAAGGTAGGAAATCAAAATCTCTCCAAAAAAATACCAAAACTAATGAGGAATTAAGATACCCAATACTAAGCTTGACTAAATTCCAAAAACATATACTCTTAGCTATTCACTAAAGCATATAACTTGCAGTCCCGAATCTAGACAAATAGGCCTAAAACATACCTTTTAACTCCCAACTCATTAAAATTTAAAATAAAAATAACAAATGAACTTGTTTATAGTTTTACCTTACCAAGATCTTACAAACTTCTGACTTTCAAAGTCCTAATAGTTGAGGAGATACACAAACCTCGAAACCCTTGTTATAATGAGGGTTTTCTTGTTGAATAAGATAACTATCCCACAAACTTCAGTCCCTCATATATTCCATCCTTCCAAGAGGTTCTTCAACTATCTCACAAAATTCTTTGTATTCATAGATTGAGTAGTAAACTACATGCTTCTTTAGGTTAAATGATCACAGTATCTGCATGTCATCTTTATATAAAGTGAAGGAAGATTTAAAGGTTCCCTTGGTTGTTTTATATCACCATCTTATAAGTTGACACCATACCTTTATTTCTTTCTATGGATATGGCTGAGAATTAGTAAATACCTTCTGATTACATGGAAAACATAGAAAATCAAGAATTGAAAATGTGATAGCAGCTTGGTTAGAGTTTACATGTTTGTTGGAAGGCTTTGAAGACAAGGGTTTGAAGAATCTGCCTTCTACTCAATGACTATGAGCTTGAAAGTCAGTAGTTGGATAGGTTTTGATAAGATAATGGAGTATTGGAGTTTGTTTTTTTGAGCTCTTTGAGAGTTTTGAGAGTTTATAGTTTATAGTTTAGTATTAATAGGTGATTAGAAGATTTCCATACCTTGCACAAGCTCCGAGATATGCCCCATCAAAGATTGCATCCCTATGACATTTAGTGATTCTTAGGGTCAATTTTGTTTGGCATGCTCAAGAATGTTTGAGTTCTCAACAAGATGGGATGATCTTGGGACCAGGGTTTACCTAGCCATTTGGAGCTAACAGACTAGACAGTTTGATCCCATGACAAATGGTGAGAAAGATTCAGTAGTTGGCAACTTTGTACTAGCAAACACTACAAGTTTTTGTATCACTTGAGATGGGGCCACAAAATCAAAATGAAATCTGACCTCCAAAAAGAGAGAGAGGTTATTGTATTTCTTGGCAACATGCTCATGTAGCACTAGAATCTCATCCATACCTTGCACGAGCTCCAAGATATGCATCATCAAAGATCTCTTCCCTATGGAATTTAGTGACTCGTAGGGTCAATTTGGTTTTGCATTCCTAAGAATGTTTGAGTGCTTAGTAGGATGGGATGAGCTTGCAACTAGGGTTTACTTGGCCACCTAGATCTAATAGAATAGATAGTTTGATCCCACGATGAATGGTGAGAGAGGTTCAACAATTGGCAACTTTGTATTGGCTAACACTACAAGTTTTAGCATCACCCGAGATGGGGCTACAAAATCAAAATGAATTTCAATCTCCAAAACATGAGAGAGGTTATTTTAGGTCTTGGCAACATGCTCCTGTAACACTCAAAATTACATCCATACCTCATATGAGCTTCAATATATCCCCCATCAAAGATCACATCCCTATGGAATTTAGTGACTCTGAGAGTCAATTCAGTTCGACATGCTCAATAATTTTTGAGTGCTCAATGGGATGGTACAAGCTTGGGAGTAGGGTTTACCCAACTACTTAGAGATAATAGAATAGATAGTTTGATCCTACGACAAATGGTGAGAGAGATTCAACAACTGGTAACTTTGTACTAGCCAACACTACAAGTTTTAGCATCATCTGAGATGAGCCACAAAATCAAAATGAAATCTGATCTCCAAAAAGAGAGAGAGGTTATTATACGTATCAGCACCATGGTCCTTTAGCACCTAGAATTACATCTCTATTTCACACGAGCTCTGAGATATGCCCTGTCAAAGATCATTGTTGTATGGCATTTAGTGACTCTAGGGTCAATTTAGTTTGGTGTGCTTGAGAATGTTCAAGCACTCAATGGAATGGGACAAGCTTGGGACAAGGGTTTACTCAGCCACTTAGAGCTAGCAAAATAGCTAGTTCAATCCTGTGATGAGTGGTGAGAGATATTTAGTAGTTGGCAACTTTGTACTAGCCAACACTACAAGTTTTAGCATCACCCAAGATGGGGCGACAAAATCAGAGTGGAATCTAATCTCTAAAAAGAGAGAAAGGTTATTGTAGGCCTTGGTAACATGGTTTTGTAGTACCTAGAATTGTATCCATACCTTACACGAGCTCTAAGATATGCCCTATCAAAGATTACATCCCTATGATATTTAGTGACTCTTAGGGGCAATTTTGTTTGGCGTACTCAAGAATGTTTGAGTACTCAATAGGATAGGATGAGCTTGGGACTACGGTTTACCTGACCACTCAAAGCTAATAGAATAGATAGTTTGATCCCACAGTGAATAGTGAGAGAGATTCAGTAATTGGTAACCTTTTACTAGCTAACACTAGAAGTTTTAGCATCACATGAGATGGGGCCACAAAATAAAAATAGAATTTGATCTCCAAAAAGAGACAGGTTATTGTAGGTCTTAGCAACAAGGTCTTATAGCACCCATAATTGCATTCATACCTTGGATGAGCTTTGAGATATGCCTCTTCAAAGATCATTTCCCTATGGTATTTAAAGACTCTTAGGGTCAATTTGGTTTGACATGTCTAAGAACGTTCGAGTGCTCAACAAAATAGGAGCTTGGGAATAGGGTTTAACTATCCACCCAAAGATAATAGAATAGATAGTTTGATCCCATGATGAATGGTGGGAGAGATTTACTAGTTGGAAACTTTGTACTGGCCAACACTATAAGTTTTAGCATCACCCGAGATGGGGCCGCAAAATCAAAATGGGATCTAATCTTTGAAAAGAGAGAGAAGTTATTGTAGGTCTTGGAAATGTGGTCTTTTAGCACTCAAAATCATATCCATACCTCACACAACTCTAAGATATGCCTCGTGAAAGATCACACTCCTATGACATTTAGTGACTCTTAGAGTCAATTCGGTTTGGCATTTCTCGAGAATATTCTAGCACTCAACATGATGGGATGAGCTTGGGACTAGGGTTTACCTAGCCACCTAGAACTAACAAAAAAGACAATTTGATCCCACGATGAATGGTGTGAGAGATTCAGTAGTTGGCAACTTTGTACTGGCCAACACTACAAATTTCAACATCACCCAAGATGGGGCCACAAAATCAAAATATAATCTAATCTCCAAAAAATTAGAGAGGTTATTGTAGGCATTGGCAACATGGTCTTGTCACACCTAGAATTGTATCCATACCTTGCATGAGCTCTAATATATGCCCTATCAAAGATCACTACCCTATGGTATTTAGTTACTCTTAAGGCCAATTCATTTTGCATGCACGAGAACGTTTGAGTGCTCAATGGGGCAAGATTATCTTGGGACTAGGGTTTACCCAATCACTTGGAGCTAATAGAATAGATAGTTTGATCTCACAATGAACACTTGGAGAGATATGAGCAAGATATGTATGCCTAGGCCACTTTATGCAAGATATGAGAAAAAGTTACTAATTAGGAAAAGTTGGGTTTTTCTGAGTTTTTGGTCAAGATATCTTAGGATTAGGTGCTTTTAGTATTTTTTCAATAGCAAGAAACCTTTTCCAAGTCCTAGAAGTGAAATCTAATGAACTTTTCAAAAGTTGCACTTTTTGTGCAAAATTGTAAAAGTTGCTTAAAAATGCAAATATGACTTGAAACCTTCTAACCTTCCAAAATATGTTTCCCATGCTCATATACCTAGGCATGTATAGTTACAACTTCCCAAACCTCCATTTGCAACTTTTTACAAAAATTGCAAAAGTTGCTCAAGAAACTATTTGACCAATTTTTTTTCTTTACATATTTAGGTCAAATGGGTCCATCTAGGACTATTCTAGGACCCTAGTTAAGATTCCTAGGACCTACTAGGTAACCAAATACCTTATTTTTCCATGAATATTCAATGGTGATGAATTGTTAGTAATTGTAGAATGAATGGTGATATGAAATGTCACTTGATATTTATGTAATGAAAGCAAAAAATAAGTGAATAAGCAATTGGTTACCAGACATAGATATTTTAAAGGCATTTGAAACAATATATTATTCTTCCAAGGTAAATGAGGTGCTGATTCTAAAAATAATATTGAAATGATTCCCATCACTAGCATGGCCAAGAACTACTTTTTCAATATAGTGACTAATAGTCAGCCTAACTCCCCATGCCTTCTCATTCCTATAGAAGAAAGCTTAATATATAGAGGAATATATACAAAGGAATTGTAGCTACATCTATTAAATATATAGAGGAAGATATAGAAAACCTACTTAATAAAGACATTAATCTGAGAGAAAAGGACATTTTAGAAGAAAATGGTTATCTTGGTACCATCCAAAGTATGCCAATTATATAGGATGAAGAGACAAAACTTATAGCTATTGGGAAAGAGTGCACATGTATACAAACAAAAAAAATTTAGATAGAGAAATAACAAGTGCTATAGAATTATCCATGAAGAAATGTGAAGTAAAGCCTCAAATTAGCTCATTAGTAAGAAAAGAATCCGGTCATGCACTTCATTCCAACACCATAGATGTTTCAATTAGAAATGCCTATTCATCAATGGCCTTACATTTAAAGGATTGGGAAGCTAGGATACTCAAGTTGGGCATGATCCCTTGAAGTTATCATCAAAATATATTAATGATCTTAATAGAACAATAAAAAGCTCATTGCCACCTTTGGTGAGGTAGTCTCACCCCTTTTACAATGAGGCCAGCCATCTATAATCCAAGGTTTTAATTCAGCTAACAAATGGAGAGCTTCTCAAGGTATTGATTTCTTTCACATAGTTCCTAATAAATCTCAAGGTTCTCATTTAGTTAACCAACTACCAAGAGGTCCATAATCAAAGAGTATCCCAATCAAAGAGAAGTGGAAATCCTTGTTAGTTTAAATAATTATTATTTACACTTTACTTATGTTTACTTAGGATAAATGCATTATTTTATTATTTACTAGGTTAGACACCTAGGAGTTTTCATATTCATATGAGTTGTCTTGTTGACAACACATGAGTAAGCAGCTCTATTTTAGCATATGGTGTCTACAATACTAGAGTTTGCATAATCAACCGAGTTGTCATGTTGACAACATAGTTGTTTGCATTATTAATTAAGCACATGGTGTCTACATCATAATTTTATGTGACACACCTTTGTAGGCTTATCCTCTTATCATTGTACTAACTCCTATGCTTAATGGAGGATAATCCACTCCTAGTGGACATGTGCTTAGTTGTGAGGCTTATCATATTGCTAACTCCTAAACATTCAAGAAGCAATCTAAAGGCCTTTATATGTAGGCACTCCAAGTGTACTATACAATCAATGGAATATCATATTGTTGTTCTAATCATACTCTGTTGGTATATTTTGTGCTAGTTATTTTGCTTCTTGGTCTTGGGCAATTTTTTCCTAAGGAAAATTCTTACATGGTATCAGAGCCATATAGGCATCATTTCATAGCCATTGGAAACCATTCTTACTCCACCTCTCTAAGAACACCTTGATTAAGATCTAGAGTATCTACAACTATTGAGAGTGTCTAGAGCCAAAGTAGACCTTAGCATTGTGTCTGGAGCATCGATTTGGTGAAATTGACTATAAATTTGCCTATAGTGGGGCATAGTCAAAATTGAGGTAAATTCTTTTTAAAAATTGGCACCTGAAGGCCCGATTTGTAAATATGGTATGATCTATTAGATCTACACAATTATGTTTTTTTAGATCTACATTTTATTTTTTCTACAAATTTTGGATATGTATTTTTGAAATTTTTTGCAACCTATCAGGCCTATAAAGAATTTTTTTTTGTAGGAATTGGGTGGTGAAATCTTGGCCCCCATAGGTGGAATATTCTTTAAGAATTAAGCATATTCCATTCTCACTAATCATAAGTCTTATCTACAGTTTTTTTATGGAATTCATCACATAACCATTGACCACTAAGTTTGGTGGCCAACCACCAAATTTAGCAACTTTACAAACCCAGTGGACAGCTTTGTTTATTTTAACTCCACAGGCTCTTGCATTTAAATCCCTCAGAGTTAAACTACACAACAGATGTAGGATTAAAAATCCCACAACTACCGGCCATTTTCTTTCCCTAGCACTAGAGATTCCCAATCACATCGGTGATCATCCACATGGAGCCATGTCCATTGGTCTAAGCTCAGTGCCACACATTGTTTTCCACTCTGACCACAACAACAAACCATAGAGCCTCCACATCATCTTAGTGGAATGAGCCATGTGGCATGACAAACCCTACCATGTGACCGATACACATGAAATCAAGTCATCATAGACCTCAACTGACATGTAAGACACCATACAACCACATCAGTTCTTCCATACAGGCCACATGTTCCATCTATACTACTGACATTAGCAGTGACATCAGTTGGGGGTCATTTTTTGCTAACGTCAACTTGTCACGAGCTTAAAATTGATGTTCTTTTGACCATCATTTGAAGCCCAAATTGAACTACTGTGATGGTCATTTGGATGCCAAATTTAACCTCACATATTGTTGATCAGACCCCTCTCTAGATTCAATTTTAATTTGATAGTCTAACTTTGGGAGGCCATATCTCAATCATCTGTGCTCCAAATCAGGTGCAATGTTTTTTGATTTTGGGTAGAATTTCTTGAACTTTTCAACTATGCTATTATATTTTAATTTTGGTGTAGAGATTTGTTAGAAATTGTAGTTTTTGGTGACTATACCTATCCAATCCTACATTATGCAACTTCAAACACTCCATACAAGCTCATCTGGACTCCAGATCAAGTTCTATTTTTTTTGAAAGTGTATAATTTTTTGTCTACTTTTTATATCTATAATTAGTTTATAGGATTGTGTGGACAAAAATATGACTTTTAGAATTAGGTCCTTTTTTTGCGTTGTAATGCTTTGATATAACTTCAAAAATGTTGTATATCTAAAGTACATTATAAAGTTCTAGATTTGAACTCCAAAAAGAGGTTGTAAGTAGAAAAATTAGAAGACCACTAAGGCCAAAATTGCCAACTGGCTATTGTAATTGCACTAAGTAAAAAGTGCCAAAATCTTTCATTTGGGGGAGGGGGGGGGGTGGGGTGGGTTTCTTGATTGAGTGAATAAGTGGGTGTCTCTTGGTGTTGTGTTCCTCTTTTCCTGCTATTATCTTTTATTTCTTACATCATTTGAAATTATGACATTCCAAAATTAACACCATATTAGTATGCCACATGGTCTATTAAAATATGGTGTAAATTGATGGATGATGAAGTTTCTCAATATGTAGATGGTTCCCTTCCTAAACCAATAGGTGATCAACTATCCAAAAGTGAAACTAATGCTTGGGTACTAGTAGATAGGAAAGCCCCAAGTGATATTAGGATGGGGGTTGAAGACAAGATCCTCTATTAGACCATGAAGTATGATACATCCAAGGAAGTTTGGGATACCCTCAAAAACCTATATGGTAAAGTGATTGAGGAGGATGTTTACAAAATTGAAGATTAGCTTGTCTCCCTAGATCCTAAGACCTTTGATTAAATATAGGATTTCATCATTAAGGTGAATGAATAGAACATAGCTTGATGATTCTTGTAGCCCTATTAAAGATGACAGGTTGATCTATCTCATTCATAATAAGTTGTCATATGAGTACTCCACATTTGTTTTTTCTTTCAACACCACAAAGACTACATTAGGGACTGCCTATAAGAAAATCACTTTTGATGATTATGGTTAGTTGTTAGAGGATGAAGAAACTAAGTTGCAAACAATGGGGATTCCCAAGTCTTCAAAATCTAAGGTGTTGGTGGCTAATAATGAGGGTTCTCAAAATTTAGCTGGTCAAAGTTCAAATAGAGGAAAAGGAAAAAAGAAGTGGAAGAATAATAAATAAGAGGATACAAAGAATTCAACGCTACCATCAAATCAACAAGGCAAGCCTTCCTCAAATAAAAAAAAGGGGGGACACTAATCAGGAGAAGAAAAATATTGGAAATTTGATTGAAAATATCATTGTAAAAAGAAGATTGATTACAAAGAGGGAGATTTTTGATAAAGAATTTTTTCATCATTGTTTTGTCATTGATGTCAAACCTGCTAGTTGCTAGAATGACAATTACTTATATGATCCAAGTACTATCACTTAGTTGATTGATGAAGAGGATTTAATCAACAAGATCTAACAAAAGCACCTAAGGGAAAGGTTGAGTTATGGTTTTGTAATGAAGTGCAAGGATTAGTTAAGACAATGGTAAAATGTTGTATTGATAACATACTTAAAGATATAGAGGCTAGCCACACTTAGAAACATTGGAGGTATAAGTTGTAACAAGGTTCACTACAAAGCTTAAACTAAGTTCATTAGTGAGTGCCGAGCAAGCTAGTTTGAGCCAAGCATATTTTTAGTTAGTGCCAAGAAAATAGAAAATCTAGTGTGTGTCAAGTGATACAGAAGGAGCCGAGTGTGTTTAGGTGCCAAGAAAAGTAATAGGTGTCAAGCATTAGTAAAACTTAGTGGATGTCAAGTGAATTCATAGTAGGTGCCAAGCATTAGTAAAACATAGTTGATGCCAAGTAACATAGTATGTGCTAAGCACCAGAATTTTAATAGTGCCAAGCTGCTTCATTATTGGAAAAGTCAAAGATTCGCTAGATCTGAGTTGACAAATTTGTTATCTTGAATTTTGGGAACTAGTTTGAGGATAAGGATGATGAGCTGGTGGCACATAATTTTATGTAAACCATTTTTGAGTGAATTCAAGAGGATTCTTCAGGATGTTTCTATAAGGAACAAGATATGGGTTAGATTCAATGGATCCTTCCTAATCCATTCAAATTGAAATTAAATGAGGGAAGAATCAAGTAGGAAAAACAATTCCAAACCTCTATTTAAGGAGTCATAGACCAAGAAGCAAGAGTTGTTGGTGTGCCAAATTGTGAAGTGGTTGAAGGGTGTCAAGGAGAAGACATCAAGAGGAGAAGAAATAATAAAGCACAAAAACTCTACTTCGATAATTGGTCATAGAGGAGATTGCATTGGTACATCAAGCATGGAGACTCAAGGAGACAAAGCTTGAGAAGAGGGGAACAAGCTATTAGAGCTACAAAGAATGAAAGCTAGGACAATTATGAAGAGTTGAATAGAGATCTAAAATCTACGAGATAATTTGTGAACTATAATCAAGTCAAAACTCCTTATTGTTACTCTCTAGTAATTGTATTAGTTAGGGTAAAAATCCTATGGATTTAGGTTGGTTTAATAACCATTTGTAAATCCCTTAATAGGGTGACATTCAAAATGAATGTTCTAAAGTCCTCTAACCAGGCCCACTTCTAATAGGTTGGATAACTCCTTTAACCAGGTCACATTTAATAGTGTGTCGTAGCCTTTAACAGGGCAGGCCTTTCGCAAGGCATCACTTTAGAAGACTGAGAATTGAGTAGCATGTTACTAGTGGGTTTTCCCAAATTGGGTTTCCACATAAATCACTATGTTATGTGTTGATCTTTCATGTGTTATGTTTATATGTTAGTTTATAGTAACTTGCTAAGTAGGTAAGTTTAAGCTTGGATGAATGAGTAGTTGAATGGACTCACTACACTTAACGAAAAAGTTTTATTTGGATATTTGGACCTTGAATAACTAATTCACCACCCCCCATCTTAGTTAGTCTAAATAATTTTTAACAATTGGTATTAGAGCCATCTACTGATTTAGTTTAAAATTACTAGAAGCAAGAAGATCAAGATGTCAAAGAGAGAAGTTCCCAAGCTCAATAGAGATAACTTTGTTGCATGGAAAAGCCTAATGAAATTTCACCTTGGATCAATAGGTGATTATGCAAAAACCTCAATTGGGGTGGAACATGTAGATCTAGCTAGACCCCTTTCTATAGATGATTTGAACAAAAGGAAGAAACACAATTAGGGAATGTTGGAGATTGCCTCTGCACTCAACTATGCTAAATTTGATGACATCAAGGGATGAGATATGGAAATACTTGTTAGATATCTATGGAGGAGATTAGAATGTTCAAAGAGAAAAAAGATAAAGCCTCAGAGGAAAGTTTGATGACATGAAAATGGAGTAAGGTGAGAATACTGCTCAGTATGCCTCCAAAATGAAAGAGTGGTAAGTGCAATAAGAAGTTTGGGTGGTCATTTAGAAGATGATACTATTAATGGCAAATACTTAAGAATTTTTTTTCTCATCTATGCTATTAGAGTTTCAGCCATCCAAGAGTTAAGGTGTGTACCAGGAAACACACTAACCTTTGAAGGTATAGTGGGAAGACTCACTACTTTTGAATTGTCCAACTATGATAAATATAGACTTGAGAATCTTGAATCAGCTTTCAAGGCCAAGCTAACATTAAAAGACACTAAGGAGGTGAAATCAAAGAAGAAGAGTAGAAAAGGAAAGCATGCATCTAGTGACAACAACATAGATGAGGAAGATGTGGGATAATTGGAAGAATTACTGGCCAGAAGATTTCATAGAGGCAAAGGTAAATTCAAAGGTAAGCTACCTATCATTTGTTTTAATTGCAATGAAGTAGGACATATTGCTACAAGGTGTACACAAAAGAAGAACTACAAAGAAGAAAACAAGTACAAGAACAAAAAAGAAGATGATATTAGAGATTACAAGGACAAAGGAAAAAGATGCTACATTGTTGAAGAAGATTGTGATGAGAATAATGATGTAGTCTATGTAGCCATGAAGGATGAATTAGATGAAGATGAGGAAACAAAACTAGTGACTTGTGTGAACAAAAATGACAAGTGGATCATAGATAGTGGATGCTCACATCACATAACAGGTGACAAAAGTAAGTTTATTACCTTTACCTAGTATGATGGAAATAGTGTTAGATTTGGTAATGATGCCCCATGTCAAATCAAAGGAAAAGGTTCAATTAAACTTATAGACAAAATATCATGTGACAATACATACTATGTTGAAGGATTGAACTACAATTTTCTGAGTGTATCATAGTTAGGCAATGTAGGTTGCAAAGTAGAATTTGAAAACAAAACTGCCAAAATCTATGATACTGATGGAAATCTAATAGGAAAAAGTGAACAAACTAGGAATAACTTGTTTTACCTAGATATGAAAGATGCAACCTATCTTACTGTTAGACTTGATGATGTGTGGTTATGGCATAAAAGGCTGTGTCATGTTAACTTTGATAATCTAATTAGCATAAGCAAAAAGAAGAAAGTCAGAGGTTTTCCTAAGCTAAAGAAGCCTGAAAATACAATATGCAAACAATGTCAACTAGGAAAGATGTTCAAGTCAAGTTTCAAAAGAAAAACTTACACTTCCAAAGAAGTACTAGAACTAGTCCATATAGACTTACGTGGCCCAATAGAAGTACAAAGCTACCAAGGAGATAGATACATAATGCTATTTGTGGATGACTACTCTAGGATGATGACTATCATGTTCTTAAAGAAAAAATCTGATACATTTCAAATGTTTAAATGGTATATGGCTAGGGTTGAGAAGGAAATAGGAAAGAGTCCAAAGTGCTTAAGATCAGACAGAGGAGGAGAGTTTATATCAACAGAATTTGAGATATTTTGTAATGATAAAAGAATCAAGAGACAAACATTAGCACCAAGAACTCCACCATAGAATGACATTGTAGAAAGAAGGAATATATCAGTAATAAACTATGCTAGAACATTAATGATGGAGAAAAATTTTGCTCTAAAGTATTCGAGAGAATCTATTAGTATTGTTGTTTACACCTTGAATCAAGTACAAGTTAAGAAAAGTACAAATGTAACACCTTTTGAACTATGGTATGGTCACTCACATAATGTAAAATATTTCAAAGTATCCAGTTGTAAATGCTATATTCTTAAAGATGCTAGAAATGGCAAGTTTGATGCAAAGAGTGATGAAGGCATATTCCTTGCATACTCCACTAGAAGTAAAGCATATAATAAGTGTTTGAATACTAACACTAACAAGATTTTGGAGAGTGCAAATGTCAATTTTGATGAGTATGCAAAAGTCCAAGTTGATGAATCTAAGAAATCAAAAGATTATAAATCTTTTATATACTTCTATGAAGGAATGACTATTGAAGAAAATGCTGCTAATCAAGTTGGGAGTTAGAAAAAAAATTTAGTATCAGCTGAGTCATAGCCAATGAATGTCGAGCTACATTTAGAAGCTGAGTTTTAGAATGGAGATAATGTGCACTCTAAATCTAAAAATAGTACACATGGAAGAGATAATGAAATACCAGATAGTGATGTGCAAAGTGACTATAAAGCTGAAGGACCAAACATGGAAAGAAAGATAGAACCAAGACTAGCCAAGTATGTGAGAGCACATCACCCTGTAGATCAAATCATTGGAGACAAGGATGCTAGACCAATGAAAAGGAATATACTAAGGAATGAATCATGTCTACTAAGCAAGGTTGAGCCCTTAATAGTGAAAAAAGCATTGCAAGATGATAATTGGCATAAAGCTATAGAAGAGGAGATAGATGACATTGAGAAGAACAAAACTTGGACCCTAGTTCCTAGACTAGCTAATAAGAATGTGATTGGTACCAAATGGGTGTTTAGAAATAAACTTGATGAGAATGGTGAGATAACAATAAACAAGGCCAGACTAGTCTACAAAGGGTATGGACAAAAAGAAGGACTGGACTATGGGGAGTCAGAACACTACTTGCATATGCTACTTACAAAGGTTTCAAGGTTTATCAAATGGATGTCAAGTTTGCTTTTAAAAATGGTATCCTAGAAGAGGAAGTCTAAATAGAACAACCAAATGGATTTAATGATGATAGCAACAAGGATATGGTTTGCAAACTGTATATAGCTCTCTATGGTTTGAAGCAAGTACCTAGATCATGGTATGAGAGATTGCATAAATACATTGTGAAGATAGGATTTGAGAGAACATATGACAACATCAACCTATACATCAAGGCAGAAAAAAGAAAAGACATTTTGATATCTGAAATCTTTGTTGATGATATAATATTTAGAGGAAAAGATGCTCTATGCAAAGATTTTGCTGATCAAATGAAAGATGAGTTTGAGATGTCAATGTTTGGAGAAATCAAATTCTTTTTTGGATTGAAAGTACATCAATTGAAGCATGGCATATTTGTGACTCAATCGAAATATATCAAGGAGATACTCAAGACATTTGGATTATAAGACCCAAAACTAGTTAGTCCACCAATAGTAATAGGACATAAGTTATCTAAGAATGATGAGTCAGCGGAAGTGAATCAAACATTATATAGATCAATGATTGGGAAGTTGCAGTATGTTGCACATAATAGACTAGACATTGCATTAGCTATTGGAATAGTGGAAAGATTTTTTGCTAATCCAAGAGAAAATCATCTGATGGCAGTAAAAAGAATACTAAGGTACCTAAAAGGAACTGATGACTTTGGCTTGTATTACAAGAGGAGTGAAAATTTTGAGTTGATAGCCTATACTGATGCAAATTAGGGAGGTAATATTGATGACATAAAAAGAATCAATAGAGGAGCACTTTTCTTAGGTGAAAGACTAATTACTTGGACCAACAAAAAGAAAAATTGTATCTCATAGTCCACAACAAAAGTTGAATATGTTTCTGCTACTATCAACTGCACTAATATTGTATGGATCAAACATTTGTTGCAAGGTATGAAGGAAGAGGTAACTTAACTTGTGATACTCTATTGTGATAATACAAGTGGCATTAACATATCAAATAATCCTGCGATGCATGCTAAAAAAAGCATATTGCAATTAAGTATCATTATGTAAGAGAATTGGTGGAAGATAAGCAAGTGAGGATGGAATATGTCAGCTCAAAGGAACAGATTGCTAACATCTTTACAAAATCACTACCTAAAGATGCTTTTGAGTATCTAAGAGGTAAGTTAGGGGTGATACCCTTATCTAAGGTTTTTTAAGAAAAAGCAAGACAACCCTGCATCAAATGAGTTGATTGTTGGTATATTAAAAATTGATGTAGAGGATACTTACTTGAAGATCATGCCTGAAGTAATCAAAGTGATAAAGTTACAAATCAGTCACAAGCAAGGTGAAAGAGGGAAAAATTGGAGTACCTGCAAATGCTACACTTGCATGATAAGATGCTAAAACACTATGTCTTTGGCATTGCTGTAACAGAGGGAGAAGATTGAAGAAACTGATCAACAACATTCAATTGGATAGCATAAGGAGTACCAAAAAATTGATCAAATCTACTGGATCAAATGGACAAAGTAAGAAGTAGTTGATACCAGAACATGATCAATGCATACAGAGGGAGAAATAATGTAAGAGGGAGTCAAGAGGATTAAGAGATCAAAGTGAATAGTGGTAAGCCACAAAAAAGAGGGAAAGGAATATATAACAAAAGAAAAATAAAAAGGAAACAACAGCTAAGAGGGAGAACTAGAAGAAAAGTAATTAGGATAGCAGATCTGAGAGGGAGATGTGAAAACTGATTGTAAAACAATTTCTTTTTGGCATTTGATTTACTATTCTAACCTTGTTAGTAATTTGATAACATGGTTGAATAGTTTGATCTGATGGTTGATCAGTTTGGTTTGTCATCAATGCCAAAGACGGATATTGTTGGAAATCCATTTGAAAAGATCATTGTAAGAAGAAGATTGATTACAAAGAGGGAGATTGTCGATAAAGAATGTTTTCAATCATTTTTTTTTCATTGATGTCAAACCTACTAGTTGCTGGAATGTCAATTGCTTATAAGATCCAAGTACTATCACTTAGTTGATTGATGAAGAGGATTTAATCAACAAGATGTAACAAAAGCACCTAAGAAAAAGGTTGAGTTATGGTTTTGTAATGAAGTGTAAGGATTAGTTAAGACAATGTTAAAATGTTGTATTGATAACATACTTGAAGATACAGAGGCTGGCTACACTTAGAAACATTGGAGGTATAAGTTGTAACAAGGTTGACTATAGAGCTTTAACTAAGTTCATTAGTGAGTGCCAAGCAAGCTAGTTTGAGCCAAGTATATTTTTAGTTAGTACCGAGAAAATGGAAAATCTAATGTGTGTCAAGTGATATAGAAGGAGCCAAGCATGTTCAGGTGCCAAGCAAAGTAATAGGTGTTGAGCATTAGTAAAACTTAGTGGATGCCAAGTGAATCCATAGTAAGTGCCGAGCATCAGTAAAACATAGTTGATGCCAAGTAACACAGTATGTGTCAAGCACTAGAATTTCAACAATGTCGAGTTGCTAGATTATTGGAAAAGTCAAAGATTCGCCAAATTTGAGCTGACAAATTTTTTATCTTGAATTTTGTGAACCATTTGGAGGACAAGGATGATGAGCTAGTGGCATGGAATTATATTTAAATAACTTTTGAGTGAATTCAAGAGGATTCTTCATGATGTTTCTATAAGGAACAAGATATGGGTTAGATTTAATGAATCCTACCTAATCCATTCAAAATAAAATTAAAAGAGGGAAGAATTGAGTGGGAAAAACAATTCTAGACTTCTATTTAAGGAGTCATAGGCCAAGAAGCAAGAGTTGCTAGTGTGCCAAATTGTGAAGTGGTTGAAGGGTGTCAAGGAGAAGATATCAAGAGGAGAAGAAATAATAGAGCACAGAGACTCTACTTTGATAAGTGGTTATAGAGGAGATTGCACTGGTACATCAAGCATGGAGACTCAAGGAGACAAAGCTTGAGAAGAGGGGAACAAGTTGTTAGAGTTACAAAGACTAAAAGCCAGACAAATTATGAAGAGCTAAATAGAGCTCTAAAATCTGCAAGATAAGTTGTGAACTATAATCAAGTCAAAACCCCTTATTGTTACTCTTTAGCAATTGTATCAGTTAGGGTAAAAATCCTATGGACTTAGGTTAGTTTAACAACCATTTGTAAATCCTTTAATAGGGTGACATTCCAAGTGAATGTTCTAAAGTCCTCTAACCAAGCCCACTTCTAATAGGGTGGATAAATCCTTTAACCAGGTCACATTTAATAGTGTGTTTTAGCCTTTAATAAGGTATGCCTTTCATAGGGCATCACTTCAAAAGAGTGAGAATTGAGTAGCACATTACTAGTGGTTTTTTCCAAATTGGGTTTCCACGTAAATCACTGTGTTATGTGTTGATCTTTCATGTGTTATGCTTGCATGTTAGTTTATAGTAACTTGCTAATTAGGTAAGTTTAAGCTTGGATGAATGAGTAGTTGAATGGACTCACTACACTTAATGAAAAAGTTTTAATTGGACATTTGGACCTTGAATAACTGATTCAGCCCCCCCTCCCCAGTTATTCTAGAGCATTTCTAACAAAAAAAATGTGCCTATTGTAAGGAAGATGGGTCATGATGAACATCAATGTTATCATAAATAGATTGATGAGTTGAAGAATGTCATGAAGAAATACAATGTTCCACTACGTAATGCTTATAAAGAGAAAGGATTTTCATCGTCAAATTCTAAGGACAAAGGGAATGCTTTACTCACAAACACTATTAGTCAGGGAGAATGAATAATTGATTTAGGTGCCACACATCATATGGGTGCATCAAAGCAAGATTTTTCTTCCATGACACATTCAAAGGTACACACATCTTTGTAGATGATGATACTAAGGTGGAAGTTGAAGGTAGAGGTGAAGTTGAGATGAACAATGGAACATTCAAGGATGTTCTATATGTTCCTAATCTTACCTCCAACCTTCTTTCAGTCTACCAAATGACTCACTATGTAGGTGGAAATAAAGTTGAATTTCTTCTAGATTTAGTGGTAATAAAAAGCATTAAGGATGACTCTATAATTGTAATAGGTGAAGCCAATCATGATTCAAGGCTTTACACTTTCTCCTCCTTTGTGCCTAAATCAAATGCACAAGCCTTTTTATTACATTCAAATGCAGAAAGCAAACTATAGCATGAGATATTTGGACATCTCAACTACAGATATCTTCAACAACTTAGCAGCAAGAAAATGGTCAATGTTCTACCTCAAGTTCTATTTTTAGAAGGTGTATGTTTAGGTTTCTCACTTGGAAAACATCCAAAAAAAAATTATTAAAAGGGGAAGTCTTGGAGAGCACAATGTGTTCTTGAATTAGTTCATAGTGATGTGGCAAGATCATTTCTAGTGCCATCATTTGGAAAGTCTCATTATGTACTCACCTTCATAGATGAATACTCTCACTTTACTTGGGTTTTCTTCATGACTCATAAGAGTGAAGTGTTTGAAAATTTTCTCAACTTCAAGGCTCAAGTAGAAAATTAGTCAAGGAAAGCCATAAAATTTCTTTGAACATATAATGGGGGAAATATGTGAACACAAGACTAATAGACTTTTGCACTCAAGAGGGAATTGACCTTAAGCATTCAATACCATATATGCTATAGAAAAATGGTGTTGTTGAGAGGAAAAATAGAACTCTCAAAGAGATGACCACTTGCATGCTACTAAACAAGTCTCTTGGTCAAGTTGTTTGAGTTGAACCAATGAATTGTGCTAACTATATTTAGAATAGAAGTCCTCATAAAGCTTTGGATGGAATAACTCCTTTTGAAGCATGGGAAAGAATACCTCCACAGAAACACAAGACATTAGAAGCTCAAAGAAAACCTTGCATCTTTGTTGGATACACAAACTCACATAAAGTCTACAAGTTAATGGATCTAGAGACACATGAAATATTCTATGAGAGAAGTATTCATCTTGAAGAAAGGTGTCCAAGCTTTACTTCTTCAACTCTTCATTTTTCCTCTTTCATAACAGAGAGTGATAGTGAAACCAGTGACTTGGAATATGTTTGTCCTAGACCAACATAGAGGCATTACCCAACAAAGGTTGAGGATACTCCTACAAAATCTTCTTCCAATATACCTAGATGGGCTAAGTAGACAATGGATGTGACAAGACCATTGGCAAGGAATCCTTTCAATACAAGAAGGACAAGATCACAACACAACTCACTCCCACATGCTTATATTACAATTGCTTTAGATCCACAATAATTTAAAGAAGCCTCAAGTATTCCAAAATGGGATAGAGAAATGGAGGAAGAATATAATTATCTCATGACAAATGATACATAGGACTTAGTCTCTCTTCCTAACGAAAGAAATTTTTTTTGGTGTAAGTGAATCTATCAGATCAAATTTGCAGCAAATGAAAGTGTTGATAAACATAAGGCTAAACTTGTTGCAAAAGGTTTTTCTCATGTACCTAGCATTGATTACATTGAGACCTTTGCACCAGTGGAAAAAATGAATTACATTCATTTAACACTAGTGGATTCTTGAATGGGGATCTTCATGAGGAGATATATATAGAGGAGCCATAGGGATTCATAAAGGATGCTACCTTGGTTTGCAAATTGAAGAAGTCTATCTATGGACTTAAAAAAGCTCCAAGAGCTTGGTATGCCAAGATGGATTCATTCCTTCTCTCCAAAGGGTTCACCAGATGTCATTCAAATCCAAATGTCTACATTCTTCAAAGGGATGATTCAAATTTTCTTCTTATGCTTTATGTTGATGACTTGATCATTACAAGGAGCACAACATCCATTATTGATAGTGTCAAGGCTACTTTGTAGGATAGGTTTTCAATGACAAACTAGGGTCTACTACACTATTTCCTTGGTATCAAGATACATTAGTCTTCATTAGGGACTACATTAGCACAACCCAAGTATGCTCTTGATTTACTTGCTTAATTTTGCATGAGTGATTGAAAGGTTATATCCACCCCATTTATTTCAGGTGTTAAGTTAGAAATAAAGTTTTCCACTCCACTTGTTGATGTGAGCTTGTATAGACAGTTGGTTGGAAGCCTTATCTACTTGACACATACACATCCTGACATCTTAGTTGTAGATGGCATGGTTTCTCACTTCATGTAAGAGCCACATGAGCTTCATTGGAAGGTAACCAAATGAATCTTTCACTATATCCAAGGTACACATACACATGGGATACACTATGCAGTTGGTACAAGACTTTAGTTAGTGGGTTATATAGACTTTGACTATGCAAGGGACCTTGATTCTCACAAGTCTACTTTAGGATATATGTTTCATCTTGGTTCTGGTCCCATTTGTTGGTAGAGTAAAAAGGTAGAACACCATTACTCTCTCATCAACTAAGGCTAAGTATCGAGGAGCTGTAAATGCAACAACATAGGCTATTTGGCTACAATAGATTCTAAAGGAGTTTGGTTTTGATCTACCCAGACCCATAGTCATCCATTGTGATAACTAGAGTGCTATTGAGATCTCAAAACATCTAGTGTAACATCAGTGAACCAAACATATTTAGGTTCATATGCACTACATCAGAGAGTTGACTCATGAGCAGGTCATCACATTGCAATATTGTCCTACTTAGCAATAGGTAGTTGACATCTTCACCAAGCCCTTCACAGAGTTCAAGTATCTTCATTTGCGAGATCTCTTAGGGGTGAGGGATTTTTCACCAAGGGGGTCACATGATCCTTCTCTTTTATATTATACATATATCTCTTTTTGGACGAGGGTTTTTACCATGAGATTTTCCCTCTTTCTCCATTTGTAGAGAGATTTCATTGTATTTGTACTTGGGTACCTAACATGGCCTAGTAGTGAGGACCCATTATACATTTCATCATAGCTTTTGTGAGCTTGAGTGTATTCCCCTAAGTTATACTTAAGCGGGGTTGTTAGTATAAATAATTATTATTTACACTTTACTTAAGTTTACTTAGGATAAATGTATTATTTTATTATTTATTAGGTTAGAAATCTAGGAGTTTGCATACTTATATGAGTTGTCTTGTTGACAACATAGGGGTAAGCAACTCTATTTTAGCACATGGTGTCTACAACATTGGAGTTTGCATAATCAACTAAGTTGTCATGTTGACAACATATTTTTTTGCACTCTTAATTAAGCACATGGTGTCTACAATATTATTTTAAGTGGCACACCTTTGTAGGCTTATCCTCTCATCATTGCACTAACTCATGTGCTTAATGGAGGATAATCCACTCATAGTGGACATGTTCTTAGTTGTGAGGCTTATCATATTGCTAACTCCTAGACAATTTAGAAGTATTCTAGAGGCCTTTATATGCATGTACTCCTTGTGTACTATAAAATCAATGGAATATTATATTGTTATTCTAATCATACTCTATTGGTCTATTTTGTGCTAATTATTGTGCTTCTTGGTCTTGGGTGATTTTTCCCTAAGAAAAATTCTTACAATCTTAACAAATTGTCATCTATCATTTAGGTGACCAACTGTCATCTATAATTTCTTCCAAAGACTTGAGTTTAAATGGAGATTATCAATTCTCAAACATGTCTCAGTCGAGTGGATGACCAAGATGTTTCTTGAGTAAAGGGGATACTAGTTTATTAAGGTATCTTTACGATCTCACTTGCATTTAGTTACTATTTCTTGAGTTGCTAGCTAGCTACTTTAGTGTGGGATTTTTGTAATATATAATATCCTCATACAAGTACATGTTATTTTTTTAAAACATTTTCTATTGTAAAGAATTAGTGAGAAATATCTGTAATGTCCCTTTAAGGGACTAAAGAATATAACTATAAAATCTTAAAGCTTCCATGCTATTGTAATGGAGATTATGTGCAACATCATTTTGCTAATTCTAATTTGGTCAATAATACTATATACATATGTAAGAATAATCTAGTTCATATATATATGGTTCTTAATTGTCTAACTATTATGAATGACTTATTACCTTTAGTTTGGAAAAATCTTTGTTGTATACAATACTCAATATTAGTATTCCTATATTTTTTTTATTGATTAATGTTCATATATGCATATAAATTCTTGAATGATGTCCCTTTTCTTTATTGGATGCACTTTCTTTAGATTCTCAAAATAACTATTTATTACCTACTGGAAGGTTGTGTCTCTTTGACATCTTGTCAAGAGTAGATTCTCTTCCATGCATCCCCTACTCTCTCTCTCTCTCTCCCTCCCTCACTCTCCCTCTCCCGCTCTGCCTCTCTCCCCCTCCCTCTCTCCCTATTCAATCTAATGAACCAAATGGATGTTCTCTACATTTTTTAATGTCTCAAGTATTACCATGTGGTCTAACTCACAAACCATCCAAAGAGTCTTATTATGTGGTTTTCCACCATATTTTATCAAGTGGAAATTTGATGTGACAACAAGGTTTGAATAATGAAGAATCTTCCTCTCTGTTTGCCAATCCTTGAATAACCACAAGTTAGGTTTCTTCATAGAATATTGTCTAAGCCATGTGTTAGTTATAACCACTACACAAATATGGTAATCTAAACCTTCACCATCTATAATTGAGTGATCGAATTTTTTTTGGCTTGGACACAATGACACAAATAATAATCTATCCCTTCTTCATTGTCTTTAGGTGCAATAATAGAAAAAACATGGCCTATAGTGATAAATGTACAAAATGTGACCATTAATTCAAAAAATACATAAGTAAAAGTTATAAAGTTACATATTGAAATTACAAATATGTGTGTGTGTGTGTGTGTGTGTGTGTGTGTGTGTGTATTCAGGTTGCACTAGATCAGACAAGCGGTCAAACTCAATGGATAAATCCATCTCTACCATTTCCAGTGCTTGTGGGGGATGATAGGTGTCAATTGGGTACAAAATCCCTATATCCCATTTGTCCACCCATTCAGTCGACGCAAACTCATCCCAATTTTCCTTTCCACATGATGGACAATAACATGCCATTTTTTTTGTGTGGATACTCCATAAACCTACATCAAAGCTTCTAAAAGAGTGCAACTCACTTGATCCTATTAGTATGAAAAATTCCTCATATGGTGCAATGTTAGTATTATCTATCAACCCAAAAAATATACAAACTATGGACTCACCTTCCTTACCTGGAGCATTGTAGCATTACACCACTGGATGATGGATTTTGCATCAGTTAATATTGCTCCATCTTTGTACTTTAGTTCTTCATGAGCTAAGGCTCATTTGATGCATGTTTTTACACCATCATGCTCTCCCTTTTCATGACCAACCTCTATCAAATTTCACATATATTGAATTCTAGATAAATTGTGCATCCTATTCAACCAATATAAAATCCATCCATTCTTGAATTGAGATATTGAATTGTCTGACCCAATAATGTGTTGGTGATATGGTATTCCCCTGTTAGCCAAATCTCCATAAAATAGTTGAAAATAACCATGTACAAACTCCATAGAATATGATTGATCATCACTAATGTAAAAATGGTACTCCCTCAATATCTTCCTATCATCCTCTATACTTGTAAGTGAATGCATGAATGTTATGTGAATGAATATAGAAACCTGTTGAGAAGTATAATACTTTTCTTGCACCTCATTTTGTGGTTGTAGTTTGTAGTTCTCTATGATGTCTACAACTAAAACAATGGTACCTAGTGGAAATGTATCCTTGCACAACATGAATCACAAATCTAGACATTGAGCTCTATGTGTATGCCTTGCATACTTGTAAATAATCTTTTCACAAAAAGTCTTCATGAATTCATACACTGAAATCTTTTCAATTACTAAATCACATCTTTTTCCCTATTTCCCATCTTTTAGAGCATATGTCACTATCTTATATTTTTTGCAATGTACTATTTCATCTCCAATTACATGTGTACTATTCATATGTTCACAAGTTGATAAAAGCTACAAAGAATCACAAAATAAGCATGTACCATCCAAGCATGATGCCTCTTAAAATTGTTGATTGTCCCCTATTTTGCATAAAATGTTGGATATTAATTCCCTTCAAGATCTCGGTTGCTCATTTATGTCACAATCCTATAAAATGAAATTAGAATGCAAAAACACATATATATGCCTAAAAACATCAAAATGGTTAGAAAATTCAATATGTATCCTACAACAACAAGTTGTTTATGTGTGATTTATCTTCACATAAAAAGGTTTAGCCATCTCAAAAAATCTTTGACTTATTCGAATTTGAGGGTACATACCAATAAATTTTGCTAAAAATTGTGTCTAACTTGAGTCCAAAAAATGTTTCACATGTGGATCATGATTTCAGCTACCAATCCTCCTTCTTACAACATCTCTTTGATTAGGGGAACATGTGTGTTACTTGTCCAAAAATCTTCAATCAATGATTTCGAAGCTTCACTACTTTCTTTATCATTTCATGGTAGTCTATTGCTAAATGTCATTGACTCATTTTTTGTTGGTTCTTCCAATCTTTCACACCTTACCAAGGCTCTCCTTAGAGTACCTCTGCCAATTTTTAATTTTTTACATGTCTTTCTCATGAGTTAAGATTTCTTCATTTGGGTACTTACTATTATCGATGTAAGTACATGTCTAGGTGATATTACTATATTTGGTGCATGATTTAGAACCAACTTTGTCATATGAACTCATTAGATTCTTTACAATATTTTTTTCATTTGAATCATCCATCATTCTTAGCCCAATAATCTTCATGATGGGCCCAAATTTTTTATTCCTTGTCATTTCAACAAATAATTGCCATTGATCGATAATATTTAATTCTTCAAAGAATAATCTCCACATATAATCTGCAAATCAACTAGCAATGACTGCTAATTTCTTGCTCTAAATTTCTCAAGTCAAGGAATCCTTAGAATCCATCCAATCACAAAAGTCATCTTCTTCTTTCTCTTCTCCATACTCAAGTCTTTAGAAGACAAATCTAGTGCAACACAAGAACCTCGTGCAAACTGCCTCACAATCGGCGATCTATCTACACAATCAAAACTTCTTGACAAACTTCAACCAACTTAAGGTCCTAGAGCAAACTGCCTCATGTTTGGCGATCTGTCCACACGCTCAGGAACTCCTGCTCTGATACCACTGATGAACGTATGCTCTGCTACCACTAATAAAGGTATGCTCTGATACCAATGATGAAGGGCCAACACCACCCTTACCAACTCACAACCAAAATCACAACAAGATGGAGATAAAGAGATGACAAAAATGCTTCATTAAGAATCCATTAATAATTGAAAATTCATTACAATATTCTCCAAATTAAAGTCCTCCAAATTCTAACAATATAAGAGAGATTCCTCACTAAGAGCTTCTACTTCCCAAACTTCTACTTCTCAAGCTTTCTTACAAGAGATTACATTTGAAGAGCTTCTATTTCTGAACTTCCATTAGAAGAGCTTCCATTTTTTGAACTTGATTACAAATGATAATAAGCCTTCCTTAAATAGGCACTTCTAACCCAAGATATTACAAACACAACCAATGTGGGATAAAAGGTAAATACAACTACCTTTAAATAAATATTAAATACATGATTTATCCAAAACCTTCTAGAATTTCCACCTACACACCTCGATTAATGGAATGACAACTATTTTTCTTATTTTTCTATTTACGCCACCTATGCACATTGAAAATAGAAATTCCTCTTTTCTCCTTTTTCCCTTATTTTATTTTAAAATTATTTTTCCTGTTATTTTTGTCACTTTCTCTCTCCTCCATTTTTTTTTCCTCTTTTTATTTTTTATTTTTATAAATAAATAATTTTCCCATGCAAGATGCTCCTGCATCAGACTCCCTTGGTAGATAGAAAAGTGTGTCCCACACTTTGATGCCAAAAGAAAGATATACCACCATCTTCACCACAAGCTTCCACCTCAACAGGGACAAGAAAACCAACATGCAAATCTTCCACATTTTTGTTTCACTGATGCATGATGCTCCTAATTTGACTCCCATGGTAGGAAAAATTGTGTGAGTATGGATTCACAAAATGAAGTAGCCATTGTTGACATTTTTTTTTCCCCCTCTTCCTCCAACACATAGCTGGAACAAGTATCTGGTGCCGATATATTTCCTTCTTTCTTCTTTTCCAACACCTAGCTGGAACAAGTGTTTGCTGCTGAAATCTCTCTTCCTCATCCAATCTTGTTGAATTAATCACACCTATAATAAACCCAACAACACCATACCAATCTTCCATTTCATACCACACATGACTAACAAGATTCTCATGCAAACCAATATCTTTCAAACTCATCTTAAATTCAGCATCATATAATTCATAAGAATTTACCTCTTTGACATAGTCATCTTCACTTGCCTCTTTCATGTTGTCAATAATGCATGTAACTACTCCACTTGCTTGATCTCCAATGAAAGCACTATACTTTTCCTCCATTGCTACAATCTTCAAATCATCTTGACCTACTTTTGGCACACAAATATGGTTATCTTCATGCTCTTCCTCTTCTCGTTCATCTTCTTCAACTTTTGGTTCACAAATAATTTCCTCTTCATCCGCTTGCTCTTCTACTGGATCATCTTCCTTTTCTGCATCCAAATAATTATCAATGTCTCTTTTTTGGTAATGTGCTCTTCTCTTCCACAACTCAGCTTCTAATTCATTCACTTGCTTCTGCAAATCAACTAGCAATGAATTTTTATTTCTTGCTCTAAATTTCTCAAGTCAAGGAATCCTTAGAATGCATCCAATCACAAAAGTCATCTTCTTCTTTCTCTTCTCCATACTCAAGTCTTTAGAAGACAAATCTAGTGCAACACAAGAACCTCATGCAAAGTGCCTCACAATTGGCGATCTATCTACACAATCAAAACTTCTTGAAAAACTTCAACCAACTTAAGGTCTTGGAGCAAATTGCCTCATGTTCGGCGATCTGTCCGTACGCTCAGGAACTCTCACTCTGATACCACTAATGAAGGTATGCTCTACTACCACTAACAAAGGTATGCTCTAATACCACTGATGAAGGGCCAACACCAACCTTACCAACTCACAACCAAAATCACAACAAGATGGAGATAGAGAGATGACAAAAATGCTTCATTTAGCATCCATTAATACTTGAAAATTCATTACAATATTCTCCAAATGAAAGGACTCAAAATTCTTACAATATAAGAGAGATTCCTCACTAAGAGCTTCTACTTCCCAAACTTATTCTTCTCAAGCTTTCTTACAAGAGATTACATTCGAAGAGCTTCTATTTCCGAACTTCCATTAGAAGAGCTTCCATTTTTCGAACTTGATTACAAATGATAATAAGCCTTCCTTAAATAGGCACTTCTAACCCAAGATATTATAAACACAACCAATGTGGGATAAAAGGTAAATACAACTACCTTTAAATAAATATTAGATTCCCACCCAAATACAACTAAGCACCCAACAAATATTAAATACATGATTTATCCAAAACCTTCTAGAATTTCCACCTACACACCTCGATTAATGGAATGACAACTATTTTTATTATTTTTCTATTTACACCACCTATGCACCTTGAAAATAGAAATTACTATTTTCTCCTTTTTCCCTTATTTTATTTTAAAATTATTTTTCCTTCTATTTTCGTCACTTTCTCTCTCCTCCACCTTTTTTTTTCCTCTTTTTTTTTGTTTTAAAAAAATAATAATTTTCCCATGCAAGATGCTCCTGCATCAGAGCATCATGCATCAGTTATTCTGGCTAGGGGTGTACTTGTTGATTGTACTAATTTGCCATTATCATCCCCTATTGCTGCACTTGGCTCCTAAAGTGCATCAGTAACTTCTTTTGGTGGAGATGGTGGAGGAAGGAATATAAAACCATTAGATTATGTGGTCATAGGTGGTTCTTGTGTTTGCACCTTGACTTCCTTTATTTTCTCTACTACTTTTTGGAGTTCATCAACACTGACCAATATTGGACTTGAACATAGTTTAGCTACTTGTGTTGATTGGTCAAGGATCTTTGCTAGATCCTCTATAGTTAATGGATTGATGTTTTGACTAGAAGTTTCAACAACATCCTTTATCTTGATTGTTTCTATAGGTGTGATGGTGGCATGAGGAGGGCTAGGAAGTGGCAATTGAGTGCCCTGCACACTCTATTCTTGTTGCTCATCTATCCTCTTCTCCTCTTCTTTACTCATTTCCTCATCCTTCTCTTCTTCATCCTTCTTTTCTTCCTCCACTTTCTTTTCTTCCAACTTCTTCTCCTCTACCTTCTTCATTCTTGCTTCTTTTATTTCTTTTGTTTTGGCACTAGCTTCTGTCTTGTATTCTTCCTCAAATACATCATAAATTTTCTTGTAAATAATTTTCCACACTTTTTTAGTTTTTCTTACAACCTCTTCAATTTTATTTTGTAGAATACTAAATGCCTTGTATTTAGGAGTAAATCTATTATTGTGCCTTTTGACTACATTTGTTATTTGACTTTTAGTCAAATCAGGCAACATCCTTGCTAAGGTGGACTCCCTTATTTCTTTCTTAGTTTGTAGACAAAAATGCCATTTTTCCTCTAGAATCTTATATAATTCTTTTGGCATTGAACTATCTAGTTGAAGAGGTGTATGTTTATATTCTGCCATCATATTATAAATAGATTTCTCTATTTTATTTTGCTCATCCTTTGTGAGCTTATTAAAATCTACATTTTTCAAATCATTTTAAGTCTCCATTCCTAATCTTAGCAGAAATTTATCAATAGGAGACTTTGGTGGATTACTTACCACTTTAAATTGATTGTGGTCTTCTAATTCTATCCCTTCTTCATCTGAATCAGGTTGAGCCACAAATTTTCTTCTTTTCTTTGGCTCTTCTTCAGTCTTCCCCATGTATTTCTTTTTCTTTGCTACTTCTCCTTTTTCCTTTTGGGTTGTAGCTCTAGTTGTTGGCTTCTTGGGTGCAAGCTTTGCCACTTTCTTTGGCTTGGATGAAGGAGCAGGTGGTACTTTTGCCTTTCTCTTGGTGGCCTTGGTTTGGATGGATGTTTCGTTAACTTCTTCTTTCTCTGCACCTTCCTCTTCATCCTCTCCTAAGCCTTGAGTCAATTGTAGAGACTCTTGTTCAGGCTCATCTCCTTCATTGTCATCTTCTTCTTTATCATTACTTATTTCTTCTACTTCTTCTACAATACCTATCTCTCCAATATCTGCCCCAAATTTCTTTTTGATCTTCTTGACCAATTTATCTTTCTTCTTATTGTTTTGGCTATTTTGAGGTTTGTTACCACCCTTGATCTAACAACATCATGAGTTCTAAAGTGCTTTGCAATTTTATCAATTTCCTCTGCAAACAATTTTGTAATAGCTATTGATGCCTAATCCACATCAAGTTCATAGCCTAGTGGTCTAATCCATCTAACTCTAGAGATGACTCCTTGTATGTAGGTATAGTCAATATCTACTAGAAAAAAAATGTCTTTTTCATGTTTCTCCACTAATGAGATTGGAATTCTTATTCTCTGTTTCATGGATTGTTTGAAATCCTCAAAATAACTAGTCATTTGGGCATCAAATTTTTCACCCATTTGATGAATGAATCCATTTATTTGTTCAACAATAGTCTTGTTCGGATCCTATCTTACCTTTCCTGTTGAGGGGAATTATTTCATAAAGTAGAAGAACAAGCAAATCAATACTACATCAAATTTGCATTGAGCCCCTTTGGATTTCCTTATGGTTCCCAAGTTCTCATTGATTTTTTGCATCATCAATTCTGTAAGATCATAAGTGTGATCCTTTTTCACTAGCTTGTAGGCAACATCTACAATTATGCAGGGTAGACTATTTAACCTATTGGATTGATAAAATTTGTGAGATATGATCCTGACAACAACATCTAGTAGGGGGTCTTGATGGTGTTGTTCCACTTGGCACTAGTATTTTTCTCAATTGCCTCCCTCTGATCACTCCTTAGGGTTTTGGGCCAATCTAGGGTTGGGATACCAGTAACCCTATGTGCAGTTTTCTTTGTGAACTTTATTGGCCTAGTTTCTAGCCAAAAAACTCCATCATAGATTCTAATTAGCACAATTCATATCCATTCTTTTTTAAAGACAATGGGGAAAACTAGGGTTTTGGTTAGACCCTTCTTCTCAACTATGGAGAATTTGTCTTTAAGTATCCCATTTTCACATAGTTTATCAAATGCATTGAAAATCTCCAAATCTTCTATTGCTCCTATCTTATAGTTGTATCATTTGAATGCATCTTAAACCATAACTACTTTATCAGGAATCACGGATAGGGCACCATTGGGATCATTTTTGTAAGCAACTTCAGGGATGGGTTTGAACTCTGGTTGTTTAACTTCATTACTAATTAGTTGAATTTCCAAACCTTCCTTTTCCTTTGTAGACTTAGAACCGGATGTCATCTTTAACTAAACTAGGGTTTACTATTCAAAAAAACTTTTTCAAACTACGTAACTTGGCACTTGAATGAAATACTTGGTAAATCGATGAACAAAGTTGGGTTGCTGTTAAATTGCTGCAAATCACCTTTTGATCATTGGGAAATTGGTCAATTGCTCTGCTTGTCTTTGCTCTTTGTTTGAATGATCAAAAAAAATGATTTTTACCTTTTATTAGGCTTTAAACCTAGCATTTATTTCTTTCATGTTTATACTTGTCACTCAGCTTCCAAAGGATTTTCCAACTCAGCATCAACTCTATTTCATTCACTTGCCAGTTACTAATCTTGTTTCACTCGGCATCTATTGATCTTGTTAATTGCTCGGCAACCACTAGACTATTCAACTCGGCATGTACTATAGTTTTACTAGGCAGCCAAAGGTAACTCGACATCATCTTCCAAATTTTATCCTGACATCTTAACTTATGTAGATTTCTTCTTTGCATTGCTCCTATGTTCTTTTGGGCTGATGTATGATACATCTTTACATGTACTAGCCCCATGTGCCTTTCTGGTGCTTAATTTGATGAGATCTGATCACTTGACCTCTTGGGTGAAGTGAGCTCTCCATTTGATGTGCTGCATTAACCTTTCTTCTGCCATGTCTTCTTCATACCTTCCTTGATGTGTTCCACATTAAGTTTTTCTTTGCCCTTGTTAACTTTAGTCTTGGTTGTGTTGGCATTTGTTGGACAGTTTCTGCTGATATGACCAGTCCTTAAGCAACTAAAACATGTAGTTTGATTCAACCATCTGCTATAAATTCCCTTAAAGTGTATCCTTATGAAATTTTCAAGAGTGTGTCCATACTCTTGGCAATAGTGACAGATATACCTAGTGTTGTAATCCCAATTGTAGTGATGTGTATGATTGATTCATCTTGCAAGATGATTCAATGTCCACATAGGCTTTGATCTGCATTCAAATTCTCTATGTCCATCTTTTTTGCAGTTGTAGTAGTGACCCTCAAATCTTGGTTTCCTTATGGTCTTGGTTTTGCAGTCTTGTGTTAAATGTCCTTGCTTTTTGCACTTGTGACAGAAATTTGCATTTGTAGGCTTATTATGTTGATGACTATTCTTACTTTTGTACACATTAGAGGTATGCCCCTTTTTACCATAGAAATGACACATAGGTTTAGTGTTCTTACCTTTGTTGCTTCTTTCTTTTGTAGCCTTGGATGATTCTCCTTGTTTAGTGCTGATGTAGCCAAGTCATGTAGTGTCATTACCAACCCTTGGTGATTTTAGAAATTGCTCAAAGTACTTGATGGCCTCATTGGGTTTATTGTAACTTTCTAATATTTCCTTTTCTCTGTTCAATTCATTTTGCAATTGTTCATTCTGTATCTTCAAGGTGGAGATCTCAATATCCTTCATGTTTAGCTTATGATGAGCATTCATCATTTAGCTTAAGGTGTCTAACTACATGTTTGAAATCTTTTCAAATTCAATTGTCTTCTCTTTCAATCTATTGATGAGATTTCTCTTGTCGTCTTCTACCATGGCCTTATCCTCAATAGCTCTTTTCTTTTGTTTAGTCACTTCACAAAGAAATATGGCTTGTGATTCTTGTTCAAGCTTGAGTAATATTATTTCTTCAGCTTGTGCGAATCTCCATTGGCAAATATGTGTGTGGTGTCAATCTCCTTATAGTGTATTCCATTTTCAACTATGGCTATCTCCTTTTTTCTTTTCAAATATTTTCTTAGTTCCTCCCAAGCTTCCTTTACTTTGTGTAGAGCTAGTTGCACATCAATCACCTAATTGTCAATGATCTTCGCAAGTTTGAAGACTTCCATCTTCTGACCTTTTCTCCAAGCTGTTAGGCTTCTCCTTCTGAGAACCAGATGCTTTGATACCAATTGTTGGAATGTTCAAATGGGAAGAGTACTTTTCGGGGGGGGGGGAATCAAAATTAACCAATTTTTTATCCTTTCAAACCCTTAATAATATTTAACTAAAATTAACATGCATGCAAGTAAACATATAAACAACCATAAAATGAAAGCATGCATCAACACAAAAAAAAAGAGATTTTGGTGACCTAGAATAAGAAGGTTAAATTGGGGTGGGGATGACACCCACAAAAATTAATATGTCAATGAGCTCAACCACTTTTGATGGTTTGCCCTGTTGAAGGCCTACCCTATTAAAAGCTTCACACTATATTAGTAGTGACCTAGTTAGAGGATATACAAACACTTTCATGAAGTTTCACCCTATTAAAGGATTTACAAAAGGTTGTTAAACCCACCTAGTACATAATATCTTCTTGACCTTCTCCAAAGCCTCTCCTACCTAGCTATTAAGCTAATCTATCACCATAGAATTTCAACCTCTCATACAATTGTGAGATAGTATTAGAACATATGACCTAATTAAATGTAATCTAAAATTGTTTGGTTTAGGCACTTGATCTACTCTTCCTCTTCTAACCTTTGCTAGATCTGATCTCTAGATATCTCCCTTTTTCTATTCTAATCAATTGAATATATAAATGCTATTCTTTTACTAAGTCTTTTCTCTTCACACTAAAATTTCACTATAATCTCCCCTTATGCTATTTTTCATCCACACATACAATGGTGCATTCATTCTCCTTATAAATAATGTGAAGACTTAGGGTTAGGTATGGATCTATGATCCATATTGAATCTCAAATTCCTACTCATACTTTGCAATTTTTTTTTATTGGTTGCATGCCTTCACCATTTTTTTGATTGGTTGCATGCAAATTGCATAGGGAATGTAAGTGATTCATCCTTATTCTTTTTTTCCTTCAAAATTTCTCTAAGTCGGCTCCAAAAATGGTTCACATCATAGTTTGTGCAAATAAAAACTCTTATGATGATCCTGCATTGCTTGGCACATGAAGTATTATTGATTCTTGTCACATACTATTTTTGGATTGCTCAACATCAACTACATTTCTTGGTTTGCTTGGCACCTGTTGTATCTTGTAGCACTTGGCATATGTTGTTCTGAGTTGCTTGACATCTGAATGATTCTGTTACTCGGCACATGAACAATTCTAGATTACTTGGCACATGAACATTTCCTATATTGCTCGGCACTAACTATGACTCGACACCTATTGAAATTTTGGCTTGGAATCTATTGTGTACTCGACATGTATGATGAAAATGGTTAAGTGTGTTGACACTCATTTGTCAATACTTTTTATTTGACCAACAATATATTGATCTTGTGCCTTCAACATGACCTTATGGATTATGTACATCATAGGATGTATAGATCAGTATCTCTTCAACATGAGATGATGATATGAATCTAACATTGGAAGATGGTATAGCTTCACAATTTAATTGTCTTCTTGAGCATAACAATCTCATTTGTTCTCTTTGTTTTTCCAATTCTTCCTCTTTATTTCTTTGTATTGGTGATTCTTGTTCCTCTTGGAAAGACAATTCTTCATTATTGCTTTCAATTTTTTGTTTGTTTATGTATTGGTTTCATTTTATCTCTTTTAATTTTCAAATCTCTCTCCCTCTCTTTTGTTGTCTAAGTTTTTATTTTCTTCCTTGGCATGAAGATGATTTCTATATGTCAAATTATTCAAACATCTGAATTACTTACTGTATGAATTTGGTATAGCTCTAATACCATGTAAGAATTTTCCTAAGGCATTAATGAAATGCCAAGATCTAGAAGCTCAAGAGATAGCACAAGAGAGACAAGATATGATCAAATGAGAATAGATTAATTAGATAATTGGATGAATATATCATTGAAGAACCTTGTATATAAAGGTAATCAAGATGAGTAGGAGTCATGCAAAGAGATAAGTATACCAACTAAGCACATGTCCACAAAGAGTGGATTATCCTCCATTATGCATGAATATATGTGCAACAATGAGAGGATAAGAATACAAAGGTGTATCTCATAAAGAGATGTAGTAGACAATATGTACTCAATTGGAGTGCAAACTATTTTGTTGTCAACATGACAACACATATGAATATGAAAACTCCTAGGTGTCTACATGATAACTAAACTTAAGTAAAGTGTAAAAAGTAAATACTTATTTACACCAACACCCCCCCCCCCCTTAAGTAAAACTTAGGGAAATTTAATTAAGCTCACAAAAGCTAGATAATAATACAAGATAGGTCCCAGCTACTAGGCCATGTTAGGTACCCATGTACAAGATGCAAGTGAAAAAGATATGCAATGCAATCTCTCATAAAGTGGAGAGAGAGGGAAAACCACATGGGAAAAACCCCCTCCAAAAAGAGAGATAAGTATAATAAAATAAAATGAGAGAGAAGAATACCTCATGTGAGTAAAAGATCCCCCCCATAAGAGAGAAGAAAAGGAAGATAGACCAAATAGCCTCCCCTTAATGTAGAATGTACACCAATGGTAGATGCATAAGGCTCAATGTAGAAACTCCTCCATGTGTGTAGAAAAACATTCCTCCCCTTAGGAAGAAATAAAACCAAAGGTGTATCAATGAAGCCTCTCTCATCTGTAGAAAGAAACCTCAAAATGTATGAAATCCTTGAAACCTACTCAAGTGTCCCCATGTCAACACTAAAAGGTGCCTCCTCCAAATTGTGTGTACTATGACACTCTATTGAAAAAGACAAAGTAGGCTCAACTGAGGATGAATGTAGAGCATGTATTAAAGACTCAAATATCTCCTCTAAAAATAAATTGACCTCCTCCAACTAATGTATCAAAGGATCTACCATCATGTCAACTTCGAAATATTGATCAAGTAGAGAATGAAGATGAGGGTCAGCATGCTCCCTCACAAAAAATTAAGGATCATCTTCACCAAAGAGAAGATGAATTTCATCGATAGTGTCTCCCAAATCTACAATGTAGGACAACAAATAAATTGGAAATGTCTGTCAAATACTCATCCCATGGAATTGAGTTTGGAAGACAATGAATATCTTGTTACACTAAATCACTTGAATCCATGGCTATGTGAATACAACTATCATCAAGAACAATAGTATATAGAATATCACTAGGAGGAGAAGAAATGGATGGCTCAAGAACTTGATCACATGTGAGAACACCCAAGTTCAAGTAGCCAAAGTTCTCTTCAAAATCTGAATCATCACTAGAAATATGATCAAAATCTATTGAAAAATCACTAGATCATCATCATGACCAAAGTCTAAAAAGTAGTATAGCTGAGATGCATGATCAGCCACCCCTATAGCAATGTTCTATCTAGTCTCTAAGGCTTTGATAAAAATTGAATTAGGTGTGAATTCCATAGTCCTTCCTCTATCTCCATGAGTGAGATGATATATGGAAAGAAGATTATGACTTAGGTGACATACACACAACACATCTTTGAAGTATCCCTCCCCCTTATCAATAGTTCCTTTCCCAATAAAAATCATGTAAGTATGATTTCCCATCAAAATAGGTGGAGTATAACAAGGATCAAATGATGAAAACATAGACTGTGAATATGCCATATGATGAGAATCCCCTGAATCTAGTAGCCATCTCCCTTAATCTTGACTTGAAGTATCTACTAAGACTTGACCTTTTCCCATGTGATCCTTTCCTTTATCAAAATCTAAAAGTGAAGAAGAGAATGAACTGGTCATTCTTGATGGTAAACCAATTTGATTCTTCTTAAGAAGATTCTTGAGTTTATCTATCTCCTTCTTATAAAAATGATGTTCTTCATGTCCATTCTTCTTGCAATATTCTCAAGTAAGAAACTCCTTCTTGGATAATTTTCTCTTATTTTTGAAGTTGTCTTGTGGTGACGAGGATGAGTGTTCTTTCTCTTGTTGTGAATTTTGAACATTGCCATGATTTCTACTTCTTGTTGAATCCTTTTCTTTGATTCCCTTTACTAGTGACCAATGCTTTGGACTTCAAACACTTGAGAATCCCCATGCTCATAAAATTTGATTGTTCTACCATCAAAATATTTGTGAAGGAATCAAATGAAGGCTTGGTGAAGGAAGAAACTAAAGTCAACTTATGAGTGTTGAAGCTCGAAACAAATGATGCATACTCTAAAGGAACTTTTCTCATGAAATCATAGATCAATTTTTCATCTTCTATGGTAATTCCACAATCCTTAACCATTGACCTTAGCTCATGTGCCTTGGTGATATAGTCTTGAATTGTGTCAAAGTCATTTGAATCTAATGATGTGATATTTTCATCAAGCTCAAAGCCCCTAGCTTTATCTACTTTTTCATACAAGCTAGCAAACTTATCTCATGCTTCCTTTACTATTTTACAATTATCAATATGGAAGATAAGATCTTCATGTACATACTTCCTCAAAGTACCAATGAAAAACTTATTGTTATGATTCCATTCATTTAGTTTACTAGGATTAGATGGTGTAACCATGTTTCTATCAACGTAATCAATTAAACCCTTTTCCATCATTTTACTCCATGCTCTAGTTTTCCATGTAGCATAATTATATGAAGTTAAAAGTGGAAACCTAGGAGAACCCATGATGCATAAGAAAGAGCACAATATCAAAGATACTGAAGAACACGAGACACACCCCCCTTTTCACTCAATCAAAGATTTACCACCCCCAAAAAGATGATTTGGCACTTTATATTTAATGTGTGTACATTTGATCACTTGTCAAAATAGACCAAAGTGGACTTCTATTTTTTAATGGTTACAACAACAAATATGAAGCTATATATGACTCAACAAGATAAGACAAAAGACCTCTCAAGGATCTAATTAATTACAAGTGCCAAAATAGGCCAAAAATGACCAAATGTTGAAAGTACTATGTCCACTAAAAATTACTCCAAATTGATACTCGATCTGGAAAGTAGACAAAAATTATGCACTTTCAAAAAAATAGCACTTGAATATGTGTCCATATGAGCCCAAGCGAAGCCTCTAAAGTTGAAAAAATTGGGAGTTGTGATTTCCAAAAAAAGATAGGAACAAGGATTGTAAACAACCTAAAACAATGTGTAGATCAAAACATTCTACCCAAAAAAAATTTACTTAGAAAAAGGAGTCCATATGAGGGAGATATCACTATTTAAAAATCACCTCTATAATTATTTTTCCTGAATCACTATTGTTGCACCTCCAAAAATCAAATGACTCTAGATTTCACCTTAGATGTCTGATTTTGATGAAACAACAATTGATTCAGGAGTATTTTGACCTTTGGAATGTGATGCCAATATTTGATTTGCATAGCAA
This sequence comes from Cupressus sempervirens, assembly GCA_028749045.1. NCBI lineage: Eukaryota > Viridiplantae > Streptophyta > Pinopsida > Cupressales > Cupressaceae > Cupressus > Cupressus sempervirens. The sequence goes on from CM053791.1 coordinate 556,258,775, forward strand.
GCTCCAATCTTAACCTACAAAAAAAAACTCTCTCTCCAATGGCTATGCAATGAAACTTCTATGGCTCTGATATCATCTAAGAATTTTTCTAAGGAAATAATGAAATACCAAGATCTAGAAGCTTGAGAGATAGCACAAGAGAGACAAGATATAATCAAATGAAAATGGATTAATTAGATAATTGGATGATTACATCATAGAAGAGCCTTGTATATAAAGGCAATCAAGATGACTAGGAGTCATGCAAAGAGATAAGCATACCAACTAAATGCATGTCCACCAAGAGTAGATTATCCTCCATTATGCATGAATGTATGTACAAAAATGAGAGGATAAGAATACAAAGGCATATCTCATAAAGAGATATAGTAGACAACATGTGCTCAATTAAAGTGGAAACTATTGTGTTGTCAACATGACAACTCATATGAATATGCAAACTCCTAGGTGTCTACATGACAAGTAATATGAATATGCATTAACCTAAGTAATTCTAAGTGAAGTGTAAATAGTAAATACTTATTTACACTAACACTTACAATTTGTAAATTACAAATCATTTTAATACATATACAAATTACAAATATTTCAATGAGTACATGATGTATATTAAACAACTTGCCAAATTTCTAACCATTTCCAAATAACAATTTGTTCAAACATACAAATTTCAATGAATTCACTATATATTAAACAACTTGTCAAATTATAATCAAAATTTTCTCTATACAGTAACAAAGAATATTTAAAAAGGACTACTCTAATCTTTTCTATAGAAATAATATTCAAAAATCCTTCAAATAGTGTATCCAATGATTGAATTTTGTTGTTGCTAGCTTCTAATAGAATGAAAGAATGTTCAAAAAGCCTTCAAATAGTGTATCCAATGATTGAATTTTCTGTTTGCTAACTTCTCATAGCATGGAACCCTTGTTTTCTGTTAGAATAGCAGAACACACAACAAACAAAAAATAGAATATGAATCAGTAGGGACCCAAACTTTCATTATGACCATTTTTTGGTGTTTTCATATAGTGTGTATGCACTATAGTGTGAACACCCTCTAAAGAGTATGTGCACTATAGTGTGTACACACTATGTGAAAAATCCATCTCCCAATATCCCACCCTCTCCCATCCCATACTCTCTCTCTCTCTCTCTCTCTCTCTCTCTCTCTCTCTCTCCCATCCCCTAATCTTTCTCTTAAACACACACACTCCCATCCCCTTCTCTCTCTCCCCCTCTCTCCCTACTCTCTTTCTCCTATCACATCTCCTACTCTCTCTCTAACACACACTCCCATCCCCTACTCTCTCTCTCTCTCTCTCTCTCTCTCTCTCTCTCTCTCTCTCTCTCTCTCTCTCTCTCTCTCTCTCTCTTACTCTCTCCCCCCACTACTACATTTGATATTATTTTTTGACCAAAATTTTTTACCATAAAGTAAAAAGGTTTACGTTGGTCAGATTGGAGAAGGGAAAAATCCTCTTTTTAAAAATCTAATCCTGTGTTGGTCAAAATTTTGACCAACACGGGCTTAACTTCAACATGAAAAAACATTTTTCATTTCATTGATGTTTGCGAGCGCACAAAGGAGCTGCAGCTGTGTAAGGGTTTTCTTCTACATTGTGGTAGGAAAAGATATGAAGTGGTAGTCCATCTTTTTAGATCCTGAATCCCATCCAACAATTTAAGAAAGAATTTCCCCTGCCTCTCATTCCTCCTTTCCTACTCAATAAAGCATTTCAATCCCTGACTGATGCTCATTATCAATGAGAACATTGATCAAGGAAGGAGGGAGACAATGACATGATTTGGAGGTAATGAGATTTCTTGCCCCTAGCTTGATGTTGATTCATTAACTAAAATCATCTTCTAGTATTGTAAGTGGTTCTTATCTACACCATTGCTCACAAGTTTTGATAAGTGAGGAATTTACACACCTCTGAACTATCTCTGAGGTCTTAGGATTCATAAATAGCCCATATGTAAAAGCATTTGACTATACCAAATCTACTTTACTATTTTGAGGCTAAGTATCATCTTTTGGCAATAACCTATCTCTACCTACAACAAAACTAGCTTTATAGGGATTCATATCAGGCCCACCTTTAATCCTTTTTTCAAGGTTAAATTTTTACAACCCCTCACACCTTGTCCAAGAACTGGTTGCATTATCACTTGCAGATAGAAGTATTTCCAGTAAAGTAGAGGAGCTTTTGGGCCCAACTCCTTCCTTTTTTCTTTTGTTGTTCCTAGGTGTTTAAACTAGAGAATGCCTAGACACTTACAAGATACTTTTGGAACTTTAGAGAATTCTAAGAGATTTCAATAATCCTTCTATTTTGGGGATGGTTGCACATTCCCAGCTCTATTTATATATGCCTTGAATCACCCTAACAAAAACCAAGCCCTCTTTAAGAATGATTAGATGCCATAATAAATTCACCATCACTATTTGGGGATAGATAGAAGTTCCTAAAATATAATGAGGGATTCTATACCATGAGATATCTAAGGAAATATTTAATAAACTAGGGTCAACTCGGGTGCCTAAGAATCTTAGAATGGGAATGAAAAATGGGGGTGTGCAACAATAATACCAAGATGATATATAGCTTGGATTTTTTTCTTAGATTTCAGAGACAAAAGTGGGGCATTTTATACCCAATTCATTTGGAAAGTTAAATGATGCACTAAGTGATTACAAAATTTTAGCCCATCCTTAATCATTTCCATAACAATGCCTTACCTCGACTTGCCAAGTGTTTGACCACTCTAGATTTACCAAAAAAGGCTTAACTATTTGGGAGTTCAGGCCTCCATTATTATCTTAAGCCATATGTTATAAAGAAAACCGACTATAACTTTGTATGGTGCATCAATTGACAAATATTCTATGCTACTAAAACTCAAATTTGTTTGGAATTCTTAGAAGCCTTTCATGTGCATTCTCTTTTTGTTGGGTTCTATTAGGGATAACATACAAAAATTAGCCAAAATTCTGCACTAATTGACATAGTCTTTCATCATCTAATCTATAATTTGTTCACCCTCGAGTGAAAGTCCAATAATAAATCTTGATTTTTGTGTAACCTTATGATTCTAGACTATGGGAATATTTCCATTCACACTTCTATACTCCAATGCCAAGGAAAAGATAGAGAATCTTAACATTCACATTAAAGGTTTGCATTATTTTCCACATTTGTGCACTCTTCTATGCATAAACAACAATCAAAATCTAAATATTTTGTGATGTAGACTAAGGGAAATACAATGAGTAGCTAGACAATATTGTAGGTTAGTTGTGCATGTCAAAAGTTCTCTCCGCATTAGAGTTCCAGACTTTCAAAATATTTCCAAAAAAAAAACCAAATATCTAACTTATGGCCGCAAACTAGAATTTCATACCATTGAGTAATTTTTTGCATCTGACGCAATTTTACATGCACAAGAAAAAATTGGAATAGAGTCTTCCATCACTTTATGGGCTACTTCACTAGCACCAATTGTTATTGCTAGTAGACCTGAAAGAATTTATAAAATTCTTTCATCTCCCAAATTAGAAAATGTTGTGGAATAGCAATAGAGCTACTATGTAAAACATTTCTACCTATAATTTACTTGTAGTGTGTGCACCAAGAGCCACCTCAAAAGAAGACCCTTTTTTATCGATTTCAGAAACATATCGAGCAAAGTTTCATTTCTGCAAGAAAGTTGATGGTTTAGGCAAGTATCCAATTTACATAAAAATTGTCCATAATTTTAAATGTGTAGTATTTTTAAGTCCATTGTAAATGCTTACAATGTTTTTGAAAATCACTTATTTGTTATGTTGTAGTACTATAATTTTGAGTATTTGCTCAATTTAACATTTTTGGTCTATTTTGTCCAATTCTTATTGTTATAGACCCTTGTATGTCATAGAAAATAATAATTTTGGCAACGTTCATAAGTATATCAATTGACATAAAACATAGAAGTAGGAATATTATCCAAATAAAGACAAACATAAGAATTAAACATATGCCATATTTGACAAAGATGATATTCTTACTTGCTTTCTGCAAATTCATATTGAAAATCATTCATGAAAGCATTGATAAAACCTTTCAAACCATTTTATCTAGTTGATATTAAAAGGAGACAACATTGTTTGTATTAGATATCCATATCACAAAACTGCCATATTTTTCTTAGTGTATATAGTCCCTTTTGGATAGTTCTACCTCATTTTGAGGCAACTATACTCAAATGTTAATTTGTTTCTTGGATCAATTTTGTGATAGTTTTTAGTATCAATTTTTTGGATCATCCTACGTGATCTATCAATGTTACTCTCCTGTATCCTGATGATGGATCATGTAGTATGATCTGAGATGTTGATCCTAAAAATTGTCACACAATTTATCGCAAAAACAAATCAGCATTTAACATGGATTGTGAAGATCTAGTAGACTTACCTATATTTAAGTCATATCAATTATTCATGATACATTCTTGGAAATTTATTATCATGGAATCTACTTCTACATAAACAAGATAGGAAAACATGGCTTCATGTCAAGGAGGTCTTCATGCTAAATCTTATAGTTTAAATCTCATTGTCATGATAAAATAGAAAATATTAGTGTACTTCAACCATGAACTTTACATTGGTTAGCATGGAGAATAAATAGAAAGCAAGCAAAAATTAGTAATATATGCATACTTTTGCTTTGTATATTTAGAAAATGAGAAAAGAACATAGATTAAATATGAGGGGTTCCAAGCAGGTTGGTTAATACCAATCTCTTTCTAATTTATTCCTCTAATAAAAAACTTTAGGAATAGTCAAAAAATTGTTCCTTCCTAGTATCCAATTAAACATCTTCACATTAGTTCAAAAACCCTAGATCTGAAACTGAATACATGCATGCTGAAGAAGTTATTAAAAAAATTAGATAGAACTCAACATATCTTAGGAAATTAAAATATACAACAATTTGGTATATTTGAAATAGGATTGAAGCATTTCACAAACCTTTGTAACTGCTCCTCTAAAACCTTGTACTTGGTAATGGCATCTTTGCATTGCATGCGATCCTCCTGAAGATCTAGCTCCAAAGCATCCTCTTTTTTAGACAACCCTTTCATCTCAATTTTTTTTTGCCTTGAATTGAGATTTAATATCTGATTTATGTGAAATCATGGCTGCTAGTTCATTCTCTACTAACTGCTTTGATTCCTTAGTAGATTTAAGCTACATTTGCAAGTTTGCCAGCATTTGTTCTGATTTAGTAAGTTGACTTTTTGTGTGTTCAAGTTTCTCTTTAGTTATAGTTAATAATACCTTTTAGATTAGCATTGTCACTCTTCAAATGCATAAGTTGTTCCTCCAACTCTTTAACTCGATGCTGGGTGTGATCAAGCTTCTCTTTTGTTATAGTGAACACTAGTACATTTGAGGTCATTTTTTGACCAAAAATTTTGACCATCAATTAATAAGGTTTTGATTGGTCAGATTGTAGAAGGAAAAATTTCAATTTGTAAAAATCTAAGCCCATGTTGGTCAAAATTTTGACCAACACAGGCTTAACTTTAACATGCAAAATTATTTTCAATTTCATTGACATTGAGCATGCGAAGTAGCTAGAGCTACAAAACCTTGGGTCAAACCATGCCATTACTACTTGCTTTCCCACCGTTGGCTCCTCATCTAGAACACTAGACTCCATCTCTCGCATCTGGCTCTGAATCTAGCACTTTCTGCACTTAAACTGGTATTTACCTCATACATTTTTTATGTTTTCATACATTTGGTTGATTATTTCATTTCTTCTAGTGGGTTGAGTTGTCTCACGCTTAGATGCTTACACTAAATATGTCATGTTCTTCTTTCATGAGGTTTATTGAAAACCTAAAGCCTTCCACCAGTAATGCCATTGGTGTAATGTCATTAGACTGAATTACATCGCACATTTTACTATCACAAAATGCCATTTATGTCCCCTACTCTTGTAAATCTCGCACCATAATGCCCATTTATAGAGGGCCAGTTCAAGGAGACTCTTCACATTTTTCTTTCAACACACAAACCCCCTGAAGATTGCTCCATAGATTTCCAATGCTTGCAGAACTGCATTGAACAGAACACCTTTTTTACAAGGCAAAAATGTCCTCCCATTTCCTCACTCACAGGCAATTTGCCTTTGGTGTGTATCCTAGTCATAGGTTGTTGAGTGTTCTACCTTGCCTAAGTTTGGTCTTGTTTTTGGACTTCTTCCTCTTGGATCTAAGACACCTTTGGGGCATATCTTTGAAAGGGTTTTTGAAAGGTTAGCAATTTTTGTGTTAGAAATGTGTAGAAGGAAGTTCCCTTGGAGCTTATCTTTTGATTCCCTAATTTGGCATTTCATGATCCTTGCCTTGGTGTTTGAAGTACTCCCCCCCCTAAGTGCATTGTCCAAAATTGTAGTTGAAAAGAGGGTTTCCCTTAAAACCCTCTTTAACATTGGCCCAATAATAGGTCGTACATCAAAAGTACCCTTGTTTGTTTTGGTTTGACACCTTTTATTCAAAACTAGACATTAGATCATTAGGTTCTAGGATCTCGTTCTACCACTTACTCTTTTTCTCACAGTTGGTATTAAAGAAATGATTTTTGCATACCCAAGCCCTTGTTATAATGTTGATCAAGTGATTATCTTTTGGGGGAATATTTTCCTCTTTAATCCTACTCCAACATCAATTACCTAAGAACATATAATGGATTTCAATATCAAAGCTTCAAGTTTCCTTAATCCTCGTTAAGTAACTTGTGAATGAGTAATTAGAAACCCTGAGGCTTGGACATGAGTAATAATTCAATTTGGGTTTTACTGAGATTGTGTTGACTTTGTAAACTAATAAAATATTATCTTGTAGGAAAAGATAGAGTCAAGAGCATAGCTTCCTCATCATCCACACCAATGGAAACTTGACACAAGTATCATCAAAGCCATGGGAAAGAAGAGAAAATTTGATCAAAGAGTTTGAAAAGGTAGTGCTAACAATGAAATATATGAAGGATGATGTGCTCCAAGTGTTGAAGATAGAGAACTTGGTTTGGTTTCTAATGGACATAGACATCAAAGAATGCAACTTAAGAGGAAATCAAGAAAGATGTACACAAAGGAAATGTTTCTCAATAGGAATACTATACCAACCTTCTTAGTCTAGGATAGTTTAAAAATGCTTCTTTCCTACATCCATTCACTGTCCAAAAATCAACAACACCTTGGACAATAATTACTCACCAGCTACATTATTTTTTTCCCTACCAGACAATACTATCATTGTTGCCTTTGATTCTATCAACACAACCATAGTCTTCCAGACTCCTAGAAGAAAGTACACGACTTTGAACAATAAGGCCTTTACCCTTAGGGAGTATCAATCCATGGAGCATGAATGCAAGTGATAAGTGAACAGATAGTGGATAATCCTCCTCACCCACTATCTCTAGGAAAAAAGTCATATTACCCATCCAAGGGATCATCATTATTTTATGTCACATATTTATGGAATTAAATGTGAAAGAATATTCCCCAAGGATGTATTATGTAATCTCAACATTATTGAATCTACTACCTTTTTTGACTAGGCACAAATGATCTTTGAAAATATTGGTTGAAAACTAAAAGAGTTGTAGTAGACTCGCATTTTTTATATGACATCTTAAGTAGTTTGGATGATAGATTTGTGTTGACAATCTGAAGTGCTGGAGACTAAAGACCACATGGGGGATCCATTTTGAAATATGTTTTGCAATATTTTGCAAGGCTAATGGTACATTCCTATACAACACAATAATATGCCTACAAGGGGACCCCATATTTTAATTGTCCAAGAAGGAGAAAACCTTTATCAAGCCATGGGGGATGTGGTTCATAAAGAGTTGGTGACGCACCTATATCCATGTGTATGGGTTCTAATGACATCCCTATCTACTATCTCAACATTATAGTGATCAAATCATCATGCTTGAGTTCTACAAGTAAATCTTGGATGTACATAATGTATTTTCCATAGAAAAGGTAAAAGTTGTGGGGTTCTCATTATCATGTAGAGGATACAAGTGCACTTTGGCAACTGCTAAAGATGCAAGTGCCAAATTGGAAATCCTTAAACTGAGAAAGTTCTACTTGTTGAGGCCCAATTTTGACACCAAGACGTAAGTTAAACAAGACATTTACCACTAGCTATGATGGTCACCTCCCTTGCCTTGAGGATTTATAAGTAGATTGTCAAGATGACTTTGATGTATTCTTATGGAGGCATTGCCAAATTAGAATTAAAAAAATGAAGTTATTTAGGTTGAGGACTTTCTGAAAGAAATACATCGATGACACACTGATCTTGGATTCACACTTCAATAAAAAGAAAATGGGAAGTATTCTTCTAGAGCCTTTTGATTGGAACACCCCAAATGTTTATGACATTAAAGTGATCAACAAGCCAATGATTGATAATAGCTTATACTGCTCAACTAGTGGCAGCACCATTCTGCATGTCAACAGATTTAAACTTTGGCAACTATTTCTGATTTCTTGTTTCTCCTTATTTTAGAAAGTGGCGATCTGCACATACAACAAGATATATAATTAGTAGCTTCAACACTGACTTGAAACAATGGTTTCCTTTTACTGAGCAACTTTTAGATTGCTTGATGGATGCCTCCTTTCAGCATCATCCTTAATAGAGTATCCATAGCTATAAGCAATTTTAGACAAAGTGACATCCACCAATATCACCAAAACCATCGACTCTGATACCATGTTGGAAAACAAGGCACAAAGGAGAAACTCTATAAAAGAGCTCTAAGATTGCATTACTAATTCATCCAATATATAGAAATACATAATAAATGTGAAGTGTACTATTGGTCAAAGTTTGATGCAGCATTCATGGTGGATGGTAAAGTGAATGGCTATGTAGTTGACTAAATTGGGTGTTGAGCGACTATTAATTACTGACCATTTTGTCAGTATCAAATGATTAATTTACACTATCTAACATGGAGGATATGATAGTTGGGATGACCCAAATACTCAAAAGTCTTATTGTGCTTCATAGTATTCAAGCACTAGTATTGTTTTGTTTTACCTTGTTTGCATGTCACCTTCTAGTATTGAAAACTAGGAGCTACAAGGTGGCTAGTTTTACCGTGTTGACAACATTTTCAATAGTGTGGAAGATACACAGTTCAATATTGTAGGAAAGTTCTATATTGTTTGAATGGTGGATATGATTTAATTTCTTACCAAATCATCAAAGGTCAAAGTGTAAAGTTTATATAGAGGTAGAGGAGTCATGACATTGCCAAAAGAGACACCGGTCAAAGAAGTAAGAAATTCAGGTTATTACTATTTATTAGTTCCTAAGAACTATTGCCAAGGCTATATGGTTAAATAGTTATTAATCTTTTTCCTTTTAGCCAATAGAATTTTTCTTTTTTCATGGATAAATTTTGTTTGCTATGTTCATTATGGAAAACTTGCATATTTCTTACCTCAACCATGGACAAATTTATTTTTTTCCCTCTTTGATTAGTGTTGCAAAGGGTTGGCAGATGTGTTTTCAAAATACCAATGCAAGAGAAGGTATGTTTCTCAAGGGGCTACCCTTAAACATCACACACTAAGGGAAGAATTAAGTTTGTCAAAAAAAAGTAACTTTGACTATTTAACACTTTGGGTCTATGAATTAAGCTTAGGATGTGATGTTTAAGTTATTCCTTCTTAAAATAATTGTCAGTATATAGTAGGAGCTATGGTGCAGAATGGGAAAATTTTTAAAAATTAAAGTAGATGGTAGACTACAAGCTGGACAAGGCTATATTGAGCTGATCTCTACATTCTTTGATTTAGAATATTTAAAGATTGGTGTTTTACTAGTGAAGAGCATGTGGGAGTGTATAACAGAAACAATTATCCATAGTAGTATGAGGTGTATAAGAAATTTAAGAAATTTAGGTCTCAACTACTACAGATTGAGTGTTTGGAGCTAAGAGTTTTTGACTATTGTGAGACAAGGAACTGGATAAAACTAGACAAATTTTGTGCAAGGATTTTCCTGAATGTCTTCATATTATTCTTCATTTTCAAGTCTACCTCATAGCAGTAAAGAGTGGCTTAGCTTTTAGAAAGTTTGGCTTGGAAGGGGGATTGTCGCAAGTCTCTAAAATTTTGTAAGAAACTCATATTCAGCACAACCTTATTCTAAGAGACCAAAAAATTTTGATGCTTTCTAAGAGACTGTTAAAATTCATTGTCAATACATCCACATTTGGATGAAAATTTGTGAGGGCAGGAACAACCATAGTTATTGGGAAAAAAAATTTCTATTAGTTACTTTGGTCTATGTCCATACCTTCTATCTACACACCTCTATATCCATATTAGAGGTCTTTAAAATGGTTGTGTTAGTATCTAACATTGTACCCATAGGACTCTATCCATGTCAATGCAAAATTGGTGTTTTCTCTCTCCTTTCATTAGTGTTTTCTTTTATAGATGAAATTATACTATATAAATAATATTAATTACTAAAAGATCTTTATTCTTGAACTAGATTTCTCTAGGGTAACTCTTCAGTTAAACAAAATTATAGTAATGACAATGCTTAGAATTAATGCTATAGATAATATAGTAGATTATAATTTATTGGTCTTGGAGGGATTTCATTTGTTTCTATTAAATATAGAATGGAATGATTGCATTGATGAAAATCATTTTGAGTAGATTCATATTGGCTGTTATGATTCTGTAAGTTTGATAGTTTATGCAAAAGAAATCAGTTTATTGAATTAAATTTAAGATTTTCAGTTTTTTAAATTAAAAAAATTGTGTTATTTCTAATTTGCAGTTGAAACATTGGGATTTACATTTTTCCCACTTGCCTATCTCAGTCCTCAGGCCTCTATTAAAAAATAATCAATGGCATGAACTTTGCCTTAGGAGATTCTAGCATATATGATTACTATTGCAATCTTGTACTTTAATGTGGCTCATAGTGTTTATAAGCAAAAAAAATTTAATGGATTTTTGGTAATTCTATTCGTTGTTTTGTAGAATTCTATATCCTTAACACAATAGTTGTAGTTTTTCAATCAATCTCAATCCAAACTAACATGCATAGTAGGTTTTCCATCAATAACAATCCAAACTAGAAAGCATAGTGGGATAGAAAATGCTTCATCTACTGTGTCCCAAGCTTTGCAAATCCTCAATTTTGGTGCCATTGATTTCGAACAGAACTATTACATTAGTTCTTTTCTCCTCAAGAATTTCATTGTTTCATAGTACATAGCCACTCTTATACTACTAATGATCTCAAGATCTGTTCAAGGAAGTCTTCTTTCTTCTTCCAAATTTCCATTTTCTCTTTATACTTTATCTTTTTAGTCCAGTAAATGACCCCATTCTGAGGTTTTTCCATATGTCTATAAGCATATTACATTTTGCAGAGGCCGTAATATGTTACAATTGGCATTGTAGATGGAAAACAAAGGTATCACAGATATCGATGCAAGAATGTACATAAAAACTTAGTTTATGTTATTAAATTGTGCATCAATTAAATAATAGACTTTTGAGCACTAGATGATATATTTTAATAGTCCACATGCCTTGCTATGTTTTCAAAATTTGCATGCCTTGAAGATGTGGCCAATGCTTAGAAAATAGGGAGTTTAGTGATCTCTTCATGTCTCTTGCAGTTGTTTTCATATCTTGTGTTCTCATGGCTCCATCAAAAAAGGATAATAAATATTTTCATTGTGTAAATGCCATAAGAGGAGAGAAAATAAAAAAACATCTTTCATGCATAGGATTTTTCATAATTTCTGTGGTTATCAATTTTGAGTTCTTTGTATTTCTGGGATATCTCTTCACTTTTTTTTTTAATTAGTCAAAAGAATGTTTTCCATTATTGATTGAAGGGGATGAATTGAATAAGGTAGACAAAGTGATCACTTATTTGGGCCTAGTAATTTTCTACCTCTACTGCCCATCTTGTTCTAATTTTCTTCTAACATACTATGCACACATCAAACATTGTTCATTTTTTCATATATTTTCTACATTAGTCTACACTATTTTACTAGAGGTAAACGCAGCTAAGCTATAGATCTTAGATGTTAAAAATATTATTAAAGGAAAGCTTATTGATGTTGGATCCCCTTTTCAACCATTAGTTAAGGAATATGATCTACCAATCCCCTTTTCCTTGAAAACTTGATAGCCACAGTGCTAAAGAAACATTGTATTTGAAACTTTTGTATCAAATATCAATTTCTAAACAACAATTTAAAATTATGAATAACTGATACACTATTAGACATTGATATATGTGTGCATTTGCAAGGTGCAAAATAATATTGCACCACAAGTTATTTGAGTTAGTGTTGTTTAAAAGGCTATCATGATTAATCATATTGTTCCTTCTAGTCTCACATATCCTAATGGTTATATTAGGTTTCTCTCATGATTAATATAATTAAAATTCCTAATCTAATCTATTATTTCTACTATATCAATCTTCCAATGCAATTTTCCTTGGTAGGAACTGCGATGCCACTAGTACATTAGGCCCCCATTTTTGAACTATATCTGAAAGTGTACAAAAAATTCTTGAGCAATCCAGAAAAACAATATCAGCTTTAAAGGAAGATTACAAATGGGAAAAATTTGCAATTAAAGAAAGAGAATACATAATATCAAACCATAAGAAAGCAGGTTTATATGCATGTAGTGTTATTTAGTAGATGTAGTTTACAAGATATTCTTAGATGAGACTTACATTTGGGATGTTGTATGGTGAGCAAAAACACTCTGACTGAGTAGGCCTGCACACCTCTCTCTGATTTGGAGAGATTTGTTAAAGACATTGAAGGTTTATTTGCTAAAACAGGTATGTTGACCCAGGCCTTTTCAAAGATTCAAAATATTTTATGACATTGCAATGCATAGATTGTTAGCTAGACTTTTTTTTCTGTTTGTGTCAATTTATAGAAATAGAAATCAATATAGGGAATGGATTCAAAATTTTGTACCTTGTAAAGTAGTAGTTCAGTGTGTAAGTAATAGTTAATAGAACAGTTTTGTAAAAGATAAATAAAATTTGTAGTGTGTGCTTGATATTATCGCATGTCTGTAACTCAAATTGTTGTCAATATAAGAGGGAGAATTCCTTTCAAAATTTGTAAGAGTTCAAAATGCAGCCAACTCAGTATTAGTAACAATCTTGACTTATGTACTATCACATACATTTCTACTACTCAGTCCCTTGTTCCAACCCTAAAAGTTTAGATGTATAGTTGTACTGATGATGAACATTTATTGCCCCTAATTTTATTTTATAAGAAAAATTGGGTAGCAAATGGTAGTTAAGTCAGTCATGAGGATCACAATGCATGAATATGGAGTTGATTATTTAAGTCTCATGGGTGTGAATTCTTAGTGTCTTCATGGGAACTCAGCTCACCAGCTGTGAGGCTCCACTGTTATCTTTATTGCGTAATCATCACAACACCTTCTAACAGAGACACTAAATGCATCTTTAATTCACTTTTATAACTCTTTTTGATAACCCTACAAATGAGGCAATTTACTCACCTATAACTAGTTTGGACCAAAGAGTAACTTAGAATGAATATAAAAACAAGGACATTGACCAAAGATGCCTTGATTGGTAGTTAAGTTGTGCATATGTAACTTAGTTGTTATGGTATCTTTCTGCCCATTATATTATGTAGGTGTAGATGGAGCCTTGTAAGATTCTCTTTTCAGTATTTCCCCGTTTCACCTTAAGGGTAGTATTACTTGATCTTTCATCAACATTATCTTTATTTCCTCCATCTATATCATATTGAATTTTCCCTCATCCGACAGATAGAGATTAGAGAGAAAATAAGACATAAATCTATTTCTCTCTTGCATAAGTAACCAAACATTAATGGTCTTAATCAAAGAACAATGAAAGCAAACAAACTCTTCATCAGTATATCTCTTACTTCCAAATACTTCCAAATGGTTAAGGAGGTAAGGAAGATCATTTTTACTCCATGAAACCCACATATACAATGAGAATTATTGTAGGTTAAACGTAAACAATTAATCTCAGGTTTTACCAGTACATGACATTTTGTATTTAGGCAATGCTTAATTTTAAGCCAAACTATCAATAGCCAAAGGATTTAATACAATCTAAGACATACTACATTGTAATTGTCACATGGATTTCCAATGAGACGAAATGTTGTTTTGAGGCTTGATCTTGGGCCATATGAGAGGCCAATGATGCAGCCCTAGAGATTGTTTTTTCATGCAACAAGAGACAGGGACAATGAAACACAACCTGTAGAGATCCAAAACTTCCCAATATCTCTTGGAAAAACTCTTATTTGTCATGGATTGTTCATGGTTTAGACTCTTGCTACCTTAGTTTATGTTGATAAAAACTGAAGAGAGGCTATCAAAGTGAAGTATAAATGTTAACATCCCGAGCATGAATTCTTATATTGCAGACCCCTAAATATTTTGTAGACTTGGCAATTTGAGAGCCATGTGTCAATAATGTAACACCTTTCAATAAGCATGCTTGAATTGGGTAATCCAAAATTTAACATCTTGAGCATGAATTCTTATGTTGCAGACTCCTAAATATTTTTGCAGACTTGGCAATTTGAGAGCCTTATGTCGATAATATAATGCCTTTCAATAAGCATGCTTGAATTGGGCAACCCAAAATTTAATGGTATATATTGGGTATTTTATGGTAAGCTGAATCAATTCTTGAAGTTTCAGAAATGGGTCCTCTCCAAATTTGCCACTTTTCATATAGATTAATTTCTGTAACAATGCTTGGATTTGAAAAATGAAGGCATTACTTATCCATCCAGTCTTTCTCAATGCCCCCCACTTCTTAACAATATATTTATCGTTTTATACACATACACATCTCTGTGCATAAGAATTTAGAAGGAATCCCTCAAAAGGAACTAAACTTATGATACAACTTTGAAGAACTTTGATTGTGTACTTGAAGGTGAATCCATTAAAATCTTAGAAACAACTGAGTTTTAGCAATGAAAAGATAACAAAATCCATGAATGGTGAAGCTTGGGAATCTTATTCAAGAAAAAAACTCCACAAATATCCTACACCACTCTAAGAGTGCGGCATTTTTCTAGATGGGTTTTGTATCTCAGTCTAATAAATTTTTTGGCTATCTCTACACACCCTTCTCCCATCTATCCTTACCAACATGTATCTTAGCAATGTTATGCTTTTGTCTTCTATGTTTTAGGGCTTGATATGATTGCCAACATATATGCTCCCTAGAAGATGAGAATGTTGTTGATTTTAGGGGATCAAGGGAGAATTTTGAGATGCTAGACCAAACAATTCTTTACTCTATATTTGAGAAGCTTATTTATTAAATATATATCTTTTTGAACCATTCAAAACTTCAAATCCACATCATATATGTGGATTGAGATGATTATAGGGATTTATATCCCTCAATTGCCCTAGAAAATATCTAACATCAATCTTTTGATTGGATTTCAGGAAGGTTTCAATTTCTAGTTCACTGAATGACCTCTGACCATTTTCCAACAAATCATTTTGCATAAGAAGCTTGAAAATAAAATTGTAATGGGGTATAATAGTTGCAAATCTTAATCAAAAACTAGAGCCATATTATTTAACTACAGTTCACATAACATTTTGTTCTATTTAAGTTTCATAAAACCTTTTGATGAGGATTTTTGTGGATATAGTTTTAAAAATATTTTCTATTTTTTTGTTAGTAGGGTTTCAAATTAAAAATGGAAATAGAATACCTTTGACTCAGTGTCTTAGCAGAAAATCAATGAATAGATGGTTGTTTCCCAAGGATCAAGGTTTTGTGTCTAATATAATTGAATACTTCTTAGATAATTATTATTTAATCTATGTCAGTAAATTATAAAACTACTATTTTATTTTCCATGCTTAGGAATTGATCAGCTTCTCTATGGTCCATCAGAGTGCTTGGAATATCAAATGTATGTGATAGTTGTAAGATTATGCTCCTTGCTGAAATTAGTTCTGTTCTTAGATGATGAGAGAATCCACATTCTTTCACCTGGAAGAACTACCAGTGAAACAGATGTTGCCAAAGAATTATTGAGAAAGATTTCTTTTGCAAAAGGAAGAGTTATTACTACACAATTTGCCTCAAATATTCATCGTCTTGGTAGTGTGAAAGTAGCAGCAGAGCTCACTCGCAGGAAACTAGTAGGAATATAATTTTTAGTCTCTATTTTATCATGTGCCACCACACATGACTTTGTATAAATCCATCAGGTGGCATTAGAGCATCAACAAGGTCTGATTGGGAGTTGATAAGTTGCACGTTTCATCATCTAGGAATTTTTGTTCAGGTTTCAACTTTTATTTTTAATGTTATTTGCATATATGTTTTTGGCATTCACGCAAGGCATATGACTATAACTTCAAAACTCATTTTACTTCAACACTAGTACACTGGTTCCTTTATTATATTTATGACTACAACTCAGTTATCTTTCAACATATTGATATCTTCAATTTTCTAGATTATATTTTGAGATGTTGGAGATTTCCATAACTCAATGGTTAGATCTTCTAGTTAAGGAGAATTCTAACCAACAATCACTTTTAATGGAATCAACTAAATTGATTAATGGTGTATTTTTTAAAAATTATTAATCATCATTCTGGGATTTGTCCACTTTTTTTGTTAATCTTCTAATTATATTCCTCAACAGGCTTTCAAGCCTCTATCCACTACTTCCAAGCCTCTATTCATGACTTTGTTTTTTTTCCCACATCCCATAGTGTTTCTAATATTGGAATGGTGGGAAATTTGGGAATGTGTCCTTGGTGGCCGTAGAGGGCAGGAGGCCTTTTTTGTGTGGAACAACAAGGGACAGCAATAAAAAAAGGAAAATTTTAAAATATTAGAATGTCAAGTATTTATATAATAATTCATTCATCATATGCATTATATAAATGTTTCACATAACATTAGAGCTGAATTCAAAATTCACACAAGTTGACAAACAAATTAACAGAATTTCTCTGTTTTCGTTGTCAATGTGCACATGCAACAAAAAGCTAAAGGTCACAACTAGAAAATGACAAAGCATAAAAATTAGGAACAAATATATTTTATAATTTAGAACATTTCTATATTTAGTATTACATCAAGTCAGTAATCATGCCCCACTCGCCCCCCATGGCTTGGAAACAGTCTGCCTGCGTGCATTTGGAAGCACCACATGGTGGATATAAGAGCTCTGAGGGTTAGAATGGATAAATGAAGGTTGGAAAAATTTAGAGGAGTATAGTTTCAAGTGTTTGAATCATTTGAATGGTTTTGTGTAACTATTAAGGGTCTTTTCTAGAGATCCCTAGGTTAGAAACCCTTAAAATGAGGGTTTGATGAAAGAATGCTTAGATGTGAGTGGATGTTCAAAAAAATTTAGGAGTCCTGCTATTTAATAGATTCCTTAAGACTATTTCAAGGTTTGGAATTTTGGGAGAAAGTGCAAAAGGTAGTTTCTTTCTAATTAGGCCTAGTTGCAAATAGGCCTAGTTGCAAATAGGAACAGTCATAGAAAGGTTCACCAGTCACAGGATGAAGGACTGAGATTCATAGGGTTTGAAGAACTCAATAAAGGGTATTTGAAAAGATGAAGAGGTTACTAGGTTGTTTGAGAAGTTTGGAAGTAAAGTGCATCAAGTGGTGCACACCAGGGGTGATCATTCATTTCATCCTTGATCAAATATCTCCTTGAAGCAATCTAATCAGACATGGTGTTGCATGTTAAATATTTCATAATTGAATTGTGATGGAACTATGATATTTGGCACTTTGTTAAATGAATTGGTATCCTTTCTTTTCTTTTCATAGAGACCCATTGACACCAATGTCATGAATGCCTTTAGTCAAAAAATTCATGTTCTTTGTACATGTTTTCACCATCTGGATTAAAACATTTCATAGCAAGCTGATTATGTAGAGAAGTTGCAGATGTATCTCATGTACTGAGCTAATAGAGTCAAAGCCATTTTTGACCATAAAACATTACATATCATGCTTTCCCATATGCATGTCCATCAATTAGCATTCCAAGCTTTGTTTTGGGCATTCTATCAAAAAATTTAATATCTTACTAATCCCATTGCACTATGCATTTCAAGTGCCAAGCTTTGTCTTTACTAAGGACATTGAATGGTTAACAATCTCTTTGATGTTTCTTGCATTTACTTTGTACATCCGTGCACTATCTCCATGATTCCATGTTTGGTCCTTAGCCTCTTTGCAATAACCACATGATAGATGATTGCCAAACAGTGCCAACATACTATGTGGAAAGGCCCTTTCTAGATCATATTTAAATGCAACAATTTATCAAATGATGGCACTTTGATCTTAGGCTCACGAGTTTTTGAGATTTACCCATCTTTTGAGATCACATGTTCTTGATTGAAGATTGCATTAATATGTTTCAATCTTTTAGTCATCTTCATTACTTGATGCATTAATCAGATTAGTCATTTCTATCAGGATTAGTCATGGCATGTTGCTATTAGCACCTAAGAAACTTTCAGCTTGTGACATCTCTTTGAGGCATTTTGCAAATAACTAAGATATATTATCTATCAATCCACATTTTGCAAACATGTAGGCCTTCTAGAAATTATAGGATCATTTTAGTTACATTTGAAAACATTAATCAACAATTTCCATATGTGCAGATATAAACATTAACTACAACATGTCCAATTTATTTGCAAGTACATTTTCCTATGAAGAAAGAACATGCTTGACAATATGAACCTAGAACAAAATAATGAGACAATGGCTGCATTATGGGCTTAGTTTCGAAGAAAACCTGATAAATGTTATTGTCCTTGAAAAAAGTGTAAGGGCTTAAAGAATCAAAGAATTCTAATCAAAACAGCCCAGAGTCATTGTAGGCAATATGGTCATGTTGAAGGGGCCATGATTTTCATCCATTGCTGAATGTGGATTTCATACTAGAGGAACATGGAGGTGTGAATATCCAAGCTAAGAATAACACTCCAATGGAAGAAGATGATAATGTGCCAGAGGACATGATTGAAGAAGATGGTATTGGGGTAGGTGATGAAGAGGCTCACAATTATGGTACTAGTCAATTTGATAAAACTGATGAAGATGGTCTTGATATACCTTTACTTGAGAAGGCACACGAGCCCTTATATGAAGGCTCCCAAACAACTCTACTATTGGCTATAGTGTTCTTAGTGAACTTAAAGGTTATGAATAGTATATCTAATGTAGCAATGTCACATATGCTAAGGTATGTCATTTTTGTCATCTTCAATATTAGCATACAATTACTATTCATTATATTAACAATGCATATTTCTTGTTGTAGGTTGATTAGTGAGTTTTTGTTACCACCATCGAATATTTTGCCTCATTTGTACTGACAATTATATAACATTATGGATCATATTGAAATGAAGTATCAGACAATACATGCATGTCCTAATGATCAGATTCTATATCATAAACAACATGAATTTGCAATAGAATGCCCTAATTGTCATGTTAGTAGATATCGGTCAGATCAAATAACAAAAAAAGTGTCTCACAAGGTTCTTCGGTACATTCCCATTATTCCACATCTTGAATGGTTATTCAGGTGCACTAGCTTGGCGTAATTTATGGATTACCATGCACACAATAGAAGTCAGGATGACATTATGTGAATGCCTACCGATCGTTCTGCATTTAAAGAGATAGAAGAAACATGGTCACACTTTAAAGAAGAACCTCGTAAACTAAAACTTTCATTCGCAGAAGACAGTGTCAATCCATATGGAGATATGAGATCTATTTACTCAGTATGGCCTATTTTTGTTATTAACAATAACATTCCTCCTTAGATGTCCATAAAGAGGGAGCACATAATGTTGTCAATGATTGTGCTAGGTATTTTTTAATTTTATAGTTATCTAAATTAATTTATAAATAGTGCATGAAAATGGTTATAATAATTACGTAATGTTTATGTTCATTCAATTGCTAGGTAAATACTAAGTTAAAGATATGAATGTGTATATTGAGCCCCTAATTGACGAGTTGTTGAAGTTATGGAATGGCATCACTATGTATGACATCTCTAGATCGAGAGGACATCAACAATTTCAATTCCATGCAATGCTTGTATGGACAATACATGATGCCCTTAGGCTAACTCATTTTTACAATATGTTATATTGTTAAGATCACATATTTTTGGTCTGTTATATTGCTTACACATTACTATCGAATGCTTAAGTTGTGCATGATAATTGTACATGATCCAATTATACATAATGTTTTAGGTCTTCAAATAAAGGGAAAATTTGCATGTCTAGTTTGTGGCCCGAAGATGAAATGTCATCATTCGAGAAGTTTAAGAAAATAGGTGTTTGATGAGTTTAGACACTTTCTCCACAATAATCATAGGTATAGAATTGCCGAAAAACATCTTTTCAATGGGAAAGAAGAGACATCATCAAGACCATGAAGAATGACACCTCATTTATGGAAGCTGGAATACGATCAACTAAATCGTCGAGGTAATGTCCAATTTGTCATCCGAAGTTTACAATTTGTATTTTGATATTGTCATATATTTACTAATGCTATAATTGATGCTCATAAAGGTTTTCAAGGCATCAATGACCAACTTCCTAGAGGAATAAAAAGTGATCCTACTCAATTTAATAGGTTACCATACTACAAGGATCTCCCAATCATGCATTTGTTTGATGTTATGCATATTGGAAAGAATGTAACAGAGACACCATGAAAAATGTTGGATGGAAGGCATGATAGAGAACAAATTGCTAAAATTTGTACTGACATTCATGAATCCAATCATGCACTAAAAGTTTCCATTGAATCAAATAGGAATGGAGATCGCATAAATACAAGTGCCCTTCCTTGGTTATTAACGGAGCAACAAAGTGATGTATTAAAAAAAGTCATAAAAAAAAAACAAAATTTCCAATGAGATTTGCTGCAAATATAAGAACTCTTCTATCAAAGAAAGGTGATTTTGGGCCAGGGTTGAAAACACATGATTGGCATACCTTCCTGAAAGTAAGTCATGTTTTCTATTTATAGTATATTTGTAAGATTGAATGTAGTACCAATTGCATTATTTTAATATATTGAAATGATCATTTTTTAATGATTGTAGTTCATCCTACCTCTATCCCTTCCACAATAGTTTGACAATAGTATTAAACAAGTTATATATGATCTTGAAAAATACATGAGGTTAGAAGTGTTTTTTCATAGATCTGTAACTTTTTATCTGAAATCTATTATATAATTTTATTTGAAATCTCCTTTATGTGTTTTTACGTGTTGAATCTCTTTTAGTGGTTATCATCTAAAGAAATTGACAAAAAAAATATAAAATATTGGAAGAGAAAAATTTCACAGCTTATGTGTGAAATGCAAAAGTGTTTACCTCCAACATTTTTCAATACTCAAGAACACTACCTCATACATCAAGTTGAGGAGATTGAATTGTGTGGACCTATACAAGCTAGATCAATGTGGATGGTTGAGACACACTTGAAATTTATGAAGGGCTTGGTTCGACAAAGAGAACATCCTGAAGGTTATATGATAGAGGGATATATGATATACCAGACCATGGTGTATATCAGTGAATATCTTCCAAAGTTTGCAGTAGGTATCCATGTATATCGCATTTGGGATCCTGACTGTAATGAAAAATTCAAAGGGGAGTACCTGACGGAGAAAGGTAGATTGAGGAGGGTGAGAGGTAATTATAAGTTTTTTTTGTAATTTAACAATTCTTATCCATCATCAATATATATATATATATATATATATATATAAGTTGTTTCTAACTGGTGTAATTGTCTTCTTTATAGTTGGTCATGAGTGGGATGCACTACACTTGTATATTGCAAACAATATTGATTGGATGACAGTATGGATTGAATAGTCTCAAGAAAATGATCACTTGTTAACATGGGATGGTGTTGCATCGTTGGTTAAAGAAGCTCATCATAATGGAGATCCCAATGTTATGCCAATGGTACTTGATCTAATTATGGCTTAAGAGATACAAAGGTATGCATAAGATTACTAATCATGAGACATAAGTTTAATATCAACTCACAGATCAATGAGAAGATTCTTGACATGTTTGAATAATTTTAGGTAAAACACCACAAAGCTATGTACTACCATGGCTATAAATTCTGCACAAAAAAGTTAGATGAAACTAAGAAAATGTGTGATTCCGGGATAAGTGTTGTCTTTGCAATCACCAATATTTCATCTAGAATTGACATACATCCTGAACAATCTGAAAATTGATACTATGGCATTTTGGATGATATACTTGAGTGTGACTTTAATTCATTCAAAATAATTCTATTTATCATCAAATGGTTTAGGTTATGACTGAATTGAAATGATCCCGATAGGACTTTTATTGAATATGATAGTGGATTTACTATGATTAATACAAGGTCATTTGAGCTAGTTGGAGATGAGCCCTATGTTCTTCCAAGACAATGTGAGAAAGTATTTTACTTTGGTGTTCTACAACGAATAGGTTGGTCATTTTTTGTTAGACATGACCCAAGAGGAAGGCCGGTAAAGTATAATGTGATTGAAGAAGAAGATATTGAAGAAGCACAAGAGGAAGTAAATGATTATCAAGAATGACAGTTACCCAATGATGAAGAAGAAGAAGATGGTGATGCTTTTGGTCATGCTAATGATAATGGTGATGATGATGATGATGATGCTGATGACAATCATGATCATGGTGATGATGGTCATGATGATGATAGTGATCAAGAGGATGATGATGGTGATGAAGATGGTGGTGGTGAAAACGACGATCAAAGTGACAAGTACGATGATATTGATGATGATGATGATGACATGGATGAAGATCATGATGATCAATGAAATGTCCAGGTAGGATCAATGTCAACTATGATGGGGTCTTGTATGACCAAATATTTCTTTCCAAGCCATATGTGCACATATAAACATTAAGTAGAACATGTCAAATATTTTTTTAGATATAAACATTAGTTACACTAAATTTTTAACTTAAGACAAATGATTTACATATACAATCTACTTTATTATTAATATTTTTTTTGTTAAGTCTATTACTTTAATTTTTCTACTGATTTCTAAGACTTACTAACTTTTTTCACATGGTGATATGGATGCACCATCTCAGACACCTTCAATAGAGGTAAACATTAATTATTGTATATTTTAATGTTAATATAGAAACAAATGTCATATTATTATGTTCTTTTCTTTATGGCTTTGGAGTTATTTTGATAAAAGTATATGAATATTTGATGTCACAAATGATAGGAAAAAGCTATAATGATCGCTGATCAAATGCAATATGAAATACGAGTGTCATATCTACATGACATTGGCCTTAGTACTGACCCTGTATTCATCACCCAACAAATTATGAAAAGATACACTAATGAACTTGTTAACATTATCATCAAGGGTGACAGAAGTTAGGAGAAAGAGGCACTGAGAATAGAATTGGACCGTAGAATCCAATCTTTGAAGGTAAGCAATAATTTGACTAAAGCAGTAATAGAAGTTCAATAGATATTAATATTTTATAGTATCTTATGGATCATGATCTCTAATTTTATGTGTTATTGTATAGACATATGTGCCAGTTGTGACATCACATGCTAAACATGGTCAGGGTTGTTTCGTAGTACCTTCGTGTAAGTAACACTTTGTTTGTTTTGATCAACATTATAACACTTACCTTTTTTTTTGTGGACGTTTCTCGCTAGTATCCCATTTGATCTTTATCTATTGCAAATGTCTTTGCTAACAATATTCTATTCTTTAGCTCATGATGAAGTGTAGACTCCTCCTTTGGTTGGTGGTCCACTATTGTTTGTTGCATTGTCGGCAACAAGGACCATGCAAACATCATCGTCTATGCCCAATAGAACTGGTAAAACCTTGTTTTGCTATATTTTGTAATGTCTTTCTACAAGTTGATGAACAAAGAAGTAGCATATCAGTGCTTAAATGATGTCTACAGAAGCCTGCATACACCCAAAGTATGACTGTCCTCCTATGATTCCACCAATGGAGTGGAATGAAATAATAGAAGATGCAAAGGAGAAAAGGCTATGTGAAGATAGAGATAATGAAGTAGCACAAGGCAAAAAGAGGTATGTCATTATAGTATTAAGTACATTGTAATCATGCACTAATTATTGATATTCGTAAATATATAATCTAAGATGTTTGAAATTGTTCATAGATTGCAGGACACATCCGTGGCTACAAAAGTGAGAGTAGAAAAGGTTGGCCAACGTAAACTTGGCTCTGGTGGCTATGTGAATTTGCGGTTTTGACTTGTAAGTAGAGCAATGAATTTATATTTTTTTTAATATAATGTTGTAAACAGTTTTGTTTAATGAAACCATACATGGAAAACTAACGTTATCAAGTAAAAAACATAGGGCACATATTTCAATGTGGAGATCACAGATGAAACTAGAAAAATTGCCTTGAAGGAAGGCTATAAAGTTGTGGTTGCATGCCTACATGAAGAATCTGTAAGCCTTGCCCAAGAATCTAGTGCACCAAATGATAGCTCATAGGTAAATTGGTCAGATGAAAAGTAAAGAAATTAAATAGTTGAGAAGATTCTTTTTTGGTATTAGTTTTAAACGTAAATTGACTACATAACAATGTGCATTACATTTTACTATAGCCTTCATATCCTACCATAGAACCTGCTCATGATGAAGGCCATGATGTGCATTATAGTGGTGGAGGTATTAATTTGCTATTGGAAATTAATTATGCAATTATGAATACAATTTAACATCTTCAATTGGAATTTGACATGTATCCTTTTTTTGAATATTTCAGAGCATGTTGAACATCATGATGTAGGAGTGGACCATGTTCCAAGTGTTCAACATGTTGATGCAGTGGCAGATCAAAATGTTAATGTACATGATGTGGCATTGTTAGATAAGAAAAATGCATTTTATGTTGTACTCATACTAAATTACAAAATTTTAATAGTTAGAAAAAGAAAAAGAGTATGCCAATTTATCCCATTCACTTGTTCTTGCAACAGAGCCCCCTTTAGTGCAACAACCTCCTAATCCTCCAAAGAGAAGGAGCCATCATAATTTGACATTACACATGCTAGAAGAGGAGGAGAATGAAGCAGATATGGATGCTCCTATGAGAACTTCTCTTAAGAGAGCTCAGAAAAACAAATAAAAGAAATGATGTTTTTAAAATCTTCTTTGATAAACCTTGTTGGATAATGAAAGAACTTTTTTTTAAGTAATTATGTATGAATGATGTGTATTAATACAAATATTTATTTTATGTTAATGAATATTGTTATGTGTTAATGAAGTTTTGATTAGTATTGTGTATTAATGAATTTTATATCATATTAATGAATGTTATGTGATTGTATTGATTGAATGTTATAGTTCATAAATGGATGAATGAATGAATGAAGTATGTAATTAGATGATAATGGGTACTTTAGATTGATGTTAGTGGGAGGGGGGTGAGGCCAGATGAGCTTCCACCTTCACGTGGTTGGCCTTGTTAAGTAGAGAATATTATAGTATTCTTGAAACCAAGTGAATCTCAAACTAACATAAAATGGACACTTTGCATGTCATAGGTCTAAAATGATCCACAAATACTGCTGCCCATAACATACAATGCAAATGTGATATGGGATTTTTGTGTGGCTACCTATAATGTTTGATATTTGATCATTTTTTTCCCTTTATATAGTTACCCCTTTTTTTTTTCCCTCAGCAATAGTTGTCAATAATGATATTCTGAACTATGCATTAGGTGACTTAAATGACCATTATGGGTAAATATTACAATATCATTCTAATAGAAATGGTTGATCAAAGATTCATCTCCATCTTTGAGGAATAATTCTAACAAGATTGTTGATGAGGGCACATGCTTGCTTGTGAGTGAGCTAGGTTCTATAGCTATATGTCTCTTGTTTTTCCTCTTGATGTTAGCTCAGTTGTTGAGGTGAATTGTGTTTATAGTCTAGGTCTATTTAAATTTTTTGATTAGAATTGTCCTACTCATGATATTTTTGATGCAACAACAAATACTTATAAAAAATATATGTAGCTGTGGAAAACACATAATAGCTTTGGTTTTTTTTTGTCTCGAGACAGATTCCTGTCAAAGAGTTTTCTTGTTTTCCACATAGTCAATTTTCTTGTTCATTGTGGTGTTAACAAAAATAGTGAGAAGTGGTTACAAGGGTTTGTTCACAATTTATTTTGATGGGAAGAGTAATGGGTTGATTGTATTTTTGTCCACACGATCATTACATCCTGATATGCTCTATTCATTGGCATTTTCTTTTCCAACCTTCTTCATAACATTAAATCTTTAGTTATATTTGTTTTCAAGTGAGATTCTATACTCATTTCTTATTCTCTTTCAATTCCTAACCTTATCCCATTTTTATTCACTTTCAATTCTAAATAGATTCAATAAGCCTCCTAAAGCGATTATGGGTTGTTAAAACTTCTAAATAGACCATCCTTTGTTTTGGCATTTTTTTTTATCTCTTTTCTAATGCCTATTCATTTAGTTTCAGTGAAAATGGTTTGAGCCAATAGTGATAATGATTTGAGCCAAGAGCAGATTCTCCATGTTTTTCTTTTGTAAAAATAAAGACAGTACAACCGAATCTAAAGTCATTATGCCCAAAATATTATAGAGCACGGAAGGATTTGCACAAGCACTGCAATCCATCTAACATTCAGTATGATTTGAAATCATCAAATGTTCTCCTTGATACAAACTACAATGCCAAAGTAAGTAAATTGGATTGTAAGGGAATGCTCATCAGGGCAGAGTCCAAACTAAAAAACCTTGTACTTGATTGTTGAATATGTTAAAGAAGAAACAAATGCCAGTTAATTTACAGATTGGAACTGACCTAAATTGCTTGACATATTTTTTAAATGTTGAGATGCATATACTAATGAATTTTTTGTTGCTACAGGCCAAGCCATAGCTGACAGATAGGTCAAAGCTTCCAACTATTGTGGATTCTATAATTAAAGAGTTTCTGAACTTGAAACATCTTCAACAAGTAAGTTGCATGCAAAATATTTCTTTTGAAGGGAATTGACATTATTTTTAAAAATACATTCAGTTTATACAATTTTACTCATGTTTTGGTGGATAAAAACTTAACGTTCTTCCACATTTCTTGCCCATTTTATTGCATATCTGAAATAAGAAATAATCTTGCCATTTTCCAATAGCTAAATGTCTTTAACTGTGATTGGAATTTGGCATAAAATGTATTTTAAAGGATAGATTGTCAGCTAGTTCTGGTTGATCGCCATTTGAAAATTAGAGGTGCTAATCCTTTCATTGAAGAGAAAATTTATAGTGCACTACATATCATCACACTTACGCAAAAAAGTTGAGTCAAACTCTGAAAGTCCCATTGCATCTATCGAAGGAAGAGAAGAAATTGATTATCTAGATTGAAAGTCATTGTCCACTTCATAATCTTAGCAAGAAGAATATCATAAGCGCTTGTGAACCAAGTATTTATGATGAAGCAAGAAGGAAAGAAAAATGAAAAAATGTGTTGAGTCCAGAGATAGACATTGGAAAGAAAGCCATTGATTATAAAAAAGTATTAAGATCAAGTTTTAAAATAATGTTTTAATTGACAAGCACAAAGCAAGATTAGAAGCTAAAGAGCAACAAATTGAAGATTGAGGAATCTTTTCTCTAGTTGCAAAGATAATTATGATTAGAATTTTGATAGTGCTTGTTTCCAATCATAGTTGGAATATACACCAAATAGATATGAAGTACATTCCTAAATCAAGATTTGAAAACCCAATTTTGTTAGAAAAGAAAAGGAACACATGGTATGTCACTTGAAAAGACACTATATGATTTGAAATGAACTCCACGACATTAGTATTCAAAACCAAATAAGTACTTTCCCCAAAGAAAACTGATTTTTTTAAGACCCAATTTATACATGAAGAAGTCTAATTGCACGTTATTGTTCCTTCAAAATTTTGGTCGTAGGGAATTGGTTTATTAACCATTGTACTTTCTTTTAAACTAATAAAATCTACTATTTTTGGGCCTTTTTGACTATTTTTCTGTACTATACAGACTCCTGAAGGTTGTACGGTGGCTATTTTGCATTGAAAAGTTCGAGGTTGAATTTTATGAAGTTTTGGTGTAGGCTTCAAGGAGAGATCTGATTTCATTTGCAAGTTATATATTTTTCTTCCTTGCTGCTTGTGAAACCCTCAAAACAAGGGTTTTGGCCAAAGGAATGGCCCTAGTTTGAATTCCCACTATTGGAATTTTCTCCAATTTGGTATGGAGCAAAATAGGGCATTGTATTATCAAATGTCAAAAGCCTAGAGGTAGGAGATTGCAGCAAGCATTTTTAAGAGCAAGCCCTAGGTCTAATAAGACCCATGTATTAGACCTTGTTTTTGCAATTTGATGAGTTAGAGTGATAAAAGGAACTTGGGACTTGGTGTGGAGGCAAGGCATTTTAAATTTGACCAGGAGGACACACTGAAGTTGAAGAATTGATCCATGAACCCATATTTTTAACCTTTTCATTGTAGACCAAGCCTAAAGTTGCTAATTAGGCCTGTGTACAAGATTAAGGTTAGAATATCTTGGAGTGGAGTTAGGTTTTGAAACTTTGGAGTCTTTTAGCACTTTGAAAAGGGTGTTTGAATTTGTCTTTTTTTTGCCTGGTCCTTTGTAAACATTTTGAGTTATTGGTGGAAAATGGTGCTAAGAAACCTAAGTGCTTGTTTGGTTGGTTGCAGCACTTTGCTTAGTAAGTGGTTGGTAGGGTTTCCAACCTTTGTTACACCTTGTTTTGGTCATATAGGAGTTGTTCCAAACTATCCTTGGTGCTTGGGAGTCCTGGAGGATCCAATTTCATTCTTAGTTGTGTGTATGGTATAAGAGTCAAGTGCTACAATTTACCTTATGAGTGCTAACAACAGGTCTGCCATATACCTGATTTGTTTTGGGTGTGTTGATTTTTTTTGGGTTCCCTTGGATGTTAGGAAGGTTGGAGTTTCTTGATCACCTTGTGCCAAGGTTGGTGCATGATGCTTGGGTCATATGAGTGAGAAGAAGAAGAGTTGCAACATTTCATGAAGTGACCACTAGTCTTTCCTTTGCTAAAACTGTCAACTGCAACATTGCTTAGGTTCAACAGGGGAGACATTGTGGGGGGTTGTAGGGGGTTTGGAGTAGAAGGTATTCTACATGGCTGGTGAGGCGAGGGGGATTAATAGAAGGGTTTAGGGAAGGGTCCCTCATGGGGCTTTGTATTTCCTTATAGGAAGAGTCATCTGATTCACTCTTAACAAAAAATTTGCTTTCACTTTCCACAATGTCTCCTCTTTTTTAGCCAAGTCTTCGATATCTTTTTTACCCCTTTCCTTAGCCAACCTACTCAAGAAACATGTTTTTTTTTTATGAGTGTCCTCATCACTATCATAGTCAAGGTCAAGGACCATTTTCTTGGCTTTTTTGTCTAGGCATGTTTCTTGGGCTTACAAGGCCTCTCTTCAATTTTTAACACTTGAGGTATCTAGGATATAGGAATCACTAGAAGAAATATAGCTCACATTGGGAATAGCTATAGAGTTTTAAATTTTAGACTCTAAAGGGCAACACATTGAGGGAGAAAGTTTAGGTTTTTGGTCAGTGATGGAGAGAACATTGGTGGTTAGAGGGGGACATAGGGCACAATGAAGCTCATAAAGTTTGAACATAGGCTCTTGATAGAGGATAACTAGTTTTTTCCTTGGACCTTGGCTTCAACAACATCAGACACAATGCTCTCAAAGAATAGAGAATACGAAACTGGTCAAGAAGGACTCATTTAGATTTTTAGTGGGCCACACCTACGAAAGAGCCAAATAGCCAATGCTAATATAATATGAGCTTAGTAATTTCATAGTTAACTCATTATGTTACTATAAATGTCTTCTTCTAGAATTATGGGTTTGTTGAGTCTACAAATAATGGAGGAGGCTCATCAAACCATTGGTACAGAGTATCTAGCACAGATGGTAAGGAGACAAACATAGAAATCATCTTTGAAGATCGATTTAACAATCTAATACAGTCATCAATTAATCTTCCAAATCAATGGTGACATTGTCATCAGCTATAGCATAGTAAAACATTGTCCATTTAGTAGGAATTTAAGGCAAAATACTATAGAAATATCAATACCATACATTCTAAAGGGGCCAAAGAATACAAAATGATAGTCATGGGGCATTTATTTACATCAGATATTAATATCAGAATAGAGAGTTGAGTATTATGAACTCAGAGCATTATTTATAGATAACAAACAGTTACAAGAAGAATCATTATATCATTCTTTAACAAAGAAAACCTATATTTGAAAAAAAAAAAAAAAGGTAATAATATCTACTCATAGTGGAAACACCAATTGTGGATTACCTATATTTTAGAAAAAGTGATTTAATCAAACAAGGTGATTTAAAGAGGATAAATATAAGGATATTAATTATATCAAGAGAAGCATATAGAGAAGTGAATCCCAAATAGCATATAACTGGGATAGGGAACATTACAAGGTTATATCTACCATGTACACCTGCAAATCATATGTTGAATATAGAATTATAATGTCAAGTCAAGGAAGTGAACGTAAGGAGTTTAAGACCATATTGTATCTTACAATTGAGAAATCTGTCAATGTCATCTTGTATACTCAATATCAAGAATCAAATTTCATAGAAAGAATAGTGAAGTCTTTGAACAATAACATTGTTGGTTAATAATTAAGGTTAAAGGTTGAGTTATACAAATACTTAAAAGATATTATTTTGTAAGTGAAGTCATTGACTAGAAATGAGTATTTTATAATTAATCTGAAGGAGTATTTCATTGCAATTTCACCTCATCCGCATAGTATAAAGATTAAAATTTAGAGGCAAAAGATTACTCACAATAAAAAGCTATATAGTAGTCCCACCCAAATCTATTGTAGAACACCGATAAAAAAGGTGAGGTCACATGCATATGGTGAAACCATCATGAGTAGTACACAGAACAAGGTTATGAGTGTAAGTCCAACTCTACCAACCCATGGAAACAAAATCCTAATCAACATCCATCTTGAATGAGTAATCCATGATAACATTTCTATTAAAAAATATGACTCCAAGGAGGCAAGGCCCCATCATGTCAGGTTTAAGATATCCTTATCTATACAGTTTAAATATCACAATCACCAATATTGGCAACACCCTACTCCTACCTTATGAGATTTTGGGTAGTCTTGGGAACAAGATTGATTGCCCTCCAAAAATTCAAGTTGATAGACAATAGACCAACAACAACCATAGAATCTACCAATGAATGGCCCTTCTTATAGGCATGTTTTACTTTCTCTGTATCAAAATTATAAAGAAGGTTAAGGATGTCATTGAGGATAGTATTCACATTTCACCCTACCCTAGAACAACCTTTAACCACATCAATAATGATTTTAGAGTCCTCCTAAATTTCCAATTTTGTGCATCCCAACTCAAGGGAAAATTTCAACCCCCACAAGAGGGCCATACTCTCCACTTTGTTGATAGTATGGTCCCTGAAAGGACTGACATCCACATCTATAAGGAAACTCTTGCCATTGTAGATTAATCCTCCCACAACCTATTTACCACTACTCACCTCACCTTCAAAGTTAAGTTTGTCCCACAAGAGGTTCATGGGATCCATTTAGTTTCCTTTCTAGTGAGGATTTTAGAAATATCATGTCTTCTAAACCCTCTATCAATTTTCCAATTCTTAGTAATGTGAAGGTTAGCAACCTCAAGGGGGTACTTGGGGGCTAGGGCTCTTCCAATGGGAAACTAAAGAGTTCTCGATTAGGAACATGGTTCCAAGGAAAAATAAAATAAGAGGAGATAGCTTAGTATACCTAAATATCCTATTATTATGCTCCTTCTAGATGCTCCAACAGAAATTGGGGGCAGGGGGGTGTTGTTGTCAAATAAGTTGGAGCAAAGGGTTTTAGGAGGGGAAATATTAGCCATTAGTAAATTATTGTATTTTCTCATTAAACAACCTAGGGAGGTTGAGATTGTTGAGGATGAGTTATTAAATAAAAATGGAGCATTCACAGTGCAAAAAGAGGTGGTTGATCCTTTTCTCTTCCTTCAAACAAAGGTTGCATCTATTGGCTAAACTAAAAAAACATTTGGCAAGGTTGTCTAGTGTAAGATATTTACCATGCAACAAAATCCACTAGAATAAATTCACTTTGTGGATGGGTTAGATTTCCCACACTTTTTTCCAATAGGTAGTGTCTATAGAAACCTTAAGAAAAGAATTGTATGTCAAATCGACAGTGAACTCATCATTCTGCATGAGGGACCATAGGATTCTATTAATTGGGTTTGTGACTTAAAGCAGCAGTAGAAAACCTCAGTAAGGTCCTTCTTGTAAGGTGAGTCAAGCCTTGTATAACCTTTTGGAGGTTGTAGAAGATTGGGCGGTGATTTTAGTTGCCTTGTTGTTGTAAGGTGCAGAAGTTTGTTGGGTTAATGGTTAATTGCAGATTTTATTTTGGTTGTAGGGTATTGGTCAGAGTATTCATAGCTTCCCATATGGCCAGGTGAAGAAGAAACAATAAGAAAATTGACAAATCATCAAAAGTTTGCTATTGACAAACCAAAATATACTGATCGACGTGTAAAGGAAAATGCATTGTTGTAAGCTCACTTTTCAAGGCATGTCATAGCTGGAAACCTAACACTAGATTAGTGAGCTTCTTTTTGCTAACCAACTTCTTTAAGCAATGGTGGATGTTATTTTTGGTAATGGTTGGTTCAATCCAGCTCTTGCAACAATGTAATTGAGCCAAATGGTTACACAAGGTCTTTGGGACTGTGATTTTGTCCTATTACAGCTTCCACATTTCACCAAGGAAATTGCTAAGAAGTGCCATGAAAATCTAGGGAAAAAAATTGAAACTATTTTTGATTTAGTTGAGATGGAGGATGATGAAGGGCATGAATTGTTACAAATGATAGATTCATAGTTGTTAGACATTGCTTGTTTTTGTAATCATTTCCCAAACATTGATTTGGCATATGACATAGTTGACAGTGATGATGTGAGGGCTGGAGAGAATGTAATAGAGCAGGTCACTCTAGAAAGAGATCTTGAAGGTAGACATGAGTTGGGTCCAATTGATGCACCAAGGTATCCCAAAGCAAAGGAAGAAGTATGTGGCTAGTAATTGGGGATTTAAAAAGCAATCAGCTACTAGCCATTAAGAGGGTATTGCTCCAAAGGAAGACTAAAGTCAAGCTTGGGTTTACTACACCTTCAGAGCTTGGAGAGAAGACATATACACTATATTTCATGTGTGATTTATAGCTTGGGTGTGATCAAGAGTACACTTTCACAGTCAATGTGAATGGAGCAGAAGATGAAGAAAATGCAAAGGAATGAATGTTATTTACCGAGTACCACAGTTGTATAAATTTTGTATAAAGTTGATATGGTCAATATATGATGATGGAGAAAGATTGTGTGGTAGAACTCTGCAACTCAAATATACGGGCTCACAGAATAAGTTTCATCTAGTAACTTGAATGCTTTTACCATGGGTTTTAGTGATACATGATTTTAGTTAAAAATTCATTAATAAACAGCTCTTGCCATTGGCTTCACCAATCTATGATTTCAATGCAACAAATCATTACTAATGCTAATATTAAGATCAATTATGACATTCTTGCATTTAATGCAACCCATTAATTAGGAATCAAGACTTTAGCAAACTAGCTAAGTGTACTTGTGGTTACTATGTTGAGCTTGTAATAACTTAAATAGTTAATACTATTTTCATAGCGTAGAAGTATCTAGAAGCCCCCCTCAATGACCAAATTTTTCTCAAGTTCCTCTTTGTGAAAATACTTGAACCTAGAAAGGACCTTGTCCAAATTTACTAAGTCCCTTATAGAAGGATAGACATTGAAAATTGAAAGAAAACCTTTAAATTCTATTGGAAAATTATCCTGATAATCATCATATGGGATGGATGGAATGAAAGAAACTCAGTAATGGAATGAAAGAATATCAATAATATCAAGACAATTTGATATTTAATTAGTTAGTTTAATTAATTTCTTAGGAAAAATATATGAGGAAAAAAGACATTGCATTAGTGTAGACTATAGTAAATGACTTGGACACTTAGATATCAGGAAATTTGTACTTGTTTCAAATTGAAACATTTAAGTCCCATTGAATTCTCAAGCATTATTGGAAGAAGTAAAGTAGAAAAAGATTAAGATATTTGAAGCTTGATAAGTAGGAGATATTTTACACAAGAAGTCAAATTGTGATCTTACTATTAGGATTCAGTTGTGTGTTTTTGGGGCAAACAAGCATATTATGATTTAGCAGGAAAGTTTATATTAGAATTACAATTTATAAAATATCTTAATATCATACATTTGTACTCCAAAGTTGAGTCCCAAACATCTTTGTTGGTATTTGTGCTTTTGAAGTTTTCTTTTGTGTACATTTTGCGTTGTATTAGTTGGTTTTCTAAATAAAATTTAGTTCCCATATTTAACTTTATTCTCACTTGAGAACTCACTAGTGTTATTCCAAGGAGTTTTAGGTAGGAATTGTAACAAAGAAAGCATGTGTTGAATCAATTTTATCAATTTCTATGGAGTTTTATACTGATCTGAATTATAACATTCATGAGAATCCAAAATGTTTGTAGTTTTTTTAACTGAAAATCTATAAAATGTGCTCCAAAAAAGTACTTTTGAGGATGAAAGTGATGATGATATAGATCTAGATGAACAATTTGGTACTTCAAGTGCTACACCAAAAGTGCCAAAAGAAAATGTTAGTGATGATGAGATTGTTGAATTAGGCATTGAACTTGACATTGAAGGAGTTGTTGAACTAGACAATGACCCCCCATAGAAAGTAAGGCTTTGATTGATAATATTTTCTATTGAAAATTAAAATATGTATGTCATAGTACATTCTGAGTTTGAGTTAGTATTGCTTTTGGAGCTTCTACATGATTGATGCTCTTAACATCAACTCCTTAATTAACATATGTAGTTACTAATAGATGGGAAATCCCTCTGTTGAAGTAATTGAAGAGCAATGAGATTCTACCCAAGCAGCCAAGGGCAAAGCAATGGAGGCAATGTCAAATGGTATAACTCTTTGCTAATAGAATCCATAGAGTGGATGTCATATATTATTTCTGGAAGGGTATCACATAGATTTCCTTTTGCATTTGTTCTAATCTCAGAGTTTCTCAAGTGATTTGGAAGAGGCCATAAACCATCTTATAGATCATTGGTGATTGTGTCACTTCTTATAGGAACATTGATTGCCAAGGAGGTCTCCCCAACACAAAATCCTCAACTGGCTTTACACTTGGCCCTGACTACAACATTCTTTGCTAGGATTTTTCAAGCAAGTATGGGTATTTTCAGGTTGATGATTTACATGTCTAATAATGCAATATTGTCACTATGCAAGCCTCTCAATGTCTATCCTTCATAGGATTCTTCTTTTATAGAGAAGATACACGTGACTACACATAATTGAGTGGGAGGCTTGCACTAAAAACTCATGTAATTCAATGGTTTTAACAAGTCCCATATTTCTATTTTTAGTTATGTAATTCTTTTTATAATTTGGGATGGCATGAGAAACTCATACTGATTTATATAACTATTTAAAGTTCATGGACAACACTAGAATCTTTTTCAATGGAGCCAAATAGCTGGATTTTGGTCAGTAATAGTATGTGTCACATCATTTATGATTCTACTACAGGTTGGGATTCATTATAGACTTTCTATCACATGCAACTATCATGGGTTTCATGGCTAGAGTAGCCACTATTGTTTCTCTCCAACAGCTAAAAGGCATTCTTGGTCTTCAACATTTTACTACAGAGATAGACATAGCATCTTCCATGAGATCGGTATGGGGAAAAACTCAAAAGTTATGTTTATATGCAATGAATTAGTAACCTCATGATTTGAATACATTTGGAGTAAAGAATTCATTCTTGAATAAAGTATATTGCCAACTTATTGTTATTGTCTTCTTGTAATTGTATCAATGTGTAGTGGAGGTGGGAGACCATAGTGCTTGGAATATGCTTTCTCTCTTTTCTACTCATCACTCATCAAATTGTCAGCATTATAACATAACTTCATGATTCTCTTTCATTTTTCTATCCATATAATACCTAGCCTTCATAACGACAAGAAGAAAAAACATGGAATGACTAATGTCTGGTATGGTGTTGATCTATTTTTTCATTCTTGTGGGTTGATCTAATAGAGTAAGAAAAATCCTAAGCTCTTCTGGATATTAGCAGTTGCTCCTCTGACATCTGTAATTCTTAGTAGTGTGTTGATGTTTGCTAGACATGCTGATAAACATGGGGTTGAGATTGTATGAGTTTCTATCACCAACTATTCTATACTGTCTTGTATTTGTTTCTGTACAATGTTTTCAATTCACTCACGTCTAAGTATGGTAGAATGAATCACTTATCAAATTACTTATTATTATGATCTGTACATGTTTAGTATCACTACCCAAGAGATACTAGCTAGTTATTTAGCGAGTTTGAAACACAATGGGTATGGAAAAATTTGTTTGATATTATGTCTAATTGTTGTTCTAAACATGATTTTATGGTCCTAAAATGCATGTTTCTTTTGCTAATGTTTTTGTGGGTGGCTTCAAATAGGTTGGTCACTTAAAAAGTGGTTTGAACCAATTGACCACTAAATTCTTTATTTTCGAGGCCAAATATTTAAATACCCTTATGAAGGCAAGACTGATAATTGGCATCATCATACTCACTGTAAGAGCTAATCCCTTGAATTATGTTCATTGGTTGGTAATTTATTACCTCTACCTGATTTAAATGGGTCCCGTGCAGGAAGGAATAGCAGTTGGTAGAACTTTTGCACTATTCAAGAACTACAATATTGATGGCAATAAAGAGATGATTGTCATTGGTATGATGAACATTGTAGGTTCATGCACATCTTGCTACATCACAACTGGTAATTGTTAGGATAAACCATGGATAGAAATGAAAACTACATGCAAATATAACCAATAATAGAAAATAATAGATCACACAGAAATAAAAACAAGGCACTAGATTTAATGTGGTTCACCCAATCCCTGGGCTATGTCCACCAAACAACAAGTTTGATCTTATTACAATCCAGTGATTACAACCTAATTATAATCCGTAATCCCTTACAGCTCAATACCACCGCAAGAACCAATTTCGCATCACAACATAATGAAAATACCTAACGCTAAACCCTTTTATACAAGTATTTTATTCATTTTAGGGTTACAACATGTCAGCCATATGTCAGCCATAATATGTCGGCTACCATGTTAGCCACTATTTATGAAGTATGTACAGTACTTTCCTGATCAGTCACCATCATCTAACAATCTCCCACTTGGGGACTGATCAGGCTCCACACTAAACAACAATCTCCCACTTGGAGACTGATCCTGTAACAATACTAGTACCACATGGGGCTCCCACTGGATCAAACCACCCTAGACTCTATTGTTCATTTATTCATGTTCAGTCAAAAAAACCAACCAAAGCTGAAGAGGAGTTTAGCTTCTCCCTTGTTACAACCTTTTTCAACATATCTGCTAGATTATCATTTGTATGTATTTTCTCCAGCTTTAACTGTCCATCTTCCAAAGCTGACCAAATGAAATGGTACCCCAACTGTATGTGTTTGGTCTTAGAATGCAGAGCTGAATTCTTTGCAAGATGAATGGCACTCTAACTATCTGTGAACAAATAATTATCCTTCTGAGGATGGCCCAATTCTTCCAAGAAGAACTAAAGCCATATCATCTCCTCGACTGCCTCTGTAGCAGCAACATACTCTGCCTCTGTAGTGGATAAAGCATTAATCTTCTATAACCTAGAAACCCAGCTCACGGCTGCCCCACCAACAGTAAAGACATAACCTGTAGTACTCCACCTGGTATCAATATCCCCTGCCAAATCTGAGTCAACATAGCCCTGTAAATCAGTAGTAGAGCCCCCAAAGTGTAAACACTTATTGGATGTCCCTTTCAAATATATGAGAATCCACTTGACAACATTCTAATGCTCAAATCCTGGATGACTCATATACCTGCTAATGACTCCCACAACATGTGCAATATCTGGCCTAGTGCATACCATAGCATACATCAAGCTTCCTACACCTGAAGCATAGGGTACCTTGGACATCTTATCCTCCTCTTCCTATATCTTAGGACACATCTCCTTAGTCAATTTCAAATGACCAGGTAAAGGTGTGCTGATAGCTTTAGCATTCTCCATAGAGAAACGTTGCAACACCTTCTCAACATAATCAGCCTAAGATAGCATCAATGTTTTGTTCTTCCTATCTCTACAAATCTTCATACCAAGGATTTGTTTTGCTGCCCTCAAATCCTTCGTAGCAAATTTCATATGCTAAGTAGCATTTTGGCCCCTTAATATGATCCATGTTAGACCCAGCTACAAGAATATCATCAACATATAAACATAAAATAATGTAGCTATCATCATCCAACCTCTTAAAATAAACACAGTAATCTGAATGACACCAGTTATATCCATGGTCATGCATAAAACTGTCAAATTTCAGATACCATTGCCGAGGTGCTTGCTTCAAGCCATATAAACTTTTCTTCAATTTGCACACTAAGTTCTCCTTACGTTTGACCTCAAAACCCTATGGCTGAACCATATATATTTCTTCATCCAAATTACCATGAAGAAAGGTTGTTTTAACATCCAACTACTCTAAATGCAAATCTTCAGTAGCCACAAGACTTAAAATAGTACAGATAGAAGTCATTTTAACAATAGGAGAAAATAACTCATCAAAATCAATTCCTTTTTTCTGTGCAAATCCTTTTACAACTAATCTAGCCTTAAATCTTTTCTTACCTCCTTCCTCTTCTTTAAACCTGTAAACCCACTTATTCTGTAAAGCCTTTTTACCTGCAAGTAACTTGCACAAATCCCATGTCTTATTTTTCAGCAAAGAGTCCATTTCATCTTTCATTGCAGACTCCCACTGAATCTTAGTATCCACGTGCACAGCTTCATCATAACTTTCAGGTTCACTAGCATCAGTAATTAAAATAGAATACAAAGAGGGAGAAAACCTTTGTGTAGGTCTAATTTGCCTCTTTGACCATCTAACATTCACTGGTGTGTGTGGTATTTGTTGTTGCGATTGTTGCACATCATGAGGAATGGCTGGAACACCAGCTTTTGGAGTATCATCCATCACTACATAATCATCTTCTTTCTTCTCATGTTGCTGCAACAGATCTTTGTACAACACTTTTTCATTGAATATGACATCCTGACTTCTTATAATTTTATGATTTTCAAAATCCCAAAGCCTATAACCAAATTCATTAAGGCCATATCCAACAAAGACACATTTCTTTGATTTAGCTTCTAGCTTGGTTCTATTTTCAGAGTCTATATGAGCAAAAGCTTCACAACTGAAGGTCTTGAGAAAAGAATAACTCACCTTCTTACCAGTTCATGCTTCCTCTAGAATACCATAGCCCAAAGGAGTAGAGGGACCTCTATTAATCAAATATACTACAGTATTGATAGCCTCTGCCCACATGTATAAGGGCAACCCAACATGCAACCTCATGCTCCTTGCGTGCTCCATTATAGTCCTATTCATGTCTTCAGCCACTCCATTTTCTTGAGGAGTCCTTGGAACAATTTTTTGTCTACAAATACCATTAGTGGAGCAATAATCTTCAAATTCATGACTGCAATACTCACCACCATTATCAGATCTGAGACATTTTAATTTCTTACCAGTCTCATTTTCAACCAAGCATTTCCATTTCTTAAAAGTTTGAAATACATCAGATTTCTATCTAAGGAAATAAACCCATACTTTTCTAGTTGTGTCATCAATAAATGTAACATAATAATGAGAGCCACCAAGGGAAGATACCTGAGCTGGTCCCACTAGTACATTTGACCCCATTTTTAGACCAAAATTTTTGACCATCTAAAAAAAAGGGGTCACATTGGTCGTTTTATGCAGGAAATGTATATAATTTTTTTAACTAGAAGTCCGTGTTGGTTGAAATTTCGACCAACACGAACTTACACTTTCCCAAAATTAAAAACAAGCTCTTTTTCGTGCCCTAATTTCAATCTTGCGTGACCAAAAGAAAGGCTGTGCGGTTAATGTTTGTTGTATACTGCATTTTGTGGCACCATTACATGCAAAGGAAGGGTTTGAAGATTACGTGCCATTAGCATTTTACTGTTTGAGTTCCAACAGCGTTTGGCAGCTTCAGTGCAACCTTTACCAGAATAGTAAGGTTCTATCTCTGTTATATCTCCTTCTTTTCATTGTTCAGCACATCATCTTCAATGTATTTAGCCTCATGCGTCACCTTTGTCATAATCTCTTAAATTTCTAAATTACTAACCCCATTGGCCATGAATTTGTCTTGATTGTGCTCTTTATCCTCAGGAGTAGTGTCAAGTGTGATTGGAATTCGTAACATATAATTTTCCTCAAGGGCATGTAACAGATCACCGAGTTGGGATAACTCACCATCCTATTGAAGATATAATGCAGGGTGAAGGCTTGGATAATTTTGTTGATGCTCTTGTTTTAAAATGAGAAATGGATGCAATTGCATCTTTTACTGATACCTCTTGATACTGGTAAATTCTTCTCATAAATTTCATCACCAGGCTACAATTTTCAATAGTTCCACCAATGTCTTGAGGATCAAATCAATTGCTTGGCACTAACTCGTACAATTCCAAATTTTGAACATTTTGTAGCATTTATTGTATCACTAAATATTTACACTTTAATTAGTTAGCTTTGATGTTATGTTAATAATGGCATCAACTATGGTCTTATCATTTCTATTTATGTCCTTGGAGACTCAGAAATGGAAGAAATGGAAATACTCTTTAAGATATAGGAAAATATAGTAAATAACTCTCCTGGAAACCCATTTCATGTCTTCAAGCACACAAATAATTTGATAACATTCACTTTTGTCAGTAAACCACCTATATCTATAGATAGAAGTGAGAAAAACAAAATTGAAGGCCGCAAACCAACACTTTCCTTATTCGTAGGCAGATCTATGTGGCCAGATTGTCTATAAGCCCTTTAGAAGAGGAAACACTTAGTTTCAACCATGGAACTAGACTAGGGAATGTACAATGAGACAAGACTAGACCAAAAAAGCCAACAATCCATAGAATCAGAACACTACAAAGAAAGAACCTCCGAACATGGAGAAATCTGATGCAGTTGTTCAAGGTTATTGGCACTTGCAATAAATGCTTTTCTATAAAATTTTAAACATGGAGAAGGTTAATATGGCATTCTTCTGTGGACCACAAGGGGCATCCTTCTTACTTAAATTTAAATGGTGGGGGAGTTTAGGGTAGTAAACATATGATAGTGCTCAATACAGGAAAAAAACCCTAATCCAATAGTATCCAGCCAGGCATATCTTACATCAATATAACTTCAACTTTCAGGGGATGACTACCAAGTTATTACACAAAAAGTTCCAAGAATGTTGATATATATAAAATATATATATTTCTTCACTAAAACATAACTAGGATGGAGAACTCCTCAACAACAAATATGCCAGACAATAATCTAGACTGTAAAATCATTGTATGTGGGGAGTGTTGATGTGTGTTTTATGACCATATTAACCATAGAATAAAATATTGGAGTATCTTATCCTCTTTTGATCAAAATTCCATGCATGCTAAGGTTGCAAGTAAGATCACACAAGTAATTTCCAATGTTCCTTGTAGGTTGCATAGGCTCAATGTTAAATGTGATATGCTGTAGGTTACGATCCAACAGTAGGGTATGTTCCTTGTAGATTTTCTAACAGTGTTATGGAACTAATTAACATCATTAGTTACATCTTGGGGTTTGATCTAGTTTTCGTTCATTCTTAATCCTTGCAATTATCTTTTTCAAATCCAATTTCCATTTCTTTTCTTTTTTTCTCTTCAATGTTAGTTTGTGTGAGTTTTGATATTTTTTCTTCTTCTTCCTCATTTTCATATTTTAACTTAAAAATTTCCTACCTTTATCTATCTTCTTCTGTTCTATGACCTTAGCTTTCTTGGGTCTTGGGCCTTATGTGATGTAGATAATCTACTCAATGGTTCAAATTTGCATGTTTCATTATTCTTCCTTGCAAAAATCAAGTAGAGATTCATAAGAACTTTTAATTTGCTGATGACAATAATGTCTCCAATACAATACAATAGCTTAATTGTCTCACTCCTTTTCCAAATGTTGAATTGAGACTTAAAATATTTTGAACTTCAAGTAGTCAAAATTTAAATGGACTAAATGACAGTAAATAGATTGTAATGCAATTGACTACTTAGAACATCTTTCTATAATTGTTTCCCATCAAACAATAAACTCTTTCAGCAAAATCCATTTCAAATTCATTATGTCCTATAATTCTATCAGTATAATATAACCATTAAGATTTTCAATGACATGGCTTCTTCAATGACACACCTCTACAAAATGGATTGCTCTCGGGTCCCTCTGAATGGCGTCACTATCATTACAAGCACACATTCAATTTACATATTGTGACCAATCTAAAAATCCCTTCAATACAGTCTAACATCCATACGAATTACAAATGATATTTGTTCCCTTTTTAATTGTGATTGTGGCAACAAGTCTCTCGACAACATTCAACCATCTTCCATTATCTGGCTACACTCAATCCAATATGCACAGACCGGTTTGTCTGGAACTATTTCGGGTTTCAATGCATAAGAATGTTTAAGACTTAATCATTGCTTAATCAATTTTAAAGAGAAACTCGATGTATCACACTAGACTACTATTGTTCCCAAATTGGGACTATTTAAATCTGATGTAGAACTAAAACCAAATCTTGAAAAAGAAACCGGTATCATAAAGCATACCCCAATTTCATATTCAAACATTTAACTTCTTGAAACCAATAACCGATACCAAGAATTGACTTGGAGAAAAAAAAAATTGAGATCTTTGAAATTGTATTGTAATTGGTGATGACTTCAATCACAACTCTCTTTTAAACTATTGTTAAACCATTTCATACTCATCGTGACCAGCCACCAAGGTAAGAACGGAGAAATTATAAATAGATTTAGTATCTTCAAACCAAATAGCAATTAGCGCAAGTTTTGAATATAATATAGTTCCATAAAATTTGTTTACTC
Source organism: Cupressus sempervirens (assembly GCA_028749045.1). Taxonomy (NCBI): domain Eukaryota; kingdom Viridiplantae; phylum Streptophyta; class Pinopsida; order Cupressales; family Cupressaceae; genus Cupressus; species Cupressus sempervirens. The sequence goes on from CM053791.1 coordinate 556,302,363, forward strand.
CATCTATGATGATTCAAAAATTTAAGAACATAGAAATGTGCATAAGAACAATGAAGAAACAAAAGATCTAAACAGAATTAAATTCTACCATTATTCCATTCCTGATTACATTGTTTCTCCACTTTCCTTGATTCTCAAATCTTCTCATACTACTACTATTCAGAAAAATTATATATATTCCTCTCGGGTTTCTTTAATTACATATATCTAAAGATATTCAAAAGAAGGTAATCCAATAACTAATTCTTAAAACTGACTTTTAACTTCCCACACCTGACTCATTATAATTCTAAATATATTAAAGATACTAGTAAAGTATCTTGGAGTTTATTCAAAACTCTTAACTTATAACCCCCAATTACATCATTAAATTAACTATATAAAACTAAGACTCATCCCAACATTATTAAAATAATCATTTAAAGTGCATTAGAATCCCAGATATTGAAAATAATTGGAATCTCTGGATGCCCCTGTATCATTATGCCTTTGCCTTCTTCCTTGTAGCTCTTGTAGGTCCCTATTTAGCTAGTTTTTCTAGCTTAGCAGTAGGAGGAGTCCGATCTCCTTGTAACCTTGTGAGGTTGAGGAGTAACCTCAACTTTTATTGCCAAAATATCAGGTGTTTCTACCACCTCTACACTCTTTGTAATGTTGTCCTTGATTAGTTTTATGCTTGTGCTTCCCAATTGAACCTTTATTGAAACTTTGCTTCCCTTCTTCATCACTTCCCATTATTCTTTGATAATGCCCTCCTTTTTTCTAATATTTTCCACAAATTTCTCTACCTTCATTTTTCTAGATCATTTGTATAATTATTCCCTTGTCTAAATTTCTTGTTATAAGTCCCCCATATTTATGCTTCCTTATCTCTAGGTGAGACCAAGATAACCTTAGCATGTTTTTCAAGAAATTCTTGGCTAACCTCATAACCAAGAATGGTGAATAAATATCTCTCTAGGATCAATAACCTCCATGCATGCAAAATTAGTTTCAACCATAAAGCAATTTATATCTGTATACTTCTCCACAACTAACCTAGGTATTGTATGCATATATTTCATCTCTATTTGAAATCCCTTGAACAAACCAAGCAGATCACAAATAATATCACCTTTGTATTACATGTGGTAGTACTCAGTTACCAAAGCATTTGTTGGTACATAATTAGCCGAAGCATGTGGGTGCATGTTTCTTTTCTTCATTACAAACACAAACATTTTAGTCCAATGCAATATGTGATGTACTGGTGGGTGATATTTCTTGTATGACTACTTCATAGTATACAACAATGCCTCATAGGACTCACCTCAACCTACATGTACTTGCCACTTCATAGTGTATGAGACACCCATAAATGTACAGAGTGGTGACACTCTCCACTTTGTACCCATATGACTCACATTGTACAGAATGGATCACTATACGATGACTTCAACTATTGTTCCACTAAGTCTTTTACAATAGTTTAAGAGGAGATATAAGATAGAACCAATACTTAGTATGGTGAAAAAATTGCACAATTCCTCAGCTATTAATATAAGCAATAATATGTGTACAAAAGAAATATATTTGATGCATAACATCATATATAGTTAGATATAAGCAAAGATGTTGAATTTCTAGCTTATTCACTAAATGGTAACAATCAATCATAGCAAGGTGGGAGGAAATACAAGGGGGTAAAATAAAACAGGGTTTAGTAGCTACCCCATCTCATGAAGGATGGATAGAAGGTCTCTTGAGGTTCAAGAGGGATAGTATATCTACTCTTGGGTCTAGGGTAGACAAACATTTCAAGAACCCTATCATGTCTCTGTATCCAAGCCTCATTATGGTTAAACACATAATAAGTTATATATGTTATATGATTAAGATGATCATAATACATGCAATATGTCTAAAATCCAAGGTGCAACTCAAATCTGATCCAGTATTTATTCTGCAAGATTAACATCTATTGCTAGAACAATATTGAAACTACTACCATACATCAACCTACAAGTTAAGGTGTCCCATATTTTAACCTGCTACACATGCCCCTACTACACATGCCCCTGTTCATATATTTTAACCTGCTACACAAGTTAATGACATAATTAACATACTCTTTCAGATGGAAATAATTAACATACATTGTCTATAAATCCACATTTTGCAAACATCTATGCCTTCTAGAAATTATAGGATCATTTTAGTTACATTTGAAAAAAATAATCAAGAAAAACCATATGTGCAGATATAAACATTAATCACAAAATTTCCAATTTATTTGCAGATATATTTTCCTGTAAAGAAAGACCACACTTGACAATATGAACACTGAACAAAATGAGATAATGGCTACATTGTGGGCTCAGTTCTGAAGAAAACCTAATAAATGTTATTGTCCTTGCAAAAAGTGTAAAGGGTTAAAGACTCGAAGAATTCTAATCACAACAGCCTAGAGTCATTGTAGGCAACATGGTCATGTTGAAGGGGGCCATGATTTTCGTCCATTGCTGAATGTGGATTTCATATTGGAGGAACATGGAGGTGTGAATATCCAAGATGAGGATAACACTCTCATGGAAGAAGATGATAATGTGCCAGAGGACATGATTGAAGAAGATGGTATTGGGGTAGGTGATGAAGAGGCTCATAATGATGGTACTAGAAAATCTGATAATGATGATGAAGATGGTCTTGATATACCTTTACTTGAGAAGGCACACGAGCCCTTATACGAAGGCTCCCAAACAATTCTACTCTCAACTATAGTGTTGTTGGTGAACTTAAAGGTTATGAATGGTATATCCAATGTAGCAATGTCATGTATGCTAAGGTATGTCATTTTTTCCATCTTCAATGTTAGCATACAATTACTATTCATTATATTAACAATTCATATTTGTTGTTGTAGGTTGACTAGTGAGTTTTTGTTACCACCATCAAACATTTTGCCTCGTTCATACCGAGAATTATCTAACATTATGGATCAGATTGGAATGAAGTATCAAACAATACATGCATGTCCCAATGATCACATTCTATAGCATAAACAACATGAATTTGCAATAGAATGCCCTAATTGTCATAGTAGTAGATATCGGTCAGATCAAATAACAAAAAAAGTGCCTCACAAGGTTCTTCGGTACATTCCCATTATTCCACGTCTTCAACGGTTATTCAGGTGCTCTAGCTTGGCACAATTTATGGATTACCATGCATGCAATAGAAGTCAGGATGATATTATGCGAATGCCTATCGATGGTTCTGCATTTAACGAGATAGAAGAAACATGGTCACATTTTAAAGAAGAACCTCGTAATCTGAAGCTTTCATTGGCAGCGGATGGTGTCAATCCATATGGAGATATGAGATCTGTTTACTCAGTGTGGCCTATTTTTGTTATTAACAATAATATTCCTCCTTGGATGTCCATAAAGAGGGAGCACATAATGTTGTCAATGGTTGTGCCAAGTATTTTTTTCATTTTATAGCTATCTAAATTAATTTATAAATAGTGCATGAAAATGATCATAATAATAATGTAATGTTTATATTCATTCAATTGCTAGGTAAATACCAAGTTAAAGATATGAACATGTATATTGAGCCCCTAATTGATGAGTTGTTGAAGTTATGGAATGGCATCACTATGTATGACATCTCTAGACCGATAGGACATCGACAATTTCAATTCCATGCAATGCTTGTATGGACAATACATGATGCCCCTCAGCTAACTCATTTTTGTAGTATGTTATATTGTTAATATCACATATTTTTGGTCTGTTATATTTCTTACACATTACAATCAAATGTTTAAGTTGCGCATGATAATTGTACATGATCCACTTCTACATGATCTTTTAGGTCTTCAGACAAAGAGAAAATTTGCATGTCTAGTTTGTGATTCGAAGATGAAATCTCGTCATTCAAAAACTTTGAGAAAGTAGGTCTTTGATGGGTTTAGACACTTTCTCCACAATAATCATAGGTATCGAATTGCTGAAAAACATCTTTTCAATGGAAAAGAAGAGACATCATCAAGGCCACGAAGAATGACACCTCATTTATGGAAGTTGGAATATGATCGACTAAATTGTCGAGGTAATATCCAATTTGTCGTCTGAAGTTTAAAATTTGTATTTTGATATTGTCTTATATTTACTAATGTTGTAATTGATGCTTGTGAAGGTCATCAAGGCATCAATGACCAACTTCCTAGAGGAATGAAAAGTTAACCTACTCAATTTAGTAGGTTACCGTACTACAAGGATCTCCCAATTGCGCATTTGTTTGATGCTATGCATATTGGAAAGAATGTAATAGAGAAACTATGGAAAATGTTTGATGGAAGGCATGATAGAGAACAAATTGCCAAAATTTGTACCAACATTTATGAATCCAATCATGCACTAAAAGCTTCCATTGAACCAAATAGCAATGGAGACTGGATAAATACAAGTGCCCTTCCTTGGTTATTAACAGAGCAACAAAGTGATGCATTAAAAGGAGTCATAAAAAAAATAAAATTCCAACAAGATTTGCTGCAAATATAAGCACTCTTCTATCAAAGAAAGGTGATTTTGGGCCAGGGTTGAAAACACATGATTGGCATACCTTCGTCAAGGTAAGTCATGTTCTCTATTTACAGTATATTTGTAAGATTGAATGTACTACCTATTGCATTATTTAATAATATATTAAAATGATCATTTTTAATGATTGCAATTCATCCTACCTCTATCCCTTCCACAACAGTTTGACAATAGTATTAAACAAGTTATATATGATCTTGGAAAATACACGAGGTTAGAAGTGTTTTTTCTTAGATTTGTAGCTTTTTCTCTTAAATCTATTGTAAAATTTTATTTGAAATCTTGTTTATCTTGTTTTGCATGTTGAATCTCTTTTAGGTGGTTATCATCTAAAGAAATTGACAAAAAGGATATAAAATATTGGAAGAGAAAAATTCCACTGCTTATGTGTGAAATGCAAAAGTGTTTACCTCCAACCTTTTTCAATGCTCAAGAACACTACCTCATACATCAAGTTGAGGAGATGTAATTGTGTGGACCTGTACAAGCTAGATCAATGTGGATGGTTGAGAGGCACTTGAAATTTATGAAGGGCTTGGTTCAACAAAGAGCATGTCCTGAGGGTTCTATGATAGAGGGATATATGATATACCAGACCATGGTGTACATTACTGAATATCTTCCAAAGTTTGCATCAGATATCTATGTAGATTGCAATTGGGATCCCAACTCTAATGAAAAATTCAAAGGGGAGTACCTGACAGGGAAAGGTAGAATGAGGAGATTGAGAGGTAATTATAAGTTTTTTTTTTTTAAGTTTAATAATTATTATTCATCATCAATATATAAGTTGTTTGTAACTAGTGTAATTGTTTTCTTTATAGTTTGTCATGACTGGGATGCACTACACTTGTATATTGCAAACAATCTTGATTGGATGATAGTATGGATTGAACAGTCTCAAGAAAATGGTCGCTCATTAACATGGGATGGTGTTGTATCATTGGTTAAAGAAGCTCATCGTAATGGAGATCCCAATATTACACAAATGGTACTTGATCTAATATATGGCTTAAGAGATACAAAGGTACGCATAAGATTACTAATCATCACACATAAGTTTAATATCAACTCACAGATTGATGCAAATAATCTTGACATGTTTGAATAATTGCAGGTCAAACACCACAAAGCTATGTACTACCATGGCTATAAATTTCGCACAAAAAAGTTAGATGAAACGAAGAAAATGTGTGATTCCGAGATAAGTGTTGTCTTTGCGGTCACCAATATTTCATCTAGAACTGACATACATCCTCAACAATCTAAAAATTGATACTATGGCATTTTGGATGATATACTTGAGTGTGACTTTAATTCATTCGAAATAGTTATATTTGTCATCAAATGGTTCAGGTTACGATTGAATCGAAATGATCCTAATAGGACTATTATTGAACATGATAGTGGATTTACTATGATTAATACAAGGTCATTTGAGCCAGTTAGAGATGAGCCCTATGTTCTTCCAAGCCAATGCAAGCAAGTGTTTTAGTTTGGTGTTCCACACAAACCAGGTTGGTCATTTGTGGTTAGACATGATCCAAGAGGAAGGTCGGTAAAGTATAGTGTGATCAAAGAAGAAGAAATTGAAGAAGTAGAAGAGGAAGTAAATGATTATCAGGAACAACAATTACCCAGTGATGAAGATGGTGATGATTTTGGTCATGTTGATGATAATGGTGATAATGATGATGATGATGTTGATGACGATCATGATCATGGTGATGATCATGGCAATGATGGTCATGATGATGATGATGATAAAGATGATGATGATGGCGATGAAGATGGTGGTGGTGACGACGATGATCAAAGTGACAAGTACGATGATGGTGATGATGATGATGATGATGATGCTGACATGGATGAAGATCATGATGATCAATGAAATGTCCAGCTAGGATCAATGTCAACTATGATGGGGTCTTGTGTGACCAAACTTTTTTTTCTAAACCATATGTGCACATATAAACATTAAGTAGAACATGTCAAATTTTTTTTAAATATACACATTAGTTACACTAAATTTTTAACTTAAGACAAATGATTTACATATACAATCTACTTTATTATTAATATTTTTTTTTGGTAAGTCTATTACTTTAATTTCGCTACTGATTTCTAAGACTTACTAATTTTTTTCACAAGGCGATATGGATGCACCATCTCAAACACCTTCAGTACAGGTAAACATTAAATATTGTAAATTTTAATGTTAATATGGAAACAAATGTCATATTATTATGTTCTTTCCTTTATGGCTTTGGAGTTGTTTTGATGAAATTTTACTGATATTTGATGTCACAAATGATAGGAAAAAGCTAGAATGACCGCTGATCAAATGCGATCTGAAATACGAGCTTCATATCTACATAACATCGCCCTTAGTACTGACCCTATGTTCATCACCCAGCAAATCAAGAAAATATACACTGATGAACTTGTTAACATTATCATCAGGGCTGACAGAAGTGAGGAGAAAGAGGCACTGAGAACAGAATTGGGCCATAGAATCCAATCTTTGTAGGTAAGCAATAATTCAACTAAAGCAATAATAGAAGTTCAATAGATATGAATATTTTATACTATCTTATGGATCATGATCTCTAATTTTATGTGTATTTGTATAGACATTTGTTCCATTTGTGACATCACATGGTGAACATGGTGATGGTCGTTGCGTACAACCTTCATGTAAGTAGCACTTTGTTTGTTTTCATCAACATTATAGCTCTTACTTTTTTTTTGTGGACATTTGTAGCTAGTATTCCATTTGATCTTTATCCATTGCAAATGTCTTTGCTAACAATATTGTATTCTTTAGCTCATGATGAAGTGCAGACTCCTCCTTTAGTTGTTGGTCCACTATTGCCTAGTGCATCGTCAGCAACAAGGGGCATGCAGACATCCTCATCTATGCCCACTAGAATTGGTAAAACCTTGTTTTGCTATATTTTGTAATGTATTTGTACAAGTTGATGAACAATGAAGTAGCATATCAATGCTTAAATAATGTCTATAGAAGCCTGCATACACACAAACACATGCATAAACACACCATGCATACATACATACATACATATTTTGCATTCGTGTGAATTCCCTGCTTAGATGCAATGATTTCTATGTGTTCCATTCATGAGAGATGAATTCTTCTGAACTAACTACTCATAAAATCCTTATAAACTATTGCAAAATTTGATTGTTAAAAATAGGACATGCAGTCTAGGACATGCAATCCTTAATGGAATGCGAGGAAGAAACATTTTTGCTAATCAATTTCTTCAATTTGATTATATCCATAAGTGTGCTTTAATTCATTTGGTGTTTGCTTTAATTGTCACTATGTTTCAGTTGATAGACCAACAGAGAGCAGTATTACTGAAGCTGATCCATTTCCTGGAGTAGTTCGTGTGATTAGTACTGGTTCATATGAAGGGACATTATTGCTGAATAAGAAAACTATGTTTTCGTTAAAAGAATGAAAGCTTCTAGGTGCTTTAAAATTGTTTTTATTTAAAGTGTAAATTTAATTTATTTTTATATTACTCATTATGGACTGATAAATCCTTTATGTTTTTGTAGGTAATAATTTTTTCTTTGACCATCTTTTTCATATGACATTGAGACTATTCGGACCCACCATACGTAAAAGGTATGTAGTTTCATATCATTGCTACATAATTTTTCTTTCCTTCCATTTATTGTAATATATTAAAGTTATTGATCTAATAATCTATTTGTTTTTAAAAAGGTGGAATTTACAAACCGTGGAATTAAAAAATCAGCTCATTGCATCTTTTGACGAGAAATTTGGAAAAAACATTTTTGACAATGGCCTACTTCTGAAAAGAGCAGCAAAGCATATAAAGACTATGAGGGATCAATATAGAAGGGCTCTTAAGGATAACCCAAAGTACGACCGTCCTGCTATGATTCTACCAATGGAGTGGAATGAAATAGTATAAGATGCAAAGGAGAAAAGGCTATGTGAAGATAGAGATAATGAAGCAACACAGGGCAAAAAGAGGTATGTCATGATAGTATTAAGTACATTATAATCATGCACTAATTATTCATATTTGTAAATATATAATCTAAGATGTTTGAAATTGTTCATAGATTTTAGGACACATCCGTGGCTACAAAAGCGAGACTAGAAAAGTTTGGCCAACACAAACTTGGCTCTGGTGGCTATATGAATCTCCAGTCTCGAGTTGTAAGTAGGAGCAATGATATGAAATAATTTTTTTAAATATAATGTTGCAAACAATTTTGTCTAGTGAAACCATACATACAAAACTGATGATATTAAGCAAAAAATATAGGGCACAAAATTCAATGTGGAGGTCATAGATGAAGATAGAAAACTTGCCTTGAAGGAAATCTATAAAGTTGTGGCTGCACGCCTACGCGAAGAATCTATAAGCCTTGCCCAAGAATCCAATTCACCAAATGATATCTCATAGGTAAATTGGTTAGATGAAAAGTAAATGAAATTGAATAGTTGATCCTTTTCTTTTTTGGTATTAGTTTTGAACGTAAATTGACTGCATAACAATGTGCATAACATTTTATTGCAGCCTTCATATCCTACCATAGAATCTGCTTGTGACAAAGGCCATAATGTGCATTATAGTGGTGGAGATATTAATTTGCTATTGGAAATTAACTATGCAATTATGAATACAATTTAACATCTTCAATTGCAATTTGACGTGTATCCTTTTTTGAATATTTTAAGGCATGTTGAACATCATGCCGAAGGAGTGGAACATGTTCCAAGTGTTCAACATGTTGACGTGGTAGCGGATCAAAATGTTAATGTACATGATGTCACATTGTTAGGTAAGAAAAATGCATGTTATGTTGTACTAGCACTTAATTATAGACTAGTAACAGTTAAAAAAAGAAAAAGAGTATGCCAATTTATCCCGTTCACTTGTTCTTGCAACAAAGCCCCCTTTAGTGCAACAACCTCCTGCTCCTCCAAAGAGAAGGAGCCATCATAATTTGACATTACATGTGCCAGAAGAGGAGGAGAATGATGTAGATATGGATGCTCCTATGAGCGCTTTTCTTAAGAGAGCTCAGAAAAACAAAAAGAAGAAATGATGTTTTAAAAATCTTCTTTGATAAACCTTGTTGGATAATGAAAGAACTTTGTTTTAAGTAATTATGTATGAATGATGCGTATTAATACTGATTTTCATTTTATGTTAATGAATATTGTTATGTCTTAATGAAGTCTTGATTAGTATTTTGTATTAATGAATTTTATATCATATTAATGAATGTTATGTGATTGTATTGATTGAATGTTATAGTTCATAAATGGATGAATGAATAAATGAAGTATGTAATTAGATGATAATGGGTACTTTAGATTGATGTTAGGGGGAGGGGGGTGAGGCCAGATGAGCTTCCACCTTCACATGGTTGGCCTTGTTAAGTAGAGAATATTATAGTATTCTTGAAACCAAGTGAAGCTCAAACTAACATAAAATGGACACTTCGCATGTGGTAGGTCTAAAATGATCCACGACTACTGCTGCCCATAACATGAATTTGTGAAATACATTTTGATATCACCAATTTCAACACTCGATTCAAAGCATAGGAGTGGTCTATAGTCTTAGCATGAATTTTGAGTAAGATGAGATTTCAAATAGACGCACTTTCATGTAAGTCAGAGAAAAACCCAATAAAGTAACTCAAACCCTATTTTATGTTTCATCCTAACCAATGTTGATAACATGTGCTGATGGATAATCTTGTTGCAGGTTTATGTTAAGGTCACTTGCTAGATCTTTTCACCTTCCAAAGAAGAAAATAATCATAGGTTCCAATGTTTAATGCATTATTGCAAATTTATCATGTTTAATGAATTCCCAACCCAAGTAGTCTATTACACAGCCCCACCTTTGACAATTTTCTAAATACTGTGATCATTATGCTTAACATGGGCTAGTGATATTTTTAATAGTTGTAAATGCTCATTCTTGAGGATATTCTAATTGGAAAATCTCAATGAACAAATACACATGATTTGTAGATTTTGATTATAAAATTTATTTTTGTATAAAGAGTTTAAATTAAATTTTCTAAACCAGTCGAAGGAGCTAATTATTTTGTCATGTTATCATAGTTTTCGTTCATAGATAAATTTTATGAAATCATCTCCTAATACCAAGCGGCAAAGTTGATTTTATTAGAAGGAATAGACCAATACTTTGGGAATAGACCATTACTTTAGGAAATTGTCAGCGGCCTTAAAGAGGCGACTTGGTGGGGCAGATTAGTGAGCCTACATAGAGAGGCCAACTTGGTGAGATGAGATGGTGAGTCGACTTGGTGAGATGACCTGGAGAGCTAACTTGGTGAGAGGACTTAAGGAGTTAATCCTTATTGACTGAAAATCAGTGGTTAATTGTCTACAAATTTGGTAACTTGTGTTAGTAATGTAAACATAGATTATTTTCTTGGGATACAGTCAGTGATTGCTCCTTCATGGTTTCGGATAGATTAAATATTGTACGAGCTCTGTTGTAGTGGAGAATAATAAAAATTCAGAACTGTTATCTCTTGAGTTTTCATATTGTTTGCACATTCCTTTGGTCTTGTTACTATGTTCCCATGAGTGATTTCTTACAGTAGTATCCAAGCTTAAGACCTGGGTTACATGCTAACTATTTGACAAAATACTTCTAGCCCAAACTTGATCTCCTTGATCAGAGCAAGCAGGGATTATTACACTATTCCTGATATCAGTTATTCGCATTTCAATTTTATGAGTTTCATTGGTACATTCAGCATTAAAAAATTGATTCTCATATTTAGAATTGGCTTAGTTTCATGAAGTTTTAGTACTGTCATTTCTTCCCAACATATTATCTAAAATTCAAACTAGAAGAATCACTTAAAAATCCCATAAGAAACTGCATAACAGTGAGGGTTAGTCATTGTCAAAGTGTTTGATGAAATGTCAAACAACTGAATTGGAAAGGAAATTGGTGCTTATTGAATCCATACCCAATTGGGGTTATTACATACCATTGATCTTTATGCAGTTTTGATAGTTTGCTTGACCACTTAGAACATTTTCATTGATTGTTCTATATGGCTCATTTGATATTCACTGTTTCAAATCATAGAGTAAGGTAGTTCATTTTCTTGTTTGAATATTTAGAAATTATTTGATATTACCTCCTTGAAAAGGCTTATTTGCCTTCCATTCTGAATGGATAGATCTGATATGTATCAGTCATTGTAATGAAGTAAAAATTGTGCTTTCATTTTCATAATCTAAATTGAGATAAGATTGATTTGTTCAGAAGGCTTTTGAATTTCTTGTTTAAATGTAGACCTAAGTCTTTGAGTGTATATACAAAGTTCAAGCACATGCATATGCACATGTGTTTCCTTTTATTGGTGATAACATTTCCTTTTGCAAATTGTGTTTTGGATCAGATATAAATATCTGATCTACTTAGTTTTATCTATGGGTTGAACTTTTACAAGATGTTGCAATTGATTGTCAATTTTCCTAAATGTCTTATATTATTGCTTTTAGTTATCAATTGACATCAATCTTCTAAAATATATCCAGGTTTCCATGTTGAAGGGAAGAGTAAATATTGTTGGTGGCACACCAAGCAGGTATTATGGTAATCATAACTCTGATGCAATTATATTGGAGTTTGGGTTATGAGCAGACTTTTTGAGTCTTGATAGTAAGATTTAGCTATGAAAAATGAGCAGGAGACAGGAAAAAAATTTAAAAACTAAAGCCAAAAGGCTAAGACACTAAAAGGCACCTTTACAACTCTAATCTGCCATTTAAGGATACTTCTTATTTTTGTTTTAATGCCATGGATTTTATAGTCCACGAGCTTTTATACCTGAACACTCACGAGAGTATATATAGGAAAATGTTGTTTCCCGAAACTCAAATCTTCTTTGGTATTGATTCAATGTAGCTTCTATTTGATTATTTTATTATGTCTTTAAAGTTGGTTAAATGAGGGTTGCATAGTAAAAGACTCAATTTCTTATAAAATATTTTTATTTCATTGTTTTATCAATATTTTGAGTCTGAGTGCCAAGCCCGAGTCTTGTAACTAAGCTTTGATGCTTTTTTTGTAGAAAAAAAGATAAGGAAAAATGGAAATACATTACTAAAAGACCATGTTACAATATATGATGACCCACTAGGCCAATTCAACAGTTAAAAGACTAATTTTCCAAAAGTTCAATACAAAGAGAAGAGCTTATGATAGAAAGAATCCACCACGGGAATCACCACAAAAGGCCCAGGGGATAAAGAGACAGCAAAAAAAATTTGCATCATTGACTGTCCATGTTCACAAAGTTTTCATTTAAGCTGCATACAAATTAACTTCTATGTGCCTAAGCTGATATTGCTAAATGATTATAAATATTCTAGTCCACCCTATAGTTCTGATCCATTCTAAATGTGTCCTCCAAACCTAATGTCAACCCTGGAATGGAGTGATGCCACCCTAGACGAGGTACGGCTAGCCATGGAAGCTAAGGGAAAGTCTAAAAATTTCTCCTTTGATCATTGATCTGCATACTGGAGTACTCATTCTACCTGATACAATCCAACTCAATGATTGACCCATTTGAACTTCCTATCTGAGCTCATGCACTTGTGATTGTTGTCCACTAGGGTCCATGCAGCCATTATCAAACATTGATTTATTTTCTATCCGATTGGAGGCATTGTCCTAGGTTACTGTAGTGTTGTAGAGGATAAAAGTGCACACTTAGCACTTCTTTCAACTTCTCTTATACACCCTTCAGCCATTTCATTAAATGTTCCATTCTATTTGATTCAATGGATTTTAGCATTTAATTGTATTCAACCTCTTCCTAATCCTTTTATTTATTTTTCCACTGTGGTCAGAAATGTGGATATGATTAATATTGTAGACACAAATTTGTGCAACTAATCCACATTCTAGTTGAACTTTACTTGAGTTGGCTTACCTCCAAAATTGGTTTGTTGCTTGTTTTCTTACCTGTATAATTTGAGAGGACCACTTTTTTTAATAGATCTGGTTGAAGAAAATGGGGAACATGTTAATGAGGAAAAACCTTCAATCTTTCAAGTAGATACTGATTTGGTTTTTGCAAGTGTCCATGTTTTTCTTATGTATGGAAATTGACATAGTTTCTTTCTCTTTTTTTTTTAGGAGGCTCTAATTGGAGCACATCTAGTGGGAGGTGGTGTAAATGTAGCTATTGAGTTAATGAAATGGATGAATATGGAAGTTGACATTGAAGTCAAATCAGTGGACATTGCATCCCATCTCACTTTCAACTATCCGAGTGTCTTGGACACAAATTTGGATGAATTGGAATCATACCTAAATTACCACTTTGTTAATCGATGTCTTTTAGTAGAAGCACTCACACATTGTTCACTTACTGAAGTTGAGGGACCTTCCTATTAGGTACATTTTGTTTCACCTTACCTTGAACAATCCGTATATTACTTTGGTAGTAGTTAATTTAAAATTCTTTTAGTGTGCTGATTTTAAATGTGTAAATTATAATTATGAGGTTCAAATCTTACCTACACCACCACTCACACCTTTGCAATATGAAAACATCAAACAAATGGGTACCATTTGCAATCGGACATTAAATCTCTCCTTACAATAGGGTTGTCTAGATTGTTATTGAAGAAGACAATAAAAATTTTGTGTGGTGCTCAATTTATGCTCCTATTGCACGTTACGAGAGAAATGAGTTGTGGAAATGGATATATGGGCTTCAATACATCCCTTGGATTGTGGGAGCTGACTTTAACATGGTTGAAAGTAGGGAGGACAAATCTATAGGAAGTGAGATAAGTGCAAAGGAAATGAAAATTATTAATAGAATAAAATGAAAATTAAGCTCAACCTATTCGATCCTCTTGAAGGATATAGAAAAGAAAACCAAAATAATTGGTTTACTGGGTATAATTGCCAAAAGGTAAGTATAAGGATATATTGCAGATTGGATATATTTTATTGCAATAAAGATTTTTTTAGCTTTGATCAGACTGTCATGAATGTAGTGTCAAGGTTACCCCTTGTTCTTTATTTGATCATCATTATTGCTACTGTAAGATTCATATATCTAATGATCAACATTAGGACAATGAAAAGCAAGATAAATTCCTTCAAAACACCAATTTACTAAAAGATGATTGCAATTACCCAATCTTTACCACCAGGGAAATTAATAGATGGACGTTATAAGATAAAAATGCAATTAAAATATGGAATGAAAACAATAAAATTTTGGCCACTATATTTCAAACTATTGGACAAAAGAACAGCCTTAGACAATAGGAAAATAGAAAATGACCTTCAGAAAGATCTGTTCAAACTAGAGAAGAAGATTCAAATGACCCCAATAACTCAAAATTGAATGAGGAGTTAATCATAGCAAAAAAATTATTGAGAAATCTACATGCTAAAAATATACAAGGATTAAGAGTAAGAGCCAAAATAAATTGACTTAACAATGGCAATGAGAGTTCAAAATTCTTCTTCAGATGTATGAAAGTTAAGAATGTCTGAGAACAAGTTGACTATATATGAGCTGATAATAAATTGCTAAGTGATCTTAAAGAGATAGAGAAGAACTTTTTTTGTTATATAAGATACTTTTCTCATTTCAAGGACATAGTGCAAGAGATCTAAGCAAAAATATAATTCACAGTAAGATTACAGATGATATTGCAGAAATAATTAATATTTAAACCATATCAGAATAAGAAACAGTAAATTCAATTCAAAAGCTGAATGATGAAAAGACCCCAGTAGCAGATAGTCTCCCAATTGAATTCTATAAAGAGAACTTAGATTGGTTTAGAGATGACCTGCTTCAAGTCTCTACTGAAGCCATTAGATAAAGGTTTTAATTTATTTATTTTCCTGATGTTTTCATATTTCTAATCATTTCCTTGTTTTCTTCTACAAGGTTGATGAATTATATGAATGAATGTAATCATTTATGACTAAAGTGTGTGTGGTGTGTGTGTGGATGCAAGCCATACATCGATGATCTTGTGAACAGGAATGAGTGGAATCCAATGAGCTTCAATGAAATTGAACATGCATGAAGAGGATGATATCAAGCACTTTGTGAACTATGAGTTGTTGTCCATATATGTAAGGTAGTAAGACATTTTTTTAATTGAGCAGTGAGCTCTAGACATTGTGCCTAAATGCAAGTGCATCCCTATTTGTAATAAGTTAATACTTTTAATAGAGTATAATTTATCGTAGGTTTCAGCCCCATCGTCGTCCCTTGTCCCCTCCTAACATGGTTTCCATGATATACTAGAATCTTTTTTGAATCACTAGAACATGATATTAGATCTTACTGGGCTCCTGTGTCAAATGATTTTCTTTTGGACGAGGCCACTACTAGTTTTGAGGCTATTGTGATATGTAATGATATAACCAAAGATAATAAAAAGACTTCTATCATTTTTAGTAACTCTCATCCTTAGATATTTGGTGTGTGCCATATAAGGGTAGGTTGGTTGGGGTTGAATGTCATGAAATCTGATCTAAAGTACTTTGATTATAGTTCCAAGGATGTTTGTGGGGTGCTTGTTCAGCACCCTAGGATAGAGAGGGAAGTTATTGATTACTCTTATTTTGTTAAGAATGTGCATGCTAATGGTGTGAAGGTTGTCATGGCCTCTGATTTTTCTACACTAACAATACTAAAGCCTCCTGAGGAATTTGGGGTGGATATCATCTTTGGGTCTTCTCAAAGATTTGGTGTCCCCTTGGACTATGGGGCCCCCTCATTTATATTGCTTGGTTACATCTTAAGAGTAAAAATGAATGATGCCTGGGAGGATTATTAGATTTAATGTGGATTCCCATAGGAATCTTGTGCTAAAGATGGAAATGTAGACAAGGGAGCAACACATCAGACAAGATAATGCCACTAGAAATATCTACATGATACAGGCATTAATTACAATATATCTTCTATGTATGCAATCTATCATTGTCTAGCAGGATTGAAAAAAAATGTAGAATGTGTACATGGTTTAGCGGGAGCATTTATTAGTGGATTAAAGAAATTAGGCACTATTAATGTTGAGGATGCTCCATTCCTTGATATTGTAAAGGTTATATGCTTATCGTTAAGCAAGGGGAGATGGGCATCAAAACTTCTATCATTACTGTCTTAACTGATGGAATGAATCCTGCAAGTGCTACAATGTGTGGAATGAAAATTGTTGTTGTTTGAATTGTTGCTAAAGAAAATGAAGGATGTAGAGGAAAATAAGGAAATCTTGTAGCACTTATGATTACCTATCCTTCAATGCATGGTGTGTATGAGGAGGGTATTAAATAAGATATGTTAAATCATTCATGACAATGATAGTCAAGTGTACATGGATGGTGCAAACATGAATGTGCAGGTTGGACTAACTAGCTCGAGCTTAATTGGAGTGGATGTATGCCATCTCAATCTTTACAAGACATTCTACATTCTACATTCTGGTATGGGGCCTATAGGAGTAAAGAAGCATTTGGCACCATTTTTACCATCACAACCTCTGGTACCAATAAATGGAATTACTACTCCTGAAGGGAATCCACAACCACTTGATATGATATCAACAACACCATGGGGCTAAACCATGATTCCACCAATATCAATAAAAAGGGAAATTATGGAAATTGAGAATGGGAAAATGGACATTAAACATACTAGTTTCATGGTAGATAATGTCTATAGAGAAAAAATTATAAATCCTTATGTTTTGGAATGACAAGCAGGGTAGATAGAGTTGAATGAAGGCTCTGATAGGAATAAAAAGAAACACAAGGCAATCAATAGTCGTAGATAGTTCAAGAATTGACTTATTCCTAATATAGAAAATAGTGCAAAACTTAAAGAGAGATTAACATTTATCAAGTGGATTTGATCATCTCAAGGTCAAATAAACTTCTATTAGTCAGGAATAAAATAGAAGATACAACTCCATTGTAAAATAAATAATTTGTAAGACAATATTATCAGACCCCAATTCTTGAGTAAATTAGGAACCAAATGCTGACAAAATATCCTCACAACCCTATTCAAGAGAAAATTTTGACTAACAACCATTGATATGATCCCACAACTTAATTTTGGAGTTGCCTACAGATATTTCAAATGCATTGTCAGGGGAGCCTCCACAAATTACAGTGGATAGTCCATGTCAAATCTCTTTAGCGTATAACTTGTTGTGCATAGTTGCCAAGTTTGCTTATTGTATCGGGCACATTAATGAACAAGCATATTAGTTACTGTAGGTGTTTATGACAGTTTGATTAGTTGTTGTCGATATTTTTCAGGTATTCTATAAAATAGTTCACATGCCTTGCGTATGATATGACATTTTGCATGCATCCTGCACTCTCTCATTCGGCTAATGATGGATTATGGAGAGTGATCTAAAATGATAAAACTAAAAACAAACACTCAAATCCAAAATGAACTTGCATTACAAATGGATTGTGGAAATCTGATATTGTTGATTTTGTATGCATGTCTACCAGGACAATCACAACTTAAACATATATGCATGTTTAAGTAATCAACAATATCAAATTTCCACAATCCATTTGTAATGCAAGTTTATTTTGGATTTGATTCTATTTTTTAGCACCATCATTTCAGATCACTCTCTCTAATCCATCATTAGTCGGATGAGAGTCATATCATATGCAAGGAATGTGAACTGTTTTATAGAATGCTTGAAAAAAAAAATTACCCAGGCATTGGTAGAAATTTCTACCTTCAATGGTCAAACTTTTTGACCTTCATTGGTAGAAATTTCTACCTTCATTGGGCAAAACTTTCGACCTTCATTGGTCAAAATTTCCAGTTTCAATGGAAAAAAATTTTGACCTTCATTGGTCGAATTTTCTACCTTTCTTGGTCAACATTTTCTACCTTTCTTGACAACATTTTCTACCTTCAATGGTCAAAATTTCTACCTTTCTTGCCAACATTTTCTACCTTCAATGGTCAAAATTTCTACCTTTCTTGGTCAACATTTTCTACATTCAATGGTCAAAATTTCTACCTTTCTTGTCAACATTTTCCACCTTCAGTGGTCAAAATTTTGACCAATTCCAGACAGAGTTTGCACCATGGTTATGAAAGTTTTTCGACCAATACTTTGGTCAAAATTTTGACCAATCGTTAGTTGGTCGAAATTTTGATTGAAAAAATTCTGACCAATGAGTTGGTTGATGTTGGTCGAAGTGTGGTCAAAAAATGAGTCAAAATTTGACCTTCAATGGTCGAAAAATGGTCTCAAATGTAGTAGTATCCCCATACATCTATATGCACAAGCTCTAATTTTTCCTTTTTGTTTTCCTTCCCAGTCTTTACAAAACTCACTCTCTTTTGTTTTCCATACACACAACTTTCACAGAAATCCATATTAACACATTTCAGACCTGGTAAAACTTTCTTTGAATGAAGTACTTTCATACCTTTCTCAGTCATGTGCCCAAGTCTATTGTGCCATAGCGCTGTATCAGAATCTACAGCAGTTATTTTTTCTCCCTGCTCAACTGCAGCAATTGTTCCTGAACATTCATTTTTCTCTGAAACAATCAAAGTAGAAGGAAAAATATGACCTGTACAAAGATATAAGGTGCCTACTTTCACACCTTTTGCTACCATAAGGGAACCCTTTGAAACCTTTCAATTTTTATAATTAAAAGTAACTACACAAACCTCATCACTAAGTTGCCCCATTGAAATTAAATTCCTACTCAGTCTTGGAACATGTCTTACCTCATGTAGTAGCCAATGATTCCCATTCTGCAACTTAATCTTAATTTTTCCCTTTCCAACAATTTGACAGGGTTCATTATCCCCCAAATAAACAAGCCCAAAATCCCCTTGGACATAGTCAATGAAATAACCTCTATGAGGTGTAGCATGAAATGAAGCACCAGAATCTAAAACCCATGAATCATCAACACTTTCCAAAGACAAAAGCAAAGCATCCTCTTCAGATTTGTTACTTACCACATCTACCTCCTTGTCTCCATCTGATTTATCTCCTTCATTTTTCTTTCAATTCCAGCAATCTTTCTTTTTATGACCTAGTTTGCCACAGTACCAACAATCGTTCGGTCCTCTCGATTGAGACCTCTTCCCCTTTGACTTTCCTCTTGATTTCCCATGATTTCCAAAGTTATTTCCTCTCTTAGTTGTTCTGCCCCTGCTTTGTGTATTCAAAGCACTTCCTAATGTAGATCCACCTGAGAATTTTCTACGAGTTTCCTCACTTAAAATAACACCAATCACATCATCATATTTTAGGGTACTAAATCTAGGAACAGAATTACTCACAACCATTACCAAGCCATTCCAGCTTTTAGGAAAAGAACACAAAATCAAGAGAGCCCTAATTTCTTCATCAAAATTGATACCCATAGAAGATAATTGACTAGTAATAGTATTAAACTCATTTAAATGATCTGCAATAGATCCACCTTTTGCCATTTTCATATTAAATAAATGCTTCATGAGAAATACCTTGTTTGAAGTAGAGGGCTTTTCATACAGTGTCGCTAGGGTTTTTATCAAATCTTCTATCACGTTTGCTTTTGTAATATTAAATGCCACCGATGGTGCCAGGCATAACCGAATGCTTTCAAGTGCCTTTCTATCCAAAAGATCCCATTCAGCCTCTGACATAGTTCCTTGATTCTTGGCTTTTCCTTCCAACGGCTTCCATAAATTCTTCTGATAAAGATAGTCTTCCATTTGCATCTTCCATAACTAGAAGTTCTGCCCATTAAACCTATCAATCCTCAGCTTACCCTCATTTTCCATTGCTCCCACTCAACCGTGAGACTCCCACTTAATCGTGAGACTTTCCTACAGAGAATAACTTAAAGACAACCTTGCTCTGATACCATTTGTTAGGATAAACCATGGACAGAAATGAAAACTACATGCAAATATAACCAATAATAGATCACATAGAAATAAACACAAGGCCCCAAGATTTAATGTGGTTCACCCAATCCCTGGGCTACATCCACCAAATAGAAAGTCTGATCTTATTACAACCCAATGATTACAACCTGATTACAATCCGTAATCCCTTACAGCTCAATACTGCCACAAGAACCAATTTTGCATCACAACATAATGAAAATACCTAACCCTAAACCCTTTTATACAAGTATTTTATTCATTTTAGGGTTACAACATGTCGGCTACCATGTCAGCCATGGCCCAAAAATTTATGAAGTATGTATAGTACTTTCCTGATCAATCACCATAATCTAATAGTAATTACTGCAATCCATTTAATCTGTTGAGTTACAAAACATTATATGACTACTTTGAGTCTTTATTGCATTCAAAGCATGAAATTTAGTACTGGTCCTAAGTTTTTGTAGCAATCAAACCATGGATTTTGTATTGATTCTAAGACTTTATATTATTCAAACCATGGATTCTAATGTTAATTCTAGGTTTTTATGGCATTCAAAACATGAATTGTAGAAGAATTTATATGGTCTGAAGGGATGTTGCCCCACACTTCTCATCACCACCCTTGTAGTCAAATGTTGTTCTTGGACTCTTGGGATATTATGAATGGGTAAAGCTTAAATAGTCTTGAATTTTTTTGTTTACTTTTTCTATTTGGGGTTCTAGGTTTCTAAAATATCTCAACAATGAAAACGAATGTGCTGACCAACTCTCTAGTATGCTCCTCTTAATTGGGTACTTCACGTGGATTGCTAGACTGCAAGGTGCTTCCTTTATTCAGCAAGTGGTGAGTGCTTAACCTTGAGAACCTTGTGGTCTCATTTTTCTTGTCTTCGTGCTTCTCAATCTCATGATCAAGCACCAAAATCTCTGATGTAGGGCCAATGCTTAACTAGTGGATGAGGAAAAAAAGGTGATTGAGGATGTGGATAAAGATAGACGTTATGCAATTGTTATGTCAATTGTAAGAATTATGAAGAGTAGAAAAGTTTTAGCACACCAATAACTTGTTATGGAGTGCATTGAGCAACTTGGATGGATGTTCAAGGTGAATTGCCTGATTGGATGCTAGATACTTTTGTTTGCATCACTAGTACTTTAGATTTGCTTTCTACTTTCCCAAAATGAATGGGTTTATACCTGTGTGAATTTGTAAAAAGTGGTCTTTTCTTTTTTTAGTAGATTATCCTTTATCCGTAAGAAAATGATATACCTGGATGAGTAGGCATATTGATGTACCTAGGAACTAGCATTATGTCATGGGACTCGGCCAACAATATATTTGTACCAAGTATAGTGCACTGTAATGGTATTGTGTTGATATTTACTCAAGAGGACTATTTTTATTTAGTTTTATTTGCCAAGTTTCCTTTTTAGTTTGATTTTGTACTGGTGACACTTCAGACTCAAATGCCTACAAATGCTTCATGCAGTGTCTAGTCTCAAGCCTTAATCACTAGGCAAGCTCCTAGCTCTTATTACAATTTTCTTACTGCAATGTCACATCTAGTTTGCATGTGATTCTACTGACCTAAAGGATCCTTAACCACAAACAATAGTAGTCTCCTCTACCCAAGATAATACAACTTTTTTTTGGATTTAAACAAGAAAATCACAGCAGCATTATTATTGAGGATTTGTGTCTGCTCAAAAACTTCTTATCTAAGAAAGCCTTCCTGAGGGTTATGAGCTTGTCTATTTCTCCTTTACATCAAAGGTTCAATACAAGCATGTTGCTAAGAGCCTGCCCAAGGTTACAAATGCAAAGTGAACTGGTTTGAGTAGATTTTCCTATGGGGTGTAGAGCACATGGAGAGCTTGCCTGCTTATTTAGAGTTTTGTTTCTCATCCTTTTCCTGAATATCATATCAAAGAAAATACAAAGATCTTGCACAAGTTTGTATGATTCTCTTTCTAATTTGGCAGATAGAAAACTATTATGGCTTGAGACTATGTTCAACATAATTTACAACCTCAACAAGAGTTGGAATCCCAGTTTTATACATATGTGGCATTGGTTGTAGTAACAAGAATGTCACTACATCATCTGGATATATTCAACAAATCAATATGCATATCCTACAATATTGGCTTGCCATTAGATGACATTTGATGGAGGCAATCAATAAAATAGTTCAAACACCTTACCTATGATTCCACATTTTTCATGCATGTCTACCAGGGTAGTTGCAACTTAAACAAATATATTCTCTCAACATATATATTTTGTGCATATCTAGCAACCATGGCTTTTGATGACCACATTACATTCAGGCATCCTATCAAATAGTTCACATGACTTATCTATGCTTCCATTTTGCAAGCATCTCTCCCAAGGCAAATGCTACTACTTCATCTACACCATCTAAAAAAATCCTTTATGCTTTGATGGATGCCTATAGCTTACCCCAAAGCTCTCATTCAACAATTATGAGATGATCAATCAAGAGGAAACAGTTGAGAGGCTAGAGTGACACAATTTTTAGATGATCATATGAAATGAAATGGGCATGCGAGTAGAAAGAAACTAGAAAGACATTGTGTACAGTTGAAGGCATGAAATAGATGGTTTTGGAGCATTCAGCACAAACACTCAGCATTTAGTACACATCATCATTCGAGATCAAATGGGTGTGTGGGATTATACGCATAGTGAATAATAAAGGAGGGAATTGAACCCTCCTTGAGGCTCACACTTGTTGAGGTCCACTTGAAAAATGGTCCTTCTTGTGAAATTGTTGTCTAAAACCTTTCTAATGAGATAATTTTTTATGAGCTCTTCATCAGTGGGATGGAACGTGAATCCAGGAGGCAGTTGTGCATCACCCATTTCATGACTGTAACTAAAGTTAAGAGCCTCTATTATTGAATTCTCTTCCCTATTACCCAAATTCATTTGGGTAATAGGGAAGAGAATTCAATAATAGAGGCTCTTAACTTTAGTTACAGTCATGAAATGGGTGATGCACAACTGCCTCCTGGATTCACGTTCCATCCCACTGATGAAGAGCTCATAAAAAATTATCTCATTAGAAAGGTTTTAGACAACAATTTCACAAGAAAAACCATTGTTCAAGTGGACCTCAAAAAGTGTAGGCCTAAAAAAAAATTTCTACCAAGCATTGGTCAACATTTTGATCAATTCTTGGCTATTTTTGACCAATCATTGGTCAAAATTTTGACCAATACTTGGTAGTTTTGGACCAAGCATTGGTCAAAATTTTGACCAATGATTGGCAGAACTTATGCCAACATGTTTCGAAGGTTTCGACCAATGTATTGGTCAAAATTATCGACCAATGGGTTGGTCAAACTTGGTCAAGATTTGGTCAAAAATTGGGTCAAAATTTTGACCATTAATGGTCAAAAAAAACCTCAAATGTACTAGTGCCCATTCCATACTCTCTCTCTCTCACACACACTCATCCCCTTCTTTCTATTTCTCACTCACATCCCCTACTCTCTCTCTCTCTCTCTCTCTCTCTCTCTCTCTCTCTCTCTCTCTCTCTCTCTCTCACACACACACACACACACACACACACACACACACACACACACACACACACGCACACACACACACACACACTCCCATTGATGCAACAGGAAGGGTGGTGGTATTAAATGCACAAGTAGGTTTGGAAATTTTAGAGGTTTATGCACTCTAGCCTATCAGCCACCTCAAATTCTCAAAAGGGTATGACTTGTCAAAGCCTCCACAATACTTCAAAAATGATGAATTTGGTTTTCTAGGTTTGTAATTATTTGGATTCAAGGATTAGAAGATTCTAACTCAATCCCATATTCCATCTTATCAAAGCTCTCTCAAACTATTTCAAAAACCTATTATGAACACTAAAATAGACTTAGAACCTAAATAATTCAATCTTCCTTGAAAACATTTGACAAAGTGATGGAAATCATGAATACCCTTTTTAGAGTTTTAAAACATATCAAAAACCTTAATATTGTTACTATTGGCGCTCAAAATTGCCTTCCCAATTTTGAGCACCATTGAAAAAATCAAGCCCTTAAACGCTTTTAAAATGCATATGTGCTTGGTTGTACCCAACTGTCCATTTGAGACCCCTAAGGTGTTTAATGCTTCTAGCATCTTTCATTCAGCATGCCTAAGCATTTCATGACTTTAAATTGAGTTTCTGAGTCATTTGGAAAAGTTAATGAATATCTCGCACCCAGAAATGTTTTCTGATTCACCACTTTGGAAGTATCTAATATCCATACCTGAGAACCTATGTTTCAGATTTTGAGTCATTTCGAGTCCGTTTGTATAGGTTTTGAATCCCTCAAAGTTGGTTAGTTACTGTTTTCATGCTTTTGCACTTTGCACACATTTCGGGAAGCCCTGTTTGACATGCTATAACATTGACCTAGTTGACTAAAATACTAAATTTCTTGTTGTGTTTCATGGTAGACGTCAGAGACTTCCTATGTTTAAATTTTTAAGTCTTGACGAATCCGTTTGATCAATTTTCAAACGCAATTCCAAATGCAATTTATGACTTTTTACTGGTGTCAGCATTTGCAGATTTGTTTGTACCCCTGTTCATGACGTCATATCTCTTGATCCGTGATAGGTGTGATCGAATGGTTGGTTTCCCTATGTTCTACACCAAGTCATGACGAATCTGTTTGCACACTTTTCTAGGCCAATTTTGTTTGCTAAAATCACCTTTCAGTCAATGTTCCTAGTTGCAAAATTCCAAGTAGCCCACTTTGAACATCCGCCATTCGCGCCCTGTGATTCATCATGAGCCCAAACTATAGATCCATAATTTCCTCATGATAGAGAATCAATGCCCTAGTTTTCATATTCCCAAGTGTTCATTTGCCTAGTTTTTCCAAACCGATTCCAGAGCCAATTTGTTGTTTTCTGACATGTTTGTTTGCAGATAAGTCTGAGAAGGCGACTTTGAGGGTCAATATCTTTTGACTCCAAATTCGTCATTAGACAGGATTTGACAAGCTGAAAGTGTGTGGAACAAAGACTCAATATTTTCAATTTAAGGGCATGATCAGTTGATTTGTTCAGTTTTCAAAGCCAATCAATGGACCTCCTAGTGCATATTTGACAGTTTGCAACAAGAGTTAAAATGAGTTGTATTTGATTGCTCAGTGGTCGAATTTGATTCTAATCAGTTCAAGATGATTGATATATCAATTTGAAAAGTTAGTCACCCAAAAACAAAACAAAAATTAGCTGGGTCACCATGTGACCCGACTCCTGTGATCAAGATATGGCTCTATCAGCATTGTTGCATTGCAAAGGTGACTTAAGTCTTAATGGGGTCCAATTAATGTGACCCAACTGCTGAAGATTACAGAAAACTAACTTTTGTAGATTGAAAATTAATATGGGTGCAATTGATTTGTGAGGAATTATGAAAAGGCATTTGAGTGTGTGTTTATTATTGCCATGAAACTTGCATTAAGAAACATCACTACCTATTTGAGAATTATATGCTGGAAATGATTCTAAAATGGGAGTCTTCAAACATAGCGTGTGTCGCTACTTTAACCATGGATTATGGAGTTTGAGTTTGAGGTAGAGGATACTAGAAAGGGTATTTCAGAGGACAAATACAAGTCTATTTTTGAGAACTTTGTCCAAATTGATGGATTAACTTATCCAAATCATGGTGGCATTGGTCTGGGTCTTGGCATTGTTCAATCTTTGGTGCATCTGATGGGTGGAAATATCAAGATTGTTGACAAAGGTGAACCTGGGGAAAAAGGAACTTGCTTTAGGTTTAATCTCTTTTTTAGAAATGCCAAGGTTACTATAGATCAGAGAAGGAATGGAGCAAACCAGTCATCAGGTACATATGTTCTTGGTGGAGTTTCTTTGTGTGCTAGAAGTGATTTAAGTGAAAAACCTAAAATTCAAGATTGACAACTAGGTTGGAAATCTCCAATGAGTTATAGTACTTCTGACATCCATTTGCAAAGGCCTGCTCTCAAAGAAACTGTCTATGCAGTTCTTGCATTGAATGGAGAGGCAAGAAAATTTATTATAAAGAATTGGATGGAACACAGATGTGTACATGTTTTGATGGTAAACGAATGGTGGGATTTCATCCCAACACTTGAAAACCTCAAACCGTAGCCACTCCACGCTAACAAGGAAGGGAGGCATTTTCAAAGAGAATCACGTTGGAGACTCAACCGCTGTCAAAGTATGAAAACCACATACCATAAAATGAGCAACCAGCTGGAAGCTGTCAAGAATTAAGGAATAGACCTCACATGTTAAAGAGAATTTGCCATAACATGGAAACTACCCAGCAGCCAATAAAGGAGGTTTCTTATATTGATAAAGCCGCAGTGAATAAAATGTCCCTGCGCTAAAATAAATGGTCGCCAATGAATCTATTCAGAGCATCCGTACTTGATGCTGCAGCTCAAATAGGAGGCTGTGTAGCTATTAGAAACAAATCGTAGACCTCAAGAAAATCATGCCATGTATAAAGAAGAATGTGACTTAAAGAGAAAATGCAAGCTATTAATAGCAAGGACACACCAAATATTGAAAGAAACCCTCAAACGCATGAAACAAAGGTAGCATTGAAAGAACAAGCTGCAGATGTATGCCAGCACGCCCATGAATTTGAGGAAGTTCTCATGCCAACAGGGGAGTCTAAGCAAGAGTGGCAGATTAAAAGAAATCAGAGTGCCTCACGTTTGGAAGAAAAGCCGCAGCCAAGAGGAGCTCTGCATTTTAAAGAGTAGAGTAGAAATCGCTAAGAGAAACAAGAGGAGGCCACATAAAAATAAATAAATAAATTTCCATGTATGGTAGCAGACCACCGCCATGTGATAAAGAAAGGATAGACCAACTCAAGTGCCATGGGAAATGCAGATTCAAAAGAAGTCCACATGGGATGCAGGGAAAAAATATTTAAAATAGTTTATCCCACATTTTCTGTGAAGAAAGAATCTTATGTCTTTAAATTGTAAAGCACTCATATTGTATTGTGAATTAAAGGCATTGGCTTTTGTAAAGGTGAGGCAATGTGTAGGCAAGCCCCCAAAAAATGACTTGGAGGTGTGACGTCAGCAGGGTCCAAGAGATAAAATTTTAACCGAAAACACGGTCCAAAAATGGCGACTTCAGCATCCTTGGCGATTGGAAAATGTAGGAAATCTGGCTAGTCGCTACCTCGCTAGCCAGAAAATCTCTGAAATTCTGGCTAGCGATTTAGCGAGTCACCAGAAAAGTTTAGAAATCTGACGAACGATGGATGAGTTCAGACGAAAGGGAATTGCGATGCGTGGCACATCTAGAGGTCCTCGCTTACTCGCCAAGCAGAAGATGCACGAGTTTTAGCATAGCGAGTTACTGAGAAGACAACATGTGGCAATGGGTCCTGTGTTCGATGACATGGCAGATGCGACGAGCGGTCCAATCAGAAGATGCCATGTGGCACTGGTCAAATCTAAGGTTGACCCCAAATTCAAAGGCAATTGAAATTAAAGAATAAATAATAATAATATTTTATTATTATTAAAAATGCACATTCAGTCATCCAAGAGATATTTTTTCTAAAGTTTTGACTTTAGAATTTTAAAAAATTTTCAAATTTAAAAAAATTAAATGTACAAGCATGAGTTTCTAGCAAAAGAGTCATTTTCAAAATGACTTTCAGGAGGTTTTCGAGAGGCCAAATAGGCGATGCTATATATCATCAGAATCGGGAGAAGACGAACTTTCTGATTCCAGAGTCAGTTTTTGCATAGGTATCAATCTATTTGAGCTACATGAGGATTTGTCTCAGGTACCTGAATTGCAACCATTTTCAGATATCGAAGTCCAGAATTGTTTTCCAACATGGTAATGACTTGAATATCAGTAGCATACTATGAAAATCCAGTTGGGGTCACATTTAAGTTAGTTATTTGGGGAGTTCACCAGCTTTTCATAAGGTAAATCAGATATTTTAGTGACTCAGCAAGTTTTCATCATTCAGAAACAGACATTTGCAAATCAGTTACAAAAAATGATGAAATCAAATCAGATCACAATGGTAGAAAGAAGAGAGAGGTGATTCAGCTGAGAAAGATTGAATTCCAAGTGGACAGATGGTAGTTGTAGATTAGATCCGGGAATTCACCCTTGTCTATATCATTCTTTCTTTCATTCTTTGTAGGGGGTTCTAGTTTTTTGTGACTGAGAAACCATTGTTGGTAGGAAAGTTGCAGTCATTTTGTGAGACCACTTTTTTGGATCCAGAACTGTGATTCCACCACCATTCTTCAGCAATATTCTTCTTGTATGAATAGCAGTAGGAAGATAAATACATATAGTTTAGATCTGTTAGGTTGTTTCATTTCTTTCATTTCATGCATATGATTGTATATTTTCAAGGAAATGATGCAAAGAGCAGCAGATGATTAAGTTTCAGTTGAATCTTGTCTCCATTCTCATTGAATTTCAATGTTTTATGATCTCTGAACAAAGAGTTTAGGTCGTAGTTGCAGTCCCCTAAGACTGTATGTTGTTTCATTGTTGCTGATAGTTCAAGGAATTTTGTAAATCATTCATAGAAATCAGCAGGGTTGCAGATTTATTAAGGAGGATATCAGGTAAGAATGAGATTTTAAACTAAACATAGATGTCTATTTACAAGTTAAATAGATAGATCTATATTTGAAGATACACATGTCTCAGATATTCATATGTGTGATTGTGATCCATGAATTTTCCCAATGGACTAGGCACTAATCAGCTACAGGGTCATTACTTTCTTACTGCTGCATATATGAGGGTTGTTGAAATCAACATTATAAATCAAACGCTTTTCCCCTTTCATGTTGAAGAGCTATCATAGAATGCCCTCACTCAACTTATGAGGTTCATAGGTCTGCACCTAGCTATCGTAGGTCTATGTTATTTCATGAGTTCTTATGAAAAATAAGGGTTGTATCTGCTTTATATTAGATTTAGTGTATGCTTTGACAATTGTTACCATATAAGGAATCTATAGGTTCACTCACCTAGGTTTTGCAGAGCTTGAAGTGCAAAAGGAGTATAGCCTTATAGTTGGCCTGGTGTTTGAATGGATGTGTTGATAATGGGAGTTAGCTACCCCTAGATATGTTTTGTTCTCATTGGGGTAATTGGAAATGGGTAACATTTTCAAACACCAACAAAATGGCGACTCTGCTGGGGATTGTATTGAATCTATGTGATAGACAAACTTTGAGAATTTAAAAGAAGAGATTCAATACAGCAGAAGAAGTGCATAAAAAAGTTGTAGTAGTAGGTTATCTGATGTGTTTTCCAGGTCTCTTACTCAAATATCATGCACCCTAGTTAAGCTTTATTCATGGACAATAGTATGTTTTGAAATTGGATGAAAATTGTGTTCTATGACTGTCATAGGTCTATCTTCAATCAGTCCAGTTTGCAAGTGCTGTTGAGAAAGTTTCAGAGTCAAGAATCAGTTTATGAAGTGTATTTTCTTTTCAAGGTGTTAATGATCTACAAGTTTTCCGTACTGGAAGTCTAGTTCAGAATTTACAAATGGTAAAATTGTTTTATATCTTTCTCACTAAGTGTGAGTGGCAACTCTAAAGTAAGTCTTTGTGCCAGTGCATGATTTGTTTATGAATATTAGAGACTTTCAGTATTTGTGAGCAAATCTGATTCTTGGAAAAGAGGAAGTATAGGTTTCTTGATTAATGCTTTATGTGGTTGTTTGTATCTGTTGAAGTATTCATTTCAGATGGAGGAATAATGGTTGTGATTTCATTTTCCTCTTCATGGAGGTGGTGACTCTACAAAGGATTCGATCAGTGGTATGAAGGATTTCATGCTTGCACCTGTGCAAATCAGCAGATCTGAAGTTTTAGACACCAACACATAAAGGTATTTCAATTTTCATATTTTTTTTTTCTCATGAAAATTGAGTGATAGAAATGGTTGCCTCTATCTAGTGGTTTCAGCACTAAGAAAATAGAGGTAAGGTTTTAAAATTTAAAGAGATGGATTCTGAGTCTAGGTCTGAAAGTGATGTGCCCACTCTTGAAAGTGTTCGTGCAAATATTGCTAGATTGAAAAGAAGGGTTCATGATAAGACTGTCTTAATGTTAAGAAATACAATGGGTGATATTAAGGGACTTAATGGATTTCAAATTTATATGAAGTTCAAATCAGTAGTCATGAATCTTGACAAGTTTTTTAGACCTGAGGAGTTTTCATGGCCAGTGGTACTCTTAGAAGTTTGTATGCCACATTCGGTTGATTGGCCAGCCAATATAAGATTAGATAAGATTTATGAAATCCAAGATTTTATCATGAAGGTTGAAAGTTCTTTAAAGGCTAATAAATCTAATGAGAACGAATTTAATAACTTTGTTGAAAGTGATAATGAACATGAAGAGTCTCAGTTTTATGAATCAGAGGATAGTAATCAGTAATTTGATAATGTGCATAATGTGGATTCATCTTTTTATGATGATGATTATAAAGAAGAGGAACAGTGTGATAGCGGCGATATTCTTTCTTCTAGTAATGAATGTGAATGTGTTACGATGCCGGTTGTTGAGGTATTGTCTAGAGAAGAAGATGTGTGTGATGATCAGAGTTCTGATTTTTCAGAATGTATTACTAACGAGCTTGCTGTTACAAATGTGCCAAGCCATCCAGATAATGATCTCAGCCAAGGAGAAGAAAGTATTAGTGAAATATTATTGAGTGTTGATGAAATTTTTGACTTATTGGCTCATGACTTTGAAAGGTATGCTAATCTATCTAAGGATGCTTGTGCTTTGACACGTTATGTAAATTCATGTAGTGAAGTCATTTCCCCTAAATTTGATGTTGAAGAAGATGTAGTTTTAGAATATGCTCTGTCAAGTTTGGGAGGTGTATGTGATGGTAATCTGCACATCAATACACATGACGACTTCTATGTTGAGAATGAAAATGTAGAGACTAGATCTGTTGCTGATTCATTTTCTTCTTGTTTTCATAAGGCTGAGATACATTTAGATTACTCATGTGATGAGGAAAATAATACTGATGAGGTGGTTTATTCAAGTGAGTTATCTGAGGGAAAATCTGATATGGATCAGCATATCGTTAGAGTGCAATTTCGTGATAATTCTTGTGGCTTGAGATCTAATCAATTGTTAGAATGTGAAGAGGTGATACTGAAAGATGAATCTGATTTAGTAAATGATATGACTGTAAGTAGGCAACAATCAGATTCCAAAAATTCTTTGCAGCCAGAGAGACAAGGTGAGTTGCAAATTTTTGGTGTTTGCAACTTAGTGAATGATGTAGATTATGAAGTTTTTGTGTTTCTGATCAGCATGCATGAATCATCATTGGATTTTGATTCACAGTTCAGTTTGTGTAGTCATGAGCATGCTGGTGTTTTTTCTCATAGTGAGCATGAAGATGAAATAGTTTTTGAATTTTATATGCACTATGAGAATGAAGAAAGATATTTTGTTTTGCCAAGTAATTTGTTTCAGTGTGCTGATCTGATTGATGAAACAAATGATAATGAAAATTTCAGTTTACCTCAAGAGAATGTAAATGAAAATAAGGTTTATGACAGAGGTAAGGAGTTCTGAAACTTTTCGGTGGCCCGGGTCATCTTGTGTACATATTAGAGTAGTTTCCATGCTTTCAATAAAGCTATTCGAGAAAGTTTTGCTATTCAGATATGTGGTCTGCTTCTCCAGAGATCTGAAATCTTACCATGCCCGCAAGGGACATGCATCCCCAGACAGAGCCACTATTGGTACTCAAAATTGCCTTCCCGATTTTGAGCACCATTGAAAAAATCAAGCCCTTCAACGCTTTTTAAATGCATATGTGCCTGGTTGTACCCGGCTATCCATTTGAGACCCATAAGGTCTGTAATGCTTCTAGCACCTTTCATTCAGCATGCCTAAGCATTTCCTAAAGTTAAATTGAGTTTCTGAGTCATTTGGCAAAGTTCTGTTTTGAGCTAGTATCAATTTTGCATTTTCACCTATGTCAAACAGCGACAGGAGGCTTTGTTTGTAAATGAATATCTCGCACCTGAAAATGTTTTGTGATTCATTGCTTTGGGAGTATCTAATATCCATACCTAAGAACCTATGTTTCAGATTTTGAGTCATTTTGAGTCTGATTGAATAGGTTTTGAATCCCTCAAAGTTGGTCATTTACTGTTTTCATGCTTTTGCACTTTGCACACATTTCTGGGAAGCCCTGTTTGACGTACTATAACTTTGACCCAGTTGACTAAAATGCTAAATTTCTTGTTGTTTTGCATGGTAGACATCAAAGACTTCCTATGTTTAAATTTTTAAGTCTTGACGAATCCGTTTGATCAGTATTCAAATGCGATTCCAAACGCAATTTATGATTTTTTACTGGTGTCAGCATTTGCAGATTTGTTTGTACCCCTGTTCATGACATCATATCTCCTGATCCGTGATAGGTGTGATTGATTTGTTGGTTTCCCTATGTTCTATACTAAAAGTACTTCAAGTGTTTTAGTTTGCAACTCATGTCGAATCCGTTTGCACACTTTTCCAGGCCAATTTCGTTTGCTAAAATCACCTTTCAGTCAATGTTCCTAGTTGCAAAATTCCAAGTAGCCCACTTTGAACATCTGCCATTCATGCCCCGTGATTTTTCATGAGCCCAAACTATAGATCCATAATTTCCTCATGATAGAGAATCAATGCCCCAGTTTTCGTCTTCCCAAGTGTTCATTTGCCTAGTTTTTCCAAGCCGATTCCAGAGCCAATTTGTTGTTTTCTGACATGTTTGTTTGCAGATAAATCTGAGAAGGCAACTTTGAGGGTCAATGTCTTTTCACTCCAAATTCGTCATGAGACAGGATTTGACAGGTTGAAAGTGTGTGGAACAAAGACTCAGTATTTTCAATTTTAGGGCATGATCAGTTGATTTGGTTAGTTTTCAAAGCCAGTCAATGAACCTCCTGGCGCATATTTGACAGTTTGCAACAAGAGTTAAAATGAGTTGTATTTGATTGCTCAGTGGTCAAATTTGATTCTAATCAGTTCAAGATGATTGATATATCACTTTTAAAAGTTAGTCACCCAAAAACAAAAATTTTTTTAGCCGGGTCACCATGTGACCCGACTCCTGTGATCAAGATATGGCTCTATAAGCATTGTTGCATTGCAAAGGTGACTTAAGTCTTAATGGGGTCCAATTAATGCGACCTGACTACTGAAGATTACAGAAAACTCATTTTTGTAGATTGAAAATTAATATGGGTGCAACTGATTTGTGAGGAATTATGAAAAGGCATTTGAGTGTGTGCTTATTATTGCCATGAAACTTGCATTAAGAAACATCACTACCTATTTGAGAATTATATGCTGGAAATGATTCTAAAATGGGAGTCTTCAAACATAGCGTGTGTCGCTACTTTAACCATGGATTATGGAGTTTGAGTTTGAGGTAGAGGATAAAGGAAAGGGTATTCCAGAGGACAAATACAAGTCTATTTTTGAGAACTTTGTCCAAATTGATGGATTAACTTATGCAAATCATGGTGGCATTGGTCTAGGTCTTGGCATTGTTCAATCTTTGGTGCATCTGATGGGTGGAAATATCAAGATTGTTGACAAAGGTGAACCTGGGGAAAAGGAACTTGCTTTAGGTTTAATCTCGTTTTTAGAAATTCCAAGGTTACTATAGATCAGAGAAAGAATGGAGCAAACCGGTCATCAGGTACATATGTTCTTGGTGGAGTTTCTTTGTGTGCTAGAAGTGATTTAAGTGAAAAACCTGAAATTCAAGATTGGCAACTAGGTTGGAAATCTCCAATGAGTTATAGCACTTCTGACGTCCATTTGCAAAGGCTTGCTCTCAAAGAAATTGTCTATGCAGTTCTTGCATTGAATGGAGAGGCAAGCAAATTGATTATAAAGAATTGGATGGAGCACAGATGTGTATAGGTTTTGATGGTAAACGAATGGTGGGATTTCATCCCAACACTTGGAAACCTCAAACCATAGCCACTCCACGCTAACAAGGAAGGGAGGTATTTTCAAAGAGAATCACGTTGGAGACTAAACCGCTATCAAAGTATGAAAACCGTAGACCATAAAATGAGCAACCAGTTGGAAGCTGTCAAGAACTAAGGAATAGACCTCGCATGTTAAAGAGAATTTGCCATAACATGGAAACTACCCAGCAACCAATAAAGGAGGTTTCTTTTATTGATAAAGCCGCAATGAATAAAATGTCCCTGCACTAAAATAAATGGTCACCAATGAATCTATTCAGAGCATTCGTGCTTGATGTTGCAGCTCAAACAGGAGGCTATGAAGCTATTAGAAACAAATCGTCGACCTCAAGAAAATCATGCCATGTATAAAGAAGAGTCTGACTTAAAGAGAAAATACAAGCTATTAATAGCAAGGACACGCCAAATATTGAAAGAAACCCTCAAACACATGAAACAAAGGTAGCATTGAAAGAACAAGCTACAGATGTACGCCAGCACGCCCATGAATTTGAGGAAGTTCTCATGCCAGCAGGGGAGTCTGAGCAAGAGTGGTAGATTAAAAGAAATCAGAGTGCCTCACGTTTGGAAGAAAAGCCGCAGCCAAGAGGAGCTCTGCATTTTAAAGAGCAGAGTAGAAATCGCTGAGAGAAACAAGAGGAGGCCGCATGAAAATAAATAAATAAATTTCCATGTATGGTAGCAGACCACCACCATGTGATAAAGAAAGGATAGACCAACTCAAGTGCCATGGGAAATGCAGATTCAAAAGAAGTCCACATGGGACGTAAGGAAAAAACATTTAAAATAGTTTATCCCATATTTTCCATGGGGAAAGAATCTTATGTCTTTAAATTGTAAAGCACTCATATTGTATTGTGAATTAAAGGCATTTGCTTTTGTAAAGGTGAGGCAATGTGTAGGCAGGCCCCCAAAAAATGACTTGGAGGTGTGACGTCAGCAGGGGCCAAGAGATAAAATTTTAATCGAAAACACAGTCCAAAAATGGTGACTTCAGCATCCTAGGCGATTAGAAAACATAGAAAATTTGGCTAGTTGCTACCTAGCTAGCCGAAAAATCTTGGAAATTCTGGCTAGCGACTTAGCGAGTCGCTAGAAAAGTTCAAAAATCTGGCGAACAATGGATGAGTTCAGATGAAAGGGAATTGTGACACGTGGCACATCCAGAGGTCCTCGCTTACTCCCCAAGCAGAAGATGCACGAGTTTTAGCATAGCAAGTTAGCGAGAAGATGACATGTGGCAATGGGTCCCGTGTTCGATGACATGGCAGATGTGACAAGCTATCCAATCAGAAGATGCCACGTGGCACTGGTCAAATTTAAGGTTGACCCTGAATTCAAAAGCAATTGAAATTAAAGAATAAAAAATAATAATATCTTATTATTATTAAAAATGCACATTCAGTCATGTTATATATCACTGGAATTGGGAGAAGAGGAACTTTCTGATTTTGAAGTCAATTTTTGCACAGGTATCAGTCGGTTTGAGCTACAGGAGGATTTGTCTCAGGTACCTGAATTGCAACCATTTTTAGATATCGAAGTCCAGAATTGTTTTCCAACATGGTAATGACTTGAATATCAGTAGCATACAGTGAAAATGTAGTTGGGGTCACATTTAAGTCAGTTATTTGGGGAGTTCACCAGCTTTTCATAAGGTAAATCAGATATTTTAGTGACTCAGCAAGTTTTCACCATTCAGAAACAAACATTTGCAAATCAGTTACAAAAAATGATGAAATCAAATCAAATCACAATGGTAGAAAGAAGAGAGAGGTGATTCAGCTAAGAAAGATTGAATTCTAAGTGGACAGATGGCAGTTGTAGATTAGATCTGGGAATTCACCCTTGTCTATATCATTCTTTCTTTCATTCTTGGTAGGGGGTTCCAGTTTTTTGTGACTGAGAAACCATTATTGGTAGGAAAGTTGCAGTCATTCTGTGAGACCACTTTTTTGGATCCAGAACTATGATTCCACCACCATTCTTCTGCAATATTCTTCTTGTATGAATAGTAGTAAGAAGATAAATACAGATAGTTCATATCTGTTAGGTTGTTTCATGTCTTTCATTTCATGCATATGATTGTATATTTTCAAGGAAATGATGCAAAGAGCAGCAAATGATTAAGTTCTAGTTGAATCTTGTCTCCATTCTCATTGAATTTCAATGTTTTACAATCTTTGAACAAAGAGTTTAGGTCATAGTTGTAGTCCCCTAAGACTGTATGTTGTTTCATTGTTGCTGATAGTTCAAGGAATTGTGTAAATGCTTCATAGAAATCAACAGGGTTGCAATTTTATTGAGGAGGATATCAAGTAAGAACGAGATTTTAAACTAAACATAGATGTCTATTTACAAGTTAAATAGATAGATCTATATCTGAAGATACACACATGTCTTAGATATTCATATTTATGATTGTGATCCATGAATTTTCCCAATGGACTAGGCACTGATCAGCTATAGGGTCATTACTTTCTTACTGCTGCATATCTGAGGGTTGTTGAAATCAACATTATAAATCAAACGCTTTTCCCCTTTCATGTTGAAGAGCTATCATAGAATGCCCTCACTTAGCTTATGAGGTTCATAAGTCTGTACCTAGCTATCATAGGTCTGTGTTATTTCATGAGTTCTTAGGAGAAATAAGGGTTGTATCTACTTTATATTAGATTCAGTGTATGCTTTGACAATTGGTATCATATAAGGAATCTATAGGTTCACCCGCCTAGGTTTTGCAGAGCTTGAAGTGCAGAAGGAGTATAGCCTTATAGTTGGCTTGGTGTCTGAATGGATGTTTTGATAATGGGAGTTAGCTGCCCCTAGATATGTTTTGTTCTCATCGGGGTAATTGGAAATGGGTGACATTTTCAAACACCAACAGTTACTTTGGATTAATACATATTGTTCTTACACAGTGACCTACAAGTAGCATGAAGAATCCACCAATTTACAAAGAAACAACACTCCCCTTCTATCCTTATCACTCTAGACTTACAATAGAATCATATAATGACTAAAAATGACTAAATCCTAAAGCAATTAGGCTCAAGGGCTCAACATCAAAATCCCCAATCTGGGACCTCAAGCCCTTGTTATCTAGGGCTTTCTCAATCGCCCAATTCTACACACCTCTAATCCAAATTGATGATGGATTCCCATCAAATAAACATAATAAACTATTCCATATCACAAAATATATACCTTTAGTGGATAGATTGACCATTGCTACACTTTGGCAACCAACTTCAATGTTTTAGCGCACTATTCCTCACCATGATCACCTAAATCCTACACTATCCTGCATATGCACCATTAATAACATATAATACATGTTAGATTAACTCTTTCCATGAGTATCAAACCTTCATCCTCATGGAAATATTTCCATTACTCTTAAACCCTACTCTAGCAAATAAACAATTAAAGGAAATTCACTAGTTCTGCAACTAGTGCAACAACAAGATTAATACAATATGGAAAACATCAATTAGCAATGTAGATGGTTAATAAACCCCCATTAATGCATTAGGAAATCCAAATCAATCAAATTTAAAATATAGCAATGAGTTGGGTAGCAAGTAATAGAGATGTTTTATTGCTTTGTTCTCCAATTCAATATGCCAGCATGTGTCTCTACAGAGACCTCGCCTTTGATATATGTGACTCCCTATAGTATAATTTCCTAAAACTAATTCAACTAAATCCTTTGTTGAGTTGAATGATTAAAACTCAAAACATAACAAACCCACAATTTCCCTCTAAATGCTAACTAACCATTGGATTTTAAAAATTCAAAATTCCAACTTACAATTCATTGAATTCTAAACCAAAGACTATAAACTCAATTTATTGAATTCTACTAAACCCACTAATTTGGATTTCTTATCATTATTAAACTCTCCTAAACTCCAAATATTTCAATTTAACCCAACGACTCTATTGGTTCCCCATACAAAGAAAAATTTGATCCATTTAGGACTTCTAACCATTTCTAGGATTTGTTGAATCAAAAGCCATTATAGGCTTCAGTTCTTCCCAATTGATTTGAAAACCCTAGTTATTTATTCCATCCATCTAATTTAATTTGGATGACTTTGAGGTCTTCTTTATCTCTAACTGTAAACTAAATGTTTGAGGTGCTCCTACACCACCCATCCCCCTTCTCTCTTTCTTCCTCTCTCCCTCTCTCTCACTCTCTCTCTCTCTCCCTCACACACACACACACACACACTCTCTCTCTCTCTCTCCCCCTACTCTATCTCACTCACTCACTCTCTCCCATCCCATACTCTCTCTCACATACACACTCCCATCCCCTACTCTCTCTCTCTCTCACACACACACACTTACATCCCCCTCTCTCTCACACCCACTCTCTCTCTTCTCTCCCATCCTCTACTCTCTCACACACACAATCATGTTCCATTCTCTCTCTCTCTCTCTCTCTCTCTCTCTCTCTCTCTCTCTCTCTCTCTCTCCCACATTCTTTGATCCCCTACTCTCTCTCTATTTATCCCTCCCTCTCTCGCTATCTCACCTTCTACTCTCTCTCCATCGTCTACTCTCTCTCATTCTCTAGCCTCTCTCCCTCTCTCCTTCCCTCTCTATTGAAATTTAGGCCTTAAGAGTGTGTATGC
The DNA here is from genome assembly GCA_028749045.1 of Cupressus sempervirens. Taxonomy (NCBI): domain Eukaryota; kingdom Viridiplantae; phylum Streptophyta; class Pinopsida; order Cupressales; family Cupressaceae; genus Cupressus; species Cupressus sempervirens. Next base: position 556,341,684 of record CM053791.1, read on the forward strand.
ACTAAAGTGTATGCACGCTATGCAAGCCTAAATTTTAAAAATGCTTTAAATAACATGCACACACTATTTAAATATTTGGATTCTATGAAGCCTAAGCATTGGTTTTGCCTTGGGGATCCAACTTAAAGTTTTGGAGTTTCTAAACTGGTCTGAGACATGCTTTCCTACAAACATACAAAAAATGATTGATTTTTCTTATGTGCTCTCCTTCAAGTTTCCTCATGGTTAAGCATCGATAGAATTAGGTTACATGACATTGTAGATCTCTGTGCTAGCTATACAACCATATAATTTATTTTTAATTTGAACTATTTCAAGCCTTTCAACTATAATTTCTTTTGAATGTATGTCCATTTTCTATCAAAAACCAATGTGTTCTAATTGGGCTATAGATTTTAGCTCTTTCACCAAATTTTGTAACACTTAGTTTTTTAGAAACTAGACTCCATTCTACAAACATTGAAAAAAAGAAGTTTTGATTATTTTCAATCATTTCTAGGGGTAGCACGCAGATATTTCACATTTTTATTATGTTTTTAGTTAAAAAATTCATTAAAAAAATACACATTGTAAAATTTCCCAAAAATATGGGATAAACTACACAATGTTAGGTAACTTTTGACCAGAGTGATTGCAGACTTTTGAAAAAAAGGTTAAAATTTTAGGGGGGAAACATTTTGCATTGTGTTATATTTTTTCTAAATAAATAATACCACTTTTTGTGGCCCCCTTTTTGAGGACCTAAAACTAAACCATTTTGAAAAAGAAATTAGTAGTTTAGAAACTAGATTCAAATGACTACTACTTTCTTTTTCTCATATCTTCAAAATTGTTGTCAAAGTTCAAAAAATTATTGATTTAAGAAAAAATGTGGCCACTTATACCCCCTTTTTGGCACCACAACTTGGTGCACTCATCCTAAAATGGAAAAGAACCATTTACTCTAACACCCCCGTTAAGTGCAAATAAGGAAGGAATATAATGCAATATATAGCTAATGGATCTTGACATCAAAGCCATGTTAGGTACCCATGTACAACTAAAAATAATCCACTAAGAAAATGAGAAAACCCAGTGGGACAAAAATCTTCTCCAAAAGAGAGTAGAAATGAAGTTAAAAAGATCTAGAAAACACACATGTTGCTCACCAAGAAAAGCACATTAAGTGAATAAAATTTCTCCCAATGAAGGGTTTGGTGAAGATGTCTATAGTTTGATTAGATGTCTGGTAGTATTGAAGGTCAAGGACCTTCTCATGAATCATCTCCCAGATGTAGTGCATGTGAATCTCAATGTGCATGGCCCTTTGATGATGGACTGGATTGCATCAAATTTGAATAGAAGTTTGATTGTCATAGAAGATGACTATTGGATTTTTGAAAGGAATGCCAAAATTGGTAAGGATGTGTTGAAGCCAAATAGCCTTAGTGCTTGCATTAATTACTCCTCAATACTTAGCTTTAGTTGATGAAATAGCAATAGCAAACTGCTTCTTTCTCAACAAAGAAACTAAACCAAAACCAAGAGAGAAACAATACCCATAAGTAGACTTATAATCTTAAGAATCACCTACCTAATTTTAATCAATAACTTTAGAAGAACTGTCATCATGCAGTCACAATGTCTCCACAGGAATGAATGATAGAGAAGTGATAGAAGAAGAACTAGAGGCATCTCCATTAAAGTGAACACTCCTCTCAATGAAAAGGTCATGTTTAGTGGGATGAAGAATCCTATAGCCTTTGACACCATCTGGATACCCAAAAATATATAGGGCCTTCTTTTTGGATCCATTGCCTTGTGTTTCTTTTCTGGAATATGGGCCCATGCGGGAGGCCCAAACAATCAAAAGTGTTTGACTGTAGGTTTTCAACCTATCTAAGCTCCAAAAGGAGTTTCCCTCTTTACAAATCAATGAGGAACATAATTCTAAATTTAAAACACAAATTTGATGGCCTCTTCTCAATACTGAGGTGCCAATGATTTGGAATGGATCATACTATTGGTGATTTCCTTTAAGGACCTATTATTTCTTTCTACAACTAAATTTTGTTGCAAATTGTAGGGAACTATCTATTGAGGATAAATTCCTTTTGAGACACATAATTTCTCAAACCCTTGGTTGATATATTGGCCCCCATTATCTATGTGTAAGACCTTGATGAACTTCCTAGTTTATTTCTCTGTAAAAGCTTTGAACTCTTTGAAATACTCAAATACTTTATACTTCTATTTGAGAAAATATTCAAATGTGTATCGTGAAATATCCTCAATGAATGATTAAATATATTTGGCTTTTCTTAAAGGAAGGATGTAGAAATGGTCATGCCAAATCACTATGTACTAGCTCCAAAAGTTGTGTGGCTCTTCATGCTTTATCTTTGTCAAATTTTTCTTCAGGATACTTTCCAAGAATGCCTTGTAACCACATCTTGTTGATTGAGTTGCTATAAGTAGCAAGAGTTCAAGTTGCCAAGTCATTTATGCCACAAATGATTCACTCCATCAGAGTGATTTAGTAATGCAAGTGAAGCTAAATCAAGAACAAAGTGAGAGAATTGATACAATCTTGATTGATTTTCTTCCTTTCCCTCTATAGTTGTTCACCTATTGCTTATCTCACTAATAACCATTGTATATGGAGTAAACTCAACCTCCTTGCTAGAGCTTTTATGGGTGATTTTATAAACAAATAAGAGATTAGTTGATAAATATGGAACACAAATAACATTATGAAATGTCCCTTCACTCACATCAATGGACCCTCTCCCATGCACCTCAACAAGATTGTCATCACCCAAAAGAATGGATAGCATAGAACATGCCTCCAATGAAGAAAAACACTCTTTTGATGAATCCATGTTGTGTGATGCACCCAAATCAATGATCCATAAATTTAGTTGTGAGGTAACAACTATTGGGGCCTTATCGTTTCCTTTTCCTTTACTTGATTCCTTAGAATATTCTTGGGATGGATTTGACTTGACAAAATTAGGCACTTTGATATTGTTCCTTTCAAGAAGATGGGACAAGTGATCAATTTTCTTTTTCAGACATTTATGTTCATCATGAACAAGTTTCTTACAATAGGAACATGTTGTTCTCTCATTCTTGGGCTTATTTCTTTTTGAAGACTATGCATCCTTTGTGAGTTCATTTGAAAACTCATCAAGAGAAGGCATTGTTTACTTGTTTCCTAAGGCACTTTTAGTATCATAAAAGGTAGAGAGAAACAAAAAAATATGTAGGACCAAGATTGGAAAGAATACTTAGAATTAGTTATGAATCTTTCTTCTCAATTCCACACTCTTTTAACTTCAATCTTAAAGCTTTCAACTTAGTGAAGTAGTCTTGAATAGTATCAAAGTTACATGGATTTGATCCTATCAATTCATTCTCTAATTGATGCCCTCTTAATTCATCTTGCTTTCCAAATTTCTTCTAATATTGTCCATACATTATTAGGACTTGTAGATGCTTCCACATGAAAGATAATATCTAGAGATATAGCCATGCACAAGTTACCATATGATTCATCACATTTGTTGAATCATTTTGGCTTTTCTATCAGTAATGTTGGTTCAATTTCAAAACCCATTGTTACTCTATATAACTATAAGTTCTTAAGATAGATTTTCATTCTAGACTTTCACTCATAGTAGTTATAGGGTTTGAGTAATGGTATTGTTGATTAATCCATTTTAGTGCGTAAATAAAGATTGTTGTGTAGAATGAAAGAGAAGAAAGGTTTACACAAGAGAGTAATGAGAGTATGCATGAGACTACCCTCCTTTTTACTAGATCAAAAATCACCCCCCAAGATGCAATGATTTTGGCACACTATAAATTAGCGTCTATGTACAATTTCCACTTGCCAAAATGGACCAAAGTAGCCTTCTAATTTTGATAATTATAACTCCAAATATGAAGCAATAAGATACTCATAAAATTAGGACACTAGATCACTCAAGGATCTAATAGAATATAAGTTCCAAATTAGGCTAATTTTGAACAAATTATTAAAGTACTATATCTACCCATAATATCTCAGAATTAATGCCAAAGTGGATAAGTAGACAAAAATTATACACTTTAGAAAATATAGCACCTATAAAGTGTCCTTTTGAGCTTGAACGATGCTTTAGAAGTTGTAAAATTGAGGATTTTAGAAGGGCTATCATCAAGAACTATAAGAGAACCTCACTAGAGGTGAGCCCCACAAGAATATGGGCACTACTCGAGGTGGGCCATAAGTTATGTGGGACAACGCTTGGTGTGGGACCTACTAGAGGTGGACCCTTCTTGGTGTGGGCCTTGCTAAAGGGAGGCCCCATAGGTACGTAGGACCCACAAGATGGTGAGCCCTACTAATGAAAAAATTCTCTTTTTGCATGTTGTCCTAAAGATCTAATTCCTTCAATGTTGTGCAATCACTAGATCAATAAGAAACAATATATATGAAAAAGAGATTAATGGATCTTCATAAATCCTTTCTAATTCTCTAGATCATATAGAAATGTAAGAGAAGAGTAGTGTAGAGCACCTAATCAAAATGTTTTATTTTCTTAATGTAATAAGTTCTAGGGATTGATCAAATGATCTCCCTAAGACCATCCACTCTTGAAATGGATACAAGACCCCATGGTGCAATTATAAGCCTGGGCATCATTTGGTCCAATATAGTGGATTTTGATTTATTTCATGTTTTCTAGGGTAGTATAGGCCACTTCTAGGCCTATACTTCTAGAACATGGTGAGTCTTTGATGATGAAAAGAATAATTATAAGAGCCCCTGCAACTATAGAACCACCTCAAAGAAAGTCATTGTTTAAAACTTTGTGTAAGGTCAATAACAAAGTGTGCAAGGTTATAGTGGATTCTAGTTCATCTGATAATGTTGCCTCTAAAGAGATGGTAGATAAACTAAAATTTATCACAAGACCTCACCCTTACCCCTATAAGGTGGCATGGCTGATAAAAGACAAACAAACACTCATAAATGAGAAAGTTTGGGTGGAGTTCAAGATAGGGGAATATAATGACAAAGTTTTATGTGATGTAGCAGAGATGGATGCCTCCCATTTTCTTCTTGGGAGGCCATGAAAATATGATGTGTGTGCCAAACATGATGGCAAGACAAATGTATATACTATAACCAAGGATGGGGTTGAATACACTATGCCACCTTTGCCTAATGATGGGAACCCTACTAAAAATGGGGTGATATTGGTAGGTGAGAAGGATTTTATGAGGATCACTAAAGAGAAGGACACACCTTGCTATTCTTTGGTAGTTAAACCTCAAAAACATTCCATCAAGCAGTCACAAGACCCACCCAAGTTTGTCAATATTGGACCCAAGGAGGTAAGAGACTTGTTGGAAAATTATAGAGGGATAGTTGTAGGTAGCCAACCAAAGAAATTTTCACTTGAAAGAGACATCATTCATTGCACAGACTTCATCCTAGGGGCTACACTTCCAAACAAGGTAGTCTACAAGATGAGCCCAGAGTAGAATGAAGAAATAGAAAAACAAATTGAAGAGTTGTTGCCTAAGGGGTTCATTACGATAAGTATAAGAACATGTGTAGTCCCTATAGTCCTAGCCCCTAAAAAGGATGGCACTTGGAGATTGTGTACAAATTCTGGAGCAATCAATAGGATAACCATTAGATATAGGCTTCCTCTGCTAAGGATAAAAGACCTCTTGGACTATTTGGGGAAGGCAAGTATTTATTCAAAGGTGGGCCTCAAGAGTAGATATCATGAAATTGGGATCAAGGGTGGAGATGAGTGGAAAACAACATTTAAGACCTCAAAAGGCCTATATGAGTTGCTTGTGATGCCTTTTGGCTTATCTAACGCACCTAGCACCTTTATGAGACTAATGAATGAAGTCCTAAAATCTTTCTTGAAATTTTTTTTTGTTGTGTACTTAGATGATATCTTAATATTTAGCAAGGACAAGGATAAACATTTAAGGCACCTAGATTTGGAGAAATGATAAACTTGGAGAAATGCTCATTTTTGTAGATAGAGTTGGAGAAATGCTCATTTTTGCAAATAGAGTTGATCTTCTTGGGATTTGTGATATTAGGAGGAGAGTTAAAAATGGATCCTTCCAAGGTTGAAGCCATTCTTAACTAGCCACCACCCACCACTCCATCAAAGGTAAAGATTTTTCATGGTTTGTGTAGTTTTTATAGAAAATTTATAAGAAATTTCAGTGGTGTGTGTGTTCCTATGACAAATACCATAAAGGGAGGAAGGAAATGTGTGTTTTCTTGGACCAAGGAGGCTAATTATTCTTTTAAATTCTTGAAAAGGAAGATTTTAGATCAACCTATTTTGGTGCTCCTTGACTTTTATAAATTGTTTACAGTTGAGTGTGATGCTAGCAAAAAGGCAATTGGAGGTGTCCTAAGCTAGTAGGGTAGGCCTGTGGCCTTTTTTAGTGAAAATCTTAATGAGGCCAAGAAAAAATATTCACCATATGACCCTACACTCTATGCCATGGTGTGTTCCCTTAGGAAATGGAGGCATTACTTATTGCCTAAAGAATTTGTTTCATATATTGATAATCATGCCTTGAGTTTCTTGAATAGGCAAGAAAAGTTAAACCATAGGCATATGAAGTGGATAGAATTTCTACAAGCTTATACCTTCACTATTAAACATAAAAAAGGAGAAACTAACAAGGTTGTTGATTCACTTAGTAGGAGAAATTTGACAATTCAAGAGGTTCAGTTAGAGAGCATTGGCATCCATGCAATGAAGGACATGTATAAGAAAGATGAGGATTTCAAGGAGGCATACCAAGTTTGCAAATCTATGGGAGAAAGGTATCATACTGAGTTTGGTGAGTACATTCTACAAGAAGGCCTTTTATTCAAGGGTGGTCAGCTCTGTGTTCCTAAGGGATCTATTAGGGAGAATATTATAAAGGAAAAATATTGTAGTAGTCTACTAGGGCATTTTGGAGTGGACAAAACTCTAGAGCAGGTTAGGAGATTTTATTTTTGGCCAAAATTTCAAACTGATGTTAGGAGATTTGTTGAAGAATGTCTAATTTGTCAACAAGAAGAGGGAGGCATATCAAATGTAGGCCTCTATACACCACTTCCAATGCCTCACAAGCCTTGGGATTCAGTGAGTATGGATTTTGTTGTTGGACGTCCAAGGACTAAATCAGGTTATGATAGCATTCTTGTAGTTGTGGACAAGTTTTCTAAAATAGCCCATTTCGTAGCTTGCAAGACCACTCATGATGCGTCTGATGTAGTAGGTTTTTTCTTCAAAGAGGTTGTTAGGCTTCATGGTTTCCCTTGTTCATTGCATCTAATAGGGATCCAAAGTTTTTGGGGCATTTCTGGAGGACCTTGTGGAGAAAGTTAGAAACCTATTTGTCTTTTTCATCTACCTATCACCCTCAGTCTGATGGACAGACTAAGGCAATCAATTGGTCCTTAGGAAACATGCTAAGGTGTCTTTCCAAGCAACATGGAGTCTCATGGGATTTTTTTTTACCCCAAGAAGAGTTTTCCTTTAATGATTCCATTAATATAAGTACTGGCCTAACCCCTTTTTAAGTTGTTTATGACACTCACCCTAGGGGTACCTTGGAACTCAGAGATGTTAAAGACATGGAAAGGAGAAGTGTATAGGCTAAGGATTTTGTAGAGGTCATGAAAGAAGTCCATTAGCAGGTAAAGACAAGTTACAAGATACTTCCATCAAGTACAAGCAATAGGGAGATGAAAGGAGAAAATAACTTCAGTTCAAAGTGGGGGATATGGTAATGGTTCATCTTAATAAGGCAAGGCTTCCACAGAAGATACATACAAAATTGCAGATAAAAAAGATTGGCCCATTTAAGATAGTCAAGAAGTGTGGCAACAATGCTTACCAAATTAATTTTTCCCCCTGATATTAACTTGTCTCCCATTTTTAATGTTTCTGACATATATGCTTTTAAAGGTTCTATTTCAAATGATTTGGATGCAGGTATACTTGAAGATTCCAAGGAAGAGTTGAAGAAAACCATCCAACCTATGCCTAAACCCATGGTGGAAGCTATTTTGGATAAGAGGATCAGTAAGAAAAAAAGGAGGAAGAGATACTGTGGGTATCTAATATAGTGGAAGGGGCAAATAGTAGCAGATGCAACTTGGATGACTAAGAAAGCTCGTAAGGCTTATGACATTGATCTCCCACTTCACAACACTCTAGAGACTAGAGTTTATTTTATGCAAGGGAGAATGGTGTAGAGAACCTAATCAAAATGTTTTATTTTCTTAATGTAATAAGGTCTAGGGATTGATCAAATGATCTCCCTAAGACCATCCACTCTTGTAAAGGATACAAGACACCATGGTGAAATTATAAGCCTGGGCATCATTTGGTCCAATGAAGTGGATTTTGATTTATTTCATGTTTTCTAGGGTATTCTATGTGTTTAAAGCATTAGAAGAACCTATAGGATTTGGTAGGATTCAATTTTCAAAGAAATGTGGTCATAAAGCAAACATTGCAAAAATTGCAAAAAGTTAATTAGCAACTTTTGCAATTTGTTGACAACTTTTCAAACAAACCACTCCCAATGGCTACAACTACCATAAGGTGGTTTAACCTATTCCAAATGGCCTATAAAGGCTCTAAACATCCAAACAAGGAGAGAGTATCAAGAAACTCATTGTATCAAGGTCTTTGATCAATAAAAATCTATTGTTCCAATACAATTTTCCTAATTTCTTCTGTACAGTATGACATCTGATGGTTGAAGGGTGAAATTTTTGCATTGATCAATTGGCCTTGTTTATTTACAAGATTTTGGTTTTTGTTTGAAATTTTTATCAATCACATTGTTTAAGATATTCAATTTTTTAGGCCATTGTACTAAGAAACCCTTAAAATTAGGGTTTGGTCAAAGAAATGGCCCTAACTTGAATCTCTACCAGAGGAATTATTTCCATTTTTGCATGGAGCAAGTTAGGTTTATGATCTATAATATTTTACAAGTTTTGGAATAGGAGGTTGTAATACTAATTTTTAAGAGCAAGCCCTATGTCAAATATCCTTATGTATTTGACCTTGTTTTGATGCAATTTGAATGGATAATGAGACGAGAGGAGTTTGAGGACTTGGCATAAGAAAAAGGTACCCTTATTTGAGTTAGGATAATATCATGGTGGTGGAGGTTTGAATTCATGAACCCATCCTTTATCATTTGCCTTGAAAACCATGCCTAGAGTAGCTAATTATGCTTGTGTGCTTGGTATTGGTTGAGGCATGCTGGAGTGGAGTGGGACCTTAAAAATTTGGAGTTTGTTAGCACTTGAAAAAGGGTATTTAAATCTACATTTGGTTTATCAATTCCTTCGGTAAGTTTTGAAGTTATTGGTTGAAAATTGATTTAGGAGACCTAATAGGCTACTAGGTCAAAATTAGCATCTTGAATTGTGGGTTATTGGGAGTGGGTCCATTGGATGGTTTACCTTGTTTGGGTTGAGTTTAAGTTGTTTCATGCATTTTTTGGTGGTAGAAAGGTTAAGAACACCAAAATCCCCATTTTTGCCATTTTGTGGAAGAAAGCCTTATTTGCACTAAGTTGGGTGTAGTTGGGTTTTGTGTCTTGCTTGTAGAGTTGGGCCTCGAAACCAATTTGAGAGATTGTTTAATAAGAGTAACCACTAAGGGAAGTGAACCAAATCCTTTTAACAATCCTTTCTGAAGTTTGGAGGATGTTTAGAAGTTTGGATTGATTCTTGCTTCCTTTGTGCTTGCTCTACATCAAAGAGCATACAAGATTTCCCAAGACTTCTTAAAATAATCTAATATTTCAAGAAAAATATCTAATGTAAATTCTCAAAGGAAAATTAGTATCAATAATTCCTAATATACAATAAATAAGAGCTAGCATGCTTATCTAGGCAAGAACCAAGTAGATACATGGACAAGATTGAGACAAGTGTCTCAATTTGGAAGAAGTAGAGCCCTGATGGAATCAACCACCTACCATCCACCTACAATCTAGAAGGGTAATGGCCAAATTGGACTTAATCACATGTAATATTTTAGGACTAGTTGGAGTCAAAAGGATGACTTGCAATATCCTCCTAATAATAATATCCAAGAATATATAATTCCTCCTCATTTATAAGCTCACCTAAGTAAACTTAATATAAGAGTGAAATGGAAAAGAACCATTTATTCTAAAAAAATACATGTTAGCAACATCCAAAACTAACTTAGTAATATGTAATCTCAAATCCACAATAAGAGAAACATCAAAATCCTCATCCATGTCAAACATAGAAAATATCGAACACATAGATCCACAATATCATGTAGATCCTCAACCATATCAAAAACTAGTGAATCCACACTAGCAACATCCAACTCCACACTAATACCAAAATCCATATGTGAATTCTCATAATCATAAATCTCATCATCTACAATAAGATGCTCTACAATTTTCATGTTAGATCAATCTAACTAGTCATGAGAACAAATATCTTGTCCAACATCAAAAAGCTTAGGAACCTCTTCAACAACAACCACAAGTTTCTCTAGAGGTTTCATATCAGAATCCTCAAACTAATCAACAAAAAAAACTTCCTTATTGATCTTTCCATGCCCTCTTCTCTCACAAACAAGTCTTTTAATTGGTGAGACAACTCGCTTCCAATATACACCACAACTCCATAAATCTCTGTGAAACTCAACTATCTCTTCCTTAACTCAATCAGTCAAACTAGCTTTGAATAAAGAAAAGATCTTTGAAAGATTTGTCTCCACCACATCATGGATATTTTAAATCATCCCAAGGTCCAATCTTCTCAAAGGCATGTTCAAAGACCTTTGCAAGTCCTCTACAAAAAATCTCCAACTAGATCCAATCTTTACTCAAAAAGATCAACCTCCCATCTTCTCAACCATCAATTTATATCAAAATCCATCTACAATTCCCTAAAATTGTTAGTTAGAACCATGCTATGCTACCTCACAATAAAGATATCTAGGACTTTGGAAAGAAACATCTACCACAAGATTGAATTCTTCTCTACAAGATCAACCTTCACTTTGATACTATTTGATACAGTGCAAGGTAAAAGAATCACCAATGGAGATCTTGTAGCCCCCAAAAAATAACTACACTGTGGAACAATCACAATAACACAAAGATTTAGATTGAAATAATGTTAATTCTGATAATATAATTAGATTTACAACCAACATGCCTAGTTTAAGGCCTTTTGGGTTATGGCCAAATACATAAGCAATTATGATAGTATCTTTGCAAGACCTTGCATGATCTAACCACTAGCTAGCCCAAAACCATAATCTAGTAGAAACCCCTAGAAGAACCTAAACTTTTGCTTGCAAGTGACTAAACAACTCTCTTGTTTCCCAAGCCCACAATTAGCTACTAGCTTTACTACACTTCATTCCCTAGCTACTCCATCTTCTTTATGTTGGATCCCATGCTAAATAAACAATAACAAGGTCCAAGACCCTCTATTTATACAAAACCAAGCCACACATTGGCCTAACAAGTTCCATTAAATAAACCCTCAAGCCACATCTTGGCTTGGTAACAAATATTGAATACCTTTTCCCCTCTTTTCTCTATTTACAAAAAAATTACAAATTTTTTTTTTATTAAAGGGTTCTCCAATTTTATCATGTTCTCTCTCCTCCAATATATTATTATTATTTTTAATTATTTTTGTATAAATCATGTCCCCTTTTATTTTATGATGCAAGATGGTCTTGCATCAAACTCCACAAGTAGATAGAAAAGTATGTCCCATACTTTGATTTCAAAATAAATTTCTCCAACCAAGTTCATCTTCACCAAAGGTTTCCAATCCATCCCAAACAAAAGGAAAAATTTACACATGGACCATCTTAGCTTCATCCATACAAACATCAAAATCATATGAATCCTACTAACACAATAAACATGCTCACTCCCAAGGAAAAACTAAACATAACGCTTCACTAAAAATCCTTGGTACTAATCACAACTAGGAACAACAATATCCTCAAACATGAAATCCATGTCAGAAACATCCAAAACTAATTTAGTAATGTGTAACATAAAATTCATAATAAGAACAATATGTAAATCCTCATCCATGTCAACCATAGGAAAATCAGGAACACGTAGATCCATAGTATCATGTAGATCCTCAACCACACCAATAACTAGTGAATCCACACTAGCAACATCCATCTCCACATCAATACCAACAGCTATATGTGAGTTCTCACAATCAACAATCTAATCATCCACAATAAGATTCTTTGGAATTTTCATATCAAATCCATCTAACAGGTCATGAAAAAAAAATCTTGTCCAACATCAACAAGGTTAGGAATCTCTTTAGCAATAACCATAAGCTTCTCCACAATTTTTATATCAGACTACTCAAAGTAATCAACAAAACCAACTTCCACATTGATCTTTCCATGCCATCTTCTCTCACAAACAAGCATTGTAATCAATGAGACAAGTCACTTCCACATTGGTAGACTCTAGCTCCATAAATCTCTATGAAACTCAACCATCTCTTATTTAACTTGATTGGTCAAACAAGATTTGAAATGAGAAAATGTCTTTGAAATCTTCATCTCCACTACATCATGAAGATTTCCAATCATCCTAGGGTCCAATCTTCTTGGAGGCATCTTCCAAGATCTTGGCAAATCCTCTATAACAAAGTTCCAACCAAATCCAATCTTCACTCAAAAAGATCAACCTTCCATCTTTGCAACTATCTCTTTATATCAAAATCCATCTATGATTCCTTAAAAACTATGAGTAAGAACCACAATATGGTATTGCACAAAAAGGATATCTAAGACTCTAGCAAGACATATCCATCATAAGATCAAATTGTTCTCTATAAGATCAACCTTCACTCTAATACCATATGATGCAGTAAAAGGCTAGAGAATCCCCAAAGGAGATGTCCTAGCCCCCAAAAATTAACCATAGAATGGAAAAATAACAATAACATACAGATTTAGATCCAAAATAATGACAATTATTGCAATATAATAATCATATTTACATCCAAAATACATGTCTATAAGACCTTCTAGGTTACAACCAAACACATGAGAAATTAAAAAAGTAACTCTACAAGACCTAACAAAATCCAACTACTAGCTAGCATAGAACCATAATCTAGTAGAAATCCCAAGAAGAATCTAAACTTGTACTCACAAGCCACTAAGAAACCTTGTTTCCCAAGCTAACATTTAGCTACTAGCTCTGCTACACTTCACTACCTCTCAGTGAATCCATCTTTTCCATGTTGGATCCTCTGTTGAATGAATAATAAAAAGGTTCAAGACCCTATACTTATACCAAAACAAGCCACAAGTCAGTTTGGTAGAAAAAATTAAATGCCTTTATCCCTATATTCTCCATATAATTTAATTATTTTTTAAAAAAAATAATACTTTATTAAATTTTCTCGAACTCTTGTCACTTTCTCTCTCCTTAACTTTTTATTATTTTTTGTATAGATCATGCCTCCTTTTACTTTATGATGCAATATGCTCATGCATCAGACTCCTTGAATAGATAGAAAAGTATGTTCCATACTTTTATGTCAAAAGAAATATCTAAAATTAACTTTATCTTCAGTAAAGGTTTCCAATACATCCAAGATAGAAGAAAAAATATTCACATGAACCATCTTGACTTCATCCATAAAAACATCATAATTATATGATCCTTAGCAACCCAATAAACATGATCACTCCAAGGAACAAACGAAACATAATTCTTCACATCAATTCTGGATTAGTAGATTCCATATCCATAAACTTTGTAAAACTCAACTATCCCTTCCTTAACTCGACCTATCAAACTAGCTTTGAACTAAGAAAATATCTTTGAAATCTTCATCTCCACCACATCATAGAGATTTTCGATCATCCTAGGGTCCAATCTTCCAAGAGGCATCTTCAAATATTTGTACAAACCCTCTACAAAAAAATCTCCAACTAGATCCAATCTTCACTCAAAATGATCAACCTTCCATCTTTGAAACCATCTCTTTATATCAAAATCCATCTGTGAGTCCTCTACAATTTTAAACTAGAACCATGATTCTCTACATTGCAAAAAATATATCTAGGACCTCTAAAATAAATACCACCACAAGATTGAATTATGCTCTACAAGATCAACCTTCATTTTGATACCATCTGATGTAGTGCAAGGCATGAGAATCCTCAAAGGAGATGTCCTAGTCCCTAGAAAATAGCCATACAATGAAAGAGTAACAATAATATAGATATTTAGATCCAAAATAATGCCAATTCTCATAATATAATAATCAGATTTACATCCAACATGGCCAACTGTAAAGCCTTTCGGGTTACTGCCAAATGCATAAGCAATTATAATAGTAACTTTGCAAGACCTCATAAGATCTAGCCACTAGCTAGCCCAAAACTACAATTTAGTAGAAACCTCAAGAAGAATCTAAACTTGTTCTTGCAACCCACTAAGAAACCTCTTTGTTTCCCAAGCCCACACTTATCTACTATCTCTGCTACACTTGACTCCTTCTTAGCTACTCCATCTTCTCCATGTTGGATCCCATGCTGAATGAATAATGACAAGACAAGACTTTCTAATTATACCAAACCAAGCCACAAGTCAGCTTGGTGGCAAACATTAATTGACTTTTTCCCTTTTTTCTCCATTTTAATTTTTATTTTTTCTCCAATTTTCATCACTTTCTACTCCAATTTTTAATTTTTTTGGTATAATCATGCCCCCTTTTATTTTATGATGCAAGATGCTCTTGCATCAATTTTGATGTCATGGTCTATTCTAGTGATCCTATTTGGGGTCTTGTTTATTTTCCTTCAAAATCCCTAATTAGTGTTTGGAATCTCTATTGATGGTAATTTATAATATATCATATTAATAACTTAGGCCACATATATATATATATATATATATATATATATATATATATATATATATATATATATATATATATATATATATATATATATATATATATATATATATATATATATAAGCATACAAGTTGAATATATAATTTGACATACAAATATATGAACAAATATTTAATATATATAAATTATGTAGATGTTTTCTATTTATCTTATATGATTCAAAACCTTGTCTCTTTTTTATTTATAAGTAAATAGCCAAAGCCTTTTGAATTATATTAATAAAAATAAAATAATAAAACTTCATTCAAATAGGCACAAGAAGGAAAAAATGGAGAAGAAAACCTCCAACATAGCTCGGGACCGAAGTCATATACATGATTACAGATGTAAAAGTGGCATACCCTAGTTTCAAAATTTTGTGGCAGGCACTTTCTTCTATTTTACTTTTGACTGTTTCATGCATTTTTAACTTTCGTCTTTATTTTTTATTTATTTATTTATATATGGCCCCAATATTTGGGATCTATGAAAGACATTTTGTTACAGCATTCAGTCTACAAGGTGATAGGTCCTTTTATTAGGTTATACCTTGATGATTTCCATATCATTGTATTGACCTCTTTCTTGATAACTATTGGAAATGTAATGACAAATAGGTGACTGAGAGGGGAGGGGTGAATTGGGAACCACTTAAATTTTTCACTTAGAATACTATTTCTTTACTTCATTAGATTATCTAATCTATTGTCATGGATGAATGTAAAATGAAAAAAAAAAAATTATGTAGATGTTTTCTATTTATCTTATATGATTCAAAACCTTGTCTCTTTTTTATTTATCAGTAAATAGCCAAAGCCTTTTGAATTATATTAATAAAAATAAAATAATAAAACTTCATTCAAATAGGCACAAGAAGGAAAAAATGGAGAAGAAAACCTCCAACATAGCTCGGGACCGAAGTCATATACATGATTACAGATGTAAAAGTGGCATACCCTAGTTTCAAAATTTTGTGGCAGGCACTTTCTTCTATTTTACTTTTGACTATTTCATGCATTTTTAACTTTCGTCTTTATTTTTTATTTATTTATTTATATATGGCCCCAATATTTGGGATCTATGAAAGACATTTTGTTACAGCATTTAGTCTACAAGGTGATAGGTCCTTTAGTTAGGTTATACCTTGATGATTTCCATATCATTGTATTGACCTCTTTCTTGATAACTATTGGAAATGTAATGACAAATAGGTGACTAAGAGGGGAGGGGTGAATTTGGAAACACTTAAATTTTTCACTTAGAATACTATTTCTTTACTTCATTAGATTATCTAATCTATTGTCATGGATGAATGTAAAATGAAAAAAAAAAAAATAATACCATAAAACTATGGAAAAATATTTGGTAACCAAGAAACCCTCCAATGAGAAGTTAAAACTGGGGTGGGAATGTCACCCACAATGCTTCACTACTGTAGTAATAAAGCTGGCCTGGTAGAGATTATAATCAATCACTTTTGGTGTTCTACTCTTTAAGGAGTTTGAAGGACTACATTACATCCACCTTGTAAAATGATTTTACAATACAATGAAGTATGTACTCTATTAGGAGATTCAACAAAGGATTGTTAGGTCCACCTAGTTAGAAGATCTGATTGATGCACATGTTAGGATGAATTAGTAGGTTAATCTTTTCTTTGCAACTTTTTTTTTGAAAAATAGATCCTTTGAAAAGTATGATCACCTGACTATGATTGGCAAGTCTCTTCTTTTCCCTTTATAATACTAATCAATCTTCTCTTTCATATTCCTTATTCTCTTGAGTCTTTTTCACATATATTTAGACAGAGTAATTTTCCTTCCTAATATATCCATCAAATAATATCTCTATTCCAAGTCAACTTTAAACAAGAGATATCTTTCCAATGTTAGGAATAAGGTGTCTCAACCTTGTATAATTCCTATTCTTATTATTTGTTTTGTAAATTGTATTTCTTTCAAATAATGTTGATGTGTCAACATCTTGAATTGTGTGTAAGGAGATCATGACTAAAATGGTTATGACAGATTCCTATGACACGTAAGAGCTATGTTAGGAAGATTCAATGATAGGTGAAGACATGTGGCAACTAAGATATTTGAGTACTATACACTTTACCCCAATAGTGGGGAAAATTTTTTTGGGGTTCCTATTTTCTCGAAGAATGGTAAAACCCTAATACAGTTTACCTTTGGGAGTAGCGATGCAAAAAAGGCGTATTATTGGTACTATGAGTTGTTACTGGAGTCTTCTGTTGTCAATGTTGAACTTGCATTGCAAGTGTATTGTAACCTTCTATTGAAGATAATACATTGTTCAAGTTCTGAAGGGGTGGGGTTGTTTTACCGAAAGGTTTTTCCCCACCGGCAAATCCTTGTGTTATGTGTTCCTTTCTCTATCTATTTTCTGTATGCATGGTTGGCTGCAATATTACTGTCTACATGATATTAAATCTGTAAGTGTAGAAGATTTTAATAGGATTTGCATCATACTTTCCTTATGAGATTAGTGTAGGAAGTTGTTTCCGCACCTGAGTTTCCTTACAAGTGGTATCATAGCTTGATCAAATTTTGATCCTAGTTGTTGGGTAGGGTTTTTTGATCTAATCTCAAGTCAAGTGGGAGTCTTGTGCAGAGCATCCTAAATCTTATTTGCAGATTGAGATGGCAAGTTCATCATATGGAAGAATGGAGGTGGAGAAATTTAATGGCACTAACTTCAAGTTGTGGAAACTCAAGATGGAAGACATGTTGGAAGATCATGATCTATGGGAAGCGACTACAAGTGCTACAAGACCAGAAATTGTAGCTCAAGTAGATTGGGATATCAAAGACTGTAAAGCTAAGGGTCTCATAAGACTCTATTTAACCAATGCAGTTCTTCTGAATGCTCTAGATGAGAAAACCGCATATAGTTTGTGGGAGAGACTTGGGGCCGTGTATCAGGAAAAATCCTTGGTGAGCAAGTTGTTCCTGAGGAAGAAGTTGTATTCTCTGCAAATGGAGGAAGGTGGATCCTTAACAGATCATTTAAATGCATTTAATCTGTTGGCTGCACAGTTGACATCAGCTAGTGTCAAGTTAGAGGAGGAGGATTGTTGCTACACACTTTTGTGTTCTTTATTGGATTCATGGGACCATCTTGTGATGGCTCTCGGAAGCACATTAGTCACCTTCAAAATGGATGATGTGGTGTCTTCACTACTATCAGAGGAGATGCAGAGAAAGGCTTCTATTTTGGAAAAAGAAGCCCTTGATGTTCATGGGAGATCCACGGAAAGAGGAAAGAAAAATAACAATAAATATGACAATAAGGGTAGATCCAAATCCCATGGGAAGTCAAAGACTTCCAATAAGTCCAAGGAAAAATGTTGGAACTGTGATAAGACTAGGCACTTTTGTAAAGACTATAAAGAGCCTAAGAAGAAGAAGAAAGCCTCAAATTTTGGTTCTGAAAAATCTCAAGAAGATGGCGATGCATTCATCGTAGCTTTGGCAGCCCATGCATCTGATGATGTCTGGTTGGTTGACTCAGGTGCATCTTTTCACATGACCTCTCATCGAAATTAGTTCTCAATATATGAAGAGTTTGATGGTGGAAAGGTGTACTTGGGTGATGATTCTCACCTAAAGATAGTTGGATGCGGAAGGGTCACTATCAAATTTCTTGATGGACGAGTAAAGGGAATCAATGGAGTTATGCACATTCTAGGTTTTTCATGAAACCTATTATCTATAAGTATGCTGAATGATGTAGGTGTGCAAGTTTTTTTTTCTAAAGATGGATGTAAGATGATGAGAGGAGCTATGGTGCTTGCTAAGGGTACTAGGAGAGGTACTTTGTTTCAGCTTGATGCATACATTTCTTAGTGTAATAGCTCTTCTTTTAAAAGGAAGAGAGCAACTATCACTTCATCCCCACCATCTTAACGAGTAGTAAAGAAGACTGTAGTTAGTGGTTCTGATGGTAGTGCAACAAGTGTACCTAAGGGTGCAAACACTTTGGAAGGAAAGCTTCCTGCAGAAAAGACAATGTTGTGGCATATGAGATTCGGCCACATTGGTGAGAAGGGTCTCAGAACCCTAAAAAATAAAAATCTTGTTGAGGGGTTAAATGATTGCAATCTCGAGTTTGACTTTTGTGAAAACTGTGTATATGGTAAACAAAATCATGTTCAGTTTTACTCTAGTTCTCACAAATCTTCTGATATTTTGGATCTTATTCATTCTGATGTATTTGGTCCTATAAAAGTTCCTTCAATCTCCAAGTCTATATTTTTTGTATCTTTCATAGATGATTACAGTAGAAGGACATGGATTTATTTCCTTAAAAGTAAGACACAAGTCTTTATTCGATTCAAGGAATTTAAAGCCCTTGTTGAGAATCAAACTAGTAAGAAGATTAAGTGTGTGAGAACTGACAATGGTGGTGAGTTTTGCTCAGCAGAGTTTGAATAGTTCTATAAAGAACAAGGTATCGAGAGGCATAAGACAACTCCTTATACCCCAGAGCAAAATGGAGTTGCAGAGAGAATGAACAGGACACTGATGGAGAAGGCTAGGAGTATCCTTAGTGGAACTAGTTTAGAACAAAGGTTCTGGGCCAAAGCTGTGGCCACTGCTTGCTATCTAGTTAACAGATCTCCTACATCATCCCTTGTTGGTAAGACACCCATGGAGTTGTGGTCTGGTAAGAAGCCTTCAATTAGACATCTTCGTGTTTTTGGTTGTGAAGCTTATGCACATGTTCCAAAGGAGAAAAGATCTAAGTTGGAAAATAAAGCTATTAAATGTATTTTCATCAGATACATTGTTGGTGTGAAAGGATACAAGCTTTGGGATCCTGTGACTAGTAAGGTGTTGTATAGCAGAAATGTTATTTTTAGAGAGCTAACATCTTCCCCTATTGTGCTACAACCAGATGAAAAAGAAAAGGAAAAAGATGTTGTTTAGTTGCCTCCTACCCCTGAGAAGACTGAACAGAGAGACCATGTTGGGTCTAATGATGAGGAGAGCTCTAGCAACTCTAACAGTTCAGAAGAAGAGGAAGAACAACCTCAATCTCAGCCCTTGAGGAGATCCACAAGAGAAAGAAAGCAACCAAAAAGGTTTGGTTATTCTATGTTAGATTCCAGTTGTACTTTTTCTTTGATTACTAACATTGATGAGCCTAGATCTGTGAAAGAGGCTTTGGGCATGGAAGATGCAGGTTCCTGGATTGAGGCTATGGATGATGAGATGGCTTCATTAGAGAAAAAAAAAACATGGGACCTTGTACCTTTGCCTAAAGGGAGAAAATCTGTTGGCTGTAAATGAGTGTTCAAGAAGAAATTCTATGCAGATGGCAGTGTTGAAAGGTATAAAGCTAGATTGGTTGCAAAGGGGTATTCACAGGTAAAGGGAATAGATTATGGTGAAATATTCTCTCCTATTGCAAAGTTGACATAAATTAGATTTTTTTTATCTCTTGCTGCATCATATAATTTAGAGATAGAACAGATGGATGTGAAGATAGCTTTCCTTCATGGTGATTTGGAGGAAGAGATTTATATGTCATAGCCTGAGCACTACATTGTTAAAGGTAAAGAATCCTTTGTTTTCAGATTAAAGAAATCTCTATATGGTTTGAAGCAATCTCCTAGGATGTGGTACCTTAAGTTTGATGCCTTTGTGTTGTCAATTGGATTTGTAAGATCAAAATCAAATCATTGTGTTTATTTCAGAATTGAAAATGATCGCCTTCTTATTGTTGCATTATATGTTGATGATATGTTGTTGTTTGGGAAGGGTAAGGGTATGATTTCTGATTTTAAATCTCAGTTGCCAGCACAGTTTGAGATGAAATATCTTGGGGCAGCTAGGTACATCTTGGGTATGGAATTAGTAGAGACAGGTCTAACAAAAAACTTTGGTTGATTCAAAGTAAGTATGTGAAGTCTGTGTTGGACAGGTTTAGCATGACAGATTGTAGACCACTATGTGTTCCTATTTCTGTGGGAACAAAGTTATCTATAGATGATTGTCCAAAATCTCCTACTGAGGTGGAAGACATGAGTAGAGTACCTTATGCTAGTGCAGTTGGCAGTCTTATGTATGCTATGGTCTATACTAGACTAGACATTGCCCAAGCAGTGGGAGTCCTGAGTCGATTTATGGCTAATCCTAGATGGATACATTGGGATGCTATTAAGCAAGTATTTAGATAGTTGAGGGGTACATCAAATTACTCCATATGTTATCATGGTAACTCTTCTAGATCTCTGCATTTAATTTGTATTCATGGGTTTGTGGATTCAGATTGGGTAGGTGATATTGATCGCAGGAGATCCACCAGTGCTTATGTGTTCACTATGTTTGGTGGTGCCATCAGTTGGATGAACAAGCGACAACCTATGGTTGCTTTGTCCACTACAAAAGCTGAGTACATGGCTGCTACTCATGCTTGTAAGGAAGAAATTTGGCTTAAGAGATTGTGTTCTGATGTTGGTGTTGATGCAAAACAGATTGCTATCTGGTGTTACAGTTAGAGTGCTATTTTCCTTGCAAAGAATCCAACTTTCCATGCCAGAACGAAGCACATTGATGTGCAATATCACTTTGTGAGAGATATGGTGGAAGATGGAAAGGTAAATTTGGAAAAGGTAGATACTATGAAGAATGTTGCAGATGCATTAACGAAACCAATGAGCACTAATAAGTTCAGATGGTGTTCGGAGTCTATGGGCCTTTTGGCTTATAGTGGTTAGTTCCTATTATGTTCCTGTTGCTCTTACAAGGTGTTCAACAAGTGGGAGAATGTTAGGAATAAGGTGTCTCAACCTTGTATAATTCCTATTCTTATTATTTGTTTTGTAAATTGTATTTCTTGCAAATAATGTTGATGTGTCAACATCTTGAATTGTGTGTAACGAGATCATGACTAAAATGGTTATGATGGATTCCTATGACACGTAAGAGCTATGTTAGGAAGATTCAATGATAGGTGAAGACATGTGGCAACTAAGATATTTGAGTACTGTACACTTTACCCCAATAGTGGGGTTCGGGGCATCACCCCAAAATTTTTTTGGGGGTTCCTATTTTCTTAGAGAATGGTAAAACCCTAAAACAGTTTACCTTTGGGAGTAGCCCTAAAGTGAAGTGCATGATATAAGCATTTTTAGGGTTACAAAGAGTAGCAATGCAAAAAAGGTGTATTGTTGGTACTGCGAGTTGTTACTGGAGTCTTCTGTTGTCAATGTTGAACTTGCATTGCAAGTGTATTGTAACATTCTGTTGAAGATAATACATTGTGCAGGTTCTGAAGGGGTGGGGTTGTTTTACCGAAAGGATTTTCCCCACCAGCAAATCCTTGTGTTATGTGTTCCTTTCTCTATCTATTTTCTATATGCATGGTTGGTTGCAATATTATTGTCTACATGATATTGAATCTGTAAGTGTAGAAGATTTTAATAGGATTTGCATCATACTTTCCTTATGAGATTAGTGTAGGAAGCTGTTTCTGCACCTGAGTTTCCTTACATCCAATAGCCACGGTATACCTTCAAGGTTGCAAAATGTTGATGCTTAAGCCATACTATGCACTTTTGTGTTTTTCTGATGCTTGGGAAATAAGGTGAGCTTAGGTGATATTATGGAACTTGGGTAACATCAGATGCTCATCGAACACTCTAGCATTTGGGTGACACTAAATCATATCTAACTTGAACTGGTTGCTTAGTTCATACTAATAACTCAGTGAATACTGTAAACTTGGTTCAGACTAAGAACTTGGTTTATACTATGAGCTCAATTTACACTGGATATCCTTGATCTTCTAGGGCTACACTAGAACATATTGGCTAAGTGAAAGCTTGGTTTTAGTATTAACCAACCTTCTTGGATGACTTAAGTGTTTTTTCACTAATTTACAATATGTCTTACCATAGGGTCAACAATCTTCGCCTTTGGCATTAGTGACAACTTCTATAGATCTATCAATAATCTAGAATTTCTTAATCAAATATTTCTATCAAACTCCCCCTTTCCATATGCTTGGTTCTAGAACTTGGTTTCAACTGAAAACTATAGCTTAGTGACAACTAAATTGATTTTGATTTTTCAAAATTGTTTTTTATTTTCTTTATACATTTTCTCTTATAGATTTCCTCTATTCTATGCAACTCTCCTTTGTATATATTCCCCCCTATACACATAATTGCTCCTTTTGTACATATTTGCCCCTTGTTTTTGTTACAAATGCCATATTTTATAGGGTTATAGCAAAATAAGTGAGGAAATCATGATGCACCTTAAAAATTAAAGACATACTTTTATCTCAAATTTCTTTTAATACCTTCAAAATGTGCAGTTCAATCTAAAGTTCAAATGATAACTCCATCATGAGATCTACAAATGAAAACCTTGTGCCATGAACTAGTGTCTTTGTATGTGCAAGATGTTTCTACATCACATCCATGTGAGGAAGTATCATAATTTGAATATATGATACTACTATCCTAATTTTTGCATCTTCCCTCAATAATTCAACCTTTAAATCTATCAAAAATCTAATCTTCACAAAATGATTGGAGCTAAAACTTGGGTCAAACACTAACTGACTAGCACTATTCTTTAAGTCTTCATCAATATTAGGTTGTTTTTCCTTTATTTCTTCGGTTAAAATTAAAGTATCACATAATTTTGTAAATAAGTAAACAATATTATTTACAACTCCCTCTAGTGTACTAATGAGAGTGGAAAATTTCACTTGATCAATGGCCATCTTCTTTGCTACATTTTCTTAAACTTTATTTTCAAAATTTCTTTCTTCCCTTTCCAGAAGTTTATCCTAGCCATCTATATCCTTATTGAATTTATGTAAAATATGAATTAATTTCTCAATAATGGGGGCCTTATTATTTACCTCAATTTGTATCATTTCCAAAAATATGTCCTTGATGTCTTCAAGAACCTTTTCTTTGTCTCTTTTTACCTTATGTTTCATCTGTTGTGCTCTTTTCTTCCACAGTTCACTCAAAATTTCCAACTATTCAACAGAGAGATTGGATTGATTCTAATTTGGGATCACAATCTTTGTATCTAGGTCAATCTCTTCATAAATATTTTCCTTTTTCTTTCCCTTAGCACTTGGAGAAATTATGATTTCTTTTCCTTTATCTTCATCCTTCCTCTCTTCTCCACTCGATATACTCTTGGCTTCTTCTTTGCTTCTTTTTTCAACTGTTTCCTCATCCTTTTCTAATTTTTTCTTAGTTAAGCATAGCCTAGAGGTAGTTAGAGTCTAATTGTTGGTTGCTACTTGGGTGGATGGAAGACTTTCTTTCTCCTCTTTCTTCTGTGTACTTGACGAAGCAATGGCTTGGATTAAAGTAATGGGTAGAGGGGCAATTACTAAAGCTACCATCTTTTCTATATCTACTTCTTCTATAGTTTGTACATCTAGTTCTTATCTGTATCTACTTTATTCTCTTCCTCAAAAATGGTTTTCCACAATTTTTTTGTGGACTGAACAACCTCTTCTATATTATTGGATAAATTGTAAAATACTTTGAATCTAGGAGTCTTCCTATTTTCATGGATGGTCATGGCCTCCTTGATTTATTCATTGATAAAGTGTGACATGATATTTTTCAATGTTTGTTCTTTGATGTCCCTCTTTGTTTTCACAACATTGGTCCATCTTTGTGTTACTATCTTGAGTAGGACTTCTGTAGCTTGGCTTTTTAGCTGATTTAGATCATACTTCCATCTAGCCATTTTTTCAACCAAAGCATCCTCTATCTATTGTTGCTCTTTCTTTCTCTTGGATTCATATTTGATGCACTTGAAACTAGCCATGCCACTTCCTTTTTTCAATCTCTTCAATTAGTGCTCAAAGGATAGTGGGGGCTTCTTTAGATGAATAATAGGAGTGTTTTCTTATTCCTCTTCATCATCACCCTAAAGCTTCAATTTTCTCATTGACTTCCTTGCAATGGTGATCCTAGGGGTAGCTACCTTCTTAGGTGTAGCTTTCTTAGGTGTAGACTTGATTAATTTCCCCTTCTTCTTTGGAGTTTTTTCTTCCTCTTCCTCCTCCTCTCATTCTTCAGGTTCTTTTTCCCTTTCTGAGCATAAGAGGGTCATCCTTCTTGTCTAATTTCTTCTTGATGTTTTTCATTCTCTTCTTTCCTCTCTTCAAAATTTGCAGAATCTCTATTTCTAAAGATATTCTTGTTTTCACCTCCTCATAGGTGCCAAAATATGCAGAGGGGAAATTGTTGTCTTACAGGACTAAGGCTTGGTAAGAAGTCTCATATCCCCTATGTCTCCGAGTTTCTCATCCTTAGATTGTGGCTTAATCGGGTGCATAAGTATAGCTTACACTAGGTCACAATTTTCTTACATATATTGAAATGTAATGGGTTAGGCTCCAAGTGTTGAACCTAATTGCTCTGATACCAGAATGTCATGCCCTAAATTTTAACAGAAGAACACAACCAATTTTTTTAATTTTTTTTAAAAGATACATTAACGTTTATTGTTTAGTTGAATGATTTGGTGTACACTATTAAATTGATAACATTATTGTTATTAAATTTACTATATTCACAACTAATGCTAATAATAAGTAGATCAAATTATTATCTGACCCTCTACTTCCATTATTCCCATATCAATAGTGGCTAAGATTGATAATAACCAGATGAAAATTTATCATAACAAGTTTAATGTTAAATGTCCTATTTGTGTATCCCACCTATACTACCCCTAACATCTAATCTTTAAATAATATATATTATAAATACCTATTACATTCTCAAATATTTATAATCACTTATTACTACAATTAGATATCTTAAAATTAATTACATATTAATATTACCATTAAATCAAATAGATATGATAATTAACTTATAAACAAAATTCACTATAATCATAACTTGCAAATTTATAAATCAATAAATTCATGAATCAATAATAGAATCAAAAGGAGAGAAAATGAATTATTCAACCCTTTTATATAAATATATATATATATATATATAAAAGAAAATCACTCCAACCTTTCAAGTCCCATTCCCATTTTTTTTAAAGTTGTCACCAAATCCATACTCTAAATAAAAAAACAAAATAATCTAAACCTATATTATACAAATCCAATAATCTAATTATGTTCAAAATAAACTATGACAATTTATACAACCCTATAATCATACCGTCCTACCCCTCTAACTATTCACCAATGCTAACTATGCACTACACCTAAAAACCAACTACCCTATACTTCCTCTTAATACTCCCTATTTCCTTACCATATGTCGACTAATCATACTTAACCTAAATTCCTCTTTCTACAAGGAATTTGCGAGGGTCTAAGTGCCTATACCTAGGTTTGGATACCAAGACAAGTGGGCATAATCCTAGGCAAGCGACCATATTCCCAAGAAATGTTTGCTTTAAAAGAAAACATTACAAACTTGACTTTATCCCAAAAAAACATGCTAGAATGGTACTTGCTGACTTGGGTCAGAATATGGCAGCCCATGTCCCATCCTTGATACGTGCTTCTCATCTCTTGATCCAAGGAAGATAGATGTGGGTGAGGGCTGTTATGTAAAAGATTGCTATTTTTTAATTTTTTTTGTCATTAAAGTAGGTTGACTATTTTGATATACTTACCTTCTTTTATGCATTAAAAGCCATCTGAATGTGAAAACTGCCAGGAAAGGGGAAAAGAAAATGATGGGTCTTTACTTTCCCATAATTATATTAAGTGTTTGTTTTTTAAAAAACAAATTGATGGTCCCCCTATGACATAATTAATGTCTTATCTTCTACAGGGAATGGGGGGTGCTATGATTCTATTATTTTATTTTTAAAATTTAACTTGTCATAATAGTTTGCTTGGTCATCCATCTACCTTTAAAGGATTATATATATATATATATATATATATATATATATATATATATATATATATATATATATATATATATATATATATATATAGTTATTATTTTGTTAATTGATCTACTTTACATGTAGCAGCTATTATGATAAGATGGAATAGCTAGGTACCTAGGTGATTTTAGCATGGTTTCTCTAAGTCTGACAAATTAGATGCATGAAAATGATTTATCAATACTATATTAGCTATGTTGAAGATTAATATTATTTTATTCAAGACTTTTTTTTAAAATTGGATTGTAATCAAAGGAGTATTTTCTTAAGTTTGCCCATACATTTTCCAGAATGTAAACATACACCTACAGGTTCCATTTAAACTTTTCTATTCAACTAGCTTCTTCCATGCATTCTCAATAACTGTTAAAAATTGAATTAGTGTTGGTTTATAAAGGCACCATACATTAACATTTCCTAATCTAATAAATAATCTTTCATAAATCAAACCATCATATTTCTAATGAAATCATATTTCAGAATGGATCTCTAGAATTTTATTGTATCAAATAATCAAATACTTCATGTCATCAATCTCCATGAAATTAAGCTATCTTCAAAAACTATTACTACCAATTGCAACTTTATAACTACTATTTCAACACTAGACTTCAAGCAACTAGAGTATTCTCATGCAGGATTTAATTGGAACTCAACTAATATGCTATAGAACTTGAGATGATAATAACATTTGACAAGGATAATCTTCCTATCAATATATCTCTTCTATGATATCAAATTTCTTTTGCATTCCACTCAAGAGCATCAAGTATTTTGAATCCCTGATTGGTATTACTATATGATAAAACAATAGTATCATTACAATGAATTTATCTTTAGTGATACTCTCATGATACACAAAAGGTGGTGAAATCAGTATATCATAATATAAACAATGGAAAATACTTTTGCTACACACAAGCACTCACAACCTTTCCATTGACAATCAAACTAAGACAGTAGCTTTCTCTTACAACACATTTAGGCTCACATAATAAGATGGAGTTTTCTCTCTATCTCATCCCAATGAAATATTGCCTTCTCTTCCGATGCACATGGAAGATAACAAGGACTCCAAGTTTCCAAGATCTTTCTCTAAGAACCTACAAATGCATCACAACAAAACAACATGGACCATGGGTGCTTTCCACCCAACCATAGGCCTCAAAGAGACCACCCCCATGCTAGGGGAACAAGGCTCAAACCAAGATTCACATACACACTTGTAAGAAACATATACACCACATAACAAAACTTCAACAAATCCCATCCCAAGGATATTTCGAAAAGGCTCACCATTGGAACCTTGAACATAGGGTGAAGGTGGAAACACAAGGAGGTTTACCATTTCATATCATATCTGCCATAAAAATCATGCCCTTTCGGGACTTCATAAACATCTTCCACCACACACACTACCAACACAACATCGTCCACCACACACAACCAATAGCTTTAGCTTCCTACAAACCCATACTTTAGTTACTTCCTTCCTCACCATTTTTTTTTTTTTTTCTTATCCTCCCCCAAGGCAAAATATGAATATGACAATGGCATACAATGGAGCCCACAGTCCAAGGTCCTCAACTATGCAATCCAACTACTGCCCATTCACCCTGGACTTATCTTCCCTTTCCACAAGGATGAGTGTAAGTCCCACACCCATAACAACACTCAAGCACAACCAAGAAAACAAAACCAAGTCAAAATAAAACAAGAAATTTTCAAGAGCACATCACATTATCACAACACAATATCAAAACCCATAATACAACAAGGAAATAGAGGAAATCCAAACCTCTTACTCACAATACTCCACACAATACAACAAGATGCACAATGGTGTCACACTATTCTACATGGAATGCACACCATTCAAACACTCACATGAATGCTACTCCACAATGCAATGCAATGCATGCTCCATTGATAAACTCCACACTTGCAAATTTTCTTAACCATGCTAAAAGAAAGAAATGGAAAAGAAGCAAGTTTGAGATACCAACCTTGGTCCAAGCTAGGGTAAGGATAGTTGCAGTAGAGCTCCACTCCCTCTCCCTCCAAAACCTAACTGTCTCTAAAATTAGAGAGTGGGTAGACACCCCACAAGTTGGGCCAAGACCCCCTCATAAGGCCTCCCTCTTCTCCTCTAACCTTTCTATTTGACTTAGTGGGAACATAGATATGACAACCTCAAAATTCGAATTGATGGAAGAATGCATGGGTAAATGGGCCCTCTAGGTTGTCTAGGCACTCACATGATCAAAATTAGGCCTCTAACTTGTTGTACTATCATATGGATAACTTAATCTCACATAAAAGACACTTTGGGACCACCTAATGACCCCTAAAAACCCTAGCCAAGTCCAAATTCGAATTTCCTTTGATTGAGACTCCTCATGGCATTTTTCTATGTGAGGTTAGCTTAGGTTCTTCATCGGGGTTAGGTTTAGGTTAGGTTACTTCTTGACAAACCCTGAATGACATGGCATCTACACATGGACAACACAAGTGTCAAGTGACACACACAAAATATCACATTATATTAAAAATGACTTTTTTTACAATAATACATGAACTAGGCTACTACGCACACATACAATTCGCATATACGAAATAAAACACATTACAATGAGGTTTGAATCTTTTCCACTGATCCAACCTTGGCTATGTCATGTTTGTAGTAATTTGAACCTTAATTCCCCTTTAAACCCATGGTCAAATTCCTGCACACTAAACTCAAGTGTCAGTAGTCCATGAAAACCATATAAGCATATGTAAAATAAATCATTATCTCATTCAACATTAGGCTTGCATATATTTCATCATCTCAAATTAACTTTCCCTTTCTTAATCATTTTGAATATAACCTTCAAAATATTAAAATATCAAACTTACATATGACATTCAACATTTGAGTTCCATACTTCATTCCTTTTAATTAAATTACTTCTTCTAATAATTTCCATGTAAAATGCTCAAAATACTATAACATCAAACTTTACTTATCAACATAACATGGTCAATTTAATATTTTGAATAACTTCATAGTCTATTTTTATCATTGTAACAAGATGTTGAATCCACAACTATTGAATCCCTAGGTATGTGGGTTAGGTCTCAATGCATAACATAATTTATCTTTTAGCTCTAATTTCCACTTCAACATTACCTTCTTACATTACAAGTATTTCTACCATTCAATTTCTATTAAAGAAATGTCAATGGCTTAAAACATGAATAGAATCATTAAATGCATCAATTAGGTCATAATGTGCAGAAGTAATTGCGAATCATCTAAATGCAGATATTAAAATGACATAACCTTTCAATCTCAAAATTGTATCAAAACATAGGATTAAAATCACCATAATGCAATTATCTCATTGGTACTATGACGGATCGGGTGAGGCCTCACACTCAAGAAGAACAAGATTCAAGTGCTAGGTACTTCTAAGGATTCAACTCCAACCTCTTAAAAGGGAAAAGGGAAAGCACTTACGGCAAACACAAGTTCTTCTTCGGAATCAATACTTGACTCAAGTGCCTCCTATCATATGGGTTCTACAAAGAGAGACTTTTCTTCATTGAAGCAATCAAAGGTACCACACATCTTCATGGGAGATGATACTAAAATGGAAGTTGAAGGAAAGTGACATATGGAAATGAACAATGGGGAATTCAAAGATGTTCTCTATGTTCCGAACCTTAGCTCCAATCTCCTCTCAGTTTACCAAATCACTCACCTTGGAGATGGTCATAAGGTTGAGTTCCATATAGATTTAGTGATGGTGCATAGTCTAAGAGATGATTCATTGGTTATAGTGGGGAAAGTCAATGATTACAAGAAGCTTTATTCCTTCTCCCACTTTGTGCCTAAGTCTCCTTCTCAAGCCTTGTTGAATCACTCTACTTTACACATAAACTTATGGCATGAGCAGTTTGGTCATCTTGCCTTCCATCATCTTCAACAAATTTTCTCAAAACACATGGTCAAAGGTCTACCTAACATCAACTTTCCTAAGGGTGAGTGTTCATCATGTTCAGTGGATATGCATCTCAAGGAGCAGTATGATAAACAAAAGTCTTCTAGAGCACTAGTAGTTCTCCAGTTCATTCACATGGTTTTAGTAGGAACCTTTGCAGTGACTTTAGTTAGCCAAGGCTGCTACATCCCTACTTTTGTTGATGACTTTTCACAATTCACATGGGTCTACTTCCTTCATCACAAGAATGAATTGGTTGATAAGCTTCGAGCCTTCAAGACTCATGTTGAACACAAATCTAGGAAAGCCATCAAGGTTCTATGGGTGGACAATGAGAACATATATGTGGACAGAGGACTTAGCGACTTTTGAAAACATGAGGGGATTCATTTTTAAAATCCACCAAAATTTAGTCTACACAAGACAGATGTTGTAGCATTGAGTATTAGGACTCTCAAATCCATGGCAAGTTGCATAATACAAGCTAAGTCTCTTGATCCAACACTTGAAGTTGAAGCCATTAGCAATGTTACTCACATACTTAATAGGTCTCCTCTTAATGCCTTAGATGGTAAGACTCCTTTTGAGGCACGGTGCAGTAGAAAACCAGTTGTGAGTCACTTTAGAATCTTTAGTTGTCCAACATGGGCAAACCTATCTTCCAGGGGATGCAAGGCACCAACACCTAGGCCTTGTAATTTCATTGGGTATGAAGACAATGCAAAGGCTTATAGAGTTATGGATCCAGAGACACATGAGATCTTTGTAGAGAAGGATGTACACTTTGAGGAAAGTTCACCCATCTTATCCTCTACTCCTCTTTATACATCATACATAGTGGAAATTGATAGTGACACCAGTGATAGTGCTTCAACAGATTCAAACATGTGGGGTTCTATTAATAGTTGCAGTAAGAGGTCACATTATCAGTCTAGTCCACATGCTTATATTGCCACAGTGAAAGGTCCAACATAGCATGGTACATGTTGTCTTCTAGCTCCAACTTCAATTGATGACTTCTTGGTAAGCATTACAAGTTCATTCATGGAGTCACATACCTTTGAACTTAGAAGACAACCTTGATGATTTGCATCTTATCATTGATGACGGTGATCCTTCTATAGTTGTTGCAAGGGCTCACTCTAACCCTCATGTCCACTTTGTACATGATCAATCTTCATAGGTTGGTGTGATTGTGGATTTTTATGAACAACAGTTGTCAGAGGTCTCTTTGCCAATTGAGGAGATAGATGGTTCATTAGAATAGGTTCAACAGACATCCTTGCCAGATCTACATTCATTATTTTTAGCATAGTTGGAAGGGGTGAGCACTAGCATCACCACAAGGATACTTGTGTAGGTTTTAGGGCCACCATACATCTTCAAAATTGCACTTTTTCCATTGTTTCTTCCAAAGGGGAGGAACAGTATTCAACATTCTTGGACCAGCTACTCCCTTAGAGTGGCTTTCACTGACAAGAATTCTTCATTTGGGGGGGGAAGGTGGGGGGACTACCTTGTCTCTCTTCCTTTTCTTTCTTATGGTGGGGACTTTTTCCTCTTATGAGGTCTTTTTTTTCTCCTTCTTCACTATTGTATATACTAGATGTATGTTGTAATGGGGGGAGTCTTGATTACTCCATCCATCCATGCATCCCTATTCATCTCTCTTTTTTGGGGAGGGTTTTTCCCATGAGGTTTTCCCTCTTTTTCTTCTTTATGAGAGATTGCATTTCATTATGTACATGGGTACCTAACATGGCCTAGTGGCCAGGACCCATTATGCATTTCATCCTAGTCTATCATAAGCTTAAGGGCATTCCACTAAGTTGCACTTAAGGGGGGTGTTGGTGTAAATACATATTTACTATTTAACTTACTTAAGTTTACTTAGGTTAATGCATTATTTTATTATTTTATTTTGTGAAACACTTAGGAGTTTGTGTACCTTTTTGAGTTGTCATGTTGACAACATAGAAGTACACAACTCTATTTCAGCACATGGTGTCTACAACACTGGAGTTTGTATCATTCACTCAGTTGTCATGTTGACAACATAGTTATTCACACTCCCTTTTCAGCACATGTTGTCTACAACACTAATTTAAGTGTTACACCCTTGTAGGCTTATCCTCTCATCACTGCACTTACTTCTGTGCTTAATGGAGGATAACCCATACTTTGTGGACATTTTCCTAGTTGTATGACTTATTGTGTAGCTGATTCCAAGGCATTCTAGATGTATCTCAAAGACCTTTATATATAGGCACTCCTAGTGTACTCCTAACACATATTGAATGAATATATTGTCATTCTGATCATACTCTTTCTTTCTAGTCTACAATTGTGCTTACGTTTGAGTTCTTACTTCCTGGGTGAATTTTTCCCTAAGGAAAATTCTTGCACCCTTAAATGGAAAGAACTTTCTCACCTATAAAAATTGACATACAAGAAGAGAGCCAAATTTACACACATTCTTCTTCGATGCCCAAATGCTTTCCATGTTCTTACCTAGTTGGCACAGCTGCAACTTGGCAAAGTCAAAAGATAAGTTGTTCTTCACAACTGTTAATGCCAAGTCAACTACCTCACATAGAACACTATTTGGCCTTCTTGAAATATAGATCTTGTGGACTATTACACGAATCCAAAATTTGATCTCCATGTTTGTTACATTGTTCAATTTCATGCTCCTGCCATAACACTTTGCTAAGGTTTTCTTTGCAAGCTCACCATAAGCTAGGGTTTTTTTTCTCTTAGGTCTATCCAACATTAGGTAACCCATAACTTGGAAAATTATCTTCTTAATTATCTTGATAGGTTTCTAATTCAAGGACATATCATGAACCCTACTTAAAATGTATTTGATCCATTTTACTTGAAAATTCTATAGCATATGCAAAGCATGAGTCAAACCCTTGAATTCAAAATGTTTGTGCTCAAGCTTCAACACTCCATTCTCACATAATGCATTATAAGCCTCATTCAGCTCAAACAAACCTAATTGATGAATTATGCAATGATAAAATGATATAATATTATTAATGAGTAGTACCTTTGGAAGAATGATTTAGTGGGCTCCCAATGGATCTTTCTACTCATAAATTATAGGGTAAAGCTTAAATGTTGGTAGTTTGCATACCATATTCTTTAGAAACATATCAAAACCCTTCTTTTCCTTTTCATTGGAGATGGAAGTCATTTTTCTCGATGAATGAAGAATCAACAACAACAGATAACCTTTCCTACAACTTTGCTTCCAACAACAATTCTCTCTTGATCACTTGTCGGCTCAGAATCACTTTAATGCATAATTTGAATTCTAAATCCAAGTTAAAAGAATTAAACCTTGATAATTTATCCTTTCATAGAAATTTTTTTAAAAATAGGGCCTAATAAGTGCAGCATACATTGGTAGGTGAGATAGCTTGACAATATCTTCAAATTTGATCTCCGCATGAACTTATCATCAAAAAGCTCATTTAGAATTGATTTCTAACTTGACTTCACTCTGAGATGACAACCCAGTTACAATAGGGCTCTAACTTAGATAAAAACATAGTTCCCTTTCTTAACCTTGGGCATCTAAATATGCAAGTTTGGAGTGTTATTTTCTTGCATATCTGGAACTAATGTAGAAACTTCCTTGAATTCTTGATTATAGCCATCTCGTTGACTACTTAGTTGGATGTGGATACTTTATCCAACTCATTGGTATGGATGATAATAGCTTCATTGTCTTGCCTTTTATTTTCCTTATCCAATTTTGAGTCATCTAAGTTTTGATCTGATCAACCTTTGATTTTTCATTATTTTCTTCACCATAATTTATTGTACCTCTATTCATATACTTTCTTTCCAAATGACTTATATTTTTGCATACATAACACCTCACATTAGTATCTCTTTCCCTGAAGTGGGTTTTTACACAATTTAATCCAATGTGACCATATTATCCACATAGATGACATCTTCCCCACGTGTTGTAGTCCCAAACAATAAATTGTCTTTGCCTAGTTCCATTGTGTTAATTATTTTCATTCCACTAATTTGATCTACACTCTAAATATTTGTGACCATGCTTGTGACATGTGAAGTAATTCCTTTCAAACTTTGATCTAGATTTGCATTTATTTGTCATGTGTCCATGTTTGTTATAATGATATAAATGACCTTTGAAATTGGGTTGCATAGTATTGCTCTAGAAAAAAATTGACATATGACCTCATTTTCAAAAATTATTGCATGCAGGCCTTTTGCTCTTCTGTGCTCCTTCTTGTGATGATTCTCCTTGATTAGTATACCCTAAGCCAATAGTGCCTTTAGGTCAATTTAGAGTTTGTTTATACAATTGATTCACACTTTATTGTGACCTCAACCTTCTCTCATTATGTTCCTTTTTAGATCTTAGTTCATTCTAGTGTCTACCATTCTCTACTCTTAGATTGGTATTTTCATGATTTGCATCATCTAGCTGATTTTCCATGTATGTCTAATGTTGAGATGTATGTTGGATTTCATTGGTCTTTTCTTCTAATCTTGTTGCAAGTAATATTTTTTCTTCATCTACCATTTCTTTTTCATTTACTACTTTTTTCTTTCGTTCCATGACTTCACATAGCCTAACTGAGTGATTTTCCTATTCACTTTTTAATTTTCTTACTTCTTGAAGAGTAGGATTCCTTACTAGTAGATCTTCTATAACTACATCGGCTTCTTCTAAACTTCATTCTTTGTAGAGGTCTTCTATTATTTCTTCCATGTATATACTTTCATTCACCTATATGGCTAATTCTTTCCTTCTCTTCAGAGAGTGAGTTGCTCCTTGAGTTTTTTGACTTGTTCCATAGCTATATGTAGATCAAGTTTGTCATTCTCAATAGCTTTCTATAACTTATACACTACTATTTCATTAGATCTATACTCTCAAGTTGTTAAGCCTCTAATAGGAGAAACTTGCTCTGATACCAATTGTTGGAAATGTAATAAAAAATAGGTGGCTAGGAGGGTGGGGGGGATGAGGGGTAAATTAGGAACAACTTTAATTTTTCACTAAGAATACTTTTTCTTTAAACTCCATTAGATTATCTAATCTATTTTCATGCATGAACATAAAGAAATAATGAAATCAACACCATAACACTTTGATAAAATATTTGGTAATCCATAAACCCTCCAAGGAGAAGGTAAAACTGGGGTAGGGATGACACTCACAATGCTTACAATTGATCAGTTCTGGTGATATATTCTATTAGGAGTATGAAGGACTATTAGGTCCACCTTGTGAAAGGATTTTACAATACAATGAAGTATGTACTCTAATAGGAGATTCAAATAAGGACTATTAGGTCTATAATAATTTACCTTAGGAAAAAATCACCCAAGACCAAGGAGCTCAAGCACAAGCACAATAGTAGACCAAAGAGAGTATGATCAGAATGATGATATAATATTCATTCAATATGTGTGAAAGTACACTAGGAGTGCCTGTATATAAAGGCCTCTGGAATACTTTTAGAATGCATAGGAATTAGTAATATAACATGTCATACAACCAGGCACATGGTCACCAAATATGGGTTATCCTCCATTAAGCACAAGAGTAAGTATGATGATGAGAGGATAAGTCTACAAAAGTGTAGCATGCAAAATTATGTTGTAGACACCATGTGCTAAAATAGGATTGTGAATAACTATGTTTCCTACATGACAACTTAGTTAATTATGCAAACTCCAGTGTTGTAGACACCATGTGTTCAATTAGAGTTTCTTACTCTAGTGTTGTCAACGTGACAAATCATAAGAGTACACAAACTCCTAAGTGTGTCACCTAAAACATAATAAAATAATGCATAGTAATAAAATAATGCATTAACCTAAGTAAACTTAAGTAAATATTGATTTACACTAAGACCCCCCCTTAAGTGCAACTTAGGGGAATGCACTTAGACTTATGAAAGCCAGAATAAAATACATGATGGGTCTCAGCTACAAGGCCATGTTACGTACCCATGTAAATAATGAAATGCAATCTCTCCTAAAGTAGAGAAATGGGGAAAACATCATGGGAAAAACCCTCCCCCAAAAAGAGAAATGAAAAAACAAGATACATGGATGGATGGAGTAATCAAGATTCCCCATTACAACATACATCAAGTATATACAACAAAGAAATATGAGAAGAACACAATACCAAAAGTGGAAAAGGTCTCCCCACACAAGAGAGAAGAAGAAGAGAGACAAGGTAGTCCCCCCACCCCTGCTAATGTAGAGTGTCAATTAGTGATAGCTGCTCCAATGTAGAAGCTGATCTAGGATTGCTGAATAATGTTCCTCCTCTTTAGAAGAAACAATATCATAGGTACATAAGAGATGCTTCCCCTATGTGTAGAAAGAATCCTGATGATCAATGATGCCTCTAAAACCTGCTCAACTATCCCTATGTTGATATTGACTATCACCTGTTCCAATTTTGCTAAAAAGAACAATGTCAAATCTCTTGCTTTTTGCATCTCTTGCTCTTCATCTTGATGATGGATCACATAGTGTGATTCAAAATGTTGATGGTAAAAATCTTAACACAATCGAATCCAGAAACATATCAGTACAATATAATGGATTGTGGAAATTTGTTCTCTTTAAATGTCAAATCTAACAAGAATTTATGTAGAACCTATCCCAAAGAATCTACTATCTCCTCAACTAATAAAGAGACCTCCTACAACTGATGTACATAAGTATCCACAATCACATCAACCTAAGAAGATTGATCATGTAGAGAATGGAGATGAGGGTTAGAGTGAGCCCTCGCAACAACTGAAGAAGGATCTTCTCCATCAAATAGAGGATGTATATCATCAATGATGTCTCCCAAATATGCTATATATGACTCCACAAATAAACTTGAAATATCTGCTATGTAGTCATCCTTTGATGCTAAAGCTGGAAGACTAGGTGTACCCTATTGTGCTAGACCTATCAGTATGGCAATATATGCATGTGGAATATGTTGATGTCATGACCTCTCTCTGTAACTGTCGATAGAACCCCATGTATATAAATCTTTTGAATCACTATCACTGGTGTCACTATCAGTTTCCACAATGTATGAAGTGTGGAGAGGATTAGAGGATAAGCTGGGTGAATTTTCCTTAAAGTGTACATTCCTCTCTACAAAAATCTCATATGTCTCAGGATCCATAAGTCTATATGCCTTATCACTATCTTCATATCCAATGAAAGTACAAGGCCAAGGTGGTGGTGCCTTGCATCCTCTGGAAGATATGTTTTCCCATGCTAGACAACCAAAGACTCTAATGTGTATCAAAGCTATTTTTTTGCCACACCATGCCTCAAAAGGAGTCTTTGCATCTAACACATTATGAGCAGACATGTTAAGTATTTGATTGGCATTGTTGATTGCTTTGACTTCAAGTGATGGATCTAGATACTTGGCTTGTATCATGCAACTTGCCATTGACTTAAGAGTTTTTAACCTCAGTGTTGCAACATCTATCTTATGTGGACTAAATGTTGGTGGATTCTAAAGATCAATACCCTCAAGTTTGCAAAAGTCTTTAGGTCTTTTTTTCACATATCTACTTTCATTGTCCATCCTTAGAAGTTTGATGCCTTTCCTAGATTTATGTTCAACATGAGTCTTGAAGGCTAGAAACTTATCCAACACTTCATTCTTGTGATGAAGAAAGTAGACCCAAGTGTAGCGTGAAAAGTCATCAATGAAAGTATGTGGCGACCCTAGCTAACTGATGTCATTGCAAAAGGACTTGCTAGTACCATGTCAACCAACTGAAGAACAACTTGTCCTCTTGAAGACTTCCCTTTATGTAACTTCTCTAGATTCATATCCACTAAACATGTTGAACATTGACCTTTAGAAAAGTTGATTGTAGGTAGACCTTTGACCATTTTTTGTGAGAAAATTTGTTGAGGATAGCGAAAAGAAAGATGACCATGCCGCTCATGCAATAATTTGATTTGTGAGTTGGATTGAGTCAATAAAGAATGTGAAGTGGACTTGGGCACAAAGTGGGAGAAAGAATACAACCTTTTTTCATGATTAACTTTCCCCACCACAACCACTGAATCATCTTTTAGACTATGCACCATTACTGAGTTAGGAAGGAACTCAACTTTATGGCCATCTCCAAGGTGAGTGATTTGGTAAATTGAGAGGAGATTAGAGCTTAGGTTAGGAACATAGAGAACATCTTTGAATTCCCCATTTTCCATTCCACTTATCCTTTCCCTTCAACTTCTATTTTTGTATTATCTCCTACAAAGATGTACGAAACCTTGGACTGGTTCAATGAAGAAAAATGTCCTTTTGAAGAACCCATATGATATGAGGCACCTAAGTCAAGAATTCATTCCAATGAAGAACTTGAGTTTTCCATGAGTTCTTGCCCTTTTCCCTTTGAATCTGAAGAAGAAGTCCTTTCTCCTTATAATCATTAGGTAGTGGAACATTTTTTTTCTTTATGATTTTCATTAACTCATCAATATTTTTTATGATAACACTCATGTTCTTCATGACCCAACTTTTTGTAATAGGCACACTTTTTATTCTCCTTATTATTGTACCCCTTCTTATTTGAATTTGAGAAAGACTTGCCTTGTTGATTTGATGATGAATCCTTTGATTTTTTATTCTTCCACTTCTTATTCTTTCCCTTTCCTTTATTTGAAGATTAATCAGTTGAATTTTGAGAGCCCTCATTATTTTCTTCCAAAGCCTTAGACTTCGATGAATTGAGAATCCCCATTGATTTCAACTTCTTTTTTTCTTCATCAAATAGTATAGCATAGCGATCAAAATAGAATTTTTGATAGGCAGACCCTAGTGTAATCTTTGAGGTGTTATACAAAGAAAAAAATGTGTAATACTCAGATGGCAGCTTATTATGAATGAGATAGATT
Organism: Cupressus sempervirens; assembly: GCA_028749045.1. Taxonomy (NCBI): domain Eukaryota; kingdom Viridiplantae; phylum Streptophyta; class Pinopsida; order Cupressales; family Cupressaceae; genus Cupressus; species Cupressus sempervirens. The sequence goes on from CM053791.1 coordinate 556,381,548, forward strand.
AACCTATCATCTTTAATAGGACTCCCACAATCATCAAGCTTCATTCTTAATTCATTCACCTTTATGATAAAGTCGTGTATAAAATCAAATGTCTTTGGATCTAAGGAGACAAGTTCATCTTTAATTTTGAAAACATCTTCCTCAAACACTTTAGCATATAGGTTTTGGAGGGTATCCTAAGCTTCCATGGATGTACAAGACTTCTGCTTTCCTATTCATTATTTTCCAATCAGTGATTTCATTGGTAGATACTTGATCACATGTTGGTTTAGGAAGAGTACCATCTACATATTGAGAAACTCCTTTGTGCATTAAATGACACCACATTTTAATGGACCATGTAGCATAGTTATGTGGAGTTAATTTTGGAGACTTAAAATTTCCCATGATGTAGAAAATGAAAGAAAACAATAGAAAAAGAGGAACACAACACCAAAAACACCCCCCCACTCAATCAAGAAACCCCCCCCAAAAAAGATGCTTTTGGCACTTTATATGTAGTGTGTTTAGAATGGCCACTTGCCAATTTTGGCCTTAGTAGACTTCTAATTTTGCCTTTTTACAACCTCCTTTTGGAGTTCAAAACTAGAACATTACACTGTATCTTAGATATACAACAATTCTGAAGATATATCAAAGTATTATAATGCAAAAAAGGTCCTAAAGCTGAAAGTGATACTTTTGTTCACACAACCCTTAATCTAATTGTAGATCTAGAAAGTAGACAAAAAATAACACACTTTCAAAAAAAAGGAACCTGTTTTCATGTCCAGATGAGCCCATACAGAGCATTTGAAGTTGCAAAATGCAAGATTAGATAGGTACAATCACCAAAAGATGCAATTTCTAAAAAATTAATGTACCAAAACTAGAAAAGAACCATAAGACTAAAAAATTTAAGAAATTTTAGCAAAAATAATCACACATAATTTGGTGTTTGGATGACTAAGATATGGCCTCCCAAAGTTAGACTATCAAATCAAAAATCAATCTGAAGAGGGGTTGGATCAACAAAAGATGGGGTTAAATTTGAGTCATATGGCAATCACAGTAGTTCTATTTTGCCCCCGAATGATGGTTAGATGGTCATAAAATTTACAATAGTGAACTAATGATGTCAACATACCTGGGCCCTTTGATGACATCATGCTGATGTGGCTATATGAAAATGATGTCACACTGATGTGGTTGTACAAAAATGATGAGATAACAAGTGTTAGCTAATGTGGTTAGGTACAGTTGGCTATGTGGACAGGCCACATGTCATTAGTTAGTGTTAACAAGGATGTCAATTTGGCGACTAACATACCTATGGCTGAGTCAGAGTTGTGCTATCAGTAATGGCTAGATGAATGAAATAGCACCACAAGGTGAGGTTGAGACATACTATAGTCGGTAAACTAGATGCTGCCAGGGGTTATACAAGCACCATAATTTAGAGTGTGGTGACCAGGATTCTTACCAATTATCCCACATTGGTGGGAGAAGGAACTACTTTGGTGTTTAAGTAAATGTGACCACAAGTTTCAAATAAACCATGGTGCCGCCAGTGGTATGTAGTTTCCCTTCGGTCAGGTTTGGAAGCAGTTAAGGGATTCCACTAGATTTAATGCTGGATCAAATATGCAGTGTAACCAAATAAATAAAATATTCCAAATTCACAGGCAATATTCTCTGTGGGAGCTAGGGTGTCACTACCTAGTTCCTGCAAAAAAAAAAATCTCTACAGGGACCTATAGGGATAAATTTTTTTTGAAAAAATTCCAAAAATAGCCAAATAATTGTAGAGAACACATAATTGTAGATCTAGAAATAAAATTTGTAGATCGAATAAATGACCATACATAAGTTACAAATCGGGCCTTTGGGTGCCAGTTTGCAAAAAAAATTACCTCAAAATCAACTTCGGCCTAGCATAGGTGAATTTATAACTGATTTTCACCAAATTGATGTTCCAAACACAATGGTGAGGTCTATTTTGGCTCTAGATGCTCCTAATTTCTACAAATTCTCTAGATCTAGGTTGAGGTGTTGAAGTAAGAATGGTCTTGAATGGATATGTGAAGAGAATCTCCTCAAGCTCTAATACCATGGAAGAATTTGCCTTAGGAAAAAATCACCCAAGACCAAGGAGCTCAAGAAAAAGCACAATAGTAGACCAAAGAGAGTATGATCAGAATAAAAATATAATATTCATTCAATATATGTGAAAGTACACTAGGAGTGCATGTATATAAAGGCCTAAAATGCATAAGAATCAACAACATGGTAAGTCATACAACTAGGCACGTGTCCATTAGATATGGGTTATCCTCCATTAAGCACAGGAATAAGTGTGATGATGAGAGGATAAGTCTAAAAAGGTGTAGCATGAAAAATTATGTTGTAGACACCATGTGTTAAAATAGGATTGAAAATAACTATGTTTTCTACATGACAACTCAGTTAATTATGCAAACTCTGGTGTCTTAGACACCATGTGCTAAATTACAGTTGCTTACTCCAGTGTTGCTAACATGACAAATCATAAGAGTTGCAAACTCCTAAGTGTCTAACCTAAAAAATAATAAAATAATGCATTAACCTAAGTAAACTTAAGTAAAGTGTAATAAGTAAATAATTATTTACACCAACAAGGTCCACTTGGTTAGAAGATTTGATTAATGCACATGTTAGGATGAGTCAATAGGTTGATCTTTTCTTTGCAACTTTGTTTGCTAAAAATAGATCCTTTCAATAATATGATCACCTAACTATGATGGATGATTCTCTTCTTTTCCCTTTATACTACTTGGTAGTCTTCTAATCAAAATGCTCTTTCATATTCCTTATTCCCATGAGTCTTCTTTACATATACTTAGACAAAGTAATTATCCTTCCTTGTGTATCCATCAAACAATATCTCTATTCCATGTTGGCTTCAATAAAGATATATCTTTACAATAAATAAATTATACATTCATTTCAACTAAATATTGATGCTCGGGCCACACTATATACTTTGGTATTATGCTGATGCTCAGGGAATACAAGGAGGTCAGGTGATACTCTGGCACTCAAGTAACACTTTTGCACTTGGATGAAATTGAAGCATATCTAACTTGAACTAGTTTCTCAGTTCATGCTAATAACTCAATGAATACTGTGAACTTAGTTTATACTTTGAGCTCAGTTGACTAGATGTCCTTGATCTACTTGGGCTAGACTGGAACATTATTGACTAATGGAAAGATTGATTTCAGTATTAATTGGCCTTCCTAGATGACTTAAGTGTTTTGTCACTAATTGAATATATGTCTTACCATAGGGTCAATATATAACATCTTCTTGTTGTATCGAGTTTCATGTATGACTTAATGAAGTATTTTTTTCTCCTCTCATTCTTTCATCTCTAAATCTTAAGAAAACTTTCAACTCTCAAACAAAATTTAGTAATTTGTATAAAAAATGTAATCTTAGTTCTAACCATTAATTTTTGAAAAGAGGGTTAATACAATTTTTTATTCGTTTGATTTAAGCTTAAAACTTAATGTATATTTTTGAAGGAATATTTTAGAATTTGAGCCTACGTAATAGAGCTTGCTAGGTGTTATAAAGGAGAGGAATTGGATAAATTTTATTAAGAGAAAAATTGTGGAGGTTGGAAGCATGGCATGGGATGTGTGGATTTGTGTTTTTTCACATAGATTACTTGGTTTGTGGATATGGATTTGAACAAATACAATCTCTCTGTTGAACACATGGAAGTTTTTAGTGAACTATGGAGGAAAAGAGCACAATAGAGGAAACATAAAGTAGAAAGATACAAAGGAAATGTTCTTGAAGACATCAAGGACATACTTTTTGATATCATGCAAATTGAGGTAAATAATAGGGCCCCTATTATTAAGAAATTAATTGATATTATACATAAATTCAATAAGGATATTAATGGCAAGGATAAACTTCTTGAAAGGGAAGAAAAAAAATTTGAAAATAAAGTTTTAGAAAATGTAACAAAGAAGATTGCCATTGATCAAGTGGAATTGTCCACTCTCATTAGTACACTAGAGGGAGTTGTAAATAATATTATTTCCTTATTTACAAAGTTATGTGATACTTCAATGTTAACCAAGGAAATAAAGGATAAATTAACCAAGATTGATGAAGACTTAAAGAATAGTGCTAGTCAGTTAGCGCTTGGTCTAAGTTCCAACTCCAATCATTTTGTGAATGTCATATTTTTTATAGTTAGGTCAATTAATTTCTCAATAATAGGGGCCTTATTATTTACCTCAATTTTCATTATATCAAAAAATATGTCCTTGATGTCTTTAATAACCTTTCCTTTATCTCTTTCTACCTTATGTTTCTCTGTTGTGCTTTTTTCCTCCATAGTTCACTCAAAATTTCCATATCTTCAATAGAGAGATTGGATTGGTCAAATGGATTTTTCTTTATGATATCTAGAGATGGTTCCATCTTGAAGACTCATAAGGTTCTTGGTAAAAGTGTGGTTTATGCTTTCATTTGACATGTTATCCTTGGTGTAAGGATGGTTTTATTATCATGTCATGGTATACTCTTGACACACATCTAAATTTTTTGACATGTTATCGTTATTCATATGGATCATGTTATATCTTTGGTTGAGTTAGTTTAGACCATGTTTTCATGTTTATGTTCTTGAGGCCATGACTGGAAATTTGACATTGATCTTGGTTTAGTTTCTTGGTATTGAGTATGGTGATCATTTTTTGGATTTTTTATGATATTTCTATGTTGCATTTGGATTTGGCATGGATTGATTGGTTACAAGTACTCATGGATACTTAGAGATGGTGGTGATGCCAATTTCCTAGATATATTTGTTGGGACAAATGATGGTTCAACATGAAGTCAAAGGGGCATTCAGCTAATATGGAATTGAGAGGAGATTGTTCTTAGACAAGTCTTGGTTGGAGACTTAGATATCTTGATGAGCATTCTCATTCTACTCAAAAGTTTGCTACTTGAGAGGTATATCCTATTGTTTTTCTTAGGTGCATTGTATTTATGCTTGTCTTTCATGGATATGGATCTTTAACTATGGTACATGAGTTATTTCTAGAGGGTTCATTTGAGAGATGGTTTAGCTTTGGTTATCTCCTTGTCCATATTTTTTTTATGCTAGTTGAGAATGGGAGATGATTTTATATTTGACATATTACTTGGATTTGGAAAGGTTATTCCTTGATTTAGGAATATTTTATGAGTTTTATCTTGTTTTGAGAGGCTTATATCCATGATTATTTATATGGTATGGTTTTGGTGTTATTGTAGCTTCTTGGTTGTGTTGAAATACTTTAGAATAATAGGGGAGGCGGGTAAATTAGTTATCCAACATCCAAATGCATAAACAAAAATTTTCATAGCTTAGTGAACCCATTAAAAATTATTCATCATGCATGCATCAATAAGATTATGCAATCACATAAAACTTGTAGGTTACTATCAAATCAACTTGCAGAAATGTAAAAATGAAACACAACAGATTCACCAACACACTTGACACAATGATTTACATAGAGATCCAATTTGAGAAAAAACACCAGTAACATGCTACTCTTTTTCACTCTTCTAAATTAATGCCCTATGAAAGGCCAATCCTATTTAAGGTTACAATGCACATTATTAAATGTGACCCTGTTAAAGGATTTCAATCACCCTATTACGAGTGAGCCTTGTTAGAGGACTTTAGACCATTAACTTGGAATGTCACTTAATTAAAGGATTTACAAATGACTATTAGGTCAACATTAATCCAAAGGATTTACCCTGGACTGATACAATTTTTAGAGAGTAATAGTAAGGCTTTGACATGATAACAATTTACAACTTCATTTGTAGATTACAGATCATTATTTAGTCCTCCATTCTACTTGGCCTTCATACATTGCAACTCTGATAGCTTGTTCACCCTTCAAGAATTCATACCCTTAAGCCCTTTCACTTAACATGTCATTGTACACTCTTCTCTCAAGTCACTTGATGAAGCAAAACCCTTGACTCTTTGTCTTCCTTAGGTTCTTACACATGATAGCCTTGCTTCATGACCATCCATTCAAATAAATAGGAAATTAAGATCTTTTTCCGCTCATTCTCCATCATCCAACTTAGGGTTTAGATAGATTGGGTAGGATACAATGAATCTACCTCACACTCTATATCTCTTCTAGAAACTTCTCCTTGAATCCTCTTTGAATTCACCTAAAAATGATTTACCTTAAATTTTGTGTCTCTAGCTTATCAACCTTATCTTCTACCTAGTTCAAATAATCCAAGAAAATAAACTTGTCATCTCACATCCATCAAATTCATGATCTTTCAAATAATGCAATAGCTTGGCATTATCTTGCTTCTAATGCTCAACACATACTGCATTGCTCGACATCTTCTATGAAATTACTTGGCATGAACTAAAGTTACTAGTGCTCGCCACCAACTAACATTTACTTGGCATCCATTGTTTTTCTTAGCATACACTAGAATAAGCATTTATTCAACTCCAACTAATTTTCTACTCATCTTGCACTGACTTTGCTTAGCACCTACTATCCACTTGGTCAAGCTTAGGAGAAAAACTTTGTGTAAGTTGTTCCTCTAATTTTTCTTAGTGTAACTAGCCTTTGTAACCTTAAGTAGATTATCAATACATAATGTTATCACTATCTTAACTAATTCTTGTACTTCTTTACATTAGCATAGCTCAACCTTTCCTCTAGGTGCTATTGTTACATCTTTTGATCAAATCCTCTCCATCAATCAAATATGTGATATACTTAAATCATATAAGTAGTTATCTTACCAACAAATAGCAAGTTTGACTTTAGTGACAAAACAATGATTGAAACATATTGGTCATACTTGTATGTTCTCACCAATCTCCCTCTTTGATTAGCTTCTTCTATCTATTCTAAACAATCTCCCTCTTTGGCATTGATGGAAAACCAAATTGATCAACCAAATGACAAACACCTTGTTCAATAAAATTGACTAGGTTAAACCAGTAAGACCAATAAAATATGAAAAAGAAAATAATTTCTTGTATTAAAATCTCTCCCTCTATCAACAACTTCCATCTTTTGAATAGGTTATAAAACTTTTTTTTGTCATTTTTATGACTCCCTCTAAGTTTCTTACAGTCTCCCTCTTACAAGGTAGATGTTAGGATTTCTCCCTCTTTCATTTCTTTATCTTCCTCATCATACTTATGTTTTCCTCTAATCAGCAATATCAACAAATCTACAATCTCTCTTGATCAATAATCTCTCCAATTATCTTTCCTTTCTTCTTCTGATTAGTGAATCTCTCCCTCTTCTACAAAAATGCCAAAGACTTATCCCAAAAACATTTCATCTTAACGTGTAGATATAAGCTTCTTCAATTTCTTTAGTTTTCTCCCTCTATCACCTTGCTTATGACTGATTTGAGGTTTCAACTCTTTGATTACTTTAGGAAAATCCTAAAGTAAGATCCACTACATCAATTTGTAACATATCAACATTAGCTTGTTTGATGCAGGGCACTCCTCTTGTTACTTAGAAATCCTTTGATAGGGGTACCACCCCTAGTTTACCTCTTAGATACTCATGAGCATCCTTAGGTAATGCTTTTGTGAAGATATTAACAATTTTCTCTTTAGTGTTAACATATTCCATCTTCACCTTTTTATCTTGAACTAATTCTCTCAAGTAATGATACTTGATTGCAATGTGCTTAGTCTTTGTGTGCATTATAGGATTCTTTGATTTATTGATAGCACTTGTATTATCACAATAAAGTATCATTAGTTATGTTATCTCTTCCTTCATTCCTTTGAGTACCTGTTTGATCAATGCAATGTTTATACAATTTACAATAGCATCAACATATTATTCAGCAGTGGATTGTGAAGTGCAATTTTGTTTCTTACTAGTCCATGTAACTAGCCTCTTGCCTAAGAAAAATGCTCCTCCACTAGTGCTCTTTCTATTATCAATGTTTCCAGCCCAATCAAAATTAGTGTAGGCTCTTAATTCAAATTTTTCATTCTTCTTACAATATAGACAAAACTCTTCTATCCCTTTTAGATATCTCATTATTCTCTTTATAGCCATCAAGTGATTCTCCTTGGGGTAAATAGAGAATCTTGCAACTATCCTATAGATAATGCAATGTTAGGTTTTTTATGTACTACATATTACAATTTACCAATCATAATCCTATACAATATTTGATTTACCTTAGTTGAATCATCATTCTTTGACAGCTCGTATCCTATCACCATAGGTGTACTTATTGATTTGATATCCTCCAATCCAAAAAATTTCAATAATTCCTTGATGTACTTTGACTAAGTGATGTATATACCATATTTCATTCGATATACTTGTAAACCCACAAAAAAATTGATCTCTCCAAACATAGACATTTCAAATTCTTGCTTCATCTAATTTGCAAAATCCTTACATAAAGCATCCTAATCTCCAACTATGATATCATCAAAAAAAAATTCAGATAACAAAACACCTTTGCCTTTCTTTGTCTTCATGTACAAATTGTTGTTATCATCAATCCTTTCAAATCCAATCTTTACAAGATAATTATGAAGTCTCTTATACCATGCTTTCGGTGCTTGTTTCAAACCATATAGAGCTTTGTGTAATCTACATACCATGTTCTTATTGTTAACATCAAAAAATCCTTCTGGTTGTTCTATGTAAACTTTTTCCTCTAATATCCCATTCAGAAATGTAGATTTAACATCCATTTGATAAAATTTGAAACCTTTGTATGTAGAATAATCGAGTAAAGTTCTTACTCCTTCCAACCTAGCAACTAAGAAAATATCTCTCCATAGTCAATTCCTTCCTCTTGTGCATATCCCATGCAAAATAATCTCGCTTTGTTCCTTGTGACTTCGGCATAAAGTAATGTTCTTACTCCTTCCAACCTAGCAACAAAAGAAAATATCTCTCCATAGTCAATTCCTTCCTCTTGTGCATATACCTTGCAAACTAATCTTTCTTTTTTCCTTGTGACTTGACCATTTTCATCTAGCTTGTTTCTAAATACCCATTTGGTGCCAATTAGATTTTTGTCTTCTAGTCTAGGAACTAGACTCCATATTTTGTTTTTCTCAATTTGTTCAATTTCTTCTTCCATGACTTTACTCTAGTCTATATCCTCTAATGCATCTCTCATAGATTTGGGTTCCTTCATACTCAACAAAAATGTATCATTTCTCCATCTATTTTTTGTCATTGGTCTAGCATCTTTGTCTCCAATATTTTGTGTAGCAAGTGATGTCTCTTGAGATATTTTGATAATCTTGGTTCAACTCTAGTTTCTTCATTTTTTCTTTCAACTTTAGAGTCACTATTTACATCTCTATTAGGTAGCTTAGCATCTTTTTCATGTACACTAATCTTAGAATCAGAATATGCTTCAACTTCATTGTATAACTCAACATCTAAATGTAGCTTTTTTCTTAAATGCAAGTCAGAATTCATAGTCTGTGACTCGACAGTCACTAAAACTTTCTATTGGTTTATAGCTTGACTAACATCTTCTTCAGTAGGCATACCTTCATAAAAGAATAAAAATGATTTGTATTCTTATGATTGTTTCATAGGATCATTCTCTTGTGCTTCTGTATATTCATCAAATTTTACATTTGCACTTTCCACAACTTTGCTAGTGTTAGTATTTAAACACTTATAAGCTTTACTTCTTGTGGAGTATCCTATGAATATACATTCATCACTTTTTGCATCTAGTTTACCATTTCTAAAGTCTTTAAGAATGTAACACTTACTTCTAAATACCTTAAAATGTTTCACATTGGGTGAGTATCCATACCATAGTTCAAAAGGTGTTGGTTGAGTATTTTTCTTGACTTGTACATTGTTCAAGGTATAGACAATTGTACTTATAACTTCTCTCTAGTATTTCAAAGCAACATGTCCATTATAGATCTATTCATCCTTTTAGCTATTCCATTTTGTGGAGGGGTTCTAGGGGCAGATGTCTATCTTCTAATTCCTCTATCATAATAGAATATCTCAAACTCATTTTATGTGAGTTCTCTTCCTTTGTCAAATCTCAAACACTTCAAACTTTTACTTATTTACTTATGAACTCTTGCTAAGTACCACTTAAACATTTGGAAAACATCATATTTTTTTTTTAGAAACATAACTATCATCATCCTAGAATAATTATCAACAAGCAACATAATTTACTTATCTTCTTTGTAGCTTTGCACATCAATTGGACCACACAAGTTAGTATGAACAATCTCTAGTATTCCTTTAGAGGTATAAGCTTTACTCTTAAAACTTGACTTTGTCATTTTTCCTAACTAACATTATTTACACATTATATTATTAGTCTTCTTCAACTTAGGAAAACCTCTAACTTTTCTTATGTTAATGATACTGGCCAAGTTATCAAATTGACATGACATAATGTCTTGTGCCATAGCCACACATCATCAAATTTTACAACTAGACAAGTAGCATCATCTATATCAAGATAGAATAGATTACTCCTAGTTTGATCACCCTTTCCAATCAATTTCCCATCAGTTTCATATATCTTAGCAATCTTATTTTCAAACTCAACCTTACATCCCAAATTATTCAATTATGACACACTCAAAAAATTATAGTTAAGTCCTTCAACATAGTAAGCATTTTCATAAAAAATCTTATCTATAAGCTTGATAGAACCTTTTCCTTTTATCAAACATGGTGCATCATTACCAATGCTTACAGTATTTCCATCATAACAATTCAAGGTAATGAACATACTTTTGTCTCCAATCATATGATGTGAAGACCCACTGTCAATGATCCATCTATTATTCTTGTTCACAAAAGTCACAAGTGCAGTTGCCTCATCTTCATCAGATTTGTCCTTCATTGCAACATACACCACTTCATCATCATGTTTATCAGATTCATCTCTTGTTTCCTCTTCAGTAATGTAGCATGACTTCTTGCCTTTTTCTCTATAGTCCTTGTTGTCTTCATCTCTGTTGCTCTTGTATTTGTCACCACCTCTATACTTCTTCTTTTTTTGGACATCTAGTAGCAATATGACCAACCTCATTTCAATTGAAACAAATGATAGGTAATTTACCTTTGAACTTGCCTTTACCTTTGTGGAATCTCCTTGCCAGTAGTGTTATAAGCTATTTTTCATCCTCCTCATCTATATCACTATCAGTAGACACACACTTCTTCTTTTTCTTCTTTTTCTTCTCTTGAGGTTCCTTTAATGATACCTTAGCTTTGAAAGTAGATTCAATACTTTCAACTTTGTAATTATCAAAGTTGGATAGTTCAAAAGTAGTGAGTCTACCTACCAAACCTTCAAGTGATATATCATTCCTTGGTATACATGTCAGTTCTTGAATTGCAAAAACTCTAATTACATATATAGGTAGTAGTGTACTTAAAACTTTTCTTAACATAGTGTCATCATCTATCTTACTAGTAGCTCCTCTTATTGCATCAACAACTTCTTTTATCCTTGCAACATATTGGACAATATTTTTACCTTCTTCCATTTTCATATCATCAAACTTACGTCTAAGACTTTTAACTTTGACTTTTAGAACATTTTTATCTCCTCCATAGATAGTGGTTAGGGCATCTTGCATTTTCTTTGCACTATCAGGACCTTTGATATCATCAAATTTAGTATAACTTAGGGTAGAGGAAATTTCTAGCATTTCCTAGTTATATTATTTCTTCTTTCTCATATCTTCAACAATTGGGGCTCCAACAGGATTAACATGCTAAGTGGTAATGGTAGATTGTGCATGATCTCAAAGTCCTCCAAGGTGTAGCTTCATCAAAATTTTCTATGTAGGAAAGTTATCTCTATTAAGCTTGGGTACTTTTGTTATTGACATCTTGATCTTTGTGCTTCTAGTACCTTCAAACTAGTTCTCCTAAGTACATGGCTCTAATACCAATTATTGGAATACTTTATTATAATTGAGAGGGGGAGTGAATTAGTTATCCAAGGTTCAAATGTATCAGTAAAACTTTTCTCAACTTAGTGAACCCATAAAACATTATTCATCATGCATGCATCGATAAGATTATGTAATCACATAAAACTTGTAGGTTACTATCAAATTAACTTTTAGAAATGTAAACATGAAGCATAATAGATTTATCAACACACTTGACACAATGATTTATGTGAAAATCCAATTCGGAAAAAACCACTAGTAACATGCTATTCTTTTTCACTCTTCTAAAGCGATAGCCTACGAAAGGCTAACCATATTAAAGGTTACAATACACACTATTAAATGTGAACCTCTTAAAGGATTTCAATCACCATGTTATGAGTGAGCCTTGTTAGAGGACTTTAGACCATTCACTTGGAATGTCACCCGGTTAAAGGATTTACAAATGAATGTTAGGTCAACCTTAATCCAAAGGATTTACCCTAGACTAATACAATTGTTAGAGAGTAATAATAAGGCTTTGAATTGATAACAACTTATAACTTCATTTTTAGATTATAGATCACTATTCAATCCTCCATTCTACTTGGCCTTCATACATTGTAGCTTTGATAGCTTGTTCATCCTTTAAGCATTCATACTGTTAAGCCTTCTTGCTTAACATGCCATTGTAGACCCTTCCCCTAGGTCACTTGATGAAGAAAAACCCTTAACTCTTTGTCTTCCTTAGGTTTTCGCACATGAAAACCTTGCTTCATGACCACCCATTCTAATAAATGGAAAATTAAGATATTTTGCCACTCATTCTCCATCATCCAATTTAGGATTTAGATGGATTAGGTAGGATACAATGAATCTACCCTACATTCTACATCTCTTCTAAAAACTTATCCTTGAATCATCTTTGAATTTGCCTAAAAATAGTTTACCTTTAATTCTATGCCTCTAGCTCATAAACTTTATCTTCTACCTGGTTCACCTAATCTAGGAAAATTAACTTGTCATCTTAGATCCATCAAATTCACTATCTTTTAAATAATGTAGTAGCTCAGCATTATCTTCCTTCTGATGCTTGATACATACTGCATTGCTCAACATCCTCTGTGAAATTACTTGGCATGAACTAAAGTTTACTAGTGCTTGGTGTCAACTAAACTTTACTTGACATCCACTGTTCTACTCGACATACACTAGAATAGGCATTTACTCAGCTCTAACTAATTTCCTGTTCAACTTGCACTGAATTTTCTCAGCACCTACTATCCACTTGGTCAAGTTTAGTAGACAAACATTGTGTAACTTGTTCTTCTAATTTTTCTTAGAGTAACCAACCTTTGTAACATTAAGTAGATTATCTATACATCGTGTTATCACTATCTTAATTGATTTGTGTGCTTCTTTACATCAGCATAACTCAACCTCTCCTCTAGGTGTTATTATTACATCTTTTGATTAAATCCTTTTCATCAATCAAATAAGTGATAGTACTCAAATCATATAAGCAATTGTATTACCAAAAAATAGTAGGTCTAACATCAATGACAAAATAATGATTGAAGCATATTGGTCATACTTGTATGTTCTCAATGATCTCCCTTTACAATCTATCTCTTTGATAAACTTGTTCAATCTATTCTCAAATGGTTTATCTCTAGTCTTGGTTATCTTCTTGGATGTTTAATTTCACTTACAATGGAATTGAGATTGGATGGAGATGGTGATCATTGGTTTGTGTTCCTGTATGTCATGTGAGAGATGACATGGTTATCTACTTCTCTTTCCTTTATTGGTTGTGGAGAACTTGAGAGAGTGTTGGAGACTTTTTAAGAGAGTTGTTCATGTATGTTACTTTTTTATGTATTGTGGATGTCCTTGATATTGTATAGATTCACTTCTTTGAGATGTTGTGAGTGGATTTGTTATAGATTTGTCATTATCTTTTGCAATGGGTGCTTCTTGGTATATGTATGCAGCATACATTTCTTTTGAGGCTTGTGATTATAGGTTATAGATTTGATATGTTGATGATTGTGAGATTCACTTAGTATACCTTTAAAGGTATGGATAGATGTATGGGTATGGAACTTGTTGTGGGCATTATTTTAGCTATGATATTTTGATAGCTATGGATACATGTGATTACATTTGGATCAGGTGTTTGGTCTTGGCATTGGAGCTGGTATAGGATTTTATGAACTTCTAATGTGATAGGTTGGGTGGCTTTCTCTTTGGATGACATCTATGTATGTCTTGTGGCAATGGCATAGTAGGAGGTGAGATCATTCATGGTTTGGGTACTAGGATGAGGCACATGGTGTACTTTGATCCATGATGGTGGATGCCCTAGGAGGGATTGTTTCCTTATTCATTTATGTGGCTATGGATTGACCCTATGAAATGTATACAACAAGTGGGAGATTATTGATCTAATGGGTGTTTCACACATTGCATAATATTGTTATATTATATTATTTTATTCTACTATGTATATTGCATCTAGGGGCACCTAGATGGATGTTCAACATGTAAACATTTCCAAGGGATATACTTGATGAGTTGTATTGTAACATTATGATAATATTTCATGTAATTATTTAATATTGGGGAAAAAGAATTAAATGTCCAATATTAAATGTGGGGTTAGTGGGTTATGTAGAACATGGTTTTAGCACATGGTTTGTGTAATACCACTTGGTGGTTTTTTGGGACTTGCTACTATATAAGAAGCCACAAGGATAGTTGTAGAGATAAGAAAAAAGGGCAAAAGGAAAGAGTCGAGTGGGACAAGGTTTGATAAGTTAGCTAAGGAAGCATTTGTAAAGGTTGGAAACAGGGCATGGAATGTGTGGATTCATGCTCTTTCACATAGATTTCTTGGTTTGTGCCTATGGATTTGAAGGCTTCCATGGTTGTATTGCAATAGTATTTCTTTTTCTGAATAATACGTGGTGATGGATACTTTTGGAGGCTAGGTTTTTTCCTTGAATGAGTGTTTCCCAAGATATATCTTGTGTCACATTTTTTGTATCTATGTTGTCTATTCTCTTGCATGTGGATTTTAATTTCTTATTTTTTTTAGATCTATTATGGGTTATGTGGGAACAATTATATTTTTTCAGTTGCAAGTTTTCTTACAAACAACATTTTAACACCATCCTAATTTCCTCTGGTTTATTTTACAATTTATTAATGATAATTATTATGATTGAATCACTACATAGATAAAGTCATAATTCATGTGGCATAATTTGGGGGGATGATGAATAATTATCTTCATGCTCTTCTTCATGGCTTTCGCTAGGTATTTCTAACATGTTGACTTCCAATATAGGGTTGTTGTCCCATCCTTCTATTTCTTCTTCCCCTCTATATTTTTCCATCCAATTACTACTACTTGTTGAAAAACATGAAAGAACACCATCATAAAAATTATATTTCTCTTCACTATTAGAAACCATTTGATCAGACTATTTGAATTGAAGGAGGATATGATAGGATATATCTAGATCAACTATCTCTTATCAATTGGTATATCATAATGGCAATGAAAAAAAAAAAGTATATGCCATTCTTGATACATTTCATTGCTTTATGTAGATTTCCCTATATCCATGTTGAAAAACCATTTGCATAATGTTGAGATATGTGGTTTGTCTACTTCCACTAAAAAATCCATAGCCACAAACATCAATGGTATGCCACTAAGAACTCTATGCCAATCTGTATTGTTCACAAATTCATTCCCCAAAATTATTTAAACAACCCTTTGGATTAGGTAATGATTTTTTTGCAAAATGAATGATGGATGCAAATCATATATCGATTCATCAAACGCAATTTGTAGAGAGGGCCCCCTTAATTTGAAGTTTAATCACTTGTAAGTTTCTACCAAATCAAGGAATATAAATAGTTAAAGCTTTATCTACCAAATTTTGGAGGGTTAATGTTAACATTAAATTATGTTAAATATCGAATGGACATTTCATGCTCTTAGTTCATCCACTAGTTGAAAGTCTATCTTCTTCTAACCATTTTTCTTAGATACATCTTAAAATGCTATCAAGGAGATATTTTCCTACTCTATTGTTTGGAATTTTAATACAATACTACACTATCTATTTGATTACTTACTAATCCAAAAATGTGCATGCTTCAAATATAGAGATACACCAAACTAATCCTTATCATGTGGAATGCCTTACACATTATATTTATTCTATTTTGCTAGTTTTGCTAAAGAGAAACTTTATCCTGCTAGCACAACTTTGAATATTCATTCATTGTTTAGGGTTTCCCTTTTATGAGATATTGATGTCACTTAAATCTTGTTATTACTCTTTATGTAATGAAACTATATTTTTTTGTATAATCAAGGTTTCTATCCTTTTTGAGAGTTTCAAAATTACTTTCTATTATACCATATTTTAAGCTAATGATCATAATATTTGTGAAAATTTGAGTCCCTAATTTACTTATAAATGACATTTCTTCTTGATTCCTTTACCTTGTCAATTGTCAAATTAGAAATTATATTAATGACATTTTAAAGGTATTTTATATTAAAAAACTAGGATATTAATCAAAGATTCTTAAATTGAAGGATTAATCTAAATTATGAATTCAATTAAAAAGGACCCAAAATTCATTTAAAGGCTATATAGGAATCAAAGAAACAACATCAATAAATGCCTTACTATTACATTAAAAATTTCTAGTAATAATAGCTAACATTATTCCAATAAAAATAAAAAAATTGTGAGGTTTAAAGACCCCCTTACTAAGACCAGGAACAAAGAAAAATATGCATTAATCAAGCCAAGCTTTTCTCTAAGTTGACCATAAAAAGGTGGACATGATACTACAGGAAGATAACAAAATACAAAATCCCTTTTCTATGCAAAGAAATGTAGACCCTAGGCTAAGATCAAAAGAACATAGCAACTAGAAGCCCCAACCTAACCAAGTATAGTTAGAAAAAAATGTCAAAAAGCACCTAACTCTTAAGATATTACCACAAAGGAAAAAATGAAATAAGACAAAATCCTCAAAGGTCCTCCTTCATATAAATTGTAATATAGTGTTCAACCTCTTTTTCATTGAATTCCAACAACCTGGGCATGAGCACATATCCTATTTTTTGTTTGCTTGACATGTTGAAGTTTAGTAGGGAGAAGTTAAGCTTTCTTACATCTGTAAAATCCACCTCTAGTTTTGTATAGAAGTCAAATTCTCGGAGGTAATTCAGGAGAAAATTATGGTCTTGATCTTCAGTGATAGTCCTCTATCTTAGTAAGAAATTAATGTTGACTTTCATTTTTGAAAAGATTCATTGAACTATTTTAGATCCCTAATCTCAAGGATATGGCATCTTAGGATTTTATCTTCAAGCAGGATCCCTAGTGGCTTTGACATATAATCTTTTACATAAGGTATTTCTAGGTTCCTAGTGATACTTCACACTACTTTCTCAAGACCTTCTAACCAAGTGTCCTCAAATTTGTTTTTATAGAGACAAGTAGTCTCCCAATGTCCTACCTTCACATTAGCCATGCAAGCAATTAGATAACCAATAACTAATTTTTTAGTGCATCAGGTGCACTCATAATTAAATATTTTTTCACCTAAGGCTGTACTCACAACCATCCTAGTCATATCATCTACTGGTTTGAGTAATCTATTCCATCTTTCAGGATTAACAAAACCTCTAAAGGAAATGGTTCTATCCTCAAATGAGTGGAGCAACATCACATTAGATACCATACATAATTGATAGCCAAAATCAACCCATGGATGACAATATAGAAAGAGAGAAAGTGCAGGTGCCACAATCACTAAAAACTAGGGACTAAATTGAGACCACAACAAGGCCAAGAAGCTTCTCTCCACTTCTAGTATCTTCAAGAACAATAAAAAGGAGTTTAATGGTTCCTTAGAAAAAATGAGATTATTAAATTTTATGTTACATGTAGTAATCCAAATTGAGTCGAGTCGTAGTTTGAAAAGTGAAATATAATTATTCTAATTGACATCCTTGATAATGGATTAAAAGGGACCTATCCATAACTTGAGCTTTTGTGATCTTATCATGATTAAAAATAGGTTCTCCCAACTATATTGTTAAAAGTATGTGATAATTGAAAGTTAAGGTCTTGTACCTTAAGCTTTTTAGTTCCTTTCTAATTTAATTTCTACTTCTATGCTTTTTAGTTCCTTTCTGATTTAATTTCTACTTCTATCTATGCTTCAATGATATAAATATTTCTAAGTTCTCTAGGCCTTTATAGATCATATATTGAACTATCTTTCATTTGTCTACTTTAATCTTTAATCTTATAAGTATAATACTTCTATGAAGTTGAAAGGATACATAAACATAAGGTGTTAAATAAAGTAGTGATAAGTGTTGGAATAATGATACATTTTTCATTAGTTACACCACTTATTTGATTCTGAATGCTTACCGAGTTCATCACTCAGTTTATAGTTCATACCGAGCATTCATTGGTTACCAAGTATGTTCAGTAGTGTTTACCGAGACAGGAAGGTAAACAAAAGTTTTAGTGTTTACCGAGTCAAAAAGGTAAACAAAGGTTTTAGTGTTTACCGAGTCAGAAAGGTAAACAAAGGTTTTGGTGTTTACCAAGTCAAGAAGGTAAATGAAGGTTTTAATGTTTACCGAGTCAGAAAGGTAAAACGAAGGATTTAGTGTTTATCGAGTTAGGAAGGTAAACGAAGGATTTAGTATTTACCGATTCAGGAAGGTAAATGAAGGTTTCAGTGATTACCAAGACAGAAAGGTAAAAGAAGTATTCAGTGCTTACCAAGTGAATCAAAGGAGTTAGTTTCTACCGAGTGACACAATGTTTACCGAGTCACCAGTGGTTACCAAGTTCCAAGCTACTCAGAGTGATTAGTATGGACTGAGCCCCTACCTCTACCGAGTGCATGATGATGCCATGTAATGTAGTGGATGTCGAGTGTTAGAAGGTCACTGAGTGAGTTTGAGGAACCTGAGTTTTCTACTATCTGGCCAACTTAGTAATGTTCTGTCCACTTGTATTTGGACGACCTTGTTGCTGTAAATATTGGAATGGTATATATGTAATGTATTGTGCCATTTGCAATATAGAAATGATGAAGAGAAGTAACAGTGAAGTAAGAGAGAATTGAAAGAGAATTAGCAGCGGAGTATTCAACAAGGTTATCAAGGAGCAGCAAAGATATATCCATCACATCAAGTGATCAGTACATAAGATCTAATCAGCAAACCAGTTGCAAGCAGATCCACTGCTTCATCCTAACAGGTGAATCAGTTTTGTAAATCCTTTAACAGGGTAGACTTAACAGTCTTTTGTAAATCTCCTAACAGAGTGCATACTTCATTGTATATTTGTAAATCCTCTAACAAGGTGGATCTAGCGGTCCTACTTGCTCCTAACAGGGCAGATCACCAGAAGTGATCACTGTAAGCCTTAACCGGCCAACTTTATACTGCAGTATTGAAGTTTCGTAGGCATCATCCCCACCCCAGTTTTACTTTCAATTTGAAAGGTTTCTGGGTCACCAAATCAGTGTGTTAATCTTTTCATGTGTTCAGTAAAGTAGATGAATGAATGGTGAATTTGTTATTATGTTGAATTGGTTTAAATTTTAAAGTTTACTGATTCACCCCTCCCCTCTCAGTAACCTTGTTAGTCCTAAATATTTCCAACAATTGGTATCAGAGCTTTGTGGTTCTCAGGATAGAGCTTGATAGCTTGAGCAAAGATCAAGAACAATGGAGATATTCAGACTTGACAAAACTATTGAGAATGAGAAGCTAGATTTGGAGATGGCCATGGTTCAACTCAAAGAAGCAAAGGAACATCTTTCTCAATCCCTAAAAAGAAGAAAGGAACTTGCAAGACAAATAAATGACCATTTTTATGTTGAAGAAAGGATTGAAGATTTTTTACCATCAAGTAATTCAGAAGAAGCTAACAAAGCAATCAAAGAACTTTTAGAAAAGAATGGATCTCTGCAAGAAGAGGTAAGAAAGCTTAAAAGAGAGAAAGAAATACAGTCAATCAGGCTAGGTGAAGTTTTGGAACAAAGAAACAAAGCACAAGAAGAATTGGAAGATAGAAGTCATGAAACTCAAAATCAATCCCTTGAACATGAAGATCTAGCAGATCAACTATCCAATGCAAATGAAGAAATCAGGATTCTCAGAGCACAAAATGAAAATCTACAGAATGACTTAAGAACTGAGAGACAAACCAATGAAAGCTTGGAAAATGATCTAAAATTTGAAAAACAAGTCAATGAAAGGATGATGAAATCTCAAGCAAACATGAGTCAATTGAATCAGCAAAATGAGCAGAATTTTTATAAGCAAAAGGGTAAAGCTGGTCTTGGATACAAGGAAGAAGGTGAATCTTTTGAACAAGGTACTCAAAGGAATCAAAGACCCACTTGTAATCATTGTGGCAAGATAGGTCATACATCTAACAAATGTTGGAGTAATGGTAAAGGTAAATTCAATGGAAAATGTTTCAATTGCAATCAGCATGGTCACAAAGCCAATGAATGCAAGGAGAAACCAAAGATTGAAGGCAAGTGTCACAAATGCAAGAAAGAAGGACATAAGGCATCTGAATGTAGATCAAAATCACTCAATCCAGCAGAACAAATTGTCAAAGAAATATTTGGTTGGGATTACAATACTTGGTGTAGATGTCACTATTGTGGAGAATATGGACACATAGGAACAAACTGTAGAAGGCATCACCTGAGAAAGAAAGATACAACCATAAGATGCTATACTTGTACTGAACTTGGTCATATAGCCAAGAATTGCATGAATATAGGAAAGGTTGAAGATGAAAAGAAAACTAGAGCTGATAATATTCGAAAGCAAATGAAACAACAGTGGATTCCTAAGTCTACCGAGCAAGAAAATTCAAATGATGAAAATGTCACTCTAGAAATGGGTGACTCCACCATATCTAATTAAGACTTATCAAGAAGGATAAGGGACTAAATCTTCAAGCCATATCCTAGGCAGTTCCAGAAAGAAGAAGTGGAAATGAAAAATCAGTATTGCTGATACAAGTCATAATTCACAGTGTTGCATCTACCGAGTAAGGTTGGTTTTCAGACTTTACCGAACTTGGTCGGGAAGCTAAGAAAGGTTTTGTGTGTTCATCGAGCTGCAAGGTTTACCGAGTAAGTCGGTGACTATTTATTAAACCCTAATTCTTAGCTACCTTTGTACCCAAGCATTAATGATAGGATTTCGATCAAAAAGGCAGAATTTGATCTCATTCTTCACCATGAATTCAGAGTTCACAGAGAAAATATATTTTCAAGTGCATCCAAGTGAGTTCAAGTGATTTGAGGCAATTTTCAGCAAAGAATTTGTGTTATGAAATCATTCTCTCACCGAGCAGCAATGGCATCTACAAGCACCAGTGGCAGTAAGGCAAAGAGAGGTTCTGAAATGCTTGTGAAGGGAGTCGAATGGGAGGTGCCCAATTTCAAAATTGTTCTTGCCATCGCTGAATCACTCGACCCGCATGGAGCTCAATCGTAGATCCCTCCAAAGGTACTTCTTATCAATGATATTCATACTCATTTCAAGTGTACTGTGCAAGAAATAGGGACACTAGATATGGATAGTACTCTAGCTGAGTTATGCGTGGATGGAACCCTAAAACCTGAGTTTAAACATTTGGAAACCAAAGGTTTAACCCATATCCCGCATCTGCCAAGAAGTTTCCAAGTGAAATGGGTGAGGTATATCTTAAGCCGTGTGCATAATGGACAATTATGGTTAGAGCAACCCATCCTCATAACAAAGAAGATGATCCACAAGATCACAGGTTTACCAATGTTGACCAAAGCCAAAACCACCAAAACCCTAGGTCGAGATGAACTCCAAAAATTAACCTAAGCTGAATGGGATGGCAGAGGATTAAAGCTCAATAATGTTTCAGATATAGAACTAAAATTTGGTATTTGTGTTATTGCATACAAACTGTATAGTTCCAGCAGGCTGAATAGTGTACCCTATGAGGCTGTAGATTTGGCATATAAGATTGTAAAGAAAAATATGGAGTTTGACCTAGCTGATGTACTATTAAAACAATTCAATAAAAAAATGGATAGCATAAGGACTGCAAAGACAAACCCTTGTAAATTTGGCTCTTTGCTAGTTTGTTTATTTTTTTATGTACAGAAATTCTTTCCATCTAAGGGTGCAGTTGTATGGAGGAAAGATACTCCAATTTTGTATCAAATAAATGAATTCATAGTAGAAATGGGTATGAATTTTGATTAGGTAATGGATAATTATTTTGAAGATTTCAAGGAAAGGATGAACAACAGGTTCAGGATACCTCCAAAACTTGTTGAAGAGTATAAGAATGATGTCTATTTCATGGTTGACTGTGACAGAGTCTACATCCAGGCAGTCAAACCCTGAGTGGCATGGGTAAAACCATTGCCCTATGAACTAAATATTGATGATGCCAGAGATATCATTGAGGCACTAGTAATTGAACCAGTGGATCCCAAGTTGCCTGCATTTGGAACCTATGAAGAGGCAAATGTTAGAATAGAGCTTGAAATCAAGCTTCCTCAAGCAATCTCTAAAGGCAGGAGAAAGATAGAAAAGCTAAAAGCTGATACTGGACCTCTCATGATAACAGAAGGGAGAGGAGAAGATGAAGAAAAGGAAGAAGAAGAAGAAGAGCCTCAACAAAAGAAAGGTAAGGTGACTATCACAAAACCTACAAAGCAAACCACTACAGTATTCTCCAGGAGAACAAGATAGGGAAAGAAGGAACCTGTATTTTTTAAGCCTCCACTCACCTTTGAAGCAAGACTAAAGCAATTAGATGAAGGAGGTAGCTTCACAAACTTCAAAGCATTAAAGTTCAAAACCAGAACAGAATAGGAGAAAATGCAGATTGAGGATCTGGTACTGAACAAAATGGGTAAATGGAAATACTCCCCGGACCAAATAGCCTCTCAGATCTCCAAAGAGCTATTGGAAAGATTGCAACCAAGATGGGAAGTTGAAACCAAGACTGTCAAAGACATTTATGAGCAAACCCTAAGGAATCTCCTGCCAAGTCTCTCTAATGTTGAAGTGAAGAAATCACTGAAAGATCACGAAGGTAATATGATGATTAGATTCCATGATACTTTTCAAAGACATTGAGCATGTAGTAAATGATGCAACAAACATGTGGAAAAATATCTATCATCTACACAAACCCAATGAGGATACTGTTGAAATCACGGACAATGACAGTAGTGATGATAATGATAATGATGATGAGGGTGATGACATTGAAGACATACTAGAAGACCTACAATCATTAATGTTAGAAATTGAGGAAGAAGCTGAAAGAGAAATGGAGGAAGAAGCAGCCTCTACTGGTGAGATTGTGAGCTCAATAGCCTCATCAATTGATCAATCTCCACCTGTCTCCTCTCAGCTCCAGGTTTCTGCAATGCAAGTGCCAAGCACTTCATCTACCGAGCTAGCAGTCACTTCTTCAATTACTGAGCTTCCAAGCACATCATTAGCCACCGAGTCATCCACTGTAGCAGTCACTTCACCGAGTGTATCTCTTCCACCTGCAGCTTGTACAGTAAGTCCTCCAAGTTTCATATCAATTTTGTCTTCCTCAGCCACATTGGGCCCAATTTTTGCTCCAGTCAGTTCTCCAACTATAAATATACCAATATGTACATCATTTTTGAGTAGTACATAATTTTTGGGAAGTATATCAAGTTTTGATATAGCCATCACTTCTCTTAGTTTACCTTTAGTTGGTCCCATTCTAGTTTTGACAGCCAGTCCAACATCATCAACTATTGTTTCAATTTCAAAGGGCAAAGGTGTAGTCACTACAGAAAAACCAAAGAGATACATGTTTTCCAGTAAGGCAGTAGATGAAGAAATAGATCTGGATAAGGACATTGTCATTCCTAAGATAGATCTAGATACTACATCAGTTGATGAAATGAGAATGATCAGTCAACTATTAGAGCAAAAGGCACAGCAAAAATAGCTCAGACATGAAAGAGACCAGGAATATAGCATTATTGAAAGTGCTAAAAATATAATAACAGAGGCTATAGGTGTTGAAGTAGATTATACTCAACACATTTTGATTCAGTTGGAAGAGGCTGTATATAAATTCAATGAAGATACCTCCAGCCAAGAAAAAATGATTGAAAAGGTAGAGAAGAAATTTGACACTAAAGTGCTTGAGCACATTGCTCAGCATATTGCATTAAAACAGGTAGAATTGTCTACAATTCTAAGTAATTTTGAGAATTCTTTTAATAATGTAACTTCACTTTTTGGCAAACTTTGTGATGTTACCGAATATACCAAAGAAATCAAAGAAAAGTTGAATAAAATTGATGAGGACATAAAGGTCAGTGCCCAAATGCTGCAATTTAACCACAGTGCAAGTTCATCCCATCATCATAAAATAAGATTTTTGTCAGAGAAACAGGAAGAATTGCTGAGAGAAGAAGCAAGGATCAGGTCTACTCTGATTGATATCCAGAATATGATCCTTCCTGCCATGAACACAATGCAGAAGCACATTGCATATTCAAAAACATTGATCCATGACAATAATTTCTCTGTTGTAGACCATGTGATTGAACTTTCTGTAGAAGTTCAAGTAGCTCTCTCCACAAGTAAAATTCTGCAAGACAATTGGAATAAAACTCTGCAACTAATTCTTCAAGTACATTCTGAGTTTATCACACATTTTGGTTTCTCCATGTAAATACATTCTTTATTCTTTGGCATTATTGTTAAAAAGGGGGAGAAAGAAATATATAGAGGAAAATCAGAAAATTAGACACAAAAGGGGAGAAGGTAATAAAGTAATAAAGAATAAAGTCATATAACTCATGTAAAAACCTTGTGTATATTGTATGGGGGAGTTATATGTAAGGTAGCCCATGTATATTCAGCACACAACACAGCAGAATCAAATCAGTTTTGATCTTGTATATAAATTTTGGCTCATAAGTGTTCTTGTCACTAATGCCAAAGGGGGAGATTGTTGGAATAATGATACATTTGTCATTAGTTACAACACTTATTTGATTCCGAATGCTTACTGAGTTCATCACTCAGTTTACAGTTCATACTGAGCATTCGTTGGTTACCAAGTATGTTCAGCAGTGTTTACCGAGACAGGAAAGTAAACAAAGGTTTTAGTGTTTATCGAGTCAGAAAGGTAAACAAAGGTTTTAGTGTTTACTGAGTCAGAAAGGTAAACGAAGGTTTTGGTGTTTACCGAGTCAAGAAGGTAAACGAAGGTTTTAATTTTTATCGAGTCAGAAAGGTAAAACGAAGGATTTAGTGTTTACTGAGTCAGGAAGGTAAACGAAGGATTTAGTATTTACCAAGTCAAGAAGGTAAATGAAGGTTTCAGTGATTACCAAGACAGAAAGGTAAAAGAAGTATTCAGTGCTTACCAAGTGAATCGAAGGAGTTAGTTTCTACCGAGTGACACAATGTTTACTGAGTCACCAGTGGTTACCAAGTTCCAAGCTACTCAGAGTGATTAGTATGGACCGAGCCCCTACCTCTACTGAGTGCATGACGATGTCGTGTAATATAGTGGATGCCGAGTGTCAGAAGGTCACCGAGTGAGTTTGAGGAACCTGAGTTTTCTTCTATTTGGCCGACTCAGTAATGTTTTGTCCACTTGTGTTTGGCCGACCTTGTTGCTGTAAATATTGGAATGGTATATATGTAATGTATTGTGCCATTTGCAATATAGAAATGATGAAGAGAAGTAACAGTGAAGTAAGAGAGAATTGAAAGAGAATCAGCAGCGGAGTATTCAAAAAGGTTATCAAGGAGCAGCAAAGATATATCCATCACATCAAGTGATCAGTACATAAGATCTAATCAGCAAACCAGTTGCAAGCAGATCCACTGCTTCATCCTAACAGGTGAATCAGTTTTGTAAATCCTTTAACAGGGTAGACTTAACAGTCTTTTGTAAATCTCCTAACAGAGTGCATACTTCATTGTATATTTGTAAATCCTCTAACAAGGTGGATCTAGCGGTCCTACTTGCTCCTAACAGGGCAGATCACCAGAAGTGATCACTGTAAGCCTTAACCGGCCAACTTTATACTGCAGTATTGAAGTTTCGTAGGCATCATCCCCACCCTAGTTTTACTTTCAATTTGAAAGGTTTCTGGGTCACCAAATCAGTGTGTTAATCTTTTCATGTGTTCAGTAAAGTAGATGAATGAATGGTGAATTTGTTATTATGCTGAATTGTTTTAAATTTTAAAGTTTACTGATTCACCCCTCCCCTCTTAGTAACCTTGTTAGTCCTAAATATTTCCAACAATAAGGGGAAGTAAGAGTATCAAATAGACATAACTAAGAGGGAAGGTTAAGAAAAAACTTTGTGCTAGGGAGATTCAAGACCACCTAAAAGTAAGACATGTATATTGAGATACAAGTAAAAGATATAGAATGATCAGTGGTATGAAAATATTCTAGGAATCCATCAGGGAAAAGTCTAGCTAGGAATATGATTAATTGAGACTAGGATGCTTTTTATAAGATGTCATCCTCATCCACTCCATTATTTTCTAACTAATTAGCTTCTTTGTTTCCCTCTTGATATATATGTTGGATTCTAATTTTTTCAAACTTATTTTAGAGAGTAAGAGTGTTTTTAAGCTTGGAGTTTATCTTTTAATTAGGGTTGATATGTTTTCTTATCACATTTAAAATTATCTAATTAGAATCTTTTTCAACGACCAATTTTTTTATACCTAAATCTAGGCTTAGATTAACTCTCTTTGTTAGAGTTTCTAGTTCTACTATATTATTTGAAGTGAATCCTAATGGTTTGGCTCACATAACAATCTAGTCTCCAAATTATGAGCAAATAATGCAACCTAGTCCTGCCTTATCAAGGTTTCCTTGGGAAGCTCTGTTAGAATTTAATTTAGTCCATCCTACAAGAGGAGGTTCGCATCTATATTCCTCTCTTTCTTTCTTATTTTTCTTAGGGCATACTAGTGGGGGATTAATTAAATTGATCCATATTTTCTACATGCTTGCATCCAAATTTGAGAATGATCCTTCTTCTATGCTTGTATTTCTTAGATTATTATTCATGACTACTATAATACTAGCTTCTACTTTATTAAGGAAGGAAGAGACATTCATTTCAAAATCATTGAATATTCTTCTATTTCTTTTCTTCCATATTTACCACAAGAGAATAGAGGGAATCATATTCCAAAGTTTACTATATACTTTTGAGTTTCTAAAATTAGGCCAATAATTTAGATGACTCACCAATTTTTTTTGAAAGGATGTGGCCCAGTTGAATTTCCAGCATAACCGTTACCAAATTTTTCTTGTAAAGGGGCACTGATACAATAACTATCATGTTGTCTTTAAATTGTTTTTACATAGAGGGCATCTTGATGGGCCCTCAAAGCCCATCTTAGTAAATCAATAAATTTTTTGTGTCACAACCCATAAAAATATAACTGCTTTAGGAAGACATGTTGGGTCCCAACATAATTTAAAGGGAATGTTTATCTTTTCCCATCTTGACAATTGATAATAAGATCATATTCTTTTTTTACATTGTATTTTCCATCCTTGGATGCTACCTAGATTAATTAATATTTTCTAGTTTTATGGTTAGATTTCCTTTGGCAAAGGAATTTTGTGAGTACCTCTTTTTCCTCTATTGATAAATTTGTTCCTTCTAATGATTTCCATGTCCATAATTATTTTCCCTATTACATATTTTCTTTCTTGTAGTTGTAAACCCACTTTCCCCATAGATTGAGTAATGTATTTTTCATATTTTGTGGAAGATTAATACTATTTAGGGCTGGGAGTCCATCATAAGAGTCTTTCCATAATAAGGCTTCCTCCACTTTCCCTATATCCAAAGTAATATTGTTGTTGATGACAGGGAAACATTGTAGTATGAGGTTTCATGATTTGGAACCTTTTGAAGGGTTCCTTGTCTTCAATAGGGAACTTAGATCTACATTATTTGGATACTTATGATAAAGGATTTTTTCCCACTTGATATCTATTGTCAAAAAGGTTTGCACCCACATCCAAAGTTTTTACCTAAGGACAACCTTGTGAAACATGGAAACAACCTCCAAGCTGTGGGACTTGAACTATGAGGTTGAGTCTCCAGAGAAGCTCAGCTTTCTTTACTATCAGGGTGCACCTAACCACTCTTGGAGAGGAAAAGGGAGAAGGAAAGCATGAAAGAAAATCTACCTATTCTAATCTAAGGGGGTGATGCACCAAAATAGAGTGTTCAAACCAATCTATTCCATGTCTTTTGGAATCTATATTTGAAGTCAATTACATTCATGGGGGGCTCTTTTTATAGTAGTCAACTATTCTAAATGTGACAAATGGTCACTGTTGTCCTCAAAGTGTTTACATAGTCCTACTCCTAATCCATCCCAATCTGTTATAGAACCATGAGCCAAACC
The DNA here is from genome assembly GCA_028749045.1 of Cupressus sempervirens. NCBI lineage: Eukaryota > Viridiplantae > Streptophyta > Pinopsida > Cupressales > Cupressaceae > Cupressus > Cupressus sempervirens. The sequence goes on from CM053791.1 coordinate 556,410,073, forward strand.
TCTATACCATTGTAATGCTTTTTCCTTTCAATAATGAGGCTAGAAGCCTAACTGCAACATCATCTTCTATAATACCATGGATATTGCAGACATTCACAACTTCTTGAATGTGTTTAGAGGGAGAGATAGAAGTTTCACCAGTAAACTCCGGTATGCTTTTGAGTGTAGCTATTGGTAAGTCATGTCTTTGAGCCAATAAAAGATGACTTCCACTATTAAAGGTGGCAAAAGTATGGGCTCTAGCCTATGCCATATAGGCAAGTGATCTATTGATATGTGCTAATGGTAGTCTAGGTTGAAATCTAATAGCAAGAGGAGTAGAGATAGATCTTGCAGGTGTATTTGTTACTATTGCACTTCTAACTGGTGATAAAGATACTGTAGTCCTCCTTCTTCTAGGATTTGAAAATAAAAGCTCTTGGTACTGAAATTTACCTCTAGAATATGCCCTTGTTTTGGATTTGGGCATGAATTACTACAATTTGGTTTAGAACCAGATGTATTTGAAGCTCAAAATCACCAGGTACTTGAAGAATGAGCCTCTTGAAGGCTTGATCATCGAAGCCAGTACTATCTCTTCAATATTAATCTTGAAATCTTTTTTTTGACACCAATAGACTTGAAATTTTTTGAATATTGTCCCACCAGACATGCCAAAAATTGTTGTCACAAAGGTTTGCACCCACGTCCAAAGTTTTTACCTAAGGACAACCTTGTGAAATGTGGAAACAACCTCCAAGTTGTGGGACTTGAACTATGAGGTTGAGTCTTTGGAGAAGGCCAGCTTCCTTTACTACCAGGGTGCACCTAACTACTCTTGGAGAGGAAAAGGGAGAAGGAAAGCATGAACACAAATCTACCTATTCTAATCTAAGGGGATGACGCACCAAAATAGAGTGTTCAAACCAATATCTATCCATACATGCATTATTGAACCATCATGACACCAAAAGATATACACATTCAAACTTGCTTTAATCTAACAATCACATGTAGATTAGAAAACCCAAATGAATGACACAAGGAAAGAGAGGATTCACTTATATACCATTTATAGGCCAAAAGAGATACAGTCATGCAAGATTGTAGATCTCTACAATACACCACTGAGAGGTAAATAGTTCTTGCACTTTAAATCAATGGCTGAAGTAGATAAGGCAGAATGCCATACAGTTCAGAGACAAAGGGAATTCACATTGAAGTTGCAGAGCAATATCAGAGAAGTCAGAGAAGAGTTGACTGGTACAAAATCTACAAAAATTGCCTTTATAGTTCAAGCACAACTGAGATATTTCCTCACTGAAGTTACTCCACAATCACTACCATTAAGTCCTATACAGAATAATAATGTAGATCTAGGGCAGATCCAACCTTGGCACAGACCTAAGTACAATGAAATATGATATTCTATTGAAACAGGGCCCTGAGAAGATAGAAATGATGCCATTAAACTATTCTAACTAGGTAGATGGATAGGAATAGAGGTGGTGGGGTTTTCTCCTTCATTCAATGAGTTCAACACTCATCTAAGAGTAGTTGGCATTGATCATAGGGATTAGATCGCATGGGAAAATTTGACTCCCTTCGCTTTTTACTCATGAATCAACAGGGTCAGCAAGTCAACAAAATTCTACCACCAGGATGAGCCACATGGACCAATTATTCTTCCCTTTTCTAGCACCCACAAAGTCTTCTCGAGTTTGACCATGTCTTCAACTAACCACGCCACCTCCTAACTTAACCACAGTTGCGATGTAGCATAACCGCCAGCCCAACTATTAATACCTTAGCCATAATGTATCTACAAGCCTACAAGGACACATGTCCATTAGGTGCTTCTCCACAATTTTTAATTTATTTGCATCTTTATATTATGGTAAAGCATCAATCGTTGATCTCTGCGAGATCACGAAAGATCCTCATAATACTGTGCTTGTCCCTTAAAAATTTCTAGGCCCATGAAACACTCAGCATACACCTCAGCATCTAACTGGCACCACCCTCTGGTATATGAGACAAGCTTGGCCCCACAAGGACACGCAGCAACAAGGTGCTTGCCTGCATTCCTTAAAATCCTTGTATCTTCATAATGTAGGGAAGCGTCAACCCTTGCTCTATTTGCATCGAATGGTGATCAAAATCTTACATGACCATAGGCCTAGTCAACTGGATGGACCAATGATATTTTGTCTTTGTACTCTGACTCGCCTAACAACTACCACCAAGGATGAGCTATCATCACCTTTTGAGAAAGGTGGGCCCATCACATCACACCATGCCATGTGTTGCAAGGGCGCATACCCGCATTCTTTAATTTCCTCACAACTCCTTATTGCGAGCAATTACCAGCCCTTGATCTTGGGAGATCTAATGGTGTTCATAATATTTTCTCTCTAAACCTACATGAATATCCTCTGTGACATCACTAGGATGCATGCCACTAAGGCAGTTGCCCACATTGTCAAAAAGTATGACAAAAGACAAAATGCGAGAAAGCGGGCACCAATAGAATCGCCAGCTAGATAGAGACTTCCTCCCTCTGTGGCCACCAAAAAGAACATAGACCCACCGATCCATGTGTCGCAAAGGGGCTTCCTTGCATTACGTAAAGATCATGCATTTTCAAAATGTGGAAAAGCACCCATCGTAGATCTATGCAAGATCTGATGGCACAAAAAGTGTAGACGAGTGGAAACATATTTAGGAAAATAAGAAATATCATAATGTTTTAAATTTTTTATTTTTTCGATATTTCTAGGCCATTTATAAAAGATGGGAAGTAGCTATTGGGTGGGGTTAAGCATTCAAATTCAAATTTTTGGTGGGAGGCAAAAAATGGTAACATTTTTGGTGACTCAGAAGGGACGCAAGATGGCTATCCATATGACCAGTGGCCTTATGCATCCATTGGGATATAGAGTTGAAACAATGTGGATTAGTGTATTGCAAAACCCTAACCCTACCTCTGTGAGAACAAAACCCTAGAAAACCTTCCTTTGCAACTGAACCCAAAGACCAAAAACCTTCTGCAAAACACATGTACTTGTGTACTTCTTGGAAAGTTAGAAAACAACAGGAAGGAAACTAAGCTACCTATTTATAGGAAACTTCAAGCCCTATTAGAAACATGGTTTGAGATAGATCCCATTGACTGGGATAGGAAAAATTTCAAAACCAGGCCTGCTTAATTGAAAAGCATTGGCCTGCTTGCAACTAACAATCAGATAGGGGCCACTCTACAGTGCATCAAATTTTGAGTGTCTCCCTAGTTCTACCCTGTCTACATCCCATTTCAAAACCAAATCACCCTTGCTAAAGGTTTTAACCCTAGCCTTCTTGTCAAAGCTTCTTTTCACCTCCTACTAGTGTGTTTCTAGGGTCTACATGGCCTGACCTCATTTCTCTTCCAACTCCATCAACTCTGCTATTCTCACTATCATGGCATCATTTTAAATTAGCTCTAGCTAATGAGCTAGTTCTAAGGATGGGATTTCTAATGAAATTGGAAGCCTTGCTTCTCTGCCATATACCAACATAAATGGTGAATTCCCAATTGACCTCTTAGGTGTTATTCTATCAGTCCACAATGCAGTTCTCAACTTTTGATGCCAACACCTCTAGCTATCCTCTATAGTTATTTTCATAATCCTAATCAAGTTTTTGTTGGAGGATTCAGCCAAACCATTGCCCGGAGGATAGTAGTTTGAGGATCTTTTCAAGTAGATATTATGGTTAACTACCCATCAACAAATCTAAGCTCCCACAAAAGATTTTGCATTATTAAAATAATTGTTGAAGGAGCACCAAACCTAGTCACAATTCCATTAAGGAACTCAACAATTGAAGATTCTATGGTATCCTTTAATACAACTGCCTCTGTCCATCTGGTAAAGTAATCAGTAGTAGCTAAAATCCATTTGTAACCAGAACTAGAAGGAGGATTAATAGGGCCTATGAAATCTAGTCCCCATTGAGAAAAAGGCTGGTCCACCTAAATGGGATGAAGTGGAAGAGCTGCAAGCTTTTGCTTATCAGAAAAGAAAGCACATTTTTCACACTTTCTCACATACCTATGAAAATCATGGAATAGGGATGGCTAGTAGTAACCAGCCCTCATGACTTTCATTGTAGTTTTCCTTGCTAAGAAGTGACCACCATCAAGACCATCATGAAGTTCTTTGATCATTCTTTTAGCTTGGTCTATGTCAATGCATCTTAATAGGGCTCCATTAAAGTCTCTCCTGAAAAGGATACCATTAACTATAGCATAAGGGTTTGACTGTAATCTATACTATCTCCTTTTAGTTCTATCTAACCCTTGAGAATATCCATTGCCTAATAAGAAATTCTTCATATCATCCATCCAATTCCTTGGGTCATCATTTCTTGCTTCTTGTTGCTTTATTAGTATCATAGCAGCTTCCCCATCTAATTCCTAAGATTATATCATTTGTTTACACAACCCTTTCCCTCTTATTAGGTTGGTGATTTGGATGTCAACATCATATTTCATTACTTTAGTAATCTAGCCAGCTCTCTTCTCACTAATATCTTTGCTCAAAAAGAAATCTTTCACACTGGCACGGGGTACTAACAAATGAACTTTATTATGAGACAGGAGGTGTCTAAATTTCTTTAAAGCTCTGATGACTGCAAGGGCATGCTTCTTCACATAGTTGTATTTTTCCTCATACTCTTTATGCTCTTCACTAAAGAAGGCTATGGGCTACTCTTCATCTTTATCATTTTCTTGAGTCAAGATAGTAGAAATACTTGACTCACCACCTAGGGTATAAAGGAAGAAATCTTTTTCAAAATTTGGACTAATGAGAGTAGGGGCTAAGGGTATAGCTACCTTGATCTCTTCAAAACTTTCCTTCCCTTCCTTGGTCCATGCAAAAACCATACTTTTCTTGAGCATAGTTGTAAGGGGTTTTACCAAGGTAGCAAGATTAGGGATAAATCTTCTCACAAAATTTATCCTACCAAGGAAACTTTGCAACCCTTTCTTATGTTTAGAAAGAGGGAGAGCAAGTATTGCTTTTCTTCTTTTTGGATCAATGGTTAAACCATCCTCATATACAATGTGTCCTAATAATTTTCCTTGATCGATAGCAAAGACACACTTTCTTGGGTTAAGGGATACCCCAAACTCTCTACACCTTGAGAAAACCTATCTTAAACGATCAAAATGATCTTCTACACTCTTTGAATATACTGTGATATCATCAAGGTAAATTAATACAAACTTTTCAATCATGTTTTTGAAGGCCATCTCCATTGCCTTCTAAAATGTAGCACCTGCATTTGTTAGCCCAAATGGCATCTTACAATAAGCATAGGTATCCCATTTGGTAGCGAATGTAGTCTTGTGCCTATCAGACTCTTTTACCAGCACTTGATTGTAGCTAGAAAATCCATCAAGAAATGAAAACCTCTTCGAACCACTAACCTTAGATAAAATATGCTCCATGGAAGGGAGAGGATGGTGATCTTTAAGGGAAGCTTGGTTAAGGTCCCTAAAATCCACACACTATCTAATTTCTCTATTCTTCTTCCTAATAGGGACAAGATTTGCTACCCATGATGAGTCCTTGATGGGGAAAATTATATTGGCCTCAATCAATTTTGGATAGTTCATTTCTCATTAAGGGTTCAATTTTGGGATTCATTGGCCTCTATTTTTGTCTTACTAGTTTGAAACTATCAATTAAATCTATGGTATGCCAAAACAACCTTGGGTCAAAACCCTTTAAATCATCATATCTCTAGTCAAATATATCATCAAACTCTTGACATAGATGAATAAATCTTTCTTGCTCAATCTCAATACATAACTTCCCCATGTTTAAGGATTTTCCATTAGCAATTGTGACTAGGGTGTGATCATCTTCGTCAACAGCCAAGTTCATGATTCTGCCTCTTCCTTGGTCATTAAGATTAAAAACACTCTCTAAGGTAATGAGACCCTTAGGCAATTTGTTGGAGCTCAGATTAATGATTTGATCACCATACTGATCCTGCAATCTTGACTAGTTTCTATCTAATATTTTTGCTTCATTCTGCAAGAAGGTTACAATTTTTTCATTAGATTCAAACACTTTCCAATGGATGTTGTTGTTAGGGATGGCAGGCCTTACTACCATCCTAATTTGTTTCTTCTTCTTCTCCTCAAGATTCCTTGGTACATCATGAGATGGACCTATTGCTGCAAGCCTATCAACATGTCTATTTTCTTTTCTAGGGATGCTTTGAATATTAAATGCATTGAAACCCTCAAGCAAATCCCATACCCTATGTTTATAAGACTTGAGCAAACCATTCTTGGTGGTATTCTAATTTCTCACTTGATTAACCACCAACTCACTATCCCCATATACACTTAAGGCTTGAATTGCTCTTTTCTGAGTGAGTAGGAGACCTTGAATCAAGGATTCATACTCGGCCACATTATTAGTGCAACTGAACTGGAGCCTAAAGGAGAAGTAGTACCTTACTTGTGCAACAGAAATCAACATCCCCTTCCAAACAAAATATTATAAGTTTTGTCTCTAGTTTCTTGTTAACTCCTTGAGGCAAGGGGAGACAAGATATTTTATATGTAGGTATGACTAATAGTATATTTTTAATTTTAGTTATTCTTCTTTCCTTAGTAATCCATTTTCCTTTCTAATTTTCTATGTGTTTATCTACTGGGATTCTACATTTTAAATCCTCTATCACTTTTTTCTAGATGAATTCCTAGGTATTATGTAGGGAAATTTCCCTTTCTTAAATACCATGATTTTACATATGTGATTATCAATTTCTAGAGTAGAGATTACTTTAGTGATGAATATTTTCCTTTTAGTGATCTCATCTCATGGGTTGATTATCATTTGGTGAATAACACATGCAACATAGGTCAACCATGCCACCGGATATTTATCATATTTGGGTTCAATGCTCATGGTAGTCACCCATTAGTTATCACATGATTTGTCAAAAACATCGGTCCAATCACCAATGCAATATACATTTTGGACACATTTATTTTAAATGTTTTGCTAGCTTTTGCATGTTTGTTTCTTATTGGCCCATGTTATTTCACCATTACTACAACCAAATAATTTTCCCTTAGGTTGGGCATTTCCTAGCATTTTCTTGACATGTGTCAACCACCAATCCCCTTTAGCCAACTTTTTTATACTATGGGCTTGCATAGGAAGGTGCACTTTGCTTGCATTTGACATTCTCGCTTGTTAATCCTGCGTAATTCACCAACCTAGATTGGACTACAAGATATTATTATTCTACACAATTCACTATTTTCTGGTCTGAAGACTAGTATTTCTTATTGCCAGCAAAGTTTTAGAGTGTTGAGTGCATTGTCCATTAACTCGTGGACCCTGATTTTCGTAAAAGACAAGTGATTTTGAATTTTTTTTATGTCGAAAATGGTACTACCATACTGGTATAGTGGTACTAATTATTTTTTACTTTTACTATTGGTGACTGGACATCTCACATGCTAAGATAGCCTATAGGTTTGTGAATTATATTGGGTAGTACTGTAGACTATAGTACCATAGCAGTAGTACCATTTTTTGGAGAATTAATCATATTATTGTTATTATATGTAGTCTAAGTAGTCTACTAGCACTGTTCATAGTCTTTGAGTCATCACTATTTGAGTCTTTTGTTCAACAACTAAGTTGATTTATTTTTTGCAACCTTTATCAGTTTGCAATGTTAAACAAGAGGGGTAACAAGGGTTCTAGTAGGATCCATGAAAGCCAAGAGAGGTCACCATTACCAAAACATAGAAGCATAGTGGCATATTTTGATGGTGGAAATGTTGGCAACCTACAAGATTCACAAGTTATATCTCCAGTGGTTATTGAAAAAGGAGATTCATCACAAGTTGGAGACTCGGACTGTATTGAAGTTCAAGTTGGTGAACCTCATATCTTAGTCAAGAATGAACTTGAACATGATTTGGAGGCACTTCTCCTAATTAGGTAGTTAGAAACTAATATTATAGAGTTGGAGTTGGCCCCAGAATAGTCAGGTGAGAAAACCAAAAGTGATTCCATAAGTCATGTTCATGCACAAAAGGGGAAAAAAATTGGAATCAAAGAAAGATCAACCTCGCTAGGATTTGTCCAAAAGGAATTTTTAGTTAGAATGAGTAGAAAAGTACTAGTTCATTGAACCAGTGGCCAATCCAATTGATGGTGAGCCTCCTATAGAATGCAGATGTAAGATTTGCATAGAGATAATAAAGAAGGAGAAGACATTGCAGCTTGAACTTGATACAATAGAAAAGCATGTCTGTAAACTTTACAAAAAGGAAACTATAGATGGAGTTGAAAAATCCATGCTAACTTGGAAAATAAAGGACAACTATTTGCATATCAAAAATGCTGAAATATATGAGTTACACTAGCAAATACATAAGAAGTGTTCTACGGTAAAAGGTTTCATTGAAGATTTCATTGGGAAAGCAATGGAAGTGTAAAATATGAGAAAAGTAGTTCAATTAAGTGTGGTCTTTTATATTTTGAGTAGAGGACATCGTATGAGAAACTACCCTTCAATTACTACCTTATTGCACTTTTTCAAACTTCAAAACTATTCAAACAGTCATTGGTTAGTAAACAGTGGGTGGGAATGTGCTAGATGTCTTGCACGGGTTAAAAAAGAAGATATGAAGGAAAAAATAAAACACTCAAATTTCATTGCATTGTCTCTAGATGAAGTTAGAACAATTGATAATACTTCCTAGGTGTGCATGCATGTTTATACTATAAATCGTCTTTGTCGTCAACCCTTTCTATTATCTGTTGCTAAATTGAATTGTAGTATGACAACTAAAAATTTATATGATTTATTAAAAAGTACTCTAATTGAATGTGGAGGTTTGGATAAAATGGAGATTGCCAAAAATTTGGTGTGTGTTGGAGCAGATGGAGCTTCAGTTATGTAAGGTGATAAAGGTGATCTTTGCAAAAAGATCAAGAATGATTTGGCATCCTACACTATTCCCATTCATTGCATGGCCATCGAATGAATCTAACTTTTAGAATTGTTAGCAATTTTCATTGTGTAAGTAAAGTGGAATCTATAATCAAAGAGATTTACCAATACTTTTGTTGAAGTCCAAAATGAGTCCGAGAATTTCAACACTTTGCTCAAGGACTTACTGATGGGAAGAAGCTTCTTAAAGACAATGATCCTAGATGGATCTCTTTGGATGGACCAGTGCATTGACTAATCTCTGAATATCCTTCATTGCTTGAAGTAATCCACTCTGTGCGAGACAGATTCCCTTAGCTATATTTAAGTCTAACTAATGTTAAGATACTCTTAACTTTAGTAGCTATTCTCCCCATGCTATAGAACATGAGAAATATTATAAAATAGGTTCAACAGAGAGCTATGTACATTGCAGAATATAATAAGGTACGTAAAATGACATGTAATAGCATGGATACTGTGTATTAATTACTACCATTAGATGAATCAAAGTTTACAAAGTGGATAGAAATCACATATTTGAACAATCCTTAGAACTTTTTATATATTGGTACAAATGATGAGGTTTATGCCAAGGTACGTGGAGTTCACATACCAATGCAATACTATGCCCACATTAACCCTGAATCCAACCCTAATGGAGTAGGAAGCGGAGTTGAATTAGAACTAGAAAAGGTACTTTCACATGTTACAAGTGAAGACTTCAAGAAGATCAAAGACTCTATGCTTGACTTTGTCAAGTGAATTTGCTACAATCTTTCATCAGAAATTAGATTTAGATTCCCCCCAGAAGAACTGCTCAAAACAATGTCAATTATTTTTCCACAATATTGGTCTCTAAACTATCTAATTGATTTTTGAAGAAGGATGACAACTTTAATTCAGCATTTTTGCAAACCTAAAGTAATCAATGGAGTAACTATAAATATATTTTTAGATGAATCTTGACTTAAAGATCAATCATATTCTTTTGCAAACATAATAAGGGAACAATATGATCTTATGGAGAACCCAAATGAAGAGGGAGCAGTAACAAAGCTTTGGAAAAACCTTGGTGAGAGAAATCAATTGAGTCAATAACAAGATATTTCAAGCTTACTAGGATGAGAGAGTTTTTAGTACTTTGGACTTTTTAAAGTCAAATGTTAGAAACAAATTAGACAAAAATCTAGATAACTGTTTGAGGCTCTCTAATTCTAGGTATGAGGTAGATAGTTTCCCTTATGATAGGGCTCTCAGCATTTGGAGAAACCATTGTCAAAGAAAAGGGATTGCCAACATTGTAGACCCAGGTGGTAGTGGCAGTGGCAGTGGTAGTGGTAGTAGCAGTGGTAGTGGTAGTAGCAGTGGTAATGGCGGTGGCAATGGGAGTGGTAGTAGTAGTGGCAGTGGTAGTAGCAGTGGTGGTGCTGGTGGCAATGGTAGTAGCAATGGTTCATGTCTTGATATTGGAAGCAATGAAGATGATGTTGACCTTGGCATGCATATTGATGCTGATAGTGAATCTAAAGAAAACACAACAAACAATGAAATGTTATATGAAATAAATGAGGAGGATTCTAATGATAGTGATGTTGAGTTGCTCTAGGTAGATTGGCAACTATAGTAGCTTCTCAACCTCAAGTTCTAACTTCTGCGTGAGTCAAGTAGTAGGCTATTAGTAGTAGTAGTAGTAGTAGCTCTAATCTAAGACTCTATCTACTAATTAATTATGTTTGTAGAAGTCAATTTATAGCCTTCATTCACTATCCTTTTATAGATGCTTAAATTTATTTTTTTGAATATGTTGATGTTACAAACTTACACGTTGAGATTTTCATTGATTGTATTTTTTTAACATGTTGAGATTTTCATTGATTCTAGTTTCTTTAAGAAATTGTAACATAATGCATTTAATAGAATAAGCTCTATTTCTTAAAAATTTTATTATAATTTATAATTATAAATCAGCATATAACATAATACATTTAACAATTACAAACAATTACAACCCTTTGCAAATAACTCGATGTCAAATTGAAATGACCATTGACCCTGAATTCCCTTTTGCAGATACAAGGGAGCAACAATAGCTATAGGTCAGTTTGTAATTGTATCTATAGTTAGATTATTAATACATAATACATTATGTCTATGCAACATAGTTCCAAGATTCATGGTGATTCACACAATTCAATTTGAGCTTGCTGATTCTAATTCTTGTTACTTTGGTATACAATCACATTGCCAATTGTACAATTTTTTCAAGTAGTAGGGAAAAAATTTCCATCTCCTCTATGTAGTAATAGTATTCTAGTGCCTAGCTATCCAACTATCTTTATATGTTGGCTTTTGATTCCTATAATAATTAACATTAAACAAAGTTGAAATTAAATCCAAGTTTTGAAATTAAAGACCAACAAATAACAAAATGATTATATTTCTATCACTTACTAAGTTGTTACTTCTTAGTGCTATTAGCTATGACTGCCACTGATAGCAACAGTAATAGTTTCAATTTGCAAACATGACCCATCTTCAATGAATTTCTTTAGGGCACTCCATTATGCATCATTTGGAAGCTTCATTTGTTTGAGGTTGTAGCCAAATAGTTGTAACCTTGTCAACAATAAATACTTTTGAGAGATAGTTTTACATGAATCAAGGAATTTATCTATAACTTCATTCATTTCTGATAGTGGTTTGATGCAACTTGCAATTCTTTCTAGAGTGGTTTCCTCAGGCAAGTTGCCTAAATTAGAATTCATGTTCTCCTACAACTATTTCATGTAATTTTCTTTTCCAATGAATCTGTTATCTAAGCTAGCTGGATTTGGTAATCCAACAGTTAGCAAGTTTAGTATGATGTTATTCATCTTCATCAAGTCTTTGGAAGTAGGTTTGAGAGCTTCAACTATTTCCATTACTTGTTCACAATTGTGATAGACTTCAATGGTCATTATAGAGGCATCCAAGCAGTTGTTTATTCCATGCTTTTCCAAATCCCTATCACTGGATCTCTTTACTTTATTCAAAATTTGGTCAGCAAGAATTTTTAAGGAATTGGTGAAGATTTTTCTTTTACCCACAATATCATTTTTTACATTTTCAAAGACAAGATTGCTATTTAAATCACGTCATTCAAACAAATTATCATTGTTCTTCATTATTTTGTCCTAATTTTCTTGTTTGATAAGTTTAACTGTGTTTATTATAGTATCCTTCACATGATGGTCTTCGAAAGAGGTCATTCTATTTTTTGCCATTACATTCTCCATCTTTTTCTTCATTTTAGACATCTCTTTTCCACTCTTTTTCTATATTTCCTCTAGTTGCCCTTGCCAATTAGTTGCTCTCTTCCTCTCTTCTTCCAATTTCCTATTCAAATCTTGGATTGTATTTGTAATAGTTACATCTCTTTTCTTCTCATCCTCGAGTTCCCTTTACAAATCATGGATTGTCTTTGTAGTGGACCCCTCCTTTTTCTTCGCATTGTCTAATTCCTTCTTCAAATCATGGAGTCTTTGAGCAAACTCCTCTTTCTTCGCGTTATCCAATTCCTTTCTCAAATCAAGAATTTTCTTTGTAGCTGACTCCTCTTTTTTCTATGCATTCTCCAATTCCCTCCAAATATGGTGGATTGTGTTAGTGCTTGTAGTAGCACTAGAGTCCATTTTCTTCGCATTCTCCAATTCCTTCTTCAAATCACTAATAGTTTTTGGGGTTGACTCCTCATTTTGTTTCATATTCTCTAATTGTTTATTCAAATTTTGTATTGTGTTTGCACTAGACTCCTATTTTTTTTTCTCATTCCCCAATTCTTTTTGCAAATTAAAAATCATCCTTGCCCTAGACTCTGAATTTTTCTTTTCATTCTCCAATTCAATCTTCAAATTATTAATTTCCTTGACAGCAGAGTCCAGGTCAATTTTCAATTTATTTTTGATCTATGCACTACTCTCTATAGACTTGAACAATTGTGTAGTAGAGGCTTATTCATGCTAAAGTCTTTTTTGGCACTCATCCAATTCTTTAGTCAATTTTTACACTTGTTCATTCATCTTTTCTTTCTAGACAATTTCCTTTGTAGGAGAAGATTTTTTTATCCTATTTGCAATTCTTTGAACCTATTGTCTATTTCTTTCTCCTTCACCTTCACATTATCAAGGTTTGCTTGTAACTTTTCTATTTTCTTTGTAAGCCTTTTTTTTTCCCTCTTCGCATTTACAAGTGTGGAATAGACCATTTTGTTGCTCTCTTTTGATATGTTGATTTTATCAATATATTTTACTTTTGACTAATCCATTTGAAGACTAGTAACTTGTATATTGTTATGATTTATTACATTTTTTGGTGGATTATTATCTCTACCCAGGGGCATAACAACCATGAAGTTCATCATTTCATTGTTTGGATCATATGTTGGAAATATTCTGTTAGTAGATCCCTGACATTCAGCAACTACATCACTTTTCAAAGTCTTCATAATTTGCCTATTTCTTTTGCTTGTTTGTTCAAAATTTGATGCAAATTCAAACTAAAATCTGGATTTGCTGACACAATTGAGTGTTTGAAAGGTGAATTATCAGTTGTATCAATTTATGCTTCTCCAATTCTAGTTAAACTTACCCCACCTACAATTTTATTTTGATGATTGCCAACAGACTGAAGATGGCCCATGTAATGCCCTGCCAAGGGATCCAAAGAATTAACCTAGAAGTTCACTAGGTTTGGTAGCATTTTTTTTTTTTTAAACATGAAAGTAAATACCACATATAACTTATGCACCATAACATAAGTAATAGCAATGTCCATCTAAAAATAAACATAACTTACATAACAAATTACATTCTTTAAGATCCCTTAATGTTGAATTACATCTAAATCAACTAACATACATGAATCCATCTAGTACAACATCCACATGAAATAATAATGATAAGTCCAATGTTTATACATTACATTTCCAAATGCTCAATCATCTGTTATACATGTCACAGGGTATGAAAAGCTTAAAAGAATATCCATATGTAGAATAAGGTACATCATCCTATTCTAATCCATGATACATCAAAGTAAAGATAATCACATGATATACATGATACATCATCATAGAAGATATACATCCATCATAAAAATCAAACATAATAAACTAAGTGCATGGTTCCTCCCAACTGTTAATAGCATCATTAGACCATCATGGATCCTAGCCATCCCTCTGTGCGTAACATTCCAAATCATCGAAGAGATCATTGGTATTAACATAGTAGGAATGTCACTCCTAACATATACTATATCATATGCAGAAAGTAATCTAACATGCAAATATAAGCATAAGATAACATCATCTAACATATGTTAATCATCAATGAAAGGATACATATCCACCATCACGAAGGATGCATCAGCCACAATGTCTCAATGAATCTCAAATGATAAGAGTGGAAAAACATGACCACCTGACCACATGGTACCTAAGTGGTCCACTCCCACTGTGCTGAGGAGATAATTTCAAGTCCCAAACAGGCTGTCCAAAACACATAACACAAATCTCTATAAGTCCAGGAATCCTAAAAGTATACTAACTCAAAGGTTCCAATCACAAAATTGACATCTAATTCCTTGAGGCACACAATGACATGTAAGAACCTACTATGCAAGCGGGAAAGTGTCATCACATTTATCACGTACAAGTTACCCTGGTAGTTAGCTAAACTCCACAGGTCCATACTAATCTCATGCGGCCACTAGTATCCTCTCATACTGAAAAGGCATACTATGGAATGCAATGTCACAACCATGTGTTCTCTCTACTCCCATCCTAGTCTATACAAGCACTCAAGGCATGGGTGAGAAAAAAACTCTTATCTTTTTAGGTTCATTTAGTTAGTATTAGGTGTGAATGTTTTCACTTATTAATCCAACTTACAATGAGTTACCTTGGTAGCCTCTTAGGGCCTTGCCCCCCATTGCAATCCACTTCCCAACACTACATGCAGATATCCTACCCTAAGCTCATGGAATCATAAATCTCAAAATCACAAAAGATAATCTATAACAAAATCATCAAATATGCATAAAAGCATCAAATCTCCATGAGCAAGCCTCTATAGAAAATCATGACCACAACAGCTCTCTATTGGCAACTAAAGTATCACTAATAATCAAAAGTATCCAATGGTTCTCAATAACCAAAATATATCTCAATCATACTGATCGAAGACTCCAAAATGGTTAAGTCAAAACATGTCACAACATGACATCATCCAGAATAAATCCACATTTCAGTCCCATCATGGCAACTAGAAAATAACCAAAGATAACTGATCAATGACCAAAAAATGGTTAAGTCAAGTGTCTCATACATAAGAATCTCAACTATAAAAATCAATAATTACAACCAATACATAGAGCATTCCATCACATAACCATGGTTGGGTTTATAAAGATCGAGATTAAAACATCATCATGACATCACAATCACATAACCCCCAAGCCTCTGGTAGACGTCCTATAACTGGTCAACACTAGTCAACCCAAAACCCAAAACAATAGCATAAAGAATACACAATGCAAACACATGTTTTGGTTTTGCTAAATTTACAGACTTGAATTAAATGTAGAGATCTCAGTTTATGTTTTCAATTTTGGAGAATGAATGGAGGAACATTTTGTATAGTTTTCCTAACCCATATATTATTTTGGATGAATAAAAATTTTCCTTAAAATCCATCTTTCAATTATAATCTTTGTTTGAAAACGTCCCTCACCAAACTATCAATATACTTTATTTAATAATTTAAAACAATTAAATTATGAACCTTTAATCATTTATCAAATAATAATAATTTAAATCCATTAATAACATATTTACATATTACATATATACATATATATATATATATATACATACATATGTAAACATATAAATAATTATTATTACGTTTTATTAAATCGAATTAATAATTTCGATTGATACCATATATCATATGAAAATTAAATAATAATGAAAATTTGAATTCATACGAAATGACTGTCATACCACATATATACAAAAGTGTGTACCCCCGGCAGTACGTAGGGCCCTGCGGTCGTAGGGCCTGCGACGTCAATGGGTACTATGTACCCCTGTCGTCGCAATACCTATGGCAGTCGGTACACTGCGACCGCAGTGGGCACGGGGGCGCGGGTCTCATCCCCCCCCCCCATTAATGCATATCACTGTTTTTTTAAATCGCGTAAGCGATTATTCGTTCGGGTATGCAATTTCGATTTTAATAAAGTTTAATGTTTTTTCAAAAACATTTTCAATTATTGGTATGATGTTCAATTTTTAATTAAATAAATATATATTATATATACATATGTATGTGTGTCTATATATATATATATATATATGAAGGTATATGTATATATGTGTGTGTGTGTGTGTGTGTGTGTGTGTACATGCAGAGTTTAAAACATCACAGCATATAAATATGTATATACACAGTTTATTTAGAAATTCTAATTTTTAGAATTTTCCTATAAACTTTTAATCTCAAATTTATCCAAATATTAATCTAATGGATTTTGCTACAATTTAAACCCTAGCCCCGTGAGCTTTTCAGATCTATGCATATAAGACTCTCAAATAAGTGTAACTACCCATATTGAGAATACATACAATTAAAATAGGAAAAATTCTCAGAAGACATATGGAAGACACAAAGAAAATAGGGAATGCAAGATGCAGAAATATCATAAGTAAAATCACAAGAATCTACCCGGATTTTGATGCTAATTTTCTCTTCCTCAGAAAACCTGCAGAGCAAGCTCCTCCCTTCTTCAGAGTTCTCGAGTCCTCCAATGCTCCAATTGCTCTCCAACCGCTATGTCTAAGCTTCTAGGAATGCCTGAATATAAAGAGCTCTCAGGAAACATCTAGAATGCTTCTAGAAATAGCTAAAAGGTGTCACCAACTAAGCATGTGTCTTTTCCAACCTTCTAGATGAGTCATAGGGTTGTAGACACCATGTGCTTAATTGATGCACTTACCCTCGTGTTGTTGACATATGAGAAATGAAAAGGGTGCAGTAACTCCCATGCAAGCTTATAACTCCAATTTACTTTTATATAACTTTCATTTTAATTTTTATAACTTTTATTATTATTATTTATTTATTACTTTATTATTATTTTCTTATTATTATTAATTTTAATTTATAATTTTCTTTTATTTAACTCTTTTTCCTCAATTAATTCTCATTTAATTAATTATAATCAAAATATCAAATAACATGATATTTTATATTAATTTTCTCAAGTAATTAATTAATTAATTAAATCTATTTATTAAGACTTAATTAATAGAAAATTCACCATAGACCTCCAAGATAAAATATGAAAACCCATCATAAAGCAATTCACACAAAATCAGTCTAAAGGGTTAAAAAAATCACAAATTATGTCATCCAACACATTCGGTGGGTAAAATATCCAGATACTTGTCCTATCTCACTAGGACATATGGTTTAAGGGTTTGGGATTTGGACTTTGAGAATTTATCTCCCTTCTCTTATCATTGAGATAGTATAATAGGGTACGCTCATCCTGGAAATTCAGAGAAGTCGATACTCGATACCTACAACCTGCAAAAAAATCATGCATGTACATATAATATATATAATGCTAAGCTAAACAGACAATGGTAGGAAGTGGTGCATTGTGTAGATCTCGACTAAGCAGGTGACTACGACTCCCTTCCTTAACCATATCAAAAACGCCATACAATATGAAAACACACACATCATACACATGCAAGTATGGGATAAGTATTCATAATAACACATGAGATAATAAACCATCTAACTAATCATCAACAATAATTGAAAGCAATGTAATGATCATCATGCATACATGAAATGTAAAGTCTAAATGATCTCATCATATAACCACTGAATCCATAACATAATGTCTAATAGTCTTAAAACAATACCACTAATCCATCAACATAAAACTAGTCTATCATAGTCTGATAATAACAACAATATGTCTAGAAAAATGTGAATAAGGGTAGGCACTACAGCCCATTCCAAATCTTGGCATTTTAGGACTATTTTATGGGTTTTGTACATAAGCTACTGGTGCATACATTGGTAAAGTAACCATTGACATTGTTGGCAATGTAATTGTCATAAATTTTTGCTTTTTTTGACAAGGTTCATCCATGCTAGTGCTAGTGCTAGTGTCAGTGGGATCAACTACAACTAGATTTGAAGATTTAACAAATAATGTTTTCGGATGACCTTTAGAAGCAAAAGTATACTGCTTATTTCCCTTTCTAAATGAATCATCTTCAATCTTAGAGAGTCCAATGATCAAGGATTACATCCTCTTTTGGGTGGGTCTAGTACTAGAACTAGATTCCAAATCCCTTCACCACTTGCACGAATGGGCCCTATATTTGCATAACCCATTTTTTATATCATAGCTGCCCCTTTACTATACATTTTTTTAATAGAATCACTCATTTGAAGTTTAACAATATCTTAGCTCTTGGTTGACCTAAAATCCTAAAAACCTTGAATGTCAACATTAGACTCGAGGTCCTTCTATCTTTCATTATCACTGTCACTGCAAAAATCATATAGTATAGTTGGATGCTCTTTATTCCAATAATCGCTGAAAATTTGATCCTCCTCAATTTCATCAAAACTAGTTGATGTCATTCGTTCACCCAAAATTTGACTCATTTTCCAAAAATCAGTCATCTTGGTTTGACACCACAATTTAGCTGCACATGCCTCTTTAATTTCTTTTAGCATAGACCTCTTAGAAGGTTCAGATGCTTTCTTGTAGAAATTTAAGTATGTCAGAGGCTTTGATTTGTGCAATGTCATAATTTGGGATGACAATTCTTGCATTGAAATATTATTCTCTATTGCATCTTTCTCCATCTCTTTCTTAACCTCATCCCATAAATCCTTATTTTTTAACTTTTCTATTAATGGCATCTCCTGATGTTGATATTTGCTCATAGAGTTCCCATTGGCAATAAGTCTTATTTTGATTATGTTTAGTGGATCATAATTCTAGTGACTGATAAAATTAAAGCCAAAAAAAGTTACCAATTCATTTGCTATTTTGAAAGCCTTTCTCTCAAATGTGAGGCCTCCAATTGCAAAAGGCAATGAAAGAAATATTGTTTTCTTTTGTTGTTCATTGAAAATTTCATCTATGCTCTCCATCTCCTGTACATATTCAATTACAAAAACCCTTTCTATAACATGCATTGGAAGTTTGCAAGGTTTAACCATTGAACTGTAAAACCTTAAGATATTGTACTCTTCCATGAAGAACCAGTCAACCAATTGAATTTGACTTCCTAGTTGAATGCAATCTTTACAAGACAGGTAATCTAGGCATTGAAGTGCCTATATTTTTTGGTAAATAGGTACCGAAAAGAAGTCTACAAAATAGTTATAGTTTTTATTTGGAGCAGTCATCCTCATCTTATGTGTCTACTCATATATTGGACTTGGAGTCTCTGATTTCTTTTGGGTTTTCTCATCAAACTTATAGACCTCAATATCAAGCTTGTTGTTCTTTGTCTCAAATATTCGGTGATGCTTTGCTAAAAGAAGGTAGCACAAGTAACTTGTGAACCTAAATGTCTTTGTCTTGCTTGTAGTTGTACTTTATTTAATCATTAGTAATTGTTGTTGCATAGATTCAATAATGTGCTAAACAAAATTATATCTTACATCTACCTTCTCAACTGACTGACCTCAAGAATAGATATTATAAATCATTTCAAGAACAATGGCCCCCACTTTCTTGTTACTATTCAATATCAAACAAAATGATAACAACGAAATAGTATTGTGAACCCACGACACAAAAAAATGATACTAATCTTATGATCTATGTCTAGTGTAACACTAGTAGAGGAATCGTAGTTTATTAAACCCTTAATAAATGAATCTTGAAAAAATCTTTTCAGTTTGTCATAAGCCTATGCTAGTTTATCCAAGTCAATGTGCTTGTTAAAGCTTTTTGGTTTAAACCCTAGCCCTAGGTCTAACAGAGTGAAAAATTCACTCTTAGTTATGGATAAAATTTATTTCTGAGTGTTTTGGTTTACAATTTCCTTTCTATTTTCATCATAATTCTGAGCACATAGCATTACAATTTTAGGGCAAAGGAATACTTTAGGTACAGCGAGGTTTGCTAATCTAGTAACCAAAGTAGCTAGTTTATTTGTATGTGCATGAATACTATTGTTATATTTGTAATAATTTTTCCCCTTCAGTGGATCTTTGCACTTATTAAACAATGACTGTCTAATTCCCATGATTCCTAAATCTCCATGGATAACAAGATAAAAATATCATGACATTCATTGATGAAACCTGAGGTTTGTAGCACTTGCCTGAGTTCTATAATGTGTTTCTTTTACTTTATGCTTTCACTCATATGGGAGGTTTTTAACTTTGTTTTGCTCATGCCTGCTACTAGTTATTACACAAAATTCTTCTTCGGGCCCTATTTAAAATAATTATAAAGTGTAAACCTAAGAAATTTAAAATCAAGACTTCTATTGCTATAAATTGCAATGAAAAATGTTTTAAAAAAATTAAATACCTAGAATTGAGATTAGATAATTGGTGTTGTCGTCTGATACTCAACTTTCACACTTTCAGTCTTGAGAACACAAAATAGAATTCTACCAGTCCTTGAAAATTTGAAATTTGAAAACCCTATTGTATCGAACTTGACTTGGAGAAATTTCAACTTCATACTCTAAAAACATACAAGGTTAATAGTTAAAAAGAAAGTATTAAGTAATTAATAGTTTTTGGTACTTTACTAATAGTATGTACAATGTACATGTAAATGACACAAAAAGTCAAGACTCAATAATTTAGTAATGTACATAACAATAATAATAAAAAGTAAAAATTTATTATATTGATATACATTTGAATAAATTTGTTCATTTTAAATAAATTAATTAATAAAAATAGAACTTAATTATCGATGATTCAATGTGATTTTTGGGTAAATTTGTGGAGTGATATCACTATTATCAAGAGTCATCTAAAATTGTGACACATGTCAATTGTGACACTTGTCAAGAACACGTGTCACAATTCTAGATGAATACATGCACTTGGGATAGCATTCTCCAAATCGACCCAAAATTCATCTCAGGTCATCGATCTTTCCTTTAGTCAACAGTCGGCATTTCAATTTTTGTGTAGAATCTTGTAGTACACGTATCCTAATTTTAAGTTAATTTAATTAATTTATATAAATTATTTTTTAAATATAAAAAATACAATTTATAATAATTATTATAATAGTTATAATATAATATAAATAAATAATTTCCTTTTCTATTATAAAAATGATTTTCTTTTCTATCATAAACTTTTTATTGTAGAGATGATATGAAAAATTCAACGAATATATATTAAATTTTATAAAATAAAATTGGTGCAAGATATGAAACAAGTGCCACTAATACTTACCTTTAGTTTTTATATAAATCTAATTTAAATTTAATAAATTTATTATAATATATAAAATATTTTAATTAATAAAAATGTAATATAATTATATTTTTCTGTAATGATGTTAATTTAAATTTAAATTTTATTGATAAATATATTATATAATCACTAATATATATGTCCTATTACATATATATCATATGGTTATAATTATATTATATTATATTATAAATAATTATATTATATGTTCTATTATATTATTAGTAATTATATATAATAATAATATTTTTATAATAATAATAAATCTTAAATGATTATATAATTTAAGTAATATTATTTTTAGTTGAATTGCAAAAAATATATTATAATTTATTAAAAAAATACATTATTAAAATATAAAATATAAACCAATGCAATTACATTATAAAAAAAATATTAACGTTAATGAATCATATTGCAAATGAAATATTTAGCTCTTAGCCCTAAACCTAGTACCTACTGGCAAGTACTAATAATTATTAATAAATTATAATGACAATAGTTTAATTTAAATAAAATAAATAAAATTTAAAAATATAATTACAAATGTTATATTTTTATTCATATTTATTATTTAGTTTTAAAATAAAAATGTAATATAGTTTAATTATTTATAAATTATTAACATATATTGATAATTGTAATAATTTTTTATAAACATAATTATTAATAATAATAACCGAGTCTTCCAATTGGTAGTGACTGGACACGTGGCATGATTCTGGATGAATCTAGGCACATGGAAAAGCATTCCCCAAATCAAACATGTTGATCCTTCTTTTATGCAATGGTCAAAATTTCAGGTAGAATCTTCGAGTACACATGTCCTAGTTTCAGGTAGAAATAGACTTTATCTTCAATCATTTAAAATTTGGTCCAAAATTAAGTTGTGGTCATTGAAAATAATTTTTAATTTACATAGCATATTAATTAATATAGAGAAAAATAAAAGAAATTGTTATTAATTATTATTATTTTACTTTTAAGCTTGAGCAATGAGCATGTCAAAATCATGATGTTAATTTAATTATTTATATAAATAAATAAATATATATATATAATATAATTTATAATTATTATTATAATAATTTTAATATATATAAATAAAGAATTTTCTTCTCTATTGTAGAAATGATTTTCTTTTCTATCATAAGCTTTTTATTGTAAAGATGATATGAAAAATTCAATGAAGATATATTAATTTTTTATAAAATAAAATTGGTACAAGATATCATGAAATAATAATAATGACAATAGTTTAATGTAAATAAAATAATTACAATATAAAAATATAATTGCAAATGCTATATTTTTATTCATATTTATTATTTAGTTTCAAAATTAAAATATAATATAGTTAAAATATCTATAAATTATTAAAATTTAACATATATTAAAAATTGTGATAATTGTTTATAAACTATTCTTCGTCATTTAAAAGATTTTATAATGAAAAAAAAAATTAGGAATAGGTGACAAGATAGGTATGAAATAAAAATTTGACACAAATTATCAAAATTATAGTTAACTTTGTTAAGGTTATAATCTATTAATCTTTAGTTTTCTTTGAAGCTCCATTTGTTCTAACCAATTAGATTAAAGAAAAATAGTTAATTATTAATAGTTAACTATTTTTAACAAAGTTGCAGACTAACAGTAATATTTCAATAGTGTATTGAGAATCAAGATGCCAAAAACAAACTTACAAAGTTGTAGACTAACAAGAACAACAACTTGAGAAGCCAAAAACTATTATTTTCATTGATAATATTTTAGACTATACAATGTACATATTACTAATTCATAGCATAGATATTCAAAATAGTTGATTAAATTAGCCTAGTTTTACTATTTCATAATTTACAAAAAAGGGCAAGGCCCAATCCAAAGAAAAATACAGATATCTTTAAAAAAAAAAATTGCCCTAAGGGCAACGACTAAGGAAACAATATTCAAGAAATAGGGAACAAGGAACCAGGGAACCAGGGAGGTTGGAAGCATCAGTGAGCTGAGGGGTTGAGGGCTTGAAGTATTTAATCAAAAAGGCCTTCAAGTCCATCCACAAGGAATCTATTGGAGAAGATGATGTTGCTGAACTCGTCTAACGATGTGAAGTCGATCTTGCTGACATCGTCTAGCAACAACCATTTTCATAAAAAATCCCTTTTGAGTCGTGCCCACTTCTGATGGCAAGTCAATTGTCATTTGTTCATGCCAAGTAATAAAGGATTCTTATGTATAATGCACCATATGCCTTCCTCTTAGCACTTGTTTGCTACATCTGCAAAAAGGATGCCAATGCCTAACCTCGGTACTTGCTAGGCCAATACAAGAATTTTAACATCATGTTCTAAAAATATTTTCTTAAAAATGTTATGCAAAAGCATCAACATGTCTATTTGATTGCCTCCAAGGTTGAAAATAGATGCAAGGAAGCAAGAGGTAATATCCGTGGACACATGGTATCTCTTATTTTTTCTTAAGAATTCATGGCCAAGTACCATGAATGTAACATGGCAAATAAAAAGACTTTGGAAATCTATCTTACAAATCATGGCAAGCACATCATTAGGAATCCTACCCAAAAATGGCTTTTGCAGAGCCATTATAGTGCATTTCAGGCAAATTGGTGTATTTATGACTAAGATTCAAGAAACTCTACAAAGTGCAACTGCAAACCAAATTTGGATTGAAGAATATAAGAAATGATAATAAAAGAGGAATTGAAGAGGCTATTTAATGGTAGTTGCATTTAATTCTTTGGTGTTCACAATCTTTCATATCTTATTTTTTCATATTCTTATTAATTTTCAAGTGTGTGAAATGCCAAAATGTACTGGCAATAATGTCGGACAGTCGATAGTACCTAACATTGAGTAATAATTTTCATGCAAACCTTTTCACGTGTCTCCATTCTAGAGAATTATGTGCAACTCCAGGTCTTTTCAAGCAAGTGACCCCGAGATGCATCTTCTATCATTGGTCTCTAACTAATCAACAGTCAATAAAACTATTGTATTTACTTTTAATAATAAGAAAGTCATGGTAGACGACTTGGTAATAGTGACACTAACATAATGATGTTATGATATTAATAATAATAATAATAATAATAATAATAATACATGTAAGACAGTACACAAGTTGAAACTTGAAGTGACTACTCAGTAGTCAGTATAGTCACTAGCTAATACATGTGCAAATTTTGTTTAATGATTAAACAATTTTTAAATTTACCACTAAAGATTAGCCAAGACCATTATTATTCATTTTCCTATGAAACAATTAATTTGCCTTTGACATTATTAATTCATTCTTGACAAGGGAGAAAATAGCCATCATTTATTTATCTGTCAGCAAAAAAAAATATTAATTCACCACATTTTAAATGATTTTTGGTAGGGCAAGAAAAAAATCGCCAACATATAATATTTTATTTTCCTATATGAAACCAAAAAATCACCTTTGACATTAAAATTTTCATGCCCACAAAATGTTGGATTCGCCAGCATTTTAGGCTTTTTTTTGTGAGGGGTTTCTTAAAGTTATCACTATTCTAGAGGTGTGTTCAAAATTAAGATTTCTAATTTTTTCTTGTTAAAAATTTTCCCTAATGCTAACATATAAGTTTGTAATTTTTTTTTAATGTTTTATGCTACTTCTATTGTTATCTTCAAATTGTTGGTGTGAGACATTTGAAATATTTTCTTCCACAATTATCCCTTTGATTTTCCTTTCTTCTAGGGATTTTTAATTGCTCTACCAAATGCTTCAGCCATGATGGTAAATATAAAAGGTGATATTGGATCACCTTATCTAATTTCTCTAGATATGTTGAACAATCCTTCCTGGGATCCATTTATAAGAAGAAATATTTTGGGCATGGCTATATAGGTGAAGATAAGATGCATCAATTGATGTTAAAAATAAAAAAATTCTAGGGTTTTACGAAGGAATCTCCAATCAACCATGTCATATGTTTTTTTGGATATCTAACTTCATAAGCATACATGCTTCTTTTTTACTTTCAATAGAATGGATACTTTTTTTTTTAATGATAATAATTCCTTCTAAAATTGATCTACCCAGGACAAAACATGTCTAGTTTTTTGCTATTAGTTTAGGGAGAACATTTTAAGTCTAGAGGCTAATAATTTTGATAATATTTTGTATATTGTGTTTCATAAAGCTATTGATAAAAAATCTCTACATCCCTCATGATTAACATTTTTTGGTATGAGGTCTAAAAAGGTATGATTAATCTCGATCAATGGTAATCCTTCAATTCTGGAAGAATCTATTACTTTTGAAAGGTCCAATCCTAGAATGTCCAAGCATTTATGGAAAAAAAGTCTTGGAAACCATCTAGACCCATTGACTTATCCAAATTAAGGCTAAATAAAGATTTTTTCAATTTTCATTACATAAAAGGATTTATTTAATAATTTAGTTTCCTTAGTAATCATGAGTTTAGGGATGGAGTTTAACACTTTATTTTATGCAATTTGATTAGAGCTATCAAAATTGTTTAGGATGTTCTTATAAAAATCCACAAACACCTCCAATATTCCAGTAGGGTCCTCTTCCAATCCCAAGTTCCCTTCATTAATATATTTTCTTGTTTAGATAAAATCTCATTTTATTTTATGTATTTTTCATTATCCATTCCTTTTTTTATTATTTCATCATTTATCTTTTTTAGTTCTTCTTCATTATCTAATTTTTCTTTGAATATATTGTTGAAGTGGGATTTATTCCACTTTAGAATGTTTTCTTTAAATAATTTTAGTTTGGAGACAAATTAGTACATTTTGGGTTCCTGAAATGCACTTTCTTGCCACAATTTTTTGATATTGTCTATAAAGTTGTCCAAAAACCATATTTTTTCAAATTTTAACGAATTTCTTGAAGGCTTTAGGCCCTCTTCAAATTCTATTATAATTGGGTAGAGATCTGAACTAAGATCTGGCAAGATAGTTGAATGAAATGTTAAATTTTTAGTACTTAAATCTTCTTTAAATATAAATCTATCTAATCTTTTTGCAACATGACAAAAACCTGGTCTTTCATTATTTGATATAAATATTGCATTGCTTGTTGGAACATCCATTAGGACATTCCTTTCAAACCATTACCCAAAATCTACTGCTACCTGTTTTAGGGTTTGGGATCCATCAAACGTTTCTTCTAGGTTAAGGATTGCATTCAAATCTCCACCAATGAATAAATTATCTCTATAGTTGATTTCAATAAATGTGTTGATTTCATTCTAGATCTCTTTCTTATCTACAGTTTGAATGGGTCCATATATGTTAATGACTATAAGTTGGATGTTATATCTAAAACTTTTAACTCTACCCCACATCCAATTGTTATTTGATGTTTTTTTGTCAAAGTCTATTTTTTTTAGGATTCCAAATGATACCAAATCCTCTTGATGCTCCATTAGATTCTACTAAATTTATCTTCTAGCTACCTAGTTTCCCTACTAATTTAGCTATTTCTTTTTTATTTAATTTACTTTCTTGGATTAATATTGTATCCAAGTCAAATAAGGTTAAATTGCACTTTAGTAAGTTCTTCTTACTAGGAGTGTTTAATCCCCTAGTATTCCATGTTGTTATCCTCATTGTTCTATGGGAAGGAACTTCTCCTTCCCTATATTCAATATTTTGCTAATATTTTTTTGATTCTTTGCCTTTTCTATGGAAAATTTCAACTCTATAAGTGTCTTTTTTCCTCTTTTGAATTTTTTATTTCCACAAATTAGAGCCTATATTTCATCTTGTTTAATTGAGATACCTAATTTGGCAATGTGTTCATTAGCATTGTTAATACTAGTAGATGTCATATTGTCCTCTATTGCCACATCTTCTTCTTCCTATTTTTGTATTATTTTATTTCCTATATCCATTCATTCCATCTATGTTTCCATACCATCTTCATTCTATTATTCCATACTTTTAATCTTTTCAATTTCTCTATATTGTTCTATTTCATCTAAAACCCTAGATTCTTCCCATGATTGTCTATTCTCTAACTTATTTTCATTTGTTTTTGCTTTTTCCTTACTATTTTCTTGATCATTTTGGATTTCTTCCATAATACTACTCATAAATATTTCCACTCCCATTGGTATAAGTAGACCCTTTATTTTGTCCATATTTTCATCATCAAGCTTTTGAACACACACTTTCTTCAAATGGATCTTTCCTGTCTGTTAGGGTTTGCCAAAGTTTGTGGAATTCATTTTTAGATCTTTTTCTAATAGTGAAATTCTCCCAATGTTCTTAAGATGTTGGGGGAATGTTAGTTGTCTAAGATTTTATTTCTTCATGATGAGCTAATTTTGTCATTTCTTTCCCAATTTTCTCATCTATTATTTCTAGAGATTCTAAGAAATTCTTCCCTAGATCTAAGATTTGCTCATTCTTTTTTATTGTCCCTCTATTATCCTCTTGGTTGATTTTTTTTAATCTTAGTTGTTATTATATCTTCATAATGCTTATCTCTAAATAGTGCTCTTCCTTGTCGGTATTCTTGTATTTCTTTGTCGTACTTTGATTGTTGTTGTCCATTTTTTGTAGTTGGTTAAGTTACCATGTAGTTACTAATATTCTAATCCTTGGAGTTATATTTCATATTTGATGCTAAGGGACTCAAAGTTTTGTAGATCTCATCTTGAGATAAGTAAGATTCCACATTTCTTTCATGACTATTTGTTCTTATTTCTATTCCAAGTATATTTTCTTGTGAATTTCATTTTTTTATCCAATTAGTTGGTACTATTTTAGATGTTTTGTCATCATCTTCTCTATAACTTCCTTCACTCTTAATGATTTCCTTCTTATTTTTCTTTTCTACTATTTGTGCCTAGCTAGATTTACCATGAAATTCCAAGAGAATTTGTTCTCCTATGGTTATTTGATTATAAATATCATTCTAGGTTAATAAAATATCATGTGTTAATCTATTGTGAGTATTGATACTAGAGTTTATTTCCTTTAATAACACATTATATTTTTGGCACTATATGCATTGGTGTAATCTAGCTATTTTTTCCTTAATGTCTTCATTAACCTTAAATATATTTTCTTCCATTTCAAGTTCTCTACATTCTCCTTCCTCTTGTAATTCTTCACTATCTCCCAATTTACTCTTGTTTCTTATTTGATTATTTCTAGATTCTAATGACTCTTTGTCTTTCTCATAGTTTGATCTCTTTCCTCTAAGATAAATTTTTTTGAAACTCTCTTTGAGATTGGTGGTTTTATTGATTTTATGTGATATTTTATTGGAATTATCTTAATGATGCCATTGATTTTTCCTTCATAACTAGAAAAAGAAAGATTGTAGATATATCTATTTGTAACTATCTTTTTGGTTTTGAATTCCTTCTGAACTATATTGAGATTAAGGAGGAACTTGATATCATTAGATGTATTAAAGTTTGTATTGATACCTATGAGATTGCTTAAGTCTCTTCTTGTTTTGTTAAGAATTTAAATTCTTGTAAGCTCAAGTGATAGATTTTGACATTTAATCCACATGGGAGATAAATGTTTATCTTTTGTGTTCCCAATTTAAGAATTTGAGAGAATAATCCTTATATAGACAATAAGAAACTCAAATAAATTCATTCCTAATATCTTTGTTTTGACAATGTAAATAAATCAAACATTTTGAGAAACTAGATATACTTACCCAATCTCTCCAAAATTCCTTTAACCATCTTATCAGTTCTAGAATCTTAGATTTGGGGCCATTCCAATACACAAATATTCCTAGCTCTTGACAATACTATCATCTTCTCTAACTAAACTCATTTCTTATTATTTGGATGTCACTAGGGTCAAGGTAGGAATTCCTGGAAGAGTTGGGAAATTCAGTTTGGCTCAATGATTTTATTTCTATATCATGTCCACTTCTTGTAGATATCATGAGATCTATATGAAAGATACCTATAGTTGGATCCCTCCCTAAATTTAGGATTTTGGGATCCTTTTTTTTCATGGAGAATATCCATTCAAAAATCATGTTATAGATTTTTCCTTTTTCATGCCACTAGGGATTTTTCTTAGACTGAGAATAGTCAAATGATTCACATATTTAATCAATCTGATTGAGCTTTCCTTGTTCACACTTTTTAGAGTAGAAAGATTCACCATTTTTTCTTAAGTTTAAACCAAGAATACTAGTATAACATTAATCTAAAGTTAGAATAATATAAAATCTAATCATTCAAAACATTGTCTTTTGTGCCCCCTATAATTTCATCTTTTTTAATGGTCAAGGAAAATTAAAATAGTTTGATACTTTACTCCCTTAGCACTTCCTCAATAATATTCCCCTTTCTACACTTTTCTTTCCTTGGTCAAATAATTTTTTATACTATTGCTTTGTTTCAAATATAATTGGAATGCAAATGCAATTTGTTGATTTTTCTAGTTCTTATCCTCTCTTTTAATATTGCATGACATTTATTTATACCCCACCCCCTTAAGTGCCTGTGGATTCAATAGGGTCACCAATGAGTGGATTTGCTTAGGTGATGTCCTATTTGCAAATTGGTGGCCAGCCCAACCAAAAGCAAATAATTCATTTAAATATTTATTCTATTTCTAAATATCTATTAAAATATGTACTCCTATATAAATAAATAGGTAATAGGATTTAATTTGATCTAGATATAACAGGTAATAGGTAACATCTATTAAATGTTTCATTATTTTATTAGGGTAACAATACACTTGCATAATTAGTATTCATATATGTATGTATGTATGTATGTATATGACACTAGTACATTTAACCCTAAATGTCAACCTTAAATTTTGACCACAAATATAATTTTCTTGGTTGTTCATCATTATAAAGGAAACTTCTTATTTTTAATACATGCTCGTGTTGGTCTCAATTGCAACTAATGCTTTTGTGTTGGTCTCAATTGTGACCAACATGGAAACATAAAGATAAAAAAAGTGCCAAATGTTAGTTAAGCAACATTTCAATTTCGAGCATTTTAGTAAACGTGGTTAGTTGAGCTAGTGTTTCACTTAAGGATCTCTCTCTCTCTCTCTCTCTCTCTCTCTCTCTCTCTCTCTCTCTCTCTCTCTCTCTCTCTCTCTCTCTCTCTCTCTCTCTCTCTCTCTCTCTCTCTCTCTCTCTCTCTCTCTCTCTCTCTCTCTCTCTCTCTCTCTCTCTCTCTCTCTCTCTCTCTCTCTCTCTCTCTCTCTCTCTCTCTCTCTCTCTCTCTCTCTCTCTCTCTCTCTCTCAATAAGGAATTTCTAGTGCTGCATTTTGGATTTCTAGTGTAGCATTTTGGAGCATTTCAAATTTTGCAGCCCTAAACTTGAACTACTAGGAGTATTTGGAACATACATTGCAGCATTTCGAGCATTTCATTGCAGCATATATAGAGAATCTAGGGTTAGTGCAAGTGGTTGGAAGCCAGTGACACAGGAGGGACTAATACATGTTAAGATGACAATTGTCCAAGTTTTGTGAACATCTGTCCAAGCACAAGGTAAATATGGTTTGTGAGCATTTGGCATTTTTGTGTGTCTTCTTGTGAAAATGCTAGGTTTTATGGATGTCTAGGTTAACACAATGGAACTTGGAAAGATCTGTAAGATAATGGGGATTTGTATTGAGTTTCAAGGCTTTGATGGCAGTTTATATTAGTTTAGATAATAGGGATCTGTAAGATAGTTTAGTTTGGGACCTTTTGGGCATCTACATTTGCATTGAGTTTGAAGGTTTGATGGCATTTATGTTTAGTTAATGTGGATTTGTATCTATATTAAGATAATGCAACTTAAATAAATTTTAACTTTCTTTGTTAGATTTTTATGTCATTAGATTCAATGAATTTTTAAAAAAATTACCTTTGTTTAAGAAAAATTTAAACCCTCATTTGAAGATTTGATAAAGAGTTGAAAAATAGTGAAACTTTTTCTATTTCCCAAGGATGGGAATGGGTAGTTGATTGTTTACATTGTTCTTTTCATCTTTGAATGGGGGAAGACTTCTTTGATGATACCTTCTTGTTTAAACAATCATTGATTAGGGGAAGGCGTAGTTTGAGGAAGCCTTAGTTATGTGGGCCTAAATAGGAGGGTTTGTAAGTTGAGGTACCATACTAATAGGAAGATAGGTCATTGTATCCTAGACTTAAAACTTATACAGCTAAGTCCCTGAGAATCATATTATATAGGTAAAGATACAACTGTGCAAACATCCCTTTGAATATAAAACATGTCTATTCATTAGCATGCAAAGAGAGGGAAACTAATTGAGATCTAGCTGGTACTTGGTGAAACTTCAAAACTTGAGGAAGCCAACTTAATCTAAAAATCCAACAATGCTGGTTGAGTGGGAACATCTACAATCTCCACATCTTTTGATAGCATTGAAAGAACATTAGACATTGATGGCCTCTGAATTGAAGTTGCTTGAATGCAAAGAAGAGCAATGTGTATTGCTATTGAAATATGTGTTTTCTCATTGTGAGTTAGAGTCCCTAATTGGAGCCTTGGATCAACAATATTGATGCTTTCATTTCTTTCATATAAACTCCATGCTTGCATCAATCAACTATATATTAACATTACCTATAATAATGAAACTGATTGAAACAAAATGAAGAATTTCATTAATATCTAGTTTTTTTTGTTGAGACATATACATTGAAATCATAGTTTGCAAATTAGGATTCAGAGAGTATTGGGCAAACCTAAAATTTTCAACTAGACAAAAACT
Source organism: Cupressus sempervirens (assembly GCA_028749045.1). Classification (NCBI taxonomy): domain Eukaryota; kingdom Viridiplantae; phylum Streptophyta; class Pinopsida; order Cupressales; family Cupressaceae; genus Cupressus; species Cupressus sempervirens. Next base: position 556,442,367 of record CM053791.1, read on the forward strand.
TTGAAGAAAAAATTGGGCAACATTTTGACAACTTGGAAAGAGTCTTAAAGAAATATATTCAAAATTCATTTATGGAATGTATTAATTGAAAATTGACATCTCTAAAGAGAAAATTTATGGTCATTGGTTTTAAAGAAAAAATAACTAACAGACACATTTTAACCAGCATTTTAGTTGCTTCAACATTCTTACCCATGGTTTTTTGTCTATAAAAATGCTAGAGTTAAACTTGTGAGTACTTACCCAACCAAAAAACTAGAGAGTACTCGGCAACTCAGGAGTACTTTGAGAGTTTACAAAAATGATTAAAATCATGTAGTTTTTATAGTCTATGAAGATATGTATTACATTTTGCATATACTCGTGAATCTTGATTTTACATTTTGAGGAAGCCCTAGTTATGAGGGCCTAAATAGGAGGGTTTGTAAGTTGAGGTACCATAATAATAGTGTGATATGTGAATAGCGTACTCTTACAAGTGAACTATCTATATCATTAATTGCATCTTAGATTTAGTACTATCATTTTGGAAGTCTTGCACTAAAATAAATTTAGCATTTGTCATAACTATATTGCTACCTGATGAACTATTTAGCTGTTGACAGTTTAGACTTCATAAGTTTGTCATGGACCATAATAGCACTATTAACTCGTGCAAGACTACAACATATACTTTACTTGAACTATTTGACTATACAAATTAATTATCTTAGCAAATTTTAGATCTCAAATTTTCTACTAACTTTATGCTTTTAGCAAATTATATCTTATTTGGGAGTTTCATTGATAGATATGCGCTTGTGATCTTGTTTTTCAAATTATGAGTAAATATTATGGTTACCTTTTATTTTTTCTCTAATTTCGAGTAGATGATGTTATTTAGGGTGACCTTATGCTTGATAATGGTATACTGAGAATTATATTTGTTAGATTTAGAAAAGATGTGAATTTATATTGTAGTGTTGATGTTAATCTTGATACATTTTTTCTTGATAATAGGATATTGTTGAATATGCCACATGGTTTTGAATTTATATCTTTTATTGCCACTCAACCATTAAATTTCATACTAATTGTCACCTTAGTTACACAGGAATTGTGCCTACCTCTTTTCCATGAGAACAGTGATAGTTCCAAAAGTAGTTCAAAGTTAAAAGAGTTCAAGATTCATGAACAATTTAGAAGAAACAAGAAATGGTGTCAAACGATAAATAGGAAATAATAGTAACTCCATTTTTTTTACAATCAAAACATGTTTCTTGGCTCCTCCATCAATGTCCAATATTAAGGACTATAGATTAATCAAAAGAGGCAGAATTGGCACAAGGAGAACCTAGTAGTAGGAGAGAAAAATCCTTGGTTTTGCATAAAAGAGAAAGGAGCTCTAAAAAGGCAAAGAAGAAGATATAGGAGAAGATAAGAAAACCAAAAGGTATCTTGCTAGATACTCAATTGGAAACCCTTCCACCTAGACATGTTGAGGAAATAAATGAGTTTGATTCTATCATACCCTCAATGTCAATATTTATTTAATAAATTCATTAAGAGGGCATATCTCATATCAAGAATCCCAATTTTATTTCCTAACTAGCCACTATTTTTGTATCTAACTCATATTTGTCTATGGAAAGTGTGATGCCACAAACTCCTTCTGAAGTTACATGATGTAGAGAGAGAGAGAGAGAGAGAGAGAGAGAGAGAGAGAGAGAGAGAGAGAGAGAGAGAGAGAGGACAATAGAGGTGGTGAATAGGTGACAACAATTCAAAAAAGATGGTCATTTAACAAAGCAACTATAACTTATATTTATCCCCCAAATATAAAACTTTCAGTAGTCTTCTAATATGACTCCAAACAAATAAAAATCAACTCAAAATGACCCTAAGGTCTCTGCAACTATCAAAGTCCCAATTTGGTCTTCAACAAACCCTTAAGGCTAGGGTCTCCTCAATGTACCCTCTCCAAGCACTTCTAGGCTCAACCAATGATTGATTCACAATACATAGGACAATACAAGACTATTAAATTCATTAAAACTATATCTCTTTCAAGTAGATTAATGGCTGCTACTCCCAACCAAGCATTTTCTTAAGGAATCATTCAACAAATTCAGTCCTTCAACATACAAATCAATTTCTAAAGGTGATAACCTATAATAATGCCTCCATTCTTGCATTTATAAGGTTATTTTATCATAATACAAGTCATGGATTCATCCCAAGTCATAGTAATCACATTTTAGGGATGAATCCTTAATTCATGTTTCCAAATCAATGCAAACCCCAACACCTATAATAGACCAGTCAATATAATTTGATTCTTGTGATTCAAAATGATCAAATGAAATATTCTTGAGCCATAGAAATGATTTAGAATCAACAACACATCAAATGGATACCAAGAATGCAAGAAAACCTTCTTCTTTTTTTATTACCTTCTTCCTCATAGTCCGTACAAAATACTTCACCAATCCATACCATCCCCATTTTATAGGAATTATATGTTGTTTTTAATATTTTTCCCAACTTCCATAACTAACCCCAAGTGGTTATAAGTGTTAACAATTTGTTTTATGCCTTAAAACTCATTTTCCCACCAATTTGCATATAACCGTTAATTATCAAATTTTTTGAATTTCTAACTATTGTTTTATTTTATTTTTATCATTCTAACTTATCAATATTTATTCTAATTTTTTCCTAGGACCTAATTGACCCATAAAATCAATCTAGATCCCTATTTGGCACTATTGACCACCCTTAAAATATGTTGGTCCTAAGTCCTTACTGAGACTTCTAGGACATTTAACTTTTAAATCAAATTGATTATTACAAATTGCCATTATTGGCTTCAATATTTCCCAATTAACATTCAAACATGATTTTGATCCTCTAACTCCATTTGGTTCCAAGGTGGACATAGGTGATTGGATAGGTGCCTGTATGTAGCAAGTGCAATATGTAGAGGTAGAGTTATGGAAGGTCAACTAAGTATTTGTTTCTTTTCATTTTTTATACTTCTTTATCTCTTTATCAATCTATCTCTCTATCTATACCTCTTTCTATCTGTCTTGCTTTAGTATTCATTTCTATACGTGTCTTCCTCTTGCTACTCCATCTATAGGTTGCAAACAAATCATCCTTCTTCCACCAATGAGTCATTCCATTCAAGAAAGACCATGTCTGACAATATCAACGCACAAAAAAATAGGGAGAAAATTGCTAGACTATGGTCTAACTTAAAAAGAAAAGGTGATGGAAAATTTTATTTTCCTTGCAAAATTTGTAAAGGCATAAAGACTTCAAGATATCTAATCAAAACAGCTAAGGAACATTGTAGGCAACATGGTCACATTGAAGGGGGAAATGAATGTCGTCCATTGGTATGTATTTTAATAATTTATAAATTAAATAAGACATGATTTGATGATGACATCATGGTCATGGTTAATATAAGGTCATCATTTTCATATAGGTCAATGTCCCTAAGTTTCATGTTATGGACCATGACAACTTGGAGAATGCAGATTTCCAAATGAGGGAACATGGAGGTGTGAATATTGAATTAGAAGGTAATGATACCATGGAAGAAGACCACAATGATCAAGATGATGATGATGATGAGGTAGAGCTTGATGTACCTATACTTGAGAAGGTACATGAGTCCCTATATGAAGGCTCCAAAACAACTCTTCTTGCTGATGTATTGTTGTTGGTGAACTTGAAGGTTATGAATGGTTTATCCAATGTAGCAATGACATGTATGCTAAGGTATGTGATCTTCTTTCATTATTTTACTTGTACTTCCTTTACAATTAACATTGGGTTCATGTAGCAATTAATATTCTTTAAATTAACAAATTATATTTTTGGTCATAGGTTGATAGGTGAGTGTTTTTTACCACCATGAAACATTCTACCTCGCTCATACTGAGAATTATCTGCCATCATGAAAGATATTGGAATGGAGTATCAAAAAATACATGCATGTCCAAATAATCATATTATATATCATAATCAGCACGAATTTGCAACACAATGCCCTATTTTTCATATTACTAGATATCAATCAGATTGATCAACAAAAAAGGTGCCTCGCAAGGTTCTTTGACATATTCCCATTATTTCACATCTGCAACGATTATTTAGGTTCAATAGCTTGACAAAATTTATGGATTACCATGCATGCAATATATGTCAAGATGACATTATAAAAATGCCTACAGATGGTTCGACATTTAAGAAAATAGAAGAAAAATGGCCACACTTTAAAGAAGAACCTTGTAATCTCAAGCTTTCATTGGCAGCACACGGTGTCAATCCTTTTGGAGAGATGAGATCTACTTAGTTGGTGTGGCCTATTTTTGTTATCAACAATAACATACCTCCTTGGTTGTCCATAAAGAAAGAGCACATAATGTTGACACTGATTGTTCTAGGTATTTTTTGATTTAATAGTCATCTAAATTAATTTATTATTACTAATCCATCAAAATAGTCATAATAATTATGTAATATTTTTGTTCATTCAACTAGGTAAGTACCAAGTTAAAGATATCAATTTATATATTGAACCCCTTATCGACAAGTTGATGGTGTTATGGAATGGGGTTACTATGTATGACATCTATAGACCAATAGGACAAAGACAATTTCAATTTCATGCAATGCTTGTATGGACAATACATGATGCCCCTGGGCTAACACATTTTTTTCGCATGTTCTCTTCTTAACACCTCTTTTTGGTATGTTATAGTGACAACACAAAGTTCACACATTTAATCCAATTATACACAATCTTGTAGGTCTTCAGAAAAAGGGAAAATTTGCATGTCCAGTTTGTGGTCCAAAGATGAAATCTTGTCATTCAAAAAGTTTAAGAAAGTAGGTGTTCAATGAGAATAGACACTTTCAGCACAAAAATCATTACCGAATTACCAAAAAGCATCTTTTCAATGGGAAAGAAGAGACTATGTCAAAGCCATAGAGAATAACACCTCACCTATGGAAGTTGGCATACAATAAAATAAATCACTAAGGTAATGTCATTCCATCTGATGGTTTTTGTTTCAAATTTATATTTTGATATTGTGTTTTGTTTACTGATGATGTAATTGATGCTTGTGAAGGTCATCAAGGCATCAATGAACAACTTCCAAAAGGACTAAAAATTTATCCTACACAATTTACTAGGTTGTTGTACTATGAGAAACTCCCAATTGTGCATTTGTTTGATCCTATGCATATTGAAAAGAATGTAATAGAGACATTATGGAAAATCTTGGATGGAAGGCATGACAAAGACCAAATTGTCAAAACTTTTAGTGACATTGAAGAATCCAACCATGTAATAAAAAATGGCATTCGATCAAATAACAATGGATACTAGATTGATACAAGTGCCTTTAGTTGGTTATTGTCAAAGCAGCAGAGCAATGCTATAAAAGAAGTCATAAAAAAAATACAATTTCTAATAGGATTTGCTACGAACATAAACAATCTCATCTCAAAGAAAAGTGAATTTGGACTAGGGTTGAAAATACATGATTGGCATACATTTATTAAGGTAATTCATGTTATTTTCTATTCACTATATATTTGTATACAACATGTAGTTTTAATTGCATTCTTTTATTAAATATTGACAAGATTATTTTATAAATATTGCAGTATGTTCTACCTCTATCTCTCCCACACCACTTTGCCAACAATGTCAAACAAGTTGTATATGATCTTGGAAAATATATGAGGTGGTTGTTATCTAAAGAAATTGATAAAGAAGATATAAGATATTGGAAGAGAAAAATTCCTCTTCTTATGTGTGAAATGCAAAAGTGTCTACCTCCAAATTTTTTCAATGTATAAGAACACTACTTCATACATCAAGTTGAGGATATTGAATTGTGTGGACCTATACCAAATAGGTCAATGTGGATGGTTGAGAAGCACTTGAAATTTTTGAAAGGCTTGGTTTGATAGAGAGCACATCCTGAGGGTTCTATGGTGGAGGGATATATGGTGTACTAGACCATGGTGTATATTAGTGAATATCTTCTTAAGTTTGTAGCAAAGATCCATGTAGATCATATTTGGGATCCCAACTCAATTAACAAATTCAAAGGGGAGTACTTGATGGGAAAAGGTAGATCGAAGAAAGTGAGAGGTAAATCTAAGATGTTATTGAAGTTAATTAATTCTTATAAATCTTCAATATAAGTTATTTATAATTGGTGTATTTTTTTTTATATAGGTGGTCAAGAGTGGGATGCAATACATTTGTATATTGTGAACAATCTTGATTGGATGATGGTATGGATTGAACAATGTCAAAAAAATGGTTGCTCATTAACATGGGAAGGTGTTGCTTCATTGGTTATAGAAGTTCATTGTAATGGAGATTCCAATGTTATGCTGATGGTAGTTGATTTAGTAAAGAGTTTAAGAGGTGGAGAGGTATGTAGAAATTTGTTAATGATCATAACTGAACGTATGTTTTGTATCAACTCATGGTGTAAATAATTTACACGCGCTTCAAAAATTGAAAGTCAAGCACCACAAAGCTATGTACTATCATGGCCACAAATTTTTCATAAAAAAGTTGAATGACACAAAGAAAACATGTGATTCTAGGATAACTACAATTTTTGAGGTCACCAATATATCATCTAGAAACAACATACATCCTCAAAAATTTCAAAATCAATACTATGGCATCTTGGATGATATAATTGAGTGTGACTTTAACTCCTTCAAAGTAGTTCTATTCGTCATCAACTGGTATAGGTTATGACTAAATCAAAATGATCCAGATAGAATGGTTATTCAACATGATAATGGATTATCAATGATTAATGCAAGGTCATTTGAGCTAGTTGGAGATGAGCCCTATGTTCTTCCAAGCCAATGTGAGCAAGTGTTTTACTCAGAGGTTCCACATAAATAGGGTTGGTCATTTGTTGTTAGACATGATCCAAGAGGAAGGCTGATAAAGTATAATGTTATGGAAGAAGAAGATATTGAAGATGATGAAGAAGTAGATGATGAAGATCAAGATGATGGTGATGACAATGATGATGATGATGATGATGATGATGATTATGGTGATGGTGATGGTGATGATGGCAATGATGATTGTGATGATGGTGATGATGATGGTGATGATGGTGATGATGATGGCGATGATGGCGATGATGATGATGATGATGATGATGGTGATGATGATGATGATGAGGATGATGAAGAAGAAGATAATCAATGACTACAGACATCATTACCCCTTTTTTTGATGATCTTGCATTCCATATATAAGGTAAATTTGTTCATGTTTACGATGTTGCATATTGTTCATGTTGTCTTCTAAGTCATTTGTAGCATGTGCGTATCATTTAATTTTTAGCTAACTTAAGATAAATGATTAGCATATGTAGGAAATATGATTACATATTTAATGTGTTCAATTCTAATGATTACAACATATGTTATTTATAATTACCATTATTTATATTGTGTCTGATTATCACCCTTTTTGTAAACAGTCAATTGACTACAAACATCATCACCCCTTCTTTTGACAATCTTGCATTCCATATATAAGGTAAATTTGTTCGTGTTAACGATGTTGCATATTGTTCATGTTGTCTTCTAAGTTATTTGTAGCATATGCGTATCATGTAATTTTTAGCTAACTCAAGATAAATGATTAACATATGCAGGAAATTTGATTACATATTTATTGTGTTCAATTCTAATGATTACAACATATATTATTCATAATTACCATTGTTTATATTGTGTCTAATTATCACCCTTTTTGCATATAGTCAATTGACTATAGACATTGTCACCCCTTCTGTTGACAATCTTGCATTCCATATATAAGGTAAATTTGTTCATGTTTACGATGTTGCATATTGTTCATGTTTTATTCTAAGTTATTTGTACCATACATGTATCATGTAATTTTTAGCTAACTTAAGATAAATGATTAACATATGAAAGAAATTTGACCCCTTTAGCATGGATCATGCACAATGACATGGATCAGCAGGTATAAGTCAATAAATAGAAATATTTTTCTTATATTATTCTTGTTTATCATTGACCATGTATGTTATAAATAGACATATTATATAATAATATAATGTATATATAGACAAAGAAGGTCCATATAGAAATATAATTGTATAATCGCTTTCAACTTACTACATTTTATATCTCTCACATATAGACAAAGAAGAACTACACGTATGAGTCACAACTTGATTATTCTATATATATTATTTAAATATTATCAAATTTCCAGTTGATGGATTGCATGACCAAAAAAATAGGTACTTGTCAGATCTATCTCCTTCGAATGAGGGAAATGAGGAAATGGTAGACGAAAGCTCTACATGTAGTATGGCTAAAATAGGGAGATCAACTAGAGGTCAAAAGATTAAAAAATTTTGATAAATACATGCATTTTTTCCTTGCTAATGGGGGGTCATGTTCTTATGATGATGAGACCAAAGGTGACATCAAGGTGCCCTTTCGGGACACACATTGAGAAAGAATGGTTACCCAATGAGCTACCTCTAATTAACATAGATTTTTGTGTTAATGAGAGGATATATTGCATTGCTCCATCCTCATTACATGGTTTGGGTTTATTTTCCATGGATGGGATAAAGGTATGTTACAAAAAAGTTGTCAAATAGTTCAAGTATGTTGGTCCATGTTAAAATTACAATGATTGGATGCAGATTGTTTGATATAAAAAAACTATGCATAGGTATTCACTATCAGCTAATTATATACAATGGTAAGAAAATGATCAAAGTAAAAAATTTGCTATGCACATTGATGGGAGATCAAAAGCAATAGGTAATATTGTAGGTTTTATAAATAGTATGCAACCTTCCTCAACTAGTAAGCAACCCAATTGCATATTTGAGGCATGTGAGGGGAATGAAGTTTTTGTTTCTGCAATAAAATCAATAAGTGCAGGGGAAGAACTACTAATAGATTACCATTTAAATTGTATAGATACAAACAAAGTTACTATCATGAGGGTTGTAAGTACTATATACCATTTTTTTAATAAGTTTTTTATTTGTTGTATATTGCTTTTAGTTAGCTAAAGTTTTGATGTTTAATCTTTGTGACAAGATGATATGGATCCAAGACATGATAGAGGCCATGAGGATGCTACTCCCACCCATTCTTCAACAAGGGTAAACCTTATTGAAATTATAAAAATTAGATAGTTGAAAAATGTTATATTATTTAAGTTATTTTATTTATGGTTTTTGAGTTTTTATGATAGTTTTACTAATATTCCTTTCACAATTTGATGTTTAGGATAAGGGAAAAGCACCTACAATAATTACAAAGCCACCAGCTACCCCTTCTAATGACGATATTATAGAAAAGGTTATCTAATTTGAGAGTGCAAGCTCATCATTATGAAGTAAGCAGTAATGGATCTTTAGTTATAACAAAAGTTCAATAAAGATTTATATTTTATAATCTATTATGTTGTGAAGTAAAATATGTAGTATGTGTTCTTGTTACAAGATTTTTTGGCAACTGCTCTAGAACCTAGTCAAGGACAACGCAGTGAGGCCAGTAGTAGTAGAGCTCCAACTACCACCAATAAAATAATCTTTTAGCTGACAAGTTACAAGGAATTTTTTATTTCAAACATTCAAAAACTTCTTAAGTTAACTCTTACTTTTATTATTTTAGAATGTCTTTGCTAACAATGTGTTGTTCAGGTCATCAAGTGCAAGAGACTCTTAGGAGGTTGATGGACATTTGTATGAGATTGCCAACTACAATGTCAGCAACAAGGGGATGTCCAACTGGTAAATCCTTGTTTTGCTATATTTGGTTTTGTGTTAATTATGAGTTGATAATTTGTACTTTAATCTTGGATGGATCACATAGTGGATTATTTTTTTTGTGGTAGAAGATGCACTGTCTGCTATGCTAGATATAGATCATAGTGCATGTATTGGTCATAATTCACCATCATTTCTTGGAGCTACCCATGTTTCTAGCATAGGAGCTATGCAAATGTCATTATTGATTGAAAATGATGAATTGATACCTTTAAAATGTCCTAAGATTTCAAATACTTTAAATAATTATTTTTTATATTGTAATATGCATTTACCTATTCATAAGAAGCTTTGGATTGATTATCCCATGACATTTTTTGTAGGAAACGATACAGTTTATAAGAAGCTTTATGACCTCACACTATAAACATTCGGGCCCACCATACGTACAAGGTGGAACATCATAAGTGAACTAATTTTATTGCATTGCTTTTTTTTCATATCATTAATTGGTGCAACATTTTTCCTTTCATTCAAGTCTTTTCTTTTACTAGCTATATCTAACAATTTTGGGTTTTTTCTTAAAAGGTGGAACTTTCAAGATAAAAAATTAAAAGATCAACTCATCAAATATTTAGAGCATGAGTTTGGTATTAATATTTTTGATCATAAGAAAATGTTAAAAAAAGCTTGCAAACATCTTAAGTTTGTGAGGGACTCATATAGAAAGAGTCTTGTCCTAAACCCAAAGTACAAGCATCCTCCCTTTCTTAAGGTGAGGGAATGGAATGAGTTCATTTTGGATGCAAAGGAGAAAGGGGATGGTCGAAGAGAAATTACACCAACAAATGTGAGAAGGTATGCAATAGTATTAACTACTAGTACATTAATGTAATATGCACTAATTAGTATTGATCTTTATATCTATATCATCTAACAAATTTCAAACTTTTCATAGGTTATAGGAAACATCAAAGACAACAAGGACCGGGCTAGAAAAGGTTGGGCAGCATAGACTTGGCTCTAAGGGATATTCTAAAATCAAAGCATGAGTTGTAAGTAGCAGTAAATAAATTACAGAGAAAATTTATTTATAAAATGAAAATTATTTTGTTAATTAATAAAAAAAATTTAGGGCACTGATTTTAATGTGGAGGCCATGGAAGAAGACAAAAGAATTGTCTTCAAGCAAGGCTATGCAGCCATGGCTGGACGCCTATGGCAAGCTTCCATTGCCCTGACTGAACAGTCTCCAACATCATGTGCACAGGTAAATATGTCAACAAGTATATTAGAAATTGAATACTTAACCAACAATCTATTTGATAATAACGTGCATGACATTGCAATGCAACCTATTAATCATGACACAGATCATACACCGCATCATGAAGCCCCTAATGTGCATCATACTATCCATGGAGGTGCTCATTTGCTATTTGAAACTAATTATGTAATTATTAATACTATTTAACATCTTTAATTGAAATTGGTGTAACCTTTTTGTGTATATTTTAGAGGATATAGAATCATGTCATGATGAACAAGTGCTGGAGGATGTTCAGAGTGATCAGTAGGTAGATCATGTCGCACATTCAGGTAAAGAAAATCTATTTTTTGTTCTTTTAAATTATTTTTTTGATTTATAATTTTGTACTTAAATAAAAACTTGTAATTCACTAATATAAAATGGTGTGAATTTAACTCATGAAGTACTTGTTATTGCAGTGGAACCCCCTTTGGTGCAGTAGCCTCATGTTCCTCAAGAGACAAGAAGGAGACATGCATTGCAATTAGAACCAATAGAGGAGGGGGATGATGAGGACATTGATATTCCTCTTAGAAATTTAATGAAAAAAGAATATATAGCAAGAAAGCCAAAAAGAAATAATTGTTGTGTGTTAATGAATTTTGTGTTAATGAATTATTCACCAATGACTTACTCATGAATGTTGCATGTTAATAAATTTTGTGTTAATGAATTATTCATGAATGTTGTGTGTTAATGAATTTTATGTGTTAATGAATGTTATCATGTGATTATAATGATTGAATGTTATATTTCAAAAATGGATAAATGAGTGAATGTTATTAAATGTTAATGGGAAATTTAGAGTAATGTTGGGGGGAGGGGCAGGGGGCAAATGAGCTTCCACCTTCACGTGGTTGGCCTTGTTTAGTAGAGAATATTAAACTATTCTTGAAACCAAGTGAAGCTCAAACATTAAAGATAAGCTTATAGTTAATAGTGACAAACAATTAGCAAGTCCAAATGAAGTTCTTCATTATAGGTACCCTTTTAGTTTTTAAAGCACAATATCGTTTTTTAATATTTTGTAGTTTTTTTCTTAAGTCAACGTATTCTTTTACTATAAGAACATAATTTATGACCATTTTAGTAACTATTCCAATATCGCTTTATGACAAATCCTGTTTTGGCAAAGATGACAATAAGTGGTGTTGTCTATTCCTTGGGAGATTGGATTGCATAGGTCTATATCTCAAAATAATTTTCATGTGGTAGAAATGCATGCTTACAACCATTTCATTCTACATTTAAAAACATTGATGACACTCTAGACACAAAATAATGATAAGTATGGAGATAAGTATTCATAAACAAGATGGTGAGAAAGATAAGTATTCATAAAGAAGGTGGTGAGAAAGTGAGTATTTTGGGTGAGTAGTACTCTCTAATCACATGTTTTCTACTTCTTCAAAGACTGGGTTTTTATACTATTATGGTCTAATTGGTACATTTTTGTGTTTGTAGGATGGAGAAAGTAGACATTAAGTCTACAAGTAGCTAGTTCAAGATTTTGGGTATAGTGTTGTGTGTGTCTGGAGCCATGGCCATGAGCTTCCTACGTGGTCCTACTATAAGCCAACTCTAGCCTTCATCAGACTCTCCGTTAGAAAAGATCATCCCTAACATTCCACATGAGATGAATCCAGACAAAACTGTCACAGGATGCATTTACCTCTTAACAGCTATGACAATCATGTCATCTACCATGATTGTACAGGTGGAAGCTAAGATTAATTATTATTCTGTTTCATGATTAATTGAGTTGAGAGGCTCACAATTCATGGATATGTTGTAGACTCTTGTTGTGAGGCCTCGTCCTGAACCATCGTAGCATAGTGATACATTACTATTATTTTGACACTCACGACTCGAGATGTCGAGACATTATCGGATGCTTAGAACATATTATATTATTTCAGGCTGTGTGATGTTACTCCCAGATATTTGATGTTCATCATTTAAGGTTTTATGTATATGTATGTTGATGAATTAGGTAAAATGTAGGATTAACACATTGATTTTGGAATCTTTATCATTAAGGATATAAGTAGGATGAAAGAAACCCTGATTGATGTATGTTTCAATTTATGTGAACTTCTGATATGTATATACATATGTACATGTGATTTTATCAGGCTACTGATGTGTGCAATGAGTGTGCAGGATATTTAGCTGAAAAACCCGACGAAGGAAGAGAACTGATTCCTATGTGCTCATTATGGAAACCTTGTTGTTTGTAATTCAAGTATTTTATTGTGAGATGTATGTATATGCTTACTTCTATGATCAGTAAGTGTTAATGTTTGTAACTGTATTCTTATAGTGTCACTTGGTACTCGTGAATTGTTATGTTCTTCAGTGTGCTAGTTAGGGTTAGCTATGTAACCCTTGTACCTAAGTCAATTTTAGTTAGAGTATCTTTGCTAATTTGTTTCTTAATCGACTTTAGTCTCCCTAATCCAAATTAGTGTTATCTTCTTTTTTTTGGAGTTGTTAGATGATCCTAATTATTTCTTAGCTTTTGATTGGTCCCAAACCTATTACTAAGGCTTTAAAACATGAAATATTTATACCCAAGGGGTATGGGTATGTGTTGGGGGTCTTTTCCAACCCCTAAGCCCCTTTTATTGACTTTTGAGATAACTCAAAAAGTCTATTTTTGCCTTTGTGCGAAAATTGACTATGGCTACCATGGGTTGCCTCACCCACCTCCACTTAGTGGTTAACCATAGTATGGGTTGAGTTAGGAACTTCTAGATTTGTAGGTGGGTGGGAGAAGTTATTGTTTTTTTTGGTGGTTGAGTTTGAGGCTTATTTAGAGGCCCTTCTTGGAGTAGTTTAGGTTGTTACCCAATCTCTAATGTTAGAGAAGAGACTTAGAAGATTGAAGGAAGGAAGGGAAAAGCTCTACTCAAATTTTTCATTTGCCATTACCTCTTTGTGAAGGTAGGAGTTCTTTATCTCCCTTGTTCAGATTTTCATGCTTGTCTCATGCTTATGCTACTTTGTTGTTGTTTGAATGCTTGTATGTATGTTGGGTATGTTGGGAAGATTTGAAAATCATGTTTTTTGAATGTTTTTCTTTCATGTTTATGTTTAAATTTTGAATTTTTTTTGTATGGGTGTTTTGGTATTACTCACCCTTGGATAGGGCAGAAGTGACCAATTTTAGGAAAGGTCTTTTTAGTTGGACTCCAACCAATGTAGAGTCTCTTCTTAGGATCAGAAGAGGGAGAGAGGGTAGGGTGTTATAGGCCCCTGCCTATCAGCACAAACCACGTATGAGTTTTGGTATGTAAGAATGGAAGAACGAAAGTTCTTGATTTATAGCCCTGATTGGGCACCTAGTTTCGTGTTGTGTCCAGGACATCTCTTGTTGGAAAAATCCACCTTTCCCTATTTTTGATTCATTGTGAATCCTATTGTGAAAACCTTGTATGAATATGCATGTTTTATTGTCTCTTGGTCATGCTTGTTGTCACCTGACCAGATTTTGTTCCCTCCACGATTCTTAGAGATGTGTTGCAGAAATTGATATGGAACCCTTCATGAGGGTCATGAAGGAAGTTCAATTACATTGTTGTAAATTTTGGGATTGGAATCCTATGTAATTGCATTTCAAAACCTTGTTGTAATGGCAATGACACTAGGTTTTCTTCCTGGTTCTTTCTCGGCTGAGCCTTTGAATCAGGTTTGCCAATAAAATAGTGATTCTGTATAATTGCTTATCATGAGATTGAATCATAATTTTCAGTTAAATGAATGCACATCGAAAATAGGATGAAATGATGATGGTTTAGTTAAGAAAAATTTTCAAGTTTCCTTATATGTTAATGAATGAAAATTATGTTAAGAAAAGAAAAAAATGGATATGGTTGATATATTTCAATTCAAGTTGTTTAGGAGATCAAACAAATATGGTGTTAATGTGACACAAACTATTGTATCAATTTTTTAAATCTATTCAAAAATATTCACCTTGAAAAAAAAAAAAAAACATTGCTTTGTAAATCTATACTTAGAAAAATTAAGAAAAAAAAAAGATTTCCAAGTGAGCAAAAACTCTCTGGTTTTTGTATGGAACCAAATTTAATTCTCTCTTTTGGTAACAGAGAATCTTTAAAAGATTCCCCTTTTTTATCGTTGTTGTATAACATAAATAAATTAGTAAACTTACTTTCATTACTTAGATAAATAAATAAATCTATATAAAAACAAAATGAACTAATATCTATTTCTACCTATAAAACTTTATCTACCTATAAAACTTAATGTCTTTATGTATTAAATGTTTTTTTCTTCAAATTCCCTTGTTGGGCGCAGCTCTTTGTTTGGGGCTTGAAAAGACCTTTAAATTTATCATAAAAACAAAATCAAAAGTATGATGAGGGGTGACGTCACCCTATCACCACATCCCATCCTTGTGCAGGAGTAAGGCTTTCTTGGAAAGCGCTAGCCTCATTTTTCTTTTGAATGAGGATGCATTAATTGAAAATGCATTAAGTTTAAACATTTTTTTCTTCCCACTCACCTTGGTCTGCGCTTGTTTCCATTGGACAAAGCGTTGTACTCTATACTAGTGCTTCGAAATGCACAAGGTTTGGGGGTCAACTCGTCATGTGGGGAGAGTAGGGTATAGCGGGGAAAAGGGTTAGTACAAGTATGTTAGTATAGGAAGTTAGTAATAGGTGTTAGTGTTAGGTGTTAGGTGTTAGTATAGGTTAGTGTAGGTTTGTTAGTATATTTTTTTTTTATGTTAGTTTTTATGATGTTAGTTCAGTATAGTTTAGTAATAGTTTAATTAAAGTTTTTAGTTAGTTATTAATTTTGTTATTTGTTTAAAGTTTTTGTTTTAAAATTTAATATATATTTAGTGGTATTAGTTTATTAGTATGATTTAGTTTGTTAGTTTTAATTTTTTTTATTAAGGTTTAAAGTTGTGTTAGAGTTAAGTTTTATTTAAAGTTTAGTCAATTATTTTATATGTGGTTAGATCAAAATTAGATTTAGTTAGTTTTAAATTAAATTAGTTAGTTGTTAGTTAATTAAACTTATGTCTGGTTTAAGTATGATAGATTATTAAAAGGTTAAAAGTTAGAGATCGTTAGTTGTAGTGAATGATTAGATTTGTTGAAGATGATATTATGTTTCATTTATTTTATTATTTAGTTGTATTTTACTTTAGTTATAATGTTATTATTTAGAACATTTCATTTAAAATAGATAATAATTTTAACAAAATTGTTATTAGAATAAAGTTTTTATTATAGTTAAGGGTTTTGGATGAGTAAATAAATTTATATGTTTTTCCTTAATATTAGTTAGTAATTATTATAAATTTAAAATGCTTAGTAAATTTAACAATTTAATTTCTCCTCTAGACTATAACTTAGGATGTTATGTAGAGAACTTATACCTTAACTATGAACACAATTATATCGAACTTAGAGCAATTTAATTCTAATTATTAAAAAAGAATATGTGTGTTTTTGCCTCGTAGTTTGGGTATGACATTCTAGTATCAGAGCCCGTGTTTCAACACTAGGAACCTAAAACCATTATTCTTTTGAAATTTAAAACTAAACATTAAATTGTGTAGGATGCCTCCTATTACTCGAAGCAACAACCGAGGTAGAGGTCATAGGGCAAGAGGTGATAGAGCGAGACAGGATGATGGACCACCTCCACCACCACCACCTCCACCTGCACCACCACTAAACCTGAATTAGGACATTATAGATGCCCTTCAAACTTTGATCGGTGTAGTTCATCAGAGGGTAGTAAATGTAGATCAGCCAGCTCAGCAGATTTCAGTAGTGGAAGCAGTGGGGCCCAGAGGAGGAGGGCCTAGAGGTAGAGAGAGGACTAGGAGTCCCCCACTGAGATAGTTAGAGGGGCAGGATGAGCATGAAGGTGAGTCAATACACCAGAGAGGACCCACACTTGACAAACCTCCTAGACATATAGGAGATGATATCAGGGAATTGATTCAACTTGGGCCACCATTATATACCGGTTCCACTGAGGGAATAGTAGCAGAGTCATGGTTACAGAGCCTGTAGCAATGCTTTTGGTTATGCCCTTATGGGAGTAATATAAAGGCACACCTAGTAGTTCATCAATTGAGAAGGGATGCCTCCAATTGGTGGCATCAGGAGGAGACCATAGGAGGAGTGAGGATAGACACCCTAACATGGGAATCATTCCTAGAAAGATTCCAAGAGAGGTACTTGTTAGAGCATTTCCAACAAAAACAAATAGAGGAGTTTCATTCTCTTTATCAGAGAGGTCTTATAGTGGCTCAATACGAGAGAAAGTTTCTTGAGCTCCTTCCTTATGTGGAATACATGAAGAACAAGAAACTACGGGTGCATCATTTTATCATGGATCTAAATTTCTCACTTCAAGGCCCAATTTAGATGGCCTTCCCTACCACCTTCAGACAAGTAGTGGAGATAGCACTAGTGGTAGAGGATACTCGGGGTAGACAGGAATCATGGGATCGATCTTAGAAATGAAACTCTACCTTATAGAAACCCCCTTGGAAAGGGAATTAGAACTATACACTAGGGTCCTCTAAGGGCCAACAATCTCAGCAGCAGCAATAGGAACTCTCATAGGGTTACCAGGGCTTCAAGCCCAAGCAGTAGTAGTTATAGTATGATCAGAAAGTACATGCCCCACAACCACAGTCAGTAAAGACTCAACAGTCTTCTAGGGGTGGATATAGTGGATCTAGCAGGTCAGGAGGCCCACAATAGTCTGGATCACAAGATGCACAATCTTATACCCAAGGACCATGCTACACTTGTGGTGGCATGGGTCACATAGCTAGAGAGTGTTCATAGGGACAATCATCCAGTGGTTAGAGAGGGGCTTTTTCAGAGCTGACAGTTGGAGACATGAAAAGGTCCCACAGAGTTTTTACAGTGGTTGACAACCGCCAGACTGAGCATCAAGCTATAGTGATTGAGGCTACAGGTGGAATTGGTCAACCAATAGCACTGGAGCCTACTCGTATTATTGCTCGACAGACCCTAGCACTTCAAGGTCGAGAGCTGGACTAGGTTAGGGTCCAGTGGGATTGTTACGATGAGCTCATGGCTTCATGGGAGGATGCAGCGCAAATGTGATCTCAGTACCTTATCTTTTTTATGAACTCCAGGAGGAAGTTCATGCCTAGTAGGGGAGGATGTGAGGCCTCGCCCCGACCCATCGTAGCATAGTGATACATTACTACTATTTTAACACTCATGACTCGAGATGTCAAGACATTATCTGATGCTTAGAACATATTATATTATTTTAGGCTGTGTGATGTTACTTCCAGATATTTGATGTTCATCATTTAAGGTTTTATGTATATGTATGTTGATGAATTAAGTAAAATGTAGGATTAACACATTAATTTTGGAATCTTTATGATTGAGGATATAAGTAGAATGAAAGAAACCCTAATTGATGTATGTTTCAATTTATGTGAATTTTTGATACGTATATACATATGTACATGTGATTTTATGAGGCTACTAATGTGTGCAATGAGTGTGCAGGATATTTAGCCAAGAAACCCAACGGAGGAACAGAACTGATCCCTATGTGCTCATTATGGAAACCTTGTTGTTTGTAATTCAAGTATTTTATTGTGAGATGTATGTATATGTTTACTTCTATGATTAATAAGTGTTAATGTTTGTAACTATATTCTTATAGTGTCACTTGACACTCGTGAATTGTTATGTTCTTCAGCATGCTAGTTAGGGTTAGTTGTGTAACCCTTGTACCTAAGATGGTTTTAATTAGTGTATCTTTCCCAATTTGGTTCTTAATTGAGTTTAGTCTCCTTAATTTGGATTAGTACTTAATCTACTTTTTTTTGGAGTTGCTAGATGATCCTAACTATTTCCTAGCTTTTGTTTGGTCTCAAACCTATTCCTAAGGCTTTAAAACATGAAATATTTATACCAAGGGGTATGGGTATGGGGGGGTGGGGGTCTTTTCCAACCCCTAAGCCCCTTTTATTGACTTTTGAGATCACTCAAAAAGTCTATTTTTGCCTTTGTACGAAAATTGACTATGGCTACCATGGGTTGCCTCAACCCACCTCCACTTAGTGGTTAACCATAGTATGGGTTGAGTTAGGAACTTCTAGATTTGTAGGTGGGTGGGAGAAGTTATTGTTTTTTTTGGTGGTTGAGTTTGAGGCTTATTTAGAGGCCCTTCTTGGAGTAGTTTAGGTTGTTACCCAATCTCTACTTTTAGAGAAGGGACTTAGAAGATTGAAGGAAGGAAGGGAAAAGCTCTACTCAAATTTTTCATTTTCCATTACCTCTTTGTGAAGGTAGGAGTTCTTTATCTCCCTTTTCATATTTTCATGCTTGTTTCATGCTATGCTACTTTGTTGTATTTTGAATGCTTGTATGTATGTTGGGTATGTTGGAAAGATTTGAAAACCATGTTTTTTGAATGTTTTCCTTTCATGTTTATGTTTGAATTTTGAGGTTTTCTTGTATGGGTGTTTTGGTATTACTCACCCTTGCATAGGGCAGAAATGACCAATTTTGGGAAAGGTCTTTTAGTTGGACACCAACCAGTGTAGAGTCTCATCTCAGGATGAGAAGAGGCAGAGAGGGTAGGGTGTTATGGGCCCCTCCCTATTAGCACACACCACGTATGAGTTTTGGTATGTAAGAATGGAAGAATGGAAGTTCTTGATTTATAGCCCCGATTGGGCACCTAGTTTGGTGTTGTGTCTAACATCTCTTGTTGCAAAAATCCACCTTTCCCTAGTTTTGATTCATTGTGAATCCTATTGTGAAAACCTTGTATGAATATGCATGTTTGATTGTCTCTTGGTCATGCTTGTTGTCACCTGACCAGATTATGTTCCCTCCACAGTTCTTAGAGATGTGTTGTATAAATTGATATGGAACCCTTGATGAGGGTCATGAAGGAAGTTCAATTACATTGTTGTAAATTTTGGGATTGGAATCCTATGTAATTGCATTTCAAAACTTTGTTGTAATGGCAACGACGCCGGGTTTTCTTCCTGGTTCTTTCTCAGCCAAGCCTTTGAATCAGGTTTGCCAATAAAATAGTGATTGAGTATAATTGCTTATCATGAGATTGAATCATAATTTTCAATTAAATGAATGCATATCAAAAATAGGATGAAATGATGATGGTTTAGTTAAGCAAAATTTTCAAGTTTCATCATATGTTAATGAATGAAAATTATGTTAAGGAAAGAAAAAAATGGATATGGTTGATATATTTCAATTCAAGTTGTTTAGGAGATCAAATAAATATGGTGTTAATGTGACACAAACTATTGTATCAATTTTTAAAATCTATTAAAAAATATTCACCTTGAAAAAAAAAATGCATTGCTTTGTAAATCTATACTTAGAAAAATTAAGAAAAAAAAAAAAGATTTCCAAGAGAGCAAAAACTCTCTGGTTTTTGTATGGAACCAAATTTAATTCTCTCTTTTGGTAACAGAGAATCTTTAAAAGATTCCCCTTTTTATCCTTGTTTTATAACATAAATAAATTAGTAAACTTACTTTCATTACTTAGATAAATAAATAAATCTATATAAAAACAAAATGAACTAATATCTATTTCTACCTATAAAACTTAATGTCTTTATGTATTAAATGTTTTTTTTTTCAAATTCCCTCATTGGGTGTAGCTCTTTTTTTGGGGCTTGAAAAGACCTTTAAATTTATCATAAAAACAAAATCAAAAGTATGATGAGGTGTGATGTCACCCTATCACCACATCCCATCCTTGTGTAGGAGTAAGGCTTTGTTGGAAAGCGTTGGCCTCATTTTGCTTTTGAATGAGGATGCATTAATTGAAAATGCATTACGTTTAAATATTTTTTTCTTCCCACCCACCTTGGTCTGCACTTGTTTCCATTGGACAAAGCATTGTACTCTATACTAGTGCTTGGAAATGCGCAGGGTTTGGGGGTCAACTTGTCATGTGGGGAGAGTAGGCTATAGGGGGGAAAAGGGTTAGTACAAGTATGTTAGTATAGGAAGTTAGTAATAGGTGTTAGTGTTAAGTGTTAGGTGTTAGTATAGGTTAGTGTAGTTTTGTTAGTATATATATTTTTTATGTTAGTTTTTATGATGTTAGTTCAGTATAGTTTAGTAATAGTTTAATTAAAGTTTTTAGTTAGTTATTAATTTTGTTATTTGTTTAAATTTTTTGTTTTAAAATTTAATATATATTTAGTGGTATTAGTTTATTAGTATGATTTAGTTAGTTAGTTTTAATTTTATTTTTATTAAGGTTTAAATTTGTGTTAGATTAATATGTGTTAGAGTTAAGTTTTATTTAAAGTTTAGTCAATTATTTTATATGTGGTTAGATCAAAATTAGATTTAGTTAGTTTTAAATTAAATTAGTTAGTTGTTAGTTAATTAAACTTATGTCTGGTTTAAGTATGATAGATTATTAAAAGATTAAAAGTTAGAGATCATTAGTTGTAGTGAATGATTAGATTTGTTGAAGATGATATTATGTTTCATTTATTTTATTATTTAGTTGTATTTTACTTTAGTTATAATGTTATTATTTAGAACGTTTCATTTAAAATAGATTATAATTTTAACAAAATTGTTATTAGAATAAATTTTTTATTATAGTTAAGGGTTTTGGATGAGTAAATAAATTTATATTTTTTCCTTAATATTAGTTAGTAATTATTATAAATTTAAAATGCTTAGTAAATTTAACAATTTAATTTCTCCTCTAGACTATAACTTAGGTTGTTATGTTGAGAACTTATACCTTAACTATAAACACAATTATATGGAACTTAGAGCAATTTAATTCTAATTATTAAAAAAAAAAAAATTGTTTTTGCCTCGTAGTTTGGGCATGACACTTGCCTTGGTTCTATTTGATTTTGTCATCCTCTTTTCCTAGTTTTTAGTCCTTTCTTACTATAATAGAAACATTGGTCTCATTCATGAAGCTCTTTGCTTATATAGTAGTTGTATTCTTGAGTTGTGACTGAAAATTGAGAGCATGCAATGTAGGCAGAGGCAATGAAAAGCTTTCTAGCCCCATTATCCCTGTCAACACTCACAACACTTTTGGGATCCATTGAAACTGCTACTTTGATAGTGTTTTTGGACAAGGGTGTTGATAAATCATCATGGTCTTTGGAATGGAGTGGGGTTGTCATTGTTGTGCTTGGAGTGAGTGAAATAGATCTTATCATTTTATTGTTGTTAATGTTTTGAATCAAATTTCATCATTCATCATTTTAATCTGGGAATATTTTGATTTTTCTTTCTTTTCTCTTTTTTATATTTTGATATTTTGATGATGGATCATAGAATTGATCAAAAATATGAACAAATCATCATAAACAATGGAAGTTTCAAATTATTAAATTTCCCCACAATTTTTCAATGTCCTAGCTGGGACTTTGTGGGCAATTCAAAAGCCTCACTCTCTCACCATCTTGTTTATGAATACAATTTTGTTTATGTATACTTATCAATTTGATAAGTATGGAGAGTATGGAGATAATTATGGAGAGTATAATAAGTATTCATAAACATACTTATCTATTTGATAAGTATGGAGAGTATGGAGATAAGTATAGAGGGTATCACTTAATATTCATAAGTTCCACCAACCTATTCACAAATAGGGCTACAAGGGCTAATAGTGAGAAGATGCTACATCCAACACAACCACACATCTAATACTTGACCCAATGGTGGAAATAAGAATTTTTTGACAACCCCAACAATATTCCAAAAGATCAAATTCCAATCTACTCCAGCACTCCACTAATCTACCTAAGTACACAGACCTAAATGGGCCCCTTTAGGCTTGGTTTTCAAAGGAAGACTAAGGAAATGGGTGCATAAACTAGAACTAAATCTTCAAAACTCTAAGGGGTAACTAGGACACTACCAATCCACCTTTTATTTGGTTACTTTCCTTCACATACAACTCTAGCAATCAAATTCCTTCAATTTTAGACCAAATACATACAAATATTTGGCCTAGGGCTTGCAAGAAAAATTAACTCCCTTTGGTTTTTCAAATCATACTTTTTGAATCTGAAAGTACACTCCTAGGGCTCCCATTTTCATTGGGTTTTGTACCATTTAAATCTTACAGTCATGAGCTATATGTCCATTTGCACAAAACCCTGCTGAACCTAGGGTTTCTGGACAGTTTTGAAGGAAATTGCTATAAATTTTGATAGAAAACACCAATGATCTTTAAAAAAAGTGAATTGGATAGGGAACTCAATCAATTTACTCCTTAGATCATTCAATCTCCCTTTCCAATCTGTATAGCAAGTGTGAAAACATAAATGCAGCAGTTTAGAGCCAAAAAACTAGTAATCTTTATTGAAATCTGCAAAAATTTGTATGTCAACCAACCTGTTATGCTGGGAAGGTTGGACCATACACTTATAAGTATTTTTTACCAATAAAATACCTTGGTAATAGTTATAATCAGTTCAAATTCCTTTATTTTTAATTACCAACTTTTAAGCAAAAATTGCTTAGCAACTTTTTGTTGCATTTTACAATTTTGAACATAATGAAGTCCTAAGACTCTCAAATATTCCTAAGACCTATATAAACTTATTCTAAGGTCTTTATGACTATTTTGGACTATATTCCTTATTCTAAGCCTATTTAGCCCTTATAGTTCTCTAAGGATTCATGGTTTATAGAAACACCAAATGAACCTTGAACCTTTACAAATGGGCTTATAACAACATGAACTTATTCCTAACATCCAAAAACCTTGTTATCCTACTCATGAATTATCTAGGAAGGTGGTGTAGTGTAGGATCCTTGTGGAATTCCTCATGATGACCTTGAGTGCCCTACACCATGCTACCCTCCTTAAAGAAACTCAAGTCCCTTGAGTTGGTATTGTGTCCAATTTAAACCATGCCTTTTCAATCTCTATTTGAGTCATCCAAGTTGCATCTTCATTGGGTGTGTCCTTCCATTTGACTAGGTAGGAATAATAGGTGCCTCTCCTAGTTTGTTTTGTGACCTTCTTGTCCAAAATGCATTCAATCTGAGGTTTAGTGACCTTAGGTAACTGAGAAACGTTAGTACTATCCTTATGACCTATTCTTGCATCACAAACATTAGTAGGTGGCTTATATGCATAAAGATCAAAAATGTTAAAAATTGGAGAAAGGCCTATATTTGATGGAAGATCAATCTTATATGCATTTTTTCCACACTTCTTGAGGACTTATCTCCATACTTTGACATCAAGGACAAAGGGTGTCCTCTAAAACACTATATGGACTTTATGTTGCCATACATTACTCCCTGTAATACGAAAAGTCATATCTATAACTAGATCCACATATCCTTCTTTTCCATTCATGACTTCAATATTTACATTAGAACCTATTGTTTTGTATAGGTTACAAGACTAATATATACCAATTTTGGTGTTTCTCTTTTAGCATTGGCATCAAATGCACTTCACAAACTGTGGAAATGGCCACGGAATGAGCAGAATCCATCTGGAAAGGTGATGCTCTTAATTTGGAAAGAATTTTTGTGTGCTTCTTAGAAAATTGTCTTTTAAGTGACTAATATAGTGATCTTCTCTACAGTCTACTACCAATCTTCAACCACAAATGTGGCGACCAGCTAGTGGGATTGTGATGACTAATGATATGAATGCTATGAATCCAAAAGAAGTTGATGCTTGCATAGCTTTGTCTAAGAATGATTCCTATGTAATGTCTTCCTCTGGTGGAAATGTCTCCTTATTAAATATGATGACATTCAAGGTACATCTTTTTAAAATATGTTCCTCTTCAACATGACTACTAAGCTGGTCAATTTAGAAGTTATATTTTTACTTGGGTTCCTTATCAAGTTTTTCGTTTCCTTTTTCCAACCAAAGTTTTGAGAAAATATTCTATGGCATGCTTGCTAATGAGTGTTTATAGCAAGTTATAACTACCTTCATGGTACCTCCTCATGTAGCTACTTTTTTGGCTTTTCACCCTTAGGATAATACCATCATTGCAATTGGGATGGAAGATTCAACAATCTAGATATAAAATGTCCAAGTAGATGAGGTGTTATCAATGAGTCTCTTTCTTGCTCACTCATTTCATGCATCATTAAAAATGGTGACTTCTAACTTGTGTCTTTTTGAAACTTGTTTAAACTAACTAGGTAAAAATGAAGCTTAAAGGCCACCAAGATAAAACTATAGGCTTGGCATTTTCACACACTTTGAATGTATTGGTATCTTTTGGGGCCAATGCCCAGGTTTTTCTTCATTTTGTATATCCATTGCCATCTCATTTTGTATATTCACATGTTTATAGATTCAAATTACTAAATGTTTGGCCAATGTTTTGGCAGCTCTATTTCTAGAGCATTGATAGATGGGAGAAGCAAAAGTTAGAATTTTTACAAGTGCAGATAGAAAGATCATCACCACCAATTGGGGATACAAGAGTATAGTTCCATAATGATCAAGTTCATTTCTTGGTTGTTCATGAGAGCCAACTTTCTATTTATGATGCTTCTAAGTTTGACCATTTGCATTATGTAAGTCTTTGTCAACAATTTAGAATTCAAATTTAGTAAGTGATAATGATATAAGCTACCTTTCAATAGGAATTAGTATTAATAATAATAGTTTCTTGTTGATATTATCTAACTTTCAATAGCAAGAAAGCTCACACAAAATGATGTTAAGACTGATTAAGAATAACAAAAGGCGGTAACAGGTGATTGATTTTCAAATGATATCTAAAGTAATGCATGATCACAAGTTGACTAAAGAGAGGGAATTATTAATCAGTAGAATAACTATTGAATGACAATGAAAGAGGGTGGAATAACAAGAAATACTAAAGTGAGAATTGCATTGCAAGTAAATCAAGATTAGAAAGTGGATACTAAAATGATGATAAATTTTAAATGAATATAATCAGCTGAGCATTTTGAAGGATTTTGAAATTAGATACAGATATCATTATTTGTTTTTGTTCTATTAATATGTTGCCAAGTCTCTTTGTCATCATTTTAACCAAATCTAAAATTTGATTTACTAAAATCTATTCATGTATTTGTAAGGAAATGTTATATGTATGAAGTTAATCTTAAGTACCTTGAGGTGCATGCCATAAGATATTGCAATTTCCTTTCTTAATTGCCTTCTTTCCTTCCCAAACACCAAACCTAGCATTCATATCACATCCATAGGCCTGCAATTCTGATTTGGGCACTTTCACTATGGTCTCTTTTTAATAATGCACTAAATGAGTGAGCAAGAAAGAGACTCATTGATCACACCTCATCTACTTGAGCATTGTATATCTGGATTGTTCAATCTTCCAAAACTGATAGCTGAAACAAACACCGGTGAGTAACATAGCAAGGAGTTGTTGATCCAGTCAACATACATGATTACAAATCCAAAAGACTAGTCATAAAAGCATTGGTGTGAACACTGTTGATCCAATCAACATCAAGTGGTGATCCAGTCAGCTTACAATGCTATGATGACTAAAAGATAGAAAATCACCAAAACATACAACATTGTTATTGTTACCTTTGAAATTTGAATAGTTTGAGAATCTACTTGGAACATTTTATTCGACCTTCTTAAGGATGCATATAAAACTAATATTTGATATCCTTGATTAGCTCTAGTCTAAATCTCTAAATTTTACATACCTTCTTAACTAATCTAATTAATCAATATTCCATTACATATTTAAAAAACTATCACATATTTATAAAGATTTGTCAATTATATGATAAGTTTTATTAATAATTAATTATGCATAATAGCATACAACCAACATTTATTCCCTCAATTTTTAACAATTTTTTTAAAATTATCACATTAATATATAGAATTTTGATTTTTCATTGACCAAATTACATTATTTATAAATTTAAATAACATTTAAATTATCTTGTACAAAGATTATTTGAATAACCCTTTGCACATTATTTATTAGCATATATTTCTTTTATCAATTCATAAACCATTTTAGATTATTAGTGGATTTTGTTTATGCCTTTTCTTAAAATGTGGCTCTTATATTAGTCATCTCCTTGCTACAATTCAATTTTTTTAATTATCGGTTTGTCCCTTGTACGGATCCAATATCTCTTTGTCAAGAATGAGTAATTAATCTTCTATATTTTTGTTAAAGTTTGTTTAACTTAAAAAAATTTTGTTTTATTTAATAAACTCTAATATTGGCTCTAACTTTCAATCCTTGATTTTTTGCTCATTTTTTCTATTTTTAGAACTCATTTTATTGTACTTTGAATTTAGATTGCTTGGTCATATTTATTATGACCATTTTTTGAGTTGATATCATAAAAAATATTTCTTTCCTTTCATACTAATTCTGTTCAAAGTACAATCCATTCGCATGTAGCTTATATGGTAAGTCTTCACAAGCAATGGTGTCTCAAGAACCAAAATTTAGATGGGCTATGCCAATTATTGCAAATGCTTTCCTCTCATAGGAGCCTTCTAAACTGCACAAAATTTGATTCTAAAGCATAATTGCTCAGTGGAGACTCAGGATATCATGCACATTTCTTCCTCCTTCCCATTGTTTTATATGAAATAAATCATGTGATGAATGAAACAATGGTGTGGAGGTAGAAATGTGCACGATACCCTGAGTCTCATGCATTGATAAATTATGCTTTAGAATCAAATTTTGTGTCATTTAGAAGGCTCCTATGAGAGCAAAACTTTTCCAATAATTGGCACAACCCGTCTAAATTTCTACCAAGTGTTTTTTCTCAATTTAGACGAAGATGTCTTCCCTTTGCCGTCAAATGTATAGTACCCCTATAGAAAATTAAGGGGTCTTGGTCGCAATTTCAACAACGGTTCAAGGGATCTTGATCACAATATTGACAATGGTTGGTCATTTTTTTCGTCAAACGTTTGGATTCACCATCAAAAAAGTCAAGGGGTTTACATCAAAATTTTGACTAGTGATGGATGCAAATAAGGAAATAAGAGTTCAAGCTAGACTAACAAAATTGATGAACCTCTCATCGATAAGTCGACCTTTTGGAAGTAGAAAATTTTGATGCATAATGACTGTGATGAAAAACTAACTAAAAAAGATCGACGATAGGTTTAGTCATCTATTCAACCAAATCTGGTCACAATTTTGACCTTTTCATGTTGAAATTTAGGGCTAAATTTACTAGTGTGAGATATATTAGTAATGATATTATATTATAATATTATAATATTTTGAACTATTTTTTAAATCATTTATAATTATGGGGTTCTATTTTAAGAGGGTCATCATAGTTTGACCTTCCTGAGATTACTTATCCTCAAGAAATTATAGTTTATACAAACCTTTGCACGTGGAGTTATGATGTAGGAGCATCTTGCATGGGAAAATTATTGGAAAAAAAAAAAAAATTTAAAAAAATTTTTTAAAAAAAAAAAAATCTAGAGGAGAGAGAAAGTGACGAAAATTAGAGGAGAAATAATAAATAAATAAAAAGGGAAAAAGGAGAAAAAGAAAAAAAGAGGAATTTCTATTTTCGAGGTGCATAGGTGCCATAAAATAGAAAAATAAGAAAAATAGTTGTCATTCCATTAATCGAGGTGTGTAGGTGGAAATTCTAGAAGGTTTTGGATAAATCATGTATTTAATATTTGTTGGGTGCTTAGTTGTATTTGGGTGGGAATTTAATATTTATTTAGAGATAGTTGTATTTACCTTTTATCCCACATTGGTTGTGTTTGTAATGTCTTGGGTTAGAAGTGCCTATTTAAGCAAGGCTTATTATCATTTGTAATCAAGCTCAAGGAGTAGAAACGTGAGAAGTAGAAGTTGTGGAAGGAGAAGCTCAAGGAGAAGCTTAATATCATCTTGTGGGTGTTGTAAGGATCCTCAAGTATAATAAAATTTCTTGTGAAGCATTTTTTTTTATTGGTCTCCATATTGTTGCTTTCTTGATTGTGAGTGGGTAAGGGTGGTGTGGCCCTCTATCAGTGGTATCAGAGCGGACCTCTATCAGTGGTATCAGAGCGGGAGATCCTGAGTGTACAAGCAGATCGCCGAAGTGTGAGGCAATTTGTACCAGGACCTTGGTTGGGCAAAGTTTATCAGAGCTGGTGGACTGCAAATCTGTTGTCCTAGACTTGTGATGTGGTTCCTGGTTGTTCGTGCGAGGTGGCAGGTTGCGATCTGACTTGCAAACAATTTGGTTGTCATAAGGAGCGTGGGAAGGATTTGTTGCAGAGGGTTTACGAAGATCTTGGGAGATGGCTCCAAGAGGATTGGACCCTAGGATGATTACAAAAATCCATGATATAGTGGAGAGGAATTTTTCTAAGATGATTTCTCGGTTGGATGCTAGATTGGCTAATCAAGCTAAGAAGGTCAAGGTGGAAGGGGATGGTTTTGCTGATCAAATTGTGGAGCCTGATGCAGAACCTGCAGAGAAACTAGAGGTTGTTGCTAAAGATATTCCTAATGTTGTTGATGTTGGGACAGATGTTTGTTTTCATGATCAATTGGTTGAGTCTGACATGGATATTGTGGAGCACTCAGTTGTAGATGATCTAGTTGATGTTGGTGGTGACTTGTATGTTGCAGAGCACTTGGTCGTGGATGATCCAGTTGTTGTTGGAGGTGAGTTATGTATTGCAGAGCATCTTGTTGTGAGCAATGAGATTTCTAGTGTTGAGAGTTTGGCATGTGTTGATGGAGATCTACATGTGGCTATTGATGTGGGGTTTGTTGCTATGGGTGTGAATTCACTAGTTGCTAATGTGGATGAGAGTTTTCTGTTGAAGCATTATGTTCAGTTTGTTCCAGGGAATGAGCATGTTAAGATGTTGGTTTGGAAGATTTGCATGGTGGTTTTGTTGTCCCTATTGAGGTGGAAGCCTTTGGTGAAGATGAAGATGGTGGTAGATCTTTCTTTTGGCGTCAAAGTGTGGGACACACTTTTCTATCTACCGAGGGAGTTTGATGCAGGAGCATCTTGCATGGGAAAATTATTGGAAAAAAAAAATTGAAAAAAAATAATTTTAAAAAAAAAAAAAAAAAAAAAAACTAGAGGAGAGAGAAAGTGACGAAAATTAGAGGAGAAATAATAAATAAATAAAAAGGGAAAAAGGAGAAAAAGAAAAAAAGAGGAATTTCTATTTTCAAGGTGCATAGGTGGCATAAAATAGAAAAATAAGAAAAATAGTTGTCATTCCATTAATCGAGGTGTGTAGGTGGAAATTCTAGAAGGTTTTGGATAAATCATGTATTTAATATTTGTTGGGTGCTTAGTTGTATTTGGGTGGGAATTTAATATTTATTTAAAGATAGTTGTATTTACCTTTTATCCCACATTGGTTGTGTTTTTAATGTCTTGGGTTAGAAGTGCCTATTTAAGCAAGGCTTATTATCATTTGTAATCAAGCTCGAGGAGTAGAAACGTGAGAAGTAGATAGTGGGAAAGTTTGCAAGGTGATTATAGATAGTGGTAGTACTGATAACCTTGTTGCTGAGGAGATGGTTCAAAAACTTGGTTTGAAGAGATTGAGACATCCTTGTCCTTATAGGATTGGCTGGTTGCAACGTGAGCATGCTTTGGAAGTGAGAGAGCAATGTCTTGTTGATTTTCAGATTGGGCAGTATAAGGATCAAGTATTGTGTGATATTGTGGATATGAACAGTTGTCATGTGTTACTTGGTAGACCTTGGTAGTATGATTGTAGGGCTATGCATGATTGTGTTAGGAATGTGTTTACTATTGAGAAAGGTGGTAGGAAGTTTTCCTTGATTCCTTTGCAGAATGAAGCGCTCGGTAGGAGAAACCTGAGTGTTGGCAGTCGAGTTGAGTTGGCAGATTTTGAGAAGATTGAAAATCAGCATGGGAAGCAGACCTATAGAACACCTATGGTGGATGTAAAGGAGAAGAAGAAAAACAAGGGAAAGAGTGTGCAAGTTGAAGATTTGGAGGACATATATGTGAAGAACCAGTTTGGGATTTATGTACTGAATCCCGAAAGACGTTCTTCCAGCTATTAGAACATCTTTTCAGACCTGGGGAGTCTGATGCAGGAGCATCTTGCATCCAAAATAAAGGGGAGACATGTATTGAATGTAAAATTTAAAATTTAAAAAGAAAAAAAAAAAAAAAAATTGGAGAGAGAAAAGTGACGAAAATTAGAGGAGAAATAATATAAAAAAATTTTAAAAAAGGAAAAAGGAGAAAAGAAAGAAAAAGAGGATTTCTATTTTCGAGGTGCATGGGTGGCATAAATAGAAAATAATAAAAATAGTTGTCATTCCATTAATCGAGGTGTGTACGTGGCATTTTAGAAGTTTGTGGAAAGTTCCTTAAATCATGTATTTAATATTTGTTGGGTGCTTAGTTGTATTTGGGTGGGAATTTAATATTTATTTAAGGTAGTTGTATTTACCTTTTTATCCCACATTGGTTGTGTTTGTAATGTCTTGGGTTAGAAGTGCCTATTTAAGAAAGGCCTATTATCACATTTGTAATCAAGTTCAAGAAATAGAAGCTCAAGGAGTAGAAACTTGAGAAGTAGAAGTTGTGGAAGGAGAAGCTCAAGGAGAAGCTCGAGGAGTAGAAGCGAGAGAAGTGGAAGCATGAGAAGTGGAAGCTTGAGAAGTGGAAGCTCGAGGAGTAGAAACTTGAGAAGTAGAAGTTGTGGAAGGAGAAGCTCAAGGAGAAGCTTGATATCATCTTGTGGGTGTTGTAAGGATCTTCAAGTATAATAAAATTTCTTGTGAAGCATTTTTTTATTGGTCTCCATATTGTTTCTTTCTTGATTGTGAGTGGGTAAGGGTGGTGTGGCCCTCTATCAGTGGTATCAGAGTGATTGTCAGTGGTATCAAAGCATACCTTCGTCAGTGGTATCAGAGCGTATCTACATTAGTGGTATCAGAGCGTACCTCCATTAGTGGTATCAAAGCAGGAGATCCTGAGTGTACAAGAAAATCGCCAAAGTGTGAGGTAGTTTGTACCAGGACCTTGGTTGGGTGAATTTTATCAGAGTAGGAGATCCTGAGTGTACAAGCAGATCGCCGAAGTGTGAGGCAGTTTGTACCAGGACCTTGGTTGGGCAAAGTTTATCAGAGCTGGTAGATTGCAAATCCGTTGTCCTAGACTTGTGATGTGGTTCCTGATTGTTCGTGCGAGGTGGCAAGTTGCGATCTGACTTGCAAACAATTTGGTTGTCACAAGGAGCGTGGGAAGGATTTGTTGCAGAGGGTTTACGAAGATCTTAGGAGATGGCTCCAAGAGGATTGGACCCTAAGATGATTGCGAAAATCCATGATATAGTGGAGAGGAATTTTTCTAAGATGTTTGCTCGCTTGGATGCTAAAGCTAAGAAGCTCAAGGGGGAAGCTTGAGGAGTAGAAGCTCAAGGGGGAAGCTTGAGGAGTAGAAGCTCAAGGAGAAGCTCAAGGAGAGGCTTGATATCATCTTGTGGGTGTTGTAAGGATCTTCAAGTATAATAAAATTTCTTGTGAAACATTTTTTTTATTGGTCTCCATATTGTTTCTTTCTTGATTGTGAGTGGGTAAGGGTGGTGTGGCCCTCTATCAGTGGTATCAGAGCGGACCTCCATCAAGTTAGCATATAAAATGTGACATGGGGAAATTCCAAACATACATATGAAAATATATGAATAAATCAAGCATGCCCAAGTATACAATTTATTGAATAAAGACACAATGCAAGAACATTAATGCATGAAGAAATGATGTAGACACAAACTAGACACACATTATATATTTATCCTATCTACAAAACTTTGTTATGCTTTTTTTTGGTAAACAAATTTATCCTTTGAAAAATGATGAAAAGAAATAACTCAAATCACCTAGAAAGAAGAAAACACCTCACCAACAGTTCAAAAGTCTATCATAAGATTGATAACTTCCCTCTGAATTGAGAGGTACAACTCCCTCCAATAAAGATATTCATTGAATTAAATAATTGAATGTGCCTTTTACTAGAAGATATGAAGTTTTCACTAATATTCATCCATCACTATGGAAAGAATGTGATTATCATATTTAGAAACTAGATAATGAGGGGAAAATAAGAAAAAAACCCCAAAACCATTTATCAAGTCCTTCACATCACAAAGGAAGTAAAAGGAATTAAATTATTAAGTCTACAAATAGTGAGTTTGTAAATGAATGATTCACATTCACATAGATACTTGACACCATAACACATGATTATATTCAGAATAGGGAATAAAATAACACAAGATCCTTTTCTACTAGAAAAATAAACATATAGACCTTAAGATCTAACACATGCATACTTCTCTATATATTGAGAACATAGAAAATAATCACAAGACCTTCATGTCCCTTCCAATGAGATCAAGTTGCAAAAAAATAAAACTAATTGCCCACCTTTGTTACAATGATATCTTAAATATCTTCCCCCTTCCAATAGTCTAAAGATCCTGCATGAAAGAAGAACCCCTCCTTTGTGAAAAGTTTTCCAATAAATAACGATCCTTTTGACCTTTTGGTTTTAGAATAATTGATTGTTGAAAATTATTTCTTTTCTAATTATATCCACCTTTCTCTCTTATGTTACTTCCCTGGAATGAATTATTACATAATATTTTTTTCTAAAAAAATTATTTCACTTTATTATAATGTTATATTAAAAGGTTAAATGTATTTAAAATTGATAGGTGTCACTTATGAGAATTTTTCTGTCCCTTTTGATAGATTTGGACATAGTTAGTTGTAACTTTTCACCCTAAACAAATTTCTTAAATCACTCTAGTAAACTTTTAGAAAACTTGATTTTAGACAACATATCAAAAAACTATAAAGATCCAATTGTGGAGATGAATTTTATGCCCCTCACATTGAGGCTCATTTGTTTTGTCAAAAAAATCATGATTACAAACTATTGAAGAAATGATTTGAAAAGATTATCATCTGTTATTTTATATGAGTGCTTTTGTAATGAATTTTGGGCTTGAAAAGGATTTGATGTATTTTGATTTTTCCCCCTCAGATAATTGCATGGTAAAATCCTCCAAATGGATGACTATTTGTTATGCTCAGGTTGACATTATGTCAAATAGTTTATATGTATGCCTTCACTCTTCACATAGTATACTAATTTCTCCAAAATGCTACTCATTGTTGACAATGTTTGAGTGTCATTTCATTTTATTACATAATATTGTCCATTCAAATGCTGAAGGTCGAAAATCATTTTACAAGGCCAAACCTTAAATTTTATTTTCATCTATGTCTCTATCAATTCATTTTATTTTATTGATGAACTAATTTTCTAGCACAATTAAAATAGAGATAACATGGATGTCAACATTTGGTTAGTATATGCCAGTGTATGTGACTATCTTGAAATCCTTTGGATCATAGTCAGGTCCTTTAAAGAAATTTGGTCACCATGACATAATATCTTTACCCAAATAGCACACAAGTGAAAGTATTTGAATAATTGTATTCTCACTAAGAACCATATTTTTGAAAATTCTCCCTTATAGTTTTTTATTGACTTCTCCATCAATGCATTATATCCATTGAACATTTTCTTTTAGTAATATGAAACTAAAAATTCTAAATTTTTTTACTTTATATTTTGAATCATGCAAGATGAGTTTTCAACTTTTATTTTCAAACCTTTGGACTTTAGCATTGTTGAAAGTGTGAAATTAAACCATTAGAACTGTACATTTGAGCTGAACCTTGAATTAGATCTACCTTCATGGTAAGGGTATCTTGAGTCATATTTAAACTTTGGATCTAAACTTGGATATGTATCTTTGAATTAGTGAACTCAAATTTTGAATTTGAACCCTTAACTGTTAACTTAGAACTTTGGGTTGTGAATCTACATTTTAAACCTTGATCTCTATGGTTAAAAATTCAAGTTCAACACAACCTTGGAACACTTCTCATTCACAAAAACATCATTAGAAATAAAAACCCACAAGATATTGAAATAATTTAGGAATTCCTTACACGGCATTGATTTGTCAAAAGTTTAAAATTTGGGTATTGAAATAAAGCTAACATATGGCATTGTTGGAAACTTACAATTGGAACAATTGTTGTTTTGTAATTAATGTCAAATCTACTAATAAGACATATTTCTATCTAATCTAAATGTCATATATTTGAGAAATTTCTCATAACAGTAGCACCTAGAGGAAATTTTGAGCTATGGAAAGGAAGATATAATGGATATTGGAATTGTTAGACTTTGATAAGACAAAGTGATTGTTTATATCAAGAATGTAAGCTAAGCTAAGAAAAAGAGTAAAAGGTTAAAAGGAATGTGGAGTGATGCTGGTCTCAACCAAGCTATAGTAAGTGATAATCTAGTGTTGTACAGGCATTAGTATCAACTAAGAAAGGTAGTTCATACCAAGCCATAAGTTTTATAGTGATTGAGTGATTAAGTCAAGACCAAGTGTCAGAACTTAGTGATTGCCAAGTAATAGTATTATGAATGAATTTGAGAAAATTTTGATTTCTAGCCAACTCAATTAATTTTTTGGGAGATGTAAACTGTGTTAAAGATAAGATTGATGAGTTGGATAATTAAATTCAAGTTGAGGATCAGGTATAATTCCTATGATCTAATTCAATGGATGAGAAGATTCTAGAAAAGAAGCAAGATGAATAGATACAATGAACATAATGAACTAGATCAAAAACCCTAAGATATATGATGATCATGGAAAATGACAAAGCAAGAATTGTCTATTTAAAGAGGTATAGAGTCAAACTTAGGGAGGCACATAGAAAAATGTGTATTAGAGATGTACAATGGCAAACACAAGTGTGTGAGAGTAAGAGTGAAGAAAAAGGAGATTGCTTGCATAGATGGTGTTGATATCGATAGGTGAATATGAGTAGATGACTTAAGTTTTGAAAAGACAATATTGATTTCTTGAAGGGTTGCTAAGCGAATCAGGAATAGAGATAACAATGCGGAGCTTGTCAGTGAATCAACACATGAAGCAAGAATTGATCTAAACCTGTAATGTGAGTCACAATCATATAGATCAAAACCCTAATATTTTTCTTTCTAATCATTATAAATAGATTTTTTATTGAAATCCTTGTAACAAAGGTTGATCTAATAGTCATTTAAAGGGACTTAATAGTCTATGTAACTCATTTAACAAGGTGACATTATAAATGGAATTATCAAAGTTCTCTGACAAGGCCACTCCTAATAGGGTGATTAAATCCTCTAACTAGGTCACATGTAATAATATGTATTGTAAACTTCAATAGGGTCGGTTCCTAACAGAGCTCACTTTGAAAGAGTGAAAAGTGGTGACATGTTGCTAGTGGTTTTTTCCAAATTGAGTTTCCACATAAAAATCCTAGTGTCAAAATTGTGTTGAATGATTTATTTCTTTTACATTTGATAAATTTTACATTCAACAAAGTATGTTATGTTTGGGATAGTAATTTTATCAGTACAGTAGATACCGAGCAACAACAGGATAAGAATAACAATGAATGTTTCAAGTTTAATTATTCAAATGGTACTTATGAACCTTGAGTAACGAATTCAACCCCCCCACCTCTCAATAATTCTAAACATTACTAAAAAAAATTATTAGAGCTGAGTGCTTAGAGAGAAAAGTTTGAAGTACTTAAATCCAAAGATCACAACTCACAAAAGAGGGGTCCCAAGGCTAAATAAGGAGATTTTTCCTACATTAAAAAAATTGATGAGGTTACATATATCCAATAGAAGTGATCCTATTGTCAACTTTTGGATAATGAATATGTGAAGGTAACAACTACTTTAACAGCCAAACAACTAAAGAAAAATCAATAACATGATCGAGCAATGTTGGAGATTGCCTCAGCCCTAAGCTATGCCAAATTTGATGATTTAAATGAATGTGATAGTCCAAAGAAGATGTGGGAAAATTTGAAAACCAATAATGGAGGTGATGACAATGTCTTGAGAGCCAAATCAAACAGCCTGAGAGGTAAATTTGATGACATGAAAATAATGGAAAGTGAGGATAGAGTGCAATACTACACAAGAGTCAAAGAAGTTGTCAATCCTATTCTTGGTGCAAATGGAGAAATCAATGATGAAACACTAGTAAAAAGGTATTGAGGAATCTACCCCCTATGTATGCCATTAGAGTGTCTAATCTTCAAAACCTGAGATGCACACCAAGTAACACTTTGACCTTGGAAGGTGTAATTGGTAGACTTATTATTTTTGAAATATCTAACTTTGATAACTACAAACTTGCTACTATTGAATCTTCCTTTAAGTCACAATTGGCTCTTAGAAAAAGGAAAGGAAAACATGTGAAAAGTCATAGTGATAGTTCTGATGATGAGCTTGATGAACATGAAGAGCTTATTGAAAAATGAATTGGAAAAGGAAGATATGAATACAATGGTAAACTGCCTATTATTTGTTTCTCATCCAACAAAGTTGGTCATATTACTGCTAGGTGTCCTAAAAGAGAGGATAAGGATGAAAGGAAGAAAATTAAGTACAAAGGAAGAATAGATGACAAAGACTACAAGAGAAAAAAAGATGAAAAATGTAAGAAATCTTGTTATACTTTTGAAGAAGAAATAAAAATAAATTTGAAAGTAATGATGATAAAGTTGTCTATGTTGCTATGAAAGAATATTCTAATGAAGATGAGAAAATTGCTTTAATCTCATATGTAAACAAAAGTGACACATGGATAATTAATAGTGGATGATCCAATCACACCATTGGTGATAAAGATAAATTTGAGGATATTGGTCCATAAAAAGGTGTAGGATGTGTTAAATTTGGTAATGACATCCCATGTGTTCTAAAAGGTAAAGGTACTATTCAACTGACTAACAAGATAAAATGTGATAATAATTATAGGGTTAAATAACTTAACTATAAAAAATTTCATGTTTCATGTCTGAAAAAATTAGGTTATAGAGTTGAATTCTATAATAAGAAGGCCAAGTTATATGATATTGATGATAAGTTGATTGGAAGTGGTGATTAGATAATGGCTAACTTGTTAAATCTAGATTTATCTAATGAGACATGTTTGTTTGCACAACAAGAAGATGTTTCGCTATGGAACAAGAGGTTACATCATGTGAACTTTGGCAATTTAGTGAATATTAGTAAAATTTAGAAACTAAGGGGGTTTCCTAAGCTAAAGAAGCCTGACAATGCTATGTGTAAACAATGTGAATTGGTAAAAATGACCAAGTCTAGTTTTAAGAGAAAAACATGCACTTCTAATGATATTTTAGAATTAGTTCATACTGACCTATGTGGACCTATTGATGTTCAAATATATTTTGGAGATAAGTTTTTATTCTATTTTTTGGTGACTACTCTAGGATAATGATTATGATGTTTTGTAAAGTTAAATTTGATAATTTTTAGTTATTCAAGTGGTATTTAGCTAGAGTTGAAAAAGAAACAAGGAAAAATATGAAGTGCTTGAGATTTGATAGAAGTGGTGAATTCATTTCAAATTGATTCAATACATTCTACAATAACAGAGGAATTAAAAGATAGATGTCAGCACCAAGAACCTCTCCTTAGAATGGGACAGCTAAAAGGAGAAATAGATCAATAATGGACTATACAAGAACATTGATGATGGAGAAGAGTGTACCAAAGAATTTTTGGACAAAAGTTGTTAGTATTGTTGTCTATACCCTAAATAGAGTACAAGTCTAGAAAGAAAGAAGCATGAGATTACATGAAATGAAGAAATTGAATATTATAGTATATTCATCTATATGGATTATGGTTCTTTGAACACTCCAAATGAACAAGAAAATCAATCTATAATTTCTCAGTAGACAGAAAATGATCTAGTGCAACAACAAATTGTTGAGAAGTAGATAGTGGGTGACGAGAAGTAGATTGAAGATGCTGAGTCATAGATAGAAAATGACAATCATTAAATGGAGAATGTTGAGCATGTAAATACTAGACTAGAACTTGAACAAGAAAGAGAAAATGAGCTTGAGATTATTTTTCAAGGTAAACCAAGGAAGGAAGACACCTATGCCAAGAAAGTTTGTAAGAAGACATCACAAACCTGAACAAATAATTAGTGATGTTGAATCAAGTATTATGAAAAGTAAAAGACTCAAAGATGATACATGCTTACTTTGTGAATTTAAGCCCAAGTTAGTAAAAGATGCTTTAAAAATTGAAGATTGGATTCAGGCAATGAATGAGGAAATTGAATAGATTGAGAAGAAAAATACTTGGACTCTAGTGCTAAGACCTAAAGACAAAAATGTTTTGGAACAAAGTGGATGTTTAGAAACAAACTCAATCATAATGGTGAAGTAACAAGAAACAAAGAAATAATGATATGGAAAGGACATGCTCAAGAAGGAGTTGATTATGGAGAAACTTTTTCTCCTATGGAAAGACTTGAAGGAGTCAAAACTCTTCTTGTATATTAAACCTACAATAATTTCAATGCATATCAAATCACTACTATATTTGGGGACAAATTGGGATAATAATTTGAGATGACAAAGTGATTTGTTTGTGATTTTCCTTTTTTTTTGTTGCAAGTTTCCTTGACATTGTCATTATAATGATGTTGACATTGTAATTGTGAAGTCTACATCATTTTTTTAAATTTTAAACATGGCATTAATTATTCCCCATTTGATTTGATTGATTGTGGATAGTTGTGCATGAAAGAGTGTGGAGAGCTCTGAATGTTGGTGCAGATCTAGGATTTCATT
This sequence comes from Cupressus sempervirens, assembly GCA_028749045.1. Lineage (NCBI taxonomy): Eukaryota > Viridiplantae > Streptophyta > Pinopsida > Cupressales > Cupressaceae > Cupressus > Cupressus sempervirens. The sequence goes on from CM053791.1 coordinate 556,482,300, forward strand.
TTCATGCCCTTGTAATCTCTACATTTTTTTGTTGTACCCTTGTTATCTTCATGCCCTTGCTCTTTTATTTCATTAGCGTGTCATGCCCTTGTGATCTTTATGCCCTTCCTCTATGATTTTCTTCAAGGGCAAAAGAGGTACCTATGTAAATGTTATTTTATTTTTCTTCTAAACATGTATCTCTTTATATTTCCCCCAAAGGGTAATTAGATAATCTCTTCTTTCACTTGGGGTTCAAAGTCACAATTTTTTTCTAGAGCCACCATTCCCTTGGAAATGTTGTTATCACAAACAATGTTAGATATTTGATCGAGCCTTCATTCCTTTATAATATATTATAGTGACTTTTGATTTCTTCTCACTTCATGAGAACTTATGTGTAGCAGAACTAAAAAAATTTCCATTATCAAATCATTGCATTCTATATTGACAACCACCAAACTGTGTGTAACCAACAAGCACCGCCATTTACATGGGTTCTCTTTATTTTTCCTTCACCAATACATGAGTTATTGAGATTTCATATACTTTCTTGTCATTCCTCACAACTTGCATCAATGGAAATTCTAACTTTTCTTACATTCTCAAGATCTATTGAACAATAAGCCCCTTATCCACTATTGGCATTTTGTCAAATGATTCATGCAATTTCCTTTTTTGGGAGTGGGTAGCTTGCATGCATGGTTGGTGGTCCGTTGATTGCAACCCAATCACAATATGTCTCATGTCCGACCACATGGTGAGATGGTATAATTATGCATTTCCTACATTGATGTTCCTTACTAAATATACATGTGATGTAAGTATGTTTATCAAGCATTAGTGGGTGAAATTGTCATTGAATTTGACAACTAGATTTTGTCCATCACTTTGATTTATAACATTCCACTTGTCCATATTCATAAAATTGTTAATTGGATGAAAGTTTCCCTTCAAATGAACCCAAACAAATTTGTTAATAGAAACTGATCAACTCTCGGTTTAAACCTTACATTTCCAATGACATTTTGAGCCTTCATGTTGATTTACCCTCTTGAAGGTTCTTGAGATAATGCATATCATTTCCTTTTGGGAAATGAACTTGAAAACTTGCATATTCTTCAAAATGTTTGGCATGGGTTTGTTCATCGTGCCAATTAGAAATCATGTGACTAAATCATTTTATGCTACTAAGCTTTTTAATCACATAATGGAAGTTTGTGATGTTTAACATAATTCTATAAACATAAGTAATGCTTCCTCCACCCCTACCCCCCATGCTGAGTTCCAAAGTACTGGTGCTCTTCCATACTCATTTGGCATAAGATCCTTCTCTTTAACATATTTACAATACATTGGCAAGCAGCCTAATTGCATGAAGATCTTGACATAACAAGAACAATAACATTTTGTGTTCCATATTTAAGATTCTAAATTGCTAAAGTTTTAAAAAAAATTACCCAACAAAAGATTTTGATCCAAAGAGAATACCCATTTTAATACCAAAAGATAGGGTCAAAATGTAGATGGGTTGTTCTTGCAACTAGAATTCAGACATTTTCCCCAAATTTATACTTCATGTTAAATAATTTCAAATTTATTTTAAATATAAACTCCAAAAAATTAAGTCATTTTTTTAATTATATACAACCCTCTAGAAAATAAAATCACTTAACTACATATTTGAAACACAAGTGTCACTTCTATTTGTTACTTATACTAACACATCTTATGGTGGATTCTAAATAATTTTATGAATACAACTAAATATATTAATCCAAAACTAATAGCAGCTCAATATCATCACAATAAAGGTGCAACCACATGATTCAAAAACTTGTAAATAAACCCAAATACCTCATTTTCAATAGTCTAGTGACTTAGATTTACTCTCATCAAAATATCAATGCTTTGAATATTCTACTTCTACATTAGTACACCCAAAAAATATATCTCCACATACAACTCACTCAAATACTTTATGAGTTATGTAGTTAATTTTATATTAGCTTATTATTCCTTGAAAGGGTTTCATTTATGATTCATCTTAAATCATATTCATAACAATAATTTGGAGCTCTCAAAACATAGAAACATAACAACTCATAACCAAAAACATAACAATGTGGAGATAAAAAGAAGAGAAAATGTTCTACAAAGAATGCATTAATACTTGAAAATCCTTATAAATTATCCAAGATGAGAGAACTCTTACTTCTTACAATATGAAAAAGCTTCCAATATAGGATCTTAGTAAATAAAATGGTCATTTTCTCTTTTTTTCCCTTCCATTTTTCGTCACTTTCTCTAGATCATATTGTTACTCGACATCTCTATGCCTCTCCTACTTAGGATTACAATGACTAAATATAACTAATTTAGAAACAAAACATATTTATTTCATATACTAAAATCTCTCTAGTTGACCATATTTAAATCTTACTATGATTCAGTCCTAGATTCTCACAAGTGTATAACAAGATAAATTCATTACAACCAACTCTATCCATCTAGATCTGTGACTCATCCTCTCTAGAAATTATTCATCAACATAGAGAACACAATTATTTACATGAAGAAATTAGATTTCCTCATAAATTCCAAGATGACATTTTTAGAGCTTTTCCTTGTAAAAGATTGATGACTTTGAAGTTGGGATGCTCCTGCATTACATAGATGATCATCCTACCATTTATTTAATTTCTTGAGTTTTTGAAGGCCTTTTTTTTATGTGGAATGGTGGTTGAACATATTTAGACATGAATTATGGCCTTCTCAATAATTTCATAATTTCCCTTCTTTCTACTAAAGTTGTGGAGAAAATGGAATGGATAAGATTATGTAAATTGAAGTCGAATTTATTTTTTTACAAATGAATATAAAGATTGAATCTTAGAAGGAAAGTAGAATATCTTTTTACTTTTATATTTTTAATTAATGTTAGGGGATTTTAGAAATATTATTTAAAGCTTAATTTAATAAAATTCAATATAAATACTTACATACATATGCATACACACATGTACATTATGTGTATGCATTTATGTTTGTATATATGTCTATATATACGTCTATATATATGTATGTATGTATATGTGGATGTGTATATGTATGTATGTATGTATGTATTTATGTATGTATATATGTATATGTATGTATATATGTATTTATGTATGTATATATATATATACACATATATAAATATATATACACACACATATATATACATATGTAGATGTATATATGCATACATATGTGTGTGTCTATGTATGTATGTATATATACAAAGAGATACTTTTTAACATGCTTATATTATGTCTTAGCACAACAACAAAAATTATCCAACTTCATACATATTCTAGAATCCAAAAAATAAAACAATAAAACTCACTGAACCCATGTTGAGTGACTTACCTCAAGATCTTGCACAAAAATAATGCAAACCAAGATAAATGGGCAAGGTTCATAAGAAATTTAACAAAAATATATCATAGAAGATCTTTTTAGAAAGAAACAAGACATAATCTAGTTAAATTGGTCTAGTTTTTCATTAGTTGGGTTGATTACAATTTCCTATAGAACTATCATCAAAATAGGTACAATAAAACAAACAATCTGCTATTCCTAGCTGTAGGATCAAATACAATTTTGGAAGGTGAAAAATTTGTATATGAAAATACATAACTTGCATGCCATGAATGAAGTGCATTCCCCAACTTATAAAAAATGGTTGGATATAAAGGCTCCATACGCTAGCCCAATAATGGAAGTCGAGGATGTAACCATGTATGTATTGGCATAGTCAACCTGCGAGGATCCCAAATATCTATTGCATAGTTTAGGGTCCCTTGGCTCACAAGAATTTGTAGTAGAGCTATATTTACTACTAGAAGAATAAACTTAGTGAAGAGTTGAGTGTAAGGAGTTGAAGAATAAAGTTTTTCTTCTATGTAATTTCCATAATCATAAGGCTTATTCCCTTATAGAAGTCTCTGCACAATCACATTACCTCTAAACCATTCAAAGGATGTTGAAGTGGCTCCCAACATTGATACAATCTTATAAGCCATGGAAAATTAAATGTAGATACAATACATGACAAATTACACAACTTGTAGTCCTGATACTTCGATTGTAAATTCTTAAAGATACTTACAATTGATTCCTATGTCATAGTACCTACCACAAAAATTTCCTTGATTCTATCCAATACTCCCATAATATCCTCTATATTATCTAGCTATTGTTTCTACCTTGCATTGAATTTCTAAATTCACTCCTTCTCCTTTTGGTATATTGCCACAGACTCCCTCTCATGTCTTAAATTTCGATCAAACTTATGAAGATTTACCTCTACCATATATAAAATAAACACTTCGCATTGTGTTGTAACTCTAGCATAGGTGTTTGATCCTTGATAAATTTCATTTTATCATTTCAACATTCAAGTTTTCAAGTTTCCTCTTCATTATATGTTTGTTTTATCAATGATTTCCTCCAATTTGATTATGGTGCATCTCAACTAGTTGCTCCAATGATGCAATCACCCATCTATCTCCCAATTGTACAAGAACTTATTTTTTTATAAAATCTAGATAGGTACTACAAGTTCCAAAGCCATAAACCTAAAAACCATCATGTGTGTGTCCTACTTTAGGGGAAAAAATTATGTCATGTTCTTGTGCATATGTTTCAATCACTTGCTTCTAACTCAACTAAGGTGCAACCATAGAATTATTTAGGTGAATCCCACTGCCCACAAAAGCTGAAGCTTTCAATTGAGCATACATGCTATTGCTAAAGTGTCTTAAATTGGAATTGCTCCATCACCCTAAGATAGATTACATTGTCTCTAGCCCTAGGTTGTTCCACGGTCATACCCTCTATAGTCTTATTCATCATTTCAATGGCTACATTTAGTCAACTTCTTATCCTCTCATTAGAAAGAAGATTGGGGTGAAATATTCCTTTCCACCCTAAAAACCATTCACTTATTTCATTAAAATCATGACTTGAACAAAGCCAATGATACAAAACCTTCTGTCACTTTGGAAAAATGGTTGCCTCCAACATTGAAACCATATGATAAAAGGGAATAGAACATGTCCAAGGTATAATCTAGTTAAATTTGTTTAGTTGTCAATTAGTTGGGTTGATTAAAAATTCTTGTAGAACTATCATTAGGTTAGGTACGATAAAATGAATGATCAGTTGTTTCGAGCTAGTCGAATCAAATACAGTTTTTGAAGGTGATAAAATTGCATATGCAAATGTGTCACTTATATTTCAGGCATGAAGCACATTCCCAAAATTATAATGAATGGTTTGATATAAAGGCTCCATGCGCTAGCCCAACAATCAAAGTCAAGGATGTAACATGCATGTATTGGCACACTCTCCCTAAAGGGATCCCAAGTATCTACTACTACTATTAATTTGGGCATCACTATATGATCTAGAATGTTATGAAGTACTGAAGTCATTTGTAACTTCTCCCATATCTCTAAGAAATGTGGCATAGATTCAAGTTCACTTGGCTCCTAGGGATATGTAGTAGCTATTCTCATTATTGGAAGGATAACTTTGGTGAAGATTTGAGTTTAAGGAGTTGAAGAAGAAAGTTCTACTTCTATGTAAATGCTATAATCACGAGGCTCATTCCCTTGCATAAGCCTTTACCACAATGGCATAACCTCTAAATAATGAAAAGGATGTTGAAGTGGTCTCCAATCTTGAAACACTCTTATAAGCAATAAAAAAGAAAATACAAATGCAATACATGACAAATTTCACAACTTGTAGTCCTACCAATATTTTGACTATGAATTCTCAAAGACACTTGTAAGTGATTCCATTATCATAGTACCTATCAATACACTTTCCAAGATTCTATCTAGTACTCCCATAATATCATCTATGTTGTCTAGCTATTATTTCTATTGTGTAGTCTCTTTCTAAAGTTGATCATTCTCCTTCTATTATATGGCCATAATCTCTCTCTCTCTCTCTCTCTCTCTCTCTCTCTCTCTCTCTCTCTCTCTCTCTCTCTCTCTCTCTCTCTCTCTTCTCTCTCTTTCTCTCTCTCTCTCTCTCTCGTACCTTAATTTTGATCAAACTTCTAAATATTTTCCTCTTGTAGGATTTGATGAAATCCAACTCCACAGCTCACGAAAGCCACCTATATGCAAATAACTTGTCAAAGGGAAACCAAGAAGGAATAGGTGGAGCTTGGAAAAACCCTAAATGGACTTGACAGAGAAGATATTGCAAAACAAAGAAAATGTATCTACAATGAAAATGAGATATGAGTTGAGAAAATACAATGAGAGAGATCAAATATAAAGGCCTCATGGAAGCTTGTAGAATAAGCTGAAAAGTTGTAGAAGATAAGGTTGACAACTAAGCATCCACAAAAAGGTGGAACATGCTAGAAGGGAACAAACTCCCGTGTTGTCAACAACTCATCACTAAAACAATTAACTACTAAATATTAAATAGTACATTAACCTAAGTAAGCTTAAATAAATAGAATAAATAATTAATAATTAATTATTTACTCTAACACACACCCCCCTCCCCCCCTTAAGTGCAACTTAGGGGAATTCCTTAAAAAACTAAGATGAAATGCAAAATGGGTCTCAACAATGAGGCCATGTTAGGTACCCATGAACAATGCAAGAAATGCAACCTCTAAAAATGGGGAAAGAGAGAAAACCACATGGGAAAAACCCTCCTCCAAAAATAGGTAACCTAGTGAAGAACTGAAGAAGCCTCCAATTAGAGAAATGTCCCATAAAATAGGAACAAAGAGTGATCATGAAGAGCATCACTGAAGCATGAAGAAGCCGTAAATTTTTCCATCAAAAAGAAACTACTGATCTAAAGAACCTCCATGGAAGAAGAAGGCACAAACTAAGTGTGTCTATATGGTAGATGATCCATCTCACCAAAATGCATAGGTAGCTAGCCACTACAATCGCCTTGTATATAGGATCAACCACTAAATACATAGCTCACACTATCGAACCATTGAACTAAGTATGCATTAGAAAAATAGAATAACCACCCCTTAATGCAAATAGGGTGAGATGACAGGCAACTAAGAAGGTGGGTCAATATCCTCTACAAACAAAACCAAGAATGAAAAGAGAGGGAAGAGATACAAACACCTATAAAGATACAGTCACATTGATGTTGCATGGGAAAACAAAAGGAAGAAGGCACAAAAGCGGAAAACAACTATCCCCCCCATGGTGCTTTGTAAAAATAGTGCAAGTACAACTATCTCAAAATAATGTTCATGAACTCAAAATGCAAGAGTGGCACTTTATCTCAATGCATATACATAAAAATTCTTACAAATGATCTCTACAATTATCAAAAAAGGAAAAAAGTTGATACAAAAGATAGTATATCCCAAAACAAAAGATCCCATGCCATGAAAATGATCCTCAGGCCTAGAACACTCAAGATATCCACCATAGAGAAAAAAATGCCAAAAATATGATAGAAAGAGGATGGGCCAAAATCAAAGGAAAATGATAGCATTTCTAAAAAGATGATAAAACTAGCTTTCCAAAAATATAAGATTTTCAAAAAATGGACATGGGATGCAAAAGATATGCATACCAGAGTCAAAAATAGAACTTTGGACTTCAACTACAAAAATAAGCAACTAAACTACATCAAAACCTAAAAATACTTGCATGAATGTCTCCATCTCAGAACAAGCTTTCTGACACTTCCTTTCGATCGAAAAAATACCTCTATATGCTCAAGTTATGGCAAAAAAATAAACTGTAGGTCAAAAAATGACCCTGGAGAGGTGCTGGAGGGCTGATGATGTATTGTTGATATCATGTTGATGTCAGAAATCTACTACAAAAAATTTGATGGCCTGGGGGCTGTCACAGTAAAAATGAGCCACATGGTAGGTTGCTAAGGTGGCAAGTCACGTGGTAGGGGTCACGTGGCAAAGTGCCAATGTAGCACCCGTGCCATGTGTCACCTATGAATAGCTCCAACTGTGCTAACTATATCAAAAATTCCAAAAGCCAATCATAGGAGCCAGATGTAGAAGCCAAAAGCTAATCGCAGAAGCTAGACATAGGAGTCAAAAGCCTGATCATAGTAGCTAGATGCAGAAGCCAAAAACTGATCATAGAAGCCAGATGCAAGAGCCAAAAGCTGATCGTAGGAATGTCCAGTTCATACGGTAGGGTTACACCTAAAAAAATTTGCCTCCTGGAGCTCCTGTTACCAAAATCAAAAAAAATAATATGAATCCCGATTGTAAATAGCCTTTCAGATCCAATGGTAGTGTTTGTTTGGGCCCAAAGTACTCCAAAAATTGCTCTTCCCTCAGATTGAAGAAAAATGCATAAATAAACTAGGGTTTGTGTCTCTAAATCACGGCTTCAAAAATCCTCCAACAAGAAAGCAACAGGGAGGCTCTGATACCATGTAGGAGTTGATGAAATCTAACTCCATAGCTCACCAAGATCACCTACATGCAAATAACCTATCGAAGGGAAACCAAGAAGGAAGAGGTGGAGCTTAGAAAAACCCTAAATAGACTTGAGAGAGAAGATATTGCAAAACAAATAAAATTTATTTACAATGAAAATGAGATATGAGTTGAGAAAATAAAATGAGAGAGCCCAAATATAAAGGCCTCATGGAAGCTTGTAGAACAAGCTGGAAAGTGGTAGAAGATAAGGTTGACAACTAAGCATCCACAAAAAGGTCGAACATGCTAGAAGGAACAAACTCGCGTGTTGTCAACAACTCATCACTACAATAATTAGCTACTAAATATTAAATAATGCATTAACCTAAGTAAGCTTAAGTAAATAGAATAAATTATTAATTATTTACTCTAACACCTTTGCCATATCTAAAATCAACTTCATAGTTTATTGTAACGCTGGCATAGGTGTTTGATCCTTGATAGCTTTCATTTCAGCATTCAAGTTTTCAAGATTGGTCCACATTCTCACTTCTAGACCTCTCATGTCAAGCACATTTTGTATTCTTTCAACACCATGTTCTTGCTTCTAAGATAACACTTCTTTAGGTGCATTTTCTTGTAAAAAAAAAAAAAATGAACAATTGTAAACTCTTAGAAAGTGAATTCTTTTTTCTATTGTCATCTATGGGCTTGCTTTAAACAAAATTTAAATGAAGAGGCATAAATGAAACACAAATTATGACATTTCCCTCATTGTGCCCATATCTTCTCTTTATGGCCCTAAGCTAGACAAAAGTGTCTATTGGTTCTCATCAACATATAATATAATTAGTTATTTACCACTATCAAAACTTATTAATGGGAGAAAGAAAGTCCAAATAAATAATCAATATGAAATGGGAGTTTTGTTGATTTAGTAGATGGAGACATAAATGGAGCATATTTATAGGGGTGAGATGGGTCGATCATTGGGTGAGAAATGAGATGAATAAGGATGAAATGAAAAGGTGGGATATTGAAAAGGAGTAATCAAGAGCATTAACTCAATTGGTATTAATTCAATCTTAGATCCTCAAATACAAAAGAGAGAGGATGAGTTGATGCACCTAGTTGAGACTTTTATAGTAAGTATTAATGTAGTTTTTAATTATAAGAAAATTTCAATAATGGTTTTTATAGTATACTTCAAGTGGTTCATGTACATCACATGTTCTATACTACACTATTGTTTTTCTCAAACAAAATTTTTTTCAATAGCTCTAAAAAACTTGTTTTTTGGTGCTTTAACAATCTTATTTTTTAGCTCCTAGAATTGATCCTATGTTCACTAAGCCACCTACTACAAGGAACAAAACCAAAGAGGTAATGTTGACTGCAATGTCAAAAACACATAGCATGGCCATAGATGCAATGGCAACACCTATTGATAAGTAGATTTGTTGGAATATTCAAATAGGAATGGTGCTTCTAAGAGGGGGGGTGAATCAAAAGTATTGTACCTTTTAACCATTAAAACTTTTAACTAAAAGTAGATTGCATGTATATAAACATATCAAACACATAAGCATCACCACATAACACTTGAGATTTTGGTAACCCAAAAATCCTCCAGGAATAAGAAGGTAAAACTGGGGTGGGGATGATACCCACAAAATCACTGCAGTAATAAAGTTTAACCACTTCTAATGGTCTACCCTGTTAAAGGCTTTATACTGTATCAATAGTGACCTGGTTTAAAGGATTTCAAACACCTTACATGAAGTGTTACCCTATTAAAGGATTTAATCACCTATTTATAGGATCTACAAAATAGCTACTAAGCTAACCTATTACCATAGGGTTTTCTTTCTAATAAAATTGCTAGAGAGTATTAGGTATAATGAACCTGATAGATTACAATCCTTTGATTGCTGAATACAGGCACTTGATCTACTTTTTCTAATCTTGATCCTTTGTGATTTGATACTCTTCACTCTAAGAATTAGTTTTCCTTACAAACCCTCATCCATCCACCATGGGGTTCAATGTGATTTCATCTTCCTTATAAATACATTCAAAGACTTAGGGTTAGGTATGGATCTACGATCCACATTGAATCTCTATTTCCTATTCATTCCTTGCACCTCTCTTATTGGTTTCATGCCTTCTCCATTTTTCCTATTGGTTGCATGTTGATTGCATGGGAAATACAAAAGATTCGATCTTATCTTTTAATCCTTCAAGATTCATAATATGTCGGCCATAAAAATGGTTTACATCTGAATTTGTAATGTTACAAACTCATATGTGCATTCTATGTTGCTTGGCAATTACTGATCTCTGATGCTCGACACTTATATCTGTATTGCTTAGCATTGTCTATGACTTGGCACTCAAATGTCACTTTGTACTTGTATCATGCTCGGCACCTAAAGTCATTCGACACTTGAACTTTTACTCAGCACCTAATCTTCACTCGACACCTGAAGGCTGCTCGGCACCAGGAGATCACTCAACATCTAAAGGCTTCCCTAACTTGGCTCATATTGTGCTCGGCTCCAATATAGAAAGTGATTAAGTGTGTTGGCACTCAATTGTCAAAAACCATTTTGAGGTTAACAATATCCCCCTTTGACATGAGTGAAAAAAACACTTAACTGACCTTATGAGTACATGTACTAATCTGCTTGGTATATAGAGAGGTGTTAAATCCTTAATCAAAATTTGGAATTGACAATATATATACCTCAAAAGTATTGTAACTCCCCTGAGTTGATTATGCCATTATCAGTGCTATCAAGGTAAACAAAATTTGATGATGTATATTACACTTCGTCGTTTTAGCATATCTCCCCCATTATCTTGTCTCCCTCTTGTCTCCCCTTTTTATCTTATCTCCCCCATTATCTTGTCTCCCTCTTGTCTCCCCTTTTTATCTTATCTCCCCCTTTTTGACACTTATGTTAGAGGGTTTTAAGGATTAAGACCATATTTTGCCAAAAATGTGTTGTTTACCTCCATAATCATCCTAAGAGCTACATCCCAATTATGCAAAGCAATTTCCAATGATTTATGTTGGAGGGTAGTCTCTGCTACAAGGTGAATAAGTCCTTCTAAAGTAGAAAGAGTAAGGTCTTTCTTGAGAACAGTTTTAGCATAGACTTGTTCTTTATGGAGGATTTCCAAATGTGGGGTAATAGAAGATTAGAGTTGTAATAGTTTGGCCTTGATTGTGGCCTCTTTTGCGGTTAATACAGCTATCTCTTTCTGAGTGTGAAGCATCTGATAAAAATGCTTCTCACTTTGAGCTGGATCCTTTGGTAGTTGCATGCTAGAAATATTCAAATTTCTCTCTAGGCTCATTATATTTTGGCTGGTCTCTTGTCTAAAATATGAAAAGTCACACAATTTTGTGTATAATGAGAATATATTCTCAAGTACCTTTTTCACTTTGTCAATGACATTTGCCAATTCAATCTGTAAAAGTGCTATTTCACTAGATATTTTCTCATTAACTTTTCCTTGAAATTTTCTTTCAGACCATTCCATGAGTTTTGCATTTGTTTCTAGGTCTGCATTTTTCACCTATTCAACAATGTCTGATAATTTTTCCATGATATGCTTTGACTCATCTAGTGACTAAATACTGAAAGCATCCATAAATATATCTTTAATTTCATGCATTGTTTGCTTTTTTTGATACTCCTTTCTAAGTATCTCTTGCCTCTTTCTTCTATTTAATGCTTCCTACACATTATTGATTTGATCAATGTTTATTGTTTTGAGTCATAACTTGGTATGACTATCTCCTCATCTAGTTCAGGGTCTCCATAGTGAAGTATCCTTGCAATATTTGTAGAGCTTGATCCTGGTGTTGATATTTGTAAAGGCTTTTGTGAAGGAGTCCTCGAGGTAGGAAAATTTATCAATTTTTGTATTGCCTCCTAATCTTTAGGGGTTTCTTCTATTTTCTCCTCCTACTATGTGCCTTGATCAATTATTGTAATTGTAAGAAGTGCACCTTGAGTTTGTGCTATAGGATTAGATGTAATAGTCTATCCTATTTGTTCTGTTTCTTTGTTTGTTTTTGTACTCAGCTTCTGAACTATAGTGTCAACTATGCCTGTTGAAACAGTTGTTGGCATTTGAAGTTGACCACTAGTAGCTGTAGAGATGATGGAAGGTGGTTCTTGTGGTTTCACCTCATCTCTAATTGTGTTTTCTACTAGATTTTGTAGTTCATCAATACTGACCAATACTAGATCTGCACATAATCTTGCTTGAGCATAGATTGGTCAAGGATTCTTTTGAGATCCTCTATAGTTAATGGATTAATGTTCTGAGCAGAAGTGTCAAGAACGTCTTGTACAGTTATTCTTTTTGCAGGTGTGATGTGTACATGCAAAGGGCTTGGTGGTGGCAATTGTGTGTCTTGCACACTCTGATCTTGTTGCTACTCTTGCTCAGCTGTTGCCATTTTATCTTGCTTTTGTGTCTCCTCCTTTGTTTCTCTCTTTTCTTCTACCTTCTTCTCTTCTTCTTGTTTCTTTTCTTCTTCCTTCTTTTCTCCTCTACCTTGCTCTACTCCTATCTTCTCTTCTATCATTTTTCTTCTCTATTCTGGTGGAGCAGAAGCTTCTTCCTTATATTCTTCTTCAAGAAAATCTTCAATCTTTTTGTACAAGTTCTTCCATGATTTGGTTGTTCTTTGTACAATATCATCCATTTTTTTTGGAGAATGAAGAATGCCTTGTATTTAGGTGTAAACCTGGCATTGTGCCTTTTGACTACTTTTTCTATTTGCTCCTTAGTCAAATCAGGTAGTATGCTTGCTAGGGTTGTTTCTCTCATCTCCTTTTCCATTCTTAAACAGAAATGTCATCTATCTTCTACAATTTTTGACAGTTCATCTGGCAATTGTCCATCTAGTTCAAGAGGGGTGTACTTGAACTATGCCATCATTCCATACACTGATTCTTCTATTCTATTTTGTTCATCTTTAGTGAATTTATTGAAGTCAACTTTTTATATATTGCTTAAATCTCCATTTCCAATCTTTTTACATAATATATCAACTAAAGAATGGCTTACCTTTTTAGATTGATCTTCTTCATCAGTATTAGGTTGAGCCACATATTTTCTTCTTTTCCTTGGCTCTTTCATTGTCTTCTTGATTGTTTTCTTCTTCGTAGCTTCCTTTTTAGCTTTTTGAGTAGAGGCCCTTGTTGCAGCTCTGGTTGTTGCCTTTTGGGGTGATGGTGTGGTAGCTTTCTTTGGTTTGGGCTGAGCTAGAGACTGATCTTTTGCTTTTCTCTTCTTTGGCTCGGCCTAGATTGGTGCTTCCTTCACTTCTTCTTCCTTAACACCTTCCTCCTTGTCTTCACCTAGTCCTTATGTTAATTCCATTGGTCCTTGCTATTGCTCATCCTATTCATCATCATTGTCATCATCATCATCTTCAGCTTCAACCTCTACCCCTTCACCAAATTGCTTCTTAATTTTCTTCAACAATTTATCTTTCTTTTTCAATGTGGATGCAGTTTTTAATTCCATATTAATTTTTTATCTTACCACATCTTAAGTGCCAAAATGTGGGGCACTCTTACCTATTTCTTCTACCAACAATTTAGTTATTGTTGTAGATGCTTCATCAACATTGATTTCATAACCAAATGGCCTTATCCATCTCACCCTTGGAATTGTAGCTTGAATGTAGGTGAAGTCAATATCAACTACAAAACATATATCATTAATATGTTTTTCCACTAAGGAAACTGGTATTCTCACCGTTTGCTTCATGGATTTCTTGAAATCCTCAAAATAGCTTGTCAACAAAGTATCAAAATTGTCTCCCATTTGTTCTATATACTCATTTATTTGGGATATGATTGTCCTCTCACTTCTCCATGTAACTTTTCCAAAAGAAGGAAATTCATTTTGAACATAAAAGAATATGCAAACCAAAATTGCTCCAAATTTACATTGAGCACCCTTTGTCCTTCTTATGGCTGTTAGGTTTTCATTTATCTGATGTAGTTGCAGTTCAGCAAGATCATAAGTATGATCTTTTTTCACCATTTTGTAACCTACATCTACTGCTATACATGGCACACTATTGAGTCTACTAGCTTGGTAGAATTTTTGGGCAATAACTCTAACAGCAAACTCAACTAGAGGATCTTGAATGGTATGAATAGTCATTCCTCTCTTGTTCCACTGAGCACCTGTATTCTTTTCAATGACCTCCTTGGATTCACTTCTCAAGGTCTTGTGCCAATCTAGGGTAGGATATCCAGTTACCCTATGAATTATTCTTTTTTTGATCTTGACAGGGACTTCTTCCAACCAAAAACTACCATCATGAATTTTACTTAATACAAGTCTAATCCACTCTGTCTTAAACACGGTGGGAAAACTCAAAACTTGTGTCAAACCCTTCCTTTCAACAATTTTGTATTCTTCTTTCAATACTCCATTGACACACAGCTTTGCAAAGGATTCTCTAATTTCCATGTCTCCTAGGGCTCCTATCTTGCAATTGTAGCATTTTCTTATGTCCTGAACCATGACAATGTTTGGGGGTATGCAAGAAAGGGCTCCAACTGGGTCATTTTTGTATGCAACTTTAGGAATAGGGAAAAAATTAGGCTACCTAACTTCATTAGACACTAGATGGACTTCAAACGATTCTTTTTCTAGGGTTTTCTTGGAACTCAAAGCCATTTATGCAAACTAGGGTTTCCTTTACATAGAAATATGAATCTGTGTAGCTCGGCAATAATGAAAATACCTTAAGATCGATGAAAATGCATTGTAGGAGGTTGCAATCTACTTAGAATGCTAGATTTTTCTCTATGAAGTCACTCTACGCTCTTTATCTCCTTTGCTTCTTGATTGTGATGAGGAAAAATGATTGAAATCACGATAATATACCCTATTTCCATCGCATTAAATGCTCAACTGCGAACTCGGCTTATGAAGGATTTTAACATCACTCGGCTTGCACTACATTTTTGTTTTACTCGGCTTCCATAGCAATTTCTTAACTCGGCATCAATCATCAACTCGATCGCTGTTAGAAACTTGGCTTCCACTAGAATTTTACTCGGCATCCAAAGACAACTTGGCATCATCATTTAAAGTTTTGGCATCTTGTTTCATGCAGATTTGTACTTTGCATTGCTTCTTCATGATTTAGGGCTGATGTATGATACTTCTTTGTATGTATCAACCCCATAGACTCATCTTGAGATTAATTGGATGAGAAATGATCACTTGACCTTGTGGGTGAAGTGACCCTTTCATTGGATGCACTTGATTCATTCTTTTTCTGCCAGGTCTTCTTCATGTCTATTCTGATGTGTTCCACATCAATCTTTTCTTTGCCTTTGTTTTCTTCAATCTTTAGTGCCTTTAAACTTGTAGGATAGTTTCTGCTAATATGACTGATTTTCAAGCAACTGAAACATGTGGTTTGGCTTAGCCACCTACTATAATTCCCTCTAAAATGTGTTCTTATGCAATTCTAGGGTATATGTCCATATTCCTAACAAAAATGACAACTATACCTAGTGTTGTAATCCCAATGGTATTGACTTTCATTTCCTTTTGTTTTTGTTGGTTGATTTGATGTCCACATAGGCTTTGATCTGCATTCAAATGCTATGTGTCCATACTTCTTACAATTATGACAATGTCCATCAAATCTTTGTATCCTTGTACTCTGGATCTGCAATCTTGTGTCGTATGTCCTTGCATGTTGCACTTGTGATAGTAACTTTTGCTTTTCAGTGTGTTTGTCTGATTGATTCTTCTACTCTTGCAAACATTAGCAATATGCCCCCTTTTATTACAGTAATGACAAGTAGGTTTAGAATCCTTACCTTTGTCACTTCTTTGTTCATTGCTCTTTGATGATTCTCCAATTTCAATGCTATTGTATCCAAGTCCTAATGTATCATGGGCTGATCTTGGAAATTTCATCAATTGTTCAAAGTACTTGATGGCTTCACTTGATTTATTGAGATTCTCTACTACCTCTTTTTCTCTATTCAATTCATTCTATAGTTGTTCATTCTTCATCTTCAAAGTAGAGATCTCAATATCTTTTATATTGAGTTCATGATGAAGATTCATCATTTCGGCAAGTGTATCCATCTGCATGTTTGAGATCCTTGTCAATTCAATACATTTTTCTTCAAGTATATTTGCAAGATTTATTTTGTCATTTTCCATCATGACTCTATCCTCAACTGCTCTTTTCTTTTGTTTAGTGATTTCACATAACATTATGGCCTAAGATTCATGTTCCATCTTGAGAGATCTTATCTCATTTGCTTGAATTTTGTTTTTCTCCATCAGTTCTGCTATTGCTGCATCAAACTCTTTAGTGTCTCCATTGGTACACAATTTTGTGGTATCAATCTCCTTGTAGTTTATATCATTTTCAGCTATGGCTATATCCTTCCTTCTCTTCAAGGATTTTCTCAATTCCTCCCTTGCTTCCTCTACTTTGTGTAGAGCCAGTTGCACATCAATCACTTGATTGTCAATAATCTTCCCAAGTTTGAAGACTTCCATCTTTAGATCTTTTCCTCCAAGTTGTTAGACTTCTTCTTGTGAGAACCCAAATGCTCTGATACCAATTGTTGGAATATTCAAATAGGAATGATGCTTCTGAGAGTGGGGGGGAGGCTAAATCAGAAATACTATACCTTTTTACCATTAAAACTTTTAACTAAAAGTAGATTGCATGTATATAAACATATCAAACACATAAGCATCACCACATAACACTTGAGATTTTGGTAACCCAGAAACCCTCCAGGAATAAGAAGGTAAAACTAGGGTGGGGATGATACCCACAAAATTACTACAGTAATAAAGTTTAACCACTTCTGATGGTCTACCCTGTTAAAGGCTTTACACTGTATCAATAGTGACCTGGTTTGAAGGATTTCAAACACCTTACATGAAGTGTTACCCTGTTAAAGGATTTAATCACCTATTTATAAGATCTAAAAAATAGCTGCTAAGCTAACCTATTACTATAGGGTTTTCTTTCTAAAACAATTGCTAGAGAGTATTAGGTATAATGAACCTAATAGCTTACAATCCTTTGATTGCTGAATACAGGCACTTGATCTGCTTTTTCTGATCCTGATCCTCTATGATCTAATACTCTTCACTCTGAGAATTAGTTTTCCTTACAAACCCTCATCCATCCACCATGGGGTTCAATGTGATTTCGTCTTCCTTATAAAGACATTTGAAGACTTAGGGTTAGGTATGGATCTGCGATCCACATTGAATCTCTATTTCCTGTTCATTCCTTGAACTTCTCTTATTGGTTGCATGCCTTATCCATTTTTCCTATTGGCTACATGTTGATTGCATGGGAAATACAAAAGATTCGATCTTATCTTTTAATCCTTCGAGATTCATAATATGTCAGCCATAAAAATGGTTTACATCCGAATTTGTAATGTTACAAACTCATATGTGCATTTTGTGTTGCTTGACACTTACTGATCTCTGATGCTCGGCACTCAAATGTCACTCAGTACTTGTATCATGCTCGGCACCTAAATTCATTTGGCACTTGAGCTTTTACTTGGCACCTGATCTTCACTCAACACCTGAAGATCACTCGACATCTGAAGGCTTCCTTGACTCATCTCATGTTGTGCTCGGCTCCAATGTAGAAAGTAATTAAGTGTGTTGGCACTCAATTGTCAAAAACCATTTTGAGGTTAGCAGATTTCTCTTTTTCCCTCTCATTTTTTATGTATTTATTTCACTTGAACTATTGTTTCTTAAAAGGAATGCTGTAATATTTGATTTATTTTATCAAGGAGGTGATGTTGATATTTTTGGATGTACCCAAGTTGGATGCATGGGAACACTTAAGAATTGTGATCAATGAAGGTGGACTTTCCCAAAGAGTAGCCCAACTTCTGAGTACATTAAATATTGATCATTTCTTCAAGATTTAAGATATAAACAAGGAATTTAGATGTAAGGGGCTGTGGGAGGGGTGGGGCCAAATGATCTTCCACCTTGATGTGGTTGGTCCTGATTAGTAGATAATAATAAACTATTATCCAAACCAAGTGATGTTGAACATTAAGCTATGATTGTATGGAAAATAACTGTGTGAATCTCTTTGTTTCAAGAAATGCAGAAGGAGGCCATAATTCAAAATGTAATCTCAATTCATATGCATACAACATTAGGTGGACCTTAAAAATGCAACAGGTTTTCATTTTTTTTAGAGGTCTTTAATTAAGTATTTTAAGTAGGCCATCATGAACATTGTAACTTTAAATCTTATAAGAAAGAGTAATGTCCCCAATATGCAGGAAAATCAAGACTTTCTATGTGTTGGCTTGTTGAGGACATTCTCTTGACCATAGCAACTAGAGTTCTAATGTTCATGATGGCCTATAATTTTAAAAACTTAATAGACCTATTAAATAAATGTAAACATGGTGCATATTTTTAGCTCCACCTATTTTCCATGCATATAGAAGAAAATTGTACATATATTTTTGATTCAAAGTGGAAAAATCTTATTTTGGATGCGACAAAAAAATGGCATCCACAAAAAGATGGGAAATGATGTCACTTTTGCAGTCTATTGTTAACCTCAAAAAGGTTTTTGACACTTTAGTGCCAACACACTTAACCACTTTCTACACTGGAGCCAAGTACACCATATTTGCTGAGCCACAACATGAGCTGAGTCAAGAAAGCCTTCAGGTGCTGAGTGAAGATTAGGTGTCGAGTGAAGATTAGGTGCCAAGTGAAGTCCAAGTGCAGAATGACTTTAGGTGCCAAGCATGATACAAGTGTCGAGTGGTATTTGAGTGCCAAGTCATAGACAATGCTGAGCAATACAAAAATACAATAGGAGCTGAGTAAGCCAGTTTGTTACATGTGTCGAGCATCTGGAATTAGTAAGTGTCGAGCAACACAGAATGCACATATGAGTTTGTAACTTTATAAATGCAGATGTAAATTGTTTTCATGGCCAACATATCACGGATTTCGAAGGACTAAAAAGATAAGAATGAATCTTTTGTCTTTCCTATGCGATCTACATGTAGCCAATAAGAAAAATGGAGAAGGCATGCAACCAATAGTAAATGTGCAAGGAATGAGCGGGAAACAGAGATTCAATATGGATCGTAGACCCATACCTAACCTTAAGTCTTTGAGTGTCTTTATAAGGAAGACTAAATCTCATTGTATGTGTGTGGATGGACGAGGGTGTGTAAAGAAAACTAATTTTCAGAGTGAAGAGTATCAGATCATAGAGGATCAAGATCAAAGAAAGCAGATCAAGTGCCTGTATTCAGCAATCGAACGATTGTAAGCTATTAGGTTTATTTAACCTTATACTCTCCAAAAATTGTATTAGAAAGAAAACCCTATGGTGATAGGTTAGCTTTATTTTGAAGATCCTTTAAATAGGTGATTAAATCCTTTAACAAGGTAATACTTCTTGTAAAGTGTTTATAAATCCTCTAACAAGGTCACATTTAAAAGTGTGTTGTAGCCTTTAACAGGGCAGGCTTTTAATAGGGTAGACCATCAAAAGTCATTAAACATTATTGCTGCAATAATTTTTGTGGGTATCATCCCCACCCCAATTTTACCTTCTTATTCCTGGAGGGTTTTTGGGTTACCAAAATCTCAAGTGTTATGTGGTGATGCATATGTGTTTCTCATAATTGTTTGATGTGTTTATATGCATGTAATCTACTTTCAGTTAAAATTTTGAATGGTCAAGGTGCAATACTTCTGATTCACCCCCCCCCCCTCAAAAGCATTATTCCTACTTGAATATTCCAACAATTGGTATCAAAGCTGCAAGTTCTCACAAGAAGGAAGCCTAAAAGCTTGGAGGAGAAGATCTAAAGATAGAAGTCTTCAAACTTGGGAAGATTATTGACAATCAAGTGATTGATGTGTAACTGGCTCTACACAAAGTAGAGGAAAAAAGGGAGGAATTGAGAAAATCCTTGAAAAGAAGAAAAGATATAGCCATAGCTGAAAATGATAAAAACTACAAGGAGATAGATACCACAAAACTATTTGCCAATGGAGACACTAAACAGTTTGATGTAGCAATAGCAGAACTGATGGAGAAAAACAAAGTTCAAATAGATGAGATAAGATCTCTCAAGATGGAACATGAATCTCAGGCCATAGTGTTATGTGAAATCACTAAAAAAAAGAAAAGAGCAGTTGAGGATAGATTCATGATGGAAGATGACAAAAGAAATCTTGCAAACAGACTTGAAGAAAAATGTACTAAATTATCAAGGATCTCAAACATGCAAGTGGATACACTTGCCCAAATGATGAATCTTCATCATGAACTCAATATGAAAGATATTGAGATCTCTACTTTGAAGATGTAGAATGAACAACTACAAAATGAATTGAATAGAGAAAGAGAGGTAGCAGAGAATCTCAACAAATCAAATGAAGCCATCAAGTAATTTGAACAATTGATGAAATTTACAAAATCAGCCAATGATACATCAGGACTTGGATACAACACACTGAAATTGGAGAATCATCAAAGAGTTTTGAGAAAAGAAGTGACAGAGGTAAGGATTCTAAACCTACTTGTCATTACTATAATAAAAGGGGGCATACTGCTAATGTTTGCAGGAGTAGAAGAATCAATCAGACAAACACACCCAAAAACAAGAGTGACTGTCACAAGTGCAACATGCAAGGACATATGACACAAGATTGCACATACAGAGTTACAAGGACACAAAGATTTGATGGACATTGTCATAATTGTAAGAAGTATGGACACAGAGCATTTGAATGCAGATCAAAGCCTATGTGGACATCAATTTGGCCAACAAAAACTAAAGGAAATAAAAGTTAGTACCATTGGGATTACAGCACCAGGTATAGTTATCATTATTGTCAGGAATATGGATATATACCCCAAAATTGAATAAGTACACATTTCAGAGGGAATTATAGTAGTTGGCTAAGCCAAAACACATGTTTCAGTTGCCTAAAAATTGGTCATATCAGCAAAAATTGTCCTACAAGGTCAAAAGCACCAAAAATTAAATCAAACAAGGGCAAAGAAAAGACTGATGTGAAACACATCAAAATAGACATGAAGAAGACATGGCAGAAAAAGAATGATTCAAGTACATCCAATGAAAGGGTCACTTCACCCACAAGGTCAAGTGATCATTTCTCATCCAATTAATCTCAAGATGAGTCTATGGGGTTGATACATATAAGGAAGTATCATACATCCGCCCTAAACCATGAAGAAGCAATGCAAAGTATAAATATGCATGGAACAAGATATCGAGATAAAATTTTAATGATAATGTCGAGCTATCTTTGGATGCCGAGTAAAATTTTAGTGGAAGCCAAGTTCCTAACAGTGACCAAGTTGATGACTGATGCCGAATTGAGTAACTCCTATGGAAGCTGAGTAAAATGGAAATATAGTGCAAGTTGAGTGATGTTAAAATCCTTCATAAGCTGAGTTTGCAATTGAGCATTTAATGCGATGTAAATAAGGTATATTATTGCGATTTCAATCATTTTTCCTCATCACGATCAAGAAGCAAAGGAGATAAAGAGTGCAGAGTGACTTCACAGTAGAGAATCCAGCATTGCAAGTAGATTGCAACCTCCTACAATGTGTTTTCATCGATCTTGAGGTATTTTCATTTGTGCCAAGCTATGCAATTTCATATTTCTGTAAAGGAAACCCTAGTTTGCATAAATGGCTTCGAGTTCTAAGAAAACCCAAGAAAAAGAATCATTTGAATTACAGCTAGTATCAAATGAGGTTAGGCAGCCCAATATTTTCCCTATTCCTAAAGTTGCATACAAAAATGACCCAGCCAGAGCCCTTTCTTCCATACCCCCAAATGTTGTTATGGTCTGAGATGTAAGAAGATGCTACAATTGCAAGATAGGAGCAATAGGAGACATGAAAATAAGAGAAGCCTTTGTGAAGCTATGTGTCGATGGTGTATTAAAAGATGAATACAAAATTGTTGAAAGGAAGGGTTTAACACAAATTTTGAGTTTTCCAACTGTTTTCAAGACAAAGTGGATTAGACTTGTATTGAGCAGAATTCATGATGGTAGTCTGTGGTTGGAAGATGTCCCTGTCAAACTCACAAAAAGAATCATTCATAGGGTAACTAGATATCCTACCGTAGATCGGCACAAGACCTTGAGAAGTGAATCCAAGAAGGTTATAGAAATGAACACAGGTGCTTAGTGGAACAAAAGAGGAATGACTATTCATACCATTCAAGATCCTCTAGTTGAGTTTGTTGTTAGAGTTATTGCCCACAAATTCTACCAATCCAGTAGACTCAATAGTGTGCCATGTATAGCAGTAGTTGTAGGTTACAAATTGGTGAAAAAGGATCATACTTATGATCTTGCTAAACTGCAACCATAGCAGATAAATGAAAACTTAACAGCCATAAGAAGGACAAAGTGTGCTCAATGTAAATTTGGAGCAATTTTGGTTTGTATATTCTTTTATGTTCAGAATGAATTTCCTTCTTTTGGAAAAGTTACATGGAGAAGTAATAGGAGTATCATATCCCAAATAAATGAATATATAGAACAAATGGGGGACAATTTTAATACCCTGATGACAAACTATTTTGAGGATTTCAAGAAATCCATGAAGCAAAGAGTGAGAATACCAATTTCCTTAGTAGAAAAACATATTAATGATATATGCTTCTTAGTTGATATTGACTCCACCTATATTCAAGTAGCAATTCCAAGGGTGAGATGGCTAAGACCATTTGGTTATGAGGTTAACATTGATGAAGGATCCACAGTAATTAACTGCATTATTGGTAGAAGAGATAGATAGAAGTGCCCCACACTTTGGCACTTATGATTTGGTAAGGTCAAAGATAAATATGTAATTAAAAACTTCCTCCACATTGAAAAAGAAAGATAAATTGATGAAGAAAATTAAGAAGAAATTTGGTGAAGGGGTAGAGGCTAAAGTTGAAGAAGATGATGATGACAATGATGATGAAGAGGATGAACAAGAGCAAGGACCAATGGAATTAACACAAGGCCTAGGTGAAGACAAGGAGGAAAGTGTTGAGGAAGAAGAAGCCAAGGAAGCACCAATCTAGGTCGGGCAAAAGAAGTGAAAGGCAAAAGATCAGCCTCTAGCTCAGCCCAAACCAAAGAAAACTACCATGCCATCACCCCAAAACCCGACAATCAGAGCTGCAAAAAGGTCCTCTATGCAAAAAGCTAAAGAGGAAGCTACAAAGAAGAAAACAATAAAGAAGACATAGGAAGAGTCAACGAAAAGAAGAAAATATGTAGCTCAACCTGATACTCATGAAGAAGATCAATCTGAAAAGGTAAGGCATTTTTCAGTTGATACATTATGTAAAAATATTGGAAATGGAGATTTAAGAAACATAAATAAAGTTGATTTCAATAAATTCACTAAAGAAGAACAGAATAGAATAGAAGAATTAGTTTATGAAATGATGGCATAGTTCAAGTACACTCCTCTTGAACTAGATGGACAATTTCCAGACGAACTGTCAAAAATTGTAGAAGATAGATGATATTTCTGTTTAAGAATGGAGAAGGAGATGAGAGAAACAACCCTAGCAAGCATACTACCTAATTTGACTAAGGAGCAAATAGAGAAAGCTGTCAAAAGGCACAATGCCAGGTTTACACCTAAATACAGGGCATTCTTCATTCTCCAAAACAAAATGGAAGATATTGTACAAAGAACAAAAAAATCATGGAAGAACTTGTACAAAAAGATTGAAGACTTTCTTGAATAAGAATACAAGGAAGAAGCTACTGCTCCACTAGAAGAGAGAAGAAAAAGGAGAGAAGAGAAGACAGGAGTAGAGCAAGGTAGAGAAGAAAAGAAGGAAGAAGAAAAGAAACAAGAAGAAGAAAGGAAGGAAGAAGAAAAGAAAAAAGAAGAAGAAAATAAGGAAGAAGAAAAGAAAGAAACAGAGGAGGAGACACAAAAGCAAAATGAAACGGCAACAGCTAAGGAAGAGAAGAAACAAGATCAGGGTGTGCAAGACACACAATTCCCACATTCTAGCCCTTCTCATGTACGCATCACACTTGCAAAAACTATAACTGTACAAGAAGTTCCTAACACTTCTGCTCTAAACATCAATCCATTAACTGCAAAGGATCTCAAAAGAATCCTTGACTAATCTACACAACAAGCAAGATTATGTGTAGATACAGTATTGGTCAATATGGATGAATTACAAAAACTAGTAGAAAACACAATTAGAGATAAGGTGAATCCACAAGAACCACCTTCCATCATCTCTACAGCTACTAGTGGTCAACTTCAAATGCCAATAGTTGTTTCAACAGGCATAGTTGACACCATAGTTCAGAAGCTGAGTGCAGTAGCAGACAAAGAAATAGAACAAACAGGATAGACTATTACATCTAATCCTACAACACAAACTCAAGGTGCACTTCCTACAATTACAATAATTGATCAAGGTAGACAGTAGGAGGAGAAAATAGAAGAAACCCCTAAAGAGCAAGAGGCAATACAAACATTGATAAATTTGCCTACCTCGGGGACTCCTTCACAAAAGCCGTTACAAATATCAACACTAGGATCAAGCTCTACTAAAGTTGCCAGGGCACTTCACTATGGAGACCTTGAACTAGATAAGGATATAGTCATACCAAGTTATGACTCAAAAACAATAAACATTGATCAAATTAATGAGGTGTAGGAAGCATTAAATAGAAGAAAGAGGCAAGAGATACTCAGGAAGGAGCATCAGCAAAAACAAACTTTACATGAAATTAAAGACATATTTATGGATGCCTTCAGTATTCAACCACCAAATTTGTCCAAGCATATCATGGAACAATTATCAGATATTGTTGAACAGGTGACAAATGCAGACCTAGAGACAAATGCAAATCTCATGGAATGGTCTAAAAGAAAATTTCAAGGAAAATTTAATGAGAAAATATCTAGTGAAATAGCACTTTCACAGATTGAATTGGCAAAGGTCATAGACAAAGTGAAAAAGGTACTTGAGAATATATTCTCATTGTACAAAAAGGTTTGTGACTTTTCATATTTCACACAAGAGACCAGCCAAAAGATAATGAACCTAGAGAGAAATTTGAATATTTCTAGCATGCAGCTACCAAAAGATCCAGCTCAAAGTGAGAAGCATTTTGCTCAAATGCTTCACACTTAAAAAGAAATAGTTGTATTAACAACAGAAGAGGCCACCATTAAGGTAAAACTATTACAGCTCCAATCCTCCATTACCCTACATTTGGAAATCCTCCATAAAGAACAAGTCTATGCTAAAACTGTTCTCAAGAAAGACCCTCATCTTTCTACTTCAGAAGGACTTATTCACCTTGCTGCAGAGATTGCCCTCTAGCATAAATCATTGGAAATTGCTTTGCATAATTGGGATGCAGCTCTTAGGATGATTATGGAGGTAAACAACACATTTTTGGCAAAATATGGTCTTAACCCTTAAAACCCTCTGACATAAGTAACAACAAGGGGGAGACAAGATAAGAGGGAGACAAGATAATGAGGGAGATAAGATAAAAAGGTGGAGCATGATATGGGGAGATAAGATAAAAAGGCGGAGCATGATATACATCATCAAATTTTGGTTACCAAGATAGCACAGATAATGGCACAATCAATTCAGGTGGAGTTACAATAATTTTGAGGTATATATATTGTAAATTATAAAATTTTGATTAAGGTTTTAAAACCTCTGTATGTACACCGAGCAGATTAGTAAATATACTCATAAGGTCAGTTAAGTGTTTTTGTCACTCATGTCAAAGGGGGAGATTGTTAACCTCAAAATGGTTTTTGACACTTGAGTGCCAACACACTTAACCACTTTCTACATTGGAGCCAAGTACACCATGTATGCCAAGCCACAACATGAGCCGAGTCAAGAAAGCCTTTAGGTACCAAGTGAAGATCAGGTGCCGATGAATTTCAAGTGCCGAGCATGATACAAGTGTCGAGTGGTATTTGAGTGCCGAGTCATAGATGATGTTGAGCAATACAGAAATACAATAGGATCCGAGTAAGCCAGTTTGTTACATGTGCCGAGCATTTGGAATCAGTAAGTGTCGAGCAACACAGAATGCACATATGATTTTATAACTTTATAAATGCAGATGTAAACCATTTTCATGGTTGACATATGACAAATTTTGAAGGATTAAAAAGATAAGAATGAATCTTTTATCTTTCCTATGTGATCTACATGCAGCCAATAAGAAAAATGGAGAAGGCATGCAACCAATAGTAAATGTGCAAGGAATGAACAGGAAATAGAGATTCAATATGGGTCGTAGATCCATACCTAACCCTAAGTCCTCGAGTGTCTTTATAAGGAAGACTAAATCTCATTGTATGTGTGTGGATGGAGGAGGGTGTGTAAGGAAAACTAATTTTTAGAGTGAAGAGTATCAGATCACAGAGGATCAAGATCAGAGAAAGTAGATCAACTGCATGTATTCAGCAATCGAAGGATTGTAAGCTATCAAGTTTATTATACCTAATACTCTCCAACAATTATATTAGAAAGAAAATCCTATGGTGATAGGTTAGTTTAGCAGCTATTTTGAAGATCCTTTAAATAGGTGATTAAATCCTTTAACAGGGTAACACTTCTTGTAAAGTGTTTATAAATCCTCTAACAAGGTCACATTTAAAAGTGTGTTGTAGCCTTTAATAGGGTAGGCCTTTAACAGGGCAGACCATCAGAAGTGGTTAAACATTATTGTTGCAGTAATTTTTGTGTGTACCATCTCCACCCCAGTTTTACCTTCTTATTCCTGGAGGGTTTTTGGGTTACCAAAATCTCAAGTGTTATCTGGTGATGCATATGTGTTTCTCATAATTATTTGATGTGTTTATATGCATGTAATCTACTTTCAGTTAAAAGTTTTAATGGTCAAGGTACAGTACTTCTGATTCACCCCCCCCCCCCCCCCCCCCCCCCCGCCCTCTCAAAAGCATTATTCCTACTTGAATATTCCAACATCTAGAACCTTTTCTTTTTATATTTTATCACACTTATCCACATGAATATGAATATTTTGTCACATAGATCATTTAAAAATATTATTTTCTTCATATTTTAGGTTGAAATAGGTGGATTTTTTTCCATTTATAATCTTGTAGTCCCTAGATAGCTGAGATAGCCCACTTTGCCAAAGGACATCTATTACAAGGTACACATTCTAGAGTTTATTTGTTTCATGGATGATGGAGGAATTCTTAGAGATGTATGTTCTAGAAGAACCAACTTATCAATGTTGCATTATTTGGTTTCTCTTTTCATGTATAATTTCATCATTTGATGTGATATGGGAAAGACAAACAATTTCTAGATAAACATCATTTATTTTCATAATTTTAAAATGATTGTAGGCATAAAAAATCAAATGGGTTCTATTAGAGAGAAATTATTGGATTCAAATGGCCCCCAAATGAATATTTATATGTAAGAAAAAGTTGGAGCTCTGAGGGACATGTGTTGATTACCCAAATGAATATTTAATGAAAGAAATTGTGGGAGTTTTGAGTAACCATCCATGGAAGATCATGAATCTACTCCTTTTTATGTTTTTAGCCTCCTAATGAATTTACAATTTTTATCTTGGATTGTGTGATTTGCAAGAAGATGTGAATATAATGAAAGACATGGGCTTGGATGCATATAGCTTTTCCATATCCTAGTCATGGATATTACCATGTGAGCCAATTTTTTAACCCTTAAACAAAAGTGACTATCAATCAATAGTGTCTTTCTTTAAAAAAAATCTTGTTTTTGTGAGAATAGATGTCACAATAAAAGGTGGAATTAAAAAAGTTGGAGTGGACCATTACTACAACCTTATCAATGAACTCTTGAAACACGATAAAAATTAATCCTGTTTACTATTGTTATATTTTTCCTTCATCTGTTGATTCTTTTTGTTTCTCATAATCAACATGAACTATGTTTAGCATCTCTACAAACTTGATATGAAGGCCATTTCAATAAAGGATTTATCTCTACAATGTAACTCAACACTGGAGGACATGAACTTCAATGAAGATGACCAATGCACTTTCTAGATGTTGAATAAGAAATTATATAATAGAATGAAGGGAAGGGTGTATGGAGCTCATAAAAAAACTCAATAATGGGAAACAGTGGAATGGATCAAAATCAATGCCTTTGTAGCAAAATAAGAAAACATAGTTGGAAGGAAACATAGCATCTTAATGCCCATATATTATCAATGTTGATATTATTGTTTTTAATTGAAACATTGACATAGTGGTGTATTTTTCTATGTTGCTTTAATATGAACATAGTGGCATATGAACTTATGTACTATTGCATCTATATATATTTATTTATTTATTTATTTTTAATTTTTCTAAAATATTATTGTATGTAAGGCAAGCCCAAAATGAATCCGAGCCCAACCCAAAGAAATTTGAGTGAATATTGAACCTGAATTAGTACCTAAATCTAAACTAACAACTTAGCCAAATTTGTTAACCTTGAGGAATTTCAAAGTAGGATGCTCAAAAATGTCCACTCCTTCCCATATTGCATCCTGAAGAGAAAGATTCTTCCATTTCACAATATACTCCAAAAGAATCTTGTTCCTTGATCTCTTTTCCCTTGCACCCAACACTATTCCAAGTTCAAGAAGATCAATTATCCTTCACCATCCATAAATGGAAGCACTACCTTACCAATTTCTTCCTTAATACATTGTAGGGTCCATTAAATTGTAGCTTTGGGTACTCAGATCAAACTTCTAAATATCTACCTCTACCATGGCTAGATATCCATTGGTCTTTCTTTCCCATGCAAAAAATATGATCTAAAAACAAGAAACTTTTGATGTCATGTCTATCCATTGGTCTTGCAAAGATAGAAAAGAAATATTTTGCTAAGGTTGAAGCTTTTTGTTGAGCATATGTTGTTGTTAAAGTGCCTCAAATTGGCACTACTTCATAACCCTTAGATAGCTTACATTATCTCTAGCCCTAGGTTATTTCACAATCATACCATCTATAGCTTTATTCATCATTTCAAGGGATACATTTAGTTGACTTCTTATCCTCTCATTAGCAAGAAGCTCAGGGAAAAATAGTCCTTTCCACCCTAAAACCATTGTGTTACTTCAGTAAAATTAGGACTTGAACAAAGCTAATGATATTAAACCTATTACTACTTTGGAAAAAATGATGCCTCAAACATTACAATCATATGATAAATGGGAATAGTACATGCCCAAGACATGACCCAGTTAAATTAGTCTAGTTGTTGATTAGCTTGATTGATTACAAATTCTTGTACAATGCTCATCAAATTAGGTACGATTAAATAAACAATTAATTGTTCCCAACCAGCGGGATCAAATATAATTTTCCAAGGTGATAAAATTGTATATGTAGATGCATCACTTTCATGCGAGGCATCAAGCACATTCCCCAATTTATAACAAAAGGTTCGATATAAAGGCTTCGTACGCTGGCTCAACAATAGAAATGAGCCATAAACAACATTAAAGTAAATAGTTTCTTTCACATGCAGAACCTATAATCTAAGAAATATTTTTTTAAAACTAATTAGACAAGTCATAGCAATTGCAATGGTCCATTCTGATGGCTAATCTTTCCTTGCAAAACACAATTATCACAACTACATCATAACTACAATGGAAAGATCTGATGGATAATTGTCACTTATATAATGTCATTGTCCTGCATACACATTGCAATTGTGATGACTAACTATAAGTTTAAACTATCATCATTACAACATCATGAACATGAACTCTTATTTCTCCCTTCTTCCAAGTTATGATAGTGTCCCTCACTATCATAATTTGTGACTTAAAAAGTCTAACAAGAGCCAAATTTGTAGGTCTCTTGCTATGCCAATGGGTAGACGTCGTAATTGTAATGGCCTGCCATTGCAAAATGGGTCCAAAAGTAGAAATGGATGGATGTTAAATCTATATTTTTGAATGGTATACTTGAGGAAGAAGTGTACATTGAACAACCTAAAGGATTTGTTGATCCAAACTTGAGAAGAATATGGTATGTAAACTTAAGAAAGCTCTTTATGGACTAAAACAAGCTCCAAGACCATGGTATGAAAGACTACATAATTATTTGATGAAGATTGGTTTTGAAATGACAAATGATAATAATAATCCATATTTGATGAATGGTAAGAACAATGAAGTACTAGTATCTAAAATATTTGTTGATAACATTATATTTGGAGGAAGAGAAGCATTATGCAAATCATTTTTTGATGAAATGAAGAAGGGATTTGAAATGTCTATGTTTGGTGAAATCAAACTTTGTTGGATTACAAGTATATCAAATGAAATTTTGTATTTTCATTACTAAACCCAAATACATCAAGGAGATACTAAAGACTTTTGGAATGGAATATTCAACACCAATGAGCACACCTATGTCTACAAGACATAAGTTATCTAAGAATGATGAATCTGCTGGTGTGAACAAGACATTATAGAGATCCATGATTGGAAAATTGCAATATGTTGTTCGTAGTAGACTTGATATTGCATTAGCATCTAGGATCATTTTTATATTTTCATAAAATCCTAAAGAGAATCGCATGATCATAGTAAGAAGGATAATGAGATATCTGAAAGGTATAAAAAACTATGGATTGTATTACAAGAGAAGTGATAGATTTGAACTTAAGGTATTCACTGACTCTCATTAGGAAGAAAATATTGATGATGGAAAAGACACTAGTGGAGGTTATTTTTTTCTAGGAAAGATCTCGGTGTCATGGACAAGAAAGAAACATAATTGTATTTTCCAATCAACAAATGAAGCTGAGTATGTGGCAGCTGTAGTGAACTATTCAAACATTATGTAGATAAAACAATTATTGGAAGGTATGAAAGAAAAAATTATAGATTCAATAGTTATCTATTGAGATAACATGTGTGCTATTAACATTTCAAGTAATCCAGTGATGCACGCTAAGACAAGACACATTACTATCAAGTATCACTACTTGAGAGAACTAGCTCAAGACAAAGAAGTGAAGTTAGAATATGTGCACACCAAAGCACAAATTGTTGACATATTTACTAAAGCCTTACCTAATGATGTTCATGAATATCTTAGAGACAAATTAGGGATGATTCCCATTGACAAAGAAACTTAAGGAGAAAAGGTGCATTGCAACAAATGTGCTAATCAAAAAATCTTACACATTGATGTAAACTCTACTTTTGGAAATGCCTAAGGTAGACAATCAAGTGCAATATAACAGATCAGTTATAGGCAGATGAGAGAAATTATTTCAACATGCAAATACATACACAACTCAGATACATGAAGAAGATTGATACTAAGACATCTATGTGTCTTTTCCATTGTTGTCAAAGAGGGAGAGATATACAAAAGTGAAAAAGAGAAAAGGAGGGAGGGAGATATATACAAGTGAGAGATTTATTATTAAAGGACAAATGTATCCAAGAGGGAGATATATTATCACAAAGGGGTAAAATCAATAGAGAGAATTAGAATGAAACTATGCTAGTGAAATCTTTTGGATTGTATGGGAAAAAAGTTAGATACATTGAGGGTGAGATATTCAGATGTTTCCATCAATGCCAAAGAGGGAGATTATTGGAAACTTGCATTTGCAACAATTTGTGTTTTGTCATTGATCTCAAATCTATTGATAAGAAATATTCCTATGTGATCTAAATGTCATATATATTTGATTAATGAAAAGAATTTGAGAAATTTTTCATAACAATAACACTTAGAGGAAAGGTTGAGTTATGAAAAGGAAGCTACAATGGAGATTTGATTAGTTATAC
The DNA here is from genome assembly GCA_028749045.1 of Cupressus sempervirens. Lineage (NCBI taxonomy): Eukaryota > Viridiplantae > Streptophyta > Pinopsida > Cupressales > Cupressaceae > Cupressus > Cupressus sempervirens. The sequence continues at coordinate 556,514,686 of CM053791.1, forward strand.
TTTGACAAGACAAAGTGATTTTTTATATCAAGAATGTAAACCTAAGCCAAGAAAAAGAGTAAAAGGTTATAGAATCTCGAGTGATGCTAGTGCTAACCGAGCCACAATAGATGCTAAGAAAATCTAATGTTGACCAAGGATCATTATTGATCGATCAAGGTAGTTGATGTCAATCCAAAAGGTTTTCAATGAGTAAGTGATTAAGTGATGACCAAGTTTCAAAACTTAGTGATTGCCAAGTAACATTGTTATGAATGAAATTGAGGAAATCAGGTTTTCTAGCTGACTCAGTTGATTTCTTAGGAGACGTAAATCATGTTGAAGATAAGATTGATGAGTTGGATCATTAAATTCAAGGAGAGGATTAGGTACAATACCTATGATCTATTTTGATGGATGAGAAGGTTTTTAAAAAGAGGAAGATGGATAGATACAATGAACTTGATCGACCAGATTGTAAACACTAAGATCTATAGTGATCATGGAAAATAAAATAGAAAAAATTGCCTATTTAAAGAGGTATAGGGATGAACTTAGAGAGGTGCAAAGAAAAAGGTGGATCAGAGATGCACAAGGGTGGACACAAGTTGTGAGCGTAAGAGGGAAGAAAAACAAAAAATGCTTGCATAGATTTTTTTGATATTGATAATCAAATCTAAGAAGATAGCTTAAGTTTTGAAAGGAGAAGATTGATTGCTTGAAGGGTTACCAAGACAATCAAGAATATAGATGACAATGGGGAGCTTATCAGTGAATCAACACATCAATCGAATAGTGATATGGACTTGCAAAGTGAGTTGTAATCATACAATTCAAAACCCTATTATTTTATTTCTAATCATTGTAAGCAGTTTGTATTGAAATCCTTTCAACAGAGGTTGACCTAACAATCATTTAAAGGACTTAACAATCTATGTAAGTCCTTTAACATGGTGATATTTAAAATGGAATGATGAAAGTCCTCTGACAAGGCCACTCCTAATAGGGTGATTAAATCCTCTAATTAGGTCATGCATTTAACAGTGTGCATTGTAACCTTTAACAAGGTTGCCTCCTAACAAAGCTCACTTTGAAAGAGTGAAAAAGTGGTGACATGTTGTTGGTAGTTTTTCCCAAATTGTTTTTTCCACATAAAAATCCCAGTGTCAAAGTTGAATTCTTTATATGTTTTACATTTAATAAAGTTTATATTCAACAAATTATGTTATTTTTGGGATGGTAATGTTATTAGTATAATAGAGAGAGAGAGAGAGAGAGAGAGAGAGAGAGAGAGAGAGAGAGAGAGAGAGAGAGAGAGAGAGAGAGAGAGAGAGAGAGAGAGAGAATAGTAGTAGCAAAGACTAAATGTTTTATGTTTAATTGTTCAAATGGTACTTATGGACCTTGAGTAACTAATTTACTCCCCACCCTCCCGTTATTCTAAACATTTCTAATATTCTAACTAGGGACATAGAGAATCCAACAATCGGTAATATAAGACTAGTTTCTAGCCATAGGGAGAAAAGTCAAGATTATTTAAAGAACTAGATACTTTACAAACAAGAGGAACAAATGGAAAACACACCAGAACAACTAAACTAATGACAAGCCAAAAACTAGAAAACTAAAACTAGGCACAACGAAAACTTACAAAGTCAAAAGCTATGTATAGATATGTACATTATCAAGAGACTCCCCCGTGAGAATTGGAGGAAATGAATACTTACACAAAGCCATTTACATGATTGGAGAAATATGAACCCTCTCTAAATAGAGAGTTTCATCCAAATGAAAGAATTTGATGCCATATTTATATGGAAAACTCTTCACCATTGTAATCCCAATTGATTGTGTGCAAGAGTTTAGTGACTTGGTATTCAAATCCAAACAGCCATGACCCATCATAGATTTCTAATTCTTCCCAATCCTCCATCACAAAATCCTTAGAACCATTACCATTGTCTAATTGATAAAAATAATGCCCCAACATTCATAAGGAGAACATTGCATTATCCTAAAAGTAGTATTTGGTATTCAAGTAACCTTAGCATATGAGAATATTTTAGCTTTGAAAACAAAAGTTACCCTCGGGCAACCATCATGCTTTGCAACTTGAATCAAGTTACAATCAATTCACCTATCTTTACCTTGTTTATTTAAATCAAAATTTTCAACAAGACCAATTTGATCAACACAAATATTATAATTTGAACAATTATAATTTTAAAAACTCACCTTCTTGGACCCAATTAATACACTAAATCTTACACAACTTGATGGCCCAAAAGTTGGATCTATCTTTTATGGACCAGTAGTAAGTTAGATCATCACATGAACTCTCATGGAATTCATGGCAGTAGTAAAGTCTATCTTTTTGTGAGTTCTACCCAACCTTGAATACCTTAGTGCTCCTATTTGTGAGAGGGTTTACAATATAATCAAGTAAACCACATAAAACACCCTCTCTCTCAAGAAAAAGTCTAATATCTTCACAATTATTAGGCTGATATAGAATGAAACACATGCTAGATTAACCAAACATATCTCCCAAATCTTAGGTAACCCTACAAGTTACATCTGTTACAATTTGTAGAGGACAATTTTTCTCCTCTATTAACTTAATCATAGTAAAAGCCATGAAATATTCATGACTATATCCAAGCCATGATAAAGAAAGATAATACTTAGCATTTCACCAAGATAGAATTATATCATTAATATGATTAGTACTTTCAAGACCATCATTCTCAGAGGTAGTTCTAGCACTCATAACCTTCTCATAACATATATTAGCTTCATGTAGCATAGGGTCAACATGTACTAAATTAATTTTATCATTTTTTGTCATAGCTAATTCTAAAAATTTCTTACCCAAGATCAATTCATTAGAAAAACTAGTCCTAGAACTTTCTTTTCAAACTCATCTTGTTCAATCACTTACATGAAGTTTTCAATGATCTTCTTCTTGCACAAAGAATAATTTCCTTAATAAGCTAATGGTGATTGAGGCTACAATACTTTAGCAATATGGACATTAGTAAAATATATATTCATCATAGATCATTCTCTTCCTTCTAAATTTATAGAATCCAAATAATTTTTATTAAATTATAACATAGTTTCACTTCCAACGAATGGAATCTCATGTGATGGAATAGACTATACAACATGCTCACTTAAAGAATTGTACTCTTTTTCATCCCAAGAAAAATGAAAGATTTCTCATTATAATTGCACATGAGGACCATTTTTCTTGACAAAGTTTGATCTTTGCAAGGTTGAAACCTTTCCATAGAGTTGTCATGGTGCTGAAAATTTAATCCAAAACCTTCTTTTTTTATTAGATTTCATGAAAGAGAAGAATCAGTTAAATCTGATTTCACTTCGTCATCAACACCAACTCTAATTTTAAAATGAAAAGGTTGATCACAATCTTTTAAAAAAATTAAAACACCTTTATTTGTTCCTTCATGAAATCAAAAGTCTCATACTCTTGTTGTTGGTGAATTTGAAAGTTATTTCCTTCTATGCTTTCTAAAAAATAATTATTCCTCTCACTTCCAAAACTTGAACTCCCTACTTCTAGAAGGAAAACATTATTCAATGAATCCATCTTATTCAAAGCCACATTTTTTTTGTTACATTTTGGTCATTTATGCTAACCAATGATCAAATTTTGAGAGTTTGAATGGCTTCTCGCTAAACTCCTTACTCATTCATAGTAAGGTAGGTGTATGAGAGAGAAGAGATTGAAATGACTGGAGCTTCTTTATTACCAACCTCCAATTCTTCTTCAAGTTATTGCACTCTTCTTTTGTATTCTTGTAGGTCTTTCATCTTGTGAAATATGACATATAGACTTCTCCATAGTAAGGCAGATATGTAATCATCCTCAATGTTGAGATAGCTACACTTTGTTTGTAATGCTCCAAGAAATCTTGTAGCACTTTGTCACTCATTTGGATGATTTAAACAATGGTTTGTTTAGGTATCATATTTCTTATGACCTTTATATTTGGCTTGGCTATTTCACAAAGTCACTAATCTCCTATACATAGAGATAATATAAAAATTGAGGAACCATATGTCAAGCATTGATCTTAATTTTCTTTCGCGTCCCCAACATAGTCTCCAAAAATATATTGGTAAATAGATTTGTCCTTCAAATAATGATGAAAATAACTTACTCAAATTGCTCACAAAGAAGAATAAACCTCACTAATAGTTGGAAAGGCCATCACGATATTGATAGCTTCTCTCTAATTGACAGGTATAGATTCCTCCAACAGAGATATTTAATAATTGAATAATTGAATATGGCTTTTACTAGAAGACACAAATGTTGTACTAAAATTCACCCATCACTATGGAATGAATATAATTATCAAATTTACAAACTAGGCAATGATGAGAAAACCATAAAAAAATCCCAAGGTCATTTATCAATTCCTTCACATCACAAAGGAAGTTAAAGGAATTAAATGACTTATCATGCAAATGGTGAGTTTGTAAATGATTGATTCACAATAACATTATTACTTGACATCATAACATAGGACTATATTTAGAAAAGGGAAGAAAAGACCACAAGGTCCATTTCTAAAAGAAAAATAAACATACAAAATTAGGCAAGATGAGTTTTCAACTTTTATTTTCAAACCTTTGGAGTTTAGCATTGTTGAAATTGTGAAATTAGACCGTTGGAACTATACTTCTAAACTAAACCTTGAAGTCAAACTGCCTTCATATTCTAGGGATCTTGAATCATATTTAAACTTTGTATCTAATCTTAGATATCTGCACTTTTGAACCCATGAAGTTGAACTTTGAACTTGAACCTTGAATTGTGAACTTAGAACTTTGCGTTGTGAGTCTGCATTTTGAATCTTTAAACTTTGAACCTTGAACTTTGTGGTTCAAAGTTCTATTACAAAACAACCTTTTGATGCTCCCCCTTCAAAAATTATACTTTGCAAAAATATCATTAGCAATAAAAACCCACAACATACCAAACCATTTTAGGCATTCCTTCAGTGATACTGATTATCAAATGTTAAAAAGTTGGGTGCTAAAAGAAAGATAACACTTTTGATTATGAATCTTGCAACCACAAAGTGAAAATCATTACATACACATATATAATATTTAGAGAAAAAAGAGATTCATGATAAGTTAGTCCAAGTCAATCCCATACTAAGCCCAAGAGCAAAAATTTGGCTCATTTGGTCCTAGTGGCGAGTGTTAGGCATCAAGACGAGGTGATCAACTTAGTGGGATGCTTGTTTCTATTTTTTCATCATATCTTCACCAAAGTATTCCCTAAGAATCTTTCCCTTAGCTAGTAGTACAATAAGTTGTCCTAGTGGTACTCCCTTTTCTAGACTTTTTAGTAAAGCTTCTTGTAGTAGGGTACATTAAGTTGTCTTTCTCTTAACTAGTGCTACAATAGGGTGCCCTAGTCATTCTCCCTTTATCACAAAGTAGCGGGGTGATTTCTTAGTAATTCCCCCCTAGATAATATTGTGATAGGATGCTCTTACAATTATCCCTTAATTGTAGACTCCATAGGAAATGTACTTGCAATTGGGTGCCCATCAATTTTCCTTCTAATAAAGATAGTTGATCCATTTGAATTTTCTATAGCAAAAGTTCTTCTCATTAAAATACCACAAGTTATATATTTACTATTAGTGGGACCACGATGAGTTGGATTTCTTAGTTGCACAAGGTTAATGCTTTATCTACTATAGAGGCATACTATGTTAATGTTATAGAGGAAACCAAGGAGATGATATGGCTTAAGTTCTTCATGGAAGAATTGGAACACCTAGAGATGGATAATTAATTATTTATAGATATCTAGGTTGTCACTCATCTTGTGAAGAATTATGTTCTACATTCAAAGAAAAAAACATATAGTTGTGGTGTCATTTTATTTGGTCAATTTTGGATGATGGAAACTTAACGTTGAAGAAGATACATACATATGATAATCAAGTAGATATGTTTACCAAGGTAAAGACAAGGGAGAAGTTAAACTCCTCTTTAGCTTTCGAATGTCTTCTAGAATAAATTGAATAAAGAATGATAGAGTCTAGGGTGGTTTGATATTCTAGTGGGAGCTAAATGTTTAGCAATGTTATCATCAATCTCCAAGTGAGAGGTTATTGTTGTGGAGTCTGATCAGTCTCCAAGTGGGAGATTTTAGCGATGTGAAGGTTAATTTTTTCCCACTTTATTTGGCATGGTTTCCCCGTAGGCTATTACTATAGGAGTTTGGGGGTAGCTCCCCCAAGAAAAGTAAAAGGCATTGTGTGTTATTTTTCTTATTAGACAACTTATTCTATCCCTAATTTTGAAAGTAGAAAAAGCTTGTATAAAATGGCTTATGGTTAGGGATTTCATAATGTATGATGAGATTGTACCTTCTTGTAGCTATATTGAGTTGTCAGGTATTATGGATTGTTAATGATTGGATACTAAGAATATTGGACTTATTTTTGGTAGACGTAGCCTAGGGATTTGGTGAACCACGTTAAATCTTTGTGTCTTGTATTCTCTTTTGTGTGATTTATTACTTTCTGATATTCACTATATTTTTATGTAATTCCTACTTTTTGCCATAGCTAATCCTAACACTTCTCACTCACATTGATATTCTTTCAAATTCATTAATGTAGCTTTCAAATGTCCCATATTGTTTAATATGAATTAGTTTTTTGAAATCTTCTTGGGGATGTTTTCTATTGAATTTCTTCATAAATTTTTGTTTGAATTTCTTATATGAAGTAATATTGTCTTGATTGTGAGTATTTTATACCACCATTCACATGATATGCCTGCTAGATGGAGAATGGAAACTTGGAGTACATCTTCCTAAATCATAGGGTTAAATGTTAGGTAAATTTTTAATGTTTGCATCTAGTTATATGCCATGATCTTTCTTGATCCATTGAAATTCAAAATATCCACCTTATTTTCTTTATGTTTAAGGTCTTTATTAACATGTTTCCATGTTGTCTCCCTTCTCTTATCTTCACAAATTTTCTAAATGACACTACTACCATGATATGAGGTTCTAGTTTTTCATAGGATCTTGCTATGTCATCATTTTAGTTCATGGGTTCTTCTATCCCGTCTTCCTCTCTTAATAGCTCTCTCCTAAGTAAGAATGCAGATTGTGGTACCTCTGCCCTACAAGACATATTGTTATTCTCCAAGTTATTTGAGCTAATATGAGTAGTTTGACCCTTCAAATTATTATTGATTAAAAATTCCATTAATTTACAATGTTTGGAGAAGTTCTAGGTTTTCTTTTTCCATTTGATGTAGCAATGTTTGGACAATTTGTATATGAACAATAAAAGGGGTAATTATTTTCAAGTTGTAAATTTTTTGTGGTAAAGGAAGTATCAATGGTTATGATAGTTTCATTGAGCATAGAAATTAGATAAGAGTCATTAGCCTCATTTGACTTCTATGCCATGTCTATTTTTCATTCACACAAATATGATATTTTGGATCATACAACTCACTTTTGGGCACAATAAGTATTTTGAATGAAATAGACATATATGATTGTATATGACCCTTTTGATTGATTGAATAGAAATGTCCAATATATATATATATATATATATATATATATATATAGATATATATATTAATAGTTTTTTAGTCCACTTTGAAGGAACACCTCAAACCCATAAGAGAAGAATATCAAAAACTGTCCTCCAAGTCATCCTTGAAGAAAACAACCTCAAAAAGAAGATAAAGAGAAGGGGATTCCACAAACAATACCACTTTAGAATCTCCCCACCAGTCCAACAAGGAAAAGAGCCATAGCTTCCATCAATGATAACTCCAACACATAATATCACCCCCTTAATCGATGATACCTTCACCTCAATATGAACTAAGTACTAAAGAGATAGGATCAAAATGAAACCCTAGGTCTTGAAATCCTCTTGAAGGACCCAACAAGACCTAAGGAGGAAATTCACCTTAATAGAAGCAATTAGGGGAATAAAAAGAAGAGAGCATAGAGACCTTCCACGGATGAAAACAAAGGACACCAGTCTACATAATGGGAAGAAGCCCCATATTGAAAACTTTTACTCAACCAAAAAAAAAAGAGCAAAGAAGGAATCACTAAAGTTATTGGCATCTTCTTGGTAGCAAACCCAAAGAACCCACTTATGATTCAAATAATGGATCATCGTCAAACTCAAAACCTTGAAAGAAACTAGCCAATTGAGGAACATCAATGTCATAAAAATGAAACAACACCAGAACCCTCCAAGAGAAAAAAAAACCCAGAGCCTAGCCAGACCAATAAATAGGCCATGAAGCACAAGTTAAAAATCACATCCCATCAAAGGAGGGAGGATAAGATAGAGCTTATGAATCAAAGAATCAAAGTACAGAGGGTAGAGCCTCCTATTGTGATGTGGAGGCTAATCAAACTCATAGGGTAATTTCCCCCACTTTATTTGGTCTAGTTTCCCCCTAGATTTTACTATGAGGGTTCAGAGGTAGCACCCTCAAGGCAGGGTCAAGGGGAAATGCCCCCACTAGAGCTTTCAAGGGCAACAGCCCCAAAAGATCAACTAGATTTATTATTGTAAAAGCTGTTAGCTGCTATTTTTCTATTGAACAACTTATTTTACAAATGTATGATGAGATTGTATCTTCTTGTAGTCGTATTGAGTTGTAAGGAATTGAGAATTGTAATCAGGTTGTAATCACTAGATAATAAGATTATTGGACTTTCTATTTGGTGGATGTATTTGAGGGATTGGGTGAACCATGTTAAATCTTTTTTTCTTGTGTTCTCTCCTATGAAATTTATTATTTTTTGATATTGGTTATATTTGAATGTGATTGTTATTTCTTTGTCATTATTCCTAACACCTCCTAACCATGCAAGTCATACCTCCACACTTCAATCAAAGATCCAGAATGAAATCCAGCTTCAGGCAAAACAAACCAAAGGGGGTCTCCACAAATGATTTCTCCCAAAATTGAAATTTAAATATCAAAATACTAGAGTGAGATCTCCCCCCAAAGATCACCAACCCAACAACCACCAATGAACCACAGAAGAAAACATCTAGCTTTGACTCAACCCTACAAATAACTCTATATTCCCCATCGTTGGGAACCCAAGGAACACAATACCCATTAAAGCATTGTTTCTTGATAAAAAAATATGCCAAGTAAAGAGGAATTCATAGGAAGGCATAGCCTAGATCATTCTACAACCAATGTCCCTCTTCTCCACACCTTCCATTCACTATAAACCAAAGCATCCTTCCCTCCAACCATATCTGTAGGAAGATGACCAAATCTACACAACCCACCATCCATCTAGATTCATACCCTTAGAATCATCACTTTCATAAGTATATTCATCAACATCGAAAGACCTAGGTGCTCCTATACCTCATCTTTTGTCGTTCAAACAACCTTTCACTCTCTCGTAGTGCATACAACACCTATTTAAAAAGATGTGTTGGTTGTCACTATGAGGATGCTATTAGTATTATTAGAATCCACAATGTTATAAAAATCAGGCCTTTACCATCATCAAAAAAATTATGACTCTTTGGAAAATAGTGAATTCAATAACGATGCACAATTTTCTATAATCTAAAGACTACATGCAAGGTCAAAATTCTAAGTTAGGAAAATGCATTATTTCTATCCAACTCTAATTATTTGTCGTTCCACTTTCCTATTGCTATTATAAATCAAAACCTAAAGTTAATTATGACAAAATTCAAGAATAAAAAAAACATATTAATGAATGATATTATTTGGAGTAGGTTGTTCACTAACTCATCAGGAAAAGAGCCAATTGTTTCCAAGTTCTGCATTTTTTGCTATGAAGGATGCATTGATGTTTATGACAATTTCATTAAGTATAAAAATCCAATTTGTGGCACAATAAAGTTTTTTTATGGTACATTTTGTGACATTAAACTACATGTATACACTTGGTGGATAGAGCTTGGTCAAAATGAAAAAAGTTAAATCATAAAAAATGAAGGTAATTCACACATGAAATGGTGGTATAGTTAATTTTGATGTTAAGGAGATAACATATTTTTTCTATAGATAAGATCTGAAAGTTACAACTAATGTCCAAGTTTGAGACAATTTTTGAAATGAAAAATATTATTATATTAAGTTGTATCTAACCAACTAAAGGTAAAAGGGGTAATTACTTTCAAGTTGTGAAGTTTTTGTGGTGAAGGGTGTATTGATGGTTATGACAGTTTCATTGAGCATAGAAATTAGATTTCTATATTTGAATATTAATGTTTTGGTATGATATATTTAATGTATGTACACTCATTAATTTGAAGGTTAAATTTTGACTAAATTTGGAGAGTCTATATCGAATTTCTTCTTTTACTTCTAACTTGATTGGATTTTGATAGAAAATGTAAGTCTTCTACAATTTAATTTGCAGATGTAAGTGGTTTTATGTTGAAGTTACTAGTGCTTATTCACTTAAGCTAGAAAGATGGAATAGGATGGCTCAATAGATGGAACAATGTTCTGGAATAAAATATAGTAGGAACAAGTTCCCTTTGCACTTTCATTATATCACCAATTGTCATCTTGTTTGGGTTGATGGACTTCCATGTCATGCTATTAAGTTTACAATTGTGGTTGTGATAGGAGTCATTAGGCTTGTTTGACTTATATACCATGTCTAGTTTTCACTAAGACAAATATAATATTTTAGATTATACAACCCACTTTTTGACACAATAGGTACTTGATGAATGAAATACACATGTAATAATTGTGTATGGACCTCTTGATTGACTGAATAGAAATGTACAAAATATATAAAATACTAAAAAGAAATAGTTTTTTATTAATTATTAATTTAATTTTTCAAATGACTTGTTCAAACTTATATGACATCAATTAATGGTTAAGTAAATGTGAACCCTAACCAACCCACTAATATCACACATTTAAGACCCCCACACATTCTAACTCCTCTCTAGTCAAAATCCAATGAGACACTTTGAAAACTTAAAATGCAATAAAGTGACTCTTTAGAAACTTAACTAGCTACAATGTCTATAATACCCCTCCCCTTAAAATTTCAAGTCAGTTAGATGATAGAGTCGGTGATAAAGAATACAAAATTGATAAAGTGGAACAACGTGATGATGTGAAAGACAAAAGATCGGTGAGTACTAGCTGGAGCTTGGTGTAAGAAGTGGCCCATGGCTATACAGCCACGAAAATGCACTCTCTTTACATTGTTTTTTCTAAGTTTTCAAAAAAAATTCTAAGTCCTCTCCTTCGTAAGAAAGTGCATTTTTGTGGCTGTATAGACGTTGCCTAAGAAGTCCATGGGAGAGGGAAAAATGTGGGAAAGATGCAAGCCTTTATTAACAAACATTTAAGATAATCTTTCCCATGCTTTCTCAACAAAAAGGGCCCATAAAATGGAATCTACTAATAATTTCTTCCATTGTCTATCTCTCACATGATTTCGCATTTCTTCCACCCATTTCAGACTTGAATCTCATAGACTCGTATGATTCCCACAATTAATCCAACCCCAAGCCCCTTTTTCCAACACAAATGGAATCTACTCATCAATCAATCCACATCTTTCATCATTTCTTATCTCCGTTCCCTATCCCCTATTTTCTATATGTATTGTTTTTTTCATATATGTACATAATTTTAACTTCGGCATGTGCATTGCTTTTATTTTCTAATGTTTTTGCTTGTTTAGCAATGAGAACAGGTAGCTGAAGGATATTGTGGATATTGTATTCAAATAGTTAAATGAGATTCATTATGGATTGGAGACTATCCAGTAGGTATGGAAGAATTTGAGAGGCAGCAAAAAACTGTTCAAAGATATGTGTGTTCAAGATATAGGATTTTTTAGTCTTAAAGAAGGTAAAGAAATTCTTATAAGGCATTTGAGATCAATTAAGGTGTTCATTGTTCTAGATGATGTGGATCAATTGGACCAACTAGCTGCTTTGTTGCCTACAAAAGACAGACGTGAAAGTCTTAGTCTTGGAATAATTACCAAAAGGAAATATGATATCCTTAAATTTTGACCTGTCACTATTATATATAAAATGAGAGCTCTTCATCCAATTTATACTACACAACATTTATGTTGGCATGTCTTTGAACAACCATTTCACCAGGATGAATTTGAGGAGCTTGTTGAGAAGTTCTTAGAGGCTTGCAATAGATAACCACTCTCTCTCAAGGTTATTGGAAGACAGCTCAAAGGGGAGTTTGACAAAGAAATTTGGATGTCTCTTTTGCATAAAATTGTGAGAATAGTTCCTAATTATATTTAGGCGATACTCAAAATAAGTTATGACAACCTTGATCCTCAAGAAAAAGAGATGGTTTTTGATGTTGCATGTTTTTTCATTAGAGAAGAAAGTAGTTTGGTAAATGGATTATGGAATGGCTTGGTCGACAAGGTTTGAAAAGTCTTTTAAACAAGTGTTTGGTTGAATTTGATGGAGACAATAAATATGCACGATCACATGCCAGACTTGGGAAAGAACATTGTGACAAGCCAATCATTCTATCACTTTGGACTCCCCCAAACAATTATTAATATCCAAGACAAACAAAGGTAAAATTCAATTTTATTTTGAACTTAGATAAATGAAATAATTTATTTTATAACTAAATAATGAATTTTTTTAGCATACAATTATTTGTGTTAAATAAGATTTAGCCAATTTTATGATTAATTATATTTCTAATAAAACAATCTAGCTTTTTAGACTTAATTTCCTTTTGCTCAAATGCTAGGTGTGTCAATCAATATAAATTCAGAGCAAAATTTATTAATCTTAGTGATTGTTTCATTAGCTTGGTATTTAGATTTTTACAATTTATAAGAATATAAATTAGTTTTGATTGTATTATTGTTTTTAACATCAACATTTCAAATCACATTTCATTCTCATATGAATTGTTTAAAATTAAATAAAGAAAAACATTACTAATGAAGAAGAATATAGTCTAAGTAAGCAAGCCTATTTTACAATCAATTAGCAAAGAAAAGTTACTGATTTATTCAGATAGTATCTCTTTGGATAGTAAAAATATTTTTTTGTAAATCTTAGTTCTAACTATATAAGCTCTTTTATTTTTAAGTTTTTGATTTTATATTTTGTGTGTATGCAAAAGAGAATTAGCCTTCATGGAATAATCGTAAACCTGGATCGAGTAGCTTGGGTTGATTTGGTTTGTTTCACCCCCCTCTTCTTTCTTTTGGATCGAGCAACCTCATGTTTATAGAGATAAGAATCATGGAAGTGTGCAGGATTTCATGTTTTCCCAACTTAGAGACACTCGAAGATGAGGGGAATGTTGAAGAATGTTTCTTTTATTTTTGCAAGAATAACTTCTCACACAATATTTCATCTAGAAGGATGGAACATAATTGAGAAAATGGAAGATATAGAAAATTGCATAGGATTGGAAGAGTTAAGTATTGAGAGCAGAATGGATGTTTCGAGTATAGAAAGCTTGGAATACCTGTAGAATTTAAGGGAGCTCATACTCAAAGAAAACATGGTGTAATGCCCCACCAAGTTTTACTAAGTTTGTCAAACATTTTTTTTTTTAACAAGAAAGATAATATATACACATCAAACACATAGTAGCAAAAGCAATAACATACAATCAACTAAAAGTATACATAACAAGTTACATTCCTTAAGGATCCCATGATGTTGAATCGCATTTGAATTTAATCTAAAACTAAGTCCATCAAAACCACATCCATATGAAAGAATAATTATAAAGTCCAATGTCCATTTAAATAATATACATTTGTTCTGAATGCCTCTTGGCAAATGAAATTCAGAATGCTCAATCATCCACTATACATGTCACAGGGTATGAAAGGCTAAAAGAATATTCATATGTAGAAATAGAAATGCATCATCCTCATCGGATCCATGATACAAAGTACAATAAAAATAAATGAAACCATCCACCATACATGATACATCCATCCATCGTAAAAGATATAACATCCATCATGAAATATAACCATCCATCATAATGATACAAAAAAAGAATGAAAGTAAATGCAAACAAGAAAGGTCTAGCCATGGTGACTACAGACATATCTCAATGGTAAGAGTGAAAAAGCACTACCACCTAACCGTGTGGAACCTAAATGGCCGACTCCCATCGCACTGAGAAGATAGTCTCAAGTCCCAAATAGGATATTAAACCACATATCAAGGTACACTTTAAGTCCAAGAAATCTTAAAAGCAACCTAACTCAAAGGTTCTAAGATAAGTCAACATCTAATTCCCAAAGGCACACAAAGACATGTAGGAAATCTACTATGTAAGAAAGCAAGTGTCATCACATGAATCACATTGAAGTTACCCTGGCAGTCTCTTAGGACTCCAAGGTCCCCAATGATCCCTATGCGGCCTGACAAGGCATACTACAAAATGCAAGGTCATAACCAAGTATTCTCTCTACTCCCATCCTAGTTTATACTAGCACTCAAGGCATGGGCAAGAACATACAAAAACTCTTATTAGGTTCATTTTAATCTCCATTTAGTGTAATGTCTTCACTTATTAAACAACTTACAATGAGTTACCCTAGTAGCCACATAGGGCCCCAACCCCCATTACAAGCCACTTCCTGACACTACATATCGATAACCTACCCTAGGCTCATAAAAGTAAAAATCAATAATCATATAAAAATCACCTCAGTCATACACAAGTGACTGGAAAGAATCAAAATTTAAATCACAATAATCACATCAATTCTCTACAAGCAACTCAAAAGCATCAAAGATAAATCACAATATCCATCAGTTCTCAACAAGAAACCAAAAAGTATCCCAATAATATTGATCAACAACTCAAAATGGTTAAGTCAAACATGTCACAACATGACATCACCAAGATCAAAACAAAAAAACACCTCAGTCCTATCAAAGCAACTGGAAAGCAATTCAAATATAACTGATCGAGGAGTCAAAAATTGTTAAGTCAAGATATCTCATAGCATAAATCTCGCCATCCCACAAGGCACTAAAAACAATAATCAACAATATAAACTCACTCAACATAGAGCATACCATCACATACCATGGTTAAGTAAAAGTAATCAAGGCTAGTCAAAACTCTAGTCAACCCCAAACCCCAAAAGCATAGACAACAAATAAAATAGTACAGTTTCATAGTTTGGGTTTGATTTGAAAATACAGAGTTGAGTTAAAAAATAAGGTTACCAGTTTTTGTTTTCAATGTAAGATTCAAGTAGATAAGATTCATTTTTTGCCCCTATAACTTAACCCATTCTTATATTTATATAAATTGTACAGTTACATCTATTTGTTCTTAAGTCAATTCTTCCAAAATAATCAAAGGTAATAAATTATTCAAATTATTAAATAATACTTATTGATCTTAGGACAAGAAGCTTATAATTTTATTAAGATCAATATTAATAAAATTTAGAACTTAATTGAATGTCCTTCATTATTAATTAATCTTAATCAAATCATATTTAATTAATAATTATATAACATATTCATATCAATACACAATTTACTATTCTAATTTATTTTAATAATAACTTAATTAAGTATTCTAATTAAATATTATCAAAACTTAGTAATCTTTCTTTTACTCTCCAATAATTTAATAATAATTAATTTTAAAAAATTAATTAAATATTACCAACTTCTTAAAATACTTATCTTTAAATTATTAAAACGAGTATTCTATTAATAATTTAATAAATACATTAATAACAATTTAAGTAATTTTTGTTATTCAAATACATTAATTAATTAAATAAAAATTTAATATAATTAATTAATAATACAAAATAATTATTATACTGCAAATTCATTAACTATATAATAAATTATTATATATTAATAAAATTTATTAATAAATTTTTAATAAATAATAAATATAATTTAAAATTTAATAATAATATAATATAAAATAAAAAAATAAATCTAAATACAAATCACACCCCTATATATATAAAATCAAATTGCTATTAGCAGCCCATGGGTTGCCAAAGGTAGCCACAAACTGCTTAGGTAGTTGTGGCCTACCATTGGCAATCTTGTGGTCTATGTTAGCAACCGTAGCTACACGTTAGGTGCGGAATGGGAGGTGGGGGTGTGGTGGCCCCGCCTCCCACCAAAAATATATTGTATTTATTTTTTTATTATATTATTTTTTTTTTAAAATCTCTTCCAAAAAAAAAGTTTTATTTTAATCTTATAGGAAAAATATGTTTAACCATTCAAATTTCTAATTTAAAATTTTCTTTTATTTCAAACCCTTCCCGAATAAAATTCTAATTTCTTTAATCTAAAAAATGAGGGTTTTTTTATTACTTTTCCAATCTCTACGCATGCAAAAGATATTGGCTAGCATTTAACAATTTACAATATTGAAATGTTTAAGTCTTCATCACAGAGAAATTTGAATTTACAATCCACATGCATGAAGAAGATAGAGAAGGAAATTGCATAATTAAATTGTGTGAATAATCACAAGTGTCTACCTGGACACTGATGCTAATTCACTAAGCCCAAGAAGATTGAAGAGAAATCCCTCCTCTCAGAACCCTTTACTTTTCAAAAATTCCTTCCTCTTCCAAAATTTCACTCTCCAAATTCTCATCCCTAAAAATGAACCTTCAATTGTTGATAAGGAGTTTGCTCCTTAAATCAAGGTACTAATTGTGCGTTCACTCGAGAGAATTCTGTGCTCACCAGATTTCAACTCCTATTAACTTTTCTTTATCTTTTCTTTATCTTTTTCCATGCATGTTAATTGCATTATTAAATAACTTTATTAACTTTTTAGTTGACTTCTTTTATTTAATTTATTAAATTTTAAACTTATGTGCACTTTATGCAATTAAAATATCTTTATTAAATTCACTTGTTTTATCAATTTCTTATATTTTAATCTCATGCACGCATCATGAGAACTTTTTTAAAAAAATTAATAATTTAATATCTTTTCATTTTTTAATTTATTTTCAAAACTTAATTGATAAAATATTTATTAATTTAAATAATAATAATATTTAGCATTTATTTAAAAATGAACTCTAAATATATTATTATTAAATTTAATTAATATTATCACATTCTAAATTTATTCTTTAAAAAAATTATCTTCAAATTTAATTCTTTTTATTTAATTAATTTCCCAATTAATTAAATATAATTAAATATTTAAAATATCATAATAATTTCTATTAAATTAAATCATTAATTTAATCTTTTAATTAGACTTAATTAATAGAAAATTCACCAAAGGGTCATAAAGGAACATATGAAAACCCATCATACAAAATCACATACAAAATCAAAGTAAAGGGTTAATGATCACGAATTAACATCATCCAACACATTCAAAGGGTACTCGACTTAGATACTTGTCCTAACTTTTAATTAGGACAAATGGCTTAAAGGTTTAGGATTTGGATCAAGAATTTATCTCCCTTCTCTTACCATTGAGATAATGCGATAGGGTACACTCATCTTTGCAATTCAAGGAAGTCAATAACTGGTACCTATAACTTGCATAAAATCCATGCATGTACAAACACAATATTCTAAGCTAAATAGGCAATCGCAGGAAGTGGTGCATCATGTAGATCTCAACTAGCAGGTGACTACAACTCTCTTCCTTAACCACATCAGAAATGCCATACATAAAGAAAATAAACATGCACACCATACACATGTTGTATGGGGTAAGTATCCATAAGAAAACACATATGATAATCCATCTAACTAATCATCATCAATAACTACAAACACTATGATAATCATCATGCATACATGAAATATAGAGTACCAAGTAATCTCATCATATATTCAACTGAATGTAAAACAATATCTGATAATCTCTAAGAAATACTACTAATCCTCAAACATAAAACTAGCCTAAAAGAGTCCAGCAATGAAAGCAAAAATACAAACTAGGGCAAGCACTACACAAGGAAGTAGCTATTAAACATTGTATTCAAAGGATGCAAGTAATTTGGTGTTTCTAGGACTTAAAAAATTTTGTTATTCATTATTTTCATCTATTTGCGCATTTATGGAATATTCAAAATTTATAGGAATGACCATTTGAAACAACACAAATGTGTGTGCGGGCAGTCCCTAATGCGACCTTGTTTCTACAATCTTTACTCTCTCAGAATGTCCATCTCCAATTGAAAAAATAAGTTCCAACCCAGATTAATGGTGAAAAGGAGTTCCTCCCATTGTAGAGACTTAATGCTCTATTTTGTTATAAACTGTGTTTCTTCACAAGTGACATTTCATATTCCATGTGGATGGTCTCGAATAACTGAAGTAGAAAAGGGTAGATGGGCGTGGGTAGGTGTCTACACACAACATTCATCCTCCTATTTAGATGGAGAGTACTCCATATACTCTTATGTAGGATAGTGATGGAAAAAGGATAGTGGAGAAAGGTTTAGCTATGATGGGTGAAGAAGGGATGCTAATGGTGGTGTTTTTTATATGATTCTCAACTAATAATAACAAAAGTTGCTCAAGAGTTTTTTTATGGTGGTGGAAGTGGCATAGCCATTGTTGGATTGAGAATTTGGCTCTCGACATGGTAGGACTCTAGGGTTTCTTTAGTGTTGGTAGTGATGGATAGTTCGGCTCAAGTAATGCATATAATGAGATCTAAATAGTTTTATGTAGGGGAGTGTTCCAAACAAAAAAGAGTTAATGGATGTTTTCCACAAAGTTTGGATTAGCCTATTCTAGTTATTCCTTGTGAGACTGTGATAGAAGACATTGAGTATTGGACCAAGCATGCTCTAATTTGTAATTTCTTAGAATCCAGATATCTTTATCAGCTCTTGAGACATGGATGCGCTTGTCATGGCAGGTGGATGGTGATATGAAGATTATGCTAGTCGAGAATAGCTTATTTTTTGATGTCTTCTCTTGCATGTCTGATAGAGATCATACGTATTTTTGAAGGGGACCCTTATTTTACAACCAAGTAAGGTTATTCATTAAACCTTGGCACTCAAGATTTAATTTTGTAGAGGATCTCCCCTCAAGGGTGTTGATGTCAATTTGCCTGCCACATCTTCCTCTTGAATTTTGGCAAGAAGACATTCTTCATCAAATTGTTACTTTTCTTTGGCAAGCCAATTGCAATTGCACATCAATCCTTGGATAAAAAGGTTCTTTCTTTTGCTCAAATTCGTGTTGAAATTGATTTGAATAACCCTTTACCAAACACTTTGGAAATTTATCTTGGGTCTTTCTAATGGGTGCAACAATTAGATTATAAATCCCACACTTTTTTTATGTTAGATATGTAATGAGTATGGACATTTAGAAAACCATTATCCTCAAACTTTTTCTTTTAAAGAGGATGATAATTCTACTACTAGAAATAGTGGTATCCAAACAAACATTGCAAGAAAAGGAAAAGCTACAATAGGTGATACAACTAAGAGGAATTGTCAGGTGGGAAATGTAGGAAAAGGAAAGGCCCAATTGCATGATGTTGGTCCTAATAAAGATGGCTTTATTGTTGCTCACTCACAAGGTAAGAAAAAATGATGGAAGAGGCCCTTTAAAGACAATAGGCAATCTAATTATGGTGTTAACCCATTTGACATGTCGGATAGTATGGCCTTAGAGAAGGGTATTCCTCCTAAACCAATCTTTTTATCCAATCAACTCAAATGGGGATGCTCCACCTCATGAATCATGTATGGATACCTAGGTTGTGGTTCATCAAAAGTGTGAGGGCCCTACTACTTCTGATTCTGGAGCTATGGTGACTCCTTGGGAGCCTCGGGATAATGACATAGTTTTGGCAGATTTGGTTAAGGATGTGCTAGCTTCTGGCAAGAGAAAGGGGTCTTCCCTACCTTTGGGTTTGTTGCAAAGACTCTTTAAGAGGGCTTCTTTTACTCTTTGTTTGAAGTGTGGGCATAAGAAAGATTGGGAGAAGACTAAAATTCTAGGAGATGTGTTGGTAGAGTCTGGGGTTATCAAACTCATGGATGTTCATTTCCCCCACTCTAGACTAAATGATGATTATTCTCTCATGGAATGTTGGGGGGTTGAATAGAATCCCTAGACAAAAATTTATTCGCAAGCTGGTGTCTAATCATTCTCCAAATATATTTTGTATCTGGGAGACCAAGATTTCAGTAGAGTCTATGGTCCAGAGTACTTCTAGTATTTTGCCTCATGGACAATCCCAATGTGTTAGAGCTATGGAGAACAACAAATGTTTGGCTTTTTTTTTTAGATCCACAAAAAAATTCTCCTCTTGGTTGGGTGTCTTCATGCTCAACCCTTACTATGGTGGCCTCTTATTTGGTTTATAGGGAGATGATCTTGATTACTAATGTGTATAGGCCTGTGGATTTTTTGGGGAAGATGAGACTTTTGTCACACATCTAGTATGTTGGAAATTATCATCCTCTCCATGTCCTTGGATTTTAGTAGGAGAGGTCAATTTACTTTTAAGTTTGGAGGAGAAGAATGGTTGGTTGGCTCAACTAGGGTCGTCATCTGATCTTTTTACCCAAAAAATTGAGCTTTTACATCTATCTGATATTAATCCAATTAATAGTATCTTTACTTGGAATAATAGAATGTATAGATTTGAATCTATTTATGAATGTCTAGATAGATTCTTGGTTTCTTTCTTCTAGGCTAGTGGTTCCATCACTATCTCTATTCAGAAATTCTAGAATGGTAGGGTTTTTATCATTGGCCAATTAAATTTTCTTCTGTTGGGGTTTTTACTCCTAAAAATCCTCCATTCAAGTTTTAGTTAATGTGGCTTTGAGACTCTTCTCTTCATGATCTTATGATGTGCTAGTGGAGAGATGGTGTCCCCACCTACGATATTGCTATGTTTTCCTTTTCTAAAAAATTCAATATGTTAAAAGGAAACTCAAGAAATGGAACAAACAATGCTTTGGGAACCTCCATGGTATGAAGGGGCAAGCTTAGGAGTGTCTTGATGCCATTGCTAGACAAATTTGGGATCTTTTTTTCTTTAATGCTCTTGGAAAAGTTGAATCCATTGCTTTCAAAGATTTAGAAGAATAGGAACTTTGAGAGGAAATATACTAGAAATAGAAGGATAAAGTTGAATGACATCAATAAGGCAATAGGAACACTTCCCTTTTTCATAGAACTATGCAATCTTGGTGAAATCAAAGTTATACTTTTTCTTTGGTTAATTCAAAGGGTGTTCAACTTTCTTCCTTGCTAGCTTTGTTCCACGAGGCCACTCGATACTTTTCTGCTCTCTTTTATGAGGATTCTCCTCCAATTGATAATGAAGAGACTAATATTTTGTCTTGTATTCCTTCCCTCATCACCTTGGCTATGAATGATTATCTCATGCGACCACTCTCTTGGCGTAGTTAGAGGAGGTGCTCTTACATATGTGTAAGGGAAAAGCTCCTAGCCCTAACAGATTTCCTATTGAATTCTTTCAAGAATGGGTGTGTGCACCACCTTTGCGTACAAAATGGTGGACACCTTGTCAGAAAATAAATAAATAACCCAATCAATTTATTAAAAAATTCAACTATTGGTCAAGCTTGGTATCCAAGCCTAGCCATAATAATAATAAATTACCTAATCAAGTTTTTAAATTTTATATTTGTTAAAAGTGCAATCATGTAAAACCCGATCGGGTTCTTAGAAATATAAATATTTAATGTTTCCTACATTTGAGGGTATTTGTATACCCTCAAATGACAAAAATAGGGGTTTAGGCAATAAAGATAGGCAGAAAACTGATCTAGTTTGTACACAAGTAGTTTTCTTTTTTTGCATTTTCCTCAATGCACCTGACGAATAAGGTATGTGCTCATTTTGTTTTTTGTTTATGTACTTTTTCATCATAATACATATTTCTTTTTGTAAGGCAACATAAGGTCTCCTTTTTCATGGAGTCTGAGAAGCTTGGAAAGGTTTATAGGGATCACTATTACAAACAACAAAAAAAGAAGTGGAGGTAACATAAATTATAACCTAGTAAATCCACTTACTTTTAAACCTTGAAGGGTTTCAAAAAATTACCAAATAAGGCCACTTGACACAATTATATTCCTTAGATATGTTTAGTTTGATAAACATACCTTTTCTTGGAAAAGAGCCTATAAGATGAATAGCTTCATTAGCAACCACATCTCCATCTAGAATTTTCTTGCTAGTCACCAAAGTGCCCTTGTTCTTCTAAAATTATATATTTGACCCAAGGCTCAACTCTTTTTATAATCATCTTGGTGATATTTTTGTAAATAATATTATAGAGCAGTAAGAGCAAAAAGATGAGTCTCAATCCTATGAAAGTCCTTTTCACAGAATTAGACTTCTTCCAAATTGGGCACCTAATTTTTAAGAATCAAGTAACTATTATGGTTTGGTAGCCCATTCCATTTTCAAAAATTGGGTGCCCAATTCTTGAGTATAGATTGGGCTATCAAATGTAAATGAGTGCACAATTTTAATTATATCCCATTTTTTTGGGCATTGTTTATCATTTGTCTTGGTGATAGTGACTTTTGAAGATAGGAATCTAATTTTAGACATCCTACCCCCCAGTTGATATTTTTCACTCTTCCAGGTATTTTAATTTGTTTTATATTATTTTATTTCATTATTTTCAGGTTTTTGCTTTAAAATTTGGTAAATTTATTTATTTTTGTTCATGATTATTGTATTTACTTTAAACATTGAAAAATTTAGTATATAAAATGTAGGATATGTAAACTATAAACAAAAACATAAATCATAGGTTCAACTAATACTGAAAACATAAACTATAGGTTCAATTTAAATTAAAAACATAAAATATAAGTAGAAAACATAAACATTAGCATTAGGTAAAATAATAAAAATAAAACAAATTAACAAATTAAGTAAATGTAACGCCCCGCTCGGGAACCCAAGAGAAATAAACCTAACATGTTACAATGTTTACTGAACTATTTTTTTTTTGAAGTTTAAACAACATCAAGATAACATTAATGTGGAAGCAATATGAACATACACAACAAATACACATTTGCAATTACAGATATAGTTTCAATTCCTCAAGAGTTCCTTTACATTGAGTCACATTTAATAATTTTAAATTAATTAGTTTAAGTTCCAAGTACAATGTCTCAAGATCATAAAGAAATAACAGATACATAATCGCATAAGAAAATGCATAAGTATAACTAATACAATGAAAGTACATCCACTAAATAACATCCACTGCACATGTCGCAGGGTATGTGAGAATAGATATAATACATCAGATATATGATAACATATATACATCATCAAAAAAGAAGTCTCTAAGATAAGAAATAAGAATGATAAAGGTACATCTCCTGCAATGAACCTCCAACAGCTGGCAATGTGAAGGAGAACCCAAATGGTAAGAAGGCACTACCTCCCGACCGCGTGGTTACCTAGTCAGGCTTCCACTCCCACCGTGCAGGGAAGATAATGAACGATCCACATACGGCTATCAAACATAAAACATTCCTAGGCAAGGTACCCCTAATAGCCAAAACTACCTCAAAGGTAACACATACTACTCAAGAAGATAAAATAATCCAAAGAAAGAACACTCAATCCAATACCGACACCACATAACCAAACATCATACACAAACCAAGTATAAACCAAATACCAAGATCATAAGATAAAGTCAATGAAAGATAATCACCTCAAGTCAAAAGCCACATGTCAAGAGTACATCATCCATGAATCATCAATCCTCCTTAATGAAAGTAATAACCACAATAAACATATCCAACAATAAAATACACCACCAGAGGTACACAAATCTATAGAGGAGACTCGGGCTACATACTAGGGAGTGTCATCACATGGCTACTTGAGTTACCCTGGACTGATCTCTTAAGAGACCCTGGAGCCTCAAGCGTTGAGTTACCCTGGACTGGTTACTTTGAACCCCAGACCCTCAACATCACACATATGGAAACTAGAAAGCCCTCTCAAGAAGACGAGGCAATCATCTCATTCCCATCCTTAGTCTATACAAGCACTAAAGGCATGGGTAGATCAAATATCTCTAACTTATCTTTTTAGTGTATTTTCCCCCCATAAATTTTAATTACTAGATTATCACTTATTACATAACTTGCATTAGGTTACCCTGGCACTGACCACTTTGGGTCTCGAACCCCTATGCAAGCCACTCCCAAGTCACGTACCTAGACAACCTCTCCTAAGCACATAAAAACACAGTTGTGTCCCATACCACAACACCCATAAAGATCAAACTCGGTTCCTTAACAGGCAACCTGATAACAAGATGGTTCTCCCATCCAAGTACACATAATTTCTCCACAAGATAAAACTCATAAATATAATCTCCAATATGAATCACAAAACACATCACAACATCTAGTCCCATAAATAGTATACAAGAAATTTCACAAAACCTCTGGTGTACATCCTAGACTGGTCAACACCTACTCGACTCCAAAATTTGAATGCATAGATATTACAAACAAACAATATAGTTCATAGTTGGGTTTGATTTGAAAAGACATAATAGAGTTAAAAATAACGTTTTCAATTTGCATTTCAATGAATGTTTAAGTGTATAAGATTATCAGTTTAGCCCACCCAATAACCCATTCAACTATTTGACTCAAATATATAAAGTTATGCTCATGATAAAAGTCAATTTTCTTAAAAGAATAGTCTAAGTGTGCCCATTTATTTCTTCAAGTTATAAAAGTAACACTTTACTAATTTTAATCAAGTCATAATCATTAACAATAATAGATAAATTTACACATTCGTAAATAACTCTTGATATTAATAATTCTTAATTAAATCAAATCTAATTAAGTTAATTAATAATCTTTTTAACCCTATTTCATTCTTTAATAACTAATTTAGTTATTAATAAAAAAATTAATAATAATATAATTTTAAAATTTAATAATTAAAATTTTGTGTAATTTACATTTAATAATTTAAAAGTTTAATACTATTAAAATTTAATAAACCTAAATTATAATAAAAATACAATATAAAATAAAAATTAAAAAATATATATATATTAAAAACGTTTTAAGCCCGCCGGCTTTTAACACCGGCCGCAGCCCTTTTAAATCTGCGGCAGCTTCTGTCGTAGCAAACTGCTGCGACAGCGGCTGACCGCCGTACAATGGAGAACACCGAGGTAGGGGGTGGGTAAAACCCGCCCCTCCCCATATTTATTATATATATATATATTTTTTAAATAATATTAAATCGCCCCCGTCCACGTCCAGTACATTAGTAATTTTTTTTTTTTTTTTTAAATAATTATATTAGAAATTTAAGAACTCTTTTATGATTTGATAAATTTTTATTTTATTAAAAATTTATGATATCCATTCAATTTCTAATTAAAATTTTTCTTTTTATTTCAAACGTTTTTCTCCAATGAATATTCGTTCTTAAAATCTATAGAAAGAGGACGTTTATCTTTTAAATCTCAAGCTCGATTTCAATATCCAAATAGATTTCCATATTTGTTTGATTTCTTATTTGGTCTTATGCATATTAAAATATAATTCTCTAAAATATACTCAACAAAGTATCCATCTAAGCCATGAATAGATATTTCTCAAACAAGAACAATATTGCATACCAGAAAAACAACACATGCAAAAGACACGGAGGAGATAGAAATTTGAAAAGCGAAAACTACTATACAATTAAACCACGAGATCCTACCTGGATCTGATGCTAAACAGTGGCAGCTAGATAAAGATTCCTACTGCAAGTGAAACCCTTCAAGCTACAAAAAATTTCCCTTCTTTTCCAAACCCTCTAATTTTCTCTTCAAACCTATGTGTGTCCTCCCATCTGTGTATGAAAAACTCCCCCTTGAAAAATGAACCCTCAAATTTTGATAAGGAGTTCTCTTCCTACAATCGGAGCACTGATTGTGCGTTTACCCGAGAGGTCTCTTGATCCCTCCCATTAACTCTAAAATCAACCTTTATTTATCTTATCTTTCATATTTTCATGCACGTTAAATGGATTAGTAAATCTCTTTATTTAATTTCCACTCAACTTCTATTTTAATCAATTTATAACTTATAAATCTCATGCGCACTTAATGCGATTAAATATCTTTATTAATTCCACATGTTTAATCTTTTCAATTAATTTCTTTTATTTTCAACTCATGCGAACTATAATCTTTATGATAATTAAATATCTTTTCACTTTTAATTTCATTTTTTTAGAAACTTAATTGATAAAATATTTATTAACTTAAATAACAATAATATTTAGCATTTATTTAAAAATGCACTCTAAATATATTATTATTAAATTAAATAAATATAATCACATTCTAAATCTAAACTTTAACTTTTATCTCCAATATTTAATTCTCTCTTATTTAATTACTTCATTCATGCACAATTAATGTCCTTTTTAAAATAAAATATTCTTTTATTATTCCTTCATGCACTTTAAGTGAATCATTAAATTACTTTATTTAACTTTCCACTTTACTTTACTTTAAATTAATTTATTAACTTTAATCTCATGCGCACATTATTAAAATATCTTTATTCAAGTTCACATGTTTTTTTTTTTTTTTATCTTTTAATTAATTTTCTATATTTTATTCTCATTCATGCGAACTTAGATCTTTTTCATAATTTAATATCTTTCTCCTTTTAATATATTTTTGAACGTTTAATTTGATAAATATTTATTAACTTAAATAACAATAATATTTAGGATTTATTTAAAAATGAACTCTAAATATATTATTATTAAATTAAATAAATATTATCACGTTCTAAATTTAATCTTAAAACTTTTATCTTCCAATTCAATTCTTTATATTTAATTAATTTCTCAATTAATTAAATATTCAAAAAGTCATAATAATTCTTCATTAAATTAAATTATTAATTTAATCTATTAATTAGACTTAATTTATAGAAAATACATCAAAGACTCACAAAACAACATACGCATAAAATACTCACAGGTTTAAAAAGGGTAGACAGTCTGTTACGAGTCCTCCTTGCAAGACAAGTATTATAGGCTTATGGCTAGGATTGGACCTGATCATTATCTTCCCATTCTCACCATTTGAGTATTTGTAATAGGGCACGCTCATCCTAGCAATTCAGGGAAGTTGATGCCCGGTACCTACATCCTGCATAAAAGACGAGCATGTACATGTATATAATATATCTAAACTAAACAGACAATGGCGGGAAGTGGTTCATCATGTAGATCTCGACTAGTAGGTGACTACGACTCCCTCCCTTAACCACATCAAACACTTTAGATAGAAAGATAAAATAAACACACGCACCATACACATGCAAGTATGGGGTAAGTATCGTAAAAATCACAAATCTAAGATCAAATGCGTACATATAATAATGCATCTCTATCAATACAACATAATCATCATTAAAGAGATCCTGTTAACATTTTTATAAAAGAAATCACATTTACTAACTAGGATCATTAAAACAACACATGAATGAAATCAACTAAGCAATAATAACTAATACATTTGTAATCAAAGTCATGAAATAATATCATAATATTACAATTCTAGTATCTCTAAAGCTAATCGATGTATAAAATCAGCCTAAGAAATTTGACAATGATAACAGAAATGCGAACTAGGGGTAGGCACTATAGTAAAAATATTAAAAATAAACTTCATTGCACTAAAGAAATCTAAATTTGAAACTTAGAAAACCAAAAAACATAAAAATTTGTGTTTATATCTCGTTGTCCTCAAGCTCCTGCCTATTAGTTTAAACTCTAAAGACTTCAAGTTGATGTAAATCCATACCCTACACTTAACCTTTATCTATTTAAACCCTAATTAAATAAAATAACATTTTGAAATAATAAATGCTGATTGTAAATGTAAACACTAACTCTAAATACTAAACCATAGTTGTTAACAACAAGCCATAATCATATCCCTAACTACAAATGCCAAAATTATATTTTAAATGTTAAACCCTAACCCTTTAATACTAAATGCTAGATAATAATAATAAATGTAAGCCTAACCCTATTCCTAAATGCTAAATTATAACCTTAATTCTAAATGGAAATACTGCAATTGAAAATGTTAAATTCTAAATCTTAACCCACATATATTAATGCTCAATAGTATAACCTAATTTGTAAATGTTAAGTTCCATTTTTTTAAATCCTAACCCTAAAAGTTAATTCCAAGCCCTAACTATAATTCTAATTTTAAAAAAAAAAATCTTAAATGTTAATCTGTAATCTTAAGCTTAAACCTTAAATATTAACCCTAATTAGCATTTAATGATCTACAATTAAGGTTTAGCATTTAACATTTAGGATTAGGGTTTAACATTTAGTATCATGGATTGTATTCAATTTCAGATTATAATTAGGCTTGGGATTTAGGGATAGGGTTAGGATTAGGATTTTAAAAAAGTGAGATTAGAGCTTAACATTTAGTATTAAAGAGTTAGGTTCAACATTTAGGATAAGGGTTTAACATTTATGATTAATGTTACAATTATGATTTAATATTTACAATCAGGGTTCATGTTTAGCATTTATAATTAGGGTTCATTATTTAGGATTATTCTTAGGATAGGATTTAGGGTTCACTATTTTAGATTTAGATTTAGTATTTAGGACTATTGGTTAGCATATTGGGATTCAAAATTTAAGATAGAAATTTTTCATTTAAACCCTAACTAGAAACCCAATCCATATATCAAGTGTAACCATAACCCAAAATGTAATATAAACCCGAACACTTTAGAACCAAAAGTCTAAGCAGGATCATAACACTAACTATATTGCTAACTCAAATCATAAACTTAAATGTTATCCTAATCATAACCTAAACCCTAACCCTAGCACTAAACATAAGTATTTATTGAAAATAAGACTGATTTTGATAGAATGGTTTAATACAATATTTTAAAAAGGTCTTAAGTTATGTGTAAGTTATTTATATTTCTAGGGTTAGATAATTTTTTGTTCACTTTCTTAATTTAGAGTTATAATTCAAAGTTTTTGTCATGCCCATTTTTTTCTACCAAAAACTCATTTAAATTTATCAAATAACTATCAAGATTTAGATTCAGTATTTAGATCCACAATAGGCATTTTGATAACATGATCTTGAGCATTAGCCACTTGTTTCTAATGAAATAACTCACAAATTTAACATCCAAAATAATTTCTCTTAACTAACAATACCATAAATAACAATAGCTTTTAGAACAGATCTACAATATCTCAAATAACAATAGCATCATTTCTATAATCTTCATCACAACTTCTTCTCTCATACACAAGTTTAAATATATTATCAAAAACTTAAGATCTAAATTTTCATTCATATTCATTTGCAAGATTACAACAATAATTATCAAAACCATTCACACAAGTGCCCTTTTCCACCCTACCATAATGGCATCATGAGGCTGCTTGTGCCCTAGCCATACCCCTAGGCAAGAGAACTCATTTCAACCAAGAGATCATGGATGCAATCCTAAGAGAGTTCTCTCTAAACACTATGTAATAAATTTTCTAACAATATTTCATCTCAATAAGTAAGAACTACTCTAAATGTATATAAGTTACTTATCTTTTCAAGAGCTCTCCCTTTAGATGGATCTTCATCTTCAACCAAGAATCATTCCTCCTCTTCCTCCATCTTCTTCTTCCTCTCCATATTTCTGTCATTCTCCCCTCCTCTTCTGCATATATCTTCCCCTTTTCATCTCCAACAATGGTGAAAAGTCCCCCCTCCAAAGTCTTCCTCCCTTTTTAATGAAGGCACATGGCTCTCTTATCAATGTGTCATGACCCATTGTTTCCCACTATTCATTTTCGTCACATTTGAAGTGGGGCCCTTTTGAGGTGTCATAATGTAAATTTTAACCATGATTTGACCCTCAACTAACCCCCAACCTTAGGTAGTATAAGTGGGTTAGGTTATTTTAACCCAGAATGCTCTCTAGGATCCATTTTAACCCCTCTAAAGTCCAACTTTAGTTCATATCCGATTTTACAAAAAGTTTGCATTGAGGTCAACTTTGATTTTTGTACAAGAGTTGGCATAGTTTTCTCGAAGGTCTTCATAATCATCTGATTAGGCCTTCATGATCATTTGCTGCACAAATTCAAATTTAACATTAGTAATTCAAACATATAATTATAAGACTATAAACATTAATACATATCCCTGAATTAACCATAGATCAATCCATTAGATCAATATCATATTCTAGCATCATTTCTTCATAATCATTTGCATATGAAATTCATTTACAATAAGTATCATTCTTTCTACTTTAATTTCTCTAATTACAAACTTTTCAAGAATAATAACCACATTAATAATTCATAGCATATGTATCAAAACACCTTACACCTTACACATACATTAATCAAATTCATCAAGCATAAGTACTTACTCTCACTAATTATAGGATTCAAATCATAACATCTCTTAGAATAACCTAATGAGTATCACTAGTATTCATTGTGTTATCTATATTCTATTCATTTTCGTACTTCTTTATTTTGAATTAACTGATACATAATTTACTTCAAAACAATAATCACATAACCCAAACTTGATTTCCATTTTCATAGTCACCTTATGTAGAATGTATTTACCACAACACAATATCTATTCAATTCAATTGGCCATAATTTCAATTACTAAAACTATCTAATTATCATGATGAGATAAGATGAATAATATAAGTTATTTATCCATAAGGTAACTCACATTAGCTAATCAAGATGTTAACATAAATTAAACAATTCATCATAGTGTGAATTAGTTCTAATGCCACCAGTCTCATAAACTATCTAAACTATCGTATCATATGTAAAGAGGTCCGACCATTTCTATTTATAATTATTGTCAATTGTTGAACAAAATCCACAGTTGATCATAAGTTGAGTCTAACTTTGCACATTAATTAAATAAGTAGAATTCTTCTATACAAAGTATCACATACACATTTGCACCTAATATTTAGATGGTTACGAATGATAAGTCAATCTTTTTTAAACAATACTAATTATTGCAAGTCACATAAGGATTCTCCCTAATCATGTTATTGCATAAGTCTTATAATGTTCTTCTAATGACAAAATTAATATTTACTACTAATCAAATTATATTGTAGACAAATTAACAATTGTTCTAGTCCTTACTTGGATGGGACCTTACAGTTTTTAGTTTATTTGGGGTGTCGAATCTCCTTAAAATACCTATTTTTACTTTAATCCAAAAAACAATGTCTACTCTTAACTATTCTTAGTTAGTGTCATCATCAAATGCTATAATACATCTTGTAAGCTTTAAGGTTGACATCAATAGAAACACATAACACTAACCAAAATATCATATCAAAGTTTGTTTCTCTTGCCATTAGCATGCATTATCCAAAACCTCAATGGTCAAAACCACATCCATAAGTTTATCAAAAGTCATAATATTTACTATTTATTGTGAATCTCTCATCCATTATGGATTGTATACCCACAATATTAGGTTAGCTAAATATATACAATTTATAAGGTTGATAGAATCTTGATCCCACTTTGAAATGTGGAAATGCAATTTTGATTCTAATTATTAATTTTTATTTAAATATCAATTAATTTATTTTATTAGTCTAGTAATCGCCTAAACCATTTGTCCAATCATCTTGATGTTTTTCAAAATTTAATACTTTATGAAATATTTATATAAAGAAATGAAATATTTGTGCAAATAAAGTGAAAATGTAATATAAACTCATAAAAATAAACACAAATATTAAAATGTAATATATAAACCCTAACAGTTTAGAACCAAAAGTCTAATCATAATCATAACACTGACTATACTACTAACTTGAATCATAAACTTAATTGTTATCCTAATGATATCCTAAACCATAACCCTATCACTAAGCATTAGTACTAACCTAGATGACAAAGTAGGTTTCCCCTATATTTAATTGCAAACCCTTACCCTAACTATGACATGTATTTTAAGATGTTTAAAAAGTTTTAAAGACGTGCAATAAGATTTATATGTTTTAAATTTTTCAATTAAATAGTAATTTTGTGAATTTTTATGTTGTATACATATATGTAGATTATATTTCATGGATGACATATTTGTTGAGGACACACTCCCACCCCTGCCCCCTCCATCTCTACCCCTACCTCTATGACCACCTAGCCCTCCTCCACCACTTGCTCCAAAGGAGTTGGAAGAGAGCATGAGGTGCAACCTCTACAACCTCATGTGAGACATAGAGACTCTTAGGTGTGAGACCCATCCCACCCAGCTAATTCAGCTTCCAGATAGCATGCAAGGCATTCTACAAACCATAGAACACTTAGACTATGACATAGATAACTTTAGAGCATGTAGGGAAAGCATGTGTGCCTTTTATTCTGACGATCTATCTTATAAACAAGTCCATGAACTGAAAATAAATGGACATTTAAAAATACGTTTTAAGAACTCAAAGACGTGTGAAGAGATAAGTGAGAAGAAGCCCCATATCTTTATTAGATGGTGGAAACACCCTTGCATATCACACCATTTTTGGAAGTAGTGGTGGATGGCATTTTACCATCCACCACACACTAATCATGAGTGTCCATGTACTTTGTTAAGAAATTATAGGTGGAGTTTGAATTGGGTTTAAAACCTAATTATTTGTATATAAAACCATTTGAGGGGGTTAGTGAAGGGATGCCTAAATTTAGGCTTGGGGAAAGTCTTAATAGTAATACTAGGAATTTTTGACATCCTTAGCCTCTTGTCTGTCTTCCTACACTAGTTGTTCCAACACCTCTCCATCATCGAGTAGTGTCATCTACTCTTAGTTCATTGAGTGCCCTTTTGGAAAATTTAGTACATTAGTGGATGCAGGTGAGGGATATTCGTCCCCTTGGACACATTTGTACTAGTTGTGGGGATATATGTATAAGCCTCTGGAGCGATGCAGATATAGTACAGGATGTCCATGTTGTTGAGGGTGATGATTTTAATTATGAGGCATATGTTACTCATGGTGGTATTGGTGATCATATTGATGTGTCATCATTTGTTGACCTTCTTAGTGGGGATATAGATAATCAGGGGCAACATGTAAAAATTTAATGAAAAAGTACATTATTATTTACTTTCTACATATGCATAATTTTACCAACCATAATGTATGTTGATTTTCAATTAACAAAGGATGGATGATATTGTTCCTCCTAGGATACAATATAGTCTTTTTTTGAGACCTTCAAACATTGACATCCCTCATATGGTATGCACTTTGCATTACACTTAAAATAATGTACATTAGAACTTGAATTTAATAACATGTGCTAGTGTATTCTTTTTGTCTTATTTTGTAGCCTGGATTGTCATTAGTTACATAATTAGATGCTTCTACAAGTCTTTATCAATCGAACAATGAGGCATAGCCTCAAATACCTATGGTATGAACATTTGAAGAAAAATACTTTTTACTATTTTTATGTATATAATGTTATTAACTTATCTTCAACTTTGATTCATGTATAATAATGTATGTTGGTTTTACAAACAAGGGATGGACAATACTATTCCATCTAGGCCTCAATATAGTATGTTTTTGAGTCCCTCACCTTTTTTTCATTTTAGACATGTCAGTTTTTATATTTGTGAGACTCACCCTCAAATACAAATGTGTGTACTTTTTCAAGATTATTTTATTGCATATGTATGGTTACTAACTTATATCTAAAACTTCGATTCATTATTGTGTATTGTAATTGTAGGCCATTGGAGTATGTGATCATCATGGTAGAAGCATATCTCTAGACTCATTTTTACACTAACTATTACTCAAGTATGATATATATTCTTTTATTTCAAAAAATTGTAGTGTAAATTATGTACTTTTTAATTTACATACTTTATAATTCATGTATATATAATTTGACTCAAGGTTTATGTGTCTATGATTTTAGGAGGAAGTCACCATGAGTGTTGGTGGGAGTATAGGATTAAGCTAGATGGAGGTATATACATCATCCTTTGAGGTCAGTATTGTTATATATACATAGTTCATTATGATCTTTATCAAAATTTTAAAATTTAAGTATTCTTGCCACATTTGGTAGCTATGAGTGTGCACGTCCTCCTCTTATAGAGGGACACCTATCTCACATGGTAAAATTTTAAATAAGTAGTAAATATTTAGAGGATAAGAGGGCTTGGTTGACTTGACTAGGGTTGTCATATGATCCTCTTTCCCAAAATATTGATCTTTTGCATCTATCTGATAC
This sequence comes from Cupressus sempervirens, assembly GCA_028749045.1. NCBI lineage: Eukaryota > Viridiplantae > Streptophyta > Pinopsida > Cupressales > Cupressaceae > Cupressus > Cupressus sempervirens. Next base: position 556,549,089 of record CM053791.1, read on the forward strand.
AAACCCAAATAATGGGATCTTTACTTGGATAGATTCTTGGTTCCCTTCTTCTAGGCTAGTGGCTCCCTCACTTTCTCTCTTTATAAATTATAGAATGGTGGGGTTTTGATCATTTTCCAATTAAATTTTCTTATATTGAGGTGTTGAATCCCTAAAATCCTCCATTCAAGTTTTAGTTGATGTGGCTTCAATATTCTTCTCTTCATGATCTTATGGTGTATTGGTGGAGAGATGGTGCCCCCACTTGTGGTAGTGCTATTTTTGCCTCTCTTTTTTAAACTTCAATATATTAAAAGGAAACTCAAGGAATGGAACAAATAATTCTTTGGGAACCTCCATGATATGAAGGGGAAAGCTTAGGAGTTTCTTGATGTCATTACTAGATAGATTTAGGATCTTGGTTTCTAAGAGGCTCTTGGAAAAGTTGAATCCATTGCTTCGATTTAGACGAATGATAACTTAGAGAGGAAATATACTAGAAGAAGAAGGATAGAGTTGATTAGATTCAAGAAGGAAATAGGAACACTTCATTTGTACATAAAAGTGTGCAATCTCAGTGAAATTAGAGTTATAATTCTTCTTTGGTTGATTCAAAGGGTGTGCAATTTACATTCTTGCCAGTTTTGTTCCAGGAGGCCACCCAATGCTTTTATGCCCTCTTTTATGAGGATTATCCTCCAGTTGACAATGAAGAGAATATTAAATTTTTTCTTGTATTCCTTCTCTTTTCACCTTGGCTATAAATGATTATATCATGCAACCATTCTTTTTGGCATAGTTAGAGTAGGTGGTCTTCGATATGTGTAAGGGCAAAGATCCTAGACCTGATGGATTTCCTATTGATTTCTTTTAGGAATGGGTAAGTCCACTAATTTGGTGTACAAAAAATTGGACACCCCATCAAAAATACAAAAATTCTTATTAACCAAATCAGGTTATTAAAAAATTCAACTATTGGCCAGGCTTCGTATCCAATCCTGGCCATAATACAAATAAAACCCAATTAGGTTTTTTAATTTTATATTTCTTAAAAGATATAGATCATGTAAAACCCAATTGAGTTCTTATAAATATAAATATTTGTTGTTACCCATGTTTGAAAGCATTTCTATACCCTTAAATGATGGTAGCAAGTATTTAGGTGACAGAGACAGGCATAAACTTGACCAGGTATGTGTTCATTTTCTTTGTAATTTATGTATTTTTGAACATCATAATATGTTTATCTTTTTTTAAGGTGACATAAGGTCCACTTATCATAGAGTCTGAGAATCTTGGTAAGGTTTGTAGGGATCACTATTAAAAATGGCAGAAAAAGAAGACGAGGTAACATAAATTATAACTTAGTCAATCCACTCACTTTTAAGCCTTGAAGGTTTTCAATAAAATGACCAAATAAGGCCACTTGACATGAGAATATTCCTTAGCCATGTTTAATTTGATAACCATAGTTTATTCTTCAAAAATAGCCCAAAGGATGAATAACTTTATTAGCAAACACATCTCCATCCAAAATTTTCTTGCCAGTCAACAAAGTACCCTTGTTGTTCTGAAAATAAATATTTGATCCATGTCTTGAATCTCAATTATCTTGGGGATATTTTTGTACCTTTTTGTGGAATAAGACTTCTTCCAAATCGAGCACCCGTTATGGTTTGGTAGCCCATTCCATTTCCAAAATTAGGTGCCCAATTCTTGAGTACAAATTGTGATACTGAACATAAATGGGCACTTGATTTTAAAAATTGGGTGCTCAATTTAAAACAAATTGGGTGCCCAATTTGTAAAAGCTTAGATCCCATTTTTGGGCATTGTTTGTCATTTATTTTGGTGATAATGACTTCTAAAGACAAGAGCCCAATTTTGATTTGGTTACAAGTCCATACTTTTTAGTAGGCTGGGCTGGTTAGTGAAAAGAATTTTTAATGTCTGTTGAACCTTTTCATTCATTTTTAACATGCCTATATTTCCTTAAATTTTCACTCATATGGTGTGAGATACGAGGTTTAATGGATGAATCAAGGCCCTTATATAAAAACACCCAAGCAGTTGAATAAGCCACTTTGTTTCCTTAATTCCTCATTTTAATCAAAGTGCATAGCTTTTGGAAGCTGATAATTATAGAATTTTTTTGTAGACTTAATTCCTCATTTAAAAAAGTATGGACCCCTAACCAGCCCACTAATATTACATGTTTTAGACCTCACATGTATTCTAACTCCTCTCTAATAAAAATCCAAAACTACTATATAATTAAAAATTTAATATGTAAGAAACTACTATCATAAGTATTATACTTCTCCCCCTTTCCTTTAACATGTAAGATAAATAATGAAGTCAGTGATAAAGAATAAAAATTGAAAAAGTGGAATAGTATCTCACACATTTCCTCCACCGATTTTGGACATAAATCTCAACGACTCCTATGATTTCCACAATTTCGCCAATAGCGAATCACTTTTCCTAATAATTTTTCCTGCACCAAGTGAAGCTTCTCATCAATCAATCCTCAAATTCCATCATTTCTTCTCCAATTCACAATATGCTTTTGATTTTTTTTATCTTCGTTCATGATTCTGTCTTTTTCATATTCTACCCTAAATAGCTTAAAAACCAAGAATAAGGGATTATAATAAATGAAAAGCATAAACTCTAGGAATATATTTGTTTGACAGTACTGTGATACCACATGTATCTATTGTCTTCCACCTCCCTCACGATTCTCCTTTCTTCTTTGCATGCAGTTTCATACGTTAAAAGCAACCACTCTTACTATATTGTATTGAAAATAGTAAAAAGATAGTCATTATGTATTGTAGACTATCTAGTAGGTATGGAAGACATAGTGGAAGACTTTGAGAGGAATACAATTGACTCTATGAGATCTGGCCAAGGCATTTTGAGATCAGTGAAGGTGTTTATTATTCATGTGGATCATGTTGACCAACTCATTCCTTTGATGTCTTGAAGAGACAGACTTGAAAGTGGCAGTAATCATTGTTATCATAAGTGAATATAATTTTCTTAAATTTTGACATGTCACCTCTACATATAAAATGAGAGCTCTTCATCCAATTTATGCTATAAAAAAATTTTGTTGGCATGTCTTTGAACAACCCCTTCATGAGGATGAATTTGAGGAGCTTGTTAAGAAGTTCATAGAAGCTTGCAATAGATTACCACTCTCTATCAAGGTTCTTGGAACACAACTCAAAGGAGAGTTTGACAAAGAAATTTGGATGTCTTTGTTGCATAAAATCATGACAACGATTCCTAATAATATTTAAGAGATACTCAAAATAAGTTACAACAACCATGATCCTCACAAAAAAGAGATGTTTCTTGATGTTGCATGTTTTTTCATCGGAAAAGAGAGTAATTTCATAATTGAATTATGGAATGGACTGGGATGGAGTGGCCAACAAGGTTTGAAAATTCTTTTTAATAAGTGTTTGATTGAATTTAAGAAAGACATAATAAATATGCATGATCATATTAGAGACTTGGGAAGGAGCACAGCTACAAGCCAATCACCCTACTGCTTTGTACTATCCCAAACTATTATTAATATTCAAAACTGTGTAAAGGTAAAATTCAATTTTTTTAACTTAGATGAATTAAATAATTTATTTTATAAGTAAATAATGATTTTTCAACATACAATTGTTTTTGTCCACTAAACTCTATTAATTTTTATGACTAATTATCTTTCTAATAAAATAGTCTAGCTTGTTAAACTTAATTCCCTTTTACTGAAATCGTGCGTGTTCAATCAATGTAAAGTCAAACCAAAATTTATTAATCTCAATGTTGGTTATATTAAACTCGTAATCAAATTGCTACAATTCATAAGAATATAAATATAAACTTTATTTTTGATTGTATTATTGTTTTTAACATCAATGTTTCAGATCACACTTCATTCTTTCATGAATCATTTAAAATCAAATAAAAGAACAAAATTACTAATTTTCTCTTCCAAAACCAAGAAGAAGATAGTCTGAGTAGGTAAGCCTATTTGACAATTAAATAGAAAAAGAAAAGTTACTGACTTATTCAGATAGTATCTATTTAGAAAGCTAAAAATAATTTTTTAATCTTAGTACGGGCTGTATAGGCTCTTTTAATTTTAAGTTTCTTATTTTATATTATATGTGTATGCAGAGGAGAATCAACATTCATGCAACATAGTTTAATTGTCTATAACTGTTTATAATCATATATTTTGTGTTTTATGTTATTTCAATGTATAATTATTATTATAGAACTCTGTATACTGTTATGGAGGAGAGCACCGAGAAGAAGATGAAGTGGAGAAAAGTGTAGTTGTGATGGGGCAAGAGGGAATGCTAATGGAGGCATTTCATAGGTTATGGACACTTTTAGTTGAAAGCTATTAAGTTACCAATCTAAACATCAAATTTTCCACATAAAGCATTGAAGCATTCTTATTGCGATGAAGTGACTCACTATCTCTCAATATAATGGTTGCAATACAATTTTATTTTGTTTTTTGTTGACAAAAAGTGATAGAGAACTTGAATTATTTATTAAAAGAATAAGCTTGTTCTAGAGGCTCCTTAGAGAAAGAACTAGTAAGAAAAATCTTAGTCGTGGCCAAGAAACAAGAGAAGAGGAAAGGAAAAGGATAGAGACAAGGAAACTCAAATTAGCTTGCCAACCAAGAAAACAACTAAGAATTACATTACAGAAAATGCAAGCAGAAGTAATCTCACAAGAGAGAGCAATGATATAGTTATTTGATAACCATACAATTCGTAATCCTCTTTGTCGATTGTGATCAATCAATTTGCCAAGATCTGAATGATTGTTGATACAATGAGAAGTAGATAATGTATTAGTAAAAACTCCATCATAACCCTAATTAGCAAGGAAGTTTGTCACACAATTGCCTTCACACAAAATGTAAGAAATGTGGACATCTGAGAAAGAATCTAATAATTTCCAAATTGGATCCAAAAATATATGTTAAGCTCCAATTATGTATACTTCTGGTAATGCATGCATTAATAATAACCATAGGATCACCTTCAATGTGAATCTTATGATATCCCCCTCATCTAGCCAAGACTAAACCTTGTAATAGGAAAGTAGCTTTAGCAATATTATTAGTGCCTGGTAAGATAAAGAGAGCTTTGAGGCCACAAGCATTGCCCACATGATCATGAATACAAACGCCAATCCCTAATAGTCCTAGATTACTGTGAGAAACACCATCAAAATTAATTTTGACAAAATCCTTAGCTGGAAAACTCCATTTTATTTTATCCCTGTCTCCATAAGAAGCAATATTCTAAGTTGGAATTGAGCCAAAGGGAATAATAACCCCCCTCTAAGCTTTGACCACCTTAGCATCCCAAGATGCGAAAAAGAAATTGCACTTAATATTAAACAAATTAGCATTGATAGGCTTTGCCACTGATTTCTCGATGTCTTGCAACACAACACTAATCTGATTGACCTCCTTTTGAAATATGCTCTTGTTTCTTACCCACCAAATGACCCAGACGACTAAAGTTGGAATGTATTTCCAAATACCATTAAATAGTGAGGAAGATTAAAGGGTAGCCAAGACTGAAATAAGTCCCACAACTTGGAAGGTAAATGCATGTTGTAATCTAATTTGCTCAACATAATGACCTCTTTTAGTTGAAAGCTATTAAGCTACCAATCCAAACATCAAATTTGCCACGTAAAGCATTGAAGCATTCTTATTGCGACGAAGTGGCTTCCTAACTCTCAATATAATGGTAGCAAGACAATTTTACTATACACCAATTCAAAAAATTAAATTAATTTTTGTTCAATTTTATTATTAAAATCATGTTTTAATAGATGTGTTTAATATATTTGATTATTTATTATAAGTTCTTTCATATTATGTTGAAAGTATATGTATTTCAACGTAACAAGTGATTAATGTATACACTTTTATTTGATAAAAGTAAAATGGTCAATTTTTTAACAAAATAATTTTTAAAATTTAATTTTTTTAAATATGATTGGCTAAAATCTTTTTAGCCACATTCCCCTTTTTTAGGAAGCATAATTTTGGGAAATAGAGGAAAGTTAATAGGCTAAAGTTCATGTCAATTTTTGATTTATTAAAAATTAAAGACAATAGTTAGAAGGAGATTTGAATAAAATAATTAATTTTTTAAAATATTTTACTATATAGAATCAAAACAATTTATAGATTTTGAATTTATTTTAAAAATTTTACCTTTTTTATACTTCTTAAATATATATATGTTTTTTATAACTTCTTCCATCATTGTATTAAAACTATTATATTGTTCTCTTTAAATCAATATAAAATTACATAAAATATATTTAGAAAAATTAAGAATTTAAACTATATATTATATTACATTATTAAAGTTATTATATGATTTCATATTTAACTAAAATATTATATTCATTTAATTCTAGAAATGTATATATACATATGCAAATGTGAATGTAAAAAAGAGAGTAAATGGATAGAAACAAAAACACAAATAAAGAAGTTCGTAGATAAATATTGAAGAAAGCTTGCACACAAAGAAGCAATGCGAAAAGAGACAATAAGATTGATGTGAATGTCACCATTTCAAATTCCATTAGCGAATTACAATAAATAACAAATTCCATTAGAATAGTTTTAATGCATAATAGCTAATAGGGAATTCCATAAGGGCCTATTTATTTCATGGAATTAGTAATAATGGGTTTTGATTCAAAACCAGATTTTGTCAAAATCAAGTTTTCTATTTCGCAATCTGGTTTTGGGAAAAACATTGTCCCATTTGGTTCACCTAGAAGATGAGTGGGAAGATAAATCTTTTGTGTTTGGTTCGTAAAATTGAAATTGAAATTAGACTTTAAAATTGTTGGTAAACAGGTTTGTCTTCATAAAAAACTTCCAAAATAGCCCTTATTTGCCCAAAAATGAAGATACAAAAACTTACCAATAGTTGGGTTGCTTTACCATTGTATTGTGCAAGTGCCCTCTAAATTGTATAGGGTACAACTCCCTAATTTAGATATACAAAGAATGAGATTAAGAAATGCTTTTAACCTGAAAGCAAAGGCTACCCTCACTATTCTTAGATAGTGGACAAATACCTATGACATAAATGAAAAGGAACAACTACCACATACAATGATGGAAAATACAAAATCTTTCCACTCATATATGTATTCTAAAAATGTAAGAAATGCTTAAACACAACAAGATTCTACAATAGATGAATTCCATAATAGAACACAACTCCACTAGTCAACCTTGATTCACACATAAACCAAGAAAGAGATTCAAAACACATTGTCTTTGAAACAATGGAATTTTCGTTCAACCAAAAATATCCAACTTTTGAATATTACTGACAATGCAAATTTTGTAGAAAACCAAAAATAAGATCCAAAACAAAGATAACAACTTGATTATAATAAAAAACTACCTGAAATGACCCTTACTATAAAGGCACTAAATCCCAATATTGTACTGTGGCAATTCGTCAAATAATTTGCAAACAGGCTCTGATACCACTGAAATATCCCCGACAGGATTATTGCTTCTTAAACACCCAAATACTAAAATTTCAATGATTAGGCATTTCGTCAAACAGTTAGCACCCAAGGTTGTTTAACGAACTAGTTACAAACTGATGTCAAGTTCTATTCTTGTAATCAGAGTTGTACTAATACACTATGGGATTTGCCATGAAAGAGTAATTCCTCAAAAGATTCACCAATTAATATAGTCGTATCAATGTTCAGGGAGGAATTACAATCAAATGTTATAATGATCACCATAATCCACTGCTAACTTACTGCACACTGAAGAATTGAGACCTGGGTAATAATACGCTGATGGGCTAGCTTCTGATATAACACCAAGCGATCATATCCATCACTTCCATAGGAAATTTTTAATGCAACTCCTCTACGCCATAATTCATTATGGAGATCGCAGGTTCATGGAGCAAAACGTCTGGCCAAATTTGCACACAAACTGGAAATGTCGTCCAGTCCACCGAACTTGCACATCAATCGGATAAAGCTGCCCTTGTGATATTAGTGATAACTCTGTCTTCGGCAGGGATGTTAACAAAGAAAACTGAAGACCTTAATGAAATCGACACCTGTTAAACCCTTTGGTACATATGTGTTTTGTCTTTCATAGTCGAACATCATATATACATGTTCCACATATTAAAAATGACACCTCTATCAATTAACTCGTTCCACCTTCGGCTTGATATAGGATAACGTCTGCCACCTGCGGTCTAATGAATCGTGACCTCTGTTTGCGGTAACAGACCTAGCAAATATTTATATCGCTGAGACAGTGGTTGCGCAAACTATATATATTGTCCTCTGCCCCATGAATTCCTCAGTGGAATTATCTGACTTTAGGATGGGCGCTGATGGTCAGAATTTGTCTCGCTAATTTCTACTAATATTAATCCAAACGGTTTCTACCCAATTCGGTTCCACCCCATCTCATCTTAAATGGTGTCGCCTTATAAGATGATATGATAGCTTATGGCTCCAGACCTCGGATATGGAAATGCTAGTTGACAAGATATTTTGGAAGATTCGTTCTTTGACCCTTGATCTGCTCACACTTGGAACTTCCTTAATCAGCAATCGAACTTCTTCTGAAACTCGCTCGATACCAGACTCCTCAATTTTGCTATTAACCTGATAATCTGTACCAAATCCTTCCAAAGGTAGTGCTGCACGAACCACAAATTGGCCTTAAGCCACAAATAGATGCCCTGATGAAATGACTGAATGCCACCTCCAATCTGCAATAATTCAGGTGATATTTCACACCCTCAAAATTGCGTACCTATTGAGAGTTATCGTTCTCAATGGCCAGTTGTGACAATTGCAGAAACCCTAGGTTCTACAATGCACCTATGACTGAATCACAATCTGAAAACAAAGAGGAATAAACAACTGCTTGATTCGAATGGAGCCCCGGGGTGCCTATTTATTCTTTTCTCTCCATCCTCTCCAGAGACTTCTAGAACATTTTTGATCTTATCCCTCAAGTGACTTTATTAAATATTTTTTATAATCCAAGTCACTTTATTAAATATAAAGTTATCTTTTAATATTTATTCATTTAATTAAAATAATTAATTAGTCGTCCTTAAAATATTCATTATTTTGGACAACCAGATTAATTAAATTAATTAAATTGAACTGTCACCAAAAATTGGGGACATGACACTACCCAACCCTATACAATCTACTACACAACATATAATCTAGTGTTTTCCCTATCATGCAGCACACAATCTACAAAAAAGTGGAACCCCTCTTCTTTCCTCTATTAGGATATTATCTTTCCCCTTGGATCGGTTTATTTTTAGTTATTAAAACTGATCTCTGATGTCCATAGAGATTTTTTAGAACTGACCTCACAAATACCTACTCAAAAATGCTACATATGGGCCACTAGTTATAAATTGTTTTAATAAAACACTTTAGGAAGTTGGATGATTTTTCTCCCATATTTTTTGGACTAATGAAAATATTCAATAGAGAATAAGGAAAGCTTCAAGTTAGTTGCTTGGAGACAAGTGGCGATGTTTAGTGGCTAACAGTTGTAGCATCCTTCATCATGATGGAATCCTTTTATAGTAGTGGTCGGGCACCATCATGCAAATAGTAAGGGATCAATATATTCCACATCTCTTGTTTGTCTGACTTTACATTAGTCATTGCATTTTCTTATAAATGTCAATGAAGGTTCACCATGACAAAGTGAACATGAGCACAAATATAGATCATTAGGACTATGATCATTTTGTTAAACAGTTCACATGTGCATTTATCTAGTGGCATTTTGTCAAACAAATAATGTGCACATTCATCGGGCTCACCCACAAGTGCAAGTTCATGATTCAATTGAAATCATTATCCACTCATCACCAACACAAATGTGTGATGCTTTATGGGAGTGTTGAGACTCGAACTGGCAAGGTTTCTTCATGTGGAGTTAGGTTTCTCTAGTAGGCCCAATACATGCCCGATCTATCCCCACCTATGGTATCAGTATGGAGTTTCACTTGGTTCCATGGGTTGGCTTCAATACTATGTGCCATTTCTCATGGAAGTTCTCTAATCGAGACAGACATTTGGTCAAATAGGTGGTCAACTCCCATGATTCAGTACCCAGCCATTGCACACCTTTGCAATTGTATTTTGATTGTATTTGGAGTCCTTAATAGAAGATATGTTTCCATTAATCCTCCAATGTATCATAGACAACAAGATGGATGGGTGTCTAGAATAAGGGTCACATATTGGATTTTTAATGTTTTATGTATGCTAGATTTCCCTTGCTTCGCCATTTCACAATGTGCTCTCATTCTCACCTTTGAGACAATCTGTTAGATAGTTTGTATGCTCCTTCTGCAACTTGTTGAGCCCAAATATTTGTTAAGAAAATTGAAACTCTTCCAATATATGTGATCTCCACGACAGTGCTCTGAGAAGGGCAACATCCATAGAGATGATCCAAATGAATTACACATCAAGCAGGATGTTCCCTTTGGGACAAGAAGGCCAAATGTAAAACCAAATAATGCTTCTTTTATTGTCTCTACTGCTCCAAGAAAGGGGTTCCAACAGCAAAAATAAGCATTGATATGATCGTCCAACCATTGGTTACAGAACTTGGCAGCAATTTCCAGCTTTAGCCACTCTAAAAAAATAGTGAAATACATTTTTTCCCATTGAATGTGGAAACCCTAATGATGGACCTCCACAAAGCTTGACTGTTGTTTCAAAAGTCAACTTTAGTTTGCAAAAATACAACTCATATTGCTTGCCTTACAAGAATCTCAATTTTGAAAAAAGTACGAAGCTCGAACTTTCATCAAAGGTCATTGTGTCTCCACGTTGCTGCAAATCAACATCAATCTTATCCATTTGGTCTCTTATTTATTTTGTAAATGATGGGGATATAACATAGCTTCATTAATAATGTATTTAAATTTTGGACTATTTTCTCAAAATAATTTACAAGGGTAAACATTTCAACCTGTTTGAGTGCAATTTCTAGTGCAACTTTCTCCATCACCTTATTCTCAAATTTTCTCTCTAACCTTTGCATAATATTTTCTCTTCAATCTATATTAAGGTCATTCAACTTCTCTACAATTTGTACTAACTGTTCAATATTTGAAGCTTGTTCATTCAAGTTCTCAACATCAATAACTTCAAGAAATATATCCCTGATATCATACAATACTTGCTTTTGTTGATATTTTCTTCTTATTTCCTCTTGTTTGCTCTTCCTTGCAAACAATTCACACAATATCTTTCTGTAGTCATAGGTCAAATTTTTTTTTTCTGAATTAGGAATCACAATCACTTTGTCTAAGGTAACATGCTTACCTTGAATTTTCGTTGCAAACTTAATTTTGTTTTTCATTATTCTCTTCCCTTTTGAATGTAGGTTGTTGGAGCTTGACATTGTCATATGTAGTACTTCATTCTATACACTTACGCTCAATTTTTGTGTCTTCTCAATCTGAGTATGCTCCAAAATTATTACTTTTTACTTAGTAGTAGTCACATCTTGTTTATCTACATTCTCCTTTTTTTTTAATCTCAACATTAGCAGTGAGTTCACCTCTGGAGCTCAATTATATAGCTTCCTTTGCTCCATCAATTTGTGTTCCTAAGGAACTTGGTCTTTCACATGTAGTAGATTGATCCACTGGATGATTTCAAATCTCTTCATTCTTCTCTTCTTCAGTGTTATCATTTACATTTCCCTCAATGGGATTAGTTTTCTAACTGGCATGGTCACTCGTGCAATTTTCTCTTTAAGGGCTGACACATTCTATTTCTTGGCATGACTTTCACTTATATCACCTTGTCATTGATCTTGAATGATTATGAAAACTAGTATAGTAGGAGTAATAGGTGTAGATTGTACCTGTTGATGAACTCTTGTGCATTAATTCTAGGATAGTCCTTTACTTACAAGATCACATGATTGAGGTCCATCAATTTATCATGAGCTTACATTTGTACTGACTTAGTTTGTACATGATCTCCACATAGCTTCTCTAGCTCAGCTATGATATTTTCTTCACTGAATGCATTTATTTCTAGGCACTTTTTTGGTTCTTCATCAATAACCACTATTTTTGTCTACCCTTCATTTAGTTGCACCAAATTGTGAAATGTATCAACAAGGTTTTCTAGTTCCATTATAAATATATTCAGTATTATATAGTTCCACATGTTCTTGATCATCTTTTCCTTCCTCACCATTTTCTTCATGATTGAGTATTAAGCACTACCTCTTCTTCCATATCTATTTTCTCTCCTCAACAATATTTTCAATTTTGTTTTCCAAGATTAGGAAAGCCCAACCATCTTAGGAATAAATATGTTATTAAACTCTTTCATGGATTTGGAGATTTGTTTCTTGTTCAATTCAAGAATAAATTGGGAAAGTGTGCCCTCTCTTATTTACCTTTCAATTGCAATGCATGCTTCCACTTTGCATATACTCTACCATTGAGCTCATTGGGTATCATTTTCCCTAACTCTAATGGTGTGTATTTAAAGTTAGCCATCATGTCTAACAATGCTTCATCTACTTTGTTCTTGTCCTCCTTACTCAATTTATCAAACTTAATAAAATGGAATCATAATAATCCTAAACTTCCCCAAATATTTTCACATACCTCTCTATTGTTTGGGGCTTCTTGTGCACAACAACTCTAAATTGGCTTGTATACCTAGTTTTAGTTATATCCTTATCATCATAGTCCTTTGTAACTATAAGCCTTCTCCTCGACTTCTTCACTATATTACTCATCTCAACCTTGTATGGATATCATTTCCTCTTTGATGTATTCTTTCCTTGAGTTGTTCTTGTTACTTCCACTACTTTCTTTTGTGGGTTGGCAATTGGAGTAGTAGTTGCATTGGTTCTCTTCCTAGTCACTCACTACGTGTCAAGTGAAAGCATTGAATCTTTCCTTTTACCGTTACTAGTTTATGGCTTGGTCACAACTATCTCTTTACCCTTTCCTTCAGCCTCTTCTTCATAATTTCTTTCTTCTTCACTTCCTCTATCTTCCTCTTTGTCACTTGATAGTGTAGATACCTAAATATAATCACATAAATTCATAATCAAATTTAGTCATCTTCTAAATAATATTTTAATTAAACATTCAATATTTAATAATTTTAGTGTTAACCCCTGATTAAATGATTTAATTAATTAATTATACCCTAATTAATAAATTAACAAACAACTAGAATAGTCTAATTTAATAATAAAATCCCCCTTCCTCTATTAAATTAAATAAATACATAACCCATTTAATTTAATCTCCAAAACCCCTCTCTATTTAATTAATTTAATTAATGAAATCCCTCCACCTACAAGCTAACCCTTCAACCCAATAGTAACCCAAACTCAATTCATGCACCAATAATTCCTCTTTTAATTAAAAAAATTATTCATTTAATTAAATCGCATTCACCAATAACTCCTCTTTTAATTAAATTATTTATTTATTTAATTAAATATCATGCACCAATGACTCCTCTTTTTATTAATTTATTAATTTATTTAATTCATCTCATGCACCAATAATTCTTCTTTTAATTAAATATTTTATTTTTTAATTAAATCTCATGCATTAAATATATCTCTTTTAATTAAATAATTCATTTATTTAATTAAATCTCATGCAACCAATATCCCTCTTTTAATTAAATAATTCATCTATTCAATTAAATCCCATGCACCAAATATTCCTCTACTAATTAAATAATTTGTTTATTTAATTAACTCACCCACCAATGATTTTTCTAACATATCCATCCACCTCCCACATCATCTAGTCAACTAAGCCACCTCACCCACCTTAACTCAAAACATCACCTCCTTTTTCATCTCTAAAATCCCTCTCTAGATCACTTGCACAAATTAAGGCATGATTTATTCCCTCTGACTCAAGCCCAAGTCCACTCTCATGCCACATCTCCCTCATCCATCTCTAAACATTGAAGTCCATCTCCTCCACCTATCTCAGTCAATTGAAGCTTATCTCACACCTCACTTAGTTAACTATCCATCAACAATTCTTATATCCTCCTCACCCAATTGCCTATAAATAAAACCCTTTTCTACTCACAAATTGTCCACCTTCTGAGTAGAATTATTATACCATTTGGAGAGCTAATGACTTTCAAAGTGCTATTTGATGATATTTAGATCTTTCATGCATCCATCTATTGAATTCATCCATTGTTGAAGCTTGAGCACTAGATTTGAGAACATGTCCATGATCATGACCATATCTACATATCAAGAAGGCTACAACGACTCGCAGGTTTGCATTCTTTATTTGGGTTTCCTTATTGGTTTATCATATATATTTGTTTTAATTGGTTTAGTTTGTTGGATGTTTAGATTTGGTTTTGTATGTTTTGCATCATGATTTTAACGCATACATTTTGAGAGTAGATAAAATAATTGGATAATGAAAACAATATTGTAGGTTGATATTGATGTTGATAGCCAATAGAAAAAAAATCAGAGTTTAAAAATCAAATTTTGTCAATTTATATTGTTTTCATGATTTTTCATTAAAAACTTATTTTGGGACAAAATTAAAGAACTAGGTGATGATTTTTTGTTGCAAGTTGATGTTGATGTCAGTATTCTACAGTAAAAAATTCAGATTTGTTGGATCGATATTTTGCAATATATAAAATTTTCATGATTTTTCATAAAAAATCTTTCAAGACCAAATAAAGGCATAATCAAATGATTCTTTTTTGCAGGCTGAAGATGTTGTTAGGAGGATGCAGTAAAAATTTAGATCTAAATAAAGCTTTGGGAGTTAAATTTTTTAATCTTAAAATTTAACTTACATTTCATTTTGGGTACTAAAAAAAACAATGCACGGTCTCACATACACACAATCTTGAATGATTAAGAGAATGAACCAAACAATGAATTTTTTAATTTGGGTCCAAAATAAAGTCACAATCTCAAATGCATAAAGTTTCAAAGAACATTGCAAATTGCACACTTCAATTTAGGCTTTAAAATGAATGCACAATTCTTGAATGGCTAAGGTTAACATGCTCTTATTACCTTCTCTTGTCATCTTGAACAATTTGATTTATTAAGTTGACCTTTTTGAACCATTTATTAAGTTGATGATTGATGTACTATGTTGACAACATACATTTTCAAGTTGGAAAAATGAATATTGCATCTTAATCACGGTTGTCTTCTGTCATAGATAGCCAACTTAAAATCTTCAATTTTGAAAGAACAAACTTTTTGGTGTGTTACAAAGAGTGTTTCTACTTGAACATGTTGGGAGTCTTATTGGAAAGTAAGATCCAAAGAAGGTGGGGCGGTGGATATCAAGATCTATAAAACATTTCACTTCTTGAAACAAATAGTAAATCAAGTGCATTCACCATTAACCCATCTCACATCTAGATATTCAACTATATAACCATAAATTGTTGTGTTGAAATAGATCTAAGTATGCATCACATCCATAAACATGAAGGTAAATGTAAACACATAACACACAAGATTTGGTTACCCAGAAGTCTAATTTATTGCAACAATATATTATCCCCTCAACTTCCAAATTACCCATACCATCAAAACATGTGTAAAAGTAGCTTCTTCACTTGTGATTTAATATTCCTCACTTTGTAACCCTCTATCTCACCAAGTGTATACCTGCACTAACACATCACAAAATGTATTATTAAAAAAAAATTTACTATCCTACAAATTGGATTTTAATAGTAAATTTGGAATAGCTATCAATACATCCTTCATAATAAAAAATGCACGATTTCAAGAAAAAATACATCTTTTACCTTTTAGTTGTTGAAACACTTGCTAGAAATAATATCACTCATTTCAAAGTTTACCTCAATCTTAAAAGATGTTGTAGGTATCTTTAGGATTTGTTTTATAGAAATAATAGAAAAGTGGATGGCAGGGTTGGATAATTAGAGTTAGTGGCAATACAAAATCCTCCTAACTTTGAATATTGACCTTGCATATAGTTTTAGACTCTAGAAAATGATGCATTTTTTATTGTTGGAAATCTAGTAGGGAAAGTAAGATGCTGAGTAGGGGGGTGAATCATGATCTATAAAGCTTTTACCACTTCAACATGAATCACATTCAGACTTGATTCATGCCACACATCTCGACCTTAACCTTATACCTTAATATGGAACATCAAATATCAACATGTAATATCAGATCTAACATCTAATAACATGAATAACACATATAAGCAATAGATCAACACCTAACACCAAATATGGTAACACATATGTCCTCCAAGGTGATAGTAAAACTATGGTGGGGATGAAATCGACAAAATCTACACTATTATAGAAATAAAATGTTCATGTTAGGGCTACAAATTTTGATCACTTTTGATGATATACCATGTGAGGGGTTTACCTTCTTAAGAGCTTAAAATAATGTTAAGTCTACCTTGATTAAAGGATTTTTACATCGCAATAAAGTGAGTACTCTATGAGGATATTTGTGATAGGGATTTTAGGACCACTCTGTTAAGAGATTCACCTGATACAATGGTTAGAATGTAATTAGTACCATGATCCTTTGGTTTTCACTTGATTGCTGATGACAGATCTTCTCTTTCCAATATTCAATCAAATATATGTGATAGATATACTTTTTCTCCTCTCTACATTGTTCGATTGCATTAGTTCTTCAACCTTTGGTTCACCTTCACCTGAACAATCATCTCTCCAAAAACTTTAACAACACACACCCTTCTTAAATAGCCATTTTCAAGTTGGAAGAATTAATATTGCATCTTAATCACATGTGTCTTCTGTCATAGATAGCTAACTTAAAAATTTTAATTTGGAAAGAATAAACTTTTTGGTGTGTTTCTACTAGAACATGTTGGAAGTCTTATTGGGAAGTAATATACTGAGAGGGTGGAGGGGTGTGAATCAAGATCTATAAAACTTTTTACTCCTTGAAAAAAATAGTAAATTAAGTGCATTCACCACTAACCCATCCCATATCTAGATCTTCAACTATATAACCATTAACCGTTATGTTGAAATAGACAGGTAAGTATTCATCACATCCATAAACATGAAGGTAAATGTAAACACATAACGTAAAAGATTTGGCTACCTAAAAATTCTCCATAGTGAAGGTTAAAATGGGGTGGGGATGATACCCATAAATCTTCACTATTGCATTACTAAAGTGTGCCTATTAAGGCTACAATATTTGATCACTTTTGGTGATCTACCCCGTGAGGAGCTTAAATGACATATTTGTTTTTTAACTTACAACTAAGTAAGAACTCTATTAGGAGATTTCAATAAACCTATTAGGACCACTCTATTATGAGATTTACCCTAAAACACTGGTTAGAATGTCTCAGTACCAAGTCCTTTGATTAGCACTCTATTGCTACATTATAGATCTTCTCTTTCCAGCTTTGATTTTATCTACCTATCAGATATTCTTTGTTATTCTTTTTTACTACTAGGTTTCTCTGATTTATCTCTCTATTTCTAACAAACATAGCCTCCTTTGCTATCACTTTGTCTCTACTTGCATTTATGATTTAGGGTTTCGGTCCCTCTCTAAATAAGTAATTGATGAACCTTCTAGATCAATGATCTAGATTCATCCTTTTTTCCCATTTAGTCCTTCCATTTTTTCTGAGTAGTTGATCACCTCACATAGGGATCAATGATCTCTAACAAAACATGGGTATGTGCAGGATCATGGTGTGCCAAAAAGTGGCAATGTGAAAAAATAGAGTTTGAAAACATCTAAAAGCGCTTCAAAATCTGGTTTGACTTTTTTTCACCTATCTAGGTACCAAACCTGGAAAGTAAGGCCTGACCCTTATTGGATACAAGATATTATCGGATATTTGATAAAATATCAGATACCTGATAACACTTAAAAATGTATAATATACAATATATATGAAATAATAAATTAGTTATTACATTATATAATTATAAAATAATAAATATATATTATATTATTTATGAGGATTAATATTTTTATATTTCAAAAATATTCACAAATATTAATATGAGTAAAATATAGTATAATAGTATAATATAATATAATAATATGACATGATATGATATAATATAATACTATAATATAATAATATTATATTATAATAGTATAACATATTATATAATATTATATTATTACAATAATATAGTAATAATAATTATACTATAATATAATAATATTATTATTATATTATAATAGTATAATATATTATATAATATAATAATATAATAGCATAATATAATATAATACATTACCTAATATATAGTATTATAATATAAAATATAAAATATAGTAATGTAATATAATATATATAAAATATAATATAATATCATATCATATAATAATATAATATAATATAATATAATAGTAATATATTATTATATAATATATAATATATAGTATATAATATATAATATATAGTATATAATATATAATATATAGTATATAATATATAATACACTACTTGACCTGCGGGGTGTTTCAAACCGCGGGATGACGTGATGGATATCAGACATCTAATATTGTATTGGATATCCAATATTATATCAGATACTTGATATTTGTCAGTAGTTATTAAAAAAAATAGCCCACGAGCTTATTCTCACAGGGTTTTACTGTGTTCAGCACTCGGATATCAGATTCAAGATCGGATACACGATATTAGGTTTTTAATTTTTTTTTTTTTATCAATTTTAATATAAATTTAATGGATTTTATCATGAATTTGTTAGTTTTAGTTGAATTTAGGATTTTTTTGATACAAATTGTTAAAATTAAGGTTTTTTAAAAATATATATTATGTTTTGCAGATTAATAGGAATGGCTGATCAAAATGATGACACTGAGGCAAGGAATAATATTCCTCGTAGCCCCCCACCAAATGATCTAGTGCCCTCACAAAACTGTCCACCAAATGATCCTTTACCCCCTCAAAACCCTTCTCAAATCGAGGATTTGATAAGTGAAAATCTCACCCAATTGAGAACTTTGCAAAGAACATATAATAATGTACCTGCATTGGCTCCTATGTTATCCACATTAAACACCATAGTGGATAACATTCAAACCCTTACCAACCAAAAAAATGCCACTCTTTCTTGGCATGATGAAATGCATGAGATGTTTGACGATGGCTTGGACTATGATGAGGTTTTGGCCCTCAATATAACCAAAGAGGATTTGGCTAGCCTTTTTACGAATCCAAAAATGGGTATACCAGTCGACAAAAAAAAATCCAAACTAGCAATTAAATGGTGCACAAATGACACCATACATGCAAACATTTGGGATCATTGGTGGATGGTTTTTGATATCCCTCCACATAGAAATTTAGAGGTGCCATTTTATTTCTTTAGAAAATTATATGCAAAATTTGTGTTGAAACTCAAAGTGAACTATTGGAGCATGAAGCCCAACATGGGTGTAGGACTAGGAGCTCCTCAGGATAGACCCTCTTCCCAGTGGAAGAAAGCTGGCACTTTTGTCCCCCCCACTGATATCTCCCCCCTTCCTAGAGTGTAGCATCCTAATATTATGTTAGAGGCTAGCTTTCAGACCATCAGAGCCATTCATAGGTTGAGTACCCTATTGTTATCTCAGGCTAGGTTAGTCTTGCCTCCCCGTGTTGATGATGCTGGCACTAGTTCATCATTGGCTAGCTCATCACACATTTGTGTGCCTCGCACTCGCATTACAGGGAAGAATATTTGCCAGGGTTCCATAGGTGATCTTCTTGAGTATCATTTTGTATTAGACAAGGATACACCAAACACACGTGCAAAGGCTACAGACCCTAATGCGAGAGAGGAGGGGAATGCATAGGCATGGACTCCTTCAGTGTCAGTACGTTTATACATTTTTTTGTTATGACATATGTGATTTAAAGTTAATTTTTATAATAGAGTAATTTGAATTTTTAAGCCATACTGACTTATACATGTATGTGATCTTCTTTCATGTTTAGTTGATGACCAAGGAGGAGCTCAGACAAATTGATGATGCCAAGCTCTTGGCCATTTCATTTGGCCTTGAGACATCTACGGTACATTATGTTGTGTTCTCATTGTTTTTTCTTATTTGATATTGTAGCATATATGGTTGCTAACCTTTCTTTTATCTTGCAGGTACCATCTGTCCCGGGGGCACAAAGTGCGAGGGATGAGCCAACACCTATTGACAAAGGAAAGGTAATTAGGTGCTTTCTATTTGATTAAATATCAATGCATTCTTGTAAAATGTTTTTGGTAATGAAATTTAATTACATTCTTTATTGTATATAGGGTCTAGCTACTGGCGAAGAGCCCGTACAGATTCTGCGTCGTAGATGCTCAAGCATTTCTATTCGCACCAAGAGCTCCATTATATGTATAAGTATCATATATTTTTTATTTTCCTTATCTTCATAAATAAATTCAAAACTGATTTCCATGATTTTAACAACTACTATTTTGTATCTCATAGGAGATTCTTAGTGCACATGAGGTTTGACGAGAGAGTTATGTAGATTTGATGATGCAGCCGCTATATCCTGAGGAGGAGCCTACACTAGTAAGTCGTAGTTTGAATTCATGATTAAATATGTTAATTTTAGCATGCTATGAATTATAATGTTATAGTTTAAGTTGTAGATTCATCTAACAAACATATTTGAACATATACAACCCACAATTAGTGAGGTATGAGCATTGCAATAGGATAACCTATGACCGCTTTCGACACATTCTATGACGACATATGTCTCTAGGGGTCTTTGGACCCCTAGAGACATATTATAAACATTTATATGAGTTGAAAGGGGCCATAGGATGACCTATGACCCCTTTCGACACATTCCATGATGACATATGTCTCTAGGGGTCCTAGGACCCCTAGGGATATATTATAATTGTTTATATGGGTCGAAAGAGGCCATAGGATGACCTATGACCCTTTTCGACACATTCCATGATGACATATGTCTCTAGGGGTCCTCAGACTCCTAAGGACATATTGGAATCATTTATATGGGTTGAAAGGGGCCATAGGATGACCTATGACCCCTTTCGACACATTCCATGAAGACATATGTCTCTAGGGGTCCTAGGACCCCTAGGGACATATTATAATCATTTATATCGGTCGAAAGGGGCCATAGGGTGACCTATGACCCCTTTCGACACATTCCATGACGACATATGTCTCTAGGGGTCCTAGGACCCCTAGGGACATATTATAATTTTTTATATGGATCAAAAGAGGTCGTAGGTCCTTTCGACACATTCCATGACAACATATGCCTCGGACCACTAGGGACATATTATATTCATTTATATGGGTCAAAAGGGGCCATAAGATGACCTATGACCCCTTTTGACACATTCCATGATGACATATGTCTTTAGGAGTCCTAGGACCCCTAGGGACATATTATAATCATTTATATGGGTCAAAAGGGATCATAGGATGACCCCTCTCGACACATTCCATGACGACGTATGTCTCTAGGGGTCTTCAAACCCCTAGGGACATATTATAATCATTTATATGGGTTGAAAGGGGCCATAGGATGACCTATGATCCCTTTTGACATATTCCATTACAACATATGTCAATAGGGGTCCTAAGACCCCTAGGGACATATAAGAATCATTTATATGGGTCAAAAGGCGCCATTGGATGACCGATGATCCCTTTCGGCACATTCTATGACGACATATGTCTCGAGGGGTCCTAGGACCCCCAGGGATATATTACAACCATTTATATGGGTTAAAAGGGGTCATAGGATGACCTATGAGCCCTTTCGACACATTCCATGATGACATATGTCTCTAGGGGTACTAGGACCCCTAGGGACATATTACAATCGTTTATATCAGTTGAAAGGGGCCATAGGATGACCTATGACCCCTTTCGACACATTCCATGACAACATATGTTATAATCATTTATATGGGTCGAAAGGGGTCATAGGATGACTTGTGACCCCTTTTGACACATTCCATGATGACATGTCTCTAGGGGTTCTCAGACCCCTAGGGACATATTATAATCATTTATATGGGTCGAAAGGGGCCATAGGATGACCTATGACCCCTTTCGACAGATTCCATGACAACATATGTCGCTAGGAGTCCTAGGACCCCTAGGGACATATTATAATTGTTTATATGGGTCGAAAGGGGACATAGGATGATTTATGACCCCTTTCGACACATTCTATGATGACATATGTCACTAGGGGTGCTAGGACCCCTAGGGACATATTAAAATCATTTATATGATTCGAAAGGGGCCATAGGATGACCTATGACCCCTTTCGACACATTCCATGATGACATATGTTGCTAGGGGTCCTAAGTCCCCTAGTGACATATTACAATCATTTATATGGGTCGAAAGGGGCCATAAGATGACCTATGACCCCTTTCGACACATTTTGTGACAACATATGTCTCTAGGTATCCTTGGACCCCTAGGGACATGTTACATTCATTTATATGGGTCAAAAGGGGCCCCCTTTCGACACATTCCATGAGGACATATGTCGTTAAGGTCCTTGGACCCTAGGGACATATTATAATCATTTATATGGGTCGAAAGGAGTCATAGGATGACCTATGACCCCTTTCGATGCATTTCATGATGACATATGTCTCTAGCTGTCCTCAAACCCTGATGGATGTATTAGAATTATTTATATGGGTTAAAAGGGGCCATATGATGACCTATTATCCCTTTCAACACATTCCATGATGACATATGTCTTTAGGGTTCTTAGGACCCCTAGGGACATATTATAATAATTTATGTGTGTCGAAAGGGGCCATAGGATGACCTATGCCCCCTTTCTACACATTCCATGATGACATATGTCTCGGACCCGCAAGGACATATTACAATCATTTATATGGTTCAAAAGGGGCCATAGGATGACCTATGAACCCTTTCGACACATTCCATGATGACATATTTCATTAGGGGTCCTTGGACCCCTAGGGACATATTAGAATCAATTATATAGATTGAAAGTGGCCATAGGATGACCTATGACCCCTTTCGACACATTCTATGATGACATATGTCTTTAGGCATCCTAGAAACCCTAGGGACATATTACAATCGTTTATATGGGTTGAAAGGGCCATAGGATGACCTATGACCCCTTTCAACACATTTTATTACAACATATGTCGCTAGGGGTCCTAGGACCCCTAGAGACATATTAGAATTGTTTATATAGGTTGAAAGGGGCCATAGGATGACCTATGACTCCTTTTGACACATTTTATTACAATATATGTCCCTATGGGTCCTAGGACCCCTAGGGACATATTGCAACCATTTATATGGGTCGAAAGGAGCCATAAGATGACCTATGACCTCCTTCGACACATTTTATTATGACATATGTCCCTATGGGTCCTAGGACCCCTAGGGAGATATTATAATAATTTATATGGGTCAAAAGGGGCCATAGGATGACTAATGACCCCTTTCGATACATTTCATGATGAAATATGTCTCTAGGGGTCCTAGGACCCCTAAGAACATATTAGAATCGTTTATATGGGTTGAAAGGGGCCGTAGGATGACCTATGACCCCTTTTGACACATTCCATGATGACATATGTCTCTAGGGGTCCTAGGACCCCTAAGGACATGTTACAATCATTTATATGGGTCAAAAGAGGCCATAGGATGACCTACAACCCCTTTCGTCACATTTTATTACAACATATGTCGTTAAGGGTCCTAGGAGCCCTAGGGACATATTAGAATCATTTATATGGGTCGAAAGGGGTCATAGGATTCGACACATTCCATGATGACATATGTCTCTAGGGGTCCTAGGACCCCTAAGGACATTATAATCGTTTGAATGGGTTGGAAGGGGCAATATGATGAACTATGGCCCCTTTCAACACATTCCATGACGACATATGTCCTAGGGGTCCTAGGACCCCTAGGGACATATAATAATCATTTATATGGGTTGAAATGAACCATAGGATAAACTATGACCCCTTTCAACACATTACATGATGACATATGTTGCTAGGGGTCCTAGGACCCCTAGGGACATATTATAATCATTTATATGGGTGTAAAGGGGCCATAAGATGACTTATAACCCTTTTCAACATATTTCATGATGACATATGTCTCTAGTGGTCCTAGGAGCCTTAGGAGCCCTAGGGACATACTATGATTGTTTATATGGGTCCAAAGGGGTCATAGGATGACTTATGACCCCTTTCGACACATTCCATGATGACATATGTCTCTAGAGATCTTAGAACCCCTAGGGACATTATAATCGTTCATATGGGTCGAAAGGGGCCATTTGATGACCTATGGCCCCTTTCAACACATTCCATGATGACATATGTCACTAGGGGTTCTAGGACCGCTAGGGACATATAATAATCATTTATATGGGTCGAAACGAGCCATAGGATAACCTATGACCCCTTTCAACACATTCCATGATGACATATGTCTCTAGGGGTCTTAGGACCCCTAGGGACATATTATAATCATTCATATAAGTTGAAAGGGGCCATATGATGACCTATGACCCCTTTCGACACATTCCATGATGACATATGTCTCTAGGGGTCCTAGGACCCTTAGGGACATATTAGAATCATTTATATGGTTCAAAAGGGGCCATAGGATTACCTATGACCCCTTTCAACACATTTTATTCCAACATATGTCGCTAGGAGTCCTAGGACCGCTAGGGACGTATTAAAATCATTTATTTAGGTTGAAAGGGGCCATAAGATGACCTATGACCCCCTTTCGACACATTTTATTCCAACATATGTCCATAGGGGTCCTAGGAACCCTAGAGACATATTACAATCATTTATATGGGTCGAAAAGGGGCCATAGGATGACCTATGACCTCTTTCGATAATTTTATTACAACATATGTCTCTAGGGGTCTTAGGACCCCTAAGGGCATATTAGAATTGTTTATATGGGTCGAAAGGGACCATAGGATGACCTATGATGCCTTTCGACACATTCCATGGACATATGCCTCTAAGGGTCCTAGGACCCCTAGGGACATATTATAATCATTTATATGGGTCGAAAGGGGCCATAGGATGACTTATGACACCTTTCGACACATTCCATAATGACATATGTTGCTAGGGGTCCTAGGTTCTCTAGGGACATATTATAATTTTTTATATGGGCCGAAAGGGGTCATAGGATGAGCTATGAACCCTTTCGACACATTCCATGATGACATATGTCTCTAGGGGTCCTCAGACCCCTGGGGACATATTATAATCATTTATATGGGTTGAAAGGGGTCATAGGATGACCTATGACCCCTTCTGACACATTCCATGATGACATATGTCTCAAGGGGTCCTAGGGCCCCTAGGGACATATTAGAATCATTTATGTGGGTCAAAAAGGGCCATAGGATTACCTATGACCCCTTTCGACACATTTTATTACGACATATGTCGCTTGGGGTCTTAGGACGCTTAGGGACATATTAGAATCGTTTATATGGTTCAAAATGGGTCATAGGATGACCTATGACCTCTTTCAACACATTCCATGATGAAATATGTCACTAGGGGTCCTAGGACCCCTAGGAACATATTATAATCATTTATATTGGTCAAAAGGGGCCATAGGATGATCTATGACCCCTTTCGATACATTCTATGATGACATATGTCTCTAGAAACCCCTAGGGACATATTATAATCGTTTATATGGGTCGAAAGGGGCCATAGGATGACCTATGACCTCTTTCGACACATTCTACGATGACATGTCTTTAAGGGTCCTAGGACCCCTATAAACAATATTATAATCATTTATATGGGTCGAAAGGGGTCATAGGTCATCCTATGACCCCTTTCGACACATTCCATGACAACATATATGTCGGTAGGGCTCCTAGGAGCCCTAGTGACATATTAGAATTGTTTATATGGGTCGAAAGGGGCCATAGGATGACCTAAGACCCCTTTTGACACATTCCATGATGACATATGTCTCTAGGGGTACTAGGACTCCTAGGGACATATTATAATCGTTTATATGGGTCAAAAGGTGTCATAAGTCTTTTCATACATTTCTTGACAACATATGTCTCTAGGGGGTCCTAAGACCCCTAGGAACATATTATAATAGTTTATATGGGTCAAAAGGGGCCATAGAATGACCTATGACCCCTCTCCATGCATTTCATTACAACTTATGTCCCTAGGGGTCCTACGACCCCTAGGGATGCATTAGGTTGGTTCCAATGCATCAAGAGGGGTCATAGGTTAACCTATGACCCCTCTCGACACATTTCATGGAAATTTATGTCCCTAGGACCCCTAGGACCCTTAGGGACCCATTAGGAATCCGTCGAAAGGGGACACTAGGGGCCTTAAGGACTTATGTTGTCATGAAATGCATCAAAAGAGGTCATGGGTTAACCTACGACCCCTTTCAATGTATTTTATGACTATATTACATTTAATAATAATATAATTATATATTCTAATATAATATTAATATAGTATTAAATTAGATAAAGATAATAATCATATATGTTATTAGATTATAGATTTAATAATAATAATAATAACCATATATATTATTATATATAATAATAGTCATATAATATTACTATATATATTTAATAATAATAATCATACATATTACTATAATATAATAATAATTATAATCATATATAATAATAATAATATCAATGTCCACACTTCCTCCAAATAAATTACCTTGTAAATTACTCTAAAGTTTCCCTCTCAAATTTGCCTCCCTCCAAAATTACAATTGGAATATCTTTCCTCTCAAATTTCCCTGCAAAATTTCAATTGAAAAATACCAGCCTAATCGAATACTTGATTTCATATTGGATATTCGATTTCAAATCAGATACCTTATTTTATTTCGGGTATCCAATTAGGCTTAGTATTTACCAAGCCTATTTGGTCAACCCAAAAAACATGTTTGAGAAGGGTTTCACTGACACTCAGACTTCGGGTAGCCATCTGAGAATGTTATTTTCATCGAAATTGAATGAAAAAAAAGGGTTTTTTTATAACACTCTTGAGATTCCATCTGTCTAATATCTATCAAATTCTAAGTTCGATAAGTATTTATTAGTCAATTTTCAATAAAGATAATTATAAAGTGTTGATTGACATACTGATTGAAAAATAGCTATAACTTTCAAACGATATAACATTTTTTAAATCAAAAATTTGCGTCACATTCTATGCTTCACCTAGTACAAGAAGAAAAATAAAATAAATTTTTTTAAAGTTTTCTATTAGTTAAGGTTGTCAGACACAGGAGTTTTTTTTTTCCAAAATTTTTTTAGTAGAAAATTCATATTTAATTATTTATTTGGAATAAAAATACCCAAAAATATGTGTCACATCTGGGCATGAGTCTACTTTTTATATCTATAATTATATTTTAAAAATATTATCATTTGATTTTGATTAAGGTGGTTAGACATACACCTACTTTTTATTTTCGCCCTGAAATTTTTGTAGTACCACATTAAAATCCAAACTTTTGACCAATCAATTATTTTTTTCTCCAGATAATTCCTAGTAGTTTAGAAACTAAATTCAATTTCATATAGATTATTTTCTTACAACTTTTTGATATAAATTATAGAACCACTTTAAAATTATGTGTCAAGTTGACATAACCCTAATTTGTTGGTTTTTCACTACCACTTAAGGCCATAGTTTGGTTGACCATGATTGTGCACATACCCACATGTAAATGACCTTTTTAGTTTTCTTTACAATCTGTAAATTAGGTGTATAATTTGGTCAAAAATGGTTTACATAAGTGTTATTAATTTCCATCACAAACACATATACCTAAACTGGTTAACTCAACATTTGTGTATCCTGACACTCAGTCCATACTAATATATAGGTTGTCCCTCGACATCTAAATGCTTGACACATACTATGTCACTTAGCATAAACTATCTCTTCTTCGCTTGGTGTCTACTAGCTTCTAACATGCTCAACATACATTGTCACTTAGTCCAAACTCAAGTACTCAACAATCAAAGACTTGCTCGATCTTCACTTGAAAATAGACAAGTGTATCATACATTGTTCATCCTTTTTGGATAGTTTTTGCCTACAAAGTAACTAAGTGTTTAACACTATAGGCAACATGTCTTAGAGATCAACAATCTCCCCCTTTGACATTAGTGGCAAAAACACTTTTTCATGACTTATCATTCCGTTCCAAATTACAAAATAACACTCCCCCTTAGACTATGATCTGATCTATATACATATCTCCAAAAATGTATCTCCATGATTTATTATGTCCCCCTTGTTCTGATATGTGGTCTATATCAATTTCCTTTTCAATCTCCCCCTTTCGCCAATCTATTTATTTCCCCCCTTGTTTTTGACACTTATGGCTACTAAGGATGGATTGTATTTGTCCAAAAATGTTTTATGAACCTACAAAATCATTGCAAATGTATGATCCCAACTAGATCTGACTGAGTCCATAATGTGTATTGTGATCTCAAGTTGTGCAGCGAGATCAACAAAACTATATGTTGTAGAGAGTTGTGAATCTCTCTTAAACTAGATCTTTTGCAACTTAAAGTTCTTTTTGCATCACCCCCAAATGAGGTACAAACATAGATTGAATGGAGAGAAATTTTTCTCTTAAATTGTAATCCTTTTCTTGTAACTCGGCTAACCTTCCTTGAGCAAAAGTGAGTTTGTTAAAATGAATAGATCTTGAACTTGCATCCCTTGCTCAAAGAATGTGTTGATGACTTCAAGTTGGCTTAAATTTTATCAATAGACTATTGATTCTCAAATGTGAATAACTCAACATCATAAAGCTTGTTTTACAAAGAATAAATATTCTACAAAATCCTTCTACAATATTTACAAGATTAGAAAGTTTAACCTACTTGACTGCTATCTCTGCTGAGACTTTATCCAAAACTTTGTGCTCAAATTTCCTTTTAGACCATTTCAACAAATTTTCATTGGCCTTGATATCATTATTATTGACTTTCTCAATAATATGAACTAATTGGTCTATTATTGGGATTTTATCATTTACATCATTAATATCAAATGTACCTACAAAAATATCTATTGTTTCATGTAGTACCTGTTATTGTTGATGTTGCCTTCTCAACTCTTCTTTTGAACATGTCTTGCAAATTTTGCATTTTCTCAAGGGTTATGTTTTCGTGTCTTATATATGTTTGCATTTAAATTTAAAAAAATTTGAAAGCTTATAAATAGCATAATAAATCATAAATGTGGCATTGGTTATTTGAGTGGGCACTTGAACTATGTATATTATAGTACTCATAAAAATATGATTTTTTTACAAGAGAGTGTACAAGAAATGAGATTGAATAATTTTAGGAGTTATAAGATGTTTTCAAATGATGGGTGTTTATAAAGAGTTGACTTAAATCACAAAAGTGCAAAAATTTGAAGTACTTTCTATGAATTTCAAATTTTTTTATGATTAATTTAAAAAATTGGATAAATTAAAGATTAAAACTCAAATAAATTAAGTATTGTGAAATATAGTGCTTCAAGTCAGGTTTTCAAATATGCAATTTATTTTAATATCAACATGGTAGAAATTGGGTTTCAATAGTTGTGTAAAAACCACTTATTAAAAATGTTTTCTTTAGTTGTTCATGCATGTATACAACTACCATATTTTGACATAAACGAAAGTGTAATTGTAAATCCTTTTGAGAAAGATATTTAAGACACTAAAGATTGATTAGTATACTTTTCTATTTTTTTTTCATATTTTATTATTATTAATTTTATTTTGACCGTAAAGTTTTTTTTGAAAACTTCTTGTGTACGATCACCATAAATTGACTTAAACTTATCATTTTTTCATAGTTGATCCATCTTCAAAATAATTATGTATAAATTGATGTCATTTAATTTGTTTTGCAAAAAGTACTACTTCTTAAATTTATTTAAAAATTGAAAAAAAACTTGTTATTTGATTCTATGGACTAGTTTGATTAATAAATAATATAAGAACAATAAATCAAGCATATATTTTTTTTAAATGCAACTTTTAAAATTCTACATAGTAAAAAAACTAACATGCAAAAAACCATCTCTTAAAGTGAATGTAAAAATAAATTGTGTATAAGTGAGAAATGAGTCATGCATAGATGACTCAGCTATATACCCCCAAGAGCTACAACTTCACAAAGTTAAAATAAATATACATCCCTAAGAGGGGAAAATGAGAACACACGGGCTCCCTACCTTGAATAATCTCTAACAAAAATGGTAAAGGTTTTAAGAAAAAACTTGATCTACTTTCAAAAAACATTGAGGACACACAAGTAAAGAAGAGGAGAAAAGATGTGGTCGAGGAAAAGGATTTTGGAGTGGAGGTTGGGGCTAGTTCTTCCATATTGGGTTTCGCCACTAAAGTGATAATCAAGAATAAGGTCATGGCCCTTTAGCTATAATAGGTAGGAAAGTCAAGGGTATCAATGAGAATATCTTTGGGAAGAATGATAAATTGATTAAGATGTTATAGCATGCTTGTGGGCATGTGACTCCCTGTTGTGTGTTAATGTTTGGTGTCTAGATTTTGTGGGGCTATTTTTTGTTCTTCTCTTTTGTATAGGATGTTTTTTTTTTATGTATAACTTGGGTTTTTACTCCTTGTAAAACTAGTTTTACTCTAATAAAAAATAAAACTATGAACGAATGCAGCAATGTTTCCTGCCTTAGATAGGACTTGCTATAAAGAAACATTAAGGTATTTAAGTTTATGTTTCTAAAGCTTCTTAAGTGTTTCCTTGTTAGGTGAAAGATGAAGACTTCATAATCTAATCAAGTATTTTCCTATTCAATGAAGAAGGTGAAAAATCAAGAATCTTAGAAGATAATGTAGAAAAACCATTATAAATAATGATGGCTTGATTAGAAGAGTGTGAAGAATCTCATCATATAAGAGAGATAACCCCTCAAGAGTTTCCTCCAAATCCGATCGAAGTTGAAAACTCTCTCACTGATCCAAAATGATATAAGTGTTAATAGATGACTTTACACAAGGAATCCTTGAATGTGGAGGTATGATAACATTATCTCAATTAGAATTTAGAACCTTCAAACAAACATTGTCAATTTCAAAAGCACTCCAAAGAATAAAAATCTTGAATACGATTGCAATCATAAGGTATAATTTATGCAAATTAAGATGCACAAGACAATTGAAAACAAGATCATTAGAAAATAGTTGAGTATCCACATCTCTATATATCTTCCAAGTTTTATATAACATGAACATTTAAGGAAATTGAATCAAAGATTCATATGATATAATGGTCATGGCCTATAAGTCAAATATAACTATTCAAAGAATGTCACTCTTCATGTGCCTATGGTGATAGGTCCATTCAAGACTCAAATGAGATAAACAATAGGTTAATTGATGAGTATATATGTATTATGTAAATTTTAATTGTGTCAAGATGGATGAAAGATTTGATTTTGAAAAATATGTTGGTTGTTGTAGAGA
This sequence comes from Cupressus sempervirens, assembly GCA_028749045.1. Taxonomy (NCBI): domain Eukaryota; kingdom Viridiplantae; phylum Streptophyta; class Pinopsida; order Cupressales; family Cupressaceae; genus Cupressus; species Cupressus sempervirens. The sequence goes on from CM053791.1 coordinate 556,580,791, forward strand.
ATAACATCAATATTATCGTAGCCCACTATCTTGCAAAAAAAAATTGCCATCATCAAAAGTTTAACGGGTCTTTGGAAAATAGTGAAATAAATAACAATGGATAACTTGCTAGAGTCTAAAACAATATGCAAGGTCAATATTATTTAAGTTAGGAGGAATGTGTATTGTACTAACTCTAGTTAACCCTCCCCCCTGTCATTCAAGATTGAGGTGAACTTTGAAATGAATGATATTGTTTCTAGCAAGTTATTCAACAACTCAAAGATTAAAGAGGTGATTTTGTCAAAGTTGAGCATTTTTTTTGTTATGAAGGATGCATTGATAACTATTACAATTTTATTGAGTATAAAAATCAATTTTGTAGCACAGTATTTTTTTTTTGTTTATGGTACATTTTGTGACATATTAGTGCATGTATACATTTGGTGAGATAGAGGGTTACAAAGTGAAGAATATTAAATCAAAACAAATGGAGATACTTTTACATGTGGTTTGTTGGTATAGGTAATTTTGGTGTTGAGAGGATAACACGTTGTTGCTATAAATTAGACCCTAAGGTTACAAATCATGTCCTCCAAGATTGAGACAATTTTTGAAATGAATTGTATTATTTATAGAAAGTTTTATCTCAACAACTAAAGGTAAAAGGGGTAATTATTTTGAAGTTGTGATTTTTCAGGTAAAGGATCTAATAATGGTTATGGTGGTTTCATTGAGTTTGGAACTTAGGTTTGTACGTTTGAAGATCAATGTATCGATATGACATCTTTAATGTATGCACTCTTATTAATTTGAATGTTGAATCTCCATTGAAGTTACAAAGTTTATCTTTGATTTCTACTTTTACTTATGATTTGATTGGCCTTCGATGGAAAACGATGGCCTTATACAATTTAATGTGTAGATGCAAGTGGTTTTATGTTGAAGTGGCTAGTGCCTATGCACGTGTGCTAGAAAGATGGAACAAGGTGGTTGGATAGATGAAACAAGGTCGTGCAACAAAACATTAGTCTATACATGTCATAGCAGGCACAAGGTGTCTTAGCACTTGCATTACATCGCTAATTGTCATCTTATTTTGGGTCAATAAAGTTCCACATGTCACTAGTAAATTTGTACTCATGGTTGTGACTGGGTTGGCAGACCCCATTTGACTTCTAAATGTGTGTAGTTTTCGTTCACTTATTATGTTATTTTGGATGATACAACTGACTTTCAAGCATAACAAAAATTATTACATAATGATCAAGTATAGGGCCAATTTGATTGACTAAATAACAGTTATTAAATGTTTATATTAATAAATATGTATTAAAAAAATACTAAAAGATGAATAACTTTCTATTATTTTCTAATAACTTTTCTAACTTACCCATACATATTTAGAAATTAGTTATGGACTCCTAACCGGCCCGCTAATTTTATACGTTTTATACCTGACTCGTGTTCTAGCTCCTCTCTAGTCAAAATTAAAAAATACTCATAAAAACGAAATATGTAAGAAATTTCTTCAAATAGCATTATATCCCTCCTCATTTCCTATAATCGAGTCGGTGACAAAGAAAACAAAATTAAAAGAGTGGAAGAGTGTGATTGATGTGGAAGAAAGAAGAAAAGATGGTGGCAAATGTGTGGTGCAACCCGTGTTGGAAAGTGTCCGGGAGAAGACACAAAAGTGGTCCATTATTGTTGTTTGACGGACTTTTTAAAATAATCTTTCCTCTTGCTTTCTCAACAACAGGGGTTCATCTCGCACAGAATTCGACATTGATCTCACCGACTCATATGATTTCCACAATTCCGCAAGCCCCGAGTCAGTTTTGACCGTATTTTGCCCGCACAAATCGAAGCTGCCCATCAATCAATCCACGTCTTTCATCATTTCCTCTCCAATTCACAATATGCTTTTGGTTATTTCTGATCTCCGTTCTCGATTCTCTCTTTTCTATATTCTCCCTTAAACAGCTTATAAAACAAGAATAAGATATTATAATAATATTAAAAACAGGATCTGTGATATCACATGGATCTGCCGTCTTCCACCTCCCTCATGATTCCCCTGTCTTCTTTCCACGCGGTTTCGTACGCTAAAAGAAGTAACAGCGTTTCATTTCATCACGCAGCCTCAATTTCCACAACAAACTAGCCCTTCGTCGGCTTCCCAACAGCAGGGTTTTTTTCATCCCCTTTCACTGCGACCAGCGTCCATGGCGTCTACTTCTGCCAGCGGGAGTAAAGGAAAGGCTGTGTGTATAGACGCTTTTGATGAATTGCCATCCTCATCTGCATCTTCTTCATCTTCTACCTCAACACCCATGAAAAGACCTTCCTATGACGTTTTCATCAATCATCGAGGACCAGACGTCAAATCCACCATAGCTACCGTTCTCTATGCCATGCTCACTCAATGGCATCTCTCTGTGTTTTTGGATAAACCAGAGTTAGAATATGGCGATTTCTTTCCCCATACATTACAAGCAGCAATGAGCAGCGCTCTGGTCCACATCGCTATTTTCTCTGAGGGGTATGCCGAATCGCCCTGGTGTTTGGAAGAACTCTCGTTTATGGTCAAGTCTGGCGCCCCAATCATTCCCATCTTCTACGATGTAGATCCTACCGATCTCCGATGGGTACATCAAGGGAAAGGAAAGTATGCTCATGCCTTTAAGGAATATCAAAGGAAGAATAGATATCTGGGAAAACTGAACGAGTGGAAGAAGGCACTCTTCAAGGCATCATTTTACAAGGGCGAAGTCATAAAAAATAAAGAGTAAGTCCCACACACTCGGGCTCCCTATTGTAACAAATATCGCTTCTTTTTCGTATTATGTATAGTTTTAACTTTGGCATGTGCAGTGTTTTGATTTTCCAAAGTTTTTACTTGTTCAGCGACCATGAGAGGCAGCTCAAGGATATTGTGAATATTATATTGAAAATAGCGAAAAGAAAGTTATTATGGGTTGCAGAGTATCCAGTAGGTATGGAAGAAACAGTGGAAGACTTTGAGAGGAATACAATCCACTCTATGAGAGCTGATCAAGGTGTACAAGTTATTGGGATTTGGGGGATGGGTGGGTCTGGTAAGACCACCCTTGCAAAGGAGTTATATAATAAATACTTTTCTATGTTTAAGTGGTCGAGTTTTGTATCTAATGTGCGAGATGCTTCAACCAAAGGTCTGTTGTATGAGAGGCAGCAAAAAATCCTCAAAGATCTGTGTGTAGAAGATGTAGGATTTTTTAATATTGAAGAAGGTAAAGAAACTCTTTTAAGGAATTTGAGATCCGTTAAGGTGTTTATTGTTTTAGATGATGTGGATCATAGGGACCAATTGGTTGCTTTGATGCCTTCAAAAGACAAGCTTGAAAGTGGTAGTCTTATCATTGTTACCAAAAGGGAATATGGTGTACTAAAATTTTGGCCTGTTGCCACTACATATAAAATGAGACCTCTTGATCTAGCTTATGCTAAACAACTTTTTTGTTTGCATGCTTTTGGACAACCTCTTCACGAGGATGGATCTGAGGAGCTTGTAGAGAAGTTCTTAGAGGCTTGTAATAGACTTCCGCTCTCTCTCAAGGTTATTGGAAGACTGCTCAAAGGGGAGTTTGACAAAGAAATTTGGGAGTCTTTGTTGCATAAAGTCATGACAGTGGTACCTAATGATATTCAAGAGATACTCAAAATAAGTTATGACAACCTTGATCATCAAGAAAAAGAAATGTTTCTTGATGTTGCATGTTTTTTCATTGGAGAAGAGAGTAGTTTGGTCATTGAAATATGGAATGGATTGGGATGGAGTGGTCAACAAGGTTTGAATAGTCTTCTTAATAAGTGTTTGGTTGAATTTGATGGAGTCAAAATAAATATGCATGATCATATTAGAGACTTGGGAAGGAGCATTGCTACAAGCCAATCACCCTATCGCTTTGGACTCCCCAAAACAATTATCAATGTTCAGAACCAAATAGAGGTAAAGTTCAATATTTACAATTAATTTAACATGAAATTTTTTTTTATTATATAATTAAATAATATATTTTTTATCATACAATTGTTTGTGTCCACTTTTATGATTAATTAGCTTTCTAATAAAACAGTCTAGCTTAATAGTAGGTGTCTCAATCAATGTAGAACCAGACCAAAATTTATTAATATGGGTGTTTGCTGTAATAGGTTTACAATTTTTAGCATTTGATTTTGTATACATCTGATCTAGTCTCTGTACTAATGTATATGGTGTCTACATTATTTATTGTGAAAAGGTATTCTTACTGTCTGCTCTTTCATAACTAAATACAGGTCTATTCTAAGATCATTTTCTTATTCAGGAACAAGATGTATTCTTTAAATTTTTAGTTCTGCAGTTCTTATTTAGAGGCTTTTCTTTGCTCAATTCGCAAGCTTGCAAGCACTCATTTTTGGAAAGATATAGACACTAATATTTTTTAAATAATTAAATTAATGCCTTGATTCATTGAATAAATTATATATAAAAAGTTTAATGGATACAAGAGAGGCTGTGTGAGCAATATTATTACAACTTAAGATATATTTCATTTATTTTTTAAGCCCGTAAAGTTCTGACCAGATTTCAGAATCTCTGATGACACTATTGCATGAAATGCAATATGGAAATCCAGGTTTGAGTTGTTTACAATTTTGTGATACTTCGTTTAATCTGCTGGTTTTCTCTTCCAAGACCAAGAAGAAGAGAGCCTGCCTAGCCAAGATTATAATCAAATAGGGGAAGAAAATTACTCGTGGCTATACAGCCACGAAAATGCGCTTTCTTTACATTGCTTTTTCTAACTTTTTAAAAAATTAACTTAGTCCTCTCCTCCGTCTGGAAGTGCATTTTCGTGGCTGTATAGATGTTGCCAAGAAAATTTACTTATTCAGATTGTATATGGTGTTTGGGTAGGTAGAAATTAATTATTGATCTAGTGCTAGCTGTATAAGCTCTTTTACTATTGAGTTTAATTTTATTCTATATTATCTCTTTATGCAGAAGACAATCGGCATTCATGGAATAATAGTAACCGGAGATCAAGTGAATTGGAATTTTTGGGTTTGTTTGACCCCATCTCTTGTTTCTCTACTCTTAGAATTTAAATGTCTATAAATATTTACAATGATATGTTTTAGGTTTTATCTTATATTTTATGTTTTATGATTTTCATTTAGAGAGGGAGGCCCTATCCAAAAATGGCTTTGGGAATAAATGGTAAGGTTGATGAGTTTCACGTTCGGTTCTCCGAGGGAGGAATCGAGGTTGACACAAATTGTGGAATCTGGTCGCTCTCACCCTCTTCAGTTGGGCTCAAATATTTAGTGATTAGCGGGGATTCTTTTTACAGGGAAGTATCAAGAGATCTGGTGTGGCTTCGCTGGTTCAAAATTGGACAGCCAAATCTTCCGACAGGACTTCTAATGAAAAATCTGAGGGTTTTAGAAGTCTTTGAAGAAGAAAATGAAAAAGGTCATTTGGAAAAGCTGTGGGTTGACAGCGAGGTAAGCCGAGTATGTTTTGAATCTATATTTCGACTCTTTTATAATTGCTCAGTGCTTTACGTTCCTCTACTCGGAAATATGTTGCAGGTCCCTGTGCAGTTGCGGCATTTGTTATTATCTGGGTGCACGAAATTTCAAGGTTTTCAAAAATCGATAGGGCGTCTCACTCATTTGAAGAAGATAGAAGTCACTGATGCCTCCAGTGTTACGAGTCTGCCAGACGAGTTTTGCTTTCTCAAATCCCTGGAATACCTCACTCTGTTTAAGAGTAAACTGCAATCACTGCCGATCAATTTCGGCAACTTGAGCAATCTGCGGCATCTTGATTTGCGAAGCGAAATGTTGAGGAGATTGCCGGCTTCTTTCAAAAACCTGACTCTCCTCCAACATCTCGATTTGGACTCCTGTAGAGTACTCACATTGAAGTCAGAAGAGGAGTTGAACTGTCTGCAAAACGTAACAAAGCTGGAGTATTTGAGTCTTAGATGGTGCAAGCGATTGGAAGAGTTGCCGCGTCACATCGCAAATAATGTTTCCCTGACTGAGCTACGATTGGGTTGTCCGCTGAGGGAGCTACCAGAGAACATCGGTCGACTCAGCAAGCTTAGACAGATGCTCATAGAAGACATGTTTTTGAGAAGCTTGCCGACCTCGCTTAGATGGCTGTCTTCTTTGACAGAGCTTGACATTGAAGAGTGTTCCGTGCTGAGATGTCTGCCCGATTCTCTCGGAGATTTGTCTTCTTTGACAAAGCTTCGTATTAGTTATTGTCGCGAGCTGAAATGTCTGCCCGATTCTCTCGGAGATTTGTCTTCTTTGACAGAGCTTTGGATTGAAGATTGTCGCGAGCTGGACCGTGTGGGAGAGAAATCTGTAGTCAAGTGTCCAATCAGCGGCTCATCATTATCTTTTGGATCGAGCAGCCTCAAGCACATAAAGATTTCATGTTCTACCCATTTGGAGGAGATCAAAGCACTGCCAATGACCCTCGAGTCACTATATTTGCAAGACTGTGAAATGCTGAAGAAAATTCCGAGTCTTGCAAGATCAACTTCTCTGAGAGGATTTCATCTAGAAGGATGCAACAGAATCGTGAAAATCGAAGGGATAGAAAATTGCATAGGATTGGAAGAGCTAATTATTGAGAGCAGAATGGAGGTTCCGGGAATAGAAAGCTTGGAACACTTGCGGAATTTGAGGGAGCTGAAGCTGACCACAAACAAGGGAGCAGTTATTAAACGTTGTATTCAAAGGATGCAGGTAATAGTGGTGTTCCTAGGACTAGAAATTTCTAACTTTTTTTCTCAATCTGTTTGCGAGGCATTTACTATATGTTGGGAATGTTACAGAAATGGCCATCTGAAAGAACAATGATATGGGCGCGGGCAGTCCCTGATGCGGCCTCGCTTCTACAATCTTTACTCCCTCCGAATGTGGAGATCGTCGACTCCATCTCCAATCAAAAAATTGAGTCCATCTCCATCTCCAACAACAAACTTGTGTACAGCCCAAAATTTATGCTCTGTTTTGTTATAAATTGTGTTTCTTCACAAGCGACATTTTGTATTCCAAATAAATGGTCTAGAAACACAGTAGAAAAGGGTAAGTGGGCATGGGTAGGTGTCTATACGCCACGTTCCTCGTTCTATAGGCATGAAAAGTACTACCTACACTCTTATCCCGGAGAAGAGGCTGAAGTGGAGAGAGGCGTAGCTATTGTGGCGGAAGAGGGAACGCTAATGGAGGCATTTCACAGGTTATGGCCGCTTTTCATTCAAAGTTAATAAGCTACCCACCTCCAGAGGTAATGGCCGCTTTTCATTCAAAGTTTAGAAGCTACCCATCAAATTTAGGATGGAAGTAATGTTATTGGGGATGAAGTGGCTTCCTAGTTTGTTGTAATATAATGTTTTTATTAAGAAAAGCAGTAATTAATGGGTGCCGAGCTGAAGTACAATTAGAACTGTACACACTAATAATAGAACAATACCACTATAATATTAGCAATGTCTACTTGAAAATTTTCTCATCATTTTCAATTTTATGTGTTCAAATTGTAAATCATCTTTATTTTCATCAATTTTATGAATTAAATTAAATTTGCTATGAATTTTAAGTATATTTTGATAAATTTATTTATTATATTTAATTTATTTTTTATATATTCTACTATTTGTATGAGTAGAAGATGCAAGGGATAAGTGGATAGAAAAGTGAAGAGAAATTACAACTTGAAGTATAGAAAAATATAGATCCATTCACGTGCATCATTGAATAATATATTTGTGTATATAATTTTATTTTTTTAATCATTGTTTGAGAGAATTAAATTATTTTAAACAATTAGCATCTAATTTGAATCATTCAAAGTTACATCAACATTTTCATATTAATGATTGAACCTTTGGTTTTTTATTGCTTGTAAATTGCATATTCAATGGAAAGAAGTGGGAAGCAACATCTAAAACATATTCTCCGCATAAGTAAGAACTTTAGTAATGCCTATCAAGTTTTTGTGCCTTGCTCCATTGAACCAAATATTGTACACAATGCTCTTCTTCAAATTTCCTATGACCCAACTCCTACTTTATGTAAATGAACCTACCCAGGTGATCAAAAGAGGCCAACTTGTCCATATTCATATAAACAAAATTTGGAGAATGAAGACACTACAAATTATAGAATAAACTTTTAAATTTTTTGTTGAAATGATTCTTGAGGGAGGATTAATTGTTTCAATCAGTGTGACGAAAACATTAGTCATTGCATTTAAAGGCAATGACTACTAAATCTGCCATTGTAATTTTGTTAGCAAAAGACAAATGTGACGAAAATCACTCAAGCTTGTGTTAAATAATGGTAAACCACGTGATAAAAACTATTATTTTCAATAAATGACAGAAATTTTTCGAGCGTTCTTTCTATGCATTGTCTTTTTCTTGCGATTGAAATTTACAAATTTTAAAGAATTTCTTTCAGTCTTTTGATTCTTTGACTAATTGATCATTATTCTATTAAGTGCATGGATTTTTCCCTTTGAATTTCTAAATAATTTGGCTAAGTCACAAGAATGTAAATTATGGCTAGAGTATTTTGTGTTGTATACGATTAGAGTTTTTATAGGTAGAATTTATTGGCAAGATTTATAAGTTTGTGTCAGTTAATTATAGTTTTTATGAGGACTCGGTTCTAAATAGTTCAAATATATTCTTATAATTAAAAAGATTCAGTATGTGCTAAAATATGATAAAATATTGGTGATCATGGCTTCAACTCGGTTGGAATGCACACTAAAATTCTACATTGTATATGATTACAAAAATTGAGTTGTATATGATTGAATTTTATTTTATTTTGTGTTAGTTATTTATCATTCAAACATTTTTTTAAAATATATATATTGTTAAACTTTAAAGCTAGGATTCATAAGCACTAATTTCAAAATAAATGAATATATTAATGATGAATTATTTTTCACTGTACGAAAGTAGAAGGAAAAATTAGAATTTTATTAATGTTATAATTTAAACTATCAATTTAAAAGCTAGAAAAAATGGTGAAGTTTGCAAATGTGAAGTCTGCTAATCTGAATCTAGCTTATGCAAACCCAGTACACGAGAATGAAATAAAGAAACCTTGAAGCCCTGGCAATGATCCATTCTTCTTGCTAGGGGCCATCGAAGAAGTCACTAATGGCAAAAAGAAAAGCCTCGGGTAGGATCTGCTACACCACATGGTCAGTAAAAAAGAAGTTTAGATATTAACCTGCATTACACGAATATCTTTGAAATCCTATCAATGCTCCATCGGATCCATCCCTCCTGAGACATATAAAACCCAATCCACAATAGTGAATGACAAAGGATGGATAATAATTCATAAAAGGAAGAAAGTCAGACCTACCAAACATAAGAGTAACCCTCGAAGAGATTACAGGGAAATTTGAAGTAGAATTTATAACAAAATGGGCTAAAACCCCAATTCAACCAAAGAAACACTTGGTCTTATTGAGAACGAGCTAAAGAAACAAGAAAAGATCTTCTTTAGAACCAAATATGTGTTGTCAATGAAGTAATGGATATATCACTCTTTAGAACAATGATGAACAGAACCACTCAATCATAAGGGCGAAGAAAAGACAAATTCCTTCCGAATTTGAACAAAGTTAAGACTATAACCCTGTCTAATAACCATAAGCCCAAATTCATATATGAATCACTTCATCTTGCAGACTCAATTTTAACAACAATTCAATTGTTTTCCTCCCCAATAGCATGCTTTCTTTATCCTCTTTCGCTATGACCAGCTTCCATGGCATCTACTTTTTCCAATGGGAGCAAAGGAAAGGCAAAATTAGTTATGGACACTTTTCATGAACTGACACCGTTTGCATCTTCTTTATCTTCTACCTCAATACCCATGAAAAGACCTTCCTATGACATTTTCATCAATCATCGAGGACCAAACATCAAATTGGCCATAGCTACCACTCTCAATGGTCTCTGTGTTTTTGGATGAACCAGAGTTAGAATATGGAGATTTCTTTGCCAAACATTACAAGCAGTAATGAGAAGTGCTCTAGTCCATATTTCTATTTCTCTGAGGGGTATGCAAAATCCCCCTGGTGTTTGGCAAAACTCTTGTTTATGGTCAAGTCTAGTACCCCAATTATTCCAATCTTCTACCATGTAAATCCTACTAATCTCAGATGGGTACACCAAGGGAAAGGAAAGTATGTTGATGCCTTTGAACGGTATTTACAGAAGAATAGATATCTGGGGAAACTGAATTAGTGGAAGAAGGCACTCTTTAAGAAATCATTTTACAAGGGCACATTTTCATATAAAATAAAGGGTAAGTCAGATATAGTTGGACTCACTATTTTAACAAATATCAGTTCTTTTTAATTTGTGTGATTTTAACTTTGGCATGTACAATGTTTTGATTTTCTAACGTTTCTACTTGTTTAGTGATGAGGATAGGCAGTTGAAAGATATTGTGAATACTACATTGAAAATAGTAAAAAGAGATTCATTATGCGTTTTAGACTATCTAGTAGGTATGGAAGAAATAATGTAAGATTTTGAGAAGAATATAATTCATTCTATGAAAGTCGATCAGGGTGTACAAAATATTTGGATTTGGGGATGGGTGGGTCTGGTAAGACTACCCTAGCAAAGAAGTTATACAATAAAAATTCTTCTGTCTTTAAGTGGTCCAATTCTATATCTAATATTTGAGATTCCTCAACAAAAGGTTTGTTATATGAGAGGTGGCAAAAAATCCTCAAAGATCCGTGTGTTCAAGATGTAGCATATATTAATAATGAAGAAGGTACAGAAACTCTTTAAATTCGTTTAAGATCAATTAAGATATTTATATTTCTGGATGATGTGGATCATGTAGACCAACTAGCTACTTTGATGCCTGCAAAAGACAAACTTGAAAGTGGTAGTCTTATCATTGTTACCACATGGAAATATGATGTACTTAAATTTTGGCCTATAGCCACTATATATATAATATGGGAGCTCTTGATCTAGTTTATGCTAAACAACCTTTTTTTGCCATGCTTTTGGAAAACCTCTTCACCGGATGGATTTGAGGAGCTTGTAGAGAAGTTCTTGGAGGCTTGTAATATACTACCACTCTTTCTCAAAGTTATTTCCAGGACAACTCAAAGGGGAGTTTGACAAAGAAATTTAGGAGTCTTTGTTGCATAAAATCATGACATCAGTACCTAGTGATATTAAAGAGATATTTAAAATAAGTTATGACAACCTTGATCATCAAGAAAAAGATTTTTTTTTTTAATGTTGCATGTTTTTTCATTGGAGAAGAGAATAGTTGGTAATTGAATTATGCAATGGATTGGATGGAGTGGTCAACAAGGTTTGAAAATTCTTTATCATAAGTGTTTGGTTGAATTTGAGGGAGACATAATAAATATGCATGATGTATTAGAGGCGTGGGAAGGAACTTTGCAACAAGCCAATCACCCTATCGCTTTGGACTCCCCCAAATAATTATTAATGTCCAAAACCAAATAGAGGTAATTAAATTCAAATTTTTAATTAACTTAGAATGAATCGATTAATTTACTTCATAACTAAATCATATTGTTTCCAACAAACTAAGTTTTATTGAATTTATGATTAATTAGCTTGTCATACTCACTTCCCATTTACTCAAATAGTGTGTGTTTCAAGCAATGATTAGCCGAACTAAAATTTACTAATCTTAGTGCTAGTTACATTAGCTTTTCTATTTTTAAGCCTTTGATTTTGTATATTTCAATCTCTATGGTACATACTTTATTTATTGTAAAAATGTATCTAGTGTCATGGATGGCGATGGGTGTCTTAGGTCTATTGTTTGGTCATTTTATTCAGTGAGGAACACATTCTCTAAATTTTCAGTTCTACAATTCTAAGATGGAGGCTCAAGTGCATATTTAAAATTACAACTTCTCATTTTAAAAAAAATATAGATACTAATAATATATTGTTGTTTCTTAAAATAATTATGCTAAAAAAAATTGTTTTATTAATTTTTCATCAATTTAATGGATTATGGGAAAATGGTATCCTTAATAGTCACTAATATTTTTAAAATAATTTAATTGATACATTAATTCATTAAAAAATAATGTTTAAGTTATAAAAAATTCAAAGTTTAAAGTTTAATGAATATTTGATGCAATTATTCATTAATTAATTGTACCAAATTCAAAGGAGATTTCAATATCTCTGATGACACTCTTACATGAAATGCAATACTGAAATCTTTCGTGTTAATTGTTTAAATTTCTGTGATGCTTCTTTAATTTACCAATTTTCTCTTCCAATTAGATGAAGAAGAAGATAGTCTAGCTAGCTAGGCCCATTTTACAATCAAATACTAGAAGGGAAATTAATTATTTATTCAAATAATATGTGTTTGGGCAGGCAAAAATAATTTATTGATCTTAACTAGTACTAGTCGTATAAGTACTTTTATTTTTAAGTAATTAATTTTATGTTCTCTCTATATGCAAAAGAGAATGAAGAGAATCGACATTTGTGGAATAATAGTAACCCTAGATTGAGTAGTTTGGAACTATTATTTGGAATCTTTTTCTTTGTTAGTTTGTTTGACCACATCTCTTGTTTCTCTACTCTTATGATTCAATTTTCTATAAATTTTTATAAAATTATATTTTATTTTATTTCTATTTAGAATAAATGGAGCCACTATTGAAAAATGGCCAAACTAGATGGTGAGGTTGATGATTTTCACAACGTTCCTCCATCAAATTAGAGTCAGATGGAGAGTACTCCGTACACTTTAATGAAGGAGAGTACGGAGAAGAGGATGAAGTGCAAAAAGGTTTAGCTATGATGGGGAAGAGGGAATGCTAGTGGAGGAATTCCCCAGGTTATGGCCGCTTTTCATTCAAAGTTAATAAGCTACCAAATTGAAAAAAATCAAATTATCAAATTTACAAACATTCAAGCAATGTTAGTATGAGGAATGTGTTCATGTTGTAAACAATCTTATTTTTCATTAATAGAGATAAAAAATTTATTAAGTTTTAAAAAAATTATTCACTATAATTGATATATAGGAAAGTAAAGAGAAAATATAAATAAATTTTAACAATACAAAGTGAAGTATAATAATAAAAATTGCATCCATATAGATATATCATGATATATCATTCTATAATATACTTTTGTAAATAATTTTACAAATTACAACTCAATTCTTTTCAAAAATCAATATTGTTAAGTCTTACATCACATAAATAAAAATTTGAAGAATGCCTATAATCAAAAAAATTACAGCACAAGCCAAAAACTAGACTTGTACAATGATATATAAGGCATATGAAGGACTTCAATATCATGTGTCTTATGTAGCCACCCTTTTTATTAAACTTTAAAGTATTTTTAAAGTTTAACCTTCTCAAATAATATAATAACTACAATATATACTTGTATTGATGAATATGTTCACACCTTAAAATACCTTCCATAGAAGATGTTTCACTTTAAATTCATACAAAATATTATTCTCATTGTGCCTTATTATTTTATATCTTATTCTAGCTTGCAACAAATTAAACTTTATTAAAATCAATCGGAATTGTGTTTACAAAATCTTTAAATTTGATATGTAAAATATTCATCATCTTGGTGGTTGCTAGTTTTATATGCAAAAGAGAAATGCATATTAGTGGTAAAACTTATTTGTGTTTTAATAAATATGAAATCAATTTATTCTTTACTTTTTGAAACTAAAAGCATGTTACTTGAATGAAATCTACTACGTTATCACTTTGGTTTTGTAATCAAAATATGGTCCAATATAATAAGGACTTTTTGTAATTGTGAAAGTGTTTTGTGATTCTTCATTTTCAGGATTTCTAGTCAATTTTAAACTAACATCATAATCATGTGGGATAAGACTATTACACATCAACTCTTATCTACTACATATGCAGATATAATTATAATATAATGGAAATGATCATAACTGAACATACTACTTTTATAATTTATACTTAAGTGATGTTTTAATTATGTCTATGAAATCAATATAGCACACAATGTCAAGTGCCTCGTTGTTTATGGCACTAATATTGTCACAAAAAATCATAGTGGGTTGAATTTGTACCTCTCCAATTGACTGCAACATATTTCACTTATGTAGAAGAAAGAGCAACCATACTTTTATTCTTTGAACTCCATTTGATTAAATCAGATTCCAAAGAAAAGCAATTACCAGATGTAGATTTTTGATCATCCAAATAACCTCCCCAATATGAATCACTAAAGCCAACAAGCTCAAACTTATTAGAAGGATAGTGAATGCCAAAATCCGCAGTGCTTTTCACATACCTCAAAATTATCTTGGCTACATTCATATGTTCCTCTTATGGATTTTTCATATACCTTGAAACCAATGAAATTGAATATCACTAGTACAGTTGCACTTAATTTTTGACCAAAGGCATGAATTTCTTCATTTTTTGATTTCCATCCCTGTTGTGGTAAAAAATTTCCTAAATATTCTCGAGTTGGTTGAAATTTCAACCAACTTGGGTCATAACCTTAATATGTTAAAAGTATAATATATTAGTCTTGGTCGAAAATTATGTTAAAATTTAATCTTTATATTTGCACGGGCTTATTGTCATATCATTTTTTCATTCCTGCGTATAAGGGTATCATGGAAGTTTGCAGGTATTGGGGCTTGGCGGGTAACAAACAACTAATTCCTGAAGGTGGTCCTGCTACTGATTCAATGAGGTCTCCCTTGAGTCCCTCTGCTAGAGCAACAACGAGTTGAGATATTCTCCGAGTAGAAGAAAATTTATGAGCACTCAAGCAACAAAGAAATCATGGTGAGTGGAACCCTTGCTTTGGTTTCTTTGCTTGCATTTTTACAGTGATACAACACTAATATAATCATGTTATTTTTATATACTTGCACAGATTCTTAAAAGCCAAAGGCTTAAATCATTATTTTTCAAGTAGGGGAGCTTCAGGAGCTTTACGAATTACTTGGTATATTTGGAAATGTGGGGTTAGATGATATCAAGCAGGCATATTGGCAATTGGCTAGAAAGTATCATCCTGACGTGTGTCCTCCTGAGCATGCAGAGGAGTAACAAGAAGGTTTATTGAAGTACAAGAGGCTTATGAGACTCTCTGATCCTGGGAGGAAGAATTTATATGATAGTCATCTTGTAATGGGGTTTGCCTCTGGAGCTTCTAGAAACAAGCTCATTTTTAAAATAAATTTCCTCCGAGAATTTCCACAAGAGGTAAGGGCATTGAGCAAATAAATTTTGTTTTGTTTGATGATTTTTTCATTTTTTAAACCTTCATGCTACTGCTAGAGCATTTGCTATGGTATGTGTTGATGTATATTCAATGGGTATGTTTGAATTTGTGTGATCTATGGATAACATTCTGGTTTTGTGATGTGTTGGTGTATATTCAATGAGTATAGGCACACAATCTTACTTTTTGGTTGTGTGATGCATTGATATATATGAAAAGTGGTATTCGTATGCCTGAAATGTTGTATTATAGGCTACAGTTAACATTCTAATTCAATGAGTTCTTGCAAATTAGTTTTATGCCTCAATTTGTGTGTTTTATACTTCGAATTCTAATTTTGTGATGTGTTGATATATATTCAATGAGTATATATGCAAAGTAACACTTTTCATGTCTGGATTTGTGTGTTATGTAGCTTAAATTCATGGTCTTGTGATGTGTTGATAAATATTCAATGGATATATGCAAGTTATCATTTTTATTTGCAGTTTCTAGATTAGATTGTGTGTATTTTTAACATCAAAGTTTTAGAAAGAGATGTGTAATAGAAGAGATCCATCATTTTTATGTCTAGCAGTCTGGCTTTGTGATGTGTTGCTATATATTTAATGGGTATAAGCACATTAGCATTTTTATGTTTCAATTTCTTTGATCTATAGTTTCCACAAGAGGTAAGGGCATTGAGCAAACAAATTTTGTTTTGTTTGATGACTTTTTCATTTTTAAAACCTGCTTAAGCTAAAGACGTTTTCATATTTTTGGTTTAAAAATCCATTCAAGAAAAGCCAATGGACTGGTTTATTACTTCTGCCCTGGTTTATCAATGTCTTTAGCATCCTTTTATGTGTTCCAAGGTGGTGGCATTGGGCTTGAGGGATCTTAGATTGGGTTTCTTGGTGAAGAAGGTGTAAGGTGTTTAAGTTTTATTTTTTCTGACAGCAAGAATGGTCATAATGAAGCAACCCCTATATATGGAGTACAATGGAGAAGAAAGAGTTTTTAAGACACATTATAAATGCTATGGTAAAATATGTAAGATTTCCATGACAAATGGAGCCTTTACCAACTTTGTTTCTATGGAGGTGATTGAAAAGTTGTATATTCCTAGGACTGCACTTAAGAAGCCTTATAGGGTACAAGAGTGGAATGAACAAAATATGGTTGACATCACCAAACAAGCATGCATTCCTTTCAGAATTGGTGCCCATGAAGATGTTTTGTGGTTTGATATTGTTCCAAAGATGGAATACCATTTGATCCTTGGGAGGACATGGGAGATGGAAAAGAGGGATTTACATCATGGAGAGGATAACACCTATACTTTCAGGCATATGGGGTAGATTGTAGTAATGTATCCACTGAAGAAAGGACAAGCAACATGGCAAGTGCATGGTCACATTGGTGTGATGGAGTGGATAGGTTTTGTAGAACCTAGAAGGTAGAAGGATGAAGTGGGGATAAAACAAAATGTTTGTGAAATAAGAGGTGGGGAAATAGATCAACAAGAGATCCTATTGAAAAAGGAGATGATGGAGGACTCTCCATTTAGAGGACAAGATGTGGAAGAAAAAAATAACGAGGTTGCAAGTGTAGCGGATAACAACAATGATGAGGTAGACATGGAAGATAGTGGAGGGCACACTGAAGTGCAAATAAGGATAGTGGAAGAATCTCTAAAAGTAGTGATGAAAGGGAGAGTCACAAGTTGGCATATTAAGATATAAACTTTCCAATTTCTAACATAAAAACTAAACAACATTCCTTTTTAGCATATATTTAGGAGAAGTATAATGCCATAAGATTTAGTAGATTGGGTAGCAAGGGAAGAGCTGGACATTTTATCATAAATTTTGGCAGGAAGAGATTGTGCTATGATCTATGTAGTGTTTTTTCAAAAATTCTTGGGATGTGTGGATTAGTTTCTGGGGATAGAAATTGATTCCCACCTGTAGATGCAATAGGTTATATGTGTGTGGGTGTGCACACACAAAAAACTGTCTTTAATTAACTCTTCCTTTGTAGAAAGGATTTGGATAGGTTCTTGTATTGACCTACAATGGTACTCACATATATAAACCATCTTGGTTAATATTTTCTTTTGGAAGGTTAAGATTGAACTCTTTTAATTCCCATATTAGCTTACTCTAATAATTGTGGATTATTAATTAATGTTTAACTATTGATTCTACTACTGCTTCATCTTGATGCCAGT
This sequence comes from Cupressus sempervirens, assembly GCA_028749045.1. Lineage (NCBI taxonomy): Eukaryota > Viridiplantae > Streptophyta > Pinopsida > Cupressales > Cupressaceae > Cupressus > Cupressus sempervirens. Next base: position 556,598,347 of record CM053791.1, read on the forward strand.
GATTGCATTCATTGGTTTGGGTCTATGAAATCATGCACATTGCTTCAGTTTTAGGAATGGCCTTTCCAACCTACAGGTATATTATACACAATGATTTTATGAAATGGTGCTTAATGTTTTCTTTAAGAATATTTAATATATTTTGAATGATACTAACCAAGTAGCATTATTTCATTTCTCATTCTGCATTATAGTTTTTCCATTGCCAATGCATTTTCACACCTCCAACATAGATGGTCCATGTAGCATATTTAAATATCACTTGTATTTAGATATCCTAACATCTATATAGGTTATTATGCATATTGACCATGTGCACAAGTGATGCCTGCCAATGTTGTTGGTAGTTTTTGCACTTTGTACCTCAAGTATGCATGTTCCTGTACTTGGAAGCTTAGGCTGAATGTTCCTTGATGTTTTAAAACATTCAAACTCCAACTTTCTTCCATGTCCATAGTGCTGACAACCTTATGTCAAGGCCAATGATATTTCCATAACATGTGTGCTCTCTAGCATCTAGTGTGCAAATGTAGTCTCTTAATTGAGAAATATAGTTTTGAAACATGCCATTAGAAATAATTCAAACCAATAGTTAAAATATATTTCCTTTTGGAAGATGACATTAGAAAAAGATGTTGTATAATGTTTTGAATTATTGATATGGTATATTAAAACAAATGTATTCTATTATGAGATTGATGAACTCTTATATGGTCTAGAATGTAATCAGTCACTTATTCATAATGTATCTATATATGAACATGGTTTAAGTTTGACATAACTTTTACTATTATTATAGAGAAAAAGATCTTAGGTGGCTTGACAATTGGTGTAGCAAGCATGCAAGGTGGTGAATGTGCATTGCTTCATGGGGATGGCAACTGGGATATGGGGAAGAAGGCAACTTTTCTTTTCCAAATGTTCCTCCTAAGGTTGATCTCATATATGAGGTTGAGCTTATTGGTTTTTAGGAAGTAAAGGAGGTAAGTCTAATTCTTCTCTTCTCACAGTAATTGGTCAAGCTATATATGTAGGCACTAAATGTGTAAGATTAATAGAGGCTCAAATATTAAATACTACACATTGTGTGATCCAATTTCCTTTGGAATGGCTAGTATTAGGGATAGAAAGGGTGAAGGATGCAGTTATATGTCAATGCTAATTTTATTTTGTATCATTATTAAATCTTAATGTCTTTCGGTAAGATGACAGAAAGGCTTTGTCTAGTGTTAATTTTGAGTGCTTGCTACACAATAGACCTAGGTCGAATTCCTGTTAGTCTTCCCCTTCAACAAATGCAAATCAGACTAGATACTTATTCCAGCAATCTTGGCAGCCTACAATTACAGAACCAATTGTCTTGTCGTGTAGTTACATTGCAATTCATAAATAATAAATTTCTTTTCATTTATTATAAATTTGTCAGGGTAAGGCGCAGAGTGACATGATAGTAGATGAATGGATTGAAGCAGCTGATATGAGACATATAGAGGGTAATGCATTTTTTCAAGAGGGAAAACTAGCAAAGGAGATGCAACAATATGAAATGGTGACATATCTATTCATTTGTTGATTCTTCTATTTACCATATTCCAAATTACCTAAGTTCAGGTAGTTTGCCTACCTAGCAAACTTTTCCAAGATGTCATTTTGTGTAGACCCTGGCATATATGGGAGATGATTTTATGTTCCAGTTATTTGGAAAACATAAGGACATGGAAAATGCTATTAAGAATCCATGCCATCTCAACATGGTTGCATGTTTGTTGAAACTGAACTGTTATGAAGATGTCATTGGCCAATGTAACATGGTATGCATTGTGCAATGGTGTATCGAGTCATTTTGTTTTTACAAAACTTGTGATACTTTTGTACCCAATCTAATTTGAGGCCAAGGATTCCATAAATTGCTAGTGTGGGTCTCCTTTTACCTCTATATGTAGAAGAGATTAGGAAATGGGTCTCAACTCTCTGATGTTCAGTTTCCTTATCAATTGTAAGTGAATAATTGATCTAAGGGATTGAAATTACAGTTGTAAATATATATATGCTATTCCCATCTCCATTACATAATTCATTGTCATTGAATTTCTAATTATACACTTGTTGCATTAATTGCATATTACACCCACACTTGCATATTAATTCATTAGCTCATTTTATCCATATTAGCATTTGGAATTAACAGTCATATATACCTTCATTGTTCAGTATTCATAAATCAATAGAATTAGCTATAATATTGCAATAGCTCATGTAGTGTCCAAGAAACATAAAAAGGGGACATTACAATTTGTAGGAATTGTCCATAGGGTTGTAGTCCAGATAGCCAAACCAAACTGGGTAGAAGTCCTTTGAGAAAATTAGGAGTTGTGTATGTTATGTTAACCACTTTGAAAATAACATAAACACTTCTTGATATGTGTCCCTCTAGATACTCCTCAGCCTTAGCCAAAGCCATGCTAGATGAGGGACTCCAATGAACCAGTTTTTGGCCTCTATAAATGTGGCCCAAAATTTTTTTTTGCCCATATACTTCAATCTATGTAGCTTCATATATACTCTGGAGCAAGTGTCAAATAGGGGGACTAGGCACATGGTGCACCTTATACCCTTCAAGCAACTTATATTTGTTGATAAAATCTTTCAATATCTTGTTTAATGCATGCCCAATATGCAAATTTCCATTGGCATAAGGGGGACCATCATGAAGAGTAAAAATATCCCTCATGTTCTTGTTTGCAACCCTATTTAATATTTATTTCTCATCTCACAACTTCTATATTTCTAGTTCATGTGCTATTGAATTGGCTTTGAGGGTGAAGCTTGTCTAAGGTAAGTCAGCCGTATGCTTGTACTCATTTTCATCTTCAATTTTTCCTTGAAATGTTTTATGTGTTGCTGCCATGATGAAAACCTTGTCTCCAAATGAAAGAGTTGAGCAAGAACTATTAGAAACTAAAACAAGAAATGGGTATTGTTTTTTGCAACAAATAGATGCATTGCCAAATCGCTTGAAACTAGGGATGGATGTAGAGCTATGTTTAAGAAAAACCCGCAAAGAAGAAAGTGCAAGGCCAGAAGAAGTAGCCAACAACCTATTTCCTCCTAGGGTTGTACATGTAATAGTCAAAGAGGATGCAATGCTACCTCTAATTAGACATTGAAGAATTGCCCAGTCCATAGCCCTTAAATAAACAATGTTGACCAAGTTGAGATTAGAAACCTTATTCAACATGATTTCACTTATTTTTTCTGCTTCAACTTCTACATTAGCACTCACATAGGGGATAAGAGCCCACGAAAAAAGATGAAGACTATCGATTTGTGGTGCAAGTTAATCAGTGATGAAGTGGACAATGAAGAAATGCCCTCTCCACAATCTTTACAACTACAATGTTGACCTCGTGGAGATTAGAAACCTTATATTAATTGGTGGCTTTGACCCCAAAAATTTCGGTTGCATCTGCATCACTCACATAGTTAATGGTGCCCTATGCATAAATGTCCATTTGTTCCATGTTGTATCAAGCAATTGTTTCTTATCCAAGCCATTTAATTTGCAACCTTTTAAATCTCTACAAAGGTAAAGTTGGAGTAGGAGAATTTTTCTTCTCAAAGGTGTCCTCTAATTGTAAAGTGTCCATTCCATTATCTGTTGAACTAGATATGTCTTGTTTGTTGAACAGATAATGGAATGGATGCTTTATAATCAGAGGATGCCTTTGAAAAGAAAAAAAAAATTGCTCCAACTTTATCTGTGCAAAGATTTAAAAGGTTGCAAATTAAATGGCTTGGATAAGAAGCAATTGCTTGATACAACATTAAAAAAAAATTCGACCAAACATTCGTGGAAATTTTGACCAATGCTTGTTAGTTTTCTACCAAGCATTGGTCAAAATTTCCAACTAAATTTTTTTTTGACCAACCATCGGTGGAAATTTCCACCAATGCTAAAAAATTTAAACGAAACATTGGTGGAAATTTTGACCAATGCTTGTTAGTTTTCTACCAAGCATTGGTCGAAATTTCCACCAATAAAAAAATGGTTAAAATTTTCACCAACATTGACAAATCAAGACCACCAAAAATTTAAAAAAATTGATGAATGGTTTGGTCAAAATTTTGATCAACGTGTAGGTTGGTCAAAATTTTGACGAAAAAAACTTCAATGAACATCTTGGTCAAAATTTCGACCAACCTGGGTGGAAATTCTGACCAAAATTGTTTGAAAATTGATTTCAAATTTAGTAGTGATATATGTAATATCAGGCCTTTTGTGAGTTATAAACATCAAACTTCCAACAATATTTCTATATGATTTCTCATCAACAATTTCAACACCATCATCTCTACACAATGTAACTCCATGAGAAATTAGAGTGTAAAGAGGTTTACAATCAGCCATATCAAATATCTTCAACATATTATTTGCATACTTTTTTTGGCAAATAAAAATTTCATATTTACCTTGATAAACCTCCATGCCAAGAAAATACTTCATGAGACCTAAATCTTTCATCTCAAATTCATTAATCATAACAAATTTTAATTCATATTTCATCTTAGAACAACTACCCATATATAATAGATCATCAACATTAAAACTTACAAGTAGGATATGGTTTCCTTCATGTTTGTAGTATAGGGTAGGTTCACTCTCACTTCTTTGGAAGCCATCTTGCTGAAAATATCCATGAATCCTAGCATACCATGCACGTGGTGCTTTCTTGAGGCCCTATATAAAGCCTTCTTCAACTTGTAGACATGATGTTCTTTGCCTTGAACTTCAAAACCTTGAGGCTTTCCCACATATGTTTCCTCTTCTAAGTGCTCACTCAAAAAGGCACTTTTCACATCTATGTGATGAATACTTCATTTCTTTTGACATGCAAGAGAGATTAGCATCCTAATAACTTCTTGTTTTTCTATTGGTGCAAAAAAAATTTCATAATCAATGCCATAACTTTGTGTGAAACCTTTAGAAACCAATATTGCCTTGTATTTTTCAATGCTCTCATCATTGTTATACTTGTTGACAACTGGCTATATGCAGTGATGTAATTGTTGTCTTTAATGGAAACACATGATGTACATACTTGTGATAAACCTTAGAAATAAAGATACTTAGCTTTTGATACTCAGAAAAATGTCTAAGTATGAAATTGGTTTACAGCAGTACATTTTTTTATATGTAAAAAATTTATGACATCATATTATGACTAAGTGAAGTTAGATGGAGACAATATACATGTTGATAATGATGTGTATAACCTCGGACATCAGTATGGATAGTTCAGGAAAGAGATATTTTCTTTTTACTAGTGAAATAGAACAACAAAATTAAAGGTAAAGGAATTATTTTGTTTGTAAAAAATAATTATTAGGCCAATGAGGGCCGACATCCTAGATGTTTACTCTAAGTTGGAAAATTATATTATGGTCTTAGCCGACCTAGCAACAGTTTGTGAAAAGGCATGGTATTTATGCAAAGGACATCTTTCAAAAAGAAGTGTGCAATTGTACTGTGAGAAGTGATATGCGAACTTTTTGTGAAGCAATATATGCAAAGTTTTTGAGAACTTGATTTTATGATCCAAGATCGAGGTGAGGTTAGAGATCAATCAAGAAAGAAGTTACATCACCTATATACTTGAGGACTAATTACTCATTTGGGTAGTGAGCTCTTCTTGTAATTGGAAGTGCATGTTTGGGTAGTGAGCTCTTCTTGCATCTATTGTACTACAACTCCTAACAGGGTTGGAATCTATTAACAGGGATTCAAAGTTTCCTAATAGGGACTCTCTAATACTCTATACTAAATTTTCTCATTGACTCCTAACAGGGTCCATCCTCTAACAAGGAACATATATATCAGTATATTATCTAGTGGGTATCATCCCCACCAAGGTTTTCCTTTGGCCAAGGTTTCCCTAGTTAACAAAATATGGTGTTATGAGTTCACTTTATGCATGGTTATTATTTATATTCAACATTACTTGTTTACTTTCTTGTGCATTGGTACAAAGTAATTAATAATATCCAATTGGCAACAAAAGTTTGTAGAATATTGATTCACGCGCTCCCCACCCCTAGTATTCCCTATTTCTAACAATGACTATGAATATTTTAATAGCTTAAGGTGGCAAGACAGTATTTTGACAGCAGTCAAACAACCCTTTTTTTCATAGTTTTTTTAATTTTTCAACCTTTATCATTGATGTCAAAGGGGGAGAAGTTGTAGAAGAAAATTGTATAGTAAGTTATGTATGTACAAATCATATTCAAAGGGGGAGTAATTAAGTAATTGAACATTTGTAATATGTAATGTAATAGATGATAAGTATTATAAGTTTTTGTTAAGGTTTTGTCACTTAGCCATTTTTTCGTACGCTGTTACCATCAATGCCAAAGGGGAGATTCTTGACAATTGGCTATATGCAGTGATGCAATTTTTGTTGCTAATGGAAACACATGATGTAAATACTTGTGGTAAACCTTGGAAATAAAGATACTTAGCTTTTGATACTCAGAAAATTGTCTAAGTATGAAATTGGTTTACATCAGTACATTGTTTTAAATGTAAAATGTTTTTGATGTCATATTATGACTGAGTGAAGTTAGATGAGATAGTATAGCTTTTGATGATGATGTGTATAACCTCGGACATCAGTACAGATAGTACAGAAAAGAGATATTCGTGTTTTACTAGTGAAACAAAATAGTGGAATTAAAGGTAAAGGAATTAGTTTGTTTACAAAATAATTACTTGACCAATAAGGGCCAACATCCTAGATGTTTAATCTAAGTTGGAAAAGTATATTATGGTCTTAGTTGACCTAGTAGCAATTTGTGAAAAGGCATGATATTTATGCAAAAGACATCTTACGAAAAGAAGTGTGCAATTATATTATGAGAAGTGATATGAGAACTTTTTATGAAGCGATATATGCAAAGTTTTTGAGAACCTAATTTTGTGATCCGAGATTAAGCTAAGGTCAGAGATCAATAAAGAAAGAAGTTACAACACCTATATACCTGAGGACTAATTACTTGTTTGGGCAGTGAGCTCTTCTTGCATCTACTGTACTATAACTCCTAATAGCGTTGGAATCTCCTAACAAGGATTCAAAGTCTTCGAATAGGGACTCTCTATACTGAATTTTTTCATTGACTCCTAACAAGGTCCATCCTCTAACAAGGAACATATATATCAATATATTATCTAGTGGGTATAATCCGCACTAGGGTTTTCCCTTGGCCAGGGTTTTCCTAGTTAACAAAATATGGTGTTATGAGTTCTTTTTATGCATGGTTATTATTTATGTTTAGCATTACTTGTTTACTTTCTTATGCATGGTATAAAGTAATTAATAATATCCAATTGGTGAAAAAAAAATTTAGAATATTGATTCAACCCTCCTCTCAATATTCCCTATTTCTAACAATACTTGATCTTGTAGACCCATTTCATATCAATCTTCTTCTTCTCATGTGAAAGCTCTACAAGCTCCCATATCTCATTCCTATGAATGGAATCCATATCTTCATTCGTCGCTTGCATCCAGACCTCATTAGTATATGCATCTTCAAAACATGATGGTACAAAATCAACTTTAGCAAGTAATGCAAAATTTATTGTCTCACTTATTGAATCTTCTCCTTGTGCTTGATTTTGACACCTCTGATAAATATCGCTTAATCTTCTTACCTTTCTTATAGGACTTGGACGTGAGGGTGGACTTGTACTTGAAATTGATGAGGGGATGCTTGGTGGGCATGGAGACCTAGAAATGGATCCATTAGTTAGATTCTCATTATCATTATTAAAAATTATATCATCATCCAAAATATAGTTAGGCTTTTTAACATTGTTGTTTTGATGACCATGCACTCCCCCTTCATCAAAAATCACATCTCTTGAAAAAAAAATCTTATTAGTAATAGGATTCAATAATATGTAATCTTTTTTTTCGTCACTGTAACCCAAAAAATGCATGATTCACTTTTAGCATAGATAACTTTTATCTATTTAGATCAAGTACTCGAACATAAGCCAAAAAGATAAAATGATTTAAATGATTTACATTAGGCTTTTTCTCACACTATGGTTCATCTAGAGTCATCTTGTCCAAGGCACTTGTAGGACTCCTATTGAGAATATAGATTGATGTAGCAATTGCATCTTCCCAATAAGAATTTCTCAAACCCTTGGTTTGTAACATGTTCCTTGTCATTTCTACCATAGTGTGGTTCTTTCTTTCAGCCACTCCATTTTGTTGAGTTGTGTAGGAAGTTGTGAATTGTCTCTTGATCCCATTCATCTCACAAAAATTCTAAAAAACTTTGGAGCAATACGCTCCTCCATGATATGTTCTCAAACATCCAATTGTATTCCCTTTTCTAGTCTCTACATGGACTTTAAACCTTCTCAATGTATCAAGGGCTTCATCCTTAGTCATCAAAAAGTACACCCAACACATGTGTGATTAATCATCAATAAATGCAATGAAATATGATGAATTGGCCAAGCTTTTTTTTTGCATAGGACCACAAATATCTAAATGAATAAGCTATAGTGGGTGATGGGCCCTCCATGCATTGTCTTATGGAAAAGATTACCTTGGGTGCTTCCCTTTTGCACATCCTTCATAAATCTATTTATGCTCTTCAACCTTAGGCAATCCAAGAATCAAGACACTTAATGTTAAAAGTGTTGATGTTTGCTAGCTTTAGTAGGATAAACCTCTGAGATTAAAGAGAAATTAATATGAGTGCAATGATTCGTACATAGACACACACAACTATAATTAAGTTTTATATTATATTATTCATATTGTAGAATAGACATGTCCCATGAAGGGTCATGTCTCTTCTCTTGGTTTATTCCTCATACAAATATAACGGCACTGCCATTTGGAAAACACATAACAAATACAATGGGAGTTTTAATACATTTGCAATAGATCCTTGGAAATTCAACATGGTATCAAAGCCTCACTACAAAGGTAAAGATAACAAAAAATTGAAATATGAAATGCATTGTATGTGTGTGTGTTTACTGAGCACCGAAGAGACTTCACTTGTATGGTTGGTTGAGATTGAAAAGATTCAAGTACAGACATCGAAAGTGATTGGGTATATTGAGAGAATTTGACATGAAATCCTTTCAATGGCATTGGAATTTAATCAATATGCACTTATGTATTTTGATATCAAGATACCAATCTTGGTATTTAACTCAATAACCATATTTCTATAGGTATAGGAGTTCATATATCTCTCTAAATTTCTTGACAACAAAATGTGAAAAAAGCACTCCACTTACCACTATGGTGATGGAGAGAAAGAAACGTAACATGTGAGGAGGATATTGAACGGAATGAATGAATATCCTAGTCGAAAATCACATATAAACATTCTCATTTGGACACATTAAAAGAGAAATAGAAGACAAGAGGAAACCGTAGGGAACAAATTAATACTAAGGGGGAAGAGTATTAGCATTCAAAGTGTTTAATACAGTTTGCTTTATGATACCTCATATTTGTTTATGGTCAATGCATAAGAGGGAAGATGTTATTTGACTCAATCATTGTATCTTTATGGAGCGAGGTGTAGTGAGTTAAGGAATGGAGATAAGAAATGAGAAAGAGATATGTGAAAATGATATTAAAAGGACAAGAACACATATTGAGATTTAATATAAAGCATATTTGGAAAGGGCGACCCCTTACAGGTGTGATCTCTCAGACATAGAACATAGATGATATATATATAATTAAAGAGTGACATAACCAAATTATAGAAATTATGTGACCTTCCACAATCCTCCCACATGGACTCTCTTGATAGGGAGATAGAATCGAGCACACAAATATCCACAAACCACTCTATTAATCAATTTTAGAGAAAGAATATATAATGGGTGAGACTAAGGAGAGAAGAACTTCAAACATGATAGAAGGTTAATGTGAAATCCCCGCGAAGCATTGTATATACCATTAACTAGTCTTTGGTTGCTAAAATGGCATAGGGAAATCATAGTCAAATAACCAGACACGTGTCTCCAACCCATCAAACCCCAATACGTGCTAGTTGAAATAGAAAGAAAGAAAATAAATTGGTACCTCATAACTTTTAAGAAAAAGGGACCTAATTACTATTGATGGGACTAGGGAAAATATCCCATGCATGTTAAATTGGTCATAAATTAAATAAACTACAGATAAAATATAAGAAGTGTATGGAAGCATATGATTATAAAGTGTTAAAAGGCATCAAGCACCAACCAAATCATGGTGGGTATAAGGTTGATATAAATCTTATAAGAAGGGTGAAAGAAATTCGTTGTTATTACTACATCAATGATGACAAAGATAATCAAGGATGCTGATAAGTATTTATTTTCCTTGAACATTACAACTATCTATTCATTATAGTTTTTCTCTTATTTATTATACATGAAAATGGTGAATATTTCCACTTACCCATCTTGGATATCAGTATATCTTCAATCTACTTCTACTCATCAACTATTTTGGTCTCATATTTTAATGCCTTGAAGTTTGTAATTCTAGAACCTGATTCCAATTCTTTCATTCTTTCTTCAAATATGGGTGGAGACCTCTTGAAAATTATGTTATTTTCCTTGATTTTTTCCAAGAATTTTCTTACTAGAAAAGGATGATTGATATCAAATTTAGAGGGAATCTGGTCGTGTGAAGGAGAGGATATCTTTGAGTTGATCTTTGAAGATCCTGATCATATAAGAATTAGAGGGAGTTTTGACTTCGTGTAAACTATTGGAATCATGAGTGTGACCACATGATATAATGGGCTTACCCCCTATGTACATCATGAGGAAGTGATGACTTCCAAATGATCATCACTTATATTTGCAGAAGTTATTGTAAGGTAACAATCTTACAATAAATTGTATTATGAGATGAAACAAATTGAGTATATGGTGAATGTCTTGCATCTCAACATTCTGGAAGGCCATTACTCAAAGATCATTTGGTGAATACCATTGGTATTTTGGGGGGCCAATACTCTTGATATTAGAAGTAATATAAAGCCTTATTTTGAGTATTTGGTGAATATCATTGGTATTATGGGAGGCCAACATTCTTGATATTAGATGTGATCTATCAAATTTTATTTTGAGTATTTGGTGAATATCATTGATATTTTAGGAGGTCAATACTCTTGATATCAAATGTGATATCAAACATTATTTTGAGTACTTTGGTTGGTCAGTAGAATGACTCTGTAATTGAGGATTGGACATCCTTCTTAAAATGACTTTGTATCTCAATAGTGCCAAGTATCATACTAGAATAACACACTCAACTCATTAAATTATCAACCAAGGACACAAAACTTGAAATGATGCCCACAAAGTATATGCTCTAACCCATCTGATATGTCATTGTAACTATGCAACAAAAATGTTGAAAGGAATACTAAGCTAAGGAATGAAATAGAAATCTAACCTAGCATTCAAAAATGATGTTACAAGTATGAAACTGAACTATTTCCTAATGTTGCGAGAAACAACCAACATTTTTGTTACCATATGGCTGCAGGAGCAACAGAGTTCTAAAATGCTTCCATTCTATTAAATGGAAGATTGATTCCTACCAAACTATGAACTAAGTTCACCTCCCACGTAGGCCCCCATGGAAGAATGAATGAATAACAAATCAAATATTTAAAACTGTAAATATCGTTTCATTCATATACAACACATAGGTACATGTTGTACAATGAAATTGTATTTATTACTACTATTGGATTACAAGATAATTCCACACTGAAAAATTAACTCAAGAATCTATACTCTAGCTTATTTATAACATCGACTTAAAATAGAACTCCCTAAATCTAGGATCCTCCAACGTCAAGGATATGACAATATTGAAGATACAACAACATCATTTACTAGAAGAATAGGTTGCACTCAATTTACACATGAATTAAGGAGTTCATGGCTTCTAGATCTACTCCTTAATGATTGATAATCACTTTGACCCATCTCATAATAATAACTGTTGATAACTAAAGAATCATGAGATCATTATAAACTCAAAGTAGTTAACCAAATTCTTATCAACACTTTGTCTTCTGTTGTTGACTTCTTCTTCCATTGTCGACTTGCCATTTCCCTAAAAAATATTAGTGCGCACATGCAAAAATTGCAATACATATCCAAGATAAAATTCATAATAAGTTGTTCTTGTATTATCTTTTCTCTTATCACATGGCTACAGGAAGAAATTTTGAATCAATGCAAGATAGAAAGATACATCATTCTATTCTATACAACCATATAATATATATACCAAATTCATCAAATCTTAGATATATCAAAGTGCACACAAATATAACAATATAGCTATAAGCAGTCTGAATAAGTCCATCAAAATCTCATAAAGTTCCCAAGTCTTAGTCATAAAAACATATAAAATATGAATTAAATAGGCCTTAAAATGGCCTCATCATCTCCCTCCAACTTTACTTTTTTTTGGTCCTCCAACAAACATGAATTTCTTAACCCTAGTCATCATTTTGTAATGTGCAACAGTTTTCTATTCTATACCTCCTTCTAAAAAGCTCCAATAAAAATCCTTTCTTTTCCTATATTTTTTCATCTTCTTACCTCTCCTACCATATCATAATCACCTATGTTTTCGGCACTGGACAACAAAGAAGAAATAAGCATGGGTGGTTGGAAGGTGAGAGGAATCCAGGAACTCTATCGAACTCTACCTAATGTTATATACCGAGGAGACATTCTATTAGCCATAGTAAAATTAAGGGTGAATGTGGCTCTTTTTTCCTAAGATCCTCAGTCATACTAGCTCATCACCACTGTATTGCTTTCATAGCCTCAGTAAGCTCAATCTCAACTATCTTAACATATTCATCAAATGTTTCATCTTTGAGGGGATAAATTACACGGCTTCATGTATCTAATGGAGCAATTTTTAATCAATCATAATAGAAGGTTTTAGGATCTCTAGCTTTAGATCTTAGGTATAGGGGAATTTCTTCCTCCAATTCCCTATAAGACTTAGCCTACATTTCCCTACTTATTTTGTTTTGTACCCATGACATGAGGGCTCTTAACTTAACATCCCCAACATACAACAAGGGTTTCAATTCTCTATTGTTAGGAATTGCAAAATTATAAAGAAAAAACTCACACAAAAAATTATGTATGGCTACAGGGGGGATATGAAAAGCTTGAGAAAAATCAAGCGGTTCAACCAAGGATGAAGATTTATCTCTCATTTCACAAGTCATTTAAGAATTCAGCAATTGTTCTTACAGGAACAATGCATAAATGGGAGATGGAGAATGGAAACTCATGAGTTCAGCTATCATTGAAGTTACCTTAATAAGCTTTTTTTTTAGTTGTTCTACTTCTTCCTCCTTTTCCAAAAGATTCTAATAATGACTATCAATGGTTTGATTCAACCTTTTCTATTATTGTTTCCATTGTTCTTGTTCAAAATTCAACTGATTGGACAGTAAAAAATAATAGAGTAGTGATATAGAATGAGAGGCACTTGACATTGTATTCTTTTTGAGGTTTCCTCTTGCTTCATTTGAAATGAAAATCTCATTATTAACTATAATGTTAACCTAAGGGTATGTCTCCACTACCCTAGTCTTCTCAGGTTCATCAAACTATTGAGCAGCTAAAGTTGGCACATCTAAACCTTGTATTAGTACTTTCTCTGCCACTTATTTCATGATACTCATGTCAAATCCAAAATCTTCTTCATAAAAATTTCTTCTTGATGCTACAAGAGGTGATTCTAGGATGTCTTCTTCCATGGGGTATTTTTCCTTCTGATACATTTTCTTTTTTTGAGTTCATAGGGTCATTAAATAACTAGGGTTCCTGTGAAGATGAACCCTTCCTCTGAAACCCAAATTTATGTTCATTAGAACTAGAATAATATTCAATCACTATCTATTAGATTCACCCTTTTCATCTATAGAGAGTTGCTCTATTTCAATCTCATGTGATGAACCAAACAAAATTTTTGATGACTATTAGGTTCATTTATCCCTTCCTCAAGTGACTTAGAAGATTCAAGATTAATTGTTGACCGAGCTTCTTGTTTATTTACAAACAAATTTTATTTCTCTCTGTAGCTTCTTGTTACTGGTGTTTCTTTTACTTTTATATTCTTTTTCTATTTTTTGGAAATAAGTGAGGCTACAGGAACATCTTCCTTTGTCATTTAACAAGAATTGGAGGGCATTTCCCTTTCTTCTTGTTCTTTTCTCACAAAAGCCCTAGTTTTTATAGACGAGGGTGTAGTCTTTTATGCTAAAAATTTAACTTTCTTCTTTCCTTTCACCTGGTCTTACCTAGATGTAGAGGCTCCAAGATAATTCTTAGGGCTTTTATGCCTAGAACTTCTAGATTTCCTGGAGGAAGATGTTGATTCCATTTCTTCAAGTTTATCTTTTTAACCCCACATTCAATGCAAACCCATTTTATGACTCTCTACCCTATAGAAGTTAGGGTTTGGTTTCCAAATTCTACTAAAAGTAAAAATTTCCATGACAAGTTTGTTTGTTCCCATAATGCCTTTTGCACTATTATCTTGATCAAACAATGGTCATAAATTATATTGATCTTACCAACTTGTACGAGTGAAGCCATATTCTTCAAAATATGGAATAGGAAGTTGGGAACATTCACTAACCGGTTATCATGGTGTAAGCAACTTAAAAAATTGAAATGAATAGAATGTAGAAATATTTTCCTTCCTTCCCAAGTAAAATATTTTATGATATATACCAAAAAATTCCTATAAGGGTCTGGCAATGACAATCTGTTTGTACCTTGTTTCTTGTCAATGTCCAATGTTGGGTCTATATGCAAAGTCAACTAAACTCTAGTAGTTGTGCGATGTTTTCTTTTTTAAAACTCTTATGCTTCCTGTGGAAATCCCATGACTACTACTAAAATTTCCTTAGTGAATGGCACCCTTAACCCATTAACCATAGCTACACCATTCCTAAATTTGCTCAAAAACTAAGTAGCCACTTCATCATCCCAGGTGGTAAGCTTCTAAATGTAGTCAAGCCATCCCCTAGCTTGAAAAATCATTCTACATGCTTGGTTCCCAAATAAGACATTATGAATTGTAGGTTCATGACAAATCAAACCTCCTCCCATCCTTGTAGAGTATCAAACACATGCAAGACAAATAAGTTTGTAGCAATAGATGAAATTCAAGGTCACTACAAGGTATTTTAGTAGAAAAATGTAAAACATGGAAATGACAAAGGCAATAATCAGAGGAGAAAATGAAAAAGGCTCTTGGAGTAAGTTGTTATGAAACATAATTGTAGATCTTCAACATATCGCTCATTTCTCATAATTATTTCCTCAAACTTCATTTACCTTCATGTACCAATCACTTTAGCAAATAATGTGTGAAATAGAGCTGACACATCATACACAAAACTAAAAAAATGTGGCAAGATTTGTGAGGATTGGAAAGAATAGCATATACAACAATGATAATTACATTAAAAAAAAGAATTATCTTTCCCCCCAACTTAATTGATCCATTGGTCCCACAATTGCACATGTGACAAGAGCATTGCTAGTAGATGAATAAAACAAATAATAAAATATATACCCTAGATAGTATGTACGAACTTGGAAAACTATTGATGGCAGAAAAAAGTTGTCATCTGTTGGTGAAAAATGATGAGATGGATAGGTGGAAGAGGAAATTGTGAGTTTGAAATATAGAATTTATTATGGAGAATGTACTTTCATCAAGAAAGTATTTATTATGAAATGATTTGAACTCTAAAGAGAAGAATGGTCATGAGAAAATGGCTCGAGGCCAGATGCTACATGAGTGTCTTCATTAGCTCCAGATTGAAATAGCTATAGGAACTCTTGTTTTTTTTGAGGCGTATCATAGAGCTTAAGCCTTTGTCCATTTACAAGAAACTTGAAACACACGATATCAATAGTTGAAAATTAAATAACATCATTGGAAAAAATAGAAACAATATCATAAGGTCCCAACCACCTTATTTGAAATTTCCTAGCAGTATATTGATATCTAGAATCATAAAGAAGGGCCCAATCACCAATTGCAAACTATTTATCATTTATAAATTTATCTTGTCAATGTTTCCTTTGTTGCTGCAACATCTCTGTGTTATGCAAGGAAGATTGCTTTCATTCGTCTAATCCATTTAGTGTTCAAATTCGCTCCCTTTGGGTAGTAGTAAGATCTAAATTTAATTCCAATGTTTTCCTTAAATTCTTGTACTCAAACTCCACAAGCATCATAATCGACTTACCATAGACAAGTTGAAAAGGGGTGAATTCAATGGTGGTTTTCCATGTAGTCTTGTAGGCCCATAGTACTTTAGGAATTTTTTCTGCACAATCCTTTTTATGAACTGACACGATTTTGGTAAGGATTTCTTCAAGCTCCCTATTAGTTACCTCCACCTAGTCATTGGCTTATGGATGGTAGGGAGAAGATTTTCAATGCCTAATTTTATATTCTTCCATTAAAGAAGTGATAATATTTGAAGTGAATTGAGCACCTTGGTCAAATACCAATTCTCTAGGAACACCCAATCTAGTGAAGATGGATTCATATAAAAATTTAACAACATTTTTATCCCTAGGGCACTTCATAGGCTTGGCTTCTACCCACTTGGTGATGTAACTAGTATAAACCAGAATATAAGATTTGCCTTATGAAGTAGGTTCAATAGGTCCAAAAAATTCAATATCCAATTTATCAAAGGGTGTTACAATAACCTGTAGCTGCAAGGGCATCTCATTTGATTTAGTAGGCCTTCCCATTCATTGGCATTTATCACATTTATTGGTGTACCTAGCTGCATCCCTTTGAATTAGTGTTGACCAATAGTATCATGTGGTCAATATTTTGAATGATGTCTTTTTGGAAGAAAAATGACATCCACATAGTTCATCATGACATGCCCGAGGGATATCATATGTTTCATCTTCTCTTACACATCTACACATCACTTGATCAAGACCAATGTAAAACATAAACCCAACAATCCAAGAAAAATTAAAACTTTTCTCTACTAACAATTTCCTTTGCTTGTGAGAAAAGTGTGTTGGTGTCCTCCCTATGGTTAGATAATTTGCAATGTCAGCATACCATGGATTTTGTGTTGATAATAGAAAAGAATGCTCATCTGGAAAACTCTCATCAATGACTGTAGGATCTTCAAGAACATGTAACAGGATAGGACGTCAGCTACTACATTGGATTTTCCATGTTTGTCCACAATGGTGATATCAAATTCTTGCATTAACAACAACCATCTAGCTACCCTACATGATATGGTATTCATCGAGTATTTAATAGTTGAATGGTAAGTATGGACAAATATCTCATAACTAGTAATATAATACCTGAACTTATAAAGTGCATAAATAACTGCAAGAAATTCCTTTTCTATCACAGTTTAATTAAATTATACTCCCTAAATTTTTTTACTGATGAAATAAATGGAATGTTCTACCACTCCTTCTTTCTATCCTAGGACTACACCCATGGCATACTAGGGCTACTTGGATCTGATTATAACCACTAAAACCATCTAGGAAAGAGAAATACTTTTTGCCAACTAAATTATAAAGGATTTGATCTATGAATGACAATGGAAAATAGTCCTTTTTAGTGGCTAAATTAAGTTCTCTATAATCTACACAAATTATCCATCTTTCACCTTTCTTTGGCACAATGACTAGGGTGGAAACCCCCTGACTATCAAAGATTGGGTAGATAAAAAAAGCTTTTAACATTTTCTGTGATTGAGTCTTGACTATGGCTCTTAAGACAAGGTTAACCCTTCTCTGATGTTGTCTCATAGGCTTATATTCTAGGCTAATGTAAATCCTATGAGTACAAAGCTTAGGATCCAAGCCCTTCATGTCTGTATAGTCTGAGGCAAATGCTTATTGATTCTCTTGCAACCACTTGAGTATACCTTCCTGATGTGAAGGGGACAGGGTACTACTAATATTTAGCTCTTTTCCTGGACTAACCTCACTCATAGTTAATCTTTTCATCATGGATATTTGAGAAATTGGAGGTGAATGCATCTCATGTAGTAGTAATGAATGAAGGAAGTAAGATAATGTTGAGTATTGAGGTGCATTTGGAGGTGGAAAATAGTTTTCAAAGGTACAACCTATTATGAACACAACTGAGAATGGACTCCATATTCATTTGTGACAATGGATGAGGTGATATTATCATCTTCTTAAGAGGGTACAAATGGATCTCTAGTTATCATCATTAGTTGATGTAGTGAATTAAATTTTGGTTCATTATCTCCCAAATCATGCTAAAATGCTTGGTCATCTTGTAACAAAGGTTGAGCGGAAGAGTATAGGGTCAAGTTTGTAGTATGCATCCCATTAGAAATTGTCAGCTTTACAGACCTATAGGCTATATAAGCATTTGCAAAAGCTAACCAAGGTCTCCCTAGGATGAGAGGATACCCACCCATATTGGCTTTTGGGGAAAGGACAAAAAATTTTACAGGATATTCCCAAGAGTTTAGTGAAACTATAACATCCTCTACCACCCCATTTGGTTTAATAGTAGAACTATCGGTGAGCTATAAAATGGTTGGTGTTTCTCTAAGGCCAATAATGTGCAAGTGAGAAAAAACTTCTTTTATCATTATATTTATAGATGTGCCTAAATCAACCGGGGCATTTTGTACTTGAATTCTATGAATAGTGACAGTAACTACAAGACTCCCTGGATCAAAATATTTAGGTACTATCAAGTTTTTCTAACATAAGGTCATACAATTGTCCAAAGACATGAATAGTTTTAGGATCTTTCCTCTTTATCCCTAGTTTTTTTATGCAAGCTTCTTTAATGGCCTTAGTTTAAATAGGAACTTTTTTTTGTATTATATAGTAACGATATCTTCACAGTCATATGCTTCAGTTGATCAATAAAATGTAGTACAACTTGGGTTTATATAGGCATAGTTTTGTCTAATAGCCTTTGAGGAAACAAAGGATCCTTTACTGCAAGAGGAGCTTGTGGTGTGGGCTCATCTGCCTTTTCAACAAAAGGATCTTCAACCTTTGTAATTAAAGGACTTTGAGGTGAAGCAAGAATGGTTCCTGACCTTAAATGGATGTCATTAAAAGAAAAAACATATCTTTGCAAGTTGAGTTGGTGACTTTTTATTATTAGAATTAACATTAGGCTAAGCTGGCAGTTTGGTTTTCTTAGTTGGATTGTTATTGGATGCAGGAGGATGCATTAAAGCTTGTTGCTAAGGAGGTGGCCTTAAGGCCTACTGATTGGGTTGATTAAAGCATTGTTTGGGTTGTTGCCAACCTTTCCAAGGTTGTTTCCAACCTTGCTGATGTTGCCTCCAACCTTTTCGAGATTGTTTCCAACCTTGCTGAGGTTGTTTCTAATTTTTATTTCTAATAAAACCTTGAGGATCTATATTCTAATAACTTTGTCATTGACTATTGTTATCATAATTTTGCAAGGGTCCTATGGAATACCTAGTCTTTGGGCCCATGGCCTAAGTTTAGAAACATAGAGCACCTCTCCATTTTCATGCATAGCTTTGCATTCAGTAGGCATTGGTTGTAGCTCCAAACTTGCAACAGTCTTGCATCTTCAATTCCTCTTCCTTTCTATGCAATGCGTACAATATTTAGCTAATATATGCTCATCTTTTTCCCTCTTCCTTCTTGCTTGCATGATGTCTAGCTAAGCAGGAAGATCATTAATGATGTCCTATTTGAAATTAGATAGAAGATTGGACAACTCCACCTTAGATACTTCTAAACCATTAGTCTCACTAGGAATGGCCCTAAGTCCTCTACCTTTCTTCACATTATCTCTTGAGTAATTCAAACATATACTTTGTATATCATCCTAGTTCCTCTGAGTAATTTCTCCTCCTGCCATAAGGTCTAAAGCCTTTATACCTGAATCATTTACACCTTTTAGAAAAAGATGTTTCTATGATTCTTTATACAAATGGTGTTGGGTATTGTGTTGCAACTTAGACATAAACCTTTAGACATAGTCCTCCAAGGTCTCATCCTCTTTCTGTGACATCTTAAAGATGTCATCTTCCTTCATATCGCAACCCCTACAATTCTCCTTGTATTTAGCAGGAAATATATTCTTCTTGCATCCCAATCCCTTACAACATTGGCACCTAATCCCATAAAGCATATTAAAGCAGCCTCTTTAAGAGTAGATGGAAAAAAAATTTAGTTTATCAGCATATGTCATATAATCATGGCTCCTACAGAGGATATCGAATTCAAAAAAGGAGGTTTCAAGGTGTTCAATGATAATACCATAAAACTTGGGAAGCACAGAGGTACCTATGTTTTTCAAATGATTGTTAACATGCAAATCAGGGTGGGGCAAGGAAATGTAGGTTGAGTCATCCTTGGTGGGGGAAGTGGTTGTTGGAATTGATAAATAACAAGAGCTAATAGATTGTCTTGATACTGAGGTTCATCAAAAAGATCATTCAAGTCTAGTGACTCTTCAGATGGTGGAGGTAACTATTCTTGTTCATCAACAAATGGATATTCAAATAGTTCTTCTTCTTCTTTGTTATCAACTTGGGGTTCCTTGGGTTCAAGATTAAATATATCTTTTGTTTCAATTTGAATATTCTGAGGAAGGAATCTCCCAAGATGATCTCTTCTTCTTCTAGGCATAAAAATGTGCAAACTAAACTAAGGCAATGACTTTAAGAATGGATTAGATTGACACTGTCCCTAGAAATGATGCCAAAAATGGTTGGTCATTATAATGGCTCTGTCACTAAGGATTGGACACCCTTCTTATAATGAATTTTTATCTCAACAGTACCAAGTATCATACTAGAATAACACAATGAACTCATTAAATTTATCGACTAGGGACATAAAACTTGAAATGATGCCCACAAAGTATATCCTCTGATCCATTTGACATGCAATTGTAAATAAACAATAGAAATTCTAAAAGAATACTAAGCTAAGGGATGAAATAGAAATATAACCTACCATTAAGAAATAATGCTACAAGTATGAAACTAAACTATTTACTTATGTTATAGGAAACAACCAACAGTTTTGTTACCGTATGGCTATAGGACCAGCAAAGTTATAAAATGCCTCTATTCTATTAAATGGAAGATTGATTCCTACCTAGTTGTGAACTAAGTTCACCTCCTGTATGGGCCCCCATGTGAATAAAAACTAAGAGATTAAAAATTGCAAATATCATTTCATTCATGAATAAAACATAGGTACATATTGTAGCAACATAATTTTATTTATCACTACTACTTGATTACAAGAAAATTTCACACAAAAAAACTAACTCAGGAATCTAAACTCCATCTTATTTATAACATAAACTTAAAATAGAACTCCCTAAATCTACGATCCTCTAATGTCAGGGATATGACAATATTGAAGATACAACATCATTTGCTATGGGAATAGTTTGTCCTCAATCTGCACGTGAATTTAGGATTTTGTGGCTTCTATATCTACTCCTTAATGATTCGTAACCACTTTGACCTAGCCCATAATAATAACTATTGATAACTAAAAATTCATGAGATCATTATGAATTCAAAGTAGTCAACCAACTTCTTATCAACGCTTTGTCTTCTGATACTGACTTCTTCTTCCATTGTTGACTCATTGTTACCTACAAAAGATTAGTGCGCACATGCAAAAATTGCAATACTTATCCAAGATAAAATTCATAATAAGTTGTCATCATATTATCTTTTCTCTTATCACATGGCTATAGGAAGAACTGTCCAATTAATGCAAGATAGAAAGATAAATCATTCCATTCTATGTAACCATATAATATATATAGCATATTCTACAAATCTTAGAAATATCAAAGTGCGCACACATATAACAATATAGCTATAAGTAGTTTGAATACATCCATCAAAAGGTCATAAAGTTCCCAAGTCCAAGTCTTAAAAATGTATAAAAATATGAACTAAATTGGCCTTAAATTGGCCTCATCATCTCCCCTCAACTTTACTTTTTGTTGGTCCTCCAGCAAACATGAATTTCTTAACCTTGGTCATCATTCTATAATCTGCAACAATTTTCCTTCATGTACCTCCCTTTGCAAAGCTTCAATTAAAATCCTTTGTTTCCTTGTATTTTTTCCATCTTCTTACCTCTCTTTCCATATCATAAGCATCTAGGTTTTTGGAATTGGCCAACAAATGAGAAATAGGCATGGGTAGCTGAAAGGTGAGAGGAATCTAGGAACTCTATCGAACTCTGCCTAATGTTATGTACCAAGGGGCTATTGTATTAGCCATAATAAAATTAAGGGGTGAATGTGGCTCTTTGTTCCTAAGATACTCAGTCATATTAGCCCATTGCCACTATATTGCTTTCATAGCCTCAGGCATCTCAATCTCAATTATCCTAACATATTCATCAAATGTTGCACCTTTGAGGGGATTAATTGCATGACATCCTATATATGAAGGAGAAGTTTTTAATCAATCATAATAGAAGGTTTTGGGATCTCTAGCTTCAAGTCTTAGGTATAGCGGAATTTCTTCCTCCAATTCCCTATAAGACTTATCATGTATTTCCCTACTTATTTTATTTTGTACTCATGACATTAGGGCTCTTAATTGAATATCACCAACATAAAACAAGGGATTCCATACTCTATTGTTAGGTACCGCAAAATTATGAAGAAAAATTTCACACAACAAATTATGTATGGCTACGGGGAAACTATGGAAAGCTTGAGAAAATTCAAGTGGTTCATCTAAGGATTAAGAGTTATCTCTGATTACATAAGTCATTTCATAATTTAGGAACTATTCTTTCAGGAACAATGAATAAATTAGAGATGGAAAATAGAAACTCATGAGTTTAGGTATCATTGAAGTTACCCTGATAAGCTTTGTTTTTAGTTGTTCTACTTCTTTCTCCTTTTCCAAAAGATCCTAATATTGACTATCAATGGTTTGATTCAACCTTTTGTGTTGTTGTTTTCATTTTTCTTGTTCCAAATTAAATTGAATATTGGACAATTGAAAAATAACAGAGAGTAGTGATATAGAATGAGAGTCACCTGACATGGTATTCTCATTGAGGTTTCCTCTTGCTATATTTGGATGTTCAACAATCTCATTATCAACTAGAATGTTAACCTCTGGAGGGTATGTCTCTACTACCATGGTCTTCTTGAATTCGTCAAATTGGTTAGAAGCTAAACCTAGCACATCTAAACCTTGTTTAAGTATTTTCTATGCCACTTCATTCACGAAACTCATGCAAAATCCAAATCTTCTTCATAAAACTTCCTTCTTGATGCTACATGAGGTGATTCTAGGATGTTTTCTTCCATAGGGAATTTTCCTTTTAACACATTATTATTTTCTGGGTTCATAGGGTCATTAAATAACTGGGGTTCTTGTGAAGATGAACCCTTCCTCTAAAACCTAAATTTATGTTCATCATAACTAGAATCATTTTCAATCACTATCTATTTTTCAACCTTTTCATCTACAGAGGGTTTCTCTATTTCAATCTCAAGTGATGAATCAGACATTTTTTTTGATGAATACTAGGTTCATTTATCACTTTCTCACCTCACTTATAAGATTCTAGATTAACTGTTGACCTGGTTTATGGTTTATTTGTAGAAAAAAATTATTTCTCCTCATAGCTTCTTCCTACGAGTGTTTCTTTTGCTTTTACATGTTTTTTCTTCTTTTTGGAAATAGGTGAGGCTATAGGAACATCTTCCTTTATCTTTTGACAAGAACTAGAGGGCATTTCCCTTTCTTCTTGTTCCTTTCTCAAAAAGCCCTAGTTTTTACAGACGAGGGCATAGTCTTTTCTTCAAAAAAATTAACTTTCTTCTTTTCGTTTACCTGGTCTAACCTAGACATAGAGGATCCAGGAGAATTATCAGAGTTTTTATGCCTAAAAATTATGGATTTCCTAGAGGAAGATGTTGATTTCATTTCTTCAATTATCTTTTTAACCCCACATTTAGTATGAATCCATGTTCTAACCCTCTGCCTTATCAAACTTAGGATTTGGTTTTCAAATTCTCCTAAAAGAAAAATTTTCCATGACATGACTTTTTGTTCCCTTAATGCCTTTTCCACTATTAGCTTGATCAAAAAATGGTAATCTTACCTCCCTGTACGATTGAAGCCATCTTTTTTCAAAATATGGAATAGGAAATTGGGAACATTCACTAGCTGGTTGTCATGGCGTAAGCAACTTAAAAACTTGAAATGAATCGAATGCATAAATGGTTTCCACCCTTCACAAGTAAAATATTTTATGATATATATCACACAATTCTTGTAAGGACCTAGCAATGGCAATCTATTTGTACCTTGTTTCTTGTCAATGTCCAATGGTGGGTCTGTATTCAATGTAAAATGAGCTCTAGCAATTATGTGATCAATTTTTTCTAAAAACTCTTCTCCTTCTTGAGGTAATCTCATGACTTACACTTCAATTTCCTTAGGGAATGGAAACCTTAACCCCTTAACCATAGCTACACCATTCCTTAGTGTGCTCAAAAACTAAGTAACCACTTCATCATCCCAGCTAGTAAGCTTGTGAATGTAGTCAAGCCAACCCCTAGCTTCAAAAATTATCTTGCATGCTTAGTCTGCCAATAAGACATTATGAATTATAGGTTCATGAAACCTCCTCCCATCCTCTTAGAGTATCAAACACATGCAAGACAAATAAATTTGTAGCAATAGATGAAATTCAAGGTCACCACAAGGGATTGTAGCAGAAAAAATTAAAACATGGAAATGACAAAAGCAATAATCGCAAGAGAAAATGAAAAAAGCTCCTAGAGTAAGCTATTATGAAACATAATTGCAAATATTCAACATATCACAAGTTCATTTCTCATCCATATTTCCTCAAAATTGATGTGCCTTCATGTACCAGCCACTTTAGCAAATAATGTATGAAATAAATAAATCTTTAAAGAGCTGACACATCATACGCAAAACTGAAAATGTGGCAAGATTTGTGAAGATTGGAAAGAATAGCATATAAAACAATGATAATCACATAAAATAAAAGAATAAAACCTCTCCCCCCAACTTAATTGATCAATTAGTTCCACAATTACACATGTGACAACAGTGCTGCAAATTTATTTATTTTTAAATAATGAAATATATATTGTGGATAGTATGTACGAACCTGACAAAGTGTTGACAACATCCATTGGTGGATAATGATGAGGTGGATAGGTGGAAGAAGGGGAAATTGTGAGGTGGAAATGTGGAATTTATTATGGAGAATGTACTTTTAGCAAGAAATTATTTATTATGAAATGATTTGAACTCTAAAGAGAAGAACAGTCATGAGCAAAAGGCTCGAGACCAGATGCTACACAAGTATTTTCATCAGCTCCAGATTGAAACTATTGGAGGAACTTTTGTTTTTTTTGAGGCTTATGATAGAGCTTAAGACTTTGTGCATTTATGAGTAACTTGAAACACATAGGATAAACAGTTGAGAATTGAACAAGATTGTTAGGAAAAATAGCAACAATCTCATAAGGTCCCAACCACCTTTTTTGAAATTTCCCAAGGGTATGTTGATATCTAGAATCATAAAGAAGGATCCAATCACCAATTTCAAACCATTTATCCTTTATAAAATTTTCATGCCACTGTTTCCTTTGTTCTTGTAATATCTCAATATTATGCAAGGCAAATTTCCTTCATTTGTCTAATCCATTCAGTGTTAAAAATTTCTCCCTTTGAACAGTAGTAAGATCCAAATTTAATTCAAATATTGTCCTTAAAGTCTTGTACTCAAACTCCATAGGCATCATAGTTTACTTACCATAGACAAGTTGAAAAGGGGTGAATCCAGTAGTGGTTTTCCATGTAGTTCTGTAGGCCCGCAATGCTTTACGAAGTTTTGTTTCCTAATCCTTTTTATGAACTGACACTATTTTTGTAATGCCTACCCCTAGTTGAATTTTCATGTTCAATTATTGAATTCTTTTAGGCCAGATTTATGATTATGTTTTATAATTAGTAGTACTTAGTTACCAAATTTGATTAGATGTTATTTCATACTCAATTATTTCATGTATTGTTGTTTATCCATTCAAGGACGATGATGATATTTATGTTCATTTAGTGATTTTAGTTATCTCATGATGATAGATAGATGGATTATTTATATGTAGTTTCAATGGTTACTCACCCCATACTTGCATGTATACGGTGTGCTTGTATATTTTACTTTATGTTTGATATTTTTGATGTGCACGAGGAAGGGAGTCATCGTTACTTGCTAGTTGAGATCTACATGATGCACCACTCTACACCATTTCCTATTTATTTTAAATTATATGTGAATGTACATGCTCAAATTTTATGCAGATTGCAAGTACCAGGCATCGACTTCCCTGAATTGTCAGGATGAGCATACCCTATTGCAGTATATCAATGGTAAAAGTGGGGAGATAAGTCTTGAGTCCAAATCCTAATCTTAAGCCAATTGTCCTTGAAAGTAGGATAAGTACCTAATTTGTCTACCCTTCCGAATTCGTCAAGTGACGTAAATTCATGATTTTGACCCTTGAGTTTGATCTAGTATTTGGTACTTTATAATGGGTTTTCATATTTAATCTTGTGATTCTGTGATGATTTTCTATTATAATTAAATCAAATTAAAAGAGTATTTAATGATTTAATTTAATAGAAATTTTATAGAGAGAATTCAATATTTAACTATATTTAATTAATTGAGAAATTAATGAAATAAAAGAATTAAATTTAAAGATATATTTTAAGTTCTAATTTTGGCATAATCATATTTACTTAATTTAATAACATATATTTAGGAGTTTCATTTTTATAATAAACTCTAAATATTAATATTAATTAAGTTAATAAATATTTTATCAAAAACGTCTCAAGAAGTAATTAAATAGAGAAATAAATTAATTTAATAAATATTATTTTTAATTAAATTTCAAAAAGGTTGCACATGAAAATTATAATATAATAAAGTAATTAAGAAAAGGGGTTTCGTGTGATTGCACAATCGAAGCCCTAAATTGGGAAAAAAAAATTATTAAGAAATTAGAGTTCATTTCTCCATACTGGGATTTGGAGGAGCAATTTTCGAGAAGAGGGTTTTCGAAAGAAGGTGAAATTGCTTACGAGCTCTGTGTGTTTATCATTTTAGCACCAGATCTAGGTAGGATCTTTTGGGTTTTGCGCAGTTGTTTCTATTCTTTGATTTCTCTATCTTCTTCGTATCTGGATGAATTTATTTTCAGAAATTTTGATATGGTTGAAACCCTTGTTGTAAATTTCATTATTCTTTGTTTTGAGATCATCTGTTAATGAGTTGTGACTTAGAAACCCTTGTTTGCAAAAAATTAGAGAATCATATTTCAATATGAGTAGGGTTCGCAAAAGATATCAATATTGGTTTGTACCAATTCGATTGTTTTCTTGTAATTCGTTTATCAGTTTAATTGGAGAAATTCTTTGTGTGTGTGTGTGTTAATAAAATTACCACACCAAATGATTTTACTATGATAATTTTATCACAATTTTTTTTTTAAAAAAATTGAAATTGAATGGGGGAGACGGATTTATTTGTTTTATTAAACAAAAAAAAGATAAAATTTAATTTAATTGTGAGTGGTAGATAGGCCACCACACCCTAGCTCCCCCTACTCCCCTTCGCCACGACTGACAACATTTGTTGTTGTACCCACAATAGACCCTACTGTGGCAGTAGTAGGTATTGTTGTTAACGCAGCAATACATTGATATGGCAACCTATGCTCTAGGCCGAGGGACTTTAAACTTTCTTCATTATATGCTTTTTAAATTTAAAATTATTAAGTTTAAAATTATTTAATAATTTTTTTAATTAATTAATTTAATTAATATAATTTGTTTTATTACTATTAATTAATTAAATTAATATTAAATGTTATTTAATGAGTTTAAATTAATTTTGTATTATATCATTATTATTTAATGATTGTGGTTATTAATAACTTTGTATTATGTTATTAATAATTTGATAATTATTATTTCATAAATTAATAATTATTATTTAAATTATTTTATAATATTTTGTCAAGACATTAGTTCTATAGTGGTAAATTGTGCGTTCAGATTTACAAAGGGAAAATGAGTTCAATTATAAGGGAAAATTTGCAAACTTTATTAAACCAAAAACTTACAATAGAAATGAAAACTTGAACCCTACTGTCAAATCAATTGTATGATTTCAAACCAAACAAAATCTATGAAACTACACTACCAATTGTATGATTTCTTTTATGTTGGGTTTGGGGTTGACTTAGAGTGTTAACCAATTTCGGGATGTCTACCAAAGGCTGGGAGTTATTGTTTTGGTTATGTCATGTGATGTCATGGTTTTGTATATGTGTATTTGATTTTGGATCAGTCCTGTTAGGATGATTGTATTGGTGAAATCTGTGATTTTTTATTAGTAATATTTTAGTGCTTTTTAGTTGCTTGTTTGAGAACTGGTGTGTGTTTTATGGTCATATGAGACCTTTTTACTAAGCTTAGGGTAGGTTATCTTTATGTCATGTTGGGAAGTGGCTTGCAATGGAGCCTGGAGCCCTAAAGTGGTTGCCTGGGTAACCCATTGTAGGTTATTTTAATAATATTTCATTAAATGAGAGTAAAATAAATTAATAAGAGTCATTGTTCTTCCTCACCCATGCCTTGAGTACTAGTACAGGCTAGGATGGGAGTAGAAAGGATGCTTGGTTGTGACCTTGCTTCATTAGTATGCCTTGTCCGTATGAAAGTATACCAGTGTTGCATAGAGTCACTAGGGGGTCAGAGCCCAATGAAGCTACTAAGGTAACCTTAGAGTTGGCTCATACAATGACACTCGCCCACTTACATAGTATATTTCCTACGTGCATTGTTGCCTCTGGGTTTAGATGTCAGTTGTGTCTTGGTACCTTTGAGATAGATTACTTTCAGGCTTTCCTTGACCTAGATGTTGGATTTGACTTTGTGGATTGATACATGTTTCAAAATCTCGGATTACAAAATCAAGTTCTCAAAAACTTTGCATATATCGCTTCATATAAAATTTTCATATCACTTTTCACATCATAATGCACACTTAATCTCACAAGATATCTTTGTACAAATACCATGCCTTTTCACATTTGTTTCCAGGTCGGATAAGACCACAATATAATTTTCCAACTTAGAGTAAACATCTAGGATGTCGGCCCTAATTGGTCAAGCATTTATTATGTAAATAAAATAATTCCTTTACCTTTAATTCTGTTGTTCTATTCACTGGTAAATCATAAATATCTCTTTTCTATATTGTTTGTACTAATGTCCAAGGTTATACACATCATCATCAATATGTATACTATTTCCATCTGACCTCTCTCACAAGATAACATCTTATAAACAAGTTATACATCAAAACAATACACTGTTGTAAACCAGTTTCATACTTAGATGTAATTTTTTGAGTACCAAAAGATAAGTATCTTTATTTTTGAGGTTTTCTACAACATGTATAATATGTGTTGCCATTAATGACAACAATTACATCACTACATATAGCCAATTGTCAACAATCTCCCCCTTTAGCATTGATCGCAACAAAGTAAGGAAAATTGGCTAAGTGACAAAACTTTATCAAAACTTACATTACTTATTATATATTACATTACATAGACTTCATATTACAAATGCTCCCCCTTTCGATATGATTACTACATACAAAAATTACTACACAATTTTCTTCTACAACTTCTTCCCCTTTGACATGAATGACAAAGGTCAAAAAGTGATGTATGTCTGCTATCGAAAAAACTTTCAAACACTATCAATTTTTTTGTCTTGCTGCCTCCAGCTACTATTATCTTCATACAATCATCAAAAATTGCCTTCAAACTATTCATGCCTTTCTCCCATGTGTCCTTTTCTACTTTGATAGTAGTGATAACTGCACATAAGTTATATGATGTAATCCCAACTACATTAAGGTCAGAGTAGGTGAAATTGGAATAAGTGTCCTTTGCTTTCACACATTCTTCCAAGTATCTCTCGATGGCTAATATCTTTAGATTAATAGATTCTCTGAATTCTAATAGTCTTCTCAAAATTTTCTCTTTTTCAAGTTGTAGTTTCCTTATGTTTGTGTGAACACCGACAACTTGTCCTTCAAATACATTAACTGTGCAAGAGGATTGTTGTATTTGACTAGTTGGAGCTTCCAGCGCACTCAGCTTCCCTTGAATCTTACTATCCAAATCTTTGGTCAACTTATGAGATAAAGTAAATTTGATGTATAGTAAGTACCTTGTCAACTTGTTAACATCTTCAGAGTTCCTTGATACAAGTATCAAGACTCAACAAATCATTTCGAATGTTTTGACAAATGGTGCTAAAAAGATTAGCATCGTGTGAAATTTGAGCCTTAGACTCAGCAACATTCAAAAAATTTGTAAATTCATCATCAAATGATTTTACAACTGCTTGAGCTCTCTATTCAAGGTCTAGCTTTTTATGTTTGGTTGTGAGGGTGTTGTACAATCTGTCACTCACCTCCATTAATGCTCTCTATAGACTCTTAACTTTTTTGTTCTTCTCAATCAATTTTGCCAAGGATGAGATCAAGTTAGATTGATCGTCATCATCACTTGTAAGGTTAGCAAGAGAAATAGGAGTGGATGAGCTAGATGCTTTCACCTCATCTTCCCCGTGTTTCTTCTCTATTGCCTTGTATGATTTTCTCTCTTCTTCTTCCTTCTCCTCTCTTTCTTTTTTAATTTTTATTTCTTTTCTTTTTCTTTCTTCTTCTCTTTTTCTTATTCTCTTTGCTTCTTCTCCTATTCAAGCAATTTCAGCTTGGTTTCATCAATCTTCTTATTTTCTTCTTCTAGCTATCTTTTCTATTCTTCAATCAGTCTCAATTGATCCTGAATATCTTTAGAATAGGGCTCCGGCTGATCAGAACTTACAAAAGGATTATCATCAATTTTAACGGTAATGCTTGTCTAATCAATTTGCATAGTATCACCACTTATTGATACTTCTAAAGTTTTCTTTGTAGTGGTAGGAGTTGCCTCTACCTCAATCATCATTTTATTGATAGCTGCAACAATTTCACTTCTTATTGCACTCTTATCACCACTCATAAATAGAATTAGCCTCATTTTTTTTTGTAGATAGGCTGCTAGTTTACCCATCAATTTCTTTACTTCTTCTTCATCTTTAGTCTTGCACATAGTTCTTCTCATTGATTTTTGAAGTTTTATATCTTCTTCCCAAAATGGAGTCTTCTTTGCTATAAGTCTATCATAGACTTTCTGATTGAAAAAACCTTTAATGTCTTCAAGTTTCAAGTTATTTAGAATCATATATCTCACAGTAGAGATATCAATCTATTCTTGCTCAATGTCATTGCACAAATCATAAAACTTATTCATCTACACAAATTTCCCTTCATTAACAATGGATGTGTTAATTTGAACTTTATCTTTGGTTTACAGGGTTGCCTTGCTTTACCTACTGGCTTCTTGGGAACAATATCCTTCTCTGATTGTTTGTCCTCTTGTTCCTCTACTTCTTCTTCATCACTAGAGTCTTCAATTGTCAACAATGTCTTCTTTCTTTTCTTTGGTCCAATAGCTTGCTACTTAACTCTTTTTTACTACCTCTTAGATCCACTTGATTGCTCAGTTGATACAACAACATATGAGATGCTCTATTCTAGAGGAGTTTCTACAATGGATACATCAGATGCTTGGCCAATTGACAGAGGTGTCACATACATGACACCTTGTTCACCAGTTTGTTTCAATCTGGAGATCATTTGTCTAACTACCTGTGATTCTTCTTCTGACATAGTGACCTCAAATTGTGCTTTATTCATTATAGTTGCAATCTTCTTATGAGATGCTTTTTCTAATGATGCTCAGTAAGCTAACTAAGTTATTTCCTCATATGTTCCAAATTTGTAAGATGTTTGAGCTATTTCAGATTTCAACATTAAATCAATATAACCAATAGCTACACCATCACTTAACTCATAACCTAAGGGCTCAAGAAATGTTTCTTGAGGTTCTACTGCTTCAATATAAGTTAGGTTTGTATCCACCATAAAACATATATCATTCTTAAATCCGTCAACAATTGTAGGACCAATTCTAAATCTCTTTTTCATCTTAGTCTGAAATGTCCTCATAATTTTTTTCAATAAGCTCCAAATTCCAAGCGAGCTTAGCTACAATCTAAACTCATTATGACACATCTTCTCTCAACCTCACTACTCATAGCTTGATATCTAAATGAAGTTTCCAATTCTGGTGTTGTGAAAAAGCTTAATTCAACTTGGTTGAATTAAACTTGATTACTGACTTTAATTTTCCTGTCTCAGCATCATCTAACTTTTCCTCTAAAATGTTTAATCCATTTACAAATGCCTCATTAAGTTCTTCTCAAAGTTCACTAACTACATTTTTTTCATCTTCATTTTCTTTCTTAGTTCCAAAGTTACTTTCATGATTCGTTCTGTCATTTCTAAATTTTCTTTCATTGTTGCTTTTGTTTCTAAAATTTCTTTCATGATTCCTTTTGTATTTCTAAAGTTCCTTCCATTTTCCTTTTGTCCATTTTGAAGTACTTTGATGTATGTCCAAATTTGTTGCATAATTGACATACTGGGGTTCTGATTCTAGAATTATGTTGATCAATAGGTGCTTGACAATTTTGGGCTATGTGTCCAAAGTTGTTACACTTATAACACACAATCTTCCTTCTTTCTTCATAAGGTCTACTTTCTTTTGATGTCCTCTCATTAGATCTTCTTCTATTTGCAGGGTTAGTATTTATGAACATTATACCATTTCTTCTATCATTATCATATTTAGGTTTCCTACAATCAATTGCATTATGACCAATACCATGACAATTATGATAGTAAAATTCTATAACATGATTAAATGACTTATTTCTACAATCTCTTTTCATATGACTAATTTCATTACATGAAAAACACTTACCTCGAAATCCATACCTAGTTTCCTTAGGAGATCCCACTTGCTTAGTTTCATCCAATTTCTCAGTTTCCTTCTTTTGTCCAACTTCTTTAGATTATCAGAAGATTGACTGGATTCAATCTTATCATCAGATTTATCTTTCTCTTTGAGATCTGATCCACTTTCAATTTTCTTTGTAGACATGTTAAATAGGTAACCAAGACTAGTCTTATCATAGGTAGGTCTTTGTATTGACATTGATTCATCAAACTTTTCTCTACTAGTATAAAGCTTTTCGAGATGTAGCTTGAACTGAGTTAGTTCGCCTTTCACAATAGTTTTGTACTTATGAAGTTCTTCATGATCTTCTTTTAATATTTCAAATTTAGATGTCTTCTTTGCTAGATTCACTTTAAGATCTAAATTTTCAGTCTTCAAATCAGATTCAACTTTGCTAGGAGCATTCGTCAAACTCAACTTTAGATTGGTAATCTTCAATTCATGCTTCAAGATCTTGTACTCTATTTTTAGTTTTGAATATTCATCATCACTAGTTTTAGATTTAGTAGATTCAGGCTTGGATTTGAGATGTTTAATCTTGTCCTTCAATTGTCCACTATATACTTTGGAGTCTTCATAACTATCTTTCAACTTATCTCTTTCTTCAGTAAGGAGATCAATTTGTTCAAGTGCCTCTTCAAGGTTCTTCATCAATTGTTCCATATCCATAGGAATCCTACTCAAGTTGTTAAGCCTCTTCTGAGTAATTGTGCTCTAATACCAATTGTTAGAAATAGGGAATATTGAGAGGGGGGGTGAATCAATATTCTACAAAATTTTGTTGCCAACTGGATATTATTTACTACTTTGAACCATGCATAAGAAAGTGAACAAGTAACGTTGAACAATAATAATAAACATGCATAAAGAGAACTCATAACACCATATTTTGTTAACTAGGAAAACCCTAGCCAAGGGAAAACCTCAATGTGAATGATGTCCACAAAGATATACAAATATATATGTTCCTTGTTAGAGGATGGACCCTGTTAGGAGTCTATAAAAGAATTTATTATGTAGGAGCCCTTGTTAGGAGACTTTGAATCCCTGTTAGGAGTTGTAGTATAATGTATGCAAGAAGAGTGCACTGCCCAAACATGTACTTTCAATTACAGTAAGAGCTCACTACCCAAACAAGTAACTAAAATTTAAGTTCCTCAAATACAAATGTAGATATGTTGTAACTTCCTCTCAGCTAATCTCTGACCTTAGCTCAATCTTGGATCACAAAATCAAGTTCTCAAAAACTTTGCATATATCACTTCACAAAAAGTTCGCATATCACTTTTCACATCACAATGCACACTTAATCTTGCAAGATATCATTTATATAAATACCATTCCTTTTCACAAATTATTTCTAGTTCGGCTAAGACCACAATATACTTTTCCAACTAAGAGTAAACATCTAAAATGTTAGCCCTAATTGGTCAAGTAATTATTTTGTAAACAAAATAATTCTTTACGTTTAATTTCATTGTTTGGTTCACTAGTAAATCATGAATATCTCTTTTCCATACTATTCATATTGATGTATGAGGTTATACACATCATCATCAATATGTATACTATTTCCATCTGACCTCTCTCTCACAGATAACTTCATATAAACAAGTTATACATCAAAACAATACACTATTGTAAACCAGTTTCATACTTGGACAATTTTCTAAGTACCAAAAGCTAAGTATCTTTATTTCTGAGGTTTTCTACAAAATGTACATCATGTGCTGCCATTAATTACAACAATTACATCACTACATATAGCCAATTGTCAACATTCTACCCTTCTGAATTCGTCAAGTGACATAAATTTTTGAATTTAACTCTTGAGTTTGATCTAATATTTTGTACTTTATAATGGATTTTCATATTTAGTCTTCTGGTTTTGTGATGATTTTATATTATAATTAAATCAAATTAAAAATAGTATTTAATGATTTAATTTAATGGATCTATGGTATACTAGAGCTATTTGGAACTTATTATAGCCACTAAAACCATGTAGGTAAGATAAATACTTTTTTCTAGCTAAATTATCAAGGACCTCATCTATGAATGACAATGGAAAATGGTCTTTTTTAGTGGCTAAATTAAGTTCTCTATAATCTACACGAACTCTCCATCTTCTACCTTTCTTTGGCACAATGACTAGGTGGGAAACCCCCTGACTATCAGAGATTAGGTAGATAAAACTAGCATTTAATAATTTATGCAATCCAGTCTTTACTATGTCTCTTAAGACAGGGTTAACCTATCTCTAAGATTGTCTCAAAGGCTTATATTCTGGGGTAATGTAAATCCTATGACTACAAAGGTTAGGATCCAAGCCCTCCATGTTTGTATAGTCCCAAGAAAATGCTTGTTGATTCTCTTGCATCAACTTTAGTATACCTTCCTAATGTGAAAGGGACATGGTACTACTAATATTCAATTTTTTCCCTAGGCTAACCTCAATCCTAGTTACTTTTTCCATCAAGGATATTTAAGAAATTAGAGATGAATGCATCTCATGTGGTAGTAATGAATAAAGGAATTAAGAGGATTTTGAGTATTGAGGTACATTTGGAGGTGGAAAATAGTTTCCAAAGGTATAGCTTGTTGTGAACACAGCTAAGAATTGATAGCATGTTCATTTGTGACAATGGATGAGATGACATCATCATCTTCTTGAGAGGGTACAAATGGATCTATATTTATCTTCATAAGCTGATGGAGTGAATTGATATCTAGTTCATCATCTCCTAAATTAGGCCAAACTACATGGTCATCTTGTAACGAAGGTTGAGTAGGAGAGTATAAGGTCAAGTTCTTAGTATGCATCCCATTAGATATTGTCATCTTTCCAAACCTATAAGCTATATAAGCATCTATAGTAGCTAACCATGGTCTCCCTAGGATGAGAGGATACCCACCCATATTGGCTTTTGGGGAAAGGATGTAACAAAATCTATAGGATATTCCGAAGATTTTAGTAAAACTATAACATCCTCTACCATTCCATCTGGTTTAATAGTAGAACTATTAGCAACCTGTAAAATGGTTGGTGTTTCTCTAAGGCCAATAATGTGAAAGTGAGACAAGATTTCCTTTTTCATTACATTGATAAACACACTTAAATTAACCGAAGAATTTTGCACTTGAATTCCATGAATAATGACAGTAACTACAGAACTCCCTAGATCAAAATATTTAGGTATTGTCAACTATTCTAACATAAAGTCAAATATTTCCTAAGACATTAATAGTTTTAGAATATTTCCTTTTTCTCCCTGGTTATTTTATGCAAGCTTCTTTAATGAGCTTAGTGTAAATAAGAACTTCTTTTATAGCATCGAGTAATGTTATCTTCATAGTCATATGCTTTAGTTGATCAAGAAAATCAATTACAGCTTGGGTTTGTATTGGCATGCTTGGGTTTACTAGCCTTTGAGGAAACAAAGGATCCTTTTCTCCAGAGGAGCTTGTGGTGTGGGCTGATTTTCCTTTTCAGCAAAAGGATTTTCAACCTCTATAATTATAGGACTTTGAGGTAAAGCAAGAATGGTTGCCAATTGTTATTCCTAGTAAAACCTTAAGGGCCTATATTTTGATAGCTTTTTCATTGACTATTGTTACCATAATTTTGCAGAGGGTCTTGTGGCATACCTAGTCTTTGGGTCCATGGCCTATGTTGAGCAACATAGAGCACCTCTCCATTTTCATCAATAGATTTGAATTCAGTAGGCATTGGTTGTGGCTCCAAACTTGCAATAGCCTCGCATTTGTAGTTCCTCTTCCTTTCTCTACAATGTGGACAATATTTCGCTAACATATGCTCAGCTTCTTTCTTCTTCCTTATTTCTTGCATACTATCCAACTAAGAAGCAAGATCATTAATGATGTCCTATTTTAAATGAAAGAAAATATTGGACAACTCCACCTTAGATACTCTTGAACCATTAGTCTTACTAGGCATGGCCCTGGGTCCTCCACCTTTCTTCACATTAGCTCTTGAGTAATTCAAACATATATTTTGTATATCATCCTAGTTTCTCTAAGTAATGTCCCCTCCTATCATAAGGCCAAAAGCCTCTATAGTTGCATCATTTATACCTTTTAGAAAAAAGATGTTTTTGTGATTCTTCATTCAACTAGTGTTGGGTATTGCGTTGCAAGTTAAACATAAACCTTGAGACATAGTCCTCCAAGGTCTTATCCCCTTTTTGTGACATCTTAAAGATGTCATCTCTCTTCATATCATGACCCCTAAAATACTCCTTGTATTTAGCAAGAAATATATTATTCATTGCATCCCAATCTCTTACAAATTTGTTACCTAATCCCATGAATCGTCTTACAGAAGCCTCTTTAAGAGTAGATGGGAAAAAAAAAATTATGGGAATCTGTCATATAATCATAGCTCCTACATAGTATATCAAATTCAACTTTAGTGATAAGGCCATAAAACTTCGGAGGCATAGAGGCAGATATGTTTTTCAAATTATTGTTATCATGCAAATCATGGATGGGGAAAGGAAATGTAGGTTGAGCCATCCTTGGTGGGGGAAGTGGTTGTTGGATTTGATAAATAATAAGAGCTAATGGATTGTCTTGATAGTTAGGTTCAACAAAAAGATCATTCAAGTGTAGTGACTCTTCAAATGGTGGAGGTAACAATTCTATTGCATCAGCAAATGAATTTTCAAATAGTTCTTCTTCTTTGTGTTTAAGTTGGGGTTCCTCGAGTTTAGGATTAAATATATCTTCTAGTTCTATTTGAACATTCTGAGTAAGGAATCTCCCAAGATGATCTCTTCTTCTTCTAGGCATAAAAATGTGCAAACTAAACTAAGGCAATGACTTCAAGAATGGATTAGATTAACATCGTCCCCAACAATGGCACCAAAAATGGTTGGTCATTATAATGACTCTGTAACTAAGGATTGTACATCCTTCTTATAATGACTATGTGTCTCAATAGTGCCAATTATCATACTGGAATAACACACTAAACTCATTAAATTATCGACCTGGGACATAAAACTTCAAATGGTGCCAACAGAGTATATGCTCTAATTGATCTAATGTGTCATTGTAACTATGCAACAGAAATGACGAAAGGAATACTAAGCTAAGGAATGAATAGAAGTCAAAACTAGCATTTATAAATAATGCTAAAGTATGAAGCTAAACTATTTACTTATGCTACAAGAAATGACCAAAAATTTTGTAACCTTATGGTTGTAGGAGCAACAGAGTTCTAAAATGCTTCTATTATATTAAATGGAATATGGATTCCTATCTAGCGATGAACTAAGTTCACCTCCTGCATGGGCCCCCACGGAAGAATGAATAAATAACTACTCAGAGATTAAAACTGTAAACATCATTTCATTCATGAACAACACATAGGTACATATTGTAGCAAAAGAATTATATTTATCATTATTGTTCGATTGCAAGAGAATTTCACATAGAAAAACTAACTCAGGAATCTAAACACCAACTTATTTATAACATCAACTTAAAATAGAACTCCCTAAATCTAGGATCCTCCAACGTCAGAGATATGACAATATTGAAGATACAACAACATCATTTACTATAGGAACAAGTTGCGCTCAATTTGCACATGAATTCAGGAGTTCATGGCTTCTAGATATACTCCTTAATTTTTGATAATCGCTTTGACCCAGTCCGTAATATAAATAACTATTGATAACTGAAAATTCATGGGATCATTATGAACTCAAAATAGTCAACCAACTTCTTATCAACACTTTTTCTTCTAATGTTGACTACTTCTTCCATTGTTGACTCGTCATTTCCTTGCAAAAGATTAGTGTGTACATGCAAAAATCATAATACATATCTAGGATAAAATTCATAATAAGTTGTTGTCATATTAGCTTTGGTCCTATCACATGGCTACATGAAGAACTACCCAATCAATGCAAGATAGAAAGATATATCATTCCATTCTATTTAACCATATAATATATATAGCATATCCATCAAATCTTAGAAATATCAAAGTGCACACACATATAATAGTATAGCTATAAGCAATTTGAATAAGTCCATCAAAAGCTCATAAAGTTTTCAAGTCTTAGTCATAAAAATATATAAAAATTTGAACTAAATAGGCCTTAAATTGGCCTCATCATACTTGGTGAATATCATTGATATTCTGGGAGACTAGTACTCTTGATATCAGATGTGTGTCAAAATCTTTTGAATACTTCGTGAATATTAAGTGTTGATATTCCAAAAGACCAATAGTCATGATATCGAATGTGGTGTCAAAAGGTGGAAATCTTCTGAGATATCAAATGAGATGTCCTTAAAATTATTATTTGTAATATTATGTTGAAGTAATATTTATTCTTATGTGGTTATCCTTCTAAGCTAAGAGGGGGTGCTGATGTTTAGTAGCTTTAGTAGGATAAACTTGTGAGATAAAAGAGAAATTAATATGATTACAATGATACACACACACACACACACACACACACACAACTATAACAAAGTTTTTAATTATATTAATCATATTGATGAATAGACATGTCCCATGAAGGACCATGTCTCTTCTCTTGGTTTACTCCTCATACAAATACAAGGACGTTGCCATTTGGAAAATACATTCCAAATGAAATGGTAGTGTTAATACATTTGCAACATATCCTTATAAATCTAACAAGAAGCTTCAAACTATTGAAATTCAAATGGCCATACCTAAGATCCCATAGCTAAATTTTATCTTCATAAGCCATATTAACAAGTTGATTAAAATTTTCACAAAATTTCAATATAATTATAAATAATATTTTAATTATAACTTTTTAAAAAATAAACAACTTAATAATACAATATAAAAATGAGATCACATCTTATGTTATTAAAATGGATTTGTGTGTTTTGTTCTAGACTAGTTAACCATTTTTTCCAAGTTCTCAACTTCCAATCCTCATACTTATTGATGTAGGGTTACTTACAAACTAATATTGAATATTTAACATATTGTAGATCTATATATCCACTCGATTTGTATTAAAATGTAATTCATTTATATTACTAAGAAAAATATTTTAAAACATAAAGTTTAACCATGATATTAAGTTTAACTCTATCATTAATAAAACCTTAACCCTCACCTTATCTCTAACCTTGTTTTCAATCTTAAAATACCAACTATAATCTAATGGACCTAACCCTAGTAGACCTGATTCAACTATAATGGTAGACCAAATTTTGTCTAAGAATTGTAGTTATATAGTTGAGTTATAACATCAATTGTAACTCAAGTAATGAACAAATAGATGAAATAGAGATATAATAAAAAAAATATTTTTCTAAAATAATTAAGAGAAATATTTTTCTCTATGTACCATTAACACATTGGTTCTAGTTAAATGAGATAAGATGTGTAGTGAGAGAACAACCATGAAAATATTCCCTTCGAAGTAATTTTAGAAGAATCTGTATGCATCAAAATTCAAAGACCAAATAATTTTACAAATAGATCAAATAAATAAAAAACTATTAAAAATAACAATTTGATTAGAATTTCTACATTAAATGAAGTGTACATTACTATTTATTTGACAAACTAAAACAAAATACAAATAAAATATCAAAATCTATAATATCATTATCTTTTTAAATGTTATTAAACACTAATATAATTTAAAAATATCAACCTCTTTTGTACAATACCAAAATTAAAATACTAAGCATCCTCAAATGTCTTATATTATAATACCTAAATGAAACTTCATACAAATCTTCCCTATTTTAATAATATATTCTAATTATTTTATTCCCACTTCACAAAAAAACATCTCATTCAATTATAATTATAAATCATAAAACCATCTTTGTAAAGCCATCTATATACACATATAAGAGGACCTATTCCTAATCTACAACTAAGAAATTGAATTTATTATATTAATATTTAATATTAAGATATCAAATTTTTAAATGAAACGAAGAAGGGAAAAAAAAAGAGAAGCATCCAAAAAGGCATCTCCCATAACAACTTATGGTCAAAGCAATGCTCATTAAAAGAAAACATTTGAACGGTCACCAAACATATTGGCAACAAGTGAATGAATTGAAATCTTAAAATAAACTAAAAACTCCATCCTCTCAAACTACCGCCCTCTCAAAAAATATTTTTTCTATAAAAAACCATTCATAGGACTCTTTCAATGTTGGTCTCTCTAACCACTATTGTCTATTAGTGTCAACCACGTAGTCATTTACAAGGCAAAGTTAGACAACAACCAAGCTACTCTACATAGGCCAAGTCATGTACATAAGATAGTATGTGTAGACACCTAAAATTGTCCAAAACCCATTTCGTGACCAATTAAATAAATATTTATTGTTTATTTAATTCCTCTACCTTTAATTAAATAAATTTGCATTTATTTAATTACATTTTCCTTACCTTGATTTAAATAAACTAAGGTTTATTTAAATCCTAACCTATTCCCACTTGCATTTAACCCCTTTCACTTTAATTAAGTATGTCATTTACTTAATTGATTCCCTCCTAATCTCTCTTGGAATTAAATGTTGAATTTAATCCTATTTGAGCACATGGCTCCTACCTTTAACCCTCACCTAACCTCACTAACCTACCTAACCCATCTTTCTAAACCAACCCACTTCCTTAATCATGCTTGCTTTTCCTAATCATCCTAGCTAATCACCTTTTAATCCTAAGTGTGTGCTCACACATATGTGAGAGATGTTCACCACTTTCCTCATCCCTCATGTCTTGCATGTCTCTTACACACTTGTCCTCTTGCATGAGAGTCAAGGTGTCTCA
Source organism: Cupressus sempervirens (assembly GCA_028749045.1). Classification (NCBI taxonomy): domain Eukaryota; kingdom Viridiplantae; phylum Streptophyta; class Pinopsida; order Cupressales; family Cupressaceae; genus Cupressus; species Cupressus sempervirens. The sequence goes on from CM053791.1 coordinate 556,640,362, forward strand.
CACATGTGTGAGAAGCCATGCCTTCTCACACCTCTTGCACACTTGTCCTCTTGCATGAGAATCAAAGTGTCTCACACATGTGTGAGAAGCCATGCTTCTCACACCTCATTGATCATGTCACCATCAAAGGTTGCTCACACATGTGCAAGCATATTGTCCCCTTTGAATGGTCAAAACCCTAATCCATGTGGAGTCTACTTGGCCTCCACCTTAGGACACCTCATCGATCCTGAGAGATCCTAGCCCTTCATCTTGCCTTCAATCTTAGCCGTCTATTGCATCCATTTTCCTATAAAAGGAGAGCCCTCTCCTCATTTTCACAAGACTATCTACCTTATTGTTATGTTGTTGGATTTGTGAGCAATCACATCCCATGAGTGATGAAATCATCTCCACTTGATGGTTTCATGAGGTTTGCATAGTGATATTTTGATAGTTTATACTCTTTTTTGTTTCATGTTATGTTTATGTCCATGTCTTCTTTCATATTTTGAGGTTTTGCATGATAATGTAGGAAGATGTATTAGTTGTTTAGTGTTATTTCCTTGGTTACATTTTTATGCAACACAGTATGTACCGAGTAATCCTATAGAAGTTGAGTAAAGTATGGTCAAGGATCAATTTTCTATATTTATCAAGCTCATCAGTGACTGAGCAAATCATCAGCGACCAAGTGAATTTTCAAGTATATAAGTACCGAGTGATATAGTATGTTCCAAGTACAATATATGTCAAGCATCAAAAAGTTAAAAAAGGTTGAGCAATAGCAATTCGAGAACCAAAAATAGTAGAGGCTAAGCAATGTAGAGTTTACATAAAAGTCAGGAATGGAATAGAGTTTTAGGCAAAATGATTATCGGGCCAACTTGGAATGCTTATTTAAGTTTTGAAGAGGTTGTTACATAACATTTACATAGTGTGGATCACATATCCCCATGTGCATGTTCAATGATTAGGATGAAGGGGCAAAACATGGAACCATCTAGAAGACTCTTCATGGAATCTTTGAATAGTGATGATCTTAACCTAGATCGTGTGTGATTGTGTGTGTGTGTGTGTGTGTGTGATAGAGGAGAAGGTCAAAAGTTATTCAAGGGTCCTATTATCATCTAACAAAACAAGTGGCCTATTCATAAGTAGTGAAAGTGAAAGGGAAAGACAAGAGTTATCAGATCAAAGGAGAGAATCAATTAGTAAGGAGGAGACTCGAAATCATCTTGCAGAGAAAACTGAGAGTCAAGTACTGAGTTAGTTTTAACAAACTTGAATCAAGGTAAATCTCTTAAGAGAGTGGTCTTAATAGATCTTTGTAAATCTCCTAATAGATTCCTTACTTAGTTATAAGTGTCAAATCCTCTAACAAGGTGAAACCTAATGGTTTCTTAAGTCTTTAAGAGGATAGACTCCTTACAAGGTAGATCATATGTTATGGTCAAACATTGTAACCTTAACTAGTTAACTTTATTATTGCAGTAGTGAAGATTTGTGGGTGTCATCCCTACCCCAGTTTTACCTTCACCTTGAAAGGTTTCTAGGTAACAAATACTACGGTATGTGTTATTACTTTCGTGCATGTGATTGAATTCGTTTACATGTTACAACAAGTTTACGTTTTTAGTATTGCATGCACAAGATATTATTGGATGTGGATGAATATGTGAAAAAGTATAAATAGATTCTAATTCACCCCCCCCCCCCCCCCCTCTGAGTCTTGGATAAAGTTAAATTTTGATGGGTCGTCCATGATGGCCACCACCGCAAAGAGGGATATCCTCCATAATAGCATGGGAATGTTGGTGGCCGCTTATTTAGGTAACTATGGTGGAGGTTCTAATAATAAAGCCAAGGTGATTGCGCTTCTTTAGGGTCTAAGAATTGCGAGAACTTGGGAAGTTACTAAGTTGTTCATAGAGGGGGACTCTATGCTAATCATCAAAGTCACTAAGGGACAGGGCAAATGCAATTGGTCGATTAAAATCATTATTGATGAAATACAAAGGATGATGGAAGATTATCATGATATCCGCATGGCACATATATATATTGGGAAGGAAACAACGTGGCAGATGACATTGCCAAAGTTGGCCAAGGTGTCACGCAATTAACGGGATGGGATGACGTCAGTCTATTTCCATCATCAACTCAAATTGTGATGGAAAGGGAACGTACCTTCAATAATGACACATGAACTATAAAATCAGGTGGCAGGTCTCCTTTTCTACATGTGGTCATAGGAATGCGGCACTCGATAAAGGGTTTTTTGGGCATGTTTGGATGTTGATTAACATTTATGTTCTGACTACCATGAACATTGATGACTGTAGTAAAAGGACATAGAGGGGGATTCAGAAAGATTTAAAGAATGATTTTGTAATTATCATAAAGATAGGTTGGTTAATTCCCACAATTAGTACAGTTGGCGACGGTTGCTTGCAAATGGAAAGGAACTGTCCAAACGTACTATGTTGGGAGATTTTTGGTTTTTTGGGAAACATTACAGATTCATGATGAAAATGTAATGCCTTTTCATTTTCTCTATTGTGTCTTGGCATTTTATATTTTGCAAATCCAAAACCTGGTGCAAGGCTATGTCATCAGAGGAGTTAGTTGTGGATGTGGAGGAGTGTATCAGTAATAATGAAGCCGCAATGGTCTACTTGCAAGAGTGGGGCCTTTTACCTTATATGGAGGGCATGGTTAAACACAACGAGGTCATCTCGATGCAATTCTATCAAACTTGGAAGGATAGAAAAGTTATTGTTAATTGTATGAGCTTTGAAATTTTTGAAGAAAATATTGTGAGGGCTGGGGATTTTTCGCTGGATGGCAAGAAATGGCAGAGGCAAGCTAAGGTCAATGAGGATGTGGGTTTGTAGAAATTCTTCAAATCCAAGGAGGAACCAACAAGATTGTGTGGTGGGTTTACGCGGGCTACCCTTCCTAAGCCATGGGATACCATTTGCTACACGATTATCAAATACATTACCTTGGAGGACCATTGTTAGATACTATATTATTGTCATTTTGCTATCCTGAATCATTTCAAAAATCTACACCTTATCTCCTTTCTGTTTATGTTACTACATTCATTGGAGGACAACATCTTTAAGGCTAGAAGGAAACACAATGAGGGAGAAACCCTTTTACCTTATCCACAGGGCTTAATGAATAAACTTTTCATCCATCACCTGGCTCAAAATCCCCCTCTCTTGATTAACCCCCTAGCCACTATCACCCCTTGGACCTCCCTGGACCCCAGCCCTAACTCTACCCTTAAGAGGCCTAAGAAAGGTCATGCCACTAAGGTCAAAATTAACCCTGAGGTTAAAGTTAGCATTATTGAGTTGGACTCGGATACCAAGAAGGGCAAGCAATGCACTCGAAGAACCGGCAAGTGTCTCTAGATGGAGAAATTTAAGACCCCCCCAAAGTACAAATCCAACTCTGACTCCTCTGATAGTAAGGAGATACCTACTAAAAAGAAAAGACTCCACCAGGACATCAAACCCAACCCCCAACTCTATCAGTCCATCTCATGTCTATGATTCCTTGGAAGCTACCCTAGCTCGTAATGAGGGACAAGACATCACTTCTCCTAGGAAGGTTAACCCCAAGGTTACTGGGAGGAAAGGAAAACATAGCCACACCAAAATGTGGATGGAGAGGCATGGAGAAGGCTATGAGGGACCTAGTAGATAACCATAACACTATCTACCACAGGTTTGAAACCCTAGTAGAGTTCTCCACCAAGGTAGAGTTCTCCACCAAGGTTAGCACTTCGTGGCCACAACCCTCTACTTCCTACAGGCTAACAAAGAGGAACGGGAGTTGGGAAAGACTACTGAGACAACCTGATCTATACATGGGTTCTTGGTGGAGGATTGGCTAAAAACCATCCTGGACAAACCAGTGAAAGCGGAAGAGGAGGATGCAGCGAGGGAAGCTCCTGAGGAGAAGAAGAATGGTAACCAAAAGAAGGAAGAGGGCATCTAGCTTGGGTTCTAAAGCGTTTTATTTCTGTTTTTATGATTATGCCTTTGAATTTTACACTCGACGGGATTTTTTGGACTATGTGAATTAAGTGGACCAATAGCAACAATGTCTTTAAATGCTACTAGTTTATTATTCAATTTCTTATGCATAGTAGTTTAAGGACTATGGTTAATGACAATTTGGCTCTTAAAATTTTATGATTTTTTATGTTTAAAGTTGGTATAGGTTAGAGAACTGGGAGGTAACCTCCGACTGTATTCTCAACCTTTTTGTACTCTGGGGTCAACCCCCCATTTTTTTGGCTGCTATCAATTACTTCAAAAACAATAATAACAAAGTTATGTTTTATATTTTATTCTAAACGCTTATTAATATTTAAAATAGTTAAAGTTGTCTATGTGATAAATATTATCGTAATGACGATTAAAAGTTACTACATTCATTTGTATCTCATACATTGCTATCAGCGGTAGTGCATCTGTTTTTTATACAAATGCTAGTTATTATTAAATAATAATTAACTTGATGAATAAATAACAATAAACATACTCGCATCAAGTTACTACTCTCATTTATACCCGCAACTGAACATTGCATCTTCTTTTGATACAAATGCTAGTTATTATTCTAATAATAACTAGCTGAATAAATGACTATCAAACATACTCACATCATTACAATCTTCCCATCACTAACAATATATATATATATATACACTTTTATTTTGTGTTTACATATAACTTATGCCATTATCTCAATTATATTCGTTAACAAAAAGCATAAAGACATTAAAATTAGCCCAACATAGAAAACACAAACATGTAGTCTAGTCAAAACTTAATATTTTAACAGTGTATCACTTTTAGTTTGTGTTTACACAAACTTAAAAGTGTACACACACACACACTTTTATTTTGTGTTTACGTATGCCATTATCTCAGTTATATTCTTTAACGAAAAGCATAAAGACATTAAAATTAGCCCAACATAGAGAACACAAACATGTAGTCTAGTCAAAACTTAATATTTTAACTACTACACAATAAAAAACACCACAGTACCAATCACACATGGTTTCCTCCTCTAGTCGGCTAGGTGGTTAGGAGTTATGTAATTCCAAAGAGTATTCATCCAATACTTTTTGTGATTCCAATTTATTCTGGCAACACAAAAATAGAGTCCTTTAAAATCTCCATAACCTATGGAGGTTCGCTATAAACTTCCAAGAAATACATTTAGCATTTAGGGTCCGTAACGGGAATACAAGTGGAATATGCATATGTATATTCCAGAAAATTTTAATTCTTTGTTTGGATGCACCAAATCGGAATAGGAATAGGGAAAAAATTGGAATATGTATTCCAATTTTGGCCCAAAAATGAGGATTTGGTAATCCACCAAAATAGATGGAATAGGAATACGTATTCCTATTCCTATTTTTTTAATTCTATAAAACATAAATTTTTGAGTCCGTGTATTCCGCATCAGATTCTGGATGAACCAAACAAGAACAGGAATACATAACCCCATTCTCTATTTGAGAATAAATATTCCAGAATAGATATTCCTATTCCCGTTTTTATATTCCCGCAACCAAACGGGCCCTTACAGTGTTCGATTGTACCCAAACATTATTAGCAATAAGCCAAAAAAAACTGTAAGGGGAAAAATCCAAATCAGTGTCTATAGCTCAATGAAACCTTAAGCTTACTACATAAGCCACTCCAATCTATTCCCAATAAGGTTTGGGTATCTGAAGCCCAACACTTGCAGCGGATTTTTTCAGTGTCGCTTTTAATTCTTCTTCCCTATTTACGGCAATGTTGTAAGAGAATAATAGATCCTGCAGGAATCACCGAAGTTGAATACTTGCTAAGAAAACTTAAGAGAGAAAATTCCAAATCATATGCTTCAGTTTCGATTCTCCTATCAAACCAATACGAATATGTTAAAAAATATATTAACAATTCACCTTATGATGGTGGACGCTACTGAGGAGCACCGCATAGTTCTGTGCAAGCTTTAATTTTTGTTGAACTATGGAAGCGTCCTTAAGATCTTTATTCTTTCTGAACTCTCCCACGATGTAATCTCGAAAATGTGTTTTGCTTCCATCACTCCCGATATGTATGCGCATTGTCCTCAAAAGATTCCTATAAATTTTTATCGTCTCCATTTAAAAAGACTTCAATAGAATTGGTAAGAGCGCATCCCTGCACACAGGGCATTAGAACACAGTAAAGCCAAATCCTGACCTGATATTTTTCGTGATGTAAATTAAAACAAAGTTATTTATGTTACTCTTCAATAAAATATCTTTAAATTGCACATTCTACATTTGTTCTCAACAAATAAATTTACTTTGTAAGAAAATAAGAAATTGTGTAGCAAACCAGCAAACACTTAAAAAAACACGCACCCATAAATTATTAAATGCTATTAACCTCACCAAAAAACTACCAAGAATCAAATCACTTGCCTGCATATACAACAGCATCAATAACCAATTAGCGGACAGGATGGCTGTTGGGCAATTAATGTCTCAAGTGAAATTTATGAAAATGGTGATCACTGTGAATATTGGAAAATATATAGTGATCAAGGCACAGTTTGCAGTATATATACTAGTCAAGACTTATGGTAATTCGGACTTGTCTTTGTTGTGAGGCGTGCCCACCTTGCTTTTTTCTTAAATTATGTCGATAGATATTCTTCAATTCCAACACTAAACGGGAGCTTACAAAACCCAATATAAAAATTCCAAGCACTGAACATGATTATGGATTAGGCCGATTTGGCTAAAATATACTGACATATATGTGTCTCAACTTTAAATAGTAAAAGGTGTTGAAATTTTGAGCAGATCTAAGAGGAAATAAGCATCACAAACAGAGCACCCACACGATGGATTGCACAGAAATTATGTGGATTTTTGAACAGCAGAAAATACAAGTTCATCTCGCAGATTACAACTAACAGTCCACAATATGTATAGAAACAATTTGGATAACAGCATAAGTGCAGAGACATGAAATGTGTAAGGACAAAACCTGTGGGACTTCACAAACCCAACAATATCCTAGTTGAAGGCCAAACCACGCTGCAACTCAGAAAAGGCCAGATTCATTGTCACCATTCATTAAACCAAGAGAAGCTCTCCCACACAGTAGCTTCTCTTTGGGAACAGCCTTTGTGACAACTCCACCCGTCTTGATCCTCTTGATCAACAGAATGGACGGACAACTCAGCTGCCATCTGAGGCGTAGACATCTAATATTTTATGAAAACTTTTGCGTTAAATCTCAAAACATTTGAGGACTACCCACATTCGCTTCTGACAGGACTGAATTTATCATTAAAAAACAACTTCATAAAGTTTATTATTTTCCTCCAACTTATCAAAACTTTTCTGTAAACTGACACACAAATTAATGTTCACGATAGTTTTTATCTGATCAATATTAAGACTATACCACAGACCTCTTGACTTCTGCAGACCTGAGAACTCTCCACTGAACTTCTGGTCACAGGCTGTACAATTTCCTCTACTATAGGTTCATCCAGCCATAAAGGAGCTACTTGAGTTCCTAAGTTGCCAGATGCAGACATGGTCGCAGTCCATGAAACCACATCTCGATTCTCCTGTGTTCCCATATTCTATGGTTCCAATTCTTCGCTTCTATGAAACATTCCAGAAGCATTTGCAAGCCTCCTTCCATTAGGCATTTCATTCTAGACTCCATAATTTCTGAGCCAACGCCAAACAAAGTATTACAAGCGTCCTAGTGGCATCCAAGACCCGGGTAGTGCTCCTCATACTATTATTTGCATATGTCCACTTTAAACACTTTGCAAAGTGGTTTTGCTACACTGACACTGACATTTACAAAAATCAAATACAGAACTTTTCTAGCAAGTATCGGCTGTTGAAAACATCTGATCTTTTATGGGCAGTACTTAAAGTAGACCACTGTCCAGACTCTTCATATCATTATTTACAGTATGTCGATAAATCTAATGCTTTTATATTAGATCTATATAGATATTATGACATAACTGAGCATGTTTGCTGAAACAGTATTACCACAAAAAATATGTATTTAGTAAAGGTTGCATGGGTACTCGTACCCGCACCCTGGTACTCGTACCCACGTACCCAAGTACCGGGTACATGTATCCCACGTACTGGGTACTCAGTGGAGAGCATCATAGCTAAGGACCTTAATTAAGATTCTGATTTATTTTTTTCGATTTCTTTTTTTTGTATTAGCTGCTTGTTTATCAAACTTAATTCAATACCAAATCAGTTTGAAACTTTGATACTCATTAACAATAAACTCTATCACTGTTCAAGTCATAAGTTTATCATTTGCAATATGTCATTGTCATATGATTTAGGATCTTTTTGTTCATGCTTAAAGTCTGCCTTCTTTGTTATGCATCTAAGCATTTATCATGTACTATTATTTCAAACATATAGCAAATCTGAAACTGAAAACAATACATTACATTGCAAACTTTATCACTGTTCTTGTTTTGACAAACCACAGTCATGACTCATAATTTCAGATTTTTTTGTAAATATAAAAGTATAATTTTTAAATAAGTTTGACATACCCGAGTACCTCCATCCCCTATTATGAAAAATACTTTAAACATTAAACATTCAGCAATAGCATATATCTATTATAATTTGACTTATGGCTCATATTTTCAAATTTCTTGTTTTGAATGCTCAATGTCATGACTCATGACATATATTTTGATTTTTATATTTTATATAAAATATTAATTATATAGAAAAAATTAGGCATACACACGTATCCCCGTCCCCTATTTTGAAAAATATGCGTACCCATTCCCGTTCCCGTTCCCGTACCCATACCCACGTACCCATGCAACCTTGGTATTTACCATTTCCTGTTCCTGTTAGCTTTTTATGAAAGAAAGTGATTGAGATCTCCTGGCCGAAAAGGGATCTAGACATTTGCAAACAGAACTTTAGTCTTTCTCCTTAAACTCGGCAGGCATGACTTTGTTAGAGCCAGATTTCCACAAGGGCACCTTAGGAGATGGTGTCAATAAAGTGGGCAATATAATTTGAGATGGTATAATTAACATTGAGGGACTCCAAAGTGCACTCCTGCAATCAATAATAGTGTAGCCTACTTTGCGTAAGCTTGAACACAATGATTGGAGTTGTTTTAGTTTACTTTTGAACGACCAAATTTGGCAACAAAAGTTCCATTAAACGGGATGATGCTTGCTGGGGAGAATACCTGTATTCCTCATGATGATATTATTCAGTGGCTTGCTTTTAAATAAATTTTCTGGTATTGATTACAAGGTTTTTAAATCTCGTCATTGTTGACTCTCAGTCCTGAAGTCACATTTGTAACTTATGTCTACTCCCTGCCTACTGATATTTAAAGTAAAGTAGAAAGAACACAAATTTAGATGCACTTTCTTTTATTGATAAGTTTGTAATTAAAATACAGAATGATCAACAAAGAAGAAGCTCAGATACAACAGTCGACATTCATGAGAGAGATCTAATGCACAATCCCTGGATAGCAACATAATAAGATCTTCTGGCCTATTAGAAAAGCTTCCTCATGAATCCATGGAAGAAATTGGTCATGCTGAAATTCCCATAGTTTGGTTACCCAAAGACAGTTATAACTGAACATTCATGACAGGCAGAAAAGGAATGTGAAAGAAGCTTTGGGATTGAATATTCTGTGTAAAGTAAATGCCTGAAAGGAATGCTTTGAACCTCAACAAGATCAACAGACATTTCATGACTGTTCTGATAGTTATCCAAATATGTACGGAAGCTTTAGAAAACATTAAATGATGGATAGGACTGATGAAAAGCATCATAAGAAGGCAAAAAATGAGGCTCTTTGAGCAACATATAAAGCTACGTGAGTTTGAATAGAAAATGATGCTGATGTAGAATAAAAGTCTCGAGATGCATTCTATATGTCCTCATTGGAATAACTTTTGTACTCCCAGTATTAAATGGTTCAGGGATCTTTTAGAGTGTATTCTGAGATAAAACAGAGAAGTGTATCAGAGAAGGAAAATAATTACAATTGCCCAGGACATGAACTTTACATTCTTGTTTACACATATATTTACAATGATATACCCAAATGCCTCGAAAAGAACCCTCAAAAAATGTCACTAAACAGTAGATGACCTACAACTTAGAAGCAAATGAGAATTACCAATTTCCCAAGAAACCTTATGCTGACATCATCCTGAAAATTGTTCTTACAACTGAAAGCATGCATTTCATTTAGACTGCATACAACTGTAGAAAGAGGAAACGTGTACTGCACAAAACTGTAACAAGAGAGAATAGGAGAGTCTACAGCTATTAAATGACGGACATACATTTGGAGAAAGCAGACCATCAATAGGACTCTTCCTGTGAAAGTTAAACCATTTGTTCATAGTGTGTAAGTTCATTCTTTATTCTTCTTATACTGACTTTCCATAGACTTGTAGAAAGGCAAGATAATTCCAATGAATTGGAAAACCAAGATAATAGACAGGTATATGAACTTTGATTTGGAAAATTTGACGGACATCCAGTTTGCCTGCCATGCCGATGTTGGAAAAAACAATGGTGGATTCACTCACATTTATTTCCTCTCCTAAGGCAGTTGATACATCAGCGCAATGAGCTTTGGCAGTTTTAATAAATTTGTCAATAAGGCCAAGAAAATACTTTTGGAGTTTATAGATGTCAAGTTAAAATTTAAAAGTTATATGGTATGTATGCCCAATTCTGGGATGAGCAGGCATGAACAATAAAACTATATTAAAAAAATTAATCTATGAATTTTTATGCAGTTTTATGCTCCATAAAGACTTTTTCATAAATGCGTTGAAGTTTTTGGATCCTTCTTACTTGTCATATCCCCGGTCTTGAAACCTTAATTGCATCATTCCCTTTTAAAAGCAAGAGACGCAAAGCATCAAAGTTCCTACCATTAGTTTAGAATAGATAAAAGCAGAGATGAAGATAGAGTGGGAAGAAGAGGAAGAGAGGGGGAGAGGGAGACGTATCCAAAATACAACAAATTTGAAATGTTTGCAAACATGAAGAACTATAAAGTGTTTGGGTCATTGCAAAGCTGCCAACTAAGCAATTTATTAGAGAAAAATTTTGGTTAACGAAGCACATACAGCTGAAAACCTCCAATACATTATTTGTAGATTCATAGAAGTGTCATGAATAATTACATTGGCACTGAAAAAATCAAAAATAGTTGGAAAATAGTCCTGCAAAGAAGACATGAGAAGTGAGAAGATTGGCAAAATGGGAAATGGGAAATGTCATAGCATCAAGGAGGCATGCCAAGTGTTTGAGAAAATAATCATGCAGGCTACTGTGTCATGGATTAGTACAATTACAACACATGTTCAACATGGAAATGTTGATTATGCATGTGAAATGTTAGATGTAATCAGAAGAGAAGATTGTTTCTTAGAATGCAATGCTTATAGGATATGCGCAAAATTGTTTTGGGGAAGAGGATTTGAATTTGTTTCAGACAATGCAGCGGACAAGGATGCTATCGGATTGTATTACTTATGGGAGCCTTCTAAGTGCATTTACTACCTGTGAAACTTTGGAGCATAAGTAAGTCAATGCTCATTTTATCAAATCGTCATTGAAATTGCCTCCTACTTTCTGTTAAATTGTCACTAAAGAAAAAAACAAAATAATTTAATTGGAAGGCACTAATTCACTGATGTTCGAAAAGATTTCTTCATGTGAGGCTTGCATCCTTATAGCTATATTAGAAACAACTGATTATGAATTAAAACAAGCAAACAAAAAATAGAGATGGTAGAATAACACGTCTGCCAGTTGATAGGGATGATAAATTGCCTCAACTATGTATGATATAAAATAATGTTGACTCAAAGTCAAAGATGAAATTTTGCATGCAGAAAATTACAATTATCATGTTGCTTGGATTTCTAGGACTTTTAATAGCTAAGAAGGGCCATAGCTGTAAAATTTGAAATGGCGGCCCCTACAGACAATGAATCATTCAAAAGACACATAAAACTTGAATAAACATGAATATTAACAGCACTCAGTTTCAGAACAGAGAATCCTCTTTTTTTGGAGGAAACTTAATTTTATTGCAGCTCATAATAAAACAACGCAAATCACATCTTTTCATTTAGTCTACAGCCTTCGTAGACTTCTTCATACCTGAAATATTTTATTAAATGACTGACTGACTAACTTCTAATAAACTCACTAAACTCCAGCACTACATAGGACCAAATTACATAACATTAACTATTATTTAAAACTCCACATAAACGTATACACATGTACAGGATGTTTGATTGGAAATAACAAATGTTAATTATGCACGTGGAAGCACATGCTTATTGCTCAATATATACAACAGAAACTAGCAGTTAGTTAAGGTAAAAACTATAGAACTACCAAGATAAGATAAGATAAAAATATTAATGTCCAACAAGAGACCAACTAGGGTCTAAGGGACTCCAGGATACAACAGTACAAGAAAGAACGAAACAACTGGCACACCAAACGGTGTCCGAGAAAGCGCTTAACAGAAAACCAACAAAAGAGAACAAAAGATGAGAAGGACTAGGGATCCTTGCTCAGTGAAAAGAAGTCAAGCACTGAAGGATAAGACTCAATACAAAAAGGGGTCCAAGCCCGTCTCAGGGAAGCACTGGAAGTAAGGTGCTATCGACCATGAAAACTATGTCGAGGTCTAACTGATCTGGTATGTCCGAAGATGGGTGTAGTGAGTTGTCGCTTTGTACCTCATGAAGGAGACAAGGAGGGAAAAAAAGCTGTGATGAGCTGATCAGAGGGCTGACTCTGAGGAAGCATGAGTTCTAAAGTATGGTCCAGTGGCTTGGAGGTCTCTCAAAGATAAAGAGCTAAACACCGCTGGTCAGAATAGCTGAAGAAGGCTGAAAGGGATCTGCAGTCTCTGAAAAGGCAATAGAACCTGCCTCTAACCTCATAGTAGATAAGGCACCTGAAAATGAAATGGGTCTTAGTCTCAGCCTCGGATAAAGTACAAAGTTGGAAATTCCGATCCTCAAGGGGTAGAGGTGGTGATCCGTTTGGTACATAAGATGATGGAAACTGACTCTGAACAACCCCAAGGAGATGCATAGGGTGTGACTCCAGTGTCAACTCAAGTACCAAGGATGCACAATAATCCCATCTTGTATATCCAGGAAGTGCTCTGAATAAAAGGCCATCCGCAGGCGCAAACCCCCAGAAGGGTTAGTCCAAGTCATGGTGATGTACTGTCTGTATATGTCAAGTCTGACATGACTATTCAACTCCTATTGTGATGCGAGGGGATGGATAGGAGCATCTAGGGAGAACTAATACAGTGGAAGACAATCAATGTCAAATCCCAATTGAACCCAATAAGGTAGTAGCCTAGGTGTACCAACTATGAGCGCTGCATCCTCTTGCGAAAAAGGCAATATCCACTGAGGAGCAATAAGCAAGGTAGGAGTATCTGTGACGACCATCAGAAAAGCCTATGAGGCGGCAGATGAACCAAATCATATCAAAGATAGCACTAAGCCGAAATGGATGAGCCTTAAATTTGGCCAGAATAATACTATGTGGAGTGTAGCGGTGACAGCGGATAATCTGACGAAGGAGAAGGGTTTGAGCCTGCTCAATCGAGACACAATCAGAATCTAGAAGAGAAGGTCCCCAACTCACTGAGCCTATAAAACTATCGGTCTGATCAAGGAGTCTAGGAGAGATAACTTGGACTCGATGTCTTGAAAGTGATGTCAGAAACATTGTCTCTCAATAAGGGCGAGGGAGCCCATACCCTTGGCTACTCGAGGTAGATGAGCGGATCTCATGCTGAAGCAGGGGCCGGAGAACTTGACCCCAAGATAAGTATATGAGAAGACAATCTCAATCAGATAACCCTGGAAGCTAAAGCGAAGATGTGAGGTCTTAAGTCCGTTGAAAACCATAACTCGAGTTTTACTCAAGTTCACCACAAGCTAATGCTGATCACAAAAAGAAGCTAGTTTGTCAATAAGCCTCTGAGCCCCTCCGGAGAGGACGCCAACAAAGACACATCATCTGCAAATAGCAAAATAGAGATCATAACATGGTGTAAGAAACAGCCATCATCCGGGAGCAAAGCCTCACGAAGAAAGGTCTCCAACTCATCAATATAGATACTGAACAGGGTGGGGGAGGGGGCAGCCCTGCTTCACACTGATGGTACTTTGAATTTGCTCTGAAAACCCCTCCGGAGTCCTAAATCTGCCTACCATGGTGGCAATAAAGTCTCATAATCGTTAAGAGAATATCTGAAATACCAATGTCCCTGAGACTCTGGAAAAGGGCCCCCCGAGGAACAGAGTCAAAAGCCTTACGAAAGTCTACGAAACAACAATAGACTTTTGTAGAACAATGTCATGCCTCCTCAATGATAGTCCATAAAATCAAAATGTGGTCCATAGTCTAAAAGTCATAACAGAACCCCGCCTACTCTGTGGCGTGAATCTGCCTCCTATCAAGCTGTCTGGAGAGGATAGTGTTCAAGAAAGTAGCGTAAAGCTTGGAAAAGGTGTGTCCAATCATGATGAAATTGTAGTTGTTGGGGTCTAAAACCAACCCAGACTTGTAGATCGGATAAATCACATGTCTCAACCAAGAAGCAGGGAACCCAGTACACACCACTCTGTTAAAAAGCATTGGGAGAAAGGAGCACAGAATTGGGACACTGAGCTTGAAAAGCTCCACCTAAAAATCTTCCTCATTCGTGGCTCTACTACATCTCATAAGTCTGATGGCCTCGCTGGCGATGGATGGAGTAAAAAGATGGCAAGGGGAGGGGGGGCCAAGGATATCATTCAAAGTGGAGGCATGGGACAAAAGAGAGTGCCAATTTAGGGTGGAGGGCAAGGGAACATGGTACGCCAGAAGGCTTTCAGGTCATGGGCAAGCATATCGCACATAGGTCTGCACTGCATATCAATGAACAACTGCATCTTGTGACAAAGAAAGTGGTGGTACAAGGAACGCATCTGAGTGGACGAAGGGGAACTAGCAGCAAAAGAGGCATGCATCAAACCAAAGGTTCATGGGACAGGATTTACGACTAGCATGGGAAAAGGGGGGGAGAGAGGTGTGGTGATGGATGGAGGGGAGGGCGGCCTCCCAAATACCAGTGGCCAAATGGTCAAATAAGGACGAGGCCTAGGAGGAATCTGAGTAGTCATGGGAAAGAAGTTGCCTAAGGTGGAAGGTGAAGAGGTAGTAGTCACACTCAGAAAAGTGAAAAGTGGTACGGGGGCATGAAGGTGAAAGCGGGGGAGGAAGCACGAGGGTGGCGACAACGCGGTGGAGTGGACAATGAGACTAAGGATGGAGTGGTCGGCCAGAGGGGGGCGAGTGATGCAAAAGCGGCTAATTGAGGGGATAACCGAGGTAGGCGCAAGAACATAGTCAACCACACTCACCCCCCACTGTGGGGCCAACAAGTGAAGAACTCAGAGTCTGGGAAGTGGGGAGGCCATTCAAGATCAGCAAATTGGAGGACTCACAAAACTAGAGGAGATGTCGACCGTAGCATGAAAGAGGCCCAAGGCAGTCCAGAGAGAAGCGCTAGAAGCCCATACTGGTCAGATCAATCTCTCTAGTACAAAGCAAGTCTAAGGTGCAATTGTGGAGAGGGGATTGAAGATCTCTGGTACATGCATTAAAGTCCCCCAAAATGATGATGTCTCCCAAACCCTAGAACTTACGATGAGGTGGCCGACAAAAAATAACAAACTATTAAGATGTCCCTATGGTGGCTAGCAATATGGCTGATCTGGATCCACATAAACCTAGCCGAGATGTCTAAATGAACCACCGTAGTAACATCGAAAATGTCATCTCTAATCATGCAAGCCACACCACTGGAACCCCGAACATTGTCAGACGCCCAAACCTCCTCTCTACAAACAAAAAGCCACTGATAACTAGTAAATCCCAAAGGGGCAGACCAAACTCTCATGAGTCTTAGTGACAACAAGTATATTTGTAGACCCAACCGTATCAGAGAATAGACCAAGTAATGACCAAAGGGTGTCATTACCATTCCAACAATTAACATGAGAGAACCAGAGGAAGGTTCTCTATCATGTAACTATTGGTGGGACCGTCATTTCGCTGCAAGAGTCGATCTCTGCTCCCAACCACTAGGAGGCGAATTGCAAATAATAGCTTCGAGGTTTCAGATTACCGCCCATTTACTAGCATATCTTGCCTCTAAAACCAAACCTCTCGAATGTCATAACTCTGCCATTTGTGCCCTATTGAGATCCTCATCCAAAAAAAGCTTTGAAGGAAGAAGAAATAACTTCCTCTTCAATCTAAGAGCCCGCAACCTGTTGGTAGATGAGAGAAATCACAAGAAAAGGGTACCATTCGGTCCTTCCCAATACCTATCTAAAGTGATGTTTGAAATGCCAAGTTGGTCAGAAGTAAAGGACTGTCCAGCTATCAAAGGGTCAATAGCAAGAGTAGGGAGGCCCTGAACTCTAAGATTAAGCTCGTGGGCACATCTCCAATGCTCTTCAGTAATTTGTCTCTAGATTATCTTTTCCACACCTCGCAAGGGGGCAGACTTGAGGTTGGTGCAGATAGAGGCCCATGATTTAGCCTTCTCCTTCGTATCAAATAAGAGGGAAGTATGCTTAACCACCAGATCGCTCTATTGTTTTCTGAAGGTATCAAGATCACCCAGCTATTCAATAACTATGTCGAAGTGGGTTTTGATGTCAACAGTTTCAGAAATGAGAGTGGTAGAGAGACAAGAGAGGGCCGAAGGGTTGGAATCAACCTGTAATTGCCACTATGGTCTCTAAGAGTTCGTGGATAGTAACTTCCAAACACTAGTTCTTTGTTTCTACTTTGAGCATTCTATCATACAGCCTGTGATAGATTAACGATAGTGCAGAGATTGCAATTGTAGAAAGCACTGGAGCTGGGTTATCTATTTCTAGGGTTCCCATTGGAAGGGCAAAAATCATAGCACAATACACCGCAAGCCGAGAGTTAAGCACACACATAGGATGAAGACGATAATCCAACCACCAATTAGGATCAGCGCAAAACGCCACAGAGGCAAGTTCAAGCAATAAATGACATGAGCCAGACTAAAATCCTACTTCCAGTTTGAAGGTCAACTACCACACGACTTACAAGATGAGCCTGTAAGCACTGCAACCACCTCGTGGGAGTAACACCAGGGAGGGCAGCAGGCAACACGCGGGTGAAGGAAGGCAATCGTAGAAAGAACAACGCCTGCAGATCATTAAAGAAGAGCAGTTGCAGAGAGAAAACACCTTTTCGTAAGTGTAAAAAGAACAAAGCAAAAAAGACAAGGGTAGGAGAAGAAGAGAAGATCACAGGACTAGTATTCAAACGACACAATCCAATTAGACCCCAGCCGCGATAGTGAAGACCCCCAAACATAAAAACGCGACACCTAGGACAGCAGATGCGAAGGCTAGCTAGCTCTCATCTCAAATCAGAGTCGTTAAAGTTAACATTGACAAATTCTCCTATAGTTCTGGAAGAATCTAGGAGCCAAGAATGAATATAAGAACAACATTTACAATGAAACGGGTAGAAGTGCCATCATAAAATTAATAAATTATTTATATCCTTTGTTTATGGGTCGATTGATTTAGCATATCTCAAACCTATTTTTATTTTATTTGTTTCCATGGTGGTTGTTGTGTCTTCTGTCGGCACTATGTTTCTCCCTCGACGAGGTATTTATGTTCGTGAGGTTGAGTTGTTTGGAAATGCGATTTGATTATTTTCTTTGTACTGCAAATCCCTATTGGAGTTCTATGTTGTTCGCCATTTTAGAAGTGAAATTTTCTCTACTTGGCTATTCCGGTTTTGGTGGGATTCAACCCTCACCCTATTCTATCAGTGTATTACTTTACTTTAGATTTGGTACATCTAGAGCGCCATCTCTTGTATTGTCCTATGATTATTGAAATCTTATTTGGCATCTTCTTATTGCTATTGTTATTGTCTGGAGTAAATTCTGCAACATCCAATTGACTGTTCTAAAGTAGGCATGGACACTCTCATCGACATCTAGGAGAATCGACAAACTAGTTCCATACACCCATCGTACAGCATCTCTGTACAACATAAGGCATCCTTGTTGCCCGTACAACCTACCTATTGCTCTATACGGCCTTCCTATTGCATGTATGGCAGCCAGTCCACACCGTACCCCACCCACCCCACCTCCACCGTATAGATTTGTCCTTGCCACCATCGTACGGCTAAAAGATTAACTTCGTACGCCACTTCCCTGACCGTATGCCATTTGGTCCATGTTAAGCGCACTCCATCCTACCGTATGGCTTCTTTCCAACTACTTGTCGTCGGTGCAATTAGAGATAACAAGGACATAAGAGTACCGCGACATCTACTACTAAGAAACGGAACATTACATATATAGGTAAGAAAGAAATGCTCTTTCATTCATGCACATGTCCTTGAGAATGTAGAGATTGTAGTTGATTTAAAAGTAAAGCTTCTATAGTTATATCAAGACTTTCACAAGGAAAAACATTGGCATAGGTAGAGCATAAAGGATATCTCTTCAAGACAGAGGTATATAAGAGAGGATAGTCACATTAAAGGTAAGGGTTTGGACTACTTGGAAGGCATTAAAATTGATGACAACGACAAGGAAGTGTTAATTTTCAAATCTGAGAAGCATTTCAGTAAGAATTTGCTGGATTAAACGGGCAAAAAACAGAGATTCTTTGGTAGAAAGTTTAAAATGAAATTTAAGCACTAGACCCAGCAGTATGGATTTGGTTCACTGTTTTGCCATCACAACTACCATTATCTTTAGCAAATTAGCATATAAGATATGGTCATAATAATTCAATAAATTTATTTTAAGTGGTGTATGTGATGTTTGGATTTGACATGTATCTCAAGGAAAAATATGACAAAAATAATGGAATGCTTCACAAAATCCTTGAGCTTATTCAAAGTGCCTTTGTAGCACAATTTCCATCATTTTCCTTTAGCAAGGTATTCTACTTTAAATATTCTAATTATAGCTTACAAGACCGAAATGGTGAAAGGTCTACATGCACCATTTGTGTAGCAGATGTTAAAAAACAAAATAGAAAAACTCAAAACAATTTCCTATCTTCGGAAGAACAAGTTTCATCTCACCAGCCCTTGAGTAAACAAGCTGCAATGTAAATTCTAATAATAATTAAAACAAAAAAGTTGTAGAAACTTAACATAATAATAATTATTCCAGGTGAACCTTAAGTCGTTCAAACCCTTAAAAATTAAAAACAATTTTCCTAGCCTACTCCCTAGAATCCATAAAACATTGCCAAGGCTCAAAACTGTAGCTACAAATCAAAACAGTACAACACAGTCTTCAAATTCTGTTCAAAGTGTGTAGAGAATTTTGAAAACATCTTTAGTATTTTACATAGAGGAATTGTTGAAAACTCTAGTCAATATAAAAACAGTCATATCCTCTGAAAGAAGATGCAGAATAGACTGTTCTCTAAACCATTGAAACAATCGCAAGAATACAACCGTTTGGGATTTCTTCTTCAAGACACAGAATTTTGATACGAGCTTATCAACCCCCAAAATCTGCTGAAAATTAGTAACTACAGAAACAAAATTACTCTTCTGGCAGAACAACAATAGTAGAAAATATTGGCAAACTATTGAGCCATCAAAATCTTAGGGGAACATAAATACATGATTTCAGCTTCTCTGCCCCCAAATCACAGCAAATAACCTTGCAGAGACTCAAAATCCAGATCCGAAGCTTTACAGCAATTGAACAATCTCAAAATTCTATTCTAAAATTACTTGACATTTTGATAATATCTTTTCAACCCTCAAATTTGTTCAAAATATAACAAATCACAGCACAGAAATTTGCAACTCTGACATGAAAATTACAAAACCAGGTAAAATACAGATTCCAGAAAAACTCCAGCTATCAAAATGCTACAAAATATATGTTTATACCTATTTTGCACTATGGAGAGCATCTACAAAAGGTCAAACTTCCAGCTATACATTTCAAAACAAACCCACTAAAAATAAACAAAAATGACAATTTCACTTCGCTCACAAGATTGATGAGATGCTTTTCTACAGCAAAGAAAAATCCCATAAGACAGAATCCATGACAAGCAATGCAAAATCAATCATTATCCACAGAAGATGCATGAACCTATACGTTTGGAGACTTCAAGGAAAACAAAGATCCAAGAAACTCGACATATGAAAAATTCCAGAAATTTTTTTTTAAACTGTTTTATTAATGCACCATAGTTTTCTGTACTAATTGAAGTCTTTAAACTTTTCAGTATATGTATATAGATATATATAAATCTCTCTGTGTGTGTGTGTGTAACTGATTTATATATATACTATTATTCTTTTACATTCTTATTCAAATACACACACACACATATATATATATATACAATATAATAATGTTATAATCCTAGATTAAGAAGTTTAGTTATGTATTGAGGTATGGTTATGTAGGGTCATACCCCTACATAAACATATCTCAATTGCGTATATATATTGTATGCATTTGTGAATTCTGAAAATAGATCAATAACAAGGCATTACATTCTCAGGCATAATCAGATCTGCATACTTTATATATACTTGAATAAATCAAAACAAAGATATTAAAAGGAAGATCTATAATCTTCATATAAGATTCATTATTTTCAGTTCAAGTCTCCACCAATAAACGATCATTCATATTTAGAAAAGATTTGTATCAGACGAAGAGTGGGGGAAACTCGATCAGAAGGCACAAGCAACAATTTTTCAATCACACTCAAGCAATGTGCTCTTCAATGTTTCAGCAAAGAAGACAACAAAAGAATTGTGGGATAAGTTATCCTCATTGTATGAGATAGCATCACTATCCAACAAGTATTTATAATAAAAAGCTATACAATCTGAAAATGAAAGAGGAAGGAGTTATGTCTAATCACCTTTATGAATTCAATGCCTTAGTTACTCAGTTTCAATAGGTATTACATTAGATGATGAAATAAAAGCTATTTTATTGCTGAGCTCATTACGCAATAGTTGGGAAGGGGTGGTAATGGCAGTTGGCACTTCAGTTGCTTCCATAAGTAAATTGAAATTTGATGAATCAAGAATCTTCCTCCGCTGATGCACTCATAGTTGTGAGCACTAGCAACAAAGGTCGGAGTCGAGAAAGGGGCAAACATAACAATAATTGAAGGTCAAAATCTAGAGGCAGAAATGGTGCATGTTGGTTTTGTGGTAAACCTAGCCACACAAAAAGGCAATGTTGGAATTACAAAGAGGCCCAAGATAAACTGATTAATGATGGAGTCAACACTGCAGCTGTTAAAGATGATTGTGTTTTGGTGATGTTTTATTATTGCTGAAAAATGGTAGTAAATGGCTTTTGAAGGATGTAAGATATGTTCCTACTCTCAAAAGAAATCTGATTTCTGTGAGTCAGCTTTACTCTCAAGGTTAAAAGGTTAATTTTTCTTTGTATTCTTGGAAAGTAACCAAAGGTTAGTTGCAACTGGCAAAAGGAAAGAAATTAGGGAATTTATATGTTTTAGAGTACAATGGTGAAGTGGGAGCTGCCATGGTCGTTAGGAATAGTAACATTGAACTTTGGCACAAGAGGCTTGTTGAAGATTGTAGCTGCGATAGAGAACTTTATCTCTAATCTTGCAATATATTGAGATTGAGATAATACATATGTATTGTCTTTAAAGCTGAAGAAGATACTTATTTGAGACAATATTATATGAAGAAACATGTGGTCATGTGTCATGGGAAGAGGCGTGCATTTGGAAATATGAAGACTTGCTTGAGAAATTGAAGAGACCTTCAATTGTGAGATCACGAGTCTCTCAATTCTTTATATACATATTGTATCGAATGGAAAGCGTTGTACTTAGACATTTTATTATCAATAAAACAGATATTTTTCTAGCATGGTTGGATTTTTCCCTTCCAAAATGAAGGGTTTTCCCAGGGAAAATGTTTGGTGTCTCTTGTACTTATTTTCTTTTATTTAGTGTTGTTTATCATTATTTTGGTCAAAACATCAACTGGTATCAGAGCCAGGTTGATAACAACAATGAAGGGATGCATGAACAATGTGAAGAGTGTGTACAATTGCATATCTGAACAATTTGGAGTTCGAGAAGATAACATGACAGTACTGACCAATTGATGCAGAAGCATCCAATGGTGTAAGGGCAACCTGTATCAGCCAAAAATATGCTTAGTGTTAGTTTCTGTTTAAAGTGTTTTCATTTCTAGATACCCATTTGGGTCAAATACAGATTCCAACTCTCATAGTTCCACTATTGGTTTTCTAGGTTAGAGATTTTGAGCACGTTGGGATAAGTGCCAATGCAAAAAAATAGGTTATTTTGTAATTGAGTCATAATTATGATGAGTTAGAGGGTGTAAGTTGGAGGGATGATTATACTTGTAATTTAAAGCACTCCAAAAAAAGAATCAAGTCAAAAGGCTTTACGGTTTGAAAGTTACTGCAGTTTTAAGTTGCCTGGAGACCCCCTAAGAGCACTTCAAAGTCAAATTTGAGGCACTAAACAGCCTCGTACAGGCCTGAAAAATGGGTGACAAACGAAGCTGTCCATAGAGCTATAGAGCGCTTGGAGAGCTTTTCGGAAATGTAAATGGTTCGTCAATCGGAGTCCCAGATCAAAAGTTATGCCTCCCGGAAGTTGAACTACCATTTCTGGATTCTTCTAATTTTACACCAACTTCTGACATTTTTTCTAGAACCTTTTTTTTTAGCGGTGGATGCCAAATGACATATTCTAAAATGTATTCCTAACCCTAAACCTAATTTGGGTTACTTAAGGACATTTCTAGCATTGTAAATGTAGTTTTTGGTGGAGTTTGGGAGAAGGTACTAGAGGAAGGTTTTTCTCCAGAATAAGACAACATTGTAAGCCCCTAGGGCACGTCATTAGGTCTGTTTTCATTGTATTGAATGTAATAGCATATCACTTTTGATAATAATATTTCCCTTTCCCTGTTGTGTTCATTTTGGCCTTGGATTGTGCCCTCATCGAGTGGTATCATAGCGGGTTTTCCTGAGTGTGTAGATAGAGCGCCGACTGTGAAGCAGTTTACACCAGGACTGTGTGGTTGTGGGTTTTGATATAGTGAGAAGATGCCTCCACGAAGAGAGCATGGTGGAAAAGGCCAGAGTTGTTCCTCCTGAGGTTAGAGCCCTCCAAAGACAAGTTCAAGCATTGCAAGAGAAGATCCGTAGAGGGATGAATATTGTCGTAGGCGACAGAAGTGAGGAGGAAAATGAAGAAGGAAATATTGGGCAGGAAGGGGAAGGAGACGGAGAAGTCCTAAACCAGGTAGAGGAGAAGCTTTTTAGAGCCATTGCCAAGCTTGGAAAAAGACCTAAAATTGACGTCAACATGTTTTTGAGAAATCTAAACCTAGATGAGTTGATCGATTGGATCAATGAGCTAGAGGAATATTTTAAGTATGAGGATATCGGGGACCCTGATAGGGTTAACTTTGCGAAGGCCAAGATGAAAGGCCATGCCAAAATCTGGTGGCAAGAGATTCAGTTGGAAAGAAATAGAAGAGGAAAGGAGAAAATCATAAGATGGGATTGCATGATGGACAAATTAAAGAAGCAATTCATTCCTGTTGATTACGAGCTTGATTTGTTCAAAAAGATGCAAGGGTTAAAGCAAGCAGGAAAACCTATCTAGGAATACACAAAGGAATTTTACTTAGTCCTTATTAGGGCGGGGCATGCGGAAGCAAACCAGGAGAAGGTTGCCCGTTACCTTAATGGGTTAAGACCTAGCATTCAGGAGGAGTTAAGTCTGGTTAGAATGACTAGAATTGAAGAGGCATACCAGTTTGACTTCCAAGTTAAGGAGAAGCTAAACAAAAAGTTTGATGGAAGGCAAAGAGGGCGCAGTCAAGGAGGAAGGGGTGGTGGCAGGTCATTTGGAGGCCGAAATGAGAACTAGAAGAAAAATGAAGATGTGGGTACTAGCCGAAACCAGAGGAACGAGGGTTTCAACCGCTCCCGTGATCAAAACTTTGGAGATCAAAGAGGAAGAGGTAGAGGACGTAGACAAGGTTCAAGAAAAGGAGGCTTTCGTGGTCCCTATTTACATTGCAATGAAGAAGGTCATCGTGCCTACAATTGTCGTCAATGCCAAGTAAGGACAGATAAGAGAGCTGATGGGCAAGCAAGGGTTGCTCATGTTGATGATGCACAGTCATCGCATTCAGAGGATGCAGAAAGAGGAGAGGTTCTAATTAATGAAAGGGTCTTACTAAGTGGTGAGACTAAACTTGGACAAAGGAGGAGTTTGTTTCGCACCAGGTGCAAGTGCGAGCGTAAATGTTGTGATGTGATTTTTGATGGTGGAAGCACTGACAACTTGGTGTCAGAGGAGATGGTCTCAAAGTTAAAGCTCAAAAGGGAGAAACACCCCCAACCCTATCAGATTGCTTGGGTGCAGGATGATCGTAAGGTCCTGGTTAGTGAGCAATGTTTGGTAAAGTTCAAGATTGGGAGTTACCATGACGAGGCTCTCTGTGACATCATCCCAATGGATGTCTACCATTTATTGTTAGGAAGGCCGTGGCAATTTGATAGGCATGCTATACATGATGGTCATGCAAATACATACTCTCTGACAAAGGATGGAGTTCGCCACAAAATGAAGCCCTTGATAAAGGAGGGTGAAAAGGTATGCAGTAGTGTTAGGGTATGTCTTGTTGATGGAAGAAAGTTTCTAGATGGCATGAAGCATTAGCATATGTGTTATGTTTTAATTCCTAGAAACGATAAGGAAGGTAGTGGTGAAGTTCCATTTGAAGTTTCAAGTCTATTGAGTATGGAGATGTCATCTCTGATAATGTTCCAGAAAGGTTGCCGCCAATAAGGCAAATCAAACATCAAATAGATTTAGTCCCTAGAGCTAGTTTCCCTAACAAGGCTGCTCATACGATGACTCCTACTGAGACTGAGGAGCTAAACGGACAAGTTCAGGAGCTGTTGTGCAGTACTTGTAGTGTTGGCACCAAAGAAGGATGGAGAGTGGAGAATGTGTAAAGACTCTCGGGCTATAAATAAAATAAACATCAAGTACCGATTTCTTTTGCCAAGGATGGATGATCTTATGGACTGCTTGAGTGGAGCTCAGTACTTCACAAAGATAGATCTCAAGAGTGGCTATCACCAGATACGGATACGAGAGGGAGATGAGTGGAAGACTACATTGAAGACTAAGGAGGGTCTATATGAGTGGTTAGTCATGCCCTTTGGACTGACCAATGCGCCAAGCAACTTCATGCGGCTTATGAATGAGGTACTATAGAAATTTTTGGGAAAATTTGTTATTGTCTATTTGTATGATATTTTGATTTTCAGTAAGTCTTTTGATGAACATTTATTGCACATTCGTAGTGTCCTTGAAAGGTTGAGGGAAGAGAAATTGTTGATTAATTTGAAGAAGTGTAGCTTTGTCAAAAGGGAGTTCGTCTATTTGGGGTTTGTTGTATCAACAGAGGGTCTCAAAATGGACCCAGAGAAGGTGAAGGTCATCTTGGAATGGCCTACTCCAAGGTCTGCCACTGAGGTGAGGTCATTCCATGGTTTGGCTAGTTTTTACAGGAAGTTCATTAGGAATTTCAATAGTATATGTGCACCCCTAACTGAAGCAATGAGGGGGAATAGAAAAGAGTTCAAGTAGACTACAGGAGTTGCAAGGAGTTTTGAATTGTTGAAGAAGGTGACAGAGCAAACTGTATTGGCACTTCCTGATTTAAACAAACTGTTCAAGGTGGATTGCAATGTTAGTGGCAATGCTGTTGGGGTTGTGTTAAGCCAAGAAGGTAAGCCTATTGCCTATTTTAGTGAAAAACTGAATGATGCGAAAAAGAAGTATTATGTTTATGATCAGGAGTTCTATGCAATAGTTCAAGCCTTAAAGAAATGGAGGCATTATTGTTGCCAAAAGAATTTGTTTTGTATACTAATCGCCAGGCATTGCAATACCTAAATAGCCAAGGTAAATTGAATGAGAGACATTTGAAATGGGTAGAGTTCATGCAAAGCTATACATTTGTATTGAAACATAGAAGTGGAAGGTCTAATAGGGTTGCAGATGCATTAAGTAGGAGATAGTTGTTGCTGATAGTAATGCAAGTTGAAGTGATTAGATTTGATGAACTCAACAATCTGTACCCTGAGGATCCTGACTTTGCAGAGGCTCGGAAGGCTTGTAAATAACCTGTTACTCTAAATAGGACCGAGTGGCTAGATTACATGATTCAGGATGGTATGTTGTTCAAGGGAAGTCAATTGTGTATTCCAAAGACTTCCATGTGGGAGAACTTGATCAAGGAGAAGCACAGTGGAGGGATGGCAGGACAATTTGGTCGAGATAAGACCATTTCCATTATTAGACAACATTATTTTTGGCCTCAATTGTCACAAGATGTGAAGAAGTTTGTGCATAGTTGTCAAGTATGTCAAACAGCCAAAAGATTTAGTCACAATACTGGACTCTATCAACCATTGCCTGTTCCATCGAAGCCTTGGAAGGACATAAGTATGGATTTTGTTCTTGAATTGCCAAGGACACAAAGGGGTAATGACTCAATATTTGTGGTGGTTGATAGGTTCTCCAAGATGGCACATTTCATTCCATGCCACAAGACTCATAATGCAGTACATATTGCAGATTTGTTTTTCAAAGAGGTTGAGAGGCTACATGGTCTCCCAAAGAGTATTGTTTCTAACAGAGAAACTAAATTTGTTGGGTATTTCTGGAGGACTTTGTGGAAGAAGTTGAAGACAAAATTGAAGTTCAGTTTTGCACATCATTCACAGACTGATTGACAAACAGAAGTAGTAAATAGAAGTCTGGGCAATTTGCTAAGGTGCTTAGTAGGAGATAAGCCCAAGGGATGGGATTTGATTCTACCACAAGCAGAATTTGCTTACAATAATTCTGTAAATAGGAGTACTGGTAGATCACTATTCCAAATTGTGGATGGGAGTAGTCCAAGGACTGCACCAAAGCTAAGGAAGATGGAGTGAGGGGAGAGGACAAGTGCTAAGGCAGAATACTTTGCTGAATATGTGACTTTGTTGAACATGTCAAGAACCTACATGAGGAGGTACATGCACATATTACCAAGATGAATCACAGTATAAGGCTAGGGCAGATCAAAAGAGGAGACATAAGGAGTTCCAAGTTGGGGATCTAGTTATGGTATACTTGACGAAGGAACAATTGTTTGTGGATACCTACAACAAGTTGAAGATGAAGAAATTTGGCCCTTGCAAAATTTTGAAAAAACATGACTCAAGAAATGCATATGAGGTAGAGTTGCCAGATGGGATTCATATTTCTCCTATTTTCAATATTGCAGACTTAACAAAATATCATGATGATGGGGCAAATGAGGAGTTGATGTTGGAGCCATGTCCAATTCCTACTTTTGAGAAGGAAGAGATTGAAGAAATTCTAGAGAGTCGTGTGGGCTAGAGTACCAAAAACAGGCAGTATGAAGAATACCTAGTGAAGTGGAAAGGATGACGAGTAGAAGATTCAACTTGGATATCCACAACGGAGGTTTCCCATTTGGGTTTTCTTCTACCAACTATAAAGTGATAGGGTCACTTTTCAATCTACCCTAGGTGTCTGATGCAGGAGCATCCAATAGTGCAAGGGCAATCCTGTATCACCCAAAAATATGCTTAGTGTTAGTTTTTGTTTAAAGTGTTTTCATTTCTAGATGCCCATTTGGGTCAAATAGAGATTCCAACTCTCATAGTTCCACTACTGGTTTTCTAGGTTAGAATTTTTGTGCACCTTGGGATACGTGCCAATGCAAAAAATAATTTATTTTGTAATTGAGCCATAATTATGATGAGTTAGAGGGGTGTAAGTTGGAGGAATGATTATACTTGTAATTTAAATCACTCCCGAAAAAAAACAGGTCAAAAGGCTTTACGGTTTGAAAGTTATTGCAGTTTTAAGTTGCCTAGAGACCCCCTAAGAGCACTTCAAAGTCAGATTTGAGGCACTAAACGGCCTTGTAGGGACAAGTGAAACAATCCATTAGGCTATAGAGCGCTTGGAGAGCTTTCTGGAAATGTAAACAATTCGTCAATCGGAGTCCTGGATCAAAAGTTATGCCTCCCAGAAGTTGAACTACCATTTTTGGATTCTTCTAATTTTACACCAACTTCTGACGTGTTCCCTAGAACCTTCTGTTTTGGTAGTGGATGCCAAATGGCATATTCTAAAATGTATTCCTAACCCTAAACCTAATTTGGGTTACTTAAGGACATTTCTGGCATTGTAAGTGCAGTTTTTGGTGGTGTTTGGGAGAAGGTACTGGAGGAGGGTTTTTCTCCAGAATCAAACAACATTGTAAGCCCCTAGGGCACGTCATTGGGTCTTTTTCATTGTACTGAATGTAATAGCATCTCACTTCTGATAATAATATTCCCCTTTTCCTATTGTGTTCATTTTGGTCTTAGATTGCGCCCTCATCACCAATACGGATAGGAGATCCAAGGAGCCTGTAATGGTTTTTATTAGGAACACCCTAATGACCATGGTGGAAAGTGTAGAGCCCAAAGATGTATTTTTTTCATTATAGTGGCCCTAATGTTTGCCTACACAATGAGAGTGACAAAGAAGCTAATACCAGCTATGATGAATGCATCACTCCAACTAGCATGAATCTTATCATACAAACTTCTCTATTGTAACAGAAGGCCACTCTTGTGCTACAGGAATGCAAAGACGGAGCAATTTCATTGTCTCTTGGAATTCTTGTAGACAATTCCTAGTCTAGCATGGGTGGACAACGTTATGGGTGTAGTTCTTGATCAAAGACAGTGAGTCATTGTTTTGATGCTATTTTGTAAACATTCTCAATAACATGCAATATTACAATAAGTGCTTTGTTGTTGACCGTGGAAATCTACTAGGTGAAATTCAACTACTTTAAGTTGCAAAACTCAGATGTGAGCATCATGAATGGCCGACAAGAGTGATAATTGCAAAGGTGCCAACAATCACCATATAGATCTAGTGGAAATCAAGAACACTTCGTTAGTGATCAATGTCAAATTCATCGCGCAAACGTTATGCTTCATTCCACTCACTTTCAAGAGTGTAAATGAGATAAGCTTTTCACGCGACTATGACTAGTGCAATGACGTCAACTACTCTTGTATTTCACCTCCACACCAAATGCGATGGTGACCAAACCCTCGATCTCATCAGCTTGGTGATCAATTCATTTCCATTGATGCAACCAATCAATTTGACGGAGCACTCCACCCCTGTCATGACTGACAATTTTAACCGATGCAATATCGTCTTGTATTAAAGGGGAATCTTTTTTTTCCTTTTTCTGCAAATTTAAGGGTAAGCATGGTTGTGCAAAGAGTCATTACATATGGATGTCGGAAATGATGGTCAAGTTTGATGGTGAAAAGAATCAAACACAGCGGATGCATTGGTTGGAGCAAGCGATAATTTTTTTCGTTGTGACTAAACAGTATTCTTTTTTAAGTTGATGCATTATTATACTTACAAGCTTCTCTAAATATGTTGTAATATCCCTTTGTTGAGAATTAAGTTCTGCACTAGCATCAATTAGTTACTTCATGTGACACAACTCTTAGGTGTATTCTTTTATTTATATCAAATATCTTATGAAGAAAAGTTAACAACGACATCCCCATTCATAAAATATCTTCATTGTCTTCTATTCAAGATGGGGTTATTGCTTAGTCTATGGTGTTACAGTGATTAGAGTTTTTGGCTCTGAAAAGTATATGATCATTGAGTCAAATCTATGAAGAAAATACACTGTGCTGCTACAGATTTGTGCGATCATCATTCAAGTGATAGGAAAATGGTATCTCAAAAGGTATTGATAGATAGCAAGAATTATGTCAAGACCGTCTTGAAGAGAAAGCATGTATCAGTCAGTGGTAAAGGATATTATGTTCTACATGCATCGTGTATCAAAGTGTAGAAATTACCCTCAACTTCTTATGAAGAGTCTCAAGTTGTTGTTCTTGGAGATGAGTTGGTAGGACTTTCATGTGTATCAATCAACAAAGGGTTACTTGTTTTAAGTATAAAGAAAAGTTGATACTTTTAGATCATATAAAGCAGCAGTTTCCTTTCGTAGATCTCACTGCAAAGATGTAATTATTCCTTGATGTATGATTTTTTTGTTATCGCATTGGGAATAGTGTTTTCTTTTAGCATTGATCTCTATACAGGTTAATTCTTTGTGAGTTATTATTAATCCATCCTAGTTGCAGGACAAGATGCAATGGGATGATGAAGCAATGTAGACTGTACCGGTTCTTAGACTAGATTGATGATGCATATCTTCATTAAAATAGAAAGAGCATGATCTTTAGAAGGAGGTTACGTGACAGAGGGAGATGTCTAAGCTTATTTGGTTAAACTAGAATCGGCAATCTTATTCTAATGATCAAACCTATCCCTGTTGAGAGGGAGTTTCTGTTGGATATCTATCATTTTAATACATGTTAATTAGATCTTCTCTATGAAAAAGTTTGAGGTGAAATCCCTTGTTAATGAGTTCTTCTCTGTGAAAGAAGTTCAAGATGAAATCTCTTGTTCCACCCTCTACGAGTAGGTATGGTGGATCCACCCTTTGCGATGAGGCATGGAAGCATTCTTCTTAGGGAGAAATCTAAGGTGAAAGCCCTCGTTCCACCCTCTATGGTGAGGCATTGTCACAATTCATTCTTCTCATGGAGAAGTTTGGCGTTAAAGCCCTCATTTCAGCCTTTGCGATGAGGCATGGTGGTAACGCATTCTTCTCAGAGAGAAGTCTGAGGTGAAAGCCCTTGTTCCACCCTCTACGAATAGGCATGGTGGAAATCATGTGTGTGACTCCATGACATTAATTTTGTGTTGCTATGGCGAATTATGTTATGCTGAGATAACACATTTTTTATGAGAATCTATGTGACAAGAAATTATCAATGACATCTTTGGTTCCATCTATGTGTGCCTATCTTACTAAAGATCTCTCTCTTGCTAAGAGGGAGTGTTGAAGATTGTAGTTACAATACAAATCTTTATCTCTGATTTTGCTATATATTGAAATTAAGATAATATCTATCTATTGTGTTTATAGCTGAAGAAGATACTTATTTAAGATAATATTTATTATATGAAGAGACATGTCATGTGTCATGCAAAGAGGCATGCATTCAGAAATATCAAAAGACTTGTTTGAGAAATTGAAGAGACCTGCAATTGTGAGATGAAGAGTCTCTTAATTTTGTATATATATTGTATCAAATGGAAAGCATTGTACTTGAACATTTTATTATCAATAAAAGATATTTTTCCCTCTATGTGGTTGGGTTTTCCCCTTCCAAGCTGAAGACTTTTCCCAAGATAAATGTTGATTGTCTCTGACTCTTGTACTTGTTTTTCTTTTATTTATTGTTGTTTATCATTATTCTGGGCAAAACATCAACAACGCTCGGTCACATGAGCAAGAAGGAAGGATCTTGAAGTAATAATTCAAGAGATCAGCTTCTAGGTCTTAAATCCATCGATTTGGAGTTATGTGAGCATTCCTTTATGGCAAACAAAATTAAACAAGCTTCATACAGAAGGGTCATAGGAAGAAATCTTCTCTGTTAGAGCTTGTGCATGTTGATGTTTTCAGTCCAACAAAGGTGACTTCTATCGGTGGTGCAAATTATTTTGTTACATTTCTTCATGACTGCTCGTAAATTTTGGATTTATATGTTGAATAAAAAATCTGAGGTGTTTTCCAAATCAAAAATTTCAAGGCTATGGCTGAAAACCAGATTGTGAAGAAAATTAAATGTCTACTAACAGTGTTCGCAAGTTTTGCTCTTCGGAATTTGATAAATTTTGTACAAATTATGGAATTTGAAGTATTAAAGTAGTTTCCTTTACACCTCAAGAAAATGGTGTAGTTGAGAGATCGAATCAGACTATCTTGGAAAGAGCTTGGTATATGCTCTACAATGCTGGTTTGGGGAAAGAATTTTGCGCAAAGGCATGTAACACTGCAATTTTATTTAATTAATCATGCCCCCTCATCTTGTCTTGATTTCGACATTCTCGAAGAATGGTGGCTTGGGAAAAGAATTTCATTCAATCACTTGTGCGTCTTTGGTTGTGATGCTTATGTTGACATTCCTAAAGAGTACAGAACAAAATTGGATTTTAAATCCAAGATGTGCATTTTTTTGAGTATGGTGAAGATCGCTTTGATTTTTTTTTTTAAGATCCAATTGCTCATAAAGTGTTTCGTAGTTCAAATGTTTTCAATGAGAAATCTTTCTCAAGTTTGAAAATTCAAAAGTCTTTCTTGGAATGATTCTATTTAATTTGATATGTTTTATAATGGCACAATTCAATGCTTGGTACTACTTCTAATAAGAGACCCACTATGAGTTTTCATCACTCTATTCGTCCCCAACCCACTAATACCTCTTCTATTACTACTTTAATGCCCCTTTCATTATTCTTATAGCCTCTTGCAGCTACTACGCAATCTGTCATTCTTCGAGCATTGCCAATGACTTCTTTGTCTAGGCAGTCTCCCATTACTTCTACACAACTTGAGTCTCACTTGTGCAGCCCCCATCTTCTTTCTATGCAAACTATAGAGGGTAATTCTTCGGCTCCTAAATTGCCTCCTATACACTACCCACCATAAGAAGTTGACTTCTTTGTGATTCTTTCAACAAAGGACATGTGGCCTCCCCTGAGGAGTACGCAACCTACTAACTCATTGGTCCATTCCTATTCAAGTGTGTCGCCTTCCATATCATCTACAATGAACCCTCCCTCCGCATGTGGGCAAACTTTGTCTATGATGCTCAAAACAAGGGAACTTCTTTGTCCCCATTAATACTCTTTCACTCTTGTTTGTAACAATAACTTACCGTGCATATCCCCACTAGTATTGAACAAGTTTGCCAAGAGTAAAATGTGGGTCATCAACAAGAACTTGAAGTCCAAAATCCAATAATTGAATAGGGTATTCAACTACGAAGGTCTACTAGAGCACGAAAACATCTGTGTAAATTTGATGATTGTGAATTATTATTTTCTTTGTGTTTTGATCAAGCAGAGCCTCAAACTTTTAATCAAGCATGTAACAATGTTAATTCAGTACATTGAATGGATGCAATGAATGATGAATTGAAGTCCTTAAGAGCCAATCAGACTTGGGATTTGGTTTCTCTTCCACCAAATCAACTTTAAAAAATAAATGGGTTGACCAGTTAAAGAGTAAGATGAAGGGCAAAAAAGATATAGGGCCAGATGGGTGGTGAAAGGCATAGTTGGAAAACTCACTCGGCAACAACTCACCAAGCCCCACAAAGTTTATTTGGGAAAAAATCAGCCATTTCTTTAAAAAAAACTTGAGAAAAACTCGAGAACCTAAAAAATCACTTAAATCTAATTAAAAATACATTTTTTTGCAAAATTCAATGAGAAGGTGCATGTAATGAGTTAATTAAAGAGAACACAAAAGAAACAAGCAGAGTTTCAATATATATAAATGCATAGTGGGTACAAAATCGCATTCTCATGCGAAATGTTGATGGTGTGAAGCAAAATAGTAAACAATTTATGTCAAACTAGAAGTAAATACTAAATACATCAATACAATCATATCTTCCTCTTCCCAACTCTACTAGCTGAAAATAGAGGGGGTCTAGGTCTCAAAGAGGTGTCCCACACTGGGAGTGGCGTGACTATGAAATCCATGGCTCTGCCTCCTTGCCGAGCATCCCTACTAACTAGCTCTATGTACTAGAAATGGATGTATCTCCTATATGTGGCACTAGTAATGCCTCCTCCTTTGAGTCAAAATCCTCATCGTCCTTGTCCTCAATGTCGTCCATACAAATGAAAACTGGTGAAGAACAAATGTAATTTTTTGGCCTATATCACTGGGGTATGCACATAGGGGAGTCGGTGGTTAAAACTATGCCATTAATCGCCAAAAACTATGCCATTAATCGACAATTTTTTGCAAATCACTGAGTTTTTGAATCCGCAATTCTTTGGCGAAAAAACTCACCCAGCCAAAATACTCGGCGATTTTTGAAAAATTGTAGATTACTCTGTGATTTTGCCAACTATGGTGAAAGGTTTTGCTCAACAAAAGGGCATTGATTTTAATGAAATATTTTCAACAATTGTAAAAACCAAACCATTCGTTTAGTTTTGAGCTAAATAGTCATTTCAGATTCTGGTACAAACGTAGATTTGAGATTTGGGTTCGAAATTCGTCCTATTTTTTAAGAGATTGGGTTTGGATTTGTTTTGGGTTCGGATTTTAGGTTTGTCTGTACAAAAACATATTTTTTTAACATATATGTTTTTTGTGTGTATATATGCAACAACAAACAAGTCCATACACCACTATGCTAACAGTAAAGTAACATAGCAATATACACCACCACATCTATATTTCAATTTAATAGGAGATTTATTGCATCATTTAGCCATATATACAACATGATAAACTAGCTTGATCGTGCATGGAACATATTTCCATATCACGGGGATAGTTTGAGAATGAAAGGAATCATCAAAAGATAAGTGCAATTATCTGAATTTTCATTTTACATTGGTTAGAAGATCTCTAACCAGGCTAGATCAAAAGTTGAGATTCAACTTTTAAGCGTTGGATTCAAAGATATCATTGTTTTTTAAAGAAATTCCTCTTTAATCACGAATTTGGATTCCACCTATTGTCAATTTGGGTTTCCTCTATAAGCAAGTTTTCATTTTTATTCACAAATGCATAAATGACATATAAACCATACTTTTTGGCCTTTTTAGTGGTCAATTTTAGGGTTAGGAGGAACAAATAGATCAAATTAGGCAAAAAAAACTTTAAAAAAATCAAAAGAAATTGTTCTGAAACCAAATTCAGTCCGATTCGGCAACTAGACAGCAAATTTTCCAAAATTTGCTCCAAATTTTCCCTGGGTTCATCTGACAAAATTTGCAATGAATATGTAGTTTTCTAGGCAAATCTGGGGAGAATTTGACGAGGACCAGACTTTGTACAAAATTGAACTAGACTTTAAGAGAGACTGGAGAGAATTTGGTAACTTAGGTTTTGAGTATGGTAGCCACCGAGGTCTTTAGCTTAAGCAACTTAACATATGTAATGTCCCCAATATTATTAAATAATAATTTTTGTTATGTGGCCAACTACAAATGTATTTATCTCTCGGGCCCACTCTTTATTTATTTTTGTATAGCATGTCAACGCTTTTGTAATCCTTCAGAAAGCTTCCTTGAAGCCCTTTATAAGCCAATTTGTAGGTGGTTGTAGAATGCGATTTGGACTATTTCTTTGTACTGCGAATCTCTGTTGGAGTTTGATGCAGGAGCATCGAGCTTGGATTTTGAGGACCTTATGGTTCGTGCGATTGGGGATGTGCTTAAGGCATATTGGTGGACCTTGTCCTATGTGCATAATGATTGGAGTGATTGTGTTGGAGTTAAGAGTCTTTTGGTGGTTGTTGGTAACATGTTCCTGGACAGACTTTGGAGACTTTTTTCGTGAGCTTTGATTTGTGTGAGTCGTCTTGTGCGCCCTTGGATTTGGATTGTTGGATGGCAAGTGGACCTATGTCTAAGGGCGCGTACTCGTATTTGGTCTTATTAGTTATGCTTTGTAAACTTGGGGCTTGTCCTAAGTATGTATTTAAATTTAGTCTGTCAGGCCAACTTATGGCTTGAGTGTGCATTTGATGTGAGTGTTTATTTAATATAACTTGCTAGGCCAACTTGTGGCTTGGTTTAACATAAGTAAAGGGTCTTGTGATGTCTAGAGTCATTCATGGGATCATGGAGAAGATAGAGTAGCTAGGAGGAGCAAAGTTCAAAGCTAGTAGCTAAGTGTGGGCTTGGGAAACAATAAAGTTGCTTGGTAGCTTGCAAGCACAAGTTTAGATTCTTCCTGTGGTTTCTACCAGATTGTGGATCTAGGCTAGCTAGGGTTTCAATCTTGCGAGGTCTTACGGAACTGTTATATTAATTGCTGATGTATTTGGCAATAACCCAAAAGGTCTTATAGTCAGGCATGTTGGATGTAAATCTTATGATTCTATTATGAGAATATGTTGTAATTGATCTGAATCTCTAAGTTATTGTTATTCTTTTGTTGTGTGGTTATTTGTTGGGGGCTAGGTCATCTCCTTTGGCGATACACATGCCTTGCACTACATCAAGTGGTATCAGAGCAGAATTCTATCTTGTGCTAGTTGTGTGGTGGATTGATTGTCTATGAAGTCCTAGATTTGTTTGTTGTGAGGTGGCAAATTGCGGTTCTAACTTGCAATTGTAGAGGACTTGCAGATGGATCTTTTGGTTGTGAAACCTTGATGTCATGAGATGAAGGAGTTTTCCCTGAGTGAGCAGATCACTGAATTGAGGCAAGTTAAAAAAATGGAAAGCAGATTGCCAAGTGGGAGGCAATTGGAGTCCTGCAATTAGATCACTGATTCGAGACAATTGCAATTTGAGAGGAACCTAATGGCTAAGTTGGAGCAGTTTTGGGCTAAATTCAATTTGAGGATTGAAGAGATGAAGAAAGCTTGTTTGAGTTGCCATCACTTTGATTTACTTTACTGTACCTGTGCTCACTCCAACATCAATTTGATTTGATCATATTGTTAGGATATTCTGTTCCATAATCCTGTCATACTCCTGTAGACACTTATGATTTTTTTTAAGTCATTTTCTCATAACAATAGCTTGTGTACAAGAAATTTTCAATGTTCAACATTCAAGAATAAGTTAATCATTCAAATATTGTAATTCCTTGACTATCATATGCTCTAG
This sequence comes from Cupressus sempervirens, assembly GCA_028749045.1. NCBI lineage: Eukaryota > Viridiplantae > Streptophyta > Pinopsida > Cupressales > Cupressaceae > Cupressus > Cupressus sempervirens. Next base: position 556,677,430 of record CM053791.1, read on the forward strand.
ATCATAACTCGATCATAGAAATTAAATCACTCATACATGTCATCCGGTATACGATACCTATTAAACAAGTAGATCATCCTTGTAGGCTCACAGATCACCTAAAATGTTTTGTTTATCCATGTTTCCATGTATGTAACCTAGGTCCTCATGCCCATCTTATAACAAAAACATTTCATTATTATAATCATTTCGTGATAGGCATATATTTCATCTCCAAGACAATATAAAAAAGTTCAGTATGCCTTGATATTTCATTACGAATACAATATATGAAGGATTTGAGCAATACAAATCCACAACACCCAAAGAACACCTGCATGCAAGACCTTGTCACAAAGAAGAAAAGACAATGACAAGGCAAGGGTTTTGCTCTTAAAATATGGAAAATTATATTATCAGATTGAAAAGATGAAAGATATTAACAAAAGATCAATCTTTATAGAAGGAGATCGAAAAACGTAAAAGGCAAACCCTAAAGGGTAAATGACATTTAATAATTACTAATTAATTATTAAATGAAAATACCAGGTGCAGAAAGGGAAATCTTAAGAAGAGAGTAAAGGTAATTTAATAAATAAAATGAAATTAATCTTTTACTCTAACACCCCTCCTTAAGATGAGCAACAATGCAGCTACGAACAATGCATGAAAAAACAAGGAAATTACAATGCTGAAAGCAAACTTGTGTCCTGGCAACAAGGCTTGATGAGGTACCCAATCACAACTAAATCTCTATGAAATGGAGAAACAGGGAAAACCACGTGGGAAAACCCCTACTCCAAAAAGAGATAGCAAAGAAAAAAGTACAAATGATATGTCTCAAGAGACTCTCTCAAGACCATAAGTACAATGAAACCCCCCATGATAGAGGCTTGAGACTCCATAGCCCCCCCAGAATGGCAGAACTCTTGTATCGATGAACATACCAATATGGCTCCAATCTGAAAGAAACAATGGCAGTGGACAAGGAGGGTGAAACCCCTAAATGTAAGGTGAAGCTGGAAGTCCTAGCTGATGCTCAAAGGAGAATGTATGAGAATCTTGAAATGGAATCTCCAATGAAGGTGGGATAACAAGTGTATTGAATCTGTCATCTGAAAGGAGATGTGTGTCCTCTGATATATCCTCAACAACTACAGTAGGTGGCTCAATAGAGCTACAATGGTAGGCAATGCTGAAGAGTAATCCTGTGCAATAGATGGAATCTGAACAGGAGGTTGAGTTGTAGAAGTCACAACACTGGTCTCAGGAAAGACACAAAAGTTCAAGTGACCTGACTTCACCTCAGTAGTCTCTCGTAAAGGAGAGTGAGTCTCTGATAGTGGAGATGGTGGACCAAAATGAGAGAAAGTGTATAAACAAGAAAAATGAGCAACAGTCCCTATAGAAACAATATTGCTTGTCTCACTATCTCTGGTGTACACTAAATCTTATGCAAACTCAACTATCTTCCCTGTCCCACTGTGTGGAATCCGATAGATAGAGAGAAGGTTAGAGGACAAAGATGGAACACAAAGGACATCATGAAATGTACCATCATCAAGGCCAATAGAACCTTTCCCACATACAGTCATAACAGTGTTGTTCCCCATCAAAATGTGCGGAGTAGGAGAAGCCTTAAAAAAAGAGAAAAAAATCTTGAGAAGATGTCATATGGTGTGAAGCACTTAAATCCAGTAACCATCTAGAAGAATGTGGAGTAGTAGTTGCACCTAGTGCATGACCCTTTCCTATATCTTTACCATCTGACTGAAATGATGATGATGAAGAAGATCTATGAGAAGTAGAAGGAATATCAATGTTGCTCTTCTGAAGGAGAGATGTCAAATTTGAAACCTGTTTGGCATAGCCATCTAACTTCTTCTCATAGCAACGTGACTCATCATGATTGGGCTTATTACAATAAGCACACTTCAGTCTTTCTGCTTTGGTTTATCCCCCTTAGGAGGAGGTGGCCCTAATGAACTATGAGGGCTTGAATCAATTTGAGACTTTGTAAGATGCGACTTTTGTTTCTTCTCCTTCGTCCCAAAAGATGGCCGAGCTACCAATGCATAAGTCTGTGAGCCTGTGAGAGAATCCAACTGAGAGAGCTTATCTTGCTCTCAAGTCAAACGATCAAAAAAAACCTCAAAGCATGGCATGGTAAATCTATTACCCAAAGCATCTTTAGTGGAATAGGAGGTAGAAGCAAAAATCTGAAAGTTTCCATGAAACTTAGAAAGAATCAGGTAAATGCACTCAATGTCAGTCTTGGTTTTCCCACAACCTTTCAATAAAGATCTCTGTTGTTTGAACTTCATCAAGAAGTCCTCAATAGAGGGAAAAGTATCTGGTACAAGAGAAGTTTGCTCTGCCTCAGTCTGAAGTGCTTTGAACTCGTTGATGGTACTAAACAAGTCATTGAACTTGTCCCACATTTCTTGAGTGGAACACTCATGAAGATGAAACTGTAAGCTATCTGAAACACTCAAAGAAATCATACCCATGGCTTCATCCATCTTATTCCTGTGCAGCAAAGTCTGATATTGACTCTAAAATATTGGTTGCATTGTATCTAAACAAGACCACACACCCTTTGAACAGAGACGCCGTTGCATATGAGATTTCCATGTGTGATAGTTGTGTAGGTTTAAAAGTACTAGACAAGAAGAGGTCTCGGCCATTGTTTTAAGAAAGTGTTTTGAAGTTTTCAGATATATTGATACTGTAATTTGTAACAAAAAATAATGAAAAAACTACCCCCATAATGCAAAAAATCAAACCCCAGCTTGCAGAAGGAATGCATATACAAGAATAGAACAAAAAGACTTCAGTTGAGTATCACAAATACCTGATATAAAATACTAGTGAAATGACCGAAAATCTAGAAAGTGCTCAAGAGGAGCTTTCCGGTGCTTCTTTCGGATCGAAAAACGGAGCTATAACGAGCAATTTATGCCCCCAAAAGATAGAAGACATCATCTGAGTTCGAGCAAAAAAACAAGTATTAAACTGGAAAAAATTCCAAAAAATACCTTCATCATCATCTTTGTCTCTAAATCATGACGGATTTGAGCAATATAAATTCACAAAACCCGAAGAACACCTGCATGCAAGAACCTATCTCAGAGAAGAAAAGACAAAGAAGAGGCAAGGGTTTTGCTCTAAAAATATAGAAAATTATATTATCAAACTGAAAAGATGAGAAATATTTACAAAAGATCAATCCTTATAGAAGGAGATTAAAAAACCTAAAAGGGAAACCCTAAAAGATAAATGACATTTAATAATTACTAATTAATTATTAAATGAAAATGCAAGGTGCATAAAAGGAAATATTAAGAAGGGAGTATAGGTAATTTAATAAATTAAATCAAAATATCCTTTTACTCTAACAATATTAACCTTGCAAGTGATTAAACAGCTCACTAGGTCTTGATATTTCATAATCATATAAAATCAATTCCACATGTGAATTATACATGTATAACAATGTGTCATAGGTAAAATGAAAGATCAACATACATCCAAATAAGATCATAGAGGTTATGTTTAACATGGTACCACACTATCTACATCATACCATAAACTTTTACATTTTATGGGACTACCTACAAAAATCCCCTTGTCCATAATCAAGTTCATAACGATATGCTTCTCACAGCATTAACTTATATCATTAATTTTGTTCAGTATAGAATATTTCAAATCTATGCATCTATGTGCATACTAATTTTGAGTGACACATAGTTCAAATATTTAGATGCAAGTGAAATATTATAAGTTCTTCATAATCTATTCAATCAAATTACATGCTGAAAATCATTACCTTTTATGCTAAAACTTCTTAGCTCAACCCACCCTTGGGTCCTAAATTGATCATAAGTATTTGAAAAAAATTTACATAGGGTTTTTGTCAGCTAAGTAGATCATCTGGGCTTGCTCGCCAATCGCCTGTAAAGATTTGAAAATTCACTTTTCTCATTCATATGACCTAGGCTCTCATGCCCATCTTCTCACCATAGTGTTTCAAGGAAAAACTCTCAAGTCAAACAAAATGTGACATCTATAAATAAGCATTGATAGTTTCAGTTATGCAAGTGTGCTTCCTCCATACTGGAGCACAAAATGTAATGTATGGCCTTCCTATCATTAAATCATCATTAAAAAAAAAGATCATTACTTTAACATTAAAGAATTTTCAAAATCATGGTTCACATTTCTTTTCAGTCCAAGTCCAAAAATGGATAACAAAACATTAACTACCAATTCATATGAACAAGAATGTAATTGCATAAAGCATAATGCTAAAAACATGCAACGAAAAGAAATAACTAGTTACGATCAAGATTTCAATCACATCCCATCAAGAGAAGTGGAAATTGGTATACACTGTTCAAGTCTAGGCATCTTGACCTAGTGTAAGTCTAACTGCCCTCCCTACCTTGGATGAGGTACGTGTACACCATTCTGGTCATGCCATTTGAGCATCCTGGTGTTAGAGTGTCGACTAGTCAATTACCGAGGTTGTGGACACTTTCCAATCAACCTATCTTACAACTCCTAGCACTCTGACCTCTAGTGATCACAACATCAATCTTGCCACTAATCCTACCCTAGCTAGGGATTTCAAGTGGACAGTGTGTGCCCAATCACCCACCTCTCGGCATGCAAATTATGTTAATTTTCATACTTCTAACTCATCTTTATGGTTTTGCAATTTTATCCATCGGTCTAATCATATAGACCACACCATCATCCCAGCCCTTCCAAGCTATTATGGATGAAATCTGGTGTGATTTTCCAGCCTGCATTGTAAAATATTCAATTTTGCAAAATAAAAATAATCATCCTGTCTCATTCAACATTACATTTTCAGCTTCTCTAAAACAGTGTTGGCCCAAGGTTCAGTGTTGAACTCAAAGCTTTGATACCATATGTAACATCCCCTTATTTCAGGTCTTAGTTAATAGCTAGCATAACATCGAAATACAAATACTACTTTACATTCATGAGAGGGCAATTATAATAGTTATGTTCATGTGAAAGAGATTAATGATTACAATCAATTTAACTGAAATATCATAATTAACAAATGAAGGTATCATCAATAAATCTAAATAGAGGATTTAAGTTTTCCATACCCTAAATTTCGAAAGCGGAATTCCGCCTAGGGCAACATCTACAAAACTCAAGTTAGTCCACATATACCACTTAGGGCACAAATAGTTATACCATTGTACCATTATGACCAATAACATTTAGGGCATCAAATACCACTGTATCATCCCTTTTCTTTCCTATCTCTAACTGTGGCAATAATATATAATTAAAAGATACGTTCATATTCATTATTCACATAAATGAAGGACGGTTATAACAACCATCAAGTAAGCCTATCTCTTGCATTCAGATACATTTCATGTTCAATTGGAAAATCAATTGATTTAACTACTTTTTGAATATATTTTAGAGGAACTAATTTCTAAGCGTTGAAGAGAATATCTAATTAAATGATACTAATCAGTTTAACGTATATAGTTAAAAGATACATTCATATTCATTATTCACATAAATGAATGACAGTTATAACAACCATCAAGTAAGCCTATCTCTTGCATTCAAATACATTTCATGTTCAATTAGAAAATCAACTGAATTAACTTCTTTTTGAATATATTAAAGAGGAATTGATTTCTAAGCGTTGAAGAGAATATCTAATTAAACGATACTAATCAGTTTAACATATACTCAACTTGTAATTTCAAGTTTAAGAAAATAAAATACATGTTACTAAGCAGATTTTTTAATGCATATCTTATCCTAGACTTGTGCATGTCTTGGCATTTGGTGAAGAGAAGCATTGTCAAGGTGCATGGAGATCAATACGCAATGAAGGTTATCTTATTAAGTTTTTTTTGAAGTGTTTTAAGAATAACTGGATAGCTCATGGTCATCCTTTGTTCTTCTTGTTTGTCTAGCCATTTCATCCTTGGTCGTCGTGGTTTCAGACTCCCACCTATTTGCTCAATGATAGGTGGTGCCCCCCGTGCCAACTCCTTTCTAGCAACACTCCCCCTTTCGACGTGCTCCTACAAGGAAGAAATTCTCCATAATAATATCATATTCCTCAATATAATCATAATTACCATAACATTTATTATTCATGAACCATCATAACGGCTAAACACCATTTCACTTTCCATGAATTCATGATGAAAAACCCACTTTCCAAGATAACATTAAAATATCATCATAACGGTTAACTAGCATGCTAGCTTCATATGAAATTATAATGATTAACCATCTTACCATTTCACATGATCGTAACCAACTTTACCTGTCAACTGACTTCACGTGAAACCTCAATGGCTATATGAACATTTTTAAATTGAGCCAAAAATTGGAATTTAACATATATTATCTTTCTAGCTTTAAATGTATTACAATAATACTTCAAAAAAAGATATTTAAATAAATTATTAATCTTCTAAACTATGCAAAAAAGATAACTTTTCTTCAAAAAATTCTATTTCCGAAAAACCCTGCCAAAAATATGCATGTCTTTTATATAAGTTTAATATTTGGAATAATAAAATATTTTTTAAAATATCTAATAATTTCATAGTTTTTTTAGGAACAAGATGTGTTTAATTTTTTATATATTAGGAAGAGGAGAAGATGGAGAGGACAAAGAAGAGGAGGGGCAGGGTGGTGGGGGGGGGAGGAATAGGAAGAGGAATAAGAGGTAGACGAGGAAGATGAGTAAGAAATGAAGAGGAGAGAAGGAGGAGGAGGGGAAGTAGGAGATGGAGAAAGAAGGGAAGAAGAACAAGGAGAAGGAGGAGGAGAAGGAGAAGAAGGGGAAGTAGGAGGAGGCGAGGAGGAGGAGAAGAATACAAGGAAGAGAAAGAGGAAAAGAAGAAGGCAAAGAAGACAAAGTCAGAGAAGATGAAGAAAAAGTAGTATTGGCAGTTGATTCTACATAAGTGAATGAGCTGAGATCATCAAAACAAACTTGGAAGCATCTCCAACAACATCGCCACAAACAAATAAGAGATAACAAAGCGTGTAAACTAAACAAACCACTGTAATCAACGTGTGAAAATTTGTGAAATTAAAATAGTAGGAGAAGTTGTATAAATTTACTTGCTATTTACTATGTGAGTTAAAATATAATGAGGATTAGAGAACAAGAAATTTCTGAACATTGAAACATGTAGTCCACCTTTTTCAAAGAATGCAATATAGCTTGCTATCAACATAATCCTTCATTTAAACAAAGGGAAGAAAAAGAGAGGAATGTACATTCCTATTTGTTATCTACTTTTTTTGGTACAATAATATAATACTAAATATACTTTTGCAAACGGCTAAAACATTGCACCTCTTTTGGGTGCAACTGCTAGTTTATATTTAATATTGAACTATGTTCATGTCTGGAAGAACAATGAAGCTTGCTATTTGCTGATTATCATTTTATAATACCTTTGGATGGATCCATAGCATATGTACAGTTCTACAGCTTGAATATGGAAGCAATCAAGCCAGGCAGTATCCATATTTCCCGAAACACATAATAAATTTGTACAAGAAAAGGAATGGTGTGACTTTAGATGTCATGTAGAGAGGGTTTCCAGAATTACAGAGGATTCTCTAAGGCTTTAGGATAAACTTGGAGGTTATTCAATGCGAGTCACTGCAGATAGGGACACAGATATTATAAGTGACATCAGAACATTACAAATCTGAGAAGCATATTTCATAGTCCTAGTCAGAGACATTACATTACTATTTCCTGAAAAGGCAAAAGAAAAGAGGGAAGAAGAAAACTTTTTAAATGACAGTCCCATTCTCAAATATGTGCACTCACTCTCTGTGTTGAATCCAGTGTCATAGTATCACATTGACAGGAGATACAGATGAAGCAGATGATCATGTAGACAGCTCGTGTATAACTAGCACTTGCACCATTAGAAGGTGTAATGGTTGCACCACTAGGAATAAAGGTATTATTGACTTAGTCGCATCATGCAGATGGTAATGTAATATTCAACGGTTTTTTTCACTCGGAAATGAACTCTAAGAGGAAATGATAATTTTGATGCAGAGAATTTAAATATAGGAGAAAGTGTGAAGAGAATGTGATAATGATGCTTAGCATATGTATGAAAAATGGTGCAAATAAAGGTGAAATTGATGTGATTCAGAATCAGGTGATGAGCCAAGCTTAATACAAGTATGCCACTTGTCCATTTGTTATCAAGGCGTGGTGCAAAACTAACAGGAAATGTCATGGTTATGAATTTCACCATTTCAATAACAAACAAATCCATAAACATTAAAATTAAAATTGTAACAAATTGTTATCCAGACCAAAAGAACCCAAAAAATTTCAAAAGATTTAACTCTATCAGCTCTTGCAATCAATGAATCCATTCTCTGCCCTTAGCCCAGGTGTTAGGATGAAACATCAAACGTCCTACACATGAAACACATGCCCAAAATTCATCTACAGATGCCTGTCTACTGAAGGGCTGTGTTCAAAATAAAGAGATTTGGCATGAGCTAAGTGAATCCATGCCCACCTGATTTAGAATGAATATACTCCAAATGAAGTTTTGGGTAATGCACTTCATAACATAGATGTAAATGTGGCATTGTGCAGGATGCACCAAGTGTTGAAAAGACATAGGAACAATAGGGGCTTTTGTGGAAAGTTGATGTCAGTTTATGCAAGATGTAAAAGTTCACGGTACTCTTCAACAAATATAGCACATGCAAACCAGGCCAAAGAATAAGTAGTCACCTAAAATGTAAAGTGGTATGGAAGAGGAAATGTCAAATGTAAACCTTTTTTTACATTATGATTTGCTATGGGGATTCAACTGTCTATTTTGAGTCAAACTCATTGACCTATGTTTCGTGACTAGTAGTTCACAAGAACCCATCTCTTGTGAGGATGAATGGCACACTTAGCACTCATTTCATCTAGGTGATCCCCACATAGGTGAAGCATTAGGCATTCTTGGGAAGTTGCACAGTTCAATACTAGTTCAGCTCAACCATGCTTGACCATGGAGTTTCCCCTAAGGTTAAGCCTACTTAGCTTGCTACCCATTTGCAAAACCTTCAACAAGTGTTGTGCCTTATGAAGCGTTCGTTATAAAGCACCTTGAACTCATCAATTGATAAGTAGGAGATATTTTCCACAGCAAGTCAAAATATGAAATTGCTATCAGGGTTCAACTGTGTAGTTTTTTAGTCAAACTTGTTGACCTATATTTCATCACCAATGGTTCACAAGAACCCAGCTCTCATGAGAATGAATGGTTCACTCAGCACTCCTTCCATCTAGGTGATGCTCACAAGGGTGAAGCATTGGGCATCCTTGGGATGTTACCCATTACAGTACTACTCTAACTCAAGCATGTTTAACCATGGAGTTTCGCCAAGGTTAAGCCTACTTAGTTTACTACCACATTTGCAAAACCTTCAGCAAGTGTTGTGCCTTATAAACCATTCACTATAGAGTCCCCTTTTTCTACATACTCTAAAGTTTACCAAATTTTGAACACACAAAAATAGACATTCTTGATAATCTAATGGGTGCAAAAACCATTTGACCAGAAGCTATTTGTGCTTAACATATCTGTATTTTTCAAACTTTTCATTTGCTGCTATGGATGGCAAAACAAATCTATGGCAGACTCAAAATATAAATTTTTAAATATATAATCTAAGGGAGAAAGATCATAAAGTGCCAACACTGAGTCAAGTTGAAAGTCAAGGGACTCTTTATTACAGACTGTGAGGACCAAGCCTTCAAGAGTATAATAAAAATAAAGTTGACATAAATTCTTTGCTCACTATAATTATGGGTCTGTCGTGAAGTCTTTCTGATGTAAAGGGCAATTGAAATGCGACAATTTTTTTTGCATCTGGTCAAACTCAAAACTGCATTATTTCTAGCACAAAATTTACAGCTTCGTCCAAAGCTTCAATCCAAATGAGTGAAACAGATGATAAAGCAAAAGTGCAATCTGCAATTAAACTGAAAATAATATAGACATTGTTAGCCAAGAGGAATTTGAGATTTGAATATTCTATAAGTAGAAGGCAGTACAGAATAACAGAATAGGCTGCTACTGGTCAGACCAGATAGGAAACCACTTTTTGTCCCTGTGGATCAGTTCATTAGGGAAACCAACTATGCCAGACCACATTATCAATCATAAAGGTACATCCTTTAATAAAATTGAAGAGTTCGGTATAACCCACTTTCAAAAATCAAAAGCTGAAGAACACCCACCTATAGAAATCAATGGCTCAAGCACCCCCAATTGAACTTTCAAAGGTTGAGGTACACCCATTTATAGAAATCAATCTCTCAAGAAAACCTTCTTGTAGAAATGCAATTGGAAAACCACCTGAGTAATTCTAAGGTTAAACTTCAAACACGCTACCTCCTCAAATTTACAGGACTAAACATGCCCACTAATACAAATCAACAGTTTAGGCTCACCTACTTAAACAAATTTAATGTGCAGGGACAGACACGTGATAGAAATTGATAGCTCATTCACACCCCCTTACAGAATTCAAAGGCTCACCCACACCCACTTGTTAAATTCAAAGTTTAAGATGTGTTGAAATTGGGTGAACCCACTTATCGAATTCAAAGATGCAGAAAAACCCATTTATCATACAAGCGTGATCGGAATCATTAAGCCAAAGCAAATTCTACATTATACTGGTCTGTGCTACAAAAATCCATCCAAAACTAAAAAAATTGCAGTGGCTATAACAGCTCCTCTTCTTCTATAAGATGTCTGCACCCAGTCAAGGCCTTTATTATAAATTATTGGAAATAAAGCTTATGATAAAAAGCAGCAAGGCCTATTGATTTTGAGAGTCCAAAAGACAGAAGGAAAAAAAAAAAGTAGTACAGAGAACTGAAGCAGGCAATGTATAAATCTATACACACACCTAGATAAATGCATACTTAAAGCCAAGCCTTTCATAAAAGATGGATTGACTAAATGTAAAATTGAGCCAAGCTGCTTGTCAAATCTAGGTGAGCCTTATTTGGTTTCACTGTTTATTTTGATTGAACAAACATTGTTTATTTCCTGCTCCACTGGGCAACCGTCGCCTGTATTTCCCCAATTACACAAATCTGAAAATCTATGAGACTTTGAGCTCAATTGCATGGTACTATCAACCTAAGAATGAAACATGCTCATTATGTTTAAGCACTGGGTTCAAAATGCCAGTCAAACTTTAAATGTTTTCTTGAAAGGACAAACATCCCCAAAATGAAAATAAAATAAAGCACTGAGATATGCAAACCAGATGAAGTGTGGCAGATCCTGGATCCCCCAGGATTAACTAGGCCACACAAACTTCACTAAATCCCGAACCTCGAATAACAAGATTGGTAAAACAAGAGTTGCCCAACAAAAAGCTTAAAAATTTCCGAAGCCATATGCAATCTCAAACCAGACGAAAATGTGCTACCCAATTAATAAAATGATGAGATACAACATCCACTAAAGCTCACCTCTTGAGATTGAAAAAGGTTTGAGAAGACCCAATGCCTAGAGGGGCAAGCAGATCTTGAAATAATAAGTAGCGAAAAGGCCACGTCCGTTAGCATCTGCAGTGTTCAAATTTGGCCTTGAACCTGTAGAGGAAAATAATATACGTAACTTGTTTTTCTTATTTTATGTTTAGTTCATTTACAATAGTTAAATGTTATATACAATTAAATTGTACATTTCTATTTTCTTGTTAGTCCCTGCCACACATAGTTGGAAATCCCTCACTCGGCAACAACTCGCTAAGCTCCAAAAACTTTATTGGGAAAAAATTGGTCAGTTCTTTAAAAAAACTCTAGAAAAACTCGAGAACCTAAAAAACCACTTAAATTTAATTATTTTTTGCAAAATTCAATGAGAAGGTGCATGTAATGAGTTAATTAAAGAGAACACAAAAGAAACGAGCAAAGTTTAGATATATATAAATGCATAGTGGGTACAAAACCACATTCTCATGTGGAAAGCTGATGGTGGGAAACAAAATAGTAAATAATTTATGTCAAACTAGAAGTAAATATGAATACATCAATACAATCATATCTTCCTCTTCCCAGCTCTACTAGCAGAAAATAGAGCTTATCCAAGCCTCAAAGAGGTGTCCCCCACTAGGAGTGAACATGGTTGTGCCTCCTTGCTCGGCATCCCTACTAACTAGCTCTGTGTACTGGACCTGGATGTATCTCCTCCTACATGTGGCACTGGTAATGCCTCCTCCTTTGAGTCGGAATCCTCATTGTAGTCGTCCTCAATGTCGTCCATACAAATGAAAACTGGTGAAGAAAAAATGTAACTTTTTGGCCTATATCCTTGGGGTGTGCGTGCAGGCGAGTCGCTGGTTAAAACTTGCAAGTTTTTGTTAAAAACAAAAACTCGCCAAAAACTCTGCCATTAGTTGGCAATTTTTTGCAGATTGTCGAGTTTTTGAATCTGCAATTTTTTGGCGGAAAAACTCGCCCAATTACAATACTCAGCAATTTTTATTACTCTGTGATTTTGACAACTATGCTGCCACAGGCAGGGGTACTAAATTCTTAACCTCTATTCACATTTGCTTAAGGAATATTAATGCATTTTCTTAATGTTATTTTGATACTATTTTTTTCCCTAAATTTCCTGGTTCACCCCCTGGCCATTCGGACCAAGTGAATTTCAAACCGGTCTGAGGTCCTCTTCCCAATTCACCTATTGGTTTGACCAAGGTTCAAACTCAGGCAAGCTAGTTGTCCAGGCCAAATCTAGGTCAAACAAGGCCAGACCAAGTGCGAACTAGTTACAATTCCATTGTGAAACATTCTATAATTTAGGGCAAAAAACAATTATTACAGAATTTGAATAAGATCTTAAACATTACAAAACAAAGTTTGCTAAAGTTCATATATTTATTACATCAAATTATTTTGCTCCAGTGAAATTATTATATCCAATTGCTGATAATAACCCCTGTCAGATTAATTGGAAGCTCTCTACAGTAATAAATCACATTTTAAACATTGACTAGTATTTTTAATAGGTAAAAGGAGTTGCAAGCTACTTTAAAAACATTTTTCAAGTACGATATTAATTATAAACAAGCAAGCTCTTTGCACAGTGAAACAATAAGAAGCATTTGAGGAGTTGGAAAGCAAGAATGTTATTGGTGCAGCTGATATCATTGGCATTGACACTGTTTGTAAATTAACTAATGCCTTTGATAAAGAAGAAAAAGAAGAAGATGCAGATTTAGATAATCATATAAATTTCAATTGCTGAAAGTCAAAACAATGATACTTGAACTCAACATTATTAATTTATATTTTGATGTTGACATGATGCTATGATTACAAGCTTTTAGTGTTTTTGTTGTTTTTATGATACTATGTAGCATTCTAATCTTAATTAATGCTTCTAGGTTGCATACATGTGTGTGTGTGTGTGTGTGTGTGTGTGTGTGTGTGTGTGTGTGTGTGTGTGTGTGTGTGTATGCATGTTTTTGTACTAATAAACTCGAACTCCATTTCAAAAAAATTATGTACTGACGAACCAATTCTCTGAACCCAAACCCACAACTTAGGTTTTTCCCCTTTTCCAAAAATAATTAAATTCTAGTTTTTCACAAGCCTGCAAGCCAGTTAGAAGTTTGGTGGGTAGATTTATAATTTTCCATTCACAAAAATAAAGAAAACAGAAGTTCATTGAAACAAAAATCTAAATTTGATCGCCTAAAGACCATATTAGGTATTTATGCTATAAAATTTAATCAATTTTTTTAGGAAATTAAAACACAGGAAAGGAGAGCTTTTAGAGACTATCAAAATTTACATGTAAGATTATATTGATATAAATATTTAGTTTATGTATAAAGTTGTTTATTTTAAGGTGGGTCTTAGTATTTTTAAGGCATTTTCAAACAAATATCAATCATACAAAATTTTGCTTGACATGCACAGTCAAGCTTCAAATTGAGGCCCCAATAATTGTCTAGCTTTAATAGTTACAGCAATGAATTCACATTTACTCCAAAAATTGTTGCAAATGAAACCATTGGAACAGGATATGGACATTCATCACAACATAGAGGTAAGAGAAATTTCGCGGGGTGTTTTAGTTGCCACTGCACTGATGATCAACAGCGCCTCACACCTCATCACTTCTCCTGTGCTTAAAATTGGCTTTACCTCGCTCCATGCCATCATCATTTTCTTCTTGGCAATAAAGACAAAGATTTAGTGGGAAAAGCAATTGAAAATGCATGGCAGAAGGCATTAAAACCCCAAATCCACACCATCACCTCACATTCTTTTACTTTTGTTCTCTGCATTCACAGCTCTGCTGTACAATTCCTTCAGACAGTAATAAAAATCAAATCACGCTACACTGCATTTTTTATCCAATTATTTTCATCTATTAATCTGCAACAGAGCCCTTTTTCCCGTTGGCTAAGATTTTTCAAGATATTTTTTAGGATTGGTTTTTTGTAGTTTTATTTTCTCTGAATGATTTGAGATGGAGAATTTTTGGCTGGGTTCTACATTTCATCAATTAAGGCCTAAGGTTTTCAATGCAAGAGCTTAATTCTCTGCAGCATTCAAGATGATAGATAGGAAGAAGGATGATGCTTGCCAAGATGAGCTTCCTGATTATGAAAAGGATGAAGAAACCGTCCCAACCTTGGCACTTCTCAGGCTGCCACTGTGATCTTGAGTAAGGAAGCAAACAGTAATTTTTTTATTCATGCGACTAGCGTCCTTAAATAATTATCTAATATTGATTTTAATATGTAAAATTTTCCCTGCAAAAACTGAAATAGAAGGCTTTAGTTAATGGATTTTCCATTCATTTAAAATTCAATAAAATTAATATATATATTTAATATTACTAAATATATATTAAATATGCTATGAGATATTCTACTCAATTAACCCTTTTTTAAAAAAGTAGATATATGTAAAAGGATATTATCTATATATGTTAGTAGTTGTGCAAATTAAAAGATATACAAATATATACTAACACTTGCATAAAAATGAGGTGCAATGGTTATGTTGGTAGCGTTATGATAAATCGATGTTGTTGTAGTTGTATTAAACAAAGGAGATGAAAGCTCCTTATATAGATTTACAAAGACGATATATTTAAAAGAAACAATCATGAAGTAAAAACGAAAATAGAAATGACCTAATGAACTAAAAACTAAGATAACCATTAAAGAAACATTATAATTTTCTAATACCCTCCCTTAATGGTCATTGTCTAATTGTTGTCATTTGGTCACAAATTCTTCAAAACATTTTGTTGTTCCTGAGACCTGCCCTAAATCTGCAAAATTTTAATGACCAAAAAGCCAAAATTCCTCCATAAAAGAACAAAGGGGGGTCCCCTTCTTCATAATACTTTGCAACAAGAGACAAGAGCTACCACTGACCCTGCCACTAAGAAGTTTTCCACTAACCCTCCCAGAATCAGCAAAACATTTGACCAGAAATCATCACAAAATATCCAACCTGATGTTGGATAACGAAGCTGCTCTACCCGGAAAACAGAGACAAAAATTGAGAACAACTAGCACAATTTTGAGGAAAAATTGATAAACCCTCCAAACTTTGCAGATGAGCATGACGCCCCAAAACAAACTGCAAAAAGCCATGATTTTTTAAGGAGAAAATTTGAAAAATCAGACAAGATTTGTGTAATGAAAAATCGATCAAAACCAAACAATAGAATCTGAGACACGAATAAAAAACATAAAACCCAACAGATAATTTTTGAGGAAATATTATAAACCCACAAAGGAATCCCACGCTACTTTGCCAATTATAGAATCAAAAAAAATTCAAGGGAAAAAATTATAAGAACCCATCAGAAAAAAAATTTAAGGGAAAAATTTATGAGAACCTGTCAGAATTTTTTAAGGGAAAAAATTATGAAAACCCATTAGAAATTTTTTAAGGGAAAAAATTATAATAACCCATCAAAGAAACCTTCATGTGGCAAAACATGAGACTCTGCATCATAAAACAACACATGCAAGCAACATGCAACTCACAAGCAAATATATGCAACCTTCGGAAATTAGAGATTTTTGCCCAAACCAAGAAATCATGCAATCAAAACTTTTGACCAGGCTCATGATTTTTAGCCAAAATCCTCGAAGGCAAACTACCAAATTTCATAAAATACCTCGAGCAATTTTTATTTCTAAAAGTCGAAAAGCAAATTTAAAAATTCCAAATCAAAAAAGGCTCGACTTTTTTTTTTAAATTCACAAAATTTTATGAAATCACATCAACCTACTCTAATACCGTGTTATGGCAAATCGATGTTTTTGTAGTTGTATTAAACAAAGGAGATGAAAGCTCCTTATATAGATTTACAAAGACGATGTTTCTGAAAGAAACAATCATGAACTAAAGACGAAAATAGAAACTACCTAATGAACTAAAGAATAACTAAGATGGCCATTAAAGAAATGTTATAATATTCTAATATGTAGTAAGTTATACCTTTTGGGACAAGTATATTTAGGAGTTCTTCAACTCAAACTGCTCGAACTAACTTAGATGTCGCTAGCGTTGTTGCTAGTGGTTCTCAAAATGAACTATAGTTGGCTCTGCAATTATAGTTCAGTTTTCCCCGAAGGGATGTTTACTTGGATGCAAAGCATACCTTGTATAATATATTGGAGGGGTGAAGAATTGATACAAAGGAAAACTAAAAACCAATGTAAATAAGATTTATTTCTTACAATTTAAGTGAGTTGTTTTATAAGAGGAAAAACCAAAATTAACATCGATTAATTTTAACAAGTAATACAAAAAAATTATATTTTTGTGATGTGAAGTCATACAATATGTCTTTACAATATGAAATATCTTTATACTGTGTGAAAAGAATCAGCACAAGTGAGTTATTGCATTAGATATATTTCTCGTTGTTAATTTGAGATATAAAAATTGTCTCTATAACTTTAAAGTTTTGTAGACCCATCTATCCTTTGTTGTGTCCTCCAAAACCTTTTTGGCCTTTTGTTCCAAGATGTCAAACTGTAATGATCCCGATTTGCTCAAGCATGCTACACAAGCAAAACACATAAATTACAAAAAGTCAAATATGAATATCAAAGTCAATACAACACAATCTAGCCAACAATGATCCATTCCATAATTAATAAAAACATGCATTAATTCAACCTACACATTGAATAAAGGAATGTAGAATAATAAATTCAATAACCCAAGTGTTGACCCAAACTATCGAACATAGGATGTCATCACATGAGAATGACAACATGATCAAATACATCAAGGAAGTCAACCTACATGTCAAGCTTCACTACATCATGAGATTGTTGGTATCTCTAACCATTGTTGTCTATTAGTGTCAAACCACTTAGCCATTTACAAGGTAGAGTCACACGGTCATCACTGCGACCAAGCTACTCTACAGAGGCTGAGTCATGTACATAAGTTAGTATGTACCAAGCAGCTCTATAGGAGCCAAGTAAGTGTATGGTCACAGAGTAATTTTATATATGTACCAAGCTCATTCAGCGACCGAGTGAATTCCAAGTATGCAAGTTCTGAGCATAATATATGTCGAGCATCAGAAGGTTAACAAAGGTCGAGCAACAACAATGGTGAGCATCAGAGACAATAAAGGTCGAGCTACGCAGAGTTTACACAAAAGTTAGGAATGGAACAAAGATTTAGGCAAAATGATTATCAAGACGACTTGGAAGGATTATTTAAGTTTTGATGAGGTTGTTAAAAAACATTTACATGACGTGGATCACATATCCCTATGGTGTACATTCAACGATCAAGATGAAGAGGCAAAACATCAAACTATCTAGAAAATGGATTACAGAAATCTTTAAATAGTGATGATCTTAACCTATATCATATACATGACGAAGGAGAAGAAGGAGAGAAGAATATATGTGCGAACATGAAGCATTATACTATGAAGGATTGAAAAGACACGAAGTCTTTCAAGGGTTATGTTATCATCTGACAGCAAGTGACCTATTAATAAGCAGTGAAGTGAAAGGGAAAGACAAGTGTTATCAAATCACAGGAGAGGATTAGTTAGTAAGGAGAAGACTTGAAATCAGCTTGTAGAGAAAATTGAGAGTCAAGTACCAAATCAATTTTAACATACTTGAATCAAGGTAAATCTCTTAATAGAGTGGTCTTAACAGATCTTTGTAAATCTCCTAACAGAGTCCTTACTTTATTATAAGTGTTAAATCCTCTAACAAGGTGAGACCTAACAATCTCTTAAATCTTTAAAATGAAAAACTCCTCACAAAGTAGATCATATTTTATGGTCAAACATTGTAACCTTAATCTCCATCTGTAGTTTATCAATAAACTACTTCTTGTTATAGTTTGTTTAGACAGATTATATTAGTGTAATAAACCATCTAACAAACAAAACCATTCAAAGGAGCTAAATTATAGCATAAACTTGCATCCAAATGATATGAATGTAATTCCTATATATTTCTGATAATAATATTTACAGTACACTATCTTTAGTTAAAATAAGATATACTAGTATAAACAACCAAGTTACAAACCACCTTTTGAATATGGACCAGTATATAAAGCATAGCATCATGTCTAAGCTAAAAACCTAGACCTACAAAAAATCCCAAGCAAGATAAACTATGTGAGTTTTAGAACCTAACTAAGACACTTAGAGACAAGAAGGGAGAAAGCTAAAAACAAAATGATCAGAAGAAATGAAAAGCAAAGCCTACCAAGCTAAAAGGGCTAATGGACTAGGAGCAGGGGAGGAGGGACAAAAATAGGGGAGCCCCCAGCCAGACTATTAACTATAAACAAGAAGAGACCAAGCACCCCCAGAATCAAAAAGACCTCCAAATCTATAACCTATTTCCAAAATACCATGATAATCTCTAAGATGTCCTTGGAGTTCTCTATCTAGAAGTTTGGCAGGAATTTGAAAGCACTCTTTTCCCGGCTTGACTTCTCCATGTTTGGGGTGCATAATTCCAGATCCTCCATGTTGTCTAGATCCACACCTAGGTGTATGTATGCTTTGAAGATGTTGAGATAACTTTTAAGCCAGTCCTTGTTATTATCTTCGATAAGCCCTCTCCACTGAAGGAGGAATTGAATGCTGGCCTCCAATTTAGGCCATTCCTTTAGAAAGGCCACATGCTCTCAAATGACCAAGGTGAGATGCCTGATGACAACCACCAAATCAAAGCTGCTAGGTGGGTGCACCATATACATCTTTGGAAGAGGAATCCTAAGTTTCTCATCAATGCTTTTAATGACTTCTTCCAAGCCCACATGCCAAATTGGGTCAAAGATATTGATGCAAAGTCTTAACATTACCCACTTATTTATCTTAGCTCTAGCCAAACACCCAATGAATGTCCCTATTATGTCACTATTAGTCCGCTAGGAAAAATCATAGTTGAAAGTGCCTTCTCCAATGGCATGACTCAATCCTTGTCATATTATCCACCGGCTTTAGCAGATGGTTCCGTCTTTCAAGTTTCACAATTCCTCAGAATGCCATGTTTTGCACCTCCAAAGCATGGAATAGGCAGATGTTAGAATCCATCTTGGGGTTTAACACTAACTGAGACTGACAGAGATGGGGGGAGACAAATAAAATAGGAGCAAAACAGACTACATGCGAAGATTCTAGAAAAACCTAGGTGTCTGACATCACTAACATAAGCCACCACATGATGTCGTGTCTTAATGATGTTTCCTAGATCTAGATATCTAAAATGATGGGAAAGAAAGGAGGAAGGATTAAAGGAGAACTGAATGGGTGGCAAGATATTGTCATACCTAGAAATGATTGGTGCCAGCGTCTAATGTTGTTAATAATAAATCACAAAACTCTATCTTCTAGAAAGACATATAGAATATTAAGAAAACCTACTAATTTCTTGTATTAGACTATGTTTCGAAAACTATCTATGTTGGGAGCCTAACAGCTAATACACTGATCCCCCTTATGATATTATATCGACCAAGATTGCATGCTTATGCTGATAGAAGACAAGATATGAAATGATTAAAAGCTTCGATAAGATTGAGAAAAGGGGATAAAACTATCAAAAAGAGAAGGAAAATAAACAAGACCTAAAAACTTGACTTGTGCTACCGGGCTGAATTGGTAAAGAAGACCAACTATATAAGGAATTTTATTAGTCTTTGGTTATAATATTTAAGATTAAGTGTTAGGAATTAGCTTAATATATTATGTTTTCCTGTGAACTATTAATCATTAAAAAATAAATTTAAATGTCCTCGACACCCTTATTAGCCAATTGATCTGCCTTTTGGTTACCTTCTCGGTAAATATGGCAGATTTGAGTATCTAGGAAATGATCTTGAATATTAAGGACTGCTTCCAATTTAGAATTTAGGACCCAGTTTGGCATGGAGCTTTTCTTGATGGCATTGAGGACAATCTGAGAATCACCTTCAATAATAATCTTTGAAAAACCTAAATTTGAGCAAATTTGGAGACCTTCTTGAAGGGCTTCTAATTCTGTGAGGTTGTTAGATGTAGGCTCTAAGGGTTTACCCCTTCTAACTATCCATTTGCCTGACAAATTATTAATGATACATCTAATTTCAATAGTGCCAGGATTGCCTCTTGAGGCCCCATCAAAATTTAGCTTAGTCCACCCAGATGGTGGGGGGGGGATGATCTACAATTCTTCCTAGCTTCTTTATTCTTCTTTATATATATAAGTGGCAGGTTGATTAGGTTTTTCCAAAAAAAAATCATTAAACCATCCCAACTCGAAAATGATCCTTCTTCTTTTTGGGTTTTCCTTAGATGAGAATTTAATGTCTCAATTATACATGCTTCAATTTTCTTAGGAATCTCATTTGACTGCATACCCTAATTATAAAAGATTCTTCTATTCCTTTCTTTCCAAATCTCCCACATAAGGATGGCTGGACATATATTCCATAGTTTACTATATATTCCTTTACTCCTCTCTTTGGGCCATCCCTTCAGGAATTCATTAAGGTATACTAGTAATGGAGTGGTCCATCCCAGCATTTGTTTGAGCCATTACCAACAAATTTGTGTATATGAGCACTTATATAGGATGTGATTAGCATCTTCATTGTCTTGCTTATAGAGTACGCATCTTGATGGGCCCTCAACATCCAGCTTGCACAGTCTATCTGCTGTTAGGATCCTATTTTGAGATGCTCCCATTCTTGGGAATGAGTGATCGCTCTATATCCATTTTTGGCACTATACCTACCATCTTGTGATGTAGCCCAAATGAGTCTATCTTTTCTGTCAAGATGCTTGATTTTCCTATTTCGGATTAGATTTTTGTATACATTTTTATCTGCTGGGTCTATATCTATATTCTCCACCGATTTCCATTCCCATCTTGTGGTCCCATCAATACATATTTTGTTTTTATTATCATCGGCTTTGCACCCCCAAAGTTTGACTAATTGCTCTTTAACCTTCTCTAATATCCCCATACTATCTATAGGGGGGAACCCATCCCATGAATCTTCCCAAAATAAAGCTTCGTCTCTCGATCTGACATCCAATGTTAGGTATTTACTAATGAGGGCTCGACTTTTAACTATAAAGTTCTAGCTTTCAGATCCTTTAGGGAGAGACCTCATTCTAAAGATAAAATAGGGGTCATTTTCATTCAGATATTTGGTATACATGATTTTGGCCCATTTATGTTCTCTTTCTACAAAAAGACGCCAAGTAAGTTTGGCTCCAAGTGCCGCGTTCTACCAACTTAAGTTTTTAATGCCTAAACATCCTAGTTCCTTAGGTCTACAAATACTGTCCCATTTAATTAGAGTTAGTTTTTTTTACTCATCTTAATCGTTCAAAAGAAAATTCCTGAATTTAGCCTAGAATTTCTTATTAGTATGTTTAGCTAAAGGAAGGCAGGAAAGAGGATAGGTTGGTAGGGTGGATAGCAGTGCTTTAATCTTAGTAACTTTACCTACTTTAGTTAGCCATTTGTCTTTCTAGCCTCCTATCTGCGCATCCAATTTATTAAGAGTATTATACCATGCCTTATTAGATTTATTGCCTTTTTATAATTCTATTCCCAAGTATTTGCATGGAAAAGTGCCTTTTTTGCAGCCCATGATACTACAAATCTGTGTTTCCTTTTTGGGCTTGGTGTTGATGAATTTTTTTTAGATTTTGCAGCATTTACTTTTTTACCAGAGGCTACCATATATTGCTAGATGATGGCTTTGTTATTTAGGGCCTTGCTCGTTGAGCTAACACTTAGTAGGATGGTGTCATTTGCATACTGTTGATGGGTAATTTTAGGAACCTATTCAATTACTGTGATTCCATTTATTTTTCCTTCTATATGGGCTTTGGTTAATGCTCTTCCAAAAGCTTATGCCATAATGATATATCAGAATGGAGATAGAGGATCCCCTTGTCTTATTCCTCTTGAAGTATCAAAGGAACCTTCGGGGGTTCCATTAATAAGGACTGAGATCTTGGTAGTGCAGATACATTGGTAGATGAAGTTAATCCATTGGAAAGAGAATCCAAAGGCTTCGAAGACTTTGCATAAGAATCTCCAGTCAACCGTGTCGTAGGCTTTTTGAATGTCCAATTTCATGAACATGCTAGCCAATTTATTCTTGTTGGTTGAGTGTAATGTTTCTTGAATTATAAGTATACCATCTAGGATTGATCTGCCTGGAATGAAGCCGGTTTGTTCTTCTAATATAATTTTGGGAAGAATCAGTTTAAGATAGTTTGCTAGAATTTTAGACATAATTTTATAAATGGTGTTACAAAGGGCTATAGGTCTAAAGTCTCTTGGGGTTTCGAGGGCTTCTTTTTTGGGGATCAGGGTAAGAAAGGTGTTATTAATTTTAGATAAGATTGAGTCACCATTCCTAGATGCTTCTATGGCTTTCCGCAGGTCATTACTAATAATATCCCACAATTTTTGGTAGAAGAAAGCTTGGAATCCATTTGTGCCTGGAGATTTGTTCGGGTTCATGCTGAATACCACAAGTCTAACTTCTTCCAAGGAAATAGGGCTATTTAAGACTTTATTGTCTTCTGACGAGAATACTCTAGGTATGGCTTTGAGCATTTTTGGTTGTGTTGCCATATTCAAGCAGTCATGATTATTTAATATTTTATAAAAGTGACTCACAAAAATCTCACCTATTTTATTAGGATTATCTGTGGTGATGCCCATTGGATCTTTGATTTTAATTATTTTGTTATTGGCTCTATTATGAAGGCTGCTATTATGAAAAAAAAAAAGTGTTTTGATCTCCATCTTCAAGCCATTTTTCTCTTGATTTTTGTCTCCAAAAGACTTCTTCCTTGACCAGGATGAATTCCTACTTGACAAGTAATTCTTTCTCTAGATTATAGCTATCATTATTCATCCCATTTTTAATTACTTCTGAGTTCAATCTTTCTTCTATATCTAATTTTTCTTTAAATATATTATTAAAATGTTCATCATTCCATTTTAGTATCTTTTCTTTAATCATTTTCATTTTTGAGACAAAAATATGTATTTTAGAGCCTTTAAAATCACCTTGGGACCACCATTCTCTAATGAGTTCCACAAAGTTTTTGTCTAAAAAACACATCTTTTCACACTTGAAAGGATTTCTAACTAGTTTATAAGGTTCAGTGAATTCAATACGAACAAGATAGTGATCTAATCCTACTATTGGAAGAATTGAAGAATGGATATCAAATTTTAATTCGCTCAGATCTCCCTTGAGAAAAAATATATCTAACTTTTCTGCTATATGAGAAAAATCTTTCCTTTTATTGTTCCATGTATACTTTCCATTAGTGAGCAGGATATCTATCAAGTTGTTAAGATTTGACCAATTCTAGAATTCTTTAGTAGCTTGGGAAATTTGTTGGATTCCTCCAAATTTCTCATCTATATTTATAATAGCATTGAAGTCAACTCCTATAAGAATGAGTTTGTTGGTGTGATTATTCATAAATATACTGATTTCATCTTGTAAGAATTTGCCTAAGGGCAAAATTCACCCAAGAACTAAGAACTCAAACACAAGCACACAGTAGGCCAAAGTAGTCAGAGTATGATCAGAATAACAATGTATTCAATAACTGGTTCATTGAGAGTACACTAGGAGTGCCTAAATATAAAGGCCTCTAAGATACATCTACAATGCCTCATAATCAGCACCATGATGTGTCATACAACCAAGCACATGTTCACTAGATATGGGTTATCCTCCATTAAGCACGAAAGTAAGTGCAGTGATGTGAGGATAAGCCTACAAGGGTGTGACACACAAAACAATGTTGTAGACACCATGTGCTTAAATAGAGTTGCATACTCCTATTTTGTCTACATGACAACTCAAAAGGTGTGCAAACTCCTAAGTGTCTCATAGATAAAAATAATAAAATAATGCAAAATAATTAAATAATGCATTAACCTAAGTAAACTTAAGTAAGTGTAATAAGTGAATACTTATTTACACCAACACCCCCCCTAAGTGAAACTTAGGGGAATGCCCTTAAGCTTACGAACTAGGATGAAGATGCATAATGGATCCCAGCTACTAGGCCATATTAGGTACCCAAGTACATAATGAAGATGCAATATCCCATAAAGCAGGGAAAGAGGGAAAACCTCATGGGAAAAACCCTCCCCCAAAAAGAGAGATAAATAAGGATGTATCGATGGATGGAGTAATCAAGACCCCCCCATTACGACATACATCCAGTATATACAAAAGAGAATAAGAGAAGGAAGAGAGACTGAATAGGCTCCCCCCCCAAAAGAAGAATGCCAACAAGTGAAAGTTTCTCCGATGAAGAAGCCGGTCCATGAATGCAGAATGGTGTTCCTCCCCTTAGGAAGAAACAATGCCAACGGTATAGTCCTGAAGATGTATGCTAGTCCTGAAACCTGCTCAATTATCCCTGTACTGATGTTGAAGTTCACCCCTTCTAACTATGTTGAAAAGAATGAATGCAGATCTGGCAAGGATGTCTGTTAAACCTGTTCCACTAAACTATTTGTCTCCTCTACTGACAAAGAGACCTCCACTAATTGTTGTTCATAAGGATCCACAATCACGCCAAACCTGAGTAGATTGATCATGTAGAGAATGGACATGAGGGTCAGAGTGAGTCCTCACAACAACTATAGAAGAATCATCATCAATGAGAAGATGTAAGTCTTCAAGTTTGTCTCCCAAGTCAAGTGAAGCTAGAGTTGGAAGACAAGATGTACCATGTTGTGATGGACCTTTCACAGTGGTAATGTAAGCACGTGGACTGGACTGATGTGACCTCTCACTACAACTATTGACAAAACCCCACGTGTCTGAACCTGTTGAAGCACTATTGCTAGTGTCACTATCAGTTTCCACTGTGTATGATGTGCAGAGAGGAGTAGAGGACAAGCTTGGTGAACTTTCCTCAAAGTGAACATCCTTCTCCACAAAAATCTCATGAGACTCTAGATCCATCAGTCTGTAAGCCTTCACATTGTCTTCATAACCGATGAAAGTACAAGGCCTAGATGTTGGTGCCTTGCAACTCCTGGAGGATAGGTTTTCCCATGCTAGACAACGAAAGACTCTAAGGTGACTCACAATCGGTTTTTTGCCACACCATGCCTCAAAAAGAGTCTTTCCATCTAAGGCTGGATGAGGAGATCTATTAAGTATGTGAGTAGCACTACTAATGGCTTCAACTTCAAGTGTAGGATCAAGAGACTTGGCCTTAATCATGCAACTAGCCATGGTCTTGAGAGTCCTAATCCTCATAGCTGCAACATTTGTCTTGCGCGGACTGAAAGCTAGTGAGTTTTGAAGATCAATCCCCTCAATTCTGCAAAAGTTCTTAAGTCTTCTGTCAACATATCTGTTCTCATTGTCCACCCTTAGTGCTTTGATGGTTTTCCTTGACTTGTGTTCAACATGAGTCTTGAAGTCTTGAAGCTTATGAATCACTTCATTCTTATGATGAAGGAAGAAGACCCAAGTGAATTTCGAAAAGTTATCAACAAATGTGAATATGTAGTGGCCTTGGTTGACTGAAGTCACTACAAAGGGTCCTACTAATACCATGTGAACTAGCTGAAGAACAATTGGAGCTCGAGAAGACTTCCCTTTATCATACTTCTCCTTGAGATTCATATCCACTAAACAAGATGAAAATTCTCCCTTAGAAAAGCTGATATTAGGTAGACCTTTGACCATGAGTTTTGAGCAAAGTTGCTGAAGAGAGTGGAAGTCAAGGTGACCTAACCACTCATGCCATAAATTGATTTGTGGAGTAGAGTGAGTTAACAAGGCTTGGGAAGGACTCTTAGGCACAGAGTGGGAGAAGGAATAAAGCCTCTTGTTATCATTGACTTTCCCAACTACTACCAATGAATCATCTTTGAGACTGCGCACCATCATCGAATCTAGAAGGAACTCAACCTTATGACCATCTCCAAGGTGAGTGATTTGGTAAACTGATAGGAGATTAGAGCTTAGATTTGGAACATAGAGAACATCTTTGAATTCCCCATCTTCCATTTCCACATGTCCTTTCCCTTCAACTTCCATCTTAGTATCATCTCCCATGAAGATGTGTGGTACCTTTGACTACTTCAATGAAGAAAAGTCTTCCTTTGAAGAACCCATGTGGTAAGAGGCACGTGAGTCAAGTATCCATTCCAAAGAAGAATTTGTGTTTGCCATAAGTGCTTGACCTTTACCCTTTGAAGAGGTTGGAGTAGAATCCTTGGAAGTACTTGGCACTTGAATCTTGTTCTTCTTGAGTAGATTTTTTAACTCATTGATTCTTTTTGTCTTGCAATGATGCTCGTCATGACTTGGCTTTTTGCAATATGCACAAAAGAGTTTGTCCTTCTTTTCATTACTTCCCTTCTTGTTGGAAGAAGAATAACCTTGTTGAGAGGAGTCATGTTGTGTCTCAAATTGTGTTTTCTGCTTCCAATGCTTCTTGTTGTTGTTGCTTTTTCCCCCTTGACTTGATTTGGAATCAT
Organism: Cupressus sempervirens; assembly: GCA_028749045.1. Classification (NCBI taxonomy): domain Eukaryota; kingdom Viridiplantae; phylum Streptophyta; class Pinopsida; order Cupressales; family Cupressaceae; genus Cupressus; species Cupressus sempervirens. The sequence goes on from CM053791.1 coordinate 556,704,538, forward strand.
CACTAGCCACCAAGGCTTTGGACTTGGATGACGTGAGAAGTCCAAAATCTACCAAGTGAGATTGTTCAACAATCAACATGTCTGCAAATCCATCAAAGGAAGGCTTCTGGTAAGCAGAGCCCATGGTCAACCTATGAGTATTAAAACTCGAAACAAAGTTGGCGTACTCAAAGGGTATCTTCTTCAGGATGTGATGAGTCAACCTATCATCCTTCATGGGATTTCCACAATCTTTAAGAAGTGCCCTATACTCATTGACTTTAATGATATAATCCTAAATTGTGTCATAATTCTTAGGATCCAAGAGAAGTAGATCATCTTCAATCTGAAATCCCTTTTCTTCATCCACTTTACCATACAATCGTTCAAGTTTATACCAAGCTTCTTTAGATTCTGAACAATTTTTAATGTGAAAGAGAAGATCCCCATGTACACAACTTCTGATAACACCTGAAGCTTATTGGTCTAGTCTTTTTCAATCAATGAGTTCTTTAGCATCAGTAGGTTTGATAATTGTACCATCAACATAAAGACTATATCCTTCTTCCATTAATCTACTCCATGCAATATCTTTCCATGTAGAATAGTTGCGTGAAGTTAGAGGAGGACGTTTAAAACCCATGATGCAGAAATGAAAAGAGCACAATTGAGAGACACAAAAAACACTGTACACACCCCCCCTTTTCACTCAATCAAAAGACTCCCCCAAAAAAGATGCTCTTGGCACTTTATAAGTAGTGCATTTACAATGGGCCACTTGTCAAAATGAACAAAGTGGACTTTCTGATTTTGCTTTTACAACTGCCTTATAAGGTTGAAATATGTCGCTTAAGCACTATAGCTTAGTTTTACAATAATTTTGAAAAAGAATCAAAGCTTTACAATGCCAAAGAAGGCCTAATTCTGAAAGTGAGAAATTTTTCCACACAACCCTAGAATTTGAGTTTAGATCCGGAAAGTAAACAAAAAAATAGACACTTTCAAAAAAAATAGAACTTGAAAAAGTGACCAGATGTGCCCGTACAGAGCTTCTTAAGTTGCAAAATGCAAGATTATGCAGGTACAGTCACCAAAAAATGCAATTTCTGCAAAATTGGTGCACCAAAACCAGAAAAAAATCCACCACTAGAAAATTCAAGAAATTTTACTTGATTTTTAAAAAAATTGCACTTGAATCAGAGTCCGTCTGTCTAAGTTACGAGCTCGCAAAGTCAGGCTGCCAAACTGAAAAGCAATCTGAAGAGGGGTCTGGAGGAGAAACTGCGAGTCTAAAATTGACGGTCAAATGATCGTCAATGCAGTTGTAAAATGCTTAGGAATGATGGTCAAACAACCATCAAATTTAAGACAGTCAAATGATGACGTTCACAAAAAGTTGGCGCCTTGGGCTGATGTGGTAAATGACCTATCTGTCTGTGCTGTACGGATGTGACACGTGGCAAAATTCTATGCTTTGACATGACAGAAGGCCAGCTATCTGATTCCACGAGTGATGTGGCAGTCTGGGATGTGGCTGTTGATGTGGCAGATTGTTTACGTGGGCAATTTTTAAAGTGTCACGTGTCATGGCTAGACTGGTGTCGCGTGGTGGTTGCAACAATGTCTGCCGTGGTAGTGGAGTCTGTGTGGCCAAGTGCAGGAGCTCCACGGGTAGACCCGTGTGCGAGAGATTGAGTCGTAGGTCACTTTCGAAAACTCTAATGTCATTGTTGGAAAGGATCTGCAGCGGTCAAAATCTATAGAGACGGTGCCAAAATCTCTGCGCGCGGGAGTCTTCACCAATGCCGCCGAAAAATTGTGCCGAAGAAACCTCTGTTGTTGCTGGATACCACAGTATGACACCGAGAAGTCTAGGCGAGAATTAGGACTATGACTTTGAAAATGGATGCAAGTACGATGCCTGAGGAAAGCGTGGGCCAGGAATGTCGAAAAAACTTGTTATTGCTAGTCGAAATCTGTGTTAGGAAAGCAACCAGTCTGACAGGACGCCGCCGAAGAAGACTGCAATTGTTAGAATTTTTAACTTCATGCCGAAAATGTCCAAAGTTGTCGTCGGTATAAGATATTAGTCCCACATTGGTGGGAAGGGTGCAATATGCGCTATTGAAAACCAAATGTCCGCAGCAGTTTATACAAAGAAAAAGGTCGCCGACATATGGTGTTTTCGGGCCAGTCCAGGCTGGGCAGGGGTTGGTCTGTCGAGGGTGGTTGAAATTGTAGTTAAGGTCACAGATTTGTACGGCCTTCTTGCCGAAACAAAAATTGACAGACCTGTAATTAATAATAAATCCTTCCAAAAGGTAGATCCGGGGTGTCACTGCCCGGGTCTGTTAAATTTTTTTCTCTGCTGGTGTCCGAAAGGGCAAAAACAATTTCCGAAAATTTGACAAAAAATATGATAGAAATATAGATAAATAACAGATTTGAAAATGAATTAAATCACAGATCTGAAAATAATGACCATACCCATACCGCAAATCGGGGCCTCAAAGTTTCGATTTGCAAAATTTTTTTTCCTCATGGTCGACTTTGGGCCAAGGTAGCCGATTTTATAGTCAATTTTCACCGGTTCAGCATTTCAGACGCAATGGTGAGGTCAGATCTGGCTCTAGACGCTCCCAATTTCTGTAGCACTCTGGATTCGGACTGAGGTGATGAAGCAAGCATGGTCTCGAATGACTATGTGATGAGAAAGTCTCTATGCTCTGATACCATCTAAGAATTTGCCTAAGGGAAAAATTCACCCAGGAACTAAGAACTCAAACACAAGCACACAGTAGACCAAAGTAGTCAGAGTATGATCAAAATAATAATGTATTCAATAACTGGTTCATTGAGAGTACACTAGGAGTACCTGAATATAAAGGCCTTTAAGATACATCTAGGATGCCTCATAATCAGCACCATGACGTGTCATACAACCAAGCACATGTCCACCAGATATGGGTTATACTCCATTAAGCATAGAAGTAAGTGCGGTAATGTGAGGATAAGCCTACAAGGGTGTGACACGCAAAACAATGTTGTAGACACCATGTGCTTAAATAGAGTTGTGTACTCCTGTGTTGTCTACATGACAACTCAAAATGTGTGCAAACTCCTAAGTGTCTCACAAATAAAAATAATTAAATAATGCAAAATAATTAAATAATGCATTAACCTAAGTAAACTTAAGTAAGTGTAATAAGTGAATACTTATTTACACCAACACACCCCATACAAATTTTTTTACCTATATTTGAGGTTGGGCCATAAATGTTGATTAAGTAAATTGTAGGTTAGTTCTAGTGCTTTTGACTCTACTGCTCACCCACGAGATATTTGAACTTAAAATATTTAAAGAGACTTTCCTAGGGTTCCAAATCATACCTAAACTGCCAGAGGCTCCTCTAGATTCATGTAGGTAACAATTCCAACTACCCAATTTCTTTTCTGGTCGATTTCGTTCTTCTTTATTAAGTTTTGTTTCTTGTAATATGATAATTTCATATTCAAATTGTTTTAGATTTTGTTTTACTAGACATTTCTTGCTAGGGGCATTTAGGCCCCTAGCATTCCAAGTAGTGATCTTCATGTTGCCTTGGGAAGGATCTTCCCCTTCCCTAGATAAAGTAACTGAGTAATATTTTGCTATTTTTTTAACCGCCCATCAGCTTCTTTGAGCTCCTTAAGAGATTTCCTTCCTCTTTTAGCTTTACCTTTACCATAATTGGGAGAGTTTATTCCTTCTTGGTTCATCAGGATACCCAACTGATCCATATTTTCACATGCATTTAAAGCAGTATCAGATTGTTTACCTTTTGTATCATCTTTATCTTCATTGACCAACTCTTGCATTATCTATTTTGTCATGATTGTCTGATCATTTAAAAACCTATCATCTATTAAATAATCCTTTATGTAGCTATCCTCATTAGGAACATCACCTTATATTGTATGTAATGTATGTTCTTGTCTTTGAAAGATTGTACTATTCTTTTCTTCTTCCTCAATTAATAGCAAGTCTTTTTTTAGATCTTCAAAAGTATAATTGTCTCCGCCTAGTTTTAATACTCACTGCATAAGATCCTCTTTCTGTGATTCGTTGCTCTTATCTAAATTCTCATAATCAAATTCTTCATATAAAAGTTCCAAGTTTTCCTTCTCATTTTCATTTAGCATTACCATTTCTTGGTCCTCAATCCTTTCCATATCCTTGTTTAAAAGTTTGCAAATCTTGAGTTAGTGTTCCTTTTGCCTTACTCTATTCATTTTCCTTTGCCTTATGCTCACTTAGGTTATGATCTGGAGATTCTTTCCTCAAAGAAAGAGTCTGCCAAAATTTGGTGAACATGTTTATTACCTTGTTATCAAAGATTTTAGTTTCCTTCATAATTTCTTCTAGTTTTTTATGCGGGGTCTCAAATTTTCCTTCCATATATTTGGTCTTTTCATAATTGTTTTACAAGAGAAAATAATAAGCTATTTTTAGTCTCTTCTATGCTATTTATCATGCTGTAGAGGGACTCTTTATCCAAACTCCTTGGCTTAGTCTCTGATAATTTCCTTTCTCCATTGAGACCTTTTGGATTCTTACCTTTCTTCACATTCTTTTATCTTGTTTTAAAATTTTTATTGCTAAATGTTGTATTATGTCTTCTTGTATTGGCCATAGCTTGATTAATTTCATTTATTCCTCCACTGTGATCTTTGCAATTTATGTCATCTATCTTAGGCTGGATTTCCATATTAGGACTGATACCTTTTGATTCCTTCAAATCTATCATATCAGTGGATCCTTTATTCTTAACTAATGTTGGAAGATTTTCCAATCCTGTGTTTTGAGAATCACCTTTTTTTTTCCTCTTGTGGTAGCTTAAGTGCTTTTTTCTAATCTTTCTTGGTGGAGTGAGGAGGCCTACTATTGCTCTTAGTAGGAGGGTTTGACTTAGCTAGCTTGACTTTTTCTAGTGCTCCAATCTCTATTTCTGAGCCTAGTTTCTTTGTTGTGCCCTGAGGAGTCTTCATCTTGCCTTTCTCAGATTTCTTTTGATCTAATATTTGACTTTTGATATTCGTCATGGGGAAGGTAGTAGGAAGATCTGTAGTAGGTTGCAACTTTTTGAAAGTTATGTTCCTCTCATCATTAAGTCTAATAATTTCTGAAATTTTGCCTTCATATCTCTGGAAGTTTAGTTTATATAGAGATCTATTGGTTATTATTTTTATGGGATTGAATTCCGTATTGTTAGCTTTACATTTAATCAAAAGTTTAATGTTATTGCAAAATTTAAAAGAGGCATCCACACCAATAAAGTCTCCAATTGAAAGACCTATTTTCCTAATTATTTCTATTTGCATTAGTTTCACTGGGATGGAATGAAGGGTGAACCAGATGGGTATCAAGAAATCTAAACTATCTTCCTTACAATCTGGAGACCACTCAAAGAATTTAACCACATATCCTTTAAAGAAACAATAAAAACCATAGAGGAAGTCTTTTTTAACATGCTCATCACTATAGTGAAGGTAAAATATTTTATCCAAATGGTGAGAATTACTTATCTAATTTTTGGAGAAATCTTCAAGCCAAGTAATTAGATTGAACATTTATGACCTAGGCCCATTCCAGAATGCAAATACACCAACCTTTAGACAATCCTACCATCAATTTTCACTATTCTAATTACTAATAATAAGGACCTTGTCTTTAGGTTTGTCTGGGTTAGGGGTGATAGGTGAAAGGGGCAGAGAAATAGGATGAGAATGAGGATTGGAGTCTGAATTCCTGCGGTGTGGTGGAATGTAAGTTTTAGGAATAGAAGGGGAAGGATTGATATTTGAGTTCTCAGTCATCCAAGGATGACATTTCTGTAAGGAAATGGGATCCACAAAGAAATCCATTAAAAAACCTATATGTTGAGCATATAGGGTGTTTTTTTTATAATCTACATATTTGGTAAGATTAAAAAAATGGAGTTTTCTATCAAGATTAAATGTAGATAGGATGAGCAGGCGAGGATTCCTATGCACAATGTGGGAGATAGCCATATGTTTGCTTGAATTAAAATTAGCATGGGGAAGAGGAGTTAAAGAAACCTGATATGGGTGCCATTTGGTTTCACTATTAAAATTACCATTTGTTGTTTCCAAAATATGATGCCCTGTTCTTTTATCATTATTTGTCGGAATCACTACTGAGATAGACTCTGATTTGTGATTGTTTTGTTGCTTATCTTGTAGATCTAGCCCATATGATTCATCTAAGATGGCAAATGGATTCAACATTTTAATAGAAAATTTGAGTTTTGTAGGGTTTTTGTTGGCGAATGGGTGGAGATCGGGGGCTTTTCATGTCATATTCTTCCTATCACTAAGGTTTCTACTTGTCCGAACTAGTGGTGTTGTGTATTTTGCTGAAAACCCTTTGTTATTTGGTTGCCATCTTTGATTGCTTTTTGAGTGTCTTTTTTTGCAAAGGTCATATTTTTCACTTTTTCACAATTTTCTCTGCTTGTCATTTTGTTTATGTCATTTTCATAACAATTTATATTAACATGTATATGTTTACTTTATTTTTAAACACATTTTTATGGCTCAAATTAAACAATAAAAAATAATGGAATAAAATCATATGGCAGAAAACTATGTGTTTTCTTAAATATTCTATTTATAGTCTTGTGATGTTTATTTTCGTGATGATTTTTCTTTGTGGGTTGTTTTGTTGGCCAAGTTATGATGTGCACTAGAGGTATTTTGAGATTTTTTAAATGACTATTTGATTGGATGTCATGATGTACGTTATAATTTAAATTGAGATTTCTTTTATGAGATTTATTTTGATGAGCATTTATGAGAACTTAGGTTTTGAGAACTAATGTTATTTTTGGGTTGTCTATTAAGGAACCGAATTTGATCAATATTATTTTTTTGGTATGGGACACAATTGTGGTTTGTGAGTTTTGGGAAAGTAGTCTAGGTGCATGTCTATGGGAGTAGCTTGCAATGGGGGTCGGGGCCCAAAGTGGTTGCCAGGGTAACTCATTGTAAGTTGTGTAACAAGTGATAACGTAGTAATTAAAATACTTTCCTCTCCCATGCCTTGAGATAAATTAAAAACACAAGTCAGTGATTTTTTTTCCTCATCCATGCCTAGAGTGCTTATATAGGCAAAGGATGAGAGTGGGATGATACCTTGAGAGTTATGACTAGTTTCCTCGTCTTCATGAGAGGGTATTTTGGTTTTGCATAGAGTCACTAGGGGTCAGGGTCCTAAGAGACTGCTAGGGTCCTAAGAGACTGCCAGGGTAACCTTAGAGTTGGCTCATGTGATGACACTCCATAGTATGTAGCCTGAGTCTCCTTCACATTTTCTTTATGTTTGCCTCTAGTGATTTACTTGTTGGATATTATTTTTGATGGTGTATTTATTTATTTATTGGATATCAATTATCACTGATAGATAACTTTTATTAATGAATGCCAATTATTCATTGGTGGTGTTTTTATTGTTGGAGTTAGTGATTGGTGGTCTACTTTTATTGATGATAGTTGTTATCTGTTGGTCATTGTGCTTGTGACACTTGACATTGATTTGGAGGTGGTTGTATCTTTTTTATTTTGATATTTGATTTGTAATTGGTATCTGTTGTTGATTTTGGTATGTGAAGTTGGTTTGGACGAGTATCTTTTTGACTTTTCTTATCTTTTCTTTATCAGTAGTTTATGTTACCCTTGAGGTAGATTTGGCTATCAATATTCCTTATCTAAGATTGTTTTATGGTTTGATTATCTGTGTATGGATCGTACATTATCTCTCTTGCATGGTAGGAGTGAGAGCCTGATTAGATGACCACGTGGTCAGGAGGTAGTGTATTCTTACCATTTGGGTCCCCCTCAAATTGCCAGATGTTGGATTCTCATTGATATAGCTGTACCATTATTATTTGTATTCTTATCTTGAAGACTTCTATTCATTTTATGTATCTAATGTTTTGAGATCCTACGGGATATTGTATTATATATTGATGTACTTGTATTTAATATTGCATACCCTACGACATGAGTAGTGGATGATGCTATCTGAATGTACTCTATTATATCAGTTGTTTTATGCATGTGTATATGAGATTATATATGTGTTTATTCATTTTATGATTATGAACATTATAAATGAGACTTAAACTTATTAAAAAAAAATCCTAAACATCATTCAACACGAAGGAACCATTCAAGAATGAAATCTATATTGTAATTGCATTTGTGTAAAGGTTGTGTATGTGTATATTGCTTCTACATTGTTACATTGATGTTGCTTAAACTTTTTTTTAAAAATAGTTTCATAAACTTTGTAACTTATTAGATTTATTTATTTTGGATTCCCAAGTGGGGCATTACAAAATGGCTTATGTATAAAGATATGAGATTTACCATTTACTAGGGGTAAAGGTGAAATTGAAAATATCTCATAAAACCCCAAGAGGAACAGTCCAACAAACTTGGTTTGTAAGGATAAATAGGGATTTTCAATTCTTTTAAATTTCAAAAGAGTGGATTTCACTTTTTAGAAGATACATGATTTTAGATGATTTATTAAATATTGTTTTTATTTTCAACTTTTTGTCTTTATCCTTTTCCTTTTAATGTACTTTATTTTTTATTCTATGAATTGAATTTCTTGTTTGAAAGTGATTTTGGTCTTTTTGAATTTGATCAAGGGTTTAGGTAATTAATTAATTAACCACTCAAATGACTTGACATTGAAATTGATTTGAAAGTCTGTTATTTTCCTCATTTTTAAAATTTTGTCCTTAATTTTCATTGTTTGATTGAAATTCATGTTGTTTTAGGTCTTTGCCAATTTTAGGGTGTCTACAAATGCCCCTCTTTGAGCTAGTTCAAAGAATGTCTTGATTTTATTAATTTTAGCCAAATTTTGATGATTGAGTGTCTGATCACTGATGTTTTGTTGATTTGATGTTCATGCGATGACTGATTATTGATGATTTGATGTTTGATCTTGATATTGCAATGTTTAAAATCCTTCATTTAGAAAAGATTTTTGAATGCCCTAGTTGATTTTGATTGAAGTTGAAATTTGACTAGGGTAGAACTTTTTTGAGAAATTTTGATGCCTTGGTTTGATATAGGTAAAATGCCCCTTGGAAATAAAATTGGAAAAATTGATTTGCAAATATAGAGAATCCAATTTTATTAATGAAAAATGTCGAGGAAGAAATTTGAAGATGAATTGGATAGTTGGTATGTCATTGAATGTGGTTGAGCAATACCCAAGTCCAAAAAATGGGCCTAAATGCTTTAAATAGGATGAAGGGTGTTCAAAAATGTCATAAAATGGCAATAGAGAGGGTTAATATGTCAAAAGAACCTTTACCCTTTTCATTTTTACATGCCCCTTTCACTTTTCTCTATTTTGAGCTTTGAGCCAACAAAGATGGTGGTCCCCTTACAAGAGCACGATGTAGTGCCTGCCCCTAAGTCGCATTTCAGTTATCCTTGCCAAACTCTTTTAGGCCAGTTTTATACTTGATGTTTAGTAGCATTACTTTCAGATTATTAGATATTGTTTTACACTCAGTTTATTATATGATGAGATTACTTGGTACTATATATTTCATGTATGTATGATGATTATTCAGTGTTTTCAGTTATCGATGATGATTAGTTAGATGGTTTATTATCACATGTGCTTTCTTATAGATACTTACCCCATACTGCATGTGTATGGTGTGCTTGTTTGTTTTCTTTATGTATGGTGTTTCTGATGTGGTTAAGGAAGGGAGTCGTAGTCACCTGCTAGTCGGGATCTACACGATGCACCACTTCCTACCATTGTCTGTTTAGCTTAAATATTATGTCTGTACATGTGTGGATTTTATGCAGGTTGTAGGTATTGGGTATCGACTTCCCTGAATTGCCAGGATGAGCGTACCCTATCGCATTATCTCAATGGTAAGAGAGGGGAGATAAACTCTTAAGTCCAAATCCTAAACCCTTTAGCCAATTGTCCTAATTGATAATTAGGACAAGTATCTGAGTTAAGTACCCTTCGAATGCATCAAATGATGTAATTTCGTGATTATAACCCTTTTGTTTGATTTAGTATGTGTTTTGCTATGTTGGGTTTTCGTATGTTGTCTTTATGAGTCTTTGGTGTATTTTTCTATTAATTAAGTTTAATTAAACGATTAAATAATAACTTAATTTAATGGGAATTATTATGACACTTTAATATTTTATGGCATTAAATTAATTGAGAAATTAATTAAATAAAAAGAATTGATTTTTGGAGATAAAAGTTTAAGTATAAATTTAGAACGTGATAATATTTAGTTAATTTAATAATAATATATATTTAGAGTTCATTTTTAAATAAATGCTAAATATTATTATTAATTGGATTAATAAATATTTATCAATTAAGTTTTTAAATAAATTAAAATTGGAAAAAGATATTAAATTAAAAGTTTCTAGATCGCATGATGCAAGCATGAGTTGAAAATAAAAGAAATTAATTAAAAGATAAAATAAGTGAAATTAATAATGTTATAAAGTACGCATGGGATTAAAAGTAATAAATTAATTAAAAATTGAAGTCAAGTGGAAAACTAAATTAAGTTATTTAATAATTCATTTAATGTGCATTAAAAGATAAAGCAAAGATTAAAAAAGTTAATTTGGAGTTTGAGTCTGATGAGCAAGGAGTCCTCTCGGGTGAACGCACAATCAGTGCCCCAATTTGAGGAGAAAAATCCTTATCACAACTTGGGGGGTTCATTTTTGAGGAGAGCGAATTTGGGAAAGAATTTTGTAGAGACAAGAATTTTGGGAGACATCTTTTGGCAGCAAATTTTAGAAGGAGAATTTTAGGAAAGTTTTTCAAAGGAAAGTTATTAAGAGGAGTAGATTCTCTCACGATTTTTTAGAGTTTTCGAATTAGCATCAGGACCAGGTAGGGTCTTGTGCTTTGATCATTGGTTAAATTATGCAATTTGAGATTTCTGTCTTCTTCGTGATTGTTAAAATCAAGTCTCTGGGTTTCATTGCATGAATCTCTTGTTCTTTGGTTCTGAATCTACGATAGGTGTATTGTTAAAATATGTTAGAAGAAAAATAAATTAATTAGGAACCCTCATCTTCTAGCTTAAAGAAGATACGATTGAAATTGGGAAGGGTTCAAATTTAAAAAATGGAATTCTAAATTGGAAATTTGGATAGTTGGCAATATTTCCTCTATCAGAGTAATGTGGTGATCAAATATATATATATATATATATATATATATATATATATATATATATATATATATATATATATATATATATATATATATATATATATATATATAGTTAGTTAGTTAGTTAGTTAGTTAGTTAGTTAGTTAGTTAGTTAGTTAGTTAGTTAGTTAGTTAGTTTAATAAATTATAAATACTTATTAATTTCATAAAATTAATTAATTTATATTTGAAAGGAATTGTTTATTAAATTTAGTATATGTATAAAGTTTATAAAATAAATAAATTTATTTAAAAATTTTATTTTGCAAACATCATATTTATGATAAAATAATTTATTGAAAAATAATAATAATATATAAAATTTGGGGGGGGGGGGGGGGGGAGAGGGGGAGGTGGTTATTTGACCCGTCCCCCTACCTACCTATTGACCCGAGTGTCGCAGTAAGTACTGCTGTGACAGCAGGTACCTGCACAGCAGTCCCTGCACTGCAATTAAGCTGCAGGCAACGATTTATTAAATCGCTTTATAATTTTTGTTTTATAAACAAAAAACTTTAATATATGATGGCGATCCATATTTTTGGCATTCAATTTTTTATTAAATTGAAATTAGTTTTTAATAAGTTTTAAATTAATTTCATATTAATATTATTGATAGTTTTAAATGTTAAATTTTATTAATATTTATATATTGATTATAAATGTAATTTTTATTTAAATAAAACATTAAGTAATTTAATTAAGAATGATGTTTAATAATAATAGGAGCTATTATTATTAAAGGTTAAATAATGGTTTTTAATAAAATAGTAGTTATTTAATTTAAATCATTATTGATTATTTAAAAAAAATAAAAATAAATAAATAAATAAAAGATTATTTTAGATCATTTTGTTAGGGAAAAATTGACTTTTAATCTGAGAGTAATCTTATATTTATAAATAAATAATCGGGTTTAAGCATAAGGGTAATAATGAGAAAATTCTACACTAGAAACGTACATAGAAACATGAATTGAACTTTAACTTAAACCCTAGTGTGTTTTCTAAAAATGTATCCAACTATGAACTGTACTGTACTGTTCTATTTTCTTATGCTATTATGTTTTGGGGTTTTTGGGGACTAATTAGATGTTGACCAGTTTAGGTTGTTACCAGAGGCTCGGGGGATTATGTGATTGAGATGATATGTTGTTTTGGTCTCGATCTTTCTAAACCCAACCACAATGATGTGTTGATATGCTCTATGACATGTTTGTATTTATTGAATGATATTGTTTTCCAGTTTCCTTGTGTGAAGCTGAGGTGTTTTAAGTGATTGTTTTTGATGATGTCATGTTGTGACATGTTTTGATTTGACCATTTCGGAGTCTTCGATCAGTATTGCATTTTATTATTGGGATACTTTCTGGTTGCTCATTGAAGAACCATTGGATATTGTGATTTATCATGGATGTCTTCAGTTGCTAATAGAGAACTGTTGTGATCATTATGATTATTAGTTGATGCTTTCCAATTTCTCGTGGAGAACTGATGTGATTATCGTGGTTTATCTTTTGATGCTTTCTAGTCGCTTGTATAGGACTGAGGTGATTATGTGATTTGTGATTTCATGAGCCTAGGGTAGGTTATCTATGTGTAGTGTTAGGAAGTGGCTTGCAATGAGGGACATGAGACCCAAAGTGGCTCTGGGGATGACTCATTGTAAGTTGTTTGTTTTAATAAGTGAAAACATCTCACCTAAATACTAACTTAAATGAACCTAATAAGATAACTATATGTTCTCTCCCATGCCTTGAGTGCTAGTACAGACTAGGATGGGGTAGAGAGAATGCTTGGTTGCAACCTTGCATTCCATAGTATGCCTCGTCAGTACGAGAGAATACTAATGGCCGCAAGATTACTGGGGACCCGAGATTCTTGAGGGATTGCTCAGGTAACTTCCAATGTGATTCATGTGATGACACTTTCCCACTTGCGTAGTAGGTCCCCTACGTGTCTTGTGTGCCTCTGGGTCTAGATGCCTATCTATGCTGGGACCTTTGAGTTAGTATACTTTTAGGATTTCCCAGTCTTAGAGAGTACTTGTGTTTTTTGTTTTGATATCTTGTTTGGGACTTGATGCTATCTCCTCGGTGCGGTGGGAGTGGACCATTTAGGTTCCACGCAGTCGAGTGGTAGTGCTTTTTACTCTTACCATTGAGATCCGTCCGTGGTCATCGTGGCTGGAGCTTTCTTGGTTGGCAATTACCTTCATTCTGTTCATGGATTATTATGATGGATGGTTAGATTTTATGATAGATGTTTTATCATTATGGATGTATGGATGTATCATGTATGGTGAATGATTTCATTTATTTTACTGTACTTGTATCATGGATTTGAGGATGATGTATCTTTATTTTTTTACATATATATATTCTTTTAAGCCTTTCATACCCTGTGACATGTACAGTGGATGATTGAGCATTCCAAATTAATTTGCCAAGAGGCATTCAGAACAAATGTATATTATATGAACATTGGACTTTCTTATTATTCTTTCATGTGGATGTAGTAGTTGATAGACTTAGAATTAATTAAATTTAAATGTGACTCAACGTCTTGGGATCCTTAAGGAATGTAACCTGTTATGTATGGTTGTTGATGATTACATGTTATTGCTTCCGCTACTATGTGTTTGATGTGTATGTTATATTGTCTTGCTTTAAAAAAAAAAAATGTTTAGCAAACTTAGTAAAACTTTAGGTTAATTCTTTTGGATCCCTTGGCGGAGCGTTACACACAGATTCGAGAGGGGTCACAGATACGAGCATCAAGCCAACTATAGTGCTCTAGTAAGTCATCGAGAACCTCTGTTATGAATTTTTTTTAGGAATTTATGATTTTTTGCATGATTTTAACCAATAAATGCTAGGATTACATTTTGTAGAGCTTTAACATTTTCTATAGCGCTTTCAAAATGTTATACTGCATATTTCTTCTAAAATAGTGCATCTATGGTGTGAAATAGCGTATTTATAAAGCCCTAGGTTTGAAAACTAACGCACAAAGGACAATTATAGCACATAAGCATATTATTGTAGTGCATTAAGGTGTTGTAGCACATGCATAATGTTTTCTAGTGCATCACTATAATGCATTTGATTGCTAATGAATTGTGCCTATAGGATGATGTGAGGATTGGTTTGTTATATTGCATATGACATGTTTTGGAGCACATTGCATTACTGATAGTGCATCTATGTAGTATAGTAGTGCTTCTGTGTGACAAGAGCACTTGTTGTGAATTAAATAGTGCTAATAATAGTTTTAGCGCATCCATCAAGTATGATAGCGCATTTATTTTGTGCAATAGCGCACATATGTGGTATAGCAAAACCATCAAATTAAATAGAGCATTTGTTTTGTGTAATAGTACTTTTGTTACTTCTGGTGCATTCATGCTCTACTGTAGCACTTTTGTGTAGGAATTGAGCTAGGAAGGTCGAATCAATGTGGCAATGGCTAGTGTAGGGTGTTAAAAATATCAAAGAGGCCAGATAGGTAAATGTAAACATGTGCAATATTGATCAGAGTCTAAGATAAGATCTTGATGTCCAATGGATAATGATAAGGTTGGCATTGACTTGTAAACTTGTTCACATAAATAACTAAAACTGAGGGTTGTGTAGTCACAATGTGATATGTAGGATCAATCAAGTATGTTGGATAGATAGAAAATGTGCCCTCCTCAGGATACAAAGTAGGGGAAAACTATCATGTCCATCTCAAGATATAGAGAAGGAAAACAAATGGGTTCGAGATCAAACCACTATTGAGATAGCTAGATGTTTGCTGAGATTGATATATGACAATCACTTGTAATGAAAAATTGATGCCATTGTTTGATTGTTTTGTGAAATGGGTACGTGGGTGGAAGCTCATGTTTTGAGGATTATATCCTTGGCCACTAGAGTCCATTGGTAGATCATCGATGATTGATCATCAAATTGTTGATAGATGTAGATTCACGTATCTTCTTTAGATGCCTTAGTTTTGGGTGACCTGAGGATTATTGACAGTTGCAATCGAGTGGTGGCACTTAGACTACAACACCTTTCATATGCCACTTGGGGAGATGACGATTACCCTAGAGGATGTATACAGTATTCTCAGGATCCCTATAGTGAGGGATCCAATATATTATGATCAGACAAATGATGGAACCACCTACAAAGATCTATTTGCAGATGATGATATTGGGGATGATAGTATGTCATGGTTCCAGATGCTTTGATATGATCCCTTACCCACTGTGTTAGAATGACTGATAGGAGGATTTCTCTTACTAGATAGGCAAGGGCACAGATGTCCAATTGGATGGGACCACATTATTGAGGACATGATTAACCGACCACAAAGATTTTTGTGGGGGAGTTGTATTCTAGCCCACTTGTATCATGATTTACATCAAGTAGTGTATACAAGGGTTGTATCACTTTCAGTAGGTGTGGTGTTGTTATAGATATGGACATGGGAGCATCTTCTCGTTACTAAGCCTATATGTATGGGGCAACAACCATAGGGCATGCCCTACGTATATGTGTATTTAGCTGTTATTGTCTACCCCCATATGGGCAAGACAGAGTATTGGACACACATGTTGGATGACATTGATGAGGACGTGTGGAGGCCTTATAGGTTTATAGAGCCATGGGTAGAGGATGATGATGAGATGGTGTACTTCTTTTCTCTACAGTATTTTCTTGGCCAGATCCCTTCATTGATTAAGAGATTTTGTTTCATCAGGGTAGTTAGACAGTTTGGTCGCCGATAGGGGATGCTATAGGGATTAGCACACTACACTCATGTTCATGTAGAAAGACTAGTATGGGGTCCTACATTGGAGTATGAGGCATGCCGAGAGGCTTTCATTTAGATGATAGGGACTCCTCAAAGATGGTCACCAAGGGACGATGAGGTGGATGCAGGGATGGAGGGGAGCTATGCTCAGTGGTTCAGGGAGCATCCTCTTTCAAGTTATATAGATCCAAGATAGTTGATACACAACATTGAGGAGCAGTCAAGAAGGGGGAGGATGATGATGATGAGGGTGGATGGGGGAGAGGCAGGGCTAGAGGAAGAGCCAAAGGTAGAGCCAGAGAGTGAGGGAGGTATGGAGGTAGAGGTAGGGTCATTGTGTTGTTGCAATGGAGAGTTTGGCCACAAGTTCTAGTACAGAGGCAAACATTGACACAAAGACCACGAGATGTGGGTAGTGGTGGGCCTAGAGAGGTTTGTAGGAAAGGTGGGATTGTGATGGGAGCACAAACATGAGCCAATATGGGTAGTATGACAACTGGTGGGATCAATGGGAGAGGCTTAGATAGGGGTGTAGGGTCAAGCATGAGGGAAAATGATTTGGATTGGGGTAGGACACTTGAACATAGGGCCATGCTCCCAGACGATGTCTAGTTTGTGAGGAGGCAAATGCCTTGGGTATAAGATCCCTCTATAGGGGTACAGAGTTCACAGCCATAGGTATAGCCATAGGTGTTTGTAGCTCTAGTGTTGTCAATAACTATACCAGGTGGGTCATCCATTTTGGATGCTTGTATGAGTGTCATAGAGGCACATGTTAGAGTGATTGGCACTCAAATCAGTTAGTTGACTAGTATAGTACAAGCCTTCATAGAAGTTATGACACCAAGGCCTCCACCTCCACCACCAAGCACAAATGGAGTGACTACTAACTAGGTTTTCCTAGCCATATGTTAGTGGACAGATTGTCCTTCGAGAAAATGTGTGAAAATTTGACCTTGAATGCCCAAATGAAAGGACAAATCAACACCAACAGTTGGATAGGTTATTATTAGATTAATAACTTTCCTCTAAATTTTATCGGGTACAGCTCCCCGTATGAAATGTTCAATGAATCAAATGTGAATGCTTTTACCAGAAAGCATAAAAAGATATCAAACATCCACCTGTAAATACAACGTAGATGCGGAAATCTAAACTACAGCAAGAAAGTATTAACAAATGACACAAAGTTCATTTGCATGCAGCGTTACAAATAGGATGAAATTTGAGAAAGTAAAGAGACAGAGCTTTTAGAACACCTTGAAACCAAATATATTTAGGAATTCATGACATAAATGCATTTAGAGAAAACTGAAAATCATACAAAGATAACACTCAGTGGAAAGAAAATTGCCCGGCTCAAAATTCTGGTATACAATTATCTTCCGAGTCTCCCTCCTCTAAAAATGCTGAAACAAAAAAGTTCTCATTACATCATACATCTAAATCACTAACTGAAAGGAAACCTGAATTTCCTCTACCTGCATACATTCAAAATCAAAATATCCCTTGTTTTCCAGCTCATAGTTTGGAAAATTAAACAAAACTCTGCTCTTTCTCTCCCAACAAATGAAACTTTCGATCCAAATCCTCTATTCTGTAGCCCAAAGTCTACAAACCTAGCCGAAAGTGGAACCCTTTTTGGTTTGAAAATACCTTCATAAATAGCCAGTTGATGTGTATTTTCAGTTTGCATAACTGATTCTTGGAATTTGACTATCCATCTTCCTCTTCTTATGTTCTCTCATTAATATTTTAATAACCTTATAAAACATTGATGCAAAAGTATTATAAGGATAATTTGATATATTAAATGAGACTTAGACAAGTGGCACATGATTACATTATCCCAATATAAAAATATTCTTGATGCTGGTCGGATTCAAAATAACTCTGTCAGAAAAAATGGGCCTCGGTGCGGGAGGCATAACTATTTATCCCACTATTGGATCTTGCTGAAGTTTGGATATGTTATCCAAATCCTAGTTCTCCACATTCTCACCAAGGCGATTTTGAAAATAATGTCTGAGTCAAAAGTTACAGATCTCTGTTTGAGGGTCTATATGACTGTCAGAAAATCTGACTTGCTGAATTGAAATTCCCTATTGATCATTGGAAACTATTTTGAACATGCCTCCCTGTTAATAGCATTATTTTGCTGCAATAAATCTTGTTACTCCCGAACAAGATGGTAGCATAAAGTCTCTGGGGTGAAGATGGGTTCTAACAGAGGCTTCAGAACAATCCAAACAATTTTCGTGCTGAATCCTGTCTACAAATGCTATAACTGTATTTCATCACACTCAACAGTCATAACATTCTATGAGCATCATAGAAAACATGAGGCTTTGACAATAACTGAAATCTAAAGCTTCTAAATCCAAACAGGTCAAATCCTTGAACTATTGAACTGTCTTAAACCTGTCACATCACACGAACTTTTCTGAATACAAAATAAGCCATATTGAATCAACAAGCTCATAGGATCATTTGAACCCATTCCAGAAAATTAAACCACTTATGATTGATATCCCAAGACATATGTCTGCTTCTTTAACCACTAAAAATTGAATTGATATGCCCATAAAGAACTTGGTAAATTTAATGAAACTTCCTGTGAAATCTAAATCTGAACTCAATGATATCTATACTCCTGCACTGGATCATCGAATTTGATGATATTGGGCTTGAATCTTGTTTCGGAATCTGCATATCAAAATATTGAACCACTTCGAACTTCTAAATAAAGGAAACTTGAAGATTCACCATGATGGTATTTTGTTTCTTTGACTAGGGTTCCTTCCTGAATTATGGCCTCTGAACTTCTGCACTGAACCAAAATCATGAATTGGGCCTAGGCTTTGAACTTTTTAGAATTAACAAATCTGTGATTTGAACCCATGATCTGAATCTGCAAGCTGAACCAATAAGCCACCTTGAGCTTCTAAACCATCGAACCACTTTGAGCTACTTTGAACCTCAGTTCGAAGTGGTTCAAAAACTTTGAACTTGAAGTTTTAAAACTGTGACCATATCAGGTACTAATAGGGGCTCTAACTGCAAGACTGATTTTGAT
Organism: Cupressus sempervirens; assembly: GCA_028749045.1. Classification (NCBI taxonomy): domain Eukaryota; kingdom Viridiplantae; phylum Streptophyta; class Pinopsida; order Cupressales; family Cupressaceae; genus Cupressus; species Cupressus sempervirens. The sequence continues at coordinate 556,723,695 of CM053791.1, forward strand.
GCAAAATTAGAGAACTCCAACAATCTTTAGGAGAGGAACAGTGCCTTGACCATTGGGCGAAAAGAGTCAACAGGAAAAGAAAATCGGGAGTTGCTTACAGAGAGGGCAGAGGGGAGCAGGGCAACACCAACAAACCAAACACCTAAACTAATAGCAAGCACGAAGCTTGCACATTATTTAAACTACCACTACGCACAACAAAAACTTATTTACAATATTTACAAAGGTAGGAATAGGACCTACCATGAAATTGGAATAAAGAGAAGAATCATGTGAAACCATTTACCAGCTGAGAGAAATAGGAGCCTTTCTGAATCAATAGGACGTACCTGAATGGAATAGCTCCAAACTGTTGCTCATTGATGATTCCTTCAATACCAAACTTCAGATTGACAATGTGCATGCATATGTTGATCCAACATTCTTTTCCAAAAAGCCATAACTCATCATAATATTCATCCCCACTTAAGAATTGATCCTTCACACTGTCAGTGTTAGACTCCGCTTCAAACTGGAAAATATGAAATGAAAAAGCTTTATCCAAAGATGATGTGCAATTCTTAGGAAAATGGTTATGAAGATTTAATCCTTGTGCCTGGCCATGATTAATTTGCAGCCATAATGATGCCTCCTTCAAGATAGGATCAAACCTTGAATATATGTCTTCTTCATTTCTTTCAAGGAACCAGTTATCATCAAATATATCATAAATCCCATCCCCTTCTCTTCTCAGAGTGCCATCACATATCTTAGCCTCACCCAAATTAGTAAAATCATGCATAGATGAATGAAAAGGAAAATTGCCAATAAATACTTCATTCTGAAACTTTTTTGAACAAGTACCTGAGGCATCATCCAAGAAATGATCCAGCTTGAGTGATGACGAAAATGTACCTATGATTCCTTCTTCTCTATTTAGAATTGCATTCTCCAACACATTGACTGAACCACCACTAGATTGAAGACCAACTTCATTTTCTTCTCTTTCAACAAGAAATTCAGCAGGGGCATCTTTGTCTAGAGGCATCTTTGTCTCATCTTCATGAAGAATTGAATCACCATCAAGAGGATTTTTTTGAGAGAAATCTTCAGGCTGAAAACATAGCAAAAATTCAGCAACGACCCTTTCTTGTTGATCAAATGATATTTCTTTCCATGCTTCAGCTGGACAGTTTACAGGCTGAGTGCTGATTTCAGCGTTTTCAGAATGAAAAAGAAACTATTCTTTGTGCACTTTCACCTTGTCATAGTTGCAGATTTCATCATCAAAGTTAGAGAATCTTTGCACGTGCTGATTATTAGTTTGCAAGCATAAGGAATCATCTTCTTTCTTCATAGAAATAAGAATTTCAGTCTCAGGCTGCATACTATCTTGAATCTTTTTATCAAGAAGGTTTTATAAAGAAAAATGATCAACATCAAAAGTGAAAGATTGAAAATCTGGAGGCAAGTTGTCAAGTTTCTCATCAATAGGAACTTTTGAAATAGGGAGATTATCAACATAGTTAAAACTAAAAATCTTAGGATGTGGAGAAAAAGATTTGAATACATCTCCATTAAAAGCAACATCATCTACAACGTTCACTGTTGCAACATATTCAGGATGAAAAGATTCAAGTAAAGACTCTTTCTCTACATTATCCTCCAAAGAATCAATACCCTCACAATCTTTTGTGACATTTAAAGATTCATTTTTAGACAAAATGTCTCGAGAAAGTAGCTCAATAGAATCTTCAGGAAAAGAACAATCACCATGACTTTCTGCTGTACAAATTTCAGCATGAGATGAAGAAAGATCTTGAGACAAGATTTCACCATTATTGCTTACCTCTTCAATATTTTTCTCCTGTTTGTATTCCATTTCAGTTGTCTCTTCTTTTTCACATGCATGTCCTTCTTCTTCTAAATGTCACATCTGGGGTCCTTTCTTGATGAGGAGAACACCATAGAAAGATTTCAACCAGCTCACTTGCTTTGCTACTTCTTCTGTAACTTCTTTGATGGGATTATCTTTGAAAGGTGGGATAAAGATGAAGATTTCAGAGGTATCTCCATCCTTTGCTGGAACCCATTCCTTCAAGATTTCTTGATTTGTAAGGAAGAATTTTCGGCATTTGTCCTCAATAGAGCCGCCAACCTCCATCTTCGGGGAGGTACCTTCAGATTTCTGAGAAAAGAAAACACTGAAACTATGATTCTTTTCCCTAGCAGAGTCGCCAAAAATCTTTTAGTGGACAGATTGTCCTTTGACAAAACGTGTGAAAATCTGACCCTGAATGCCCAAATGAAAGGACAAATCAACACCAACAATTGGATAGGTTATTATTAGATTAATAAATTCCCTCTAAATTTTATCAGGTACAACTCCCCGTATGAAATGTTCAATGAATCAAATGTGAATGCTTTTACCAGAAAGCATAAAAGGATATCAAACATCTACCTGTAAATACAACGTAGATGCAGAAATCTAAACTACAGCAAGAAAGTATTAACAAATGACACAAAGTTCATTTGCATGCAACATTACAAATAGGATGAAATCTAAGAAAGTAAAGAGACAGAGCTTTTAGAACACCTTGAAACCAAATATATTCAGGAATTCATGACATAAATGCATTTAAAGAAAACTAAAACTCATACAAAGATAACACTCAGTGGAAAGAAAATTGCCCGGGCTCAAAGTTCTAGTATACAATTATCTTCCGAGTCTCCCTCCTCTAAAAATGCTGAAACAACAAAGTTCTTATTATATCATACATCTAAATCACTAACTGAAAGGAAACCTGAATTTCCTCTCCCTGCATACATTCAAAATCAAAATATCCCTTGTTTTCCCACTCACAGTTTGGAAAATTAAACAAAACTCTGCTCTTTCTCTCCCAGCAAATGAAACTTTCGATCCAAATCCTCTATTCTACAGCTCAAAGTCTACAAACCCAGCCAAAAGTGGAACCCTTTGTGGTTTGAAAATACCTTCATAAATAGCTGGTTGATGTGTATTTTCAGTTTGCATAACTGATTCTTGGAATTTGACTATCCATCTTCCTCTTCTTATGTTCTCTCATTAATATTTTAATAACCTTATAAAACATTGATGCAAAATTTTTATAAGGATAATTTGACATATTAAATGAGACTTAGACAAGTGGCACATGATTACATTATCCCAATATAAAAATATTCTTTACGCTAGTCGGATTCAAAATAACTTTGTCAACAAAAATGGGTCTCGATGCGGGAGGCATAACTATTTATCCCACTGTTGGATCTTACTGAATTTTGGATATGTTATCCAAATCCTAGTTCTCCACATTCTCACCAAGGCGATTTTGAAAATAATGCCTGAGTCAAAAGTTACAGATCTCTATTTGTGGGTCTATATGACTGTCAAAAAATCTGACTTGCTGAATTGAAATTCCTTACTGATCATTGGACACTATTTTGAACATGCCTCCCTATTAATAGCATTATTTTTCTCCAATAAATCTTTTTACTTCCAAACAAGATGGTAGCATAAAGTCTCTGGGGTGATGATGGGTTCTAACAGAGGCTTCGGAACAGTCCAAACAATTTTCGTGCTGAATCTTGTCTACAAATGCTATAAGTGTATTTCATCACACTCAACAGTCATAACATTCTATGAGCATCATAGAAAACATGAGGCATTGACAATAACTAAAATCTAAAGCTTTTAAATCCAAACAGGTCAAATTCTTGAACTATTGAACTGTCTTAAATCTATCACATCACACAAACTTTTCTGAATACAAAATAAGCCATATTGAATCAACAAGCTCATTGGATCATTTGAACCCATTCCAGAAAATTAAACCACTTATGATTGATATCCCAAGACATATGTCTGCTTCTTTAACCACTAAAAATTGAATTGATATGCCCATAAAGAACTTTGTAAATTTAATGAAACTTCCTGTGAAATCTGAATCTGAACTTAATGATATCTATACTCCTGCACTGGATCATCGAATTTGATGATATTGAGCTTGAATCTTGTTTCAGAATCTACATATCAAAATATTGAACCACTTCGAACTTCTGAATAAAGGAAACTTGAAGATTCACCATGATGGTAATTTGTTTCTTCGACTAGGGTTCCTTCTTGAATTATGGCCTTTGAACTTCTGCACTGAACCAAAATCATGAACTGGGCCTAGGCTTTGAACTTTTCTGAATTAACAAATCTGTGATTTGAACCCAGGATATGAATCTGTAAGCTGAACCAATAAGCCACCTTGAACTTCTGAACCATCAAACCACTTTGAACTACTTCGAACCTCAGTTCGAAGTGGTTCAAAAACTTCGAACTTGAAGTTTTAAAACTGTGACCATATTAGGTACTAACACCATACCAGTGATACAAGGTACCAGTGCATCTGATCAAGCCCATAGAGATGGAATGAGTGCCCCCAATGATCAGATACCTTCTAATCAAACACAAACATATGGGGTAGGTGGCTTGGGTGGTGAGACATAGGAATGATCCTATGTATCGTTTTGTATTATATGTATTAGCTATCAGATGTATCATAGATGTTTTGATGATGACCTTTTGATATATGACCATTCAAGTCGAGCTTTTCACATTTGTGTTTATATTGGATTTTTGTGTCTTTATACCATGGATTTTAAATGTTTGATAGTGACATGCATTAATGTTATGGATGTTTTTATGTGATATACATATGTTGTTTTATTTTTATGATGATTTTATATGTGGATGTTTAATGTAGCTAAAGTGTATATGAATAAATGCTTAGTGTGGTAAAATAATATGTAGATGATGAATATAGAAGTAAAATGGATGAATAAAATAAAATGTAATATAATGACATGATAATGAAAATAGGATAATGGAATAGATGGTAATGTAGAGACATAAAAATGGTTCAATGAAATGATGAAATGAAAATGAGACACCAAATGAAATGTTGTAATATGATGACATGAAATGACAAAAAAAAAGGAAATGGATTAAGAAAACATGAGTGTGAAAAGATGAAATGAATTAAGGAAAAGGTGTGATAAAATGATGTGATGAAATCAACGTAATGTAAAATGAATAAATGAAGATAATTGGATTAAGTTACACACACACACACACACACACACACACACACACACACACATTATTTTTCATTTCATTTTCCTTTCATTAACCCATCACATTCCACTTCATTTACTTAAACCATTATCATTTCATTTCCTTCAATCCATTTTCATATATACACACACACATATATATATGTGTGTGTGTGTGTATACACACATATACATATGTGTATATATGTATACATGCATATATATATGTATGTATATATATATATATATATATATATAAAATATACATATACATATATACACATATATACATACATAAATGCACATATACATATGTATATGTTATATATGTATATGTGCATATGTATATACATATATATATATATATACATATATATATATACATATATATATACATATATATATATATACATATATATATACATATATATATGTATATATATGTATATATATATATATATACATATATATACATATATATATATATATGTATATATATATATGTATATATATATATATTTATATACATATGCACATATACATATATACACATATATATACATATATAACATATACATATGTATATGTGTATATACATACACACACACACACACATATATATATGTATATATATATATATATATATGTATATATGTATATGTATATATGTGTGTGTGTGTGTGTGTGTGTGTGTGTGTGTGTCTACGAAAATGGATTGAAGGAAATGAAATGATAATGGTTTAAGTAAATGAAGTGGAATGTAATGGGTTAATGAAAGGAAAATGAAATGAAAAATAATGAATAGGAAATGATTAAGAATGTTTATAGTTGGATGAAGGTGAAAAATGGAAGGAAATAATAAAAAGAAAAAGGTCAAATGCAAGGGGTTAATGTTTGAAATTTAAAAGTAAATGAAGATGATAGGAAAATAAAAATGAAATGGTTCAAATGATGAAATGGAAATGAATTAATGGAATGAAAATGGAGATGATTAGAGTAATTAAAATTGAATGTAATGAAATATGAAAAAAATAAAATTGATGAAATGAAAATGAGATGAAAATGAGTAAAGGAAATGAATATGGGATGATGTGGTTTTATGAAAGTGATGAAAGAAGGATGAGATGAAAAATGGGTTAATGAGATTAAATGGATGGAGTGAAAGGATGAATGAAATGATATTGAATAATGGAAGATGTGATGAAAAGGAGTGTAATGAGATAGAAGTGCAACTCAAATGTTTGAGATTTAAAGGCCATAAAGGATTCTTGAGGCACTAATGATGAAACAAATGATTAATGTGAAGTAAGGAAGGAATTGAATATGATTGATGATGAAAAATGAAGTTGATGAGAGGAAATTGTGACCTAAATTTTTGAGATTCAAAGGCCACGTAATGCAATCAGCGAAATAAATATTGTGGGATAATGAGGTAATGAAGAGTGATAAATGTGATGATGTGGTGGTGAAAAAAAGAGTCCACAATATTGAAATGGTGAAAGCTCATTATGATGGTGATGTTTTTGTCAATCATTTGCTATCATGTCTTAGTT